>OY728127.1:1563887933-1568887933 GCA_963277665.1 Viscum album
GGTGTGCATACATAAGTGTTGGGTGCGGGTTTATTTTCCCTTCAGCATCTTTAATATGAAATCTCATTAGAATTGTGAAAAATCCACTGTGAATCCTTCCAGGAAGCATTAATACATATTTCTTATGGGATTATTCTACTATAAATACACTCTATAAGGGATTATGAAGAGTAAGTCAATATTTAATTATTTTATTTTTTAGTAAAATAAATAATAGATATCATAATGTTACCATAATCTCTTCCCAAACCAATTCCTTAAGGCACAACATGGTTCCACAAATCTACATCAATCAGCGCATGTTGTTTAGTGATGATACCAATGTAACTACTGAACATGGCCTTTTTGGGGTTAATAGGCATGTCGCATGCATTCCATATGACCTCAAATTTGATGTCTTTTCTTTTCTCCTTAATATTTTTTACTAACACCATCACACTATGGTGCTCCTATTTTTTATACAGCATTGGTTATTCACCATCTACCATTTCCTAGGATTCAACATCATCAATATATTGTTCCTCTAGATTGGTAGCATCGGCATGTGCATAAGGTCATTATTCCTCTGCACTGGGAGCAGCAGCAGATTGAGAAACCTATTATTCCTCAAGATTGGGAGAATCAACACATATAGAATTCATTATCTGAAGAAGTGTTTTAACATTTAATTTAGATAACATAAATGAAGTAGAAAACATATAATAACATGAGGTAACGCAATGTATATTACAAAAAAATATATAACCTGACTATTGGACTCTTTTTTAAGATTGGATGGATTTGACCCCTCTATCGAGTATCCAAATCCCTTTATTATGGTCTCCTTTGACATAAAAAAACATGTTAATATTGGAACCACTGTGAAATGATTGCAACATCCCAATGAAAGGTTCATCCTCAATTGTATTTTCATCTTACCCTTCAATGGTTTTAGTGGATAACAGAACAATTGACCACTTTCAGTTTGCGGGATTTGAAAAATAAAATACTTGTACTTCCTGTGATGCCATTATAAATAGTTTTTATTTATACCCTTCCTTAATGAAATCCACTTTCACAAATACCAATTCATCTATTTTAATAGCACTCCTATTATCATCCCACTTGCATTGAAAATTGGCACTTGGAATGTTTCATAATCCAACTACCATATTTTTTTATGATGCCAAAGTATGACATATTCACATAAATTGGATTTCTATCCTTAGTACCAGAAACATGCATTGCTTCATTCACAAGTGTAACTCCACTATTTTTCATGGTACTACCTTCATCATGTTAATTTGTATAGAATGTATAACCATTAATTACACAACCATTGTAAAATAATATATACACACTTGGTCATATGGCTATCCATCGAAACCATCCTAAAATTGAATCTGGATTTCCATCTGACTCCTTAAAAATATGGTCTTGAAACCATCCTATAAACTGTAGATTATTTCTATTTTATATCCATATTTTATCCCTTGATGGATTCAAATGCCTAAGAATTTCTTTGTGTGTTTCAACATATGGGTTAACCTCTAAATAGTTATGAAAAATGTAAAGGTGGGTCTGCTCCTGATATTTAATATTGATTTTGAAAACATCACTCCTAGAAATTATTTCACCCACAAGTTGCCCAATGTGATGAGATATCGGTAGACCAATTTTTTCCTCACCAGATAGGTAGTCGGTATATAATTCAATGGCTTCCTTGAAAATATATCACTCCACAATAAACCCCTTTAGAAGACTTTGATTTTTGACATACCCTATCAAAATATCGATATACCATTCAATGGGGTATATCCATATATAATTTATAGGAACACATAGTTAAATCTATCTCACAAAATGAACCATCAAGTGGACCATCATATCAAATAATGGTGACATGAAGAACATTTACAATTCACATAATATAATGGTAATTACCTTTTCCATAGTTATCAATTTTATCGGGTCTATAACTTTGCTGCATATAGCTTTGAAAAATAAATAGAGCTTGGTTAATGTATACATACATTCTTAGGGAAAATGTAATGTAAAGCTATAGGAATTAGATATTGCATCAAAACATGAAATTCATTTGATTTCAAACCCTTTAGCTTTAAATTATTCATTGACATGATATTATTGATATTATTTGAATAACCCTGTGGAACCTTTACATCATTCAAGAAGTTGAAAGATAGATATATCTCTTTCTTGGAAAGAGTGTAAGAAGGTGGAGGAAGAAATTTTCATTTTCTACCCTTCAATGGTGCCAACTCTTCCCATATTCCCATGTCAATCATGTCCAACCTAGTCTTAATTTCATTATTTGTTTTTCTGGGTGCATTTAGTAATGTTCAAATGACACTATCATAAACATTTTTTTCAGCATGCATAACTTCAAGAAAATATCTGACATACAAAAAATTCCAGTATGGTAATTCAAAAAAAACTGATCACTTTTTTCAACTGAATTTTATAATGTTTTTCATAAAAGGTTTGCCAAAAGAAGTGTCTATATCTTTTACTTTCTCAAAAAGTGGATCACCTTTTAGTAGAGAGGGTGTTGTATGTTCTTCTGAACTTTCATTGAATGATGTCATCCAAGATCAGTATTTATATCGTCAAGGTAGAAATCTGTGATGTCCTAGAAACATAGTCTTCAATGAATGTTTCAAACTAATTGAATTTATACCTTTTTCACAAATGGGACACCCTTGAGTTCCTTTAATGATATATCCTAACAAATTTCCATATGTAGGAATGTCATTTATCATCCTGTACAATATGTCTCTCAATAAGAAATCTTCAATTTTGTAATCATCATACAACATAACACATGAATCCCATAATAATTTCAAATCTTTGATCAATGGAGCCAAATAAACATCAATATCATTACCCGGTTGTTTTGATCCTGATATAAGCATAGATAACATAATGTATTTTTGTTTCATGCATAACCACAATGGAAACTTATAATTTACCAACATAATCATCCATGTACTATGAGAGTGGATTTGAAAAGTAAAAGGATTCACTCTATCTGTAGATAATATAAGACAAAGGTTTCTTAGCTTGTTTTCAAATTCAGGATACTCATGATTAATTCTCTTCCACTAAGGAGAGTCTATCGAGTGATGAAGTTTTCCATCTTTATTTCTTGAATCTTCATACCACGTCAATTGTCTTGTAGTATCTTCACTTTTATATAGGAACCAAAACCTTATAATTATTGTAAAGTACCATACAACTTTTGTAGGACTCGATCCATCTTTCTTGTATTGAGAAGCACCACACTTTGGGCATTCTTTAAGTGATTTATGGTCCTTGAAAAATATTATACAGTCATTTGGTCACGCATGTATTCTTTCAAAGATCATACCCATTGAACATAGCACTTGTTTAGTAGAATATGTTAGGCTAGGGAGATCATTATATTCTAGGAGCATATCATTCAAGAGAACAGGTAGTTCAGTAAAACTAGAATCACTCTATTTGTTGTCATCTTTTAAATTATACAGCTTCTGTATAGATGACAATGCTTTATATTTAGTCCAACCATCATATAATGGCGTCTTTTAACAATTATTTAACTTCTCAAACAATTTTGTACAATCATGAAGTTCATATTTAACTATTATTGTAATTTACTCAATACGATCTTTATCATCATTCATACCTATAATCACATCCTTGATATAGTATTCTTCATTTTCCATACTTGTAATCATATCAGATGATCCATAAAGAGCAGTGTTATCCCAATCACTAGCTGCAATTTCTTTTTCCCTATAGTTATTCCAATATTTATAACTTCGATATATTCTATGATAGATCAAGTGTTCTTAAAACTCCTTTGGAATAATTAGTCTTGAATAATAATAGTGTAAACATGGACAAAGGATTTGAGAAGGGTCATATGCATGATCTTTTTAAAACTTGATGAACACTTTCGCCCCATCTTTATACTCTTTTTTCATACGATTGGTATCTATTCATTCTCCATTCATATCCATCCTATTTTATTTGGTAATATTAATATTTAACAAAATAAATACACAAAAATGGGCATTTCAAATAAGGGGAACCCAACATATGAATGTTTCAAATAATTTCATCATGTTTTGAAGGAAATGGGTAATTGAATTTATGAAAATAATTGATCCACTAGTGGTAGGTGTTGTCCTCTGAATTAATCCAGAAGATATAGGGGATGAGTCTCTGGAAAAAAATTAAATAATAGCTAGATGGGAGATGAAACGGATGAGGATGATAGTTATTATTTCATTTTTTTCTTGAGACTCATCCCCTTGGAATCTAACACCAAATCAGAGAGAATATGTAGTTGTGGATGACTCCCCTAATTTAAACCATGATGGTGATGTTGGATGCAAAGTTGGTTTAGGAGTTGCAATGGGGTTAAGCATTAATTCACCTTTTGCGGGAGTGAGGTTGTGATGGACATCATATGGGTTAGATATAGTTAATGAAATTCCATTTACATGGTGTTATTATCAATCTATATTATATAGGAGGTGAATATTGTGCTAAGTGAAGGCTAAGGTTTTCGGTGTTGGGTTATGGTCGCCCGGGTTGGATCATTTCAATAAGGGATTTGCATGAGTCTGATGAATCATTGGAAATGGAAAAAGTTTCCTAGTATTTTTTGAATGGTTTTTGAGTTCAAGGAAGATGGATAATCGAGTAAACCTATCTTTGTGCCAAAATTTGTGAAGCTTTATTGGGATATAAATGATCGTTGGTGAACGATGATATAGAGAATTTGACTGCAAATCGAAATTAGAAAGAGTGGAAGAAAGAAAAAAGGCTGACATAAGGCTTTTAGAATTATAAAATTTAAATACTTTAAAAAACCTACTAAGAAATAAAATAGAGGCCAGTTGTAAGCAGCTGGAAATCCACTTGAAGGATGAATTAAAACTACATATGTTTTCATGTTCTTTTTTAAGGACCCTGGAACACCCTGAGAGGGGGGTGAATCAGGGTGTCAAATTTTTCTTCTAAAGTGATGGATCATGTTCCCCCATTAGTAGGAACCTGTTAAACCTGTCTGATTAGAACATGCAATAAATAAACAATCACATGTAAAGAAGCAACACAACAATTTTACTTGGTTCACCACTAAGGGATAGTCCAAGGAACATACGCTGACAGTGTGTCAGCCATACCTAAGTCCATTAAGATTCACTAAATGCGGAGTACAAAAGTTTGGACACAATCAATTTGTTCCAGGAACACTGCCTTTAAAATATTTTAGGGATAACTCACTACGTCCCTCGAATCACTTGCATCTACTCCCCCTATCTCACTACATAAGGAGAAATTCAAACGCAGATTGTGGACTTGTAGGTCCCTTCATTTTCACGAAAATATGCATCCCCAATTGTAGATATATGCTCTGTTGAAGTCTCATTTTTACCTGTAGGTGTAATCCAATTTTCTTCACACTAATAGTTCATGAACCATTCTTTCGCAAACTGCACTACTCCATGTACCACCTCTGCATACTGCCTCTGCAAACCGCGACCACGTGCTGCCTTTGCAAATCGCGTTTGCGTACTGCTTCTTCTCTACGGACCAAGTCCTCCTCTACGAACTGTCTTCTGCGAACCATCTTCTATGAACCGTTCCTACTTTATGAATTGTTTTCCTTTGTTGGATAAAGTTCCTCCACAAAACCCCTTCCACATACTGTCTTCATGTACCACTTCTCCTTTCATAGAATCCTCCTCACAAACCTCTTCTCCTTCGTGGATTTGTCTTCTTGTGAATCACTCTGGACTTCACTGAATTCCTCCTAGATTTCTAATCAAATAATTTTTTAAGTAATAAAAGGATTAGTGCTCCTTATATAGGAAAAAAGATCCAAAAAACTCACTAAACCATTTTACTTAAACATTCAATGTGGTACAGCCTTCACCGCGTACTGTTCCTTCCACGAACTGTTTTCCCTACATAGTCTATGTACTGTCTCTCTCCCTTCACGGCTTCAAAAATCACCACCTCATTTCCGAAAATGATGAGACATCCCACAAATCATTTTACTTTCGCATACTATGAACCTTCTCATGAGCTGTTTTTCATTCACAATCCACGTACTGCCCTTCGCAGTTCGCATAGCGCCGCTACGTGAAAATCCTGCCTTTGTCATTTTTCCTCGCCGACTCGCGTACCTTCTATGCATTCGGTGAACTATCCTTCATGGTCCGCGAACCAAGATTTACGGACCCCTTTACATAAAATCTTCCTTTGCCAAAATAATAAAATCCTGATTTTGACACCCAAAAATTTGGCAAATACTAGGAAATCGTGCCACCTTAAACACCTGCTTCGGCCTGTGTTGTAAGAATCCTTGTCTTTGAAACTCCTTAATCAACCCAATGTGGATTGACAACAAACACAAACCATGCTCTAGTTTCAGCAAATAACACCCTTGGGTCTAACACTTTTTGTTTGGAGTTGATGCCAATGCACATGGTAGTAGGGGAATTTATTGAATTTGGTTAGATTTGAGGTAGTGGATTTGATTTGGTGGGGGCTTCTTTAAAATATGGAACTGATAGACTGACACCGACTCATTCCTCACATTCCCTTAGGTTCTACCTTACCCTATCACTATAATAGTGTGGTGTAGGTTTATAAATGAATAATTTATTAGTCCAATGACCTATCAGTCATTTAAAATTTAAATGTTTAAGATGAAAATTATAATGATATTAGAATAAAATTTTGAGTATGTAGACGAACTTCAAATAGGGTAGTTAACTTGGAAAAGAAATTTGGAATAGTATTTGGCTCAAGAACAATTTATGAGCATGATTTTCAAACCTTGTATGGTCAAGGAATGGGTAATGTAACTTTACACAATTCAAACCATGATTAGTTATCCATGGGTTTTAACTATATTAACCTATTTTTATTCAATACATAAAAACTATAGTGATATGTTTTTGTTGTGTGTTATCAATTTTAAACCCCCTCTATCATCCTTAAACACTCATTTATTTCCCTAAAACATATTTGATTGGGTTTACTTTTTTATAGGGAAATTTTAAGGTTGTTCCATCATTATTCAATGATTTTCTCTCGTTATATATTCAGATAAATCTACATGAGATTAAAGGTAAGAAATTCAATATCTCCTTCATTCATTGACCTCTATTCTTTTTTATAAAACTATATAAAAGTACATATATGTTATAAAAGTATGCATAAATTATAGAAGTATATAGTTTTACAAATTTATAAAGGTATAAAATTATAATGTATACAAGTAAAATTTATGAAAGTTTAAAAGTATAATAATTTATAAGGAATAAAACTATAATTGTATATTAATTTATAAATCTAGAAAACTATAAAAGTATAAATAATTAATAAAATTTTATATTTAAACAATATATGTAAATATGATATACTATAAAATTTATAAAAGTATATAAATTTATAAATGAATAAAAGTATAAAAGTGTAAATATTTAATAAAAAATTAGTATTAAATTATATTATTATAATATGATATACTATAAAATTTAAAAAATTATATAAATTTTAAATTGTATAAAACAATAAAATTATAAACTTGAAACACTTTGAATTTTTAAAAATACATTTTCATACCATGCATTTTTTATTCAAAAATAAACTTGAATAACTTTATCAACACTTTGAATTTCAAGTATTACTTGAAATTCCAAGTAAAAATTAAGAGCCAATTGAAAATTATTTTTGAAGACCAGAACACATTTTTAAATTACACACTTCCTTCGCCCTAGATTTTGGCCTATAGCGTGCGTAGCAAGGGGAAGACAAGAGAAGCACACCGACCAAATACAACAAATCATCAATTTCCAAAATAAAATAGTAAGAATAAATCTCATCTCGCCTCTTATACTCTTGTAAAAATAGCCCTAATGAGATCCATCACTTAATCGCCACATACATAAAGCACTAACCATAAAGGGAAACAATAAAAGGGGCATCGAGAGGATCTCACACACCCACTAGTCATAAAATCATAAAAGCTGCCAATTTGGGCTTCTAAAAAAATTAGCTTGGGATGCTAAGCCACTCCACTCAATTTTATATTGAAATCCCATTTTAAATGCCTCTTTAAACTCAATCAACTTAAAAACCACAAATAGAAAGTAAGAAACTAACGTGATTCCACCGACTTAAGACGTTTCAAAAGGAAAACTACACTTTCACCAAATTCATGACCCAAACAGGGGAAAACACCTTAAAATACCCTTTACACTTAAAAACATTACTCTTAGTTATTTAAAAATACTTTTCATTAAAACACCCATTTATAACCGAAGTAAAACCATTTAAAACCTTTATGCGAAGCAATCCCACATTTAAAAATGATACTAAATCCATCAAAACTGTTACATATAGGCTTAGCCGATCAAAATAATGAATTCAAACCACAATGAAATCAATGATATGAAATTTAAAGGGAACAAACAAAACACCTACGTTAAATTAGGCAAATCCATTTCAAAAAACATTTCAAAACCATACCAGAAATAATCGTCTATGGTGGTGAATGTTGATATAGGAAAGAACATTCTTTAGGTAAGCCCTAGAAAAAAAACCCAGCATTTGAACCAACCCCAAACCATAACTAGAGCCAATCAACCATGTTAGGGTTTGTGGGAGACATATAATCATGTATAAAAGAAAGGAAGATGAATGAGGATAGAAGAATAAGAAAGAAGTCTTACTATATGGAAAACCTCTTGAAATCAACATAGAGGGGCTCAAAATCGAAGTAGGGAGGAGGGAGCAGAGCTCCCTTGGTGAGTCTAGTCAGTCTATGAAAGGAGGAGGGTAGGGGTTATTCGTTCGGTTCGTCGAGAAGAAGTGCACATAGTAGGGTTTGGTGAGGTACGACTGAAGAAATAGTGTAGTAGGAGGTGCTAACAAGATAAATCGGGCACATGCCTTAGATTTGAAGAGATCGATTTGTCGAGAATATCGATCGGCATAAGCAGCAGGGTCCGGTGACAGCATTGACAGGGGCGGTAGGGCTCTGGTTCCGCAAAAGTTTGAAGGCCCGAGTGGCAGCGCTCCTCTGTTAGGGTTCATTTTATAAGAACTCGTAAGCCTTTTATCAGTGCTTTAAAAAAAGCGCCGATAAAGAACAGTTTTATTAGCGCTAAATTTAAAAAATTTGATAAAAGTCCTTTTTATCAACACTAAAAAAGCGCTGATAAAAAATATATTTATCATTGCTAAAATTCTAGCTCTGATAAAGGACTATCTTTATAAATATTTGTATATTATTATAAATAGATATATTTATTTATTTATTTATTATTATATAAATATATTTTTATAAATTATAATAAATGTATTTATTGCAATTTTATAATTATTTAAATATATATATAGTTATAATTATAATTATAAATAAGTATATATATACTCGGAATGGTGTGAACCATGAATATAAATATACAGATTTATTTATTTATAATTATAATTATAAATAAATATATTTATAAATATTTGTATATAACTATATATATATATATATATATGATTATAATAAATGTATTTATTGTAATTTTAAAATTATTTAAATATATATAAATTTATAATTATATATATATATATATATATAATTATAAATATATTTATATAATTATACCTCATGGTCTGCACTGCTTTTGGCATATTTATATAATTATATATATTTATATCAATATATAAATATATATAATTATAAATATAATAACTATATTTATTATTTAAATATATTAATTATATTTTTATAATTATTTAAATATTTATTTATTTATAATTATAAATAAATATTTTTAAAAAGTATTTATAAATAATTACAATTTTATAATTATAAATATAATTATTGTAATTTTATAAGTATTTATGAGAACATAATAACTTTGTGGATATAACATGAATGAATTGTATATAATAAAGTGTAGATCATAAAAAATGAGTCGTCGCATATATGGAAAGCATGAATAATAAGGGTGTCAATGTATAAATGAACATTCATGAGTCATAAATACATAACATATGCGTGTGTCATCAAAATATAGGTAATCTTAACATTTGAAACATAACAACCCACAATCATGTCCACAAATAAACTTATGATCATATAGCTGGTGTCAATTATATTCACACATCAATATATGAACATAAAAATGTCCATAAATATCATCATTATCTCATGAGATATATATATATATATATATATATAAATATATCATAATTTTTTAATTATTTAAATATATATATATAATTATTTATAATCTTATAAATACTTTTTTTTAAACATTATATATATATTTGAATTATTAAAAAAAATATTAATATATCATATTTATGTTAATTATAAACACGTGTTTTTTAATTAATGTATATAAATAAACATTATTTTTTAATATAAATATAAAAAAATATTAATAATATTTTTTATTAAAATTTTTTATCAGCGCTAAAAAAACGTTGAAAAAAGTTGACTTTATTAGTGCTTTTAGCTAACGCTGATAAAGGTGAGACTTTTATCTGCGCTTTCTGTTTAGCGCTAATAAAAGCAGGTGCTTCCCTTGCACCAAATTGTGTTAGTGACTTCTTAGTGGTAAATAATATATCAATGATAAATGAGATATTTCTAAGAGTTAAAAAATCGTTAAGAAACATTCACATTCACTTCTCATGTTTTTGTATAAGTGATATTATTTCTGTTGATTTTTATTATATGTCTTCAAAATACTCCATTTAATTTGTCGATAATAGTTAATCAAAAGATTATATCTAGGAATAAAAAAATGTACATTATATTACCCACATGTGAGATCGCGTTTGGTGTGTGATGTGATACATGTATGAAAATTTGGTGTGTAATGTTATTTAGGTGCTAAATTGATTTCTTAGCCCATCTATTGGTTAAAATTAAATACCATTTTTTTAAAACTAATCATTGATTTAATGAAAAAAAATTAAGTCAATTTTAATAAAAAAATTATTTTTATATGTAAATAAAATTTTTAAAACAAAAAATATAATCAATAATAATTCATATATTGGTATAAGTACTTTTCTCTTCCATCATTTAATGGCGATGGAAATCTCAACGAACAGTGAGCGGATCTCCTTGTGCCTAATAGACAAAGATGGGGGGGTTTTGGTTCGCCGGGCAAGAGGAGGGAAGGGCATGCGCGTCACATGTGATGGAAATCTTAACAAACTGGCAGGGAAAAATGGGAGGGGTCCTTTTTCAGTACAAGGCGCATTGATTTGTTGACTCGCTTTCAGGGGTGGACTACCCAATTCCAGATCCCTGCTATCCCCATGATGGCATCGTCAGAAAAGGATTATATTATTTGTTAACATTTTTATAACAAACACAAAATTACAAATATTTATTTCTTTACACGCCTCCATTAAACTTGTAAATTCTAAAACATCAAAACAATAAAATGTTGTGTAGGGTATTGGCAAATAAAGTGGAAAATAAAATTGATCTATACTTCGGTTGTCAAGTATTATCTACCATAAATTGCAACTATAACTGAAGCATGAAGATGAAATGCCGCTATCGGAAAATGGGTAATTGCGACGAGAAAGGCATTGTCGCGAATAGATCTGTAGTAACACTTGTGACGGAAAACCTTTTTCCGTCATAAATAATTGATGGTTTATTATTATTTGTGATGAGAAATGTTTTCCGTCGCAAATACTTTTGGCATATATGCTCACCATTGCGCGGGGAAGTATTATTTGTGACGGCTAATAGTGACGGACTATTTTATCCGTCGCAAATAGATTAACATCAACGAATAACGAGTTTCGCCGCAAAAGATTCTCACAAATTAATTTTTGCGATAAGAAAAATTATGTCACTATTAACCCATCACAAATAAACTTTAATTAAATTCATAAGAACCCTTTCTTCTCTCCTCCCCCGGTTTCTTTCTCCATCGTGCGCACGATCGTCTGGTCGTGAACCCCTCCGTCAACCCACTCAAAAAATCGCTCGTTGCACCTTATTTCTTGCAGATTAAGGTTCGAATCTCCAAGATACGAACTCCTCTTCTCACCTCCTTCATTCTTTTTGCGATTTCTCTGTACAATCTTGTAGAAATTGATTTGGTCAAACCCTAGGTCAAAAAAATATCCGTTTTTATGGTTATTTGGTATTTGATGCTACAAATCGCACTTTATTCGGCGCTGACTTTTATCTTCGCTCAACATAAAATGCTGATAAAAGGGTAGTCTTTATCAACACTAGCTAAAAATTGTGATAAAGGTAACTTTTATCAATGCTAAAAAAGTGATGATAAAAATATATCCTTTATCATCACTTTTCTTAGTCTTGATAAACAATTTTAATAAAAAAGATATCATCAATATATATAATATTATCATATTTATATATATATCAGGTGCTTGGAGGTACAATTACATTCAAACACACATACACCGCACATACACAGGCCTAAAAAGCAGGTCGTAGCCCCCCCAATTATTAATCCACCCAATCATCCGCTTTATTACATTATATATTATGGCCTAAAGATCCAGTGGGCATGAAACCCATTATATGACACGTAGACCCACCATCGGATGACCCAGAAGTCATTCATGCATCTTGCCCACATCACCACCTGCACGTCATGCCTACGTCACCACCCCCTTGATGGTCCGAAGGCCCAGTGGCCCAAAAACCCATTCTGGATGAATAGTACTGTTGCTACAGTACCCCGCTACAACACCTACTATAGTCCCCGCACTGCTACCCTGCTATAGTCGCTACAGTACTGCTCCAGTCCCTACAAAAATTCGCTCTCGACTCGGTTTGATGCAAGATTACAGGGAGCTTTTACCACTCGGGTAAGCTCCCAACTGTTATTTATATTAAAAAATTATTGTTTATTTATATACATTAATTATAAAATGCATGTATCTGATTAATATAAATATGATATATTAATATATATTTTTTAGTAATTCAAACAATTATATAAATATAAATGATATATTGTTAATATGTGATATTTGAACTTACATATTTATATCAATGTTTATGTGTATATATTTGTATGCATTACGTTGTGTTCATATGTTTTATGTATGTGTATATATAAATGTTGTACCTGTAGAGATGTACACACACACACATATATAACATGTGTACATATGTATGTATGACATGTACTTATTTCACATTTGATGTATATTTTTTTTTTCATTTTTGATATAATATTTTTGGAATTTATTCATTTTTATACATATTTATATTTTACTAAGTATTATTTTTAATATCTTTTAATTTATATGATTAGTATTTATTTAATTTTATTTATTAAGTTGTAATATTTCTAAAATGTTTAAAATTTATATAATTAAGTTATTTAAATGCATTTTTTTATATTTCCTTCATTTATGTATATGTTTACAATTCATGTAGTTAATTTTATATGAATTCATTTTTTAAATAGTTTTTTAAAATAGTTTCTCTATATATTTAAATAATTATAAAATTATAATAAATATATTTAAATAATAAATAAATTTATTAAATTTATAAATATTTATATAAATATATAAATATATATAATTATATAAATATATTTATAATTATATACAAATATTTATAAAAGAGATGGGGTCGGACAAAGCAAAATATGCCCTCACCAAAAGTCACATACCAAGATTTTTCCTAATTTGTATCTCAATCCCGCGCTCTTCTTCCTGCAAAGTATCCAATCAATTCTTCGGCCACATCCATGTCCATGACCCCTGATGTAGTATTGTCTTGCGCTTTTCGCTTGTTGAAGTAGAATTTCTATGTCATAACTATCTGAATCATAATCCTTGGGATGCGTTTCCTCTTTAGCATCTCAATCAGCACAACCATTATAACGACCCATACAATACATACATTGTTAATACTTCAAAATTGAAGTACACTTATTACAACATATAACAAAACCATGAAAGGACCGTATAGGTATAGTGTCTTTAGAAACTGGGAAACATAAACAACTGGTTCATAAAACATCTACATTGTCTCCCATTTATTTCATCATATCTAGAGTCCCTTTTGGCATATCCTACTTAATAACCTTCTTCCTGACCTGGGGAAAGAAAACATACAAAAGGATGAGCTCAAATGCTCAGTAAGGGTATACAAAAGAAATATCAATCACATCATATTCATAAGAACATAACATTTTGGAAATCTTAACCTGCAAAAGAGATCATAATTTTATAACATGGGATAAATCGTAGTAGTGAAATGTAATCCCAATAATCATAACTTAAAACATGAAATTTTGTGGCATACACACATAATCACAAAGAATCATTTCTTAGTAGTCAAGACTCATAGCCAAGACTATCTTAGCGGAAAAAGTCCATTTCTGAACCGAGTTCACTCCTCGTTTCAGTCCTATTTCACTGAACCGGTTTAACCTACCATTCCAGCCATGTCTATCTCATGAGATATAAATCTTTACCCAATGCATTGGAGGGAGATATAGGTCCCACCCATCTCATAATGATACCATTCTTATGTGTGCCACAAAATCATAAATCATACATCATTGCATAACCCATGTAATAAAAATGAGATTCTTAAACATCATGACATCATAAAACAATTCATATAAGATAAAAAAATTCATAAAAATAATTCCATCACAACATAATCAAATCAATGTAATAATAGGGATAGAAACAGAACCCTATATTATCTTAGATGGAAAATAATTTTGATAAAACATTTGAACTCCATTCTTGAGAAAAATATCATTTCTACTTCAAAAACATTTTCCTTTCTTAACATGTCATACAATTTTAAACTAAAAGAAGTTGATTAAAAATAAACTTGAAAACTTTTAAAGGAAGCTTCTTGGAAATAATGTTTTAAAAATCCATTCATGCCGTATAAGTTAAAAAAAACATTCTTCTCGTACTTTTGTCGGAAAAGTCAAAAAGTACCTCGTACGAAAAACGACAAAAGATTCCTTTCATATCTTTTACTAAAAACTCACCGAAGGGTAAAATTGGATTTAAAAAATTATAGGTGGATGTAAATAATATTAAATATTTAGGAAACATGGATGTGGATGATAAAATACACCCCAGTAAATACCAAAGTATAAACAATCTCGGATAAAAATGAGATTGTGATATTTTCCCTTACCTTAGATCCGATTTGCTTCGTAAGTGTCCGAACCTCCTGTATAATTATTTAAATAATGTCATTGACTTATTCCATAATCATACTTATTTTTATGATATCATATATGGTCATATTCTTAGCTTCTTATTAGTAATATTTCATTGTTACTTGTTATTCGGGTGTTTATTGCTTTTTGTTCTTATGCGTGTTTTGTCGAATAAATTATTATTCTTCTTTTTAGGTTATAGATACCTCATTTCCAGAATGGTATTAGTGTAATATATATCATATTCATTCATTCAATTCATTTATATAATTATTATGCAATGAAGATCATGTAGAACGAGTCGCATCACATCGTGGAGACGGTATTCCGTACGTACGCACAAGCGATGATATCGTTCCCATGATCATGGAATTGTATTGGAGTGTATGTATACTATTTCAGAATCAATATCACTTTACAATAATCATATATAGTTATTCTTTACACCATTATACCCATCCAAGTAAGGTGGTGGTGGAAAATAGATTACACCACGGCGTGGAGACGGTATTCCGTACGTACGCACGCGCGGTGATTTCATTTTCCGTAGGATGGATAAGTGGTGAAATAGGGTTGTTTCATACTTATAATAACATACCAGTATATGATTGATACTGATGTTATTACTTCATAATGAAACATCTAAAGAAGAAGAAGTGGAAGACGAAATAAAGTTGAAAGAATCGGTAACGGACATTACCTCTTCTTTGAAGCGCCTCTTTGAGACCTCCTCTTAGGGCACTAAAATTGGTCTTTGAAGAATACCAGGACCTATAGGATGTTTCTAAGGAAGTGGAGAAGAGAATTTGGCAGGGGTTGGACGATCTTGAAGGCTCAAAGTGGTGTGAGGAAGAGAGGGAGGAAGTTCCCTTTTATAAGGGAGGAGAGGGGCACCTTTGGAAAAACTAAAAATATTATTTTATTATAAAGTCATATTCGGTTTTTAATAGCTCCAAATTGATTTATTTCTAAGCTAAGTTGGGGATGGGTTGAAATCATCTCATCCAATAGAATTTAGACAAGTTTAGGTATCTATTTTAACCTTATCATTTAGATTTAACTTTAAGTTAGATAATTTAACTTTTACCGTGTCTTCTTGTTTTCTTACACTATAAGGTTAATAAACTTACTATAACAAGCCAAAAGAACCCCAAGTTGTTTATTATTAATATATATAACCTTATTTGAGTCATTTTGCCGAACCTTAGATTTTTAGGAATAAAATAACAATTTATAATATAATATTTGTTTTAAAAATAATTTTATGTCAATTTTGACACTATTTGGTAATTGATTTTTTTGAAAATCATAACATAAATATTAATTCTAAAAAAGTTAATTAAATAAATAATAACATGTCATATTAACATATAAAATTAGTTTAATTCATAAAAAGTCTCAAATTACATTTATTTGGGTATTTATAACATCAATTATGTTAATATTTCATTAATAAGATAATTACTGCATCATCATTGTGTCATAAATAAATTAAATTATTTAATGTCTAAAAATTATAAATAAAATACTATTATGTAGGAAATGTTTTTAGGTTTCTAATGAATATTTATAGTCTAATTTATCTTATGTATAACCCTATATTAAAAATTATTTAGTTATTAAACTTTGATTTTAACTATTTTAACCCTTCTTTAAATAAATTAATAATAAATGTCCTAATCTAATCCATGTGGGCCTAAATGGTCATATTTTATTCCTAAGGTTGTTTTTGGTCGAATTACACTTATCCAATAGAATTAGGACATGTGTCAGGGTAATAATAATATCATTTTTACCCTTAATTACCCTATTTACTTTTAACCGTAGTAAAAAAAGTAAAAAGTTACTATTCACCAAAAATTATTTTCATCTCATTGAACCACATTTTAATCCTTGATATTAACCGTGTCTCTCGGATTTTCGAAATTCCACTCACAGAAGTGGTAAAATTAGGTTTTATGTGAATTTGGAAATTCTCCTAGGAGGTGGGTAAAAGACGGTGAAAAGTTCAATAAAATTTTTATATATCTAAAATTATTATAAAATGACTCCAATGAATTGCATTGAACTTATATAGGTATTATGTATCAATTTTTACCTAAAATAAATTTAAATAAAATAAATAATTATTTAAATAAAACGTCGGTTTTTAAATAGTAACCCAGTGTTTTCACTATTCATCAAAAATTGAAAGTTTTCAGAAAAATATCAAAATTTCACCCTAGGCTAATTTCGATATTCCGAATCCAAAAATGAAGTCCATTTTGAAAAATAAAATTTAAAAAATTTCAAAAAGTGGTTATTACTATTCATAACGGCTAGTTTTAATAATATTTTAATAGCATATCGTTGTTTAATGAAACTCGGTATTGCGTACGACGCAAGCTATCGAGGAAGGCCGCAGTTGCATGTAAAGCAAGCCAAGCTAGTGTTGTGTGTAGTGAAAGATTCCTTTGATGATTTATATAAAATAAAAACAAAATATTTCTCATAAAAGTCTCGGGTGTTACAACCATGTCCTGTAACGCCCCAACCCCAGTTACCCAGAGTCAGTGCAATATTTTAATACATTGGCATGATTACAAAGAATCAAGTCCTGAAGGACCGACTAGTTTAGTAGTCTTGGAAAATAGATTACATACATGAACATTACATTACACATTCAAACATAAAACACAACATAAATAATTTGTTGTGAACGCCATTATTCCCCTAGATTAACCCTGCATATCAAATATAATACACTTCTTGGAATCCTGGAAAAAACAAAACATAAGGGGTGAGCTCAGATGCTCAGTAGAGGTAAATAATTTAGCGGAAGCTATAAACTTTTAAGGCAAGATGTGTAATAAAAACAACATCCTTCTAAACATAAAATTGAATATAATATGGAGAAAATAAATCAAACATTACCATATAAACATGCACATGGATATTCTACTAGTCAAATAATCATATGTAATAATTAATTTCATAATGAGGGAATGTCTAATGTCGAACATCATTACCACATAGTCAATGCCTCATGCCAAGACTACAAATAAAATTTTGTCAAGGCCTTATGCCAAGACACTAGTTTTTCTCATGAGATCTACCGATGCATCAAGGGGCTATAGCAGACCCCATCCGTCACTTATTAAGTCCACTGCATTCCTCATATGAAAATTTTGAAACATAACATAAACATTCGTATTAAAACTAGCATACGAAATGTCAATACTTTAATCATAAACCATGAAGGGTATAAAAATATAACATCCATAGTAAAATATATCACAACTCATTCAATACAATATGTAAGATTGTATTATAATAAATCAACCTCAATCAAGAATAATATCTAGTAAAGGATGTTGATAAAGCTGAAAATGATCAGTAAAACTATTTGAGAGAAATATCCCTTTTTTTAAATCATTTAAAAGTCACACATTTATAAAGTCATTTAAAATATATTTTTTAATCAAAGTGTCTCATACCACTTTGAAACTTTTTAAAGGAATTATCATTTTAAAACAATCATGTCCATAAAAATAAATCCTTAAAATCATTTTGAAAACATGGACATTAATGAGAACGATTTAGAAGAATAAATATTTAAAACATTTAAAATGATTTTTTAGTTAAAGAGTACCTTAAAAGAATCATTTTGAAATGTATTTTATGAAACATGAACATGGATAATAAATATGTCCTAGAAAATACTTACACATAAACAATCTCAGATAATAATGAGATTGAGGAATTAACCCTTACCTTTCACTGTCCTTTGATTGAAGGTACATTTAACATCCTGTATAATGACCATAGTATGTTATTAAATTATACAAGAACCATATTCATATTTATTATATTATACACGATTCATTTATGACTTTATACTACCTATTTAATAATGATTTCCATGTTAAATTAACATTTCGGGTAATAATCACTTTCTTTATCGTGTGTGTTTTAACTTGTTATTCTTGATCGTATCATTTAGATCATGTTTTTTTTAAAATGTTGGGGCCGAAGCCTCATTTATTATTAAAGAAAAGCAAATGTCTCTTTAACTGGGTAGAGGGAGACCCATTACATAGCCCGTAGACCCAGTGGGCATTTAGCCCATTACATGGCCCGTATGCCCAAATGTTTGGCCCGAGGCCCATTCTGTGAATAGTAATGCTACAGTACTCGCCTGCTACAGTGCCACACAGTACCTGCTGCTGCTGCAATTCCCTTCCACCGCTACAGTGACCGTCGTTACTACAATACCACCGCTGCTACAGTCCGCTACAGCCTACTACAGTACCCTACGCCCAATGGGTTTTGAATGCCTATTTTTCATGTTGGATTATAGGGTGCTTACCACTAAGCCAAACCCCAACTACATTTAGATCATGATTTAAAAACTTCTAGAATATAAAACATGATTTTTATATATAATATATATTTATAATATAAATATGTATAATAGATAGATATATGAAATGGAAAACACCGTTTATGGAGACGGTAGGCCGTACGCACGCATAAAAGCCATTTTCATTTTCGTATCATATTGAACAGAAGTGAATAAGATATATGTAAGTACATACATACATACACATATATATATCTTTAATATCATTATTATGTCATATATTATATACTTATTAATAATATATATTTTTATAATCATCATTGAATGGTGAACCTGGAAATGAATCTCATCGCGTCGTGGAGACGGTTAGCCGTACGCACACATGAGCGAGGATATCATTTCATTAATGATTAAAAGGTGTGTAATTGGATGGTATATTAATTATACAGAGAAATTATCATGTTATTTTTATTATTTATATACATATTACTTATCATTATATCCATCCAAATAACATAGTGTTGAATAACAAATTACACCACGACGTGGAGACGGTAGCCGTACGCACGCACGCATGGTGACATTATCATTCATAGGATGGATAGAATAATGAGTATGGTTGTACCATATTTATAATAACATCACAATATGTAGAAGGTACTGGATTTATTATTTTGGTATGGAAATAACAAAGAAAGAGAAAGTGGAAGAAGAAAAGAACTTTGAAAGAGATGATAAAATAATTACCTCTTCTTTGGGTGTTTCCTTTTGATTTGAACAAAAGGGCTCCTTAGGTTAGCTTTCTGCTCAAGAGAAGGCCTCTAGGTTGAAGTGAGTGAAGTTGGGAGGAGATTTGTGTAGGGGTTGACCGAGCCAAATGGCTTTGGAGGTGTGATTTTGAGAGAAGGGAAAGTACCCATTTATAAGAGAGGTGAGCGTCACTTTAGGAAAAGTTTGAAATATTATTTTATTATAAAATCATTTTCAGTTTATAATGGCTCAAAATTAATTTATTTCAAATAAAAGGTGGGTGTGGGTCGAAATCATCTCAACCAATAGGTTTTAGAGAAGTTTAGTTCACCATATTAACCCTATCTTTTAGATTTAACTCTTTGTTAAATAGTTTAACTTTTACCATATCCTCTTGTATTATTATAATAAATGGTTAATAAACATACTATAAAAACCCAATAAAACCTCAAGTGGTTCATTAATGACATATATATCATTATATAAGTCCTTTGTCTGAACCTTATATTTTTAGGATTATTATTTCATTTAATAATATAGTATTTTTTTTAAAAACTCATTTATGTCAATTTTGACACTATTTGGTATTTGGTTTTTGTGAATGTCACAAAAAGTTAATTAGTTAGAAAAAATGCATTAAATCAACCATATCATATCATATTAACATATAAAATTTTTGTATTTCATCAAAAGTCTCAATTTAAATTTATTTTGATATTTATAATATCAATTATTTTAATCTTTCATTAATAAGGTAATTACCACATAATCATTGTGTCATAAATAAATTTAATTATCTAATGTTTAAAAATTATAAATAAAATACCATTATGTAGGAAATATTTTTAGATTTCTAATTAATATTTATAGTCAAATTTATATTATGTATAACCCTATATTAAAAATGGTTTAGTTATTAAACTTTGAATTTAACACTTTTAACTCTTCTTTAAATAAAATAATAAAAAATGTTCTAATCTAATACAAGTGAATCAAAAGGATCATATTTTATTCCTAAGGTTGGTTTTGGTCGAAATAAACTTATCCAATAGAATTAGGACATGTTTTAGGGTAATTATAATATCATTTTACCTTTAATTACCCTATTTACTTTTAACTGTGGTAAATAAAAGTCAAAAGTTACTATTCACCAACAAATATTTTTATCTTATTGAACTAAATTTTACTTACTGATGTCAACCGAGTCTCTCGGATTTTTTAAATTCAATTCACATAAGTGGTAAAATTACATTTTATGCAAATTTGCAAATGTGCCTAGAAGGTGGGTAAAAAACGTTAAAAAGTTTAATAAAATTTTATACATCTAATTTTATTATAAAATGAATCCAATGAATTACATTGAACTTATATAGGTATTATATATCTATTTTTACTTAAAATAAATTTAAATAAAATAAATAATTATTTAAATAAAAAGTCAGTTTTAAACAATAACACAATGTTTTTCACTATTCATCAAAAACTGAAAGTTTTCAGAAAAATACAAAAAATTCACCCTAAGATAATTTTGATATTACAAATTCAAAAATGAATAATATTTTACCAAATTAAAAACATATAAGTTTCATTAATTAATTTAAAATTAATTCCCGTTGTTAAAACCAAAAAACGGGTTTTTAAAAAGTAAAAACTATCAAAAGATTGACACGTGTTTATGTCAAATTTAAATGTGAAATTACTTATAATGACCTAAATTGTATTAAATGATAAAAATAATAATCTAATTATACTTCCAAACCATTCAAAGTCATAATTTAATACTATAAATTATTTCGATTAAAAAAGCCGTCTTCAATTAAAATTTAGTATTTTCACTATTCATCAAAATATGAAAGTTATCAGAAAAGTACAAAAAATTTATCCAAACTAAATTTTTCTATCCCACTTCTAAAGAATAATTTAATTTCATTAAATTGAATATATAAAAATGTCAAATATTGGTTTTAAAAAAGGTTTGCAATTAAAAGGCGGTAAAATTGCATTTTTTGAAAAATACTTATTTTATCTGAAAAAATGAATTTGTTCTTATATTATGTTTAAGAAACACATAATATGGATTCTAAAATTATATGGAGTATATAAAATTCAAAATTCAGTTAATACTATTCATACCCGCCTTTTGAACAGCCAGTTTGGTAAGTCGTGGTGCGCTCGAATTCGGTGTAGCGTGTAGCACAAGTTATTGAATTACTTTGAATAGATAACATACTATGAAATCTTGGGGTGTTACATGTCATCTTACACGAATTTTTGGGTGACGTCCCCATTTCCATGACTTGGCTTGGTGCCAAGTCCCTTCCGGTTCATCCTCTCCCATTTCATATTTGCCCAGCTTCATTGGAATATGCTCTATGGTATTTAAATTCACACCAACAATAATTAAATTTTCTATGGGTTTGTTGCTTTCCGCATGTGATTTATCCATCTTCAAGGATTTAATATTAGGTTGATCCAACGTTCCTTTGACTGCAACCTCCTGCTCAACAGCCTTGTTTTCATTTTCAATGGGAGATTGCATTTAGACATTTTGAGCTGCAAAATCTAAAACTACAATTGAAGAGTCTAACACTTCAAAAGTATTATAAGTATTAACCTATGGGTTAACAAATGAAACAAAAGAGTCTTGGACATTTCTTCCTAAGACATTCACCAACCAGGTTCTGTGGTCATCCAAGTTTCCTTGTGCCACCAGATTTTGGCGCTGAGTACTTCTAGCATCCGTGGAATCTCGTTTTGAGAGAAAAATCATACCCAACATCATATATTTTATTCAATGTGCCAGGAAAGGTAGGAGCATCATTCTCACAAAGGACACATTTGTATCCTAAGGAAGGTGCAAGATCACCTTAAGAAATAGTCAAGATAGGGTCAACCTGATTGAATTTAACATTTTCAGAAGAAGGGTCCACCTAAAGGGGCACCACCCTTTTATCCAAGGCTAGAGAACTTGCAGACCCAATATTTATGGACTTCCCAATCTCACTAATATGTTTTAATTCCCTAGATGGAATCATTTTCAACCCATCCTCATCCAATAATATTTTATGTGAGGATTTACTACTCACCAAGAGTGAAGTATTACGTGTAACTACAGATCCATCATGCTATATTATCTATGGGGAGACCATCACCATTATAATTATAAATATAAATAAATAAATATATAATTAATTATAAAATCAAAATAAATATATTTATTATATTTATAATTACATATTAATAAATAATTATATAAATATATTTATAATTATATACAAATATTTTTAAATATATTTATTTATATTAGGAAAGTTCAGGTACCTAGCATACTCAACCCTAAAAATTTATTAATAAAAACAAAAGTACATAAAATTCAAACCATGTGGCACCAAATCTTACCAAGACATAAAAATGGAAAAAACACCACACAAAGAAATAAAAAGACCAAAATACCCACATCAAATGACCCAAAGGACCATACCCCCTTCCTCATGACTGGTAGGCCCTTTTATCCATCGACTAAATGGTAGACCCACCCAAGGTGTCGACAACACCCGCCCGAGGTGTCAGCATCTAGTCATGTCACCATAAAAAAAGCTAGCCTATAGTCGCATCCCAAGGTCGTTGGCCTTCCCACCACCACTTCTCGAGGAAGTCGCTAGTTTCGAGCTATCCTATAGCTTGTAGCACATCTCGAGGTCATCACCCCTACAATTTGCATTCCAAGGCACCAATGCTTCACTAATCACCCTCTTCATGAGTATCCTAAGTAAGTAACTCAAATGAGTTATTCGTATTAAACCTCATGCTTCTCTGTGAAGATGAGCATTTTACAACTTTCTCAGTGTCAATAGAAGGAACCATGAACAATGCCTCAAGAGTTACAATAACATTATTGGAAGTACCAATAACCACAACGGTCTTTCAAATTGAACCAGATACCTTCTTGTTGGGGGAAGAAGCAATAACATCACAATTCTGCCCATTTTCTTCCATTACTATGCATAAAAATCCCAATAATTTTAATATCTCTTAATTTGTTTGTAATTTTTATAGGAATTATGAAATTATTTTAATTTTATTTATATGATTTGTTTCAATTTTTTATATTTACAGCGCTTGATAAAAAATATTTTATGATAATTTTGATACTTATACACATACTCTTTATTTATCTGCTTTATTTTTTTATTTTAATTTTGTTCTCAATAATTTTATCTTGTTATAACAATAATAAGTTTTTATATTTTTTTAATACTGTTTAATATTTTTTTAACATTCTTATAGTAAGTTCTTAGGTTTTTTTGAGGTAAAAATCTTTTGTTTTTTGGTTTAAATGCTTGTTTATAGCCTAATGTGAGTGTCTAATAAGTTCATGAGTGTATCAAGGGTGTCTGAGGATTTTTCAGAGCCCCACTTTTTGGCAAAATAAAACAAGATGCACGGTTAAGAGAAGATGGGTGGGATAGGCCACATGATTACCCCTAACCATGCGAGGCTTGATAGTGTGGTGCATGAGACTGAACAGTTTGGGGGAAACCATGAAACCTTAGTCACACACCCATGCAGCTTGCTACAGGTCTTGGATAGAGGTTGGGACATGGTTTGTGCACAGTTTGAAAAATCATGTGCATTAAACCATGTGAGGTCCCCTTTGACACATTGAAGGGTGCACAATTGATGCAAGATTTGGCCAACCATGTGACCAAACTGTGTGGCCCAGTATTTCTTGGGGAAATTACCATTTTCCCCTTAACAATCCTTATAACATATTTTATTTTTCTCTTTCTTCCACTGGACAAAACCTTCACCTTGGAAGCCCTACTTTGAATCCAATCTGTAAGATTTGCCACCGTTTCATTGTTCAAAATTGGATTCGAACACCGTTCACCTATCTGGATCTGTGATGGTAAGTTCTTTGACCATCCTGTGTCATTATTCATTCATCTTTGTATCAAAAAAGTTATTTATGTGCAAGCTAATATTCCTTATTTTTAGTCTTTTCATTCGTTCTCCATTTTCCTCTTGATTTGGACCGAATCAGAGATTGATACTAGATGAGTGCTCTACAATGGACCTACAATTGGTGGTCCATAACTTTCCCTCATGGTTTGGTGTTTTTATAAGCTTTGTTTCCATCATGCCGCATGCTGAATTTTCTATAATTTCCCCTAAAAGTAAATTGATAATTGAATTGAAGGAATTTGAAAATATTAGGTTTCCCCTTAAGTACTGTTATTATTGTTGGAGGTTGTTTCCCTAACCTAGGCAACTAATGTGGTATTCCCTTATACCTTCCCTATTTTATACCACACTGTTGGGTGTGTTATAGCTCACCATTGATTTTGGGATCTTGATTAATTGAATGAAATTGAATTGAATTGTTAGTAGATGGTTATGCCTCCTTTTCCATGTGTTGACATGATGTGAATTGTTTTAATTGTTTAAATGGAAATTGTTACATGAGTTGGATGAACTCATGGAATATGAATAATTGTGTAATGATGAATGAATGGGTTGATGAATTTATTATGGTAGTGGATGCCTTGGTCGATATACCTTGGATCTTGATTCCATAGGATGCCATGGACATTTATACTCAATGGGTCATGATTAAGATAGTGGATACCTTGGACCTTTTTACTCATTGGATCCTGATTCCATAGGATTCCGAGGGCCTTTATACCCCTTATATAAACCCTAGACTTTTACACATAACATTACATGATTTTAATCATAATTATACATCAGAGTACAAGCCAAGGATCGTAAAGTCTAGGGTCTTGGAAGACTAGGTACATAAAAAAACATTATAAAGAACAACTTTTTATTTAATCTCCATAACGAGCTTCTATCTTCCATTTTTCTTATACATCTTCATATGATAACCAGGGGATAACATGAACAAAGTGATGAGCTAAAATCCTAGTAAGGGAATAACCATAAGAATAAAGCATTAGCACATGGGATAAAAGACATGACATGATGATATAAAAAGACATGTAACATATTAAATCATAACAAATAAACATGGAATCATATAAACATGGGTCATAATAATTTGGCAACAACATAAAACATGAATTTAGCACAAATCAAGGCTAACCTCCAAGACCATTTCACATGGTTGCACAAGCTAAGGCTAACTGCTAAAACCGTCGCACATAATGTCTCAAGAGACTCAAATTTACCCAATGCATTAGAGCACTATATGGGAAGACTCATATTAACTTTTTATGAATATGTTTTCTAAATAAATAATCACACATAATCAATCTTACATAAACATAAGGTTTACCCATGGAAAGAATTGGGTACCACAAACATGTCATAAAGCATAAAAAATGGGCGTATCATAAAAGTGTATATGAAAGAAAGGAAATAAAATATACATGGAAATTAATAATGGAAAATATGGATGTATCATGGTAATTTATTTCAAGTATAAGTGACAACATTTAGGAAAAGTATTTAATAAATTTTAGCATTAAAACGTTTTTGTGCAGTTTTAAGGAAAACACTATAGAGCCTTTAAAATAGAGAAGGGAACAATCCTTTATATAAAACCAGAACTGAACCAAGAAGGTTTTAATAATAAAAAAGACTGATTTTATAAAGAAAATGGTGTGTTAAAAAAGAAGATATAGTGCAATTGAAATCGGGTAAGAATTTGGGAAGTTCCCTCAAAACAGGTTTGCTTATTGGGAAGTATTGAGGAAGGAATCACTTAAAAACATGTATATCCCCAAAAAAGAATGATGAAAGGGTATTTATAAATGAATTTGGTACATTTAAAAAGAATTTATAATATGCACATAAAAATATAAGATAACTTCATTTTGGTAAAAGAAATATATGGAAACCCGAAGGAACGAAGGAGGTTCGAGTGGAATCCCTTCGAACTATCAGCATAGTATTAGGTGTACTTAAGAGGGATTAGTGAGAGAGAAAGGGGTTTATCATAATTTATAAATCATTAGGGAAGTATGAGGGAGGTTCAAAAACATACCACATCATTAATGATTACACATAAAAGGGCATAACAAAGAGGATATTCTTGAATAAAAGTGAAATAGAGAGGATCCCTTACCTTAAGTCCAATGGTGTTCTCCACTTGATATTAATGAACTGAATAATAAAATTCGGTTCATTAGTTAATAATTCCATAAACTATTTTATATGTAAATGATTTAGTATAACCTTTTAAAGTTAATTCATGACCTTTTTTATTGGTTATGAGGTTCAATTTTATTGTTCGGGTCTGTTTTCTTCCTTGGTTTTAATGATTGGTTCACTTATATTCATGTTTGGATACACATGTATGATGAGAGTGGTTTTCCAGAATTGAAGTTATATTTTATTATTGAACATACATAAGGTTATATGGTTGCAAAATTCATTTTTTTATTTGGATTGAAGGTGAATCATTATATAAAACATTAATGATAAACATTTGGATTAACTTGGTGATTTTTCTCACAATTAACCTATTTTGTATTATTATTTTACATCATGAATTTATAAGGATTACATAACATTAAATGGGATAAAATACATATATTATGATCTGGTTCAACCATTAAAATGGTTTCATTACTAGTCTAGAATATGGTAAAAGAAATTGAAAACCCATTGTCTTTGAATGTGATAAATTAACACATCTCGGATGGTGTATTTACTACTAGTATAAAATAAGAGTAAAAGAGAGATGATAATTAATTATTACATTATCATAACAACATACCAGTAAATATAAGGTACTAGAGTTTTCATAACACTTGGATGAGGATAGTTAAGGATAGAAAATAATACAATGGAACTTGAAAATAAAGTAAAAGAATTGAAAAGAGGATTTTACCTCTTGAGTTTATCTTCCTTTAGAGCCTCTTAAGGGGAGAGGATTTGGTATTTTGAGGAGAAAAAGGGATGATGTATGTGGGGGAGGATCTTGGGGGGTTATTTGAGCATAATTTAAGGAAGGCACATGACTTGAGAGAAGTGAAGAGAAGAGGGGAGTGTGGGCGTTTTTTATAGTGGAGGGGAGGAGAGTTTTCTTAATATTTTAATCATTAGTTTATTATTTTTCCATAAGACAAGCAATATTAATAATTCTTGTGACAAAAAACAGAAATATATGCATGTGAGTTCGAACCAATGTCCATTTACATCATCCATGACTCAAGCATGATGAAGAAATTCAGGTTTTAACATTTATTATGAATTATCGTATTTTACTATTTATAAAAATTCAAGTATTTTAGAAAAATACCAAAAATTCACCCTAACCATTTTTTGATGTGTATAATACAAAAATAAAATCCACTATTCAAAAATAATTTTCTAAATATTATTAATTTAATTTTTAATTTAAATCATAATTTACTTGAAGAATACGGATTTTAAAACTATAACCGACTTTATAATGCTTTCAAAAATTAAACAGGGACTTATAAAATTATCTTAAAACCAGAAGACATAAAATTATTAATTTATAAACACTAATTAGAAAAATAAATTTTCTTTTAAATTAATTAATTAATTATAATTATTTATTTATGACTTACAAAAATACCAATAATTTTACTACGGTCATATTATCACTTATAAGATGCCTAAATTTTATACATTCAATGGTGAGGTTACTAATATTTTGTATGATTTACTATTTATAAGGGTCATATTACTATTCATAAGGGTAGGTTACTACTCACCAAAAATTATGTTTGTTCCATCAGACCCCAAAAAACACCATGAACACAACCATGTATGTCAGATTTTTAAAATTCAAATCACATAAGTGACAATATTATGTTTAAAGGCCACATAATACTTAGTAGTTCATTGTAATGTGATTTCATGTGATTATAAAACATAATTATAAGAAAGAAATTTCCATTGATAAAACATTGGGTCATTACGTTATTCCCCCCTTATGAAATTTATCTCTCAAAATTTCTTTTTTACATTCTAATCCATAAACAAGTGCGAGTACTTTTCCTTCATTGCCTCTTCTAGTTCCCATGTTGCCTCTTTGTACTTATGGTTCTGCCATAATACTTTGACCAGGTGAGTAGTCTTGTAACATGTAACTTTATCTATGCAATCCAAGATCTTTACTGGAAGCTCCTCATAATAAAGATCATTCTGAAACTGCACCACATATGGAGAGAGTACATGTGAAGGGTCTAGTATGTACTTCCTTAATAGGGATACATGGAAGTCATTGTGTACTTTTGACATGGCAGGTGGAAGTTCCAGTCGATAGGCTACATCTCTGACTTGATCAAGGATCTTGAAGGGGCCGATATACATGGGACTTATCTTTCCTTTCTTCCCAAATCTCATGACCTTCTTCCATGGAGATATTCATAGAAATACCATGTCTCCATCTTTTAACTCAAGGTCTCATCGACGATTTCCTTCATAACTCTTTTGTTGAATTTGAGCTACCTTGATATGTTGCTAAATGGTTTTCACCTTCTCCACCATTTCTTCGACCATTTTAGGTCCTATCAGTTTATGCTCATCGACTTCATCCCAACACGCTGGTGTTCTTCACCTTTTCCCATGAAGGGATTCATATGGTTCCATTTAGATGCTCGAGTGAAAACTATTATTGTAGGATAATTCAACTAGTGGAAGATGTTGGTCCCATCCTCCTTTGAAGTCCGTAGAACATTATCTCAAAATATCTTCTATTATCTAAATAGTTCGCTCACATAGTCCATTAGTTTGAGGATGATAGTTTGTACTGAAGTTTAGTTTAGTGCTTAGAGCATGTTGGAGACTTTTCCAGAACTTCGAGGTGATTCTCAGATCTATATCGGATACAATTGATAATGGTACTCCATGAAGCCTTACCAAGTATTTAATATATATCCATGAAAGTTTATCCAATGATAAGTCCTCTCAAATTTCAATAAAGTGAGCTGTCTTTGCAAGATGGTCAACAATGACCCATATAACATTGTTTCCTCTGGATTCCCTTGGAAGTCTAGTGACAAAGTCCATGGTGATGTTCTCCCACTTCTATGATGGTATGGGTAGTGGTTGGATCATCCCCTTAGACTTCTATATTTCATAATTCACTTGTTGACATACTAGGCACTTTTCTGTATACTCAGTAATCTCCTTCTTCATATTGTCCCACCAAAAGTTCTCTTAGAGATCTCGATACATCTTTGTTCTCCCTAGGTAAATAGAGAATGTTGAGCTATGCACGTCATTAAAAAGTTCATTCTTTATCTCTGGATCTAATGGTACACATAATTGTGACCCAAATCTTACAATTCCTTCCTCATCAATCATAAAATCATAGGATTTCCCATTTCTAATGGATTTCACTCTTTTATGAATTTCCACATATTTTATTTGAGAATCCTTTATTTTCTCCATGAGGGATGGTTGAGCAATCATTTGAGAAAAAAATAATGATGTTACCCCCTTAATTATTCCCATGTATATCCTCTACAAATATAATAAGATTGGATCCTTTCCAATTCTCATCATTGATAAAGATTCATGATACTTTCTACTTAGAGCATCCACCACCTTATTTGCCTTACCGAGATGGTAGTGGATTGATAAGTCATAATACTTGATGAGATATATCCATATTCACTAGTGGATATTAAGATCATTTTGTGTGAATATATATTTGAGACTCTTATGATCAGTATATATCTCACACTTCTCCCCATAGAGATGATGTTTCCAGATTTTCAATGCAAAGATCACAGCTACCAACTTCAGATCATGTGTATTATAGTTTTCCTCATGGAATTTCACATACCTTGATACGTAGGCTATCAATTTATCAATTTTCATTAGAACACAACCTAATACCTTCTTTGAAGCATCACTGTACACCATAAAGAGTTCTCCACTTGTTGGGAGTGTGAGTATTGGTGTAGTGATAAGACTCTTTTTCAACTCCTTAAAATAGTATTCACATTCCTAAGTCCAGAAAAACTTTACTCCATTCCATGTTATCTTGGTCATTGGGTTCGGAAATCATGATACGTTCTTCAAAAATCATCAATAACACACAACTAGACCTAAAAAACCGCAGATCTCTATTACAGATGTTGTCCTGGGCCACTCTTCAACTGCCTTTATCTTAGAAGGGTCTACAGATATCCCTTTTCTGGTGATAACATGCCCCAAAAATTATACTTCCTCTATCTAGAACTCATATTTACTGTACTTTACATACAACTTCTCCCTTCACAAAGTCTTCATCACAGTATTCAAATGCTCCTCATGTTTCTCCTTGCTCTTGGAGTATATTAGAATATAATCGATAAAGACTACCACAAATTTTTCGAGGTAATATCTAAAGACTCTATTCATTAAGTCCATGAATATTTATGGAGAATTAGCGAGTCCTAAGGTAATGACAATGAACTCATAGTTTCTACACCTAATTCGAAAGGAAGTCTTGGGAATATCTTCCTTCCTCACTTTTAATTGGTGATATACCGATCGAAGGTCTAACTTATAGAAATAATTGTCCCCACGAAGCTGATTGAAGATGTCATCTATCCGTGGTAGGGGATACTTTTTCTTTATCTTAATTTAATTTAGTTCATGAAAAGTATGAGAAATCCATCAATTTATAGTGATTATATAGTGTATCTACAAGAATATGACTATAATATTGGAGCCGAAAATGATCGTGAAACATATTCACATGCCATGAGTTGTGAGGAGTCAAATATGTGGTATGATGCCATGATGGAGGAGTTGAATTCCATGAAGAGTAACAATGTTTGGTACCTTGTTGAGTTTCCTTTTGGTGTAAAACCTATTGGATGTAAATGGGTTTTTAAAATCAAGAATAATTCATTAGGCAATGTTGAAAGATACAAGGCCCGACTAGTTGCTAAAGGGTTCACTCAAAATGAAGGGATTGATTATACTGACACATTTTCTCCAGTATCAAAAAGGAATACTTATGCATCATATTAGAATTAGTAGCTCATTTTGATTTTAAATTACAACAAATGGATGTAAAAATAGATTTTCTAAATGGTAATCTAGATGAGGAGGTTTACATGAAACAACCTGAAGGATTCCTCTCAAGTAATGGTGAGAATTTGGTGTGTAATCTCAAAAGGTCTATATATGGTTTAAAACAAGCATCCCAACAATGGTATTTATGATTTCATGATGTAATTACATCATTTGGTTTCGAAGAAAACATTATGGATCAATGTATATACCAGAAGGTCAGTGGGAGTAAAATATGTTTTATTATTTTATATATAGATGACATTTTACTTGCCACTAATGATAATGGTTTTCTATATGAGGTTAAATAGTTTCTCTCCAAAAGTTTTGACATGAAAGATATGGGTGATGAATCATATGTCACTAGCTTAAATATTGATAGGGATAAGTTCAGAGGAATTCTAGGATTGTCTCAAGAAACCTATATTAATAAAGTCTTAGAGAGATTTCGTATGAAAGACTATGCAAGAAGTATATAAACCATTGTTAAGGGTGATAAATTCAGCACAAAACAAATCCATAACAATGAATTTGAATAAGAATAAATAAAATCCATCCCTTTTTCTTCTGCTGTTGGTAGTTTAATGTATGCTCAGGTCTTCACAAGGCCTGACATTGCATTTGTAGTGGGAATTTTGGGGCGATATAAGAGTGATCTGGGTATAGAACACTAGAAGACCGTGAAGAAGGTATTCAGATACCTTAAAGGCACTAAAGTCTATATGATTAAATATAAACACACTCACAATTTGGAAGTCATCATATAATCAGATGCAAAATTTTTCGATTGTGTTGATTCATGCAAATTAACTTCAGGATATGTCTTTATGATGGTTGGAGGAGCTGTGTCATGGAGAAGTGTAGAACCCCAAGAATTTACAAATAGATTTAATTTATAATGCATGAAACATTGATTCCCTAAAAAAACATTTTATAATCTATTTGTTAAGCACAACTTTGCCTCTACTATGTTTTGAATTTCAAAAAATGGTCATCTAGAGTTGTGATCGGTAAGTCATTTGGAGTCTGATAAAACCAACTTGATTTTTTAATGAATAGTAATATAACCTTATGAATAGTAATATGAACCATCTGAATAGTAAAAAATAATATTATTTTATTTTTCTTAAGCTAATAAGATTATGATATCTTAATTCATTTTTCAATGTCATATAAAACTAACTATACCTTTAACATTGTTATTTTTCGAATTAACTATGAATTTTTTAAAAATTAAATTAATAATATTTAGAAAATTATTTTTAAAAATATTTGTTCATTTTTGAATTCTACACATTGAAAAATGGTTAGGGTGAATTTTTGGGATTTTTATGAAATTCTTGATTTTTTGATGAATAGTGAAATACGGTAAAATACCATATATACAAATTATCAATATGATACAATATTTATGACATAATAAGTGATTTAAGACCAATTGGTTCAAACAAACATGCCATTATTACTATTTGGGGTCACATGAATTAATATTATTCATAGTCTTGAGCAAAAATATTATAATAATGATTAAAATAATGAAAAATACCTCCTCTCCTCCACTATAAATACCATCCTCATTCCCCTCTTCCTACCACACCTCTCAACCCTTGAGACTTACCTAAGTTCTGCCCAATACTCCTCCCAAGAATCTTCCCCACACCCAAGAGCTTCTGGTCTCACCGAAAGGCCAAAACCAAAGGCCTTAAGAAGGATCTCAAGGAGAAGAGATCAAGAGGTAACCATCCCCTTCTGTTTTCTTTCTTTTCATTCATTTTATGTTATTAATTTTAATTTAATTGGTCATATATTGGGATATGTCATCCCATATACCCATTACATCCCATATTATTTAATAGTGATGAGATACCCCCTTTCTCTAATCAAACTATTTTATGAAATTTTAAGTGACGTCGTTAGGCTGCTGAATTTTCGTGAGAGATTTCTCAATTTTCTTCTATTTTGAGTTCCTTTATTTTCTACTTATTTTATCATATCCCATCATCCAAATGAAATTATAATTCCATTATCTTACATGAATTGGAATTTTATTTTTCTAATTGAATATTTCATCATCATCTTCCTTTCCCCCTCCTTTTATACTATAAATGCAAACACCGTCTGAGATGTGTTAAATTATCACACTCAAGGAAGATGGGTTTTCAATTTGCATTACTATCCTCAAGACAGGTCATGAAATATTTTTAATGGTTGAAACAGATCTTAATATATTTATTTTACCTTATGAAATATTCTGTAATCTTTACACACTCATAATACAAAATAATAATACAAAATAAGTTCATTATGCACAAAATGGGCAAAGTTAATCCAAGAATTTATCAATAACTTTTAAATATTTAATCATCCTCAATTATATAAACCAAAATCATTATAAAATCATTTATATATCTTTAATTTCACTAATAATATATATTAACAATTCTGGATGTTTAACCACATTTCAAATGAACTTCCATTCATGAATATAAGTAAACAGATCATGAAAACCAAGGGAGAAAATGCTTCCAAAACAATAAAATTGAATCTCTTAAAACCCATCAAAAAGGTCATGAATGAACCTAATAAGGTTATACCATATCAATTATATGTTAATGAGGTTCTGTAATTATTATTTAATGAAGCTAAATTTTATTATTCAGGTCGTTAAGAACAATCAAGAACAACTTCGAGTTTAAGGTAAGTGATATCTTAACTCAATTTCCATTCGTTGAGTTAAAAATCAATGTCATTGGTTTTGTATTTTACCAGAATATGTGTGAATGACCTATGATTGATTTATTCTGTATATACAATTTTATTTTGTGGGTTTATTTTTGTCACACATAATTATTTCATTGATTTTTCCTCAATCTAATGATACGTTCCTAGTAAGGGTTTCTTTATACCACTTTCATCTTTCTGAGATATTCCGTATTCACTACTATTACTTGTGTATGGTGTATTTATACTACCCATTGATGTTTCATACCATTAATATATATTTTTTTATGATATTAAATGTATCATTTTATGAATATTAATTTTTGGGCATAGGGTTCAATTGAAAACAAAGTAGTAAGTATTTTCTACCCGAACCTCCATTTTCATTCAGGTTGCTCTTATTCTCTATTCCCCTAAATGAAATTATTATTTAATCTTATTTACTACTCATAAATTCTGTGTGAATTTCCTATATATGTGTACCAATCAGAATTCTTCTTTATTTTGTGGTAAGTTACATGTTTTAAAATAATATTTCAAAAATTCTTCCAAAATGCAAGCTTGATTCAAGGAACTTCTAAAATTCTTACCTATTTTGATGTTCAATCTATAATATATTTTAAGACATGTTTATCTTTTTAAATCACACATTTTAACATGATAATTATATTTTGGATCATTTCTGGTTTTATGAAATAAAACATGCTTTTTCTCTTTAAAGTCTCTTTAATGAATTCCTTATACTAAAATGTTTTAATTCTAAAGCTTCTTTAAAATCACTTTTTACATGATTTCACTTCAGTAGGACATCATTTATGTCTCAAATGTAATATAAATGTCCTTACCTTTTCTTTTCTGGGATATACATGTTTAAAACCAGATTTATGGAAAATAAAAATGATTTACCAAAAGAACTCTTCTTTCCAAAGTAAAATGGATTTTTCTCCTCAACTTTAACTTTTTGAGATATATGCCTTGTTAACCAATTATTTCTTTCTTGTGGTGTATGTAATTAAATTTGGTATATCATATCAAGAGTATCATTATTCTCATGATATTATATGGGATTATTATTTGAATGTTTCAAGGTGGTATGAGACACTTTGGAATGTTTAAGGATTATTTACTCAATAATTTTTCAATGGTCTCATTTAAAAGTTTCTTTATTTATGTCAACATACTTTGATGAATCCGTATCCTATAATATATATGAATATTAAAAAAGAATATTGTACTTGTATTAAATCTACATATAAATAATGCTTTGGACATGCAACAGCCAGTGGGGCCCACAATAGCCCCTCGATGCATCTACAGGTCTCATGAGACAAATCAGTTGGCAACAAATCCTTCGAGTTTGTTTCCAAAAGCATATGGGTTTATACCCACATAATTAAACCATTTCAACGGTATTTTGGTATCATGTTTCAGATACATGATGTCCAATTAATAAGAATTATATTTATTCATTTTCAGTTATTACTATCCATGAGGTTTTCACTAGGACAAAACCAATGGATGCAGTTTCATTCTCAGTTTATTAAAGGTGCGTGTTTTTCATTTATTCACCATGCCATATTGAATATGCCTAATTGTTTATGATTAAGTTATTATTGATTCATGATTTTTCTATTCATAAACATTAATAAGCATTTGATCTCACCACTTTCATTTTTTTTACCTTTAATAGGTTATAAAGAGGATACCATTTATTGAGTTCTCATGGATGCAATCTATTAGTTTTTGTTATGTGTTGTATTTTGTTACATTTCCCAATTTAATATGTGTTACGTGTATTTATCTAGTTTCTTCAAGACTAATAAACTACTCGGTCCTTCGGTTTGATTCCGTGTAATCATACCAATGCAATTAGTAATGCACCGGCTCCAGTCTAGAGGGGTCATGGCATTACAATTGGTATCAAAGGAAGTTTAGTAGAAAACTTGGGAACTAGATTTAGAAAATGTAGGTTAGGGAACAAATCCTTATGATGGTATATGAGGATAAATAAATAATAACATCATATAATTTTGGTAAGGAATAGATTATGTGGATCTTTCTAGAAAATAAATTCATGTCTTGATACAAACAAGTAGAGGTGCCTCTGGAACATATGTACCTAGGAGTGAAAACTCTTACAAGGAGTTTCAAGCTTGACCCGAGGTGTCCTAGTACATGACAATGGACCTTTCCACACTCTTGGTTTAACACTCCTGGGAGATATTATTAAGATAATTCACATTTTATTTACCCACCATTATGAAATATTTATGCCCCCAAAGTGACCAAATAATGTGGTTCTAGGATTTACAATGCTTAAATTAATGCTATGTGATATACCTTGTTTAGAGTTATAGAGAGTTACTAATTTAATGAGCTAATATATAATATGGAAATTGATTATAAATGGAACCTAGTAGAAGTAATAAAAACTTCACCAATGCACGTGATGCGAAGCGTAAGAAGGATCATATCTCTAATGGTCTTAAGCTATCTTTTCAAAGGAAGATTGTCTCCCAATTATCCTCATAATATAAGGAAATAATATCATGTGTTAACAAGGTATTTAAAGACTTCTACGAGTCCTATGGATTTGAAGGGAAGAAAAATAATGAGAGGATGGAAGAGAAATACTGGGATAAAGGGAAGAAGGGAAAGAAGAGTTTTACCACATGTGAAAATTATGGAAAAAATCACCATGGTAAATGCATGAAGGGAATGGAAGTTTTCTATAAGTGTAGAGAAAAAGGACACAAAGTTCATGATTTCAAGGGTAAGAAAATGGTTTCCAATGTACAATGCTTCAACTTCAAGTAGATGTGACACTATGCGAATCAATGTCCCAATCGTTAAAGGAATATACCCCAAATGCTGGTTTTGTATAATGATAAAGTTATGACACTACCACAGATGAAGTAGAATGATTAATATGCCTAGTCTAGAATCATTACATTTCAATATTTTTCAATAATGTACATGTTATATGAATTATGATATATATAAGGATTTTACTACAATACTCTTTCATTAAGGATTTGTGGTCATATGATGAATGGTACAAAGTAAAAGTGATTCAAAAGAGAGTTAAACTTTAAAAAAAAATATTATTGAGGGAAAGACGACCCTTAATATATATATATATATATATATGATTTTGAGATAATGATGATTAAATGATTGATTCAGATAAATACTGACTACCTTGGAACTGATTTTTGACTTGTCGAGAAGTGGTCTATGCTATCATCGATTGATTTTACAGCACTTTTGGATTTAAGGAATATATCCAATAACATGTATCTTACTTAAAGAATATATAAGAATGCGTGTTTCCAATATGGTTTTTATGGTAATTTAAGGTATTTATATATTTCAAGAGGATACACGATGAAGTTATTCACATGTTTGGAAGGTGAATTTTTGATCTGCTTCTTATTGATTAAGGGTTAATGATAAGTTCATCATGGAAATTTAGAGACCTTCAATACAATGTGTTGAATCATTATATTTTTCAATTTTTAACCATTTACAAAATGGTTTAAGTTGATCATTGTATGGGGTTTTTAGAGTTTAATGTCACTACATGATGGTTTGATTATTCTTCTTTGACCAGGTTGTTCAATTAGAATTCATTATTTTTTAGCAATTGATGCATTCCCCCTTCCACTTATTAAGAGGATATTTTAACCGTATTCCTGATGTGGGTTTCCCACAAGGGAATTTTCAAGTATCAACCATTAACTTTCAAAGTTTAATTTCAAATTTCAAGGAAGAAATTTTTTTAAGGAGGGAGTAATGTAACACCCCAAGAATTTACAAATAGATTTAATTTAGAATGCATGAAAAACTGAGTCCCTACAAAAAAACACATTTTATAATCTAGTCTTTAAGCACAAATTTGCCTCTACTCTGTTTTGAATTTCGAAAAATGGTCATCTAGAGTTGTGATCAGTAAGTCATTTGAAGTCTGATAAAACCAAATTGATTTTTTGATTAATAGTAACATACCCTTATAAATAGTAATTTGAATAGTAATATGACCCATATGAATAGTAAAAAAATATTTTATTTTCTTAAGGTAATAAGATGAAGAGATCTTAATTAATTTTTTCAATGTGATATAAAACTAATTATAACTTTAACATTGTTATTTTTCGAATTAACTAAAATTTTAATAAAAAAATAAATTAATAATATTTAAAAAATTATCTTTGAAAAATGTAGTTCATTTTTTAATTCTACACATTTAAAAATGATTAGGGTGAACTTTTGGGATTTTTCTGAAATTCTTGAATTTTGTATGAATAGTGAAATACGGTAAAATACCGTATATACAAATTATCAGTATAATACACTATTTATGACATAATAAGTGATGTAATACCACTTGGTTTGAACTCACATGCCATTATTAATATTTTGGGTCACATGAATTAATATTATTCATAGTCTTTGAGCAAAAATATTATAATAATGATTAAAATAATGAAAAATACCTCCTCTCCTCCACTATAAATACCACCCTCATTCCCCTCTTCCTCCCACACCTCTCAAACCTTGAGCCTTACCTAAGTTCTGCCCAATACTATTCCCAAAACTCTTCTCCACGTCTTATATCTAATGGTCTCACCAAAAGGTCAAAACCAAAGGCCTTATGAAGGATCTCAAGGAGAAGAGATCAAGAGGTAAACATCCTCTTTTGTTTTCTTTCTTTTCTTTCATTTTATATTATTATTTTTAATTTCCTTTGGATTATGTTGGGATATGTAATTACATATCCCCCTTACTGCCCATATTATTTAAGATTGATGAGATACCCCATTTCTCTAATCAAACTATTTTATGAAATTTTAAGTGACGCCGTTAGGCTGCCGAATTTTTGTGAGAGATTTCTCAATTTTCTTCTATTTTGAGTTCCTTTATTTTCTACTTCTTTTATCATATCCCATAATCAAAATGATATGATAATTAAATTAACTTACATGAACTTGAATTTTATTATGCTAATGGAATATTTCATCATCATCTCTCTTTCCCCCTCCTTTTATACTATAAATGCAAACACCGTCTGAGATGTGTTAAATTATCACACTCAAGGAAGACAGGTTTTCAATTTGCATTACTATCCTCAAGATTGTTCATGAAACATTTTTAATGATTTAACTAGATATTAATATTTTTTTACCTTATTTAATATTTTGTAATCCTTACACACTCATAATACAAAATAATAATACAAAACAAGTTCATTATGCACAAAATGGGCAAAGTTAATCCAAGCATTTATCAATAACTTTTAACTAATGAATCATCCTAAAGTATATATCCCAAAATAATTATAAGATCATTTATATCTATTTAATGTCACTAATAATATATATTAACAATTATGCACTTTTAACCACATTTCAAATGAACTCCCATTCATGAATACAAGTAAATAAATCATGAAAACCAAGGGAGAAAATGCTTCCAAAACAATAAAATTGAATCTCTTAAAACCCATAAAAAGGTAATGAATGAACCTAATAAGGTTATACATTATCAATTATATGTTTATGAGGTTATTTAATTATTTTTTAATGAAGATAAATGTTATTATTTAGGTCATTAAGAACAATCAAGAACACCTTCGAGCTTAAGGTAAGGGATATCTTAACTCAATTTCCAGTCATTGAGTTAAAAATCAATGTCATTGGTTTTGTATTTTACCAGAATATGTGTGAATGAACTATGATTGTTTTATTATGTATATACACTTTTATTTTTTGGGTTTATGTTTGTCCCACATAATTATTTCATTGATTTTTCTTCAATCTAATGATACGTTCTTGGTAAGGGTTTCTTCATCCCACTTCCATCTTTGTGAGATATTCTGTATTCACTACTATTACTTGTGTATGGTGTATGTATACTTCCCATTAATGTTTCATACCATGAATTAATTTATTTTCATGATATTAAATTTATCATTTGATGACTATTAATTTTGGGTCATAGGGTTCAATTGATTACAAAGTAGTAAGTATTTTCTACCCAAACCTCCATTTTCATTCGGGTTTCTCTTATTATCTATTAACCTCAATTAAATTATTATTTATTCTTATTTAATACTCATAAATTATGTGATAATGTCCTATATATGTGTACCAATCATAATCTTTCTTTATTTTGTGGGAATTTACATGTTTTAAAAAAATCTTTGAAAAATTATTCCGAAATGCAAGCTTGATTCAAGGAACTTCTAAAATTATTACCTATTTTGATGTTCACTCTATAATCTGTTTTAAGCCATTTATATCTTTTTAAGTCACACATTTTAACATGATAATTATTTTTTGGATCAATTATAGTTTTATGAAAGAAAAAATGCCTTTTCACTTTAAAATCTCTTTAATGAATTCCTTAAACCGCCCTAAAATTTGTTAATTCTAAAGCTTCTTTAAAATCAATGTTTACATGATTTCACTTCAGTAGGAGATCATTTATGACTCAAATGTAATGTCAATGTCCTTAAATTTTCTTTTCCGGGATATACATGTTTAAAACCATATTTATGGAAAATAAAAATGATTTACCAAAAGAACTCTTCTTTCCAAAGTAAAATGGATTTTTCTCCTCACACTTTAACTTTTTGAGATATATGCCTTGTTCAACACTTATTTATTTTTCTTGGTGTATGTAATGACATTTGGTATATCATATTAAGAGTATCCTTATTCTCATGATATTCTAAGGGATTATTATTTGAATGTTTCAAGGTGGTATGGAACACTTTGGAATGTTTAAGGATTATTTCCTCAAGAATTTTTCAATGGTCTCATTTAAAAGTATGTTTATTTATGTCAACATCTTTTGATGAATCTGTATCCTCAAATATATACAGATATTAAGAAGGAATATTGTACTTGTATTAATATACATATAAATAATGCTTTGGACATGCAGTAGTAGGCGGGGCCTGCTATAGCCCCTCGATGCATCGACAGGTCTCATGAGACAAATCAGTTGGTGAAAAACCCTTTGAGTTTGTTTCCAAAAATCATATGGGTTTATACCCACATACTTAAACCGTTTCAATGGTATCGTGGTATCATGTATCAGATATTTAATTTACAATTAATAAGCATTATCTTTATTCATTTTCCACTATTACTATCCATGGGGTTTTCACTATGACAAAACCTATGGAAGTAGTTTCATTATCAGTTTATTAAAGGCACATGTTTTTCATTTATTCAACATTACATATTGAATATGCCAATTTTTTTTATGATTCAGTTATTATTGATTTATGATTCCTTTATTTTTAACCCTTATTGAGCATTTGAGATCACCCATTTAATTTTTTTACCTTCAACATGTTATGAAGAGGAGACCAATTATTGAGTTCTCATAGATGCAGTATATTAGTTTTTGTTATGTTTTGTATTTTGTTACCTTTCCCAATGTAATAAGAGTTACATGTATGTATCTAGTTTCTTCAATACTAATAAACTACTTGTTCCTTCAGGATTTGATTACTTGTAATCATGTCAATGTAATTAGTAATGCACCGAATCTGGTCTAGAGGGGTCTGGGCGTTATAGTTGATGTCAAAGGAAGTTTAGTAGAAAGCTTGGGAACTAGATTTAGAAAACATAGGTTATGGAACAAAGCTTTAATATGGTATATGAGGATAAATAAACAAGAACATCTAATAATTTTGGTAAGGAATATATTATGTAGATCTTTCTAACAGATACATCCATGTATGGATACAAACAAGTAGAGGTGGATTTGGAATAGATGTACCTAGGAGTGAAAACTCTAACAAGGAGTTTTGGGATTGACCCAAGGTATCCTGGTACACGACAATGGGCCTTACTGCACTCTTGTTTTGACACTCCTGGGGGATATGCTTAGGATAATTCACATTTTATTTACCCACCATTATGAAGTATTTATGGCCCCAATGTGATCAAAGAATATGGTTCTAGGATTTACGATGCTTAAGTTTATGCTATGTTCTATACCATGTTTAGATTTATAGAGAGTTCATAATTTTATGAGATAATATATAATATGAAAATTTATTAGAAATGGCACCTAGCATAAGGAATAAAAACTACACCAATGCACGTGATGCGAAGCGTAAGAAGGATCATATCTCTAATGGTCTTAACCCTTATTTTCAAAGGAAGATTGTCTCCAAAGTATCCTCATCATATGAGGAAATAATATCATGTGTTAACAATATATGTAAAGACTTCTCTGAGTACTATGGATTTTAAGGGAAGAAAAATAATAATAGGATGGCAAAGAAATACAGGGATAAAGGGAATAAGGTAAATAAGAGTTTTCCTACATGTGAAAATTGTGGAAAGAATCACCATGGTAAATGCTTGAAGGGAATGGGAGTTTTCTATAAGTGTGGAGAAAAATTACACCAAGTTCATGATTGCAAGGGTAAGAAAATGATTTCCAATGTAAAATGCTTCAATTACAAGGAGATGAGACACTGTGCGAATCAATGACCCAATAGTCAAAGGAATATACCCTAAATGATAGTTTTGGATAATGATCAAGTTATGATGCTACTGCAGATGAAGTAGAATGATTAATATTCCTATTCAAGAATCATGTCATTTCAATATTTTTTTCAGTAATGTACTGGTTATATGAATTATGATATATATAAGGATTGTACTGCGATACTCTTTCATTAAGGATTTGTGGTCGTATGATGAATGGTACAAAGGAAAATTGAATGAGAAGAAAGTTAAACTTATTTAAAAAAAATATGATTTAGGGAAGGACAACCCTTAATATATATATATATATATATATTTGATGTTGAGATAATGATGATGAAATGATTGATTCAGATAAATAATGAATACCTTGGAACTAATTTTTGACTTGTTGAGAAGTGGTCTATGCTATCATAGATAGAGTTTACAAAACTTTTGGATTAAAGGAATATATTCATTAACATGTATCTTACTTAAGGAATATAGAATAATGTGTGTTTCCAATTTGGGTTTTACGGTAATTCAAGGTATTTCCATATTTCTAGAGGATACATGATGAAGTTATTCACATGTTTGGAATGTGAATTTTAGATATGCTTATTTTTGATTAAGGGTTAATGATAATTTCATCATGGAAATTTTGATACCTTCATTGTAATGTGTTGAATCATTATATTTTTCAAATTTTAACCATTTACAAAATGGTTTAAGTTTATCATTGTATGGGGTTTTTAGAGTTTAATGTCACTACATGATGGTTTGATTATTATTCCATGACAAGTTTGTCCAATTAGAATTCATTGTTTTGTAGTAATTGATGAATTTCCCCTTCCTCTTATTAAGAGGATATTTAATCGTATTCCTGATGTGGGTTTCCCACAAAGGAATTTTCAAGTATCAACCATTAACTTTCAAAGTTCAATTTCAAATTTCAAGGATGAAATTTTTATAAAAAAGAATAATGTAACACACCCAGAATTTAAAAATAGATTTAATTTAGAATGCATGAAACACCGAGTCTCTAGAAAACAACACATTTTATAATCTAGTTGTTAAGAACAAATTTTCCTATACTATGTTTTCAATTTCTAAAAATGGTCATCTAGAGTTGTGATCGGTAAGTCATTTAGAGTATGATAAAACCAACTTGATTTTTTGATGAATAGTAACATACCCTTATGAATAGTAATATGACCCATATAAAATGTAAAAAATAATATTATTTTATTTTCTTAAGGTAATAAGATGATGAGATCTTAATTACTTTTTCAATGAGATATAAAACTTATTATACCTTTATCATTGTTATTTTTCAAATTAACTATGATTTTATTTAAAAAAATAAATTATTAATATTTAGAAAATTATTTTTGAAAAATGGAGTTCATTTTTGAATTCTACACATCAAAAAATGGTTAAGGTGGATTTTGGATATTTTTCTAAAATTCTTGAATTTTTGATGAATAGTTAAATACGGTAAAATACCGTATATACAAATTATCAGTATAATACACTATTTATGACATCATAAGTGATGTAAGACCACTTGTTTCTAACTCACATTCCATTATTACAATTTTTGGTCACATGAATTAATATTATTCAGAGTCTTGAGCAAAAATATTATAATAATGATTAAAATAATGAAAAATACCTCCTCTCCTCCACTATAAATAGCACACTCATTCCAATTTTCCTCCCACACCTCTAAACTCTTGAGAGTTACCAAATTTCTTCCCAATACTCCTCCCAAGACTCTTCCCCACTTCTTAGAGCTACTGGTCTCTCCAAAAGGCCAAAACCAAAGGCCTTAAGAAGGATCTCAAGGAAAAGAGATCAAGAGGTAAACATCCTCTTTTGTTTTCGTTCTTTTCTTTCATTTTAGGTTATTATTTTTAATTTCCTTTGGATTATTTTGGGATATTTCATTACATATCTCCCTTAATTACCATATTATTTAATATTGATGATATACCCCATTTCTCTCATCAAACTATTTTATGAAATTTTAAGTGACGCTGTTAGGCTGCTGAATTTTCGTGAGAGATTTCTCAATTTTCTTCTATTTTGAGCTCCTTTCTTTTAAACTTCTTTCCTCATATCACATCATCCAAATGATATGATAATTAAATTAACCTACATGAAATTTAATTTTATTACACTAATGTAATATTTCATCATCATCTCTCTTTTTCCCTCTTTTTATATTATAAATGAAAACACCATATGAGAAGTGTTAAATTATCACACTCAAGGAAGACGATTTTTTAATTTTCATTACTATCCTCAAATCAGGTCTTGAAAACTTTTAAATGATTGAACCAGATCTTAATATATTTATTTTACCTTATTAAATATTATGGAATCCTAACACACTCATAATACAAAATTATAATACAAAACAAGTTCATTATGCACAAAATGGGAAAAGTTAATCCAAGAATTTATCAAAAACTTTTAACTAATGAATAATACTCAAGTATGTAACCCAAAATCATTATAAGATCATTTATATCTCTTTAATGTCACTAATAATATATATTAACAATTATGGATGTTTAACCACATTTCAAATAAACTTCCATTCATGAATACAAGTAAACAGATCATGAAAACCAAGGGAGAAAATGCTTCCAAAACAATAAAATTGAATCTCTTAAAACCCATCAAAAAGGTCATTAATGAACCTAATAAGGTTATACCATATCAATTATATGTTTATTAGGTTCTGTAATTAATAGTTAATTAAGATAAATTATATTATTTAGGCCATTAAGAACAATCAATAACACCTTCGAGCTTAAGGTAAGGGATATCTTAACTCAATTTCCATTCGTTGAGTTAAACATCAATGTCATTGGTTTTTTATTTTACTAGAATACGTGTGAATGAAATATGATTGTTTTATTATGTATATCCAATTTTATTATGTGGGTTTATTTTTTTCACACATTATTATGTCATTTATTTGTCTTCAATCTAATGATACGTTCTTGGTAAGGATTTCTTCATCCCACTTTCATCTTTGTGAGATATTCTGTATTCGCTAATATTACTTGTGTATGGTGTATGTATACTACCCATTGATGTTTCATAACATGAATCTATTTATTTTCATGATATTCAATGTATCATTTTAAGACTATTAATTTTGGGGCATAGGGTTCAATTGATTACGAAGTGGTAAGTATTTTCTATCTGAACCTCCATTTTCATTCGGGTTGCTCTTATTCTCTACTCACCTCAATGAAATTATTATTTATTCTTATGTACTCATCATAAATTCGGTGTGAAATTCCTATATATTTGTACCAATAATAATCCTTATTTATTTTTTGGGAAGTTACATGTTTAAAATAATATTTCAAAAATTCTTCTGAAATGCCAGCTTGATTCATGGAACTTCTAAAATTATTACCTATTTTGATGTTCACTCTATAATATGTTTTAATCCATGTTTATCTTTTTAAATCACACATTTTAACATCAAAATTCTATTTTGGATCATTTCTGGTTTTATGAAAGAAAACATGCCTTTGCACTTTAAAATATCTTTAATGAATTCCTTAAACCGCCCTAAAATGTTTTAATTATAAAGCTTCTTTAAAATCACTTTTTACATGATTTAACTTCAGTAGGACATCATTTATGCCTCAAAGGTAATTTCAATGTCCTTACCTTTTATTTTCTGGGATATAAATGTTTAAAACCATATTTATGGAAAATACAAATGATTTACCAAAAGAACTCTTCTTTCCAATGTAAAATGGATTTTTCTCCTCACACTTTAACTTTTTGAGATATATGCCTTGTTCACCACTTATTTATTTCTTGTGGTGTATGTAATGAAATTTGGTATATCATATCAAGAGTATCATTATTATCATGATTTTCTATGGGATTATGATTTGAATGTTTCAAGGTGGTATGAGACACTTTGGAATGTTTAAGGATTATTTCCTCAAGAAATTTTCAATGATCTCATTTAAATGTATCTTTGTTTATGTCAACATACCTTGATGAATCCATATCCTAAAATATATATAGATATTGATAATTGATATTAAAATTGTATTAAATCTATGTATAAAGAATTATTTGGACATGTAGTGGCAGGTGAGGCCTGCTATAGCCCCTCGATGCATTGACAGGTCTCATGAGACAAATCAGCTGGCGACAAACCCTTTGAGTTTGTTTCCAAAAATCAGACGAGTTTCTACCCATAGAATTAAACCGTTTCAACGATATTGTGGTATCTTGTTCTAGATACATGATGTCCAATTAATGAGAATTATCTTTATTCATTTTCAGTTATTACTATCCATGTGGTTTTCCTTATGAAAAAACCTACGGATGTAGTTTCATTCTCAATTTATTAAAGGCATGCATTTTCATTTATTAACCATGCCATATTGAATATGCCTAATTGTTTATGATTCAATTATTATTGATTCAGGATTCCTCTATTTGTAACCCTTACTGAGCATTTGATCTCACCCCTTTAATTTTTTTTACCTTCAACTGGTTATGAGGAGGAGACCATTTTTTGAGTTCTCATGGATGCAGTCTATTAGTTTTTTATGTGTTGTATTTTGTTACCATTCCCAATGTAATATGATTTACTTGTATGTATCTAGTTTCTTCAAGACTATTAAAATACTCGGTCCTTCGCTATTTGATTCCTTGTAATCATTCCAATGTAATTAGTAATGCACCGGCTCCAGTCTAGAGGGGTCGGGGCGTTATAGTTGGTATCAAAGAAAGTTTAGTAGAAACCTTGGGAACTATATTTAGAAGACGTATGTTAGGGAAAAAAGCCTAAAGATGGTATATTAGGATAAATAAACAAGAACATCCTATAATTTTGGAAAGAATAGATTATGTGGATCTTTCTAGTAAATACATCCATGTCTGGATACAAACAAGTAGAGGTGGCTCTAGAACAGATGTACCTAAGAGTGAAAAATCTAACAAGGAGTTTCGGGCTTGAATCAGGGTATCCTAGTACACAACAACAGGCCTTGCTGCACTCTTGGTTTGACACTCCATGGGGATATGATTAGGAAAATTCATATTTCATTTACCCACCATTATTAAGGATTTATTCCCCCAAAGTGACCAAAGAATATGGTTCTTGGATTTACGATGCTTAAATTTATGATATGTACTATACCATGTTTAGAGTTATAGAGAGTTCATAATTTTATGAGATAATATATAATATGGAAATTGATTAAAAATGGTGCCTAGAAGAAGGAATAAAAACTTCACCAAAACATGTGATGCGAAGCGTAAGAAGGATCATATCTCTAATGGTCTTAATCCATCTTTTCAAAGGAATATTGTCTCCCAAGTATCCTTATCATACGAGGAAATAATATCACGTGTTAACAAGGTATGTGAATAATTATCCGAGTCCTATAGATTTTAAAGGAAGAAAAAGAATTAGAGGATGGCTGAGAAAAACTAGGATAAAGGGAATAAGGGAAAGAAGAGTTTTCCCACATGTGAAAATTGTGGAAAAAATCACCATGGTAAATTATTGAAGGAAATGAGAGTTTTTTTAAGTATGGAGAAAAAGGAAACCAAGTTCACGATTGAAAGGGTAAGAAAATGGTTTCCAATTTACAATGCTTCAACTACAAGGAGACAAGACACTATACGAATCAATGTCCCAATCATCAAAGGAATATACCCCAAATGCTGGTTTTGGATAATGATCAAGTTATGATGCTACCGCAGATGAAGTAGAATGATTAATATGACTAGTCAAGAATCATGTCATTTCAATATTTTGTCAGTAATGTACCGGTTATATGAATTATGATATATATAAGGATTGTACTGCAACACTCTTTCATTAAGTATTTTTGGTCGTAGGTTGAATGGTACAAAGGAAAAGTGATTCAGAAGAAACTTAAACTTGTTTTAAAAAATATATATGATTGAGGGAAAGACAAACCTTAATATATATATATGATGTTGAGATAATGATGATGAAATGATTTATTCGGATAAATAATGACTACCTTGGAATTTATTTTTTGACTTATCGATAAGTGGTCTATGCTATCATCAATGGAGTTTACAACACTTTTGGATTTAAGGAATATATCCAATAACATGTATCTTACTTAAGGAATATAGAATAATGCGTGTTTCCAATATGGTTTTTACGATAATTCAAGGTATTTACATATTTCAAGAGGATACATGATATAGTTATTCACATGTTTGGAATGTGAATTTTAGATCTTCTTCTTGTTTATTAATAGTTAATGATAAGTTCATCATGGAAATTTTGAGACCTTCATTATAATGTGTTTAATCATGATATTTTTCAATTGTTAACCATTTACAAAATGGTTTAAGTTGATAATTGTATGGGGTTTTTAGAGTTTAATGTCATTACATAATGGTTTGATTATTCTTCCATGACTAGGTTGTCCAATTAGAATTCACTATTTTGTAGTAGTCGATGCATTTCCCCTTCCTCTTATTAAGAGGATATTTAACCATATTCTTGATGTGGGTTTCCCACAAGGGAATTTTCAATTACCAACCATTAACTTTCAAATTTCAATTTCAATTTTCGAGGATGAAATTTTTGTAAGAATGGAATAATGTAACAACCCAAGAATTTAAAAATAGATTTAATTTAGAATGCCTCAAACAACGAGTCCCTACAAAATAACACATTTTATAATCTAGTTGTTAAGTACAACTTTTCCTATACTATGTTTTGAATTTCGAAAAATGGTCATCTAGAGTTGTGGTCGGTAAGTCATTTGGAGTCTGATAGAACCAACTTGATTTTTTGATGAATAGTAATATACCCTTATGAATAGTAATATGAATAGTAATATGAACCATATGAATAGTAAAAAATAATATTATTTTATTTTATTAAGGTAATAAGATGATGAGATCCTAATTAATTTTTCAATGTGATATAAAACTAATTATACCTTTAAGATTTTTATTTTTCTAATTAACTATGATTTTATTTAAAAATTAAATTAATAATATTTGGAAAATTATTTTTTAAATATGGATTTCATTTTTGAATTCTACACATCAGAAAATGGTTAGGGTGAATTTTTTGGGATTTTTTTGAAATTCTTAATTTTTTGATGAATAATGAAATACGGTAAAATACCGTATATACAAATTATTAGTATAATACACTATTTAGGACATCATCAGTGATTTAAGACCACTTATTTCGAACTTAAATCCCATTATTACTATTTGGGGTCACATAAATTAAGATTATTCATAGTCTTGAGCACAAATATTATAATAATGATAAAAATAATGAAAAATACCTCCTCTTCTCCACTATAAATACCACCCTCATTACCCTCTTCCTACCACACCTCTAAGGCCTTGAAACTTACCTAAGTTCTCCCTAATACTCCTCCCAAGACTCTTTCCCACGTCCTAGAGCTTCTGGTCTCACTAAAATGCCAAAACCAAAGGCCTTAAGAGGGATCTCAAGGAGAAGAGATCAAGAGGTAAACATCCTCTTTTGTTTTATTTCTTTTCTTTCATTTTATGTTATTATTTTTAATTTCCTTTGGATTATGTTGGGATATTTCATTCCACATCCCCCTTAATGACCATATTATTTAAGAGTGATGAGATACCTCCTTTCTGTCATCAAATTATTTTATGAAATTTTAAGTGACGCTGTTAGACTATCGAATTTTTGTGAGAGATTCTCAATTTTCTTCTATTTTGTGTTCCTTTATTTTCTCCTTATTTCCTCATATCCCATCATCCAAATGCTATGATAATTCATGTACCTTACATGAGCTATAATTTTATTTTTTTAATGGAATATTTCATCATCATCTCTCTTTCCCCCTCCTTTTATACTATAAATGCAAACACCGTCTGAGATGTGTTAAATTATCACACTCAAGGAAGACGGGTTTTGAATTTGCATTACTATCCTCAAGAATGGTCATGAAACCATTTTAATGGTTTAAATAGATATTAATATATTTATTTTACCTTATTCAATATTCTTTAATCCTTACACACTCATAATACAAAATAATAATACAAAACAAGTTCATTATGCACAAAATGGGCAAATTTAATCCAAGCATTTATCAATAACTTTTAACTAATGAATCATCCTCAAGTATATAACCCAAAATAATTATAAGATAATTTATATCTCTTTAATTTCACTAATAATATATATTAACAATTATTTATGTTTAACCACATTTCAAACGAACTTCCATTCATGAATACAAGTAAACAGATCATGCAAACCAAGGGTGAAAATGCTTAAAACCCATAAAAAAGGTCATGAATGAACATAATAATGTTATAACTTATCAATTATATGTTTATTAGGTTCTTTAATTATTAGTTAATGAATCTAAATTTTATTATTCAGGTCGTTAAAAACAATCAAGAACACTTTCGAGCTTAAGGTAATAGATATCTTAACTCAATTTCCATTCGTTGAGTTAAACATCAATGTCATTGGTTTTATATTTTACCAAAATATGTGTGAATGATATATTATTGTTTTATTATGTATATCCAATTTTATTGTGTGGTTTTATGTATATCAAACATAATAATGTCATTTAGTTTTCTTCAATCTAATGATACGTTCTTGGTAAGGGTTTCTTCATCCCACTTCCATCTTTGGGAGATATTCCATATTCACTACTATTAATTGTGTATGGTGTATGTATACTTCCCATTGATGTTTAATACCATTAATCTCTTTATTTTGATGATATTAAATTTATCATTTTATGACTATTAATTTTGGGTCATAGGGTTCAATTGATTACAAAGTAGTAAGTATTTTCTACCTGAAAGAAAACATGCCTTTGCACTTTAATATCTCTTTAATGAATTCCTTGAACCACCCTAAAATGTTTTAATTCTAAAGCTTATTTAAAATCACTTTTTTTCACGATTTCACTACAGTAGGACATAATTTATTCCTCAAATGTAATATCAATGTCCTTACCTTTTCTTTTCTGGGATATATATTTTTAAAACCATATTTATGTAGAATACAAATGATTTACCAAAAGAACTCTTCTTTCCCAAGTAAAATGGATTTTTCTCCTCACACTTTAACGTTTTGAGATATATGCCTTATTCTCCACTTACTCCTTTCTTATGGTGTATGTAATTACATTTGGTATATCATATAAAGAGTGTCATTATTCTCATGATATTATAAGGGATTATGATTTGAATGTTTCAAGGAGGTATGTGACACTTTGGAATGTTTAAGGATTATTTCCTCAAGAATTTTTCAATGGTCTCATTTAAAAGTATCTTTATTTATATCAACATCCTTTGATGAATCCTTATCCTCAAATATATATGGATATTGAGAAGGAATATTTTACTTGTATTAAATCTACATATAAATAATTATTTGGACATGCAGCGATGGGTGGGGCCCGCTATAGCCTCTCGATGCATCGACAGGTCTCATGAGACAAATCAGTTGGCGATAAACCCTTTGATTTTGTTTCCAAAAATCAGACGAGTTTCTACCAAAAAACTTAAACCGTTTCAATGATATTGTGGTATCATGTTCTATATACATGACATCCTATTAATAAGAATTATCTTTATTCATTTTCAGTTATTACTATCTATGGGGTTTTCACTATGACAAAACCTATGGATGTAGTTTCATTCTCAGTTTATTAAAGGAGAATGTTTTCATTTATTCACCATGCCATATTGAATATGAAAAATTGTTTATGATTCAGTTATTATTGATTCATACTTTCGCTATTTGTAACCCTTACTATGCATTTGAGATCACCCCTTTCATTTTTTTTACCTTCAACAGGTTATGAAGAGTATACCATTTATTGAGTTCTCATGGATACAGTCTGTTAGTTTTTGTTATGTGTTGTATTTTGTTACCTTTCCCAATGTTATATGAGTTACATGTATGTATGTAGTTTCTTCAAGACTACTAAACTACTCGGTCCTTCGGGATTTGATTTCTTGTAAGCATGCCAATGTAATTAGTAATGCACCGGCTCCGGTCTAGAGGGGTCGGGGCGTTACAAGAAGTGTAAAAAAGACGCTAATAGAGACTTCTACTTTGGGATATGAGTTCTTTTAATGTTTTGAGGCCAATTTCCATGGTTTATGGATAAATAGTTTCATTTCGGGCCTTAAAGTTATGGATTCTATTTCAAGGCCATTGATTATATATTGTGATAATTCAGCTACTGTTTTTATAGCCAAGAATAACAAAAGTGGGATTCAAAGTAAGCACATAGACATCAAATACTTAGCCATAAGGGAATGTGTTAAAGATAAAAAGGTGTCCATTCAACACATAAACACCTAATTGGTGATTGCATATCCTTTGACTAATAGAATTCCTCCATTTGAATTCAAGGATCATGTAATATTTATGGGATTAAGTTCTAAATTGTAAATTTATTGAATTTTATTTGGAACTCTTTATATTTAAGTATTTCTCTCTTCAGTTTAAGTATACAAATTCATCATTTGAGAAATATTTTTGGGGATAAAGAATAAACCATACGGTTAAGGTTTGTTCATATGGGGAATAAACAATGTGGTTAAGGTTTATTCATTCAGTTATCTAAGGGTATGTGGTATATTATGATACATGGAAGGGAATACTCATTATCTAGAGGAATACCGCTATGATCCATATACCATGTTTCCTTTTTGAAGAGGGAGATTGAATTCATTCACATTAATTGGTTTGGACCAAGTGGGAGAATGTAATAAATGGTCCATAAAGTTAATTAATAATGTAATAAATTATTTTAGAATATAATAAATGGTCCAACAATTAATATGGTACATTATTAATAAATGGTCCATCAATAAATATGGTACGTTATCATAAATATGATAATTTATTATTCATGTATTTAATGTATTAAATTCAGTTTGAATAATTTATTTATTACATTGATGGCAATCAATATCCATTAATACTCCTTGTCAATGGAGTAAATTGTGGTGGGTTCTTGATGGTAGAACCCCCTATAAATATAATCCCCCTACACTCGGTGGATTAAGGAAACATACACCATCTACATCCCTGTTCATAGTGTAGAAGACATTCATATTTTAATTCAATCATTTTCAATTTTTACAATGGATAGAGGTAAGTCACATGTTTTTTTATTAAAGAAATTTTTTCGATCCTATAATTATATATTCTTTTAAATTTATAACACTTATTTCACATTTGATGTATATATTTTTTTCATTTTTGATACAATATTTTTGGAATTTATTCATTTTTATACATATTTATATTTTACTAAGTATTATTTTTAATATCTTTTAATTTATATGATTATTATTTATTTAATTTTATTTATTAAGTTGTAATATTTCTAAAATGTTTAAAATTTATATAATTAAGTAATTTAAATTCATTTTGTTTATATTTCCTTCATTTCTGTATATGTTTACAATTCATGTAGTTAATTTTATATGAATTAATTTTTTAAAATAGTTTCTCTATATATTTAAATAATTATAAAATTATAATAAATATGTTTAAATAATAAATAAATCTATTATATTTATAAATATTTATTTAAAAATATATATAATTATATAAATATATTTATAATTATATACAAATTTTTATAAAAGTGATGGGGTCAGACAAAGAAAAATATGCCCTCACTAAAAGTCATATACCAAGATTTTTTCTAATTTGTATCTCAATCCCGCACTCTTCTTCCTACAAAGCATTCCAATCAATTCTTTAGCCACATCCACTTCCATAACCCCCAGTGTAGTATTCTCTTATGCTTTTCTCTTGTTGAAGTAGAATTTATAGGTTAGAACAATCTGAATCATAATCCCTAGGATGTGTTTCCTCTTTAGCATCTCAATCAGCACAACCATGTCCTCTTCCATGAATTTTTTGGTGACATCCCCGTTTCCATGACTTGGCTTGGTGCCAAGTCCCTTCCAGTTCATCCTCCCCCATTTCATGTTTTCCCAACTTCATTGGGATATGCTCTACGGTATTTAAATTCACACCAACAATAATTAAATTTTCTTTAGGTTTGTTTCTTTCCACATGTGATTTATCCATCTTAAAGGATTTAATATCAAGTTGATCCAACATTTCTTTGACTACACCCTCCTTCTCAACAGCCTTGTTTTCATTTTCAATGGGAGATTGCATCTATACATTCTGAGATGCAAAATCTAAAACCACAATTGAAGAGTCTAACACTTCAAAAGTATTAGAAGTATTAACCTATGGGTTAAAAAATGAAACAGAAGAGTCTTGGACATTACCTCCTAATACATCCGCCAACCAGGGTCTGTGGTCATCCAAGTTTCCTTGTGCCACCAGATTTTGGCACTGAGTACTTCCAGCATCTATGGAATCTCGTTTTGAGAGAAAAATCATGCCCAACATTTATTCAACGTGCCAGGCAAGGCAGGAGCATCATTCTCACAAAGGACTCCTTTGCATCCCAAGGAAGGTACAAGATCACTTTAAGAAATAGTCAAGCTAAGGTCAACCTGATTGAATTTAACATTACCAGAAGAAGGGTCCACCTAAAGGGGAACCACCCTGTTATCCAAGTCTATAGAACTTACAGAACCAATATTTATGGACTTCCCAATCTTAATGATATGTTTGAATTTCCAAGATGGAATCATTTGCAACCCATCCTCATCCAATAAGATTTTATGTGAGGATTTTCTACTCACCAAGAGTGAAGTATTACGCCTAACTATAGAGCCATCATGCTATATTGTTTGCAGGGAGGCCATCACCATTATTATTATAAATAAATAAATAAATAAATAAATATATATAATTATAAAATTATAATAAATATGTTTAAATAATAAATATATTTATTATATTTATAATTATATATTAATAAATAATTATATAAATATATATAAATATATATTAATAAATAATTATATAAATATATATAATTATATATATATATATATAATTATATAAATTTATTTATAATTATATACACATATTTTTAAATATATTTATTTAATTATAATTATATATATATAATTATAAAATCATAATAAATATATTTAAATAATAAATATATTTATTATATTTATGATTATATATTAATAAATAATTATATATAATTATATAAAAATATTTATAATTATATACAAATATTTTTAAATATATTTATTTATATTGGGGAAGTTCAGGTACCAATCGTACTCAACCCTAAAAATTTATTAATAAAAACAAAAGCATATTAATGTCAAACCATGTGGCACCAAAGCTCACTAAGACATCAAAATGGAAAAAACACCACACAAAGAAATAAAAAGTGAAGAACCACATCAAATGACCCAAATTCCCATACCCCTTCCTCATGACTGGTAGCCCCATTTTCCATCGACTACATGGTAGCACCCACCCAAGGTGTCGACAGCACCCGCCCGAGGTTTCAGCAGCTAGTCATGTCACCATAAAAAGATCCATCCTATAGTCGTATCCTAAGGTCGTTGGCCTTCCCACCACCACTTCCTGAGGATGTTGTTGGCTTTGAGACATCCTGCAGCTTATAGCACATCTCAAGGTCATCGCCCCTACGCTCTACATTCCAAGGCACTAATGCTTCACTAATCACCCTCCTCACTAGTATCCAGAGAAAGTAACTCAAATGACTTATGCATATTAAACCTCACGCTTCTCTGTGAAGATGAGCATTTTCCAACTTTCTCAGAGTTAATATAAGGAACCATGAACAATTCCTTGGGAGTTACAATAGCATTATTGGTAGTACCAATACCCCCAATGGTCTTTCCAATTGAACCAGATACCTCCTTATTGGGGGAAGAAGATATATCGTCACAATTCTACCCATTTTATTCCATTACCAGGTAGAAAAATCCCAATCATTTTAATATCTCTTAATTTGTTTGTAATTTTTATAAGAATTATGAAATTAGTTTAATTCAGTTTGTATGATTTATTCTAATTTTTTTATTTACAGCACTTGATAAAAAATATTTTATGATACTTTTGATACTTATAAACATAATCTTTATTTATCTGATTTATTTTTTATTTTAAGTTTGTTCTTAATAATTTTATCTTGTTATAAGAATAACAAGTTTTTAAATTTTTTTAACACTGTTTAATATTTTTTAACATTCTTATAGTAAGATCCTGGGTTTTTTTGTGGTAAAAATCTTTTGTTTTTCGGTTTAAATGCTTATTTATTGCCTAATGTGTGTTCCTAATGGAATTATGAGTGTATCAAGGGTGTTTGAGGCTTGTTCGGAGCCCCATTTTTTTTGGAAAAAATCAAACAAGACGCAGGGTTAGGAGAATCCAGGTGATACAGGCCACATGATTACCCCTAACCATATAGGGCTTGACAGTGAGGTACGGGAGACTGTATAGTTTGAGGGAAACCGTGCAACCTCAGGAACACACCCATGAAACTTGCTACAGACCCTAGATAGAGGTTGAGACACGGTTTGCACATGGTTTGACAAACCATGTGATGTCCCCTTTGACATAGTGAATGGTGCACAATTGATGCACGATTTGGCCAACCATGTGACCAAATTGTGTGGCCCAATATTTATTTAGAAAATTACCATTTTCCCCTTAACAATACTTATAACATATATCTTTTTTCTCCTTCTTCCACTGGACAAAACCTTCACCTTGGAAGATCTCCTTTGAATCCAATCCATAGGCTTTTCCACCGTTTCATCATTCAAACTTGGATTCGAAAACCTTCACCTCTCTAGATCCGTGAAGGTAATTTATGTAACCATCAGGTGTCATTCTTCATTCATCTTTGTATCGACGAAGTTATTTAGGTGCAAGATAATATTCCTTATTTTTATTATTTTCATTCATTCTTCATTTTCCTCTTTATTTAGACCAAATAAAAGATCGATACTAGACGAATGCTCTACTACGGACCTACGATTGGCGGTCTATACTTTTCCCTCATGGTTTAGTGTTTTTATAATCTTTGTTTCCATCATGCCGCACACCAGATTTTCCAGCATTTTCCCTAAAAGTAATTTGATAATTTAATTGAAGGAATCGGAAAATGTTAGGTTTCCCATTGAGTACTTTTATGATTGTTCGAGGTTGTTTCCCTAACCCAGGAAACTCAAGTGGTATGGACTTGTACCTTCCCTATGTTACACCACCCCGTTTGGTGTGTGATAGCTCCCCATTGATTTTGGGATCTTGATTAATTGAATTAAATTGAATTGAATTTTTAGTAGATGGTTATGCCTCCTTTTCCATGTGTTGACATGATGTGAATTATTTTAATTATTTAAATGTAAATTGTTACATGAGTTGAATGAACTCATAGAATGTGAATAATTATGTGATGATGAATGAATGAGTTGATTAATTGATTATGGTAGTGGATTCCTTGGTCGATATACCTTGGATCCAGATTCCATAGGATACCATGGACATTTATACTCCATGGGTCATGATTACATTGGTGGATTCCTTGGACCTTTTTAATCCTTGGATCCTGATTCCATAGGATTCCGAGGGCCTTTATACCCCTTATAGTGACCCTAGCCTTTTACACATAACATTACATGATTTTAAACATAATTATATATCAGAGTACAATCCAAGGATCGTAAAGCCTAGTGTCTTGGAAGACTTGGTACATAAACAAACATTATAAAGAACAACTTTTTATTTAATCTCCATAATGAGATTCTATATTCCATTGTGCTTAAACATATGCATAGTATAACCTGGGGATAACATGAACAAAGGGATGGGCTAAAATCCTAGTAAGGTAATAACCATAAGAACAAATCATTAACACATGGGATAGAAGGCATGACATGATGATATAAAAAGGCATGTAACATATGGAATCATAACATATAAACATGGAATCATATAAACATGGGTCATAATAATTTGGAATCAACATAAAACATGAATTTAGCACGAATTAAGGCTAACTGCCAAGACCGTTGCACTTGGTAGCACAAGCCAAGGCTAACCGCCAAGATCGTCGCCCATAACGTTTCATGAGACTCAACTTTACCTAATGCATTGGAGCGATATATGGGAAGACCCATATTAAATTTTTATGAATATGTTTTCCACATAAATAATCATACATAATCAATCTTACATAAACATAAGGGTTTCCCATGGAAAGAATTGGGTACCACAAACATGTCATAAAACATAACAAATGGGCGTATCATAAAAGTGTACATGAAAGAAAGAAACTAAAATATACATGGAAATTCATAATGTAAAATAGGGATGTATCATAGTAAGTGATATAAATTATAAGTGAAAACATATAATAAAATTATTTAAGAAATTTTAGCATTAAAACATTTTTGTGCGGTTTTAAGGAAAACACTATAAAGCCTTTAAAATAGAGAAGGGAAAAATCCTTTATATAAAATCAGAAGTGAACCAGGAAGGTTTTCATAATAAAAAAGGCTGATTTTATAAAGACAATGGTGGGTTAAAAAATAATAAATATTTCCCTTGAAATTGAATAAGAATTTAGGAAGTTCCCACAAAACAGGTTTGCTTATTGTGAATTATTGAGGAAGGAATCACTTAAAAACATGCATATCCCTGAAAGATAGTGATGAAAGGGTCTTGATAAATAAATTTGGCACATTTACACAGAATTTATAATATGCACATAAAAATATAAGATAAATTTATTTTTGTAAAATAAATATAAGGCAACCTGAAGGAATAAAGGAGGTTCGGGTGGAATCCCTTCAAACTATCGGCATGGTATTAGGTGTACTTAAGAGGAATTAATGAGAGAGAAAATGGGTTTTAATCATTTATACATCATGAGGTAAGTATGGGGGAGGTATAAAAAAATACCCCATCATTAGGGATTACACATAAAAGGTCATAACATATAGGACATTATTGAATAAAAGTGAAATAGAGAGGACCCCTTACCTTAAGTCCGATAGTGTTCTCCACTTGATATTAATGACATGAATAATCAAATTAGGTTAATTAATTAATAATTCCACAACCTATTTTATATTTAAAATATTTATTATAACCCTTTTAAGTTCATTAATGGACTTTTTTATTGGTTATGATGTTCAATTTTATTGTTTGGGTCCGTTTTCTTCCTTAGTTTTAATGATCGGTTCACTTATATTCATGTTCCGATACACATGTATGATGAGAGTGGTTGTCTAGAATTGAAGTTATATTTTATTATTGAAAATAAATAAGGCTAAATGGTTGTAAATTCATTTTTTTATTTGGAGTTAAGGTGAATCATTATATAAAACATTAATGATAAATGTTTGGATTAACTTGACGATTTTCCTCACAATTAACCTATTTTGTATTATTATTTTACACCATGAATTTATAAGGATTCAAGAAAATTAAATAAGATAAAATACATATATTATGATCTGGTTCAACCATTAAAATGGTTTTATGAACAATCTAGAATATGGTAAAAGAAATTGAAAACCCATCATCCTTGAATGTGGTAAATTAACACATCTCGGATGGTGTCTTTACTACTAGTATAAAAGAAGAGTAAAGGAGAGATGATAATTAATTATTCCATTATCAAAATAAAATACCAGTACATATAAGGTACTGTAGTTTTCATAACATTTCAACTAGGATAGGTAAGTATAGAAAATAATACAAAGGAACTTGAAAAGAAAGTAAAAGAATTGAAAATAGGAATTTACCTCCTGAGTTGATCTTCCTTTAGAGCCTCTTAAGGGGAGAATATTTGGTATTTTTAGGAGACCAAGGGATTATGGATGTGGGGGAGGATATTGAGGGGTGATTTGGGCATAATTTAAGGAAGGAACAAGGCTTGAGATGAGTGAATAAAAGAGGGGAGTGTGTGTGGTTTTTATAGTGGAGGGGAGGAGAGTTTTCTTAATATTTTAATCATTAGTTTGTTATTTTTCCATAAGACAAGAAATAGTAATGATTCTTGTGACCAAAAATATTAATATGTTCATTTTATTTCTATCCAATGTCCATTTACATCATCCATGACTCAATAATGATGCATAAATTCAGGTTTTAGCATTTATTATGAATTATCATATTTTACTATTCATAAAAAATTAAAGTATTTTAGAAAAATCCCAAAAATTCACCCTAACCATTTTTCAATGTGTATAATCCAAGAATAAAATTCATTTTTCAAAAATAATTTTCTAAATATGATTAATTTAATTTTTAATGAAAATCACAATTTACTTAAAAAATACGGATTTTAAAACTAAAACCGACTTTAGAATTCTTTAAAAAATTAAATAATGCCTTATAAAATTATCTTAAAACCAAAAGACAAAAAATTATTAATTTATGAACACCTTTTTTGAAAATAAAATTTCTTTTAAATTAATTAATTAATTATAATTATTTATTTATGACTTACAAAAATACCAATACTTTTACAATGGTCATATTATCACTTATAAGATGCCTAAATTTTATACATTCAATGGCGAGGTTATTATTATTTTGTATTATTTACTATTCATAAGGGTCATATTACTATTTATAAAGGTATGTTACTATTCACCAAAAATTAGGTTTGTTCTATCATACCCTAAAAACACCATGAAAGAAACTATGTGTGTTAGATCTTCAAAATTCAAATCACAGAAGTGACAATATTATGTTTAATGTTCACATAATACTTAGTAGTTCGTTGTGATGTGGTTTCATGTGATTATATGACATAATTATAAGAAAGGAATTTCCATTGATAAAACATTGGGTTGTTAGATTATTTCCCTTTTATGAAATTTTTCCCTCAAAATTTCTTTTTTACATTCTAAGTCATAAACAGGTGTGGGTGCTTTTCCTTTATTGCCTCTTCCAGTTCCCATGTTGTCTCTTTGTACTTATGGTTCTTCCATAGTACTTTTATTAGGTGATTAGTCTTATTACATAGAAATTTATCTCTATGATCCAAAATCTTCACTCGATGGTCCTCGTAAGATAGATCATTCTCAAACTATACCACCTCTAAAGAGAGTACGTATGAAGGGTCAGGTATGTACTTCCTTAAAAGGGATACATGGAAGACATTGTGTAATTTCGACATGGTAGGTGGAAGTGTCGGTTGATAGGCCACAACTCTGACTCGATCAAGGATCTCGAAGGGGCCGATGTACATGGGAATTAACTTTTCTTTCTTCCCAAATCTCATGAACTTATTCCATAGAGATATGAGTAGAAATACGATGTCTCCATCTTTGAACTCAAGGTCTCATCGACGATTGTCTGCATAAATCTTTTGTCAACTTTGAGCTGCCTTGATATGCTTCTGAATGGTTTTCACCTTCTCCACCTTTTCTTAGACCATTTCAGGTCCTAGCAGCTTATGCTCATCAACTTCATCCCAATACGTTGGTGTTATGCACATTCTCCTATAAATGGATTTTTATGGTGCCATTCAGATGCTCGAGTGAAAACTATTGTTGTAGGAGAATTCAACCAGTGGAAGATATTGGTACCATACTCCTTTTAAGTCCATAGAATATGATATCAACATATCTTCTAGTGTATGAATAGTTCACTCAGATTGGCCATCAGTTTGAGGATGATAGGTAGTACTCAAGTTCAGTTCAGTTCTTAGAGCATGTTGAAGACTTTTCCAGAACTTCAAGGTGAATCTCAGATCTCTATCAGATAAAATAGATAGTGATACTCAATGTAGCCTTACCACCTATTTAATATATATATATGAAATTTGATCCAATGAGAAGTCCTATCAAATTGAAATAAAGTGAGATGAATTTGTAAGATGATCCACAATGACCTATATAGAATTTTTTCCTCTAGATTCCCTTGGAAGTCCAGTGACAAAGTCCATGGTGATGTTCTCACACTTCTATGTTGTTATGTGTAGTGGTTTCATCATCCACTTATACTTCTGTATTTCATCCTTAACTTGTTGACATACCAGACACTTTGATGTATACTCAACAATCTCTTTCTTCATATTGTCCCACCAAAAGTTCTCTCAGAGATCTTGATACATATTTGTGATCCTTGGGTGAATAGAGAATGTTTAGCTATGTGAATCATTCAAAAGCTCCTTTTTTATATATAGATATGATGATACACATAATTGTGACCCAAATCATAAAACTCCTTTCTCATCAATCATAAAATCATAGTTTTTCCTATTTCTAATATATTTCACTCTTTTATGAATTTCTACATCTTTTCTTTGAGAATCCTTTATTTTATCCATGAAGTATGGTTGAGAAATCATTTGAGAAAGGATTCATGATGTTCCTATTTTAATGATTACCATGTCTATCCTCTAAAATTCTAAGAAGATTGGATCCTTTTCAATTGTCATCATTGATAAAGATGCAGGATCCTTTCTACTTAGAGCATCCACCACCTTATTTTCTTTACTGGGATGGTAGTGGATTGAGAAGTCATAATACTTGACGAGCTCTATCCATCTTCTCTAGCACATATTAATCTCCTTTTATGTGAATATATATTTGAGACTCTTATGATCAGTATATATCTCACACTTCTCCCCATAGAGATAATACCATCAGATTTTCAATGTAAAGATCACAACTGCTAACTCCAGATAATGCGTAGTATATTTTTCCTCATGGATTTTCAGTTGCCTTGAGACATAGGCTATCACTTTATCAATTTTCATTATCACACAACCTAATACCTTCTTTGAATCATCACTGTACTCCACAAATATTTATCCACTTATTGGGAGTGGCACAATGATAAGCCCCCTTTTCAACTCCTTAAAATAGTCTTCACATTCCTAAGTCCAGAAAAACTTTACTCCCTTACGTGTCATCTTGGTCATTAGGTTCAACAATTGTGAGAAGTTCTTCAAAAATCATTGATAATACCCAGCTAGACCTAGAAATATGTGTATCTCTATTACAGATGTTGGCTTGGGATACTCTTTAATTGCCTTTTTCTTGGAGGGGTCTACAGATATCCCTTTGCTGGTGATAACATACCCCAAGAATGATACTTCCTCCATCCAGAACTCACATTTAATATACTTTGTATACAACTTCTCCCTTCGTAAAGTCTTCCTCACAGTATTCTAATCCTCCACATGTTCCTCCTTTCTCTTGGAGTATATCAGAATATCATCGATAAAGACTACCAAAACTTTTTTACGGTAATCTCTAAATACTCTATTCATTAAGTCCATGAATATTTATGGAGCATTAGTGAGTCTGAATGGAATCAAAATGAACTCATAGTTTCCATACCTCATTCAAAAGGCAATCTTGGGAATATTTTCCTTCCTCACCTTTAATTAGTGATATCCCAATCAAAGGTACACCTTAAAGAAACAATTGGCCCCATGAAGTTGATCGAACAAGTCATCTATCAGTGGTAGGGGATACTTTTTATTTATCATGATTTTATTGAGCTCACAATAATCAATTCAGAGGTGCATTGATCCATCCTTCTTCTTGACGAAGAGGACTGGCACACCCAACAGTGAAGCACCAGGGCGTATACAAACCTTCTCCAGATTCTCCTATAACTACTTCTTCAGCTTTTATAGCTCTACAGTGAGGTGTCTTTGATATTTGAAGGGATCTAGGAATAATTTTAATTGATAACTCAGCCTCTCGATCATTAGGAAGACTATGAAACTCTTTAGGGAATATATTAGTGTAATCCTTCACAATGGGAATTCCTTCAAGCATGATTCTATCCCTTTTCTCAATCATTTTATCTATAAATGGTTACTCATAAGCAATTAATATCCACACTTGAGACAATTATTGTAAAGGAGATTCATATTCCTCCTTACACTTGTAAAGAATTTTAGGATTCTTCAGGATTTGAAGAGTGATCTCCCTTTCCTGATAATTGATGTTGTCTTTGATAAAGATATCCAATCCATGCTCAAGATAATGTCGAACTCCACTAAAGGAAGTATGATGAGATTTTATGGGAGGTTCAGTCCAAAAATGTTAACTGGGTAGGAGTTATAAACCATGTACGTAATAATTTCCCCATTCGTAGTTCTCATAGATAACTTAGCCTCTAAATTTTGAGGTGGTGTTTAAATAGGTCTACTAAACTTTTAAGATATGAAAGAATGTGTAGAACCAGAATCAAATAGTACATTCACTATTCTTGAATGAATAAACAGCATTCTTATCACCACATCATTGTCTGACTCCACTTCAATAGTAGTTATAGCATAAGCCCTTCCTTGTTTCCTTGGAGGTTATTGTGTATTTACTCTAACAACCCTTGGCTTAGGGGAATTGTTTACATAATGACCATGATCCTTGAAGTTGTAACACTACACTAAAGGTTGAGTATTGATTTTAACCTTCATTTATTCTTCCACATTAGCGGTATTATTCATATCTCATCGGTAGTTTTTATCCATATTTCCCAACTTTCCACATTTTAAGTAATTCCTGGTTCCCTTTAGATAGTTCCAAAGATGCTTCTTCCCACAATTTTTACACATGGGATTATCAGGATTCTTTCCATCATGGAATTTATTTACAGAACCACCCACTTTAGATTACATTTTCCTATTTTTTTTCAAGCCCCATGATACCACTGAGAGTCTCCAATATCCATTTCAACCTTAAGAGAACAAAAAAAATATCCTCATAGCTGTCGAAGTCTCGAATCACCAATGATTTTTGTAGACTCAGCTATAGTCCACTAAAGAAGCAAGAGGGTTTGGGGAAAGTATTTATTGAAAAAAATTATATTTAATTACTCCCAATCCATAGAATCAATTTACTCCTGGGGATTCATATTCTTGATCAGTTTCCACCACTGATCAGCTTCCCCATCAAAATGATAGACTGCCGGTATGATTTTCTCTTCTTCTGAGCACTGGAGGACAGAGAATATCTTTTCAATGGAGTTAATACACTGTTCTGTGGGGAGGGGATTGGAAGATCCACTAAACACGGGAGGCCTTTTCCGCATGAATGATTCAAAGAAAACTTTCTCTTTCCTTATAGGAGGAGGGTGTTCCACATGATTAAAGTTATTATTCATAACTTGATCCAGTTGAGAAAGTAATATCATGAAGTTTTGAGAACCCGTTCCCATCATATCAGGTATATCATTAGGGAAATCATCACATTACCTATCACATTGATTTTTGGAATGTGTTCTTATATTTTCCACCATTAACTAAAAAAAGAATATATAATTATAGGTCTTTAATACTTAGCTATTGAGCATAAAAAAGAAACTTTGAACATAATAGGATAAAATTTTAAAGGAGAAGTATATCCTAACTTGTGATTCCCTATGTTTAAATCTAAGTTATCATTGATCTATTTATTAACTTATATTCTTATGGTATTTTTTTATTCCCTTAATAATGGTTTGTATTAATCTTATGAATTCACTAAAGCATATCCCCCAGGAGTGTCAAACCAATAGTGAATAAAGGCCCATTATCGTGCACCAGTTCCCATTCGAGTCTAGATCAAAATGGAGTTTTTGAGTTTTACCCCTAGATACATCTATGCCAGAGCCACCTCTACTAGTTTGTATCCAAGAAGGGATGTATTTTCTTGATAAACCACTTACTCTATACTTACAAAAATATAGGGATGTTTTATTATACTTAGTCTCATCCATAAGTTTCTTACTAAAGTGCACTATTCCTAATATCTAAAAATAACTATACCATTCGTTGATACAAACTATAGAGACCCTAGCCTTTTAAACATAATATTAAATGATTTTAAGCATAATTATACATCATAGTACCACCCAAGGATCGTAAAGTATAATGTCTTGGAAGACTAGGTACATAAACAAACATTATAAAGATTTTTTTTTAATCTTCATAATGAGCTTCTATCTTCCATTGTGCTCATACATATGCATAAGATAACCTAAGTAGAACATGAAAAAGGTATGAGATAAAATCCTAGTAAGGGAATAACCATAAGAACAAAGCATTAACACATGGGATAAAAGGCATGACATGATGATATAAAAAATCATGTAACATATAGTGTCGAGTGTACATAAGAGGGATTAATGAGAGAGAATGGGGTTTATCATCATTTCTACATCATGATATTAGTATGGGGGAGTTTAAAAAGAATATCCCATCATTAGGGATTACACATAAAAGGGAATAACATAGAGGACATTCTTGAATAAAAGTGAAATAGAGAGGATCCCTTACCTTAAATCCGATGGTGTTCTCCACTTGATATTAATGACCCGAATAATAAAATTAGGTTTATTAATTAATAATTAAATAACCTATTTTATTTGTAAAATATTTATTATTACATTTTTAAGTTCATTCATGACATTTTTTTGATTGGTTATGAGGTTTATTTTTTTCTTCAGGTATGTTTTCTTCCTTGGTTTTAATGATTGGTTCACTTATATTCATGTTCAGATACATATTTATGATGAGAGTGGTTGTCCAGAATTGAAGTTATATTTTATTATTGAACATAAAAAAGTTTACATGGTTGTAAAATTCATTTTTTTTATTTATAGTGAAGGTGAATCATTATATAAAACATTAATGATAAACATTTGGATTAACTTGGTGATTTTTCTCACAATTAACCTATTTTGTATTACTATTTTACATCATGAATTTATAAGGATTACAGAACATTAAATAAGATAAAATACATATATTATTATATGGTTCAACCATTAAAATGGTTTCATGACCATTCTAGAATATGGTAAAAGAAATTGAAAACCCATCGTCCTTGAATGTGGTAAATTAACACATCTCAGATGGTGTCTTTACAACTAGTATAAAAGAAGAGTAAATGAGAGATGATAATTAATTATTCCATTATCATAGAAAAATACTAGTACATATAAGTTATTGGAGTTGTCATAAAATTTGGATGAGGGGAGGTATAGATATAAAAGAATACAAAGGAACTTGAAAAGAAAGTAAAATAATTGAAAATAGGAATTTACCTCTTGAGTTGATCTTCCTATAGAGCCTCATAAGGGGAGAGGATTTGGTCTTTTTAGGAGACCAAGGGATTATGGATGTGAGGGAGGATCTTGGTGGGTGATTTGGGCAGAATTTAAGGAAGGAACAAGGCTTGAGAGGAGTGAATAGAAGAGGGGAGTGTGGGTGGTTTTTATAGTGGATGGGAGGAGAGTTTTCTTAATATTTTAATCATTAGTTTATTATTTTTCCATAAGACAAGAAATATTAATGATTCTTGTGACAAAAAATATTAATATGTTCATGTGATTTCGAACCAATGTCCATTTACATCATCTATGACTCAAGAATGATGCATAAATTCAGGTTTTAGCATTTATTATGAATTATTGTATTTTACTATTCATAAAAATTCAAGTATTTTAGAAAAATCCAAAAATTCACCCTAACCATTTTTCAATGTGTAGAATAAAAAAATAAAATCCATTTTTCTAAAATAATTTTCTAGATATGATTAATTTAATTTTTAATTAAAATCATAATTTACTTGAAAAATATGGATTTTAAAACTATAACTGACTTTATAATGCTTTCAAAAATTACATAAGGCCATATAAAATTATCTTAAAACCAGAAGACATAAAATTATTAATTTATGAACACCTTTTAGGAAAATAATTTTTTTAAATTAATTAATTAATTATAATTATTTATTTATGACTTACAAAAATACCAATTCTTTTATTATGGTCATATTATCACTTATACGATGCTTAAATTTTATACATTCAATGGTGAGGTTACTATTATTTTGGAAGATTTACTATTCATAAGGGTCATATTACTATTTATAAGGGTATGTTACTATTCATAAGGGTAGGTTACTATTCACCAAAAATAAAGTTTGTTCTATCAGACCCCAAAAAACACCCTGAACACAACCGTGTATGTCAGATTTTTGACATTAAAATCACAGAAGTGAAAATATTATGTTTAAAGGTCACATAGTACTTAGTAGTTCATTATGATGTGATTTCATTTGATTATATTACATAATTATAATAAAGTAATTTCCATTGATAAAACATTGGTTCGTTACACCCCTTGAATCCGTCTTGCTTGGACTCACATTTGACATGGTCTGTTGACATGCTCCTTATAATCCAACCAATTTGTTATCGAATTTCCATCAAGATGATCCTAAGACTCGATGTGGATGCCTTGGTCTTCTATACCTTGGATCCAGCCCTTCGTGGTCTGACACATTTGATTATGTGGTGTGGCCATGATGGTATTATATACTAGATTTTATAGTGTGGTTGTGGTGGATGTTTTACACTGTATTATACAGCATGGTTGTGATAGATGTTTTATACTAGTTTACACAGTGGGCCCATTGTGGAATTTTTCTATGATTATAGATATCCTTGGTATGGGTATCAGTTTACAGTTGTTAGACTGGATAGTACTAATTTTTTATTTCTATTTACAACTACCCTTGTTTATGGGAGCTTGACTATTGTTTGTTGGGAGCCTTGTTTCGCTGGACAGTATCACACATGCCTTAGGCACTTTTCTTTTAGTAATTAATTATCTATTATATAATGAAAATTTCTATAGATTATTATACATAGATTGGATAGTTATAGACACCGTTGGTGGTTGTATACTGAGTGTTATCTCACACCCAGTTCGAGCCACCATTGGATACCTGAATAAACTTTAGGATACAGGTAGGGACCAAGGAAAGCAGTCACTATACGATTCTTGATTTGCATGTTTCTTAGGAGTATAAGAGCAAAATACCTATCCAATATTGTGACACTAGATGGGATAGTTCTTTTTTTTCTTTTTGTACCATTTTATACATTTTTTCTACCATATGCTTGTATACCTGTTTTCCTTCTTTGTAGAGACATGACATGACATATCATTTTGTATTTGAGATTACCTTTGGGATTGTTTATCTTATGTCTGTTCAGTTATTTGTCTACTTATTCTATTAACTGATATGATTACCACCACTCTAATACACTTTTATAAGAAGGAATAGTCTCCCCACATACACACCCTTGTCCCTTGCTATTAGTCGGCAATCTCTGGCCTATGGGGAGGTGCGCTTGAGGCTATGTACCCATCGGCTTGGGGTACCATTTAGTGGCACACAGTTTAGGTCATTTCACTTATTATACACATTTTTTATGGAAAATGATTTGTTATATATTTTACACATGTGATATGGAATGAACACATGGGTCATGACATGGATAATGGATGCAAAATGAACTATCATGTATGGAATAACTTGATGTTACAATATAACCAGAAGATGGGTGGAATCAATTTCTTACAAGATGCTAGGAGTTTATATTACATCACAACCTAACACATCTTACATTAACACCATTGGAGTACAACTATGTCGACATAAGATATGTAATTTCTCCAACACCAATGTAGCTAACAAAATCAATCAAACACAATGAAAATTGTGATGCTCAACTCCTCCACTATTTTTGAACTCCAACCAGCTACACTACATGATGATTATTTAACACTAGTTTATCTTATTGATATTATTCTTAATTCTCTAACAATTAATGGTATTGGAAGTCATTTAAATTTTCTTGATGCAGGCTCAAATTATTTCTTTACTTCATGAAAATGATAGTTGATTTATACAGTGCTTTACCAAGTCGAAGAAGAAAAGGTTTTTTGCATTGATTTTTAAGGAAAAAATTAAATTAAAACTATATAGATATAATATAGATAAATTATTTTATATCTTGAACTTGTTTTTTAAATTTTGTTCTTAAAAATGGGATTCTACAAATGGAATATTTAAAAGTTGGTAGTCCTTTCAAATTACAATGCCTTGGTTGGCTTGTTTTACTTTCATGCCATGTTTTATAAAATTTTATTTAATTATTTAAATCATTTTTATAATGGTAGTGATTTTTTTATTCCTATTGGGTTGTTTAAATTTTTTACTTTGATTTAAGAAATGTAATTTTTTAAAGTGGCATGTGGTCTTGAATGAATTAAATTGATTGGAATGGGTTGTTGAAAGGCCCCTTTGATGAAATGTGAACTATATGAAATGAGAATGGAACATGGGAACCCCATTTTGAGACTTTTAGTTCATTTGATTTAAATTCAAGAGTTTTTTCAAACATTGGGATCTCAAGACCATGTGATTTGGCCATATCAATGTTTTCATCATCTGAAAAAAGATCAACTTTATCTCCTAAGTATCTTGTCATTGAAACACCACCTAGCCTACCATGTACCAAGTGAAGAAATAAATAAACACCAACTCCTCCTCATTAATTTCAATCACTCCCTGATTTTTCTAGATCCCATATATCTAGTTAATCATATGAGATATTGTCAAATTAATCCTATGTGAGATCATTGTGTTTTGAAATAGATGAAAATTTAATTAGTTTATTTGTAACTTTATTGATATCACATATTCCTTTCATTAAATGATTTCCACCACTACAAAATAATCTGAATACCCATCATTCTAATCTTATTATCTTAAAACAATTACTTCATATAATTTAAATATTTCTTTAAGAATGACTTTTTATGGGCTCCAAGATCAAAATTTATTTGTATTTATTTATTTGGTTAAATATTAATATTATTGAATCATATAGGATGGATATGAATTGAAAGTGGATGGATACCAATCATATGAAAAAAGAGTATGAGGATGAGATGAAATATTTCATAAAGTTTTTAAAATATTTTTCATATGATCCTTATAAAATCCTTTTTCCATGTTTACACTGTTTTTATTCAAGAATAATTAGTCCAGAGAAGTTTGAAGAATACTTGATCTCTCACAGAATAGGTAAAAGTTATAAATGTTGGACTAAACATGGGAAAAACCTGAATGTATCTAGTTACTGGGATAAGAATTCATCTTATGGATCATATGGTATGATTACAAGTGTGAAAAAAGATGAAGACTTTATCAAGGTTGTGATTAAAGGTGTAAATAATGATGAAGATCATATTGAGGAAATTAAAATGAAATTTGAAGTTGAACTTCATGATGCACACAATTATTTTATAATTTAAAGAGTTGTGCAAAGATTCCATTATATGATGTTTGTACTAAATATATATATTTTTCATCTATACCGAAGTTATATAATTTAAAATATGGCAATGGATATGGTGACACCAGTTTTACTAAACTACTTTATCTCTTAAATGATATGATCTTAGAAGATAATGATCTTAATTTATGAACATATGGTGCTAAATTAATGCTATATTCAATGGGTATTATCTCTAAAAGAATACATGCATGTCCAAATAATTATATACTATTTCACAATGAAAAAAAATCACTTAAAAAATGATCAAAGTGTGGTTCTTCTTGATACAAGAAAGATTAATAGGTTCCTATGAAAGTTTTATCATAATTCCCAATCATTCCAAGGTTTATGCACCTATATGGAAGTTAGGAGACTTAAAGAAAATTTAAAAGGTTCACAAATACAATAAATAAAGATGGGAAACTTCATCACCTGGAAAACTCTACTCAGTAGAAGAGAATTGATCATGAGTATACTAAATTTAGAAACGAGATGAGAAACCTTCATCTTGCACTATTTACATATGGAGTGAATACTTTTGGTTTTAAAAGTATCACTCACAGTATATAGTTAGTTATGTTGGTAAATTATAACTTTCCACCATCGTTATACATGAAACAAAAAAGAATTATTTTATCTTTTCTTATACTAGGACCAAAACAACCGGGCAATTATATTGATGTTTATTTGAATCTATTAATATATTATTTTAAATTATTATGGGATTCAAGTGTTATGTTGCATGATGCTTATATAAATTAATATTTTACATTGAGATCCATGTTTTACTAGATGATAAATGAATGTATTTCTTATGGAAAATTTTTAGGATATAACATTAAAGGAACTCAAGGGTGTCCCATTTGTGAAAAAGGTACACAATCAATTAGGTTGAAACATTCATTGAAGACTATGTTTCTAGGACATCACAAATTTCTACCCCAACAACATATGTACAGATCTTGGATGACATCATTTAATGAGAGTTTATAAGAAAGTACAACACTATATACACTAATTGGTGATCAAATGTTTAAAAAATTAAAATATTTGGACACTGATTTTGGTAAACCTTTTTCAAAAGATATTATAAAAACTAGTTGGGAAAAGTGAGTAGTTCTTTTTTAATTACCATACTGGAAGTGTTTGCATGTTGGGAATTTTATTAATGTTATGCATACTGAAAAAATGTATAGTATAGTGTAATTGGAATGCTACTAAATTAACCCAGAAAAACAAAGGATGTAATTAAGTCTAGTTTGGACATGATTGATACGAGAATGTGGAAAGATTTTGCACCAACAAAGAGTAAAAAATGAACGATTCTTCCTCCATCTACTCACACTCATTCTAGGTAAAAGAGATATTAGTTTTTCAACTTCTTAAATGATATAATGGTTCTATAGGGGTATTCATCAAATATCAAGAATATTGTGTCAATGACCGATTTAGTGTTAAATGGTATGAAATCACTTGAATTTCATGTTTTGATGCAAGATCTAATGCATGAATATTTACATTGCATTTTTCTCAATAATTTCCATCATACCTTAACCAATATCTATTTATTTTTCAAAGATATATGTAGCAAAGCTAAAGACCCAGCAAAATTTACAACTATAGAAAAATAATTTTTTGTCATATTATGTGAATTGGAGATGTTCTTCCCATCATAATTATTTGATATGATGGTTCACTTGATGATTTACTTGGTAAGAGAGATTCAACTATGTGGTCCTATACATTATAGATGGATGTACCCCATTGAATGGTATTTGAATATTTTAAAAGGGTATGTCAAAAAACAAAGTTGGCTAGAAGGTTGTATTATAGAGTGATATGTTGCTGAAGAAAATGTTTAATTCTGTACCGACTACCTGTCCGATGTGGAAATAATTAGTCTATAAAAATATCATCACATCAGGCCACTTGTGGGTGAAGGAATTCCTGGAATAGATGTTTTCACAATTATTATTATGGAGTGGGAGAAATCACACCTTTATGTTTTTTATAAAAGTTTAGAGGCTGTGCCATATGTTGAATCCCATAAATTAATTCTTAGGAATTTGAATCCATCAAGGGATGAAAGCTGGATATCAAATACATAAAATCAATAGTTTATAGGATGGTTTCAAGACCATATTTTTAAGGATTCAACTGAAAATCTAGTTCAATTTTAGTTGAAATTCGATGGTTAGCTAGAGGACTAAGTGTGAATGTATTATCTTATAATGGTTATGTAATTAATGGTTATACATTCTATAAAAATAAACACGATGAATGTACTACCATGAAAAATAGTGGAGTTACACTTATGGATGAAGCGATGCATGTATCTGGTACTAAGGATAGAAATCCAATTTATGTCAATATGTCATCATTTAGAATCATCAAACATATATTGGAGTTGGATTATACAACATTCAAAGTGCTAATTTTTTGATGAAAGTGGGTTAATAACATGAGTGAAATTAAAATAGATGAATTGATATTTGTGAAAGTGAATTTTATTAAGGAAGGTTACAAAGAAGAACTATTTATAATGGAATCACATTCATCAAAATTATTTTATGTTATAGATCCAACAAACCAAAAGTGTTCAATTGTTCTATTATCAATCAAAACCATTGAAGGGTCATATGTCAATTCAAATGAGGATTAACCTTTAATTGGGATGTCACAATAATTTTGCAGCGGTCCTAATATAGATGGGGTATTGTATGTCATAGGAGACCATAATGAATGGATTTGGATACTCGATAGAGGGTTCAAATCCCTTAAACCTTTTATAAAACATTTTTCGATAATTAGGTTATATATATTTTTTGTAATATACATTACATTACCTCATATTATTATATGTAAATTACTGCATTTATGTTATCTAAATTAAATGTTCAACCACTTCTACAAATAATGACATCTTCACATGTCAATGCTCCCATTATTGAGGAAAAATAAGTTTCTCAACATGCTGGTGCTCCCAATGCAGAAGAACAACAACCTTATGCACATTCCAATGCTACTAATCCATAGGAACAATATATTTATGATGTTGAAGCTGATGAAATGGAAGACGATGAACAACCCATGTCCCAAAAAAATAGAAGTTTCATAGAATGAAGGTTTTATAAAAAAATATTAAGACTAGGAACAAAGGCATCAAATTTGAGGTTGGATGGAATGCATGTGGCCAGCCTGTTAACCCTAAAAATTCCATGTTCATTAGTTTCATTAGGCTCACCACTCAAATTTGCATGCCAATTGATTTAGATTCATGGAAAAATGTTATGACCATGATTAAGCCACTAATTTGGGAAGATATTAAGGTAACATTATAATATACTTTCTTTATTTTACTAAACAACAAAATAATGAAAAATTGATTTACTCTTCATTATCCCTTGCATAGTGAATTTATAGTAGATGAATACTAAATGAAATTTCTATTAATGCTTTCTGGAAAGGCTCATAGAGGATTTCCGACAATTATTATCAAGAATCATCTCAAATATATTGAAGGAAAAATAAACCCGCACCCTTCATATACGTATTCACACATAATAAACCAACTAGATTGGGGAAAGTTTATTTGTTATCGAGAGGAGATACCTTTTGAGTTACATTGTGAATGGTAATACATTTCTTAACAATATGTGTATTAATCAATTTGATTAATAATTTTAAATTTATGAAATAGTAAATAAGTTCTGAAAATAAGAAATGTGCAACAAAACCAATGTACCCCTACCATAAAGCAAGGATGGGGTAGCTTAATTTAAAAAAATGGTATGTATTTCAAAATCTAACATAATAATTTTATGTGACATGAAACAAAAAAAATTATGTTCCTTTGTTTATATGTAGATTGATGAATCAAAATCCAAATCAACTTCTATCCCACATCATGTGCTATGGAAGGAGGCACGTGTAAATGAAGATGGGATAAAAATAGATGAAAACACAAAAAAAGTGTGGGAAGCAAGTGTAAGCATGATATAATAATTTTTTTATTTAAATTAGTATTATATAATAAAGATTAATTATTTTCCTGTATTTTTTATCTGACTTAGACACAAGAATCATCATCAGCTGTACCCGATGAACAACTACTATCAGTGGCCTTGAAGCGACCAAGACAGTATGGACGCATCAGAGGAGTGGGTTTTGGGGTGTCACCTTGAACATATTTTTTAGAAAATAAATTAATAGGGGGATAAATATAAGAAAATGAAATATTTTCAGGCATGACTAGCTTCTCTAGAAGAATAAATTAATTTGTATTCATAGTTGTTAGAAAATGTTATGGGAAGGAATCAAAGAGAAGAAACAACATAAGAAAATCACTATGTGAAGATCCCCCCACCCACACAAACTTGAGGTGATCCATTCCCCTCAAAGAGATTCCTTAGAAGAGGTAATAAATATTTTCATAATTGTTTATGTGAAATATGAATCAGATAGATGCTGATACCTTTCCTGTACTGATATTTTGTAGGGTGAAAATGATTATGATTTTTATCTATAAACACCCACCCATCTCCTTTTTATGGGGGGTATCATGCACAATATCCAAGGAGATATTATACATAATAAAAAACTTCTAATAGGTCATGTTCAAGTGGGGTTCATGTAGATCATGAGCCGAGCACCAACCTACCTATTGCAATTGATGATTTAGATGTTTATACAGTCAAGAAAGTTATTGGAACTTTTGTAGCATGGCCATTAGATCTTGTAAAAATACATATCGAAAAGGAAGTATTAGTTTTTAATTTATATTTCATGAAAAAACTTTAATAATTAAAGAAAAAAGTTCTAAACTGATGAATGTTATTATAGACAGACAAAGGGAATGGGGTGAAATGGAAGGTCAAATCAAAAAATATAAATGATCAACCAACAAATCAAAAATATATTCACAAATTAACTTTACCACACTCACTCAATATTCATATTTAGCAACATTAATGGTTCATAAAGATACAACTTTTTAAAGTGGTGATATGACTATATTTGATTTTTAATAACATATGCATAGAGAGGCCATTACAGACTATATAGATCTTGATAATGTAAATGAAATCCTCAAGCATGAATGACTAGGAGTCTTAGTTGTAAATGTATACCTGAGGTGTGTTTTCATGATTTTTTTGTATAATATCTAATATAATATGTTAATTATGACCAAATACTATTTATAATTTTTGTATGCATATATATCAATACTATTTAAAGGGATAAACCTATGAATAGAAATTTGGACCCATTAGTCCTCACATCACTTCTACACAATTATTTTCATTGGAACCAAAACAATATGAAGGAATAGTGAAAAAATTGACCATAATGTTTTAAATAAAACTTATAGATGAAAAAATATTGTTAATAACCATGAAACAAAGGAAAAAATATACAATTTAATCATATCAAATATATTTTTGTTGATTTCATTAATTATTTCTTTTTATTTTTTAGAAAACATTGGTTACTCATTGAATCCAATTTGGACACTCCAAAGATTTATTTTATAGATTCAATGCATTGATACCCAACAAAATGACTACATGTGATGGCATTTATCAATTTTTAATACACTACATGCAACATTTTACAAATAAACTTAAAGTTATAAATTTTATATTATGTTTTAATGAATTTTTTTTATGATAGGGTGATGTTTAAATATTATCAAAATCAGGGAATAAGGATAGACCAAGAGAATAAAAAGCCTATAAACTTATACAAATTAAAAAGTATTAGGGTATATATAATAAAATTCCACTATACAAACATATATAAAAAATTACTCATTTTTCTCAATGTTTCTAAAGTTCCCAAAAAAACTAATGGAAAAGATTATGGTAAATATGTTTGAAAATTTATGAAATATATTGTATCACATCAACAAACTAGCATCCTTCAAGAGGTATTTTCGATGATAATTATAATATCATTTAAAATATTTACCAATCCTTTATTTATTTATATTTTTCTATCACTACTAGGACTATCGACATTTCTCGCATTCACAAGAGGAAATAGATTTATTTAGAAATGATTGGAAAAAATACATGGTGTAAGATTTTATAAAAAAATCATGAATAGGTGACTTTATACTACTTATTAAGTTGATTTTATCATCATTTTATCTACTTTTTTAGTTAATTTTTTTATATTTTTTATTCAATACTTATTTTTTTTAATTTTCATATAGATCATGAAGAAGGATGATACACTCCTGATGCACTCATGTACTATGATTATTCATTCAATGAGGATGATACAGTCATGATTATGAGATTTTATTTTTATTCTACAATGCATTAAACATTATATGTTATCAAACAACAATATTGTTAGATAACCTTGAATATTTAATGCATTAAAGAATAAAAAGACATGTTGTGATGTATAGAAATCAACCAAAACTCAATCCGATACATGATATGCCCAGTATCACTCAAATTTTATGTTATTAGTTTAAAATTGAAATTTTAGTTTAAAGCGAATGTTACATACTCAAAATCAATAAAACACATTCAGATTGTTTTGATAGTTTAATAAAATGATTTATAAGTCATTTTTGATGTGTAGAAATTAGTCGCACCTCAATCCAATAAGCAGTGTACCTAGTATAACAGATCTAATAGCATGTTCGAAGATACACATGTTCATGTAAGAATTAGCCACACCTCAATTTTATACACAATGTGCTCAATATCACTTGAAGTGTATGTTTTTGTTTTACAACTTACATTTCAGTTCAAAACACACTCCATACACTTAAAACCTAAAAAACATTCATATTATTTTGATACATTAGTAAAATGATCCATAAGTCATTTGTGACATGTAGGAATCAACCACACCTCAATCTGATACACAATGTATCTGGTATGAATCAAAGTGCATGTTTTCAGTTTAAAATTGATAGTTTAGTTCAAAACACGTGTTACATACTCAAAATAAAGAAAGCACATTTTTATTATGTTGAAAATTTAGGAAAATGATCCATAAATCATTTGTGACATATATAAATTAGCCAAACCTCAATCCAATATACGATGTTCCCATTATGACTCAAAAGTGTTCGTTATCAGTTTAAAATTGAAAATTTAGTTCAAAATGTGTGTCACTCAATGAAAATTGAAAAAATTATCATATTATCTTGTTACTTCATAAAAATTATTCATAAGTTATTTGTGACATATAAGAATTAGTCTCATGTTAAACTGACACATGATGTGACTGGTATGACTCAAAGTGTATGTCTTTAGTTTAAATTGATATTATAGTAAAAAAGAAAAGTGACATACTCAAAACTAAGAAAAATCATTCATATTGTTTTGATACTTTAAGAAAAAGATTATTAAGTCATTTTTAAAGTGTAGGAATTATCTTCACTTCAATTTGATGCACGGTGTGACCGATATGACTCAAAGTGTTTCATGTTATTTAAAATTGTCATTTTATTTCAAAACACACATCACATACTCCAAACTTAGAAAACTCACTCATATTGTTATGATACTTCAATAAAATGATCCATAATCCATTTTGATGTGTAGGAATCAATATCACCTCAATCCAATACATGGTGTGACTAGTATGACTCAATTTATTTATTATCAGTTAAAAATTGACAATTTAGTTCAAAATGTGTGTCACTCATTGAAAACTAAAAAAATTCACCCATATTGTCTTGATACTTCATAAGTAATTTTTGAAGTGTATGAACTAGTCTCACATAAAACCGACACAATATCTGACCAATATGATTCAAAGTGTGCATTTTCAATTTAAATTGACATTTTGGTAAAAATGAAACGTGACATAAAAAATCAAGAAAATTCATTCATATTGTCTTGATACATTAGGAAAATGATCCTTAAGTCATTTTTGATGTGTAGGAATCAACCACACATAAATACAATGCACGATGTGACATGTATGACTCCAAGTGTGTCTTTTTATTTAAAATTGACATTTTATTTCAAAACACATGCCACATACACAGAAATAAAAAAATGAATTAATATTGTTTTGATACTTTAGGAAAATGATCCATATGTCATTTGTGAAGTGTAGGAATTATCTGAACCTCAATGTGATACATGGTGTGCCCAATATGACTCAAAGTGTCTATTATTAATTTAAAATTGAAACTTTATTTCAAAACTAGTGTCATTCACTAAAAACCAAGAAAATATACTCAGATTATTTTAATACTTTAACAAAAAGATTTTAATTCATTTTTGATGTGTAGAAATTAGTCTCACATCAAACCGACACATGATATGATCGGTATGACTTAAAGTGTGTGTTTTCTGTTTAAATAGACATTTTTGTAAAAAAAGATACATAACATACTTAAAACTAATAAAACACATTCATATTGACTTTATACTTTAGGAAAATTATCCTTACATCATTTTGGATGTGTATGAATTATCTGCATATCAATACAGTGTATGGTGTGGTCAGTATGACTCAAAGTGTGTCTTTTTTATTTAAAATTGAAATTTTAGTTCAAAACACACATCACATAGTCAAAACTAAGAGTTTTTTGATATATTAATAAAATGATCCATAAGTCATTTGTGATGTGTTGGAATCATCCACACCTCAATCCAATATATGGTGTGCCTTGTATGACTCAAAGTGTCCGTTATCAGTTTAAAATTGAAAATTTAGTTCAAAACATGTGTCACTAACTGAAAAATAATAAAACAAACTCGTATTATATTTAAACTTCAGGAAAATGATTTATAAGTCATTTATGATATTTAGGAACAATTCTCATGTCAAACCGACACACGATGTGACTGGTATGACTTAAAGTGTGTGTTTTCAGTCTAAATAGGCATTTTAGTAAAAATGACACATGACATACTCAAAACTGAGAAAATGGATTCAGATTGTTTTGATACATTAGTAAAAAAATACTTAATTCACTTTTTACATATATGAATTAACCTTACTTAATCTGATGAATGGTGTGGCTGATATGAATCAAAGCATGTCCTCTTATTTAAAATTGACATTTTAGTTTAGAACACACATCACATACTAAAAACCAAGAAAACACATTCAAATTGTTTTTATAGTTTATTAAAATTATCCATAAGTTATTTATGATGTGTAAGAATTATCTGCACCTCAATCCGATACATAGTGTTCATGGTATGACTTAAAGTGCCCATTATTAGTTTAAAATTGACAATTTTGTTCAAAACGTGTGTCACTCACTAAAAACTAATCAAACACACTCATATTTTCTTTATAATTTATAAAAATTATTCATAAGTCATTTTTATGTGTAGGAATCAGTCTCACATCAAACTGACACATGATTTGACCAATATGACTCAAAGGGCATTTTTTTAGTCTAAATTGAAATTTTAGTAAAAATGACACATGAGATACTCAAAACTAAGAAAACAAATTCAGATTGTTTTTATAGTTTAGGAAAATGACACTTAAGTCATTTTTGATATGTAATAATCAACCTAATTTCAATCCTATGAATTCTATGACTGATATTAATCCAAGTGTGTCCTTTTATTTAAAATTGATATATTAGTTCAAAAAACATGTCACATAATAAAAATAAATCAAACACATTCATAGTTTTTGATACTTTAGTAAAATAATCCATAAGTCATTTTTGAAATTTAGGAATCAGTCGTACCTCAATCTAATATACGATTTTCCCAGTATGACTCAAAGTGTCCTTTATTAGTTTAAAATTGACAATTGAGTTTAAAACATGTATCACTCATTGAAAACCAAGAAAACATGCTTGTATTGTCTTGATACTTTAGGAAAATGATTCATAATCCATTTATGATGTGTAGAAATTAGTCTCATGTCAAACCGACACATGATATGACCAATATGACTCAAAGTGCATGTTTTCAGTTTAAATTGGATTTTTAGTAAATAATAAACATGACATATTGAAAACTGATTAAACACATTCAAATTGTATTGATACTTTAAGAAAATGATTCATAAGTAATTTTTGATGTGTATAAATCATCCACACATTAATCCGACGCATGGTGTGATCATTATGACTCCAATGTTTCCTTTTATTTAAAATCGACATTTTATTAATGTAACATTTCATATTTAGGTATAATTAATTTCTTTATAGTATTACTAACATAATAATTATTTTCTTATATAGGTGGATTATTTTTCTCAAGTTGGTGTGGTTTGTTCAGGAAATGATACCATGATTGGTATTTTTTGAGAGGGGGTTGGGTTCCAAAGACAATGAAACTATTGATGTTTTTGAATGTTTATGATAGAACCTACTAATGTAATTGTAAAAAACAATGTTTTGAAATGTGTATAATATAATATTTTTTTCTTATATTTATGATGTAAATTTATTCCAATTAAATTACAAATTTTCTAAATACAGGTGTATTTTTTGCTGCAGTGTACTCTAATTTTAACAACACCTTACAACAGGTCAAACTTTTTCAGCATTAAACTAGCATTGATAAAGGACCCCCTTTATCAGTGCTTTTCTAGCACTAATAAACATTGCCCACTTTTAATGGTTCTTAGATCAACAACCTTTTTTTAACACTAATAAATGATTTATCTAGAGATTTTAAAACCCACTAATGTAGTAGTGATTTAAGGTTTCTATAAGTTATTATTATCTATTTGGGTGTCCACCATTGAATACAACACATTTTAGCTCTGCACATGTTGATTCCAATTTATTTGAGATATTTTTCTCAATATTTAACCTATATATTTAATATATTTTTTTATCTATATGTTCATTTGTGTTTATTTTGAGATATCCAACCACCCCACTAACTCTCATTGTGCATACGTGTGCTTACATGTGTCTGTTCCTTCTAACATCTCACACAACCCACACAAAGATATATATATATATATATATATATATATTGTCTCACCCCAACCCAAGTTAATTATTTTTCTTTTTCTTTTATTTGTTTTGTGATGCTTGATCTTGGTGGTCGAGGTTCAGGTTTATTTTCATGAGTGAATATTTGAGTTTTGTAGGTTTTAGGTGGTTTTTGGACTTATTCACGATTAGTGTGCACGGTTTGGGGAGAAACCATATCACTGGTGAAGGATGAGGGCATTTTTGGTTCAAATTGTTCATGCACAGTTTGCCTTGCATGGCTTGCACATGCTTTGTCCCAAACTATGTGTGGAAAAGGAGAAATTGTGTGGTCTATTGGTGGTGTCTAAGGCATGGTGTACAAATTTCACATAGTAAGGATAAGCCATGCAACAACTATGCATGAGGTTCTACAATTTTGATAGAACCATTTTTCATGGTTGTCACATGGTTTCCTTAAACTGTGCATCTAGCCCATGCAGGTGTCCATCCTCTCTAGTAGGGTGCACATGGTTTGTGAACAGTTTGAAAAACCATGCAGCCAAAACATGTGACTTACCTAGTTTATTAAAATTTTTAAATTCAATGTTTTCCCCTCTCTCGTTTTATCCCTATTTTAGGGTTTTCCTCCCCCATTTGGCCAAGTCACACTAGGGAGCTCCCAAACCCATCCTCCCTTGCCTCTCCTTCCACCATTGAAGATCCTTCAAAGTTCCTAGGGGAGTTCTTCATGGGTTTTGGTCATCTTTCTCCTCTTATTCTCCTTATCTCTTGGTTTCTTGGTTTTTATTGGGTTGGTTATCTATTGGATGGACCCTAGGGGTTAGGGTTGATGTTAGGATTGTGTTTTCTTGGAAGTTAGGCTGCGTGGTTTGTTCTTTGGGCCTTATTCCTCCTCCTTTGAGGGTTTCATTGCGTTTATACTCCGTTGATGTGGTTATTTCCATCTATTTCATTTCCCAAATATTCCATTTTATTCTTGAGTGTTTCAAATTAATTTTTAAAATGTATTTTCCATGATTGTGATGTGTTTGTTTGATGAATTGTGGTGTTCTAATGTTGGCAATTTTGTGAAAATGGGTTTTCAAGGGATTTCTTGAATTATACCTATATATATTCCTACAAGGTGTTTGATGAAATTATAATTGTAATTTTAAAATAAAATTGGATATTTTCAGATTTTGTTTGGATTTGGTTGGATTTGGGTAGTTTTGTTCACAAGGTAATTGGGCTCATGGGTGGATTTTGGTGCATTTTATGGTTTAATGATTACATGTGGATCCTTATGATAGGTTATAATGTTACTTTTGTTTCTTCAATTAGAACCTTTGGTACTTTTATGGATTTAAATGAGTGTTCCATTGGATGTGGGAATTTCCATATGGGAACGAGGTGAACATATAGATAGGAACACACATGATAATTTCACCTTGAGCCCCAGATTTTCAAACACTCTTCTTCCATTATTTCCTCTCCTTTATCCCATCTTTTAAAAAGTTTTCTTAAAAACTAACAATGTTCTCTAAATGTTTTGTTGGTTCCTAAATACATTCAAATGGGGTTTCAAAATGTTTTGTCTAAAACTTGGTCCATTTTGCACCCTCCAATCATAAATGGGGTTCTTTTCTTGGTTTTGGAAATGGTTTGATAAGAAAATTATTTTCATTAAGAATGGTTTTATAATTGTAAATATTAAAAACCAGTTGTGACTTTGTGATGTTTTGGGATTTTTTTAAAATTCATATAATGTGTAGGCCTAATTGAAACTTTTTTATAGTTTGATGTGTGAAGGGAACCCCTATAGTTTTCCTTCATATGAGAGGGCCTTTGTATAGTCAGTGTGGGGATTGGAAAATGCATGCACAATGTCATCTTTGAGTGATGTTTAATTCTAAGAATGTGGTGAAATCCTCATTCTTATTATACTATTATCATGGGATTACTAGACTTCATCTAGGGGATTAAGTAACTACTACCTTCTATTCTTGATTAGATGGATTGGAATCCCTAGGATAGAGGATAAGATAAGTGGTCCTAGACACCAGTGAGACTAGTTTATAGAAGACAAGTTGGTTATTGACTATAGATTTTCACCATATGTTGGAAGGTGGGTCCGAACTGAGTACATCTTGGTATTACTTCTAGGTATGTTTAGTAAATTCCCTTGATTACATTTCTGCATGTTCTTGGTTTAATTTTACATCATTTTGATTATTTTTTCCTCTATTATTGTCTTTTTACCCTTGTGTTGTTTCTTTTCTCCTGGATTTTTTTCTATAATATACTACCTACTCTTAGTTTTTTACCCCCTTTCCTTTATATTTTCCCCTAACTTGTGTTATCTTCATGGAATTGGTATTTCATAATGGGTTTTAAAAATGATAAGTTATTTTAAAACAGAAAACCTTGTTCTATTTTCAAATTGTTGTTTCTGGAAAGTGGTGTTGGTTATTTTAAAGATAAAATCCCTATTTTCTTAAATTTATTTCAAACTAGAATTTATAAACTATTTCTAAAAAGGATATGTATGGAATCTATGGTTCTTAACTACTGAACTATTTTATACTCACACCCTACTTGTGCCACTCGACATCAATAGACCTGAACTATTTTGTAGGGTTAGTTGTTCAAGTTTTCCTGGGGAGCAGGATAGTCTTATAGATGGTGGTGACCAAGAGGTTACATGGGGGTCTTGTCGAGTTTTAGTTTTGGTTTTATTTTGGTTTTTTATTTAGTTACACTTCTACTCTATATGGAATTCAATATTTATTTATTTATGTTTAGTGGTTTTATGCTTTATACTCTATTATTATTATTTAATATTAGTTTATATTGGAGAAAATCATTCCCATTTTGGATTATCTTTGATGCCCGACACTAGTTGCCCACCCAGGAGGATTAGGAATGCCTATCGGGGCTTCTTGCGGGTTATTTCAGGTGACCGGTTCAGGGTTGGTTTATAACAAAATGGTGTCAGAGTAACCCTTTCTTATTTTGGGACATCTAGTAGACTAGAGATAGGACTATTGGGACATGGTAGGTAGGTTTGGGAAGAGAATCATGAACTCTTTCTTATTCTAATCCTCGAGTTACCAAGGTTTTTCCAGGACTTGAGTATTTTATTTTGAATTATAAGTTTATGTTATTGGTTCTTGTTGGGTTTTTCATTTAGGGAATGAAAATGGAAGTGAACTAGTTCTACATGGTGATCTTTCAAGGAGTAGTGACCCATGTGAAGCGTGAGTGCATCGTTCAATATACTTCCAATGGTTGGTGCTTTCTCAGGGAATGGTTTGTTAAACCATGTGGATAGTTTATTCATGGCCACTATATCCCTATTTTAAGAGTTTCAACATGAGTTATTCTTTGGTTTTAGTCAGTTTCAGAGTATTTTGAATTGATTTTTTTTAGAAAAAGGGTTTTCAAAAGGAAAATGATTTTGGGACATTGCTTTATTTTAAAAGTTGTATTTTTTGTTTGACTTGTATCTAATAATAAGTTTTGGTATTTTGGGAAAGTGGCCTTGGAATAAGTGGTTTTGGAATTAGAAATGAAAATGGTGATTTTTGAAAGAGGAATTGTGTTTTTATTTGTGATGTTTTGATTTATGGGTTGGTTTTTGGTTTGGAATGACCTTTTTGGTTAAGCTTTTGTTTAATGATGATTCAATTTTGGGTTTTTGTGTTATATATATTATGAAAATCAGAAAGTTCCAAATCTTTCTAGAAAGTATCTTCCAATCATTGGTCCTTCCCAAACTCTTAGTGGGGTGGTGGAGTCAGGATCTTCTTAGATTTTCCCCTTTTTCCATGGATATTGAGGTCTCTTAAAGTCTATGGGGTGTCTTAAGAAGGTAGAAGGTGTTTTAAAGTCTTTGGAAACTCCCAAATCCATGAGGATGTGAGTTATTATGAGTCATTTTAGGTCCTGAGTTTGGATTGGTGGAAGGTGTTTGTCCTATCATCATTGCAAGTCATGATTTATTGATAAGCTTTTAAGACCACTATTATCCAATGGTTCATACCTGAGGAGGTGAATGTGAGAAAAGTGGTAGAGATCTCGGACATTTAGAAAGGTCAACAGATAGTGAAGGCCTATATTGATCACTTCAAGGAGCTGGTTTCCTTTTCTCCTGAGATAGCATCAAAGGATCCACTGAAATCTCTTCTCCTTGTTTGGGGTTTTCATCCATATATTAAGGGGTGAATTATATCATATGGGGAAGTTCTATTTGGGAAGCTAGTGGATGAGTAACTTTTATCTGAGTTGGTTTCTTGAGTGAAATCTATAGCAGTTGGAAATCTGATTTCTCTTGGTGCTGATGAAGGTTACCAATTTGGTAGAGAGTGTGTACTAGAGGAACTCATTCATGAGAATAATTTTCTTTATGTTCCTATTCCTCATTCATCGAACCGTTCACACATGTGCTTCTAGTGTGGTCAGTTTGGGAATTCAAAGCCATCATGCTGTAATCCTCCAAAGGCTTGCTGACAATGTGTCCATTTGGGTCACTTGGAAAAGTTATGCTATGAGGATTACTGGAATGGGAAGTCTTATTTTGGGATTTTCATCACCTAAATGTAGGGAAAAAAATTCTTTAAGGCACTAGGGATCGAGCCACATGCCATGAAGTGAAGATCTTCACATAGTTATAATTTTTTGGGTGTGAGGAGTGTTAGACCATCTTTTTTTCCCAATGTCATAGTGGGGATAGTTTAATTTATTCCTTTTGTAGTTTTCTTTATTTTTAAAAATCCTTCTTATTCTAAGGAACTTGGTAACATTGTATTCCTAGATCTATATGTTGTGGTTGTTCCTCTTTGGATATGATCTTTATATGGTTATCCTTATTATGGAATGGTCTTAGTTTTGGGTTGTTCTCTATTTGAATATTCTTTTGTCTTGTGTAAATGATGAATTGTGGTTTGGTTCGATGTCTATGTTGAGTTACTTTCATTGGGTTCCCTTTGTGTTGGAGTTTCCTGTGTTGGTTCCATTATGCTAGTCAGGTTCTAAATAGCAGAGAGACCCATCATGGATATTCTTGTGGTTTTATCTAGTGTTGTTCAGGTGTGACTTGTGAAATTAAAAGGTCACACTATGAATCATGGATTTTTTTGTCCTCGTTTAGTTTTGGGTTTTAGTTTTGTTCCTCATTTGGATGAGTGACTTTATAGGGGTTGAAAGTATTTGTGGTGGGAATAATTATCACACCCCAACCCCAGGTTTTTTCTTTTACTTTTATTTTTATTTTTTTCATGATGCTTGATATTGTTAGTTGAGGTTTGGGTTGAGTATCTAGAGAGAATATTTGAGTTTTAGAGGTTTTGGTTGGTTTTTAGCCTTATGGACGGTTAGTGTGCACAGTTTGGGAAAAAACTGTACGGTTAGTGAAGACTGAGGGTGTTTTAAGTTCAAATTGTTCTTGCACAGTTTTACTAATATGGCCTACACATGTTTTTTAACAAACCATGCGAGGAAAAGGTAAAACTATGTGGCCTATTGGTGGTGTCTAAGGCAAGGTACACATATTGCACACGGTTAGGAGAAACCGTACGATAATTATGAAACAACCGTGCATAGGGTTCTACAATTTTGAAAGAAAAAATTTCATGGTTGGCATAAGGTTTCCAAAATCATGCTGCCAGCTCATATGGGTGTACCTACTCTCTAGTAGGGTGTGCATGGTCAGTGCATGGTTTGGAAAAATGTGCTTCCAAACTGTTCATCTTAACTAGTTTCTTAAAAATATAAAATTCCATCTTTTCCCCTCCCTCATTTTAACCCTATTTTGGGGTTTTACTCACCCATTCAACTGAGGCACACTATGGGGATCCCAAAACCCTACTTCCTTGCATATCTTTCCACTATTTAATCTCCTTCAAGGTTCCTAGGTTATTTGTTCATGGGTTTTGATCAAATTTATCCTCTTCTTATCCTTATCTATTGGTTTATTGGGTTTTCTTGGGTGGGATCTCTCTTGGATGAACTCTAGGGGTTAGGGTTGATGTTAGGATTGTGTTTTCTTTAATGAAAGGGTGTGTGGTTTGTTACTTGGGCCTTGTTATTCCTTCTCTGAGGGTTTTATTTCATTCTGATAATGTTGAGGTAGGTGTTTCCATCCATTTCCTTTCCTGAACATTCCATTTAAAGCTTGAGTATTTCTAATTAATTTTCAAAAGGTGTTGATCATTCTTGTGATGGGCTTTTGTTGAATTATAGTGTTTTCATATTTCCAATTTAGTGAAAATGATTTTCAATTTATTTATTTAATTCTACCCATATATATATGCATGCAATGTGTTTGATGTAATGTAAATTTCCCTTTTAAAATTAAATTTTATATTTTTAGATTGTGTTTGTATTTGGTTGGATTTTGGTAGTTTGTTTCACATTGGAATTGGGATTCTGAGTTGATTTTTTTTCCTTTTATGGTTTGATTCTTATATGTGGATCCTTATGATAGGTTGTAATGCTACTTGGGTTTATTTAATTTAAACCTTTGATACTTTTATAGATTTAAATTTTCATTTCATTGGATGTGGGAATATCCATATGGGCATGGGATGCAGATTTGGATAGGCAAACACATAATAATGTATTTCCTTATAAATTTCCACCTCAAACCTCAAATTTTCTAACACTCTTTTTTCCAGTCTTTCCTCTCCTGTATCCCATATTCTAAAAGGTTTTCTTAAAAAATTACAATGTTCTCTAAATGGTTTATTAGTTCACAAACAAATTTAAATGTGGTTTCAAAATGTGTTATCTAAAACCTGGTCTATTTGTCACCTTTTGAGAATAAATGGAATTCTTTTATTGGTTTTGGAAATGGTTTGAAAAAAAGTATTTTCATTGAGAATGGTTTTATAATTGTATATCTTAAATCCCAATTGGAACTTTATGATATTTTGGGAAACTGGATATAAATTCATATGATGTGTAGGCTCGGTTGTAACTTTTGTATAGTTTAACCTATAATGGGAACCCATATGACCATCTTTCTAATGAGAGGGCCTTCACATAGTCAGTGTTGGGGATTTTGCAAGGCATTCACGGTGGCATCTGTGAGTGATGTTTAATAACAAGTGTGTGATGACCTCCTCATCCCCCTTATGATATTATAATGGGATTACTAGATGTAATATAGTGGGTAAAGTTATGGTTACTTTCTAGTCCTGGTTAGATGGATTGGAACCCTATAGATAGAGGATAGGTTGGGTGTGCTTATCCAATGGTGAGGCTAGTTTAGAGCATCCAGGTTGGTCAATGACTACAAAGTTACACCATATCCCAGTAGGTGTGTTTGAACTGAGTACATCTAGGTATTTCATCTAGTTATGTTTAGGAAATTCCCATGATTAAATATCTATATGTTCTTGCTTTATTTTTATAGAATTTTTATTATTTGTTCTACTAGTATCGTCTGCTTACCCTTATGCTATTTCTTGGTTCCTGGATTTGTTTGGTATACCATGCTGCCTGCTCTTAGTTTTTTCCCTTATTACCTTTATATTTCCCCCTGATTGTGTTCTCTACTTTTCATTGGTATTTTATATTGGGTTTTAAAAATGATAAGTTTTTTTTAAAATGTAAAAACTTGTTCTATTTTCAAAGTGGGATTTTTTTGAAAGCGTTGTTGGTTGTTTTAAAGATAGAAACCCTATTTTATTAATTGTATTTCAAACTAGCGTTTATAGAATATTTCAGGAAAGGATATGTATGGACTCTGTGGTGCTTACCTACTGAGCTGTTTTATGCTCACAACCTCTTATAAAACTCAATGTTGGTAGAATTGAGTTGTTTTTCATGGTCAGTTTAGGTTTTCTTGGGGATTAGTCTAGTGTTACTGATGGTGGTGACTGAGTGGTCATGTGGGGATCTTACCAGGTTTCAGTTTTGGTTTTGTTTTTGTTTTCTGTTTAGTTCTCTACTATTGTATCGGGAATTGGTTATTCATTTATTTATGTTTAGTGGTTTTATGCTACATACTTTGTTTGGTTTCATTTATATTAGTTTATATTATGATAAATTATTCCCATTTTGGATTATATTTGATGCCTGACAGTAGTTGCTAGCCCAGGAGGACCGGAAACGCCACTCGAGCCTTGTAACGGGCTGACTCAGGTGACTGGTTCGGGGTCAACCTGGGTTGGTTTATGACATATATATTCACACACACACACAAACACACACATATATGATTGAAAAATATAGTAATTTATATTTGTATATATTTAAATAAGGAAACCTTTTAAACATGCACACACGCACACACGCACACATATAAACATTGAATGCTTTTTTAGACATATATCTAGATATATATAATTACGTGTAATGTGTGTGTGTGTGTGTGTATATATATAATCTTTCCAAACATGAATGTTGTTGATTTTTTTAAAGATATTGTCAAATTTAATGCCTTATTGTGATTATTTTGAAAGCTTGATGATGATGATCCAATTTTTGATGAATTATAATAATGCTTGGATTGTGGGTGTGATGTTAAACTATGTTTGATTGTTATATTATGATTGATTTTCATTTATTTAAAGCATTTGAATATAGTTTTGTAAACGTTTGGATATATATATATATATATAAACATGTGAATATACATATATATACATTAAAAAAAAGTGTAAGGTTTTTGATATATATATATATATATGTATATATATTTGCATAAAAAAGTATAAAAATATATTTGATGCATATATATTAGATTAATAAATAGTGTAATATATATATATATATATAACGTATCAAATAAATAGAAAATAAATTTTTTATAAAAACAATGAGAAAATCAATTTCAATGAAACGTTTGAACAATTTTTTTTTATAAGAAAACATTTTTTATAAAAAAACATTATAAAAACTGTTTTAATGAAAAAGATAAAACTATTAAAATACTAATAATTATTAAAAATTAGTAATAATTATTTAAAATTCAGTTATAATTAATAAATAATTATTATTACTTAATAATTTTTTTATTAATTAGTAAAAATTAGAAAATAGTTGTAATGATTATTAAAATTTTTCATAATACCTTATAATAAATATAAAAAATACTTACTATTAAAAATTTTATTTTTTTTCAAAAAGGTAGTATTAATTAAAGTAGTTAGTAATAATCATTAAATAATTCGTAATTATTAATAAATAATTATTTAATATTAGTAATAAATATAATATATTAGTGTTATTTACTAAATATTATTAATAATTAGTGTATATGAATTAATTACAATAATTTAAAACAAACTACAAAAGAAAATATTTGAAATACTAAAAAATATTAGAAATTAGTAATATTTATTAAAATTTAAGTCATAATTAATATATAATCGGTGTTACTTAATAATTAATTGTATCAGTTAGTAAAAATTAAAAAATAGTTGTAATAATTAGTAAAAATTTTGTAATACCTTGAAAAAAATATAAAAATACTAACAATTATTAAAATTTAAAAATAATTAGTAAAAATTTAGTATTGATTTAAATAATTAATAATAATCATTAAATAATTTGTAATAATTAATAAATAATAGGTCAATATTTGTAATAATTAGTAAATATTAGTATTAATTACTAAATATAATTAATAATTTGTAAATATTTTTAAAATAAAAAAATTTGTAATAAATTATTTACAAAATTAATGAAATAATAAAAATTATTAAAAATTAGTAATATTTATTAAAAGTTTAGTTATAATTAAAAAATAATTGTATCAATTATTAAAAATCAAAAAATATATATAAAAATTTGTAAAAATTTGTAAGAATTCCTGATAAGTAGTCATAATTATCCATAAATAAAATATGATAATAATTTTTAATTACTCACAATAAGTAATAATTATTTTTTTTGTTTTTTAGATAATTATAGACTCAGTAAGTAGACACCAATTTCTATTATGCGATCATGATTGGATAAATCATTGAAAAAATCTCAATGGATCTAGTATAAATCCTTTCTATATTTAGGGTGTTGAAGAATTTATATCATTTTCATCATTAAATTCAGAATTTATTTTTAAAGGAATAATTAAATGTCCATGTAATAAATGAAATATTAGGAGATTTGAAACATTTGATGACGTTGGAATTTATCTATTTCGATTTGGTTTTTGAAAAGATTATAATTTTTGGTATCAACATCGTGAAAACAATTTAGTCAAAAATACAATTTTTTTGGTTTCAAATCCATGATTTTAGAATTTAGTACATGGGGTTTATAGCCCGTCTATTCAGGAAACAAAAAATTAGAATGATATTTGAAATCCTGAATCAGAACCATCTCACTTTTAAAATTTGTTTAAATCTACTGAGGATGCCTTATATAGAGACCATGATGGACCCCTTCTACCTGAAAATAATGGCCACTATGCCATTTCCTACCCCGATGGAGGGTGAGGTACCTTCACCAACCTACATGGATACTCCTCCTTGTTTCTTCACCCCCTTTTAAAATCTAAACTTCCTTCCCTCCATCCCATTAATTTTTCTTTACCTTAATGTTCCATATCTATTTGACGGATGCCCTGAACTCCCGCTTTAATCTTTAAAATTAAATGAGGCCTCATACCTTTTAAAATAGACGTTTATTGCTTAATTAAGATAGTTCCGACCTTTGTTGGACTCCTTCGACATACATATCTTAGGATGCTGGGGTTTATAAGATCGTTCAATATTTGGGCTTCTTGATAGCATGCATATCGTGGTCCGATTCTCTTCTGAGAGTGACTTGATTAGGAATTGGTCCAATGCTCCATGAACCTACAATAACTTTCAGTTCTACCTATTTTGGTGGTCTTACAACTTCCACATGAAACATGATACCCCTACCGTGGAGATCTGGGTAACTATTTATGATCTCTCTATTACCATTTCAAAATCCATCAAATTTATGCCTGCTTGAAAATATTGTGGGAATATTTCTATGCTATGATAGTAGGACCAATTTGGTTTTTCACATTGTCCTTCCCCAAATCTATGTAGATGTTGATGTGTCAAGAATACCTGTAGATCTTATCTAGATTACGGTGGGATAAGAATTATGATATAAACAACATGTGGTTTTTGAGTCATGGATATATTATTGATCAATTTTTAAGAAATTTGTTCATGAAATGATAGTGTGTAGGCATGGGAGGAATAACAACACTCAGTAGTTAGATGCTATTATAGGAGGCAGTGATCAAGGTTTGGTACTTGATCCCGATGAAAGTCTAAAGAGTCAGTTGGGAATTACTTTGGATAAAAGTTAGGAAAAAATTGCTCATAGTAGATCACATGATGGAAATATGTTGGTGGAAGATATCTTTAAAAGATTGAGTTCTGATTTGGACGGTCCCAAGTATGCTGTGTTGGATGCTTTGGACTTAGTGGGTACTAGGCAGGTACTTCTGCCCTCATATACAGGGGCTATGCTTTATAGAAGTGGATTTTCCCCAGACAGGAGGACATAATTGACTTGCGAAGGAAGCTCCAAAGGTAGTACGATATGAGAGAAAACCCGAAAGGAGTGGGTGCAGGTCAAAAATAGATTCATTTCTCCTAGTGTTGATGACACATATAATGATTCAAGAGTGATTTTATAGGTGTATGATGGTTCAAATGTAACTATGACTCTGATTTTGGGGTAGCTTGACCCCTATAAACCTTTAAGGCTTTTGCAGCTCCATAACCAATTCTCGACTTTAGATTCAAATGGGAAGGATAATGATGATCCTAAAGGATGTAAAACATACATTCCAAAATGGAAATGTAAGTTGGTCAAGTCAAAGTCTTCTGAGGATGTCAAACTAAGTGAAAAAGAGGTAGACTTCTAACCGATGTTGGATGATGAGCTGGACTCCCAGGGGGACATGTCGGCTAGGTCTGGCTTGAGGAAGGGTAAGAAAGACAATATAGTCTCTGGTAATCTCCCAGTTCACAAGGGTGGGGGGACTAAGACCTCATAAAGACTACTCAAATATTACAAGAACTATTATCACTAGATATTTAGGTAAGGAAATTAAAAATGGGACTCTTATAAGTTTAAGGGAATTACCAATCGATGAAGGTTATAAGAAGTGTTTTCTCATTGAGGTTACTAAGTCCCCTCAAGGTGATGTCATTGAGAAGAACTTGAAACCAATGATAGAAAGAGCCTGAAACAAAGGGACTGGAAAGGTTGAAGTAGCACATGGGGAATTTTTGGAGCTTTTTCTTCGCTCTAAAGAGTAAATGTTAGAGGAAGCCTTTGATATCAATGCTTTGAAGGAGGATTCCAATAGAATATATAAGAGATAGATTAGACATAACATTAATAAAGAGAAAAGGATGTGGATCACCAAACATGATCCCATTTTTGTGCGAGGTTTTAATGAAAGAAAGATCACCATGGAGGAATACATCCAGGTCTGGGAAAAGATGGCATATCATTTTGAAGACCTTTGAAAAATGAACTAGAAAAATAGGTTAGTATAATTAATTGGGAGCTTTATAGGATAGATGGATCTAATATTCTTATTCTTGTCTTTAATAATTTTGTGGGTTCATTTTGTGGTTTACACCCTTGACTTGGGGACTAGTGTTGGGTTCCCATTTTTTCCTAAAATAAAAATTTAATTTTCATTCAGATAAGAAAACTTAAAGCCATTAAAAAAATTTATGGATATTAAATCAGTGTATATAATTCCAAATAATTGTTTCAATCAAATATTTTTTTTGGTTAAATCATTTTTACTTGACACAAATACATTACCTATAAGTTTCTATCAAAGTAAGAGGTTGGTTTATAATTTGGTTCTTATTTATTAGAAGATCTATGCATGTTAAAATAATTTCATCTTATATTACGATGATAATAAATTGTTGTTTAATTGTATAACATGTGGAAAATCAAGTTATAAAGAGGTACAACATAGAAATTATATATTTCTTATGAAACATTTGAGATATTTTCCAATTACACCCAGTTTACAATGTCTATTTATGTCTCAAAACACAACTACATTGATGACATGACATAAATCAAATATTTCTATCTGTAAAATCTTAAATCATCCATGTGATGGTGATTAATGGAAACAATTTTATTATATTCATCATTATTTTTCTTTAAAACCTCTTAACATATAGTTGAGTCTTTTTACTGATGGTTTTTGTCCATTTAGTTCCTATATCAGTCAATATTCTTGCTGGCTAGTTTTCATAACTCCATACAACTTACCACCTTGAATGATGATGAAGGAACCAAATATAAATTTGGTGCTGTTATTTCTAGGAAATCCGAATAAGAATATCAATGTTTATTTTAAGTCACTTATTGATGAGTTAATTTCATTATGGAATAAAGGTGTAACTATATATGATATAGTTTCAGATAAAAATTTTATACTGAAGGTTGCATTAATGTGGAAAACCAGTGAATTTTAATCATATAATATGTTATCTATATGGAGTACACATGTTCTAAAATCATTCACATATTTCATGATTGAGAAAAAAGAATTTATGATTGTTAATAGAATACAGACTAATTTTTTCTTCTATAACCAGAGATTTATTTCTATGGATCACCCTTTTCAAAGGAATAGAAATAATTTTTAAAAAGGTAGAAATGAAAGATACAAACCTCTAGCAGAACAATTAGGTATTCAGGTAAAATTAACCATCTCTTCATTAACTCCTCTAACTTTTGGACCAACTATAAATAAAAAAATAGTTTTGGGAGAGATCCTAATTAGATAAAGCAGATTATTTTTGGTACCTTCCATATTGGTTTGATTTGTTTGTTCATCACATGTTAGATTTAATGCATATTGAGAAGAATTTTTTTGATGAAATATTTTATACCATGTTGGAAACACTCAGTAAGACCAAAGATAATTTAAAAGAATGATTATATATTTCCTAGATTTTCATACATTCTGAACTAGAATTGTTATAAGATGAAAGATCACACAATTTAATGAATCCAAAATTAGCTTACTCACTTTATAAATAAATTCATTTATTATTATGTGAATGGATTAGAAATTTTAGGTTACCAGATGGTTATGGTTCTAATTTGTCTCATTTCATTATAAATGGACATATTACTGGGTTAAAAAGTCATGTCTATCATTTCATAATGGAAAAAATACCAGCTGTTGGTCTTAGAAGGATGTTTAATTCATCAATATGGGAAATTTTGACCAAAATATCATATTTCTTCCAAGATATTTGTGCAAAAACATCACATTATGATTCATTGAGTATGCTGTAAGAAGATGTTTTAAATTTATGTAAATTGGATAAAATATTCCTGTAATCCTTCTTTGAATCAATGGAACATTTAATATTTCATTTCTCATATAAATCTAAAAATGTAGAGTTGGTAAAATTATAATGGATGTATCCATTTGATAGATGTAAGAAAAAAAATTAAAGAAGAAAGTACATAACAAAGCATCAGTTAAAGGGTAAATTACAGATGTGTACTTACAGGATGAAATTTTAAATTTCTGCTTTTATTATTTTTAATATAAATATCCTTCAAAACAGAATCACACGGGTCATAATGATAAAAATGTTGATAATTTCACATACAATTAGTTGTTAGTTTTTAATCAACATAAACTTGATTTTTGTGATTATATTGAGTGATGAATTTTAGATAAAGAACTCCACATAACTCATATATATGTTATTCTCAATTTTGAAGAAATGAAATGATTGGTGCAATAAGTAATACTTATTATTATTATTATTTTATTTTTTTAATAGATAAATTTATTTACATTATTTGTTTTATAAGCTATATAATGACCATATCAAAAAAAAATTTATAAAAATTACCCATACTATTCTTGAAGAAAATCAACAATATAATTTTTAAAATTGGTTTCAAATACTGGTAAGTTAATTTGTTTATGATGAAATGTTAAATTAATTTGGTAATCATATCTATTATTAATAATTTTTATTGTTTGTAAGAAACACAAGATGAAAGTTAAATTGATAGTCGATTATAAGTGCTCAAAAACCCTCCATTGAAATTGATAAAATCTCGTATTGGGTATGTGATTAATAGATTTCTATTTCATACACACATATATAGTGAATAAAATAAATAAATAAATAGTGGAATTATTTTGAAAGGATATCATTATAAAGAAATTAAAGTTTACATTTTTGGTATGCTGAATGAAATAATTGTGTTGTATTATCTAGGACCAAATTGTGTAAAAATGTTTAAATTTCATTGGTTTAATGATGATAGAGGGTTACAATTTTATCCACAACATGGATTCCTTAACATTAAATGTAATAGTATTCTTGTCTCAAATTAACCATATATGTTAAAAAATTAAGCACAACAAGTTTATTATGAAAATTACTATGCTATTTTGATAGATTTAAATGACCGATGGAGTGTAATAAAAACGAAATCTCATGAAAATTAGTTTCTAGAAAATGAAAATGGTTTGAAAATTTTCAAGAAATGTCCCAAAATACATCTCTTACTCAGAGAGATATAAATATTAATGATGAATACCCCTAGTTAAGGGTCGATGATATTGATAATGTTGATAAAGTACTGAGGGATAATGAAACTAAAAGTCATATGAAAGTTGATGATGTTGAAGAGGAAAATGAATAATTTTTCATCAATGAAGATGAGGATGAAGATGATGAATGATGTATTATATTTAGGTATTTATTAGTTTTTTATATTTTATATATTTATTCACAATTATTTATAGGTAATATTGTTTATTTTAGATGGATGGATATATTTACGATGATCTATTACATTCCCTCAATAATGCCGATATTTATTAGTTTTTTATGTTAGATATCTACATTAACAAATATTGACAGGTAGGAATATTATATTCAACATGATATTTATTAGTTTTTTATATTTGATATATATATTAAAAATTATTTATAGGTATGATTATTATATGATGATATTTATTTTCAGGTAATTATTATATTATGGTATTTATTAGTTTTTTATATTTGATATCAGTATTAACAATTGTTTATAGGTAAGATTATTATATTATTTTATTTATTAGTTTTTATTTTTGAAATCTGTATTAATAAATTTTTATAGGTAAGAATATTTGTTTCAGATGGTTGGAGATGCTCGCAATGATCTATCCCATTCTCTCACTGATGTTTGACTTCCCGATGATGAGCCTGATTCATCTAACCTGCAGGATGCTACTATAACACTACCTACTAGGAGGGGGAAAGAATTTTCTAGATTTATTATTCTGTTCCATGTTCTAGAAAGACGTCCACCACTTGATTTGGATTCTCTTTTATTGAGTTATGTTCAATTTTTTAAGGTATTTATTTTATATTAAGTTCTTTTATTAATTTGGGTAATAATATTATGATTTTTTTTTATTTTCATAGTTATTCACATTTATCTATTGGGAAGGTTGGTATGATTCTGAGAAATTATTTTTTTGTACCATGGGTGTCATGGGATCAGGTTCCCATTGATGTTTGTCAATAGATGTTTGACCACTGGATTGTACGTTATTAAATAATATATTTTATTTCAAATTTAATTAATTGGTAATATTTTGTTTTTAATTATCATATAGAATTTATTGTCTCTGATTGATGATAGACTGAAAGATCCTATCTCGGAGGCATGATAGATTTGTATACATGAACATTTTTATTAGTTTTTACATAACCTCATAAAAGCGATCCATGGATAGAGATTCTATTACTATTTTCAATCAATATTGAATCTCTCATTGGACTAACTATATCTTAGCTCTAGTATGGGGTAGATTGTACTCCTACTAGAAAGGAGAGACTTTTAGGATAAGGTCATCACTTGGAAATTAGAACCATGGGAGGTAGGAGGTCACACATAAGGTTATGGGTCACACATTTGGTATTATTAGATAAAATATGGTAAGTAATATTATTTATTAAAGTATATGTACTTTAAATATAAATTTTTTGTTATATTATATAGGATTTTATTGAGCCCACTATAAAAGAGTTCAAAGTTTACATGAATATTTACACTGATACCTATACAAGATAGCTTGTTGGAATCCGACATTGCTATATATTTGTAAGTAAGTTTTTTTTTTAAAATTTGTTGATACTAATTTTATTATTAATTTAATTTCTAATAATAGTCGATGGAAATTTATGAGGCTGAGACTTATTATTCACGAGATAGTCAAGTTTAGAGTGAAGTAGATTCTACTTGTGAGTCATATTTTGATGAGGAGGCTTCTATACATGTGGATTTTCATGGTATCAAGAAAGGTCGAGTGACCGATATTGGTCCAAAATTGACACGTAATAGTTATTATTGCACTTATGGGATGTCATTGGTTAACTCAAAGGGATCTCATAGAGAGTCATCATCATTTTATACTACACAATATGAAGAGAGGTTAGAAGATTAGGATGATATGATCTGGTGTATGCAGAGATAACGAGATGAGGAACCTGAGTAGCAGCATCAAAGACATGAACAAATGTTGGAGTATATGTGACGGCTTGTGCATGGTGTTGGAATAGAGTTTCCTTCCCTGAACCTTTAAATAATCATTCTCCCCATGACACTAGTTGATATTTAATTGTGTTTAAGATTATTATGTATTTTTATTTTATAAAAATATTATATGTGAAATGATGTAATAATGTTATGCTTTTTTTTATTATATTTTTTTTCTTTTTTTTAATTTGTTAATTTTTTTTTTGTATTTTTTGTATTTTTTTAAAATATAAAAAATGAGATGGATATAAAAATATATCGCAATTGTGGTTTTAAAATTTTAGGCCCACTTAATTTCAACATATATGGTATCTGTTGGAAATAACTACTATTTGTGATAGGCCATCATAATTGGTTTTCTTAAATTTTAATTCTATTATTTGAAACAAATAACATATCTATCATAATTAAAAAATTATTAGTGATAGACCATCACAAAAAACTATATTTTAGATTTTATTTTTTTCAATGTAGCTTTAGTGATGGATTCCCATTGCTAATGACCTTATTTATAGATTTCCATCGCAAATGTCCTATCACAAAAGATTAAAACTTTGGTAGTGGTTGAGCCTAAATGATTTCAAAAAGAAGTTTTAATACTGATTATTAATGAACTATTTTATAATTTGTTATATTTTCCAAAAAAATAACCCTGCCCCTCCACTTTCTCACACCCACCGCTCACACCTCCCCCTTTTTCACCCCCTCCACCCTCACTCACACCTCCCCAATCTCTCCCCCGCCAACGTCGCGCCGCCTAATCCCATATCACCCCAAAAAAACTGCCCTAAATGACCCTCGAAACCCCATCCATACAATCTATATTTCTAATATCATGATATTTTAAAAGAATACTATGTTTGATGGTGTACACGACACACAACACCAATATTAAACAAACCACAAAATATTATTATTTTAATATGTTCATTATAACCTAACTCTTGAATTGGATGGTATGAATATGAGTTATAGAATTTTGAAATATAGATACATTTTTATACTTAATAAAAATTTATTTATTTATTCTTAGAAAATAATCATATAGTAATTTCATTTTACTCTTAAAAAATATGTTTTCTTTGAAAATGGGGTTTATTGATTCTTGTTAGGGAATATTATAATTAATTTCTACCATTTTTAGAAATTTTATTAAAAAAAGGATATTATTTTTGAAATTAACATATTAAAAATATATTTGGGTGAAATTTTATAATTTTTTTGAAAATACCGATTTTTTAGTGAATAGTAAAAATGCTGATTTTTGTTAAACTATCATTTATTTTTATTTAATCAAGTAATTGGAAAATACCATTATATTTTTTAATTTTACCGTGAATTAATTTATGTATTATTTAATTAGATATAATATAATTAATTATACATTAATCTTCACTATACTTGATTTTGGTATAAATTTATTTTTATGCTTAAAGACGCATTCTGCATAAAACTCTTTTTAAGTGCATATTGTTTTTTACATTCTAAATAATTAAAATCATTCATAAATACGAATGATTTAAATGAAATTTATAGATTATATATCTATATATATTAATTTTAATTCATATAATTATGATTACTAGTCATGGAGTTAATGTAAGACCATCTTATGCTTGAAAATGAATTTTCTTAAAAAAATAGTTTTTCTTCATGTTTTGTAGGTTTATTTTCTAAATTAATTTTTGAAACTCATAGAAATTTAATTTTATAAAAAATGATTGTAAATATGGAATATAGAGGTCCAAATTTTGTAAACATGTTAACTTTAGTTTTGATCATAATGAAAATTAATCGTGGTAAATATTTATCACATCGGTAAGGGTAAATCAGGTAATTAAGGATAAAAATAATGTGATAAAGCTTTAAATGTAAGAACCTAAGTAAAATTAATAGAAAATAGATTTCATGACTTATTAATATTCATAATTTATATTTTTTTATTGTTATATTAATTATAATAATAGTATGTATTGTTTTTCAACCTAAAAAGAAATATTTTTTTCTTATTAAATTCATTTTTATGTATTGTAATATTTTATTTAAAAGATTCCTTTATAAATTTTAGAATTTTAATTTTAAAAAATTAAGTTCATTTTTTAAATCATCATATAAGTTTTATATTTAGGTGAAATTGTGGTTTTTTATAAAAAGATTGATTTTTAACGAATACTGAAAAATACCGTTTTTTTATAAAACCAACATTTATTTTCATAAAATAAAGTAATTTAAAAGTTACATTTGATCTTAAATTAATATAAGTACCCTTTAATTATAAATAATATAATTAATTACATATGAATAATCATTATACCTGAATTTTTTATAAGTTCAACTTTGGGGTTAAAATCACATTTATCTAAAAACAGTTTTTTGTTTCATTTTGTGTTTCATCTTAAATTAATTTTTGTTTCTTTTTAAATTGATTCTTGAAAAATGTAATCCATATTTGGAATTAGGAGGTCAAAATTTAGAAAATAGTACCTTTTGTTTTTGGTTATTATGAATAATAATCATCGTAAATATTTATCACCATGGTAAGGGTAATTTGGGTAATTAAGGTTAAAAATAATGCGATAAGACCTAAAAATCTCCCTAAAGATTATCTTTATTTATTATATAAGTTTTTTTGAACCATAAACATAATATGATAAAAATTTAGCAATTAATTTCCATTTTCCTTAGATAATGAACTTAATATAATTTTAAATAAATAATAAAAACAAAATATCACTCTCTTTATTTTAATATATCTAATGTTTTTATAGGGATAAAAGAGTATATGTTTATTAATAAATGTTTATTTTAAACTGTAATGATTTTTTTATCATGGTAATTTATTTTTAATTTTTAGTGATGAAATAATTATCTTAAATTCTTATGCAATGCCGACACAATGTTTGTGCAAGTAGTAGAAAAATCATATAAATGATTTTAAAAACTCTAAAAGTAATATTTTTTGGGAGAGTTATAGTGTTCCATGAATATAAATATAAATATATAATATTAGTTAATTTTTAAAATTTTATATTTGAATTCCATTATTTTCCGGATTAATTTGAAGTCAAAATAAATTAATAGTTAAAAAACTGAAATTAATGATATTTTATAATAAACAAGATTTTATTAAATGATTTAAAATTCATAAAAAGCTTACCTTAAGACAATTGAAAGGTATATGGTTTAGAATATCAATCATGGTTTATTTATGGACCACTTTTCATTTTTAATAACATTATTAAATCCTTTACTATAAAAAACTTTGATACCAAAAAAATCTTAAAAAGGGTTAACAAGGGATTAAAACTAAGAGATCATTGTGAAAAACTCACCTGAAGTTGTAAAAATTTTATTTTATGAGAGAATTTCGACTCATAATAATCCTATATTTTAAATATAACAATCTGGTTCCATTTTTCCAAGAAAATTAATTTATATTAATATAATACTTTTAAGTAATTTCAAGAGTTCCCATCCCCTCACTTATAAAAGGACACCTCCCCTCCTCTCTTCCTTAGAACTTTTGAGCACTCTAGTTTGACCAATATCTGTCTAAGTCTCTCTCCAAATTCAATCCCCACATCAACTATTTTCTTTTCATTTATGGTTATAAAATTATTTTTTAATTTATAAAAATGATGATCATGTCCTGATTTTTATTATTTAGATGATGTATAATGACCTCTTAGACCATGTTAAACCTACTAAATCTATTTTGGGATTATGAACCAAACATCCTCAAAACGTCTGACGTAAAATTAACTGATGAAGTAACTAAATAAAATATGGTCATAAATGATATAAAAAAGATAATGATAATTTAATTAAAATAAAATATTTTCTTAGGAAATTAAATAATTAATATATTTTTATTATTTAGGAAGATAAAGAATTTACATGATAAGTTAGACTCAATGTAAGAGGCACTTTTAAAAATATTCTTTTGAATTTTCCCTTATAACTATTTTTATTCCATGTCCATATTCATTTATATGTTTGAATAAAATTATTATTTATTCTTTAATGGTTTATAAAGGTAATTTTTTACCACATTATACTTTATTTACAATGGTTTAAAATGTAAATTTTTAACATTTTCTATACGGCTCACTTTTTACTATTTTTACCAAAGTGTAACAAATGTTAATATTTAATATATATAACATGGATGGAATTTACCACCATCATTAATTTTCATTGATTTGAAACTTTATTTACTATTTCCATGGTTATTTTCAAATTAAATTATTTCTTCAATATTCTTGATTTTTTTTTATTTTTAAACATTTTCAAAAAAGGGGAATTTCTACCTATTTTTATTTTTAAATGGAAAATGTTTTGGTTAGAGGTTATATTTTTTTAGGATTTTATGATAAAAAGGTGAAAAAATAATTTTTTTATTCATGATATTATACTTTAGAATTATATATGATGAGGGGTGAGACCAATACAACTAATATGAATGGGTGATCCTAATACAACTTATAGGGTAGGTGAGCCTGATATAGTTCTCCAATGAATTGGATAATGTTCCTTGTATTCAAAGTAAAGGAGGGAGTTAAAAAGGGTGGTTTATATTATAGATTTAACTGGTCTCTAGTTATTTTAGAAATGAGTGAACACAGGTTATGAATATGATTCCCTAAGTTTCTTATAACGTTTTCTATTTTATTTCTTTAGGTTCCAAATGTTTTATTTCAGAAAAAATTTTATTTTCATATGGGTATATTTTATTCCATGCACTCAAATAATATTGTGATAAAGGTAATCATTTTATGGGTTTTAAAATTTTACACCAGACTAATATATTTCTTACTCCTTTTTCTCCTACTAAATTTTTGTGTGTTCATACCATGTTTTATATGTTTTCACTGGGTTTACGGATGATAATTTATCATGAAAAGAAATCTTGTTTCATTTTTATAGTTTTATATTGTGAGGAAAATGGATACTGAGTAGAATTTTACACTTTATAATATATGAGGTTTTTATGTAATATTTATGAAATAATTATATAAAACTCTAAACCATAAAGATCCTATAAATGTAATAAAGTGAATTACTGAATAACAACTCAAGATTATATATTTTTTTTAAATATGGGTCCATATAGTTGGTATCAAAGAAAGGTTTAGATAATTTTATAGGTTAGTATAATGTCAAAAGAAAACCCATGAAAAATTATAATTTATGGTTAAGTTGAAATGATATACAATTTTCAGATTACCATGTTTCTTCATGTAATCTATGTCTTTTCAAAATTGTTTTTCATAGAGGAAACATGTAATCTAAAATAGGAAGGTATCATGAGGAAAATATCTTTACAAATAAACATCCCATAGTGGTTAGAATTGGAACTAAGTAATTTATTTTAGTGATGGATTAATTTATATAGGATATAAATGGTGGTGTAATCTATGTTAGAGAGTAAGCTGATTTACCATAGAGGAACATGTTGATAGTTGATCATTTTATGAAACAAAACCCTCCATATTTCTATGGAACCTAAAATATAGTTGCAGTAGAATGATGGATCAGTTATTTTGAAAATATATTTGAAGTCATGAGATATTTATAACATCAAAAGGAAACTCTTTCCATTTATCATTTTGATGGTGAATCTAATCTATTATGGTTATTGGTTAAGAATACTAGAGAGAGATATATGAGCTTGATTCCATTGAATGAGATACATTTAAGAATATTTTATTGGAGAAATATTTCCCAAATATTTATTTACTCAGATTAGAGAAAGAATTATTTTAATTTAGTAAAAAAGATAAAGATTCAATAGTTGCGTATTTACAAGATTAGCCAGGTATGCACCAAATTTTATTCGAGACCTTGATAGAAAAAGTAATAGATTTCACTTAGGATTGAAACCAAATTTAAAAATATCTTTCACTACACAATAATTTTAAAGTTATGAGAAATTTTTTCATTGTGATGTGAAAGTTGAGATGGATTTTTCCAACAACTATACTCCTCAAGATGTTAAGAGTAATAAATTGTTAATGTGGGAAATAATGGAAAATAATCCAACTAATAATTCTGAAGGTAATCACCCATCGTGTTCATAGTGCGGTAAAAAATATTTCAAGGAATTTTTGATAGGATCGAGAAGGTGTTATCAGTGTGGTAATTTTAGTCATATGGATCACGAATTCAAATAAAAGAGTCCTAAACAATCCAAGAATGGGATAACAGATATCCATCAAATGATGAGATGTTTGTGTGTCAAAATTTAGTTATTTAAGGTTGAAATCATAAAGATAGAAATAAAAAAGGTTTAGAAAAATCATTTTGTACCATTATGGTTGATGCGAGATCATCTAATGAAGTGGTAACATGTATGTCACCTTTTTAATCGAATTATGTTAATTCCTTATTTGAATATGTATCTTAATATTCCTTCATTTATGAGAAGTTTACAAGTAAAATAGAAATATAAAGTCATGAAAAGAAGATAAAATATTGGTGAAAACTTTGCGTGGAAGTATTAAAGCTACCAATATTTATAAGAATCCTTAGATTGTTCTTAGTGAGATTTTTTTTCTTACAAATTTTGTTAAATTACCAATAGTGGAGTTTTATATTATTCTTAGTATAGACTAGATTTCAGTTTATCATGATAAGATATATTTAAGGGATAAGAAAGTTATATTTAATGATTTAATAACTTTTATAACATATAATGAAGTTAATGAATTGATTAAATATGGTAGTAAATGTTACCTAGCTCATATTGTTGGAAAGAAGTAAACTATTCAAATTAGTGGTGTTCCTGTAATGAATGAATATATGAATATATTTCTTAACGATTTTCCTGGTTTTATTTATGATTGAGAGATTTATTTTACTATTTAAGTAGTTCCTAATTCTAAGCTTATTCCATACCCCCTTTATCTAATGGCTAAAGTATAACTTTTGAAATTAATAATGCAGTTGTAGAAGTTTATAGATAAAGGTTTTATTCATCTGAGAACTCCACCATGGGGTAATCCAATTTTATTTGTTAAAAAAATATATTTCAATGAGACTTTTCATTGATTATATATCCTTAAATAACATCACTATTAAGAATAATTATCCTTTTCCTCATATCAATGATTTGTTTGATCAGATCTAGGAGTACAATATTTTTTGAAGATTAATCTTAGGCCAGGATACCATCATTTGAAGGTAAAGGAAGAAGATATTTTGAATATGGAATTTCATACTAGATATGAGAATTATGATTTTCTAGTTATTTCATTTGATTTATCTAATTCACTGGTTGTATTCATGAATCTTATGAATATATTTTTCTATAACTATTTAGATAAGTTTGTGGTTACATTTTTTGATGATATTTTGGTTTATTATAAAAGTCATGAGGATCATGAAAGATAACAAAGTATTGTTTTGTAAACTTCAAAAGAAAATAAATTATATGGAATATTTATTAAATGTTACTTTTAGTTGTATAATATTTCAATAATTGGGAATATTGATTCTAAATATAGAAGAACTATTGACCCTCTTAAAACTAAAGTGGTTTAAGAATGGACAAGACCCACAAATGTCATAGAGATTCAGAGTTTTCTTTGATTACCAGGTTACTACTGGCAGTTTGTTGAAAACTTTTATTGGTTATCTATCCCACTGACTAAGTTAAATTAAAAAGGCGTTAAATTAATCTAGATAAAACAGTGTGATGATTGTTTTTGATAATAAAAAATAAGATTGGTGAATGATCCATTTTTTTCCATTCCCTCTATAAATGGTGAATTTTTATTCTTCAATGATGATTCTTTGAAGGGAAATGGTTGTGTTTTGATGTAAAATGATTAGGTAATTGATTATGCTTCAAATAAACTGAAAACTCATGAGTTAAATTTCCATATACATGATTCTGGAATTAACTATGCAATATTTGGAACATGATCCTTTTATAAATTATTTAATGAATGATGGCCTAGAAATTGTGCATATAATAAATTCCTCTCTTTAATTTCATATTTTAGTGTAGTCAAAATTGGAAGATAGAATTAAGAAAGATTATAAGGATGTCTATGTTTTGTAAAAAAATGTTGAACTTTTAAAGAAAGTTAAGTTACTTGAATTTTGTAACGACCCGACTCTTTATCAAAGGTACAGATAGTTAGTTTTTATTTTAAACCTTTCCTTTAAGCTTGTTTAATGTGTATAACATCCTAAGGAAGGTCTGGGGATTGTCCGCGGTTTGTTCGGAGCCCTGGAATTTGAGAAATGGGGTTGCAGACAATGGCACATGGCCTGTGCATGGTTTCAGACAAACCGTGCGGCCTTTGGTCTGGATGCAGGGAGGTGCGCATGGGTTTCACACGGTTTGGGTAAACCATGCGCCTAAACCGTGCAGCTTATGTTTAGGAGGAAGGGAGGTGTGCAGAGTTTGCACACGGTTTGTTAAAACGTGCGACCCTGATCTGGGTAAAAATTACCATTTTTCCCTTAAATTCTATTTAAGCCTAATCCTCTTCTTCGTCTTCCTTCCCACGGACAGAACAAAGGGGAGCCCTCTTTTGAGCTCCAAAACCCTCCTCCCTCTCTTTTCTTTGTGGTTTCTTCATCCGGATACCGTTCTTCGATCCGTCGAAGGTGTTGGATCACCCTAGGTAAGGATTACCTCAAACATTCTTCTTTCCTTAGTGAATCTTTCCTTCCGTATTGTTATTTTGATGCAGGATCATATGCCCTATTTCAAGGGCATTAGACTAGAACTCAGATATCTTCCAACCTACTACAAATCTGAGGTCGATATCAAGCGAGCCTACACCTACAGCTCTAAGGTAGGTGGTCACATGGTTTCTATTTTGGGTTTTCTCCTTTTTGAGTTATTATCGTTATTCCGTGGTTTGTCTTTCACCAAACCCCTTATTTGAAATGACTGATTCATATCTAAATGACCCGTGTGGTATGATATTGATGAATCTAACCTTGTTATGGTGTTTAGATGAGGTGTGGACCGGGAGAGGTCAACCATAGGTGATATGTCTTGAGATTTTCCCCTTTTTCACCTTTGGACCTTAACGATATGTCTCGTATGGCATTTTCCATGTTAGGAAAATGAGATGACTTGGTTAGAGGTTGGATAGGATGAGATAGCCTAAACCCCTTAAATGAATTGAAATGTATATTGCCTTGTGATGTGATTAATGTGATATGATATAAGATAGATTTCCTTATATATTGTGATGTGAATGGTTATTCCATACTGTGTTGACATGCTTGTGAAAACCTGTGTCTGGGTGGGAGGCATTCTTACCCCGTGCTAGATGAATCTCCATGTATGGGCGGGAGGCATTCTTACCCCATGTCAGATGAATCTCCGTGTATGTGCGGGAGGCATTCTTACCCCGTGCCAGATGAATCTCCGTGTGAGGGCGGGAGGCATTCTTACCCCGTGCCTATATATCCTTTAAGGGTGGGAGGCATTCTTCCCCATGCCAGTTACAGTGCTTGTGGATGAGAGGCATTCATACCTCGTGCCAGTGATGATTATTAAAGATGTGAGAAGCATGGACGAGAGGCATGCTTACCTTGTGCCAGTGATAACCTATATCTATGTACTTATACCCCTGGTGATTGTTCAGAATACCAGCCATGAGCTGAAGCAGGTAGACCCGCTAGGTGTCCTTCCGGAACCTGAGTGGGAGGGTTGTTTATTAATTTGATTCACTTACTTACAGTTTGATACACACTGTTTTACTTGCGAACGCCTATTTGGATTACACGTAGACATCGTTGGTGGTGGCCTACTGAGACTTGTCTCACACCCTACCCGGGCGGCCTCCTTGGCACCCGTGTAGACTTTACTGCTGCAGGTACTAGTAGGGGAAAAGGCCCAGCTTCAGGTTGTTGATACATGAATGTTCTAGATGGACACCCAGAGCAGAGGACCGATATTGGCTAGAGATGCTCATGGAATACTTTTGTTCTCTTTTTGTATTACTGTATATCATATATGCGATCTATTTCCATTGTATCGGCATGCCATGCATCCATTTTGTATCAGACACTGCCTATGTGGCTTTTTTATATTTATTAGGGTTTTCCTTACTTCTGTTGTTTGGTTTTAATGTTCCCCTTTTTTCTCCTGTTTATCCATTAGTTGTGCTTATGCTATTTTTATTACTTTGCTGCTATAACGCTGTGTACTCTGACGTGGGGGTACAGTCTCCCCACCGACTTACCATTACACCCCCACTGCTAGTCGGCAACCCCTGGCCTATGGGGAGACAAGCCAGGGGTCATGTGGCCAACCGGGCTCGGGGCTCGGGTTAAGGGGCAGCCAGATCTGGTACATCACAAAGTGGTATCATATGTTTCTTTATTTCTTGATTTTCTATTTGGAGACGATAGACTTAGAGACTGGGAACACTTAGGGACTTAGCCATGAGCTGTGATTGGGTGTCGCGAACCCATGTACGGGGTATGGGACAAGTTTCCTATTTTATATTGTTATTTATTCTGCTATTTATAGTTGATACCATTTAACCGTTGGGTGCTTCACATGTTTTGTGATGTTATTGAGATTTTCCATGTTGGAATTTGGATTTCAGGGTTCGACCTGATGAAATGAGGGTTATGCATTAGAACATGCATCACGATAGGCACAATATGATTAGGCCATGCATCTTGCCATGCCATGTTTAAATTTTTAGCGAGCATTGCTTGTTGTTTATTTCAATGTCTGGTTAATATGTGTGCAACTGTGATAACCCTTCTTGAAGGTTGTGAATTGAGGAATGATTTGGTTTTAGTGGGTGTCACTCTCTGGTTCATAAGGTGTATGGGCCCTTATGGATTGGAAAATAACATTCCAACTAAACCAATCATTTGTTTTAAAGTAAATTCAAATACTTAATTAGTAGAAGTAAATGAGAAATGAAATCCAAGTGTGTGTAATATTTCAGTTCATGAGGAGTATGGGCCCTTATGGGCTGGGAAATTCCATATCACTAGATTAAGTTAAATTTGAACAGTTACAGGTTTTACTAAGATTTCCTATGGGTGTGGATAGGTGTTTTAGAGGTAGGAAGGCATAGTACCTGTCTTAGATTCTAGAGTTCAACCTTTAAAAAATTTATTGGTTTCTTCTTTTGAGACGTTCATTTGGCATTGTAGCACTATACCTCCCTGACGTCCTCGAGTCGCGCGCGCTGAAGGCGGCGACGATTACATTCCTGAGGTGGCAGGCCCTGAGCCACCAGTTTATCTTCCTGTTGAGCCTCCCGTGGCTCCTCTTGATATTCCTGAGATGGGTGCCGATGCCTAGTTCCGTGATAGCTTCTTGCATATGATACAGAGTCTGCAAGGTGGAGTGAAACCTGTCCTGAGTATGGTAGAGTTGACCCGTGAGTTTCAGTCGAAGCATCCTCCTACTTTTATGGGAGATGGAGGACCACTTACTGCAGAGTCCTGGTTGGAAGGTATTCTGACCATCTTCGAGCACTTTGAGATGCCTACAGAGTGGAGGGTCAAGCTCACAACTTATATGCTACATGGTTCAGCCAGGAGGTGGTGGGATGTCATCACCCAGTCGAGATAGTAGAGATATATGATCTGGAATGATTTCCAGACCATCTTCTACAATTATTTCTTTCCCCAGACTTTGAGGGCTGACAAAGCTAGGGAGTTTATGAATCTGCAACAAGGGACCATGACAATCATGTAATATTCATCCGGTTTCACTGAGTTACAATGTTTTTCTCCTACACTAGCTGTTGATGATCTCACAACCGCTAGGAATTTTGAGGATGGGCTGTGTTACGCCATCCGGTCACAGGTTAATGTGTTCAGGTTGACGACCATTTTAGAGATTTCCAATCAGGCTTTGATCACAGAGAGGAATTTGAGAGAAGCGGACAATGCGAACCAGGGTGGTTCGACACCTAAGGGTTCCAGTGGACCTACTTCTAGGAAGAAGCGGCATTTTGAGGACTCTCATGGTGTTAGCAGTGGTCAGACCTTTTTCTCAAGTGGTACTCCTATCTGTTACCAATGTGGGGTTCCGGGACATATGAAGAGGCAATGTACGTGGAGTGTAGAGGTTGTGGTAGGTTGGGCCATCTCCACCATTTTTGCAGATCTTTTCCCCCATGTCCTAGTGACCAGGGATCTGTACCAACTCCACAATCTGGTGCTGGATCGGCAGGATCACATCAGTCAGGCGTTTGGAATACCGCTGGCCGATCAGGCCGTGGCGGCAGTCGAGGCAGAGGTAATCAGGTGTATGACTCTCAGCACCAGTAGGGCGGGTCTACTCAGGGTAGCCAGGTTGTGACTCTGGGCCGTGTTACCGGCCAGTTGTATGCAGTCGAGCCTATACCGTAGGAGCAGTACACCAGACCATATACTATACGAGGTACGATTCTAGTTGCCTCTACATTAGTATCTGCTTTATTTGACATAGGCGTTTCTCACTCTTTTATATCAGAGGTGATTATTGGAAGTTTGGGCCTTGAAATCGAATCATATCATGGCATGATCACATTAGATACCCCATTAGGTCTCCGTTAAAAGGGAGTTTGACGTTGTCAGAATTGTCCCCTCAAGGTGGGAGGTTACCTTTTTGTGTGGAACCTGTATGTTCTGGATATGACAAGTTTTTATGTAATAATCAGGATGGATTGGTTAGTTCCCTATAGTGCCCGAATTGACTACTATCATCAGAGGGTGGCATTTACGTCACCAGAGGGCGACATGCATATTCATAAGGGAGAATGGGATCTTAGTGCGACACAAGAAGTACTGGAACACCAGAGTTTAGGTGGTGTCACGACACAGGTTTCCAGTCTTTATCTCGATGATCAAGGGTTACAACCCTTGGTTTTTCCTCCCGTGGTGGAGCATTTCAGTGATGTCTTTCCTGATGACTTATCTAGTCTACCTATAGTGCGAGAGGTAGAGTTTACTATTGAGCTTATACCAGGAGCATCACCAGTGACCATTCCTCCTCATAGGATGGCACCTAAGGAACTTCTGGAGCTCAAGAGTCAGCTTGAGGACCTGGAAGCAAAAGGATTTATACATCCTAGTACTTATCCTTGGGGATCACCGGTTCTTTTTTCCAAGAAGGAAGATGGTACCCTTCATCTTTGCGTGGATTATCGTAAGTTAAATTAGCTGACTATTAAGAATCGGTATCCTTTACCTCAAATTGACGACCTCTTCGATCATATCCGAGGAGTGAAGGTGTTTTCAAAGATAGATTTGAGGTCAGGCTATCACCAGGTGCGTGTTAGGACTTTGGACATACCTCGCACAACGTTCAGGAGTAGGTATGGTCTTTATGAGTACCTGGTCATGCTGTTTGGGCTTACGAATTCACCTGTAGTGTTTATGGCTCTTATGAATCAGATTTTTCACCCTTACCTTGATTATTTTGTGGTTTTATTTGTGGATGATATCTTAGTATATTCACTCTCAAGACATGACCATGCAACCCCTCTTGAGATCATGCTAAATACACTAAGTGAGCATCATCTTTATGCTAAGATCAGTAAATGCCACTTTTGGATAAATAAGGTTCACTTCCTGGGTCACATTATTTCTGAGTCTGGAGTTTCAGTTGACCCTGAGAAGGTGAGTGCTGTAATTTCTTGGGAGTATCCCAAGAATGTATTTGACATCAAGAGTTTCTTGGGGATTTCTGGGTATTATAGGTGGTTGATTCAGGACTTTTCATGCCTAGTAGCACTGCTTATAGCTTTGACCAAAAAGGGGGTGAGATTCGATTGGTCAGAACCTTATGAAGTAGCTCTTCAAGAACTGAAGGGTAGACTAACTTTAGAACCGATACTTATCTTTCCAGAGCCAGGGAGAGCTTATACGGTCTTTTGTGACACATCAGGTATCGAGCTTGGAGCTGTCTTGATGCAGGATGAGTGAGTCGTTGCATATGGTTCTTGTTAGTTAAAGCCTCATGAATAGAATTATCTGACGCATGACCTCGAGCTCGCAACAGTTGTACATGCCTTATGCTGTTGGAGAATTTATTTGTTGGGAGAGCATTTTGTGGTATTAACTGACCACAAAAGCCTCAAATATATCTTCACTCAACGGGATCTAAATATCAGGCAACGCAGGTGGGTTGAGTACCTACAATCCTTTGATTTCGAACTGGCCTACACTCCTGGGAAAGGAAATTCAGTAGCTGATGTGCTGAGTCGGAAAACCCAGTCACAAGTGGTTAGGGAATCTAATGAGGAGTGGAAGATTGTGGCCCTATTTTCAGAAATTCACGTTGAGGTTCAGGAGGGTCAAGGTCAAACTGTTCTCTCAGCCTTAGCGGTGACATCTACTCTTTTGGAACGGGTCAGGGCAAGACAGTTATCAGATCCGGAAGGCCTTATTCTACAAGAAAGTGTCGCTGATCATGCCTCTATAGATTGGACTGTGGATGAAGGTGATACTTTATTGTTCTGTGGGTGTGTATGGGTCCCAGCAGACATCAGAGAGAAGCTGATGAGGGATTTCCACACCTCAGCATGGGCAGTTCACCCAGGCATCACCAAAATGTATCGTGATTTACAACAACAGTACTGGTGGCCTAACGTGAAGTGGGAGATAACTGGTTTTATCATGCGTTGTTCCACCTGTCAGTAGGTGAAGGTGGAGCATCAGAGTTCGGTAGGGCTCTTACAGCCATTGTCCATTCCGGAGTGGAAATGGGACGATGTTTCTATGGACTTTGTAACCAGTTTACCCAGGTCACCTTGTGGAAACGATGCAGTATAGGTTATCGTAGACCATCTGAAGAAGGTCACACATTTCTTACCTGTGCAGGAGACCTTTACAGTTGATGACTTGGGTTAGACTGTATGTCAAGGAAATAGTGTGCCTTCATGGAGCACCTCTTTCTATTGTCTCGTACAGAGATCCTCGTTTTACATCTCGGTTCTGGTAGGGTTTACAGAAGGCCTTGGGTATGCAGGTACTTTTGAGCATGGCCTATCACCTGCAGAATGAAGGATAGACCGAGATGTCTATACAAGTACTAAAAGATATGTTACATGCCTGTGTTCTCGATTTTGGAGGTTCATGGGATAGACACATTCCTCTTGTTGAGTTTAGTTATAACAATAACTTCCAGGATACCATTGAGATGGCTCCCTACGAAGCCTTATATGGTAGGCCTTTTCGCTCGCCTGTGTGTTGGATTGAAGCAGGGGAGGCATCTATTCTAGGAAAAAATCTTGTGTAGGAGACTACAGAGTAGATACAACTTATTAGGAAGAGTATGCAGACAGCTCAGTCTAGACAACAATCCTATGCTAACAAGCACCGGCGACCTCTTGAGTTCGAGGTTGGGAACCGAGTTTTCTTGAAGGTCACACCAAGGTTGGGGCAAAGACATATACGGAAGCAGGGTAAGCTTTCCCCGAGGTTCGTAGGACCCATTGAGGTGATGAAGCGGATCAGACCAGTAGCTTACCAGCTTTCACTTCTGTAGAGATATCAGGCCATGCATGATGTTTTTCATGTATCTCAGCTATGCTGGTACTTTTCAGATCTGACTCATGTTTTTCAGCCTGATGAGGTTGAACTGGATATGGATGCTTCCTTCGAGGAGTATCTGATGCGAATTTTTGACCGGAGTGTGAAGACACTCCGTGGCAGGTCTGTTCCTCTTGTACGGGTGCTATGGAAGCACGACCGGGTACATGACAAGACTTGGGAGCGGGAAGCTGATATGCGTTCTCAATGGCCAGAGCTTTTCATTGATGACACCTCAGTACCCTCAGAAGGCCAACTCGGGGACGAGTTTCTTTAAGGAGGAGAGGTTGTAACAACCCGAATCTTTGGAAAAGGTACGAATTGTTAGTTTTTCTTTTAGACCTTTCCTTTAAGATTATTTAATGTGTGTAACATCCTAAGGAAGGTCCGGGGAGTGTCCGGGGTAGGTTTAGAGCCCTGGAGTTTGAGAAATGGGCTTGTAGACAATGTCGCATGGCCTGCGCATGACCTGCGCATGGTTTCATACAAACCGTGCAACCTTTGGTCTGGAGGCAGGGAAGTGCGCACGGGTTGCGCACGGTTTGGGTAAACCGTGCGCCTAAACCATGCAGATTTTGTTTAGGAGGTAGGGAGGTGCGCACGGTTTGTGCACAGTTTTTTAAAATGTGCACCTAAACCGTGTGATCCTGATCTGGGTAAAAATTACCATTTTTCCCTTAAATTCTATTTAAGCCTAATCCTCTTCTTCTTCTTCCTTCTCATGGACAGAACAGAGGGGAGCCCTCTTTTGAGCTCCAAAACCCTACTCCTCTCTTTTCTTTGTGGTTTCTTCATCTGGATACCGTTATTCGATCCGTCGAAGGCATTGGATCACCCTAGGTAAGGCTTACCTCAGACATGATTCTTTCCTCGGTGAATCTTGCCTTTCGTATTGTTATATTGATGCAGGCTCATATTCCCTATTTCTAGGGCATTGGACTGAAACATAGATCTCTTCCAACCTAATGTGAATCTGAGGTCGATATCAAGCAACACTACGCCTACATATCTAATGTAGGTGGTCACGTGGTTTCCATTTTTGGTTTTCTCCTTTTTGAGTTATTATCGTCATGTCGTGGTTTGTCTTTCGCCAAACCCCTTATTTGAAATGGCTGATTCATATCTAAATGACCCGTGTGGTATGATATTGATGAATCTAACATTTTTAGGGTGATTAGATGAGGTGTGGACCAGGAGTGGTCAACCATAGGTGATATGTCTTGAGATTTGTCCCTTTTTCACCTTTGGACCTTAACGATATGTCTCGAAAGGCATTTTCCATGTTAGGCAAATGAGATGACTTGGTTAGAGGTTGTCTAGGATGAGATAGCCTGAACCCATTAAATGAATTGAAATGTATGTTGCCTTGTGATGTGATTAATGTGATATGATATAAGATGGATTGCCTTATATATTGTGATGTGAATGTTTATTCCATACTGTGTTGACATGCTTGTGATAACCCGTGTGTGGCCGGGAGGCATTCTTACCCCGTGCTAGATGAATCTCCGTGTATGGGCGGGAGGAATTCTTACCCCGTTCTAGATGAATCTCCGTGTATGGGTGGGAGACATTCTTAGCCTATTCTAGATGAATCTCCATGTGAGGGAGAGAGGCATTCTTACCCCGTGCCTATATATCCTTTATGGATGGGAGGCATTCTTCCCCACGCCAGTTATAGTGCTTATGGATGAGAGGCATTCATACCTCGTGCCAGTGATGATTATTACAGATGTGAGAAGCATAGACGAGAGGCATGCTTACCTCGTTCCAGTGATAAACTATATCTATTTACTTATACTCCTAGTGATTGTTCAGAATACCAGCAATGAGATGAAGTAGGTAGACCCGTGAGGTGTTCTTCCGGAACCTGAGCGGGAGGGTTGTTTATTACTTTTCTTCACTTACTTACAGTTTTCTACACACTGTTTTACTTGTGAACACCTATTTGGATTACACGTAGACATCGTTGGTGGTGGCCTACTGAGACTTGTGTCACACCCTACTCGGGCGGCCCCCTTGGCACCCGTGTAGACTTTACTGCTGCAGGTACTAGTAGGGGAAAAGACCCAGCTTCAGGTTTTTGATACATGTATATTCTAGCTGGAGACCCAGAGGAGAGGACTGAGCTTGGCTAGAGATGCTCGTGGATTACTTTTATTCTCTTTTTTTATTACTATATAGCATGTATGACATCTATTTTCATTGTATCGGCATTCCATGCATCCATTTTGTATCAGACACTGCCTATGTGGATTTTTTATATTTATCAGGGTTTTCCTTACTTCTGTTTTTTGGTTTGTATGTTCCCCCTTTTCTCCTGTTTATCCATTAGTTGTGCTTCTGCTATTTTTATTACTTTGCGGTTATAACGTTGTGTACTCTAACATGGGGTAAAGTCTACCCACCGACTTACTATTACACCCCCACTGCTAGTCGACAGCCCCTGGCCTATGGGGAGACGAGCCAGGGGTCATGTGGCCAACCGGGCTCGGGGCTCAGGTTGAGGGGTAATCGGGTCCAGGACATCACAAATTTAATATTGACAAAGAATTTTCTTAGAGATTTTAAAAAATGTTGTGTGTGCCAGCTATCTCCCAGTTGAAAAAGGAATTTTTGAGAAAAACTCTCATCTCTCCCTTTTCTATTCATTATAATAGTACTAAAATGTATAGATACCTTCAAGAGTATTACTAGTGTGATGAATGAAAACAATATATTATAGAGTTTACCATAAATGTTTTGACTTATGAAGAGGTTAAAGATGAATGATAAATACCAAAAGGGATGATTTATCCTTTTCTAGTGCCAAAGTGGAAATGGGAAAATATATACATGATTTTTTAGAGAATTTCAAAATACATCTTGAGGTAATAATGTAATTTGGTTTATTATTTATCGATTGAAAAATATTCATATTTTCTTTCTATTCAAGATACCATGTCTTTAGATCAACTTTATCAATTTTATGTTAAAGAGATAATCAGATTACATGAATTCCCTCTTTCCATTGTATCTAATCATGATCCTAGATTCAACTATAATTTATGTAAAGTATATTATAATTCTTTGAGTACTATTATGACCCAAAATTTTCAAATAATAATAAATATGTGTTATATTACACAATATAAGTATTATACACATAATGCACATAGAGAAACAAACAAAAATCTAATTAATTAATGAAAATAGTTACATTATTCAATGAAAAAACCAATTAAAATGCCTAATATTACAAAGGGACAAAAAATATAAAATAGAAAAACTGTAATGGGAAAATATAGATTACCCCAATATATGAGAATCATCCCTCCCATGAACAACACTATAGTAATAAAATAAAATATTGGTAAACAAATCAATATTATAGAAAGTGGAAATAGAAATACTTGATAAGAATTAAGGTGAATAATTAATAAAGGAATTATTGTATTAATATGAGGTGATGTGACTATTGAAATAGTAATGTGATCATTGGAATAATAACCAAACCATTAGGAATAGTAACCTGGCCGTTGGAAAAATAATTTAACCTTAAAATAATAAAATGTGATATAAATAATATTTATCATGAATAATTTAAGTAAATATAAATATTATAATTCAATAAAATAAATACCGTGATTAAAAACTCAAATAAAATATAATCACATTTTTAATAAATTTCATTTTACGGTATTTCGTAAAAAAATCATAATTTTTATATTAAAAATTAAAATAAACTATTTTAGAAAATAATATTGATAAAATTAATGTAATTTTTTAAATAAAAATTTCAAAATTTTCCAAGGATGGTTTTTTGATAATTTTCTAAAATACTTCAATTTTCTAGTGAATAGTAAAAATATAGTTTTTTCCATAACTACTATATCTTGAATAAAATCATTCCTGATGTAATAATGAAATAATAATTTCTAGAACTGGAGTCTTAATTTTTTTTAATTTCATAAACGAGTCATTAAAATAAAAAAACATGATTTCTAAACCTAAAAAGTTCTTTCCAAAGTCTAAAATATAAAGTATTACATTAAAACAATATTTCCTCATTTTTCACATTTCCTTTTGGTTAAACTAATTAATTTTAATTATAAAGTGATTAAAAGCATTAAAATCATGTTATTTAATTCAAATATGGTTTATAATGTTAAAAATATCACTATTAAAAGGTTTACCTTATATATAGTATTTTATTCAATATTTTAACTAAAAAATAGTCCTCTCCACAAGTATAAATAATTCCTCTCCCTCCTATTGGAAAACCACTCTTGCATACTTTCCAAATAAAAATAACTACCCAAATCCTATCTCTCAAGCCTCTAAAAATACATAGGGATGTTTCAGAGTAATCCCAATCCAATCATCAAAGGAGTATAGTTCCCTATAAGGAAAGCAACACTGAGAAGAGCGTATGTTTTAATAAACTCTTCTTTGAATTTTATTATTCTGTTACACTCTTTATCTATCCATTTAAAAATAAAATGTTCTAAGATTAATTATAAAGTATGTTAAAATTATATTAATGATGTAAAAATACTATAAAAATTATATTTTTGAAGTATTTATATTTTATGCATCTCTTTCTCCTCCTTTGGAAAATGTTCCCAATAACAGCCTGTTAACCGCCAACGAGGAAGTTTCCAACTTATTCCATATTAACAAACTTATGGATGGTTATACTAAATTATTTATAATATATGAATTTATAAATATATGCATTTCAATATTCTGAAATTAATTATAATAATGTATAAATTACATTGAACAAAATAGTGAAATGGAAGAAAAATGGGGATTTTTTTAAGGAAAACAAGATATCAAAATGTCTTCCCCTTAACCAAGGAAATTAAGAAATATAATCAAATGATAATAATTTATTAATAGTGGTAAAATAAAAATAATTAACTTCTGGATCAATTTTTTTATAAAAATTATATTATTATTCAAGAGGTGGAAAAGCGATAAAATAAAGTAGGATTTAAGGAATGCGAATTCTCAAACCCAACTCCCTTTATTTTGGGTTATCCATCTTTCTCATATTTTTTATTCTATATATTCCCTTAATATTATTTAAATGTACTTTTTCTATTATACCATTTTATTTTCGGGTATATACATGTTTTCCACCATTCCAAAATGTTTTTTAATCTGAATACAATGGATTTTCAAGACTTTTCTTTCCAAATCACATCCTTGGATCATCTTGAGTTATTTCTTATTCACTCAAGAATGATGATGTTTGTGAAAAAAATATGTTTTCCATTATTCATTTGTGAATCCTAAAGTTTATTCATGAAATTATTCTTTATGAAATTTTTATGAAACCCATTCTTTTCCATGGGTTATTTTATGACTGCGATTATTATATATTCTATGTCACATTCATGATTATAAACATTTTGAATGTGATCGGAGGGCTTGGAATTATATACCCATCCAATTCATTGGGTAACATGATGTATCTAATGAGATTATGTGCACTATGAATGAATATGATTTTAGAATCATTCACAATGATAATGATATGATTTATGCACATATGTTATATGTGGACATGATGCTAACTTTGTTTATAACTATATGTGGTATTTTACCACTATGACACGATGTTTCATTTTTATACATATTTCACATTCCATGCCTTTATCAAACGTTTCCTCATTATTATGATGATTATACTATGCTTATGATATGATGATGATGATTATGCTCACCCATGTTATATTTATTCATGCCCCTTATTCCTCCTCTTACTAGGATTATAGCTCACCTTTATTTGATATATATCCTTATATCACTACTTTTATTAAGGAAAAACAATATTTTATAAGGATAAATAATAAATATTTAAATAAATTTTCATGTTTTATTATGTATAATAGTTGTATGATCCTAATTTTATTAAGATAATAAACCTTTTAAACTTGGATTTGTAACACTATTATGTCATTTTTCTTAAAAATGATGCTATAGTCTTGTAATAAAAATTTGGGTCTCTATAGTTGGTATCAAATAATAGTTTTGTTAATTTGGGAATTATGATTAGAAAACGGTAGTGAAAAACCATAAGTATAATTCTATTCTATAAGAACCTTTTTAGAAAAAGGATTAACACAGGGATCCCATAATATATTCCATCAGAGTGAATTTTCATATAAGAATAAACTATTTATTCATGCTTTTTTAAATTACATTTTAGTTCAATCCTTTTAGAAAATGGTGTGAACCATGAGAAACTAGGCTAATAACCCATGTGAGGGACAATGCAATGATTGTCTGAATGACACCCACAATGCCTTGGGAGGTGGTGTTAAAAACTTTATAGTGATGATTTCCTGGCTATCTCTAGATGTAGAAAATAACCTGAACCTTATGGAACATCCCCCTTCATCCAAGAAGGAAAAACTATCTATTTATCCCTTTATGTGGAAATAACCACTGATGTTTAGTGTATCTTCTGATCCACTGGTCATGGAATAGTGGGTTAACTCAATGGTGAAGTTCTTTTCTATGATCCACTATTCTAATAAAGATAAGGTTACTCTATCCATCTATCATTTAGATGGATAATCCCATCAATTGTGGGAATTGATAAAGAATACCATGTTTAAGGATGAAATGGAATATATGGATTGGGAATTATTTTAAAAAATATTTCTTATTAAGTAATTCCCTATAATTCTTTCAAAAAATAAGGATAGATAATTCTTAGAGTTAAAGAAAAAGGAAGGTGAATCTTACATAGATTATGTGGCAAAATTCAAAATGATTTTAGGATATGCCTCTAGATTTGTTATCAATAATTATAACAAAATAGATATAACCTTTAGTGGTATAAAAACACACCTTCAAAAGGCTCTATCTATCTGAGACTTTTTAAGTTATGAAGAAGTAGTTTTATGTGTCCTTGAAGTAGAGATGGAGTTTTGAAAATGGTCCCATGATTATAGAGATAATAAGAGAATAATATAGTTTCAATTTGGTAGGTTAAATGGAAAAAGATTAAAGGGAATCCAAAAACCCACATGTTAAAAACGTGGGAATAAGCATCATGGGAATTACCTTAAAGGTATTGTGAAATGATTCAAGTATGGGAGAGAAGGACACTAAGATCATTTATATTTAATATTCATAAAGAATTCGACTAACATGATAGAGGAAAGGATGGAACCCCCTAATGCACCAACCATGGTTCAATACTTCAACTGTATGGTTTAATGACGCTATGCAAGCTAGTGAACTAAACCACGATTCCTTGAGGGTAATCTGCATCAGCATCCACCAAATCCAAAGGTGAAAGTGAAAGATTATTCCATCATTACTACTGAAGTGGATCATGAAAATGAATTCGTAAAAGGTATAATTCCTATTCACTCAAGAATGGAACAAGTTATATTTGATTCTAGTGCTATGAATTCCTTTATATCTTATAAGTTTTCTAATTTTTTTGAATCTAAGTCCCAATACCTTGAAGTAGTGATATTTGTAAAAACACATAGTGGTGAGATCATTACATACAAAGTGTTGGAATCTTCTACTTTTAGCATATATGGGATGATTCTTCTATAAAATATCTTAACCCTTCCTTTGGTGGAATTCGACACTATACTAGGCATGGACTGGCTCTCATTATATAGAGAACACAATAATTTTTAGGAAAAGGAAATTAATTTTTATATTTTGAACCATCCCATGATCCTATAAAAATGCAAGGAAGATCATGAATATCCTTTGTAAAATCCCTCAATAGTGTGGGTGTTGATACCCTATGGAGAATAATACCTTTCCCAAATGGTTGAGTCAAATGAAATCATAAAACTTGAAGAAATTCCCATCATTAGGGAATATACTGATGTATCTCCCAAATATTTTCTCAGACTTCCACCAGATCTTAAGTTATAGTTCTCAGTAGGTCTTATACACAATGTCACTCATATCTCGAAATTCTCCTATATGATGTCCCATATTGAACTGAAGGTGTTAAATAAGTTGCTTCTAGAGCATTTATACAAAGAGTTTATATGCCTCAGCGTATCACCTTGGGGTACAATAGTGCCTTTGTAAAGAAAAAAGATAGATCATTGTGTATATATATCAATTAATGGGAGCTCAACAAGATCACCATAAAGAACAATTATCCCCTTCCAAGGATTTATTACTTGTTCAATCAAATACGAGTATCTCAGTACTTCACAAAGGTGGACCATTATTCTGGATATCATCATTTAAAGGTGAATAAGGAAGATATTCATAAGGAAACCTTCCATACAAGGTGCGGACACTATGAGTTCATAGTGATTCCCTTAAAACTTAATAATTTCCCTAAAATATTCATTGATTTGATGAATAGAGTCTTTGGAGACTACCTCAAAAAAAATTGGTATTTTTTATCAATGATATTCTCATTTACTCCAAGATAAAGGATGAACTTTAAGAGAATCTAAGGATTGTGCTGGTGATATTAAGGAAGGAGAACATGCATTCTATGTTCAGAAAGTGTGAATTTTGTATGAAAACATCATATTTTTGGGACACATGATCATTATTGAGGGAATTTATATGGACCCTTCAAAGAAAAATTAAATTGAGTAATGGACCAGACCTAGTAGTGATAGGGAAATCCATAGTTTTCTTAGCTTAACAGGTTACTACCGATGTTTTGTGAGAAATTACTCATGATTTTATAGCCCACTAACTATGTTAACATGAAAAGGGGTAGTGTATGTATAGATGGAGTAATGTGAGGAATGATTTAAGGAGTTCAAGAAGAGGATAATCACTCTGCTTTTACTGACACTACCAAAAAGTGGAGAAGGTTTTTGATATACAATGATTCTTTAAATAAAGTCTTGGGTTGTGTAATCATGCAAAATGAGAAAGTGATAGCCTATGCCTCACAAAAACTGAATATTCAATATAAATACTACCTGACATCAGATTTGGAGTTATCAACTATGATATTTGCCTTGAAAATTTAGCGACACTACCTCTATGGTGAGAAGTGTGACATATATATAGACCACAAGAATCTAAATTATATATTCACATTGAAGGATCTCAACATGCATCAAAGAAGATTGTTAAAGATAATTAAGGACTACAATTTTTCTATTCACTATAATCTATGAAAGGTGAAAAAGGAAGATAATGCTCTTAGAAGAAAAGAACCTGATACTCTATCCATGATGTGGATTGATAAATACCCTATCTCCATGGATATAAAAAGGATGGATCTAGAAATCATAATGTTAGGGAATACATCATACCTTTCCCAAATGATTTCCTAGCCATATATGTCACGACCCGACCTCGGGGCCCGTGCCGTGACTACCCCAAGCCCGCCTTCCATAGGCCAGGGGCTGGCGACTAGCACCAAGGCGTAAAATCCCGGTAAACAGGGAAGGCATTGCCTTTATAAGTAACAACCACCACAGAGTCAGCAAGCGGAAAGTAACTACCAAGTGCAGAAAAGTAAAGGGGGCCGGAATACAAGCCCAACTGAAAGTACAACTGAAAAGGTAAAGAACAGCAACTGAAGAAAAGATGGCGGCCTCGTGTCGTCCACTGGCAATCCCACCTGAAGGGTGGGTACAGATAGCCTCCAGGCTCCTCGGGTCCCACGTCCGCTCCGAGCACGTCCCGCCCAGTGGTCCGCCTCTAGGTACCGTCCTGCTCCACGCCCCAACCGAGATCAACGCTGTCCGTCGTCTGCATCCAACACAACAAGGTGCGGGCAAAGCCCGTGCAGGGGTGAGTATAAACTACTCAGTAAGGACCCCGAGACCCCCGAAGGTCTCCCGAAATCCACAAAGGATATAGCACAAAAGAAAGGGGCAACCACGAAGAAACAACTGACTCGACTTAGGTATATGCCCATACATATACCTAAGTCCCCATTTCTAGCTCTGCTCTCGAGCTCAAGGTCAACTCGATCCACACAGGAAAGCAAGACTCAAATCCACCAGGGAGAGTAAATAGTAAATCCACATAGGAGAGTTCAACATAATCCACAAAGGAGAGTAACATAAGATTCAGCTCAACCAGGTATACTTTTTCAGATGACGACAAGATGATCACCGAACCATCTAAGTCGTCGGACCCACGAAGGATCGATAGGTACTAACCTCGGCAATGACCCACACAGGATCGGGCCCACACAGGACCTGTAGCAATGGCTCACACAGAACCGTAAGAGATGACCCACACAGGATCGGGCCCACACAGGACCTGTAGTCAAGGCTCACACAGAACCGTAAGGTGATGACCCACACAGGATCGGGCCCACACAGGACCTGTAGCACTGATCCACGTAGGATTGCTGAGTGCAGTAGTCGACGCAGTCCACTGAGGATATCTGCACAGTCGTCGCCGCAGTCCACGAAGGATCTCTGCTCTGTCGTCGTCGCAGTCCACGGAGGATCTCTGCTCTGTCGTCGAAGTCACAGCCAGCGCTAGGGTTCCCGCACACAGCGATCTCGTTTAGGAGGGTCCGCTCCACGAGCCGAGAGGCTGATACATCAACTGACACGTAGTCCGAAGTTGATGTATCCAAAAGTTCCGTATCGACAACAGGATCTCAACGCAACAGACGGCGTGTCAATCGGACGCCCGGTCTGTGAGTTATTGGCATTTTCGTCCCAGGGGCCCGGTTGGTTTTTAGGGCAAAACCAACCCGACCGTACTCCGCCTGTGTCCGATCCTCGGGCGGAGTATTCCAAAAGTTCCTTCTCACTTAGAGGAAACCTCCACAGCTGACGGTACGTCGATCGGACGTCCGCAGCTCGAGTTATGAGCGTTTCTGCTCCGAGGGTCTGGTTGGTTTCGCGTACGAACCAACCCGGCCGAACCCAAAGTCTTCCGAAACCTTGAGTGTAATATACTGAAAAGACCGTCTCGATCCAAGGATCGCGTAGCCGCTGACGGTTCGTCAATCGGAGGTCCCAGACCCAAGATATGGGAAAAAGACCGAAGAGGGCCCGAAAACGGGGGGTTCTGGGCCCGGGGCGACCCTGCCCGAACCACCCCTGGGTCGGCCGAACCGGGTCGACCCGAACCGGGTCGACCCGACCCGAACCGGGTCGACCCGACCCGAACCGGGTCGACCCGACCCGAACCGGGTCGACCCGACCCGAACCGGGTCGACCCGACCCGAACCGGGTCGACCCGACCCGAACCGGGTCGACCCGACCCGAACCGGGTCGACCCGACCCGGACCGACCCGGCTAGGCCGGGTCCGGTCTGGCCTGGGCGCGGCCCGGCCGACTGGAGCGGCCGGCTCGGCTTCGGCCGAGCGGCCGAAGAGAGCTGCCGCGGGGCGCCGCCCCCCGGCTCGGTGGAAAACGCGGCCCCGCGGGGGGCCGCCTGTCAGGCGGACGCGGCCGGGCCGCCGCGTCCCTCCCCGGTTCCGCGCGGCCGCGGCTTCAGCCGCGGCGGATTCCTCCACGGCGGCCGCCGGCACCGCCGTGCCGGCGACCCGCGCCGCCGTCGCCTTCCGCGGGCCGCCGGAGTTGCTCCGGTGGCCCGTTTTGCCTCCCGTCTGTGCCATAGCTCCTCCCGGGGGCCGATCTTCACTGCGGGATCAACGGATCGCCCCTGCCGCACGGTTCATCATCGTCCGCCAAATCCGCACAACAAAAAGATCGGAGGAGGGTTGCCGGGTCTTGTTCGTTAGACCCGCACCCTCCGCGTTAGTCATAAAATCATCGGGAGGGATTAAGGCAGCCACAATTTTATCCAAAAATAAAATTGTTCAAGTTTGGTTCTTTAATTAAAAAGAATTAGATCACGGGAACGAATCACCAAGAAAAAAATAAAATCCCTACCTCGATGTCGCCGTCGGACGTGAGGTCGTCGCGGAATCGCTCGTCGTGGAAGGAGGGGATCGTCGCGTCGTCGCGGAAGAGACGTTCGTCGCACCGCGGGAAAAACGTCGCGCCGACGATCTCCGGATCTAGAACAAATGGATTTAATTAATTAAATCCGTTGTCATTGAAATTAAAAGGGAGAATTAAACGATCCGTTTCTCACCTTAGTTGCCGAACGAGGATCGGCCGCGGAAGAAGAGGCGTCGCCGAAGAACGTCGCGGGTAGAGCTCGTCGACGTCACAGATCACGGTGTGCGTCGTCGAATTCCGGTCGCCGACATTCTTCGCGTTCTTCGCGTTCTTCGCGAGGAGGGTGGAGGCTCAGAGAATTCGCACAACGATAGTAATCCTCCAAAATAGACAAGTTTGTCTATTTTATTAATTTGCCAACGAACGCAAACACGTAAGTAACGACCCATTAAATTCGTTGAATTAATTCAACGAATGAAACATCCCATTTAATTCACGAAATAAACCGCCCAATTAAATGGTCTGTTAAGAATTAAGGAAAACGCGTTGGTTGAATTTTCAGTTACTTGACGGGTTTTTGCGGTTGCGTTACTTAGCGAAAGAAACGGCGGGGCTCGTGCGGGCCCCACCTCACAAATATCCTACCAAGGGGTAGGGTATTTCCGGATAGCACCCTATCCGCTTTAACTCAGTTCAAGTGGCTTCCAAGTGACTTCCAAGCGGCTTAAGTGAAATAAAATAAAGTTGTCGCACAACCTTTATTTTATTTCCGACTTAAAGCCCAAAATTTTTAAAACCACGGTTGAGCAAACGCAACTCCGGAAGAGGCGTTTCTAAGCAAATACCGGCGCTGCGATTTCATCGGTGCCCTCAGAATTCGATTCCGGGCACCGGTTCAAAAGATAGAAAAACCCGCTCGCCCGTTCACTGAACGTACCCGAGCCAAACTTCGGAAATTGATTCCGGGCACACCGGGCCTCGGAATCAGGTGCCGTCTGAAGCTGCGCTCTTGTAAAATTCCAAAGAAAATTAAGAAAAAAATTTCCTTGAAATTTGCGGGTCTTTACATTACTCCCACCTCAGGGCTTTACGTCCCCGTAAAGATACATCAAAAACTAGGGGAACAAATGGGGGTACTGAGCACGCATCTGAGCCTCCCGCTCCCAAGTGCTCTCCTGGAGGTTCCCGTGCTGCCATCTGACGCGCACAAGAGGAATCGACCGCCCACGTAGGACCCACTCCTGTCGATCCTCGATCTCCACTGGGACCTCCACAAAAGTCGCCCCATCGTCCACGTCCAGCTCCCCAAAGTCGATGATGTGCGTCGGGTCGTGCACGTATCTCCTCAGCTGAGACACATGGAAGACGTCGTGCACCCGGTGCAACTGAGGTGGTAGAGCCAGGCGATAAGCCACCTCTCCTATCCTGCTGAGGACCTGGAAAGGCCCGATGAAGCGTGGAGACAACTTGCCGCCTCGGCCAAATCTCCGTAAACCACGTCGAGGTGAGACACGCAAAAAGACGTGGTCGCCATCCTCGAACTCTAGTGGCCTCCGCCTCCTGTCAGCATATGACTTCTGCCGGCTCTGAGCTGTCCTCATCCTCTTCTGGATGATCTGGACCTTCTCTGTCGTGGCTCAGACCATCTCTGGTCCCACGAGTGCTGACTCCCCAGGGTCTGTCCAGCACAACGGTGATCTGCAGGGTCTGCCGTACAACGCCTCGTATGGTGCCATCCCGATGGTGGAGTGGTAGCTGTTGTTGTACGCGAACTCCACCAAGGGTAGGTGGTCCTCCCAGCTGCGACCAAAGTCGAGAACACATGCACGGAGCATGTCCTCGAGTGTCTGTATGGTCCTCTCCGTCTGACCATCCGTCTGAGGGTGGAAGGCTGTGCTCAGATGGAGCCGCGTCCCGAACGCCTCCTGCAACCCCTTCCAAAGCCGGGAAGTGAAACGAGCATCTCGATCGGAGACGATAGACGATGGCACACTGTGAAGCCGTACGATCTCCTGGACGTAAAGACGTCCCAAGCTCTCCACTGAGCCCTGCTCTCTGATGGGTAAGAAGTGTGCCGACTTGGTGAGTCGGTCGACAATCACCCAAATGGAGTCGTGACCTCTGGAAGTGCGTGGTAGTCCAGTCACGAAGTCCATAGATATCCCGTCCCACTTCCACTCTGGGACCTCCAAGGGCTGTACCAAGCCTGCTGGTACCTGATGCTCTGCCTTCACCTGCTGGCAGGTGGGGCATCGTGAAACGAACTCTGCCACAGCTTTCTTCATGCCCGGCCACCAGTGCTGCCGACTGAGATCCTGGTACATCTTCGCCGCTCCAGGATGTACCGCCAAGGGAGAAGTGTGAAACTCTCTCAGTACCTCCTCTCGTAAAGCGACTGGTACGAAGGTACGTCCTCTGAAAAGGATGTCGTGCTCTGCTCCAAGGGAGAAACCATCAGGCGCCTGACCTGAGGATATCAGTGCACGCCGGGTCTCACAGTCAGCGTCCCCACGCTGAGCCTCTCTGACCCGCTGTAGAAGTGGAGGAGAGACTGTGAGAGACTGAAGAAAGGCTGCTCCGTCTCTATCCACGAAGGATATCTGTAAGGAGGCTAGCTACTCCGTCGCCTCCTCAAGTAGCTGAATGCCTGTCCTCCTGCTGAGGGCATCGGCTACCACGTTCCCCTTCCCAGGAGTATAGACTATCTCAAAGTCATAGTCCTGGAGGAACTCAAGCCATCTCCACTGTCTCAGGTTCAGGTCCTTCTGAGAGAAGATATACCTGAGACTCTGGTGGTCAGAAAAGACTGTGAAGCGCTCGCCCATCAGATAGTGCCACCAAGTCTTCAGAGCGAAGACCACTGCTGCTAACTCCAGGTCATGAGTGGCATAGTTCTGCTCATGCGGCCTCAACTGACGTGATCCGTAGGCGATCACGGCCCGCTCCTGCATCAGGACGCACCCGAGTCCAGTCCCTGATGCATCGCAGTAAACTACGTATCCAACTCCCTCCTCAGGCAACCTCAAGATAGGTGCGCTGGTCAATCTCTGTCTCAGCTCCTGGAAGCTCTGCTGACATCTGTCTGACCACACAAAGGGTTTCCCATTCTTCTTGAAGGCTGAGAGTGGTGCCGCAACTCTGGAGAAGTCTGGCACAAATCTCCGATAGTATCCGGCTAGGCCCAAGAAGCTCCGCACCTCCGTCACGCTCCTGGGTGGCTCCCAAGCTAGCACTGCCTCGATCTTCGCGGGATCCACTGCAACTCCCGCCTCAGAGATGACGTGCCCCAAGAAATGGACCTCACGTAACCAGAACTGGAATTTTGAGAGCTTTCCATAAAGATGGTGCTCTCGGAGTGTGTCTAGCACAACTCGCAGGTGGTAGGCATGCTCCTCCTCAGTCGTCGAGTATACCAAAATGTCGTCAATGAAGACCACGACAAATCGGTCGAGGTATGGCCGGAAGATCCTGTTCATGAGGCTCATGAACACTGCTGGAGCATTGGTTACGCCGAACGGCATAACCAAGAACTCATAATGGCCATACCGACACCTGAAGGCCGTCTTCTGCACGTCCTCGTCTCGAACTCTGAGCTGATGATAGCCTGACCGGAGGTCTATCTTCAAGAACCACCGCGCTACCTTGAGCTGATCGAAGAGGTCATCAATCCGTGGCAGCGGATACTTGTTCCTCACTGTCACCTGGTTCAAGCGACGATAGTCGACACACAGTCGCAAGCTCCCGTCCGCCTTCTTGGCGAACAAAATTGGGGAAGCCCAGGGTGAAACACTGGGTCGGGTAAACCCCTTGCTCTGCAAGTCCTCCAACTGTACCCGCAACTCTCGAAGCTCGGCGGGGGCCATCCGATATGCTGGAGTAGATATCGGGGATGTCCCGGGGTACAAGTCGATGTAAAAGTCTACCTCTCTACGAGGAGGTAGCCCTGGAACGTCGTCGGGAAAGACGTCCACGTACTGGTCCACCACTGCAGGAAAAAATGGACTCCGCACGTCCACTGCTCCTAGGATGAGGCTAGCCAACTGATGAGAGATGGGCTGCACTCTCCTCCGCGGAAGTCCATCCTGTGCTGCAAAGGTTCCCTTCTCGCCGGTGAAGGTAAACCTGCTCCCGTCGGTGCGAACACATCGCACCTTGCGCCTAAAACCGTCGATCTGGGCATGAACCGTGGATAGCCAATCCATGCCCAAGATGACGTCGTAAGGCCTCGACGCCGCTACAAGGAGATCCCAGCCGAAGCTCTCGCCTCCTAGAGTAATCTCACACTGCCGGCACCAGTGCGTAATCGTCGAGTCTGCTCCCGTAGGAGTCTCTAGCCGTAAGGATCGAGCCAACGGCTCAGTCGGAATCTCCGAGATCCGAACAAGGGCAGAGGCTATGAAAGAGTGACTCGCTCCTGTGTCTATAAGTACTGCAGCAAGGGTGGAATAGACACAGATCGTACCTCGAATCATCTCTGGCATGTCGGGGTCGTAGGCCTCCACTGCCTGGAGCTGGACCTGTCCCTGCCCGCCAGCTCCCTGTGGTCGAGGTGGCCCTCCTGGTGGTGGTGGGGGTAGAGCCTGGAAGCATCGCCCACCACCCGCTGCTCGGCCAGCTCCTCTGCCTCGTCCGCCTCCTCCCTGCGGACCGCCACGGTCGACCCTCTGCCTCTGCCTGGGTGGCCCCTCCACCGTCTGCTGCTCCTCTGATCGGCGAGTCGGGCAGTCACGAGCCATGTGACTCTGCCCGCCTCAGGAGTAGCACTGCCTGCCTCTCGGATGGCTGGCACTCCGCTGTGTGCCCCGCACTGCTGAGCCGGTGTCCTGAGGCCGTCTGCGTGGGGGTCTGGTCTGCCTGGACCCGAGAGTCATCCGTCGGCTACCTGCTGCCGAAGACTCAGCTACCTACCGCCCTGCGCTAGGTCTCGCCGCTGAAGAAGGCTCTGCCAGGAAGCTCTCGATCAGGAGGGCTCGCTCCAGTACTCCCTCCTGGGTCGGAATGCTGAGGGAGATCAGCGACGCCCGAATCTCCTGCCGCAAGCTCTGCTCGAAGGTCCGGGCCTGGAAGAAGGGGTCCCGTACCATGTCGGTCGAGTAGCGAGATAGGTCAGTGAACCTCGCCGCGTACTGAGAGACCGTCATGCTGCCCTGGCGCAGCTGGAGAAGCTCCTGGATGCGCACCGCTCGGAGGGTGGCCGGGACGAACTCAGAGCGAAAGAGGCTCTCGAAGTCCGTCCAGAGCAAGGATGCCTCATCGTGAACCTGGAGCATCAAGCTCCACCATCGTCCTGCCGCCGCCTGCAGGAGGCTCGCCGCGAGAATCACCATGAGATCCGCTGGTGTCCTCACTAGCCTAAAGATCCGTACCACCGCCTCTAGCCAGTCCTCGGCGGCCTGGGGTTCCGCCTCACCGCGAAACCTGGGCGGTCGCTGGCTCTGAAACTCATGCAGTGCCCTGAGGCGACGTGCATCGTCAGCGTCTGGTACTGGTAGCATCGGTGGCTCGACGGGTAAAGCTACCGCCGGTGCCACTGCTGGCAAAGGGCCCTGCACCGAGGCCTCGTCGCTCGGTGGGCTTCCGTCGCGCCCTACACTCGGAACCCTAGCTGGCTGTCATCGCGGGGTCATCCTTAAAAGGAGAACAAGAGAACCACAGTCAGAACAGTATACCTGGTGAGCTGGCACAAGTAATCACAAGGAAAACTTGAGACTTTCATGAAGCAGATCAGTATACCCGGTGAGCTGACACAATTAATCACAAAGAAAACTTGGAACACACACGCAATCAATGTTTTCATGCATTAAGTCGGAAATCAGGAGTCAGGGTCCTGGTGTACGGATACGTCGGCCGCCGCACTAACACTGGGCTCCCTGAACTGATAACCACACTCAATACACTAAACACTATTGCTTCATATAGAAAGAAAAGACGATCAGAGTCTGCGGTAGAACCGACCACCTCTGATACCAATTTGTCACGACCCGACCTCGGGGCCCGTGCCGTGACTACCCCAAGCCCGCCTTCCATAGGCCAGGGGCTGGAGACTAGCACCAAGGCGTAAAATCCTGGTAAACAGGGAAGGCATTGCCTTTATAAGTAACAACCACCACAGAGTCAGCAAGCGGAAAGTAACTACCAAGTGCAGAAAAGTAAAGGGGGCCGGAATACAAGCCCAACTGAAAGTACAACTGAAAAGGTAAAGAACAGCAACTGAAGAAAAGATGGCGGCCTCGTGTCGTCCACTGGCAATCCCACCTGAAGGGTGGGTACAGATAGCCTCCAGGCTCCTCGGGTCCCACGTCCGCTCCGAGCACGTCCCGCCCAGTGGTCCGCCTCCAGGTACCGTCCTGCTCCACGCCCCAACCGAGATCAGCGCTGTCCGTCGTCTGCATCCAACACAACAAGGTGCGGGCAAAGCCCGTGCAGGGGTGAGTATAAACTACTCAGTAAGGACCCCGAGACCCCCGAAGGTCTCCCGAAATCCACAAAGGATATAGCACAAAAGAAAGGGGCAACCACGAAGAAACAACTGACTCGACTTAGGTATATGCCCATACATATACCTAAGTCCCCATTTCTAGCTCTGCTCTCGAGCTCAAGGTCAACTCGATCCACACAGGAAAGAAAGACTCAAATCCACCAGGGAGAGTAAATAGTAAATCCACATAGGAGAGTTCAACATAATCCACAAAGGAGAGTAACATAAGATTCAGCTCAACCAGGTATAATTTTTCAGATGACGACAAGATGATCACCGAACCATCTAAGTCGTCGGACCCACGAAGGATCGATAGGTACTAACCTCGGTAATGACCCACACAGGATCGGACCCACACAGGACCTGTAGCAATGGCTTACACATAACCGTAAGAGATGACCCACACAGGATCGGGCCCACACAGGACCTGTAGTCAAGGCTCACACAGAACCGTAAGGTGATGACCCACACAGGATCGGGCCCACACAGGACCTGTAGCACTGATCCACGTAGGATTGCTGAGTGCAGTAGTCGACGCAGTCCACTGAGGATCTCTGCACAGTCGTCGCCGCAGTCCACGAAGGATCTCTGCTCTGTCGTCGTCGCAGTCCACGGAGGATCTCTGCTCTGTCGTCGAAGTCACAGCCAGCGCTAGGGTTCCCGCACACAGCGAGCTCGTTTAGGAGGGTCCGCTCCACGAACCGAGAGGCTGATACATCAACTGACACGTAGTCCGAAGTTGATGTATCCAAAAGTTCCGTATCGACAACAGGATCTCAACGCAACAGACGGCGCGTCAATCGGACGCCCGGTCTGTGAGTTATTGGCATTTTCGTCCCAGGGGCCCGGTTGGTTTTTAGGGAAAAACCAACCCAACCGTACTCCGCCTATGTCCGATCCTCGGGCGGAGTATGCCAAAAGTTCCGTCTCACTTAGAGGAAACCTCCACAGCTGACGGTACGTCGATCGGACGTCCGCAGCTCGAGTTATGAGCGTTTCCGCTCCGAGGGCCCGGTTGGTTTCGCGTACGAACCAACCCGGCCGAACCCAAAGTCTTCCGAAACCTTGAGTGTAATATACCAAAAAGACCGTCTCGATCCAAGGATCGCGTATCCGCTGACGGTTCGTCAATCGGAGGTCCCAGGCCCAAGATATGGGCAAAAGACCGAAGAGGGCCCGAAAACGGGGGGTTCTGGGCCCGGGGCGACCCTGCCCGAACCACCCCTGGGTCGGCCGAACCGGGTCGACCCGACCCGGCCCGACCCGGCTAGGCCGAGTCCGGTCCGGCCTGGGCGCGGCCCGGCCGACCGGACCGGCCGGCTCGGCTTCGGCCGAGCGGCCGAAGAGAGCTGCCGCGGGGCGCCGCCCCCGCGGCTCGGTGGAAAACGCGGCCCCGCGGGGGGCCGCCTGTCACGCAGACGCGGCCGGGCCACCGCGTCCCTCCCCGGTTCCACGCGGCCGCGGAACCGGCCGCTGCCGCCGCGGCTTCAGCCGCGGCGGATTCCTCCACGGCGGCGCGCCGGGCGCCGCCGCCTCCGGCCGCCGGCGCCGCCGCGCCGGCGACCCGCGCCGCCGTCGCCTTCCGCGGGCCGCCGGAGTTGCTCCGGTGGCCCGTTTTGCCTCCCGTCTGTGCCATAGCTCCTCCTGGGGGCCGATCTTCACTGCGGGATCAACGGATCGCCCCTGCCGCACGGTTCGTCGTTGTCCGCCAAATCCGCACAACAAAAAGATCGGAGGAGGGTTGCCGGGTCTTGTTCGTTATACCCGCACCCTCCGCGTTAGTCATAAAATCATCGGGAGGGATTAAGGCAGCCACAATTTTATCCAAAAATAAAATTGTTCAAGTTTGGTTCTTTAATTAAAAAGAATTAGATCACGGGAACGAATCACCAAGAAAAAAATAAAATCCCTACCTCGATGTCGCCGTCAGACGTGAGGTCGTCGTGGAATCGCTCGTCGCGGAAGGAGGGGATCGTCGCGTCGTCGCGGAAGAGACGTTCATCGCACCGCGGGAAAAACGTCGCGCCGACGATCTCCGAATCTAGAACAAACGGATTTAATTAATTAAATCCGTTTTCATTGAAATTAAAAGGGAGAATTAAACGATCCGTTTCTCACCTTAGTTGCCGAACGAGGATCGGCCGCGGAAGAAGAGGCGTCACCGAAGAACGTCACGGGTAGAGCTCGTCGACGTCGCAGATCACGGTGTGCGTCGTCGAATTCCGGTCGCCGGCGTTCTTCGCGTTCTTCGCGTTCTTCGCGAGGAGGGTGGAGGCTCAGAGAATTCGCACAACGATAGCAATCCTCCAAAATAGACAAGTTTGTCTATTTTATTAATTTGCCAACGAACGCAAACGCGTAAGTAACGACCCATTAAATTCGTTGAATTAATTCAACGAATGAAACATCCCATTTAATTCACGAAATAAACCGCCCAATTAAATGGTCTGTTAAGAATTAAGGAAAACGCGTCGGTTGACTTTTCAGTTACTTGACGGGTTTTTGCGGTTGCGTTACTTAGCGAAAGAAACGGCGGGGCTCGTGCGGGCCCCACCTCACAAATATCCTACCAAGGGGTAGGGTATTTCCGGATAGCACCCTATCTGCTTTAACTCAGTTCAAGTGGCTTCCAAGTGACTTCCAAGCGGCTTAAGTGAAATAAAATAAAGTTGTCGCACAACCTTTATTTTATTTCCGACTTAAAGCCCAAAATTTTTAAAACCACGGTTGAGAAAACGCAACTCCGGAAGAGGCGTTTCTAAGCAAATACCGGCGCTGCAATTTCATCAGTGCCCTCAGAATTCGATTCCGGGCACCGGTTCAAAAGATAGAAAAACCCACTCGTCCGTTCACTGAACGTACCCGAGCCAAACTTCGGAAATTGATTCCGGGCACACCGGGCCTCGGAATCAGGTGCCGTCTGAAGCTGCGCTCTTGTAAAATTCCAAAGAAAATTAAGAAAAAAATTTCCTTGAAATTTGCGGGTCTTTACAATATATCCAAGATAAGACAAGGAGGTACAAAAGAATGATCTGGAGCTTCAAAAAAGGGTGAAATCAGTAAAGGAAGGGAAGATTCATGAGTTCCACATTGATGAGGATTTTGTTATTTAGTGTAGATATAGGATTTTTATGACTTCATCACCTGTGATAAATAAGTAGTTATTGGATAATGCACATAGCTCATTGTTCTCCATCCATCTTGGAAGTACCAAGATGTACCGTGATCTTTGATAACACTTTTGGTGGAACATAATAAAGAAGGATATTGCTGAGTATATCTCAAGATGCTTGGTATGTCATCAATTTAAATAAGAGTGATAGAATTACAATTGAATGATGTAACCTTTTCCTACACCCATGTGGAAATGGGAGAACATTACCATGTACTTTTCCACTAGTCTCCTGAAGACATCCAAAGGAAACAATGTGATATGGGTCATGGTGGATCAAATCCCCAAGACTGACCACTTATTTTCTATTTTAGAAAATTTATCACTTGAACCAATTTACCAGATATAGGTAAAGGAAGTGGTGAGGCTGCATAGGTTATCACTTTTTATCATCTCTAATCATGATCCTAGGTTCACATCTATATTCTGGAGAAAAATTCTTCAACATTCTGTGAGTACTAAATTTAATTTTAGTATGAACTATCACCCCCATACTGATGGAAAATCTAAAAGGACTATTCATATGCTTGAGGACGGACAAATATCTTGATCAATGTAGTTTAAATGAGGTTGGGATCAACATCTCCCATTTGTATATTTTTCATACGAAAACAGCTTCCACTCTAGTATTCAAATGGACCCACATGAATCACTATATGGGAAGTGATGTAGAACTCATACTTGTTGGGATGAAGTTAGTGAATAAAATATACTTATACTCAAACTTATGTAATAGATTACAGAGATGGTTCATGCCATCCAACAACATATAAAAGCTTCTCAGAGTTAGCAAACGTTCTATGCTAACAACTACCGAAGGGACTTGGAATTTGAAGTTGGAGACAATTTTTTTCCTTTGAATATCACCATGGAAGAGAGTCATGCAGTTTAGAAAGAAATGGAAGATTATCCCTTGGTACATTGGCCCCTTTGATATCCTTGATCACATAGGATGAGTGACATATCTTCTTTAAATTACAATAAATATGGCTCAAGTTCATGATGTGTTCCATATATCTCTTCTAAGAAAGTACATAATCAATCCATCACATGTGATGAATCCAGAGGTAGTAAAATTGGAGAATAACCTCCCATATGAGGTGAAGTTGATAAATATATTAGACAATAAAGACAAAGTTCAATGCAACAATACAACTAACCTTGTCAAAGTGTTGAATTAGAACAAAAAATGTGAAGAGGAAACATGGTAACTAGAGGAAAAAATGAAATAGAAGTAACCTCATCTATTATCATCCAAGAATATGAGTTGAAATTTTGGGGATGAAATTTCTAAATGGGGGAATAATGTAATGAAATATACATTTTAAATGACAATAAATGTGTGTTATATTACATTATATAAGTATTATAAATATATAATGTGTGTTATATTACATTATATGGGTATTATACACTATATAAATGGTTGGTACTGTAGCAAGTACTATAACGGTGGTGGTACTATAGCGGGTACTGTAGTAGGTGGTTTACTATTCACAGAATGGGCCATGTGCCAAAAATGTAATGGGATTCATGCCCACTGGGATTTCGGGCAAAAAATATTATGTAATAAAGCGGCATGCTGGGTGGGTTATCCTTTAGGGGGCTATGACCTACCTTTTAGGCCTGTGTGTGTATGGTGTGTCTGTGTTTAATGCAATTGTACCCCCAAGCACCTAATATAATATAGAGAAACAAACAAAATTTTAATTAATTAATGAAAATAATTACATTAGTCAATGACTAAACCCATTCAAATTTCAAATATTACATGGCAACAAAAAATATAAAATATAAAAACTACCATGGGAAAATATGGATCACCCCAATTTGTGAGAATCATCCCTCTCATGAACAACACTATAGAAAATGAAACAAAATATTAGTAAACTAATATAAATTATATAAAATGGAAATATAGAGCCTTGAGAGGAATTGAGGTGAATAATTAATGAAGGAATTATGAGGTATTTATTGGATGTAATGTGATCTTTGGAATAGTAATGTGATTGTGGGAATAACAACCTCACTATTGAGAATAATAACCTAACAGTTGGGAATTGTAACCTGACTATTAGAATAGTAATTTAACCTCAAAATAATAAAATGCGATATAAATAATATTTATCACCAGTAATTTAAGTAAATATAAATATTATAATTCCATAAAATAAATATAAATATTAAAAACTCAAAGAAAATATAATCACATTTTTAATAAACTATATTTTAAGGTATTTTATAAGAAAACATAATTTTTATATTAAAAATTAAAATAACTTATTTTAGAAAATTATTTTTATAAAATGAATAATTTTTTTGAAATCATTACATAAATATTTTTCAGGGGTGATTTTTTTGATAATTATCTGAAATACTTCAATTTTTCGATGAATAGTAAAAATACAGTTTTTCCATAACTAGTGTATATTGAATTACACAATTCACAATGTAATAATGACCTAATAATTTTTTTAACTTTAGGATCGACAAAAAAATATTTAATTTGACAAATTTGTCATTAAAATACAATAAAAATTATTTCCAAGTATAAAAAGTACTTTCTGAAGTCTAAATTCTAAAGTACTACATTAAAATAATATTTTCTCATTTTCCACCTTTTATTTTGATTAAACCAATTAATTATAATTATAGAGATATTTAAAGTATTAAAATCATGTTATTTAATTCAAATATGGTTTATAATTTAAAAAATATCACTATCACAAAGTTTACCCTAGATATAATATTTTATTCAATATTTTAACCCCACAATTCCCATCTACTCAAGTATAAATAACCCCCGTCCCTCCCCTTGGAAAACCACTAATCCCATTCTTTCAAAATCCAAATATCTGACCAAATAATACCTCTCAATACTCTAAAAATCAATAGATAATATCTATTTTAATCCTACTTCAATCATAACGGGAGCCTAGTGCCGTACAAGGGAAGCAACATCGAGAATAGGGTATGTTTTTATAAACTCGTATGTGTGTTTTACTCTTATCTTCCATGTTTTATCCATCACTTTCAAAAAAAAATATTATAATATTAATTATATAGTATTTAAATATTTTCTTAATGATGTTAAAATACCTTAAAAATTAAATTTTTGAAGTATTTATATTTTATACCACGCTTTCTCCTCCTTTCCTGATAATGGTCGGTTAACCGCCAACATGGACATTTTCAAATTCTTTCATATCACCACCATTATGTATGGTTGTACTAAATTATTTATATTATATAAATCTATAAATATATTTATTTTAAGTTTCTTTAATTAATTCTACTAATTTATAAGTTACATTCAATAGAATAGTAAAATCGAAGCCAAATGAGATTTTTTTAAGGAAAACATGATATCAAAATGTCTTACCTTTAACCATGGAAATTAATAAATGTAATAAAATGATTATAATTGATAAATAGTGTTAAAAATGACATTAATTTACTTATAGATAAAGGTTTTTAAAAACCTAAGTTTATTATTTAGGTAGTGGAAAAGCGATGAAATAATGCGGGATTTAAGGTAAGGGTATTCTCAAACCCAAATCCCTTTCTTTGGGTTATCCATATTTCTCATCATTTTATGAATGGATATTCCCATAATATTACTTAAATATAATTTCACTATTAATACCTTTTATTTTTTGGGATATACATGATTTCTGCCTTGCCAAAACGATTTTTAAGCCAAATACAAAGATTTTTCAAAGACTTTTCTTTCGAAAACACATCCTTGAATAATCTTGAGTTGTTTTGTATTAACTCAATAATAATTATGTTTATGCCAAATATATTTTTCATTATTAATTTGGTAACCCCAAATTTTATTCTTCAAGGCATTATTTATGAAATCCTTATGAATCCCATTCCTTTCCATGGGTTATCTCATGACTACGATTGTTATATGCTCTATGCAGCATGCATGATTATGAACATTTATGTTGTGATGGGTGGGCCTGAAATTATATAGACCTAAAATTCATTGGGTAATGTGATGTATATCATGAGATTATGTGAACTATGAATAAAAATGATGCTATATTTGTTCATAATGATGATGTTATGGTTTATGTATATATGTTATGCTTGGATATGATGCTAGTTTTGTTCATAGATATGTGTGGTATTTGACCACTATGAAATTATATTTCATTTTTATGCATATGCTACATTCCATACCTTTATCAAATGTTTCCTTCATGATTATTATGATGATTCTATTCTTATGATATGATGATGATTATTATGCTGACCCATGTTATATTGATTCATGTCCTTTATTACTCCTCTTATCGGGATTTTAGTTCACCTCTTTCTTTGATGTATATCCTTAGGTACCTACATGTACTAAAGAGAAAACGATATTTTAGAAGTATAAGAAGAAATATTTAAATAAATTTTTATGTTTTATTAAATAATTTTTTGTATGAACCTAATTTTCCCAAAACACCACACCTCTAGATCTTGGATTTATAACACTTTTTTGTTTTTATCTTAAAAATGATGTAATAGTCTTGTACTAAATAGTTAGGTCTCTATAGATACTAAATTAAGTTTTAGTGAAACCTTTCATCCTCAATCTGATGGACAACCAGAGTGAACTATTTATACTTTGGAGGATATTTTTCAAGCTTGCTCACTTGATTATGAGGTAAGTTGGGATTAACATTTAACTTTGGTTTAGTTTTCTTATAATAACAGTTTTCATTCCAATATATAGATAACACCTTTTGAGGAATTATATGGAAAGTGGTGTCAGACTCTATATTACTAAGATGAAGCAGGTGAAAAAAATTTGTTGGGATTAGAGTTGGTAGAAGAAATATATGAAAAGGAAAAGATGATACAGAAAAATATGAGGATAACTAAGAGTATAAAAAAAGTTATGAGGATATATAAAGGAAAGATCATTCTTTTGAGGTAGGTGATCATGTTTTTATTAAAGTATCTCTATGAAAAAGTGTTATGAATTTTGGTAAAAAAGGGAAGATAAGTCTATGATTCATTGGACCATATGAAATCTTGGATAAACGTGGATCAGTTACCAACTATGTGGCTTTTCCTGTAAGTTTATCTTAGGTATATAATTCATTTAATGTATTTGTGTGTGTAGAGAATGAGGATCAGTTACATTCCACTGAGGGGGGGGGGGGTGAATCAGCGATACCCTCATTTTATGAAATTTATCCCCTTTTAAATTAAACCTCTTGAATTGTGAAAAGTTCTAGATCCACTAAATAGAATCTCTCAACCTCACCTCATGTGAAGTAGTAAAATAAGAGAGGGAAGAACACAATATTTATAAGATTCATAAATAAAAGGCATACTACTTTCCATTTTTATTAGACACCCAAAAATAGATAATTCACTAATAAATAAGCGTTTGAAATTATTACTATCAACATAGGGATTACAATGCTCCTAGATCCAACTAAGAGACTTCTACTCTAACTCCAACCGAGAGGATCCGTTTTATTTTGGCATTGAACAAAAAACTTCTTCCTCTAGATCCAACTGATAGATTCCTTATACTACTAGATCCAACAAGAAGACTTACCCTTTTTTGAAGGAAATTCCACTGTAGGATGATTCTATGATCTTTCTCTACGAGATCACTGAATCAAACTTTCTTGTGTACTTCTACAATAACATCATCAATACCAGTCTTGATATTTATTCTAGATTTAGTGCAATATGAATTATCCCCAATCCTGAATTCTTTGGCACACAAGTTGATTCTTTTTCAAAAGGATATTGGATTCAAACTATTTATCTCTTAGATAAAAGAATGTATTGATATCTCCAAAAGATATTATAATAATCTATTATTTTTCTCATAACCTGCATGTACATATTTATAAAAAATATTGTGCATAGGATCTTAGTAATTAAAGGATTTAAAATCCCTTATTTAAATCCTCATTTAAATGATTTTATGAAAAAACACATTTATCCCTCATTTAAATAAAAATAACCATTGGTTATTTGGTATTATATTTCTCCAAATAAATACCCCATAAACTGTGGGTATTTATTTCATGCTTATTTGAAATATATGAATAAACTATTGGGTATATAATTTCATGCATTCTCATTTCAAATACCCAAGGATTTTGGGAATTTCTTCACACGACTTAGTGATCACCCATGGTATATGCATGCATCTCAATCACCCAAAGGAAATTAAGATACTTATTTCTTCATGATGTAAATGATCAAAGACTTTGGAAAATCTTTATTTATTCATTAAACTTATTCATTTTGAATACCCATAGCATGCATATAATTCATTATTCACATAGTATATTAAAATACACCACAACTCATCATAAATATCCAAAAGCTTGGGTATTATACATTCTTCATGTTAGATATTAATATTTGAATACTCGTGGACTATCATCATGAAACCGCTTCATTAAAAGTATATTCCTACAAGTGAAACAACATGAATATATTATCTCGATCATACCTATGTGTTAAATCCGAATCTTACTTCATCCAAATAACTTGGATTCATTAAGAAATGAAATGGCTACGGATCTCTGGTTCATGCATGATAATTCTCATGGAAATCATGTGAAACATGTATCTTGGACACTCCCAGATCAAAGGAGATTGATGTAGAATTTGGTTTGATTCATGGATGTTTGACCAAGAATTCATAATATCATCAATGGTGGAAGACCCTCGTGAGTAGATCCTTCGAACGAATGATGATGATGATACATCTCCCTTAATCAGATGTCTTAGAATAATCACATATGATGACCCATGTTCTATCCATAATTTTAATGATGTAGGAACAATATTTGACCTATAACGACCCGAGTCCGGAGCCGCATAACTGGCGCCCCATACCCGGTTCTCCACATGACCTCAAGCGTGTTTCCCCAAACGCCAGAGGCTGCCGACTAGCAGTGAGGGCCTTGGTTAGTCAGTGGGGAAACTATGCCCTCGTTTGGTAAAGTATGCAGCAGAAGAATAAGCATAAACAACAGCAGAAACAGTAATATCATGCAACAACTGAACTAAAAGTAGAAGCAATGTCTGATATAATAATGATGCAGAATGGTACATGTATCTATGGAAAGCAGTAAACAAAACAACGTGCTAAAATACAACTGAAACCAAGATACTAAATGTAAACAACAACTCTAGAAGCATCGCAGACCAAAGCCTGGTCCCATGCTCTCCAGCTCCAACCAGCAATCAAGTACCTGAGGTATAAGGTCTACAATCCCTACCTATACCTGCAACCATATAATCTGTTTGGGCCGAAAAGTAGGACCCAAGCAGGGTGTGAGACTAATCCCAGTAGGCAACCACCACAAGATTTGTACCCTACTATCAGTGAGTGATATAGCAAAAGTAAAGGTAATCAAATGCAGTAAACGATTCTACCAATTACCATTCACATTCATTTAATTACACAAATAGGGAAAACCAACAAGGTTTCTATTCCAAGATATGCAAGTAACACAACATGTATCTAAAAAGACTACCTAACACAAGCAGTACAAAACCCAAGCTTGTTCTTTGGCTTGGTGGACTCGTCACAACCAACCATCAAAATTCACACAGACTCTCTGGGTGGCTAAAACTAGCATACCCCTATAGTCCAGTCAACAAACAAGGCACAAACACTCTGGGAAGATCTTATGTCAATTCCCCTATGGTCTTGCAACGATAGATACAGACTCTATGAGGAAGAACTTACGTCTAATTCCTCCTATGGTCTCGATGTGTGGGTAAACTAAGAACACTCTTGGGAAGCACAAAGTCCTATTCCCGTAGGTCCTGCATAAGAAACTAAACCAACAGACCCTCTAGGGAAGCACTTAATTGTCTATTCCCTCTTTGATCTCCCGCACCAGGTTCTCACAGCCCTGAGCAATCCAGTCATGCATAATCGACTATTGACAGCCCTAAGTAAGTTAAACAACTACCTGGATAATATCTACCATACTTAAAAATCATTCAAACAGCAGGCAACACATGCAATCAGTGATAACAAGAAAACTAGAAATTGCAAAAGGGTTGCCTCACAGGCAACGATGCCAAACGGTGATAAACAGCTGAACGAGAGAGATAAACACCCATGGGGTGATCCTCAAACATGAAACCAAGCATAAAGTAGCAGCAATTCATCATAAGCTAAGAAAAAATCTAGGGCAGATAAACAATAGGATCAAAATCCTAAACCTGGGATACCCGATACATGGGTATCTGACACTTTGCAACCAAAACTCAAAGAACTTCAACGTAGGGCAACAAACCACCTACCTTGATCCTCGATGATCGATATACTTGAACCTCAGCCTGTGAATTGGCCTAGAACAGAGTAGATCTGCAAAAACGTCTAAAACGTTCATCCTCAGATAACTCACATGAGAGAAAGAATCAGAAAACGAGGCTAAAGAAGAACCAAGAACTCACTGCTGCGATTCTTCTGCAATCGATGGAGTTTGATTCGGACAACCGGTGACGGATCGGTGGCTCAGAGAAGAAACGGCCTCCTTAGACATTATTGATGGAATTAGGAGGAGAAGAATATGTTTTCCGTCATTAGGCGCAACCCCGTGTCAATTAATGAAATAAAAAAAGAACACGATGTGTACTCTTAAAGTACACGACGTGTAGTGGGTTTTTCCATACTCCGACAAAATCGGCCTCCACGTCACCCCTACACACCGTGTGTGTGGCCCGGTCTTGGCCAACACATGGCTTCGAGTGGCTGAGGAGTACACGGCGTGTACTCACAAAGTACACGGCGTGTACTCTAAAAATTTCCAGATTCTCCATTTTCCCTTAAAAAGCCCGTAAAAGAGATCCGTACCTGAAACCGAAGCTCCGGGTTCTTAAAAACTTCCCCCATTAAAGAAATTCGTCCCCGAATTTCCCTAGAAAGGCGTAGAAGAAGAAAACTCGAACAACTCTGGCCACTGTGATCGCATATCAGCCTCCCTCTCCAAAGTCTTATCCCGTATACGGCCGTGCTGCCATAGAACCCGTACCAGAGGAACAGATCGGACACGAAGTAATTTTGCACTACGATCAAAAATCCTGATAGGATGCTCCTCGAAAGATGCATCCTGCTCTAACTCAACCTCCTAGGGTTGAAAAACATGAGGAGGGTCTAAGAAATACCATCGAAAATGAGAAATATGAAAGACGTCGTGCATAGCCTGGTAACTCTGAGGTAACTACAACCTGTAAGCAACCAGCCCGACTCTCTCTAGAACCTCAACAGCCCGACGTATCTCAGTGAGAGATTACCCTCTCTCCAAATCCTCTTGTGTCCCAACCTCAGTGCGACACGCAGGAAAACCTGATCCCTGACCTCGAACTCCAGAGGTCGTCTCCACCGATCCGCATAAGACTTCTGCTGAGACTGTGCTGTCGCTATCCTCTTCCAAATCAAATCTATCTTTTTTGAGGTCTCCTGAACAAGATGAGGTCCCAGCAAGGCTGCCTCTCCTACCTCTAGCCAGCATAAAGGTGATCAACATGGCCTACCATATAAAGCATCTTAAGGTTCCATCTAAATAGTCTCCTGAAAACTGTTGTTGTAGGAGAACTCCACCAGAGGAATATGCTTCTCCCAAGAACCACCAAAGTCTAGAATGTAAGCTCGGAGCATATGCTCAAGAACCTGGATCGTACGGTCAGACTGGCCATCAGTCTGAGGATGGTATGCTGTACTCAAAAGTACATGTGTACCCAACGCCCTCTGTAGCCCCTGCCAGAAGTGCGAAGTAAAACATGCATCCCTGTCTGAAACAATGGAGTGTGGAACTCCATGCAGATATACAATCTCTCGGATGTACAACCGTCCCAGCTCATCAACACTGAATGTCTCCTTGATCGGCAAGAAGTGTGCAACCTTCATGAGACTATCCACTACAACCCAAACCACATCATTTCCTCGAGGTGATCTCGGTAAACCTGTCACGAAGTCCATTGAGACATCATTCCATTTCCACTCAGAAATGGGTAACTGCTGCAAAAGCCCTACTGGTCGCTGATGCTCTGCCTTCACCTGCTGACAGGTGGAACACCGCATAACAAAACCAGCCACATCCTTCTTCATACCTGGACACCAATACTGACGGTGCACATCTCGGTACATTTTGGTGACACCAGGATGAACTGCCCAAGCTGAAGCATGAAACTCCCACATCATCTCCTCACGTATGTCCACTGAAACCCATACGCGGCCATGAAAATGTATCACCTCGTCATCGCCCACTGTCCACCCTAGAGTAGGGTCTCCATATGACACACCCCCCGTAGGACTAGGACTTCAATGTCTGATATCTTCCTCATTCGAAATAGATCAAAAAGGGTAGAGGTAACAACTACAGAAGAAAGAACCGTCTGACCCTATCTGTCGTGCACCTCCAGATGCATCTCAGAGAACAGAGCCATGAGATGCCACTCACTGCTGGCCTCCTGAACTGCTTGAATCTGAGTCCTCCTGCTCAGTGCGTCTGCCACAACATTGCCTTTCCCAAGCATTTAAGCAAGCTCGAAGTCGAATGATTGTAGGTACTCGAACCACCTCTGTTGTCTCAGATTCAAGTCATGCTGCATGAAGATATACTTGAGGCTCTTTTGGTCAGTATATACCATGAAATGCTATCCCATGAGATAGTTCCTCCAACAACGCAAATCATGAACAACATCAGCCAACTCCAAGTCATGCGTAGGATAGTTCTTCTCATGTGGCCTCAACTATCGAGATCCGTACGCGACAACACGATCTTCCTGCATAAGCACTGCTCCAAGACCGATGCCAGATGCATCATAGAAAACTGTATAACTCTTTCCCGGCTCTGGAAGAACTAGAATTGGTGCTGAAGTCAATCTCCCCTTCAACTCCTGGAAGGCTGAGTCACAAGCTTCTGACCAAACGTACTTCACAACTTCTTAGTCAAGCATGTCAAAGGTGCTGCTAAGCGTGAGAAGTCCTGTATAAACCGCCTATAGTAACCAGCCATCCCCAAGAATCTTCGTACCTCGAAGACATTATTTGGCTTCTCCCAGGTGACTACTGCTCTCACCTTCTCTGGGTCTACTGATACTCCTGTCTCTGAGATGACATGGCCTAGGAAGTGAATCTCATCCTTCCAAAAGTGGAACTTTGAGAGTTTGTAATAAAGCCGATGCTCCCTAAGTGTACTCAAAACGATCTCAAGATGGGTTGCATGGTCGTGTCGAGTGTGAGAGTACACCAAGATATCATCCACGAAGACCATGATGAAGGAATCCAAGTAAGGATGGAACACTCGGTTCATCAGTGCCATGAAAACTGCTGGAACGTTCGTAAGGCCAAACGTCATAATCGTATACTCGTAGAGGCCATACCTGATCCTGAAGGCTATCAGAGGTATATCTGAAGGCCTAACGCGCAGCTGATGATAGCCGGATCTCAAGTCGATCTTCAAGAACACCCTGGCTCCTCGAAGATGATAAAAAAGATCATGAATCCTCGGTAAGGGATATCGGTTATTGACTGTCAACTGGTTCAACTTCCGATAATCCACGCAAAGCCGTAAGGTACCATCCGCCTTCTTCACAAACAACACTGGTGAACCCCAAGGGGAAGTACTGGGTCGGATGAAACACTTAGCCTGAAACTCCTCCAACTGCTTCTTGAGCTCTTGCAACTCAGGTGTAGCCATCCTATAAAGAGGTATGGATACTGGTGCAGCTCCTGGAACAAGATCAATCGAGAAGTCTACCTCACACTCCAGAGGCAAACCAGAAAAGTCTTCTAGAAAGACATCTAGAAAGAGATCAACCACTGGAGGAAAATCTAACTGTGAAGTCCCCTGGTCGTCCAGATATAAACTATCAATCTGGGCTGTAAAACTGCCCAACCCATGATGCTCTGGTCCAGCTCTGCTTTCCTGGACATCCCATTCACCCTTGTGAAGAAAATACCCACCCTCTGGTGACGTGAAACTCACCCTGCGGTGATAACGGTCGACAAAGGCCTAAAAAGGAACTAGCGAATCCATTATGAGAATGAAATCATAAACTGTCATCTCAAGGACATAAAGATCCCATACGAAGTGACACCCACCAACCTCGAGGGGGCACTCCTTGCACTGACGCACATTAGAATTTCTATGTCCCAAAGGAGTGTCTAGTGCCAAGGTATCCTCAGAAGTAAGGACAATGAGTCTAAGGCTCTCCACAGTGTGCACAAAAATAAAGCTATGAGAAGCTTCGGTATCGAAAAGTGTAGAAGATAAAACTGAGGATACTAGGATAGTACCTCAAACTGTGGAAGGTCCAGGATCCTGCTCCCGATGAATCTGCTCTACTGCAAACGTCTGGCCAGTACCGCAACCCTTTGTAGCAGCCTGATATCCCCGAGATAATCCCCATTGAGCCTAACCACTGCGTCCGCAACCTCTAACCTGGCCTAAATGACCTGAAGAAATCCATCCCCCAGTCAACTGCGAGACTGGTAATCCTGCTCCTGAACGAGGGGTAGAAATAGATCCTCCTTCACTAGCTGCCGGAAGAATAACCCTGCAAAAACGTTGCAGGTGACCCATCTTGCCGAAATCTCGGCACTCCACTGGATCCCTCGGGCACTGAGGCTTCTTATGCCCGCTATTTCCGCACTGATAGCACCCCACCTGGTTTCCAGAAGGAAGATCTCGTCTACCAGAAGATATACCTCGCTTCCTCGAGTCACCTCAAGTAGACTCTCGGTGGCGCTTCCTGCTGTCAGTTTGAAATGACTCAGCCTTGTATGCTGAACCACCTTGGTCAACAGCTCCAGTATCCCTTAGATTTATTTCAGTGAGCAGCGCCTAGTTGACTATCAGAGTAATAGAATTCAACTGGAAAACGTTCACCTGTGATCTGATCTCTGGTTTGAGGCCTTCCTCAAACTTCCTCGTAAAAAACAGCTCGTCATTCCCCAGAATGGGAGTGAAACGCTGTAACTCATGGAAGTGGGAGGAATAATCCATAACCGAAATAGTACCCTACTACAGGTTCATGAACTCCCTGGCCCTGTCGGCCCTCAGCATCGCTAGAGAGAAGTAGTCGTAGAACGTATGCTGGAATTCGTCCCAAGCCATAGTCCGCTGGCGCCCTGCCTGTGAGACTACATCCCACCATATCTTGGTAGAATCTCGTAGCATGTAAGTCGAGAGCTTCACCCGTCTATATGGGGGTGTCTCCAGATGCTCGAAGATGGAAATAATGGTTTCTAGCCATGACTCTGTAACCTGAGGTCCTCCATCCCCTGTGAAAGTGGGAGGATGCTGATGCTGAAAGACTCACGTCAGATCTGCCATAGACGGGGCAGGATGATGAGCTCCCTGGAAGGTTTGCATGAACCTCATGAAACCCTCTCTAAACTAAGCGTCCGCACCAGTGTCTGGAATCACTGCGGGTGCCATGTTCGGAATGATCGATGGAACTACAGGTAGTCCCTGGTCTGCCGTATCAGGCATACGATTGCTGCCTGGTTCCTGGCGTGCAACGGGAGGACGTCTTGTTACCATAGCTCTGAAATACCAAATCACACCTTCATTAAAGACGAACACAGTTGCAACACAAGAGAGTAAAATGGAATAGGAGGGAAAAAACTTTAAAAACTGGAAAAAACATGACTACACGGCGTGTAATACCACTACACGGCGTGTTTCTTAAAATTTTGCCCAAGGCGTGTATATTGGCCATACATGTATATGTAAACTCCCCGAATACACGACATGTTCTTAAACTACACGGTGTTTATTGACCCTTTTCTCCCTGCCCAGTTACTCCTACATGACTAAGTCACACAGACTGTCCCAGCCGAAGACTACACGGCGTGTTTGAGGCAAACACGACGTGTACTGGACACGTCTTACCTGGCCCGTGTTGTTAGCGACATGGCCTGACACATGGTCAACACTACACGACGTGTTCCTAAGAGACACAACGTGCACTTGAAGGGAAACCTTGGCCCGTGTTGTTCGTGACACGGCTGGGTACTCGGCTGTTCCTTACACGGTGTGTTCTGAACAAACACGGTGTGTACAGAAGAGGATAACATCGACTCGTATTTTTCAAGACACAGCCGGGTACCTGGGAAGGGATACACGACATGTGAATACCGAACACGGCGTGTACTAAACACGCATTAACTGGCCCGTGTTGTTAGTTACACGACCGGGCTCCTAGTTAACCTCTACACGGCGTGTACCTAAAGTACATGATGTGTTTCTGAAAACCACTTACAGCTCCGTGTCCCTGTCCACACGGTCAGTGACACAACCAAAAACTACAAGGCGTGTATATATAAAGTACACGCCGTGTATTCTGGGTTTTTCAGAACAGTAGCCTCAGAACTACACCGGAGACCAAAAAACACAGAAAAACAAGGGTTAAGGTGCCAAATTCCGATCCGTGGTGGCCCATACTCCCCGAGAATCAAAGCTTGGAATTATAATGATTCACATAACAAGCCACAGTATAAGAACTCACGACCCACAAAATTCCGATCCTTAAGGGCCCATAACACCTCTAAGATCAAAGTTTGGCGTCCGTGATAAGAAAACTCCAAACAACGATACCCTATCAACATAGCAGGTATTCTATCACAGAAGCTATCACAACAACATGCATTGTCTATCACAAATCCTATCACAACAGCATGCAATCTCTAATGCAACCTAGATGGCATGAAAAGATGCATGGAATGTGATCTTCTAACATATGCCTATATGATGCATGAGATGGCATACCCTCATCTCATCGGGTTGCAATAAAATAGAACCGCAATCATATAAACAGTAACAACACAAAACAAGTGTATCACCCAACGGTGAAATATAATAAACTGTAACACTTGCAAAAACTGAAAATTTCTATTATGAGGTAATGTAGATTTTCCCTGTACACAGGTTAATTACTCCCGGGCACAGTTAAGTACTAACTACCCATTTATTCCTATCCCTTTCTATTGGCGCAAAACAGTAAGGCAATAGAAAATAAGAAAACCCCCTCTGATACCACTTTGTAACGACCCGAGTCCGGAGCCGCATAACTGGCGCCCCATACCCGGTTCTCCACATGAACTCAAGCACGTTTCCCAAACGCCAGAGGCTGCCGACTAGCAGCGAGGGCCTTGGTGAGTCAGTGGGGAAACTATGCCCTCGTTTGATAAAGTATGCAACAGAAGAATAAGCATAAACAATAGCGGAAACAGTAATAGCATGCAACAACTGAACTAAAAGTAGAAGCAATGTCTGATATAATAATGATGCAGAATGGTACATGTATCTATGGAAAGAAGTAAACCAAACAACATGCTGAAATATAACTGAAACCAAGATACTAAATGTAAACGGTAACTCCGACAGCATCGCAGACCAAAGCCCGGTCCCATGCTCTCCAGCTCCAACCAGCAATCAAGTACCTGAGGTAGAAGGGCCACAATCCCTACCTATACCTGCAACCATATAATCTATTTGGGCTGAAAAGAAGGACCCAAACAGGGTGTGAGACTAATCCCAGTAGGCAACCACCACAAGATTTGTGCCCTTATGTCAGTGAGTGATATAGAAAAAGTAAAGGTAAGAAAATGCAGTAAACGATTCTACCAATTACCATTCACATTCATTTAATTACACAAACAGGGAAAACCAATAAGGTTTATATTCCAAGATATGAAAGTAACACAACAGGTATCTAAAAAGACTACCTAACACAAGCAGTAAAAAACCCAAGCTTGTTCTTTGGATTGGTGGACTCGTCACAACCAACCATCAAAATTCACACTGACTCTCTAGGTGGCTAAAACTAGCAGACCCCTATAGTCTAGTCAACAAACAAGGCAAAAACACTCTGGGAAGCTCTTACGTCAATTCCTCTATGGTCTTGCAATGATAGCTACAGACTCTCTAAGGAAGCACTTACGTCTAATTCCTCCTGTGGTCTCAATGCATGGGTAAACTTAGAACACTCTCGGGAAGCACAAAGTCCTATTCTTGTAGGTCCTCCTTATGAAACTAAACCAACAAACCCTCTAGGGATGCACTTAATCGTCTATTACCTCTTTGATCTCCCGCACCAGGTTCTCACAGCCCTGAGTAGTCCAGTCGTGCGTAATCGACTGTTAGCAGCCCTACGTAAGTTAAAAAACTACTTGGATAATAGCTACCATACTTCAAAAGCATTCCAACAGTAGGAAACACATGCAATCAGTGATAACAAGAAAACTAGCAATTTCAAAAGGGTTGCCTCATAGGAAACAGTGCCAAACAGTGATAAACAACCGAACATGAGAGATAAACACCCATGGGGTGATCCTCAAACATGAAACCAAACATAAAGTAGCAGCTATTCATCATAATCTAACAAACAATCTAGGGAAGATAAACAATAGGATCAAAATCCTGAACCAGGGATACCCGATACAAGGGTATCCAACACTTTGCAACCAAAACTCAAATAACTTCAATGTAGGGCAACAGACCACCTACCTCGATCCTCGATGATAGATATACTTGAACCTCGGCCTATGAATTGGCCTAGAATGGAATAGATCTGCAAAAACGTCTAAAACATTTATCCTCAGATAACTCACAAGAGAGAAAGAATCAGAAAACGAGACTAAAGAAGAACCAAGAAATCACTGCTGCGATTCTTCTGCAATCGACGGAGTTCGATTCGGACAACCAGTGACGGATCGGTGGTTTGGAGAAGAAACGACCTCCTCGGACGTTCTAGACAGAATTAGGTGGAGAAGAAGATGTTTTCCGTCATTAGGCGTGACCCCGGGTCGATTAATGAAATAAAAAAAAGTACACGGCGTGCACTCTTAAAGTACACGGCATGTAGTGGGTTTTTCTGTACTCCACCAAAATCGGCCTCCACGTCACCCCTACACACCATGTGTGTGGCCCGGTCTTAGCCAACACACAACTTTGAGTGGCCGAGGAGTACACGACGTGTACTCACAAAGTACATGGCGTGTACTCTGAAAATTTCCAGATTCTCCATTTTTCCTTAAAAAGCCCGTAAACGAGATTCGTACCTGAAACCGAAGCTCCGGGTTCTTACATGACCGTGCACTTGTCCCACATAGATTTTTCTCATGATCTACACCATTATTTATTACCAAATTCTTACTATTATTGGTTTGAGATAGTGATGGGGGTTCAACACACGTACACACTTTCACCCACACCTCAGGGGTCGTGTCTCACCTACATAGCCCACATGCACCCTATAAGCTCAATACAACCCATGCACACCTTATACATGGGTGTACTCTTATGGTCCTATACAGGGCCCACCCACTCCTTATCCACCATGCAGTATCCTTTGTCCAGCTCTCCCATGGGGTAGACCCTTGGGTCTTCGAAAAGTGCGTGAGGGTTAGCCTTGTTGGCTTATGTGGTTGGACTTATATTTTTATTAAACTCAAATAAAAATAAATTTATTATAAGTGTAAAATATAATGTCAAAAAAAAAAATTACAAACCACTTCTCAACCATCTCCTCTTCATCTTCACCTATTCTTTATGTAAAATGTAAACATATCTTACAAGGGCTTCTCTTAATTCATCTTGCAATAATGAAACATTACATGACCTTTACTTCATTCATCACACAATATATAATTTATTTTTTCACAAAAACGTTAATTCTTATTCTTAATTTCATGTAAGTAATAATTTTCATGTTCTTATACTTTTTTCATACAATTTTCTCTCATAATAATATGTATTTAACATTTAAATATCAGCTTTAACAATCATCAGAGTTAACATGGAAAATTGATCAATCATGAAATCCATTTCCATCAAGTGAATACATAAAAATTTTCCAATAATAAACACTTAATCTTCACTCATATATTGAATTATTTACAAAATTTTAAACACTCAGGCATAACACGTTGTTAAGAAAATATGTGCTTGATATATCTCATGTTTTGAGCCATAAAGTTGTTCAATTGGAAGAAAACAATTCTTATAAGGAACAACTAGTATAGATTCTTGAAAATATAGAGAAAGAGTTATATAATAATATTGTTAATTAAGTTAAGGTTTTATGGAAAAACCATATGGTTAAAGTAAAAACATGAGAATGAAAAAAAGTTATGAAGGAAAAATATCATCACTTGTTTAAGTAATGAATAAAATTACAAGAAAATAATTTCTAAAATTGGATAAGAATGTACCAAACTAGTTAAAGTTAAGATAAAATCAATTTTAGTCTTTAATAATATCCATTAATTATATTTTATATAGTTATATTCATTATAATAATATTAAATATTTTTTTCAATAAAAAAAGAAATAATGTTATTCTTATTAAATTCATTTTAATGTATTATAAGGTTTTATTTAAAAGATTATTTTATAAATTTTAGAATTTTAATTTTAAAAAATTAACTTAATTTTTGAAATCCTCATATAAAATTTATGTTAGGGTAAAATTTTGGGTTTTTATAAAAAATATTGTTTTTTCTATAAATAGTAAAAAATGCAATTTTTTTTTGTAAAACTATCTTTTCTTTTCATTAAATAATGAAATTTAAAATTAAAATTTTATAGTAAAGTAAAATTATTATACTTTTATTATAAATAATATAAATAATTATAAATGAATCATCATTATACCTAATTTTGGCGTAAGTTCATTTTTTTCTAAAAAATGCATTTTTCTAAAAACGGTGTTTTGTTGCATTTTGTGTTTTATCATAAATTATTTTTTTTCAATTTATAGAAAATGAATCTTAAAAAATGGATTTAATATTTATAATTATGAGTTCCATTTTTTTTAAATAGATCATTTTTATTTTTTTCATTAAGAATAGTAATTGTAGTAAATATTTTTCACCATAGTAATGGTAAATCGAGAAATTAAGGTTAAAAATAATGTGATAAGGCCAAAAAATATCCATAAATACACTATTTATTTTATTTTATAAGTTTATTTGTACCATTAACATAAAATTATTGAACATTTTTCAATTTAATCTCACTTTTCTTCGTTAACAACCTTAATGTAATTTTAAATAAATAATAAAAACAAAATTTTTATCTATTTGTTTTAATATCTATAATTATTTTTGGAGATGAGCCCGTAAAGGGAATAGCTAAGATAGGGTTCCCCCCGTGCCGCCTTCCTCTCCACAGCTGCAGATTGGCTGAGGATCTCTCTTTGGTGCTCCTACTCGGTGCGTTTGTGGTGTGATTTACCCTCCAGTGGTGGCGTCGTGCAGGATCGTCACTTTTGAAAGACCCCACCACTTGCTTTGTTTCATGGAGGCATGGTTTTGGTTCGGATATCGAGCTCCATATGCGGCAGACTAATGTTTCCCTCATGTTTCATGTCGGATGTGGGTGTGTTGGGAGGATCTGCTCTCTTTGCATAAGATTGAAGGTAGCAGCGGGATCTATGACTCTGGTCCTCTATAAGGTATTCTTTCAGTGAGGTTCAGAAGGTACTCTTTTTTCTTTCTCTTAATCTACTCTTGTTCCTGGTGGTGGCTTTGTCGGTCGAGGTTGGTGGTTCCAGGCAAGGTTGTGCTTCTTCGTGAGACCATTCCTCTTCAAACTCTGCTCTGGCATCTTGATCCTTCGTTGCTCTCTGAGTCAGTCTGCAGTGGTGGTTTCAAGAGGCTTTAAGAGGTGCTATTTTTTCAGCCTTCAGTGTTCCAGGAGGGATGTTAGGTCTGCGATGGGCATGGTTCTCTCTTGGAGGTGGTCTGGTTTTCAGCCTTGATGAAGTCGATGTTGGAAGATGTTATGCGGTTTTTGTTTCGATTCGAAGGTGAAATCATGTTCTATCTTTGGTGATGGGTTGACACCTCAGTTTTATGTTTTATGGTTTGTTTTTGACAATGGAAACAAGTCCATCTTGAGGGATTCAGATTTACGGTGATGTGATGACGACGAGGAGTGGATTGTGATTCTGGGAGTGCCTCGAGGAGGATCATGGACTGAGGTGATGCCGTGTATGGTTTTTGAAGGTTGGATCTTGTTTTTTGAATTTGAAATCTGAATTTGTGTTTTGATGTTTTGGGGTGGATTTTGGAGCTTGTTTGTGAGGTTTGAAATTTGGTATCTTGGTGTTTGAAATTTGGTATCTTGGTGTTTGAAATTTGGCATATTGTGAGGTTCCCACTCACCATTAAAGTGGATTACTCAGAAAATAGAGAAAAGGATTTGAGGAATAGAGATAAAAAGAGGTTTGTTTAGTTATAAATATTTATTTTAAATTTTAATGGTTTTTATATTGTTATTTTTTAAAATTTTTAATTATGAAATAAGTACCTTAAATTCTTACGCAACACCAACACAGTGCTTGTGCAAACCATTGAAAAAAAATTGTAAATGATTTTAAAAACTCTAAAATTAATGTTTTTGGGTGAGTTATAGTGTCCAATGAATTTTATAGATATATATAACATATTAAGAATTTTTTAAAATTTTATATTAAAAATAAATTATTATCATGATGAATTTAAGGCTAAATTAAATGAATAGTTCCAAAAATGACATTACTGATATTTTATAAAAAGCAATAATTTATTAAGTGATTTAAAATTAATAAAAATATTATCTTAATTAAAGTGAATATTATATAGTTTATAATATCAAACATGGTCCATTTATGATTCACTTTTCCATTTATAGTAAATTTCTTCACTCCTTCTGTGTAAAAAACTTCGATACCACGATAATCACCAAAAGGGTTTACATGGGGTTAAAACTAAGAAATAAGGGTGAAAACACCATATAAATGTTTAAAAAATTTATTTTATGAGAGGATTTAGAATAATACTCATCATATATTTTATATATATCAATTTGGTTCCATTTTTCAGGAAAATTAATTTATATTAATTTAATACTTTATGTAATTCCAACAGTGCCCCTCCCCTCACTTGTAAATGGGAACCCCATCTCCTCTCTTCTTCACACATTTGAGCACTATAGTTGTAACACACCAAGATTTAAAAAAATAAATATATTCTTTATATCATATAAGACATGAAACACCGAGCTTAAACAAACTGTGAAGTAATATTATTTTAAATATGGCCATTATAACCTAGCCATTAAATTGGTAGGTATGAATAATATTAACTTCTTTATGAAATTTATATATAAACACAAAAAAACACACACAGACATATATATATGTCCAACTCAATATAAATTTATTTATAAATTTTTAGTAAATAATTAATCAAATTTTTTGGTAAAGTAATTTTATTCAAAAAATATGTTTTCTTCAAAAATGATTTTTATTGCTTTTTGTGAGAAAATATTATAATTAATTTATAGAAATTTTAGAAAATTTATTTCATAAAGTTAAATTAATTTATGAAATAATCCTACCAAAATTAACTTAGGGTGAAATTTTGGGATTTTTTGGAAAATATTGATTTTTAATGAATAGTGAAAATACTGATTTTTGTAAAAATTTCATTTCTGTTCAATAAATTATGTAGATTAAAATTTACATTATGTTTTGAATATGATTTTAAGTAAAATAAGATTAATTTATTTGTATTTAATCTAATTAATTACAATTTGATCATATTTATACTGTATTTTAGTAAGTTAATTTTTGAGTTTAAAAATGGGTTTTTTTCTGAACACTGTTTTAAAGTTAATAATGTTTATCCATTTCAATTAATTAAAACAAACCCTAATGAGAAATTATTTAAATTAAATATTTATATTATTTATAAATAAATAATAATTGAAATTTATACAATTATTTTTACCAGTGATAGAGTTAATATAATATCATCTTATGCTTGAAAATATATTTCTTGAAAAACCGTTTTTTCATAACATCTGCAGGTTTTAATTTAAATTAAATCATACCAATTATATGAATTTAATATATTTAAATGGATTGTATATTTTTAATAATAATAATAATTTATTTTATCTAATAATTCCAACTTAATTTTTTGTCATAATGAATAGTAAAAAGAGTAATTTTTTTACCACGGTTAAGGTGAAAATAGGTTTACCGAGGGGTTAAACTAAAAAATAAGTGTTAAAATGACCTAAAAACTTGTCTAAAATATATTTTATGGATATATTTAGATCTTATATCATCTAATTAGAAGTAATGTCCCATTTTTGAGTATTTTTCATGTGAAAAATGTTGTAATCACTTTTTCTTTTAAAAAATTACAAGTGTGCTACTCACCTCACTTATCAAAGGGCACCCCCTATCCTCTACTATTCAAACCTTAAAATAATTTTGATTCAGAAAATACCTACTCAAATCCTTTAATTACTTGCACAACCATTTTCTAGATTCCTAGGTTTTATTATAAATCTACCATAAGAAGGATTTTCGTTCTAACTAAAGAGGTTGTTCGAAGAATAGGTATCGTGCTTAACCAAGCGTTTTATTTTATTTCTTCTTCCAACTCCATAAAATATTATTCAATTATGATGATATAATAAAAAAATTATCTCCCATATAATTATATGTTATTATGTTAATTCAATAACCTAAATCCATCTCCTTTTACATCAAATGGGAAATAAAAAAATTATTCATGTGTACAACAGACTACTACCTTGCAAACCGATATAATTCGTTTTTCATCATTGCCGCTCATATATTGTTATAATTATAGACTTAAAGTATATATATTATATTTTAAACTTAATTATACTAATTTAATTATTATATTACATATACATTTTTTATTCTCATTTTTTTAAGGGACATCATAATGTCACTCGTGTGTATGACATACTACCGCCTCATGAAGCGATGTGATTCATTTTTCACTAACGCTTTTCATAGATTGTAATAAGGTTAAAGTTAATAAATATATATGATATATATATATATATATATATGAAATATTTATTATATTCATGATAAATTTATCATTCTTAAAAGATAATATATCACTTTCTTTCTTACCTTTCCACTGATTGAAAAATGATAATATCGTTTATGCTTACGTGCAGACTACCTCCTCCACGAAGCGATGTGATTATTTTTTAATCACCGCATAAAATAGATGATATATATAAGTATATTTAATTAAATAATATGGTATTTATTATATCATGGTAAATATTTAAAGTCAAAATATTAATTACCTTATTTTTATAATGATTGTTGAAAATTGAAATGTTACTCATGAGTACATATGACCTACCATCTCTATGATTGTAAAAAAATTCATTTTTCATAAAACAATATCATGATTGATTTTAGAAGTATAATTTATATATTAAAAATGACATTTATTTCATTATTATTATTCTGTATATGTTGAAATAATGTCCTCTCTGACCACAGAAAACATACCGTAATTGTTTTGAAACAATGAACCGAACGTCCTCATAACACCCGACATGGACTTAGCTGGTTAAGTATTTAAATATGTAATTAAAAAAAAGATAAATGATTTAATAATAGGTAATTAAACCTAGAAAATGGTATTAATAAATAAAATAATTTATATTATTTTATTATATAGAAGTTAAAGGGCATACCTGGAAAGTCTGGACTTGAGGTAAGGGTTTCTCATCTCACTTTTAATTCTTTGAGACATATGCCATATTAAACACTATTTTTATTTTGTGGTGTATATAATACACATGAATTTATTTTATGATTATTTTCATAAAAATTATTAGTATTTACAAATCCATATGATGGTTCCCTTTCATGATGTTTTGATCTAGAGATTACCAAAACCATAAGGGACTTCATCAAAATTTTTCTTTATTGAGGCATATTTTAATGCCACACAACTAATTTATTTTATAGGATGTATATTGTAGAGGCCCGAAGCTTGACGTACATGGACATTAAATTACTTTTGCGGAATACTTAATACATAACAAAAACAGACACAAAAGGACCATAATAGTTTAGTGTCTTTGGAAACTCGGAAAAATAATCTTCTAATCATGGTGAAAGATCTTCAACATCTCCCATAAAGATCTTCCCCTTTTCTTTTCTTACCTAAAAGATTTCTTTATATCCTAGGGAAAATAAAACATATAAAGGGTGATATCAAATTCTCAGTATGGGTAAGCATGGATAAAATAAAACAAATCATATACAATTTAACTTAAAAACATGAACATAATGTTTAAACATCAAAATCTTGAGCAATGACATAAAACATGGTAGTACATAAGAAATATATCATAAAGAAACATTAATCATGATAAAATAGCATGGGAATAAAACATGTAATTGTGGCATCCATTAAGCACATGTAATTATTTCTATAGTAGCCAAGGCATTGCTGCCAAGACCATCTTAGTGGAAAAAGTCCCTTACTGAACCGGGTTTACTTGCCGTTCCAGCCCTGTCTTACTGAACCGGATTTACTTGCTGTTTCAGCCATGTCTATCTCATGAGATATAAATCTTTACCCAATTCATTAGAGGGAGATATAGGTCCCACCCATCTCATAATTAAATCATTCTTACTTTTTCCACAAAATAAACATACATCTTTCATAATAACCCAACTAATACAATGGGTTTTATAAACATCATCCCATCATCACATAATCTATATAAAAGAAATGGATATCATTTCATAATAATAAAAGTGAAACCATTTAAATCATAGAGAAATTATAATTGAAACATACACATATGAAATAATGTCATCTTAGATAGAAAAATGGTTTTGATAAAACACTTGAAATGAATTCTTGAGGAAAATATCCTTTCTTCTTCAAAATCAATTTCTTTTCACAAAACATCATGCAATTTTAAAAGAAAGAGATTTTTTTGAAAATAGTCATGAAATATTTTGTAGGAAGCTTCATGAAAATAAGGCTTTATAAAACCGTAAAAATCCTTTCATGCCTTATAAGTTAAAAAAAACATTCTTCTCGTACTTTTGTCGGAAAAGTCAAAAAGTACCTCATAAAAGAAATATTCCTTCCATATGATGTGGTAAAAGTAGAAAAGGGTAAAAATGAATTTAAACATACATGGAAGAAAAGTAAACATTTTATGAAAACATTTTTAGAACATATGGACATGGATAATAATCATAACCCCAGTAAATACTTACGAATAAACAATCTCGGATAAGAATGAGATTGGAATAATTATCCCTTACCTTAGGTCCGATATGCTTCATACGTATCCGAACCTCCTGTATAATAATTTAAATAATTCCATTAACTTATTACATAATCATATTCATTGTTATGATATCATATATGGTTCACTTATGACTTTATATTACCTGTTCTTTTGTAAATCCCATGTTAAAGCAACGTTTTGGGTAAAAGCGTCTTATTTATCGTACGTGTTTGGACTTGTTGTTCTTGATGTTATTATTACTTATATCATGATTTACTTACTTCCAGAATGTAAATAATTATTTATATATAATATATATTCATTATATATCCAGAATATACATGTATTTATAATAGTACATAACTTATGGAGGTAAGAAATGAAATGCACCGTTCATGGAGACGGTAAGCCGTACGTACGCATGAACGCTACGTCCATTTCTATTATTATTTTAATGTAATAGGTATATTATAATTCCATTATAATATCATATATAATATCATTAACTCTATCCTTTATACATCCCACATAAGGCATTAACAAATCACATCACTTTGAGGGGGCGGTAGTCCGCACTTCCTCAAATGAGATTATCGTATTTACCAACTATGGAAACCATAAAGGCTTGATATAATTGGGAATTAAAGAAGCATAAGGAAATAATAAACATAATATATATCATATATGAATACATTTCCATCATAATGGCCACCATGAGAGGCGGTAGGAGAAAATCGAACAATCATCATTTCGTGAGGTGTTAGTTTGCCATCCACAGAAACATTATATTCTTCATCCATTAGATGGAGGTGTGTGTAAGTTTAGTTCTAATACTTCTCATAAAAACATCCTATTATTTTGAGTATATTGGTGTTTTCACAAAAGAAAGGATTAAAAAGAGTTTAGGGGTTGGAGAAGTAGAATAAAAGAAAACAACTTAAGAGAAACTATTACCTTTAATTTGGGTAACTTCCTTTGGTTTGAACAAAAATGACTTCTTGAAGTGCCTTATGCCTAATGTAAGGCTTCTAGGGGGAGTATAGGGATGTAGGGAGCTTATTTTTTCAGAGTTTGGACGAGCCAAAAGGCTTGAGAGGTGTGATGAATTGCATATAAGTGGTATCCTTTTATAAGGGAGTGGAGGGGCTCTTTAGGAAAGTGTGAAAACATTATTTTATTATAAACTTATATTCGGTTTCAAGAGGTCCAAAAACACATTAATGTCGAAGATAAGATGAATCATATTCGAAATAAAATCATCCAATAGGAATTGGACAGGTTTTGGATAATATTTTAATCATTATAATCTTATTTATTTAAATCATTTATTAATGAGGTAAATACTGCATCATTATTGTGTCATAAATAATTTAATTTATTTGATGTCTAAAAATTATAAAAAAATACCAACATGTAGGAAATATTTTTAGATTTCCAATGAATATTTATAGTCGAAAAGATAATTTATATAGTCCCTTATAAAAATTAATTACTAAAGGATTTTTTGTTAATGCCAATTTTGTCTTTACATTAAATTAATTAATCTAATGTGTCATTGTCTTTCATAAGTGGCTCCATGGGGTCCCAAAATCGACCCAAGGATGACCATGTTCGGAAATTACTCATCCAATAAGGTTTGGACAAGTGTTAAGATAATTTTGAATTATTATAATATTCTTTTAACCTTGAATTACCCTATTTACCTTTAACCGTGGTAAATAAAAGTAAAAAGTTACTATTCACCAAAAATTACTTTTATCTAATTGAACCACATTTTACTATTTGATATTAACCGTGTCTCTTGGATTTTAAAAATTCAACTCACAGAAGCGGTAAAATTAAGTTTTATGAACAATTGCAAAAGCTCCTAGGAGGTGGGTAAAAGACGGTGAAAAGTTCAATACAATTTTTATAAATCTAAAATTATTATAAAATGATTCCAATTAATTTCATTGAACTTATATAAGTATTATGTATCTATTTTTACCTAAAATAAATTTAAATAAAATAAACTATTATTTAAATAAAAAGTCGGTTTTAACCAAAAACTCAGTGTTTTCACTATTCATAAAAAATTGAAGTTTTTCAGAAAAATACCAAAAATTCAGCCTAAGCTATATTTGATATTCAAAATTCAAAAATGATGTCCATTTTTCCAAATTCGAAACATAAAAGTGGAATTAATTAATTTTAAAAGTAATTCCCTTTATCAAAACAAATATCATGTTTTTAAGAAACAATAACTATCAAAAGATCGACACTTGTTTATGTCCAAATTCAAAGTGAAATTAATTCCAATGACCAATATTGTATTAAATGGTAAAAATATATTCTAATTAAACTTTAAAACCAATTAAAAAGATAATCTAACTATATAAATTATTGCGATGAAAAAAGTTGTTTTTAATTAAAATATAGCGTGTTTTTACTATTCATCAAAATATGAAAGTTATCAGTATTATATGAAAAATTTATCCAAATTAAATTTTTATATCCTGATTCCAAGGAAGAATTTTATTTTGTCAAATTTAACTTATAAACATGTCAAAAACTAGATTTAAAGTGGGTGTGCCATCAAAAGGCGACAAAACTGCATTTTTTGAAAAATACTTATTTTACCTGAAAAATTTATTTTGTTCTCATACCATGTTCTAGAAAATATGTAAGATGAATAATAATGTTATAAAATTTAAAATGTAGTTAATACTATTCATAACGTCTAGTCCATAATAATATTATAACAATATATCGTTGTTTAGTGAAACCTTGTATTGCGTACTACACACGCCACCGAGGAAGGTCGCGATTACGTGTAATGCAATCCAAGACAGGGTTGCGTATTGTGCAAGACTTCTTTGTTGTTGCGTATAACAAAATACAACTATATTTCATTTATATATTAAACAAAGTCTATAATTAATGTTTCATAGAATAATTTCTACAAAACGAACTTGAAATTGTGTGTAACACGAGCCAAGAATAGTGTTGCGTATACTACAAGATAATACGGTGTTGCGTATAGCGCAAGATAATATTGGTGTAGCATACAACACAAGAAATAAATGAAATTTAAAGAATATGTTTTATAAAATCTCGGGGTGTTACATATATAATGACCATTTTACATGATATATCATTAATCCTTTATAATTCATGGTATTTTATATTGAAATTTGAATTATTTCATCCAAGGGGATTTGACATGAACGTTACCAAGTGGTAAGGGGTTTAATAATTCAATTTATTTTTATTGGGTTATATTTATTCTTCATTGTCATTCATATGATATGATTCAGTAAAAAATGTCCTATAATTATAATATATTCTATTTACAATTGTTTTTTGGATTTAAATTTTTTATCTATAATCTCTGTTTTGATTATCTGTCAATTCAATGATATGATATTTATAATGGTTATCTATCTCAAATTACCTTTCCTTGGGAAATATGTTTAATTATATGAACCTATATTCTTTTAGCAGGTGTATATACTACCAGTTTTATATATAATATCATTAATATATTTATTTTATTTATATTTAAAGTTTCATTTGATTTTATTCTTTCATAGGGCTTACAAATGTAAAGTTACCAACTTGGTGAAGGATTTGTGTTACAATATTATTTCTATTAAGGATTATTTACTAAAAGTTATTTAGGAGGAAATAGTGTGATATTATTTTCATGAACCAAAAATATTTTATTTTACATTTTTTACGAATGTGTTCCACAAGTTTAACTTCCATTTCATCCCTTATTTATTAAAGAAACATCATGAAATTTGTTTGTAAGTGATACTGATATTATATCTTGTTTTAGATTGGAAATATTTCTCTTTCATATACATTTTTTCTAAAATGTTTTCAAAAATTTTATTTTTTAAATAAAAGTGATTTATAAAAACTATTTTAATTATCTCTGAGCTTATTTTAAAAGGTTTTTAAAAATTAAATTTCTTAACTTTTTCTAAATATGTCACTTTGACTCACTTTTCAAAATATTTGAAATAAATGTTTATTTTTAACATCTACAACATGAATGGATTTTCATTCCATCATGACTACTAAATGTTTAAAGTTTAATTTTTATGTTTCAAAGGTTATTTTTGAATAAAATTATTTCTTTAATGTTTGAGAATGTTTTAGATTTTAAATAAGTTTTTTTTTCTAAATGGAAGGGATATTTTCTTCAAGAAATGTTCCAAGTGATCTTTCAAAATAATTTTCTATTTAAGATGAAATTTTTTGATTTTACTCAAAGTTAAAAGTTTATTTTCATCAAGAATGTTTTCAATGAAATTTTAATGGTATTTCCATTCATCCACATCAACAAACCTTTATGTTACTTATCATTCACTAAGATGCATTGAAATGATACCATCCTTATTATTTCTCTAGATGGATTATGATTATTTCAAGAGATTGTCATGGAATAAATTTATTTTCCCTAGGTAAATGAAGTTATGAAAGGAATAATGATTATTTCTATTAGTTTTATGAATAGATGAAATATCTATGCAATTTATTTATTTTATGGATCTTGGATATTGTTTATAAAGGGTTGATCTGTATTAAAGCTTACGGGTGAGCCCGATATAGCTTATACAATTAGTTGATACCCATTATAGCTCACGATATGATAGTTTTAACCCCATTATAGCTCAATATATGATGGGTTGATCCCCATTATAGCTCATGAAATAATGGGTGATCCCCATTATAGATATCTAATGCATTGGGTAATTATTATATTCTCCGTAGATGGAAGTAAACGATATTAGTTATTCTATTTGTAAGAGTGATATAAAGATGATGTTCCAAGGTAGAACCATGATTTATTTATGATTTCTATGAGTTTTTAATGATTCATTTGACTAATATTGAAATAACATGTCTTGTGATTTTTTTATTATTATAACTATTTCATTTTGATAAATCTTTATTCCTTGTTTCATGATTAATGATCCAGGTATTACTGGGCATGTATATTATTATTTTATACTCATTCACTTTTATTATATCATCATAACCTTATGATCTTCTCATGATCACTGATGATATTAAATTATTAATGCTTATGTTATCCTTACTGAGAATTTTTTTATCACCCTTACTATGTTCCTTTTTCCTTAGGTTATAAAAAATGATGATAAATGATTTGTGTCTAGAAAGGTTTCTAATGTAATTAAGTTTGTGGTAGATGATGAAGAATTAATATGGTATATGAAAATATGGGTTTATTGGAAAAAGTACTCCCATAATTTCATGTGTATTTTTTGTATAAGAGTTTGACTTTTTTTCTAAGATGTTAAACCAAAAGGTCCCTGGGTATGTAAGTGATCCAATATTTCCTTTTTATGTTGTATGTTTTGGATAGAGAAAATTGCGTCACTTTAATTGTTATCAAATTCATAAATGTATATTTTAGGTTTTTAACACCAGATCTGAGAGTGTGAGTATGAGGCTGTTACAGTTGATATTAGAGTAGAGTTTAGATAACTATAAGGATTAACATGTTTTAATGATAGGTTTTATTAAGATATATATATATATATATACCATCAGAAGTTTATGATATTAAGATTGATCATAAGTTCAAAGTCTCAGACGCCCATTTTAAGGTTTTTTAGAATGAGATCTTAAAGTTATTAATAACATTATATGATATGTTTTATTGGGTTGAATTATGTGTAATTATTTGGTTTAATGTGAAGTATGAATTTAAATTTTATGTAAAAAAGTTTTAAGGAATTTTTTACCTTTAGGGTTTATATGATCTTGGATATTGATGTAATTAAGGGAATACATGTTTGATCATATAGATAACCATGGGATTGAAAAGTGATTTGGTGACTAAGTGATTAATGTTATTTTAGAATAATATCAATATATTTTTGGGAATATAAGTTGAAAGGTATGAGATAAAATTTGTGGTTAAAGAACTATTTAATGTTGAGGTTATTTGGGATATAGGGTTATTTATTTATGGAATGATTTAGTTTGAACCTTTTGAATTACTGTTTAATTTTTTAGATTAATGTATTATTTCATCATATGAAGGTTTATTCATTTTGAGAATTATGTTATGATGTGAAAACCATTTTAGTTTTGGTTAATGTCTAAAGATATGTGGAAATAATTGATTATCCCTTTTATGGTTATGTGATCTATTAGAAGTTGATTTTAGTGCTCTATTCATGAAAAGTTCATCTTCAATACTCATCATTTAGAGAAAAATATGAGATTGTGGTTGAAATTGATTAAAGGTTGAAATTCCACTTATCAAATAAGTACATTTCCTTGTTTTCTTAGTCTAGATGGTAAATAATTCATAAAATCTTGGAAAATGGATCTTTAAAATGAAAATATTATCCTATTACATTCATTTACAATGAAACTACGGTCTTATTCATGCCTCTTTGGTTTATGGTTTTGTAGTTTTAACCTTTTTCACAACTATTCACTTTCTTATGATAAATAATCTATGTCAATATATATATTTAATTGGGAATTAAATATTTCTTGCCTATCCATATATTCATTTCTGATCAAATTTATCCTAATTGGAAACCTAGTTGTGTACTGTTTCAGATAACCTTCCTACTTCCCTCACTCTCTTTTCAAGTGGCAGTTTTATTAACCCTTTTTATGACATGGGATTTCAAAAATGTTATTTTGAAATGTCAAATCCCTGTTTTCTGAGTTCAAGTTAAAATTGAGAGGAATAAATTTATTAAATAGGGTGGGGGGCATTGTAGCACTGCAAGATTTTAAAAAATTAATCCATACTCGATAGTTTACAAGGCACACAAAACTAAGCATACACGAACCATGAAATAATATTATTTTAAATATGACCGTTATAACCTGGATGTTAAATTTAAAGGTATGAATAATATTAAATAATTTATAATATATATATATATATATATATATATATATTTACCACTCAATATAAATTTATTGATAAATTCATATTAAATAATCAATCAATTTTTTTTAGTAAAGTAATTTTATTCATCAAAAATATATTTTCTCCAAAAATGATATTTATTAATTTTGTGAGAAAATATAATAATTAATTTCTATAATTTTTAGAAAATTTATTTGAAAAAAAATTCATTTTTTTAAATCATCACACCAAAATTAACTGAGGGTAAAATTTTAGTATTTTTCAGAAAATATTGATTTTTCAGTGAATAGTGAAAATACCATTTTTTGTAAAAATGTCATTTCTTTTCAATAAATTAAGTAATTTAAGAACCCCATTATTCTTTTAATATGATTTAAATTAAAAAAAAATATTATTTATTTATATTTAATCCACTTAGTTATATTTGAATCTTTTTTATATTTTATTTTAGTAGAAGTTAATTTTTGGGTTTAAAATTGAGTTTTTTTTTTCTGAAAACTATTTTAAAGTGCATAATGTTTAGCATTTTTAATTAATTAGAAAACCATAATGCGAAATTATTTAAATTAAATTTATATATTATATATAAATAAATATTATTTTTTATTCATACAATGATTTTTACTAGTCATATACTTAATATAAAATCATCTTATGCTTGGGAAATATATATCTTGAAAAACTACTTTTTTCATCACGTCTGTGGGTTTTATTTTAAATTAAATTATACCAATTACCTGAATTTAATTTGATAAAATATATTCCATATTTTGAATAATAATAATTTATATTATCTAATAATGAAAACCTAATTTTTTCATAATTAACAGTGAAAATTGTAAAAATATTTTTATCGCAGTTAAGGTGAAAACGGGTTTATCGGGGTGTTAAACTAAACGATAAGGGTTAAAATGACTTAATAAATTATATAAAATCTATTTTATAGACATATTTAGACTTAATATCATATAATTCTCGATAATGGTCTATTTTAGAGCATTTCGACATGTGAAAACTATGGATATTACTTTTTATTTTAAAAAATTACAAGTGTGTTACTAACCTCACTTATAACAGACCAACCCATATCCTATCCTTTTCACACCTTAAAATACTTTTGTATTGAAAAATACCTATAAAAATACCTTCCTTAATTTTCTATACATGACCTAGATCCTATTATTTTTTATTATAAATCCTTTCTAATAAGGCTTTTGGTGCTAACCTAAGGAGGTTGTTTGAAGAAGAGGTATCGTGCTTAACTGAGAATTTTATTTTATTTATACCTAAAAATCATTAAAATATTCTTAAATTATTATTATATAATAATAAAAATATATCCCATGTACTAATATATATTTTTTAATTTAATAATTTAAATACATATTCTCTTCCATCAAATGGGAAACAAAACTATCATTCTTGTGTACAACAGATTACCCCCTCATGAACCAATGTAATTAATTTTTCATCATCACCTCTCATGGATTATTATAATGATGGATTTAAAGTATATATATGATATTTGAAACATAATTATACTCCTTTAATAATTATATCACATATACCTTCTTACTTTCCATTCTATAGGGGGCACGATAACATCACCCTTGCAAATGATGGACTACCACATCACGAAGCGATGTGATTCGTTTTTCACTAATGATTTTCATAGAAGGTAACAAGTATAAAGTTAATTAATATATGTGATATATATATTACATAATTATTATATTCATGATATATTTTTCATTCTTAAAATATAATATATAATTTTATTTCTTACCTTTCCAATCACTGAAAAATGATAATGACATTCGTGCAAACGTGTAGATTACATCTTCTATGAAGTGATGTGATTATTTTTTCATCACCGCATAACATGGATGATATATATGAGTATATTTAATGAAATAATTTTTTATTTATGATATTATAGTAATTTTATAAATATAAAATAGTACTTACCTTCTTTCCATAATGATCATTGAAAAATGGAAACGTTACTCATGTGTATGTATGGCCAATCTTCTCCATGATTGTAATGCTGTTCATTTTTCATAACCAAAATTCATGGTTAATTTTAAAAGTATAATTGATGTATAAAAATTATAATTATTTCATGATTATTATTCTGGATATGTTTAAATAATGACCTCTTTGACCGTGGCCAACATACCGAAGCCTTTTTGAAATGATGAACCAGACGTCCTCAAAACACACGACATGGATTTAACTAATCAAGTATTTAAATATGTAATTAAAAATAAATAAAATAAATGATTCCAGTTTAAGTTATTAAACATGGAAAATTTCTTAATAAATTAAATAATTGACCTGAGTTCATTATACATGGGTTAAAGACATACATGGAAAATCTGGACTCACGATAAGGGGTTCTCATCTCACTTTTAATTCTCTGAGTCATATTCCATATTCACAACTTATTTTTATTATGTGGTATATATACTACACATGAATTTATTTTATGATTATTTTCATTAAAATTATTTGTATTTAAATATCTATATGAGGTTCTCACTATCATTTGGTTTTGATATAGAGACTACCAAAGTAATAAGTGTCTTCGTCTCAATTTTCCTTCATTGAGGAATATTTTAATGTTAGGAACCTAATTTATTTTATATGGTGCATATGATTAAAATTTTACATATTTTATCATGAATAAATAATATTTTATGGTATTTTATGTTTCAGTTTGAATTATTTCATCCAAGTGGATTTTACATGAAAGTTACCAAGTGGTAAAGGGTCTCATAACATAATTTATTTTCATTGGGTTATAAGACTTGTTTATTTTCCTTGATATGATTGATTATGTGTGAAATGTCATATAATTTTATTAGTCTATATTTCCAGTTGTTTTTGTGGATTTAAATATTTTACACATGATCTCTTAATTTATTAACTCTTAATTCAGTGATATGATCTTTGTAATGGTTATTTGTCTCAAATTCCCCTTCCTCAGGACATATGTTTAATGATATAAACATATATTCTTTTATGAGATGTATATAATACCCATTTGATATGTAATATCATGAATATATTTATGTTATTTATCTTTTTTGTTTCATTTTAAGTTATTCTTTTTTGGGTCTTATAAGTGAAAAGTTACTAAATTGGAAAAAGCTTTCTGTTACAATATCCATTCTTTTTGAGATTGTTTATATTGAAGGTTATTTTGGGGGAAATAATGAAATATTATTTTATTAAACCACATATATTTTATTTTACTTTATTTATGAATGTGTTCCACATGTTTAGTTTTTGTTTACTTTCTTATTTATTAAAGAAACATCAAGAAAGTTATTTATAAGTGATACAAATGTTTTATCTTATTTTAGATCAGGAATCTTTCAATTCCATATCCATGTTTTTAAAAATGTTATTTTATAAAAATAAATTGTTTACTTAAAATATTTTACATGATATTTGAACTTATTTTAAGTGGTTTTTTAAAATGAAATTTCATAACATTTTCTAAATGGGTCTCTTTGAATCCCTTTTGAAAATATTTGGAAAGAACATTTTTTAACATTTAAAACATGAGAATATTTTTCCAACATCATGACCAATAAATGTTTTAAATAATAGTTTTTAAGTCTCAATGGTTATTTTAAAATAAATGGATTTATTTAATGTTTGATAAAATTTTAGATTTTAAATAAGTGTTTTCAAAATGAAAATGATATTTTCCTCAAGAAATGTTTCAAGTGATCTTTCAAAATAAATTTCCATATAAGATGACATCTTTTGAAATTACTCAAATTAAAAAGGATATTTTCCTCTAGAATTTTTTTAATAAAATTTTAATGGAACTTCCATTCATTTAAATCAACAAACCTTTATATTACATATTCTACAAAAATATTTGTTGAAATGATACCATACTTATTGTTTATCTGGATAGATTATGATCGTTTCAAGAGATTTTCATGAAAATCATTTAATTTCCATGGGTAAATGATGTTATGAAAGGAATAATGATTATTTATATGAGTACTATGATGATATGAAATCTCTATGTACTTTATTTTTGTTATAGATCTTGGACATTATTTACAAATGTTTGAACCCCATTATAGCTCATAAGTGATCCTAAAACAACTAATATTATAGGTTGAGTCCCATTATATATTAAGATATTATGGGTTGAGCCCCATTATAATGCATTGATTAATGATTTTGTTCTTGATATATTGAATCTGACCCTATTAGTCGTTCTATTTTTAAGAGTAACATGAATAATATGTTCCAAGAAGCCAACACATTTTCTTTATTATTTATGAGTTTTAATGATTCCTTTGATTAATATTGAAATCACATGTTTATTGATTATTTATTATCATGACTATTTACATTGATAAATATTTATGACTTGTTTCATGATTGATTATCCCGGTATTTATGGGTTTAAATATTCTTATGTTATACTCATGAACTTTGATTATGCCATCATACCCTTATACTCTTGTTATAATCATAGATGAAATTCACTTTTTAATGTTTATGTTACCCTTAATCATAATTTGAGCCCACCCTTATTATTATTATTTCTATTCCCTAGGTTACGAAGAATAATGATTAAATTATTTGGGTATATAAAGTTTTCTAACATTGTCACGAACCAACCCAGATCAACCCTAAACCGACCACCCGAGTTGATCTGTGGCACAGATCGAAGAACATTCCCAATACCCATGGGATATAAACTAGTGATGAGCATAAAAATAGTAAAAAGAGGGAATAATTTATCCCAATAAATAAACAAGAATCTAAAAAGTATAAAGATACAAAAGTAGTCCAATATATATATACAGACTTAACTGAACATATTATACATGAAAGTGAATGGTAAAACAACTATACAAATAAACCAACTGCACCAGACGACCACACTATCTCCATGTGAACCTACAGGTCACTCTCCAACACAATTAGCAACCTTCACCCAAGGCGATCAAACTCAAGATACACCTTAACATGGAATAAAAATTGAAGAAAACTATAAGAAAAAGTTCTAAAAATTATTAGGCTAACCTGATATTTTATTTCCTAATGCACTTCCTTTAAAATAAAAGAAACATTAATTTTCAATTTTGAACTAAAATATATCAAAGTATTCTTTTATATAACTTTTAATTAAAAAAAATTACAAATCATTGACCTTATTTGTTTACAAAACTAGGTTTGAACCATTAGTGTTACCATATAATTTTCAAGGGGAAAGTGATGATATCATTTTCAACTGGAAAAAGAGAGTTTGAAAATGATTTTTTTTTTATTTTTTTTTTCATAATAGATTTTGAAACCAAGACATCACTTTCCATGAAAAACACCACACAAGAGTACCCGAGCAGTCACATATCAAGGGGAATGTAAATAGACATACAAGTATCTCAATCATCGTTGCTAGAAGTTAAAAGCTAATAGACATAGGTGAAACCAAGAGATAAAGAATAATCCAGAAGACACCATAAATGAGACCACATCTCCGGTAGCATGCCACACATGATGAAATAAAAATTATTAATACACTTGGCCAACCTTTCTCAAGAAAGACCGAGGTCAAATCCTATATAAATAAACCCAGTCTATCCACCTACTATGGGCCACTGGTCAATACGTGACCTACCAGGGTAGCAATTATTCTTAGAAAATTCTCTCAATATTACAGGTTCCTATGTCTCATGTAAATAATGGGGGTAAGAAAACTGATGTCAGTTGAGTATCCAATCACAATATATATATATATATAATAATTCACAGCAGGCCTCACCCCGAGTCTTCCCAAGGAATAATATCATGCATTAAAATAAATAGATCATAAAGGGGTTACAATTGAGGAATCATGATAATGGATCCCAAGGATTAAAAAACAAGGACATCCCATCCATTACATGTAGAAAAGGCATGAGTAACATCCAACAGAGGTTTTTATAATAAACACTTTTTATCATTTTCAAAAAGTGTCTAAATGGGAACCTAAACATTCCTCAAAATAAACCTTTATAAAAAATGAAATTCATATTTAAAAAGTGGTTTCAAACATGCCATTTACATATAAATACATTTATAAACTCCTTAAAAAATTTTCCATCAAACTTTCAAACCAAAACCATTTTCTATGAAAATGGAAAATGGGCTACAATTCATCATCACATGTCAAACTGATTTCAAAATCCAAATACACTTCTTTTAGCTTAAAACAATTTTAAACCATTTCAAGAAGCCCCAAATCCTCATTCCACATACTATATATTTATTTATAAAATCAAAACACACTATACATACCATAATCTATTTACAAAATCCAACCAAGAATTCCACCGAACACTTGGTGTGTGCAAATTTATAAAAACAAGTCTAATTATCATAAAACATGGTTTAAAACATCATTTTCCCAGAAAAAACTAACCAAAAGATTGAAAAAAATATTAAGCATGAATATATGGTGATAAAAACATGAAATCAAAATTCCTTAAATTAAAAAGGCAAGTGTATGGGAAAACCTATGTTAGATCCATGGAACAACGACAACGCACCACCAAAAATGCTTCACGAGGGTTCCACAACCCTAGATCTACCAAGATGAACCCTAATAGAAAAAAACCCCAATATAAACAAGGGGGAAACAAAACCCTACATTGACATGACCATGGGATAAGATAAAGCCAAGAAGGAATTAGAGGATAAGGAATATGGAAGAGAGGAGAAGAGGAAAGGGAGGGTTTGATGAAGAAAACATAAAGAATCACTAACCTTTAGTGATAAATTGCCAAAAAGTGGACCAAAATAAGGGATAAAAAGGGGGGGATCCATCTTGTCAATACCCAATAGGTAGGGCATAAAATGGGAGGTGGAATCACTCAAATTAGATTTTTAAATTAAATGTTATTCATCCCATAATGGGATGTATGTTTTTTCTACATGGTGTTGTAAACCATGCGAAAACCATGCAAAGTATTCTAAAATAATATAAAAGATTTCAGGTTTAAGTTACAAAGTTTTGGAAAACCTTGATCAAACCATTAAAACCCAAAAATTGTCCAAAAACCCTCAAATGACACCCCAAAAACTAGGGAATCCCACCCAATGATCCTTGAATGATTTAAACACAATTAGTGACACCATGGGCATCACAAACTCTCCACAATAAAAAATTCTCCCAACATGAACCAAAGACCAAACACGAGACAAGAAATAAATAATGGAACACTTAAAAACTCAACACCCGTCACACATGGAACCAGATAAAATATTGGGATTCCCATCAAACCAGAACATAAACCAAAACTTGAAATATCGAGTGTGATAATTCTCCCCACCATTAATTATTTCTGCCCCCAGAAATCCAAAACACTTCCCAAACGACTGATCACCACCTAAGTATTCTATATTAACATGATTCAACCTCTTAATCTCTGGAAAATTCACCTACTGATAGCTGAAATTAAGCCTCTTTCCCAAAAAAAAAACAAAACCTCTTCCTGAGAATTAAAAAAAGATCAAACTAATAAATGCAAAACCAAGATGAGAACCAACTTGTTGGGACTTATCCGAAAGATCCCAGTGATTATCCAAACTGAAGAACACTCATGGAAGCCAAATATTTCAACAGAGGTTGGAATGGACTCTCTACCATTATAAATCAACTCGAACTCGATGAATTCTTAAGAGAAAACTTATTGAGACCCACAGTGGGTCTCCCCACCAATAAGAACCGACTAACAGTGGCCAAATAAGAATTCAACAAGAACTGGAAATGGCCTATCACACATAAGCCAACCAAAACTCCCTCACAACGACCTATCTACCAAAGTTAAGAGGAAAAAAATGAACATTTAAACCGTCCATTCCTGAACAAAGGGTACAAGAGCTAAACTAATACTTTCCTCATGGACCAAAACCCCCACCACACAAGGAGTGGAGGGAATGGAAGGGGATAAATGATTGGACTAGGGAAAGCACAACCATATAGTACCCAACACTCAACCCTCACAAACAAATAGAAACCAAGACCGCACCTGATTCCCATGGGTGGTCCACATGAGGATATTGATCGAGAAATTACATACTAGAAGAAATATTCATAGACATAGCATTAGGGGTAGGTCTACCATGCTCTTTGCAACTAGAGGGAATTCACAATGATTAGAAACCACAATAAAAACACTAGGACTTCCTCAGTGCAATGGAAAAGACACGAACTTAGACAAGCTCCTTAAACCCATGCGATTCAAGCCAGATTCACTCCACGACCTATCGATAAACTCTAATGAATGAACCATCTACTACCTCATAGTTAGGAACTTCTAATTCCTAACTAATACTCCTTTTGGTGCCATGAGCCTCTAAACAACACCCTATGTAGAGACAAAGGATGAAGACATGCCACAAAATCACATGATCAAACAACACCCTTTAAGAAACCAGGAACCAAAATATATACAACCCTATTATAAATCAATATTAATGAGGAGAAGAATGAATAAGGAACACAACTGACCACATAAAAAATCACTGAACACAACTTCTATAACCAAGAGGATTATTATAACAGAAATAAATTTCTTGAAAAAATGCGTTTTCATCACGTTTGTGGGTTTTATTTTAAATTAAATTATACCACTTCTATGAATTTAATTTGATAAAATATATTACATATTTGGAATCATAATAATTTATATTACCTAATAAATTAAACTTAATTTTTTTCATAATTAATAGTGAAATAGTAAAACTATTTTTACCACAGTTAAAGCGAAAATGGGTTTACTGGAGTGTTAAACAAAAAGATAAGGGTTAAAATGACCTAAGAACTTGTATAAAATCTATTTTATAGACATATTTCTACCTAATATTATCTAAGAATTAATAATAGTCTATTTTAGAGCCTTTTAACATGTGAGAAACGTTGGTATCACCTTTTCTTTTAAAAAATTACAAGTGTGTTACTCTCCCAACTTATAAAAGGCCACCCACTATCCTCTCCTTTTCACACCTTAAAATACTTTTGTATCAGCCAAGACCTACCCAAATAACTTCCTTAATTACCTCTAAATGACCTAGATAATATTCTTTTTTTTATCATAAATCCATTCTAATAAGGATTTTGGTGCTATATTAAGGAGGTTGTTCGAAGAAGAGGTATCATGATTAACTGAACAATTTATTTTATTTCTTCCTCCACATCATTAAAATATTATTAAATTATAATGATATAATAAAAAAATATATCCCATATACTAAGATGTTATTTTTTTAATTTAATAACCTAAATACATATACTCTTCCATCAAATATGAAACAAAACTATCATTTTTGTGCACGTTGGATTGCCACCTCACGAATCGATATAATTCATTTTTCATCATCATCTATCATGGATTATTATAATGATAGACTTAAAGTATATATATAATATTTGAAACATAATTATTCTCATTTAATAATGATATCACATATACCTTATTACTTTCCATTCTATATGGTACATGATAACATCACTCGTGTGAATGATGGACTACCGCCTCACGAAGCAATGTGATTCGTTTTTCACTAATGCATTTCATGGAAGGTAAAATGGATAAAGTAAATGAATATATGTGATATATATATTAAATAATTATTATATTAGTAAAATATTTATCATTATTCAAATATAATATATCATTTTATTTCTTACCTTTCCATTGACTAAAAAATGATAACGCCATTCGTGCATACGCGTGGATTACTGCCTCCATGAAGCGATGTGATTATGTTTTCATCCCCACATCACATGGATGATATATATGAGTAAATTTAATGAAATAATGTCTTATTTAAGATATTAAGGTAATTTTTTAAGGATAAAATATTACTTACCTTCTTTCTATAGTGATCTTTGAAAAATGGAACCATTACTCATGCATATGTATGACCTACCTTCTCCATGATTGTAATGTTGTCCATTTTTAATAACCAATATTCATGATTAGTTTTAAAGTATAATTTATGTATAAAAATTAAAATTATCTCATGGTTATTATTTTTGATATGTTGAAATAATGAGATCTTTGACCATGATCAACATACCGAAGCTGTTTTGAAATGATGAACCATATGCCCTCAAAACATCCCACCTGGATTTAAATAATTAAGTATTTAAATATGTTATTAAAAATAAATAAAATAAATGATTTAAGTATAAGTTATTAAACATGGAAAATTTTATTAATAAATCAAATAATTTATGTGAGTTCATTATACACGAGTTAAAAGACATACATGGAAACTCTGGACTCGAGGCAAGGGTTTCTCATCTCACTTTTATTTCTATGATACATATTCCATATTCACTACTTATTTTTATTATGTGGTGTATATAATAACCATGAATTTATTTTATGATATTTTTCATTAAAATTATTTGGATTTACATATTTATATGAGGTTCTCCCTTTCATTATATTTTGATCCATAGATTACCAATGTAATAAGGGTCTTCGTCTCAATTTTATTTCAGTGAGGAATATTTTAATTTTATGAACCTAATTTATTTTATATACCTCATATGATTCCAATTTTACATATTTTATCATGAATTATTCCTACTTTATGGTATTTTAGGTCGTAATTTTAATTATTTCATACAAGTGTATTTGATATGAAAGTTACCAAGTGGTAATGGGTCTCATAACATGATTTATTTTTGTTGGGTTATATAACTTTTTTATTATCCTTGATATGATTGATTATGCGTGAAATGTCCTGTAATTTTATTATTTTGAATTTATAGTTTTTTTTTCAGATTTAAATATGTTACACATAATCTCTCCATTGATTAACTCTAAATTCATTGACATGATCTTTGTAATGGTTATATGTCTCAAATTCCATTTCTTTGGGACATACGTTTAATGATATGAACGTATCTTATTTTATGAGATGTAAATACTAAACATTTCATATGAAATTTCATTAATATATTTATATTATTTATCATTAAATTTTCATTTGAAGTTATTCTTTTATGGGGCTTATAATTGAAAATTTACCAAATTAGAAAAGGATTTTTGTTACAATATCCATTCTTTTTGAGATTGGTTATGTTGTAGGTTATTTTGGAAGAAATAATGAGATATTATTTTCTTAAACTAAATATATTTTCTTTTCCTTTATTTATGAATGTGTTCCATATGTTTATTTTTTATTTACTTTATTATTTATTAAAGAAACATTTAGAAAGTTGTTTGTAAATGATATAAATCTTGCAGCTTATTTTAAATCGAGAATATTTATCTTCCATGTCCATGTTTTATAAAATGTTTTTAAAAATGATATTTTCTAAAAATAAATCATTTCTTAAAAGTATTTTACATAATATTTGAACTTAACTTGAAATGTTTTTCAAAATTAAATTTCATAACATTTTTCAAATGGGTCACTCTGACTCCATTTTGATTTTTTTTGGAAAGAATGTTTATTTTTAACATTTAAAAGATGAGAATATTTTCCCACCGTCATGAATACTCAATGTTTTAAATATTAATTTTTATGTTTTAATGGTTATTTTAAAATAAATGGATTTATTTAATATTTGATAAAGTTTTAGATTTTAAATAATTGTTTTCAAAATGGTAAGAATATTTTCCTCAAGAAATGTTTTAAGTGATATTTCAAAATCAAATTCCATCTAAGATGAAATCATTTAACATTAATCAAAGTAAAAATGCTATTTTCCTTAGGAAAATTTTAATGAGATTTTAATGGAATTTTCATTCATTAACATCAAAAAACCTTTATTTTACTTATTATCCACTAGGATTTGTTGAAATGATACCATCCTTATTTGTACCTAGATCGATTATGATCATTTCAAGAGATTTTCATGAAAATTATTTAATTTCCAGGGGTAAATGATGTTATGAAAGGAATAATGATTGTTTATATGAGTTCTATAATGATATTAAATCTCTATATACTTTATTTATGTTATGAATCTTGGACATTGTTTACAATGGGTTGAACCCCATTATTGCTCAAAATATGACGGGTTGATCCCCATTATAGATCATTATACGTTGGGTGAGCCCCATTATATCTATATAATGCATTGGTTAATGATTATTTTCTTAAGATATTGAATTCAACCCTATTGGTTTTTCCATTTGTAAGAGTTATATGAATATTATTTTTCCAAGAATCCAACACATTTTCTTTATTATTTCTGTGAGTTTTTAATGATTCCTTTGATCAATATTGAAATCACATGGCTCATGATTATTGATTATTATGACTATTTCATTTAATAAATATTTATATCATGTTTTATGATATATTATCCAGGTATTTATGTGTATAAATATTCTTTGTTATGTGTAATATCCCCGACCCGGGATATACTAGTTTGGTGCCCCAAGCCGGGTCGCTACATGACCTCAAGCGCGCCTCCCCGCATGTCAGAGGTTTTTGACCAGCAACGAGGGTCCAATAGGTCATGTGGGGAGGCTATATCCTCAATAATATAGTAATACACAACAGATAATAATTCAAATAGTAGAAAAAAAGAACAATCCATAACATGCATAAATAACCAAATCTGAAATCTGGGTACAATCATAAACAACAATAAATATGTCATGCCATACTATAATGTCAAGTGAAAAAAACCAAAAAGAAAGAAAATAACAGAATCCAAAAAATGTTTTGGAATCAAAGTCTGGAACCTCACCCAACATGTCCCATGTCCAACTCAACTTCCTAGCATATGGCCCTTTCCCTTGTCCTGACCTGCAAGCATGAAATCTTCTTGGGTACTTAAAGATGACCCAAGCAGGGTGTGAGTGTAACTCAGTAGGACACCACCAATGGTGTCTAAAAAATATCCAGTAAGGTAGACACTTCATGCAAATGATAATAATGTAAAAATAAAAGAAAACTATTCAATATGACAATCTAGACTATGTTCCTCTTTAATTAGACTACCATTGAGACCAATTCACTACCTAAACAATTCATGACTTAACCTATACTTTTTCATGTGTTCAATGGATTAGGCATGTTCAACATTCTTAATCATATGGAAAATAAGTCAATCCATATCTCACTAGGCTTCACACCATAACAATATCATAATCCTCACCTCAAAGCCTTAGTCTGGGTGGAATTCAACTGTTAGGGGAATAAAACTCCATCCCCTTCCCTAACCCATGCATTTAGGGGTGGAGCTAGAACCTCGGTCCAACTCAACCCATGGGTATAGAACCTCAAGTAGATACCCCAAACAACCAATCCATGTGAACATGCTTATTTATCATTCACCACGTTTAACCATATCACAACAACATAACTAATATCTTTTACCACATAATGACAATATCCTTAAATGGGAAATTATCATTATTCCTAAATACATTAACACATTAAATATTCATATTACTTAACACCTTTATCCCCATCCCATTTTCCATTCCTATCTCACTAAGCATATTCAAGTATAAAGCTAATCCCCTAGCATTTTCCCATTAATCCATTTAACCCTTTTTCCATGCCAACCAAACAACCTATTAGGCCATTACCCAACCTAAATGTAATACTAAACACCAATTACACATCCTTAAATCATATTTGCAATTCTTCATAGGCTCTATGTTCTCTCACAACAGCCTTACACTTAGCTAAACTCTAGGTATAAGAAATATCAGTACACCCCATGGGTGGCCCTAATTTGATCAAGTCATCCTACATGCATCCCATGGGGATCAAGAGGGGTTCAATTAACCATTTATACACACACTACATCAAATAATTTCAAAGTAACCAATAAATCTTCAAAATAGGGCAATAATAAAATCCCTACATGTACAAATATACAGAAAAAACAATGGATATAACTTATAGACCACCTACCTTGAATCCATTGGCGGACACAATCTCAATTGAAGCCTTAAATACTGATTCAATAAACCCTTGAAGCCTCAACATAAACCTCAATTAAAAATAAGGGTTTGAGAGCTTAGGAAGAAAACAAGTGGGAGATACCAACCCAAAAAAAGAAAAAGAAGCAAGGATGGATTTAGCTTTACCCGGATCTTTAATCCGCAACCAACGATGCTCCAAACGGCCCTAATATGAGGGATATCGATCCTTGGAAGCTCTTGGAGACTTTGGTTTATTACTAGGGTCCAAAGGAGGATGAAAGGAAGAAATATCGAGTTGGGTATAAAAACCCCATAATGGCATTTTTGTGATTTTTCAAAAGTGTCTGGGCCACACAGTTTACCCGCACGGTTTTCCAAACCGTGCGCAAACCGTACAGATGATTATGTCCTAAAATAGACTCATCACATGGTTTTCCTACACAGTTTTCCAAACCGTATGCAAACCATATGGATGATACTGTCTGAAAACTCCCCTTTTGCATAGTTTCTTGGGAATTCCGCACAGTTATCACTAAACGTACGCAAACCGTGAAACATTCCCAGAACCCCCTTTTTCTTCCTCTTTCATATCCCAAACCCCCAGAACACCCCAAATCCTTATTACAGACTTAGTAAAACACTTAATTGAAAAAAAATAAAGGGATTAAAATGAAACGTTAGTAAAACATACCTTTTGGAGAATCCAGGATCTTACATTATGCACATGAAATTTGATTACGTCATTATACCCTTATACTATTTTTATACTCATGGATGAAATTAAATTGTAAATTATTATGTTACCCTTACAGAGAATTTTAGCTCACCCTTATTATATTTCATTTTCCCTAGGTTATTAAGAATAATGATTTAATTATTTGGGGTTAGAAAGGTTTCTAACATGATAAAGTTTGTGGGAGATGCTGAAGACTTAATATTGAATATGAAAATATAAGTTTAGTGAAAAAATACTACCTTGAATTCATGGGTTTTGTTTATGTAAGATTTTATCCTATTTCTCTAAAATTATAAACCTAAAAGTTCCTTGTATATGTAAGTGATTCAATATTTTCTTCTGATGTTGTATGTTTTGGATGAAAAAAATTGTGTCACCTTCATCGGTATCAAATCCATAAATGTAAATTTTATGATTTTAGCATCGGATCTAGGAGTGTTGGTTAAGGGTTGATATAATAGTTTAGCTATAACCTACCCAAGTATCTTAATAACTTCAATCCCATCATCCTACAGGTCTTAGTCTCACCAAAATACCAAACCTAGATGGATTAAGGTGTAGTCCAAATATGTTATCCAAGGAGAAGGTATAAGTCCCAACCAACCTATTCCATGTTTATTTATTAATCTTACTACTTAAAATATTATTTAAAAAAGATAAAATAATAAAATTAGAATCTTCCCTATACTGAAATGTTATTATTATTATGGTAAAACATTTTTTCATCTCATTTTTCATCCTATGGGAAATTAAAACATCTCTCATGCGTACATGTGGATTACCACCTCCATGAAGCAACATATTTCATTTTCCATAACATCCACTCATGAATATTTATAATTATAGATTTAATATATATATATATATGATATTAATGGAATTATTTTCACTCTATAAATATAATATATCATCTATTTTCTTACCATTTTGTCCATTGGAAAATGATTGTATCATTTGTTTATATGTGTGGATTACCAACTCAATGAAGCGATGAAATTCATTTATCCTATAATACTTTCATATATGTTTATAATTATTTTTAATGTATAAAAATTATTATCATTTAATAATTATTACTTTTAAGTTGATATAATAATGAACAATTTGACCACATTCATCCCATCAAAGTAGTTTTTGGAATTTTGGACCAAACATCCTCATAACGTACAATGTAAAACTTAATCTATGAAGTAACCAAAAAAAATGATATAAATGGGATAATGATAATTGAATGAACATGAAAAATTTTCTGAAGTACTTAAATAATTAACATGTGTTTATTACTTAGGATGGTAAATAACTTATGTGGCAGGTCGGACTCAGGGAAATGGACTTTCTTTTAAAAATACACTTTGAAATTTTCCTTTCCAAATATTTTTATTCCATGTCCATGTTAATTTAAATGTTTGAATAAAATTATTATTTATCATTCAGTGGATTCTAAAGTTAATTTTTGGCCATATTTTACTTTCTTTATAATGGTTTAAGAAGGAATCTTTTTTAAGGTTTTCCATGTGGTTTAATTTTGACTCTTTAACAAAGTCTAAAAGTAGGTTTTTAACATATATGGAATGAATGGAATTTACCTACATCATAAATTTTATTTTGTTTGAATATAAATTTACAATTTTCCCTTGTTATTTTAAAATTAAATCATTTTTGAAATATTGTGGATTTTTTTTATTTTAAATAGTTTTCAACAAAAGGGTCATTTATCCCAATTTTTAGGTGAAAATAGAAAATGTTTTGATTATGGGTTCAAAAGATTATTTTAGGTTTTAATGATGAAAAGGTGAAATCATAAAATATTTTATTTATGATATGGTACATTAGAATTATATATTCTGATGGGTGATCCCAATAGAATTTATATGAATGGGTGAGATTGATACAACTTATAAGAATGACTGAGATTGATACATCTTATAAGGTTGGTGAGCTTGATATAACTCTATAATTAATTGGATAATGTTCCTCATATTTAAAGGAAATAAGGAGAGAGTTAACTAGGGTGGTTTCTCTTATGGATTTAACTGGGATCCAGTTATTTCTAAAATGATTAAACATGAGTTATGAATATTATGCTACAAGGGTTTCTATTTGTTTTTTATGAGTTTTAAAGGGTTTCTTTGATAAAAAAGTGTGTTTTCATGTGGTTATTTTTATTTCATATGCTCAATGAATATTTTTATAAAGGTAAATATTATATGGGTATTCATGTTTTTCATTGGAAAAAATTATTTCTGTGTTTTTTTCCTTTACTAATCTTTTTTTTCTCATCCAACATTTTTGAATATTTTTCACAGTGTTTAAGGATTATTAAGAACAAAGTTGAAGTCAAGTTGAAAGTAATGAAGATTTTTCATGAAAAGAAAAATCAAGAAAGTGAATTATTGACTAAAAAATCAAGAGTATGTAATGTTTTAAGGATGGGTACTTATATTAAAAATATATCTATTAATGGAATCATTTATATTTAGTGAGTCTAGTTTGACCACCCCATTATATATTATATAATATGGCATTTTGGTTCCATTTTTATTTGATAAATACCTTTATATTATTTTAATTAAAGGAAAATTAAAAAATTTCACTCTCTAGCTTCTAATTTCCCTTATTTGTCCACAAAGGGATAAGAATATGTTATGAATAAATCAAAAAGTATCTTTTTATATTAATTAATTAATTTTTCTTAGGGTGATTTATTATTATTTTTTCGTGATGGTATAATTACCATAAAATCTTACACAACACTTACACACTACTTGTGAAAATAGTATAAAAATCAAAGTAAATGTTTTTAAAAACATAAAAGTAATATATTTTGGATTACTTATGGCGTAACATGAATTATATGGTTAATAATAATGTATAATTTATGATTAAAGAGTTTATAAACAAATTCAATTCCTGTATTATTGTCTTTAAAGTAAAAATATATAAATAGTTTTTAAAATGGCTTATTGTATTTTATGTTAAATAATATAATATTAAATAATTTAAAAATAATTAAAAGCATGAAATATGAAAATGGGGGTTAGTATATGGTCTAAAATGTTACACCTTTATCATTTTTGAGAATTTTTTTACCTTATAAGTAAATTTATAACCCTTTGATATTGAAAATTTTGTTACCAGAGGTAAGGTTAAAACAAGTTTATTGAGGAGCTAAACTAAAGTGATAAAGGTTAAAATGAACTAAAACTTATCTGGATCCTATTTTATGGATTTATTTCAACCATTATCACCTTATTATAAAAAATTAATTATTTATGGGATACTTTTACATGAAAATGAATTAATTATATATTTTCAAAAATACCAAGTGCATCCTCTTCCCCACCTATAAAAGGAAATCCACACTCTTCTACTATTCACAATTTAAAAGGAATTTGGTTAAAAAAATAACTACCCAAATCCATTACTAATATCCCTATCCTTTTCCTAGTGTATTATTTTGGGAAGAAAACCGACCTTATAGGGCTTAAGGTGTAATGAAATGGAAGTTTTCTGAAGAAGATGTAAAGCTTTTTATTGATTTTTTGTATCATTTATTCTTATAACTCATTTAATTATATGATAACAATTCCAATATAATAATATAATTATATCCAAATATAAATATATTTTATTATTTTAATTTCAAAACCTTATTCATCTCTTTTTATATCCAATAGGGAATGAAAACATCATTCATGCGTACGTGTGGACTACTACCTCCATGAAGCGATGTGTTTCGTTTTTCATCACCACCTAAAAACATTGGTTATTAAGATGGATTAAATAAATAAATATTATATTCATTGTAAAATAATTATTTTTTGAAATATAATTTATAAACCATGTTCTTACCATTCTACCATCTAAAAAATGACAACGCCGCTCATGTGTATGTGTCAAATACCACCTTCACAAAGCAATATAATTCATTTTTCACATACACCTTTCATGGATGATTATAAAATTGTATTTTATGTATAAAAATAAAAATTAATTTATAATTATTTTTATTAATACGATGAAATTATTAACTCTTTGACAATGGGAAACACACAAAATTTGTTTGGAAATTATGAACCAAACATCCTCAAGACACTCGACATTGTCTTAACCAATTAAGTAATTAAATTTTTGTTTAAAATAAATTATTTAATGATAATGGATTAAACCTATAAAATATTCTTAATAAAGAAAATAATTAATATATTTTTATTATAATAGAGTTAAAGAACATACCTGAAAATTTTGGAGACGAGGAAAGGGATTTATATTATCAATTTCCATTCTTTGAGACTTTAACTATTTTCACCACACATTTTATTTTTGTGGTGTATAAAATTAGTTATAGATGTATTTTATCATTACTTTATGAAATTAAAGTTTTTAAAAATATATTCTAATTTCTTTCATTCAATGTTTCATTGTTTCAAATGTTACTACATTGTAAGGGGCACTTTACATTAAAAGCCTCATTTTAATAATTTTAAAGATTTATTTTCTAAATATTTTTCCTGAGTACATATTTATAAAATTGTTCTATTAATGTGTTTATATGGATGTAAATTAATTATAAAGTAAATTTTATATGTCTTTTGACTTTATTTCAAAGTTTTTTAAAAGGAATTTATTTATGTATTTTATATGAAACGTTTGGAAAAAGGAAAAAAGGAATGTTATAATTTAATATATATGAAAACAAAAAGTTTTACCACTACTATAACAATTATTTTATGTTTGAATTAATTTATAAGATTCTATGTTTTATTTCCATAAACACCCCCTTCCCTTTATTCTAGGTATTTTATTTTGAAAAATTTAGTTTTAAAGAAAAGGGATATATCAATATCTAAAAATGTTTTGCTCATGGGTTCAAAAGAGTATCTTTATGAATGTAATGATGAAAATGAAATCATTAATGAGTTATGATTATATTATGGTTCTTAGAAATTATTTATGATTATGATTGATGCTAATATATCTCATGATGATGGGTGAGCCTAATATAGTTCATTATGATGGGTGATCCCAATATAGATCTCTAATGTATTGGCTAAAGGGATAGAGTTAACTAGTTATAGGTTCTATTAAGAGATTGTTAGAATTTACCAGATAAGTTATTCCATTTTAATAGTGATTGGTTATACACAAAAATAGGTTGATATTAATTGTTTATGTTTTAATATTAATTTTATTCAATGTTGTTAAACATTGGCATTAGTGAATTTTATAATTTGAACTCCATTCCTCATCATGCTTTCAATTATTGGTTGAAATGCTCTAATACTCGGTACATTTTTCATCACCTTGTTAAACACAATATGGTAATAATTTTGATTTTATATTTCAAGGTTAGGTTAACCATTTTTTGGGTAAGATTTCATATTTTTGGATCACTTGGAGATTCACATTGGAAGGAACTCATCTTTGTCCTGGAACCTAGAAAATTCTAGGCGAAGTGAACTGGACATCATCCCCATAAATTGACCACATAAACTATAATAAAATTCCAATTTAGATCAAATTAGAACTAGGGATATGAGATCTAATGGGTAACATTTCATTAAATCGTTGTAAAATTTAATTTAGAAGTTTCATTGTTGATCCTGTCAGCCCAATTGGAAGATGAAATTCTAGGCTAGATTCAGTGGTCGAAAATTAAAGTCCACCATTTTGATTATAATTCTATGGATATGATGAAAAATGGACATAAACGTTGAATAATTTTATATTAAATATAAGAATTTTTTTTTCTATAACCCACACAAATTTTTCCACCTACAATCTTGTTACGACATGTTTTTTGGGTGTATGCTTGCTGGTTGTAATTTTTTTAAGGGGAGGAAAAGTCCTCCCTCCATTAACTTTCCACCCACATATGCCTACAATTATTAATTGTTATAACTTGTAAATATGCTGGATCTGTCCAAAGATTCCAAAATTATTATTTAAGGTAGTTTTTGTCATGTATTTGTAGGAATTTTTGTTTGGTGTTTCATTGTAAGGTTATCATATTGCTTTTTCTTCGTAACCATTTTCTTTCTCATGTAAGTTCATTTAATCAACTTAGTTTCTTAATAATACTTATTGTTATTTTCATTTTCTATTATTTTTGTTAATATATTGATTCATTTTCATTAGGGTTTGAACTTATTCACACAACTAAGATATAAGTCCTTTATACAGTGATGAAATGTTCATTATTTCATTGTTTTATCTTCCTCAATTTCAAACTTATGAGTATACTTACATCTTCCATTGGGATATTTTCATCAATGGAGGGATTAAAATATTTTTGGTTGATCCATGGAAGTTTCAAGGGGATATATTTGATGTTATTTTCCAATATATTGATTCATAATCAATTATTTTAATTGAAATTTTCAATTAAATACTTACCTTTTTCTTTAACCATAATAATTTTTATGTTACGCATTTTGAGTGATAGAGAGATCCTCTATATTGGAGTGCTCATGAAAATGTTCCTCAAAGTGTGTAAGAGATTAGCCTTAGGATATTTAAAATAATAAACCAGTGATTGATATATAATGTTCTCATTTTTTTAAAGAAACACTATCAAATTTAAGACATTAAAACCATTTTAAGAAATTCATCCAATCAACCCTTAGAAATAACCTAAGATTAAAAAATTCTATCAAATTGAATTCCATTAGGTCTATTATTGTTCATTTAAACCATCTAAAATCAAAACAAAGTTGGTCACCTTATATCCAAATCTCCCCTCTATAGAATGTATGTGTCTATATGTTTCTTTTAGGTTTATGAGGATTTAACAACCCAATATACATTTCAAGCGACCGCTTCAACCCTAAACTTGGGTAATTTGGGAAAAAGTAAATTTTTGAAGCATTTTTTAGGACCCAAGTAATTCATATTAGTAACTAACCATATGTTCTATCCCTCATCTACTATTCCCACCCAACTTCTTTTACCTTTATCCCTTACTTTTTTTTTCTGGTGTATGTTCGCCTACACTCATGAAAAAAATATAATTGTTAGGGTTGATATCTTGAGGGGTTAGGAGTCTAGTGAATATAGTTTTATAATTCATTAATATAATTGTATTATTAAGACTGTGGATTATAAATTTTAGTTCAATACAATTGATAATATTCCATGAAACCAAATTATATACCCGAGTGGGAACCCAAATGGAAACCAAAATGAGAAAGCCCCTAACTTGGGGAATATTGAAGACTATACCATGAATGAATACCTTACACCTTCCTGGACTAATTCACCCTCATTAATTATGAATTATTACATAATATATACCCACTATATATTCAAACCCCATATCCTGAACCATGTTTTAACCTTTTTATGGGATGGAGTATGGGATGCCTTACCTTCATGTTAAAGAATTTAATGATATTTTTGAAACCATGTTCCCACTAAATCAAATTGAATTCGATAAAATGAGACTTTTTTATTCTAACCTTAAGGTATGAGAAAATTATTTTTTAAAAAAATCTTCGACCGGTACCCATCCAATCCTGGGACCAACTGTTAATAGAATTTTATAAGAAATAATTTTCCCACTAAAAAACATTTTCACTAAAAAAGGGCATCCGATTTGTTTTGAAAAAGAAGGGGAAACATTATATGAAACTTGGGAAAGGTTTAAAGGCACTCCCAAAATGGTACCAAACTATGGTTTCTCAATTCTATAACAAGTTATAATTTTCTATAAAGGGTTGGGTTTGGGAAAAAACAATTCATTTAAATGATGTGTAATGGAGCATTCAAAAACAAATCCCCAAATGATGCTTATGAGTATGTGGAAAATCTTACTAAATAGAACCAAACATGGGGAATATCGACTTACTATGAAAATCCACCCAAATATAGTGAATTCAAAGTATCAAATAATAATAAATTATTAGGGGAAAAATACTGTACTCACTGCAAAGGTTGAAGAGAGTGATCTTAGGAAGGTCCATGAAATTCCTACTATTGAACCTATTTTCCCAATTTGAGACAAACATGACCATAAAAATAACTACTACCCAACCGTCTCTTTCATAAAGTATGTTATTTTAGGAGTACCACTAGTGGAGATCAATGATTTTAACTTTTAATATCTATAATGTTAAAACACATTCAGTCCAAGGTGCAATGACCATACAGGATTCTATTGGAAATATAATAAATAACCAATAAAACAAAAATATCTCAACCCATAACCTCAATAAAATCATCAATATCACAACCAATTTCAATCACAACCAGTCTAATAGTAACATCCCCCAGTTCAATTCCAAAAACCTATCTAGTAAACCATTAAATGTCTTATCCAATAGACAAAGTATCCTCCTGGGATAAACTAACCTTCACAAGCCCACACCCAATCTTTCCCTCTCCCAATCATTTATTTTTTTTAAAAAAAATGGAAAAATGAACTCATAAGTTTCATCACTTAAAAATGAACTAAAAAAAATAAAAACAATAATGGAATGTATTCCAACTCAATTTGTTTCTCCCCCAAACTTGAGAGGAGAATCTAGATAAACACAATCATTTCTTGATGAAATAAAAGTAGTTACCATCTTAATCAGTGATAAATCCATTTATAAACCTGAAATAACCATCAAAAAATCATACGGAGCCTGCAAAACTCATGATAATGATAAATAAATTCCTTTTAAAACTAAAAAAAATATAATAAGCATATGAATGAACCTAAACCAAACCAAACAATACATTAAACTCATATCTTACCTGAATACATGAGAGGAAAATCTAAACCTGAACTGAATGAGACATTAAGGGAAACCATATCTCAGTTTATGTTTAAAATACCCATTATGAATGAAATTCAAACCATTCCTATATTGGAGTTTGTGTCCTGGAACATAATTTTTATAGTTTGATTACATGTATATTCAAATATTTGAATATTATTAAATCATCATATTACATATTTTTAATTATTATTCATGAATTTTATGTAATAATTTTGCAGGATATACCACATTGATAATGTCATAATTGTTCACCACTATGATGTGAACCTTGAAATTCCATGATTATAATCGTAAATATAGTTTTACGGATAGATAATATACTATGATAGGAAACATAGTCTATAGACTATCTGGTGTGAGTACTCATAAGAGGACAATGATTCTTCTCATGAAGTTCACACTTGGTAATATACAAGATGATAGATTATGATAATATACCTGAAAGTATAAATTATACGTGTTTTGGTGTCATTGGATATTTTTATCTATGAAAATAGGTATTGTTCTTTAAACTTTAAGATCATCATTAATGTACATCATGACTCATGCACCAAGATCTGCTGACCAAAGCTGTGATGCTATATGTTTGTAGTATGCAGGGTTCATTGGGTGTGTCATGAATGACATGTTATTAATAGATAAGTTGAGGAAGCATTTTTCCCTTCCATATTTATAGAGGTTAATATCTTGACCCTTTAATTAGAACAAAACCATCACCTTACATTCTATTTCCATGGTGAAAAAACATGTTTATTTTAGATAATAAAAGAAATATATATTGATAATATTGGTTGATGACATGGTTGTGAAACTAGATTGATGAGATATTGTGATAAAAGGATTATATTATACAATGATCATTTATATGAGGTTGTCGATATTATGACATTAAGTTCTTTCTCTTAGGTATATTGAACCGTTTCTATATAGAAATCTTGGAATTTAGGAAATCCCATCTAATTCCATTGAGAAATAATCCAAGTGGGTCACACATTAAGTGTTTTCGTTGATCTTGATTTAATTTTATTTGAATCTAATTAATAGATTAAATATTATTCTCAAGACCAAGGAGAAATTTTATTCATTTTTTATTGATAAAAAATTTATATTAAATATTTAATAAATATTTTTTTCCTTGTTTGTGGATAAAAAAATTATTTATGGAAAAAAATGTTTATTTAAGTATTCAATAAATGTTGAGGTATTCAAGTGGACCTAGATCATGTTTGGTGATAAATATTAATTTAAATTAGATAAAATAATATTTATAAATTGTGTGAATTAGAGTATGATATAAAATAATAATAACAATAATATTATTCGGTATAATGTTTTTTAAGAATTATTATATTATTTAATGGATTCTATGCAATTAAATAATATTTTAACCTAAACCCTAGTTCTATAAATAGATAGTTTTGTCTATTTTATAGGGTTAATTGAGAATTTAGAATCATTATACATAATATAAATTTCTCTCAAATTCTTCCATGTATCTTTTAAAGGATAAGAATAAATCCTCCAAGACCAAAGGATTATCAAGAAATCCAGATGAACAATGCAAGATGATTGATTCACCATGCTAGCACCTGGAAACCAATTAGTGTTGCTTGAAGGTCAAATGATCTTGTGTGAATCATTGGTTCTACCATTTATTTTCCATGAATTCATTTATGATGGGTATGTCCAAGAGAATTCATATTATCATTAAGATTAAAGGGAATTAATTAATTAATTAATTAATAAAAAAGAACAAATAGTAATGAATGTTCACCAATGTAATTTTTCATAACTATTGCATATGTATGACCATTCATGATCTTGAACAAGATCTGTGTATGCACTATATTTATTTTATTTAATTTATTGCATGGGTTTGTATATACTAATAACTAAATTAAAATAATGGCCTATGAGTCATCCCTCCTTCCTTTATTATATAGGACCTTTGTGTGTAAGGTAATTTATGTAATTTCCCATAATCAATCATTTGGTTCCCCTCACTTGGGTGTGAGTTATAAATACATGTAATAAATGGAGTATCGCAAGGCATGTGAATATGGTTCAGTATGGAACCAAGATGATGCCAACCCAGGTGATAGACAAGTGGATAGGTGGAGTTGCAACTCATTACATGACCGATACAATGAGTTTTTCCCTAGGTAATAGGTCTATTTATTATCTACTCAATAAATTGATAGTTAAATATGATCATGCTCAGGTCATTTATTTATTTATGTGTTATGCATTATTTATTATATGGATACAATACCGCGATCACATAAATAAATAAACTAATATGAAAATATGGAATTTAAATAAATTAATTATGCATAAATGTTTTATAAAAAAATTGTTAACCACTTCAGTAAAATACCCTTAAAGTTAAAAAGACATAAAAAATATCAAATAAGATAATTTTATGCATAATAATAAAAATCCCTCAACTAAGTATTAAGTCATAATTAGCCTTTCATTACTTGATTAGGAATTAAATCCATAGAACTAAGTTTTTGGCTAACCCTTGTTGGGACACTTAATTTTATCGTAGAGTTATTAAGAAGGTTATGGGCTGACTTAACCATTTTACATCAAGAGTATTAGGCCTCACTAGAATTGATGTAACTTGGATGAAAGTATTTAGGAAATCCAAGTCTGGATTTCTAGATTGGGGAGTCCACTCAATAGATCAAGGAGATTCAATCCCATAGTTTTCAAAGAACTTCTTACCCAAATACATTCAAGTATCTTGTCCAACACTTATTGGGGTTATGCTAAGGGGTTTACTAATCCTTTCTACTGTAATGTCATAGAAACTAGACATTCCAAGTACAATGGTGGGGCCTATTGGTACCTGATAAAATAGTGGGAGATTTAATAAAATTAATATTATTATTATGACTCACATAATTTGTAATCAAGAAATGTTATAATAGTCTACGATTTTATAATTGCATAAAAAAGGAATTTATGTCATCCATATTATCCCTACAATCAATATTAGAGAAATACAATCTTGTTACTGAAATTAATTTCTAAAAGTGGTACTGATGCCTTCGGGTTTTGTTGAACCATGATTGAAATATTATATGTTAGAATACTCACAGTTAGATCCACCTACGATAGAGTAATGTGATTAAGAGTTCACTATTTATGAAAAACACATGAATTTCACAGTTTATGTTCAATGTTTAATGCTTTTTCCTATGTCTAGTGATCTCATGAAGTCATAAAAAAACATGGATACTTTATAATTCCCTAGAATAATTTGGGTATTTATGATGAGAGAGAAATACATGAATGGTTTGAGATCTTCATGGAAGTTTTTTGAGTAATCTTGGAGAGGGTTATCTAGTTAGGCCTCATTCATTCAAGCTCATTGGCTACATTGAGTTCCTAGGGGTTCTAGGGTTTAAACTACCTTATGAACTACATAAAAATATCATTATTTAATCACTTCCTCAGTTCTTATCCAGTTTTTTATAAATTTTATTATGAACAACTTTGAGAAGTCTCTTTTAGTTCTACTCACTCTTGTTTACCAAGTAGATAAAGAGTCGAAGTATGAAAAGAATTCCATCCTTATGCTGAATAAATAGAAAGGTCAAGTGAAGAGATCTAATCTGAAAGCTTATTTATAACTCCCTTACAAGAATATATAGATCAAGGGGAAAGTAAGTGAACATTATGATATCTATTTTTCATGTTGCAAAAGGTCCATTGGAAGAAAAACCACACCCATCCAAAGAAGCTATGGGAAGCTTCAGGGGAATTTGTTATCAAGTGAAATTTATCTATTTCTACAATTTGGGTATTAGATATAGATTTTAGTAATAAAATATGTTTTAAAATATGGTAACCAATTATATTTAGAAATATTGACCTGGGGGAGGTAGATCTATGAGCATCCAATAGAGCCAAACTTTCTGCTATGGTATCATGGACCACTACATCACATTACTAAAATGAATGATCTTAGTTTTAAAATATTTTTATTATGTTCAATATGTTATAAATAACGTTATTTCTATATCCATACTTGATATGAATGGATTTATTTTCATGTTTAGGAATATATGTTTCTTCATTTATAAATATGGAACATTTTATGGTAAGGCACATTTAAATAACGTTCTTTATGTGTTATATTACAAGAACCAAGTAATGAAAATTAATAACAAAACTAATTCACATGACTCACACCACACCCAAATTTGGTATCACCATATAGGACATGTAAATTAAAAGTTTTTGACTAAATTTCACAAAGATATATATTTATATTCCTATGAACTAAAACCACTTAGTGTATGTCAACGTTGTTTATAAAGAAAAATAACCAAATCCCCATTTAGTGGAAAAGGTGAAAGGGAAAAATAGATTATTGAATTAGTTTATACTAATATGTGTGGAACATTTCTATTTGAAGTAAGGGGTGGGTATTTATACATAATAAGTTTTACTGATGATTTTGGTAGATATGGATACATCTACTTGATGAGGTATAATTCAGATTCCTTTGAGAGATTTATGGAATAAATGAATTAATTTTAGAACAATATTGGTAATAATATTAATAAAAAAACTCATAACTTGATGGAGAATATCTTAATCAATACTCTATTGATTATTTATGGAAGTTTGGGATTCTATATCAACTCAATCCTCCTTGTAAACCTTAGTGGAATGGTTTAAGTGAAAGGAGGAACCACACCCTGTTGAACATGGTGAGATGAATGATGTGTCATGTGAGTCTTCCATTATCCTTTTGGGGAATAAATTAAAAACTGAAGCATAAATACTAATCTAAGTTCCAACTAAAGCGGAATACATTATATCATACCAATTTTGGAATAGAAAGAAACCCATGTTGTCATAATTACATGTGTGGGGTTGCGAAGCATTTGTTAAGGCCTCTTTAGACAATATGCTTTCACCCCAAGGCCCAAAGTGTACATTTATAGGATACACCAAGGGAAAAAGGGGATATTACCTATACAAACCCTAAAAAAAGGCAATAGTGGAAAGAAATGTTGTATTCCTTGAGAGGGATTATATATAAAATAGATAGCGGGAGAGAGATAGACTTTGAAGAAACACCTAATCAAGGTACACAAGAGTTGGAACATGAACATATTTCAAAAAAACCCATGGAAGAAGAAGTTATGGAGATACAAGTACTACATAGGAGTATAAGAGAGGTTAGAGAACCATATGGGTATGGTTTTCGTGTCACTAAATATGGTGACTCATTATTAGTTGATAATAATGATACTATAACCTACAAGGAAGCATTAAGTGATACAAATTTTTCCAAGTGTCAAGAATCCATGAATTATAAAATGGATTCCATATACCAAAATCATGTTTATATTTTGGTAGATCCTCCAATGGATGTAAATACCATTGGTTATAAAAGGGTATTTAAGAAGAAACTAGACATGGATGAACAAGTAAATACCTATAAGGCATAACTGGTTGTAAAAAAGTTTAAATATTATCGGGGAATTGAATATGATGAAAACATTTCACTAGTATCTATGATGAAAATGACCATAATTCTACATACCATTACAACTTTCCATGATTATGATTTTTAGAAATTTGATGTCAAATTAACCTTTCTTAATATGAACCTTTAGGAAAATGTCTATTTGACACAACCCAAAGGGTTTGTGACTGTAAAGGATATTAACAATGTATGTAAATTGCAAAGATCCATTTATGGATTAAATAAAACATCTAGATCGTGAATAATTCAATTTTATGAATCCATAATAGAATTTGGTTTCATAAATAATGAATTCAAGACTTTTGTCTATAAGTGGTTTATTGGGAGTGTAGTTTTTTTCTTAATAGTATATGTAGATGACATATTACTTAATAGAAATAAGATACTAGTCTTACATTTGGTTAATTCCTAATTGAATAAATACATCTCTATAAAGGAATTATGTGAAGAAACATATATTATTTGGATCAAGATCCATCATTATAGATAAAATAGGATGATCAACCTAAGTCAAGGTATATATATTGATATAAAAAATAAGAGATTTAGTATGGAAAGATCTAAGATAATACTATTTCCAATGTCACATGACATTCATATTTCTAGGAAAATGTGTCCTCAGAAACATAATTAAAGAAAAAGAAGGGTAATGATTACATATGCATCGATGATTGGGCCATTCATGTCTAATATACTATATACTATGATAGATATTTCCTGCACCTTAATTGTGGTAGGCAGTTATCCGGCTGACCTAGGTGGCCACCATTGGATGGTAGTCAAGAATATCCTTAAGTATCAGAGACATACTTAGTATATGTTCTTGGTGTATATATATGAGATAAGGAACTAGTCATCTAAGGATATAAATATAATATTTTCCAAAGAGATCAAGATGATATAATATTGCAGATGGGATAAATATTTATTCTTAATGGAAGTTCCCTGAGATAGAAGAGCTCAAATAATGTTGTGGTTAGAGATTCTATAGCAGTTTCTGAGTATATTTTTGTTTATTAGGTAGCTAAATAATAAGTATAGATCTAAAAATTTTATAAGATATTTATGTGGTACCTAACAGTAAGGATCTTATCATGATTTATTGTTATAATACTATAGTGGTATCTCTTTCCAAGGAGTGAAGGTCACATCAATTGATAAATCATATACTTTGAAACTATCATCTCTAGAGGGATTTTTCTTAGAGATGTGAAGTTTTAGTTAGTAGAATATACATGGAATATAATGTGGTGGAACCCTTTAATAAATCCTTAAATTAGTAGAAACAAGATTGTTATGTGAGGTCTAGTGGACTGAAAGTCCTAGGTAGTTGGATCTAGTACAAGGGGGAGTTTGTTAGAGTTGGTGTTATAGAACACACTATTTTTAATTTGATTACAAGTATATTCAAATATTTTAATATTAATAAAAAAATCTTATTACAAATTGTTCATTGTTTTTCATGATTGAGATGTAAAAATATACTAGAGTATCTATCACATTAATAAGGTCATATCAGTTCCCCACTATGATTAGAATTGTGAAATGATAAGAAGATATTCTTAAATATTGTTATATATTTGGACAATTTACTATGATAAGAGACATAGTATATATTATATCAAGTGTGAGTACTCATAAGAGTATGAGTATTATTCTCAAGATTTTCAAACTTGGTAGTCTCCAAGATGGGACATTTTGAGAACAGACTCACCAGTATGAGTTATGTGTGTTTTGGTTTCATTAAATATTCCTATCTGTGAGCATGTGTAATGGTCTTTATACTTTAAGATTATCATTAAGGAATTTGATGACTCGCACAATTATATTTAATGACCCAAACCATGTCTCCATATGTTTATGAAAAGTAGGGTAAGTTGGGTGTGTCATGAATGACAAGTTATTAATAGATAAGTTAAGGAAGGATTTGTCTCTTCCATGTTTATGGAAATTGATATCTCAAACCTTTAATTGGAATAGAACTATAACCTTAAATTATATGTCCATGTTGTAACAATGTGTTTATTTTATATAGTTAAAGGAAGACATATTGAGTATATGTGTTGGTGACATAGTTGTGAAACCTACTTGATGAGATATTATAACAAAGGTATTATGTTACACAGAGTGTTCATATGTGAATTTTGATATTGTGACATTAATTTATTTATCTTGGGTGAATTTACCCATTTCTAGAAAGTAAAATTAGACTTTAGGCAATACCACCTAATTCCAATGATAAATAATCCTAGAGAATCACTCAATAAGTGTTTTCATTAATCTCAATTAAATTCTATTGGAATTAAATTAATGGAATAAATATTGTTCTCAAGAATGAGGAATAATTTTATCCATGTTTTATTTATCACAAATGTATATTGAATATTTAATAAATATTTTTTCACTAGTTTATGGATAAAATATTTATTTATAAATAAAATGTTTATTCAGGTATTCAATAAATTCCAAGGAGTTAGAATGAACAAAGATCATGTCTTGTGATAAATATTAATATGAAACTTGGTGAAATAATATTTATCAATTATGTAAGTTAGTGCATGACATAAAATAACAATAATAATATAATTATTTTTATGGATTTTGTTAAGAATTATTATATTATTTAAGATCTATTATTAAATAATATAGTATTTTAATCTAAACCCTAGCTCTATAAATAGATGGTTATATATATTTTATAGGGTTAATTGAGAATTGATAATTGTTACACACAATATAATTCTCTCTAGAATTATTCTTATGATATTATAAAGAATAAGAATAACTCCTTCAAGATCAAAGGATATTCAAGAGATAAAGAAGAATAAAAAATATGCTTTATTCACTACACTAGCACCAAGAAATCAACCAGTTTCACTCAAAGTTCAAAGGAGCATGTGTGGATCACCACTAGAGGGATTCTGCACTTTGATCCTTACAGTGTATTGAAGATAATTCAAAAAAGGGTTTTTAGAAAATCAACATCATCTAAAAAGAAATTTCCCTGATAAAGTTCTATTTTCTTCTGATCATAAATAAATTAATTATAAATTTAACATATAAGGATCCTATTCAGGTTCTAGGTTTTCCTCTATGCCAATATTAAATTGAAAATTTTCATTGGTCATGATGTTTATGTCCTATAAAATATTGAAATTGATCCATCGAATCAATAAAAATCTTCTTGGTTTATCATCCACCAAGGCACTTACACAGATCTTGGAACCTTCAACCACCATAATCCAAGTACCTTAAGGGATTTTGAACTTTTAAAATAAAACTTTCACTTAAATACCAATTCCTTTTGGTTTCTAAGGTGAGTACCACCATTCAGGGAAACATTCCTCCAATGTTTAAAGACCTAGATTTTCTATACATAAATGTTGAATTAGGAGATATAAAAGTTTTCAAATAACTTTTTAATCTAGTATCTAGTGTGAGAAACATTCCATATATAGTGTATTGTTAGTTAGGACATGAGGAACTCTAACCCACACCTGTCACTGTTCAACATGATGGTCAAAGTATTCAATTTTTTAAGGTGATCTTAAAATATGTTCTACTAAAATTTGAGAACTTCATATACCATAATTAATTAATTTCCCTTGACAATAATACAAAATTAGGCACTAGGGAACAAACTCAAATAATCCTTGGTTATCCCTTCCTAGAAACAATCAACTCAGTCATTTGAGTAAGGAATGGTAACATAACTATAACATTTAGAAACATGAGCCTGGATTTGAATGTTTATAATGAAAACACTGAAATTGGATAGGTAGTGTTGATAGTGAATTAGAGAAACATCAAGTATTTTTGAATTATATTTAAGTCAATATGAGTTTGATTTTAATTGTTCACATGGGGGAAATTTGTATTCTTGTCTTGAATCTCTTCCAGATAGCTCCTTTGATGATTTTTCAAGATCCCCAATCAAGGAATACATTGGATAAATCACAAACATTAATTCTTTATCCATTTCTAATACTAAACTATCAAATTTGCTAGAAAAAATTCTTTTGAAAAGGAACCAATTCTATCAAGTAATTTGGAAGAATAAACTGAGTTAGATTCAAAGTCCCAGTCTAATTTTAAAAATTTCAACCAAACTGAGCTTGAATTCAAGTTCATTAGTAACTCACTTAAGTATTTATTACTAGGGGTCAATAAAACTCTTCCTATTTTCATCTATACTTATATTTATTCCAACCATGAGAGAATGCTTCTAAAAGTATTGAGCAGACATAAGAAATAAATTTTATAAACCATTTATGATATTCCTTGGATTATAACACTCATTATAACTACTAATATTATTTTAAAAAATATTTATAAACTATGTCAATAGACAAAATAAATTCTTAATCCCAATATCATGGATGTGGTAAGGAAGGGACTTCTAAATTTGTTAAAAGTTGGTATCATCTAACATACTAATGAGAGTGAGTGGGTAAGCCAAATCCAAGTGGTTATTAATAAGGATAGAATTACTATGATTACCAATTAGGATGGTTATTTTCTCCCCACAATATTAATTAGTTGATGGAGAGTGTTCATTGACTATAGGAAGTTAAACTCTTTCACAAACTACAACCATTTTCCCTTGACATTAATTGATCAAGTCCTTGAGTGAGTAATAGGTCATGAGTTTTAATACTTATTATATATATTCTTAGGGTATAATCAAATTGAGGTATCCTTTTAATATAAATGAAAAAAAATCTTCACCTATCCATTTGTAACATTTTCCTTCAATCTCATATCCTTTGGGTTATGTAATTACCCTCATACCTTCCAGCAGTACATGTTGTGAATCTTTTTTGACATGGTGTGATATTGTTTAGAGGTATTTATGGATGACTTCTCCATCTTCAGGGATACATTTTAGGGATTACTTATAAATGTTGAAATGATTTTTTTATATCTATTAGGAAAATAATTTCAACTTAAAATGGGAAATTTTCCATTTCATGGTAAAATAAGTACTTATTTTGGGCCATATAGTCTTTGGTAGAGTGATTGAAGTTGAAAAAGAAAAAGTTGATATAATTTTACACCCCTCTCCAAAAACTATAAAAACATATTGGTCATTATTATGGAATTTTTGTTTTTATAGAAGGTTAATTAGAAACTTTATCTCTAATTACTTACCCCTTTATTCTCTTCTTGTGAAAGAAACTCCATTTTTTTGGGCAGAGAGCTGTGATGAATCATTATCTAAACTAAATTCATCTCTTATATCTCCTCCCATTATTCAAGATACCAATTAGAATATTACTTTTAAAATAATTTGTGATGTGAGTGACTTTTATTTAGGAGTTTTCTTAAGATAAATATCTTATAAAACTCTTTTCATCATCGCTTATGAAATAAATTCATCGAATGATGCATAAATAAAATAAACCACCATTAAAAAAGAGTTTCTTATTACTATTTTTTCCTTATAAAAATTCATGTCCTATCACATAGGATCCATCATAATTGGATTTATAGATCATTCAAATATAACATAAATTTTCTAAAAACAATATTCCAAGAATATTTTGATTAGGTGGTTCCTTCTAATATATGATTTTGATGCAACCATTATGGATAAAAATGGTGTTGAAATTTTATATCTGATCTCATATCTAGGATGTAATTTAAAGAAAAATCACATCACCTTTCAATATCTGATTAATTTCTTGATGAGAACCTCTATTCTATGAGTGATTTACCATGGTATGTTGAGATAACAAACTAATTGGTTATGGGAATTATTATAAAATCATTAAGGACTCAATATAGGAGGAAATTATTTTCTGATATCAAAAAATATGTATTGTATGATCCATAATTATTTAATTTATATCCTAATCAAGTGATTATGATATTTTTTTTAGAGTCTAATAAAGAGTCCATTCTTAAATTATGTCTTGGAGAGGCATGTAGAGGCTATATTTCCACTGTAAAAAGCACCAAAGTGGTCCTTAAATGTTTTCTATTCTATATTACCCTCACTAAATAATCATTCAAATTCTGCCAATGTTTTTTTAAATGTCAATAAGTATGATCCATAACCAAATGAAATCAAATTCCCCTTACTCCCATTCTAGTTGTTTCAATATTTTATTGTTTGGTAATTGATTTTATTAGAACCTTCCCAAAATATAAAGGATATCTCTATATCCTCTTAGTAGTTGATTACATCTCAAAATGGGTTGAGTTCATTCCCACTAAGTCCAATGACCATAAAGTTGTGATCTGATTCCTAAATGAACATATCTTTTCTAGATTTAAAATTCCTAGGTCTATCATTAGTGATTATGGAACCCGGTTTTGAAACTCCTCCTTCTTGGAATTCATTTATAATTTTGATATTTCCTATATACTTTCCACTATATACCATCCTTAAAACAACGTCCAAGTTTTGTTAGCGAATAGGGAGATTAAGAAAGTTCTTAAAAGAACAATACCTCTTTGAAATATTGGTATGATAAACTCTTGGATACCCTCTGGGTATATCTTATTGCATTCAAAACCATCATAGGCATGTCACTATATAGGCTGGTCTATAGAAAATATTTATATTTACCAATTGAAATTGAAAAAAAGACTTTTGGGAAATAATAAAAAGAATTTTGACACTTATTTGGACAAAAAATAGAGGAAATTAGCCCTTAAAAACTTAAGGAAATTAGGATAGAGGCTTAAGAAAATTCAAATATCAATAAAGATAGTGCTAAATCCTACCAGTCTAGGAATCTTAAATTCAAACACATCAATCATGGAAAATTCGTGCTCCAGTATTGTTTTAAAATTTACTTACACCTAGGAATGGTATGGTTGAGATAGTCAAGGACTTACATAGTGCATCATTTGTACCCCCATGGGTAAGTACAGATTCTAGATCCCACTAGTGGTCATATCTTCAAATTCAATGTTCATAGGTTAGAACCATTCATTAAATAATTTAATAAACATGAAATTGATGAGGTGTTAACTAATCAAAACTACGAACTAGACAATAGTTGATATATTTAGGGTCTAATTCAAGTTAAAAAAAATAAACAATGAACTTTTCAAGAGGCAACCCAACTTTATCCTATACCTTGATTCAATTTTTTGTATTCTAAAATAAATAAGTTTGTTTTTTTATTCTTTTATTTTCCTTTTCCTTTTTTTGGAGATACTTAAGGGGTTTAAATTGTGATTCTAATTGTGTTAGTGTGTAAGAATTAGTGGATGGGGGAATTGATGTATTTTTTGGAAAATAATATTTCTTCTAAGAGATAAAAAAATATATTCTTTCATTAATGAGGCATGTACAAGTGACATAGAGTTCAAAGGAGCAAATCATTTCAATATGGAATTAATCTTTGAGTTTTCAGGTTCCATTATTCTATATTTTTATTTGAAACTATTATTTTTTAAATCCTCTCTTAAATTTATTCCCCCTTATAGATCTTATATTATTTAAACATTGAGTATAATGTTATTCTAAGTTTGGGGGGGGGGATGAAAATAAATAAAGAAAAAAATAATTTCGGTTCATGTCAAATAAAATGTGTTGTGTGTGCGTCCATAGTGAAAATAAAAAAAGAAAATTTTTTGTGCATAAATGGGAAATAAATTAATTTAACCATCAACATGATAATACACATTGAAAAATTTGGAACTGAATATCAAATAATATTTCATTCCTTGATTATGATTTTAATTCAAGTTTAAGTTCACGAGCATAAATTTTGGAAAGTGTGGCTATCCAATGTGATTGTTTACCATTTAAATTTTCATCCATTTAATAAAAATTTCACAAGACATGTTATTTAGATTGTGGGGTATTAGTTTGAGTCTTTTGATACCCTAATAAGTAGAAAAAGTTTTGTGACTGTTTTAATTTTAACATGTGTGTTCAAGAATGGTTTTTACAAAAAATGTAAATAAAAAAACAATAAATTTGTTCATAGAGGAGTGGATTAACCTAATGTGTGGATTTCACCACCTGATTATCAGGAATCTATAGTTTTATAGGACAAATTTAGGACTTTTATATCTATTTTTGGTAATTTTATTTTTTTTGAATGAGTTAACTTGAGATGGAGCCTGAGTATGTGAGTTTCATTTTGTGCGTTAAGTTCATTGAATTTGGGAGTCATCATAAAAGTATCGCTACAAGGGTTGAATTGATTGAGTGAAATTTCAATTTCCATGTATTTAAAAAAATAATAATAATATTAATATTAAAATTTTATTCCACCTATCTCTTCCATATTTCCCCCTTTAATGAAAATGAACCCCCATGTCTGTTGTGATGCACAACACATCATCGTGCTTAATTGAAATTAGATAAAATTTTCTAATGAATTTGAATAAAGGAATGGGCTTGGGTTTTGGATATTCTTGTGAAACAAGATTGTGTTAAATTATTTTTATAGGTTTCATGTTTTCCTGACATGAAATATTTTGGCGAGCATCTTATGTTTAAATGTTTTTAGAAGAGGGGATTCAATTTTCATATTTTTGAGATACTTTTTTTTAGGACTAGAAAACTGAAGTTGGGAGGTGTGATTATCCACTAAAAGAGGCTAATATTCATTGATTATATTTTAATATTCATGTGATTTAATTTTCATAGACACCAATATTAGTTTATTTTATGATTTGAACTCCATTTCTCATCATGCCCACATTTCTTAGTTAAAATGATCTAATAAAATATATATTTTTTATCACATTATTGAAAACACTCTATTCATAATTTTTATTTTATATTTCAAGATCAGGTTACCCATTTTATAGAGAATATTTCATATTTCTATATCACTGAGAGATTCAAATTATAAGGCACTCATCTTTGGCCTTAATCCTAGAAAATCCTATGTGATTTGAATTGGATGAAAACCCACTAAAATGACTGCAATGTCTATGATACAATCCCAATGAAGATCAAATTTGAATTGGAGATAGGTGAAATCATGCAAAAAATTTAATTAAACTATATAAAAATCTAATTTAGAAGTTTCATGGTTGATCTAGGAAGCATTAATGGAGATGAAATTATGGGCCATATTCATTGGACTAGAATAATAGCCCTCCATTTTGGTCATAACTCCATGTATATGAGGCCAAATGGGCTGAAATTTTAATATATGTTATAATAAATATGATAATTAAATTTATAATTCTAATAAACACAAAGATTCATCCATCTAGAAACTATTTTTTTCATTTATGCTGAGGGGATTATAGCTGGATCAAATTTTTTTTCCAGAGTAAAAAAGTCGACCTTCGTTAACTTTCCAACCACCCATGCATAACCTCATTATTTGGGTTGACTTGGAATTAAGGGATATTAACCCAAGGATTCCAAATTAATTATTTAAGGTAGTGTTTTCCATATATTTGTAGGAATTTTTGTTTGGTGTTTCATTGTAATGTTATGACGCCGCTTTGCCTTTTAAGAATTTCATTTATCCTTTAAGTTTCTCAAATAACCTTATTTTCTTAACAAATATTATTATTATTATTATTATTATCATTTTCTATTATTTTTGGTAACACATCAATAGAATTTCATTTATGTATGAATTTATTCACACAATTAAGAGATAAATCCTTCACATAATGATAGAGTGTTTCTTATTTCATTTCTTTATCTTATTTAATTCCAACCTTATGTGTATACTTCAATATTGTATTGAGATATATACATCAATAGAGGGACAAACCTATTATGATCCATGTAAGTTTCAACGGGATTTATTGGATGTTATTTCTCATTGTAATTAATCATAACCAATTCTTTTAATTGAGACTATTATTAAATGATTTACCTTCTCCTTTAACCTCACTAATTTTTAGTTCATGCATTCTGAGCATGAGAACAATCCTATACCTTGGAGTGATGATGGAAATTATCTTCCAAGTGTATAGGTTATTAGCCTTTGGATAGTGAAAATACTAAATAATTAAGTGGTTTGGGAAGTTCTCATTTCATTGAAAGAAACAGTCTCTAATTTAAGACAGTGAAACCATTTCAAAAAATTCATACAATCAACCCCTTACAAAAATCTAGGATCAACTCATTCTATCAAATGGAAATCTATTAGGTATATTATTTTTCATTTAAACAATCTCAAATCAAACCAATGTTGGTCACTAAAAATCCAAATCTCACCTCTATATAATGAATGTGTCTATAGGTTTCTTCTAATTTATATGAGATTTTGAAAACCAAAGATACATAAAAGAGGCCACTTCAACCCTAAATTTGGGTAAATTTGGGTGAGGCCATTGATTGTAAGAGTGATATGAAAATTATGACCCAAATTACCGATATGATTTTTTTTATGTTTTCTAATGAGTTTTCATGAAAATATTTTGATTTCACAAGGTAAGATACTGATATATTTTTAAGAAATGATCATGCCCTATTGGGTTAAAAGTTATGTTTTTAAGAAAATGTTTTCAAGGGTTATTGTAATGTACCTCCTTCTCCTCATTGGATTGATAAGGCAGATGAATGTTACTCATCCTTAAGAGACATCCCCAAGGTGACAAAGTTAGGAAATAAATATTGAAGGGCATCATTACATGTGGGGGATAGTTTTACCTTTAAGAATAAAAAAATAATGTACAATACATAAAAAAACATCACTATATGATATATGATAACAATTAAAGATCACTTAAAATTTCATTTATAAAAAAAATTAAACCCAAGTGCCACCACAAAAGTCTACAATATCAAAGTACACAATGGAAGACAAACTATCAAAACTCAAAGACAACCAAAGACAGATAAAAATCCCATGATCTAATAATATCCATAATCCAATCCCACTAAATAGTTAAGTATCATGAATTAGTGCTAAATATGTGTGATACTTTACCTTTTCTCATGTCTTGGTAATCAAAATCTTCAAAAAAGCACCAAGGTGCCAAATTAGGGGTGAGTAATGAAACTCAGTAGATTTTTCCCACTGAATTAGAGATGGAGGTATGTTATAAGTGGTATTAAAGGAAAATAAAAAACAATACTTTAAACCATTTCACATGTTTTATTTTGGAATAACCATTCCATTCAAATTATTCACACAACTAACCATGCATTCAAACCTGGAACTCCCTATACTCTTGAGTGGTGAGTCATCCTTTCACAAATCCATCACATAATGAACCATTTTATGGGGGAGAGCCCTGACCCTTATCCATCCCACTATGATGGGGGAAACTCCTTACCCTCATCTGACCTGAATTCATATGAACACACAAAACCATTATTCAAAAACCCAATGAAAAAATAACTATTTTAATCAAGCTACGCTTTATTGAAACCACTTTTCAACAAACCTATTCAATCCATTTCAATAAAACCATAATTTATTGAAAATATCTCAATTATAACATTTATAAAAATCTAGTGAATCCAAATTTTAGAATCCATATTTTAAAAACAAGAAAACACATCCCATTGCACAACCAATCTTCAACAATTCCATAATTTCACCAAAACACACAAACCATCACTAAAGAGGGTTCTACCATGATTTTCACAAAAAATTCATATAAAAATCTAATAAAAACTACAATTTGAAACTAATACTTCATATTCTAAAAAGAGGAGTCGAGAGTGAAGCCACCCACCTCGAGATTTATGGTGAAAATGAATAATGGAATGAAGATCATTCACAAAACCTGATTAAATATCCAAAACCCAACCTTAGATATCTTCCACTATTAAAAAACCCAAAACTAAACGTATTTGGAATCCCAGCCCAATATATACCCACAACATGTGTAGATCTAAGAAAAAAAGACAAAGGATGATGTAGATCTAATAAAACCATCAAGAACCACAAAGAACGAAGCCTTAAAACAAGAATCGAGCTCCAACGCACCAAGGAAAAACTCTAAATTACATTAAATTTGATGGGAGAATCCTCCTTATTCTTAGAGAGAAGAAATCCCGAGTTAGGGATGTTTTGGGATACAAAAGAGGGTTTAAAATATAAGGACGACCTAGATCCACTTTTTAGGATATATTTTCTTTCCGCGCACAGTTTAGTCACATGGTTAGAGAAATAGTATGCTAACCATGCATTATCAATTACATCAAGGAGTGAACATCGCACATTTGTATTTCACAGTTTCCAAACCTTGTGATAACCATGCCTAAGCCACTATCTCAAAAGGCCAAATCCACCTTTCAAAGTTCTTAGTTTCTCCTTGGTGGACACATGGTTTGGGAAAATCATGCACTGCTTATGAACCTCCCCTTTCCCCCTGTCTCACTATGCACAGTTTCCTATAGGTGTTTCACGGTTTCCCAAAATAGTGAACCAACCATGAACCCATAAGAAAACCCTAAAACAATTTAAACTTATCCTAAACCCTCCCAAAAATCACCCAAACACTTTATGTACTTAAAAATAATAAAGGGTTGCTTACTTGAAACTAGGGGGTGCTACATTCTCCCCACTATTGGGATTTCCATCCCCATAAAGTAGAAAATCATTCATCTCTTGAAAGAGTTCTGGATATTGTTCTTTCATTTCCTTCCCTTGCTATGAATTCTCTTTCTGAATGTGACCATGTTTCCCCAAAACCAACACTAGATTGATGATTTTCCAACACAAGACTTTCTATTTCCTATACACAATCTGCATTGGCATGTGTACCAAAGAAGAATCCATATCTAGTTTAACATGATCCCATATGACCACATGGTTAGGATTAGGCTAATACTTTTTCAATTGATATACATGAAACACATTATACATCGAACTGAACCATAGTGGTAATGAAAACCAAAAATCCACCCCTCCAACTCATTCCAATATCTCAAAATTACATTTGTATTGAGGGGAAAACTTACCCTACTTCCTAAAACATCGATGTACAAGCTCTAGAGAGATCCTCAAGAACACATGATCACTCATCGTGAACAAAAATGGTTATCGATAATGATCTCCATAATATTTATGATGAATTTGATCCGTCTCCATCCATTTTTTAATCAACCAAATCTTATATGTTGTTTCTTGAACAAATAATAGACCAACTAGTGAAGTATCACCTATTTACACCCAATAAAGTGGAGAATGATAGGGAAGTCCATACAATGCTTCAAACTGAGCCATTTGTTTGGAGGCTTGATATCTGCCGTTATAAGAGTACTCAACTAATAGTATGTGTTCCTACCATGAGCAAATAAAATCCACTATGAAAACCCACAACATGTACTCCAATATTTCTAGTATCCTTTAAGACTGGCCATCTGTATGAGGATGATACACCATACTCATTATCAACTGATTCCTAAGAATTTTTGTAAGGATATCTAGAAACAAGATGTAAGCCTCAGATCTTTGTCTGATATGATTGAAATTGGCACACCCTGCATCTTTACCACTTCTTGGATATAGATTTTGGATAGATATTCCACCGTATGAGTTTCACGAATAGTAATTAAATGGGCCGACTTTGTGAGTCGATCCAAAATCACCCATATAGAATCATGTTTTTGAACCATTCTTGGGAGAACTATTAATAAATCCATAGTTATCTACTCCCATTTTGAAATAGGGATAGGTAAAGACTGTAATATAATTACTAGTTGCTGATGCTCTACCTTAACTTACTAAAAACTAAATCATCTTGAAACAAACTTACCCACCTTTTTTTATGCCTCCCCACCAAAACTATGCTTTCAACACCTTATACATATTCTGTATTCCTGGATGAAAATCCCATCTCAAATATGGGTAATCATGAAGAAGTTATTACTAAAAATCTATAGGTATGACCATATAATTTATTTACCACAACACAAAACACTCATCCAGCTTCCATCCCTCAATGGTCTCCCTACTATTGAGTTTTTAACTCATTGTAAAACATTCTAAATTAGATTTTTTTCCCTCTTTAACAGTCTTCACCAGATCCAGAGTTAATTAGATAGGAAAGAAATCTATGACATCACCCCAGTCTTCACATTCTAAACTCATGTCAGCTAGGACCGACATCAAATACCACTCATATAAGGCCTCTTTTTTCCAACTGAGTATATGAATTATCTCTTCATGAATCTTCTACCATATTTCCTTTTCCTAGTGTACAAATCTAGTAAAAGTAGAATTTTTTTTGATACTCCATCTATATTCTTTGTCTCAGATTCAAATTTATTTGTAAGAAAATATGTTTTAAACTCTTATGATCTGAAAATACTATGAATTTCTCATCAATGAGGTAATGATGGCAATTATTCAAAGCATGTAATATAGTAGCTAACTACAAATCATGTGTTGGGAATTTCTTATCATGCACTCATAACTTAATTGATCCATAAGTAACAACATGATCACCTGGTATGAGAACACACCCCAACACAGATCTTGAAGCATCACAATACACCACATACCCTTGTCATGATTATGGAAATATCAAGGTAGGTACTGATTTAAGGTGAACCTGTATCTCTTGGAAAGACTTTTTGATTTCTTCTTCCCATTTTAATGGAACATAATTATTTTTCAAAGCCATCATAGGTGAATCTAGTCATGAGATGTCACACAAAAAGCATCAAAAATAACAAGATAGACCAATGAAGCTCCATATCTGAAAGACGTTTTATGGAGGTTCCAAAGAGATCACAAATTCTATCTTCTCTAGATCCAATAAAATGCCTATTTCAAAAACTGCATGGATAATAAAATGCACCTCTTGTATCCAAAAATTTCACTTTGATATTTTTTCATACAAATGATGATCTCTCAAGATTCTAATCACTATCACCAAGTGTTGATCATCCTCATCCCCTATCCTTGAATATACCAATATGTCATCCACAAATACCACCAAAAAAGAGTCCATATATCTCTGAAAGATCTAATTTATCAATTCCATAAATACTAATGGTGAATTTGTAAGACCAAAAGGAATTAAAACATATTCATAATGTTCATATCTACTTTTAAAAGCTATCTTTGTAATATCCTCCTTTCGAACTTGTAATTGGTGATATCCTAATTATAATTTAATCTTAGAGAACCATTGAGATCCCCTCAATTGATCAAACATATCATCAATACGTGGAAGTGGATATCTATTATTTATTGTAACTTGGTTAAGATTATGATAATCGAAAAAATACAAAGAGTTCCATATGTCTTATTGACAAAGAAGACAAGTGTTTCCCACGGTGATGTACTCAGCTGGATGAAAACTTTACTTTCCAGCTCTTCCAACTCTACTTTAAATTACCTTAATTATTTTGTTTCTGTACAATAAGATGAAATTTATATTGGAATGATCCCCAAAAGTAGATCAATCATAAACTACACTTACCTTACTGGTGGTAACCCTAATAATTGTTTGGGAAACAAATCTAGAAACTAGCCAACCACTACTGGAAAACTGCTATTATTGATCTCTTCCATCAATGAAAAATTCAACACCACCAACTAGTATGAGATCATGCCAAATTATGGTTCCAATAATTCTATTGCACCAGACTTTACACTCTAGTCTCTTGAAAAGAGATGTTCAACACCATGTTTAGTTGTGAAACTCACCCTTATCGTAGAACATTTGATATGATCCTTGAATGTTTTCAACCAATCTAGACCCATGATTATATCATAGAAATCCATATCCAATACAGAGAAATCCCATTTTATCTTGGCTCCATCAATGGTTATAGTACATGATCTACACATCAAATCTCAACATTCTATTTGACCATGAGGAGTTTGATGTTTTATCAAAGAGGGAATCATCTCATGTTTTAAACTTATAAAACTAGTAGCATGAGAAGAAATAAAGGAATGAAATTCACCAATATCAAACAACACTTGCATAAGGGCATAATTAAAAATAATTTTACCTCTCACTATAGATGGTCTAGGATGGTCATCCACAGTCACTTTCTCAGATCCATATAATTTCTTTGTCAGAACATTTTTTTCCTTATTACCTTGTTGAGATTTCCATGTCTGAGGAGTCATGATATTTTGGGAATCTCCAAGCCTAGCTCAATTATGTTGACAAGATTGATTCTTATTCCCTCCGTACATAAATGCATACGATGCCTTTGATACATGAGAAGTGTCTCGAGCACCTAACCTCAGAGTACCGAGAAAATATCACTGAAGATTCCCCACATTGTTGCAATTATGGTAGGCTCTCAGTAGTGGCACACACACTCTCTTCATGTTTGCCTTCTGCTATATACTTTGAAATTATAGACTTCTTCTATGGCACTTGGGTTTACTTTGTTTTAATAAATAAAATGTTACATTTTCTAGCATTCTTATCATGCATCATATAGTGGTGTTTTTTGTTATGGATTTTTTGGTTAGTAGTTTTATTCTTAATGTGAAAATCATTCCCCACATGTAATTAATCCCTTCACCATTATTTCCATATTTTGGAGTCTTAGGGATGTCGCTTAATGCCAAGTAACATTCCCCCACCTTCTTAAGCCAATGATGAGAAGGAGGGACGTTACAAGGGGTATCAAAGGAAAACAAACAAACAATACTTTAAACCACTTCACATGTTCTATTTTGGCATAACAATTACATTCCACTTATGCACACAACCAACCATGCATGCAAACCCAGACCTCCCTATACTCGTGAGTGGTGAATCATCCTTTCACTAAGTCATCACTTGATGAACCATTTGATGGGGGAGATCCCTATCCACTATCTATCCCACTATGACGGGGGATAATCCTTACTATTATCCATCCTGAATTCACATGAACACACACAAACATTATGACAAAACCCAATGCCAAAACAACCATTTCAATCAATCTAACCTTTATTGATGCCACTTTTCAAAAAACAAATTCAATAAATTTCAATAAAACCATCCTTTATTAAAAACATATCAATTAGAACATTTAAAAAAATCCATCAAATCCAAATTTTAGAATCCATATTTTAAAAATAATAAAACACGGACTATTGCACAACCAATTTTCCACAATTCCAAAATTTAACAAAAACTCATAAACCATCCCTAAAAAGGGTTATACCATGATTTTAATAATAATTTGATGTCCAATTCCAATAAAAAAAGAATTTGAAACTAAGACTTTAAATTTTAAATTGAGGAGTTAAGATTGAAGCCACCTACCTCGAGTTTTATGGAAAAAACGAATAATGGCACAAAGAATGTTAAAAAAACTGGGTTAAATCTCCAAAATAACACCTTAGATCTCTTCCCCTATTGACAATAAGACAAAAAAATAAACATATTTGGTGTCCCCAACCCTAGATATATGCATAGTAGGCATAGATCTAAGAAACCAAGAGAAAGGGAAAAGTAGATCTAAGAAAATCATCTAGAACAATGAAGAATGAAGCCTTACCACAAGAATAGAGCTTCAATGCACCAAGGAAAAGATTCATATTGCTTCCAATTTTATGGGATAATCCTTATTAGCCTTAGAGAGGAGGAAATCCTGAGTTATGGCCATTTTGGGGCACAAAAGAGGGGTTAAAACATATGTCTTACCTAGATACACTTTTTTGGGATCTAGTTTCTTATCGCGCGCACTTTAGTTGCATTGTTATAAAAATTGTGAACTAACAATGTGTTAGCCATTGGCACAAGGAGTGAACAACATACAGTTGTCTCACACGGTTTCCAAACCATGCACCAACCATGCCGAATCCACTGTCTCAAAAAGGCCAAATCCACCTTTTGAAGTGCAAAATTTTTCCTCGGTGGATGCACAGTTTGGGAAAACCGTCCGCCCGTGCACCATCCCATTTTCCTTGTCTCACTATGAACGGTTACATATATATGTTTCATGGTTTCACCAAACCGTGCACCAACTGTGCACCCATAAGAAAACCCACAAAACACTTTAAAATTCTCCCAAACCCTACCAAACCTAACCCAAACACTTTATGTACTTAAAAACATAAAGAAAGGGTTAATTACATGAAACCTGGGTGCTAAATTCTCGCCACTATTAGGATTTCTGTACCCATAAAGTAGAAACCATCAATTCTATGAAATATTTCTGACCATGTCTCTTTCATTTCCTTATTCTTCTCCTAAGTCTCTTCCTAAATCTAACCATGTTCCCAAAAAACCCATACTAGACCGATTCTCTCTCATGAAAGTCTTTTTCTTACCTATCCATGATACTCACTTGAATGTGTACCAAAGAAGAATCCAAATCTAGTTTAATGTTATCCCATATGATCACATGGCCAGGATCAGGTTAATACTTTTTAAATTGAGATACATGAAACACATTATACACCACACTAAACCATAGTGGTAATGCTAACAAATAAGCCCACTATCCAACCCATTCTAGTATCTTAAAAGGGACAATGTATTGAGGAGATAAATTTCCCTATTTCCCAAAATATCGATTTCCAAGACATAGAGAGATCCTCAAGAATGCATGATCACTCACCATGAATGAAAACGACCATCGACGATGATCTACATAATATTTTTGATGACTCTGATCTGTATCTATCTATTTTATTATCAAATTATTCTTCTATATTATTTCTTATACAGGGCTCCACGCAAATAGTGAAGTATCACATTTTTTTACCAAAAAAAGATGATAATGATAGGTAATTACATACAATTCTTCAAACAGATCCATTTGTATCAAGACTTGATATTTGTTATTATAAGAGAACTCCACTAATGGTATGTGATACTCCCATGATACAATAAAATCCATTAAACAAGTGCACAACATGTCCTCCAATGTTTGTATCTTCCTCTCAGATTGGACATCCATCTGAGGATGATATTCCATACTTATTATCAACTGAGTCCCAAGAGATTTATGTAATGATCTCTAGAAATGAGATGTAAATCTCAGATCTCTTTCTGATATAATCTAAAATGGTACATCCTAACTCATTACCACTTCCCAAATATATATTTTGGACATATCCTTTACCATATGAGTTTTTTAGAATAGAATTTAAAAGGATGAACTTTATAAGGTGATCCAGAATAACCCATATGGAATTGTGTTTCCAAACAGTTCTTAGGAGACCAATTAAAAAATCCATAGAAATATGCTCCCATTTCTAAATAGGGATAGGTAAAGAATGTAACATACCTACTGGTCACTGATGTTCTACCTTAACTTGATGAAAAGTTAAGCATATTGAAATAAACTCAACCACCTTCCTTTTCATGCCACTCCACTGAAACTATTCTTTCAATGCCTTATATATATTCTGTATTCCTAGATGAACAACCCCTCTCAAATGGTGGTAATCATGAAGAATTTTTTTCCTGAAAAGCCATAGGTGAAACCATAATATTTCTCAACCACAACACATAACTCTCATCCTGCTTCCATTCTTCAATGGTCTCCCCACCATTGAGTTTTGAACTCATCGCAACACATTCTGAATCAGAAGTTTGTGCCTATTAAACCATCTTCACCAGACTAGGAATCAAATAGATAGGAAATAAAGACACAACATCACCTCAATCTTCACATTCCAAACTCATGTCATCTAGGACCAACATCAACTACCACTCATCCGAGGACACTTTTTCAAACTGAGTATATGACTTCTTACTTAATGAATCTTCCACCATATTTCCTTTTACAAGGTGTATAAATTAAATCAAAGTTTAAAATTTAGAGATACTATATTCATCTTAGTTGTCTCAGATTCAAATCTATTTGTGAGAAAATATGTTTCAAGATCTTATGATCCGTAAACATTGTGAATTTCTTACTAAAGAGGTAATGACACCAAGTCTTCATAACATGGAATATGGTAGCTAAATATAAATATTGTGTTGGATAGTTATTCTCATGAACTTGTAACTTCCTTGATACATAAGTAACAAAATTATCTCCTTGAATGAGAACACATCCCAACCTAGATCCTGAAGCATTACAATACATCACATACCCTTGTCTTGATTCTGGAAATATCAAGATAGGTGCTGATGTAAGGAAAAACTTTATCTCTTGGAAAGACTTATAGAATTATTATTCCCATTAGAATAGAACATTATTCTTTTCCAAAGATGTCATTGGAGAAGCTAGTCGTGATAAGTCACACACAAAGATTTGGTAATAACCAGCTAGACCAAGGAAGCTTCATATCTCAATGATGTTCTTTGGAGGTTTCCAAGAGATTACAGATTCTACATTCTCTAGATCCACTAAAAAACCTATTTTATAAATTAAATGTTCAAGGAAAGGTACCTATTGTATCCAAAAATCTCAATTTGATAATTTGGTATAAAAACTATGATCTCTCAATATTCTTAACACTTTCACCAAGTGTTGATCATGCTCAGCCCTTTTCCTTGAATAAACCAATATGTCATCCAAAAACACCACCAAAAAGAGTCTAGATATCTTTGAAATATCTGATTCATCAATGACATAAAGTCTTCTGGTGAATTCATAAGACCAATAGACATTACCACATATTCATAATGGTCATATCTTCTTCTGAAAGCCATCTTCAGAATATCCTTCTTTTGAACTCATAATTAGTGATATCTTGATCGCAAGTAAATATTAGAGAACCATTGAGCTCCAATAAATTGATCAAATATATCATCAATGCATGGAAGTGGATATCTATTCTTTATCGTAGCTTGGTTAAGATTACGATAATCAACACAAATATGAAGAGTTCCATATGCCTTCTTGACAAACAAGATCGGTGCGTCCCACAATGGCATGCTCAGCCAGATGAACCCTTTTCTTTCAAGATCTTCCAACTAAACTTTCAATTCCATTAATTCTATTGGTTCCATATGATAAGATAAAAGTTAGATATTAGTAGTCTCTAAAAGGTGATCAATTGTAAACTCCACATCCCTTATCGGTGGTAACCCTGATAAATTTTCAGGAAACTCATATGGAAACTGGTCAACCACTGCTGGAAAACTTCTATTGTGGATATATTCCAACGATGCCAAAGTAAACACCACCAACTGGTATGAGATCATTACAACTAATGGTGCTAAGAATCCTGTTGCACCTACCTTTACACTCTAGTCTCTTGTAAAGAGATGTTCAACACTATCTTTAGTTGTGAAACTAAACCTTCTCATATAATAGTTGATGTGATCCTTGAACATTATCAACCCATCCATACCTAGAATTATATCATAGAAACCATATCTATCATAGAGAAATACCAATTTATCTTAGCTCTATCGATGGTTATAGAACATGCTCTACACACAAAATCTTGACATTCTCTTTGACCAAGATGATTTTGAAGTTTTATCACATAGGCAATCATCTCAAGTTTTAATCTAATAAAATAAACAACATGATAATAAATAAAGGAATGTGATGCAATAATATCAAAAAACACTAGCATAAGGGTGTAATTAAAAATATTTGTACCTCACACCGTAGATGGTCTAGGCTGTTCATCCACAATCACTAGATCATCTCTATATAATTACTTTATTGCAACATTTTGTTCCTTGTTTCCTTGTTGATATTTCCCTGCCTGAGGAGTTATGGTATTCCTAGAATCACAATGGATAATTGAGTTTTTTTGATGAGATTGATTCTTCTTCCATCTACCCATTGAAGCATATGATGCCTACAATGCTTGAGAAGTGTCTTGGGCACCTGACCTCAGAGCATTATGAAAATAGTGCTGAAGATTCCCCATCTATTTGCAATTATGGCATGATCTCGGTGGTTCTATACATTCTCGCTTCATGTTTTTCTTCTGCTGTGTACTTTGATATTTTAGAATTCTGTTATGGAACTTGGGTTTAATTTATTTTGATAAATGTAATAATAAGTTATATTTTATTATTATCATTCATCATATAGTGGTGTTTTTGGTTATGGATTGTTGGTTAGTTGTTTCATTCTTAAAGGGAAAATCATCCTACACATGCAATGAAGTCCTTTGGAATTTATTGTCAGCCTTTGGCGCCTTGGGGATGTACTTAAGGCCAAGTAACATTACTCTACCTTCTCTAGCCAATGAGGAAAAGGAGGGACATCACAAGGGGTATCAAAGGAAAATAAACAAACAATAATTTACACCATTTCACATGTTCCATTTTAGTATAACCATTCTATTCCATTTATCCACACAACCAACCATGCATGAAAACCTAGAACTCCCTATACCCATGTGTGGTGATTCATCCTTTCATTAAGCCTTCACTTAATGAACCATTTTATGGGGGAGATCCTTGAACATTATCCATCTCACTATGATGGGGGAGACACCTTACCCTTATCCATCCTAAATTCACATGAACAAATATAACCATTATGCCAAAACCCAATGCCAAAACAACTATTTAAATCAAGATGCCCTTTATTGAAACCAATTTTCAATAAAGCAATTGAATACATTTCAATGAAACCATCCTTTATTGAAAACATATCAATTATATCATTTAAAAAAATCCATAAAATCCACATTTTAGAATCTAGATTTTAAAAAACAAGAAAACACGGCCCATTGCATAACCAATTTTCCACAATTCCACACTTTCACCAAAACTCACAAACCATCACTAATGATGGTTCTACCATGATTTGTACAATAATTTCATATCCATATCCAATCAAAACCAAAATTTGAAACTAACCCTTCATATTCTAAATAGAAAAGTTGAGAGTGAAGCCACCCACCTCAAGGATTATGGAAAGAATGAAGAATAGTATGAAGAAAGTTTATGGAAACAAGTTAAATCTCCAAAACCATGCCTTATATCTCTTCAACTATCAAAAAAAATTCCCAAAACTAAACATATTTGGAATCTCCAACCCTAGATCTACCCACAATGAGTGTAAATCTAAGAAACCAAGAGAAAAGGAGAAGTAGTTCTAAGAAAACCATCAAGAACAATGAAGAATGAAGCCTTACCACAAGAATCGATATTCAATACACTATTTAATGGCTCCATATTACTTCCAATTTTTTTGTGAGAAGCCTCCTTAGCCTTATAGAGGAAGAAATCATGAGTTAGGACCGTTTTGGGGAACAAAAGAGGGGTTAAAACATAAGGTTGACCTAGATCCACTTTTTAGGATATAGTTTCTTACTGTGCATGATTTTGTTGCATAGTTATTCAAACTGTGTTCTAACCATGTTTATATTTTAAGTGATGTGAATGATTAAGAGTATTTGGGGAGATATTTATGGTAATACAACCCATGGGTTTATTAAATGTTTTAGTGAAAATTTTATTTAAGGAATAATGATTTTCTATTTTACAGACTTAAGTTTAAGGGTATTGATAACTTTTTGGGTTAAAATTATCTTTGATGTTGAGGTGACTATGGTTAAATGAGATAAAATGGTTATTACATGTTTGGAACATATTATTAATTGCATATATAACCATGGGATTGAAAAGTGATTTGGTGATAAAATGATTAATGTTATTTTTAGAGAGGTTCCCTAATTTGGAAACATTATATGATTATAGTCAATGAAAATAATTTTGGATAATATGTGGTTTTAATCAAGTAATAAAGGTTAAATTATATTTTATAAGTATATATGATTTTATTTTGTCTTTATCATAATTCATGTTATTTATGGAAAGGATTAGTATATTTTGGAGATTATATGATTAAGGAATATAAATTTTTTATGTTACTCTAGAAGTGATTAATGTTATTTAGAGATTAATGTTAAACTGATCTTAGAAGAATATGTGATTAAATCCTTATAATTTTTGGGTTTCAAGCTTTTTTAGGAATATTTTGAATAATTTTAAGGTTAATTATTTATGGAATGTTTAAAGTTTAACATTTCACTACTGGAAAAACGACCTATACCCATGGTTCAAAACCGTGGGTATAGCCACCAAAACCGTGGGTATAGGCTATACCCACGGTTTTAGGAACTGTGGGGATGAGTGGCATCGGTATAGGGGTATCACCCTATACCCACGGTTTTGCTAAACCGTGGACACCAGTCCCCACAGTTTCGAAACTGTGGGGTATTAAAAATCATAAAACGCGCGCAACAGGAATTCGAACCCACAACCCACCAACAGCCTCACTACCGCGCCTCACCATGGGACCAACGCACCTATAATTTTTATTTGTTATATATGAATATATCTAAATATATATATTAATATAATCCAAGGATTTCAAATGGCAGGAAAGAAATTCAAAAAATGTGCCTGGGAGGATTTGAACCCATGCCTCACGCAGCAGCGGCGAAAGTAACACGTGACCAACTCGGATAATAGAATTTTATTCACATTTCCATCTGGTTTTTTTACTTATATTAATTATACTCGAATATCAGAATAAAAAATACCGAGATTCGAACACCGGTCTTTCCTATACGAGATAGAGAGCTGAACCAGATAACAAAGAGAAATCATTTAACTAAAATCTTCACTCTATATAATTATATTAATTTGAAATCATGTTCCCGCCAAAAAAATTTCACTCCCACGGGATTTCCCCCCCGCCATAACAAGGAAAATCTAAACCGATGGTTTTCAAAAAACCGTGGGTATAATAGGTCTTGTAAAAAAATCCCTAACCCTACGGTTTTTTAAAACCGTGGGCATAGGTCTCCATAACAATCCCTATACCCATAGTTTTACCAAAACCGTGGGTATCGGTCTTCAAAAATAACCTATACCCACGGGTTTGGAAAACCGTGGGTATAGGTTCCTATACTAACCCTATACCCACAGTTTTGGGAAACTGTGGGTATAGAGGTGTCCTATACCCACAGTTTTGTATAGAACCGTGGGTATAGACCCATTTTCCAGTAGTGTTTGGTGTTATTTATGAGGTATTGAGGATTAATATTTCTTCATATGAATATTTATTCATTTTTGAGTATTATCTTAACTTGTGATAACCATTTTTCCTTTGGTTAATGTCTAAAAACAACTGGAATAACTTGTTATCATTTTTTGGTTGATGTGATCCCTTAAAAGCTGATTTTAGTATACCAGGTATAAAAAAATCTAGAATATTCATTTTTTGGAATAAAAAACTACTAAAAATTAAGGCTATAACAACGGTTTGTAATCGTGGCTATAAGCCCAAAAACTATGGCTATGAGTTATAGCCACAGTTCCATGGACCATGGCTGGTATTGGCATGGATAAAGGCCTATATCCATGGTTTGAAACCGTGGCAGAACCTTAATCCACATAGGGACTATTTCCACGGTTTGAAACCATGGTTATAGGACTGTAGCCATGGTTTCAAACTATGGAAAGAGGCCTATAGCCACAGTTTAAAATCATGGATATAGGCCTTACAATTTCATAAAAAACACACCCAAATCCCCCCAATCCCTCTACATTCCCTCCCCCTAGACAAACCCCCCCTAATACACACCTCCCTCTTTGAAAACCCCCACTCTCCCCCTAGACAGACCCCCTTGCACCCCCCTGAACAACCCCTCCCCCTAGAAACCCCCTCGATACCCCTTTGGACACCCCTCCCCCTAGAAACCCCCTTGACACACACCACTAGAAACCCCCCTTGGACACCCCCTCCCCCTAGACACCCCCTGGAAACCCCCTGGAAACCCCCCTTGGACACCTTCTGGACACCCCTCCCCCCTAGACACCCCCTGGACACCCCCCACTGGACACCCCCCTAGAACCCCCTCGAACACCCCCCAGACACCCCCCTGGACACCCCCGTACACCCCCTGGACACCCCTGGACACCCCTCCCCCCTAGACACCCCCTAGACACCCCCATGGGACCCCCTGGACACCCCTAGACACCCCTAGACACCCCCGGACACCCCCAGACATCCCCTGAACACCCCCTCCACCTGGACACCCCCTAGAAACCCCCATGCATGCATATACAAGCAAACATGCATATTAAGAAAAGGCAAGAAGAAAAAGGAAAACTGTAAACTGAGAGAATGTATAAAATATTTTTTCAAAAAAAATATAAAGGTACATGATTCAAAAGTGCATACCTGGGGATCAACTATCCGACCATGATATAGAGTAATGTATAGAAGATAGAATATTTCACACTTATGAGTAATCTAAAAATCATCAATTCTGCAAGCATGGGGTATTCCAAGTCAATTTGATTAAAAAAACAACAAATGGTTACTAATGTATTATAAAAAATAGTATAAAATAACCATTACCTCCTAAATTTTATATTCACATCAATCTCGATTGAAAGTCATGGAAGAAAATCAATTTCATAGGCCATGTTTTATTTCCAGTTCTCTACATATCATGCATCCCTATCCTTCATACTAATAAAAGTCATCAAAATCAACAAATGATCGAAAAGGAAAATCCATCAGGAAGCCAAAAACAGGAATCAAAACTCTCTTTGGAGCTCTTTCACCTGCATATAATCACAACCCCCCGACCACCTCCTGAATATCCCCCCTCCCCCTCCCCCTCCCTGCTCCCTACACACTACCCCCCATCCCCCTTCATCCCCTCCGGGATAGCGCCACTCCCCCACTCCCCCACACCCCCTCCCCGCCCCTACCCCCCTGCACCCCCACACCCTTGCACACTTCCCCTGCCCCTTAAACCCCTGAACACCCCCTCCCCCTAGAAACCCCCTCCCCCTTGACATCCCCCTCCTAGAAACCCCTGGACACACCCTACCCCTGCACCCCCACACCCCCTACACACTACCCCCCGCCCCTTTACCCCCACTACCCCCTACACACTGTACACTGCCCTGACCCCCTTCACCCCAACTTCCCCCCAACCATCACCCCCACTGCCCCACCTGCACCCACACCCCCCCTCCTGAACACCCCTCCCCCTACCCCCTCCCTGCCCCCTGCACACTGCCCCTACCCTCTTTACACTTCCCCTACCCCCTTCACCCCAACTTCCCCCAACCTTCACCCCCACTACCCCCACCTGCACCCCCACTACCCCCACCTGCACCCCTAGTACCCCCTCCCGGACCCCATCCCCCTACACCCCCTACCCCTCCCTTACCCCTACACATTAGCCCCTTCCCCCTTCACACTACCCCCATCCCCCTTAACCCCCCTCCTGGACAACCCCCACCCCTCTCCCCTAGACCACCCCTCCCCCTCCCCCATGGACACCCCCCCTACATGACCACACCCCCTGCACACTACCCCCTTCCCCCTTCACCCCACTACCCTGCATACTTCCCCTATCCCCTTCACCCCAACTTCCCCCCAACCTTCACCCCTATGCCCCCACCCACCTGCACCCCACTTCCCCCCACCTACACCCCGACTACCCCTTCCTGGACACCCTCTCAACCCCCTGAACCCCCACACCCCCTGCCCCCTCCCTCCCCCCTACACACTTCCCCCTCCCCCTTCACCCCCATGACCCCTTCACACTGCCCCTACCCCCTTTACCCCAACTACCCCAACCTTCACCCACCACTTGCACCCCCACCCCACCCCCACCCCCACTGCCCCCACCTATACCCCCACCACCCCACCAGGGAATAATATGGAAATATAAATGAATAAATTAAATAGAAAAAACTCCCCTCATAATAAACCATCTCCAATGAGCTTGATCGAATAGTGAAATCTTACCATTTTATAAGAAATTTTAGAAGTTCGGTGAAGTGTTAGATTACCAAAGGTTAAAGTGGAACAAGAATTCAGGGATTATAAGGTTTAATGGGAGGTTTCTAGTCTAAGAATTATTTTTATCTGAGACATTTTACTCTTTTAAAAACTCATTAAATTCCTTTTTAATTTATATTTAACCAACCATGATGATTTTCGTCAGATCACAATGAAAAATCCATCTTTGAATATGAGTTAGAAATTCTGAGTTTGTATGATAACTTATGTGACATCTCTAATCATGGAGGTTTCTATAAAATTTATAGAAATGATATTAATGTGGAATTTAGAGAATAAAAAATCTTAAAAATGAAAGTTAATGTTCTAATAATTCAAGAGGGGATAATTTTGAGATGTAGAACTGATACACTACCAAATCAAAGGAGAATTACTATGAACAACCATGTTAGATTTATATGATAGGAAGAGGAATAATATCATCATATTGAGTCTATGTGTAGGATCGTATACTCGTATATGATTATTCTAATAAAGGAGTTCTTTGTTCTAGTTTATATAATTATGAATGTAACATTGAATAAATATGAAATTATAAAGGTGAGTTTGACCAAAACCTTTGATGGATTCTTCAACCATCTTAATGATTTTGATGAAGACATGAAAGTTCTTAGGTAATATATTGTTGAAACCAAGATCCTGAAATGAATCATGAGGAGACTTCAATGATGGTTTAATCCCAAAGTGTCTATACTTGAAGACAAGGATCCAAAGGATGTATTTCTTTATATCCTACAAAGCACACATGTCACATATAAAATAGGAAATGATGATAATGATACCAGAGAAAAGAAAAAATCATAGGAAATTTTATTCAAGGAAATGGTAACATTCTTTATTAAAGTTGTTCGAGAAGAAGATGAGGTAAAATATGCGATAAATTTTTTTTCCAAAAACTCGAAGAGGGGAAAATGAAAATTCATATGCAAGATTCCAGTTGATTGTTTCCAACGTGTCAAGGTAGGTCGCCTCACTGCTAAGTGTTTTCAAAACCTTAAAGATTATGATGATGAGGTGTTTATTAATATTTTTTTATTAAAAGTGATAAAACTACGAGATAAACAAAATGAATAGTCATTGATAATGTAAATAATTTTATAAAATGAATAATCATGACTTGATGAATAACTGAAAATTCTCTTTAAATTTTAATATTAAAGTCCATGAAAAGACCAAGGAACTCTATAACTCCATTCTACACCTATATATCATTTTTATAATGTTTATTGAGATATTGAGAACATGAGATAATGAAAATACAGAGACATCCATAATAAAACAAACTACAAAAGGAATAAAACTATAAACAAGTAATCATTTGTAAAAAAATTAAAACAACATGAATTGGATATTAAATGAATATAATTAGTTAATGTTAAAATAAAAATATCTAAATATGATTCTATAATAATTAATAAATTACATACTTCATTGTTGATGTATTTCTGGGTGTGATGTAGAATATTGAGACAAGGTAATAGGATTTGATGACTCATTATCATTTCATATATATACAATTTTCTATAATTATCTCAATTTCTTATATTATATCATTATATAAATTAAATTTTTCATTACTAAAACAATTTATTATTTAAATTAACAGTTAAAAATACTTTTCATCCTTTAAATATAATAATCAAATTTATAATAATAATTAGACCACACAAAAACAATAGATCCTTACATGACCCAAACAATTCAATCATGAAAGGGTAGATAAATATTAAAGAATTTATTTACAAGAACTTATTCAAGGGGATTTGAAAAATGATAATTAAAATTGATGTACAATATTTCTATTAGCTATTATAATCTTGAATAATCATTTATTGGGTCTTAGGTAAGTAGAAGATCCAACCTTCATACCTTGAATTACAACATGTTCCTGATGCCAAACCCCCCTCTCCTTCTCATTACAAAAACATTCCCACTCACCCCCGCACTCTTATCAATGCCTCAATATTCACTTAATTGGATGATTTATTCTCACTATTCCACTTCTTATTCACCATAGTTGATGCATATGATTACTTAACCCAGAAAAACATGGGCCCTAGCTCAGCCTACCAATGGGGCTCCAAATTAGTTGCACACCACATGTACTCTTTGATAGTAAGAACCTGCTCATGATTCAACACATATTATAGGGTATATCACATCAAATACAGTGTGTTTATGGGTTCAAAATGGAAGAAAATCCAGTTCCTGTAGTTTATGCATTCCCTGATGACCTTTATCCTCTCCAAGTTATGGAAATAGATAGAATATATGGCTTTCCTCAAGACATAATAGTCAGTACCACATGACATCAATGTTATCTTCAACATATTAAAAATGTCCAAAAGATGGGACCTTAAATCTTTCTCCCTAAAAAAAATCATTCACCTATAAAAATTGACCATTGAACCAGTACCCAAGATAGTTATTCAATTCCCATTACTGGTAAACATTCAAAAGCATGAAGTGATCATCATCTGAGAAAAAAATCATCCCTTGAAGCATCAATATCCTCTGATTGACTCTTAGGTATAAAAAAATCCAATGGCACCAAATTCATGGACATGATGATTAGAACCTCTGTTAAGAACTCCAGTTGTTGTCCCATCATCAAAATTTTAGCCAGAAATTGGTCCAAAGGGAACTCCATCTCCTGATATCAATGAGTCGACTGACATTTTCAAGGGAACCCATGACCTATAGCTGGTAAATTTAGTTAAGAATATTGTGTTGATGATTTCATCAAATAAAAATACACTATATTATAAAAATTTATAAATTTCAACAATATCTCATGATTCACAAGTTTGGACCTCTAGATTTAGGGAACTAGGATTGAAAATATCTCATTCAGATACACACTCTCCATGTAAAGACAATAGCAAGGGCCTGGACAGTCCATCCCACATGCCCGACTCATTGATCAGCTATATAATGTCTCACTGGAAAGACCAGATAAGAATATATCCCCTTCATGGGTTTTATACTTTCATCTTACAATACCACATGTCGATGATGTAAAAAATCCTATCTAAAATCAAGGATGTTTCCGTTATGTTAGTTGCATTAATGCACTTACAATCTCCATCCTCAGAACACTAAAATATTTTCTCCAATAGGATATCACAGGGAGGGATGATGATATGAATAATCATATCCATATTCACTAAATCTTAAACATTATATTCACATGGATTTTTTTTGTACATAGTATTAACATGTAATGTTATACTAGGAATTTAGAATATCAATGTAGTAATAAAATAAAGAATTTCCATTAGTAAATACTAGTAATGCTCATGGAAAATAATTAAATGAAATATATAAGTTTACCTTCAAATGAACATTGAAAATTTGTTATTATTAAATGTTATTGATTTCATGATATGAGTGAAATCAAACCTCCCCATAAGAATAAAGAAAACATCAATGCAATAATGTCAAGAAAGATATACCTCTATGTGTTTTTGTAGACAACGCACCTCTATTAGAGGGGTTTTATTAGAAAACCATGACCTGTTTGTCAAACAAAACAATTATCTTCACTAACACTTATTCAAGAATTTCAATTTAATATAAACAAGCAGAACTAAGAAGGCAAATAAATTCAATTTAAATCATTTTTTGAATTAAAGAGGCTAGGAGAGGGACCCTACCTCAAATGAGCCAAGCCACACTCGGTGCTTGACACTTTTATCAGTGACAACTCTAAGCTACTTCATCCATCCTCTGGTCATATGCACCTTTTCATATACATAAGGATTCCCTAAACCCTATGTATGTGTTCGCATGGCCTTGAACACACACAAGAGGATCCTTATATATATCCTCACATGAATAAGCTCATTATCACCCACACACATATGCATTTTCCATATATATACATAAGAACACCTAGCCCCTTATATATAATCGTGCTTCCATGGGAGGATATACATATAATTGGAGAACTTATTATATATTTTCTTACCTATGGATACATGGTGAGTTGCCTTTGACTCAGTTTTCTGCAACACACACAAATGGTTCACATGATAATTCAAGAAAATGCCATTGATCTGATGAATCGTCATTAATTGAAACTAAAAATTGAAGTGGGTGGAACATGATTAGTGAGAAAGGAAATAATAGAATAGGTGATGATGATAACAACATCAACATGCAACATCATCATCAAGATTAAGACATCAGGAAAACAATATATTGTTGAAGTCAACATAGTGTTATGTAGACGCATGGGTGAAATGAGATATTAATATAAAATAATACAACCAAGGAGAAACTCATTTAATGTTTTCAGTAACTAATGCCCCAAGTATATAATTTTTTTTACAATTTGAATATTTATCATGCGTGATTTATTTTAAATAGTAGCAATGATACCCATTTCAAGATATATTGATATTTGAAGGAAATATGTGCTGAATTAACAGTGTAAGAATTTTAATTCATTATTGGGCATCGATACTTTCTTAGTAGATAAAAAATTGAATGATGTGTGGTTCACTATCTATTTAGGAAGAAAATAAAGTGGAACTTGAACAAATGATTCTATAATTTTGATATCTTGAAAACATAAAAAGGAATACTTTTTAAAGTTCTCTATAGTATCTATAATAAGAAAAATGCATGGATGTCTAGAAATATTAATCTTTTAAGCTTATGGAGCAAGTTAGATCACATGTTTCTAAAATAAACTTACAAAATCATAGTTATCAAATCAGTCAACAAAATTATGAATGAAAACAAATTAGAACAGATCTTAACATCAAACAACTGCAATAAAAAATTATCAATAATAGACCATAACACCAACTGTAATTACAAATTATCAAATAATATAGAACAATATAAATGTAAAAAATATTAGAAAAAAACTCTTCCTTTGACTAAATTGACACAAAATCATAACACTTCTAACTAAACATTTCAAGAGTAATTTTGTTTTTGCAATTGACGCATTTTTAGTACGGGAGAAACTTGAAAATCAGCGTTGATTGAAGAGGTATGGCCAAAAAATCACTGGAGATAGGTATGAATTTCTTGGGAGAGCAGCTGTTGTGAAGGAGTAACCACAATGATATTCATAGAAGTGTTTACATTTTTGTCCAATATAAATCACTCTACACACCTATTTTTAATAAGGGGTTAACTGTAATATCACAACCCAAACAATTATTTGATACAAAAAAATAAGATCATCAAGCCAATTCACATATTCGTTAACCATACTAAAACAAAAAAAATGCATACTTATTCATAAATAGGGATCACATCAAGAAAATCACACTTAAAAAATAGGGAATTTCTCCATAAAGAAAAATCGGCTATGAAAATTTTAAACCATTTTCATTTAGATTTACTTTAAAACCGTATCCAAGTACCCATTTTCAAAAAAAAATGGAAAAGTATTCACATGTCATCTTACTTATATTATTCCCTTGGACAAAATAGCATCAAATTTTCTTCATATTTCCACATAAAATTTTAAAATATAACTTTAAAACCTATTCATGAAATCAGTACAATTATATTAAATTTCCATTTAAACTATATAATTGTTTAAAATCATTCTTTAAAAAGGAAGCCTAATTCTATTTTAAATACACTCACACCACCAATGATACATTAATATAACCACTAAAAATAATTCGTCCAAGGAACCACCATAAAACTATTTAAAAATAATTGCATTCCATATTGAATATTGGGAGGACATGAGCCCATATAAATTTATTGGGAAAAATGAACAAGAAAAGGAACATAAACATAATTAATTATAATGATGGAACATGAATATAAAATTTCCAAAAGAACAAGATACATAGTAAAATCATATCCATCTACATCAATATAAGATCATTAATTTGATCATAAGATCAACCATAAACACAATCAAATTAACAAATTGAACTTTAAAACCCAAAAAACCAAATCTATTTAAATCATTCCAAAATCACTAAGTTGAATCATGATACTAAACCCAAAAAACAATAGGATTCAACTAACTCATAAATGAACCTAGACTTAATCCAAAAAAATTCCCATTTTACATCCTTGAATCAATGATGAGTTTATTTTAAATTCATCAATAACCCAAAATAAGTCAACCAAGAAATGTACCTAAAGATGAATGATGAAATACAACATAATAATCACCTCCAAGGACCTACTATACAAGCTACACACCAATTACCCTTGAAGTGGGATGATTCCACCATGCTCGGTGGAATAATTTCCTTGAAACCCTAACTGAGAAAACCAATTAATATAAAAACAATGGAAAAAACGAGAAAGAGGGTAAGGGGAGTGATCATACCACAAATCCAAAACGAATGATCAAATGATGAAGGGGGTGAGATGGAATGGAAAATCTGGTTAGGATTGGCCGAGGGAGAATAAATTGGTCGGCAACAAGGGAGAAGGGTTTCCATGTGGGAGATTATTCGCACTGCCATGAGAAAGGTTGAGGGTTTGGAGGGTCATAGATTGGGGGAGGAGCGAAGACATTCAGCGGGGAGGAGGGAATGAAGAGGTCAAGGGAGTAGGAGGGCGCGAAGAGGTAGAGGGAGGAAGAGGCTCATAGATCTGGTGAGGAGAGGTGATGTTTGGTGGGGAGGAGGTCGCAGAGATCTCGAGGAAGGAGGAGGGTGAAAAGAGGTTGAGGAAGTCTCCTATCAGGGGAGGAGGAGCCGAACGCTTATTGGAAAAAAAATAATTTCCATGGTTTGTCTGTTAAACTATGGCTATAAATATTTCTATATCCATGGATCTATAAAACTGTGGCTATAGATTCGTGGCTATAGCTTAAATTTCTAGTAGTTAAAGATGTGATAAAGGTGGAAACTCATTGAAATATGAAACCAAAGGATGAATTTACATTTATGTATTTGAATAAAATAAAGTAGGTATATTTCCTTATGTTCTAAACCAAGATATTAAAGAAATTATTAAAATATTGGAAAAGGATTTTTAAATAAAAATTTTATCCCATTAACTTCATTTTTGATTAATTTATTGTATTTTTCATAGCATATTGATTTATGGTTTTGTGGAAATTGAATTTCTCATGATCATTAACTTTATTATGAAAAATTCTCTCTATCAATATTCATAATTATTTGGACATTAATTTTTTCTCCATGTCCATATTTTCACATCCTGATGTTTTTCTCCTATTTTTGAACCTAGTTACATTTTATTCCAGATGAACTTATTTTTTTTCCTTTCCCTATTTTCAAATGGATGTTTTATTAACCCTTTTTATGATGTGATTTTTCAAAACAGATATTTTCAAATGTTAAACCCTTGATTATTGAGATCAAGATAAAAATTGAGGGGTCATAATTTATTAATGGTGGTGTAATGTAAAAAACATATATTTTAAAATAAAATTTTGTTTAATAACTTACACGACACACAACATCGAGCTTAAACAAACCACAAAATATTATTATTTTAATACGACCGTTATAACCTCAACATTGAATTGACTGGTATGAATAAGTTGTAAGATCCTAGGTTTTTCTTGAGGTACAGATCTATATTTTTGGGTAAATTTTGTTTCTTTCCTTTTTGGCTTAGAGCCTAGGCCTGGCCGCGTGCCAGTTGTATTATTTTTTGGAAAGAAAGGGGAAAACAAGCTGAAATCTGGCTGCTGTCCATATACATGTTGTGTACTTAGCCTACACGTCATGTACTTCCAGTACACGCTATGTACTGGGTTTTCACAACTTGTAGTCAGTCTGGCTCAGAAAAAAATAAAAGGGAAGTGCATTCCATGTACTTGGATATCACGTTGTGTACTTTCCCAAAGAGGTTTTTTTTATAAAAGAGGTAGTAGCCTCATATTTGGAAGCACATCTGTTTTATCTCATTTTTGAACACAAAACCCCTCTAAAGTAGTTTCTATTATATAGAATCCATCTGAACTTCAATTCATGCATTGACTATCAAGTTGTAACCACATCGGTAAGTAACAAATTCCTTTTTAGTTATTCTTGATTATTCGGAACAACAATTGTGATATTTGGATTTAGGATCATATGCCCTAATATCCCATTCTTCATCAATTCTTCCAATTTCTTCCAAACCAGGACAGATCAGGACTTGATACTAGATGAAATGTATACTATTGAAGTGAGGTAGGTGTTCTATACTTTTTTTAGCTTTTCTGGTGCGTTTTGGGTGTTACTCCTTTTCACCGCTCGTCAAACTTTCTGGAGAGGCCTCATTTTTGAGCCAGTTGCTTGTTGTAGTTGTAGTCATACCTAGTGAGGATGCTCGTAGATTCTGTTTAGGTGCGTTGACACCCTTTTCTCATTTAAAGGTCACCCAAGGGGCGTGTCTTAAGGGAAATAACTTATTTTTTCCCGTTTAAACCACCTAATGGGTGTGTTATTGTGATTGCCTAGTTAGAGGAAACCTGTTAATGATTTGATAGCTTGAATATCCTGTTTAGGAGATGTACTGCCTCCTTGATTAATGAATATCATGTTATTCCTTTTCTATTTTGATATTTTGGCATGTTAAATGGATAATATGGGTGGGTATACCTATATGAAATGACTAATGGCATGTTAAATGGTTTATATGGGAGGGTAGGTCCATATTCTTGTTTTGATAAATGGTTTTCTTGAGTGGGTATACTCATGGATTGTGCAGGTTAATGTGACTGGGTATACTCACATGGAATGAATGTAAATTTGAACGATTTAATTATTGAATGAATGGATTTTTAACGTAGTCGTGGATGCCTTGGGTTGACTCTGCCCCTTGGGTCTTGATTCTGTGGGATGCCTCGGGCCTTTCTACCCTGTGGATCTGGCTTACTTGGGCTCACGTAGGTCTTTCTATTTCCATAATCCTAGGACCCCAACCAGTGCCTAACCGAGTTTCCACCAGGGATGCCCATGGGACTCGATGGGATGCCTTGGACAAGCTCCTTGGATACAACCCTATGTGGTCTAGATATATATTACATGGAAGCCTTGGTCTGCTAACACCTTGGATCTGGTACTTTTGGTCTACACTTCACTATAAAACGTGACCATGGAATTTTTGACTTCACTCTACAATGTGGCTGTGGGACACTTGACTTCTCTATACAACATGGCTGTGGGTTACATGATACAAATGGATGTATGGAGTGGCCGTGTGACTTTCCTGTTTACTTTGTTATAACTGTCTTGGTAGGAGATGAATATATTTTCTAGGTATCCTTGAGGGGATATTCGGTATCACTTTCTACCATATACTTATTCCATGGGCATACAAACTTTACTTTAATAGTTTTTTACACTTGCTAGCACTTTTGTAGAATTGCTGTTAGAACTATATAGACTTGGGTGGTTACCTACTGGGATGTCTATCTCACACCTTTTTTGGGCCTTCTCGGGGACCCAAACAGATTTTATGGTTGCAGGTGATGATAGGGGAATGTTCCCTATTACAGTTTGTTGACTATGGCTATAGAGAAAGGGAGAATATGACCTAGATGAGGCTTGCGATGTTGGGATACCTTTTTAGTATGTTTTCTTTTTTGGGATACTTGTATTTAATTGTATTGATATATAATTTCCTAGATGTTTTCTAGACACTTGTATCATCTGTATCATTTTTTATACAAGAAACTTCTGGTTATTGATATGTATTCATGTCCTGTCTTGTTTTCAGTTGTCTGTTGTTTATTTCACTTCCACTATTTAATATATGTTCAACTTTAACTGTGATAATCTGGTAATGAGGGAATAGTTTCTCCACTGACTCACCTAGGTCCTCACTGCTAGTTGACAACCTCTGTCATTTGGGGAGACGTGCTTGAGGCCACGTGACCAACTGGGCTCGGGGTACCATAGCGTGGCATCTGGGTCTTAGACGCTAAAAAGTGGTATCAGAGGAGTTTCTTTTTTCTCTCTCATGGATTGACTTACTATTTGGATACATTACATAAGGATAGGAAGGAAATAGAATTTGGTAATAAACTGTGCCCAGGAGTAGCTACCTTGTGTACAGAGAAAAGCCAAGTTTCCACGAATTGAGTTTTGATTTTCTAGATTTTGACTATTATAGTTGATTTGACTTCACAGTTGGGTGACACACTTGATTTCTGATATTACTATTGATTCAATTGTGGGTTTTATTTTATTTTCAACCCTATTATATGAGGGTGTGCCATCTCATGCATCATATAGACACTTGTTAGAGTTACATTCCATGCATTATGCCATACCATCTAGGATGCATTAAATATTGCATGCTATTGTGATAGTTGATGTGATAGATGTGCCTACTGTTGTGTTAGTTGGTTGAAGGTGATAAAGGTTTGATGTCATATTTCAATCCATAAAGATTATGGTCCTTTATAAATTGGGAAATGACACATGAATGGAATGTAAATGTTCAATGAACTTGTTACATGTATGGTTTGAATGGGAACCAAGTTTTGGTATCATGAGGTGTTATGAGCCCTCATGGATTTGAGAATTGGTAAAACCTTGTTGAAATTTCTTGGGTAACAAAATGTGAACTCAAATGGAAATGGAACTTGAATTGTGAATAGTGACTTGAACTGGACCCATATTTTGAGTGGGCATGAGGCATATTTTCTAGTGGTTTGTTGGCTATTCCTCATACAATACTATGTTTAGGAGCAGGATATGGGCTGAATTGGTTTCTAGGAGGGTTTTTAACTATCCTACGATTTTGAGCTTTGTGCTTTGATGTTGTTCTTCCTTGAGGTGGGCATTTAGCATTATTGAGACATGCAACCATGACGACCTCTGTAACGCCCCGACCCCAGTTACCTAGAGTCGGTGCATTATTACATAACATTGGCATGATCACAATAAAGATCAAATCTCGAAATACCGATTAGTTTAGTAGCCTTGGAAACACTAGATATATTCATAAAGTTTTAGATTACATCATAAAATGAAAACTACAACAATATAGTCTCCATAGTCCACACTCTTATCCCATCATACTATCCCTGCAGGTCATTCATAATTTACTTCTTCACATCCTGGGAAAAATAAAACATAGAAAAGGGGTGAGCTCAAATGCCCAGTAAGGATAACAATATAGAGGAAACTTTCATAAATAAGAATAAACATTTAAGGCAATGTATAACTAAAACAAAAGCCTTTTAAACTTGAACATAAACATAGTATGAAAAAAATAAAATGAAATAATGACATTTACTTATTCACATAGATATTCTACTAATCGAATAATCACATGCAATATCAATTACCACTTTCATAATGATGGATGCATAATGCCAGACTATCATAACCACATAGCCAAGGCCTCGTACCAAGACTACAAATAAGATTTTGTCAAGGCCTTGTTACAAGGCACTAGTTTGTCTCATTAGACCTACCGATGCATCGAGGAGCTATAGCGGGCTCCACCCGTCACATATTAAGTCCAATGCATTCCTCATATGAACAGGTTTAAACATAACATAAACATTCGTATTAAAACTAGCATATGAAATGTAACTAATTCATCCATAAACCATGAATGGTATAAAAATAACACATCCACAGTCAAACATATCACAAAACCTTTAATAAAATATAGAAGTTTTTTATCATAATAAATCACCTTCAAATAAGCGTAAAATCCATCAAAGGATGTTGACATAGATGAAATCAAAGCTCTTTTTAGAGAAATATCTCTTTCTATTTTGAAATCATTTAAGAGTCATATATTTATAAAATAAAACATTTTCTTTGAAAATATTCTTATAATCTTGTAAGGGGAGTTTCTAAGATTTTATAATGGTGGAAAATAGCCGCACTCTCCATATAAGTTAAAAAAACATTCTTACCTTAATTCTGTCGAAAAGGTTAAAAAGAACCTTGTTTGGAAAACGACGGAAAGATTCCTTTATAAACCTCTTATAAAAAGTCAAAAAAGGGTATAAATGACTTTAAACCATATTATAGAAAATAGTAAAAATGTTTTGAAATACATTTTTAGGAAACATGGATGTGGATGATAAAGAAGTCCTAGTAGATGATTACGTATAAACAAACTCTGATAATGAAGAGATTACGAAATAAACCCTTACCTTGTACTTTTCCTTGGTTGAGGGTAGGTTAACCTCCTGTATAATGGTGAAATAATTTTTATTAAATTATACAAGAATCATATATATTAATATGATATCGTATATGATCTTTTAACATTACTTTGTTAATAATATTTTAGAGTTATCGTCGTTTCGGGTGTTAACTTACTCGTTTTATTTTATATGTTTTGTTTTGTAAGCCGTGTTTGTCATGGATAGGTTGTATCTTATTCATATACATAATTATATCAAGTCCTTAAACATTATTTTTAAATCATCAAATGATAATTATACTTGAATGGATACGATGGAGAATGAATCTCATCGCGTTCGTGGAGACGATAGTCCGTACGTACACACGAGCGACAATATCATTCTTTTGATATTAAAATAATATATAATTGGATGTTATATCATATATACAGAATAATTATCATGTTATATTTATTATTTACATTAATTACACATCATTATTATACCCATCCAAATAATAATTTATTGAATAACAATTACACCACAACGTGGAGACGGTAAGCCGTACGTACGCACGTATGGTGACATGTCATTAAAAGGATGGATAGAATACTGAAATATGGTTATAACATGTTTATAATAACATAAAAGTATATATTATATACTGGAGTTATTATTTTAGAGTGGTAATAACAAGGAAAGAAGAAGTGGAAGAAGAAAGGAACTTGAAAAAGGGTGGTGAAATCATTACCTCTTCTTCGGGTTCTTCCTTTTTATTTGATCAAAAGGGCTCCTTAGGTTGGCTTTATGACTAAAGTAAGGCCTCTAGGATTAAGTGTGGGAATTTGAGAGAGTATTTGGGCAGGTTTTGTCCAAACCAAAAGGCTTTGAAGGTGTGAATTAATGAGAAGGGGGAGTGCCCTTTTATAAGAGGGGTGAGGGGCACCTTTGGAAAAGCTAGAAATATTATTTTATAATAAATTCATATTAGGTTTATAATGGCTCAAAAGTGTATTATTTAAAGGTTAAGGTGGGTATAGGTAGAAAAACACTCAAACAATAGGATTTAGACAGGTTTGGGTTACTATATTAACCTTATCTTTAAGTATTAACTCTTAGTTAATTAGTTTCACTTTTACAATGTCTCTGTATTTTTATATTATATGGTTAATAAACATACTATATACATCCAAGAGACCACAAAGTGGTCCCGTAATGATATAAAAATTATGATATAAGTCTCTTTGTCTAACCTTAGATTTTTATGAATTTAATATCAATTAATAATATAACATTTCTTTTAAAAAATCTTTTATGTCAATTTTGACACTATTAAATAATTGATTTTTCTAAAAATCATAACAGAATTATTACTTATAAAAAAGTTAATTAAAGAAATCCTAACATGTAATGTTATCCTAGAAAATTATTGGTATTTATAAAAAGTCTCAAATTACATTTATTTGGGTATTTATAATATCAATTATTCTAATTTTTCATTAATTTAGTAATTACTACATCACTATTGTGTCATAAATAAATTAAATTATATAAAGTCTAAAAATTATAAATAAAATATCATTATGTAGGAAATCGTTTTATCTTTCTAATGAATATTTGTAGTCGAAATTCCAACATATATAACCCTATGTAAAAATTGTTTTTCTAAAAGATATATGCTTATGTCATTTTTGTATTTATTTTAACTTAATTAAAATAAAGTGTCCCTATCACGTACAAGTGGCTCCATGGGGTCCCAAAATCGACCAAAAGATTCCCATGGTCGGACATGTATCCACCAATTAGGTTAGGACACGTTTTAGGATAATTTAGTATTATTATAATATTATTTTTTTAACCCTTATTTACTGGATTTACCCTTAACCATGGTAAATAAAATATTTACCGAAGTAATTATTCAAAATGTCTAAAAATAAAAGTTACCTATTTACACAATATGAACATCCTGATTCCAAATATGGAATCTATTTTTACAAATTTAAAGCACAGAAGTGGCAGAAATTAATTTAAAATTAATTCCCGCTGTTAAAACAAAAAACGTGTTTTTAAGAGATAATAACTATCAAAAGATTGACACTTGTTTATGTCCGGTTTAATTGTAAAATTATGTACAATGACAAACATTGTATTAAATGGTAAAAATATATTCTAAATATACTTTAAAACCACTCAAATTCATAATTTATCAATATAAATTATTTCGATTGAAAAAGTTGTTTTTAATTAAAATTTAATAATTTTCACTATTCATCAAAATATAAATGTTATCCAAAAAGTTCCAAAATTTCACCCTAGACTAAATTCGATATTCCGAATCCAAAAATGAAGTTCATTTTGAGAGATAAAATTTACAAAATTTCAAAAATTAGGTATTACTATTCATATCGTCTAGTTTGATTGGTTGTGGTGTGTTAGAACTTGATGTTGCGTACAACACACACTATTGTATTATTCAAAGAGAAGCATACCATAGAAGCTTGGGGTGTTACATTCTCCCCTCCTTCAAATAATTTTGTCCTCGAAATTTCTAGAATACTACCGCATGAAAAGACTCGGGTGGTTCTTCATCATAAGTTCCTCGGGTTCCCACGTTGCCTCTTCCATCTTATGGTTTCTCCACAAGACTTTTACCAGATGAGTCATCCGATTTCTCAGTACTTGTTCTCTCGTATCAAGAATCTTGACGGGCTCTTCGCAATAAGACAGATCGGGTTCCAGTTCTAATTCCTCATAGGTGAGTACATGCGTTGGGTTAGGCATGTATTTCCTTAATAGAGATACGTGGAACACATCGTGAACTTTTGAGAGACTTGGTGGTATTTCCAATAGGTAAGCTATAGCCTCAATTTGTTCTAGAATTTCGAAAGGTCCGATGTACTTGGGACTCAATTTATCTTTCTTACCAAAACGTATGACTCCCTTCCACGGAGATACCTTCAGGAAAACATGATCGCTGACTTGAAATTCCAAATCCTTCCTTCGATTATCGACATAGCTCTTCTGCCTACATTGAGATGCTTTGATATGGTTTTGGATTACCTTCACCTTTTTCATCATTTCCTCCACCAGTTCTGGGCCTACAAGTTTTCTTTCACCAACGTCATCCCAAAAGTTTAGTGTGCGACATCTCTTTCTATATAACGCTTCATATGGTGCCATCTGAATACTCGAATGGAAGCTATTGTTATAGGAAAATTCTACCAAAGGTAAATATTGATCCCACATACCCTGAAAGTCAAGTGAGCAGGATCTCAACATGTCTTCTAAGGTTTGAATAGTTCGTTCTAATTGTCCATCTGTTTGAGGGTGTTAGGAAGTTCTCAAATGAAGTTCAGTATCTAAGGCTTTCTGAGGATTTTTCCAGAATCTTGAAGTAAAACGGGGATCACGATCAGAAACAATAGATAGGGGTACTCCATGAAGTCTCACAACTTCATCAATATATAGTCTTTCTAGATGTTCCAGTGGTAGATCTTCTCTTATAGCAAGAAAATGTGCTGACTTGGTAAGATGATCAACAATAACCCATATTGCATCGTTCCTTCTAGGAGTCTTTGGTAGTCCCATGATAAAGTCCATCGTGATATTATCCCATTTCCACTCAGTTATGGGAAGAGGTTTCAATACTCCACTAGGCTGTTGCCTTCCAACTTTCACTTGTTGACAAACCATACATCTTGACACAAAATCAGAAATCTCCCTCTTCATGTTGTCCCACCAAAAATGTTCCTTCAAATCTCTCTACATTTTGGCGCTCCCAGGGTGTATAGAGAAATTGGAACTATGAACATCATCCAGCAATTACCTTTTTAGATCAGGTATATCGGGAACACAAAGTCTCTTCCCGAATTTCAAGATTCCTTCTTCATACACAAATTCTCTCAATCTCCCATCATTCATAGATTTAATCTTCTTTTGAAATTCTTCATCATCGGTCTGAGAACTCTAAATCCTTTATAGTAAATATTGTTTTGCAACCATTTGAAAAAGCATTGATGTTTCACCTTCCCTGGTTATTCCCATGCCCATCTTCACTAGATCCATGAAAATTGGATCCCTTTCAATTCTCATATTGTTCAAAACTCCATGGTCTTTTCTGCTCAAAGCATCTTCCACCTTGTTTGCTTTCCCTGGGTGGTAGTGTATCGTACAATCATAATCCTTGAGTAATTAAAGCCATCTCCTTTGCCTCATGTTGAGTTCTTTTTTGTGAGAAAATATACTTCAAACTCTTGTAATCAATATAAATCTCACATTTTTCACCATAGAGGTAGTGCCTCCATATCTTCAAAGAAAAGATCACAGCTGCTAACTCGAGATCATGAGTAGGATAGTTTTACTCATGAATTTTCAACTGTCGTGATGCATAGGCAATAACCCTATCATTCAACATAAGGATACAACCAAGTCATTTCTTCGATGCATCACTATAAATAACGAACCCATCATTCCCCGATGGTAGAGTCAATATAGGAGCATTGACTAATCTTCTCTTTAGTTCTTCCAAACATTCTTCACACTCTTTTGTCCAAACAAATTTAACCCCTTTACATGTGAGCTTCGTTAATGGGTTAGCCAACCGGGAAAAATTATAGACAAAACGTCAATAATAGCCTGCTAAACCAATAAAACTACATACCTCAGTTATACTCGTCGGTTCAGGCTATTCTTGGATTGCCTGGGTCCTAGAAGGATCAACAGAGATTCCATCTTTAGAGACAATATGGCCAAGAAAAGAAATCTCCTGAAGCCAGAATTCACACTTGCTAAACTTCCCATATAATTCATGTCTTCTCAGAGTCTTCAGGATAATGCGTAAGTGATTTTAATGATCTTCGTATCTTTTTGAGTATACCAAGATATCATCAATAAATACCACCATAAATTCATCGAGATATTCCTTGAAAACTCTATTCATCAGATCCATGAATAGAGAGGGTGCATTAGTCAATCCAAAAGGCATTACTGTAAACTCATAATGCCCGTACCTGGTTCGAAATGCTGTCTTCGGAATGTCTTCCTTCTTCACACACAACTGATGGTATCCAGATCGAAGGTCAATCTTTGAAAAGTATTGAGCCCCATGCAGTTGGTCAAATAAATCATCAATGCGAGGTAGGGGATACTTGTTCTTTATTGTTATAGCATTGATCTCCCTGTAGATGATACATAACCTCATAGATCCATCTTTCTTTTTAACAAAAAGAACAGGGGATCCCCATGGATAAACACTAGGGAGAATAAATCCCTTATTACTCATTTACTCTAGTTATTTCTTTAGTTCAACTAATTCTACAGTGGCCATTCTATAAGGTGTCTTCGATATAGGCCTTGATCCAGGAATTAAATCAATGGAAAACTCAACTTCTCATTCTGGAGGATGTCCAGGTAAATCTTCCAGAAACACATCTACATATTCATTCACAATAGGTACATCCTATATTTGAACATTCCTTTCCTCACCCACTGTAATTTCATCCTATTCCTCCCCAATAATTGAATTTAATTGAGCTACTGGGGGTGGATCTAGATAAGAATTAGGTGGTGACGATTCTGCTCAAAAAATAAGGTGTTCCTTATCATCATCATCAAAAATAGTAACCTCCTTCTTCTTACAATAAATCTTCGCATCATGGTCTGAAAGAAAATCCATGCCGATGATTATATCAAACTCAATCATAAGTATGACGCTGAGATCAGCGGATAAAGAACATTTATGTGCTCTAATGGGGACTGATTCAGAAAACGTTGTTGCAATGATACTTCCCTTAGGAGTTTTAACTGAAAAATACCATGTTAAATCAAATTGGAAATATCTAATTTTCTTAGAAAATTGGGAAGATATGAAACAATGCGATGATCCAGAATCAAATAATGCATTTTCTAAACTTGAATAAACCATTAAATTACCTACCACCATGTCTTTCAGAGCTTCTACCTCAGCAGTAGTGATAGCATAGGCTTTTACTTGATCCCTTGGCCTTTTCTAAGGTAAGTTCCCCTAACGCTTAGGAAATTCATTTGCATAATGTCCCATATCTCTATAATTGTAGCACCGAACATTGGTAGCTTCCTTCTTCCCTTTGCAATCACGAGCTTGGTGGCCTTTTTCACCACACTTTTAACAGACACCCATTCCCTTCAAGCAAGTACCGTGGTGTTTCTTCCCACATTTACCACAGGATGGATATTAAACCTTTCCCTTCGTCACCTTATTTCCATTCCCAGATTGATCAGTAGATCTCTTCTTCTCTTACTTTGCTTTAAAGTCATAATACTTAGAGAATTCCTTTTCTGTCTTGATAGCACATGAGAGAATGTCTTCGTACGATGAGAAGGATTATGAGACTAATGCTCGATAGAGAAATGGTTTTATCTCATCAAAGAAATGATAAATCTTACTTCTTGGGTTACGTATATAATCTCCAACATACCTTTATAACCTTGTAAAGTTATCCTCATACTTTGCGACATTCTCATCCTCCTTTTGTCTCAGACTCAGAAATTGCCTTTCCATATCTGATCGATGGTCACGAGGAAAGTATTTTTCTAAAAACAGATCTTTGAACTGCCTCCATTCCATATTTGATACTTCATCATCTTCCTTCATGTTTTGAATCAATGACCACCATTGACCAGTATCTCCAGTGAGGTGGTAAACTACCATGATAACTTTTTCCCTTCCACTACTTCCCAAAGCCTAAAATATTTTCTCTAGGGAACTTATCCATTGCTCAACTACTAAGGTATTTGTACTCCCATTTAATGTTGGTGGTTGTTGCCTCATGAATCGATCTAACATTGATCCTCCACGATGTGGATAAGGGTGCTCCATACGGGTAAGGTTATTATTCATACCTGAGTGAGTTGTCCCAGTATGATGATTAGCTGATCGGCACCAGTTGCATCACCAGCTCCACTATAATTATCTTGATCAGGAGGGAAATCCCTACATGGAGTGCGTGCATTGATACAGTTTCCATTTCTTCCACTAGGCGCCATTTCTAAACAATGGCATAAACTAGATCAGTTTATGAATCAAAATACATAATTTCATACTTATAAAACACTTAACATAAATTGAACTATTTATGGATATAATCCATAATCATAAAAATGTTTTCTTTGAGGAAGTATATACTCATAAAACCTTCAAAATTATTTGTAAAGAAAATGAGAGTTATCATAAGGATATCCCCCAGGAGTGTCGTAACCAAGAGTGCAGCAAGGCCTATTGTCGTGCACCAGTTCCCGTTCAAGTCTAGCTTAAAGCGGTGTTTTCGGGTTTTACCCCTAGGTACATCTGTTCCAGAGCTGCCTCTACCTGCTCATATCCAGACAGTGATTTATTTCTCATAAAACTCACAAAATCTCTACAATACCAAAATTCTAGGAAGTTCTTCTATACTAATCCTCAAAGTTCATCTTAGGTCTACGTGCTCTAATCAGAGTTTATCTAAATCTAGATTCCAAGGTTTGTAATAAACTTCCTCTGATACCAATTGTAATGCCCCAACCCCAGTTACCCAGAGTCGGTGCATTATTACATAACATTGTCATGATCACAAGAAAGATCAAATCTCGAAAGACCGATTAGTTTAGTAGCCTTGGAAACACTAGATATATTCATAAAGTTTTACATTACATCATAAAATGAAAACTAAAACAATATAGTCTCCATATTCCACACTCTTATCCCCTCATACTATCCCTGCAGGTCATTCAAAATTTACTTCTTCACATCCTGGGAAAAATAAAACATAGAAAAGGGGTGAGCTCAAATGCCCAGTACGGATAACAATATAGTGGAAACTTTCATAAATAAGAATAAACATTTAAGGCAATGCATAACTAAAACAAAAGCCTTTTAAACATTAACTTCAACATATTATGGAAAAAATAAAATGAAACAATTCCATTTACTTATTCACATGGATATTCTACTAATCGAATAATCACATGCAATATCAATAACCACTTTCATAATGATGGAATGCATAATGCCAGACTATCATAACCACATAGCCAAGGCCTCATGCCAAGACTACAAATAAGATTTTGTCAAGGCCCTGTTCCAAGACACTAGTTTGTCTCATGAGACCTACCGATGCATCGAGGAGCTATAGCGGGCTCCACCCGTCACATATTAAGTCCAATTCATTCCTCATATGAACAGGTTTAAACATAACATAAACATTCGTATTAAAACTAGCATACGAAATGTAAATACTTCATCCATAAACCATGAATGGTATAAAAATAACACACCCACAGTCAAACATATCACAAAAACTTCAATACAATATAGAAGTTTTGTATCATAATTAATCAGCTTCAAATAAGCGTAAAATCCATCAAATAATGTTGACATAGATAAAATCAAATCTCTTTTTAGAGAAATATCTCTCTCTATTTTGAAATCATTTAAGAGTAATATATTTATAAAATAAAACATTTTCTTTGAAAATATTCTTATAAGCTTGTAAGGTAAATTTCTAAGATTTTATAACGGCGGAAAATAGCCGCACTCTCCGTATAAGTTAAAAAAAACATTCTCACCTTAATTCTGTCGAAAAGGTTAAAAAGCACCTTGTTTGGAAAAAGACGGAAAGATTCCTTTATAAACCTCTTATAAAAAGTAAAAAAAGGTTATAAATGACTTTAACCCATATTCTAGTAAATATTAAAAATGTTTTTAAATACATTTTTAAGAAACATGGATGTGGATGATAAAGAAGTCCCAGTAGATTATTACGTATAAACAACCTCAGATAATGAAAAGATTGCTAAATAAACCCTTACCTTGTACTTTTCCTTGGTTGAGGGTAGGTTAAACTTCTGTATAATGGTGAATAATTGTTATTAAATTATACAAGAATCATATATATTAATATGATATCATATATGATCTTTTAACATTACTTTGTTAATAATATTTTAGAATTATCATCGTTTCGGGTGTTAACTTACTCATTTTCTTTTATATTTTTTGTTATGTAAGCCGTGTTTGTCATGGATAGGTTGTATCTTATTCATATACATAATGATATCAAGTCCTTAAACATTATTTTTAAATAATAAAATGATAATTATACTTGAATGGATATGATGGAGAATGAATCTCATCACGTTCGTGGAGACGGTAGTCCGTACGTACGCACGAGCGACAATATCATTCTTTTGATATTAAAATAATATATAATTGGATGGTATATCATATATACCGAATAATTATCATGTTATATTTATTATTTACATGAGATACACATCATTATTATACCCATACAAATAATAATTTATTGAATAACAATTACACCACGACGTGGAGACGGTAAGCCGTATGTACACACGCATGGTGACATGTCATTCAAAGGATGGATAGAATACTGAAATATGGTTATAAAATGTTTATAATAACATCAAAGTATATATAATATACTGGATTTATTATTTTATAGTGGTAATAACAAAGAAAGAAGAAGTGGAAGAAGAAAGGAACTTGAAAAAGGGTGGTGAAATCATTACCTCTTCTTCGAGTTTTTCCTTTTGATTTGATCAAAATGGCTCCTTAGGTTATATTTCTGACTAAAGTAAAGACTCTATGATGAAGTGAGGGAAGTTGAGAGAGTATTTGGGTAGGGTTTTGCCGAACCAAAAGGATTTGAAGGTTTGAATTAATGAGAAGGGGGAGTGCCCTTTTATAAGAGGGGTGAGGGGCACCTTTGGAAAAGCTAGAAATATTATTTTATAATAAATTCATATTCAGTTTCTAATGGCTCAAAAGTGTATTATTTAAAGTTTAAGGTGGTTATAGGTCTAAAACCACTCAAACAATAGGATTTAGACAGGTTTGGTTTACTATATTAACCTTATCTTTAAGTATTAACTCTTAGTTAATTAGTTTCACTTTTACAATGTCTCTTTTTATTTTTATATTATATGGTTAATAAACTTACTATATACATCCAAGAGACCCCCCAGTGGTCCATTAATGATAAACCTATAATTAAATAAGTCTCTTGGACGAACCTTAGATTTTTTGGAATTTAATATCAATTAATAATATAATATTTTGTTTTAAAAACTCTTTTATGTCAATTTTGACACTATTCAATAATTGATTTTTCTAAAAATCATAACAGAATGATTACTTCGAAAAAAGTTCATTAAATCAATCCTAACATGTCATATTATGTTAGAAATTTTTTTTGTATTTATAAAAAGTCTCAAATTACATTTATTTGGGTATTTATAATATCAATTAGCTTAATTTTTCATTAATTTAGTAATTACTGCATCACCATTGTGTCATAAATAAATTAAATTATATAATGTCTAAAAATTATAAATAAAATTTCATTATGTAGGAAATCTTTGTATATTTATAATTAATATTTATAGTCGAAAATCCAACATATATAACCCTATGTAAAAATTGTTTTTCTAAAAGATATATGCTTATGTCATTTTTGTATTTATTTTAACTTAATTAAAATAAAGTGTCCCTATCACCTACAAGTGACTACATGGGGTCCCAAAATCGACCCAAATATGCCCATTGTCGGACATGTATCCACCAATTAGGTTAGGACACGTTTTAGGGTAATTGAGTATTATTATAATATTATTTTTTTAACCCTTATTTACCGGATTTACCCTTTACCATGGTAAATAAAATATTTACCGAAGTAATTATTGAAAACGTCTAAAAATAAAAGTTACCTATTTAAACAATATGAACATCCTGATTCCAAATATGGAATCCATTTTTCTAAATTCAAAACACACAAGTGGCAGAAATTAATTTAAAATTAATTCCCGGTGTTAAAACAAAAAACGTGTTTTTAAGAGATAATAACTATTAAAAGATTGACACTTGTTTATGTCTGGTTTAATTGTAAAATTATGTACAATGACCAAAATTGTATTAAATGGTAAAAATATATTATAAATATACTTTAAAACCACTCAAATTCATAATTTATCAATATAAATTATTTCGATTAAAAAAATTGTTTTTAATTAAAATTTAGTAATTTTCACTATTCATCAAAATATAAATGTTATCCGAAAAGTTCCAAAATTTCACCCTAGGATAAATTCGATATTCCGAATCCAAAAATGCAGTTCATTTTGAGAGTTAAAATTTATAAAATTTCAAAAATTATTTATTACTATTCATAACGGCTAGTTTGATTGGTTGTGGTGTGTTAGAACTCGATGTTGCGTACAACACACGCTATCGCATTATTCAAAGTGAAACGTACCGTAGAAGCTTGGGGTGTTACAACCTCAAGTGGTATACCATGATGGAGAAAATGAACATACTTCAGATATGGTGGGCCATAGGCTACCAATTGATCCTCCTGTAGTGCCAGCTATAGACCTTGAGGTTGTTCCAGACACAGGTGATGAGGCACAGTTCCTTGAGGGTTTTTTTGGTATTTGCAGATGATATAGGGAGCACCGCAGCCAGCCTTGACTATGAGTGAGTTAATATGGGTGTTACAGAAGCAGCATCCTTCTATGTTTTCAGGGGATGGAAGACCACATACAGAAGAGCTATGGGTGTAGACCACATTAGCTATTTTTGAGCATTTGGAGAAGCCTCCAGAGTGGAGGTTCAATCTCGCAACTTATATGCTACATGGAGTAGCAAAGCAATGGTGTGACATTTTGAACTAGGCTGACGGTCTGCAGAATATGTGTTGGGATGAATTCTAATCTTGCTTCTATGATTAATTTTACCCCACGACTCTACGAGAAGAGTGGGATATTGAGTTTATTCATCTAGAGAAGGGTGCGATGACGATTATGGAATACTCAGCACGCTTTACAAAACTGTAGTGTTTTGTGCGAATGTATCTTACTGATGAGTTGTCGAGGGAGAGGCGCTTCGAGGAAGGTCTCGAACATGCTATCAAATCTCAAGAAAATGTGTTCAGGATGCCTTCTATTACTGAGACTATGAATCAAGGGATTATTATAGAGTGAAAACTGAGGTAATATGGGGGTACAGTACAAGGGAGTGCTGTTTCTCACCCCAGAGGATCTTCATCTTCAGGAAGGATATTCCATTTTGAGTCTTCCCATGACATGAGTTGTAGTCAGCCTGTGGGTTCATGAAGCTTTGTATATTTTCGTAAGTGTGGTAGGTGAGTCCACAAGAAAAATTCATGCGACTACGATCCAGTTGAGTGCCGATCTTGCAGCCGTATGGGGCACATGCAGTGGTTTTGCAGGACCTTCCCTCTAGCTGTGAGTGGTAGGGGGTCAGCTCCGATGATAGGTTCATGAGCAGGTTCTTCAACTCCACATCAGGATGGGAGCTAGAGCAGTGCAGGCCGGTCAAGCTAAGGTAGTGGTGGTCATGGCTGTGGTAGCCACACACTGGGTTCTCAGAGACAACAGGTTGGATCAGATCATGGTATCCAGGTAGGGTCACAGGGCTGCGGTGCATGCCACACTTATGTAGTGCAATGGAACCCATTGGAGCAAGATCTCAAACCAACTATGTTGATAGGTACGATCTTAGTAGCTTATAATATTGCATAAAATCTATTCGATACAGGTTCCTCTCATAGTTTTATCTCTGCATGAGTGGTAAAAATCCATGGGTTTATGTTGTTGTTTTATAAGGGCATTTTGACACTAGAAACACTATTGGGAGGTAGAACATGTGATGTGAACTAGTGTATAGAGTGTCCCCCTGTGGTCGGAGGGTGTCACTTCATCTAGGATTTTTGTGTCCTAGAGATGAAAGGGTTTGAAATCATTCTTGGAATGGACTGGATCATAGATTATCGAGCGTACATTGACATCTATTGCCAGAGGGTGACTTTCACATCACCATAGGGTGCAGTATTTATTTTTCAAGGGTGAATGGGATGTCCAAGCGAGCAGAGATGGACTCAAGCACCATGGTCTAGGTGGGATAACAACCTATATTGGTAGTTTATTTATGGATGATAAGGGAGTGAGTCAGGAATAATTTCCTCTAGTGGTTTAGAACTTTAGGGACATCTTTTCCGATGACTTTTCTGGTTCACCTCATGAGAGAGAAGTGGAGTTCTCCATTGAGATAGTGTCAGGAGATGTGCCGGTATCCATTCCCCATTATAGGATGGCTATGAAAGAGTCGTAGGAGCTTAAGAGGTAGCTAGAGGATTTAGAGGCGAAGGGGTTTATTAGACCCAAAACTTATCCATGGGGTTCATCAGACCCTTTTTTGAAAAAGGCGGACAAAACTCTTAGGCTATGTGTGGATTATCAGAAATTTAACTAGATGACAGTTAGAAAAAATATCCTTTTCCACAGATAGATTACATGATTGATTAGATTTGAGGAGCTCAAGAGTTCTCAAATATCTACTTGAGGTTTGGATATCACCAGGTGCGTGTTCGACCTGCAGACATACCTAGTACAACCTTTCATAGAAGGTATGGGTTATACGAGTATCTAGTTATGCCATTTGGTCACACGAATGTGCTAGTAGTTTTCATATATTTGATGAACCTAGTGTTTCATCCTTACTTGGATTATTTTTTGGTGGTTTTCATGATTGATATCTTGTTGTATTCTCATAATAGACATGACCATACCAACCATCTTGATATCATTTTGAATATATTGAGAGAGCATCAATTATATGGTAAGCTCACAAAGTGCCACTTTTGGATGGATCAGATTCACTTACTAGGTCACATCATCTTAGAGATAAGAGTATTAGTTGACCCAAAGAAGGTGAGAGATGTAGTTTCCTAGAAAAAACCCAAGAAAATCTTTGGCATATGATGTTTCTTGGGGATAGCTGTTTACTACCAGCATTTTATACAGGACATCTCATGTTTAGCAGTGCCATTGAAGGGATTGATAAAAAGGGTGTGAAGTTTGTGTGGTCATAATCTTTTGAGATATAACTTCACATTTTGAAAGGGAGGTTGACATCCGCACAAGTCCCGGTAGTTCTAGAGCAGGGCAAGAGCTACACGGTGTACTGTGACACTTCAGGTATTGGGATGGGGTAGTGCTGATGCAGGGAGATTGAGTCATGGAATATGGGTCTTGGCAGTTGAGACCTCACGAAAAGAACTACCCTGCAAACGATATCAAGTTAGCCGCAGTTGTTTATGGGTTGCGCTTTTGGAGGAACTGTTTATTGGGAGAGCGTTTTGTGGTGTTCATGGACCACAAAATCCTCAAGTATATCTTTACACAGCATGATCTGAATTTGATACAGTGAAGGTGGGTGGAATACCTATAGTCATTTGACTTTAATATTGCATATATGATGGGTAAGGTCAATCCAGTGGCCAATGCACTGATTAGGAGGTCTCAGATGTAGATAGTGTAGCAGTCCAGTAGCGAGTGGAAATTTGTAATGTTGTTTTCTGAGATGCATTTGGAGGTTCATGATAGACTGGGACATACTTTTATATAATCCTTAGTTGTGACCTCTACCCTATTGGACAAATTTTGGAAAAGGCAGCTATCAGATTCAGAAGTCCTAGTTCTACGGGAAGGTGTGGCAGGTGAGGACCCTCCTCTTGGATGGGCGATAGGTGATGATGAGATCCTATATATCCATTGACATGTTTGGGTTCCAATGGATATACATGAGGATCTCATGTGAGAGTTTCATGATTTAGCTTGGGCAGTGTATCCCAGGGTCACCAAGATGTACTGTGACATGAAATGATAGTACTGGCATCCAAGAATGAAGCGTGATGTATCTGGTTTTGTTACTAGGTGTTCTACCTATCAGAATGTGAATGCAGAACATGGGCGACCAACTGGGATTTTACAGTAGTTACCTATCTAGGAGTGGAAATGAGATGATGTCATGATGGATTTTATGATGGGTTTTCTGAGGTCCCCTCAAGGTAATGGTGTTGTGTGAGTGGTTGTTGATAGGCTTACGAAGGTCGCACATTTCCTGCCAATCAAGGAGACCTTCAGTGTTGATAATATTGGAAAGTTGTACATCTGAGAGGTGGTAAAACTTCATGGGGTTCCATGCACTATCGTTTCAGATATGGATGACTAATTTACATCTTGTTTCTAGTAGAGTTTCCCTAGGGCGCTAGGTACATGGGTGCTTCTGAGCATAACATACCATTATCAGAAAGATGGCCAGTTAGATCTTACGATATAAGTGCTAGAGGACATGCTATGAGCATGCGTACTGGATTTTGGGGGCTCTTGGGAGAGGCACATTTCCATGGTTGAGTTCGCCTAAAATACTAGTTATCAGGATATGATACACATGGAAACTTATGAGGCTTTATATGGTGGGCCATTCCATTCTCCAATGTGACGGCTAGAGGTGGGAGAGGCAGCTTTACTGGGACCACGTCTTGTGCATGAGTCTTTTGAGTAGGTCCAGATGATTGAGAAGTAGATGGTTACTACACAGTCTCTTCAAAAATCATATGCTAATAATCAAATACAAAATGATGAGTTCAAGGTCAGGGATCATGTTATCTTATGTGTTTCACTGAGTTTAGGAAATAGGTTTATCAGGAGATTGGGTAAGATTTCACTGAGATATGTTGGTCCGTTTGAGATTCTAGAAAGAGTCGGGTCAGTGGACTATCGATTGAAATTACCTTAGAGGTACCGAGCCATGCATGAATTCTTCTATGTATCTAAACTGTACTGCTATCAATCAGACCCATCTCACATTTTTCAGCATGAGGAAGTTGAGCTTCAGGTTGATGCCTCCTTTGGGGAGCATCTGATTCATATATTTGATAGGAACACAAATGTTCTCCAAGGGCAATCAGTTCCTCTAGTACTGGTGCTATGGAAGCATGCCTGATTACTAGAAAAGACTTGGGAGAGGGAGATAAAAATACATGCTTAGTGTCTAGAGTTGTTTTTAGAAGAATCTTGACCACCCTTCAGAGAAAAATTCAGGGATGTATTTCTATAAGCGGAAAGATTGTAAGATACTGAGTTTTTATTGAGGTACATATCTCTATTTTTGGGTTAATTTTATTTCTTTTATTTTTGGATTAGACCCTAGGATGATCCATGGGCTAGTTGGGTTTTTTTTGGCAAAGAAAGGGGAAAACAGACTGAAAGTTGGTTGCAGGCCAGGTACACATCGTGTACTTGGCCTACACGTCATGTACTTCCAGTAAATGCCATGTACCGGGCTTTCAAAATATGTAGTCAGTCTGGCTTAGAAAAAAATAGAAGGGAAGTACAGTCCATGTACTTGGCCATCATGTTGTGTATTTTCCCAACGGGGGTTTTTTTTATAAAAGAGGAAGTATCCTCATATTTTGACGCACATCTGTTTTTCTCTCATTTTTGACCCCAAAATACCTCTAAACTAGTTTTTCTTGTATAGAGGCCATCCATAATTCAATTTGAGTGCCTTAAATCATGTTGAAACCACATCGATAGGTAATATATTCATTTTTAGTCTTTCGTGATTCTTTGGAACAACAAATTCACTATTTGGATTTTGTCTCAAATGCACTAATATACCGTTATTCATCCTTTCTACAGATTTCTTCCGAACCAGAACGAATCAAGACTTGATACTGAACGAGATTTCTACTACCGAGGAGAGGAAGGTGGTCTGTACTTTCTTTCATCTTTTCGAGTGTGTTTCTAGTGCTTGTACTTTTCAGTGCCTGTCTAACTTTCCAGCGAGGCCTCATTTTTGAGAGAGTTGCTTTTTGTAGCTATAGTCAGACCTAGTGAGGATGCTCATAGGTTCCTTTTAGGTGTGTTGACACCTGTTTCTTATTTCAAGGTCAAAAAGGGGTTCACTTTAAGGGAAATAACTTGTTTATTCTAGTTTAAATTATGCCAGGGGTGTGTTATTGTGATTTCCTAGTTAGAGGAAGCCTGTTAATGCTTTGATAGCTTGAATATCCAATTTATGAGATGCACTGCCTCCTTGATTATTGAATATCATGTTATGAATTGTCTATTTTAATAGTTTGGAATGTTAAATGGATAATATCGGTGGGTATAACTATATGAAAGGACTAATGGAATGTCAAATGGTCTATATGGGAGGGTAGGCCCATATTTTTCTTTTGATAAATGGTTTTCATGAGTGGGTATACTCATGGATTGTGCAGGTTGATGTGAGTGGGTATACTCACATGGAATGAATGTTAATTTGAATTCTTGAATGTTTGAATGAATGAATTTGGGATGTGGTAGTGGATGCCTTGGGTTGAATTTTCCCCTTGGGCCTTGAATCTGTGGGATGCCTCGGGCCTTACTACCCCGTGGATCCGGATTTCTTGGGATCACATAGGACTTGATATTGCCCTAATCTTAGGACCCCAACCAGTGCCTAATAGAGTTTCCACCTTGGACTCCCATGGGACCTGATGGGTTTCCTTTGATAAGCTGCTTGCATCTATCCCTCTATGGTCTAGATATATATTACATGGTTGTCTTGGTCTGCTAACACCTTGGATCAGACCCTTGTGGTCTACACTTCACTATACGGTGTGGACATGAAATGTTTGACTGCACTATTTGGCATTGTTGTGGGACACTTGACTTCCCTATATAGTGTGGCTCTTGGTTACATGATATAAATGGATGTATAGCATGGCCATGTGACTTTCTTGTTTCCTTTTTTATAACTACCTTGGTAGGAGATGACTCTCTTTTGTAGGTAGCCTTGAGGGGCTGTCCAGTATCACTTTCTACCATATACTTATTCCCTAGGAATACACACTTTACTTTACTAGTTGTTTACACTTACTAGAAATTTTGTAGAATTGTTGTTAAAAATGTATAGACCTGGGTGGTTTCCTACTATGATGTTTATCTCACACCTTTTTTGGGCCACCTCGAGGACCCAAAAAGATTATATGGTTGCAGGTGATGATAGCGGAAAACTCCCTGGTATAGGTTGTTGAATGTGGCTTTGGAACAAGGGAGCATAAGACCAAGATGAGGCTTGTGATGCTAGGATAACTTTTTAGTATTCTGTTATTTTTTTGATACTTGTATTATACTATATTTCCATGAACTATACTAGTTTTTTTCTAGACACTTTTACCATCTGCATCATTTTGTATATGAGACACTTCTTGTTATTGATATGTATTCATGTCTTGTCTTGATTTCAGTTGTCTGCAATTTATTTTGCTTACTCTATTTATTATATGTTTGAGTGTTGATGTGATAATCTAGTAATGAGGGAATAGTCTCCCCATTGACCCATCTAAGACCTCATTGCTAGTTGGCAGCCTATGGCATTTTTGGAGATGTGCTTGAGGCCATGTGACCTACCGGGCTCAGGGAACCATAGGCTGGCATCTGGGTCCGAGACATTACATAAGTGTTACCAAAATATGAAATATATATAAAATGGTCCTACTTAATACAAATATATTGATTAATTATTAGGAAATAAGCACAAATTTTTTTGTAAACTAATTTTACTCTTCAAAAATGTGTTTTCTTCAAAAATGGTTTTTATTTATTTTTGTGAGGGAATATTAAAATTTATTGATACCAAATTTAGAAATTTTATATTAAAAATGGTATAATTTTTGAATTCATCATATCAATATTATCTTAAGGTGAAATCGTTTGTTTTTTAAAAAATATTGACTTTTTAGTGAATAGTGAAAAATACTAATTTTGGTAAAACATTCATTTCTTTTCATTAAATCAAGTAATTGAAAATTAACATTATGTTTTGAATTTAAAATTAATGTAAAATAAATATAATTTAATTAGATATAATCTAATTAATCACATCATAATAATCACTATACCTTATTTTGGTATAAGTTTATTTTTATGCATAAAGAGGCATTTTTTCGAAAACTGTTTTTATGTGCACATTGTTTTCCATTTTAATTAATTAAAATAATACATAATGATGAATGGTTAAAATTAAATAAATAAATAAATATATATATATATATTAATTCAAATTAATTTTATGATTATTTCTATTTTTAGAGTTAATGTAATATCATCTTATGCTTGAAAAATACATTTTCTTGGAAAACCATTTTTCACCAAATTTTGAGGGTTATTTGTTAAATTAAATTACACCAATTTTATAAATTTATTTTGATCAAATTGATTCCAAATTATAAATTTGTAGGTTAAAATTTGGTAAATAGGATAACATAATTTTTTATCACAATTAATAGTAACTGTGTTAAATATTTTTCACCTTAGTAAGAGTAAATTGGGAATTAAGGTTATAGATAATGCGATAAGACATTAAAAATCTATCAAAAATATAAATTATTTATATTTAGTGATTTTAGTTATTACGACCCTTCATATATTATAAAAAAATTCATTTTGGTGCCATTTTTATTTGATAAAGTCCACATATTATTTTAAGTAAAGGAAAAATCCAAAATGCCAGCCTCTTGATTATAATTTCTCTTATATGTTCACACAAGGATAATAAGATTTTATGAGAAAATATAAAATTATATTTTTAAATTTATTTATATATTTTTATTATATTAATTTATTTTTATTTTTATTTTTTATTTATGGTATAATTACTTGAAAGGCTTACGCAACACTAACACATTACTCGTGCAACCAATAGAAAAATATAAATAAATGATTTTAAATATATCAAATGTAATATATTTTTGAAATAATTATGGTTTAACATAAATTTTATGGTTAATAATAATTTATAATTTATTTTTAAATAGTTTAGATTCAAATTACTATCCTGCAATGATGTCTTTAAATTTTAAATATGTGAATAGTTCTTAAATTGACTTTAATGGGATTTTATGTTAAATAATATAATATTAAATGATTTAAAAATCATAAAAATATAAAAATAATAAAATTAGATTTTATATGGTCTAAAATGTTATCTTTTGACCATTTTTTTTAAATATTTTACCTCATAATAAAAATTATAACCGTTTCGTATTGAAAAATCTGTTTCCACATCTAAAGTTAAAACATGTTTACTAGGGGTTAAACTATAGTGGTATGGGTTAAAATGACCTAATACCTTTTTTAAATCTTATTTTATTTATTTATTTTGACCCTTATGAATTTATTAGATAAATTTAATTATTTATGGGACAATTTTACATGAGAATAACTTAATATTAATTAAATATTTTCAAAAATACCAAGTGTGTTATCACCCACCTATAAAAGGATACCCCATATATTCTCCTATAAACAATTAAAGAGACATTTTTAGGCCAATACCTACTCAAATACATTACTAAAATCCCTATTCACATCTTATATATCTTATTTATTATTAATACCAACCTTAGAGGGCATAATATGTAAATAAAAAGAAGTTGTCTCAATAAGAGGTATAGATTTTAACTGAATAATTTAATTTTATTTATTCTTATACCTCTAATAATTATATCCTAAACATTAAAATATAATAACATAATTATATATTATATAATAATATTTTATTATGTTAATTTAATAACCTTATTTACCCCCTTTCAATCCTACGGGGAATAAAAACATCGTTCATGTGAAAGTGTGGACTACCACCTCTATGAAGCGATGTGTTTCATTTTTAATACCCACATTATAAGGATATTTATTATGATGGATTTAATAAATATATATGTTATTCATGAAATAATTATTATTATGAAAATATATGGTATTACTTATATTCTTTCCATTCCACCCGTTAAAAAAAGATATTGTCTCCTGTGCGTACGTGTGAAATACCACCTCCTTGAAGCTATGTGATTCATTTTCAAATCCACATTTCATAGGTGATTATAAAATTGAATTTTATGCATAAAAATTATAGTTATTTCATTATAATTTTTCTAGAGATTATAGAATAATTAACTTTTTTTCCATGTTCGACACACTGAAGTCATATTGAAATTATGAACGAAATGTCCACAAAACACTTGTCGTGGTCTTAACTGATAAAGTAATTAAATATGTGTTTGAAATAAATTAAATAATTAATTCAATGATAAGGAATTAAACCTATAAATAGTCTTTAATAAAGTAAATAATTAATATAAGTTCATTATATATGATTTAAATAATATACATGGAAAGTTGAGAGACGAGGTAAGAGATTTATAGTATCAATTCCCTTTATTTGATATTTATGATTTTTTCACAACACATTTTCTTTTTGTGGTGTATAAACTAAATTATTTTTGTCTTTTACTATTAATTTATAAAATTAATGCATTCAAAAATATAATCCAAGTTATTTATTTCAATATTTCATTGGTTTATAAGTTATCACATCATAAGTGAAACTTTACCTTAAAAAACCTCATTTTAAATGCTTTAAAGATTTATTCTCTAAATAATTTTCTCCCATGAAATTATTTTTAAAATTATTATATGAATGTATTTTTATGGACAATAATGAATTATAATGGATATTTATGTATCTTTTTTACTTTTTTCAATTTTTTTTTCAAATTGAAATAATTTTACGTATTTTATATAGACGTTTTTAAAAAAAATGTAAAGGAACATTCCAATTTAACATATGTGACTTAGATGGATATTTAAATTACTATAAATATTATTTTATGTATGTATAATTTTATAAGTTTCTATTTTTTCTTCAAAGAAAAACCCGCTTTCCCTTTGTTCTAGTTATTTTAGTTTTAAAAATTATTTTTTAAAGAATAGGGATATATCAATATCTAAAAATGTTTTTCTTATGGGTTCAAAATAATATTTTTATCAGCATAATAAAGAAAATGAAATCATACATGTCTTATGATTATGTTAAAATTCTTGATAATTTTTTATGATGATGGGTGAGCCTGATATAGATAATAATTGTGGGTGATATTGATATAGATCATCAGGACGAGTGAGCCCGATATAGCTCTCCAATGCATTAGGTAAAGGGATAGAGTTATCTGGTAATATGTTTATCCTAAGATATTATTGGAATTTACTGGGTAAGTTATTATATTTATAATATTAGTTTTAATAATGATATGAAAATGATGTCCCATGTTACCTACATTATTTTTCTATGCCTATTAATGAGTTATCACACAAATATTTTTATTTCACATTGTAAGACAATGCTATTTTGTTTTAAAGGAATGATTATGATTTTTGGTTAAAATATATGTTTTTAATAAATGATTTTCAATAGTTATCATGTTTTATAAGAAAATATCATTATTATTATTTTTTCCTTTATGTTTTCTTATAAAGTGTTTTGTGAAAAAATTAGGCAGAAAAGATGATTTCATGTGTAAATAAATGATATTTCAAAGCTCAAAGTTTATTATGTTAAAGAAAAAACTCTCTTCTCTTATAAAAACTCATGATTTTTAAATGAACTAATGGGTTTCCATTATTTTTATATATACTCATTTCTGATATTTGTTTCTCATCCCATATTTTCAAATGATTTTTCATAGGGCATAAGGATGAGTATAAATGTCAATAATTTCAGAGTTCTCGATATAGAATTTACTTTAAACAGAGTAGGCATGTATTTATATAGAACTTGTTTTATAAAAAAATGGATGTTGTGAGGAAAATTACACTTTGAAAGAGTTTATCTTAATTATCTAAAATTGTACACCTAAAAGGTATTTGGGTATATAAGTGATACAATATTTTTTGATTATGTTGATAGTTTTGGATGACTAAAATTTGGCCATGTTTATCAATATCAAATCTAAGAATGTAAATATTATGTTTTTAAAATTGAATCTAGGAGTGCAGGTTTGAGGTAGTTATACTCACTCCTTCCTATTCTGTACTTTCCTTCGCAGACCAATTACTCATCCGATTCATAACATATTCGAGATCCATTCAAGGAACCAAGTTCATTATGCTATATCATAATTAATCCCTATAATTTGAGTTTTTAAATATGTATCTCCTTTTTTCCTCATGAACCCCTATCTTTTAGTGTTTTGGTTTTGATGGATTGACCCATTTCAGGTTTTAGGGATTGAATTGGTTTCTTTAATATACATTGTTGTCTCTACCAATCTTAGGAAGGTGGTCTCAACTTTATTACATGTCCTTACACCATCCATTCACTGATTTATATTATTAATAATGTTAAATATGACGTGTCTATGAATAATATGAGTTTTATAGAATGTTGTGGCACTATAAATGATTAAATATGGTTTGAAGTGGGAGTATTGTGTCATTTATAAACTATTTTTTTTGTCTTTAATGGGAATGGAGACACTTGGATGGAATTTATGAAATGCATTTGTTCAGAAAAATTCATAAATAATTGATTTTAAAAAAAAAAATCAATTTTGATATAAATTTTATATCACATAGTATGTGATAAAATCTAGTTTTTCATGGTTATATAAATGTGATAAAAAATAGTTAAATGATATTATTTTCCACTATTATATTTTATTAATATAATTTTTATTCCACATATTTTATGTGTATTAAATTTTATCTTCCAATTTTTTAAAAATGTTATATAATCTTTTTGTATTTCCTGTATGAAATTTATATCAGTATTTGGATGAGATAAATTTCATTTATTTAAATAAGAAAAGTTCTTTTTATTGAAATTTTGTTGGAAATTTTATGTTATAATAAACATTAGTAAATATTTTTTCAAATTTCATAAAAATATTCCATATATTATTATAATATGAAGTCATCTGTAATTGTAAGAATTTTTTGTATAGATTTATATATGGATAAGAGTTTGATTTATCTTTTGTATAGAAATTCTATATAATATTTTTAGGGAATTATGTAGTTCATTTATTTCACAATAGGATAATTTTCATTGTAGAAAACATGAAAATAGATGTAAATTAAAATGAGATAACATGTGGGAACTTTAGAAAATCCCTCTAAATAATATATCCTTCTAAAAAAATCAGAATAAGTTGTTTTGGAATCACCTGGAGGAATATTATTTTAGAAGTAACTCTCCCAAATTAATGTTCTGAAACTTGGTAGAAACAAATTTCACCCAAATCACCACACAAAGTTGAGAATGAATTTGGCCATTTTCACTCCAATATAAATTTCATTAAAAAAATATAAAGTAAATATAAGCAAGTAAAATAACACTTTGGTTTTATGTTGTTTAGACTAATAATCCTACATCCATGGGAGAAATGGTGAAGCATATCATTTCCATGGAAAGATAAACTTATAACTTAGTGACTTAAGAGTTACTCATCATTAATAGAGACGAGTAATCAAAATCTATACCAAAAAACATGAAAGAGGTGAAAACCTCTTTATATAGATAGTATCATCTAGTATTACAGTTTTACAAAAATCCAAAATATATGGGATTCCATCTATTCCACTATTCCAACCACTAATATCTTGTAAAAATATTTAGGGTGAATGCCTCTCATGATAAACCATAAAACTCTTCACAAAAAACTGAACATACCCATCTACCAAAAGTACATGTTGAATCTTATAGATTTATGCTTCCTAAATTGGAGCACATGAGGAATCCTTTAGAACCATTCTCCTACTAGAAACATCATTTCAGAATATCGAAGGAAAACCACTACCATTGCCATAACTTTAATGAAGTAAATAACATACAAAACTACTTCTTCTTGATTTATCCTTCTAATAAACTAAAAGAGGATTAACATTCCAAAAAATCACTCACTTTAAAATTTATTTATAGAAAACTTTAAAATCATATTTAATTTCAAAAAAATCATTATTTTGATTCTTCTATACATGATGTTCCTACACATGCTTCCGTTCTACCAAGTCATACTAAGGATTTATGTTTCCTCAGTAATTTTAAACATAAAATCTTTGTAAATATATCAGATGATTTTTTTTATTTAAAAATACATTATATAATACTAATTCACCATCTTCCCTCATCTTATAGATATAATAGTACTTTAGACTAATGTGTTTAGTTCATTAATGAAACACTGTATTTATAAAAAATGAATTTCACTCTGACTATCACTATAGGTAAATCCTTTATCCTGACTAAAAGTAAGTTCTTTAACTAAACATCTTAACTGTACCATATCATTCCTTGATTCTATCACAACCACATACTCTAATTATATTGTATAAAGTTAAATAATTAGTTATAACCAAGATATCCAACTTGATTAGGATATTTTGAATATGTAAACATATCTAGTAGTTCTCTTTTGAGAATCAAAATCAATCCCAAAACCTGCATCAACAAACCCATGTAACAAATCACCATCTTCAAATCAAAGAGATGTTACATCCATTCCTTTGAGGCATTGAATAAATTAATTTAACAATTCCCAATGAATATTTCCAAAATTTTCCATTAATTAGCAGACCACTCCCATTGCATGTGTGATATCTAGTTATTAACCCACTATAGTTTACATCAAGCTTCAAATTACCAATTCATAAAGAACTTTAATCATGTACTTATTTTATTCCTCTATTTGTGGTTATTGTTACTTCAAAATATTGAAGTGAACTGTGAGAGGAGTTGAAACCAGTTTATATCCATCCATTCAAAATATTTTAATGATATTTTAGATGTAATCCTTTTTTGATAAAAACAATATTTTAGTCATCCTATCATGTTCAATCCTTATTCCCAAGATCTTTATTACTTCACCAAGATCTTTAATTTCAAACATTCAAGAAAATTCCTCCAAATTCCAAATCAACTTAATATTCATACCTACGAACAACATATCATCATAATAAAAAAGTAATATTATAAATTCATTTCTGTTGAACTCATTCCAATAAAAATTGTGATTAGAATCACTCCATGGGAAACCTATTTCTTCTGTGAATGAATCATGATTATAATTCCAACATCTTGGTGATTTTTTCAAACCATAAAGAGTCTTTCTTATAGTTTTCACACAAGACCTAATTAAGATTTTCCATGAAACCAATGGGTTACTTCATATAAATTTATTCCTTCAAATCCACATGAAGCAAAGTCATCTTCACATCCATTTTTTCATTATATAAATTTTCAAAGTCAACTAAACTTAAAATAGTTTGGATGGTAGTATGATTTACTACTATGGAGAATATATCAATGATATCAATCCCTTCCTTATTCTAAAATACCTTAACAACCATCCTAACATTATATCTCATTTTTTCTATCCATTTTTTCTTTCAAATAGAATACCCCCTTGTTCTCAAGTTCTTTTTTCCCTAGAGATAATTATGTTAGCTCCTAGATGTTATTCGCTCAAATTGAATCTAGATCCTCTTACATTTTTGACTCCCACTTTCTAAAATATCCCAAAGTTTCTGATTATTCCAAACTCTCTGGTTCTCCCACATGCATAAGTAGTAAAAAATTCATATCTTTTCCATAAAATTTCACCAACTATATGATACTTGAATATATTCACATAATAACCTATGAATCAACATCTCTAGGAACTGAAACTTCTATAAATTATCCTTTATTAACTCTTGAGCAAGAATCCATAGTTCCTGATATTTTTAATATATCTTCCACTTTCGAAACATCCAAAACTTCCACAATTCCCTTTGAACTTCCTTCGGGAATATATGTATTTCCATTAGATTCAAATAAATCTAAAGATATCAAAATATGTGATCCTATAGAACCAATATTTAGATCAACACTACTACAAATACAGCTTTTATCAGCGCTAAAAATGGAATTTAACAGCGCTAGAAAAGTGCTATAAATGTTGTAAAAGATAAGGGGGGGGGGTACCCTTTATCAGCACTCCCAAAAATGCTGATAAAGACCCCTTTTATCAGCGTTCAAAAAAAGTGCTGATAAAAGGGGTTTTTTATCAGCACTAAAACAAAGCGCTGATAAATGGGTCTTTTATCAGCGCTTTCTTTTTAGTGCTGATAAAATACCCCTTTTATCAGCACTTTTTTAAAAGAACTTATAAAAGTAAAAAAAATTAAAAAAATCCTGCCAATCGAGGGGGATTTTATAGCGTTTGAGCCTCCCATTTTACAGTTCTTTTCCGCCCCCCTCCAGCACCCCACACACACCCCTCCACCCTTTATTAAAGCTAGCCCCAGATTCACCATACGCGCACGTCCTTGCCTACACCTGGATTTAATCTTGAGACCTCTCCCCTGCACGCCTGAAGCCATTGCCACTCCCCTATATTGATTAGTTCTCCTATTAGTGATATATTTATTTATTTATATATATTTTTAGTTATATTTATTCGTATAGTAATATATATTTATATTAATATATATATATATAGTTATATGAATATAAATATATAGTTATATTAATATATATATAGTTATATTAATATAAATATATAGTTATATTAATATATATATATATTCATAGTGATATTAATATATATATTTATAGTTATATCAATATATATATGTAGGTATATTAATATATATATATATAGTTAGATTAATATATAGGTATATAAATATTCATATATTTGTATTTTAAATAAAATTGATATTAGTTATTATTTAGATAAAGCTAATATATTTTATTATTTATATTTATAATTAAATTTTTAGGCGTGAATATATAAAAAATATGTACATATAGATATATATTTGATTATAAATAGTAGTAAAATATAAAAAACGATAAAATTTCAAAAACATAATATCAATATGAATGTAATACCTTGGAATAAATTCAGTCCCCACCAAAAAAAGCCAATAATACCCCCTTAAATGAGGCTGGAAATCCACAAAATGTTAAAAAATCGGGGTACCCTAACTAAAAACTCAATTTTGGAGGCCTTATGGGAGTTTTTTGGCCTTGAAAAGCCTAGAAGGTGATCCCCTCAATCATAGTGACGTAGAGCTCGTCGCAGGCTTCAATTTGATATGTGGTAGAACTCAAATGGACACCCGTATCAAAATTTATGACCGTTTGAAGTTCAAGTTGCGTTTTCAACATATTTTGGATCTTTTTTTATTTTTTTATATTTTTTTAGTCTTCAAATTGTTATTAAATGAATATTAATCCATAATAATTAGAAAATTATTAATTAAAAATATTTTTTTAATTTTTTTATAAGCCATTTTCACTAAATATCTTATATATTAAGTGTAACTGTATATTTATACTTATCTAAAATATATTTAAAATTATATTTAAAAAATATAATTTATATTTATATCAATATAACTATATCTATATATTTAAATATTAATATATATTTTTTAATGTATTTATTTTGGAAGTAGACCCTTTATCGTTGTTTTTTTTAAAGCGCTGATAAAGACCCCCCTTTATCAGCGCTACTAAAAAAAGAACTGATAAAGGGGTACCCTTTAACAACGCTAAAAAAATGCTGTTAAAGGGGGTACCTTTATCAGTGCTAAAAAAGCGCTGATAAAGGGGTACTTTTATCAACGATTTTTTTTAGCGCTGATAAAGGTACCCCCATTATCAGTGCTTTTTCATTAGCGCTGATAAAGGGTGGCATTGGGAATGCCCAGTTTTGTGGTAGTGCAACTTAAAGCGAAGTTTAATTTTCATTCATAACTTCCTTTCCCTACATTTGACAATATTTTCACAAGATCTTCTTACTATAGAGAACATTTGGACTTATGAAAACTTTCCCATTTTATCATCCCAAAGACAAAAACCAAATCCTAATCTATATAACCTCTGAAGAAACTAACTCAAGATTTAGCTTCAATCTTATCTCTGTCTTTTTAATTGACATTCATATAGGCTAAACTTCTAAAAACTCTGAGTGAAGCTACTTCCAGAACTTTTCTTGACTAAATTTCTTCCAGTAATTTCTACCAAACTTGTGTTGAAGGACTTATGTTTATTAAGTATATTTTTCTTTCTACTGCTTCCACCAAAAATTCCTTAGGGATTTCAAAATGTAGCAGAATACTTCTTGTTCTTTATAAAGACCCCGAAATTCCATGTAATTTTTTTAATTATATGGGAATTCTACGAGTCTGCCAAAATTGACAGCGCGTGATTCTGAGGCCCGGTGTGCTCGAAATTAATTTTTGAACTTTATTTAGGTAAGTTCAATAAACGTACAAGCTGGTTTTTGTATCTTTTGAACCGGTTCTCGGAATTGAAATCCGAGGACATCGTTGAACTCGTAGCGTCATTATTCGCTTAAAGAGACCTTCACCTCGACCGCAGTAGGTCGAGGGTATAAGTTAGTTTTTCACTTTTTTGTGGAGGAATAGAAAAAAAAATATTTAACATTTTTATTTTTTTTGTAAAGTTATTTGGGGTTATGGAGGTGGGGACCACCAGAACTAAAAAAATCCAAATTTGACTTCAAAGTGTGGGGACCACCCGAACCTTGAACTCCCCTTTAATGGGATATAACTTTTGGAATCCTCCCACTTTAATTGTGCCACTATCCATTAATTAATTTTTCCAATTAATTATGACAACTATTAAATTGATAAAATTAATTTATTTTGGTAGGATCCTCACTTGGTTTGTTGGGATAAATCATTGGTGAAAGGGAGGCTTTGAGAGAGCACTCAGAGAAACTTATTCTACAATGAAGAACCCTTCCTCTCCAAAGAAGAACACACCACATCCAACATGGGACATCTTTATTGAAGAAGAACCAATGTCCATCATTACCTCATCACTAATGTCAACGAACCTTCGAGGTATGGGTGTGATTTTGATTGATTATTGTTATTTTTTTCTTTCACCTTGAATCTCCTCCCATGAGCCACTTGCTACCGCTCTAACGCGGAGGGTACGAGCCAAATGAACATGACCCGACCCCTCTGCAAATATTGTGGTTCATTTTGTGTTCTTTGTGATGGAGGAGGACGGAGACCGGTGCCAGTGATTGGCACTGGTGGAATTCGAAAGCGGTGGATGGCACCACAGACGGCCACGAAGACGACAGCTGCATGACCGTGCCACTGGAGAAGGGACGTGGCAGAGCAAGGGCAGCAGCCGGGCGGAGACCGACCGTGTGATGGGGAGGTGGCAACACGCGTCCATGCCGCCCGAAGAGTAAGTGTCATGGAACAAGGCCATGATAGATGGTGGAAGGATGCCGTCCACGGATGGGCAGCGCACGCCGCGTCGCCATGAGGACCAAGGGCCTGTCATTTTGGCTGGTCGAGTTGGACCGATCAGTACCCACGGCGGGTCCCATGTGCTGCCTGGAGACCGAACGGCTTCGTCCATTCAGTGATTAAGGCGGGGGGCACACGAAAACATCATGCATGCAGCCCGGATGGGCTGGACCCAGTGGTCTGGGTCGACCCGAACCGGGTCGGGTCGGTCCGACCGGGTCAGACCGGACCCGGACCAACTTCAACCCATATTCTCTCTTTTGGCCATAACTTTGGTACCGAGCGTCCATTTGATGAACCGTCTGTGGCACCGAAAACCTTGGAGCAAGACAATACTTTTTTGTATAACCCACTAGATATTTGGATAATTTTGGGGTACATTCGGGTTGGATCGAGCATGAATCCAACCGGGCCCTCGGGAATAAAAGGCAAATAACTTACAAAATGAGAATCTGATTGACGCACCATCTATTGCGTTGATACCCCTATTATGTGGAGATCCTTTGGGATATTTATTCGTGGGAATTAGTGGTAGTTGGAGTATTGACCTGTGGCTTGTGGAGCGGAACCTCCCAGAATCAAGCGAGCTTAGTGCGGGAACCCAGTAGCTGGATGTAACTTCAGAAAGGGATCCTTTTTGGGTCTGTATTTCAGGATCCCACATGGATACGATCTAGGAATACATGTAGGAATACTCTTGTATCCTATGTGGGTATACTGTAATAGGATCATGTGTGGTTCTGATGATGTACTGGGATCCTATGTGGGTCTATTGTACTAGGATCCTATGTGGGTATGATGATGTACTAGGATCCTGTGTGGGTCTGCTGTACGAGGATCCTGTGTGGGTCTGATGATATACTTGGATCCTGTGTGGGTATGCTGTACTAGGATCCTGTGTGGGTCTAATAATGTACTATGATCCTACATGGGTCTGTCTCTTAACTGAGTAAGATGATTCAGTAGTTACATCTAATCACCTATACTTCTGTATTTAAGTTATACCAGGTATGAGATGAATCCTTACCTTCGTGGTGATACCTTTGTGGTATTATTCTGTGTGGTGTACCTATGTGGTACTTTCCTTTGTAGCGATATATTTGTGGTATTTTTCTGTGTGGTGTACCTGTGTGGTACTTACCTTTGTGGTATTCTTTCCTTTGTGAAATATTTGAGCTTTGGGCTTTTGAGTTGGACCCGTTGTTTCCTCATGACTGAGATGGGCATACTTGATAACTTAGGTATATGTATGGTCATATAACTAAGTAGTGTTTTAACTGGTCTACATGATTTGTGGTTTATCCTTTTTGGATCTTGTGAGACATTGAGAGTCTCGGGGTCCCTACTAAGTATCGTTATACTCACCCCTACACGGGCTATGCCCGCACCATGTTGTGTTTGGTGCAGATGAAAGACAACGCTGACTGAGGATGTGAGTACTAGGACTGGAGGTTTCTCAGAGGTGGAATTTGACGAGGCATACTGAAGAGACGATTGTTCGAGAGTTGTACCTACCCTTTAGGTAAGATCCTTGGCGGGTGTTCAGAGAAGCTGTTCAGTTTACTTGTACCTCGTAGTTTTACTTGTACTTTCTTGTTTTCTTATACTTTACTGTTGGGCTTGTATTCTGTCCCCTTTTTCTTCTGTATACTTCCTGTTTAGTATAAAGTTTACTTGTGTCTGTATCTTGTTGTGTGCTTGGTTGTGTGTGTTTACATGATATAATGGTAATGCATTCCCGATTTTAGGGAATACACCTTTTGGTGCTAGTCGCCAGCCCCTGGCCTATGGAAGGTGGGCTTGGGATAGTCATGGCACGGGCCCCGGGGGATGGGTGTTGACAAATTGGTATCAGAGGAGTCGGTTATACTGTAGAACATATGACTCTGATATTTTTAACGACAATAGTGTTAAGTGTAGTGAGTGTAGTTATCATTTTAAGGAATCTAGTGTTGGTGGGGCAGCCGATGTATCCATACACCCAGACCCTAACTTTTGATTTCAGTCTCAGTGCATGAAAACATTGATTAAGTGTGTGTTTTTGAATTTTTTTCCTTTGTCAACTCTTTGAGTCAAATCATCAAGTATAACTTATTGACTATGAAGCACCTATTTCTTTTCAGGATTCCTCCATGCAGACAACCATCTAGGGTTCCTGTTAGAGTACGCTAGGATATCCCACCGATCGACGAGTCCTCAGTGTATGGCCCCCTTCCATTAGAGGCACCAGTGGAGGCACTAGCTGTAAAATTACCCTTTGGGCCACTTATGCCACTACCCCAGAAACAGAGAGTGCACGATTCTTGATCACGTTTCATGAGTTCTAGTGCTATAGGCCACCTAGGATTAGGGGTGAGACGGACCCACAAGCGGCTGAGGATTGGCTGAAGGCTGTGGTGAGAGTCTTCCGACTGGTAGGGACACTAGCAGATCTCATGGTGATCCTTACCACTAGTCTTCTACAGGCAGTAGTAGGCAGATGGTGGAGCTTGATTATTTAGTTTCGCGATGAGGTGACTTTTCTCTGGGTAGACTTTGAGAGCTTGTTTCGGGCAGAGTTTGTCCCAGCGACGCCTCGTACAGTGCACATATATGAGCTTCTTCATCTGCAGTAGGGTAATATGACTGTGGCTCAGTACTCAGAGAGGTTCACTGACCTCTTGCACTAATCCACTGATATGGTGTGAGACCCATTCTTCAGGGCCCGGACCTTCGAGCAGGGGCTCAGGCGGGAGATTAGGGCTTCGATGATTTCTCTCAGCATGCCGATGCAGGAGGGGGTGTTAGAGCGAGCCCTCTTAGTGGAGAGTTTTCTTGCTGATCAGTCACCAGAAGTGAGACCCAACACCTGGAATCACGTAGCAGAGCCTTCTACAGCTAGTACAAAAAGGCACAAAGGTCCAAGAGGACCATGCCTATAGGTGGATGACCGCAGGATTCAAGGTCGGTTGTGCGGGGCACCAGAGACAGAGTCAGTCTTTCGGGGAGTAGGTAGTGTTTCACATGCGGCGAGCATGTACACATGGCTTGTGACTATCCAAACCTCTGTACGGAGGATCAGCAGACAGTCGAGGGACCGTCCTGGTAGAGATAGAGGTTCGACCGAGGAGGTTCGTAGGGAGAAGACATACGTGGCAGAGGAGCTGGTCGTGCAGCTGGCGGTGGGTGACAATTTGAGATGTTACCTCCACCACCACCGGGAGGTCCACCCCGACTGTAGGGAGTAGGTGGACAGGGTCGAGCTCAGCTCTAGGAAACTGAGGACTATGATCATGGTGCTCCGGAGATGATACGAGGTACAATATGTGTCAAATCCACCTTATCTGAAGTACTCATAGACACATGTTCCAATCATTGTTTTATTATCACTGCCCTCATTTGGATCTCAGAGATTCTGACAGAGCTATTGGCTCGAACTTATGTCTAGAGACTCCTATAGGAGAGGATTCAATGATTACGCACTGGTGCCGGTAGTGTGAGCTTACTCTAGGAGGTGAGAGCTTTGGCTGGGATCTCCTAGTAGCGGCGTCGAGGCCTTACGACATCATCTTGGGTATGGAAATGTTATCCCCAGTCCATGCTCAGATTGATTGTATTAGGCACAAAGTGTGGCATGTCCGCATGGATGGGACCAATTTTACCTTCACCAGTGATAAGGGAGCCTTTGTAGCACAAGATGGACTTACCTGGAAGAGAGTGCAGCCGATCACTCATCAATTGGCTATCCTTACCCTCGGAGTAGTTGATGCGGAGTGTCCGAGCTATCCTGTAGTGGTGGACCAGTATGTAGATGTCTTCCCTGATGATGTTTTGGTTCTACCACCTCACAGAGAGGTGTAATTTTACATTGACTTGTACCCCGAGATGGCACTGATATCTACACCAGCATATCAGATGGCTCCTGCGGAGCTTCATGAGCTGCGGGTACAGCTGGAAGACTTACAGGGGAAGAGGTTCATTTGGACCAGTGTTTCTCATAGGGTTGCACCGATTTTTTTTTCCAAGAAGGCAGTTGGGAGATTGAGACTCTGTGTTTACTTTTGGAACCTGAACCAGGTGACCGTGAAGAACAAGTACCCACTCCCGGGGATTCACGACCTCTTTGATCAGCTGAAGGGAGCATGGTGGTTCTCGAAGATAGACCTCAGATCAGGCTATCAACAGCTTAGAGTACAAGACGAGGATGTGCAGAAGACGACTTTCAGATGTCGGTATGACAATTATGAGTTTTTGGTCATGCCTTTCGGCATACCCAATGCTCCAGCAGTGTTCATGGGACTCATGAACATGCTCTTTCAGCCATACCTTGATCGATTTGTAGTAGTCTTCATCGATGAAATTCTGATCTACTCAGCTACCGAGGAGTAGCATGCATATCATTTGTAGATAGTTATGGACACACTCCGAGAGCACCAAATTTATGTTAATCTCTCGAAGTACCAGTTCTGGATCCCAGAGGTTCACTTTCTAGGACATGTTATCTTGGAGGCTGGAGTTGCGGTAGATCCAGTGAAGATTGTGGTGGTACTTGCTTGGGAGCCACCCAAGAGTGTGATGAAGGTATGGAGTTTTCGGGGTTCGTCTGGATACTAATGGAGGTTTGTGCCCTATTTCTCCATAGTTTCAACACCTTTATTAGCATTGATGAATAAGGGAAAACCCTTCGTGTGGTCGGAGAGATTCCAGTGGAGTTTTCAGGAACTGAGGCAGAGGCTGACTAGTGCCCCCATGTCGAGGCTACCGGAGGAGGGTGTAGGGCATGTAGTCTTCTGTGATGCATTAGGAACCAGGCTCGATTGTGTCCTGATGCAGGATCGAGCAGTGATCGCATATGGTTCTCGACATATGAGACAACATGAGTAGAACTATGATACCCATGACATGGAGTTAGTAGCAGTGGTCTTCGCCTTGAACATGTGGCGACATTACTTGATGGGAGAACATTTTACAGTCTAATCGGATCACAATTTAGGATCGAAATAATGATGTAGATTCTCAATATACAAGAGGGGGGGGGGGTGAATTGTACACTTTAAAAATTTCCTTTGGAACCATTAAAGTTGATCACGAATAACTATGTTTTCCTTGGACAAGGAAAGTTCTAAGTTTAACAAAGTTAAACTAAGCAAATTCACTACACCTCTAACACCAATTGAAAAATCAGAATAAGGAATGAAGTTATGAACTTCAAGTTCTATGTACTTGCTTAAAACTAGAAAGATATTCTGAAAGTAGGTTCCAGAAATATGGATCTGGAAATTGAAACTTAACTAAAGATTACAATATGAGATTCTACCTTAAAGCTTATATAATCTAAATGAAACATAGTACAAGTAGGGAAGTATAAGAAAGTTATACTTTCCTTACAATACAATATGCAGTAGAAACAAACAGGTAGTAAAAATAAAAATAAAAAACAATAACTCTTTTAACCCAAATAGAAGGGTATCCAACAACCTTGGATAAAGGTCTCTTGATTTATACTTTCAAGCAAGTCTGTCTTACCCACACTAGGATAAGCCCTCAATACAAAGATCAGAATCTCTGTCTTACTATCCCTACAAGCCCTCAACTTCAAGGTTATTGGAACCTCTGTCTTTCTCAGCAAGGAAGCCCTTGAACTTTAAGGTAGTCGGCACCTCTGTCTTACTATCCTCGGAAGTCCTCGAATGTAATCACCAACATTCGGAGTCACACGAAGCAAAAACTGAATGAGCGGTTCAGTACGCACAAAGCATGAAAATCTTTCTCTCTCTATAAATCACCTTAGTAGCGTGTGGTCTCTAGATCGATCAATTTCATTGTATTTTGAGCTCTTTCAAATGAGCTCCTATTTATAGGCTCGGTCGACCTCCTTTCCAATGGACATATCTTCCTAAAAAATTGGAGGGAACTGTACACGTGTCACTTAACCAACGATTAGTTTATAACGGAATAGACGACATCATTTTATAAAAAAACAAGTGTAACAGAAAATACGACATCATTTTAAGCATAACTCAAAAGTCTGGAGTGAAGGTTCAGAGTGTAAATAAAAATATTAAAGATTAGACAAATTATAAAAGAGTAAGCAAAAAGAAAGTTCGGAGTCTAACCAAAAATAATATTCGGAGTTTAAATAAATTCGGAGTGTATAAAGCAAAGATGATCAGATTATGTTTAATAGGTGAATTCAGAATGACAATTCGGAATGACAATTCGTCATCAGAATTCGTAATGAGAATTCGTAATCAGGATTTGTCATTAGATTTCGGTGTCGATCTTCATGAGATTTCATATCCAGAATTCAGAGTGGAACTTTATTAGAGTTCTTATACAGAATTCGGAGTGGAACTTCATTACAGTTCTCATCCAGAATTTGGAGCCTAAAACAGAATGCTTCATATCAATGTTTTAAACGATTCTGAGAATATAGAAATTAATCCGATTCTTATACTTAAGAAAAATATGGATATAGATAATGAAAATATGATAAGAATATTTTTCCTTATAAAAGAGATTTTACTTATAAAAGCGATTTTCCTTATAAAATAAATTTTCCTTATAAAATCAATTTTCCTTATAAAAGCAATTTTCCTTAAAGATAAGGTGTTTGTGATTTTCAAAACAAGAAGGAATGGAAAAGTTATAAGGAAAACCTTATTGACTCAACAATCTCCCCCTTTTTGGAAAGCACAAACATCCTTACGAAAAAGAAAGACTAAGGGAAAAAAACATTAAGGCTTATCTCCCTTTGCTTATGGATGTTTATGAATACGACTAACTACCCCTTAGGCTTTTAAACTCTAAGGATCATATTCTAGATTTCCGGAATGGTATTAAGAATAAGAATGTCTTCTTTAATGAAAAACTCCCCCTTAGATAAACTCTATTAGAGTTCTTTTTATTTCTCCCCCTTTGTTAAGGTTCTTTTTCCTTTTCCACCTTTGTTAAGGTTCTTTTTCCTTCTCCCCCTTTGTGATTTTCAAAATGAATTCGAGGGAATGGAAAATATAACAAAGTACCTGAAAAATAAGTTACAACAACAAAAGAGGAAAGCAAGTAAGATTTTCATTAAGTTTGAAAGATTAAAAACAAAGAGGCTAAGATACAACAAAAGATCGATTTGTCTATTTTGGATCTTTTTCCTTCGCCATGTGACCCTTGAGAATAGTATTTATCTTCTTCAAGTATTTATGGTCTTCCTCGACTTGCTTCTCTAACACAACTATTCTTGCACTTTGAGCTTCAATCTTTTCTTCCTGAGCTTTCAAAACTTGTTCTTGCTTTAACAACTTCTCTTCAATCTCAATCCGACGATCCCTTTCATTCCTCCAGTTTTGAGCAACAGAATTAAGCTTCCCATTCAGATATCTGTCTTTTTGAATCCGGGAATTCTTCTCAGCTATCAAATTTTCTTCAAAGGAAAAAGTAAGATCATTTAGCTTCCTGTCTTCTATCTCAAATGCATCTTTAACATTATCTTGAAAATCATCCAGGAGCCTCATCTCTTCTACAGTTTTCCTCGACCAACTAGTAGTTTTCTTACAAGAACTTTTGTGGGCTTCATAGCTGACAAAAAAAGTTTTGAACTGAGCCTCCATCTCAACACATTTGTCCATAACCATGGATATGGAGTCTGTTTTCGGATTCAAAGTATATTGGAACATCTGGCATCTTGAATCAATACTTGAGAAGGTCGGAATAGAACCCACCAATTTTTTTAAAGACTGAACAACAAAGTCATGCCCCAACGAAGATGATTCCGAATCCGATACTTTGTTTGGAGAATTATCTTCTTCAAATTTCTCATCATTCTTCTTAGAAGAATCACCAACTTCCCTTCTCTTTACAGCCACTGAGCTCGGGGTATCAACAAAAAGTTTCTTTCCCTTGTCCTTTTTCGGAATGGATTGCTGTTTCGGAGTTTTCTGATCACTACTAGACACTTGAACAATATTGTCTTCATCATCAATAACTTTTTGGGTACCATCCTCTACATTCTACATTTGAGCAATATCATGTAGAAGTTGTTCTTCCTCTGCATGATAAGATACTTCTTGTTCTCCTTTCTCCCCATCCTTTCGTGGAGTAAATAACTTAGAAGACTCAGCTTCTGAAGTTCGGAGTGAAAAATGTTCCGAAGGTGACCCCTTATAATCGTCTACTTACTTCAATAGATCTCTGGTCTCACCACTACCTTCAGAAACTGCTTCTTTCTCTTGCACTTCCTCAAACTTCTCAACTTCCTCAACATGCTTAGCAACTATCTCTTCCAGAGTGACATAGTTTCTTCCTGGAGTCTCAGGCAGAGATTCCAAAGAAAAAGATCTCGGAATGGGAATGTTTGCGGAGACCATCTCATTAAACTTCAACAAAGTCTGAGCTACCTCAGCTTCAGACATCTTCGTCTTAAGCTTCTTTTGTTTCACTTGTTTTTCTAATTCATCCACTATTTTTTCCTTCAAGGCCTTAGCCTCCACAGGATCCAAGCCAAATTGAGGCTCCCCTTGCACTCTTTTCTCTTTGATTTCCCTCCACATAGAAACTACCTCATCAGGGTAAGATTTCTTCTTCTTCGGTTTTGGAGGTGCGGAATGAACTTCCTTAGATTTGGGATTCCCTGTTTCAACTTCAACTTCTTTCAACTTTCTCTTCTTCACTGGCTTAGAAGATTCATGTTCACCAACTTTCAGAACCGCTTCTTCTTGAACTGGTAAATCAAAGAACTCACCGGTCTTCTTGTCAAAGGCAACATTCATCCTTTTGAGGGTACCATCACTCACCAACATAATTTTTCAAACTCTTGGCTTAGACTTTCAAGCCTCCTTGAAAGACTCAAGGCATCGAACTATTAACTTCGAGATGATTGCTGGATAAATTATGATCTGAGCTCTCAGATTCCCTTTCTTAACATTCTCAATGGTAATAAGAATGTGTTTCATCAGATTAAACTTCCTTAGATTTATCAAAAAATCTAAGATAAATATCTCACTCTTTTTCAAACTGTCTTTATCACCCTTTCTTGGTAAAATAAAGCCTTGTACCCATAATTCTAGAATCCAAAAATTTGTAGACAGACTAGCAATCTTCGGAGCCCTATCATCTGACATTCCGAGAGTCTCCAAAGCATTTTACTTGTTGAAAATTCCTTTTGAATCCGTAAAAACACGAGTGATGAACTCGGCTTCACCTTCATTGTTCAGCCCTACCAAGCTGGCTGCCTTGGCATAAGAAAGCTTATATGTCTTTCCATAAGACTTAAACAAAAATTTCTCCCTAGAATCTTCCTTAAATAAGGAAATTGTCTCATAGAACTATAAAAGCAACTCCGAATATACTTCATCTTGATTCCTGGGATTAGACACAGAAACATCTTCCCATTTGTTAAGCTTTATGTTCTTGGATATAAGAGAATCATACTTGTTGAAGAAATCAGGATGAACCAACCTTTCTCTATATACTAACCGTTGAGAAATCGGCTTAGAGGTTGACATGTCTTGAGAAGCTACTTCCACAGACATTCGGATTTGAATACTTCTGAGAAGTTCAGAATGGAGATTGCTGAAGATCGGAACGACCTTAAATCAGAGAGGCAGAGCTTCGGGACGCTGGAGCTTGAAAAACCGATGTGGGATGACCATTTGGGGTCCCCTTTAAATATTCAACGATATGACGGTTCATCTTCCTCGGTTGATCGAACGGTTGTAAAATACTAAGATCAGATCTGACGGTTGAAAACCAATTCTCAAGAAAACTTGAATCTGATCTTTTGAGGTTTTTATTAAAAAAAAGATTTAAGGAAACTAGAATTCGAAAACAAGATATAATAAAACAACATCTAGTAAAGTATGATTATGAAAACTTGAGTAAGGAAATCATACCTTTCGGATTGGCTTTGGAGGATTATTCGTAATGAGTAATATTCTTCTTGAAGAGAGAAAAAAAATTGACTACGAAAAATCTTTACTACGAAAAGACATAGTTCGCAAAATTCTCTATGAAAAACTCAACAAAGAAAACGGAAATTCATTACAAGATTTTCAACATGAAAATTTCATTACAAAAGTTTGAATACAAAAAGCTCATTATGAAAGTATCGGTAAGAAAATATCATTACGGAAACACCAGTACAAAATTTTCCATTCCAAAAGTTTTCAATACAAAAATTTCCATTCAAGAAGTTTTCTATAAGAAAATATCGATTCTGTAAAATTTCAGTTCCAGAAATTTGCATTCCGGAAATTTAGTTCCGAAAAGTTTGAAAAACTAACTTTGAAAAAATTTAGTTACTCTAACAATCAAATGTACTCCCCCTATGAAAAGGAGTCTATTAATGTAAGGAGACTCTTTCAACAGAAAGTCAATTAAGAAAGATTACCTTATGGTTATCAATCTTAACTTCTGTTTAATGCATTCAAATCTATCAGAAGGCAAAGATTTTGTGAAAATATCAGCAAGTTGATCTTGCATTCCGATAAACTGATGAATAATATCTCCTTTTAGTGTTTGATCCCTAAGAAAGTGATGCCTAATATCTATGTGTTTTGAACGTGAGGGATGTGCATGGTTCTTACTTAGGGCAATGGCACTTGTGTTATCACACAAAATTTGAGTTTTAGTAAAACTCAAACCATAGTCTGTGAGTGTGTGTTGCATCCACAACACTTGAGCACAACAACTTCCACCTGCTACATATTAGGCTTCAGCAGTGGAAAGTGCTACAGAATGTTGCTTCTTGCAAGACCAAGAAACTAGTGAATCTCCTAAGAAATGACAAGTTCCGGATGTAATTTTTCTATCCATTATACATCCACCAAAGTCAGCATCAGAAAAGATTTTTAGAACAAAATCATTTCCAAAAGTATAAAATAATCCTAGATCCATGGTTCCCTTAAGGTAGCGAAAAATTCTTTTTACTGCCTTTAAGTGGGATTCCTTAGGATTGGATTGATATCTTGCACATAAGCATACTGAGAACATTATGTCTGGTCGACTAGCTGCTAAGTAAAGTAAACTTCCTATCATACCTCTAAAAGATGTTTGATCTACCGGTTTCCTAGCTTCATCCAGATCTAAAGAGTTTGAGGTACCAATGGGAGTACTTATACTCTTAGTGTTGTCATAACCATACTTTTTTAGAAGATCTTTAATATACTTATGTTGAGATATATAGATTTATTCTCGTTTTTGAGAAATTTGATAACCAAGGAAAAAAGTTAACTCATCCATCATACTCATTTCAAACTAAGATTTCATTAGACTTGCAAAAGAGTCGGTTAAGGATTGCTGAGTTGAACCAAATATGATTTCATCAATATAAATTTGAACAATCAAAACCTTTTTCTTATCTTTCTTTATAAAAAGGGTTGGATCTGCATTTCCCTTAACATAGTTATTTTGAAGCAAAAAACCAGTGAGTCTATCATACCATGCTCGTGGGGCTTGTTTAAGACCATATAGAGCTTTCGTAAGTCTAAAAACATGACCAGGATGATTTTTATCTTCAAAGTCATGAGGTTGTTCAACAAAAACTTCTTCTTGAACATAACCGTTAAGAAAAGCACATTTCACATCCATTTGAAAAAGTTTAAAATTAAAGAATACTGCAAAGGCAAGTAGAATATGGATAGATTCATGTCTAGCTACTGGAGAACAGGTTTCTTTATAGTCTATTCCCTCTTGCTGATTATAGCCTTTAGCAACATGTCTAGCTTTATTTCTTACTATGACTCCATTTTCATCACATTTATTCTTGAAGAACCACTTTACTCCAATAACCGAAGTTTCCTTAGGTCTTTCAACCAAGATCCATACTTTGTTCCTTTCAAATTCACTTAGTTCATCTTTCATAGCTTTGATCCAATCATCATCACCTAAAGATTCATCAGTGCTTTTTGGTTCTAATTGGGAAAGAAATGCTAGATGTTCTATTTTATTTATTAAGGAACTTATAGTTCTTAAAGGTTGATTTACATCACCAATGATACTATCACTGGGATGATTCTTAAGAAACACCTGATTTGGGTTTTGAAAAGTCTGTTCATCAACATTGGGTAGAAAATATTCTGGGGTAAATGTTTCAAAAGTGTCTTCTTGAACATTTTCCTTATCAGAAGGATCTTCTATCAAAGGTTGACAATCAGTTTTTGAAAACACATCCGAGGATGTAGGTTGGGATAGTTTAAAAACAAAAGGACTAGACTCATCAAATTTTACATGCACTGTTTCTTCAACAGTACAAGTATTTTTATTAAAAACTCTATAAGCCTTAGAAGTTGTGGAATAACCTAATAAAATTCCTTCATCAGATTTTGGTGAGAATTTATGTAGGTTATCTTTAGTATTTAAAATTAATACTTTGCAACCAAAAACCTTAAAGTAGGATAGTCTTAGTTTTCTACCATTCCATAACTCATAAGGAGTTTTATTAAGAAAAGGTCTAATCAAAACTCGATTTATAGTATAACAAGCAGTACTTGCAGCTTCAGCCCAGAAATGTCTAGCTATAGAATATTCACTCAACATGGTTCTAGTTATCTCTTGAAGAATTCTATTTCTTCTCTTAACTACATCATTCTGCTGAGGAGTTCTAGGTGCTGAAAATTGTGAGTAATAACTTTTCTACAACAAAAAGTTTCAAAATCAGAATTTTGAAATTCTCCTCCATGATCACTATGAATAGTTTTCAATGGAAGGTTTTTCTCATTTTTAACTTGAGCTCTAAAACTTTTGAAATAAGAAAAAGCTTCAGACTTCTTTGCTAGAAAATAAACCCAACTAAATCTAGTGTAATCATCAACTAGAACAAACACATAGTATTTGCCTCCAATACTTCTAGTTTGTGTTGGACCAAAAAGATCCATGTGCACTAACTGTAATGCATCAGTTGTTGAGACTTCACTGATTGATTTAAAACTAGATTTATGTTTCTTTCCATATTGACGAGGATAAAAAACTTTAGAAGAATCAAATCTAAGCTCCGGTATATCCTTAACTAGTTTCTTCTTAGAGAGTTTGCATAAGTTCCTAAGGTTACAATGACCGAGTCTTCTATGCCATAACCAGGAATGATATTCCATTGCACTTAGGCAAGGTAAATCTTGGCTCCTGAGGTCTTCTAAATTTAAGGTGTAAACATTCTCTTGACTATTGGCTGAGAGAATAAATTATTCCATGGAATTGTGAACTAAGAACTTATCATTCCTAAAATTCACAAGGTATCCTTCATCACATAACTGAATTATGCTAATGAGGTTTTGCTTAAGACCCTTAACAAAAAGAACATTTGAAATAAAAGTTTTACCTAGAAGAACAATATTACCAATACCAACAATCTCTCCCTTAGCATTATCTCCGAAAGTTACCTTTCCTCCTTTCGTTTTGATAATATTTTCAAAATATCTTTGGTTACCAGTCATGTGCCGGGAACATCCACCATCCATGTACCATGTGTTGCTGCTGTTACTCTCTTTATTTTCCTGAAATCAAGAAGAGAATTAGGCTTTCGGAATCCAAACATGTTTGGATCCGAGATTTTCAGATAACAAAATTTTGGGTACCCACATCTTCTTAGAGAAATAAGCTTTGTGAAATCCTAGAGATTGGGTTTTGTTTAAGGAACAATTCTTTGCCCAGTGACCACCACATTGACACTTGGTACAAAATGGGGCACTCTGAGGAACAAAATAATTGTTACTAAAAATTGGTTTTTCATGGGTATAACCAAATCCAGATTTATTTCTTAAAGGTCGTATTTGGGAATACATTTTATCAAAATTTTCCTTACCATGGGTAAAGTTTGATAAACACTTCTTTAAGGAAAAAATTTCGGACTTGAGTTTTATAACCAAGTTTTTATCCTCAAATCAATAGTTTTAGAACTAGAGCGGGGCTCAAAAACATTTTTCTTAGAAATTACTTTTTCTAACTCTTTAGATAGTTTGTTCTTCTCAGAACTTACTTCCTCAAGATTTTTTGAAATACTTTCAAAATCATCATTTTTTCTATCAAGATCTTCAGAAAGATCTGATATTTCTTTCGTAAGAATATTATTCCTAGAGTTTGCCTTATCAAGTTTCTTATTGAGTTTGGAATTCTCAATTTCAAGAAGTTTAGCAAACCTAGAATCTTATTCATAAGTAGGTAAAGTATTTTCTTCATCAGAAGAGGATTCTTCATCTGAGGAGTTATAATACTTACTATCATTAGAATTTAAAGATACATTGGTCAATGATTCAACATTTCATACCTTAGCCATAAAACAATGATTGTCAATAGGTAGTCTGGCTACAAGACCAAGATTATTCTGTCCTGAAGATTCATAATCAGAATATTCATCTGAAGAGTCACCACCACTAGCACTCCAGGTGTCATTAGCTTTCAAGAATTTCTTAGCTTTGGCTTTATAATAATTCTTTCTGTTCCTGTCTGAATGCCTTTCTTTCCTTTCTTTCTTTTTGATAAAATGGAAATCTGGTCTAATATGTCCGGCTCTCTTGCATTCATAACATGTGACTTCTCCATCTTTCTTATCTTTCCTTTCCTTTTTCTTATAATTGGATTGGAAATTTCTTTGGCCAGCTATCTTGTTCATCCTTCGAGCATGATTTTCTAACTCATTTTCAGAGACTTCACTCTCACTAGATTCGGATTGGAAAATAAATTTCTTAGACTTGGATCTGGTTACCCTCTCAGGAGTCTTAGCGTTCATTTGATTTGATGTTGTTGTAAAAGCAACAGTACCATTTCCATTTTTCTTCTTGATGTTATCAACATCTCTCTTCATTCTGGTTTCATGTTGGAGAAGAGTTCCAAATAGCTCATCAAGAGAAATTTGAGTGACCTTCCTATTCTCATCTATAGCTGTTCTCTTTGATTCCCACTCATTGGGCATAATATCAATTATCTTATCCACAAGTGCTTCATCATCTAACCCTTTCTTTCCCACAGACTGTAAACTGTTGACTATAGTCATGAATCTCTGTTAAACTTTACAAATTAGTTCACCATAAGGAAAATTGAAGCGATGGTATTCAGCTCTAAGCATAGCTCTCCTAGTCTCAATCACTTTAGAAGTTCCAAAGTGTGTAACCTCTAACTTCTTCTAGATACAATTAGCTGCTTCACAAGAAGAAATTTGGCTATATATATTTCTAGTCATTGAACAAAGTAAGGTATTGCGTACCTTATAATTGAGTTGATACTCTTTCTTTTCCTGGTTAGTGAAAGTTCTAACTTCCTTATCAGGAATTTTATAATCTCCAGTAAGCATAAAAAAGTTGTCCACTCTAGTATTGATAACAAAAGTCTTCATTCGATCTCTCCTGTACTAATAGTCATTACCATCAAAGATTGGTGGTCTTGTAGGATTTAGATTATCAATGGAGCCAACATTTATTCCTACCATACTTAAAATAACCTTGGATACACAAACTTTTTAGCAGAAAAAGTTCGTAATCACAAAGTTCGGAATGACAATTCGTAATGACAAAGTTCGGAATGACAATGTTCGGAATGACAAGTTCGGAATGACAAATAACTTTCTAAGAAAGTATGAAGAATAAAGGAAAATGAACAAGAAAAACTTAAACGTGAGTATAAGTATTTCAGAGACCTGCTCTAATACCAATTGTAGGATCAAAATAATGATGTAGATGCTCAATATACAAGAGGGGGCGGGGGGTGAATTGTAAGCTTTAAAAATTTCCTTTGGAACCTTTAAAGTTGATTACGAATAACTATGTTTTCCTTAGAAAAGTAAAGTTCTAAGTTTAACAAAGTTAAACTAAGAAAATTCACAACACCTCTAACACCAATTGAAAAATCGGAATAAGGAATGAAGTTATAAACTTCAAGTTCTATGTACTTGCTTAAAACTAGAAAGATATTCCGAAAGTAGGTTCCAGAAATATGGATCTGGAAATTGAAACTTAACTAAAGATTTCAATATGAGATTCTATCTTAAAGTGTATAGAATCTAAATGAAATAGAGTAGAAGTAGGGAAGTATAAGAAAGTTATACTTTCCTTACAATACAATATGCAGCGGAAACAAACAGGTAGTAAAACTACAAATAACAAACAATAACTCTTTTAACCCAAAGAGAAGGGTATCCAACAACCTTGAATAAAGGTATCTTGATTTATACTTTCAAGAAAGTCTATCTTACCCACACCAGGATAAGACCTCGATACGAAGATCAGAATCTCTGTCTTGCTATCCCCGCAAGCCCTCAACTTCAAGGTAGTTAGAACCTCTGTCTTCCTCAATAAGGAAGCCCTCAAACTTTAAGATAGTCAACACCTCTGGCTTCCTATCCTCAGAATTCCTCGAATGTAATCACTAACATTCAGAGTCGCACGAAGCAAAAAATGAACGAGCGGTTCAGTACGCACAAAGCATGAAAATATTTCTCTCTCTAGAAATCACCTTAGTAGCGTGTGGTCTCTAGATCGATCAACTTCATTGTATTTTGAGCTCTTTCAAATGAGCTCCTATTTATAGGCTCGATCGACCTCCTTTCCAATGGCCATATCTTCCTTAAAAATCGGAGGGACCTATACACGTGTCACTTAACCAACGGTTAGTTTATAATGGAATAGACGACATCGTTTTATAAAAAAACAAGTGTAAGAGAAAGTACGACATCGTTTTAAGTCTAACTCAAAAGTTCGGAGTGAAGGTTCGGAGTGTAAACAAAAATATTAAAGAGTAGAAAAATTATAAAAGAGTCATCAAAAAGAAAGTTCGGAGTCTAACCAAAAATAATATTCGTATTCTAAATAAATTCAGAGTGTATAAAGCAAAGATGATCAGATTCTGTTTAATAGGTGAATTCAGAATGAGAATTCGGAATGACAATTCGTCATCAGAATTCGTAATGAGAATTCGTAATCAGGATTTTTCATTAGATTTCGGTGTCAATCTTCATGAGAGTTCGTATCCAGAATTCGGAGTGGAACTTTATTAGAGTTCATATCCAGAATTTGGAGTGGAACTTCATTACAGTTCTCATCTAGAATTCGGAGCCTAAAACAGAATTCTTCATATCAAAGTTTTAAACGATTCCAAGAATATAGAAATGAATCCGATTCTTATACTTAAGAAAAATATGGATATATATAATGAAAATATGATAAGAATAATTTTCCATATAAAAGATATTTTCCTTATAAAAGCGATTTTCCTTATAAAAGCAATTTTCCTTATAAAATCAATTTTCCTTATAAAAGCAATTTTCCTTAAAGATAAGGTGTTTGTGATTTTCAAAATAAGAAGGAATGGAAAAGTCATAAGGAAAACCTTATTGACTCAAAACACAAGAGTCTTAGGTATATCTTATCTTAGATGGACCTGAACCTAAGAAAATGACATTGTCTTGAGTTCCTCCAGGACTATGACTTCAAGATAGTCTATACTCCTGGGAAGGGGAACATTGTAGCAGATGCACTCATTAGGAGATCTGGTATACAGTTGCTAGGTGAGGTGACAGAGCAGCTAGCCTCTTTGAATATATCCTTTATGGATCGATATGGAACAACTTTTCTTCAGTCTCTTACAGTCACTCCCCCACTTCTTCAGCAAGTCAGGGAGGCACAACGAGGGGATGCTGATTGCGAGGCTCGACGTGATCAGATATCTACAGGACATGCACATGATGGATTTTCTGAAGTTGGGGAGCATGTCATCCTCTTCAGAGGACGTACCATGGTACTAGTGTCACTTCAAGAGGAAATTTTGAGGAAGTTCCACACATCCCATCTAGAGGTACTCCCGGGAGTGGCGAATATGTACTAGGACTTCCGAAAACAGCACTGGTGGCCGAGAATGAAGAAAGTAGTAGAAACGTTTGTCTCTCGATGCCTCACTTATCAGCAAGTGAAGGCAGAGCATCAGGTACTAGTAGGTTTAGTTCGGCCTTTAGAGGTCCCAAAGTGGAAGTGGGACTGGATATCCATGGACTTCATGATAGGATTTCCATGTACATACAGGGGTCATGATTCAATCTGGGTGATCGTCGACCAACTCACCAAGTCGGACCACTTCCTACCGATTAGAGAGCATGGTTCAGTAGAGAGCTTGGGATGCCTCTATCTGTAAGAGATTGTGCGGCTACATGGAGTACCCTCAACGATTGTCTCCGATTATAATGAACGTTTTACTTCCTGGATATGGAAGGGTTTACATGAGGCTTTTGGGACACAACTTCATTTGAGGACTACCTTCCATCCTCAGACGAATGGCCAGACTGAGTGGACCATTCAGACCCTCAAGGAAATGCTACATGATTGAGTCTTCAACTTCGGTCCCAACTGGGAGGATCACTTGCCTTTGGTGGAGTTTTCATACAACAACAGCTATAAATACACCATTGGGATGACAAATTTCGAAGCATTTTACTACTGACCTTGCAGATCGCCTTTGTGCTGGACTGACCAAGGGGATTCAGCACTCATGGGACCAGATATGGTACAGGCTACCACGGAGAAGGTTCATGTCATCCAAGAGAGGATGAAGACTGAACAGAGTAGGTAGAAGTATTGTGCCGATAGGAGTTGGAGACCACTGGAGTTTGAGGATGGTGATCATGTCTTTTTAAGGGTCTCTCCTCGATGAGGTTTGTGGAGATTTGGCTGGGGTGGAAAGTTATCTCTGAGGTTAATCGGACCCTTCTAGGTCCTCAGTAGAGTTGTCAAGGTGGCTTACCGCTTAGCTCTTCCACCTCAGTTCCACCGGGTGCACGACGTTTTCCATGTATCCCAGTTGCGGAGATTTTTGCACGACCCATCTCATGTCATCAACCTTGGTGAGCTTAAAATTGACAATGGGGAGACGTTTATGGAGGTTTCAGTAGAGATTGAGGATCGACAGGAGTGAGTCCTTCGTGGGTGGTCGATACCTCTGGTGCGTGTTCACTGGAAGCACGAGAACCTATAGGAGAGCACATGGGAGCAGGAGGCTTATATTTGTGCTCAGTACACCCATTTTTTTCCTAGTTTTTGTGATTAGGCTTTTAGGGACGCAAATCCCTAGGGTGGGGAGAATGTAAAGACCCAGAAATTCCATGTAATTTTTTAATTATATAGGAATTTTACAAGTCTGAAAAAATTGACATCGCATGATTCTGAGGCCTGGTGTGCCCGAAATAAATTTCTGAACTTTTTTTAGGTATGTTCAGTAAACGTAAGAGTGGGTTTTTGTAACTTTTGAACTGGTGCTCCAAATAGAAATTAGAGGAAACAGTTGAACTCGTAGTGCCAGTATTCTCTTAAGGAGACCTTCACCTTGACCAAAGTAGGTCAAGGGTAGAAGTTAGTTTTTCACTTTTTCGTGGAGGAATAGAATAATAAAAATATTTAACATTTTTATTTTTCTTGTAGACTTATTTGGGGTTATGGAGGTGGGGACCACCTAAACTAAAAACCTCCCAATTTGAATTCATAGGTTGGGGACCCCCATACCCTAGAACTCCCCTTTAATAGGAGATAAATTTTGGAATCCTCCCACTTTAATTGTTCCATCTTCCATTAATTAATTTTGCCAATTAATTGTTCCAACAATTAAATTGATAAACTTAATTTATTTTGGTTGGATTCTCACTTGGTTTGTTGGGAGAAATCATTGGCAAAAGGGAGGCTTGGCGAGATCTCTTGGAGAAAATTATCCTCCAACGAAGAACTCTTCCTATCCAATAAAGAATGTGCCACCTCCAACGTGGGACGTCTTTATCGACGATGAACCGATGTCCATCCTTCCCTCCTCACCCATGTCAATGAACCTTCAAGGTAGGGGTGTGATTTCGATTGATTATAGTTATTTTTTTATTTCACCTTGAATCTCCTCCCATGATCCACTTGATACCACTCTAATGCAGAGGGTACGGGCCAAACAAACATGGCCCAAACCCTCCGCAAATCTTGTGGTTATTTTTGTGTTCTTCACGATGGAGGAGGATGGCGACTGGTGCCGTCTATTGGCACCAGTGGAATTCAGAAGCAGTGGTCGACACCACGACTAGTCATGAAGACGGTAGAGGCACAATTCCACCACCGGAGAAGGGATGCAGCAGATCAAGGGTGGTGGCCGGGCGGAGGCTGACTGCACGATGAGGAGGCGGTGACGTGCGTTCACGCCACCCGAAAACCAAGCACCAAGGCACGAGGCCGCGACAGATGGTGGAAGGCGGTCAGTGTTCAGTCGTTCGGTGATTGAGGCAGGGGGCACTCGACTCCCCCCCGTATGCAGCCAGGCTGCCCAGAGCGGGCCGGGCCAGACCCAGCAGGCTGGGTCGACCTGAACCGGGTTGGGTCAACCTAGGCCGGGTCAGGCCGGGTCGGGTCGGGTCGACCGGGTCAGATCAGACCCGGACCAACTTCGACCCATATTCACTCTTTTGGCCATAACATTGTTACCAGGAAACCGTTTGATGAACCGTCTATGGCACCATAAACCATGGAGCGAGGCGATTCTTTTGGTATACTCCACTTGATATTTGGATAAAGTTGGGGCACAATCGGGTTGGATCGAGCATGAATCCAACCGGGCCCCTGGGACTAAAAGGCTAATAACTTATAGTCCAGACGTCCAATTGACGCACTATATATTGCATTGAGACCCCTATTACGTGGCGGTCCTTTGGGATATTTCTTCGTGGGACTTCACGGAAGTTGGAGTATCGATTTGTGGCTTGAGGAGCAAAACCTCCTGGAATCAAGTGAGCTTAGTGTGGGAACCCAATAGCTCAGTGTAACATGAGAAATGGATCCTTAATGGGTCTATATTTTAGGATCCCACATGGATCGTCTCTAGGAATCCATGTGGGAATAATCTTGGATCTTGTGTGGGTTTGATGTACTAGGATACTACGTGGGTCTGATGATGTACTAGGATCCTGCGTGGGTCTTCTATACTAAGATCCTGTGTGGGTCTAATGATGTACTAGGATCGTGTGTGGGTCTACTGTACTAGGATCATGTGCGAGTCTGATGATGTACTAGGATCCTGTGTGGGTCTGCTGTAGTAGGATCCTGTGTGGGTATGATGATGTACTATGATGCTATGTGGGTCTGCCTCTTAATAGAGTAAGATGATTCAGTAGTTACATCCAATCACCTATACTTCTTGTACTTAAGTTATACCTGGTATGAGCTGAATCCTTACCTTTGTGGTGATACCTTTTTGGTATTCTTCTGTGTGGCATACCTGTGTGGTACTTTCCTTCATGGTGATATCTTGGTGCTATTATTATGTGTGGTGTACTTGTGTGGTACTTACCTTCATGGTATTCTTTCTTTTGTGGAATAGTTGAGCTTTGGGATTTTGAGTTGGACCCTTTGTTAGATGGGTACACTTGATAACTCAGGTATATGTATGGGCATATACCTAAGTAGGGTTGTCACTATTTTACATGCTTTGTGGTTTATCCTTTGAGGATTTTTTGAGACTATGAGGGTATTGGGGTCTCTACTAAGTATCCTTATACTCACCCCTGCACGAGATATGCCCATACCTTGTTGTGTTTAGTGTAGACGACAGACAGTGCTGACTAAGGATGAGAGTACCAGGACTGGAGGTAGCTAGGAGGTGGTCATAGACGAGGTGTACTATAGAGATGATCGTTCCAGAGCTGTACCTACCCTTTAGGTAGGATCCTTGGTAGGTGTTCACAGGAGCTGTTTAGTTTACTTCCACCTCCCAACCTTACTTATACTTTCCAGTTTTCTTGTACTTTACAGTTGGGCTTGTATTCTGGCCCCTTTTTCTTCTGTACACTTCCTGTTTACTATACAGTTTACTTGTGTTCCTATCTTTCTATGTGCTTGGCTGTGTGTGTTTACAGGATATAAAGGTATTGCCTTCCTGGTTTTAGGGAATATGCCTTTCGGTGCTAGTCGCCAGCCCCTGACCTATGGAAGGTGAGCTTGGGGTAGTCACGACACGTGCCCCGGGGGACGGGTCATGAAATGTTTTCCATCAACATCTAATTTATTCTCTCATTTGTACCATTTTGTTTAGGTGTTCCTGGAACAGTCTTCTCATGCTAGATTCCTATTCTATTATAGTAGTTCAGGAAACTCCTTTCAGTAAACTCTCCACCCACTACAAAAAATAGTGCATTTGGCGGTGGTTATTTATAAGGAGTTCTGCACAACCCTGTCTAAATTAAATTTTCATGTAAATTAGTGAAGATTATGTCAAAATTACCTCTAAATTTTAATTTTAAGTTGTTTTGACTAAACCACTGCTAAAATATAAAATAAAAATTAGAGGGGTTAAAACCCCATCTAATATAAGTGATTATAAAATGTTATTAATTGCCACTAATCTCTGTGGTTAGAGGGGGTTTTTACCCCTATATTTTCTTTTTATTTTTTAAATAAATATTTTATATTTTAGCAGTGAATATGTTAAAAATTCCATTGATCTATGAGATTATAAGTTGGTTTTAACCCCCATGATTTTTTTTTAATTTTTTATAAAAATATCAAAATTTTAAAGATGTGTGTGTGTGTGTATTATATGAAGATATTATATAAATAAATTAAATAAATACATTAAATAAATACTAATATATATAAATAAAAATGAAAATATATACATATAACTATATAAATATATTATATATATATATATATATTATCATTATATTATGTATATATTATGTTATTTTAATTCTATTAGTTAATATATAAATATATAAATATATTATAAATATATAAATATATATGAAAAAGTATATAAATAAATTTTTACAAATAAATATTAAAATACACATTCGTGTGTGTTTGTGTGAATGTATATATAAATATATGTATATGTATATATATATATAAACATTTTGTGTGTTTGATATAATTGTATTTATAAATATATGTAGAAGTATAGTTATACAAACATGTGTGTCTGTATATATATACATAATACAAATGTATTTATAAATATATGTATACTTATATTTTTTTAAATACATTTAAATATATAATTTAGTGGATGTGTACCCAAATAAAAAAATAAAAAAATATATTATGTTATGTTATATCATACACATACATTTATATATTTATAAATATATATTAAGATATAAATAATTATTTAAATTAATATATTAAATATATATTTTTATACATAATATAACAATATATATCTATAAATTTTAATTTATGTAAAGATATATTTATATATGTAAAATAAATTTATATATAAATATACGTAAAAAATTTCTCTGTATATAAATATTATATTATATGTCTATATATATAAATATATGTAAAATTTTAATTGTGTGCGAATAAATAATATATATGTACACATATTTGAATAATATATTTGCGTAATATATAAATATATAATATATAGTATATATTTGTATACATATAATTATAAGAAGTAATATATATTTAAATATAATTTATATATATATGATATTTATAGTTGTATTTTTGAATAGTATACATATAAATATAACATATATAATTATCTATATTTGTATTTATCGGTATAATAAAATATATATTTTTATTTGTATAATATATATTTGTATTTTATATATTTTTATAATATAATATATATATTTGTATACATAAAATTATAATAAATAAATAAATAAATAATATTTACTTATTTATTTATATAATATATTTGTATAATATAATATTTATTTGTATGATATATATATATATATATATATATATATAACATATATTTTTACAATATAGATTTATATCTACATAATATATTTGTATAATATATGATGCAAATATAAAAATATATATTATATAAATATGAATGCATTAATGTACATTATATTCTATATTTTATAAATATATAACATATTTATATTTGTGTAAACATTAATATAACGATATGTAATATATAATATATAAATTTATACAGAATATAAATATAAATATATTAATGTATATAAATGTATAATATATATACACTATATTCAAAATTTTATAATATACCATATTTATATTTGTTTATACATTAATATAATGTATTTAATATATAACATAAAAGTATATAATATAAATTTATACATAATATAACTATAAATACAGTAATGTATATATAAATTTTTATATGGGGGTATATATTTAAATATATTTAAATATAAAAAGTAAATATATTAGTTAAAAATATTATTATATATTAATATATATTGGTGTATATTTATTGCAAAAATTCAATATGTCATAGTGGAAGTGTGCTGGGGTTGGAATTTTCACAACGTAGGTTCGAAACCCATTTGATGTAGTAGCAGAGTTCTTTCATGTGATAAAAGATGAGGCAATGGTATCACATTTGTAGGGGATGATGGGAAGTGATGGATTCTTGATTCACTATTGGAAAATTGAGCTATAACCACACCTATATCGCCACGGGTTAAAAAACTCATGGCTACAACCTCACATATTGCCACGTCTCTATGGCTATAGCCTAAACCACCTTTCATTTTTCTGTTCTTCTTGATCTATCCTCCACAAAACAGCCCCAATGCTCTCCTCGATGCCCCCTTACCACGACCCACCTCCTCTAGCGTAGTTTCTTCAAGCGGCCTCCCCACCTCTTCTCTTACATCCGGAAAACTCTCCCCCACAACACACCCCCGACGCTGAGTTCGACACCCCCCGAAGCCTTCCCTGATTCCTCCTCCCCAATAACCCTCAACACCTTCGACGCCTCCTTGCCGCAACCCTCCTCCCCACGATCCTCCTCCAGTGAAGGTGCTCTGAGTGGCTTCCCCACCTCCTCCCTTCCTTCTCGATGGCTATCCACCACAACCCTAAACACCCAAACAATGAGTTTGACACTACAGAATCCCTCCCAAATGCCTCCCTCTTCAACTCCCCACCAACAGTATCTCTGATTTGGGATTTTCAGAAATTTTAGAATCAATCACATTTGTTTAGGTATCTTCTTGAGTTTCTTGAGTAGTGAATTTTCCCCCAACCTTCATCCACATTGCATCATCATCTTTTGTATTTTATTGGATTGATAATGATCACTTCGACACATATCTTACTTTATTTTCATGATTTCTTTCCTTGATTCATCTTCAATAGGTGATTTATTCTTCACTTATACCTCATTCAAGTCTAGATCAACTGATTTATTTATTCTAGCTTTTTATTACATCATTACCAAAGATTTGGTGGGATTATCTAGATGTCAGTGCATGATACACCTCTTATTGAGGACCCTTTTTATCCTCCAAAACATAATCAATATTTTCTAGTGTAACGTGTATATTTCTTGGATAAACACCTTGATCATATTTTATAGGGGTGGAGTATCTCTTTATGAATTCATTACCCCTCCATTTATTCCTCCAATTAAAATAACATTCCATAGATAGTGGTTAGGACAAATAAAGAATTATCCACATGAATCATACCTCATTTAATCTCTTTATTATTGATATATAGGAATAATTATAGTTATCCCATTATCCTTGGGATTTTGAGATTTTAATCACCTACTCATAAGGTTCCCAATAATTCATAAATAACATAACTATGTCTCTTCCTTCTTCAGTAGACCATCACATAGATATTTTGTTTGGAATTTCTATTTTTTATAGATTTCATATTTGAGCACATTATATATATCAAGGATAATTTTAGAGTTATTTTCATCATTTCATTTGAGGGTTTCTTCCTACATTTAGTTCTCTAATCTTATTATTTTTTTTATTTTAACTATGAACCTATCAACATTATACTTGAAGTAGAATATATCATGGGTTTCCTTCCTTCTTAAAATTTATTCTTGAGTGGAATTATTCTTTCCATCAATTCATTATTCATGTCTATTTTCTTCAAAATATCATCAGAAAACTCTTCAATCATTTAACTGTGTTCTTTAAAATTTGTTCCCATTTTCATTACACAAAAATTCAGTGTCACTTTTTATCTCTTTTCCTTTATTCTTATAAGGAAATATTTTTAATAATTTCATAATAAAACTCAATAATGACTTCAAATTATTTTAAATTCTCTTATAAATTTGGATGTAAGTATTGTGCAACTTAGTTTTTATATTTCTAATGTTTTTAAAAAATAAAAATTTCTCTCAATTAATTATTTAAATTTCCGTTGAAATTATTGTTTATATCTCTCTAAACTATTTTTTTAAATAATTTCATTACATTATAAATTAATATATGGGTTTTGGAATAATTCATTTAATTCATATTTAATTAGGGATTTTTTAGTGCTGAGAGAATGAATTGTATCAATTAATTAAATTGAAATTTGATGTTTTAATATCTATTTATCATTTCTCTTGTAATGTTCATTTTCATGATATTGTGTCCTAATTTCTATATCACATTTGTGTGGGTTTATTGTTTTAAACATGTTTTAATATGATCAATTGTGATCTTATACTTTTTTTAAATTGTTTTATTTTTTCAGTGTAGTTTAATATCATCTCTATAATTAGTAACTAAAATTTATGTTTAATATTTTTGTTTATAATATTTTACTAGTATTAAAATTTTGTTAAATATTGAATATTGTGGAATAAATATATATATAGTTATATAAGGTGTATATATATATACATATTGAAAGTATGGAAGAATAACTTTATCCTAGTAAAGAAGTTACACATACATTAAAGCATAGCATTGCAAAGGGTAAATTATCATACCTTTACAAAATGGCATAAATTTAGTCCTCATATATAGAATAAGTTTGATTTGTTAGGGTAAACATATTTACCCATTCAGATAAACTCAAATAGCTCATAAAAATCTGTCCTCCTTATAAGTTCATCACCTCCATCATAATGTTCATCCACATTACACTGTCACATCATCATAAAACTCATCCATGGAAGGTCCGCATTATGGAATCCCTTCCCATGGAAAACCCATGGAAACCTTGTGATGTTTAAAGCATTCATCCTTATTAGAATCACAGGTTTATCCATGTAAAACCTTATTTTCCTTGTCTAGTTCTATTGTGAATAATTTTTTTATCAAAATCCACTAGCTTAAACATCATCTATATTTATCCAATAATAATATCATCTCATGACCCATGCTTATTCATAATAGATAATCTTATTTATAGTGTTTTCTGGACTGGTTTGGCATGAATGAATATGTTTTACACATAAACATATTCTTTGTTCAACACTAATAGTTCTCATGCTAAGGTACATTCATATTCAAGATTCCATTGAGTTCATCTTGTCCTTATTCTTTATACATGTTATCACTCCATGTTGGAGCTCGGACCATGATCTCTATTTATCTTATTCTTCTCCACATTCCAAGTTTATTTTTCATGAAAACAGTTTGAATAAGATTAAAAGGTCCCATATTTTATTTTTAGATATGGATCCTTTAGATTTTGGTTTAAACCATTATTTATCTATATGAACATTATAAAGGGTTAAAAAATGGTTTTGGAGAATCTAGGGCTTATTTGGAGAATATAGCTCCAGTTTTTAAAGAAATAGAAAAAAGTGAATGGTTGTGATGAAACCAAAATTCCAAAATAATCAAATGAATTGTTATCACCTTGCTTAAGGTAGCCCTGGAAACATAAATTTTTCATCCTAGACTATTTAACTTTATTTGAGCCTCCCCTTTGGGTGAATAAAATTTAATGTCCCATAATACATATAATTTAATTTAAATTGAACCTCTAATTGAGGTCTATTGAGTTAGCCCATATTATTGAATTGTAGTGTGAATTTTAAAAAGGTAAAATGGAAAGCCTATATTAATAGTCCCTTGTTCATATTTTTTTATAGATTTAATTGTCATTATAAATTAAATGACCAAATGGAATGAAGTGAATTGTAAAATGGTATGGGTTCCACTATCCATAACTATCCAGTATGACATGGAAAGAATGATACAAGTGTTATGACATGAAACACCATATATGTGATCACTAATATTTTGAAATAAAATGAATTATAAATGGAATTTCATTATGCTGTAAGCGATGTATGGATTCATATGTAGAATGAATTAGATGATATCACAAGGAGAGTGGTCTTAAATTATGCCACACATGACACTTGGGTTCCCTATATGGAATATCAAGGATGAATTGAGGGATGTGCGTTACATTATGCATTGAGTGACACTTGGGTTCCATATATGGACTACCAAAGATAGGATTGGGATGCGATGAAATTATACCATGAATTGAAGATACTTGAATTCCTATAAGGATAGAAATATAAGGATTTTTAGGGGTATTGGTTTATAGTACACTAAATAAATATTGCGGTTACCTAATTTAAATGCCTTAGATTGTCCAAAATTTAAAATAAAATTAATTTGACGACATGTATTACATTTTGAAGAACATATTTGGATTTGGTCAATGATTCACATACAAGGAGAACTTTTGTATCTCCCTCATTCATTTCTAAATTCCATGGGCTTTATTCACCCCTTATGTAAGTATTACAATATATGAGCCTAGTTTCTAAGACAACATTATAATTTTATAATAATAAATAAATGTTCAGACATATTCCAGTATAGGCTGAAGCAGGTTTTTTTTAGATGGTTGTTCTATGGGGAACCCTGAAGGACATGGTTTATTTATTTATCTCATTTTTTCATTTTAATTGTACATCGATCATATTATATTCACAGATTATATTTTCCTAGACAACGTTGATGGTGGGATAGTGAGTTTATCTCACACCCTATTCAAGTCGCCAATTGGTTTCCAAATAGACTCCATAGATATAGGAATGGAAAATGGGAAACACTAAGAAATGGGTGGTTGATTTTATATACTATGATGGATTATGGGAGAAGAGGAACTAGCCAATACTCATAATGCTATTTGAGAAAGCTTTTGATCTTTTTTACATTGTTGTATAACTAGTTGAATTTTAGCTACTGCTCTAGTTCCCTTATATTTTCTAATTCTGTATATCATACAGTCATGATGTATTTTTTATATGATACTTGATATGGGTTTTTTATTGTTATGATGTTATTACACTATTTAGTATTATTATTTTGGATAATATTCTTCATCAGTTGTATGTACACCTGATGTTCTATTTTATCATTTATCTCCACCATGTGTAGGTGTGATCATGAGGGTATAGTATCCCTTCTGTACCATCATAGAACCTCCCTCCTACTTGGTATAATCTCACATACAGAGAGGCATTATTGAGGATATGTGACCATCTAGGTTATGTTACTTTGTAGTGAATTGGGTTTGGGATGTTACAAGGTGGGGTGGGGGTGGGGGGTGGGGAAGTGTATGTGTGTGTGTGGGGGGGGGGGGTGGTGTGGGGGGAAGTGGAGGGGGGTGCAGTGGGGGTTCCAATGGGGGGGGGTGTGCAGGGTGAAGTGCGGGGAGGGGGCAGTGGGGGTGCAGGTGGGGGGGGGGGGTGGATGGGGGATGGGGGTGCCAGTGGGGGGGGGGCTGGTGGCTAGGGGATAGTTTCATAGGGGATAAGGGATGGGGCATGAGGGGATGGTGCAGGCGGGGGGGGGGGGGGGGGTTGGGGTGCAGGAGGGACTAGGGGTTGTGGATGGTGCATGTTGTGGGGTGGGTCTAGTGTAACTCATCTCGACCAACTTTTCCGTGCATGTAACTAACTAATCTCTCTTTTCCTAAAAAGTTTAAAATTCCTTTGATTTATGGCCCTTATCATTAGAATCAACATTTCTAACTCAGTTTAGGGGTTTCCATCAATATCCCTATCTTTTAAACAAATCAACTTGGGAAAGGTCCACACATTTTTTCAAAAAATACAACCCAACCCAAGGTGTGTCATACAATTCACTATCCTATCATATCTTTATGTTTCCCATTGATAGTGGAGAAACCTACTAAATTATGGAATACTACCTAGATATGGAATAATATTACTCCAACACTTCTATGGTGTATGTATTTAATGAAATTCCATTTCATTTGAACAAAAATCCTTTATTAACGATTATGTTATTATGTATTGGGATGTGTATATCAATATGAATATTATTTTTTGATTTTTGGTTATGGAGTTATGTGTAATTTATCATGTATAGTTGACACACTGAACATGATTAGATCTAGTAGGTACAACTATACTTCTCAAAAAACTGGTCCACCAATATCACCATCAATGGATCATATTGTTCTTCCTCTAAAAGCTCAACCATGAGACTATGTTTAATAATTTTGGAATTTCATTCCACCTATATAATATGTGTAGCATGGTTCCAACATATTTTAATAGCTTCCAAGGACTATTTTGATCATCATAAACCTTATTAAACCCCCATAGCCTATCCATATCATGTCTAATCCCTTTATGATCAATTGTCCCAGTTAGAAGTAGTAGATGTTCACTATTCATACAAAACCATAACCAGACGATTCATTAGGAGGTATCAAAGAATCGTGTATGCAATTTTTTTTATCCAGACAGGGTAAAAGTTTTAAGGGAAGGGGAATTTTAATTCCTAGATTAGATGGATTAGTTTGTTCAAGAGTACACACTTTGCATTACTGAACTAGTATAGTATATAACCCTTATTTCCTTAGATTATTTCCTAAAATATCATTTTCTTAGAAGAGTTCTCCATCAAAATTTTCAGATAAAAGTGTAATTATTTATCATACCCTCTTAGATAGTGGAGGTGAATAAGTATATCATGGACGAGGTAGTAATTGTTGGAGTGCTTGAGTTAGGGTTTATATTTCCCATGTACATGGAGATTGTGAGGGAAATTTTAGTTTTATAAAGTGGAATAAAATTGAGACTTGTCAAGTGGGTGGTTGTATCAAGAGGAAATAAAATTTCTTCCCACTATCTTCTTTGAAATGTAAAACCTTTTTATGAAATTAGTGTGGTTGGTATAGTCTTAAGAGGCATTTGTTTTTGAATGTTCCAAAATCCTAAAAAACTGGAAGGCCCTGATGGACATTGGATCAAACAGGACACCTATGGAATCTGACATTGGAACACTATATGAGCTACACCAACTTTTTCATTGCAACATCTATAGCTGAACAAATCTACACCATGTGAACACCAATGTATGCACGCTGAATGTTATCCATTCCTTTCTAATGGTAAGGGACATGATAGATGAGATCTCTCTTATTCTAGAGAGGGAAGCCGTTTTATATACTAGGATTCATTTTATATATTTTGTGTTTTAATATTGATTTTCTTTTTTTTTTGATTTTAATGCATTTCATTACTATCACTAACTACCTATAGATTAGGTCGATAGTGAATATATTGATTCATGTCACAACTTCTCTATTGGAAATTTTCATAGGGATGATGATTATTCTCATCTTGAAGAGTTGTTTAGTAAATATGGTGTGGTGGTAAATCCATAGGGTCATTTATGAATGAGAATCAAGCGGCTCACAATGGTTTGACATGGTGAAACTTTAATTATCATTTATACCCTCATTGATTTTAAAGGGTCCAAACCCCATTTTTCCTTCTCCCCATTAAATTGCGGATTAGTTAATAACACTCCTCTATACTAGTTTGTGTGCATTGAATTAAATTACAATATGTAACACTATTTCATCTATTAATATGTTCTTTATTCTAGAATAATATCCTGCATGATTTTTATGACAAAGTTGCCTTTTCAAATGGAAATACAGTCATCAGTTTGGATTTTTTCAAATTAGTAAACAATGAAATTCAAAATTAATTTTCATCCCCTTCCATTAAAAAGAAATGAAGTCTGAAAAAATTGACAAACAATTTACCTTCCAGGTATGACTTCTGACGCACGCCTGTCGTAGGGCGTGGCAAAACAATTATTTCCTAAGTTAAAATGTAGTAATGTGGTTGACCTAGGATGTCTCCCGAAGAGGAGTGCACACAAAATGGGTTGTCACTTTAAAACGGGGGTAAAAATGTTGTGAAAGGAAATATGAAATTCAAATGATTGAAAAAAAATGAAATTAAAAGGGTGATTAGGTCGGGTTCGGTTTCCTAATTATAATGCTACCCTTGTTCAATTTAATTCAAACATCTTCTTCTTAGTTGATTAAAGTGAGTTTCCACAATCGTTTCCTCTCACTTCCTTGGTGAAATTATTATTGTGAGAGAAAACCTTACCAAGATCTTGGTTTGGTCAACTCTCCTTCCATGTGTAAAATAGTTGTATTGAATATCCTTAATTGAAATGGGTAATTCCCGATCGGGTTTTGTTTATCTCAAACAATCAATAACATTCACTACACCTTTTACACGTACTGACGATCATCGAGTACTTCACCACTAATTCCTGGTTTATTCCATCGTATATAAACCAGAAATTAGTGGAGGGAGATATTGATTATTTTACCAAGGAAAAAATAAATAACGGAATTAATATTCAAGAACGATCGAACTTGATAATAAAATCCGCTATAATAAATTGAAAAAAACTTTGAAGAAGAAAGAAATTTATTCAATTGCATCCAAGAACTCAAGCATTACAATGTAGAAAACCAACCCTTCCCCAATCACTCCAAATGTTTACCCCACCATGGTAAGGGTAATCGAGTTGAATGGGGAAGAAGAAGGCATTACAAAACTATGAAAAAGAAAATAAATAAAAAATAAAACCGAAAAGATCTTCTTCTTGGTGTCCCGGAAGGAATGGGGTGGAGAATGGATGCCTTGAGAGGGTGGAGCTCTCCTCCTTTTACAGCCAGAATGCTTCCCCTGAATGTAGACGCGTTTTATCCCCATTAAATGACATCTTCACGTGTTGATCCCTTCTTCAATGTTGTTCATAATCCCCTTTTCCGTGTCGCCTCAAAATATCAGCGGATTTGGACATGTATTCCGAGAGTTATGGCCGTTTTACTATGAGAATTTATTCTGTCCAGTCAGACTCTCCAAAACGAAATCCTCCGGATTAGGGTGAGTTAATGACCCCATAAACGGCCAATTCCCTCGGTGATTCCTTCATTAAAGATGATACAAAACTCCTTTCTCGTCCACCCACCGAATTTAATAAGCTTTGGGCCCACAATGGATGATTTATGGATCCCACATCAAAACTAGGCAGAACTGAAAACAGTTTTATTGAGCAAACTTGTGAGCTTATTTTGAGCTTCAATATGGACGATTCAGATTTTGGTCCAAATATATTAAATGAAGCCCTGGATGTGTAGAATCTATAAAAGAAAGAATTTTGCAATTTGGATCAGTGTAGATAATGTTATGGCCAAACTACAGAAATAATTTAAAACTGTTAAAAATCTAAAATGGCCAATTTTTACTATTCAGCTCAAAATAACACCATTATCATAAAAATGAAACAATTCATCTTAGAGGAACAATTTTGTGGGTTTAAAACAATGATATTCAATATCAATTAATTGAAAATATTTTCTCTATCAATTCCCCCACACTTAGCACTTGGACTCCTGGACAAGTAAAAATCAAATCAAATCAAAATCAAAACACATATCAATGAGATCAATCAAATCAATTTCAAGAAACAAAAAGATATCATGCCTCATCAAAAACCGTTATTTCAAGTTATCCATTTAAGATTTTAATATATTTACACATCATTTCTTATCCCATGCACACAAAACACCTACCTCACATGAATTTTCTCTCATCTCACAAATGTAAAGGCTGAACAAGGCTTTTCTCATCCAAACTCACACAAGAGTCACCATAGGTTTGATAAATTCCTACTTCTCCACCCGATGTGAGTCAAGGACATGTGTTTCTCATGAGGACTTTTCAGGGTTGTTCTGTGGCTTCCGGTTGGTAGGATTTAGATGTTAAAAGTTCTGAGGCCGAAAAAGGAAGGCTTGGCTCTTATTGAAGCAGAATTGCAAGATTCTAGTTTTCACTCAAATATGGTCTCCTTCACTTCCCCTTTGTTGAAAATAGGATTCATCATCATTCAATCAGCTCTGCAGCAAACATTTCAATTTTTTTCAAACATAATTTTTTTTAAAGCTCCAGATAGGCACAGCTTTCTTTTGGAAGCTCCAGAAAGGCACAGCTTCTCTTTTGGAAGCTCTAGAAAGTCACAGCTTCTCTTGTCATAAAAGCTCCAGAAAAGGCACAGCTTTCAACAGAATAATTTTTCAGCATCACACAAATCTCTTCCACAATTTATTTTCCACCCAAAGTATAACCAAATGAGGTAGTACACCACAAGACATCTTCCCCCACACTAAAGTTCAACAAGATCATGCAATTTTACTTCAAGAGCAGGTATGATAGGGAAAATTGGCTTGTAATGTGGCTAACCTAACAGGCAATTCATGGATACTAGGGGCTACAATGAAGGATAAATGTAAATGTGGGCCATAATGAAAAGGATTATTTTGAAAAGGGGGCTTCAAACAAAATAAGTGCCTCAATCATTTAAAACACACGTACCCCAACCCTCAAGTTTTGAAAGGAATAAATCAAATTCTGGTTAAAGCAAGCATGGTCTGGTTCTCTCAAGAAATGAGGTGAATGAAAAGAATATGACAAAAATGGTTCAGAAGCCTCACAGGAAAGTGATTTCAAAGATATAGACAGTGAAATATGGCATGGGTTTCAAAAATCAGTGTACTTTTCATGAAATTCTAAAAGATTTGAACTTGAAAAGAAGTCATTTCAGCATTCATTTAAGCTCGGTTTCATGAAATAGATTGGTTCACTCATTGATATGGGTTTCAAAAATGGTATTGATAATCATTTCAGCTCAAAAGTATCAGAAACACACCAAAAATTGAAAAATAAACACACAAAAATTTGAAAACACACAATTTTTTTTATTTTTTGAAAACAAACATCAAATAAAAATCCTATACTACAAAGTTTCCCTCCCCCACACTTAAATGATTCAGTGTCCTCGATGCATTCAAGTGGATTTAACATGTAAGAAGATTTCTGATTGAATCACAACAGCAAGAAAATGTGAAGGAGAGGTACAACCTGATGGATCTTATTGATAAATAGGTTGGAGGAGCGTGATCTCCTCCAATGGCTCTGATGGTAGGGTCCCAAGGAATTTCTTCAACCTATGTCCATTCACAGTGAATGGATCCTACTCTCCATCCTTCATAATCTGCACAACACCAAAAGGATATACATGAGTGACAATAAATGGACCTTCCCATCTGGAACGAAGTTTACCTGGCATCAACTTGAGTCTTGAGTTGAATAATAACACTTTGTCTCCAGGAGAGAAGTCTTTTGGTTGGATTAGCTTGTCATGGGCCACTCTTGTTCTTTCTTTGTAAATCCTTGAATTTTCAAATGCTTCCCTTCTTATTTCATCTAGTTCTTGCAACTTCAATCTTCTCTCCTTACCAGCACTTTCAAGGTCCAAATTCATTTTCCTCACAGCCCAATATGCCTTGTGCTCCAATTCCACAGGTAGGTGGCAGCTTTTCCCATAAATCAGCCTATATGGACTCATTCCAATCGGGGTTTTGTAGGCTGTCCTGTAAGCCCATAAGGTATCATCCAACCTTTGGCTCCAATCCTTCCTGTTTGGATTAACAGTCTTTTCCAAAATTCCCTTGATTTCCCTGTTTGAAACTTCAGCTTGCCCGTTAGTCTGTGGATGATAGGGAGTTGATGTTTTATGATGCACCCCATACTTCTTCAGCAATGTCTCCATTCTCAAATTGCAGAAGTGAGTCCCTTGATCACTGATGATTTCTCTAGGCACTCCAAACCTACAAAATATGTTAGACCTGACAAAATCACAAACAACTTTAGCATCGTCAGTTCTGGTTGCTTTTGCTTCCACCCATTTGGAAACATAATCAACTGCAAGCAAGATATATGAATTTCCAAATGACATCGGGAAAGGTCCCATAAAATCTATGCCCCAAACTTCAAAAATGTCACAAAAATTCAATGCCATTTGGGGCATTTCTTGTCTCTTTGAAATATTTCCTGAAAACTGACATTTTTCACATATTTTGCAAAATTCATGAGCATCTTTAAAAATGGTGGGCCAATAAATTCCAGATTCTAAAACCTTCCTTGCTTTACTATGAGGTCCAAAGTGGCCTCCACAAGCTAAAGTATGACAAAAATCAAAGACAGATTTAACTTCACTTTCAGGTAAACATCTTCTTATTACTTGATCATTGCAAATCTTCCAAAGGAATGGATCATCCCAAATGTAATATCTAGATTCAGCTTTTAGTTTTTGAATTTGGTGATAATTGAAATGAGATGGGACCTGAGATGTTACCAGAAAATTGACTATGTCAGCATACCAAGGCACTTCTCCTTCAATCAAGTACAACTGCTCTCCTGGAATTTGATCATTCAGTGGGTCTCTTTCTGGAACTTCAATTTCAGCAGTGTTTGGCAGTCTACTTAAGTGATCAGCCACTTGGTTCTCAGATCCCTTCTTATCCTTGATTTCTATATTTAATTCCTGCAGTAGTATCATCCATCTCACTAACCTTGGTTTAGCATCAGCTTTCTTCATCAAGTACCTCAAAGCTGCATGATCAGAAAACCCAGTGATTTTAGTTCCAAGAAGATATGATCTAAATCTTTCTAAAGCAAAAACAACTGCAAAGAACTCTTTTTCCGTGGTGGTATAATTGAATTGGGCCGCATCTAAAGTTCTCGAGGCATATGAAATGACTTGTGGTCTGCCCTCAATTCGCTGAGAAAGGACTGCTCCAACTGCTTGGTTAGAGGCATCAAAAAGTAGTTCAAATGGTTCTTCCCAATTTGGAGGCTGCATCACGGGTGGTGAAATCAATCTCTTCTTCAACTCATCAAAGGATTCCCTACATGCATCATTGAAATCAAAATTAGCATCTTTCAAAAGTAATCTATAGAGAGGGAGAGAAATCTTACCGAAATCTTTGATAAACCTCCTGTAGAATCCTGCATGTCCTAAAAATGATCTAACATGTTTCACACAAGTAGGGTAAGGTAATGAATTTATCACTTCAATTTTTGATTTATCCACTTCAATTCCATTTTGGGAAATGACATGACCGAGCACAATTCCTCTTTGAACCATGAAATAACATTTTTCAAAATTTAAAACAAGATTTTTTTCAATGCAGGTTTTCAAAACTTTTTCCAGATTTTTCAAACAATGATCAAAAGAATCTCCAAAAACTGTGAAATCATCTAATAAAACTTCCAAGCAATTTTCAATGTGATCAGAAAATATACTCACCATGAACCTCTGAAATGTACCTGGAGCATTACATAATCCAAATGGCATTCTTTTATATGCAAAAGTACCAAAAGGGCATGTAAATGTCGTCTTATCTTGATCCTCGGGAGTAATGGGTACCTGGAAGTAACCTGAAAATCCATCCAAAAAGCAATAATGAGTTCTCCCTGCCAATCTTTCTAACATCTGGTCAATGAAAGGGATGGGGAAATGATCTTTTCGAGTGACCTGGTTCAATTTCCTAAAATCAATGCAAACTCTCCAGTTATTTTGAATTCTCATAGGGATTAACTCATTCTTTTCATTCCTCACAGTGGTCAGGCCAGTTTTTTTTGGAACGACATGAATAGGGCTGACCCACTGCGAATCTGAAATGGGATATATGATCCCAGCTTCCAAGAGCTTCTCGATCTCCTTCTTCACAACCTCCATCAAGGTGGGATTCAGTCTCCTTTGGGGCTGTCTAACAGGTTTTGAATCTCCCTCAACAAAAATTCTATGTGAGCATATTTTTGGGTTAATTCCTGGGATATCACCTAAGCTCCATCCTATTGCCTTGACATTCTCTCTCAAAAGCTCAATCAATGATTTTTCTTGGGTTTTAGAAAGATTATTAGCAATTATCACTGGTAGTTTCTCTCCCTCCCTAAGGTATACATATTTCAAATCAACGGGGAGGGGTTTGAGTTCCAGGTTAGGGGGATTCTCAAGGGATGAGACTAAATTGACGTTTTCTTCTTCCAAATTTTGGACCTCCTGCACACAAGAAACCATATCATATTCCTCGTTATTTAACAAATCATCAAAGAAATCAGATTTTACCTCTTCCTCCGACATGAAGTCAGAATCTCCAACATCTTCAGCATCCACATGATCAATGATATTTTCAAGGGAAGAAGTCTCTCTTAAGTCTAAGAATTCAGAGAGCATACCTGATTCTTCAATTGGTTCTTCACCAACTTCATGGGAAAGAGAAAAGAGGGAGTGATCATCTGATGGATGCCTCATGGATTCAAAAATATTGAAGTGGACCGTGCTCTCTCCAAACTCCATTGTGAGTGTCCCCTCGTGGACATTGATGATGGTTTTGGCTGTCTTCAAGAAAGGTCTCCCCAAAATGATGGGTTAATGTGATGTGCTCCTATCTTCTTCCATATTGATCACATAGAAGTCAGGTGGGAATAAGAGATCTTTGACTTTCACAAGGACATCCTCCAAAACTCCTGCAGGAAAAACTGTGGATCTATTTGCAAGCTGGATCACCACTCTTGTGGGCTTCAATTCTCCCATCTGCAAAGAAGTGTATACCAAGTGAGGCAATACATTAATTGAAGCACCTAAATCACACAAAGCATTAGTGAAATTTAATGAACCAATGGTGCATGGAATGGAAAACGTCCCTGGATCTTGACATTTGGTTGGAATCTGTGGCGTGATAAAGGCTGAGACACTTCTTCCCAAGTTGATTCTTTCATTCCCATGAAGCCTTCTCTTTTTGGTGAAAAGATCTTTCAAAAATTTTGCATACGTTGGAATTTGTTTAACAGCTTCAAGTAGGGGGACATTGATTTCCACTTTCTGGAAGGTGTCCAGAATTTCTTTCTGAAGTGCTTCTTCATGCAATTTCTTTGATTCAATCATCCTTGTTGGAAATGGTGGAGGTAATTATTTCTTCTCCCTTTGTTTTCTTTTCATTGGTGTTTCTTGTTTCTTATTCTGTGGCCTATCCTTCTCCTCCTTCTCTTCCTTTTCATCTTCTTGGTGGATTCTCACAAGACTTTTTGAATCATTATCCCTCAGAATATGTGGTATTATTTCAGGTTCAGGGTTGGATGGAGGTGAGATTTCTTTTCCACTTCTTGTTATGATTTCACTTACATTCTCTTTAGGATTTGGCACTGTTTGGGATGGAAGATTACCTGGATTCTTGGACATTATTTCAACAAGACTTCCCACTGTGTCTGCTAGCTTGTCAACCTTATCTGCTAGGCCCTCATACTTGGATTGTAGCTGTTCCACAGAAGGTTGTGTGCTGGTGGATGGTTGTTCATATGTCTTTCTTTGGAATGGTGGAGGCTGAAAAGATTGTTGGTGTTGGAAGGGATGTTTATAAGATTGTTGGAAGGGAGGGGGGTTCTGGTGTTTCTGCTGGCGGTAAGGAGGTTGACTGGGGTGCTGGTTAAATGGTCTCATCTGGTTTTGTTGGTTCCCATATCCTTGTTGGGATTGCAGTTGATTTTTTTGGAATTGTCTTGGTTGAAAGGCCGCAGCACAGTATTCTGTCCCCTGTATCTCAGGGCACTGGTCAGTATAATGAGTGGAAGAATAACATAAACCACATACATGAGCTGAAGCTTGTTGTCCATTTGCTTGTGTCACAGCCATTTGACGGACTAATCTTGCAAGGTTATCAACTTTGGTTTCAATCAATGTAGATGAATCAGATGTTTTTACCTCATGTATCCCCCTGGTTCCCATTCCTCTTAGTCCAAATTGTTGGGAGTTTTGAGCAATCTTCTCAATTAGTATTCTGATATCTGCAGGAGACTTGTCAATCAGGGACCCCCCTGATGAGGCATCTAGAAGATTTCGATCATTATCCATTAGTCCTTGGTAGAAGAACACAAGGAATTGGTGTTCCTCCATTTCTTGATGTGGGCAGCTGGAACATAGCTTCTTGAAGCGCTCCCAGTACTCGTAGAGGGTTTCTCCAGTTGATTGTCGTATGATGTAAATCTCCTTCTTGATGGTAGTGCTCCTCGATGTGGGAAAGAATCTTTGCATGAAACTTCTTTTTAGGTCTTCCCAATCATTGATCTCCCCTGGTTGTAGTTTGTACAACCATTCTTTAGCTATTCCTTCAAGTGAGAAGGGGAATGCCCTCCACTGAAATTGGTCTTCGGGTGCTCCTCTTGGCCTAAAGCTTGAGCAAGTGTATCTGAATTCTTGCATGTGCCGATTTGGATCTTCTCCTGCAAGACCATGAAATTTTGGAAGAACAGGAATCATATTGACACGTAATTCAAAATCATTTGGTTCAGTGGGTGCAATTAGTTGGTTATTTTGAATGGCAAATTGTGGTGCACATAGATCACGCAGGGTTTGGTTGGGATTTCTAGCCATGATTTCAGGTTCAGAGTGAACACTAAGAGATTCACTTGAATCTGAGAGATCTATTTTGACGCACGCCTGTCGTAGGGCGTGGCAAAACAATTATTTCCTAAGTTAAAATGTAGTAATGTGGTTGACCTAGGATGTCTCCCAAAGAGGAGTGCACACAAAATGGGTTGTCACTTTAAAACGGGGGTAAAAATGTTGTGAAAGGAAATATGAAATTCAAATGATTGAAAAAAATGAAATTAAAAGGGTGATTAGGTCGGGGTCGGTTTCCTAATTATAATGCTATCCTTGTTCAATTTAATTCAAACCTCTTCTTCTTAGTTGATTAAAGTGAGTTTCCACAATCGTTTCCTCTCACTTCCTTGGTGAAATTATTATTGTGAGAGAAAACCTTACCAAGATCTTGGTTTGGTCAACTCTCCTTCCATGTGTAAAATAGTTGTATTGAATATCCTTAATTGAAATGGGCAATTCCGGATCGGGTTTTGTTTATCCCAAACAATCAATAACATTCACTACACCTTTTACACGTACTGACGATCGTCGAGTACTTCACCACTAATTCCTGGTTTATTCCATCGTATATAAACCAGAAATTAGTGGAGGGAGATATTGATTATTTTACCAAGTCAAAAATAAATAACGGAATTAATATTCAAGAACGATCGAACTTGATAATAAAATCCGCTATAATAAATTGAAAACAACTTTGAAGAAGAAAGAAATTTATTCAATTGCATCCAAGAACTCAAGCATTACAATGTAGAAAACCAACCCTTCCCCAATCACTCCAAATGTTTACCCCACCATGGTAAGGGTAATCGAGTTGAATGGGGAAGAAGAAGGTATTAAAAAACTATGAAAAAGAAAATAAATAAAAAATAAAACCGAAAAGATCTTCTTCTTGGTGTCCCGGAAGGAATGGGGTGGAGAATGGATGCCTTGAGAGGGTGGAGCTCTCCTCCTTTTATAGCCAGAATGCTTCCCCTGAATGTCGACGCGTTGTAGCCCCATTAAATGACATCTTCACGCGTTGATCCCTTCTTCAATGTTGTTCATAAGCCCCTTTTCCGTGCCTCCTCAAAATATCAGCGGATTTGGACATGTATTCCGAGAGTTATGGCCGTTTTACTATGAGAATTTATTCTGTCCAGTCAGACTCTCCAAAACGAAATCCTCCGGATTAGGGTGAGTTAATTACCCCATAAACGGACAATTCCCTCGGTTCTTCCTTCATTAAAGATGATCCAAAAATCCTTGATCGTCCACCCACCGAATTTAATAAGCTTTGGGCCCACAATGGATGATTTATGGATCCCACATCAAAACTAGGCAGAACTGAAAACAGTTTTATTGAGCAAACTTGTGAGCTTCTTTTGAGCTTCAATATGGCCGATTCAGATTTTGGTCCAAATATATTAAATGAAGCCCTGGATGTGTAGAATATATAAAAGAAAGAATTTTGCAATTTTGATCAGTGTAGATAATGTTATGGCCAAACTACAGAAATAATTTAAAACTGTTAAAAATCTAAAATGGCCAATTTTTACTATTCAGCTCAAAATAACACCATTATCATAAAAATGAAACAATTCATCTTAGAGGAACAATTTTGTGGGTTTCAAACAATGATATTCAATATAAATTAATTGAAAATATTTTCTCTATCAATTCCCCCACACTTAGCACTTGGACTTCTGGACAAGTAAAAATCAAATCAAATCAAAATCAAAACACATATCAATGAGATCAATTTCAAGAAACAAAAAGATATCATGCCTCATCAAAAACTGTTATTTCAAGTTATCCATTTAAGATTTTAATATATTTCCACATTATTTCTTATCCCATGCACACAAAACACCTACCTCACATGAATTTTCTCTCATCTCACAAATGTAAAGGCTGAACAAGGCTTTTCTCATCCAAACTCACACAAGAGTCACCATAGGTTTGATAAATTCCTACTTCTCCACCCGATGTGAGTCAAGGACATGTGTTTCTCATTAGGACTTTTCAGGGTTGTTCTATGGCTTCCGGTTGGTAGGATTTAGATGTTAAAAGTTCTGAGGCCGAAAAAGGAAGGCTTGTCTCTTATTGAAGCAGAATTGCAAGATTCTAGTTTTCACTCAAATATGGTCTCCTTCACTTCCCCTTTGTTGAAAATAGGATTCATCATCATTCAATCAGCTCTGCAGCAAACATTTCAATTTTTTTCAAACATAATTTTTTTTAAAGCTCCAGATAGGCACAGCTTTCTTTTGGAAGCTCCAGAAAGGCACAACTTCTCTATTGGAAGCTCCAGAAAGGCACAACTTCTCTTGTCATAAAAGCTCCAGAAAAGGCACAACTTTCAACAGAATAATTTTTCAACATCACAAAAATCTCTTCAACAATTTATTTTCCACCCAAAGTATAACAAAATGAGGTAGTACACCACAAGACATCTTCCCCCACACTTAAGTTCAACAAGATCATGCAATTTTACTTCAAGAGCAGGTATGATAGGGAAAATTGGCTTGTAATGTGGCTAACCTAACAGGAAATTCATGGATACTAGGGGCTACAATGAAGGATAAATGTAAATGTGGGCCATAATGAAAAGGATTATTTTGAAAAGGGGGATTCAAACAAAATAAGTGCCTCAATCATTTAAAACACACGTACCCCAACCCTCAAGTTTTGAAAGGAATAAATCAAATTCTGGTTAAAGAAAGCATGGTCTGGTTCTCTCAAGAAATGAGGAGAATGAAAAGAATATGACAAAAATGGTTCAGAAGCCTCACAGGAATGTGATTTCAAAGATATAGACAGTGAAATATGGCATGGGTTTCAAAAATCAGTGTACTTTTCATGAAATTCTAAAAGATTTGAACTTGAAAAGAAGTCATTTCAGCATTCATTTAAGCTCGGTTTCCTGAAATAGATTGGTTCACTCATTGACATGGGTTTCAAAAATGGTATTGATAATAATTTCAGCTCAAAAGTATCAGAAACACACCAAAAATTGAAAAATAAACACACAAAAATTTGAAAACACACAATTTTTTTTATTTTTTGAAAACAAACATCAAATAAAAATCCTATACTACAAAGTTTCCCTCCCCCACACTTAAATGATGCAGTGTCCTCGATGCATTCAAGTGGATTTAACATGTAAGAAGACTTCTGATTGAATCACAACAGCAAGAAAATGTGAAGGAGAGGTACAACCTGATGGATCTTATTGATAAATAGGTTGGAGGAGCGTGATCTCCTCCAATGGCTCTGATGGTAGGGTCCCAAGGAATTTCTTCAACCTATGTCCATTCACAGTGAATGGATCCTGCTCTCCATCCTTCATAATCTGCACAGCACCAAAAGGATATACATGAGTGACAATAAATGGACCTTCCCATCTGGAACGAAGTTTACCTGGCATCAACTTGAGTCTTGAGTTGAATAATAACACTTTGTCTCCAGGAGAGAAGTCTTTTGGTTGGATTAGCTTGTCATGGGCCACTCTTGTTCTTTCTTTGTAAATCCTTGAATTTTCAATTGCTTCCCTTCTTATTTCATCCAGTTCTTGCAACTTCAATCTTCTCTCCTTACCAGCACTTTCAAGGTCCAAATTCATTTTCCTCACAGCCCAATATGCCTTGTGCTCCAATTCCACAGGTAGGTGGCAACTTTTCCCATAAATCAGCCTATATGGACTCATTCCAATCGGGGTTTTGTAGGCTGTCCTGTAAGCCCATAAGGTATCATCCAACCTTTGGCTCCAATCCTTCCTGTTTGGATTAACAGTCTTTTCCAAAATTCCCTTGATTTCCCTGTTTGAAACTTCAGCTTGCCCGTTAGTCTGTGGATGATAGGGAGTTGGTGTTTTATGATGCACCCCATACTTCTTCAGCAGTGTCTCCATTCTCAAATTGCAGAAGTGAGTCCCTTGATCACTGATGATTGCTCTAGGCACTCCAAACCTACAAAATATGTTAGACCTGACAAAATCACAAACAACTTTAGCATCGTCAGTTCTGGTTGCTTTTGCTTCCACCCATTTGGAAACATAATCAACTGCAAGCAAGATATATGAATTTCCAAATGACATCGGGAAAGGTCCCATAAAATCTATGCCCCAAACTTCAAAAATGTCACAAAAATTCAATGGCATTTGGGGCATTTCCTGTCTCTTTGAAATATTTCCTGAAAACTGACATTTTTCACATATTTTGCAAAATTCATGAGCATCTTTAAAAATGGTGGGCCAATAAATTCCAGATTCTAAAACCTTCCTTGCTGTCCTCTGAGGTCCAAAGTGGCCTCCACAAGCTAAAGTATGACAAAAATCAAAGACAGATTTAACTTCACTTTCAGGTAAACATCTTCTTATTACTTGATCATTGCAAATCTTCAAAAGGAATGGATCATCCCAAATGTAATATCTAGATTCAGCTTTTAGTTTTTGAATTTGGTGATAATTGAAATGAGATGGGACCTGAGATGTTACCAAAAAATTGACTATGTCAGCATACCAGGGAACTTCTCCTTCAATCAAGTACAACTGCTCTCCTGGAATTTGATCATTCAGTGGGTCTCTTTCTGGAACTTCAATTTCAGCAGTGTTTGGCAGTCTACTTAAGTGATCAGCCACTTGGTTCTCAGATCCCTTATTATCCTTGATTTCTATATTGAATTCCTGCAGTAGTATCATCCATCTCACTAACCTTGGTTTAGCATCAGCTTTCTTCATCAAGTACCTCAAAGCTGCATGATCAGAAAACACAGTGATTTTAGTTCCAAGAAGATATGATCTAAATCTTTCTAAAGCAAAAACAACTGCAAAGAACTCTTTTTCCGTGGTGGTATAATTGAATTGGGCCGCATCTAAAGTTCTCGAGGCATATGAAATGACTTGTGGTCTGCCCTCAATTCGCTGAGAAAGGACTGCTCCAACTGCTTGGTTAGAGGCATCACAAAGTAGTTCAAATGGTTCTTCCCAATTTGGAGGCTGCATCACGGGTGGTGAAATCAATCTCTTCTTCAACTCATCAAAGGATTCCCTACATGCATCATTGAAATAAAAATCAGCATCTTTCAAAAGTAATCTAGAGAGAGGGAGAGAAATCTTACCGAAATCTTTGATAAACCTCCTGTAGAATCCTGCATGTCCTAAAAATGATCTAACATGTTTCACACAAGTAGGGTAAGGTAATGAATTTGTCACTTCAATTTTTGATTTATCCACTTCAATTCCATTTTGGGAAATGACATGACCGAGCAAAATTCCTCTTTGAACCATGAAATAAAATTTTTCAAAATTTAAAACAAGATTTTTTTCAATGCAGGTTTTCAAAACTTTTTCCAGACTTTTCAAACAATGATCAAAAGAATCTCCAAAAACTGTGAAATCATCTAAGAAAACTTCCAAGCAATTTTCAATGTGATCAGAAAATATACTCACCATGCACCTCTGAAATGTACCTGGAGCATTAAACAATCCAAATGACATTCTTTTATATGCAAAAGTACCAAAAGGGCATGTAAATGGCGTCTTATCTTGATCCTCGGGAGCAATGGGTACCTGGAAGTAACCTGAAAATCCATCCAAAAAGAAATAATGAGTTCTCCCTGCCAATCTTTCTAACATTTGGTCAATGAAAGGGATGGGGAAATGATCTTTTCGAGTGACCTGGTTCAATTTCCTAAAATCAATGCAAACTCTCCAGCTATTTTGAATTCTCATAGGGATTAACTCATTATTTTCATTCCTCACAGTGGTCAGGCCAGTTTTTTTTTGGAACGACATGAATAGGGCTGACCCACTGCGAATCTGAAATGGGATATATGATCCCAGCTTCCAAGAGCTTCTCGATCTCCTTCTTCACAACCTCAATCAAGGTGGTATTCAGTCTCCTTTGGGGCTGTCTAACTGGTTTTGAATCTCCCTCAACAAAAATTCTATGTGAGCATATTTTTGGGTTAATTCCTGGGATATCACCTAAGCTCCATCCTATTGCCTTGACATTCTCTCTCAAAAGCTCAATCAATGATTTTTCTTGGGTTTTAGAAAGATTATTAGCAATTATCACTGGTAGTTTCTCTCCCTCCCTAAGGTATACATATTTCAAATCAATGGGGAGGGGTTTGAGTTCCAGGTTAGGGGGATTCTCAAGGGATGAGACTAAATTGACGTTTTCTTCTTCCAAATTTTGGACCTCCTGCACACAATAAACCATATCATCTTCCTCGTTATTTAACAAATCATCAAAGAAATCAGATTTTACCTCTTCCTCCCACATGAAGTCAGAATCTCCAACATCTTCAGCATCCACATGATCAATGATATTTTCAAGGGAAGAAGTCTCTCTTAAGTCTAAGAATTCAGAGAGCATACCTGATTCTTCAATTGGTTCTTCACCAACTTCATGGGAAAGAGAAAAGAGGGAGTGATCATCTGATGGATGCCTCATGGATTCAAAAATATTGAAGTGGACCGTGCTCTCTCCAAACTCCATGGTGAGTGTCCCCTCGTGGACATTGATGATGGTTTTGGCTGTCTTCAAGAAAGGTCTCCCCAAAATGATGGGTGAATGTGATGTGCTCCTATCTTCTTCCATATTGAGCACGTAGAAGTCATCTGGGAATAAGAGATCTTTGACTTTCACAAGGACATCCTCCAAAACTCCTGCAGGAAAAACTGTGGATCTATTTGCAAGCTGGACCACCACTCTTGTGGGCTTCAATTCTCCCATCTGCAAAGAAGTGTATACCGAGTGAGGCAATACATTAATTGAAGCACCTAAATCACACAAAGCATTAGTGAAATTTAATGAACCAATGGTGAATGGAATGGAAAACGTCCCTGGATCTTGACATTTGGTTGGAATCTGTGGCACGATAAGGGCTGAGACACTTCTTCCCAAGTTGATTCTTTCATTCCCATGAAGCCTTCTCTTTTTGGTGCAAAGATCTTTCAAAAATTTTGCATACCTTGGAATTTGTTTAACAGCTTCAAGTAGGGGGATATTGATTTCCACTTTCTGGAAGGTGTCCAGAATTTCTTTCTGAAGTGCTTCTTCATGCAATTTCTTTGATTCAATCATCCTTGTTGGAAATGGTGGAGGTAATTCTTTCTTCTCCCTTTGTTTTCTTTTCATTGGTGTTTCTTGTTTCTTATTCTGTGGCCTATCCTTCTCCTCCTTCTATTCCTTTTCATCTTCTTGGTGGATTCTCACTAGACTTTTTGAATCATTATCCCTCAGAATATGTGGTATTATTTCAGGTTCAGGGTTAGATGGAGGTGAGATTTCTTTTCCACTTCTTGTTATGATTGCACTTACATTCTCTTTAGGATTTGGCACTGTTTGGGATGGAAGCTTACCTGGATTCTTGGACATTATTTCAACAAGACTTCTCACTATGTCTGCTAGCTTGTCAACCTTATCTGCTAGGCCCTCATACTTGGATTGTAGCTGTTCCACAGAAGGTTGTGTGCTGGTGGATGGTTGTTCATATGTCTTTCTTTGGAATGGTGGAGGCTGAAAAGATTGTTGGTGTTGGAAGGGCTATTTATAAGATTGTTGGAAGGGAGGGGGGTTCTGGTATTGCTGCTGGCGGTAAGGAGGTTGACTGGGGTGCTGGTTAAATGGTCTCATCTGGTTTTGTTGGTTCCCATATCCTTGTTGGGATTGCAGTTGATTTTGTTGGAATTGTCTTGGTTGAAAGGCCGCAGCACAGTATTCTGTCCCCTGTATCTCAGGGCACTGGTCAGTATAATGAGTGGAAGAATAACATAAACCACATACCTGAGCTGAAGCTTGTTGTCCATTTGCTTGTGTCACATCCATTTGACGGACTAATCTTGCAAGGTCATCAACTTTGGTTTCAATCAATTTAGATGAATCAGATGTTTTTACCTCATGTATCCCCCTGGTTCCCATTCCTCTTAGTCCAAATTGTTGGGAGTTTTGAGCAATCTTCTCAATTAGTATTCTGATATCTGCAGGAGACTTGTCAATCAGGGACCCCCCTGATGAGGCATCTAGAAGATTTCGATCATTATCCATTAGTCCTTGGTAGAAGAACACAAGGAATTGGTTTTCCTCCATTTCTTGATGTGGGCAGCTGGAACATAGCTTCTTGAAGCGCTCCCAGTACTCGTAGAGGGTTTCTCCAGTTGATTGTCGTATGATGTAAATCTCCTTCTTGATGGCAGTGCTCCTCGATGTGGGAAAGAATCTTTGCATGAAACTTCTTTTTAGGTATTCCCAATCATTGATCTCCCCTGGTTGTAGTTTGTACAACCATTCTTTAGCTATTCCTTCAAGTGAGAAGGGGAATGCCCTCCACTGAAATTGGTCTTCGGGTGCTCCTCTTGGCCTAAAGCTTGAGCAAGTGTATCTGAATTCTTGCATGTGCCGATTTGGATCTTCTCCTGCAAGACCATGAAATTTTGGAAGAACAGGAATCATATTGACACGTAATTCAAAATCATTTGGTTCAGTGGGTGCAATTATTTGGTTATTTTGAATGGCAAATTGTGGTGCACATAGATCACGTAGGGTTTGGTTGGGATTTCTAGCCATGATTTCATGTTCAGAGTGAACACTAAGAGTTTCACTTGAATCTGAGAGATCTATTTTGACGCACGCCTGTCGTAGGGAGTGGCAAAACAATTATTTCCTAAGTTAAAATGTAGTAATGTGGTTGACCTAGGATGTCTCCCGAAGAGGAGTGCACACAAAATGGGTTGTCACTTTAAAACGGGGGTAAAAATGTTGTGAAAGGAAATATGAAATTCAAATGATTGAAAAAAAATGAAATTAAAAGGGTGATTAGGTCGGGGTCGATTTCCTAATTATAATTCTATCCTTGTTCAATTTAATTCAAACCTCTTCTTCTTAGTTGATTAAAGTGAGTTTCCACAATCGTTTCCTCTCACTTCCTTGGTGAAATTATTATTGTGAGAGAAAACTTTACCAAGATCTTGGTTTGGTCAACTCTCCTTCCATGTGTAAAATAGTTGTATTGAATATCCTTAATTGAAATGGGCAATTCCCGATCGGGTTTTGTTTATCCCAAACAATCAAGAACATTCACTACACCTTTTACACGTACTGACGATCGTCGAGTACTTCACCACTAATTCCTGGTTTATTCCATCGTATATAAACCAGAAATTAGTGGAGGGAGATATTGATTATTTTACCAAGACAAAAATAAATAACAGAATTAATATTCAAGAACGATCAAAATTGATAATAAAATCCTCTATAATAAATTGAAAACAACTTTGAAGAAGAAAGAAATTTATTCAATTGCATCCAAGAACTCAAGCATTACAATGTAGAAAACCAACCCTTCCCCAATCAATCCAAATGTTTACCCCACCATGGTAAGGGTAATCGAGTTGAATGGGGAAGAATAAGGCATTACAAAACTATGAAAAAGAAAATAAATAAAAAATAAAACCGAAAAGATCTTCTTCTTGGTGTCCCGGAAGGAATGGGGTGGAGAATGGATGCCTTGAGAGGGTGGAGCTCTCCTTCTTTTATAGCCAGAATGTTTCCCCTGAATGTCGACGCGTTGTAGCCCCATTAAATGACATCTTCAAGCGTTGATCCCTTCTTCAATGTTGTTCATAATCACCTTTTCCGTGTCTCATAAAAATATCAGCGGATTTGGACATGTATTCCGAGAGTTATGGCCGTTTTACTATGAGAATTTATTCTGTCCAGTCAGACTCTCCAAAACGAAATCCTCCGGATTAGGGTGAGTTAATGACCCCATAAACGGCCAATTCTCTCGGGGATTCCTTCATTAAAGATGATCCAAAACTCCTTGCGCGTCCACCCACCGAATTTAATAAGCTTTGGGCCCACAATGGATGATTTATGGATCCCACATCAAAACAAGGCAGAACTGAAAACAGTTTTATTGAGCAAACTTGTGAGCTTCTTTTGAGCTTCAATATGGCCGATTCAGATTTTGGTCCAAATATATTAAATGAAGCCCTGGATGTTTAAAATCTGTAAAAGAAAGAATTTTGCAATTTGGATCAGTGTAGATAATGTTATGGCCAAACTACAGAAATAATTTAAAACTGTTAAAAATCTAAAATGGCCAATTTTTACTATTCAGCTCAAAATAACACCATTATCATAAAAATGAAACAATTCATCTTAGAGGAGCAATTTTTTGGTTTTAAAACAATGATATTCAATATAAATTAATTGAAAATATTTTCTCTATCAACTTCAATGAAAATTCTTATGGTGCTTCTAATGTTTATAGATACACTATAATACATATACATTTTCAAAATTATAGTGCTTATGATCATGTTGGTATTGGAGTCATGTATAATTTATCATGTATAGTTGACAAATTGATCAAATATATTTAAGAAGTATTTTTATCTCACTTCTTTTCCCATTATTTCCTTATAGGTGATTTATTATGATGAGGCCGCTTATATCCACCACCATCAAAGGTAGTGAGTTCAACATTGTATTTAGGCAAGGTTTCTTCTATTTTTTTTGTTTGGACCAATTTTAATTAGGGATTTTGTGTTTTTTGGGTTTACAATAGTTTTGTAGTGTGTTGTGGATCTCATTGAGGTGGATTTGAGATGCTTGTTGAAGGTGACTCACCACGTATTCATAGGTATACATATATATATATATATATAATAAGTTCTCTTGTTATATTTATATCTTCCCATGGAAGCATGATTATATATAAGGGGCTATGTGTTCTTTGGTATATATATAGGAAATGCATACGTGTGTGGGTGATAATGGGATTATGAATGTGAGAATATATATACAGATCCTCTTATGTGTTTTCAAGGCCATGCAGACACGTACATAGGGGTTAGGGAATCCTTATTTATATATAAAGGTGAATACGTCAAGAAGATGGATGGAGTAGCTTAGATTTGTCACTGATAAAAGTGTCAAGCGCCGAGTGTGTCTTGGATCCTTTGAGGTAAGGTCCCCCTCCCAGCCTCTTTAACTAAAGAATGTTTTAAATTACATTTATCCACCTTCTTAATTATTATTTTCATATTAAATTGAAACTCTTGAATAAGTGTTAGTGAAGATAATTATTTTTTTTAATAAAAGTCATGATTTTGTAATAAAACCCCTCCAAAAGAGGTGTGCTATCTGCGAAAATGCACAGAAGTAGTTTATGATTATATAGATCATTTATAATTATTGCATTGATGTTTTGAATTTTAATCCTTACCCCTTATTCTCTCACTTGAGACACCATGAGCATCTCCAAATATTTTTTTGACTCACAATTTCTCATAGAAAAATTATAATCTTACCACAATTACCAAAGAACCCCTTAGTAATTAACTATGGTGTGGAAAACATACCTATGATGATTGGTCTTGATGAAAATAATAATTGTTTGATAGATTTAATTTCTTTAAGGGTTTCTATCTTGGTTACTTTTTTTATAAAATTGATTTGAATGTGATGATGATCATCTCTGGAAGGTAAAGCATGATAGTATCAACATTCACTCTAGCACTAATAATCAACAAGATCTCTTAGTTGGTATTAGAATTTAGTGAAATCTAATTTTCATAACTTTTTTTTGTGTCTTGAATTATTATATTAAAATAAGAGACCATTGGAAAGACTTGGATGTGATATCTGATCAGATGTCCCATAGTTTGAAGATTTTGGGTTATTTTATCATTGTTATATGGCCCATTGAAAAAACTTTTGTTCATTTAAATAGGCTAGAATCTTATGAATTATTCACTTATATTGATATATGTATCGTGAATGATGTTATAATTTTGGAAGGAGACTACACCTGGGGTAGATACACCCTAAATTATAGGAAAAATAGAAAATTGGATAGATTTTTTCCCATGTTGATGAGAGGAAGGATGCAATTGATAACTTTGGCCTTATTCTTCACAAAATTCCACGTGGATAATAATTCTATTTTGTTGGATATTTTCACAATAAAATTAAGGTCAGATTCCATTCCTTTTAACTTCACAAATACATGGATTATTATGCCTGGATACAAGGAAGTTATCGGTAGTTATTGGAAAATAGAATTTATTGTATCCCTATTCAAATAATGTCAACAAAGTTAATGTATGTTGGAAAAATGAATCCGAAATAGGGAAAACCATCATTCACTATCACTTATAATGTCATTAGGGATGATGAATATTACCTCTTACAATATCAAAATTCAAGTCAGAACCAGTATATTCCTTGTAGAGATGATATTCAATCCATATATAAACTAGTTTACATTCTTTCCCTTAAAGAATTAGTATCCTAAGGTGTAGGGGTGTTTGGGTGTGGAGGGGGTGCATGGGGGGGGGGGTGAAAGGGGGTATGAAAGGGGGTAGGGGGTGTGCAGGGGTGGGGGCGTGAAGGGGGGGGGGGGGGTGAAAGGGGTGTTTGAGGGGGGGGGGGGGTGCTAGGGGGAATGTGGGTGTACAGGGGTGGCCATGGGGGTAGGGGATGTGTGCAAGGGGACATGGGATGTGTAGAGGGTGGGGGTGGGTGTGGGGGGGTGTGTAGCGGGTGTCTGTCTAGGGAGGGGGGGTGTAAGGTGGTTGGGGGGGGGGGGTGTGCAGGGGTGCGCAAGGAGGTAGGGGTGTGTGTGTGGGGGGGTGAAGGGGTGTGAAAGAGTGAGTGAAATTTGTGCATGGGGGACTGTCTAAGGATGGGGGTGGTGTATGTCCTGGAGGGGTCTGTTTAGGAAGGGAGGGGGGCGGGGGGCTTTGTAGGGGGTGGGATACTATAAGGGTAGTTGGTAGGGGGGGGGTGCAGGTGTGTGAAATGGGTAAAGGGGTGTTCAAGGGGGAAAGGGGGGTATCAAAGGGGAAAAGGGGGTGTGCATGGGGAAGGGGGGTGTGCAAGGGGGTGGGTGTCACGACCCATCCTTGGGGCTCGTGCAGTGACTACCCCAAGCCCACCTTCCATAGGCCAGGGGTTGGCGTCTAGCACCAAAGGCGCAAATCCCGATAAAGGGAAAACATTACCTTTATATAAGTATAGAAACACACAACAGAGTACGCAAGCTAAAGTAAACACTAAGTAAACTATGTAAGAAAGTAAGTGCAGGAAGTAAATGGGCCAGTATACAAACCCAACTGAAAATACAGTACAACTGAGAAAAGAAAGTACAATAACTGAAAAGTAAATCAGAAACCACCAAGTCGTCCTCTAGCTATCCCACCTGAAGGGTGGGTACAGGTGGTCTCCTCATCTCCTCGGGTCCGGATGTCCTTTCCGTGTACGTCCTGCCTGATAGTCCACCTCTGGATACCGTTCCGCTCCACAAGCCTCAACCACGCTCAACACTTTCCGTCATCTGCAACCAACACAATGTATTGCGGGCATAGCCTATGTAGGGGTGAGTATACGATACTCAGTAGGGACCCCGAGACCCCTGAAGGCCTCCTAGAATCCAAAAAGGATATACCACAAAGTAATGATACAAACAAGAAGTATCAACCAACTCTACTCAGGTATATGCCCATACATATACCTAAGTCATCAATTCCAGTTCTGCTCCAACTCACAAGCCCAAGTACAACCCAATCCACACAGGAAAGAATAACCCAATCCACACAGGAAAGCACAACCAAATCCACACAGTATGGAAAGTCAAACACATAAATGATAATGATTGAAAGTCAAGAATCAGATCACACAGGTATAATACTCACGAAGAGGGGTAGAAATGATTAGATGTATCCTCTGAATCATCTCCTCTGTCGAACCCACATAAGACCCAAGTACAAAATTCGTCGCTGTTGAACCCACATAGGATCCAAGTACAGTCGTCATCACTGCCGAAACCACGGAGGATCCAAGTACAATCGTCATCACTCCTGAACCCACGGAGGATTCAAGTACAGTCATCATCACTGCCAAACCCACAGAGGATCCAAGTACGGTCATCCTCGCTGCCGAACCCACGTAGGATCCAAGTACAGTCGCCATCATCGTCGTAGTCGCAGCCAGCTCTAGGGTTCCAGCACACAACACGCTCGATTCCAGGAGGGTCCGCTCCACGATCCAAGAGGGTCAATACATCAACTGTCATGAAGTCCAGATTTTATGTATCAAAATGTTCCATCTCGTCAATAAGAACTCAATGCGATAGACGACGTGTCAATCGGACGCCCGGTCTGAGAGTTATTGGCTTTTTCGTCCCAAGCGCCCGGTCAATTTTTAAGTTAAACCAACCTGACCATACTATATCTACATCCAATCCTCAAGTGAAGTAAGCCAAAAGAACTATCTCCCTAAGAGGAATTCCACGTAACTGACAGCACATCATTCGGACGTCCGGTCGTTAAGTTATAAGCATTTCCGCTCCAAGGGCCCGGTTGGTTTTGAGTTCAAACCAACCCGGCCATACAAAAACTTTACCTAAAGCTTGATTGTAATATATAGAAACAACATTCTCGATCCAAGGATCCCAACGCAACTGACGATGCGTTGATCGAAGGTCCGTAGCTCAAGTTATGAGCGTTTGAACGAACCTGGTCCGAAACTAGGGGGTTTGGGCCCGGTCTGACCCGACCCGATATCCCCTGGGTCGGTCCGAACCGGGTCGACCCGACCCGGATTCGGGCCTGGCCCGGCTGGCGTGGCCCATCCCAGCAGGGCGCGGCCTACGGCCCGGCTCGGAAGCTGGCCACGACTCGGCTCACGGCCGAGCGGGGTGCGAAGGGGGCGCGACCCCCTTTGTTTCAGAAACAGTGGCCCCCCTGGTGGGGTCCACCCTAGGCAAGTCCGGGGGGTTACGCCCCACCAGTTTCTTCGGAAATGGCCGGCCATAATGGCCGGATGGTTGAGCCTCCGTGGGACCCACAAGGGTCCTGCCACCTTGAGCGCCGACGGCTGGCCGAGCCCGGCTGCACCTGCTGAAGACCGCCGAGGCCTTAGGCCACAACTCCTCTCTGACTGGCGCCGCGTGACAGGGTCATGCCCCAACGCCACGGCCATGGACCCTTTGAAGCTCCGGCACGGCGCAACAGCGCCCCACCCCTCCGCCGCGGCCCTCTCCTGGCCGCGGCCTCTTACGACCCCACCGGCGCTGCGCGACGGCACCACATACCACCGCCACAGCCCGCTTCGGCCGGAGTCCTCTTCGTTCTCGCGCGGTGAAACGACACCGCACCTCCTTCACCGCAAAGATCAACGAGGATCAACAAGAAAAAGGTGAGGAGGATCGTTCATGTTTGTGCGGTCCGATCTCCTCCCGTTATGATGATAAGAAGCGACCAAAATAATCAATGAAGAACGTTAAATTAAACTTGAACAAAGATAACCCCTACCTTGATAAACAATGTCGTTTTACGGCAACACAGAAGATGGTGTCACAGGGTGAGGTTTCGAAGATGGCGTTGGCGTGCATCCAAGGAGGGGACGGCGTCTCACACTAGCTGCAAAGAGAGGATGGAAAGGTATGTCGTCTCTCCTTGTGGTGACGACGTTCTTCATCAAAGGATATCGTTCTTCGCGGGAGGAACTAGAGCTCTCTCCCCAATTCTTAACAAAACAAGCTAACCCCAAAATAAAATAAGTCTCATCTTATTTTATTAATTCAATCCATGCATTCAAATTTCCAAAATTCAAACACATAACTCAATTAATAGTTGAGGTTCAATTAATTAAATTAATGTGAGTTGGAATTATTAAAGAGGGAGAGAGGGGAGTTACTCAAATAAAGGGGGGAGTTAGGGAGTTGGGGAATGTGAAGAGTTGGGGCTCATGTGGGCCCCACCTCACCTTTATCCTCTCAAGGGTAGTTAGTAACTAGTGGGTCCCACCCCAACTCCCACACCTAGGATATAACCACTTAAAATAAAGAATAAAAGTTGTTCTACAATTTTTATTCAATTCTTATTTAAACCACAAAAATTAAACTCCTTCTCCCGTGAAAACACATCTATGGTAAAAGTCCTATTAAAAAATTACCGGCACTGCGGTTCCATCGGTGCCCTCGAATTTCAAATCCGAGAACCGATTCAAAAGATAGAAAAACCCGCTCGTTCGTTCACTGAACGTACCCGAGCTAAACTTCGGAAATTGATTCTAGGCACACCTGGCCTCAGAATCAGGTGCTGTTAGAAACTGCGTACTCGTAAAATCCCAACGAATTTAAGAAAAAATTTTCTTTGAAATTTACAGGTCTTTACATTACTCCCACCTCAGGGCTTTACATCCCCTTAAAGATACATCATAAACTAAGGAAACAAATGAGGATACTGTGCATGCATATGAGCCTCCCACTCCCATGTGCTCTCCTAGAGTTTCCCGTGCTGCCACCTAATGCACACTAGAGGAATCTACCACCCATGTAGGACTCGCTCCTGTCGATCCTCAATCTCCATTGAAACCTCCGCAAATGTCACCTCGTCATCGATGTCAAGCTCCCTGTGATCAATGATAATCTTCGGGTCGTGCACGTATCTCCTCTGCTGAGATACGTGGAAGACGTCATGCACCCTGTGCAATTGAGGTGGAAGAGCTAGGCGATAAGCCACCTCGCCTATCCTGCTGAGAACTTGGAATGGTATGATGAAGCGCGGAGATAACTTTCCGCCCCGACCAAATCTCCGTAATCCACATCAAGGTGAGACCCGTAAGAAAACGTGGTCACCATCCTTGAACTCTAGTGGTCTCCGCCTCCTATCAGCATAAGACTTTTGTCGGCTCTGAGCAGTCCTCATCCGCTCCTGGATGATCGGTACCTTCTCCATCGTGGCATGGACCATCTCTGGTCCTACAAGTGATGACTCCCCAGGGTCTATCCAGCACAGCGGTGATCTGCAAGGTCAGCCGTACAATTCCTCGTATGGTGCCATTCCGATGGTGGAGTGGTAGCTGTTGTTGTATGCAAACTCCACCAAAGGTAGGTGATCCTCCCAGGTGCGACCAAAGTTGAGGACACATGCACGAAGCATGTCTTAGAGAGTCTGAATGGTCCTCTCCGTCTGACCATCCATCTAAGGGTGAAAGGCGGTGCTCAGGCGTAGCTACGTCCCAAATGCATCCTACAACCCCTTGAAAAGACGAGAAGTAAAGTGAGAATATCGATCAGAGACTATAGATGATGACACACCATGAAGCCGTACGATCTCCTGAACGTAGAGGCGTCCCAAGCTCTCCATTGATCCCTGCTCTCTGATAGGTAGAAAGTGGGATGACTTGGTGAGTCAGTCTACAATCACCCAGACGGAGTCGTGTCCTCTAGAAGTACGTGGAAGTCCCGTCACAATATCCATAGATATCCCTTCCCACTTCCACTCTGGGACCTCTAAGGGCTGTACCAATCCTGCTGGTACCTGGTGCTCCGCCTTAACCTCCTGGCAGGTGAGGCATCGTGAAACAAAATCTGCCACACCCTTCTTCATACCCGACCACCATTGCTGTCGTCTGAGATCCTGGTACATCTTCGCTACACCTGGATGTACCGCCAATGGGAAAGTGTGAAACTATCTTAGCACCTACTACTATAATGCAACAGGTACCATGGTACGTCCCCTGAAAAGAATGACGTGCTCTCCTCCTATAGAAAATCCATCAGGTGCCTGTCCTGTGGATATCTGTGCACATCGCGTCTCACAGTCAACGTCCCCACGTTGTGCCTCTCTGTCCCGCTAAAGTATTGGAGGAGTGACTGTGAGTGAATGAATAAAGGCTGCTCCATCTCTATCCATGAAGGATATCTGCAACGCAGCTAGCTGCTTCGTCGCCTCTCCAAGTAGCTGGATGCCCGACCTCCTGCTGAGAGTATCAGCTACTACGTTCTCCTTCCCAGGAGTATAGACTATCTCAAAGTCATAGTCCTAAAGGAACTCGAGTCATCGCTGTTGTCTCAGGTTCAGGTCCTTATGCGAGAAGATGTACCTGAGACTTTGGTGGTCAAAGTAGACGATATAGCGCTCACCCATCAAATAGTGCCACCACATCTTCAAGGCAAAGACCACTATTGATAACTCTAGGTCATGGGTAGAATAGTTATGCTCATGCTACCTCAACTGTCATGATACATAGGCGATAACTACCCTCTCCTGCATTAAGACACACCCGAGTCTGGTCCCTGACGCATCACAGTAAACTACGTACCCTACTCCCTCCTCTGGTAGCCACAAGATGGGTGCACTGGTCAATCTCTGTATCTTCTCCTGGAAGATCTGATGACATCTATCTGACCACACGAAGGGTTTTCCCTTCTTTGTCAAAGTTGAAAGTGGTGCTGCAACTATGGAGAAGTCTGGCACAAATCTCCGATAGTACCCAGCCATACCTAGGAAACTCCGCACCTCCGTCACACTCCTGGGTGGCTCCCAAGCTAGTACTGCCTCAATATTCGCAGGATCCACCGCAACTCCCACCTCAGAGATTACGCGCCCCAAGAAGTGGACCTCTCGAATCCAGATCTGACACTTCGAGATCTTACCATAAAGCTAGTGCTCTCAGAGTGTATCCAGTACAACCTGCAAGTGGTAGGCGTGCTCCTCCTCAGTAGTCGAGTATATAAATATGTCGTCGATGAAGACTACGACAAATAGATCGAGGTAAGGCTGTAAGATCCTGTTCATGATACTCATGAACACTGCTGGAGCATTGGTTATGCCGGAAGGCATAAACAAGAACTCATAGTGGCCATACTGACACCTGAAGGTCGTCTTCTGCACATCCTCATCTCAAACTCTGAGCTGATGATAGCCTGACTTGAGGTCTATCTTTGAGAACCATCGTGCTCCCTTGAGTTGATCGAAGAGGTTGTCAATACTCAGAAGTGGATACTTGTTCTTCACAGTCACCTGATTTAGGAGACGGTAGTCTACCCACAGTCGCAAGCTCCCGTCCGCCTTCTTGGCGAACAAAATCAGGGAAGCCTAAGGTGAAACACTAGGTCAGATGAATCCCTTACCCTGCAAGTCCTCCAGCTGTACCCGTAGCTCACGAAGCTCAGCGGGTGCCATCCGATTTGATGGTGTATATATCAGTGTTGTCCCGGGGTACAAGTAAATATAGAAGTATACCTCTCTACGAGGAGGTAGTCTTGGAACGTCGTCAGGAAAAATTTCCGCATACTTATCCACCACAAAAAGAAAACTCGGACTCCTCACATCAACTGCTCCCAGGATGAGACTAGCCAATTGATGGGTGATCGGATGTCCTCTCCTATATGTGAGTCCATCCTGCACTGCAAAGGCTCCCTTCTTGCTGGTGAAGGTGAACCTGCTCCCATCGGTGCGGACACACTGCACCTTGCGCCTAATACAGTCGATCTGAGCATGGACTGTAGATAACCAATCCATGCCCAAGATAATGTTGTAAGCCCTCGACATCGCTACAAGAAGATCCCAGCCGAATCTCTCGCCTCCTAGAGTAAGATCACACTATAGGCACCAGTGCGTAATCGTCGAGTCTGCTCCCGTAGAAGTCTCTAGCCGTAAGGATCTAGCCAACAGATCCGTCAGAATCTCCGAGTTCCGAACAAGGTCAGTGGAAATTAAATTATTACTCGCTCTTGTGTCTATAATAACTGTAGAAAGGGTGGAGTAGAAACAGATAATACCTAGAATCATCTCAGGTGCACTGTGGTCGTAGGCCTCCCCTGCCTGAAGCTAAGCTTCCCTCTGCCCTCCAGTTCCCTGTGATCAGGGTGGACCTCCTGGTGGTGGTGGTGGTAGAGCCCTGAAGCGTCATCCACCACCTGCTGCTCGACAAGATCCTCTACCTCGTCCGCCTGATCCATGTGGACCACCACGATCAAACCTCTGCCTCTGCCTGGGTGGTACCTCAACCGTCTGCTGCTCCTCTGCATGGTGGGTCAAGCAGTCACGAGCCATGTGGCCCTGCCCGCCACATGCATAACACTGTCTGCCTCTCGTATGACTGGCTCTGCTACGTGTTCCCCAAACCTCCAAACCGGTATCTTGAGTTCGCCCACCTGATGGTCTGGTCTTCTTGGACCTCTATGACATCTGTCTACTGCTGGCTGCAGAAGACTCCGCTATGTGCCGCCCTGCGGTAGGTCTCGCTGCTGGTGTAGGCTTAGCAAGAAAGCTCTCCACAAGAATGTCTTTCTCCAGTACTCCTACCTACGTCGGAATGATGAGGGAGATCATCGAAGCCTTGATCACATGCCTCCATCCCTGCTCGAAGGTCTGGGTCCAGAAGAATGGGTCCCGTAACATGTCCGTTGAGTAGCGCGAGAGGTTAATAAACCTCGCCGAGTACTGGGCTACTGTCATGCTGCCCTGCCGCAGCTGTAGAAACTCCTGAATGCGCACCGCACGGAGGGTGGCTGGAACGAACTCCGAGTGAAAGAGGATCTCAAAGTCCATCCAAAGTAGAGATTCCCCGTCGTGCACCTGGAGCATCAGGCTCCAGCATCTACCTGCTACTACGTGCATAAGACTCACCGCAAGAATCACCATGAGGTCAGCTGGTGTCCCTACTAATCTGAAGACTCGAACAACAGCCTCCAGCCAATTCTCGGCTGCCTGAGGGTCTATCTCCCCACGGAACCTAGGCGGTCTCTGACGCTGAAACTTGTGCAGTGCACTCAGGTGATGTGCACTCTCAGTTGCTGGGGCTGGTGGCATCGGTGGCTCGGCGGGTAGAGGTACCGTGGGTGCCTCTGTTGTAATGGGGCCCTACACAAAGACCTCGTCACTCGGTGGGTTGCCGTCTCGCACAAAGATCAGAACCCTAGCTGGATACCTTCGTGGGGCCATCCTAAAAAGAAACAGGTGCGCCAAGGTTAATACAGTATACTTGGTGAGCTGACACAAAGTAATCACAAAGAAAACTTTTGAAACACACATACAATCAATGTTTTCATGCATTGAGTTGGAAATCAGAAGTCAGGGTCCTGGTGTATGGATACGTCGGCTGCCGCACCAACACTGGACTCCTTGGACTAATAACCACACTCAATACCCTAAACACTATTGCTTCACATAAAAGAAATTATCAAATTCCTGAGTTCTGCAGTAGAACCGACTCCTCTTATACCAATTTGTCACGACCCGTCCTCAAGGCTCGTGCCATGACTACCCCAATCCCGCCTTCCATAGACCAGGGGTTGGCTTCTAGAACTAAAGTCTTAAATCCCGATAAAGGGAAGGCATTGACTTTATATAAGTAAAGAAACACACAACATAGTATGCAAGCTGAAGTAAACACTAAGTAATCTGTGTACGAAAGTAAGTGCTGGAAGTAAATGGGCCAGTATACAAACCCAACTGAAAATATAGTACAAATGAGAAAAGAAAGTACAACAGCTGAAAAGTCAATCAACAACCACATAGTCGTCCTCCAGTTATACCACCTGAAGGGTGGGTAAAGATGGTCTCCTCATCTCCCCGGGTCCGGCCGTCCGCTCCGTGCACGTCCTGCCTGATAGTCCACCTCTGGATACCGTTCCGCTCTACAAGCCTCAACCATGCTCAGCGCTGTCCATCTTCTGCAACCGACACAACGTAGTGCGGGCATAGCCCATGTAGGGGTGAGTATACGATACTCAGTAGGGACCCCGAGACCCCCAAAGGCCTCCCAAGATCCACAAATGATATACCACAAAGGAAAGATACAAACACGAAGTATCAACCAAATCTACTTAAGGTATATTCCCATAGATATACCTAAGTCATCAATTCCAGTTCATCTCCAACTCATGAGCCCAAGTATAACCAAATCCACACAGGAAAGCATAACCCAATCCACACAGGAAAGCACAACCCAATCCACACAGGATGATAAGTCAAACAGATCAATGATAATGATTGAAATTCAAGACTCAGCCAACACAGGTATACTACTCACGAAGAGGGGTGGAGATGATTAGATGTAGCCTCTGAATCATCTCCTCTGCCGAACCCACGTAGTATCCAAGTACAGAATTCTTCGCTACCGAACCCACGTTGGATCCAAGTATAGTCGTCATAAGTGCCGAACCCACGGAGGATCCAAGTACAGTCCTCATCGCTGCCGAACCCACGGAGGATCCAAGTACAGTCGTCATCACTGCCGAACCCACAGAGGATCCAAGTACAGTCGTCCTTGCTGCCGAACCTATGTAGGATCCAAGTACAATCACCATCTTCGTCACAGTCGTACCCAGCTCTAGGGTTCCCGCACACAGCACGCTCGATTCCGGGAGGGTCCGCTCCACGAGCCAAGAGGGACGATACATCAACTGTCAAGAATTCTAGATTTGATGTATCTCAAAGTTCCGTCTCTTCAATAGGAACTCAACGCGACAGATGACGCCTCAATCAGACGCCCGATCTGAGAGTTATAGGCTTTTCCATCCCAGGGGCCCAGTCAGTTTTTAAGTTAAACCAACCCGACCATACTCTAAATGCATCCAATCCTCGAGTGGAGTAAGACAAAAAAACCGTCTCACTAAGAGTAATTCAACGTAACTAACGACACGTCATTCAGACGTCCGGTCGTTAAGTTATAATCATTTCCTCTCCAAGGGCCCGGTTGGTTTCGGGTTCGAACCAACCCGGATGTACCCAAACTATACCAAAAGCTTGAGTGTAATATACCGAAAATACCATCTCGATCCAAGGATCCCAACTCAACTGACGGTGCATCGATCGGAGGTCCATAGCTCATATTATGGGTGTTTGAACGAACCTGGTCCGAAACTAGGGGGTTTGGGCCTGGTCAGACTCGGCCCGATACCCCCTGGGTCGGCCCGAACCTAGTCGACCCGACCCAGGTCCGGGTCCGGCCCGGTTGGGCATGGCCTGGCTCGGATGGCGTGGCCCGGCCCGACGGGGCGCGGCCTGCGGCCCGGATAGGAAGCCGGCCGCGGCTCGGCTTGCGGCCGAGCGGGGTGCAAAGTGGGCGCGACCCCCTTTGTTTCGAAAACGGCGGCCCCCCAGGTGGGGTTCTCCCTAGGAGAGTCCGGGGGGTTATGCCCCCCCGGTTTCTTCCGAAACGGCCGGCCGGTTGAGCCACCATGGGACCCACGGGGGTCCCGCCTCCTGGAGTGCCGACTGCCGGCCGAGCCCGACCGCCCCTGCTGAAGACCGCCGCAGCCTTAGGCTACGGCTCCTGTCCGACCAGTGCGGCGTGACGGTGCTGCGCACCACCGCCGCGGCCCGCTCCGGCCGCGGTCCTCTTCGTTCTCGCACGGTGGAACGACACTGTGCTTCCTTTTCCGCAAAGATCAATGAGGATCAACAAGAAAATGGGGAGGAGGATCGGCCATGTTTGTGTGGTCCGATCTCCTACCGTTATGATGATAACAAGTGGCCAAAATATTCAACGAATAATGTTAAATTAAACTTGAATGAAGATAACCCCTACCTTGATAAACAATGTCGTTTGACGGCGACACGGAAGATGGCGTCGCGGGGTGAGGTTTTGAAGACGGCTTTGGCATGCATCCAAGGAGGGGATGACGTCTCATAGTAGCTGCAAAGAGAGGATGGAAAGGCACATCGTCTCTCCTTGTGGTGACGACGTTCTTCGTCGAAGGATGTCATTCTTCATGGGAGGAACTAGAGCTCTCTCCCCAATTCTTAACACAAAAATCTAACCCCAAAATAAAATAAGTCTCATATTATTTTATTAATTCAAGACATGCATTCAAATTTCCAAAATTCAAACACAAAGCTCAATTAATAATTGAGGTTCAATTAATTAAATTAATGTGAGTTGGCATTATTAAAAAGGGAGAGAGGGGAGTTACTCAAATAAAGGGGGGAGTTAGGGAGTTAGGGAATGTGAAGAGTTGGGGCTCATGTGGGCCCCATCTCACCTTTATCCTCTCAAGGGTAGTTAGTAACTAGTGGGTCCCACCCCAACCCCCACACCTAGGATATAACCACTTAGAGTAAAGAATAAAAATTGTTCTTCAATTTTTATTCAATTCTTATAAAAACCACAAAATTAAACTCCTTATCCCATGAAAACACATCTACGGAAAAAGTCCTCTTAAGCAATTACAGGCACTGCGGTTCCATCGGTGACCTTGGATTTCAAGTCCGAGCACCGGTTCAAAAGATAAAAAAACCTGCTCGTTCGTTCACTAAACATACCCGAGCTAAACTTTGGAAATTGATTCTGGGCACACCGGGCCTCAGAATCATGTGCCGTTAGAAACTTCGTACTCATAAAATCTAAAAGAATTTAAGAAAAACTTTTCTTTAAAATTTATGGGTCTTTATAGTGGGGGTGTGTAGGGGGATATGTCCGGGGAGGGGGTGGTGTCTGTCCAGGGAAGGGGAGGTGTATGTCCTGGGGGTGGGGTCTGTCTAGGTAGGATGGGGGCTATCTAGGAAGGGGGTGGGGTCTGTTTGGGGGGGTATGTCCAGGGTGGGGGGGTGTTGTCCCGGGGGGGGGGGGTGATTTGTGCTGGGGGAAGGTGGGGGTGTTTTTTTAATGAAACTAGAAGGCCTATAATGACAATTTCAGATCATGGATATAGACCTATTACCATGGTTTGAACCGTGGATAAATCCATATAGCCACAGTTTCAAACTGTGGCTACAAACCCTGTGTGGATTAAGCTTCTACCTTAGTTTCAAATCGTGGATATAGGGATTTAGCCAGTGTTTGAACTACGGCTATAGGTCTTTATCCACAGTTTGAACTGTGTCTATAGGGCTTTAGCCACAGTTTGACACAGTGGCTATAGGCCTTTTTTTTATAGTCACGCCAACACTAGCCATAGTTCATTAAACCGTGGCTATAACCAATAGCCATAGTTTTTTAGCTTATTGCCACGGTTCTTAACCGTGGCTAGAGACTAAATTTTTTGTAGTGATGAATATGGGAGTTGATTAGTTTCATAGGTAGTAGAGGGATGACCATCCAACTTTTTTAATTATATAAAAATAATAATTTGGGGTGGTCCAAAACCACCCCAAAGTGACACATTTTTTAATTTTTTATTAAAAAACAAAGATAATTTGGGGAATTTAACAACCGACTCAAAGTGATTCAATTTATTTTATAAAAAATTCCATCTTCTATTAGTAATGGTTAAAAATATATATTTTTTAGAAAATTATAATGGGTTAAAAACCCCTCTAAAATAACTACATTTAATTTTTTTAAACTTACTAATGCTTAATTAAAACCATCATTAATAGGAGTGGACATCCATTTTAGTAGTTGTTTTGTATAGCCACTTATAAATAATTTATATGGGGTTATAACCCCCTATAAATGAAAATATAACCCCCATTAATCACACTGTTTTTGCGGTGACCTTTGTATAATATTATACATTTCATCTTGGTTATACATTCTCTTTATACTATATACTTCCATTGAAAAAATATTCCAGACACTTCACTTTTATTTTTTAGAATGTAAACCCATACTTTTGCTGTGAAATCATTAATGAAGGTAAGAAAATACCTTTCTATTTCATAAAAAGGTAACCAGGAAGGTCCCAAAACATCTATATGAACTAATTCTGACATCAAAAATTTTGGTATCCTTTAAAAAAGATTTAAATACAACTTTAGTTTCTTCCGGAGTATATAATTCTCACACTTTTTGAAGTCTGAATGATCCACCTTTAGTATGCCTCTATGAGCTAGAATCTTCATAATATTCTCAATGAGGTTCCAAAAATAGTTATTCGAAAGTTATGAACATCCAAAATATGTCTTTATAGTGATTTTATCACTCACTGACCTTTTAATTATATAGAAAGACCCATATTTTAAACCTCCATCTATAATAAGAGAACCTAAATCAATCTTCCATACTCCCCTAAAAATATTATTCTGAGACATGCTTCATCCAGTTGAACCACTAAAATTATGTTTTTTAGTGTCCTAGAACATGTAAAAATTCTTTTAGTATAATAAAACTTATATTCTTCAACTGAACATTCACTTTTACCTTTACCATAATATCAAGATCTTTATCATTTACAAGGTGAACTTTATCAATTTTTTTGTAATCATAATTTTATAAAAACCCTTTCTTTATATGGAATAAAAAGAATATTTAGAATATATAATCCAATATTCTATTTATGTTGAAACTTTTGAAATTATATTAATGCTACTTTTTATAACCACACTCTGCTATCTAGATGAATTAATTCTGAATTTTTTATTTTTTATCATGACAATCTTTCATGAAGTGACCTATATTTCCAACGTTCTGATATACATGAACACTTTTTGAAGATTTTACTTTAATCATATACCTTGGTTTCATATCTGGATACTTATAATTATTTTTATGGAGTGAGTATTCCATTCATTATATATTAAATAAATTTCAGGAAGATTCCAAATTATCTATTCATTGGATCTCTTTATAGAAAATCAATTTCTGAAAATCAGTGAACACTAAATCATTATTTCCACATGAACTACTCACAACTATAACCATGGATTTATATGAATTTGGTAAAGATGATAACAAATAAATTTCCCAAATATTAAATGTAAATATAAACTTTATAGACTCTATATGGATCTATATTATGTTGAAATAATTTAACAGATTATATGCAAATATTCCTTCTGATAACCTCATGATGAATAACCTTCACATTAAGCAATGTTTGTTCAGTGGTGTATGTTTTTCTTACATATCATCAAGAGATTATTTTAAATTAATTATAGTTTTCTTCTCCCACAAATTTAAAGACGCATTATAGAATAATGATATTCATATAGAATCAATTCCCTTTCAATACATATTTTTCCATTAGTCTTTTTCCATTTATTTTGGTTTGACACCCTTTAATAGAATATATTAAATATTTTTGATTAAGATAATATTATATCTATATTTTATGGAAATTTAAATCCATACCATTGATTTTTTCAATCCAAAACTTTCCATTACTTGATGATATCCTTCCAAAAAACTAATAACTCCCATTGAAATTTTAAAAAAATATGGTCAAGACAAAGTTACCATAAAAATAAAACAATCAAATGTAGTCATTCTAGAATAACCTTAAAAAATTTGATTCCATAAGGAACTCTCCAAACATAATGTTCTAGAACTTGGTAGATACAATGTTCACCCAAATCACCACAACTATTTAAACCTCACTTTCACCTTGTTCACCCCAACAGACATATCATTTGGAAAATGTATTATAAATATAAGTATGTAAAAGAACACTTTGGTGGTACATGGTTTAGACTAATAATCCTATACGCACAAGAGAAAAATTGAAGTATTTAATTTCTCTATATAGAAAACATTACAACTTAGAAACTTAAGACTGAATTAGTATCAATAGATATAATTAATCACAATATACAACACAAAACCTCATAGAGGTCCCACCCCCCTATATAGATAGTTTCACCTGATCATTGAGTTGCACTGACATCCTCAAAATGAAGGAGTGAATCTATTTTACCATTCAAACAACCAATCAAATATATCAATATTTAGTGTGATTTCCTTTCATGAAAAACTAATAAAATATTTACAACAAAGATGGAAATTTCCACCTAGTTAAAGCACAAACTGAAACATTTGGAATAATGCCTCCTAAACCTGATCACATCAAAAGAACTCTTTCCAAACAATCATCCTTTTAGAAAACACATTCCTGAATGTTAAAGGCAAACCACATTTGATTACCAAAATTTAATGAAGTAAAGATCTTTTGGAACCACTCCATCTGGTCATCTCCTTCTGAACAACTAATGTAGGCTTTATATTCCAAAAAGGAACCCCAATCATTGAATGTTTATTTGAAAACTTTTAAGAGTTATCCACAACATGGGGAGGAATATGATTCCTTTAATTTAACATAAACAATTTTGATAGATGTTGATGTGAGGAAAACTGATATGATGAATGAAACTATTATAGATATGGTATGATGGTTAGATCATAGATGCATTAACATTCAGAATATTGAGCTTGGTGATATTAATTCATGCTCTAGTTAAGATCATGAATCATTGATGTTTTTGAAATAATTAATGATGCATGGATAAAATTATATTATGTGTGTAATTATTTTAGTAAACTGTAATTTATCTTGGAGTGGTTTCCCCTGAAGGATTTTAATCAGTGGTGGGACACATCATTCGATATTCTATTAGTGTTATTGAAGAAAGTAATGCCTTATAACACTAAGTTTCATGAGTTGTATTACCATGTTATTAAGTTAGAAGAGAATATAGGATTCATATATATGACCATGGATGAATGTTCAAACAACTATATATCATTTAGAAAGGAAAATGACCATTTAGATACTTATACGGTTTGTGTCTCATCTAGGTGAAATGATAACAAATGAAATTAAACTCATCAAAGTCAAGTTTCTTAACAGGGGAACCGATCTTTATAAAGAAAACATGTTACTTTTATCCCAATATGAGGTTAAAAATTTTATTTATGTCATATAAAATTTCAAAATTAATGTGATGTATTTTTGAAAGAAATAAGGAAAGTGATATGTTATCCCATTCAGTAGACTCTCTAGTATGGAAGGAGTCTAATCAAAGGCACCCCAACTTTGCTGAAGATAGTTATAATGTATGACCGGTTTGGAAACAGATGGTTTCAATACAATCAGGTCCATGATTAGTGCATCTCATAGTATATGGACCATGGTGTTGGTTCTGTACAACCTTCATCTTTGGCTATTTATGAAACAACTATTTTTATTACCTTCTAGTCTTATTAATGGACCCTGAGATCTGGGGAATAAGATTGATGTTTTCCTATAACCTTATATTGGTGAGTTTAACGAATTCTAGGGAGAAGGTGCGATGACTTATGTTTTTTAAATAAATGAAATGTTCAGACTATGAGATTTTTTATTGTGGAAAAAAATTACTTCCCAACATATGAAAATTTATCATGTTAGAGTATAAAAGGTGAATTTTCTTTCCCTTTTTTCAATAAAATTAAAAATTCTACGTGGCCTAAACATTGTAAAAAATGATAATACAATGGTCATATTCATTTTCATTCCCCCAATATATGTTTATAAAGAATAAATGAGTAATAAAAAATTGTTTCCAGTACTATAAAAGTAAAAATTAACAATGATTAATTTATGAAAGGATTACCATCTACCCCAAATAACAAAAAATATTTATTTATTTTTTGATGGAAAATATTATCCATCACAAAAAATATTTTTTATGATAATTAATAGCAATGGAATTCATATCCATCGCTATTAGTCATGGAGAAATGGTTATTAGTGTAAGATAATATAGACAATTGTAAAAGGTTTCCGATGAAATTATTTTAATGATGGAAAATCAACTACTATTATTCCATAATGAAAACCATTAACAAAAAAAATTATCAAACCATTTTATCCCCCATTATTTTTCATTTTCACTCATAATGTAGCTGACCCTCCCATTGGGTAGCTCCATCACTCACTCTTCTCTGTATTCCTATGTCATACATAAATTTTCGGTGATTGAGCTTTGAATCTCCTAGGTATAGATTCCTCTTCTATCCACCTTAATTATTTTTGAGATCCCCATACCCTTTCACTATAAATGGTTTATTTTAACCCTAGGTCAAAATATTTACCTACTTTTTATGGTTTATTTGGTATTTAGGGTCACTATAGGTTTATTCTTCCCTATTTAGGTGTCTTCCATCGAAGGTGATATGTTCTGGCTCCATTTGATTTGATGCAGTTTTCCTAATGATTAACCTTTGGATTTAAGAGATATTTATTATTTGGTTGTTCTTATTTGTTTCTTTTGAGTTTAATAGAGATTTTTAATCAAAATATATTTAGAAATGGGTTTGAAGGGAAATTTACATCTTTTTTAAAGATTATATTAAAAATAAATTCTTTTTTGGATTTTTTAAATGACTTGTTAACATAAGGTATTTGTTTTGTTTAAGCCTCATACTGTTATGTCATATTTGATCTTGTGTATATTTTGAGTTGTGAATGATTATAGATTTATGATTACATCAATAAAATGTGGTTACACCATGATGATTGATTGATGTCTTTACTAATTTGATTCTTTTTTATGTTTTAATTATTAAAAATCATGATATGTATGTAATATTTGAATTTATTCTATATGTTCATGCTTCTTGATTATATTAATTATTTAATGTTACATATCATTAGTCAATGATAATCGATTATTATTCTTATGGTATTTGATCTTTTCCCATGTCTAAAATTAGTTATAATGTCTTTGTAATATTTAACAAATTTTTTGGTATAATTAATAATTAATTAGTATTAAAAAATAAATATTTGTAATAATTCGTAAAAATTTTGTAATATATTGAAAAATATAAAATATAAAATACTAAAAATTATAAAAAAATTCAAAATAATTAGTAAAAATGTAGTAATAATTAAATTTATATTAATTAATAAATTGTTTTTATTAATTAATACATAATTAGTCAATATTAGTAATAACCAGTAAATATTATTAAATTATGATATATTTGTAATAAATTGTAAAATAAATATATAAAATAATAATAACAAATAAAAATAAGTTATATTTGTTAAAAACATAGGTGTAATTAGTAAATAAATTATTTTACTTAATTTATAAAAATTAATAAAAATTAATAATAATGAGTGTTTTTTTAATAACTTTTAAAAAAAGATAAAAAATGATAACAATTATTAAAAATTTAAAATAATTAGTAAAGCTTTGTAATAATTTAAAAAATTATATTAATCATTAAATAATTTGTAATAATTAAAAAATAATTTGACAATATTAGTAATAATTAGTAAATGTTACAAATAATTAGTAAATATTATAAATAATTTGTAAATATTAGTAAATTATGATAATTTGTAATAAATTGTAAAAAATACATGAAATACTAAGAATTATTCAAAATTAATGATACTTATTAATATTTCAGTTATAATTAATAAATAACTACTATTACATAATAAATAATTGTAATAATTATAAACAATTAATAAATATTAGTAATAATTAGTAAATAATTTGTAATAAGTTGTAAAAAAATATAAAAAATACTAAAAAATATTAAAAATTTGCTATAAAATGTAAAAAATTTGTAATATTTAGAAATTTTAGTAATAATTATAAAAAAATATAAAATAATTAATAAATAAGTAGTCAGTATCAATAATAATTAGTGAATATTAGTAATACATATTAAATATTAGTGAGAAATTGTAAATATGAATAATTTTTAATAAATTTTAAAAAATGTATAAAATACTAATAATTATTAAAAATCAGTAAAATTTATTAAAAATTAAATTGTAATTAATAAATAATTAGTATTACTTAATAAATAATTATCAAAATTTGTAAAAATTAATAAATATTAACAATAATTAGTAAAAAGTTTTTAATAACCTGTAAAAAATATAAAAATCATTAACATTTATTAAAAATTCATAATAAAAATTCTAATAGATCTGGTATAAGTCCATTCTATATTATGGGTGTTGAAACATTTATTTCATTTACACCATTAATTTTATAATTTTTTAGGGAAGAATAGAATGTCCATTTAATAAATGTGATATTGGGAGATTTAAAACCTTTAATAATGTTGGACTTCATCTACTGTGTTTTGGTTTTTTAATGATTATATTTTTTGGTATCAACAAGGTGAATAAAATTTAGTTGAAAATATATTTTTTTGGTTATGGATCCTTCATTTCATATTTTATTAAATACGGTGTTTGGTCCATCTATTTCGTAAAAAACATCTTAGAATTATATCCCAAATCTTGAATGAGAACCATCTAAAATTTTCAATTAGTTGAAATATTATAAGGAGGCCTTATATCCTTGATGCAAGATAAGAAAACTTGAAACAGTTACAAAATTTTTGGCTATTAAAAAATATTTTGGAATGTCAAATAGTTTTTTTGCTCAAATATTTTCTTTGGTTCAATACTTGATTCGTAATAGAAATAATTTACCTATAAGATTCTATGAAAGTAAGATGTTGGCCCATAATTTGGGTATTAATTATCAGAAGATCCATGCATGTTCAAATGAATAAATCTTATATTACGGTGATTATGAATTGTTAGTTAATTTTCCAACATGTGGAGACTCATGGTGTAAGTAAGAAAAATAGTTAATTTCCTAATTTCCTATGAAACAGTTGAGGTATTTTCTAATTACACCCCATTTAAAACATCTATTTATGTCTTGAAATACATCTACATTGGTGAAATAGAATAAATCAAATATTTTCTTCAGTAAAATATTAAATCATTTATGTGATGGTGATTCATGGAAATAATTTGATCCAATGTTTCCTTATTTTAATTTATAACCTCAAATCATATATTTCTATCTTTCTAATGATGGTTTTTGTCCATTTGGTGCTTATGACAGAAAATATTATTATTGGTCTATTTTATTAACTCTGAATAACTTACCACCTTGGATACTGATGAATGGACCATATATATATTTGTGACTATTAATTCTAGGACATCCAAGGAATAATATAAATTTTTATTTTAAACAACTAATTGATGAGTTAATATTATTATGGAACAATAGTGTAACTACATATGATATAGTTGAAGATCATAATTTTACATTGAAATTTGAATTAATGTGGACCATCAATGACTTTTCGGTGTATGGTATATTATATGTATGGATTAAATATGGTATAAAATCATGTATGTACTGAATGAATAACAAAAAATCATTTATGCTTCTCAATAGAATAAATGATAGTCATTTTGATAGCCATTAGAGATTTATTCCTACAGATCACCCTATTTGGAGGAGTAATAATAATTTTAAAAAAGGTAGAATTTAGAGAGATGAACCTCAATAAGTGCTCTTAGGTATTTAGGTAAAATATATCATCACTTTATTACCTCATATTACTATTCTACAAAATATAAATAAACAAAAACTATATGGTTTTGGGAGAGACCGTAATTTGATAAAGTGAAGTATTTTTTGGTACCTACCATATTGGTCTGTTTTTTCGGATCTTCACATGTTAGATGTAATGCATATTATGAATAGTATTTTTGATAACATATTTTAAACCATGTTGTCCACACTTGGAAAGACCAAAGATAATGTAAAGGTACAATTAGATCTTACCCAAATTTTTAGCTTTACTGAACATAATTTTTTTGGAAAATAAAAGATAAAACAATTTAATGAAGAAAAAATATATTTACACACATTCTAAATAAATTTCTTTATTATTATATTAATGGATTATATATTTAAGGTTACCATATGGTTATACTTATAATTTTTCTCATTGCATCAGAAATGGACATATTACTAGGTTAAAAAGTCATGACTGTCATGCCATAATAGAAAGACTACTATTTTTTAGTCTTAAAGGGAAACTGAAATATTTAATATGGGACATGGTGACTAAAAATATCATATTTATTCTGATATTTTTGTAAAAAATAATATTAGAGGTCTTTGTGTATGCTAATTTTTTTTAATTTTATGTAAATAGAAGAAAATATTCCAACCATCCTTATTTGACTCAATGTAACATTTAATATTAGAATTTTTATATGAAGGTAGATGTGGAGGGCCATTAAAATTCCCATGGATGTACTCATTTGATATTTTTATGAAAATATTTAAGAAGAAAGTACATAACAGATCATCACTTGAAGGGTCAATTGAAGAAGCATTCTTGCATATTGAAATTTCAAATTTATTCTCTTATTATTTTCGATTTGAATATATTTCAAAAGATAATACTATGGGTGAAATGAGGCTAATGTAAATGATTTCGTGGACCATAAATTTTTCTATTTTTAAACATCCCAAGATAGGATTTAGTGGCTTTCATGAATGTTTAATTTTATAAGAAGAACTGCATGGAGATTATACCTATGCTATTCTCAATTATGAATATATGACATGATTTTTGAAGTAAGTAAAACTTTTATTTTTTTTAAAATTTTGAATAGATATTTTTTATATTATTCTGTTTATAGACTATATTATAACAATATCTAAAAAAAATTTATAGAAATTTCCCCGGTTTCTCTTAAAGATCATCAAAAATATAATTTTTCATATTAGTTTCAAATATAGGTATGTTAGGTTTTTTATAGTGGAAAATTAAATAAATTCTATAATGATACCTATTATTAAACATTTTTATTATTCACAGGAAACACAACATGAAAGTAAAATTGATATTCAATTATATGTTCTAGAAAACTATCCATTTAAATTAGTAAAATATTTTAATGGGTATGTGGTTAATTTATTTTGATTTCATACATGAATATATGGAGAATCAACAAAATCAATAAATAGTGGTGTTTGTTTGAATGGATCCCATCATAAAGAAAGTTTTTTTAAATTTTACGGCATAATAGATGAAATAATTGAGTTATTTTATCTTGGGCCAAATTATGTAACAATGTTAAAATGTAATGGGATTAATACTAGTCGAGGGATAAATTTTCATCCACAACATGGAGACGTTGACATTAAATATAATAGACTTATAGAAAAAATGAACCATTTATGCTGGAACTTCATGAAAATCAAGTTTATTATAAAAATTATATTATTGTTTCAAGATATTTAATTGTCTTGTATAGTGTAATAAAAATTAAATCTCCTGAAAGTCAGTTTCTTTGAAATTAAAATGGTTCTATGGATGTAAAAAATATTGAAAATTTTCAAGAAACATCACCAAATACATCTCTTACATGATGAGATATAAACATCAATGATGAAACCCCATATCATTAGATGATGATATTGATAATGTTGATAAATTAATAAAGGATGATGAAACTGAAATTCATATGGAAGTTGATGACGTTGATGAGGAAGATGAATGCATTATCATCGATTAACATGAGGATGAAGATGAAAAATTATGTATTATATTTTGGTAGTTATTAGTTATTTATATTTGATATATGTGTTAAAAATTATTTACAGGTTAGATTATTTTCTTCATATGGATGTAGATGGTCCTGATGATTTATTCTGTTCCCTCATTGATATGGAGGTTCTCGATGATGAGCCCGATGACCATTCATATAGTTTGTAGGATGCATCCGCATCATGACCTATTAGGATGGGATGAGACCTTACTAGATTGATGATTCCAGAACTTATTTCTAAAATACATCCATGAACTTATTTTAATCAAATTTTATAGAGATATGTTAAATTTTTTATAACATTTATTTTATATTATGTTTTTATATTAATTTTTGTAATATTTTTCTGATTTTTTTTATTTTCATAGTTTTTCACATTTAGTTATTGGATAGGATAATGTGATTCTATGAAACTATTTTTATATACCATTGGTGTTATGGGATTAAGTTACCATTTAAATTCAACATCATATTTCTAACATCTAGATAGTAAGTTAATAAATAATATGTTTTATTTAAAATTTATTGAATTAGTAACATGTTGTTTTTAATTATCCTGAATAATTTATGGTCTCTAATCGATGATAGAATGAGAGATCATATTATGGATTTATGATAGATTTTCATAAATGAAAATTTTCATTGGTTTTTACATAATATAATAAAGAGATCTATGAGTAGAGATTTTGTTACTATTTTGACTAGTATTGATTCTCTCATCAACATGATTATAAATCAACCCAGGTATGGGATGGATTGTTCTCCTACTAGATAAGAGATACTTTTAAGAAGAGTTTATCATCTGAGCGATAGAACCATGGGATGAAGGAGGTCACACATTGGGTTGAGAGTAATAAATTTGGTATACATTGATGAAATATGGTAAGTAATATTATTTATGAATGTATATATAACTTAAATGTAAAATGTTTCTATATTATATAGGACACTACCAACCCATTTATTATAGATTTAGACATTTATAATAAGATTTACACTAATCCAAATATAGATCAAATTTTTGGTGATAAACACCGCCAAATTATGGTTAGTATTTTTTTTTAAATTTAAATTAAATTATTTTTATTATAATATTAATTTATAATTATATTTAAAGGAAACATTTGAGACAGATACTTCTCATTCATGAAATATTTAATATGAGACCAAAGAATATTCCATGTGCGAGTTAGGTTTTTGTGAGGTATCTTGGTCACATGAGACTATGCATGATGTCAATAATATATGGATGAAAAATATTGGTTAATGATTGAAACCTACTAGTTATTATGTCACTTCTATGATGAGATTGGTTATCTTTAAGGGAGATTATGTAGAGTTGTTATCACCCATTATATAGTATGAAGGGAGGTTGTGAGATCAGTATGAGATGATATAACACAAGCATAGAGAGTGGGAGCATGATCATGAGCAGCGACTTTGGAGATATGATAAGATGTTAGAATATGTGTGATAACTTGCATGTGGTGTCAACATGGAGTTCCCCCTAAACATTTTAGTGATCCACCTCTCCCTAATACTAGCTGATACTAGTTTACTTTTGTAATTGTTATATATTTTGGGTTGATAAACATAATATATGTGAAATGGTATAATTATTCTATGACTTTATTTTTATCTTATATATATATATATATTATTATTATTTTTTAATTTTTTTTATAATTTTTAATATTTACTAAATTATGATGGATTTTAAATCCATCATAATTAAATTTTTAATTTTTTTGTACTTATTTTCATTAGAAATAACAAACCATAAAAAATAATATTTTCTTACAATAGATCATGGTGAATACTCATATTTTCATTGCTGTTTTGTGTGATATGTTTTTTTGCAATGAATTTTCATCACAAATTCCATATAAAAATGAGAATTAATCCCCAAAATCCTTTTTCAAAAGGCTAAAATCAAATTTGTGGGAATTGGATTTCTATTTATTAATTTTCTTTATTACTATGGTAAATTAAAAGACATCACTGAAGTTATATGTATACACAAGCTGAAATACATATTATTAAAGTGTAATTGGGTCTATAAAATCCATGATACTAAAAATAATAAATTTAAATTTTAATTAGTGAACTTATTTAAAATTTTATATAGATTTGAACAAGTTAGTAATTAACCTTTCATATTGTAATCACAAGAAGATATTTTTCTTTTTTACCTTTCCATCAGATCTGAGTGGGCATGTTTCTATGAAAATGTCTAGGAGATGAGTGTTTTTAAACAAACAACATGAACTAGAGGCTATTGAATTTTATCAAGAAACAAATTAATAAACTCACTGTATCTCAATTTTGATAAGATATTAAATGGGTTAGAGATACAATTTATTAAGAAATGATCGATTTTCATGTTTAATGAAAGATATTATTTTATCCCTATTGTTGTGTTTCAATTACAATTTTTACCCATTCAGATATTTATGAAATTCTTAATAAAAATTTCACGTATTTATGGTCTCTTATTTGATTTAAAATACACATGCGTTTAACTACAAATATTTTCTCTAACTACAAACATGTCAAGGGAACATACACAATATCTACATAATTTTGGAGAGGCACCTTCATCTTGGGGTGGAGCTATTCATTAATGTAAATGTTTTCTTGTTTTTAATTATATATTAAACACACACACATATAAATACACACACACACACACAGATATATATATATATATATAATTATATAGGTTTTTTTTCAATAGGATTAGACTCAAATGCTCTCTTTTCTTACAAGAGAGGTCCTAGTCAATGGATTATATCATGAAATAATAATACACCCTTAGAAATATCATTTGATGAGACAAACCATCCAATGGGAGAGGGAGTCCCTGATCTTATTCACCAGTTGGGTCATATGATAAACAACCCATATAAATTTATATTAACCACACATGATCTGGATTCATTCCCCCAGGATAAAACATATTGAATTTCTAGGTAAGTTTTGGTAAGATGATCAATTTTATTTTTTAACTATATTTAAAAAATGATTACATTTATGGAATTTTTTTCTTTAATTGAATAATATGAGAGTGTGACCCAATGATTTTCAGCCATTTTCCATGGATAAATTTTATAATATATGGAAATATTATAAGGGTAGAGTGATGATGGAGTGCTAGGTAGAATATATGGGTTCCCCATACGTTTTAGACATAGTCCCGAGAGGCATTATCCCCTCTCAATGGCATGAGTTGGTTACATATTGATAAATCAAGGAAATTATAGTGAGAATTTCAATTTTGGATTAAATATTTTGAATAATTTCTAATATTTCACATTTTTAAAAATTAAAAATATTAAGTGTAGCTTTTGATAGTACACCTTTCATAGAACCATGTGATATAAGGACACTTTTATAGGCTTGGGACTCATCATGTGTCCCAAATTCAACATGTTGAATTTATCATTTTTATTTTATATATATTTATTAATATGGTTATTTTTGTATAGTTATATATTATTTTTGTATAGTTATGTGAATAATATTAGGCTGATTGATAGAATATTGATACGAATGATGACTCATGATCAAAATGATCATGAGGTTATAGATCTTATAGAAAGTTTTTTCACTTTCTAAATTTAGTCATTTATTTATTACGAAAACGGTTCTTAATTTTAAATACTTATATATATATATATATAATTATATTTATATATTCAATAATGGAAATTTTTGGCTGGGTTAGCAAAGCTGCCAGAAGATTGATGACAACTTTTCAGGAAGAGGGATGAAATATTCCATCAATTAATTAGTCATGATGGGCATGTATAAAATTTGAAATATTCCATAGGAAATACTATTATTATAGTTTTACACTATTGGGATATTTGTCAAGTAATTGTAAGGATGAAATATCATGTGAACAATTTTGAGTCATATATTTGTACATATGAAGAGGTAAATGGACAACTATAAGTTGAAGTAAGGGAAATACTGGAGTATATGCACCGATGTGATTGGGTAGTGGATATTATGATATATATTTTCAATAGAATATTTCTAATTTTATATGAAAATAATTATTTCTACCCTAATTATATTTAGTTTTTACAGGAATCTTCCCCAACAAAAATAAATAGTATCTATGGACATAAATAATGAATCAGATATAGGTGGTGTGTTTTGTTTTATCTTTATTATTTCTCATTCATATTGAATGTTTCATTTTAATTTATTATTTCTCATTCATATTGAATGGTTCATTTTAATTTATTATTTCTAGTGAAGTCACAAATCAACATTATTATTTTATTAAAATTAAATATCACTAGTTACAAGGTCAAAATTGAGTAAATAAACTTTTATTGATTATTATGTTTAAAAGTGTCATTTTTTCCTTCACATTTATAATAAAGGGAAAAATCTTGTAAGTGTTATAAAATCCAATAAATAAAACTTTTAATGGTGTATATATTTAAGATAATGAGCATAAATTTATTTACGATCCTCAAGAATCAATCATGCATCAATCAAATGATCAAATAGCTCATTATGATCAAAAAATCAATTTAATCATTTATTCATTTATTAATATGAAATATCTCCCATTAAAGGGTCAAAACCAAGAATTTTTTTTACAATTTATGTGAAAGACTAGGAGAAAAATCCTCAAATAATTTTTATGTTTTAAGAATCAATTGCAGATCAATCTGATGTACATATTTATTAGTTCAATGAAAAGTATGATTTTATAATATTAATAGCTATTAATATAGGAAAATGCATCAACGTATGGGTAAAACCAATAAAACAGTAGCATATTGATGCGAATATGTAGATAAATGATACTATTTTTGTTTATGATCAGTTAGAATCATTTAAACCTCAATATGATACTTGAGTTTCATAGTATTATCAAAAGAGTCATTTTTCCTTCAAATTTGTAATAAAGTGACTATTCATGTAAAAGGATTAAAAATCAAGAAAACACACTTAGATTTAGATGTCATATTAGGAGAAGGATAATTGAGTCATTTATGATTTTTTGGAATTAACCACATTTCAATCAGATGCTTAGATTTTTTAGTATGGTCAAAATCAAAATTAAACCTTTTAATAATTTATTATAATAAAATTTCTACCATTGTGGTTGGGGGGGGGGGGTTGGGGGGGGGGGGGTGAAAACCAAGTAAACTTAATATGATTGATGTGAAAACCCAGGAGGAAAATATTCAAATCAATTATGATTTATAAGAATCAATAATGTGTAAATCCAATTCCTAGATTTATCTGTATGATGTAAAGTATGATTTAAAATTATTAATAGTTGTCAATAAGGGGAAAGTTACCCGTTTTGGGGTCAAAACAAAGAAAAAAAATCTCATTTTGACATGAAAACTTAGGAAAATTAACATTATGTCATTTATGATATAAAATAATCATTTATAAATCAATTTTATACTTGAATTTCATGGTATTATCAAAAATTTTGTTAATCCTTCACATTTGTACTAAAGTGAAAAATCACATGAGAGGGGTAAAAAATAAGAAAAAATAATTATATTTACATGAAAAATTAATATAATGATCATAGAGTCATTTTTAATATATATAAATAAAACACCCATCAACTAGATTCCAAGGTTGATCAGTATGATCAAAAAAACCATTTAACCTTTTATACGTTTATTAAAATGACATATCTTTTATTAGGGGTGAAAACCAATAAATTGAGTACTAATTTATGTAAAAACCATGGATAAAAATCCTAAAATCATTTTTAGTATGTAGGAATCAAAATCATGTTAATATAATGTTCATATTGATTGGTATAATGGAATGTATGATTTCTCATTATTAAAAATTGCTTAAAAAGGAAAATTAACTTGTGTAGGGTTCAAAATGGATCCAATGAGCCTATATTGATTTGAAAACTTAGAAAAATGATCTTTTTGTCATCTATGATATATAAGAATCATCTAAAAAAATATTTGATACCTGAATTAGTCGGTATGATCAAAATTTTTGTTCATCCTTTTTATATGTAATAATGTGAAAAATCACATAGAAGGGGTGAAAACTAAGAAAACAAAGTTTTATTTATATTAAAACATAATATAATGATCATGGATTTATTTATGATCTATAGGAAAAAACTACACATCAATCATAAGATCATATTGATTGTTATGATCAAAAACACTATTTAAACTTTTATATGTTTATTAAAATGTCATATCTCCCATCATGGGGTCAAAACTGAGAAAATGAGTTCTAATTGATGTGAAAAACATGGAGAAAAAGCCTCAAAAAATTTCTCTTCTATATGAATAAACCATGTATCGATCTGATTAATAGGTTTATTGGTGTGATAAAATATATGATATCACATGGTTAATAGTTGTTAATAAAGGACGAGTCCCCTATATAAGGGTGAAAATTAATAAAATGAGATCATTATTATTTGTAAGCATTGGAAGACTATATATATTCCATTTATGATATGTAGGAATCATTTACACATAAACTTGGTCCACAAATTGCTCTATTTGATTGAAAGTGTCATTTTTCCTTCACATTTTTAGAAAAGTGATGAACCATATAAAACTGGAAAAACCAATAAAACATTACTAGATTGACATGAAAACTTAATAAAATGTTAATATATTCATTTATGTTATATATTATTCAAAAACACACCATTATAATGCTCTAATTACTTGTTATTGTTGAAAACACCATTTAACCTTTCATATGTTTATTAAAATGAAACACCTCCTGATAGTGGGTCAAAACTGTGAAAACGAGTTCCAAATGATGTTTAAACCTAGGGGAACAATCCTAAAATATTTATTGATCTTTAAGAACAAAAAAAATAAAAATAATTATAATATTGATTGGTATGATAGAAAGTTTGATTTCACTTTATTAACAGTTTTTAATAAAGGATAAATCACCCGTATATGTGTTAAAACAATGAAAATGAGCACAGATTGATGTGAAAACACATGATTTTTTTAAATTTAATTTATGATCTATATGAATAATTTACACAATAATCCAATATTATAATTTATTGATATGATAGAAATATTTATTTATACTTTTCATTTATATTAAAGTGTAGAGTCACATAAAAGGTGTCAAGATTAAAAAAATGTACTTTTGTTGACATGAAAACTTCAGTGAATTATCATTGGGTTATTGATAATTTATTAGAATCAACTATATATCAATCCTTTTCTTATATTTCCTATTACGATCTAAGAAAATACTAAAAATTTAAATGTTTATTGAAATGACATATCTCCCACTAGGGGGTCAAAACTGATCAAATGGGTTCCCATAGATATGAAATCCAAGGGGAATAACCCTTTAATCAGGTTTGATATGTAAGAATCAATTACACATCTATATAATGCCCTGATTTATTAGTACAATGGAAAGTATGATTTCACATTATTAAAAGTATCTAACAAAAGAAAAATATTTGGTGTTTGGGTCACAACATAGAAGACAAAATCTTATTTACATTAAAACCTAGGAAAAATATTTTCAAGTCATTTATGATATTTAAGAATCATCGATATATCAATCTGATACATAAATTACTCAATATCATTGAAATGGTCATTTGACCTTCACATTTATATTAAAGTGAAAAATAATATAAATGTGAATAAAACTGAGAAAACACACTTGATTTTACATGTAAACCTTGGTGAATGATCATTAAGTCATTTAAGATATGTAATAATCAATTATGTTTCAAATGGATGGATGGAATGCTCGATATGATCAATAACAAAATTTAAACATTATTACATTTATTAAAATGGAATATCTCTCATAACAGGGGTTAAAACTAAGAAAATTACATTTTATTGAAATGGAAGCATAGGAGAACAATCCTAAAATAATTTTTTATCTATAATAATTGAATACATGAAAATATGACACTTAGACTGATCGTTACGATAAAAATTATGATTTCAGAAGACTAATAGTTGTTAATAAAGGAAAAGTCATCTATATATGGGTAAAAATTGAGAAAATAAGCTCTAATTTATGTGAAAATTTTAGAAAAATTATTTTTCTGTAATTTATGATCTATAAGAATAATTTACACATTAATCTGATACCCAGATTCCTTGATATGATCAAAACTATCCTTTATCTGTTACAATTTTAATAATGTGAAAAATTAGGAAAAAAGGGTAAAAAATGATAAAATACAGTTTTATTGATGTTTAATACTAGTTGAACATCCATCAAGTCATTTATGATCTATAAGAATCAACTATACATCAATCAGATTCTTATATTTCTCAGTACGATCAAAAACACCATTTAACCATTTATATGTTTGTTAAAATGGAATTTCTCCCATATGGGGATCATAACTAAGAAAATAAGTTCTGATTGATGTGAAAACCTATAATAATAATCCTTAAATCATTTTTTGTCTCTAGGAATCAATCTTTCATCAATCTGATTCTCAGATTGATTGGTATGATGGAAGGTATCATTTAACATTTTTAATAGTTTTTAATAGAAGAGAAAATCACCTATATAGTGTATAAAAATAATAAAACGATCTTAGATTAATGTTAAAACCTATAAAATGATGTTAAAGTCATTTATGATCTATATGAATAATCAAAAAATCAACATGATACCCAAATTTCTTAGTATAATTGAAAGAGTTATCTTTCCTACACATTTGTAATAAATTGAAAAATAATATAAAAGAGAGAAAGAGAAAGAAAAAAAATTTAGACTAAAAAAAATATGGATAATGATCATTGAGTCATTTTTGATGTATAGGAATTGAACTTGTATCCATTTGATGCTATAATTTATTGGTACAATCGTAAACACTTTTTAACATTTTATACATTTAGTAAAATTTTATATCTCCCACCAGGGGGTTTAAACCAAGGAAACAAGTTCCTATTGACATGAAAACGTAGGAGGAAAATAATCAAATCATTTTTGTTATTTAGGAATCAACTAGACATCTATCCGATTCCTATATTGATTGGTTCAATTGAAATTATGATTTCAAATTGTTAACAATTGTAAATAAAGGATAAATCACCAGTGTAGGGGTAAAAAATGAGGAAACAAGATTGGATTAATGTGAAAGATTATGAAAATGATCTTTATTTCATTTATGATATATATGAATCATCTTGCAGTTGGGGGCTTACCCGAGTTGTAAATCCTCCTTGTAATCCTCATCAGACGCGGGTTTAAATCTGAGTGGGAGTGAATTTCTGCTAGCAGGTGGTGGCACATGGATGACATAGGCTGGCGGTGATATAGGCATGATTCAGGAATACTGTGACGTAGGCATAATGTATGTATAATTCTACACTAGTCCTTCAGGAAATTTTTTGGACCGTTGGGCTATGTAATGGTCTATATTCCCACCGAGCCTTCATGCCATGTATTGAAAAAATAAGGCTTGATGGGTGGTAAATCCCAAAGGGGGAGGGGGGGATATGGACTGACTTTCTAGCCTATGTGTGTGGTGTGTGTGTTTAATGTAATTTTAACTCCAAGAACCTAATATATATGAATCATATACATATTATTATGATACCCAAATTTCTCAATATTATCGAAAGAGCCTTCTACCCTTCTCATTTTTAGGAAAATGACCACTCATGTAGATGGGATAAATACAAATAAAAATCACTTAGATTGACATGGAAACTTTGGAAAATGATCATAGAGTCATTTGTGATATGTATTAATCAATCATAGAATAATATTATTCTCAGAATGTATGATATAATTAAAAACACCATTTAACCTTTAATACATTTATTAAAGTTAAACAATTCTTATTTAGGGGTCAGAATTGAGAAATTGAGTTATAATTGAAATGAATACCTTGGAGAACAATCCTTGAATCAATTATGATCTATAGAATTTGACCAACCAATTTCAATGATATTTCTATTAGTTATAAAATCCATGAACATTTATGAGTTCTACTAAAGTGTTAATAAAGGATATATTTTATTAGAACCATGTTAGTATAAATAAAATGCTAATATTTATTAGGACTAATTTTTAGTGCTCATAAGAGATCCATAAATATTTTGAAACTTTTTTAGGGAGAATAATCACTACCTCAGACTAGCCAAGGTCATGATGTGCCTCTAACAATGTAACCACCACCTTGGTCCAACCAAGGTCAACCACACTCCTCTAGAAAATCCTACTACATATAACTGAATTTATTATGAATTAATTTATGTGGAGAAAAATTAAAACCCCTGCCTATCATTTTGACATTAAGTTACCTTACTACTACTCTATTACATTTTTCTTTTTATATAGTGATATATATATATATATAATATCTTTAAATACATTTTTATATGTATATTTATAAACATTTTTATAATCGATTTATATACAGATTTTATATCTATATATAAATTTAAATTTGTATAAGGTTTTTTAATATATTTATAATATTTGTTTGTAGAAATTTTCATATTTTATTTAAATACATTAAAATATACTTATTACTTGACATAAATTTAATAATAATTTAATTTTTAAACTATTTAAATAAAATTGATAATAATTCTAGATTGTAATATGATTTGTATTTTTAAATATAAATTTTATGTTAAAAAATAGTTTAATATATTTATGTATTTATTTGTATATACATAATATTTATATATTTTTTAATATATATAAAATATTAAGTACACTTCCTCATAAAATTATAAATACATTTGTAGAATATAAATTATATAATATGAAAGTAAATATATAAATTTAAATATGAATTATGTTTCTTGTATTTATGTATTTATTTATAAACATAATATTTCAAATTTTATAATATGCCTATGGAATTATATATATTAATTATTAATAAATAAATAAAATTAATATAAATATATATTTATATAAATTTTATTTAGAATGTATATATATATATATAAAATTAAGGACATTTTTTATGAGTACTAAAAAGGTAAATAAAAATGTGACCCTTTTTCATTACTTAAAAAAGCATATAATGGTTTTCTCTTATCAATGCTAAAAGGCCCCGAGAGTGGGTAAATTTTATCAATTCTTTATTTTACAGCTGATAAAGGGTGATATGGATCACTATTTTTTTAAAAACATTTCCTAAAAGGTTCCCCTTTTATCACTTTTTAAAAGCATTGATAGAGGAATCACTGTGCTTTTTAAATTTTTGTTTTAGTGAATCCCCTTAAAAAATTATTCTGAAACAATTGAAACCTTCAATTCCAAAAAACCATTCTCATTATAGATTAATAATTTATCATTATCTACAATAATATAAAGAATGAAACATGACTCTGTCTTGGTTCACGATAAATTTGTGTATCATAAATGAAAACATTAGAGAAAAAAATTATTCAATACAAAATTTCCACTGGGAAAAAACATAAAACCAAAGAAATCAATTTTGTTGTGAACTTATAATATTTCAATCACCACATACAATATAACATATGAACTGAAAAAAACTACCCACTCTAGGAAACTTTTATCCAAGTTTTTTATCATTGAGAAAAATATTAAGACACTATTTAATAAAAAATAATTTAAAATTATTTATAAATCTCATTACATGTGATAATAATTTTAAAAAATATATCATGTGATTTTTATTATATAAAATTAATTTTAATTAAATTTTAATAAGAAACATAAATAAGTGGCAAAAAACTTTTTCAATCAGAAATATGGAAACACTTAAACATTATCACTTATCATAACGGATTAATAAGATATTTTATATATGTGATTCCAAATAAAAATTTCAATAAATTATGTAATATGAATTCTATCCAGTTTTTTTATAAATAAGACCTCTAATGTGTGTGTAATGATCTAGGCCTCTGAAACACTATTTTGTTTTGGAAAACACTTTTTATTTTCATTTTTTTTGATTTCCTATAACTTACTCAACCAAAGTCCCATAAATGGCCTTCTTAGAAATATGGATTATATTTCCCCTACTAAAATTTACAAAATGGAATCCTATCCAGTGCACCCCATCACCTCATTCTCACCTCTTATTACCTAAGAGGCCACCAACTTGTGAAAATGTCCTGAATGAAACATTGATGTGCTTATTCCCATTATATCATAACCATCAATAATAATAAATAACCAAATAAAATACATACTATATAATCAGAGTATGCATAATAAATAAAACATACTTTCTATAAAAAAATAACAATAAAATTTTTATATTCATACATCCCAAAAAACTTCCCATTTTACTAGTCACAATATAAAACAAATGAATAAAATTTTTTTAGGATGATCTACTACAACCCCGCGCCTCACCTCATGCTGTTGGAGTTGGTTCCCTATTAATAATAAATTTTAAAATTTTAGGACCTATATATTTAATGATATGGATATTAATAAATTAAATATCACATATTTATTACTATTTTTTGTAATATTAATGTGATAATTTCCTAGAGTATCTGTTGTATTACAAAGGCATAGAAACTGTCCACTATGATGAGAACCTTAAAGTACTGTGATGGTATTCAGAAATTATGTTCTATAGTTTTTATAAAATTCTATTATGATACACATAGATTTTTTTGAATACCATGTGTTTTATTATCATATGTGGTTGAGAATTCCTCTTATGGATGTTACACTTACTACTATATAAGATGGGATATTATGAGGACATTCCTGCCAATAGGAATTATATGTGTTTTCATATCATTGGATATTCATTTCTGTGAATGTGAGTAATGATACTTATATATGAGAGTATTATTAATTCATATAACGAGTCATGTAATTTGATGTGTTCATAAAAACAGTGATGATATATGCTCATTAAGTGGTACAGAACATTGGGTGCATCACTAGTGATATATCATTAATGAATAATTCAACATAGTTTTTATCCATTCCTTTTAAGGATGGTGATATCTCAGACCCTTTAATTGGAATGAAACTATAAAAATAAAATTTCAAGGCCATTTTAATTTATGGGTTTATTTTGAAAATTAAAATAAATATATATCGATCATATAGGTTGATGACATGAGTATTAAACCTATATGATTTTTGATATCCAGAAAAAGAGATTATATTTCACAGTGATCATTTTTATGTGATTCTTATCATTTCAACATTTACTTCTTCCTCTATGGGTGCCTTTACATATTGTTAGGTACTGATACTGGAATTCAGTAAAGACCACTTAATGACACTAAGGAAGGGTATTAGAAGGTTACACATTTAGTATTTTTATTGATCTTAGTTGAATTCTATATGAATTTAATAATTGAAATAAATTATATTCAACAGTCTGAGAAGTAATATTTATTAAGGAAATATTGATCACAAATATGTAGTCACTATATTTATATGATTTTAATATTAAATTAATATTTATTTTTGAGATTGGGAATATAATTTTTATGTATTTATCAAATGAATAATATTTATTTGTTATTCAAGGTTTGATAAATTCCTAGGAAGGTGTATGGGTTGATTTATATGCATGGTAATAAAAATGATATTATTAATAAATATCATTTAAATAAATAAAAAATTATTTATTTAATGAAATGATATTTATTTTCACAAGTTAGTGCGTGCCATTATATTAAAATAATAATATTATTAGCATAGGTAATATATTAGGTTTATTATTTTGATTAAGGACCTTTTTTAATTATCAATATTAAACCCTATCTTTCTATATAGCCACTTATATCATTTTAGATAATGTGATAAATCATTTGTGTTATGCAAAACCCTTTTTATCACTATATAATAATCTCAGTAAAGAACATATCTAGGGATTATCTCAAGGTCGAGAGGATTTATCCACCTCTTTCCTCCCTCTCAATATTGAGATAATGAAAGAGAAATGATTCTTAAGATTGAGGGATTATTTTATGATCAAGAAGAGAAATGCATGGGGAATGGATCATGCATGCTAGTACTCGATGTTCCATCGGCATCGTTCATAGATCAATGAGCATGTGTGCATCAGCAATAGAGGGATTCTATTTTAGATCATATTAGAATAATAGTGATAAAAATCTATTTGGGATTTATTGATCAATATCAACATCGATGAAAGATATCTAGATCAAGATATTTTATTATTATTAAGTTAATTATAAATTTTAACTGAAAGATCATCTCATCTTGGTTCTAGGATTATTATTGTTCGTTATTTGGGAACATTTATTATACATGATTATTAATCTTCACGTTTTTTATAATTATTCAATGAATCATATAAAAAAATAAGTTGATCATGGTCCCAACATCACTTCTGCTCTGTCTGAAACCTTCATGTGGTATCAAAGAAGCCATCTGGAGGTGTTGTGGGATATTTTCAAAAGTGATATATCTTCTGTATTAAACTTCATATAACCAAGAATAGGTAAAAAACATATAAAGAACATATAAATAACCCTTTCATAGGTTCTAGGGATTCTTTCCAAATAACATGAGACTATACGGTGTGTAACCAAACTATACACAATGTATCCATATTCACTATAAGAGGACACAATAATGATAAACATGGAAAGTCATGTGTAGAATTACTTGTAGTCTTTAAACAAAACATGTTGACAAGGACTATATGTCACATAGGTTTTTGAACTACTTACCCCATAGAAATCATATACACCATATAACACCACATGGTTAGAAAATAGTGTGGTTAGATATATGTCATTCATTTATTAAATGTCATTTAAGAACTTAAAACTAAGAAACATTGGCTAGATGGAGTTATATGGTTTGTATCTAGTTTATGTTCCATGTAACTAATAAATTCCCAATGCGTACCCATTTTTGTAGAGTAAAAACCAATCTTGGATATACACCACATAATTAATTTTTTTTGTGAAATAAAATTAATTACATCATTAAACCTAAATAACACATGTCCATGTGTCATAAACTAAAAGTACTCTCCTTATGATTGGGTTTAGATAATTTTAAATTCAAAATTAATTTACAAATTTAATTTCAAAATTACATGTTGTGTATATTCGTTACACACTTTATAATTCATGTGTATTAAAATAGGTACAAAGATCAAAAATTAATATGTGTTCATGTATTTTAAATTAATAGTACATGTTGTGTAATTACTTGAGATGCCATATATACTACATAACGTGTGAATACATGGTACATGACCACAAAAGTCACCACATATTTTGAATTATCACATTCCATTTTGACTCTGAGTTCATACATGTACTCAATTAATATAAATAAAATTAAATACAATCATTTAATTGAACTTTAAAAAATGGAATTTTCAAGTATCTCCAAGACTATTTGGATTAATAATTATGATATATAATTAATTTAATTTTTTTTCTATTAATTGGTTACTCAATATGTATTTAATTTAATTAAAAAAATCAGTTAGAAATTTTTAATATCATATATGAATGTGATGAAATTTCATATATGTGACTAATCATGTGTTTGAAAAACCATTGTATTCATTTTATTTATATTTAATTCAATATTATTGCATGGGTTTTAATATGTGATAATATTTTATTAAATTAAAAATGATGGATTATGAGTTATACCTTCCTCCTTTATTATGTCAAACCCATGAGTCCATGGATTGTTTTATGTATCCCTTACCCATGGTTTTCATCACATGTGTGGGAGTATAAAGCATGTAAAGGATGAATCTCAAACGATATGAGGTGGTTTAGAACTCAATATGAGTTTAAAATAACCTAGAAGTTAATAATTTTAATGGAGAAATTCTATAAATTGTTCCAAAAACCAACTTAATAATTTTTTTCTCTTGGGTTGAAGGTTGATTTATTTTCTTCAAAATAAATCAACCACTAGAAATCACATGGTCAAGTCACTTTTTTTTTATTTTCTCAATGTGCTTGGTTATCATTTATGTTATTCATGTTTATATGATGTTATAAGTTATCACATAATATTAAATTACATGAAATGAAAGATAAAGAAAAATAAATGGATTACATGTAAGTATTTTAGAATAACATGGTTAAATAATTATGCAAAATAAACATTATATTAACAACAGTTGTGAATTATAATATAAGGATATTTATATAGAAAATAAAAAAAAAATTCTCAAATAAATATTATGTCTAAAAATCGATCCATTATTTGTGTTATGAATGTAACTATCGATCAGAGTGATTTAAGGACTAAAATTAGGTTTAATTCAATTATTAGGAAAGTATAACAAAGGTTTTTGTTCTAGTTGACTATGTTACATCAAAGTTTGATATGCAAATAAGGACTTTGTGAAACATATAGGCAAGTGTTTAAGAAATATTAATCAAGATATCCATATTGGGTAGTCCATACAAAAAGTCAAGGAGATGTGATTTTTTAGTTGGTAGGACCACTAATCTAAAAATTATTGAATAACTTATCAAGACAATATTTGGGTCATGAGGATGAAAATATGGATACTTTCCACTAGAATTTTCAAATGACAAAACATTTGGAGTCAAATTGTTTGGGATATTGATAGTTGAAAAAATAATGGGAGAATAATTTGATAAATTAAATTATTTCATCTCACATATTTTGGTAATAAAGAAAATTTACTAAATCAAATTTTATTTGATTTTATAAAAATGTAAATTTCATCGATATCCCTTTGATATATATTGGATAAATATAACCTACTCTCTAGTCGTATCTTCTAAGAGTGGTATAGGAAATTACAAATCATAATACACTACGAATGGAAGATTTATATATTGGAGGCCCTGGTTCTTGATCTAAATGCTACAGAGGAGAGTGAAGAAGAGACATTTTCATCTTAAAACACTTGAATGATACACTATATTTATAGTGTTTAATTTTACCATCAATTTGTGATGAACTCCAAATGTAAAATGACAAAATGGATCCTTATAATATGCTTAACCATCTTCATGATATTTATAAAGAGATACCTATACATGATCGGTTTGAGATCTCTAAGGAATTCATTACTTGAAATCTAGGAGAGGGTGTTCTATATGGACCTAAAGTGGACAAGATTATTGGATATATCAAGTATTTAGACATTCTAGGGTTTAAGATATCTGATGAATTGTACAATGATCCTAGATTTTACTCACTCCCTCATAGATTATCTAGATTTATTGTGAATTTTAATATAAAAAACATTGTGAAGAAACTTGTAGATATCCTTACACTACTTCACTAGGTAGATATGTAAGTGAAGTATGGAAAACCTTATATCCTTATGTTTTATAATATTAAAGGTATTGTGGAAGGATATAAGACTAACTCTATGTATAATAAATCTTTTAAATTGCCTTCTAAGAAGAGGAAGATCAATAAGAAATAAAGGGACCAAGTTTATTTTTATTTATCATATGAAAATATGGTCCATTAGAAGAAGAATTGAACTATGAAATAGAATCAAACAGAGGCTTTATGGGTTTTCATTATTATGTGAAATTTTTCTTTTTTTAAAAATTGTGTATTATATATTTCTTTTGGGGTAGAATTTGTATCGAATTATAGGACCCTAGTAGATTTAAAAGAGTTGCAAGGGGATAGGTGGATCTATAAACTGCTAATGATGATAGTATTTCTATAATAGTTATTGGAGAATATCACCTCATATTGCCTATAATATTGATCTTGGTTTTAAAGAACTGTTATTATGTGATAAGTGTTACAAAAACCATCATCTCAGTCTCATGTCTTGATATGTACAATTTTTTTTTTAAATTTGGGAATAAAATTTGATGCTTTTAAAAATATAACATATGCTATGATATGTTACATCTTAATAATGATCTTTATATATTGGGATATGAAAATAAATTATATAAATTGATAAAGAATCTATATTGAATGACTCATATCATTCTAAACTACGAAATCACTGGCTAGATCATGTAAATGAATATAGATTGAATAAATTATATCAAGATGGGAATATAGATTCCTTTGAAATAAAAATACTTAGTATATGTCACTGTTGTTTTCAAGGGAAAATGAAAAAAACATCATTTTTTTGAATGGGTGAAAATGATGTAGAGATTAATAAATGGGTTCATATAGAAGTGTGTGAGATATTTCCCATTTAATCAAGGGGTAAGAATTAATAATTTCTAACATTTACTAATGAATTTAGTAGATATAATTTTTTCAAATTAATGACATATAAGTTTGATTCATTTAATGAATTCAAGGAGTTTAGGAATGAAGTTGATAATCATATTGGTAAGAATATACAGTAGCATCAATCCGACTATAATATAGAATATCTTAACCAAGGGTTCACTAATTATATATTGGAGTTTGGAATTTTATATAAAATCACTCCACATTATACAAAATAATGTAATGGTGTAATTTAAAGGAAGAACCAAAATTTTCTGGGCATGGAGAGATCAATGATGAGTTATATAGGTCTTTCATTATCATTTTTGGGGTATCTATTATAGATAACAATCTACACTCTAAAATGAGTTCTAAATAAAGTGGAAAATGGAGTACCATTAAAATTATCTTGTGGAAAGGAAACCATTTTTTCTTATATATATATATATATACTTATGGATGTGAAGTATTTATTAAGGCCAAATTAGTTAAAAAAATGAATCACAAGGAACTATGTGTATCTTTATAGGATAAGCAATGGAAACTAAATTCTATCACCGATACAACCCCTCAAAAAAGAATATTATAATGTTTAGAAAATATATATTCCTTGATAAGAGCACATATCCAAAGGATATAGCATGATTATGATATAATTTGATGAAGTCAAAGATTAAGATACAAAATAGTTGGCATAAGAACACATTCCATAACACCCAACAAAAGAGGACGTTCCATAGACACAAGTTTTAAATTAAAGAAATATATAAGTTCAAGTATAATAAATATATGTTTTTACTATTACCACGTATTATGAATAATTATTGATTTTTATTAATGAATATATCTCCTTCAAGGAAGTATTAATTGGAAAAAAATATTTAAGATGTAAAAAATCCCTAAATTATAATATTAATTCTATGTACTAAAACCATGTTTGATTTTTTGTAGCTCCTCCAGTGGATGTAGAGACTATTTATTAAAAATATGTATTTATAAAAAATGGACATTTAAGGCAGAGTCAGTACCTATAATGCTAGACTAGTTGCAAAAGGGTTTAAATAATGTCAATGCATTGAAAGTGATGAAACCATTTCACCAGCTACTATGCTGAAATACATTATAATTATACTTTTTATAACTTCTTACCATGATTATGAGATTTGGAAAATTTATGTCAAAAAAACATTCCTTAATGAAATACTTGTATAATATGTATATATGGAATAAACCGATGGGTTTATGACTCCAAAATATTTCAATAAGGTTGGAAAATTACAAATATCTTTTTATGGTTTGAATCAACAATCCAAATCATGGAATGATAACTGTGATAAATCTATAAGGGGACATGGATTCATAAAGTATGAATTAGGTCCTTTTATCAATAAATGGTTTAGTTAAAGTATAATAATTTTCCTAATATTATATGTTGATGATATGATACTTATTGGAATCGAGTTACTAGCCATATATTCCATTATGATATGGTTGGACACATGAATCTTCATGAAGGAGTTTTGTGAATATGCACACATTCATGGGATCAAGATCCATCCTAGTAGATCCAAGTGGATTCTTGGAAAAATTCATGGTAAATACATTGAGAAGATACCAAAGATATTTTTTATATAAAAATCCAAGTGGGGCTTGTTTTTGGAGTCACATGGAATGCATCTCTAAAAAAAGTTTCCTCCGACACATAAGGAGTGACGGAGGATATAAATAATTCCATATACATAATTGATTGGATCAGTTATGTATGATATGATATGTTCTAGGATTGATGTTTCACAAACCTTTATAATAGTTGGTAGATGTCAATCAGACCTAGATGAAATCTTTGGCTAGTAGTCAAGATTATCCCAATGTATTTGAGGCATAATATGAAACTCTCTGTTTTGGTTTCCACTTAATAGTGCATCTAGGTAGTGCACTACATGATCTTCGGCATGACTTCCTATACAGAAGAGGCTCCCAACTAAAAGAAAGATCCTAATCCAAATAATGGGGAGACTATTACCTCAAATCAGAGTTATAAAACTTTGAAAAAAATAACAAAATCATTCATCACATAATTTGAGTACATATAAATTAGTAAACAAAAATGAAATAATAAATGAGTTTTTTTATATTGATAGAAAGTTATAAAATACACATCAAATAATCACCCACTAGGTCGATCAGTAATACAAAAAAAACAAACTGATCCTACTACCATCCTTGGGACTCAATGCAACCAAGTTTCCATATACTCATCGAACTACCACAACTTGATCCACTACACATCCAATTCTCAAATTAAAATATAGATATAAGGTCTACATGTACACCCAAGTGCCCATGCATAATGTGAGAAATAAATCTTAGTATGGTCTCACCAATTTCCCCCAATATACACCATCATATTGTGTATGCATGAGGAAAATAGACATGTCACACAAGTGTGTTGAACACAGTGTGATAAATAGGCCACCCAAACTCATGATGCCTCAGGTCAATGATTGCTAACAAATCCATTATGATATCTAATCACACTTTCTTTATAACGACGTTGTAATCCACTATGTTTACTTATCACGTTTCATCAAACCTATAATGTATCCCATCTTATACCGGGATACCCTAGGTAGGAATCATCCAAAACCTCAACATGCTTCCTGAAGGAACATGGTACTGTATCACATTTAAAAACCTGACCCAATTCCTAATAACTCAAATTAGGTTATATTTTTCATGTCTCAATTAATACGATGACCCAACCCTCTTACCAAGGGCGGTCCACTACCATTACAAAAAACCTCATCACTCAATGAATGGTAAAATACCAAAACATAGACTTATCAAGGAAATGTCTATCATGAACATGAGGAATCCGTATCACTCATGATAGTCTAGCCAGTGCAATCTCACTCATAGTGGGGCTAGGCCCTAGGTACCTTACCCCCACTAGGTCTGTCTCCTATCATAAGAATGAGAACACACATACTCATGCAACAACACATAGGGCCTACAACCCATCAAAAAACTCATCAGCTAATACCATGGAACTAGTTTCTCAATAACTAGCCCATCATATGAAGACATCTCATATCACCCATAAGGGTGTCCAATGAGTCCTCCAGAATTTTCAAAGTATCTACCTGTTGATTCCATCTCACACTCATCACCCATAAATTTCACCATATCCCAAAGGATCCTACTAACATATAATTCAACAGGTTAGTCCATTTCATCTACAAAATTCCCCATGATTATCTATCCCACTACCCATGGAACTACACAAGCTATCCATTTCCAATCCCATTAGTCACCTTATGCCATGTCCCAAACAAAAACCCACAATCCTACACCTAGGTACCATCTCACAACTCCTAAGGGAGACATCTCAGCTCATAACCCATAGAAAAACCCTCTCTATTATTCCATTATTGTACTGAATGACTCTGCCACTCAAAACTATAACTAAGCCTCAAAACACCCCCATGAGGGTGTCACTCACTAGGCATGTGTTGTACAATCATCTAACCAATTATCATTAGGCCAATACCACTTAACTATGAATCTAGACCTAGGAAAACCATCCAAGGCAACCCAAGCAACAAATTACAACTTATTAAATACCTAAAACCTCATATAAACTCAACCTATATCTTTAGCCCTTTGAAATGTAGTCACAGGGTGATCCCAATTTCCTAAAGTACTCTACAACACTTATCCTAAGCATAGGATGCCCAACACCATCCAATATATTTATATAAGGTATGTTGAGTCACTATTTATTCAAACCAGTCTTATAAATCATGTATGATATTGTCAATCATACATAAAATGTCATGGGAACATGTATTAATTGGACTAATAACCGTGAACATAGAGTTAACCCCTCGCCAAGCTCCAATGATCATTGCTCATGCCCGTCTATGCCTCATTTGATCCTGTATCAACACCCAAGCTCTGATATCATTCCATAAACCATAAATTATTATTTATTAAAAATTATAAAAATTATTTAATTTAATCCAAGGATGAATAATCGATGGAAAACTCACCGAGCATTCTCATTACACAAAAACCACCCAAAACCCTAGGCATTCATCCTCCCATGTCCTCCTCTATTTACTAGACATGAAAAGCCCATCATCCTCACCTAATTACACCATGATAACGGGGAATAAACAATTAAAAACCATCCCAATAACACCAAAAATAGTAGTCTACAAAGGGAAATAAGAATAGAGTAAGAACCAAATAACCACACCTAAAACATCCATTTAAATGCATAAAGGCCTATCTCCCACCATGGTGGAATAAATGAGGATAATGGAGGATGAAATTAATCTGAATGGACTCTCCTCAACACCTCTTTTACCCTAAAAATAAAAGGGTTATGAGATCAAAAATATGGGTCTTACCCTGATTAAAAAATATACCATTATATCATTCACGATGTGAGTAAAATGATTGAAACATGAAGCCTTACTTCACATGACATATTCCTGGCATGACCATGGGTCCAAGTGTAAAGAAATCCAAGGAATATGGCCCTTCTAAGGCCCTATGTTCCTTATGAGGGACTATGTACCTTTATATAATGAATCCTCATGAGAAAATCCCTTCATGATTAAAAGCACACCTATGCAGAGGAGGATCCAACCTCGTCCTTCCATGTTCACGGTGCAACTCATATGGGTCACATTGTGAAATGATACAAGATGATAAAATTTAGGGATATGACACCCATATTATATTCCAAGGATTCCCTATTATCTCAGAACACTACACATGCCCCATTCCACATCCTAAAACATCTTCATGAGATGTTCTAATGCTCAAAGATTCAATCCAAACCCCAATTCACCATATGGATCCTACTTCAGATTAAAAACTCAAGTTTCATCCAAATTTCATAACCTATAATGATTCGGGTCATTATAATATCCCCAATACAAAAATTATCATCCTTGATAGGCCACAACACTCATCTAGTTTTAAAATCTAACCTACCATGATAAAAAAAATCACTGAGGACTGACTATGTTCCATCTCCGAATACCAAAAGTGTTTTCACTACTCAAATCCAAACATCGAGCATGATACACACCATAATACAATCAAACTACTTAGAAACAACACTAATATAAATAATTCAAACACTATAACCTTCTCTCCTAGGTTAATAAAGATTCATTCATCATCTCATTAAAAGGATTATGGTTCTCCCCATCCTAAAACTATGCTCCAAATAGCTGATTCCAAACTTTGATGCCACCCACTATAAGAGTAACTTACCCAAACCTACTCTAGTATTATAATGAAATTACTTATATGGTTTCCACCTCACCACATCTGACTCTCCAAAAAATAATAGTTGGTATTCCTTTAGAAATGTTTTGCTGAAAATGATCGACAAATCACACTGATTCACTACTACACCACCTTGCTCAATCCTAATGCCATAACTCCTAAAATATCTATAGATCCTACAACTAAACTCCCAAAAGTTTAAACCTAAAACTTAGTGTAACTAGATGGTTGGATCAACAGCCACCCACATGAACTGTCATTCACTCACCATAATCATTGGAATATTCCCGACTCTACTAACTCTAAGATTATACTGCAACTCCAACCTAAGCCTGAGGATAATGCACCGAATACACCTGATGGTACCTCAAAATCCAAATTCTTTTATTTTATAATGATCTAGACTATATCAAATCTTTCATGCACATTTTCATTCCAGTTTAACCATTACCAACTCTCAAAATGGTCTTACGACATTCATGACTCATCTAATGTGAGGGTAATTCACCCGTGATTGATATGATATTCCCCACAATTGGAGTATCATTATCATTGCTTGGATTAATCAAACACCTAATCACCATGGCCCAATATCTATCCATTACCTAATAAATTAATAGATATGGACAACCCTCTCATACCCCTTGCGCCACCATGAAACATGAACCACCACCTGTCCCCATACTACCTAGAAGGACATCCTAAATATTTAACAAATCTCTCACAATGAGGGTCATGTACACTAATAACCAATAGTGAAATCCCAACCATATAGACTCCCTTACACATCTACTTGAGAATAATCCCTAATGGTTCCATTATCACTCATATGCTACACCTCCCAATCTGTGATCACCCATTTCTGAATATTCAACAAGGACTGAACCGAGATAGGTGGTGCTATAATGCCAAAATTATTCACTAATGTATTCTCCACTAAATAGATACATCTCCCAACTCACTAAAACTTATGTCACATTGGTTAAATGTATCCCACCACCACACAACCACTATAGTAACACTTGGGTATGTCCATATCCTAAATAATTCTCAATGGATCCACACACAACCCATTCATTAATACATGAACTAAATGCGTACCACGTGCACCTAACATGGAACTTCCCTCATATTCCATGACTTTATCCCCAAAAGGATAACCAATTATTACTCTCCTTCTCAGGTAAAATTAATTCATTAATAATCCTCTCATTGGTTCTCACCCTCTATCCACCTTGATCTCACTGGGATATAATGGGAAAAAACTCCCTTACAACCCGATCACACAACCCCCATCAAACTATAATGATTATAATCACATTTAACCTAGGATCATGTTTTAAACCTATAGAACATGATCCACTGTATGTTAGCCTCATCTAATAGCCTAATGCATCTCACCCATTCAAATATTAAGAACAAGGTCACCAAATGGATAAGAATAATTTCAAACCATGAGAACTTATAAATGCACAAACTATTCCACCAAAGAAAATCCAAACCAACAAGGTTGAAATCCAACTAATCCTACCCTCTCACCCAACCATTATAAAATGTGCACCTCATGATATGTATGCCACAACCACAAGGAAATTTTTATTACTTTCACGAAAAACCCTATAGGTTTCTACATCCACAGGGTTCAATTATGTATAATTACACCAAAAATATATATGAAAAAACAACATATAAGCTTGTATTGATACTTTAATTAATTGAATCACATATTAAAGGTAACCAATTCCCTTCCTCATATCCTTCATGAAACCTTCAATTATTTTACTAAACCACCAAGGGTCCCTACACATCCTTTTTCCAAAGAACTATGTATCCATCACCAGATAATTTCTTATAGAATGATTCACTTGATATGGAATTAAATAAAATACTACAGTTTATCTAAGTATAATTCCACCATAACGGTATACAATAAGACTTCATAAAATATTTCAATGAATATTTAAACAACCGAACCCCAACTGCCAGAAAAAACTACACATAAAAATATGTATGTCATGTGAATCCTTCATGATAAGTATGATTTATGTACATGTGATACTATACAATGGGATAATAAAAAAACCATAAATAATAATATATGGTAAACACATATTATTCAATTAACATTGAAACAATAGTGGTACATAAAAATAATAATAATCCCATATGCCTGGTAATCAGAAATTCCAAATAGAAATATGTTCATGGATATCTAGTCTGTGGTCCATCATAAGATTTAACAAATTCCTACACCACATGTTTACCATCTACCTAAATCGTAATTAAAAAAAAATATTTGTTACCATTTTTTAATACCTCAATCCAATAGTCGCTCAATAGTGCCCTAGGTTAATTCACCGCATGATCTCCTACATGCATCCCCATATGCTGGGGGGCACTGACTAGTGGCAAGGGACTAATAAAAACAATAGGGAGACAATTACCTTGAATCAGAGCCACAAAATGGTGGAATAAAAACAAAAACATCCATCAGATAATAATAGTACACATAAATAAATAAATGGAAATGATATAATAAATGATATGATGTTATAAATCCCCTTGGTTATATAATACATACCAAATGATCTCCCAATCAGTAGATCACACATATAATTAAATAAAAGAAAAAAATATAGACATTGGCCCTACCACTATCCCCAAGATACCGTACAAACCTATCTCCACACACTTATTGATCCACCCCATCCCGATCCACAACATATCTCATACTCTACCTGATCATTAGAAATATGGTATGTACATGAACTTGAGTGGCCATAAAAGGTGTGAGAAATAAGTCTCTATAGGGTCTCATTATGTCTCCCTAGGATACACAATCATATACATGTATGCATAAGAAAAATAGACATATCAGACAAGAACTCAGGACATCGTGTGCTAATTAGGACACCATAACTCCTTGTGCATCAAGTCACCATGTTATAACTAAGACAATATTGTACTTAATCATACATATTTTTACATCATAAAAAATTGCCTATGTCACCTCATCCCATGTTATGAAACCCATAACACAACCTTACCCATACCCGGAGACTCAGGGTAGGTGTTGTTTATTACCACAGATCGTACTAGAAGAGTTAGGACATACATTATTTAAAACATCAAACTAATACCTAATTGAATAGGGTATGATGTCACATCTAAAACCTTGACCCACTACCTCATCACTTAAGTTAGGGTCCATTTTTCACTTCTCATATTATCACATAACCCATTCCTCTCACTTAGAGAGTTATACTACAATGTACCATTCCTTCTCACTCAATAAAAGGTCCAATACCATGAGAAAATCCTCTAGAGGTATTATATATCAAGCGCACGATGAAATTATCCTAAAAACAACAGTCCATCTAGAGCTATTTAACAACTAGAGGGACTAGGACACAAGATCCTATCCCCCACTGGGTCTATCTCCAATCAAAATCATAAGCACACATATAAAAATTAAATAGAACACAAGGCTTGAAATAAATCACACAACTCACTATATTATCCTAGGATGATATTCTCTTGATTCCTAGTTCTTCAGCCTAAACCTATCTCATTTCAAACTTTTTAACATCTACATGGTCATATATACTCATCAAGGTCTCTACTCATTGATGACATTGATTTCTCAACACCCATTGATGACACTACATATGAAAGGATCCTAATGACTGAAAGATCAAGAGGCTAGTCTATATCCTCATTGGAAGCCTCTATCACTCGTGTTCCCATTTTCCGATGTCCTTCAAAACCTACCCATCTCTAAAACCCTTTGAAGTATGATTCCAAGTCTCAAAACATAACCCCACACTTATGTACCATTTAGAATCTCCTAAGTGAGATATATCATCTCTTAACTAAGAGGAAAACACTCTCCATCACATTCAAAAGGACTTATCCCATTGACATTGCTTTCCAAGAGTCAAAACACCCTTATAAGGGTGTCACTCACAAGGTGTCAGATGTAAGGCCATCCCACCCATCATTACATGGGAAAAGCCTCTCACCAGCCCAAATATACCTCAAAAAAACTTCCCTAGATACCTAAACTACATCTTATACCCTAATACCTACCCAAGTTCTCATGCCATCTTAACCGACATCCTCACACCTTGTAAACATAGTCACAGATAGATCCCAATTACCTAATGTGATAAAGAGAACTTATCCTAAGTACAAGAGGCTTGACACCATCCTATCTCTTTATTTAGGGGGATATTGGTGTCTATCCATTCTACCTGGTCTAATGAAACATTCATGTAGTAGTAAATCATACATAAATAGGCATATGATCTTCTATTAAATGGACTACCTATTTCAAATATGGATTTAAACCCTTTCTAATCTCCATCGAGGTTTTTTCACACCTAGGTGCCTCATCTAAGCCTGTATTAACTCCCAAGATCATTTCTCACACTATAAACCATAAAAAATTAGTTATAGGAATTTAAAATTAATTGTTTAATTTAATATAAGGAGGAAAAATTCATCCAAAACTCATCAAGCATCAACATCACACCAAAATTTCCCAAAACCATAAGCCTTTATCCTCCTGGGTCCTCCTCTAGCCACCTCACATGAAATACACATTGTATTCATCCAATTGCACCGTGATCTAGTGGAATCACCCCCAAAACACTATTACAATTTCTTTAAAATTAGTGGGCTATGAAGAGAATGATAAATAGAGGAATAAATTGAGAATCACTCCTAAAAAAATATTTAAAATTATCTATGACCCATTATATTCTATGTGGGATCAAAGGAGGACAAGATGGGGGGGTTGGCTGGATGGAATCTCCCTAATGACTATTTTCTCATAAAAATTGAAGGGGGTCTAGCCTAAATAATTTGGTAATTAACCTGATTAAAAAATAGAAACCTGGTCCACATTTAGATAATGGACAAGAGGATCATTATGTGAAGCCTGATTTTACTCATTCATGGTGCAATCATGAGTCACAGTACAATACAATCCTAGGAATAAGTCCCTTCTTAGGTGTTTTAGTTCTTTTTTACATGAATCCTAATGCCTAACTATAACAACATAAAATTTTTAAATGATATTTTTTTCCTATGGAAGTGTGGGTTATATTATATTATACACAAAAAACCATATATCATTAACATTGTAGTGAGAATAATGGGAAATGCGGCCAATAGGATTTGACCATAATATAAACATTGGTAAAAAATTAACATTGGTCAAATATAACTATTGGTAAAATGTGACCATTGGCCAATATGACCAATGGAAAATTTACTCTTGGTAATAATTTTAACGTTATAATTAGTTTTTATAAGTAGAAATGGTAAAGGATAATTTGTGAAGAAAGGAGAAGTGATGGCCTCAACCAGTAGAGTCATTCCATATGAAGCCCATTTGTCAGAACATGGGAAGGAGGTATCATCATTGGGATTATCCCTTGAATAAGATCAATCCGAGCATCAACAAGTGAATCATGAATGAAATCAACTATGGTGGGAAGTTCAAGTAGTGGAAATTACCACTCAGTCGATGTTATCTGAACTGCCCCATGAATTAATCAACATTTCACACCATACCCTTAGGTTGTAAGTGGGTGTTATAAGGGGTTACGTGTACATGCCTTAGTTACTTAAATTGTAATTTCCTTTTTAAATAAATTTTTTATTCCATCAATAAAAATATAGGTTTAATTGAGATGGAATTTGATAAATTTATTTTTAGACCCAATTCATACTTTTCATAAAGGGTGTAAATTATTTATAATAAACTAATATATTATGAATAATATTTATTTTAATTAAATAGTATGATAAAAACACTCTTATTTTAATACAAATTATAAAATAATTTTTTTATGTACTTGAAATGTTCTATGTGTCTAAAATGTTACTATGCATTTCAAATAGTAAAATTTTTAATTAATAAGGATTTTTATATTTAAAAGTTTAAATTATTATATTTAGAGAATTATTCTGATGAAATTTTTTAAACCATCTCATAAAAATTAGTTTATGGTGAATTTATGATAATTTTATAAAATACATTATTTTTCTATGGATATTAAATTTTTTTTTTGAGTTTTTTGGCATGTTTAATGACTTCATAATTACGTCATAATGATGTAATATGTTATTAAAAAAAAATCTATGAAAAAAATCTATCATTTTATTAATATCTAGTATTTTAATATATTTTAATCAATTTCCTAACCAATAATTTACTTCCCAAAGTCTAAAATGGAATCTTTGACTTTAAAAAAATTATTTTGTTGAAAATTTACTTTTCCATGCCAAAAAAAGTAATATAATATGATGTTTGATTATTGTGGTATAAAATAACATAAAATATGTCCTAAATTTCCCAAAACATGGGAAAAAACCATGGTAAAGCCAATAGTTTTTCTTTTTCCACAACTTGGATGTCTAAGGCCTATATTTTGATATTATTTAATAAATCCACCACTTTTGCTATAAATACCCACCAATTTATCCATTTATATTCACTAACAATCCATAATACATGAATTTTTTGAATTTTTTTCTCCCAAAAAGTCCCCCAAGACATATTCAATCCCCTAATGTTCCATTCCTCAAGATCTAGGAGTAACTATTCAAGGTAAGGGAATCATCCTTCCTTTCTCTTTAATTCATGGACCTCTTTTCATATATGTTTTCTAAATGTTATGGTTACTATCTTTTTTTTAACCTTTTTACCATACCCTTACTATCAAATTACGTTTTATCAGTGATATACCCTTCTCCCAAATCATTTTTCCATTTTTTAAAACCACATTTCATGCTTGTTATGCTGTTGAATTTACTTCTCAAAATTTATCACTTCTCCCTAAGAAATTCTGTTTTTTTAGTACCCAAACCTCTTTATTTTATATGAGTATTCACCTAATTGTTAATATGTTTTATTTTATTTGGGTATTTACACATAAGAAACCCAAATTCCCTTTTCTACGGGCTATAAATTATATAATGATCATTTCTTTAAGCACTTTTGAAAAGTGATGATTTTGATAAGAAACCCATTTTTTATAAATGGGTTATTAATGATTGATTATTATATATGTGGCTGAAATTAATTAATTCATATGAATGATTCACCCTGATATAAATCCAATGCATTGGGTAAAGAATTTAATCTCTATATATGACATGTTTTTACGATACCTCCGTGAATAATGTTGTAAATTTTCATTTACGAAACCTTGGTGATTAACTTTGATGATATACTTACGAATTTATAAATTAAATGTTGTATCCAAATTCCCATGAAATGATTAATGTTATTTTTATTATGATATTCTTTATTTTTCTCAGATCATGCCTTAATGACATTCTTTCTATTCTTACTGATATTCCTTATGATCTTGTGTAAACTATTTCCCTTACTAGGCCTCATGCTCACCCCTTTCCTTTTATGTAGATACCCTAGATATGAGATATAGTAAATGTAATTAGGATGAACCCCTGAATAATCCTTTTATGTGGATTAGAAGAATGTTTTTATGTTTTCTTGTATTATTATTCCAGATTTCCAAGAAACTGAACTTTAAAAGATCATCTGTTTATACCATGTAAATGGAATTTTTTTTAATAAAAAAGAGGGTTGCTATAATAACACCCTTAATCTCATAAAACATACCTATATAAAGAATGATCCACCCTAACAAACCTTCTTCATAGGGTTACCTACCTAGGATGAAACAAGAACTATTTTTGGCTGGTAAAATTCAACCACCAGCCATCCTAAACCTATTTTGATGCTCCCTCAAGCACTAAATATACCCATTGGTCCATATTCTACATCTAAAAATATATTCCAAATATACCAGATCATAAATAAGATATTTATCTAAACTTTACAACCTATTAAGACGTGGGTTGTTACATACTAAGGATAAAATCCATGAATTTAGAGTTTATAAGTATCTAGTAATCAGGGTATATACATATTCTATTTTCCATATAGATTAGGATGATATAAAATCCCAATCGGGATATATATTCACCCTTAATAGAGGAATTTTGAGTTGGAAGAGCTCAAAGAAAATAGTGGTTACTAATTCTATTACAGATTCCAAGTATATTATAGATTATAATGAAACTATATTTTTAGTTTGGATATGAAACTTCATCCTAGAGATTTATGTGGTTGCTATTAGTAAACATCCTTCCAAACTATACTAAAATAACCTAAAAATGATGTGTCTTTCTAGGAAAAAATGTTCTCATTAGTGGAAAAAGTTCATACTTAATAAGTATCATATATTTCAAGACTTTTATTAAATAGTCGAGGTTATATTAAGAAGAATATCCATGGAAGAAAACATGTAATTCTTGTTGACTAATTCCATATCTCAATAGAGGTATGAATACACAGTGAGATATAGTGGACTAAATGTCATTAGCAATTAGATATAGTAAAAATGGGAGTATGTTGTTGTTGGTTCCCCAAAAAATGAATTTATTCTTTAATTTACCTATATATTCAATGATTTGAATATTATTAAATTACTTATATATTATAGAATATTTTTTGTTTGTAAAATTTAGGTGATAACATCATAGTGTATCTCTTACATTTGAAAGTTCATAGTATTACAATGCTCTAATTAAAACCGTGAAGTGCTATGATGATATTCTTAATTTATATCCTTTGAATATGATAATATTCTATGATGGGAAACATAATATGTTTGACTTTATGTGATTGATTCTTGTAAATAGATGAGACACCATATCAGGATGTTCACATTTAGTAATCTCTAGGTTGAGAGACAATGAGGATAGTCGTACCAATAGGGATGACACATGTTTACAAATCATTTAATATTTTAGTCTATGAATATATGTAATGACCCTTATACTTGGGATTATTATTAATGTTATCATGAGTTATATACTATAATATGTTAATGAAAACCATGATGATATATACTCATGGTGAGGTAGGGTATGTTGGGTGCATCACGAGTGATATTTTATTAATGAATAAGTCAATATAGGATTTAGCCTTCCATTTAATAGAGATGATATCTCAGGCATCTTGATTTGAATGGAACTATCCAACTAAAATACCATGGCCATGGTGATTCGAAGGTTCATATGAGGAATTGAAAGAAATATATATCAAATACATTTGTAGATGATGTGATTACGAAACCTTCTTGATTTGAGATATCGATAAAAAGGGATTATATTACACAATGAGTGTTCGTTTATGTTTATTTTCATTACAACATTAACTTATTACTATATTGGTGCCTTTATTTGTTGTTAGATGTTGATATTATACATTATTAATGTTTGACTAATGTCACTTAGGAAGTGTTTTAGAGGATCACACATTTATTAATTCAATTAATCTGAATATAATTCTATTTACAATAAAAAAATGAAAAACATGTTATTATAATGACTAAGAAATAATATTTATTTTTTAATTATTGATTTTAAATATTTAATCATCATATTTATTTGAGTTGAATATTAAATAAATATTTATTTACAAGATCATGAATACAATATTTTTTATTCATCAAATAATAATATTTATTTAATATTCAATGTTTTAATTTTTTTTATAAAGGTGGATGAGAATAGTTCTACACATAGAAATGAAAATGATATAATTATTTAATCTCATTTAAATAAATATATAATTTTATATTTAATGACTTGGTATTTATTTTCGTCATCCAACATGCACCATTATATAATAATAATAATAATATTATCATGTGTAGTATATTAGTTTTTTATTTTATTAAGGGTATTTTTGAAATTATCAATATTAAACCCTAGATCTATATACAACAACTTATATTATTCTAGATAATGTGATAAATAATTTATGTTATGAAAATACTTTCTCTCCATAGATAATTATCTAAATAAAGAACATATCTAGAGTTTATCTTAATACTAAGATGATTCCTCCACCTCATACCTTTATCTCATAAATGATAAAATGAGAAAGAAATAATCCTCAAAGCCAAAATATTGTGTTAGATTCAAGGAAAAAAATGTGAGAAGAACTGATCATCCATGCCAGGACCTGGCCTTCCACCAATATCATTTAGAGATCAAGTAAAATATGTGGATCGCTACTTGTGAGATTTTTTTAGATCCTTTTAGTACAACGATGATACATATTAGATGAGTTTAGATTGACCCAAATCTATACCGATCAAAGTTCTCAAGAATGAGGTGTTTCTTATTATTAAAATGATTATAATTTTTACATCATTGATCTTATCATATTCATTATAAGATTGTTTATTTTATTTCTTCAGGAACATCCACTATATATGAAGATTCTTAATCATGTTCTAATGGATTATTCAATGAATCGAAGAAAAAATTGAGTAGGGAATTATCCCAACACCATATTCATTGCACCCAGAACCATCACAACCTTATCACATTTCCCAATAAAACTGGTCTAGATTGATCCACCACAAAACTTGTTCTCATACCCAAATATCAATCATATGGATTAAACGTATCCTAGGTTTCCATTATAGGTGAGAGAAATATCAATAGTGACTCACCATGTAACCCTAATATAAAACATCACACACACACACAGTTATATATATATATATATCTGTGTGAGTGTGTGTGTGTGTGTATAACTTTAGAAAACAAATATAAAAAAATAAACACAATAATACACATCGGGTCATCACAAGCTAACCTGACCACTAAAACACCAAGTCATACATGATTTATCCCATGCCAGATAACAATGAACTCATGCCACAACATAAACTGTACCATTATAATATCAGAAGGGTTTCATACAATGTATCAAATACTACACTATCACTCAGGGCAAGGTTCTATACTAGGCCCTAGTATCATATCCCATCTCATACATCAACTCGTACCACCACCCTCTCACATAAGGTGAGGTCCAATAACTTGTCTCATAAAAAAACACAATGGACTATCCCCTCTCACTCAAGGTGGGTCTCAAACCATGTCATATATTTCACCACATAAAATAATCCCCTATAACACGTGTTGGGTATCACACTATACTATATATCAAATCTCATTTATTGATCCCCAATTACTTATGGTGGGTCTCACAACCACATCCTGGAGAAATTCCCTCTCACCCAAGATGGTTCATACCACTCCCCCTTACTCAAGGTGAGGCCCAACATAAAGTTTCATTGTTAACTACATAACCACATTAAGGAAAAATAAAAAAATAGTTGGCATAGTTACATTTTTCATTCCAAAATAATACCCTATCTAACATATCTAGGACATAGATGTAAACATACTCACATACCATAATCTCACCACATACCCAGTTTTCAACTCAACTCTAGTCACTCAAGACCTATCCCAACACCTCAAAGAAAAACCCATCACACAGTTAGACTTGTATTCTAATATTCTAATCTTGACTCAACTATGAAATCTTGACATGATGAATCCCTCAACATTCTCATATCTCTTATAAGGGAATCCACCTGGTCACTCAGATCTAACCCAATCACTACCCATCTATACCAACCTACACTCCTCACTCCATAGTAGTACCACACCTATAATGCCATACTAGACCCTAACCACAATAATAAGGGTCTAGTCCCCTCCCAATTCCCTCATTGACCATCTAGTCTCAATCTTCATAATCCATTCCATGATCATATCCTTAAGGCCACCTGCCAACTCATTTACAAGATATTAAATAAATTCCCACAACCACACTCAGAACCATCTCACATATACAATAAGAGAGATCTAAAACCTATGTTTTAGAGGAAACCCTCAAGGTCACAACCTACTAAGACTTGATGGAGTCAACCCACTCATCTCATATAGAATGACTCCAGTCCAAACCAATGAGGGAGTTCATAACATAGAGTGAGACATAATACCATCTCACTATTCCTCCCTAGGTCTAAGACCTTAATTCTAACAATACAATCCCCAAATGTACCAACATCGGCTATTAACTAGTCATAATAATACCAAGACCTATCCTAGGCCTCTTGAAAACTCAATAGGCATTCCATGCCTTCTTAATTGTAAACCACCATGAATATTTATAGTACTCAATGTTCAATAAGTACTTTCCCCAACTATGGGTGTCTCAATGTCACCATATTTCTTTACCTTGGGTCTTATCCCTCCATGAACCCATCACCAAAACCTAAAAAACCAATAAATCATGTACAACCATGCATCAACATGCATACGATTTAGTTATATAGGGATTACATACCTCATAAATGTATTTTATCTTTTTCCAAGCTTTATATGTCCTCGAAAAATCCTATGATAGGATACATAAATCCACACCGACATCTTGAGCCCCTATCTCAAACTAAAACATCCATCTAAATTTAATTATATAATATTTATACATAGTTTATCAATTACTTATGTAAAATATTATTAATGGATAAATTTAAATCAATGTACCATAACTACTCCAAACTCACTTGGAAATCCTACTATACTAAAATAATGATTGAAGTCATTACAAGGGTATATGGAACACCTATTACACCTATATGAGAATAATCATCATCAATTGAAACTTGAAAAATAACCAATTGAAATAAATGAAATTTAAATTTCAAAATAAATTCATTGAGATATGTACCTTAATCAAAATGGAAATAAATGATGCATGTTTAGTATCGCAGGATGTCCTCTATACACCACACACAAAACCCCCTCGATAAGGATGATTAAACTATAATTTTATAGATTCATCAATCAAATCTTAACCCAAACATTACAAAATGAAAAAGAAGTTCTATAAGAATAAGAACAAAGTAAGAATGGAGAATCCATACTTTGAGTCACCACAAGGAACCACTAAATACCACCCCTCATCAAAGGGGAATCAAGAGAGAAAAGGGAAGTGATGAATATGGTTGAAATGAACTTCCCCGACACTCAATTTTTTCTCAAATTAAAAGGGGTATGATTATAAAATTATGGTCATTACCCTAGTTAATAAAAAATAGCTTAGGACCCACCAAGTACTCAGTTTTTCTGTAACAAGTACCTAGTATTATACCAACCACCTGAGACACCACCATAGGGTGGATGGTGGTGGTTTATGGGTACTACCAACCTTTTAAAGTACGCCACATACTCGGTTCCTCCAAAACATGCACATATTGGAAACTATAAATTTTTTAGTAGTAGGGACAATCAAACCCTTCTCTAACTCCCATATGATCAGCCGTTCCACCTCTAAAGGATCCAATCACACCCAAAACAACTCCAAGAGATGTCAAAACACTTGAATATCCAATATGGTTCCATATTCTCTAATCACCCTTGATCTTGGGTAAAAATTCAAATTCACTTATAAACCAGTGACCCATAATTTCATGGGTTGTTACAGACTACCCACCATAAGGCTTCTCACCTTAAGAAGCACTCAAAAAAATCTCCCAAATTCCCATTCATCAACTATAATTCAATGCATCTACTTGTTATCCATTTTGATACAAAAATGATATGGATCTAACATTATATCCCTAATCTCAGACACACATAATTTTACCAAATTACCCATTCAAATCCATGAAACATGAAACCACATTTGGAACAAAATAACCAATGTGGGTACCATCTCACAACATCCAATTACATAAAAAATATCAACCAGTTCTCCTCTTTTCAACCTTTACAAAAATAAATACACCCTTATGTGAAGATTTACTTCTACAAAATCTGGATCATGATACCTTCACCTCAAGAAGCATTGGAGAATCATCCAAAATATCACACTAGAGTATAAACTTGAGGCCTGATGTGATTTCAATAGTTAGATCCTCCACCAACCAAATATTCCACCACAATTCATCCATGAGAACCATTATAACTTGGATTCAAATTACTGTTAGATCAAACAAAATCACATCATGATTTATCTTCTAAATAAACATAATATACCTATAAAACATAATTTTATTCCATTTTGTTTTGTATTTTTTAAGAATTAGTTGGAATATTATTCCTTTGAATAAGTACCCCAATCATTATATCAACCACCTCACTCCAGGTTTCCAATATATTCACTACCCTTTCTATATGAGGGTCACACACGCATAAATAATTCATAGCTTTCCACTATAATACTATCTCTATTTTCTTCCCACTAAACCAAAAACACCATATCACTATAACCCTTATTTAATTTATTACTGCGTATAATAATCGAACACAACCAACCTAATCATACATAAGGCCCCACCACAATCACCTATTTCTACCCATTACCATCTTAAAATGAATTCCATTTTTGAAGTTTTCCCAAATTCATCCTAAACGAGGGTTATATCCTCCATAAACTAATGATGTTCTCCCCATTGTATTTCTTCCCTTAAGATACATCCTAAGAACCAAACTAGAAGTATCCTAATATGACACTCACATCCCTTCTTCTTATCTAACATCATCTCAAATTATAAATTCATTTCATCCACACACACGGAAATATGACACCACGAGACTTCGACCCAAGTTTATTCAAGAAAACTGATAATCCATCACTCATACTAAACACCTCAATAGATGTATCCTGCTCTGAAAAATTTGTTCAATATTAAACAATCACATGCCTCAACCCATAGAAAACCATATCCTCTTTTGTATCATTCCATGTCCCTTTTGATTACCCATATTACTATATGTGGAACACCTCTCATCCTTATAAAAATCTTAGGCTGCCATGGTTGCATGCGTGTCGTCAATTCCATAGGTACTCAATCCATAACTGAACTAAAAAAATATAAAACTCCTCCCTATTCATACTCCATGTGTGATCATTACCATATCCCACCATGGTCTAAATACAATACTCTAATCTATAAGGATCTTAGGTACTCACCATCATTATACCATCACCATAGTTCCACTTGGGTTCCCCTAACACCCATGAAAATTCCCAATAGATTTGTACACAGACCAGGAACTGACCCACAAACAAAACATACACCTCATATAACCCTTGCACACTAGTCTCCACATATAATTACTTACCTATAAAAAGTAAAACAACACTCAATATCTTCTTATCATGGTATAGTGGTCCTCTAAGGAACCTTCTCCTAGGTTCTTATCCACCATCTATCTTGATCTCATTCAAACCCAATTGATTTTATATCTTTTACTACCAAATCACACAACTAGAATCATGATCAATGAGAGTCACACACCATCTAACCTAGGATTATTAAACTCAACAACTATCCTTTCCTCCCATATAATTCAACCTCGATAATCCAAAATCACCCTTAGTGATTTATTTTCCAAAATATGAGGAATCCTAACTATTCTAAAGAAATAACATGATCCCAAAGCCCCAATGAATCAATCAAAAATGATAAATAATATAAAAAACACTACTAATACTAAAACCAAAAATTAGTAATCAAGATCAACTTTCTCAAGGAAAACCAAACCCAAATATTGTAAGGTCGGGCATCTAACCAATCCCACCATCTGAACACAACCACAATACCCGAAAGCACTCAAAGTGATATAAAAATGTCTAAAGTTTTGTGAAGATATATGTGACCTACTCTCTACTCTCTCAGTGGGATCAAAATCCCCAAGGAAACCCATGACCTTTAAAAACCATCTCTTAGGAAAATCCCATATACCCTAGTCCATTACTAAGGCATCCAATGACTTTACTAACCCAATTAAGGTTTTCATGCCTTAACTTTCTATATGAACTATAGAATCATGATTGGATGATTTGATATGATAATATATCCATAACCTATCATCGGAAAACACTATAGTTTAACTAAGTAAAATTACACCAATTTGTTATATTAAAAAACACTATATAAGTTGTTTTTAACACTTTAAACAACTCAAAATTATATCAAAATCAAAAATCTATAATTGACCTTCCATGACCTAAGTATCACAGAGAGTTGTAGGGGTGAGTCAGTGATATATTTTTCTTTTAAATTTTATTTATTTTGAGACAACCTTAATGTCTTATTAAATAGTAATCATTTTTCTGTAAACAAAACTATCCCACATCCATAGGAAGAAATGTACTTACAAGGTTAACTACTCAAAAAGAGTATCTATACCCTTGGTATGGTTTAGAAATAATCCAATACCAAAAATTCCATTAGAAAGCTATATTTTTATGTGGATAAAACAAGTAGGATATTACCTTACACATTTGTAGTAGTATTATCAATACAATAGTGCATGTTCTTCAAGTAGCAAGAAATGATATAATACAATTTTTTTAACAAGTTTAGAAACATTCAATAGTTTCTTAAAAATATGTTACTATGATTCCTTTTCAACTTTAACAAATATAATATTTAAAAAATTCTTCACTTTCTTACCCAACAATAGGTATGAACTTCTACGGACTTCATAATGATACTCAATTTGAAAACCTAGTCTGATTTTCTTGTTTGACTTCCAAGGACCTAAATATAACTTTTCTAGAATACCACTGAAACAATTCTAAACTTCTTTTTCCTCAGTCTGGAAACCCCAGTGCAATTTTTTGTTTTGATTTGGTAACTACTAATTATGATCTTTCTTCCTTCTAATTTTGTCCAAAAATCTTCTTCTACAAGGCTTGATACAAAAACTACTTTTCTTAAGAAAACTCCATCTCTTACACCTTCTCTCTACACCAGTAAATATTACACCATTTTCCAAAATTAATATTTACTTCCTTGCTATATATAAGTTCATAAAAAAGGGTTTTGGTGGGATTCTGAAATTTTTTCCCACTCAATCAAATTTACAGAAACATGAACTTCCCTTATATTTCATATATATCTTTGACTTCTTCAGTGATTATAAACTGTTATCGTATTTTTTCAAATCATATCGAATATTCTCAAGACTTTAGCTCTCTTCTAAATTTCTATGAATTCTTCAGTGCAATTCTTATTTCCATTCCTGTTTCTTTATTATGATGAAGACATATGCATGATAACATATTATTCATTACGTTTCTCTATACAATTTGATGAACAAAAAACTATGAAATAATTTTTCCAAAAACATACTCATAAATTCTCAATATTCCTAAAATTCTTCGGTAGTGCTTTATTATTATCTTCATACTTCTTTGAAAAACACTTTCACAAAACTCTTCAAACTTTAAGAACCCCTGACAATACTTTTTTAAATGTTTTATATAATCCGATTTTTATTATTTTCCATAGATTGAGCATCTGATGAATTTATCTATGTCAGGATACGCTTGATGAATCAATATCTACTTCACTCTATTGAATAAATGTCATCTATAATATAATGGTCATAACCACATATAGTCTAATGACTCTTTACCCAATTCACAGAGAAAAAAAACAATTCAACTTGAGAAAAATGGATGACTACCTTGTTGATATTCATTCAGTTGATCTCTCTATGATTTCCTCACATGCATCGGATCTAAAAAACTCTACTTATTTTACCTTTTCATTAGTACCAACAACTCCCAATAAAAATAATTATACCTCTGCTTCCATTTTCACCCATCAATGTGTATGATTATCGGTGTCAATATTACTCTGATTATCCGTGTCACAACACGTTTGAAGGATCGATATGAGTAGCTTTGTCTTCAGTTAATTATTTTATTTTTTAATTATGATACACACAATCTTATTTCTCAAAATATTTTTTTCTTGTAGCTTATTGAAACTACCGAAAACTAGCATCTTCATCTTCTCATGTTTTTAAGAAACCTTCCCAGCCTTCAAACAATTATGCGTTCAGTGATCTCACATTTATGAAATGAGACATGAATGTTTTGACTTTAAACTTTATTTTTCAAAAATCTTGTACTTTTATCATTACTTATTTAGGACTTTGTAAAAATTTAAGATTGGTATAGAATCGTCTTACTTACAAAGGAATTTATTGTAACTTAGTATTCTTCTAGTATCTTATTTGTTTCCAACCAAGATTTGAACTGATTGGAAGAACTTTTTCTCCCCCTTTCCATCATAAGAAATGAATGAAAAGTTTTTCAAGAAACTTATGATATTTGAGAACTTACTGAACAAAAAGGAATCTCTAGATTACTTCAGAGTAATTTATACTCTGATACTCTTCCTTATTACAAATAAACCTTTCATTTAGGACCCAAGATGAGTCTGATGAACCTTTTCTTCCAAAAATCTTTTGCTCAAATTGTTTGGATTTCATAATAATTTTTCTTTTGATCTTACGAATAAAATTGTGAGTCTGATCACTAGATTTATCAAAGTGTGGAGATTTCATTTAATTGAAAATAAAAGACAATTATTATAGCACAAAATTATTTCAGCTTCCAGAAAACAACTTCTTACAAACATGGTCCCAACAAAATCATACACACAGAAGCACACAAATTTCATATGAATCCTATATACCAAACATGATTCGTGTATACAAAAACCTTGTCTCATTTTTCCAAGTGAAAATCTAAAAATATGAAATCCAGTTGACATATATTATCTAAGGAAATACCATAACTGTAATAGCGACAACTATAAATATAAATCCAGTAATCCTACTTACCTTGAATTTCCATCGGGTAAGTGTTCAGAAGTCACCATCCTGAGTTCCAACACAAGGAATAAGAAATTTCCATCTCTAACAACCATCTCAGAAATAGGAATACATGAGAAAAAATTATCTGATAACACTTTTTAATTGCTTGAATAAAATCACCCAAATAACACCCTAACAAGTCTACAAATGACCTCATTTGTGCCTACCTATATGTAAGTTTTAATAAACTAGTATAGTGGAATTAAATCATATATTAAGGGGAATATGATCACAATACCATAACCATCAATAAAAATAAATAACCAAATAACATCCATAATATATAATTAGAGTACATATCAATCAACAACACATCCCTGTTCTAAAAAACAGTCCATTTCATATAGTTATACATCCCAATATACTTCCTACCCGGAGGCTCAAAATAAATGATAATGGAAGAAGAAATATACAAGTAAGATATAATAAATATGTGAGCCTCACCAAGAAACCATCTCTAATACTTTATGAGATACTCTATCTTGCTGCATCTCACAACATGTGCTTGAACCCGCATACCAAACATAAGGTTTGAGCACACACTAGGGTGCTTGTGCAGATTGTGAGAAATAAATCTTAGTAGGGTCTCACCAAGTTCCCCTAATATATTCCATTATATAAATGTGTATGTATGAGGAAAATAAATAATAAAAAACAAACTATATATAGAGAAACACGTAGGTTCATCGTATACTAACCAAGACCCCATATCATATACCATATCATATTGTATATTTTACCACCACCCTTTAACTTAGGCTGAGATACCAAACCTTATATCATGTCACAACATAATGAATACCTCCCTCTTACTCAGGGTGGGTATCATACCATGTTACCTCTCACAACACATTGACCACTCCCTACTCACTCTAGGTGGGTCTCACACTATTTTTCATCTCACAACACATTGAATACTACCCTATCATATAGGGTGTTTATTAAAACCAAATTCTGTAGAAACACCCTCTCACTCAGGCTGGTATATTATAACACCCTCTCACTTAGGGAAAGGACTCACATCATGTCTCTTTGTCAACTATAGAACCATAGTCTAGCACATGAACACATAAAAAATCCTAGAATCATAAATGTCTCAAAATCATACCCTTTCCCATATGGAAAGGACCTATCCCTCATCCAACACTACATACCATCATCACATCACATGCCCATATCACAACCCTGTCTTAGTCACTCCCAACCTATCCCACCTCCTTAAATAATAACCCATCACACACCTAGCATCATAGGCTGATTTCCCAATATAAAATCAACTAGTAAATATTAAAACAAAGAACACCTTGACATCCCTATATTACTAGTAAATGAATTTAATAAGTACTTCAAAGAAAACTTGTTCTTTACCCATTGATACCAACACACAATTGTCACTCCATTGTCATCCCATGGCATGTAGGCCACACCTAACACTGGATTCAATTAGCTAGGTCCAACCCCATTCTAATTCCCACATCAAAATAGTAGTATTTCTCCCCATGGAATATTCCACACCCTCACCCTTAATACCCTTGTTAACATATTTTTATGCCATGTAGAAAAAACCCACAACCACACTCAAGACTATAACAAATCACCCATAAGGGATCTCTCAAATTAGAAATCAAGAGGAAACCCTCTAAGTCACACCCTACTAATCCCTAAAAGGTATAACGAACACATCTTATACACTGGGACTGTAATACACCCTCAAGATGGTGTTTGATGTACTTCTCTACAAAGGGCATTTCTACTTGGTTTACTATCTTAAAAATGGTTTTTGTGGATGGGTTTTCATTATTTTTATAAGTAATGTTCCTTGATTGGTATTTATTTCCACAAAATGATAAATCATGAAGACTATGCACTATTGAGAGATCTATAAGGGAATTAGAGGCTTTTAGACCCTTTTCCACATGACTATGCTGAATTGGAGTCACCCTATCCAAGAACCAAGGATTGAAGGCCGGGAAAATTCTGGAAAATCATGAGAGAGGCAACCTGCATGGCCTCCGCATGGTTAACAAAACCGTGTGACTCCCTAGAAAAACCATGTGGGGTTGATGTTTTTGGAGGTAGAGAGCTCTGCACGAGCTCCGTATGATTAACCAAACCGTGCGGCTCTCCCGCAAACCATGCGAGACTTGCATATTTTGGGACTGAGACCTTTGCATGGCCTACTAAACTATGCGGCTTATCCATGAAAGCAGTGCACCTTTGTGATTGAAGATAGATCCATGTGCATGATTGCTGCATGACTTACCAAGCTGTGCTCCTAAACTGTGCAGACCACTGCAACCTTTTACTTTTCCTTTTTCACTTTCCACCAAATCCATGACCTGAGGATTTATTTTGTACCTACCCTGAGACCAATGGAAAAAGTTTCTTTTGTACTTAGGAGACCCTGGGGGGGGGGATCTGAAAGGGAGGAGGATCATTCTGGTTGAAGAGGGGTGTGGAGAACTGATTTTTGGAAGGCGTTTTTGGACAATTTTTCTTGCAATTGTTGTATGTTTCTTTCTAGTCTATTTTTTGATATAAGGAACTCTTCAAGCTATTTAGGTATGTATTTTATCCATTTCTCCATGAGTAGATAAAGCCCCTTTGTGTTGGGGTTGTGGTTAAAATGTGGATTCGTTAAATATTCTGGTTTTCCTATACTTGTGTTTCTCATTCCTCCTCACATAGTTCTCCCAACTTCTTTTCCTAATTTCACTAGAAACCACTTATTAGACCAAGAATGGAGTTTCCAAGGATCCTTGGTAGAATTACGAAAAGTTTACCCATGATCATTGGGTGTACTTGTTGTCTCTAGAGGGTGGATCTTAATCTAAAGTTTGTGAAACTCAATTTCCAGACCAAGGAGTTGACTTTTGCTGACTTAGTCGGAACTCACCTGACCAAGGGGGTTCCAAAAGCAATAAAACCCAGAAATGTGAGTTATTATGAACAAAAAAACATAGTAGGGAATGATATTTTTAATGTCTCACATGAATTCCAGGCCCCAACAATTTTTCATCATCATTTATCAAAACCCAGATAGAACATTTTCTGTTTTTAAGTTTAATACATTATGAATTAAAAAAGTCTAAGTAATTAGTTTTCTTTTGGGATCCGTCACCGTGAAGCCAACCAATCATATTTAAATTCTATATCTTCACTTAAGAAATTAAAAATAAAGAAACATAACACTGAAACTACTCTCTATGGATCAACCCTATACTTGCACACTATGCTAGTTACAAGTGAGGGAAATCAGTTTGGGTAGATGAAAATAATACCTCGGCTAAAACAACCACCAGTGTTCCTAACCGAGCATGAGATTTATGACCATATAAACCATAATTCTAAGGTATAAGAACCTTATGACTATAATACTAGAACTAATAGGTTTATACAAGGATATTCACCACTTAACCAAGGTAAATGTTCTATCCTAGTCCTTTCTAAAATTCAATTAGTATCTATGAACCCTTAGTGGTAAAATGATGGGTGCTTTTAAAGTACTCAATGTTTAAGGCATACATTACCCAACTCTAAGAGAGTTAATTCTACCATATTTATTTACTTAGGGAACTATAGGTAACTAAAGTCATCACCAAGACTTGAATACCAAAGTGAGAAGCACACATATGTATTAATAGGAATATGGATTAGTATTATATGAATTACCTACCTTGTATAGAGAGTTACACCTTTGAAATCTCTACTCATCCTTGAAGAATTATTCACCAATATATTCTAAGAGACACCAACATCCTATGACCCTATATAAACAATAAAATCTATCTAAATTAATTATAAAAAAATTATAATTAATTTATCAATTAGTTATAAAAAATATAATAAATTAAATAATTTAACCAATGAATCATGAAAACTAATACCTAACTGTGTCACCTAAATATAATTAAACTTTGACTTAAGGAATAAAAAGGGTCAATGATACACCCACACCACCTATTAAAAATACCCATCTTATAGAACCCAGAAAAATGGATAATTTAAATTATTTAAATGTAATTTTATAAATAAATTCATCGGGTGATGGACCTTAATAGAAATGAGAAGAAACGATGAGAGTTAATTATAATGGGATATCCCCTATCCCATAAATTAAAAAGCCCTTTTTATTGAGGCCATTACACTATACTCTTGGGAGAATTAATTTATAACATAATAAAAAAATGACCAAAATCAAAGGATGAGTGAGAAAAAGAAGAAAAAATGAACATTAAAAAAACTATGCCATGAAATTTCTTGAAGTAAACCCCATAGTCAACCTCTAATTAATTGGGAACTGATATAAGAAGGGGAGATAAAAAGATATCTGAATGGACCTCCCTCAACAACCAATTTCCACTAAATCAAAATGGGTCTTATTATAAAATTACAATCATTCCCTAGGTATAAATAACTAGGCTTGGACTCACCAAGTACCCGATTGGGTTGTACTGGGTACTTTGTCTTCTACTAACAACTTAATTCCCTAAAAATTGATGGTTGGTGGTGGTTAGAGGGGTTATTCTCATCATAAAAAAGGCCACCAGGTACCCAATGGCTATATACTAGACAACCGGTACCCCTACTACAATTTTAGTAGAAGGGATACCCTGAACACACTTTGAAACTTCTTTGATCACATAGGAAACCTCATAAGCCTGCAACTATACCCAAAACACCACTTAAGGATGTTTAAATTCTCAAATTTAAAATCTAAATATGAATTATCCTGTCACCCCAACTACATGATGTAAAAATAAAATTAATTTATATATAAATGACCTAAAAATTTGTGGATCCTTACATAGTTCTTGAATGTAGTTAACATGGTTAACTACCCACAGTTTAAAATCAATACATTTTTTTTTTGTGGATTGTCTCCTTCATTGGACATCTAAAATCATATACTATATATCAATATTTAAGGAAAAGTGAAGAAAAGTAAATTTATGGTTAACTAACATGTAGGGAATACATTAACTAATCAAACATGGTTTCTAATTTTAGACATGTTTCTATAAATAAAGTAAAAAATTATCAATTGTAGTTGAAATTTATTATTAATTTTGTAATATAAATTCTAATTTAAATTTCATACTTATCAATTTATAATTTGTAAAAATTTATATATTTTTCATTATAAAAATAAAAATTATTATAAATTAAATATAATATCTTCATAAATTAGAATCATATATTAATAATTTAATAATTTAGTTTTTTAAATAGTTAAATAATTAAATGTATCTAAATTTCCTAATTATATTAAAAAAATAAAAAGATAATTTTTTTACATGATAATATTAAAAATTTAAAATATTAAAACATAAAAAAATGAAATATTATATATAGTATTCTTGAGTAGGAGTAGAATAAAATTTATCTCATCCTTCAAACAATTAGTGATCAAATTTGAATAATTTATTCTTTTTTAGATCATGTGATCCAAAAAGATGTCAACTTAAGTTTTCCTTCATGTTTGATGAGATGGTGACTGTGATATAGTGGTTTTAACTCAAGAAAAATCATATCATGTTGAAACTTTCAAGGAAGGAGTGATGTAAATAATAATGTAATTATAGTATTATGTAATATTCCTATTTAGTAATAGAGTTATGGGATATGTGGATGAAGTAATCTACAGGGAAATCATTATAAATTATGATGTTTTTTAATTACATCAGAGGAATTGGGTAGGCTCTTGATTTGTTTTTTTTCTTTGGTTTCTACAGATAATAACATAAGAACATGGAAAAAATAATCATGGAATATCCTAGAGTATATATTTCACATTTAATTGATTATTAATTTAAATAAATAGTTACCTTGAACACGGTAACCATTTTCATAAATTTATATTTTTGCTTTTATTGTGATGTTTTTTATAGTGGATAATCCAAGAAATTATACTTATGGACATATCCATACATTCTCATCAAATATATGAATGTTATTATTAAAACTATAGGTTATATCATGGAAGCCTATAATGATTTACATAATTTTTAATTTATCTTAATAATATATCTTGTTCTCTCTATGTTATTCTGTGAGGGGAAGGGAGAATTATTTCTCTAGTTATGGATAGAATTTTGAAAGATTTTTATTGGGAACACCACACACAAAAACTTCATACACTAAAATGAAATAACATGAATTTTATATTTGTGGTTAAAACTATTGATAATTGAACATTTTCCCTCTATTAATTTATTTATTCTATGGAATCCCCATGTAAAATAATAAATATATTAGTTTTATTTCCATGAAACATGTTTATTTAAAAATTATTACTTAAATAAATAAATAAATACTAGTTTAGTTGATATAAAATAAAATTATATCATTTCAATTAGGCTATAAACTTAACTCATTAATCCTCCTTAGAATTTATTAAACCTTTAATAACAAATTATTTATTCAAGAAAATATTATTCAGTTAATAAATAGGTAAATTTAATATTCACTATACTTGTGTAGAAAATATTTATTTTAATATTTATGTAAATAAGAAAATATTTACATTAATTTATTTATAAAATGGGTTAATAAATAAATATTTATTTATTACCTTATGAATTAATTAACGTGAGATAAAATTAATTTCACTTATTATAATCTCAAATACAATATGATTGAATTTATGCACTCAAATTTACTTAAATAATTATTAAACCATATATTGTGAAATATTTATTCATAATATTAAATTCTTTGTAATTTAACAATATTCTAAATACACTTATAGTATGAATATCTTGGCCTATTTCTTAGTGGAATTCGGTAAACAATCCTGAAGTCCAAGATCAGTGTCTAGAAAAACATCAAGGTACACAAAAATAAAGAAGTTAATGTATCAATTATAAAAAAAAATACTATGAACACCACTATATAATAAAAATCCATTTATCTAATGATACCTCATCATGTACGATTCATACTTGTGTCATCACTGTATATGCTTGATTGATCTTTCTTTTAATTTTTTGAAATGAACTCATCTATAAACTACCATGGCCTTAGATTTCATCACACTAACACATTGTACTCAATTGTCCATATATACCTTCTTCTATTAATATTGAATAGAAAAATATTCTCTTGACTTACTCAGTTAATGTCATATCACTTATGAGGTACCTGATGTATATTATCTCATTGTGATCATATGTTATAAAGATTTTTATACCCACCTCAAAGTATATGATTCATGATATACATTAACAATAATCTCATCTCTAAGTAAAAATACACACATTCACATATATTAATATCCAATGATACATGAGTCATGTAGAATTCCTTTTGAGTGTATTATCCTTATGACCTCCTTTCTTAAAGAACACCAAGTGTAGACAACATGAGAAGAAGTCTAAATATCTTTTGATCCCCCAACACTTGATAGTCAAATATCATATGTGTCCCGTCAAATAGGTTGTATATAAAACATAAGTGTAATGATATGAAATTTTATTAATGAAATTTTCATTACAATTATACAAATATGTTATATTTAGTACTATAATATTATATAAATCACATAAACCACATAAAAGAACCAAATATATTTTTTATATTTACCTAAACATTATATTTATATAATAAATATATCCATATGAATCAAAAGTGCTACAATGTTAAAAAAATATAAATAAGATAATAATAATATGAAAATTTGGATATGCATGACCCCCTATAATGATCACACTCACAAACAATACTGTAAATTAAAAATAGAATATTAGTAATGAAATATTTAGTTTGAAAATGAAAATATATTTTACCAAGAGATAAAATAGAAGTGAATGAATAAAAAATGAAATATAAGGTATTTATAAAAGTTAGGAAACCCATATGACCATTAAAAATCTAACCGTTGAAATATTAATATGACTATATGAATAATAATATAACTATTAAGAATATTAAACTGATCATTAAAATAGTATCCACACCAATGGAAGTGTAAAATAATAATCATGTATCATATAAAATTAAAATATAGGAAATTGATATCATCTTACAAATAAATAAATACTTTTAAAATTATAAAATAAGTGTTTGTATTTTTATAAAACATGTATGTTTTATTTATATTATTATAATAAATATAAAAATATGAAAGGAAATTATTTTCATAAAATGGGATTATAAAAAAATAATAGGTTGTACTATAATTATAATATAATTTTATGACATCATAATTATTTTTTTAATGGGCCATAAATTTGATCATAATAGAAAAATTAGTATTTTTTCAAATAAATGGGGATTATATTTAAAAAAAATATCATATTTTGAAAATTATTTTCATAAAATGAATATATTTTTTGGATTATAAAAATATTTAAATTGATAGGGTGATGTTTGAGTATTTTTCTAAAATAGTATAGTTTTTTTGTAAATAGGGAAATATGAAAAAATAGCATATTTTTCATTATAAGAAAAATATATGAATTAATGAGTCATAGATTATATTATCAATAATTAGCTCAAAATAAAAAGAATTAATTACTGTATATAGTCACAATAATCAATACCATTGGATGTATTGTAGGAAAATAAAAAAGTAATTAATATTTTATTTAGAAACACCCCACTCATCCCCATATTAATACCACCCTCACCCCCTTCTACTCACACCTTCTATGTATTGTAACCTATAAAAGTTTGGTATAGTCCCCTTAAAAAAATACTATCCTCACATCATAGTTCTTCTTGTCTCACTAAGGACTATTCCATCGAGCATTAAAGGGTAACGTAAGAGGAGACACTAAAAGAAGATGGTAAATTTTCAACCAAACTTCTTTCAATATTATTCTTTCCTACCACCCCTATATATTTTTTATACTCCTTGACATAATAAAATTAGTATCATAAACATATTGAAATATTATTATTATTATGTAATATCCATTTTATATGCTTTAGTAAATCAATTTTAAAATGGAAATTAGTGTTCATATTTTGGTTGATTCACCACCTCCATGAACAAAATACTTCATTTTTCATCACCACATTCAAGGATGGTTTTAATTAATTTATTATGGTGAAAAATTATCTACATATATATATTTTATTTTTTTCTTATTCTTGAATGGTTAAATACCTTTAATGTTAAATAAAACTATGTAAGTTCATGTTGGTTCAAAAACCTACCTAAATGAACTGATTGTATGTTAATAAAACCTATAATCTATGAATCATTATTAATTATGAATACTATTAGATATTAATAAACTATTAAAATTATATACACACACACACACACACACACACTAAATCTAGGCCATTACGCTTCTGGATTTATGTAACCATCCCATAATAAATCACATAATCAACTATAAATTAATAAAACCTTGGAACCATGAAATGAAGAACCATGAGATAGTGACAACAGAAATGATATATCAATTAAATGACTATAAATAAAAATAATCATGATACTAATTAAAATATATTTGAATTATAACGACCCTACTCTTTATTACATACATAAACATGATTTATTCCATAAACTTGCACTTAAGACAACTCTAAGGATTGATAGGTCTAGTGTCCTGGGAAATTAGGAACATTAAATAACAACTTAGAACATAAAACACAACATATTTATTGAAAACTTCTTTTACATGACCACAACATTGCTTCATACTTAGGATTGCATGGGATAACGTGAGGACATGAAAATGAAAAGGGTGAGCTATAAATACCAGTAAAAGAGTAAACAAGGCATAAAGTGAAGAATATAGTACATGATAGGCAATACTCATATCAATGGAGCAGAAGAGAAACATGAATTTAAAGGCATGATATATCATGATTATCATAACATGGAAACGTGGAAACAAAATTTAAAATGATATTAGTATGAGATAAGGATAATTGCACATGGAGCATGAGTAAACCCTCATTACACACGAATTAGTATGATTAAACCCTCATTTCACCTAACGTATCATGATACTAGTCTTTACCCAATGCATTGGAGTGCTATTAGGGCACACCCTTCTTAATCAATTCATTTAATGCATAGCTGTGCCACATAGATCATATAACATGGATTAATTAAACATAATAATTTATTCCATGATAAATGAATGTGTAATTAATACATGAAACTCTATAATAATTAAGTAACTGTTCACAAATGTGAATACACTTGATAGATAAATGGGAGTGGCATTCACTACATAATGACTTTGGCTTGGAAAATCACAGTGCAATTTCGGCAGCATAACAACGTGACCTAAGATTTCATAAAAAAGTGGTTGATGAGAGATAAAGGGGTGTCTCATCATATTTAAATGAAATTGAAAGTAAGGGGGTCATATATATACATGTCCCAACATATGTTATGGTATTTAGATTCATAATACGAAATAATTTCTTGAATGTCAATGAAGAGAGAGAAATCCATTATAGAATTTAGGTATGGTAATAGGTGTACATGGGAGGAATTAATGAGAGAGGAAAGGGGTATGAAATAATTCAAACATAAGGTGGTTAGTATATGGGAGGTTTAAATAATACCCCAACCTTTTTAATTCGAAATAAAAGGGTATAACAACATACAGAAATTGAGACAAAAATGAGAATATAAGAAATCCTTTACATGAAAGTGTGATCCAAAAGGCTTGGGAGAGGCTTGAGAGAGGATTATTAGGAGATTGGGGTTCCTTGGGAAGATTCTAGATAGGGGAGGTCCAAGTTTGGTCGAGCTCCAAAGGATTTCAGTGAAGAGGAATGAGATATTGAGTGAGTTTATATAGTAAATGAGATAGAAATCTTTATTATTTAGGTTTTGGACACTACACCTTAAACTAATCAAAACCACAAACCCTACCATTGTTTTTTCCCAAGGTTTTTTCCAAAGGGGAGTGTAAAAAATTATTTTATAATTCCAATTTCCAAACTTATTAAAATTTTAGGTTTTCTTATGTGGAGGTGAGACACACTCTCAAGGAAATCATTTAAAAATGTTAAAATGTTTTATAAGTCTTGGAGGGTCCACTAAGGCTTTGTAAAATAAATGAAAAAAATATAAAATCACATTATTTTAAAGGGAAAAAATATATTTTACTAACAACCACTTTATAGTATTATATTACATCACCATTGGGTAATTATGATGTCATAAGACACATTATTTATTTAAATGGTATTTAATTATTACCTAAAAATTCTACTGTCTCAAGAAATTATGAAAAATTCACCATTGGATAATTTTGATGTCCTGATTCAAAAAAATAATATCCATTTTATCTAAATAATTTTCTAAATATGTTCATTTTAACTTTTAAAAAAAATCCTACATTTATTATAAATTCATGGGTTTTGAAAAAACAAAGTTTTCGAACCATAATAAAAATTTAAATTGCATTCCAAAAAATTATATGATCATTTATATTTAATAAAAATTAATTTATTAATAATATTTTAATAAAATATTATTTAATTAATTTTTTTTTAAATTCATCAATATAGATTTATGAATTGAATATTAAATAAAAATTCTATTTGTGCTTTAAAAACCATTTACAAAGTAACAATAATAAAATGAATGTATCTTATTTATTCAATAAAAACTAATGCACATAATCATAGTGCTAGGGTCTTATTAAATAACCCCTTATAACACCTGTATAATACCTGAGGGTAAGGTGGGGGATGGCGACATACTCTTGGGGAGGCTCAGATAACATTGCTCGGGTGGTAATATCTATTAACTTCCACTTCTCTCATAGGCAGTTCTATTAAAGATTAATGTGTTGAAGATCAGATTGAAATTGGTTAAGAGCGAAGCCCAGTGATGCTACCTCCATTCTAAGATCTGAAAAATGGTTCTCATATGGAGCAATTCTACTAGATGTGGCCATCACTTCCTTTTTTTGAGTAAACTAGATTTTTTAAAGCCCTATATTTATAATAATCATGCAATCACTGGTAAACGACTATATTAGCAATGATAAAAATTCTTAATGGTATTTTGAAATCTAGAAACATAAAACCAAGGAATTACATATTTTATATAACCATTTTACATAATAATTAATTAAATTAGATCGTTGGGAATTTTCATTAATAAGAGTTTGGGTCGTTAAAATCTTACCACCTTAAGAAATTTTTCCCTTGAAATTTCATTTTCCCACACTAAAACAGCTGTGGGTAACTCTGCCTCATCACTTCATCCAGCTCCCACATTGCTTCTTCAAACTTGTGGTTTCTCCACAACACCATGAAGAGTGGAATTGTCTTATTTCGTAGAACTTTTTCCCTATGATCTAATATCTTCACCAGATTATCTTCATAAGAGAGGTCATTCTCTAATGGTACCACCTCAGGAGTGAGTATATGTGATGGGTCAGATATTTACTTTTTCAAGAGTGATACACGGAATACATCTTGTACTTGAGATTGGTTCAGTGGGAGTTATTGTCAATAGGACACTTCTCCAAGTCGATCAAGGATCTCAAAAAGGCCGATGTACCTTGGACTAAGCGTTACATTCTTCCCAAATCTCATAACTCTATTCCATGGTGATATGCAGAAGAATTCCATGTCTCCAACATCAAACTATTGGTCTCATCGACGATTATCGACATAGCTCTTTTGTCAACTCTCAGCATCTTTAATGTGATGTTGGATGGTCTTAAACTTCTTCAATATTTCTTCAACCATTTCTAGACCATGGAGTTTTCACTCCCCAACTTCATCTCAGCATACCGATGTTCTACAACTCTTCCCATAAAGGGCTTCATAAGGAGCCATTTGGATGCTTGAGTGGAAACTTTTATTGTAAGAGAACTCAATGAGAGGAAGATGTTGATCCCATCCTCCTTTGAAGTCCATTGAGAATTCTCTCAATATGACCTCAAGTGTTTCGATAGTCCTCTTAGATTTGACATCAGTTTGAGGATGATAATCCTTCCTGAAGTTTAGCTCAGTATTCAAAGCATATTAAAGACACTTCCAGAACTGAGAGGTGAATCTTTGACCTCGATCAGATACAATAGATAGTTACCACTTCTCTAGTATATATCCATGCTAGTTGATCCATTGAGAAATCATTTTGGATTTCAATGAAGTGTGATGTCTTTATAAGACAATCCAAAAAACCCAGATAGAATTTTTTCCTTTGGATGTCTTTAAAAGTCTGGTGAAAAAGTCTACGGTGATGTTCTTCCATTTTCCTGATGGTATGGGTAATGGTTTCATCATCCCCTTAGACTTCTTCCTATTAACCTTCACTTGTTGACATACCAGGCACTTTGATGTATACTTAGTGATCTTTTTTTTAATGTTATTCTACTAATAATTATCTTGGAGATCTCGATGCATCATTGTGTTTCTTGGGCGAATGGATAAATTTGAACTATGTATATCATTCAAAAGTTCATTCTTTAACTTCACATTTATGGAACACATAATCTTGTCCCAAATCTCACAATTACATCTTAATTAACATTGAACTCCAAGGATTTCCCTTTTCTGATAGTTTCCACATTATTCTGAATTCCCCTTAATCCTTTTGAGCATCATTTAACCATTCCAAAAGAGGCAGTTGAGAAATCATTTGTAAAAAGATTGATGATGTTCCATTATTTATGATTCCCGTGTCCATATTCATCAAATATAAGAAGATTGTATCTTTTTCCATTATCGCAAATGATATAATAACTGGGTCCTTTCTACTTAGAGCATCTTCCTCCTTGTTTTCTTTCCCTGAGTGGTAATGGATTGAGTAGTCATAGTCTTTGATCAGCTCTAAACATCTTCATTGGTGCATGTTCAACTCTTTTTGTGTAAATATATACTTGAGGATTTTGTGATCTGTATATATTTTACACTTCTCCCCAAAAAAGGTAATTCTACCAAAATTTCAAAGTTAAGATTACTGCATCCAACACCAGATCATGTATTGGATAGTTTTTCTCACAAAATTTCAATTCCTTTGAAGCATAGGCAATGAATTTTTCATTTTTCATCAACACACAACCCAATACCGTCTTCAAAGAATCAATGTGTACTACAAAAAGGTCTCCACTTGTGGGTGGTGTGATCAAGGGCATAGTGATAATCCTCCTTTTCAACTCCTTGAAGCTATCTTCACATTTATTACTCCATGAAAACATTACTCCATTCCTAGTTATCTTGGTAAGAGGGTTGGAAAATCTTGAGAAATTAATCACAAATCAACGATAATATCTATCTAACCCCAAGAAGCTACCGATATCTGTCACCGATGTTGGCCTAGACTATCCCTCAATTGTAGCTATCTTATAGTGATCCACAGATATCCCATTTCTTGTTATGATATGAGCCAAGAATGAGACCTCCTTCAACCAAAACTAAGACTTGATGTACATTTCATAGAGCTTCTCCTTCCGCAAGGTCTCTAGTATAGTTCTTAGAAGCTCCTCATGATCCACCTTGATTTTGGAGTATATAAGAATATAGTCTATAAATACTACCAAAAATTTGACAAGGTAGTATATAAATAATCCATTCATCAACTACATGAATATTTCTAGAGAATTAGTGAGTCTAAAAGGCATTACAATGAATTCATAGTGTCCGTATCTTGTACGAAAAATTGTCTCGAGGATATCATCTTTCTTCAGCCTTACTTGATAATATCCTGACTACATATCCACCTTAGAGAAGTGTTGTGCTCCTCATATATTATCAAACAAGTCATCAATTAATGGTAGAGGATACTTTTTCTTTATCGTGATTTTGTTGAGATCATGATAATCAATGAAAAGGCGCATCGACCCATCCTTCTTCATGACGAAGAGGACTGGAGCACCCCATGGTGAAGCACTTGGGAATATAAACCCTTTATCCAGATTCTCCTGTAGTTGTTTCTTTAGCTCCTCAAGCTCCATAATATCCATTCTATACAGAGTCTTGGATATTGTAAATGACCTAGGTATAAGATCAATTTAGAATTCAACACATCTTATAGGAGGAAGACTAGAAAATTCTTTGGGAAACACTTTTGAAAATTCCCTCACAATAGAAATGTATTCAAGGATGATTTCTTCCTTAGACTCAATCATCTGAGAGAGATATATGTGATCATAGGGTAGTAATATCCACACTTGAGATGATGGTACAAAAGAAGATTTATCCTCCTCCTGAAATTTGTAAAAAATTAGAGGGCGTTTTTCTATATGGAGTGTGATTTACCTCTCACAGAAATTTATGTTGGATCTATATATGGAAAGGAAATAAATGCCAACAATTGAATCAAATTACACTAGAGGGAGTATAATGAGGTTTTCTGAGAAGTTCAATCCACAAATTATGACTGGGTAGGAGTTATATTCATGGAATGCAATGATTTCCCCATTTTCTGTTCTCACCGGCATCTTTACTTCCTTGATTTATGGTGGTTTTGGGACTATTATACTAAACATTCGGGATATAAAAGTATTCATAGAACCAGAATAAAAAATTACATTCTCTATTCCTGAATGGATAACTTGATTACATGTCACCACTTCATTTTCTAGGCTAACTTCAGTGGTAGTGATGGCAAGATCTTACCATTTCTACCTTGGTGGTTTTTGGTTGACTCTAAAAACCCTTGTCTTAAAGAACTAGTTTTCAAAGTGCATGGTTATTTATAGTTGAATCCATGATCAATGAATTGTGGGTCGAACAGATCATTCCTCTCCTCTATCACAGCCATGGGTTTTTATTGTCAGTGGTTAATGGCCAGGTGCCCTTCTATTCCATACCTTAAGCATTTCCTTATCCCCTTAAAGAAATTTCTGGGGTTCTTATTTCAACACCTTTGGAAAGTGGGGTGCTGGATTTTCTTAGAACATTTGGATTTATCAATCGGAATTACAAAATTAAAGTCCAACTTATGAATCTTATCCCCATGATACCCTTGAGATTACCTGATCTCCTTTTTTGACTTTGAGGGCACATCAGACAATTTCCTCACAGCTCTCAAAGTTAATGATCCCTAGGGCTTTCTGTAGGCTAGGTTTTAGCCCACCAAAGAAGTGGTAAAACGTGAATTCGGGGGTAACAAAAAGCCAAAGGCATATCATGCAAGCCCTGTGAAGTTTTCCTCTTACACTCTGATGGCTTCATCATCTTTTTTCTTGAGGGAAAGGAAGTCCCTTTCCATTTTACATCGGAGGGTGTGAGGATAATATTAATTGAAAAACATTTCCCACAAATCCTTCCATTCTAATGAAACAATATCCTTCCCAGGCTTTGTATTTTTGATCAATTTCCACTATTGATCATCTTCACCCTCTATATGATAAGTTTCTAGAAGAGCCTTCTCTTGTTCAGAACATTGAATGATGAAAAATATCATTTCAATGGAGATGATCCATCGTTCGGCAATTGAGGGGTCAAATTATCCATTAAATGTATGAGACCTCTATCTCATGAAGCTCTCGATTGCGTCTTATTCTTGCCTAGTGGGGTTTAACGTTCCTCTTGAACCATGTTTATATTCAAAAATTGAGTTAACTGTGAGAGTATCATGAAAAAGTTTGCGATTTCCAGTCCCATTGGATTGGGCATCTCATTAGAAAAATAATCACATTGATCTTCACATCAGTTTTTAGCCCGAGTCCTCCAATTATAGGCCATTGGATGGCATAAAAGGAATGTTAGGGGTAACACATAAAGGGGAATCCAAATACAAAAAGGGATAACTTATAAATTACATTTATTTCCTTAACTTATAAATGTATAGGCTTCAATCTATGTTATCCATGATCTACTTCACAAACTATATTATTAGGGAATTTTTTTATTCTCTTAATAGTGGTTCATACTAAGATTATGAATTTATCAAAGAATATCCCCCAGGAGTGTCATAACCAAGAGTGCAGTAAGTCCCGTTGTCGTGCACCGGTTCCTACTCGAGTCTAGCTCAAAGTGGTGTTTTAGGGTTCTACCCCTAAATACATCTGTGCTAGAGCCACCTCTACTTGTTCGTATCCAGATAGGGATGCATTTTCTTGATAAAAAACTTACACTATACTCACTAAAATTTAGGGATGTTTTTATTAAACTTAGTCTTATCCCTAAGGCTTTCAGTAGGGTTTTCTAATCCTAATCCCAAAAATTACTAAACCTATCCTATGATACCAATTATAACAAACCTACTCTTTATTACACACATAAAAATGATTTATTACATAAAATTTCACATAATAACATCTAAGGATCATTAGGATTATTTTCTTTGGAAATTAGGAACATTATATAACAACATAGAATATAAAACACAACATATTTATTGAAAAATTATTTTACACAACGACAACATTCCTTCGTACTTAGTATTTCCTGGGATAACCTAAGGACATGAATAAGAAAATTGTGATCTATAAAGACCAATAAGGGAGTAAAAAAGGAATAAATTGAATAATTTATTACGTGGTAGGAAATAGGAATATCAATGCAGCACAAGAGAGATGTGGACCCAAAGTCATGATATAGAATGATTATCATAACATGGAAACGTGGAAACAACACTTAACATTATATTAGCATGAGACAAGGATCATTACACATGGAGAATAAGTAAACACTCATTACAATTGAATTTTCATGAGGGTACATGGGAGGAATAAATGAGATAGGAAAGGGGTATATCATCATTCAAACATAATAAGGTTAGTATAGGGGAGGTGATAGATCATACCACAATATTTTTAATTAAAAATAAAAGGGTATAATAACATAAAGAAATTGAGACAAAAAATGAGAATGTAGGAAATCCTTTACTTGGTAGTGTGATCCCAAAGGCTCGGGAGAGGCATGAGAGAGGCTTCTTGGGAGGATTATAGTGAGGGGATGATAGAGGCTATTCAAGTTAAAAAGGTTTTTCGTGAAGAGTAATGGAAGATTGAGTGAGTTTATATAGGAAAAGAGAGATAATTATTTATTATTTTGGTTTTAGACAGTTCACATTAAACTAATCATACCATGGTTTTTGCCCATGGTTTTTGCCAAAGGGGATTGGAAAACATTATTTCATAATAAAAATGTCCAAAATTATTAAAATATTAGGTTTTTTATGTGGAGGTGAGTCACACTCTCAAGGAAATCACATTAGAATATTAAAATATTTTATAAGTCTATGAGGGTCCACTAAGGCTTTGAAAAATAAATAAAACAAATATAAAATCAAATTATTTTTAATTTAAAACATATATTGGCCGAAAATACCTTTTATAGTATTTTTTACATCACCATTGGGTCATTATGATGACATAAAACACATTATATATTTAAACGGTATTTAATTTTTATCCAAAAAATTTTCTGTCTCAGAAAATTATGAAAAATTCACCATTAGATAATTTATATGTACTGATTCTAAAATTAATATTCATTTTATCAAATTTTTTTCAAAATATATGAATTTTCACTTATAAAATAAAAACCAACATTTATTGAAAATTCATAGTTTTTGACCAAAATAGCTTTCAAACCATAATAAAAATTATAAATGTATTCATAAATATTATACGATCATTTATATTTAATAAAAAGTAATTTAATAATAATATTTTATTAAAATAATATTTAATTCAAAAATCTATTAATTCATCAAAATAGATTTCTTAATTGAATATTAACTAAAAAAACTATTTGTGCTTTAAAAACCATTTACAAAGTAACAATAAAAAAATGAATATATATTCTTTATTCTATAAAAAACTAATGCACATAATCAGAGTGATAGGGTCTTATTACACAACCCCTCATAACACCCACATAAGTCCTGAGGGTAAGGTGGGCCATGGTGATAGACTCTTGGGGGAGGATTAGATAACATCACTCGGGTGGTAATCTCTATTAACTTCCACTTATCCCATAGGTGGTTCTGTTTAAGAATAATGTGTTGAAGATCGACTTGGAATTGGATAAGAATAAATACCAATGATGATACCTCCTTTACGATCTCTGACAAAAGGGCTTCGTATGGAGTAATTCTACTATATGAGGCCATCACTTCCTTTTTCTGAGTAATTTTGATTTGTTAAATCCCTATATTTATACTAATCATGTGATCACTATTAAAAAAATATATTAGCAACGATAACAATTCTTAATGGTATTTTGAAATCCAAAAACATAAAATCAAGGAAGTTGATATTTTATATAACCATTTTATTAATAAGACATTTAATTAGATCAAGAAGAATTTTAATCTATAAAAGTTTGGTTCATTACAATCTTCCACCCTCAAGAAATTTCACCCTCGAAATTTCCTTTTCCCACACTAAAAAAGAAGTGGTTAACTCCACCTCATATCTTCCTCCAGTTCCCACGTTACTTCTTCAAACTTTTGGTTTTGCCACAACACATTAACAAGGGGCATCGTCTTATTTCATAGAAATTTTTCCCTACTATATAATATTTTCAACAGCTTCTCTTCATAGGAGAGGTCATTCTCTAATTGTACCACATCTAGATTGAGTACATGCGAAGGGTCCGGTATGTACTTCCTCAAGAGTGATACACAAGAATACATAATGTACTTTAGATAGGTTTAGTGGGTGTTCCATTCAAAAGTCCACTGCTTTAATTCGATCAAGGATCTCAAAAGAGCTGATGTACCATGGACTAATATTTCCATTCTTCTGAGATCTCATAAATCTCTTCCATAGTGATATGAAGATTAATACCATGTGTCCAAAATCAAACTCTAGGCCTCATCGACGATTATCAACATACATTTTTTTCCGACTCTGAGTAGTTTTAATGTGCTGCTGGATGGTCTTAACCTTATCCACCATTTCATTGACCATTTCTGGACCTAGGAGTTTTTTCTCCCAAACTTCATCCAAACATACCAGTGTTCTCCACCTCTTCCCCAAAAGGGATTCATAAGAAGCCATTTGGATGCCTGAGTGGAAACTGTTATTGTAAGAGAACTCAACCAGAGGAATGTGTTGATCCCATCCTTCTTTGAAGTCCATTGAGCATGCTCTCATCATGGCCTCAAGTGTTTGGATAGTCTACTCATATTGTCCATTAGTTTGAAGAAGATAATCCATTATTATGTTCATCTCAGTATTCATAGCATGTTGAAGAATCTTACAGAACATAGAGGTGAATCTTGGAGCTTGATCAGATGCAAAAGATAGTGGTAATCCATGTAGCCTTACCAATTCATAGATATATATCCTGGCTAGTTGATCAAATGAGAAATCCTCTTAGATTTTAATGAAGTGTGAAATCTTTATAAGATGATCCACAACAACCCAGATAACATTGTTTCCTTTGGATCTCTTCAGAAGTCTGGTGACAATGTCCTTGGTGATGTTCTCCCATTTCTGCGATGGTATGGGTAATGGTTGCATCATCCCCTTAGATTTCTGCTTTTGAGACTTCCACTTGTTAACATATGAGACACTTTGATGTATACTCAGTGATCTCCTTGTTCATGTTATCCCACCAATAATTCCCTCAGAGATCTAAATACATCTTTGTGTTTCCTGGGTGAATGGAGATATTTGAGCTTTGTGCATCGTCCCAAAGTTCATTATTTAGCTCTAGATTTTATGGAACACATAGTCTTGTCCCAAATCTCATAATTCATTCTTCATTAATATTTAAATCCATGGATTTCCCTTTTTTGATAGTTTCCAATTTCTTCTGAATTCCCACATCATCCTTTTGAGAATACATTAACCTTTCCAAAATAGACGATTGAGAAATATTTTGTGAAAGGATTGATGATGTTCCCTTCATTATGATTCCCATGTCCATCTTCATCAAATATAAGAATATTGGATCCTTTTTTATTATCATCAATGGTAGAATCATTGGGTCCTTTCTACTTGGAGCATTCGCCACCTTGTTCTCTTTTCTAGGGTGGTAATCGATTGAGCAGTCATAGTCTTTGATCATATCTAACCATCTTCGTTGGAACATGTTCAAATCTTTATCTGTGAATATATACTTGATAATTTTGTGATCCGTATATATTTCACACTTCTCTGCAAAGCGGTAATGATGCCAATTATTCAAAGTGAATATTACAACATCCAACTCCAGATCATGTGTTAGATATTATTTCTCACAAACTTTCAATTTCCTTGAAGCATAGGCAATGAATTTTTCATTTTTCATCAACACACAACCCAGTCCCTTCTTTGAAGCACAACTGAGTACCACCAAAACTTCTCCACTTGTGGGTAGTGTGAGCATGGGTGTAGTGATAAGCCTCATTTTCAACTCCTTGAAGATATCTTCTCATTCATCACTCCAAGAAAACGTTACTCCCTTCTGAGTTAGCTTGGTAATAGGGTTGGATAGTTATGAGAAATTTCTCACAAATCGGTAATAATATCCAGCTAACCCCAAGAAGCTACGAATATACATCACGAATGTTGGCCTCATCGATCCCTCAATTGAAACTATTTTGGATGGATAAACATATATCCCTTTGCTTGTGATGATATTACCTAAGAATGATACCTACTTCAACTATAACTCACACTTGTTGTACTTTTTATAGAGCTTCTAATTTCACTTGGTCTCTAGTACAATGCTTAGATAATCCTCATGATTCTCCTTGGTTTTGGAGTATATTAGAATATCTTCTATAAAGACTACCACAAATTTGATGAGGTAATCTCTAAAGACTCCATTAATCAAATCCATGAATATTTCTATAGAATTTGGGAGTCCAAAAGGCATTACTATGAATTCATTGTGCCCGTATCTTGTACGAAAAGAAGTCTTGGGGATATCCTCTTTCTTCACCCTTATTTGATAATATCCCAATAGCATATCCACCCTGGAGTTGTATTGTACTCTACCCAGCTGATCAAAAAAATCATCAATTCATGGAAGAGGATACTTATTCATTATCATGATTTTATTGAGCTCACAATAATCAATGCAAAGGCACATTAACCCATCCTTCTTCTTGATGAAGAGGAATAGTGCTCCCTATGGTGAAGCACTTGGGCATATAAACACTTTATCAAGATTCTCATGTAGTTTTTTATTTAGATCCTCAAGCTCCATGACAGATATTCTATTCAGAGTCTTGGATATTGTCAATTCCCCATGTATAAGATCAATCAAGAATTAAACATCTCTTCTAGGAGGATGACCAGACAATTCCACAGGAAACACTTCAGTGAATACCCTCACAATAGGCATGTCCTCAAGGATGGATGCTTCCTTGGACTCAATCATCTGAGAAAGATACACATACTCATAGGGAAGTAATATCCATGATTTAGATGATTGTACTAAATAATATTCATCCTATTCTTTTCACTTGTACATAATCGGGGGTCAATTTTCCATATAGAGAGTGATTTCCCTCTTAGGGAAATTTATTTTTGCTCTATATAATGAAATTCAATCCATGCCAAGAATTACATAAAATTCCACCAAAGGGAGTATGATAAGGTTCTCTAGGAAGTTCAATCCACAAATTATAACAAGGGAGGAGTTATATTCAAGGGATACAATGATTGCCCCATTTTATGTTCTCACTAACATATTTACTTCGATGAGATTTGGTGTTGTTGGGATTTTTCTACTAAACATTCGGGATAAAAAAGAATGGGAAGAACCAAAATAAAAAATTAAGTTTTCTATTCTTGTATGAATGACTAGCGTACCTATCACCAATTTATTTCCAGGGCTCACTTCGATGGTAGTGATGGAAAAGCTTTCATTTTCTTCCTTGCAGGTTGTTGGTTTCCTTTGAAAAACCTTGGCTTAGATAATTGTTTTCAAATTGCCCTGGTTCTTTGTAGTTGAATAAATGGACAATGCATAAAGGGTAAAATGGATTTTTCCTCTCCTCTATCGCAACCAAGAGTTTTTCTTTTCGGCAGTTAATGGACAGGTTCCCTTTAATTCCACATCTAAATCATTTCCGTGTCCCCTTTAGGCAATTTACACAGTGCTTCTTTCAAAACCTTTGGAAACTGGGGTGATGTATTTTCTTAGCACCATTACATTTATCAATCAGACCACCATAATTAAATTCCACATTACGCTCTGATGGATTTGTCATATTTTTTTCTTGAGTGAAAAGAAGTCAATTTCTATCTTAAGTCGGAGGGTTCGAGGAAAATATTTATCAATTTTTCCCCAGAATTCCTTACATTCCAATGCCTCGATATCATCCTATGGATTTTTATTTTTGATCAATGTCCACCACTAATTTTCTTCACCCCCCATATGATAAGAATCCATAAGAACCTTCTCTTGTTCAGAACATTGAAGGACGAAGAAGATATTTTTAATAGAGTTGATAAATTGTTAGGAAATTGAGGGATCATATGATCCATTAAAAGTAAGAGGCCTTTGTATTATGAGGCAATCAATAGTAGCTTTTTCTTTCTTAGGTGGGTTTGAGTTTTCCTCTTGACACATGTTTCTATTAAAAACATGAGTTAACTGAGAGAGTATCATGACAAAGTTTTCGTTTCCCACTCAAATCGGATTTGGCATCTTATTAGAAGAGTCATCACATTTATATTCACATCAGTTGTTAGCCTGAGTCCTCCTATTACCTGCCATTCGCTGGAATAAAAGGAAAGTTAGGGGAAACACATAAAGGTGAATCCAAATACCAAATGGATAACTTATAAATTACATTTATTTTCAAAACTTATGAATTTATAGTCTTCAATCTATATTATCCATGATCTACTACAAAACATGTATACTTAGGGGAATTTTTTATTCCCTTAATAATAGTTTATACTAAGATTATTAATTTACCAAAGAATATCCATTGGGAGTGTCCTAACCAAGAGTGAAACAAATCTCATTTTCATGCACCAATTCCCATTTGAGTCTATCTCAAATCAGTGTTTTTGGGTTTTACCCCTAGATACATCTGTGCCAGATCCACCTCTACTTATTTGAATCCAGATAGGTATGTATTATCTTTATAAAAAATCTACTCTACAGTCACCAAAATCTCTGGTTGTTTTTATTTCACTTATTCTTATCCCTAAGGCTTTCAGTAGGGTTTTCTAATCCTAATCCCACAAATAACTAAAACAATCCTCTGATACCAACTATTACAACCCTACTCTTTATTACACACATAAACATGATTTATTACAAAAAATGGCACTTAAGACAAATATGAGGATAGATAGGTTTAGTGTCTTGGTAAATTAGGAACATTACACAACAACTTAGAATATAAAACACAATATCTTTATTGAAAACTTCTTTTACTTGATAACATTTCTTCGTACTTATCATTGTATGAGATAACCTGAGGACATTCATAAGAAAATATTGAGCTATAAATATCAATAAGGGAGTAAAAAAGGAATAACGATAATAATATAGTACATGTATAACAATAGGCTTGTCAATGGATCACAAGAGAAACATGAACATAAACTCATGCTATAACATGATTATCATAACATGGAAATGTGGCAACAACATTTAACATGATATTAGAATGAGCCAAGGATTATTGCATATGGGGCATAAGTAAACACTCATTGTACTTGAATTATCCTAATTAAACCCTCATTGCACATGACGTATCGTGATACTAGTATTTACCCAATGCATTGGAGTGCTATCAGGGCACACCTTACTTAATCATTTCATTTCATGCATAAGTGTGCCATATGGATCATATAACATGGATTCATAAAAAATAATCATTTATTCCATTATATAGGAATGTTAAATTAATATATGAAAATATATAATCAATAAGTAAATGTGAATAAATGTGAATACCATTGATATAGAAATGGTCATGGTATTTACTATACAGTGATTTTGTCTTGGAAAATTGCTGCGCAATTTCGGCAGTATAACGATGTGACAAAAGAATTCATAAAAAATTTTTATGGGAGAGAAATTGGTGTATCATCATATTTACATGAAATGTAAAGTAATGGGTCCATATAGATAATTTCCCTACATATGTAATGTAATTTATATTCATAATACGAAAGAATTTATTGAATGTAAATGAGGAGAGATAAATACATTACGAAATTTCGTCATGGTAATAGGTGAACATGGGAGGCATTAATGAGAGAGGAAAGGGGTATCAAATCATTAAAACATAATGAGGTCAGTATAGGGGATGTGAAAAATCATAACCCAACATTTTTAATTTAAAATAAATGGTTATAACAACATAAAGAAATTGAGACAAAACATGAGAAAGGAGGAAATACCCTACATGGAAGTCTGATCTCAAAGGCTTGGGAGAGGCTTGAGAGAATATTATTAGGAGATTAGGGTGACTTTGGAGGATTATAGAGAGGGTAATAAAGAGGTTGGTATAGATCCAAATTTTTTGAGTGAATATGAATGGGAGATTGAGTGAGTTTATATAGGAAAGGAGAAGAGAATTCTTTATTATTTAGGTTTTGGACACTGCACATTAATCTAATCAAAACCAAAAAACATACCATAGTTTTTGCCCATGGTTTTTCCAAAGAGGAGTGGAAAGCATTATTTTATAAGGCCAATGTCCTAACTTAGTAAAATTTTAGGTTTTCATATGTGGATGTGAGTCACACTCTCAAGGAAATCATTTTAAAATGTTAAAATGTTTTATAAGCCTTGGAGGGTCCACTAAGGCTTTGTAAAATAAATAAAAAAATATAAAATCACATTATTTTATAGGTAAAACATATATTTTCCAAAAAAAAATTTTATAGTATTTTATTACATCACCATTAGGTAATTATGATGTCATAAAACACATTATATATTTAAATAGTATTTAATATTTACCCAAAATTCGGCTGTCTCAGGAAATTATGAAAAATTTACCATTGGATAATTTTGACATCCTAACTCTAAAAATAATATTCATTTCATCGAAATTACTTTCTAAATATGTTCATTTTCACCTGTAAAATAAAAACCGACATTTATTGTAAATTCATGGGTTTTGACAAAAAATATTTTCGAACCTTAATAAAAATTACAATTGTATTCATAAAAATTATTCGATCATTTATATTTAATAAAAAGTAATTTAGTAATAAATTTTTATTAAAATATTATTTATTTCAAAAATCAATTTATTCATCAAAATAGATTTATTAATTAAATATTTACTAAAAATACTATTGGTGCTTTAAAAATCATTTACAAAGTAACAATAATAAAATGAATATATATTATTTATTCTATATAAATATAATGCACATAATTGAAGTTCTATGGTCTGGTTAAATAACCCCTTATAACACCCACATAAGACTTGAGGGCATGGTGGGCGATGGTGATAGACTGTTTGGGAGGCTCAGATAACGTTCGGGTGGTAAACTCTATTAACTTAAACTTCTCCTGTAGGAAATTCCCTTCAAGATTAACGTATTGAAGCTCAGATTAGGATTGGTCAAGAGTGAAGCCCAGTGACGCTACCTCAATTTTGAGCTCTGACAAATGGTCTTCGTATGGATCAATTCTACTGGATGTGGCCATCACTTTGTCTGAGTAAACTAGATTTGATAAAGCCCTATATTTATAATAATCATATGATCACAGTTCAACTACTATATTAGCAACGGTAACAATTCTATAAGGTATTTTCAAATCCAAAAACATAAAACCAAGGATGTGCATATTTTATATAATGATTTTACATAATAATACATTTAATTTTATCAAGAGTAATTTTCATTAATAAATTTTTGGTTTTTTACAATATTCCCCTCTAAAGAAATTTTTCCCTAGAAATTTCATTTTCCCACACTAAAACAGATGTGGGTAACTCCGCCTCATCACTTTCTCTTGTTCCCCCATTGCTTCTTTAAACTTTTTGTTTCTCCAAAACACCTGGATGAGGGGAATTGTCTTATTTCCTAGAACTTTTTCTCTATGATCTATGATCTTCATCAGGTTCTCTTTATAGGAGAGGTCCTTCTCCAATGGTACCACCTCTAGATTGAGTACATGTGATGGGTTAGTTATGTACTTCCTCCAGAGTGATACACGTAATACATTAGGTACTTGAGATAGGTTCAGTGGGAGTTCTATTCGATAGGCCACAACTCCAATTTGATCAAGGATGTCAAAAGGGATGATGTACCTTGGAATAATCTTTACCTTCTTCCCAAATCTCATAAATCTTTTCCATGTTGAAATGCTGAGGAATACCATGTATCCAACATCAAAGTCTAGGTCTCATTGACAATTATCAACATAAATCTTTTGTGAACTCTAATAAGATTTAATGTGCTTTTAGATGGTCTTAACCTTCTTCACCATTTCTTCAACCATTTCTATACCTATGAGTTTTTGCTCCGCAAATTCATCTCAACATGCAGGTTTTCATCACCTCTTACCATAAAGGGCTTCATAAAGAGCCATTTGGATGCTTGAGTGGAAATTGTTATTTTAAGAGAACTCAACCATATGAAGATGTTGATGACATCCTCCTTTGATGTCTATTGATAATGTTCTCAATATTTCCTCTAGTGTTTGGATAGTCTGTTTAGATTGGCCATCGGTTTGAGGATGATAAGCCATACTGAAGTTCAACTCGGTATTCAGAGGATGTTGAAGAGACTTCTAAAACTTATATGTGAATCTTGGATCTCAATTTGATACAATAGATAATGGTACACCATGAAGCCTGACCACTTCTCTAATATATATCCTTTCTAGTTGATCTAGTGAGAAATCCTTTCAGATTTCAATGAAGTGTACAGTCTTTGTAAGACGATCCACAAAAAAATAGATAGCATTGTTTCCATTGGATTTCTTTAGAAGTCTGGTGAAAAATTACATGGTGATGTTCTCCCATTTCCATAATGCTATGGGTAATGGTTGCATCATCCCCTAAGACTTCTTCCACTCAACCTTCACTATACGGCATACTAGGAACATTGATGTATACTCAGTGATCTCCTTCTTCATGTTATCCCACCAATAATGATCTCGGATATCCCAATACATCCTTGTGTTTCCTGTGTGAATGGATAAATTTGAACAATGTGAATAATCCAAATGTTCATTATTTCACATCAGATTTGATGGAACACAGTCTTGTCCCAAATCTCACAATTCCTTATTCATTAACATTGAACTATGAGGATTTTCCTTTTCTGATAGTTTCCACTTTCTTCTGAATTTCCACGTCATCCTTTTAATCTTCTTTTAACCTTTCCAAAAGAGATTATTGAGAAATTATTTGTGAAAATATTGATGATGTTCTATTATTTATCATTCCCATGTCCATATTCATCATATCTAAAAAGATTGGATCCTTTTCAATTATCATCAATGATATAATTACTGGGTCCTTTCTACTTATATCTTCTACTACCTTGTTTTGTTTCTCAGGGTGGTAATGGATTGATCATTCATAGTCTTTGATCATCTCTAACCATATTCATTGGCGCATGTTCAACTATTTATATGTGAATATATACTTGAGGATTTTGGGATCTATATATATTTCACATGTTGCCCCAAAAAGTTAATGTCACCAAATGTTCAATGTTAAGATTAATGCAACAAACTCTATATCACGCGTTGGATAATGTTTCCCATGAAATTTCAATTTCCTTGAAGAATAGGAAATTAATTTTTCAAAATTCATCAACACACAGCCCAAGAACTTATTCGAAGCATCACTAAGTACCAAAAAAAGTTCTCCACTTATGGGTAGTCTGATCACGTACGCAGTTATAATCCTCATTTTTAAATCTTTAAATCTATCTTCACATTCACTACTCTATGAAAAATTTACTCCCATACGAGTTAGCTTGGTAAGAGGGTTGGAAAGTCATGAGAAATTTCTCATAAATCAGAGATAATATCCAGCTAACCTCAAGAATCTATTGACATCTATCACCGATGTTGGCCTAGAATATCCCTCAATTGTAGCTGTCTTGTAGGGATTCAAAGATATCCCATTTATTATGATGATATGAACCAAGAATGAGATCTCCTTCAACCATAACACACACTTTCTATAATTTTCAAAGATATTCTCCTTTCATAAGGTCTATAGTATAGTACCTAGATGATCCTCATGCCCGTCCTTAGATTTGGTGTATATTAGAATATCTTTTATAAATACTACTAAAAATTTAACAAGGTAATCTCTAAATAATCCATTCATCTAGTCCATGAATATTTATAGAGCATTAGTGAGTCCGAAAGGCATTAGTATGAACTCATAATTCCCATATCTTGTTCAAAAACCAGTCTTGATGATATCATCTTTCTTCACCCTTACATGATAATATCTTGACCATATATCGACCTTAGAGAAGTATTTTTCTCCACATTGCTCATCAAACAAGTATTCAATTTGTGGCATAGGATACTTGTTCTTTGTCATGATTTGGTTGAGATCACAATAATCAATGCAAAGGCGCATCGACCGATCCTTCTTCATGATGAAGAGGACTTTTGCACCCCATGGTGAAGCAATTGGGCATATAGAACCTTTATCTAGATTCTCCTATAGGTGTTTTCTTAAGCTCCTCAAGCTCCAAAATAGCCATTCTATAGAAATTCTTGGATATTGTAAATACCCTAGGTATAAGATCAATTGAGAATTAAACAGCTCTTCTAGGAGTAAGACCAAGCAATTCCTTGGGAAACACTTCAACAAATTCTATCACAATAAGAATTTATTCAAGGATGGTTGCTTCCTTAGACTCAATCATATTATCAAGATAAGCATGATCATAGTGCTTTAATATCCATTTTTTAAAAGGTGCAATTTATTAATGAAAGAAAGAAAGAAGGCTACAACAATCTAAAAGAGGGAGACATATTACAATCTTTCTCGTAATGAGGAATCGAGTCGTCAGGCAAAGCATCCAACCAGGTCATGGCCTGATTGACTCCAATATTGGCCAGACTATCCGCAACCATGTTTGCTTCACGGAACACATGTGTAACAATGTAGGAGAGATCCGCAAGCAAGGTAAGGCATTTCAGCCATCTAGAGGTATGTGGCCATGCGAGGTGCACCACCCCTTTCCAAATAGCTTGGACCACAGTGGTAGAGTCGCATTCAATCCAGATTTTGTTCCATCCTTTTTTCTTGGCATAATCCACAACATGTATGACGCCCAACATTTCAGCTTCCAAGGCCGATGCCGTACCGCATCCGCTGTAGAAGCAGCCAAGGCATCTGCCAAGAAAGTCTCTGAAGATGGCGCTGCATCCTGCCGGTCCCGGGTTACCCCTAGAAGCTCCATCAACATTTACTTTGATCCAGCCTAGAAACGGGGCTTGCCAGAAGACCTCAAAGGTACGTCGAGGTTGTCTGTAGGACCCCACAATCCGAAGGCGGCGAAGGATCTCGAAATCACCAACGGAATTGTCACAATGATCCTTCTGAAGCAAGGCGGCATCCTTGATGGCAGTAAGAATACCTATTTTACCTGCATTGAGATTGAAAGAGTAGTTATTGTGAATATAATTATTACGACCAAACCAGATCACATGTAAAAGCTCTGCCACCGCAGCCAAATAGAGGTTCCTGATTTGTTTGGAAAAGTCCCCATTCACACATTGTTGGAGTTGAGAGTTTATAGTGCTAGGGAGAGTCCATCTGCAACCAAAAATGTTAGAAATGTAATTCCAGAGAGCTGCAGCTGTAGCACAAGATAAAAACAGATGGTTAGCATCCTCACGGTGTTGATTGCACATATAACATTTAGAACATAGAGAAATCCCAAAAGTTTGAAGGCATATATCAGTAGGGACTCTATTATGCCCAACACGCCAAATGAGGGTGAGGCGCGAGGGCTTAATCCAAGGCTTATTAAAATTTTTCAACCAAGTAATGTTAGAAACAGAATCATTAAAATTTTGATTGTAGAAGCGTTTCGAATCAAGAACGCCATTAGCAGCAGGTTCCCAGATAAGAAAATCATCAGTGTTAGAGAAAGGATAGTTGCCAATAATGTGCCTGATATTGTCCGGAAGGGTGATGTCATTATCATTGACAACCTCTCTTATAGTGGAAGTGGTGTTCTCAGGAAGAGTGGTGGGCGTAAGCATAGAGATTAAAGGAATACCAGTCCAGTTATCGGTCCAAAAATTCAAGGAGGAATCAGCACTAACAATCCACCTAGAGTTGTTCATTATTTTGATAAAAGAGCGTCTAATGGAAGGCCATATGGAAGAAGTGATGTAGCCCAGGTTACCATTTCGAAGTTTGGTGACAAATCTCTTCTTAAGAAAGACTAAGGAGTCAGAGTTGCTGTGAATCAGGTTCCAAGTCATTCGAACTTGTAAAGAATCATTAAAAAGCTTAATATTCTTGATACCAAGGCCACCTTTATCTAAAGGTTTACAACAAGTGGACCAGGGAATGGTGACAAGCTTTCTTTCAATCGTACTGCCTGTCCAAACAAAGTTTTTGATGTAAGCATTGATTTTTTTGAGAAGGCTGGCGGGCCAGCTATAGACCATCATCGAGTAAACCATCTTGGAAACAATAGTTGACTTAACAAGGCAGACTCTACCAGCCATAGAGAGAGATTTCCCCTTCCAAGCAGATAGTTGATTGATAATTTGGCCAACAATCTCGTGAAAATAGCTGGATTTAGGTCTCCCCCAGAAGATAGGGACCCCAAGATAGGTGAAGGGGAAAGAACCTTCTTTTATACCTAGGTAGTCAATGATATGTTTTTTTCTATTGGAGTTGAAGTTTTTTCCAAAGAAAACAAAGGATTTATTCCAACCAATCGCTTGTCCCGAAACATCCTCATAATGTGCCAGCGCACTTTTGAGGTTTCTAATGTTTCTCATATCACCCTTTAAGAATAAGATAATATCGTCAGCGTATAAAAGATGAGTAGGGACATTATTATTTCTAGAAGCCTGGATAGGATTTATTTTGTTTTGATTGGTGAGGCTCGTTAAAAGTCTACTTAAGTAATCCTCGGCAATAGCAAAGAGAATAGCAGAAAGGGGGTCACCTTGCCTAACCCCTTTTGAGCATTTGAAGTAACCTTTAGGAGCCCCATTGACAAGCACCGATATGGTAGCAGATCCGAGTAAGGTATGGATCATGTTAATAAAAAAATCATTAAACCCAAAGCTTTTGAGAACCTTTAGAATAAAGTTCCAGTCCATAGTGTCGAAAGCTTTCCTGATGTCCAGCTTAATGTCAACACTACCTCCTCTAGTGACTTTGTTCAGAAGATTTGTACATTCCGAGGCTAGGCAGATACAAGATTGAATGGTTCTCCCTTTGATAAAACCGAATTGGTTCCAAGAAACAATTCTGTTTGTAATGAGAGTGAGCCTGTTGGCAATCAGCTTAGAAATCACTTTATAGAGAGTGTTGATGAGAGCAATAGGGCGGAAGAGGTGAATCTCAGCAGCATTTTCCACTTTAGGAATAAGGGTGAGGAATTGGGAATTAATCCCATGAGGCAGAACACCGTTGGAGAAGAAGGATTTAACTAGATTACAAACGTCCAATTGTATGAGGTCCCAGTATTGCTGGAAAAAACCATTGTTAAAACCATCAGGACCCGGGGCACTATCAGGATTAAGACTGAAAACAGTGGCTTTGATTTCATGGTCCATAGGGATGCTTAAGAGATGATTGTTTTCCTCAATCGTGACCAAATTAGGGATGATATCAGGAAGAAGATCTTTACACATCATCGGACCATTAAAAAGATTTTGATAATAATCAACAACATGATTAGCAATGGCATCCTCTGTGTCAAGGAGAATGTCATCCACCCTGAGGAAGTTGAGGGGTCTACATATTTTTCTAATTCTTTGAAGAGAATTGTAAAATTTTGTATTTCTATCTCCATCAGTAAGCCACTTGGTTTTAAAGATCTGTTTTCTCATGTTATCTTTGAGTTTAAGAAGAGAGTTAAGCTTCAGGGAAATGGAAGTTTCCTCTTGCGAGTCAAGGGAGAAGTCAGAGTAAGTATTGGAGCTCTGCATACTACTGAGATTGGTCTCCAAAGAGGAAATTTCCACGTCAAGATGTTTAGTTCTAGTTCGGCACCAGGTCTTGAGTTGCTGTTTGAGAAGTTTTAATTTAGCAATGCAGGCAAAATGATCTTTTTGATTCCTCATGCCATCCCAGAAGTCTTTAATCAGGTTAGTACATTCTGGGACCGCAGTCCAAGCATTATTAAATTTAAAGGGGAGGGGAGAGAAAAAACCCTTGGAGAGAAAGGTGACAAGAACAGGATGGTGATCCGAATTGATCTTGGGTAAGGTTATGCTAGAAATGGAATCCCATTTATCAAGGGCTGCAACGTTAGTGAAAGCTCTGTCAAGTTTACTGGCAACTGTTCTATTGAGTAACTTCCTGTACCAAGTATACTTAGCACCAGAGAGAGTAATTTCAATAAGGTTACAATCCTCAATGGTGGCTTTGAATTCTCTAGAGGAGATGTTCGAGTGTGACGTGCCAATCTTCTCCCCTGGGAGGAGAATGGTATTAAAATCCCCGATCACAATCCAGGGATCATGTATAGAAGTAGAAAGAGATCGAATGTCATTCCAGAGGGGTCTACGATCATGATATCTATTTTTAGCATAAACCATAGTGCAAACTAACTGAATACCAGCAAAAGAGAAGGTACAAGTAGACATTTGAGTAGAGGTTTTTATAACATTGATAGACTGTAGAGAAGAATGACTGAAAATCCAGAGAGAGTCTATGGAAGAACCATCCTTGCAAGCATCAAGGAAATTATAACCTAAAGGGCACAAATGCAAGTGTTTTGAGGAAAAATTGATTTTCGGCTCAGCAATAGCAACAAGTTTTAGTTTATGAGTTGAAATAAATCTTTTAAGGACAATAAAAGTGTCAGAGTTGGCTAAACCCTGACAGTTCCAAAACAGACAATTCATTTAAACCTGCGCTTAGAGCTAGAGCTCCCTTTTTTTGATCCGCTCGATCCCTTATTCCTTACTGACCTTCTAGGTCCGTGAGGGGGTGACGAGTTAAGTTGCTTACCCTGCTTTTTCTTAGTAGGTAAAATAGAGTCGTTTGGCAAAGAATCAGCTGCAGTATTTGTAGTCAAGTGAGGCATTATGCAGTCTTTTTGAGTCTGAGCAGGTGCGAGGGCCTCATGGGTGCTTGCAGGGGCAGTTAGAGTGTTCACTGCAACTGCTTGATCATTTAAGACTGTCATAGAGTCTGCCCGCACCTGCTTTGAGGAAACAGAAATTGAATTGTTGGAGTTGGAGTCCGAAAGTAACACGGACTCCGTTGTGTGAGACACTGGTTGTTCAGTGTGGCCTTTTGGTTCTGTTAATTGAACCATGGAACAAGGAAGTGCTCCCACAGGCAAAAAAGGATCCTTGTCAGTAGTGGAAGGGGGTAAAGGGGTACCTGCAACCGGGCAACCTATGCCTGCAGCCTCATTTACCTTGTTAATCTCAGTCTGGACACCTTCAAGTGCATGGTTGACAACCCGTGCCTCACCTTGCTTGATGTCCTGGCGCTCATCAGACGTAGCTTTCATCAGTTCCAATTCAACTGCTTCACAGTCCGATTGCAATCGATTTGTAGTTTCCAGAACACCGATGTCATCGCCTAAGACACAGCTAGTGTCATTACTGTTCCGAATCGGCGAGCAATCCCGAGTCTTCACAGCTAATGGCACTGCTTCTTCTTCCTCAACCAGATCAGACCACTTGATACCCGAGGACCCTGCCATATGTGGTAGTTTTTTAACCCATTTCTCTGCCTTTTTTATGGGATTTTCTTGCATTTCAGCGACGATGGGTTGATCTCTTCTATTTCGGCGAACTTGAGTCCACCCATCTTCTCTTGGCTGTTTATCACGAGACCGCGCCTTCATCACGCGGCAATTCAGAAGTGAATGGCCAACGATTTTACAGAGATCACAAAAGGGCGGACGCCATTCGTACTCCAGCCGAACCTCAGATTTGTAGTCATTTGCGATAAAAGAAATTGAATCAGGCAGTTTCTGTACAAAATCGGGTGTCTATTTTCCATATTGAGAGTGATTTCCCTCTCACGTAAATTTATGTTGGATCTATATATGGAAAGACAATCAATTCCATGAATTGCATACAATTCAACTAGAGGGAGTATAATGAGGTTCGATGGGAAGTTCAATCCATAAATTATGACTGGGTAGGAGTTATATTCATGGGATGCAATGATTGCCCCATTTTCCATTCTCACCGACATCATTACTTCTATGATTTGTGGTGGTGTTGGGACTATTCTACTAAACTTTCAGGATATAAAAGAATTCATAGAACCAGAATCAAAAAGTACATTTTCTATTCTTGAATGAATAACTAGAGTACCTATCACCACTTTATTTTTGGTGTTCACTTAGGTGGTAGTGATGGAAAAATATTTCCTTTTCTACCTTGGAGGTTTTTGGTTGCCTTTGAAAACCCTTGGATTAGGGAACTGGTTTGCAAAGTGCCCTATCTCTTTGTAGTTGAAGCCATGAACAATGAGTTGGAGGTTGAATGGAGAATCACTCTCCTCTATCACAGTCAAGGGTTTTTCTTATCAGTATTTAATAGCTAGGTGCACTTCTCTTCAAATCCTAAAGCATTTACTTTCCCCCTTTTGTAAATTTCATTATTTATTCTTTCCTCAACTTTGGAAAGTGGGGTGATGGATTTTCTTAGCACAGTAGGATTTATCCACTAGACCACAAAAATTAAAGTCTAACTTATTCTTCTTATCCCCATGATACCCCTGAGATTCCCTGATCTCCATTTTTACTCTGAGGGGACATTGAACAATTTCCTCATAGCTCTCAATGTCACAAATCACTAGGGCTTTCCATAGGCTAGGTTTTATCCCACCAAAGAAGTGGTCAACCTTCAATTCGAGGGTAATGAAAAATCAAGAGGCATATCATGCGAGAATTGTGAATTTATCCTCATACGATTCGATGTATTCATAATATTTTATGTTGAGGGCAAGGAAGTCCATTACCATCTTATGTCCAAGGGTGGGAGGAAAATATTTATCGATTTTTTTCCTATAAATCCTTCCATTCCCACACATCTATATCTTCCTTAGGCTTTGTATTTTTGATCAATTTCCACTATTTATCAGCTTCACCCTCCATACGATATGTTTCCATAAGAACCTTCACTTGTTCAGAACATTGAAGGATGGAGAAGATATTTTCAATTGATTTGATCCATTGTTCTGCAATTGAGGGATCAAGTGATCCATTGAAAGTAGCAGGCATATATCTCATGAAGCTCTAGATTGTGACTTGTTCTTTCTTGGGGGGGGGGGGTCTGAACGTTCCTTTTCACCCATGTTTCTATTCAAAACGTGAGTTAACTATGAGAGTATCATGACAATGTTTTCGATTCCCAGCCCCATTGGATTGGGCATCTCATTAGAAGAATCATGCCATTGATCTTTACATCAGTTGTTAGCATGAGTCCTCCTATTACTTTCCATTGGCTAGAGTAAAATGAAAGTTAGGGGTAACACATAAAGAGGAATCCAAAGAAAAAAAGTGATAACTTATAAATTACATTTATTTACTTCACTTATGAATTTGTAGGCTTGAATCTATGTTATCCATGATGTACTTCACAACCTATATTATTAGGGGAGTTTTTTATTCCCTTAATAGTGTTTCATACTAAGATTATGAATTTACCAAATAATATCCCCTGAGAGTGTCATAACCAAGAGTGCAGCAAGTCCCATTTTCATGCAACATTTCCCGTTCGAGTCTATCTCCAAGCGATGTTTTCAGGTTCTACCCCTAGATACATTTATGCCAGAGACGCATCTACTAGTTCGTATCCAGACATGGATTTATTTTCTTGATAAAACAGTTACTCTATACTCACCAAAATTTAGGGATGTTTTTGTTAAACTTAGTCTTATCCCTATGGCTTTCACTAGGGTTTTCAAATCCTAATCCCAAAAATCACTAAACCAATCCTCTGATTCCCATTATAATGACCCTTCTCTTTATTACACATATAAACATTATTTATTACATAAACATTCACTTAAGACAACTCTGAGGATTGAGAGGTCTAGTTTCTTGTGAAATTAGGAACATTACATAACAACTCGGAACATAAAACACAACATCTTTATTGAAAACTACTTTTACATGACCACAACATTCTTTCGTACTTAGCATTGCATGAGATAACCCAAGGAAATGCATAAGAAAAGGGTGATCTATATAGACCATTAAGGGATTAAACAAAGAATAAATTGAAGAATTTTGAACATGGTAGACAATAGGAATATCAATATTTCACAAGAGAAACACGAACTTAAAGGCATGATATAGCATGATTATCATAACATGGAAACATGGCAACAATATTTAACATGACATTAGCAGGAGACAAGGATCTTTGCAAATGGGGCATGGGGAAACCATCATTGCACTTGAATTATCATGAGTGAACCCTCATTGCATCTAAAGTATCTTGATATGAGTCTTTACACAATGCATTGGAGGGCTATGAGGGTGCACCCTTCTTAATCATTTCATTTCATGCATAAGTGTTCCACATGAATCATATAACATGGATTCATTAAAAATAATCATTTATTAAATGATAAAGGAATGTATAATTAACTCATGAAACTATATAGTCAATAAGTAAATGTGAATAAATTTTAATACCATTGATAGAGAAACAGACATGGTATTCACTACACAATGAATTTGGCTGAGAAAATCACAGTGCAATTTTGGCAGCATAACAACGTGACCTAAGAATTCATAAATAAAATGGTTGACGTGAGAGAAAGGGATGTCTCATCATATTTACTTGAAATGGAAATTATTTGGGTCATATAGATACATGTCCCAACATATGTAATGGAATTTATATTCATAATACGAAATAATTTCTTGAATATAAATGAGGAGAGAGAAATCCCATATAGAATCTCGGTAGGGTAAGAGGTGTACATGGGAGGAATTAATGGAAGATGAAAGGGATCCATAGTCATTAAAACATGATAAGGTCAGAATAGTGGAGGTGAGAAATTATACTCCAACATTTGTAAATGAAAATAAAAGGGTATAATAAGATAATGAAATTAATACAAAAATGAGAATGGAGGAAATCACTTACTTAGACGTGTGATCCCAAAGGCTTGGGGGAGGCATGAGAGAGGATTATTGGGAGATTGGGGTTACATGGAAGGATTATAGAGAGTTTATGAAAGATGTTGGTCAAGATAAAAAGGTTTTGAGTGAAGAGGAATGGGAGATTCAGTGAGTTTATGTAGGAAAGGAGAGAGAATTCTTTATTATTTTGGTTTTGGACACTTCACATTAAACAAATCAAAATCACAAACCATACCATTGATTTTTCCCATGTTGTTTTTCCAAATAATAGTGGAAATAATTATTTTATAAGGCCAATGTCTGAAATTATTAAAATATTAGGTTTTATTATGTTGAGGTGAGTCACACTCTCAAGGAAATCACTTTAAAATGATTCAATGTTTTATAAGTCATGGAGGGTCCACTAATGCTTTGTAAAATAAATAAGAAAAATATAAAATAACATTATTTTAATTTTGGAATATATATTGTCTAATAATCTGTTTTATAGTATTTTATTACCTCCCCATTGGGACATTATGTTGTCATAAAACACCTTATATATTTAAACGGTATTTAATTTTTACCCAAAAATTAGACTGTCTCGGAGAATTATGAAAAATACACCATTAGATAATTTAGATGTCCCGATTCCAAAAATAATATTCATTTTATCTAAATAATTTTCTAAATATGTAATTTTTTACTTAAAAAAAACTGACATTTATTGGAAATTCATGGGTTTTGACAAAAATAGTTTTCAAACCTTAATAAAAATTACAATTGTATTCATAAAAATTATACGATAATTTGTTTTTAATAAAAATTAATTTAGTAATAATATTTTATTAAATTATTATTTAATTCAAAAATCCATTAATTCATCAAAATAGATTCCTTAATTTAATGTTAACTAAAAATACTATTTGTGCTTTAAAAACCATTTACAAAGTAACAATAATAAAATGAATGTATATTGTTTATTCAATACAAAACTAATGCACATAATCAAAGTGATATGGTATGGTTACATAACCCCTTATAAAACCCGCATAAGATCTGAGGGTAAGGTGGGTGATGGTGACAGATTCTTGGGGTGGCTCAGATAACATCTCTTGGGTGGTAACCTGTATTAACTTCCACTTCTCCCATTGGCGGTTCTATTCAAGATTAACGCGTTGAAGCTCGGCTTGGGCTTTGTTCAAGAGTGAATACTAGTGATTCTACCTCCTTTCCAAGCTCTGACAAATGGGTTTCATATGGAGCAATTCTACTAGATGAGGCCATCACTTCTATTGTCTGAGTAAATTTTATTTGTTAAAGCCCTATATTTATACTAATCACATGATCACTATTGAACGTCTATATTAGAAATGAATAATAATTCCTAATGGTATTTTGAAATCCAGAAACATAAAATAAAGGAAGTTTATATTTTATATTACAATTTTATATAATAAGACATTTAATTAGATCAAGAATAATTTTCATCTATAAAAGTTTGGGTCGTTACAATCTTCCACCCTTAAGAAATGTCTCCCTCGAAAATTCCTTTTCCCACACTAAAACGGAAGTGGGTAACTCTGCCTAATCACTTCCTCTGGTTCCCACATTATTTCTTCAAACATGTGGTTTTTCCACAAAACCTTGACGAGGGGAATTGTCTTATTTTGTATAATGTTTTAACTATGATATAATATATTCAATGGATTATCTTCATAATAGAGGTCGTAATCCAATGGTACCACCTTTGTATTGAGTAACTGTGATGGGTCCCGTATGTACTTCCTCAGGAGTGATAAAAAAAATACATCATGTACTTGAGATAGGTTTAGTGGGTGTTCAAGTCGATAGGCCACTACTCCAATTTGATCAAGGATCTCAAAAGGGCCCATGTACCTTAGACTAAGATTTCTATTCTTACAAAATCTCATAAATATATTCCACGGTGATATGTGGAGGAATACCATGTGTCCAACATCAAACTCTAGGCCTCTTAAATGATTATTAACATATCTCTTTTCTCGACTCTGAGCAGTTTTAATGGGCCGCTGGATGGTTTTAAACTTCTCCACCATTTCTTTGACAATTTTTTAGACCTAGGAAATTTCCTCCCCAACTTCATCTCAACATACTGGTGTTCTATGCCTCTTCCCATAAAGGGATTCATAAGGAGCCATTTGGATTCTTTAGTGGAAAATGTTATTATAAGAGAACACAACGAGAGGAATATGTTGATCCCATCCTCCTTTGAAGTCCATTGAGAATGATCTCAAAATTTCATAAAGTGTTTGGATAGACTATTGGGATTGGATATCTGTTTGAGGATGATAAGCCATATGGAAGGTCAGATCAGTATTCAGAGAAAGTTGAAGAATCTTCCAGAAACAAGAGGTGAATCTTGAATCTCAATCGAATAAAAGGACAGTGGTACTCAATGTAGACTTACCAATTATCTGATATATATCCGTGTTAGTTGATCTAATGATAAATACTCTCGGATTATAATGAAGTGTGTAATATTTGCAAGATGATCCACAATAACCTAGATATCATTATTTCTTTTGGATGTCTTCATAAGTTTGGTGACAAATTCCATGGTGATGTTCTCCCATTTCTATGATGGTATGTGTAATGGTTGTATCATACCCCTAGTCTTCTTCCTCCCAGACTTCACTTGCTAACATACCAGGCACATTGATGTATACTCAGTGATCTCCTTATTCATGTTATCCCACCAATAATGCTCTCATAGATCTCAATACATCTTTTTGTTTCCTGGGTGAATGGAGAAATTTTAACTATGTGCATCATCCAAAAGGTCATTATTTAACTTCGTATTTTATGGAACACATAGTCTTCTCCCAAATCTCACAATTTATTCTTCATTAATATTGAACATTAAGGATTTCACTTTTCTGATAGTTTCCACTTTCTTTTGAATTCCCACATCATCATTTTGAGCATCCTTTAACCTTTCCAAAATATATGGTTGAGTAATAACTTGTGAAAGGATTTATGATGTTCCCTTCTTTATGATTCCTATGTCCATATTCATAAAATCTATAAAGATTGTATCCATTTCAATTCTCATCAATGATAGAATAGATGGGTCCTTTCTACTTAGAGCATCCACCACCTTGTTTGCTTTTCTATGGTGGAAATGGATTGAGCATTAATAGTCTTTAATCAGATCTAACAATCTTCATTATTACATGTTCAAATCTTTCTGTGTGAATATATACTTGAGTATTTTGTGATTCGTATATATTTCACACTTCCCCCCAAAGTGGTAATGACGCCAAATTTTGAAAGCGAAGATTATTGCAGTCAACTCCAGATCATGTGTTGTATAGGATTTCTCAAGAACCTTCAATTTCCTTGAAGCATAGGAAATGATTTTTTCATTTTCCATCAACACACAACCTAGTAACTTCTTCGAAGCATCACTGAGTACCACAAAAATTTCTCCATTTGTGGGTAGTGTAGCACTGGTGTAGTGATAAGCCTCATTTTCAACTCCTTGAAGCTATATTCGCATTCATAACTCCAAGAAAACTTTACTCCCTTTTGAGTTAGCTTGGTAAGAGGGTTGGACAATGGTGATAAATTTATCACAAATCAATAATAATATCCAGCTAACCCCAAGAAGCTACAGATATCCATAACCATTTTTGGCCTCATCCATCTCTCAATTGAAACTGTCTTGGAGGGATCAATAGATATCCCATTTCTTGTGATGATATTACCCAAGAATGAGACCTCCTTCAACCAAAACTCACACTTTCTATACTTTTCATCGATCTTTTCCTTTCACAAGGTATCTATTAAAGTGATTAGATTCTCCTCATACTCCTCCTTGGTTTTCGAGTATATTAGAATATCTTCTATAAAGACTACCAAAAATTTGATGAGGTAATCTCTAAATACTCTATTCATCAAATCCATGAATATTGCTGGAGAATTAGTGAGTCGAAAAGGAATTAATATGAATTCATAGTGCCTGTATATTATACGAAAAGCAGTCTTGGGGATATCCTCATTCTTCACCCTTACTTGATAATATCCTGAACGTAGATCCACCTTGTAGAATTATTGTGCTCTACATAACTGATCAAAAAAGGCATCAATTTGTGTTAGAGGATTCTTGTTCTTTATCATGATTTTGTTGAGACCATGATAAGAAATGAAAATTCACATCGAACCATCCTTCTTCTTGATGAAGAGGACTAGTGATGCCCATGGTGAAGCACTTGGGTGTATAAAACCTTTATCAAGATTATCATGTAGTTGTTTCTTTTGCTCCTCAAGCACCACAACATATATTATATACAGAGTCTTGGATATTTTCAATTCCCCAGTTATAAGATCAATCGAGAATTTAACATCTCTTCTAGGTGGAAGACCAGTAAATTCCTCGTGAAACACTTTAGTGAATTATGTCACAATAGGAATGTACAAAAGGATGGATACTTCCTTAGAATCAATCATCTGAGTAAGATACACATACTCATAGTGCATTAATATCCATGCTTGAGATGATGGTACTAAATAAGATTCATCCTCCTCCTTGTACTTGTACATTATTGGGGGTCGATTTGGGATATGGAGAGTGATTTCCCTCTCAAGAAAATTTATGTTGGCTCTATATAATGAAATCCCATCCATACTAATAATTATATCAGATTCCACCAGAGGGAGTATGATGATGTTCTAAAGTAATTTCAATCCACAAATTATGACAGGGGAGGAGTTATATTCATGGGATGCAATGATTTTCCCATTTTCCATTCTCATCGACATCTTTACTTCCATGATTTGTGGTGATGTTTGGATTGTTCTAATAAACATTTGGAATATAAAAGAACAGGTAGAACTAGTGTCAAAAAGTACATTCACTATTATTGAATAAATGACAAGGGTACCTATCACCACATCATTTTTGAGGTTCACTTCGGTAGTAGTAATGGAAAAATATTTCCATTTTTCCCCTTGAGGTTATTGGTTGCCTTGAAAAAACCCTTGTCTTAAGGAACTGGTTCGAAAAGTGACTGTTTCTTTGCAGTTGAAGCAATGAACAACACATTGAGGGTAAAACTGAGTGTTCCTGCCCTCTATCATAGTTGTGGGTTTTTACTGTCAGAAGTTAATGGCTAGGTGTCCTTCTATTCCACACCTAGAGAATTTCCTTGTCCCCTTTAGGCAATTTCGAGGGTGATTCTTTCCGCACCTTTGGCAAGTGGGGTTCTGTATTTTCTTAGCATCGTTATATTTATCCATCAGACCACTTGAATTAAATTCATTTTTACGCTTCTTATCTCCATGACACCCCTGAGGTTCTCCAATATCCATTTCGAATTTGGGGGCACATCAGACAATTTCCTCACAGCTCTTGAAGTCATGGATCACTAGGGGTTTCCATAGGCTAGGTTTTATCCCACCAAAGAAGTGGTCAACATTGCATGCAGGGGTAAAAAAATCCAGAGGCATATCGTGCATGCCTTGTGAAGTTTTCCTTGTACACTCTGATGGATTTTTAATCTCTTTTCTTGAGGGAAATAATGTCCATTTCCATCTTAAGTTGGAGGTTTCGAGGAAAATAATTATCGATTTTTTTCCAGAAATCCTTCCATTACAGTTCTTCGATATCATCCTTAGGATTTTTATTTTTGATCAATTTCCACCATTGATCAGCTTCACCCTCCATATGATAAGAATCCATAAGAACCTTCTCTTTTTTAGAACATTGAAGGATGAAGAATATCTTTTCAATGGTGTTGATCAATTGTTAGGCAATTAAGGGATCAGATTATCCATTAAATGTTGGAGGCCTTTATCTTATGATGATATCAACTGAAACTTTTTCTCTCTTAGGGGGGGGGGGGTGGACTTTCCTCTTGACCAATGTTTCTATTCAAAACTTAAGTTAACTAAGAGAGTATCGTGACAAAGTATTCTATTCCCAATCCCATCAGATTGGGCATCTTATTAGAACAATCGTCACACTGATCATCACATCAATTGTTAGACCAAGTCCTCCTATTGGTTGCCTTTGGATGGAATAAAAATAAAGTTATGGGTAACACATAAAGGTGAATCCAAATAAAAAAATGGAAAACTTATAAATTACGTTTATTTATTTATCTTATGAATTTATAGGCTTCAATCTCTGTTATCCAGGATCTACTTCACAACTTGTATTCTTAGGGGAATTTTTTTATTCCCTTAATAATAGTTCAGACTAAGATTATGAATTTATCAAATCATATCCCCTGGGAGTCTCCTAACCAATAGTTCAACAAGTATTTTGGTCATGAACTAATTTCCATTCGAGTCTAGCTCAAATCAGTGTTTTCGGGTTTTACCCCAAGATACATCTATGCCAAATCCGACTCTACTTGTTTGTATCTAGATTGGGATTTAATTTCTTGATAAAACACTTACTATATACTAACCAAAATTTAGGGACTTTTTTATTACAGTTAGTCTTATCCCTAAGTATTTTAGTATGGGTTTCTAATCCTAATCCCAAAAATAACTAAACCTATCCTCGGATACCAACTATAACAACCCTGCTCTTTATTACACACATAAACATGATTTATTAAATAAACTGGCACTTAAGACATATATAAGGATAGATATGTCTAGTATATTGGTAAATTGGAAACATTACATAACAACTTAGAACATAAAACACAACATATTTTCTGAAAACTTCTTTTACATGACCGCAACATTCCTTCGTACTTAGCATTCCAGGAGATAACTTGAGGACATGCATAAGAAAAGGGTGAGCTATAAATCCCAATAAGGGAGTAAACAAGGAGTATCATTAATAATATAGTAGATGTTATGAAGTAGGAATATTAATAGAGAACAAGAGAAACATGAATATAAAGGCATGATATAGCTTGATTATCATAACATGGAAATGTGGCAACAACATTTAACATGATATTAGCTTGAGCCAAGGATCATTGCATATGGAGAATGAGTAAACACTAATTGTACATGAATTATCCGGATTAAAACCTCATTACAACTAACATATCATGATATTAGTCTATACCCAATGTATTAGAGTTCCATCAGGGCGCACCTTTCTTAATCATTTCATTTCATGCATAAGTGTTCCACATGGATCATATAACATAGATTTATTAAACATAATCCTTTATTACATGATAAAAGAATGTGAAATTAATAAATTAAACTATATAATCAATAAGTAATTGTGAATAAAAGTTAATCCCCTTGATAGGGAAATGGGTATGGTATTCACTATACAATGACTTCGTCTTGGAAAATAACGGTGCAATTTTGGCAGCATAAGAACGAGACATAAGAATTCATAAAAAAAATTCTTGATTAGAGATAAATTGGTTTATTATAATATGTACACAAAATTTACAGTAAGGGTTTCATATAGATACATTTAAAAACATATGAAATAGAATTTATACTCATAATACGAAAGAATTTCTTGAATGTAAATGAGGAGAGAGAAATCCCTTATGAATTTTCGTTATGGTAACATGTGTATATGGGAGAAATTAATGAGAGAGGAAAGGGGTATCTAATAATTAAAACATCAATATTTAAGTATAGGGGAGGTGAAAAATCATACCCCAAATTTTTTACTTTAAAATAGAAGGGTATAACAACATAAAGAAATTGAGACAAAAATGAGAAAGGAGGAAATTCCTTACTTGGAAGTGTGATACCAAAGGCTTGAAATAGGTTTGAGAGAGTCTTATTGGGAGATTGGGGTGAATTTAGAGAATTATAAAGAGTGGAGGGAATATTTTGCTCTATATTGAAATGTTTTTAGTGAATAGGAATGGGATATTGAGTGAGTTTATATAGGGAAGAAGAGAGAATTCTTTATTATTTAGGTTTTGGACACTACACATTAAACTATTCAAAACCACAAACCATCCCATATTTTTTGCCCATGATTTTTGAAAAAGGGGAGTGGAAAAAATTATTTTATAAGAAAAATGTCCGAAATTATTAAAATATTATGTTTTCTTAAGTGGAGGTGAGTTACACTCTCAAGGAAATAAATTTTAAATGTTAAAATGTTTTATAAGCCTTAGAGGGTCCACCAAGACCATGTAAAATAAATCAAAAAAATATAGAATCACATTATTTCAAAGGTAAAACACATATTGGCCTAAAATCCCTTTTATATTATTTTATTACATCACCATTGGGTCATTATGATGTCGTAAAACACATTATATATTTAAACAGTATTTAATTTTTACCCAAAAAATCGACTATCTCAGAAAATTATTAAAAATTCACCATGGGATAATTTAGACATCCTGATTCCAAAAATAATATTTATTTTATATAAATAATTATTTAAATATTTGAATTTTAACTTTTAAAATAAAAACTGACATTTGTTGAAAATTCATTGGTTTTGACAAAAACAATTTTCAAACCTTAATAAAAATTACAATTGTCTTCATAAAAATTATACGATAATTTATATTTAATAAAAAATAATTTAGTGATAATATTTTATTAAAATATTATTTAATTCAAAAATATATTAATTCATCAAAATATATTTCTTAATTTAATATTTACTAAAAATACGATTTGTGCTTTAAAAACCATTTAAAAAGTAACAATAATAAAATGAATGTATATTATTTATTATATAAAAATCTAATGCACCTAATCAGAATGCTATGTTCTTATTACAAAATCCCATATAACTCCCATATAAGACCTGAGGGTAAGGTGGGAGATGACGATCGACTCTTGGGGAGGCTCAGATAACATCGCTCGGGTGGTAATCTCTATTAACTTCCACTTATCCCATAGGAAGTTCCGTTCAAGCTTAACATGTTGATGCTTAGCTTGGTCTTGATCAAGAGTGAATAATAGTGATGCTACCTCCTTTCCGATATCTGACAAATGGGCTTCATATGGGGCAATTCTACTTGATGAGTCCATCACTTCCTTTGTCGGAGTAAATTGGATTTATTAAATCCATATCTTTATACTAATCATGTGATCACTATTCAATGACTATATTAGCAACAGTTACAATTATAACATGTATTTTGAAATCCAAAAATATAAAACCATGGAAGTGCATATTTTATATAACCATTTTACATAATAAAACATTTAATTAGATCAAGAAAAATTTTTATAAATAAAATTTTGGGTCGTTACATTAGTAATTTTCTAAATCATGTATTTAATAAATCTAATTTGAGTATTCAGGATGTTATGTGAAAGAGTAGACTGAATCTGGAACTTGGGCATGAGAACTATGGAACCAACCTCCTCTATTTCAGGTCATTAATTTAACTCTAAAAAGAACTTCACAATATCACTATTATCATGTATTTGTTTAGTATTATTTATATATGTTACCCTAACATATATAACATGTTATCATTACCTTTAATTGTTGGGGATAACCACGTTATTAAAGTTTTCATCCTGATATCATTCATTTTGTAAACCAAATTTACGGGAACAATAAATTCATTATTTCATTTTATGAACCACCTTAGGATTTTTTTAATAATATAATATATTTTGTAAATAATCATTATTTTATGGATTAAACTCTTGATTCACTTCTATTTTTATGAAAAATATGATGTACTTACTATCATTAATGATTCTTTAACATTTTACTAAAACTACACTAAAGAAGTTTAATTACAAAATCACATGTAAGCTCTTTCTGATGAAGTTCTCTTAAAATAAACTTCATATTTTTGAACTTTAATTATTTATTCAAATATAATCCCTCAAAATATTTAATTAATTATTTTATTTTGATTCCTCATGTTATATTATTTGATTATGATTTAAGGAAATATTATGCAACCCACATCTTTCTGTGGGTATTTCTTATGCTTATTCCTTATGTTTGATTTCCATATATTAAACTTAAATAAATGTACATGTTATGATGGGTGCTATAATTTAGCTCTATAATTAATTTTGTAATTTTTATATCCAATGATATGATTTGTATGTTATTAGAGTGTAAACTGATTCCACTATGGGACTCTATGCACCATTTTATTATGTATCGACAATTTACCTTGACTTATGATTATGATGCCATGTATTATGATGTTTCTACATTATTATGAATTAATTATCCTACTATTTCATATTATTTATTTCATTCATCCATGTTTTCATTTATAAAAATTTTTATTTATGATATCATGTTTTTCTATTTGTCTCATATGTTATGATCCTTTATCCTTTCTATTCACCTACTGTGATTTATAGCTCACCCCTTTTTTATGCATTACCAATGTTATCTTATGATGTATTAGAATATAAAAGGGATTTAAGGGATCATTACATAGTTTAAAATAATGGTTTTTTATTTTATATTCATGTTGATATTTTATTAATCTAGTCTCCAAAATACACTAGGCCTATGGATCCTTGGGTTTTGTTTTGTGGGTTTTAAGCTAAAAATCTTGTAATAATGTGTATAAGGGGATTAAATTACTATATTTGGTAAAAAATAATGGCCTACTTATTTTTTGGGATTAGGATAAGAATATATTAGTAAAATACATATGGATTAGTCTATCTATAGGAAAACATACATTTTTTTGGAAATGTATAGTGTGAGTGGTTTCCAAGAAATGAAACAACTATCTGGATACTACAAGTGGATGTGGATGTAAAAAAATGTTCCTAGGGGTAATATCCCTGAAAGGGATAATTTGGTATTAAATCAACTAATAATTTATGCATTAAAAATATTCCTCATTGCAAACCTAGTTTAACACTCCCAGGGGATATGTTTGGTAAATTCACAAGCTGTTTATGATCCATTATGAAGGAATTGAATAAATTTTAAGTTAGAAAAAATAATAAAAAAATTATCATGTATAACCTAGATTTAAACCTAGTGAATCATTAGTTATGATCTATATATCATTTATATATTATTACATATATGTTTATAGTTTCCCATTTTATAATCTTATTAGTTTAATTATTCTCAACTCTAATTTTACTTTATTTTAGTTAATGTTTCAAAGTACGAGGATTCAAAAAAAAAATGTGATAAGAAATATGTTGGTTTCCTTAATGATACATCATACCCAATGGGATAAGGATTCAAGAACATCATGTAAGTACCAGATCAGCAGATTAAAGTTATGAATAATAACATGAATTGTGTGGAACACTCTCCTTCTCCAAGTAAATAACTTGTTACCCTTGTGTCCTTTATGTGATAAAGGAATCTAACTTTTATTTGATCTTACGACCCTTTTTTAATAATGGATAAACTCTATTTAGATGAAATTATTTTTAGCCCAATGCTTTGAACAAGAGAAAGTTATACGGGCTGTTTATCTTCTTGAGGAGGAATGTGAAAATAGTGGACATTGATCAAGGACATGAAGTACAAAGAGTAGATTGAATATAGGGATTAGGAAGTATTTTAAAATATAATTTTCATTAAATATTTTCCCTAAAACCTCCATCTCAAATTGTAGATGGAGTTACAATTATTGAATAAAAAGGAAGTTGAGCCTTTTTGGGATATGAGGAAAACTTCCCAATTCTTTTATGGTATTCCTCTAAAAGTTTCATAAAAAATAAATATAAGGTGGACCAAATATTTAGTTTATTAATGAAAACTATACAAAAATATTTTATGATTCAAGACTTTGAAGGCTATGAAGATATTTTCCATTGTTCACTAATGGATGATATTGAGATTGGTGATTCTCAAGTGTCTCAATGGTCTAGAGGTAAAAAATTTCAATTGAGTTTAATATAGTAGGATAAATTAATGAATACCACGGAGTAATGAAACCCAAATTTCCATGTGTCAAAATATTAATAAGAATCATCCTTTAAAATATCTCATGAAAATGGGAAGATGATTCATGTGTGGAAAATTGGGGTATTGGTCTAATCAATGTTGAAGGGAGATGATGAATCATGATAATGCAATGTAAGAAAATATGTTTCTGATCAAAAATAATCATGTAGTCAAATTTTTAATCTATTATTAACATAGGTATCATGAATTCAATTCACCTATAAATGTTTGTCAGAGATAATCAAGGATAAAATGCTCTAAGGTCAAGAGAGTGAGGAAGGGCTTATACTATAACTACTACTGAGGTGGAACCTGAAAATGAAGTGGTGATAAGAATTATTTTTATTCATTCATGAATGGACAACATATTATTTGATTATGGTTCTACACATTTTTTGATATCATGAAATTTTATAAGAACTATTTAAACACCACCTCAAAACATAGAAGTTGAGATATCTGTGAGAAAAAAAAATAAAGAAATTATTATATCGCATATATATCTTATCCCAAGTAAATTTTTGTGGAATAGATATCATAATAAATACTTACATACTTCCTTTAGTGGAATTAGATGCTATACTGGGAATGGATTTTCTGTCCTTATAAAACGATAACATCAACTATCGGGTGAGGGAAATCACTCTCAATTTCTTGAATCATCTGCCTATTTGGTAGAAGTTTAAGGGGGAGGATGAATCTCCTTTATAATTTTATTCTAATTCCTAGATATTATTTCTTTATAATCAATAGTATCTAGATAAATTATTTAAAAAAGAAATAATCATTCTCAAAACATGATAATTATGCGGGATTATACTATTGTATTCCACAAAGAATTTTTTGGTTTTCCTCTTGAATGAGAGGCTGATTTACCAATCAAACTTATACCTAGATGTCTTCCCATGTCCAAAACACACTATAGATTGAATCCCATTAAATTGAATAAATTAAAGAAGAAGTTTTAATAGAACCCATTGAATGGTTTTATATGCTGGAGTGCATTCCCATGTGGAATGTAAGTCTTCTTCATCATGAATAATGACAAGTAAATACCCTCATGGATTGATTATCATGAACTCAATAATATCACAATAAATAAAAAGTATTCCCTTCCATATATTTATGAATTGTTCAATTAGCTACTTGTGTCCCGATACTTCTCTATGGTGTACCTTTGGCCATGGAATCATCAAATAACAATGGATATGGAGGATATTCCCAATACCAGCTTCCATACAAGGTGTAAACACTATGGGTTTATAGTGATTCTATTCAGACTCAATAATTCTCCAGTAATGTTCATGGACCTTGTGAATAGTGACTTTATTGATCACCTCACAAAGTTTGTGGTAGTCATTATAGATGATATTTTTATATACTCAAATAGTAAGGAGGAACATAATGGGGATTTGAATATTAAATTAATGTTTTTATGAAAAGGGAAGTTATATTTAATGTATAGTAAATGTGAGTTTTAGATGGAAGATTTATAGAATGTTATCACTATAAAAGGGATATATATAGACCCTTTAAAGAAAATATTTATTGAGGAGTGGCCCATACTGACATCTATAACTGAGATCCATTGTTTTTATAGACTAGATGGGTACTATCGACGATTTGTGAATAACTTCCAAGGATTTTCAAACCCAATGAATAAGATAATTCATAAAGGAGTGATGTTTTTCAAGTCTAATAAATGAAAAGAAAGTTTTAATGAATTGTAAAAGAGTATTATTACTACAATCGTACTTACACTACCTTTATGTGGGGAACATTCATTATACAAAATGATTCTTAAAAGAAGGTATTGGGATGTGTACTGATGAAAAATGAAAAATTGATACCCTACACCTCAATGAAGTTGAATTTTCATGAGAATAACTATCGAAAATTTTATTTATTGTTGTATTTTGTGATATTTTCATTGAATATTTGGTGGAATTATCTCTATGGGGAGATGTGTGAAATATATACAGATCATAAGATCCTCAAATATATATTTACACAGAAGGATTTTAATATATGCCAATTAATAAGGTTAGAGTTCATCAAGGACCATGACTAATTAATCCATTACTATCTTGGTAAAGAGAATAAAGTGGAATATAATCTATATAAAGGTTCCTACAATGTTATAAATGATGGGAATTGAGAAGTATCCAATCTTCTTAGACTTGTGAAGGGTGAACCTGGAAGTCATAAAGGAAGCAAAAAAGCCTACCTTGATCAGATTATTTCTTAACCTTCCATTATAGAGAAGATATAATATGCTCAAAGGGATGATGTGGAAATACAGATTATGGTTTAATCTATATGAAAAAGGAAATCCATAGAGTAAAAAATTTATGAAGAATGAGTTGTAAGATTTCTATTATGAATATATGTACCATCAAATCCCCAGATAAAGAAAAATAAATGGAATAATGAACATATCTTGACATTATCCATCCACTCAGAGAGAACAAAGATGTATCAGGATATACTAGAGAATTTTTTTTATAAAAATATAAAGAATGAGATTACTGAATATACATCAAGGTGCCTAGTATGTCCTCAAGTGATGGAATAGTGGAAAAAGTACATGGGAATGATAAAAATATTAACACTAACTATATGGGAATGGGAAAACATCACAATAGACATTGTCATAGGTCATCTGAATAGATTTAAGGAAATAATTCCATATGAGTTATAGTGTATCAACTTATAAATAATGATCACTTAATTTACATTTTGGAGTGGTTATTACTCAATAAAATTGATATGATATACATTATGGAAGTGGTGGGGATTTATGGAACATCACTTCTAATTGTATTCGATTGAGATTCAAGATTTACATACAAGTTATGGAAAGGTATCCAATATTATCTAAACACTAAGTTGGACTTTATTATGATATATGACCATTATAATGATCACAAATATGATTGGAGAATCAAAACACATGAGGATATGTTAAGATAATCCTCAATGAACTTTAAAGGAGGATGAGATCAACATTTTCCTCTAGCCAAGTTATCATACAAAAATAGCTTCCAATCAAGAATCCAAATGCCTCAATATGAATCCCTTTATAGGAAGAGATATAGATCACAAGTATTGTTAGATGAAGTTGGTGAATGAAATTTTTGGGACATGAAATGGTTGAAGAAATTGTGGAAAAGGTCAGGACTATTCGAAAACACATTAGGGAAAATCAAAGTTGATAGAAGAGATTTTCTGACCATCATCGATGATACCTAGAGTTTGAGGTCGGTGATAAAGTATTCATACACATATATATTCAGATTAGATTCATGATATTTGTGAATAAGGGAAAGATATGTCCTATATACATTTCTCCCTTTTAGATTTTTGATCAAAATGATGCAGTGACCTATTGAATATCCCTCATACCAACCCTGTGTCATGTACATGATATGCCCCACTTATCCCTATGGAAGAAGTATATACTATATCCCTCACATGTAATGAATATAGATGTGTTATAGTTTGGTCATGATATCTATTATGAGGTGCATTTAGTGATGATATTTGACTATATAGAAAAGTAGTATGTAATAAAAAAACACACCTAGTCAAAGTCTTATCTACTAACCATAAGTTCAAGGATATGACAAGAAAACTAGAGGGACCAATGAATCATATGTACCTTCATCAATTTTCATCTTAGTGTGTGAAATTAAGTTTTGTGGGAGAAATTTATTAAGGGGGGATAATGTGATGAACCATAATTTTATGAATAAAATTTCCCTTCTTATTATATAAATGTGTTATATTTTTAATGTAGTATTATATAAATAACTTTCACCACATGATAGATAATTTTTTTTATTATATTGAATAAAATTTTATATTTAGAGAATAAATATAGCTATAATAATTGAAAGTTTTATAATGGAATTTTTTTAAAAATAAGATTACTATAATATGAATATTTGGATCTTGTTGATCCCTTAGAATGACCCCACTAATGAACAACATTGTAGAAATGAAACAAAATATTAATAATACAATATCCTTTTAAAAATTATAATATATATAATCTTGATTTAAAATATAATTGATTTAAGTATGAATTGAATATATGGTATTTATAAAATTTAGGGGAACCATACGACCGTTACATATATAACCATTCAAATAGAAATCCAACCATTGGAATAGTAATATAACCATTAGAATAGTAATATGTCCGTTAGGAATAAGAAACCGACTATTAGAATATTATCCTCATATATGGAAGTGTAAAATAATATTTAGGTATCATATAAAATTAAAATATTGAAATTCTATATCATCAAGATAAATTAATGTTTTAAAAATTATAAAATAGGTGTTTGTATTTTTATAAAACATGAATGTTTTATTTTTATTTTTATAATAAATGTAAAAAATTTAAAGGATACTGATTTTCATGATTTTTTTAAGAAAAAATACTATACTATATTATAATGATAACATAATTTTATTATTTCATAAATAGTTTGTTAATGGGTCATAAATTTGATCATAATCTTTAAGAAAAATTTTTCTTCAAATAAATTAGGATTTTATTTAAAAACTAAATTTATAATATTTGAAAAATTATTTTAATAAAATGTATTTTTTTATCTAAACCTAATAAATGGCTAGGTTGTTTTGGAATTTTTTTAAAATAGTGAATTTTTGGGGAATAATAAAATACGAAAAAATACAGTTTTTTCATTATAAGCCAAATACATGAATTAATGAGTCATTGATGAAGTAATAAACCATTATATCAAACCCACATGTATTAAGTACTGTATATAGTCATAATAATCAACAATACATGTAGTCTTTAGAAAAAATAATAAACTAAAGAATATTATATTGAAAACTAACTCTCCCATACCCCTATAAATACCACCCTTATATCTCATTATTCTCATAGCTTATAAGATTTTAATCTTGAAACATTTCAACCTAATTATATTCACAATCTTCTTTCCCATGTCTTAGTGCTTATTTTCCCTCCAAATACCTTTCCATGGATCCTTAAGGGTTAGGCTAAGAGGCGATATCCAAATGAAGAGGTAAATTCTCAACTAAACCTCTTTCTGTTTTATTCTTCTTATAACACACTCATATGTTTTCCATATACCTTAAAATAGTAACATAAGTATCCTAAATATATGTATATATTATTATTATTCTGGAATATCAATTTTCTACCCTTTATTTAATCACTTCTAAAATGAAAATTATTTCTTATAATGTGGTTGATTCACCACCTCCATGAACAACATACTTCATTCTACATCACTACATTCATAGATGGTTTTAATAAATTTGTTATTGTGAAAAATTATCTGAATAGATAATTTTTATTTTTATTCTAGAATGGTTAAATACCCTTAATTCTAAATAAAACCAAGTAATTTCATCATGGTAGGAAAACCTAACCATATGACAATAAAAAAATATTCTATGAATCATTCTTATATATGAGTACTATTTTATATTAAGAAAATTTTAAAATATGAGTGACACATTAAGTACATACCATTTCATATTTTTAGTTATATAACCATTCCAAAAAAACTATAATAATTAAATATAATTTAATTCGACATTGGAACCATGAAATAAAGGACCTTGTGAAGGTAGATATAGAAATGATATCTCAATTAATTGAATATAAAAAACATAAATATTGATAATAATAAAATATATTTGAATAAGTTACACAATAATATATTTAATAAATCTAATTTTATCATTTTGGAGGTTAAGTTAAAGTGAAAAGAAAATGAGTTCCTAAGGTAAGGGAACTTCTGAACCACCCTCCATTATTTTAGTTCATGACTTTTTCCTCTAAAACTTTATTAATCATACCATTATTCTTATCTATTTATTTAATATTATGTATATATATTACCCAAACATAAATAAAAAGTTTTATTACCTATTTTTTTGGTATATACACTTTTTTAAGGATTACTTCTCAATTCCATTCATTAACTAAAACCGATTTTAGGGAACTTCTTATTTATTTTTACATGTAATGCACCACCCCAAAAAATGTTTTTAATAATATGATATTTCCAAGAAACAACCATTATTTTATAAATAATCCTCCGTTATGAATTATTATTTTATGAAATATATGATACACTTATTGCCTTTAATGATTCCTTAACATTTTGTTAAAATTTCATAAGAATCTCAATTCAAAAATTTCATATTTTCCCTTCCTCATGCAATTATATTTAAACAAATTTTTTTATTAGAAACCTTCAATTATATTTCAAAATATGAACACTAAAAATATTTAATTCCTTCCTGTCATTAAAATCTTAATGAGGTATCCTTTGATTTTGATTTAAGTCAAGATTATGTAACCTATTTCATTCCCTTGGTATTTCTTATACTTAAGCATTATGTTTGATTTACTTTTGTGGAACACATATTCATGTACATTTTATGATGGTTCTCTAATTCATTGTGTAATTTTATCATGAGAATATATGTATGGTATTATAAAGGAATCCTAATCCCTTATAAAACACTATCCATGATGTTATGATGTATCAGTAGTGGGCCATGACTTATACTTATGATGTGACCACATTCCTATGATGCCATGATCCTATGATTCAATTTTATTTATTTAATTCCCTTATGTTTTTATTCATCTACATTTTCCTTTATTATATCATGTCATGAAATTTTACTCATATATTTTTCTCCTTTACTATGATTATTTTCTTACTGGGATTTATAGCTCACCCCTTTTGTTTATGTATTTATCAGGTTATCTTATGTAGTTATATAAGATAATATGGATTTATGAGATAAATATAGAGTTTAAAATATTGATGTTGTATTTTATATTCGTATAGTTTTTTTATGAATCTAGTCTCCCAAAGACACTAGGCCACTTAATCCTTGGGTTTGTTTTGTGGATTTTTATACTATAAATCATGTAATAATGGGCATAAGAGGATTGGGTCTCTATAATTGGACATGAGATAAAAATATTTTCATAGAATCTATGTGTTATAATTATAATGGGGTACTTATATATAATTTTAATATGACAAATACTTTAATGAAGTTATATCATTAATATTATGAATTATAAAAAGCGTAACATAATAAGATATTTATTTACATTCTCATAATCAAAAGTGATAAAGTCAGTTGGTTCTAGGGTTACCATTCCGATAGACTCCCACATACTCTAGATCCAAGTGATATCATTTATTAACACATTTACTCTCACATTATATTCATTATTTTACTAATGTTTGACCACAGTCTATAGAATTTTTTTATTCTTATATAGATACCCTATTTACTATGACTTCACCTATATTAGGAAACATTCATAAGAGATAATATCATTATGTATTTACTTTTTACCTCTATCATAAACATTATATCTTGTCTAATTCCATATTCATATGATTATTTTTTAAACCAAGAGTTTGTGTGTTAGATTTATTGAAAATAAATTTTGAATAAAGGGGAATGGAAAAAAGTGGAGAACCAAGAGTTGGTTTTTGTAGAAGTCTGGAAATTAAGGTAGTAAATGTTGTAATCTTAATATCACTATATATCAAGGACATGGGTTTGAATGAGGATCATGATGATTTCATATTTTGTAATAATGAATGTTATGAGGTATATAACCTGATCATCCTTGATTTAAATTATTGTGAAAGAAGTGAGATCTTACATTATGGTATTTGTAAATGGATGGTAGAATATCATTGAAGGAAGTTATCATCAAACCATAAGTTATTATGTCACAACATGATTGATTTTCCCGTAAATTTGATAGTCTATACTATGTGTATGAGTAATTTCTAGAATAAGTTGTAAAATGTGATAATTTATTGGACAGGCTTTACTATGAATAAAATTGTGATACCACTTGATGTCCATTATATTTACTTTCTTTAAAATAGTTTTTCCCATTCTAGATGAGGCTTAAAATCACTTTAGTGATCATCACCAACTCCCCCTAAATGTATGTGGTTATAAAAATCATGTATTCAGATAATTTCTCAGAAACATTAAACCACTTTTTGGTTATGGAAACTTCTTCCTATGGAATTATTTTAAACAAAGATTAATACTAAGGTTGAAGGGAATTATATATTTTTCCAATAGGGGTTAAAAATGAAAAATATCTAGTCTACAAAAGGTCTACGGAGATTCTATAGGATTTAAGGTGATAGACGAAGCCTATAATTCAAGATTTGGAACTATTTTGTGAAGAACCAAATTTTTTCATGGTAAACATTAAATTTTTTGATAGATCTAAGAGATTTTTATATGTGAAGTAGTGATATAAGAAAAATTTCAAAATTATTTCAAGACAAAGGTAGAGTAAAATTTCTTTATTTGAAATTTATAAGTATAGGAGAATCAACTTTTCCAAACTAGACCTTTCTAGAGAACATAAAAAATATTGAGCAAGTCTTGTATGGATGAAGGGTAACTAGAGTTGAGAAGGTACCCCAATGGATTTTAGATATATTAGGGAAGATAAATTAGGGTAAATATATAGTAACCAAAAGGGGGAGTATTAATTTATAAGAATCATCCAAAAAGTAGAACCCTTTTAATTTTATTAACAAATGGGGAGTGAGTAGAATGAATTGAAATTACTTAATTTTTTTTTGATGAAATTAGAGCTAAAAAGTGGAGGAATATTTTTGGAAATATTAAAAAAAAATAAAAATTGAGATAATTTCTTAACCACATTTTTTTTGTGTTGGATTTGGTGAAAATAAATACTGACTTCATAATAGTGACATACATAGAAAATTAAGTTTGAAAGATGAGTGAGTTAGATTTTTCTAAAATAGAATAAGCATAATTATGAAAGTGGAGAATTTAGAAAGTGGAGAACATAGAGGTTTTTCTTGAAGAAGAAGACTTGAAATTAAGGGAGTGGAGGAAGACACCTTAATATCACTACATATCAAGGACATGGTTTTGGAATGTGGAGAATAAAGACGATTGGATATATATATATATAATTGAATTTATATGGTGCATTATATGATTATTTTTGCATCATATAATCATGGAATAAGGTGTATACTAGACAAGGGAGATTGGAAAATTTTGTTAGTTGATCTGTGATGGAAGATAATATCAAGGTATGAGATATTAAGTAATGTCATGTCTGATGTTCTCCAAAATTTGTCAGGTTGGTCAATATGTAAGAGTATGTTCATCAAGTGGTACTGAAATGCACCAAAATCTTAGAGATGATTCACTCGATAAATTTAACATTCATTCAGGATCATATTTATGATTTTGAAATTAAGTAATAGAAAAATTTCTATGAAAATAACCTTCACTGTATATATAAATGTAAGAGTTTTCAAGAAGTGTGAAATATGGTAAGGGAAGAAATAATTCCATGAATATGTAAAAGTAGCTTCAAAAGAATAAAAAGTGAAAATGAAAACATATTGATGATTTTTTTCCTATATACATAAGAGTATTTTACTTAAAAAGGATGATATGTAAAAGTAACATCATATAAGCTATGAGACTTTAGACAAGTATATAGTAGATACCATCTTGGGATGAGGGGAAATTCTATTAAGATTACTTATCTACTAAATCATGTAATCCCAAGAGATTATTAAATGATATAAAATCTGTATTAATGACCATTAAATAAGTACCTTGGACAATAAAATGAGGATAATATTCACTCCACACCATTTAAGATGGAATTTTGAGGTAAAAGAATCCCTATGAAAAATGGGGTACAACACCACAAGCATTGTGGAAGACTTATTGGATCATCACCAATTATGGAAGACAATGTTATCTACCAATCATAAAATAAAATTGATAATTATCAATCCATGGAGGTGTTTATAGAAAAATTAGTTAAATATTTATGATGAATTGGATGTTTCAAGATATTATATTAACTGAGTTTAAAAAAAGTTATTTAGTAGATTTCATAGATCTATATTTTTTTAAGAACCACACTATATTAAATGATAACACACCATATTCAGGATCTGTATGGAGAATATCACATAATGGATTTCTTTATTACACTATGAATATGCTATTTTAATATTTCCTACAGATTTTATAGAAATTGAAAATGAGGAGATTTTCTAAGATTAAAAGTGGTTGAATAAGATTTAAATTCATATTCCTAACCAAAGTAATTGTGTGGTACGTCTCGAATGATCATGTAATGTTTGAGGATGTGAAATTAAACCCAAAATTCATATCATAAGGTCAATGATATGAAATATTTATAAAAACTAAAGGAAGTTATTCACGGTGTGTAGAGTTATTCGAGCATATTAACAAATATTTTTTAAAAGGAAAAAATAGGATATCCATAGAAAAACTACATTTATATATTTAGTCAATTAAAAATATAAGGCTCAAGATATGAAGAATAAGAAGTTTTTTTTATACCTGACTATTGAAGAATGAGGGTGAAAAAAGATTGTTCTAGTTTTGGAATTATCTTTATCCAGGGAAATAATGATTCTATTTCAACATGTTTTTGTAACAAAAAGACATATCCCTCATAATCAGGTGTTGATTTGATCTGGAATTAGAGAACTAAAAGATATAAAAACCTTATCTTCAATAAGCATTAAATCCAGAGTTATGAGAGAAAATAGACTATCATTCTGAATATATATAGACCCGCTTGTCAATAAGAATCTGATTTTATTCACCAAAGTAATATATGGTGGAGAAGAATACGTATTACCAAATTGATTGGTAGTGAATATTTCTAATACCTTGTATGGGTAGTTTACCTTGGCAAAAAGTGATAATCACCTAAAAATACATATCTATCAATTGTGAGTATAATGGATTAAGGTGCACCGGTACATCACTACCTATTTGCTCCGTGAAATTTACTCTTGATGGTGAACTAAGTAAAATTTCCTTATTTAATAAATTATTTTATTTTTTTCATTCATTGTTATTATTTAGAGTTATCAGATATAAGATAATGAGAGACTGAATATGTTTCTTCTAACACAGGAACAAGACCCAAATGGCCAATGGGACACTAAGTAGATAAAGAATTTTAATCTATGTACACCTTGATTCAACCCCTCAATGGTGTTTTAGGTCAAACTAGTCTCAATAATTATCATAATATATTTTTTTATATTAATTTTATAATATTTGTATAGTTCCAATATCTTTAACAAATCGTTACATAATTTTTACTACTTCATATTTGTATCTAGATCCTTAACATACTCATTTTTTTAGATATGGACACCACTAGCTGCAATAACCATATTTTTCTTATTCCTATACCCTTAATATGATATATTATGATATTAGTCTAAAGGGAAAATCGTTTTTTATCTATTTTATTAAAAGAATTACCACTTCCCTAGGTATGAGGTACCTATCCCATACACTTTATCAAATACTGTATGGTAGTTCTAATTGGAATCTAATATAGATATCCTTAATAATTTTGATATTTTTTACCATTCATTATTCATAAGAAAGAACAAATCATAGAAAATATCATGTAATATATGATAAATCGACTCACTTCATATTTATTTCTACTTTTTATAATAATATTCTCTTATTCCTTAAGACATCATCTTAGAGGGATTTAATCTATGTGACATCTATAATTATACACACTTTAATAGTACCTTCTAATTTTTTAATAATTTTTCAATGTATTTACTATGAATTGATTTAAGAAACCCAATAAATCTATCATAATAAGTCATATTCCAGAAAAATTTGATCTCTACATCAAATCATTTATGAAGAAATAGCTTTTAAACATAGTCTTGACTATTATTCATCTAATACCTATTTTCTATATGCTATATATGTATTTGAGTTGGAAACATTGTCACACACACTAACCACATATAGGAACAAAGATTAAATTAATTCTTAATAAAACCAATATCTATTATGGCTTTATGAAAATGAATATACTTTGATTTTGATGCTTAATTAAAGCCATAAATTGATATATTCAATGTTCATACCTTACTGAAATTATTTTCTATTAAATTTTTTTTGGTTGTGTCATATAAAAATTTTCCATAAAGTATACATTAAGGGTTGTGGTCATGATATCCATTTAATTTTTTTTTAATTATAGATGTTTTCTATGAAAAGTAAAATTCTAATTGATTTTAGCATATTGAAAGGTAAAAAGTTTTCAGCATGGTATATTCCCTAAAATCACTTGAAAACCTTCAATAACCAATCATTCCTTATATATTAAAACATAACCATCCATATCCAATTTCTTATTTAATAACCAACAATGTATTAAAATAAATTAAAGAAACCACCAAAATATAGAATTGGATTTTGGTATATAGAATCCATTTCTATGTTCATATCTAGTCACTAATTCTTAACTTTCACTATTTAATACATCATTTTAGAATATTTTTTCATTATCCTTATAGAATTAAATATAACCTAAAATGGTAAGTATAAAAACGCCTATTTTTTTATCACTCCTATGGATTATGTGTCTCTGAAACAACTCCTCACACTATTACTTGTGGATTTTTGTGTTCCTATGTCAACTCATATACATCTAGATCCTTGTCATCATTGATGTTAAAATTTCTCCAACTACCGCAAAATAGATGTTCTAACACATTATATAAATATAATCAATCAATTTACTACTACCTTTTTTATAGTTGTATTTATATCCTTAGTAACATATGATAATGAACTGTAATGAACAAGGCGTTTTTCTTGATGGAATCTTGATGCTAAAATTATCCTTGATAAATTGTTCACATAAAAATACATTAATTTTTTAAATAATTAAATTAAATCATATATAACTTATATGATACCCATTTATCCTCATGGTTAGCATTGAGTTAAGTGTTGAAACTACTATCTACAAAGCATGTATTGAAAAAGTAATGGGAGACATGAAACACTTATAATACTTTTGATCATTCCACTTTTTACTTACATAATCACTTTGACGTGTATAAGGAATTGAAATTTTAGTAATATCTACACTCTACATTTAATGATTAATGAATGATTGGTTATTATGTTCTCATAATAAACCACCTAGAAAATATATTATCCTTACCAAGAATATCCTCTACATTACATTACATCCACAAAAACCCTTAAAATAATTTCTTTAGGCTAATGAGTCTACCTATAGCTTATCATTTGGATAGTGTAAGATCCCACCTTTTTCTAGGTATGATTTTTTTAAAATTTATGATCAAGATGGGTTTTCATTATATTAAACATAGATTAAGGAGACTAGGTTCTGATTGGGTAAAGTGTTAAAGGGGTGCACTAGGAATAAGTGATTTTTTTGGTAGACCATGTGAATTTAATTTAAAACTTGAATTAATTTACAACCTTGAAAATTTTCACACCCTGTAAAGGTTTTTCACCACCTGTTAACATGTCATGAAATTAGTTTTCACCATATGTTAGCATGTCATGAAAATATTTCCACCCATGTTTTGATATTTCACAAAACTAGATTACACAGCATGTAATTTTTATTAATTTTTTTAAAGGGGCGTGATGAGATTTATTTGGAAAATTGGGAAATAAGTTAAGAATTTTTACACGATGTAGGGATTTAAAATCCGATCTTCTTTTTTGTAGATACTCTATGCACCTTTACCTTTGATCAAAGCCTCTCCATGAACCACCGTCTTCGACTGAAGACCCTCCACACACCTCCCTCTTCATAGAAGGTCTTATAATGTGGATTTCTAGGGGTCATCTTTGATCCGAAAGTGATCTCACACCATATCATGGATATCCAGACCTAGATTTTTATGGTATTCCTTCTAGTTATTTATCTTCTTCTTGATCTATTGGAAACGAATTATCTGGTTCTTGTTGAAAGGAATATTTAAGCTTCTTTATACCACATACATAATGTTTTTGTCACAACTTCTTCCACTCTCAAGGTAGGTGGTCTAATATTTAATTCCCATAGTTGTGATTTGGATTACATGTATGTAAATTTTTGAATTATTAGAGTTATTATCAATTGAAGTTATTGATTTATTAATTAATTACAATGTGCAACATTTGATTAAATGATAAAAACATAATCTAATTACTCTAAAAAAATAAAAATTTAATCTACCTATATAAATATATTAAATGCAATGGCTATTTTGAATTAAATTGCAGTATTTTTAACTATTCATTAATATATAAATTTTATAAGAAAGATACAAAATAATTATCCAAAGTAAATTTTTATGTCCTCCTTCCAAATTATAAAGTTTATTTTTTCAAATAGAATATATAAAAGTGTTAAAAACTAGATTTAAAATGGGTGTGCCATCAAAAGGTGTCAAAACTATATTTTTTGAAAAATACTTCTTTTATGTGAAAAAATGAATTTGTTCCTATATCATGTCTAAAAAATACATAAGATAAATTTTTAAGTTATATAAAATTCAAAATTTTGTAAATAATATTCATAACGAGTAGTTTATATCCCATTAAATAATAATATTTTAATAATATATCACTGTTTAGTGAAACTCAGTATCACGTATAGTGCAAGCTATCAAGCAAGGTCACTCTTGAGTGTGACACAAGCCAAGTCGGTGTTGCATATTGTGTAGGATTTATTTGGTGTTACATATAAAATAATCCAAAAATTGTTCTTTTATACATTGAACAACACCTATTGTTGCATGTATTGTACACCAACTAGGTGTTGCGTGTAACTTAGGATGAGTCAATTTAGTTCGAAACGAATGTTTTAATTAGTACATTACAATGAAAATATTAATTTATTAAAAAATTGAATATATAAACTTAGGTTGTTACATTATACCCCCCTTAAAAGGAATTTCACCCTTTAAATTTTTTGAGTTTATAAAATTTTTACTACTTGAAAGTTTCTTTCCTAGAAACCCACATCATTGAAAGTAATACAAAAAATTCATTTCAAAAGGGAAAGTTAGAAACATAACGATTACCCAAAGTAACTCATCCTTGGTTTTAAACATAGGATAACATATGTGGGATGTGAAAACATTGATATGGAATAAAAATCTAACCGTCAAGTTCTGATGGATAGTGATAGAGAACATGGTTTGGAGAATGTTAACAACCTGAAATCTATAAATCTATGACGATTTAATGGAACATCTGATTAATCATATAATAAGGTACTAAGATAACCTTTTTGGTTTTCAAGATCATTTCCTTAAATTTGAATAGTTTTTCATGAGAATAAATACTTACATGATTTTGGTACAATATCTCCATTGTTTATTCCTTGAACAATTTCCACTTCATCTCTTAATTAAATAAATAAAGCATAATTTTTCATTATTTAAGTGATAGAAAATCTTGCGATAGAATGATCATTCATTCCATATATATCAAAAAAAAAATGTTAGCATAGGTTATCCAATATTAATAAGTCCACCTATAGTGAGTTAATAAATTAATCTGACAAAGTTCAACCAAAATATAACTTATACTATCCATAAATGGATAAAATTACAATCCTTCCAAAAACTTAAAATATAAAACTTTAGAAATAGGTAAACTAAATCGACTCAACATAAATATCCCATATCTCATAAGGTAATTATTGGTTGTCACATTCCAAACATGTGAATAACTTAGTCATGTATTCTCTTGAAACATGATAATAACAAGAATTACCATATGACCTTTGTGAAAACATTCATTCTGTTAAAATTATATCTTTTCACACACCAAACATACCAAAGGATCTCTATACTCAATCCATGATACCACTTTATCCTTATATTAGTCATGAGGTCATTAATACTTTCATACATCTCATTATCTCTTTATCCCATCATTATGTGCATATCATGTGCTTTCCAAAAAAAATTCAATCATTTTTCATGTTTACCGGTACCATATACTTATGTAAAACCACAATGGACCAATATATATATATTATAATTTTTTATAATACTATAAAAGAGATTATACATAACTATTTTCCAATCCCATTACATAAACACTTAATCATTCCACCACATCATTGTCACACTCAACATCTTGAATAGTGATCGTATATGATTTACCTTTGTATTTGGCCCTAAGAGGTTGTTGACATTGATAATCATTCATAACCCTTGGATTAAGGAATTTTTTAGTATAATTCACCATTTACTTGCACTTATAACCCTGATTTGTGGGAGGTGTACTCTTTGGAGATTTCTGTTTATTCCCATCACTTAGGTAGTAAAATGATCATTGACCTTATTTCCCACACTTAAAACATCTGTGAGTCCCCTTAAGAAAATTTCCTCCATGTTTCCTTTCACACTTTGAGCATAAAGACAATCTAATATTCTTTTCTCTGTAATTTTTATAGTTTTCTTCAAATTCTATCCTTCTTTTATTTTCATAACCATGGGATACATGAGAAACTACAATCTCCCTTTTTGTAAGAAGAATACGAGGAAGGTACATTATAAAAAATAAATTCTTGAACTCATCCCTATACATAGAGTCAATTTCAAATTGTTGTGTCATATTCTTGATAAAGTTCCACCCCAAATTTTCTTTACCTTCTAAGAAATAAGTGCCCAAATTAACCTTTTCATGTTCTAATAAACATAGAATGAAAAATATATTTTACATGGTATAAATCCATTTGTTAGAAACTAGTGGATTAGTAATTTCACTAAAATAAGGTGGAAGTTTTCTTCAGAATGATTTAAGAGAACATTATTCCCACCATTGGTCATTTGGAGGCCTCGTAGGATTTGCAGTCATAAAAAAAACATTCTTTAATTAGGCTCCCATAAAATTTGGTTGTTTAGGTGGATAATCATTAAATTTCCCATTTCATCCAGCATTATTGTGCTTCCTTTGGGTTCTATCCATTTTCTAAAACCTAAAAATAATAGTGAGTGGAAAAAATAATCCTGGGAAAACAAAATAATCAAGGGGGAGTACTTTAAATCTCTAATATATTATGTTTAATCCTAGGTTATTCATGATTTTAACCATAATTATAGGACTATAACCTATAGTGAGACTTACCCTTAGGGGTATCTCTAGATATACCTTAGAGATATCTCTAGGGATCTCACTCAAGGTTTTACATCCTAGTTCCAAAGGTTAAGTAAACCTTCACTTTGATACCAACTATAATGACCCAGACTTGACATACATAGACATTACATTTCTTCTTTAGAATACTTAATACATTACACAAATATTCTTCAAAATACCATATTAGTTTAGTGTCTTTGGAAACTTAGAACACAATCTTCTAACTTGGTGAAAGATTTTCAACATATCCCATAAAGATCATACCATTTTGTTTTCCAACATAAAACTTGTCTTTATATCTTGGGGAAAAGAAAACATAAAAAGGGTAACCTCAAATGATCGGTAAGGGTAAACATGGAGAACATAAAACAAACCATAAACATAAGAATGTAAAAATAAATCTTGGTAGTACATAAGGTATAACTCATAAAAAAACATTAACCATGATAAAATAGCATTGGCATAAAACATGGAATTGGGGAAAACAAATAAGCACACAATATGATTTCCATGGTTCAGAAGGCATTGCTTCCAAGGCCATTATAGTAGAAAAAGTCCATTACTGAACCTAGTTTACATTCCGTTCCAACCATGTATTATTGAACCAGATTTACGTGTCATTCTAGTCATGTATTTCTAAACCAGATTTACTTGTCGTTCTAGTCATGTCTATATCCTTAGATATAAATCTTTACCCAATGAATTGTAGGGAGATATAGGTCCCACCCATCTCATAATGATACAATTCTTACATGTTCCACAAAAAAACATAAATAATTCATCAAAGAATAACCCATGAATTAAAATGGGTTTCTTAAACATCATTCCACCATAACATAATCCATAAAAAATTTCATTCTATCATTAGAAAAATCAAAATTTTAGTAATAATAGGGATAAAAATATAACCCTATTTAAAGAGCATCATCTTAGATAGAAAATAATTTTGATAAAATACTCAAACTTAATTCTTGAAAAAAATATCATTTCTTCTTCGAAAACGTTTTATTTTCTCAAAATGATGTTAAATTTTAGAAGAAAAGAATTTATTTGAAAATAAACATGAAATATTGTAAAGGAATATTCAAAGAAATAAGTTGTTAAGAAGATGTAAAAACCCATTAATGTCATTTAAGTTAAAAAAACATTCTTCTTGTACTCTTAGTGGAAAAGTCAAATAATGCCTCTTATGGAAAATGAAAGAAAGATTCCTTCCATACAATTTAATAAAATTTTACCAATGGATAAAATTAAATTAAAAAAATAGTATAATAATATAAATAATATTATATATATTTAGGAAACATGTACGTGAATCATAAATATTCCCCAATAAATAATTATGAATAAACAATCTCAGATTATAATGAGATAGTAAAATGTTCCCTTACCGTTGGTCAGTTTTCTTCCATATGTGTCCGAAACTCCATTATAGTGGGTTTAAATATATTATTAACTTGTAACATAACCATAATAATATATATAATATCATATATGATTCACTAATGTCTTTATATTACTCATTTATTTATCAATTCCATGTTAAAGCAACGTTTTAGTTAATAATCCTCTTATTTATTGTATGTTTTTTGACTTTTTATTCACGATATTATTACTTATATAATTATTTAATTACTTAAAAATGTAAAAAACGATTTATATGTCATAAATATTCAGTATAGAAATATATATTATATATAGATAAATGAAATGGAATTCATCATTCATGGAGACGGTTGGTCGTATGCACATATAAATGCTATTTCCATTTTCTTATTGAATTGAAAGGAAGAATGTAAATGACACACAAACAAACACACAAACACACAGATATAAATAAATATAGTAGAATTATTATGTCATATATTTCTTTTTTATTTAATATATATACTTTATAATCATTCTTGATTTGTTAACGTGGAAAATGAATCTCGCCACATTGTGGAGACAGTAGGCCGTACGTACGCACGAACAACGATATCATTCGATAAATGGTTAAATGGTATGTAATTGTATGCTATATTAATTATAAATAATAATTATAAGGTTATATTCATTATTTAAATCCATTATACTAATCATTATATCCATACAAATTAAGTATTGTTGAATAACAAATTAAACCATGGGGTGGAGACGGTAAGTCGTACGTACGCACACATGGTGATATTATTATTCATTGGATGGATAAAAGGAGGTATAATGTTATCCCATAACTATAATAACATATTATCATGTATAATACACTTTAGTTATTAATTTAGTATGAAAATATCTTAATAAGAGGAAGTAGAAGAAGAAAATAATTCCGAAAGAGGTGATAAAACAATTACCTATTTTTCGAGTATCTCCTTTTGATTTTCAAAAATTGTCTCTCTTGGATGGATTTATTAAAAAATTGTTGCATATAAGATGAAGTATGGGATGTTTTGAGCTTATGTTTTTAGAATTTGGATGAGCTAAGGGGCTTTGGAGGTGTGAAGAAAAGAGAAGGAGAAGTTTCCTTTTACAGGATAGGTGAGGGGTGCTTTTGGAACGTCTTTAAATATTAATTTATTATATATTAATTTTAAGTTTATAATGGTCCCAACCTAATTTATTTATAATATAAGATTCTTATGGGTAAAAAAATATCAACCAATAGGTTTTATTCAAGTTTAGGTCACAAAATTAACATTATATTTTAGCATTAACCCTTTATTAAAAACATGTCTTCTTTTATTTTCATAATGTATGGTTACTATAGTTACCATAATATTACAATATAACCAAAATTAGATAATTGATGATATTTTTATCATTATATAAGTCTTTTATCTGAATATTATATTTTTAGGACTATTATATCATTTAATAAAATAGTATTTGTTTTAAAAACTCATTTATGTCAATTTTGACACTATTTAGTAATTTATTTTTGTTACAGCAGTAACAACCAGATTAATTAATATAAAAGGAATTAAATAATATATTAAATGTCAATTTAATCCTAAAAATTCATGGATAGCATCAAAAGTTTCAAATTAAATTTATTTAAATATTTTTTAATATCATTTATTTTGAATATTTCATTAATAAGGTAATCACTGCATCATCATTATGTCATAAATAAATTTATTTATTTAATGTATGAAAATTATAAATAAAATACCATGATGTAGGAATTTTTTTTTAAATTTAAAATGACTATTTATAGTATATTTTATCATTTATATAAACCAAAAGAAATATATTTTAGTAAAAAGATACATGTTTATGTTATATTTCCCTTTACTTTAAATTAATTATTATCAAATGTGATTATCACACCCAAGTGGCTCCATGGAGTCCTAAAATCTTCCCAAGCATTATCATGGTTGGACATATCTCATCCAATATGATTAATAAATGTGTTATGGTAGTTCTATATTGTTTTAATATTATTTGTTACCCTTATTTACTAGATTTACCCTTTATCCTTGGTAAATAAAAATAATTACTGAAGTTACTATTCATAATATCCAAAAAAATAAAAGGTACCTATTTACACAATTTGGAAGTTATTATTACTAACATGGAATTCACGTTTATTAATTCAAAACTTAGAATTGGAAGAAATTAATTTAAAATTAATTCCCATTCTCAAAACAAGAAAACAAATTTTTAAAAAGTAAAGACAACCAAAAGATTAACATGTGTTTATATCCAATTTAATTGTGAAATTACTTTCAATGAAAAAACTGGATTAAATTTTAAAAACATAACTCAATAATTCTTTAAAACCAATTCAAAATACAATATAAATATATAAATAAATTATATGAAAAAGTCTATTTTGAATTAAAATGCAGTATTTTTCACTATTCGTTAAAATATGAATTTTTTCCGAAAAATAACAAACATTAAACCAAAGAAATTTTTTATTTTTCACATATAAATAATAAGTTTATATTTTTAAAATATAATATATAAATGTTTTAAAAACAAGATTTAAAATGGGTGCACTATTAAAAGGCGACATAACTACATGTTTTGAAAAATAATTTTTTTATCCGAAAAATTGAATTTGTTCTTATATCGTGTCTAGAAAATACATAAGATGAGTTTTAAAGTTATATAAAATTAAAATTTTTTTTAATAGTATTCATAATGGCAATTTTATATCCCATTAAATAATAATATTTTAAAAATATGTCATTGTTTAGTGAAACTCGGTAGTGCGAACATTACAAGCTATCGTGGAAGGCTGCTCTTGTGTGTAACACAAGACAAGTTAGTGTTTTGTATAGTGAAAGATTATTTTGGTGTTATGTATAAAATAATCCAAAGACTATTATTTTACACATTGACCAAAATCTGTACTCATTGTTGCGTGTATCACACACCAACTCGGTGTGGCGTGTAACATATGATGAGTCGGTTTAGTGTGAAAGGAATGTTTTACTTAGTACTTTACAATGAAAATTTTAATTTATTAAAGAAATGGTCCATACAAACTTGGTGTTTTACATCCACTATCATAGTTGAAAAAAACCCTTAAGAGAAGCATATAATTTCACCATGATCTGATTGAATCGCCAATGGAGACCTAAACCATAGAAGCTAAAATTAAAAGGAAATTAAAGAGGGTGGGAGGAAGGAACTAGAAGAAAATACATACCTTTAATAACTGAAAAATGAAACCAAAATAAATTCTCAATCAAGGTATATTATGTAATAAAAGTGGAGGTGATCATCTAGCTCACACATGAAAAACATAAAGGAGAAGAGGCAATCCCCTCTTAGAAAATTGATAGGTGTAGTTTGGTAACAACCACCTCATTAAAACCCCCCAAACTAGCTGGTGGATATTGGAAGTGGTTCCTACCATTTCAAGACACCACTAACTTCCAAAGACCTATTATTGTTTTTCAATATCCACATCGGCCTCTCATAAATGCATTCTTGAGATATTAGGATACTTTACAAGTGTGATTCCTTATCAATAAACTATTTTTTCATCTTTCAATTTAATGTTTAATGGTCATATTTGATGCCTTTAATGCACTGACATAATTTAATGTTTCTTTGTAGACATAGTATGAGGTACGAGGTACGAAACATATGGACCTGTCAGTTAAATCTCATACATTTTCGAAGATAAAGATTGGAGAGTTCCCAATGACAAGATGGCATGATAATGAACAGAAAAACAAGTGTGTGAGAATGACCACAAAGAACACTTTGCAAGATTTTCAAAGAAATCATTTTTCACATGCGTACAATCTGACTCTACTGAAGAACATACGAAGTACACTGGAATCCAGAGAACATCTTCACATTGTCAAAGCTCATGGAGAACACAAGCTGAATTGAGGCAATCTGTTTTTCAAGAAAAAAAACTAGAGAAGGACTCAGAAGCATTTCTGCTAAATCAAAGGAGTACAGAGCTGCACCTCAAATCACTAGAGCCTTTCTAAACTCACATCTACTCTCTCTAAGTGATTATTTTACTTATCTTTTGAGAAGTGTGTGTACTATTTATATTCTACACACACACACACACTGAATCCTGTGCTAATCTGAAGGATTTAAAAATCCCTACACCAAACTCTCTATTTTTTTACCCACAAAACATGTGGAAGAGGTCCTTGTGTGACCAGGATAGTCTGTGTACTGTTGTTATCCCCGATCTAGGGTGTGGATCAAAGTTTATTTATATAAACTCCTTGGTGGCAGGTGATCACCAAGTGGAGTAGATTAGGTATCAGCTTGAGACTGAACCACTTGTTTTATATCCGATGTGCTGTTTAATTTAGTCTTCTCTGTTTTACTACATTATTGCATAATCCAGAAAACTATAATTTCACTTTGATAGTTAGTCTTGGAAATAAGTTATAACTGATGTGTCTTACTAGGAAAACTTCAAAAGTAATATTAATAATACACATTAAGATTACTGAGAATTAATCAATCTTCTAAGAAGTTGTTTAAACAGTCAAACTCTTATAACAGTATAACCTTGATTAACTGGGCTGTATTTTTTTTTGGGAAAACATTTTCTTTTAAAATAATAATTTTTGTAACAGAAATTTTTATAGTCACTCAATTCACCCCTCACATCTTGAGTGAACTACTCCTACCAACATTTGGTATCAACGGGTGTTTTATTAGGACTCTGTGTAATCTTATTAAACTATGATTATAGTTGTACTTTCAAGATCTGTAAATTTCTGTCAATTCTAAATTTATATATCTTTTAAAGTAATTTTTTACTATGGATAATGTATTAGAAGGTGGTGAAACCAACAAAACACCATTATTTAATGGAACCAACTATGCTCAATGGAAAATTAAAATTAAAATGCATCTAGATAGTATGATCTTTAAAATTTGGTAATCCAATATAGATGAATAAAAAATTCCTATGACTGATAGAATTACATGGGATAAACCTAAAAATCCTTCTTATAATAAAAAATGAAAATCCATGAATTCTTTATACTTTTCCTTAGGATATTAAGAGTTTAATAGGATTTCTGCTTGTAAAACTGCCCATGAAATTTGGGATACCTTGTCTGTCTCACATGAAGGCACATCAAGTGTAAAGGAAATGAGACTTAATACATATACTATAAAATATGGTAATTTTAAGATAAAACCTGATGATCCTATTTCTGACATGTATCTCATGTTCAATGAGATTTTCAACACAATGATTTCTCTTGGGATAGAAGTCACTACCAAAAAACAGATCATGATAATCCTTAGATGTCTACCTGAAAGATGGAGGGGGAACCTCTGTCTCTATTAGAGAGTCATGTGACATACACACGCTACCTATAAAAGAACTCATTGGAAAACTGATGATGTATGAGGAAGAGCTGAAAGTTAACAAAGAAGAGGAGGATGAACCAAAGAGAAAATCTATAGCATTTAAGACCACCTTCTCAAAGAACAAAGACAAAGGGAAACTGGAAGCTCTTATAGAAATCTCTACCACTGAACAATCATTACCTGATAGTGATGAGGAGATGGCTCAAATGGCCAGAAGATTCAAACTATTTTACAAAAAGAAGAACTTTTTTAGAAAGCCTAAATTCAAGGGAAAGTATGATCAAAAAGGAAACTAGAAAAAGGAATGGAAAAGAAGTGATAAAACTGATGAAATTGTGTGCTATGAATGTAAGTGAAAAGGAAATATAAAGGCTGACTGTCCAAAGCTCAAGTATAAGAAGAAGTATGAGGACAAGGATAAGAAGTACAAAAAGGAAATGAAGGCAACCTGGAGTGCCTCTAAGGATAGTTCAAGCGACTCAGAGACATCACATGATGAACATGCTAACAAATCCAATATGTGTTTTATGAAAAACACATCTGAGGTAACACTGAACTCTTCTATGCATAATTCATACTATTCTGAAGAGGAAAGTGACTCTGAAAATATTACTAATGAAGAAATGTTTGAATGAAATATGCTTGAAGAGACATGAAATGAATTAAAAGATAAATATAAATCATTAAAGAAACAACATGCTCTCACTACAAATGTTAAATTTGAACTTACTACTGAAAAGGAGAAAAATGCTCAACTGCTCAAAGAAAAAAATGAATTAAAAATGTCTAATGAGAAATTAAAAAGTTATTTAGAAAATTTTACTAATGGAAAAAATACCCTTACCCAAATTCTAGGAAAAAAAATTGCCCCTAAATATAATATTGGCATTGGTTATCAACCTGGTAAAAGAAACCTTGGTAGAACAAATTTTATTTCAAAGTCTAGGACATATAATTTTGTTCCCAGATTTGGACACAACTCATATAGCTTGATTCATGATACATACTCTACTGTTTCAAGTTTTTGTAGAATAAATACAGTTTATTTTTCAAACACATTACATAATGCTTATAGGAAACCTATGAGACAAATATGGGTTCCTAAAGCACTTATTACTAATGTTACTAGACCAAAACAATTATGGGTACCAAAATCTGTCTTTTCTTGATCATGTTATAGGAAAGCAGCTTAAAGAGCTCCTACAAGAATCTATGGTACTTGGAAAGTGGGTATTCAAGGAACATGACAGGAGACTACTCATATTTCAAGTCTCTGATAAAATTAGATGGAGGACATGTCACATTTGGTGACAATTTCAAAGGGAAGATCACAGGCTTTGGCCAGATTGGTAACTCTATTTCGATTCTAATTTCTAAAGTACTGTTTGTAAATGGCTTAAAATATAATTTTCTTAGTATCTCACAATTATGTGATGATGGATATCATGTTAAATTTTAAAATGATGCATGTAATGTCTTTAATTCTAAAGATGAATTAGTATTTTCTGCATCAAGGAATGTGAATGTTTATTATGTTAATTTAGATTCCTTATCTTCTCAAAATGTTTCATGTTTAAGCGTATTTCATAAAGAATCTTGTCTCTGGCATAGGAGGCTAGGAAACTTTAATGTTCACTCACTTATAAAGATAACTAGAAAAGGCCTAGTTAAAGACTTACCCAAACTTGAGTATCCAAATTACAAAGTGTGTAATCCTTGTCAAAAGGGAAAAAACACAAAATCTCTTTCAAATCAAAGAAAGAAGTCTCTACTACTCAACCTCTCGAGTTGGTTCACATGGATTTGTTTGGAACATCTAGAGTTTCTAGTTTAAATGGTAAGCACTATGTTTATATTCTAGTAGATGATTTCTCTAGATGTACCTGGACCTTTTCCATGGCTCACAAAAGTGAGGCCTGCTATTATTTTACTAAATATTCCAAGTCTGTAGAAAACCTTAGTGGCCTTAAAATTAAATCTTTAAGAAGTGACCATGGACGTGAGTTTGAAAATCAAGAATTTGAATCCTTTTTCTCATAGAATGGCTATAATCACAGTTTCTCTGATCCTAGAACTCCTCGGTAGAATGGTGTTGTAGAAAGAAGAAATAGAACCCTGTAAGAAATTTCTAGAACAATGCTTAGTGAATATGACTTACCTATTTACTTTTGGGATGAAACTATTAATAAAACATGCTATCTAATCAATAGAGTCTTAATTAGACTGATTCTCAAAAAGACCCTGTATGAACTCTGGAACAATAGGAAGCCTATGGTTAATTACTATAGAGTTTTTATTTGTAAAGTGTTTATTCTCAACACTAAGGATAATCTTGACAAATTTTCATCCAAAAGTGATGAAGGAATTTTCCTAGGTTACTCGATGTTAAGTAAATCTTATAGAGTATTCAATAAAAGAACTAAAAGTGTGGAAGAATCTATTCATATAAATTTTGATGAAATAGATCCATGTGAGCCTAGAAACATCCTAGAAAATCTGGAGGATGATGTATCAAATTTGAACATCAACTCAAAATCCTCAAAATACTCTATGAATGAATCTGTGAAAACTTCCAATTCTGGAAATTCTCTTCAATTGAATCATAATGAACCAGAATCTGTTGATGAACCTAAAATCACTAGTCCCTCTTTTTCTAGAAAGGTTAGATCACTTAGAAACCACCCCTTAGATGCTGTTGTAGGAGACTTAGAGAAAGGAACACAAACTAGAGCTTCTCTTAGAAATCATGTTGAAAATCAAGACTTCTTGTCACAACTTGAACCTAAAAACATTAATAATGCCATTAACGATGAATTTTGGGCAATGTCTATGCAAGAAGAACTTAATCAGTTTGAAAGAAATAAAGTTTGGAAACTTGTTGAAAGACCCAAGGAAACTTTCATCATAGGCACTAAATGAGGGTTTAGAAATAAAGTAGATGAAGCTGGAAATATAGTTACAGACAAGGACATATTAGTTGTACAAGGCTATAGTCAAGAAGAAGGAATTGAATACGAGGAGACCTTTGCTCCAGTAGCCAGACTTGAATACATCAGAATCCTACTTGCCTATGCTGCACATCTAAATTTCAAACTATATCAAATGGATGTTAAGAGTGTATTCTTAAATGGGCATATAGATGAGGATGTCTCTTTTGAACAACCCATGGATTTACAAATCCTCATTTTCCAAATCATATTTTCAAACTATCAAAATCATTATATGGTTTAAAATATGCTCCAAGAGCTTGGTATGACAGATTGAGTACTTTTCTTATTTCCAAAGGTTTTACAAAAGGAATAGATGACCCAAACCTCTTTATAAAATGAATTTATAATGATGTTTTAGTTGTTCAAATCTATGCAGATGATATTATTTTTGGATCTTCAAAAAATTCATTATGTATTGATTTTTCTAAAATAATTCAAAATGAATTTGAAATGAGTTTAATGGGTGAACTAAAATTATTTCTTTGATTTCAAATGTTTTAAAATAATGATGGAATTGTTTTAAATAAAAGTAAATACACTAGAGATATTCTAAAAAGTTTTGGATTAGATATCACTAAATGTAGTGACACTCCCATGAGTACCACCTATATGTTGGATCTTGATGAAGATGAAAAATCTGTTTATTAAACCACTTATCGAGGAATGATTGGAAGTTTACTCTACTTAACTGATAGCCGTCGTAACATTATGTTTAGTGTGTGTATGTGTGCTCATTTTCAAGAAAATCCTAAAGAATCTCATTTAAATACTGTAAAGAGAATTTTCAAATACCTCAATCATACACCCAATTTAGGACAGTTCTATCCTAAAGGACAATCATTTTAACTAGTTAGCTATTCTGATGCTGACTTTAGTGGAAGCAAGTTAGATAGAAAAAGAACCTCTGGAACATGTCACCTTTTAGCCAAGTCACTAGTATCATGGTGTAGTAAGAAACAAAATTCTGTTGCATTATCTACTGTAGAAGTTGAATACATAGCTGCTGGAAGTTGTCGTGCACAAATTTTTTGGATGAAACACACATTACTAGACTATGGATATCAATTTAGACATGTACCAATAAATTGTGACAACAAAAGTGCCATTAACATCTCAAAAAATCCTATTTCATATTCTAGGACAAAACATATTGATATAAAACATCACTTTTTGAGAGATCATTATCAAAAAGATGATATTACCTTAGAATTTATTGGCACTGAATATCAACTTGTGATATATTCACTAAACCATTAAATTCTGAGAGAATATACTATATTATACATGATCTTGGCATGATAAATTTCAAATATATATCTTACTTTCCTTACTATTCAATATTTTACTATGTTTTACTTTACTTTTTTATGATTACGGTTTCTAAGTTACCGTATCTCATGTTTAAGGTCTCACAGTTTGAACTTTGCATTCACGGTCTAACATTGACTATCTCACCATAACTCGCACTGACTGTCTCACCGTAATGCGCACTGGCTTTCACTTACTGTCTCACTAGGACGTTCGCTCACTATCTCACCATGATGAATACTCACTGTCTCACCGTAACAATCATTGACGGTCTCACCATGAAAATTCCTTATAATTTTCTTTAAAACCCGTATCGTTGTATTTTTTATTTTCACCTCGTTTACTTTCCCGCATTTTTGTTTTTTTGACATTTGACATTCCCAAATGATAAAACAAAGAGTTTCACTCGGTTCTTCACCCAGAGTTTTCCCTACTCACCCGATTCGAACCCTTTCAACCGTGCAAACCTCTTTCTCTCTCGTGACCTTCAGTGGATGCCATAAATGAAGCGACCATCGTCATCCACACCTGTGAAGCACCGCCAGAAGAAGAAGAAGATAACACCCAAGCTGACACCCGAAAGGACTCTAAATCCGAACCTGGTAAATCGCAGTGTCATACCTGAAAAGGAAATATGCCCTGATTGGCTGTTATCTAGAAAATCTCTAGTCTTGAAAGTGTTAAGAGAACAAGGCTGGTTATAATGGTTCTCAAGAGAGAATATACCCATTTATCCGAGGTTAGTTGCTCAGTTCTACCAGTACGCTCAGTTTTCTTTTGATTCTGGTGAAAGATTTATTATGATGAGCTGGATTAATGGCCAAAGTTGTTCCTTCTCATCGAGGTTATGGGATGCATTCTTTAGGATACCTCATGAAAGAATTTGTGATGATTATCAAAGAGAACCCCCACCTACAACTGATTTCTTTGACCTCAAAGATGCCTTGAAAACCCTAACTAGAAATGGAACCAAGAGAAGGGCCATAGCTACAGAACTTGATGGAGAAACAAGGCTGCTATTTAAATTTGTTCAAAATCTGGTTAGCCTGAGGAAATGTGACTTTACTGTATTAAAGTATCAAGATGTGTTTTTGATTCATCTTATGAAGAAGGGATACAAAATCAATTTGTGCAAGTACATCATTCACCATATGTGTGAGTTGATCAAGGTCACATCCAAATCCACCTATCTATTCTACTCTCGGCTGTTTTCAGCCATGCTTGTTGCCAAAGGATTAGTTGGACCCAATAACGAAGTGCTTGTGGATTGCGAGTACCGTCTCTCTAAACCTATCATCAGGGGAATGAAGATTAACTGGAACCCTTGGAGAAGGAAGTGGGTGGAAGACAACGATAATATTTATGAAAAGTTTAATCATGTGGATTGCCCTTCAAGGCCGAAGGACAGTTTTGATCTTGGTTTGGAACCAAATGAAGTTGGGGAGTATTCAGAAGAATCAGAAGAAGAAGATGAAGTACCTCATAGGGAAGAAGTTACTGTTGAGGAAGAGAGGCCTATTATTCCTCATGTTATTCTTAAAGAATAACCTCCTGTCCCTAGAGTTGATATCAATCTAGAAATCCAACCCGAGGCTGGAAAAGAATCAGGCGTGATAGAATCTGACCATCAAGTCATAGAAGAACCTGTTCTAGAACTCCCTATTATAGAACATGTTGTAGTATAAGAACTCCCTGCTATGCAAGAAACAAATCTAGAAGAACCTGTTATGGAAGAAGCAAATCTGGAAGAACTCCTAGAGGAAAAACCTGTTCCTAAGATAATACCCTCTGCTTAATAGAGGATGGAGATAGCCATTCAGTTAGCTAGACAAGATATTAATGAGGAATTAAGAGATGAATCTGTGAATTTATAACATGTTCCTGAGCCTTTAGATCCTCAAAAGGAAGCATCTATTGAGGGGGAGGAAACCCAAAATCTTAAGACTAATGAAGCATCCCATCCGGATGAGTCTAGTCCTGTGGACACTCAGTATATATTACCTAGATTTTATGATGTGAGTGAATCCCAACAAGTTACTACCACTGGGCTTGATCTTTCCTCACTGTTTCAGTTGAAGTCACTTACTATCTTTGTCCCTAAGAAGGAACTAGAACCTGAACCTGCCCCTGTACAAATTCCTTCACCTGAACCTGCACCTGAACCCCTACCTGAACAACTGTCCTTTGTCAGTAAGGAAAATTTGAATGATTTTAGAGACACTATCTTGTCTGGAGTTTAGAAGCTTTTGAATTCCCAACCTCGTGTTGTGACAAATCTAAGTGAGATAGATACCTCACTGCTTTTGGAGAAAATTATCTGGCAGATCCAACCCAAAATGCACCATGAAATTCAAGAAGTTCGAGTTGAAAATAAGATACTGAGTAATGAAGTCTCAACCCTAAAAATCATGGTTGAAGATATGTAGAAAGAGCTGCATTCTAGATCAGAACCTATTGTTTCCTCTCTAAAACCTTCTGTGTCTCAAATTTCTCGAGATGTTGTGTCTCAGATTCACCCTTACCTATTATCCTTTGATGAAAAGATTACAGAAAGGCACAAACAGTTGTTGAAAGAAATGTGACAGCTTGTGGTGAACCTAAATAAACTCACTGATGAATACACTGGCTATCTTGAAAAAGTACTGAATCAGCTCAAGTCTCTAACCATAGCAGTCAAAGCTTCTCATACCTCTAGTGAATCCTCTACACCTGCCTTGGACAGTTCTTTGCTCAGATCGATAGTCCAAGAAGAGATTCAGAATAATTTAAGTGGCTTCAATGTGACTTCTTTATCTGAAGTTTTCAAGAATAGTGGTAGAGTTCTTGACCTCGTGAAAATCCATTCCAAGATTGCCAATGATTTGTAGCAGAATATTGATATGAAATTAGATTTCTACTTCAACCATATTTTCTCCAAATTTGATATGACCAATCACTTCAAATACCTTGTAGATAATCTGAGAATTCCTCCTATCACCCAAGCCTTCAAAAAATAAAGTCCAGAAGCTAACCGAGTTTACCAGATTTTCGGAAAAGTTCATGGAAAACAAAGATTATTTTGAAAAGGACATGTAGTATGGAAGAGGATTATTGTAGACTTCATTAAACATCTGAGAACATATCTTCATGTTCAAAGTACAACAATTTTTGCTCCAGCGGCTACTCCTCTCAGATCTGAATTACCTACTTTCATTTCTTCCTTAGCTTCAACCACCATGTCTGTTGGATAGGCTCTTAGTCAGATCAGGCCTGTCATCCTTGATCAGCAACTGCCGAGATCTTCTACTACACTGACTTTGGCTACCTCAGTCTTCAAAGGTCTCCCTTTACCTTCAATATCTACCACCTCTACGCCTTCTTCCACATCATCTACTTCACCTATGGATTCCTCTTCTGCTGCTGATAAAGGCAAAGAGAAGGACAATACTTGAAGAAGACCAGTGCTTACTACTGTTTGATGGGGATCTCATTGATTTTTTTTCTACTTTATGTTGTACTACACTTTGATTACTTTTAATGGAATGTGGAATGATTAACCTCCCTTGTTTTTAACTTTTTGATAATCCCAAAAGGGGGAGAAATGATATTCTATGTTATATTCTCTATAGTTGCATCCAATTTACACTCTTACTGTACATGATTTGTGATCATAAAAAAGGGGGAGATTGTTGGACTCCTCATGTATTACTCATGTTTTAATGACCACAAATCTCTTTAATTATCACATATCTTATTAATGATCACAAATCTTATTCAACCTAGTTCAATTCTATAAATTATATTCAATCAGGTGTTTTTATGTTTCAAATTCACTCATGATTTATAATGGCTAAGCTCAATCCATTTCATGCATATTACTTTTTAAGTTTGAATATAGTTATTTTCCTAAGTAAAAGACACCGTGAGAAAAGACACCGTGTAGCCAGACATAGTTAGCAAGACACCGTGAAGTAAGACACAGTTAGCTAGACACCGTGAAGTAAGACACAGTTAGCCAGACAACATGATACAAGACACCATGACCGAGACACTGTGACCGAGACACCGTGACTGAGACACCGTGACCGAGACACCGTGAAGATCAGACACCGTGATACTCAGACCATGACACTCAGACATTGTGAAGGAGGCACCATTTTCTCAACTTTCTGTGACACCGTTTCTTAAACTATTTTTTCGTCTTTCAATTTAATGTTTATCGGTCATATTTGATGCCTTTAATGAACTGACATAATTTAATGTTTCTTTGTAGACATAGTACAAGGTACGAGGTATGAAACATATGGAACCTATCGGCTAAATCTCATACATTTTAAATGATAAAGATTGGAGAGTGCCCAACGATAATAGGGCACGATACTGAACAGAAAACAATTGTGTGAGCACGACCACAAAGAACACTTTGCAAGATTTTCAAAGAAATAATTTTTCACATGCATACAATCCGACTCTGTTGAAGAAAATACAAAGTACAATGGAATCTAGAGAACATCTTCACATTGTCAAAGCTCATAGAGAACACAAGATGAATCGCGACAGTCTATTTTTCAAGACAAAAACTAGAGAAGGACTCTGAAGAATTTCTGCTAAATCAAAGGAGTCCAGAGATGCACCTCAAATCACTAGAGCATTTCTAAACTAAAATCTACTCTCTCTTAGTGATTCTGTTACTTATCTTTCGAGCAGTGTGTGTACTCTATATATTCTACACACACACTGAATCCTGTGCTAAACTGAAGGATTTCCAAATCCTTACACCAAACTCTCTATTTTTGTTTACCCACGAAAACTGTGGAAGAGGTCCCTATGTGTCCTGGCTATTGTTTTTATCTACCCACAAAAACTGTGGAAGAGGTCCCCGTGTGACTTGGACAGTCAGTGTACTATTATTAACCTTGATCCAGGGTGTGGATCAAAGTTTATTTATATAAACTGCTTGGTGGCAGGTGATCAACAAGTGGATTGAATTAGGTCTCGGCTTGAGACTGAACCACTTTTTTTATATCTGCTGTGTTGTTTAATTTAGTCTTCTATGTTTTAATGCTTTATTGCATAATCCAAGAAAACTCTAATTTCACTTTGATAGTTAGTCTTGGAAAAAAGTTATAACTGATTTGTCTTACTAGGATAACTTCAAAAGTAATATTAATAATGCACATTAAAATTATTGAGAATTAATCAATCTTCTAAGAAGTTGTTTAAACAGTCAAACTCTTATAACAGTACAACTTTGATTAACTAGGATGTATTTGTTTTTGGGAAAACCTTTTCTTTTAAAATAATAATTTTTGTAACATAAATTTTTATAGTCACTCAATTCACCCCTCCCCTCTTGAGTGAACTACTCCGACCAACACATATATTTAATAATACTATCACGTCACTTATAGGTTCTCATCATAGGAGAGAACTGCTATGAGATTTCAATACAAAAGTTACAGTTGAAAAATTATAACATAATTTATCATGAATAATAACAAAAAATATCTTATTAAATCATTTTTAATATTAAAAATAATTAATATATTAATCATAATTTATATAGAAGTTGGTTATTGGTCACTAACTCTAATTGGATCCTACTTACAACAGATCTAACTACTAGCAACCTTTAGTCCACCAGATCTCACATGATATTCATGATTCATATAATTTAAGGATTTCTTTAAGGGTTCCTCCATGTTTTACTACTTATAAACTCTTCTCACATTGACCTATTACCTAGGTTAAAAATCCTTAAGGAAGTGATAATTCTGGAGTATTTTCCTCTTCATTTTATGTGACCTTAACTCCTTTGCAAGTGCCACCACTATAGTATTATCACACTATAATGTTATATAATATTTAATTTTAGGTACCACATAATTATTTTGTATTAATATGTTAATCTAATTGTAGTATTTTGCTACATAAAAAGTTATAATATAATTATATTATTCTCTATAATTGGTGAAAACTGGTCACCATAAACTGTTCCATCACATAGATCCTCTATTTAGTTTAAAGACATTATAAATATAACTTCATATCCTTATAAACTATTTGGGAACTAGAATTAGTATATAATCTAATGAATATATCTACATATCTCATATATACTGGTAACATATCCTTAGTGTGCCTAATATAATTAATGATAAGCTTAAAAAAGTCTAATGTTGTTCTTTGGGATCATCCTAATATCATCCTACCACTCTCAAATCATATGAAAAATAAATCCTTGTAAATGTAATAGAATATATGATTTATCCTATCATATAAGATATTGTGATAGTACTCGTTCTCTCTCTCCCTCTCCTATAATGCATGGGGGCACATTTTCTTGGAGGGATGTATACTATATGACACTAAAACCCACCCCCTCTTGGATTGCTCGGTACTTAATCTCTTTATTTTTTGTTTAATATATATTCCATGAAATATCCCAAGAAACCTTTTGGATATATCATGAAAGATACTCATTCCAAGGATTTATATTGACTTACCTATGTCCTTTATGGAGGAACATTTATTTAACCAGTATTTAACTGATTATAATATCGGGTTGTCATTTGAAGTAAGTAATATGTCCTTGATATATAGTACTTGAAATAAAACTGAACTCCCACTAAATATATTTTAAACACATGACCCACATTTATTCATTAGGAATCCAAAATCATTGATGAATTTTTTTAACTGAATATTCCATGATCTTGATGTTTTCTTCAATCCCTTAATTGATCCCTATAACTTTCAAATCCTATTGACAATACCAAGAGTTACGAACCCTTCATGTTGTGTCATATAGACATATTTCTGAAGTTTCCCACTAACGAATGTTGTATTGAAAACCACATACAAAATCTAATAGTCATGGATAGATGCTATGGTAATTATAATTCAGATGAATTTAAACATGGAAAATAGAGAAATGATTTGATCATAGTCAAAGACTTGATGCAATGTAAACCCATTAGACATTGGATTTTGTTTAGATCTATTTACATTACATTTTTGGTCTAATGTTATCATGAATATCAATTTTCTCCCAATAATAATTACATCAACTAGAGGACCAACTAGAATCTAGAATAGGTTTTTATGCATGTAATCCTTTTTAGAATTCATGGATTCTTCCCATATTGAAACTTTTGATCCCACTAATACGTCCTTGAAAGAAAGAGGATCATTATTGTAATCCAATAATGACCCACCATCCTCAATGACCAGAAAACCATATATTTATAGTTCTCTAAACTCTATAGTGATCCTATATATTACTTGTTTTTCGGAACAATATCTTCCATAGTGACATATAGAATTAGTCAATGCCACAACTCTTGTGTATATTTAACATCAACTTCCTTAAATTCAATATTTTTCCCACTATCCTTCTTGGGGAAGTGATCCCCCTCAAGAAAATTTTATTCTATTTTGAATATCCCCTTATTTTTAAGGGTTTTTTTAAATAGTCTTCCATTTTTCCTTAAGATACCCTATAAAGATACACTTCATGCCCCATGGTGCTAGTTTGTTACCTGATATGGTCATGAAAAACATATCACAACCTCATGAATGAGTATTTGACAACATGGATTTATTTCTAAACATTAATTAATATGATATTTTATATTCTTCTTTCATTTTAGAATGTGTATTACAACATCTATTGAATATCTTCAAATTAAAAATTGAAGATCTGCATGAAACCTCATCAAACACACCATATCAAAAAATTTACTATTACTCTATACTATTACATCATTCTAGAATATTTCATAAGGTGGAGTGACTTGAGATAGAATTCCATACTCTAATAGAATTTTGATAAATTCTTTTTTAAGATATTAACCACCATTATTATACTGGATATTTATTATCTTCAAACCAAGTTGATTTTCTACCTCATTATTTAATACATTGAATTTCTCAATGGATTTATACTTATTCATTAGTAAATAGATATTACCATATATATTCAAATATTTAATAAATGTTATGAATCAAGAATACCAACCTTTATATTCTAGTGAAAATGTCAAAACACATTACTTTAAAAACAAATCTAGAATCTTTTTAGCTATTTCACCTTTTCCAACAAATGGTGACTTGGAAAATTTTCCATATAAAAAAGCATGCCATCTATCAAGCATTTTTATCTCAAAATATTATAGGTAACTATATTTATAGAGATTTTTTAAACACTTATAGCTTATATGACTAATGCTATGATTCCACAGCTTGGTGTGAAATGAGTCAAGTGAACCTGGAACATTATTAACATCTAGTAATTGGTTTTCATATTTTAATAAGTAATGAATGTAATTTAAATGTTCCATACCATAATATATGATTATTATATAAAAGAAAAATATTTTATTTCTGAACATGAAAATAAAACCATCTTTATCTAGAAAGGATATATAAATTTTGTTCTTGGTAGCACTTAGTATATAATAATAATTTTTTAACACTGAAAAGATTTTGGTTGGAAATGGAAGGTGGTAATATTTTATAGAAAAGGCTGTAAGTTATGCTCCATTGGCTGCTCAATGATCTACCTCTCCTTTGGAAGTCTTTAAAAATTAATTCGTTCAATTATTTGAATAAATTTGTGAGAACCATAAGTTTTATTTAAAAACTAGTGGGTAGATATGAAATGATTTCACTCAATAATGAAGGCACATGAAGCTTCACTTTGATTCTTCAACATGGTTTATTTCTTATTCTAATTTCCTTGCTTTCCACATGGAAAACATACAATGTATTTTATTTTGACATTATATGGATCATCCTTTTCATGGAATGATGGTGATCAGGAGCCTTAGACATGGAATGAGTCTTGGGACCCTTTTCATTATTCTTCCTTTTATTAACCATTTGTAAAAGTGGGTTTTCACACCTCATTTATTTATAAATATTTAGAAACAATATAAGGAGTTATGTGAGATAAGTATCACTATTTATTATATTATAATTAATAATAAAACTAAATAATCTATTAGGTTGTAACATATTTTCACCATAATCCATTAGTTATTTCCCAGAACAATGGCCTCTACTATACATGAGGCACACCTCCATGTATGTTAGAGGTTTCAAACATACTGTGGGGTTCTGTAGAGGTACTCTGGGGAGACTATACACCATATATCAGAGTACACGATCATAAAAAATAACCAAGTATTACACACTATTTATAACAATCAGAGTATGTAGATAAAAAAAATACAATAAAGAATAAATCAACTAAGCATGTTATAGAAAAATGAAAAATAGACTTATAAGAAAACCAGGCTAGTCACCCAACTCGATTATCTCTTATATAAGTAACAAAAAGTGAAAAAATTATACAATTAGGTCATTACAACTAATCCATCACTCACCTCCAATATATCAATACCATTCAAGATTATCCATCTTAGAATTATAATTTTGGTCCTCATACCAAAAAATAATTGTAACCAAGTGAGTGTATTCTCAGGTAATCAAGGGAAATGACCACCCAAGCTGGGTGAGAGTATATAACTCATTAGGGAACAACCAATGTGATCTTGTATGAACTAAAAATACAATGATAAATGAAAGTGATATGATATGAATAAAAAATATATTATTTAATGGTAAATAAAAAAAATTTAATTTCGATCCTTACACCCACAACCCCTCTCAATGATACCAGCTTCAGTAAATGATATAATTTCCCTGAGCATGAGAATCACTTAAAGGAACCTTTTTCCACACATTGGGGATCCCATGATCACAAATTTATCCCGATGATGATAAGACCCTATGGAATCACCAGGAATATGTGATACTCAATAACATAGGCTAAACTCCACTATAGTATTTAGGAACTCTCATTATCAGACCAACGTCTAATTTCTAGGAGTGGTAGGACATAGTAAATGCTATATGTTCAGACATGAATAATTCTTGGGAAACCTAGGCAATCAAAATGAATAACCTATAATATATTATTTTTATTCTACAGGGAATCTAAAAACATGAGGCTCTACGACCATACCATATCCAGTCTGTATACCTGATCATAGGGGGTATCCTAGTATTTTATTAAGGAGATTCGACAATCGCCCTTGTGATGTTTAACATATATTCTCGAGGATACACTGTAAGATCCAAAACATTTCTAGAGATGTATAAGTATTTTTATGCACTTGTTTTTATTAATTTGAGTAATTTTAGTTTGGGTTTTACCTTGGTATATTTTTGGGTGAAAATTGAGAAAACTGGAAGAAGAAGGGTATTACATGGTTGGCGCATGGTGAGGGAAAACCATGAGACCTATCTTAGAAAACAGTGTGAACCTAGGAATTAGGGATTCACATGGATGAAAGATGGTTTTTCAAACCATGCACACAGAAATTAGTAATCGTGCACCCCTACAAATGTTTTTTAATGTTTAGGGTCATGGTTATCTAAAACTATATAGCCCTGCCCAAAAAACCATATGCGGGAATTAATTAGGCCAAGAAATAAGTTGTAAATATTCCCAACCCGCTATTTTAATCCAAAATCAACCGCAACTTAACCTTAGGTCCTCTTTCAAAATTTTAGAGCACTCCATACAGATTTTGACCCTTCCTGACATCTTTTATTTGTGATTCAGAGCTTGGATTGAAGATTTTCATCCCTCCTAGTAAGTGGATACTATCTTGTTGCTTTCTAATTCATCCTCATTTCATATATCATTTTTTTGGTGGGATGTAATATTTTTTTATATATCTAGATCTATATTAGATTAATCTAGATCTAGGATTATAGATCTAGATCTAGATCAAGAGATCTTGTTTTGTTAATCTTGATTTAGGGTTTTAGATCTGGATCCCAATCTATGTCATTGTGCTGATCAATTTTTTGGGATTTCCATTAGGTAGTCCTTTTTCAATGAATTGAGGTAAGTGTTCTATATTTAAAATCCCATAGTCATGATCTTGATTTTGTATATACAAGTTGTATAATATCTCGAGTTTTTTAGAAATTTAAATTCCTAAATTTATTTAATTAATGTGGTAGACTAATTAATTAAGGTAATAGTGAAATTATGTGATTTAGGGATTCTTGAGTAAGAAAATTTATTGGGGATTTTAATTATTATAAAATGGAATTTTAGAAGTAGAATATTATTTTCTAGATTAATTATGAAGGATTTGACATAGTTAAATTGAGTAATTAATTATGGAATTAATTATGGTCATTGAGATTTTATTTTGAATAATTAATTATAGGAATTAATTATGGGATTTTGAGATTAGGGAATTCAGATAATTAATTTATTAATTAATTATATGATATTGATATTGAGAATTGAATGATTAATTGATGAATAAATTACAGTTTATTGGGATGGTAGATTTGGTTAATTAATTGTGGAATTAATTAAGAGATTTTATGTGATAAACTAATTGTTGAATATTTGAGGGAGATTGAGAAGATTAAGTAATTATTTAGTTAATTAATAATATTGATAAGATAAATTAAATCTTTAGTTAATTAATTAAATTTAGATGATTAATTAATTTTTGAGTTAACTAATTAGGTTGAGATGAATAATTAATTGTCATACTAATTAACGAGGTGATGAATTGAAAAAATGGAACTCGTATGAGAATTGAGATCTAGAATGCTAATAATTAAATTATAAGATTGAGTTGATATAGAATGGTTAGAGTGGAATTATTAATCTTGAAATTCCTTGGGGATTGTTAGGACTCAGATGTTGGCCATAACAAGTAACGAGGTCTGGGTGTCCCGAATCCCGAGGGGAATTTATGTGGTAAAATGAAGAATAATTTGATAATGTCGTAAATGTTTATTTATACATTGTGTTTTTTTATTTATACAAATACGCACACATTTATTTTACTATATATTGTTTTATACACTGTTGGTGGTGGCCTAAAGAGGTGTACTCACACCCTACTTGGGATTCCTGATCGGTACTAGAAGAGACTTCATTGTTGCAAGATAGGTTAAGGGAAAATGCACTATGTTAGATGGATTATTTGGGGTTGAAGTAAGGATGAGGGAACTAGATGTGGTTTAAGATCCACTAGGGAGTCATTAGTGTCTTTGTTTTGAGTTTAATTTTGAAACTAGACACATATTAGCATGGAATATCTACTACTCAGTTTTGAAATTGTATTTTATGATTTGATTGAATTGAAATATTGTTATTGTGTATGGTTATATGATATTAAACTATTGATTATTTATTTAAATTGGTGTATTAATTTAATAAAAGAGGTAATAGTATACCTATGATCAACTTATCTCTATTAATTAGTAGCCTCTAGTGTATGAGGAGGAACACTTGAGGTCATGTTGCAGTTCGGATCGGGGCACCAATACGTGGCATCTGGGTCAATATGTTACAAAGTGGTATCAGATGAGTTTTATTTTCTATTTTATTTTGTCCTAATATTTGTGGAAAGTTAAAAAAGATACTAGGAAGAGTCAATCCTTGGTAATGAGCTCATGCGTGGGAGTTTTAGACCCATGTTAGGGGGAAAACCCAAGTACCTAGGGTGGTGTTACTATTATTGATTTGTGTTGTTATAATTGAATATTATTTCACCTTGGGTGATTCACTTTTTATGTGGTGTGATTTTTGTTTTTTATATTTTTCTAGAATTGACTCATGGATGGGTATTGGACAATATTTGGGTATGCAAGAATCATTCTAGGCACTTCGGGATATTTTGTGACATGCATCATTTTAGTCACACATGGGAAAACAGGTTATGGGTAAGTTGTTGAACTTGAACTATTTTTACTTTCTGGAGAAAATAAACTAAAAGGGTTCCTAATCTGAATTCAGAATTAAAAAATGATGAAAAATGTGAAAAAATGGTCTTCTAATATGAAAAATTGAACAATGATATGCATTTAACGTTGTTAACTAAGACATAGGTGCAAGATGGTTAAGGGTAGTAATAACACCTCGATTTTCCCCACGTGGTGAGATTTGGGGAAAAGACTTGTTGTGACTTGTTGTGATTTTACTCTTGTGTAAATGTGTATGTGTTTAGAATAGTATCATAAGGTGTGTGATTAGCTTATAGAGTTATTCCTCCATGAGGACACATGTTGAGAGGATGAAAAGAGGACATGGCTGGAGATGACCAACCAATAGTGGGACCTGAGTCCCTAATAGTGATAGGTGTAGAAGTAGGGGAGAAGTTTTGTGAGAAATTAACTTGCTTCATTAAATTCATGGAGAGAGACCAATGGTGGGTTTTGAAGATCATGTCTAACCTAACGAGAGAGTTTCAGTTACATCACCCTCCAAATTTTACTAGAGAGGGTAGAATTGAGGGAGCAAAGTTATGGGTTGATTCCATCGATATGATACTTAACCATCTGGAGACAACTACTGAGATTAGGTTCAATTTGGATTCTTATATTCTATGAGGATCAGTGAAGTGTTGTTGTGACGTTTAGACTCTAACTGGATAAGTTGACGGTATTTTATGGAAGTAATTTTTAGAGAGGTTCTTGGATAAATTCTATCTAGAGACATTAACATAGGATAGAGTAGCAAAGGTCATGATATTTACTCAGGGGAGTATTTACATGATGTACTATTATATATTCTTTATCGATTTTTAGCACTTTGCTCCAGTATTAGTTGTGGATGAGGATACTACAGTAAAGATATTTTTGGATGTGTTTCCTAAGGACTTTTCTAGGCTTCCACTTACGGGAGATATAGAATTCACTATTGAGATCATGCCAGGAACTAATCCAATTTCAATTGTAACATACACAATAGATCCAAAAGGTCTACAACAGATCAAGACTCAGCTAGAGACCTTGGAAGATAATGGGTTTTCCATCTGAGTAGGTCATCTTGGTGTTCTCCTATGTTATTTGGAATGAAGGATAAGGGAAATTTTCGCTTGTGTAATGATTTTATAAAGATGAACTAGATGAAAGTGGAGAAATGAAATCTTATTCTTTATATTGATGGTCTTTTTGACTAGTTGATATGAGATTTTTTATTCTCAAAGATAGACTTGAGATCATGGTATCATCAGCTTAGAGTTTGGACTTCAGATATACCAAGGACTACTTTCATGAGTAGTTATGGCCTTTATGATTTCATTTTAATTCCGTTTGGGTTGACAAAAACCCCTACAGTTATTATGGCCTTGATGAAAAAAATGTTTTATCTTTAACTGAATCAATTTGTGGCAGTGTTTATGGATGATATCTTGGTGTACTCCAATACTCATGATGATCATTCCCAACAACTTGACATCATCCTGAGTACACAGAGAGAGAATTAGATATATGCCAAGATAATTAAATGTCAGTTTTTTATTTATAATGTACATTTCTTAGGTCATATCATCTTGGAGGAAGGTGTGTCTGTGGACTGGTTAAAAGTACAGAGAGTTGTATCTTGAGAGAAACCCAAGAATGTGTTCAATATCAGTAGATTTTTTGGGTTGTATGGATATTATTCGAGATTCATTGAGGAATTTTTCTCGATTTCCAATGCCTCTTATGGGTTTAACCAAAAAGGGGATTCAATTTGAGGGGCCAGAATCTTATGAGAATTAATTCTAGGTTCATAAGAAGCATTTTAAATCGGCACCAATTTTGATCCTACATGAGCCAGGTGAGGAGGATACAATTTATTGTGTCTCTTGTGGAGTTAGAATCAGAGCTATGTTAATGTAGAGATATTTATTTATGTTGTATGGGTCATATATGTTGAGTCCATATGAAAGAAACTACTATACGCATGACCTCATGCTAACAATAATGGTTTTTTTCTTTAAAGTGTTTTCGGTATTATCTATTCGAAAACATATTACTGTGTATATAGATCAAAAGAGATTGAAGTGTATCTTTTCGCAGTGAGACTTGAATCTATAATAGAGGAGGTGGGTTGAGTATATGCTATTATTTGATTTTGAACTATCATATACACCCCTAAAAGTGAATAGTGTTTCTAATGCTTTGAGTAGGAAAACTCAGACACCAATCGTTCAGGAGTCTAGTGCTGAGTGGAATGTAATGACCCGAAAATCTCTAGTCCATTACTTTGTAAAAATCCTATATTTAATGTGTTATGTGAGGTAATAGTGGATCATTTCATGAGTTTTTAAAAATCATAGTTTTCCAATAGTAGTACATCCCAATGGTGACTCACGACGGTGACTCACATCGATGGTTTAGGACCGATGAGTCAGGAACAATGAATCATGATGGTAGGTCATGATGGTGAGTCACTGATGGTAGGTCACCAACAATGACTCTTCTGATGGTGAATCGTCCAATAGAGAGCCACTATATAGTGACTTTTCCAAGGTTGACTCATCTAATGGTGAGTCACCCAACGGTGACTCATCCAACAGTGACTCGTCCAATGGTGTGTAACCCAACAATGACTCATCCAATGGTGAATGTTTCAATGGTGAGTCACCCAAAAGTGGCTCATCCGATGTTGAATCATCCACTTGTATCTTTTCCAATGGTGAGTCCCCCAACAGTGACTCACCCACTGATGACTCACGATGGTGACTCAACCAATGGTGCATCATTTTTTATTGTTTGTCAAAATTTTAGAGTCTTCTTAGTTTTTACAGTTTCTACCCTTTATCATTTTAATTAACATAAATTGAATTTAATACCATATTTAAGTTGTTTTTAAGCCTTTTCAAAGTTCCTAAATAATATATTTGAGTCCTCTAAAATCCCGAGTCTTTTAAATGGCTTAACCACATGGTCTTTGTTAAGATCCGACTTTAATGGATTTTAAAACCGTTCCTAAGTTGATATAGGATCTGGCCTTTCTAAAGATGAGATCCTTTCTTCTTTATTTACTTCCCTTTATTTTGATACTTAGCTACCCCAAACATTTATTCCATGAGTATTTGTGCGTATTTATTGTGTCCTTGAATTGAATTTCCCTAGATACTTCTTTATATTGCATGCACACCCCCTTCTTTAGCGCAATAAGGAATTTATGATCGTCTCTTCTTCCAAGTAGGGATTCCTTTATCTCTATTTTATTTGCGTATCATGTGGGGTGGGTGTATGAATGTATCATTGTTAAGATAGAATAACTAAAACATAATAAATATAATTTAATCGGTTTAATATTATCATGTGGTGTTGGGAAATGTGAATTATGTTCTGCTTTGTTACTTGTTGATGTTTTGAATTTATATGGGCTATATGACTACTAAAAATCATGGAAATTGATGTTATTTTTTTCACCCAGAAAGGATTTTGAATGAGTTTTGGTCTTTTAATGAATGATTATATATATCTGAAATTGATTAACCACGTACACTCAGCAAATAAATGGATTCCTCAAGATCAAACTATTTCTGCGATAACCCCTGAATTAACAAGAGAAATTTGAATGAGAAATTCCTTATTAAATCTTTATATTCTCTACCATGGTCTATGTGGGGGTGTTCTGGGTGATTGTTTTCTCTAACTCGTGCCGTAATAGGGTTGTGGGATTGTCCGTGTGATGTGGGGTTGTATATGTGTTGTAATGGAATCTTAGGTTGAGATATTATTTGATCATTGAAATTTAAGGGTAGTGTTGTGCAGCGAGGCTGCCATCAAATTATGCTATGTTTATATTTTTGGATGTGGTGGGTGTCGTGTTGTTATGCAGCGGGGATTCAGAGATGGTGGTGGTGAGTTGTGTTGTGAATGGCTATGATTTGGGGGTTTTTGTGGTTGAGATAATGGATTGGGAGGAATGAATTTGAAGAATGACAATGTAAATAGTTGGTATTGGTAGATTACCCGTTGTTTTTCAATGACTAGAATGAAAAATGCTTCACTCCATGTCTCGAGATTGGTACTTTTTAGAACATCATTTTCTATTAAATGGATAGTAAATGTGAAGTGTGTTAAACTTGTAAGATCTTCTCCTTCTGAAATTAATATGGCGATGTTGACCGTTTTCCTATGTTTCTTGTTTCCATTTTTTCTTAGTAGTTTCCCAGATAGTGATGGAATGAATAAATTAATAGTTAATAACAAATGAGAATAGGTTAATTGAGTTGGATGTGGGTATGAAATGAGTTTAAGGATTGTCATGAAATTACATTCATTTATAAAAATCTAAATTTGCTGTGGATAATGTTGATAAATTCTAGAACCGGTATAAGTTTTCATGAATTCCATAGGCTGGGATTGAGTTCTTGTTATTATATATATACATGTATTTCATTTGTTATTTAAATACGCTCCCCACCTTGGTTGAGTACTATATGCTGAACGCCCCCATTATCATGGTGGAGGGTGTTTTTACCAAACATTCCAATGGGAGGATGGATGTATGGCCACCCGATCTTCCTTGATCCCTCTTCTAGAAGGTGATGGCCCAAGACTCTTTGGGCATGCTGTGTTTTGTGAGGCCTAGGTGTGTGTGGGTGAGTTGTGTTTCCTAGGTGTCATCAGGATGAGATGTGTTGTGTTCCCAAGTGTCTTTAGGATGAAATGTGATGTGTTTCTAGGTGTCTTCAGGATGTGATGTGGTATGTGTCCCTAGTGTCTATTGGTGAGACATGATTGTGATGCCCAGGTGAGTGTGGGAAATATGTGTTGTGGTATGTGGCCTAAGAGTTTGTGAGTGAGATATAGTTGTGAGGCCCAGGTATGTGTGGGAGGGTTGTGACTTGGTTATTTTGGAAGAGGTTGGAGATCCAGGATATTTTTCATTAGGGCGCAAGAGTATATAATCAGTGGGAAAGTGGTCTGGGGTACCCTATTATCAATGTGCTTAAAATATTACTTTACTTTACTTACATTACTTAGTGAGCATACCCTGGTGAGTTTGGGATTTCTAGAATACATTTTTAGGTGCTGTTGGTTCTTCTATTTTCTCACAAGTGCATTGGTATGATTCTCCCTCTTGTGCATGATATACTTTGGTTTATTCTACTAAGTATAAATTTATTCTTACCCTACATTATAAAAATACTTTCAGGTTTCCAAGAGGAATATGAGGACCATGTTGGGCATTACTAGATCGGGATTTGGGACAGTTGTTGTGTCACTGCTTAGCTTTAATTTTGGGTATTTTATTTTTGAGATTATTTGTATATGTATCAATTTTTCTTTAAATATGCACGTGGGATAGTTTTGTATTTATTTAATATATATTTCTTGATGTTTTTTTGAGGTTGATACATCTTATATACTGATCTTGTTTACTATAAAAATGTTAATCCCACCCATTTTTGTGAGATTTATGTACCCTTGATAGTGGGTGCCACCCTAGGTCCTAATAGAGGTATGACACCAAGGTCATTATCGATTTTCTCTATTGCTTGCTTAGGAGGGAAACCATTAGAGGGAAAGGGTCCCGACATAATGGTATCAGAGTTGCTGGATGAGAGATAGGATGATGTTTGGAGTAAGGAACTGTGAGTATTGATTGGGTTGATAGCATGACAATGTTAGGTGACCTTTTTGTACGAAATAGGTCAGGGAAGACCAGCTAGGACATGGGATTTTAGAGCTCCCTATGATCCAATTTAGGGACTCTAAGCCTAATGAACTACCAAGTGAGGCTACACTCTTTGTAGGGTAGAGACCTATGAAAGGTACATGCAAAAAAATGACTTGTTATCCTATTTGAATTTGGTTATTTTTTGGGAAATTTATAATGGATAACTAAATGAGTTAAAATTAATCTTAAATAAATTTCCATTATACTTGGGATTAGAAATTAATTGTTTAACTTTTCAGCTATGGAACCCAGTCTTCGTCTATGTATAGATTGGGTAGTTGAAGCTCAACAGGCCGATCCAGTTGATTGGAGGAGGGTTGATCTAGTGGAGGTGGAAGACCAGTGTAAGATAACCTTAAGTTCTTTCCTATGGAAGACTTTGGGAAAGTATGAGGGCAGTGTCTCACACATGGATATATAGAGCTTGATCAAGGAGCTTGAGATCACCTTTATTTTGATCCAGGATTTGATGGATTACTAGGTTACTTTGGTGGTGAGCTAGATGTGGGGAGATGTGTGTTTGTGGGGGCCACTGTACTTGGGAAAGAATAAGGAGGGTGACATTCTGCGGGTCAATTTCGAGATGTAGTTCTGAGTAGAATTCCTTTCATCAACCATGAAGGACCAGAAGATGCAGGAGTTACTCTCTCTCTAACAAAAAATTATATTGGTATGAGAGTTGGGAATTATGTCCAAGGATCTATTTAATTTTCTCTTGACTCTCTTTCCATATAAGGAGTCTCATACGAGATAGCTAGAGGAGGCACTTCATTCTTTCTATCTAGTATGTAGTTACCCCCTTTACGTTGCCGACATACTTGGATGTCAATAAGAAGGTGGAAGTGATTTAGTGGATGCACTCACAAGGAGTTCTACCAAAAGAGGAGATCCATCAGAGTTCTTCATGATGAAGGGTTATCAGCATTAAGCCTCAGGTGCCCATGCCTTTGAGGATTCAACTAGTGGGGAGTCAGCCTCAACAATTTCAGTTTCAAACTTCTAGTCCTTGTGCCTTTCCGTTGGGTGTGGAACCGATGTGTTAGTTTTGTAGAGTCCATGGTAATCTTCAAATATAGTGTCTAAAGGCCGTTCAATATTAGTATAGTGGAGGTGTACATGTTACATGATATCCCCAATAGAAGTTGCAGGCTAGGCCATTTCAATAGAATTTACAATAAGCTCTTGCTACAACCAGGGGAGACAGAGTAGTTAGAGGTTGACCATAGGGTGTTCATCAAGGATCTTGACATGAGAATGGTCATGGAGGCAGTCATCAGAAGAAGGGAAGAGGAGCTAGGTTTTGTCAGTTACACGTAGTAGAGGCATCAGTTCTAGCAGGGACAGAGATCATTCGATGTACGATCATCTTGTTTAGTACCCTTTCATAGGATTTTTTTTGATTCAAGAGATTCACAATCATTTATTTCACCTGGTTTATCCCATGCTCTAGGACTAGATGTAGAGAGTCTTACCATACCCTTGGTGTTGAGTACGATAGTTGGACGTCAGACTAGATTGTTTGATGTGTGCCGTGGAAGTAGACTGACGATGGGACGACATCAGTCACATCATGATATTTTCTTTCTACAGATGTATCCATATGATGTCAACCTTGGAATCAACTAGTTTTATTCTATGAATGACATTATTTAATACATTTGGAGGAAATTCATGTTTTCATATGGTAAGGGTCATCATGTGGCTTTCATCAGTGATAAGAGATGTCAGGTGGGTAGTTGGAATGTGGGGCCTATTCTTTCCTTGTTGGCTAAGCTGTTAGTGAGAGTAGTGGACACTGATGTCCCTAGGCTTTTTGGGGATTTCTTGGATGTTTTTTTGAGGATGTTGTGACTCTACCTCCTCAATGTGATTCTGATTTTAGGATAGACTTATATCTTGGTGATTCTCCAATTTCAATGGATCCTTATTAGATGACACCTTCTGAGTTGTGGGAGTTGAGGATTCAGAGAGATGATCTGATTAAGAAAGGATTTATCCAGACTACTGTGTCACTATGGTGTTCTCCAGTGCTGTTTTTAAAGAATGCAGATGGTGGTATGAATATGTTCGTAGTCTACTAAAGGTTGAACCAGGTGACAGGTAAGAACTGTTACCCTCTCTCGAGGGTAGATTATCTTTTCAGCCAGCAGAGAGGGGTGAGTTGGTTTTCTATGATTGATCTGTGGTGTGGATATCACCAATTGAAGGAGAAGGAGGAAAATATGATGAATACTACTTTCAGATACTCATTTGGGAACATCAAGTTCGTTGTCAGGATGTTCGGTGTTATGAACACACCATCCATGTTCAGGGGGATTATGAACTCCATCTTCCATGAGTTCTTAGAACAGTACATCATCATATTCACAGATGACATCTTGATTTCCTCGAGGTCAGAGGAGGACAATATCAATCATCTCAAGACTATCTTATAGGTTCTTTGACACAAACATCTCTTCTGAAAGAAATCCAAGTGAAAGTGTGGGACATAATAGGTGAAATTTCTTTAAAAAGTGGTGTCATAGTAGGGTGTAAAAGTTGACCGATCAAAGGTATAAGTAGTTGTTTCTTGGGAAGTACCCAAAATTGTGATAGAGGTTTTCAATTTTCTCAGTATGATGGATTATTACCAGATATTTGTACCTGATTTCTCATGATTTTAAGCTCTATTAAAATCATTGACAAAAAAGACTAGGCTTTTGTGTGTATAGAGAAGTTATAGGAATCATTCAACTATCTAAAGGAAAAGTTGTTCAGTCCTCCATTACTATAGTTTCTAGAGGATGGAGTGATGTTTGATTTATTTTTGTGATGATTCTCGCATGGGCTTGGGATGTGTGATAATGCAGCTATTGGTATTAATATCTTATGGATCCAATAAGTTATTTCCCCACAAATGTAACTATGTCACCCATGATCTAGAGCTATCAATGGTCATGTTCCTATGAAGTTGTGGAGACATTAACTCATTGGAGAGTGCTTTTTTGTCTTTATAGATTACAAGAGTTTGAGGTATATCTATTCCCAATGAGATCTAAACTTGCAATAGTGAAGGTGAGTGTAGTTTATTTAGGACTATGATTTTGAGATCTCCTAAACCTCATGGAAAGGGCATGTTATGGCCCATGCCTTGAGATGGAAGTCACAAGAGGAGATATTTTTGGAATTTTTGGATGCTTGGAAGGTGATAGAGGAGTTAGCCACATTACACTTGGATGCAGGAATGGATGGTGGAAGATGCTATTTGTTACATAAAACCCTGCAGTATTCTCTAATGTAGTAGGTGGAGGAGTATCAGTGAGGAGACTCAGAGGTAGAGGTTATGCATGATCATGATGACCATGGTGATTCTATGGAGGGATGGGTGGAGGATGGTAATAATCAAATACTGTTCCGTGGAAGGATGTTTGTTCGAGTGGTGATGCGTGAGGGTGTCCTTTATGGGTTTCCTAGCTCACCCTTAGTGGTACACCCAAAAATTTCAAGGATGTATTGTGGATTGATGATGCAATTTTGATGGCTTGGGATGAGACAAGTGTTGGAAGAGTATTTGGAAAAGTTCTCAGTGTTCCAGCAGGTAAAGGCTGACCACCATGTGCTCAGTGGTTTGTTTCAGCCCTTATATGTCTCGATGTGAAGGTGGGATGAAATATCAATGAATTTTTTCATAGGGTTACCAAGATATTAGGGAGGCTATGATGCAATATGGGTAGTAGTAGATCGATTGAAAAAATCGTCTCACTTATTAGCAATTAAGGAGTCGGGTGCAGTGGATGCCTTGGCAAAGAGGTTTGTGGATAATGTGGTGCAACTTCATGGAGTTCTGAGATCCATTATCTCAGATCAGAATACATATTTTTAAACATGAGTTTGTAGGGGATTGCATCATTCTTTTGTCACCCAGCTACGCCTTTGCATGACCTTCCACCATTAGATAGATGGGTAGATAGAGTGGACCATCCAGACATTAGAGGATATATTTCAGGCATGTGTCTTGGACCTTGGTGGATCTTAGGATTGAAATATACCCTTGGTATAATTTTATTAAAATAATAGATATCACTCTTAAATTGGTATGGCTGCATTTGAATCCTTTATTGGAAGACCATTTCGTTCACCTTTGTGCTGGACAGAGGTTGGGGATGCACCTACTCTTGGTCCGGAGGTGGTGTAGTGTAAAACTGAGTAGGTAAAGCTTGTTCATGAGAGGGTGAAGGTAGAACAAGACCGGTAGAATTTTTATGCTTATTGAAGCATAAAGCCCTTGGAGTTAGAGGCTGGGTGCCACTTGTTCTTGACAGATTCCCCTCGACATGGAAAACCAAGGTTTTACAGGGGAAGAAAGATTTCTCTGAGGTTCATCAAACCTTTTGAGGTGTTAGGATAAGTGGGTGAGGTGGAATAAAAGTTTGAATTACCACCTATGTTGGAGATTATCTACAACGTCTTTCACGTCTCTTAGATTCATTAGTGTCTAAACGAAGACTCCCATGTCATTGACTGGGGGGAGTTTGATACCGAGGATGAAACAATGTTCATCAAGAGGCTAGTATAGATCCAGGATCATTGGGAGAAGGTGCTGTATGGATGGACCATTCATTTGGTTCACGAATTGGGGAATAATGGTGTCCTGGAAGAGATTACTTGGGACCGAGAAGTTAAGATGTGTTCCCAGTACACCAGGTTGTTTTGAGATTTCCCATGTTCTATTTCCCCTTATAATGTGATTTTTGAACCTTGTTTTCTATGAGATGGATTATTTACATGTCATAAAATTTGAGATAAAGTCTTGATATTTAAAAAGGGTAATACCAGATTATTAAAGAATAAAAATTAATTACGATGCGATTAAACTCGGTCAGATGAGTCAGTACCACCTCGAGCGGATAGTATCTTAACATGGAGGAAAGGATTCTCTGATTTGTCTGTTTAGAAAGTGTGGTTGTTGTGAATGTGTGGTGTCTCTTCTGGTTAGTTAGATTAGCAGATATTGAAGGATGTGTTTTTTGATGTTGAGGATTCACTCCATCTTTAAAACAACCCAATGTGGTTTTTAATTGAACCTTGGTGTATTTAATCAGCTGTGTTTCTTCAAGTGTAGCAAGATCCTTGAGAGGTAACTCATGGGGTGGTTGTTCAGACACCTATTTATTCTAGGTTTTTGGTGAATTATTGAGGGTGAGAATAGTTAGAGAGGTATCTCATGTAATGTCATAGAACTCTCTGGTCCATTACATTGTGAAAATGAAGTCTTTAAGATGTTTTGGGAGGTAACATTGACTCATTTCAGGTTCTTTCCAAAATTCTAGTTTTCCAATAGTAGGTCATCCCAATGGTGACTTACGACGGGGGTTAGGACTAGTGAGCTTGGAATAGTGAGTCATGATGGAAGGTTTCAATGGTGATTCACTGATGGTATGTCACCAATGGTGACTCATCCAATGGTGAATTGTCTAATGGCGACTCTTCCAATGATGAGTCACCCAACATTGACTTGATCGCACCACGATTCACTGTTTCATTTTCACCCTTACAAAACTATGTTAAACTAGTTTTTTATTGAAAATTATTAAATAACAACAAATTTAACTACAAGTTTGATCCCATTATTTTGTGTTTATAAATTTTAAAAATTTAAATGATACTTGTTTTGATAATTTCATTAAAGTTGGAGGTGATTTGGAGGGCCCATGATGATGTCCAAGAAAAACAGGCCAAACTATTCAGGATCTATGCACAGTAGTGGACTCATCTGCACACTTCTATCTAACCATTCATCCAAATTGGATTAAATAATGTGTACTTGTACAAAATAAATTTTTCTACATTTAATCTGAAGGAACCCAAGACTCATTAGTCAATATGATAGCCCAACCGACCTGATCTGTCCAGCACACTGAATCTGCATGAAGTCAAAAGTGGTGTGCTGTGATCTGTCCATATCTCATGTTGTATGTGTCCAAATTCAGCCAAAATTTTTGTGGGGATAGTTAGGAGGTGGGGATAAAACGTTTTTAGTTTCTAAAAAGATATATAAGACTGTATGGAGGTCTAAAACTATGTGACATGTTTTTTTAAGAAATCTGTGTGCTAAAAACAACATTCCCATTTTCCTATAAAATGGCACCTTGGGCTCCCTGTTTGTAAGTTTGGACAGGAGGAAAATATCAGGTATTTTGGAGACCCAAATGAATCCTATCATTATCCAATATGTTTTGAAGGACCCTATCCTCACAGGGGGATCAAGGATGAATGCGAAGTTCCACCCGAGCTTCCTCCTCCACCCGATGTCGAGCTAAACGGTGGATGATTATTTCGAGGGAGCTACAAAAACTTGGGAGGGAGTTCCATAACTTTTTATTTTACTGGTTCGGTGTAATATTCGTGATAAATATTTCTGTTATTTTATATCTTCACATTCATCTCCCCTTATTTCATTTCTATTGATATAATTAAGTGAAACATTTTTTATTTCAACACCAATTGGTTTGAGATTTCAAGTGGGATTCTTAGGTTGTTTTGATTGTACACCACAAAAATCCTTTCTATGTCCCACATATATGAGATTTCAGTATAATTTTGTATCCTTTAATATATTATTGAAGTCCAAACCTTGACAACACGATTTTTGTGTCAAGGGTTGGTACTTTATGCAACGTTTTGAGAGGCTAGAGGGGAATTAAGATCTTGACAACCCTCAACCAAAGAATTAAACAAATCCATGAGGAATTTTCATAACAATAAATTATACAAGATGTTTAGTTAACTTTAAGTGATCTCCTTCTTTCATAATTCTTAAATCACCACCTTATTCTATCAACTATTAAACTCTTTTAGTTAAGTTATTTTCTTAAAACTGTTTTCAAAATCACCCCTCTCTTTTAGTAGTCTTTATTAAAAATATACATAATAAGATACCAACACTCCTTTAGAGATGAACTTGGGTTTTCCCTAGACTACAAAATCTTCTTTAAAAACTATAAATTTGACATTTCATGACAGTGCGGTCAAATTTTGGCGTCGTTCCTTGGTAGCACTTTGTTTTTTAGTGTGTGTTTTTAATAAGATATTTGTAAATTTTATGAATATTTATTTACCTTTTCAATAATTTTGTGTTCTGGTTTATTTGTTGTGTAGGTTTTGTGAATGAAGCATTCTATTTCGAGATATTTACCTCCTATTGATCCCAAATGCGAGAGGATCTTACTTTCGCTACACTGAGACATAGAAGAAAACCCTTTGAAGGACGACACACAAAACATCGAAACTCTTCTAGATCCTTTTACTTCTTCTTCTAGAACTGACATAAAAACTGAAATTAACATTCATAATATGGCTGAAAAAATCGAACATTAAAATAAATAACCTCACTTGATGTCGATATCTAAACTTGATACATTCAATTACAAGGGATAAAACCCAATTTTGAACTAAAATCTGGTCTAATTCATCTCTAATCAAGATTCTGTGGACTTCCTGGACAGGATCCACACAATAATTTAAAAGAATTTCATATTGAGTGTTCTAAATTAAAACCTAAAAATATATATGAAGAACAAGTAAAGATAAGGGAATTCCCTTTATAATTATAAGATACTGCAAAATATTGTCCTTACTATGTGAATTCACCAATTTGAGGTTGGGTGGACACGAAACGTCTTTTTTTTAGAAATATTTCCCAGCCTCTCAAACTGCAACTATAAGGAAAGAAATTTGTGGTATAAGGAAATCAAAAGGGGAAATATTACATGAATATTGGGAATGCTTTAAAAGGTTATGTTCAATATTTCCACAACACCAAATAGGTGATAAACTTTTAATTTATTATTTTTATGAAGGTTTAATTCCTATTGATCGAAATATGATTGATGTTACTGCATGTGGTGCGCTAATTGATAAGACCCCATTTGTTGTAAGAAACCGGATTGAGAAAATGGAACATAACACTCAAAAACTTAGTACAAGGTCCAATGTACCCATTTTAGGTGTCCATGAGGTGAAAAGTATAAAATTTGAGAGGAAGGTGGACACGAAGTTCAAAGAGGTAAGTAAACTTCTTCAACAACTTGCTCTTTCCCAAGGGATATCCCAATCTCCTCATACCATCCATTATGGTATACATTCTTCTAAGACCCACTACTATGATCAATTCCCCAAACTAAGAGAAATTTTGAGAGTTCTGGGGCAATATTTCCAGGTCGCCCTTATAACCAACCCATTAAGAAAGAACCATAATATCAATCCAATCCAAGGTGGAAAGACAACTAAGACTATAAGAAAGGGGGTATTGAAACCAACCTCAACAACCATGGAACCAGCAGGGCCAGAGTAGTCATCCACTACCTCCCAAAAATCCTCAACCAGCCCAAAGGCCCTTTCGAAACCCCTCCTCAAAAACCATAGCCTAGAATAGAATATATGATGAAAGAAATGACTTACAATAATCTCCAATTCCAAAAAACAACTCTAGCAGCCATACAAGACCTCAAAACCCAATTAGGCCAACTATCTAACTCAATGGAGGAAATTCAAAGTCACGGGTCAGGTAAACTACCATCTCTACCATTATTCAATCCTATATGTAAAGGAAATTTTAGTTCCATCACCCTTAGGAGTGTAACAAAACATAAAATCCAAATAACCCCTCAACTAGAGTAATCCCCTCCTGAGGAAAACACTATCCCAACTATTGAAATTTGTCCAAATATTAAAAAATATTGTCCTGAGAGAAGACATTCAAAAGGAAAGAGTGTGTCTATTGAGGAGTCTTCCAGCCAACCCATTCCTCTTCCATTTCCCCCAAGGGACACCCAACATTGAAAAAAAAGGAATCTGAAATCGATAAGGAAATTTTAGAGACTTTCAAAAATGTACAAGTAAACATCCCCTTGATTTATGTTATGATGAAAATTCCATGATACACCAAGTTTCTAAAAGAGATTTGTACACACTAAAGACAACTTCATGGAGATGGAAAGGAGAGATTGGGGAGGAAGGTTTCAGCATTTATAGAGCCATCACTTCCCACATAGTGCAATGATCTTGGGACATTCTCGATTCCATGCACCATAGAGGAGTATTCATTTTACAATTCTATGATTGATTTACATGCTTCTATAAATGTGATGCCTCACTCCTTTTACACTACATTTCTGGTAGGGGAACTAAATCCCACTAGAATTGTTGTTCACCTGGCCAACTAGAGTGCCGCACACCCCTCAAGGGTGTTAGAGGATGTTCTTTTCAGGGTGAAAATTTTAATTTATCAGGCTGATTTTTATGTGCTTAAAATGAAATCTGACAGGATGAATGGACATGCCCCGATTATATTGGGGAGTACCTTATTTAGAACCACCAAAACCAAAATTAATGTCCATAATGGTACATTATCTATGGAGTTTGGTGGTGAAATTTTCTACTTCAACATCCTTGATTCAATGAAGCACCCTATAGAAGAACAATCCTCTCTCTATTTTAATTCAATTGATGTACTCCCTTCCCCTGAACAAAAAACTTTTCTTTCCCCTGATACCCTTTTTAAATTTTCTTCATGGGTAGAAATTATAGGAAATAATTCATGAATTGATCATTGTAGTGTTCTAGAGAAATGTAATGAATGTTTGTTGATTGATGATTTCTTGAACACTGAGGATCCACTAACCATCGATGATTCTGCTATGCTTGTAAAAGCTCATTACTCATCTAAGGATGATACCATTGAGTAGTTAAATGAGATTAGTGACCTCTCACTTTGACACACACTCCCATAAATCAAAAATCCACTGGAATTGGAACTAAAACAACTTCCAAAAGAATTAAAATATTCATATCTTGAGAGTGGAAACAATATAACCATCATAATTTCTAGTTCACTCCCTACTGAGCATGAATATAGACTGCATGAAAATTTGAGGGAGTATAAAAAAACATTAGGATAGACACTTGCTGACATTCCAATTATTACCCCATAAATTTTCTCAAATCATATTTTATTAAATGATGAGGATAAACCAATGAGGCAGAAATAATGTCAACAGAACCCAAACCTCCTAGAAGTTGTGAAAAATGAGGTATCAAAATTATTGGTTTCTGGAATAATTTACCCCATATCTGTAATACAATGGGTCAATCCCATTCAATTATTTCCTAAAAAAACTGGCCTTACAGTAATAAAAAATAAAAACAATGAATTGGTTCTAACTCATGTGAATAATAGTTGGTGTGTCTACATATAATATCAATAACTAAACCAACAAACTAGGAAGAACCATTTCCCATTTCTATTCATTAACCAAATGCTGGAGAGGCTAGAGGGGAAGTCCCATTAATATTTTCTTGATGGGTATTATGGATAATTTCAGATCCATATTGCCCCAGAGGATTAGGAAAAGAAAACCTTCACTTCCCCTTTGGCACATTTTCCTATAGAAGGATTCCATTTGGTCTATGCAATACTCCAAGTACTTTCCAGTGAGGTAAGACTTGTATTTTTTCAGATTACTTAGAGAATTGCATGAAAGTTTTCAAGGATGATTTCACTATTTAGGGATCCTTTTTTGATGAATGTTTAAGTGGCCTTGGTTTAGTCTTACGTCGATGAGTTGAAAAGAATCTTGTACTAAATTATGAGAAATTCCATTACATGGTGTGACAAGGTATAGTTTTGGGACATGTAACTTATGGGGATGGTATCCAAATAGATAAATCAAAAGTGGATATAATTTATTCCCTTCCATTCCCTAAAAATGTATGGTATGTGCGGTATTTCCTGGGTCATTCTGGATTTTACCGTCATTTCATTCGTGAATTTAGAAAAATTTCACTCCCCCTATCCCTCTTACTCCAAAAGTAAAAAGATTTTGTTTATGATAATGAATATGATGTATCTTTTAATAAATTAAAATTGAGTCTCACATCACCCCCGGGAATCCAACCACCTTAGTGAGATTTACCATTTGAGCTCATGTGTGATGCATCTAACTATGCCATTGGGGAAGTCTTATCATAAAGGGTCAATCGAGATCCACGTGTCATTGTATATGCCTCATGTACTTTGTACCCTACCCAAGAAAACTACACCACAGTAGGAAAATAATTCTTTTCAATTGTGTTTTCCTTTGACAAATTCATTTCATACCTTTTGGGATCCAAAGTCATTGTGTTCTCAGACCATGCAGCCATCCGGTATCTCCTCAAGAAACTGGAATCCAAACCACATATCATTAGTTGAATGATCCTACTTCAAGAATTCAATCTAGAAATTAGATATAAAAAAGGACCAGAGAATGTGGTGGCTGACCATATTAGTTGGACTCCCCCACCCTCAAACATTAAATCATCCCCCTATATTCCTATAATTGTTATGTTTCCTGATGACCAATTATACCAAGTGAAAGATGTTATTCCTTGGTATTCTGAAATTGTATATTATTTGGTGGCATCTTGAATTACTACAGATTTCAACCAAAACAAATCCAGTTGTCTGAAACATCAGTCTCGTTGGTACATTTTGGACGACACATACCTCTGGTGCACATTTAGTGATCATGTACTTAGGCATTGTGTTCCCGATAGCGAGTTTAAATCTATCCTTTTATTATTCCACACTCTTTCTTGTGGGGGCCAATTTGGTCCCCAATAGACTACTCACAAGGTCCTTGATTCTGGTCACTTTTGGCCAACACCTTTTCGGGATTCCAATGATTTTTGTAAATCTTTTCCTCATTGTCAAATAATGAGTAATGTGTCTAAAATAAATGAAATTCCACAACAACCATTTATCTTTCATGAGATTTTCGATTTTTGGGGTATTGAATTTATGGGTCCATTTACCAATTCCTTTGGAAACTTGTACATTCTTATGGCAGTTGATTATGTATCAAAATCGGTAGAGGCACGAGATACAAGGAATGATGATTCTAAGGCAGTTTTAGAATTTCTAAGAACCCAAACTTCATGTAGGTTTAGATTACCTTGGTTCATCATCAGTGAATAGGGTTATATTTCTACAACCGAACAATGCAATCAATTTTGCATCGGTATGGGTTCAGTCATCAAGTGTCTATTGCATATCGCCCACATACCAATGGTCAAGCTAAGGTGTCAAATAGAGAGGTAAAAAAAATTCTTGAAAAAATGGTTCAACCCAATAGTAAATATTGGAATTTTATACTCGATGATTCATTAGGGAATTACCGTATTACCTTTAAGACTCCCATTGGCATGTCACCATATCAGCTAGTGTTTGGAAAGATTTTTCACCTCCCTATTGATATTGAGCACCGGGCCTACTGGACCATCAAGAAATGAAATTCTAATCTTTCTGGTGCAGGTTCTCAAAGGACGTTGAATATTCAGGCGCAAGATGAATTGAGAAGAGATGCATATGAGGACACCAGGATTTATAAAGAGAGTACAAAGGCTGTCCACGACCATCTCATCCTTCATCGTCAGTTCCTCATTGGGCAGAAGGTCCTCCTCTCCAATGCAAGGTTCAAGTTGAATCTAGGTAAGCTTCGTTTCCACTAGTTTGGACCATACACTTTTACTAATGTCTCTCTATTTGGTGTTATCCAGGTTCAAAATGAAGAATCCAAGCAAACATTCACTGTCAATTGGCAGTGGCTGAAGCACTTCCATGAATCCATTCCAGAGTCCTTGATGGAGGAACACCACTTTCAAGAAGCAATCTATGAATGAAACTCACCAGGTTTTATCCTTACATTCCACATTCTCCTTTCTTATAGTGAGGACGTTTCAAACTTTAGGTGGGGGGGGAGGGTATATTCCTAGGTTAGTTAGGAATTTTCATCACCTTTATTCTTTTTCTCTTTTTAGCTTGCTGAATTGTATTTTTTACTTTCCCCCTTCCCTCCCCCTAAAATTTGTGCCATAATATTACATTCCTTATGCACACTTTATCATGGAAAATGATGTCCTTTTAATCAGGTAGGTTATTGAAAATTCATGTGGAATTTCTGTATTTCATGTTGTTTTAACATTAAAAAAAAATCTGATGAAATGTGCATTTTAGAAAGAATTCAATACTTTGGTGTGACTTTCTTTTGAAATTTAGTTCTTTATCGATAATATAAATGGTTGTACCATTTTGAAACCTTTGAAAATAATGATTCTTTTTTTTGAATTGATTAAGGGAAAATTGGGTCACTTAATCTCTCCACACATTTTTGTACACAACCATGAAATGTGAAAATTTCATACTTAATTGGAGGTAAATATAAGTTAAGTTGATTTTTATTTACTTTCCAAAAATCATTTTTCCATACGTTCATTCCTTATCCGATCTATTTCATTACTGTACTAGATTGAACTATGCGTGTGTACCTGTTATCTGACTATTGTACGCCCTAAAAAAAGGGTTGTATATTGGGTAGGTCAAAATCCACAATTCCTCGACTTTTATTCTTTTTATAACTATTACAATTAGTGTAATGAGGACATCAAACCAGGGTTGGGAGAAGAGTGTGGGATTTGTTTCAAGTGGAGCTTTAAAAAAACGAGGGAAGTGATGAAATGTACAACATATGGGGACATCTAGGTCAAGAGTTTATGGTTTTACTTTTGGGAATGCTTAAGTGACTTGGTCTTGATATTTTATTGAAAACTATGTGGGGAAAGTTCGGTGGAAAGGATCTTGTAAGTTGACATTTATTAAAATAACTTATATTTACTTGATAGAAAGTGGAAATAATAGCACAAAATTGTTGTCACACACACACACATGAAGAATTAGGGACATGATTAAATTTTGAATTATTTTCTTTTATTGGTATCATGCATATCTTATAATTTCATTTAGATACAAATTTTGAGAAGTATTTTTTCATGATCACTGAGAATAATTCCTCGATGTGATTTTTGATTTGATCACATTTCTATCAGAAATTAAATTTTAATTGAATATTAAATATTTATGTAGTTGTAAATATTTAAATGAATAATTTTGAGAAATATTAATTTTCCCAAGAGTGAAAATTTTTAGGTGTGGGGGTGTGATCACACAGTGATTCACTATTTCATTTTCACCATTACAACACTGTTAAACTAGTTTTGAATTGAAAATTATAAAATAATAAAAAATTTCAATTAATGTTTTATTACATTATTTTGTGTTTATCAAAGTTAAAAAGGTAAATAATACCTGTTTTTATAATTTCATTAATGGTGGAGATGATTTGACGGGCCTGTGATGATGTCCATGAAAAACAGGCCAAACTACGCAGGATCTATGCACACCAGTGGACTCATCCGCACATTGCGACCTAACCATGAATCCAAATTGGATAAACTTTTGTGGTCTTTTCCTAAATTCATTGGGATACATTTCATTTGATGTTACCCAAGTCTCATTCATCTATATGGTGGCCCAACCAACTAGATCTGGCCAGCACACCGAATCTGCACGAAGTAAAAAGCGGTGTGCTGTGATTTATCCATATCTCGACCTATAGGTGTCCAAATGCCGCCAAAAATTAGATAGATATATTTGAGAGGTGGGTCTATAACTTTTTTTTCTCTAAAAAGTTATATAAGGATATCTAGAGGTCAAAAATACGTGACAAGTGGTTTTTAGAAATTTGGGTTCTCAAAACGACCTTCCCATTTTTCTATAAAATGGAACCTTGGGCTCCCCATTTGTATGTTCGACCAGGAGGAAACGTTCTAGTATTTTGGAGACCCAAACGATTCCTATCATCATCCAAGATGTTCTTAATGCCCTTATCCTCATAGGGGGATCAAGTATTAAGGCGAAGTTCCACTCGAGCATCCTCCTCCTCCCGATGTCGAGATAAATGGTGGAGAATCATTTCCAGGGAGCTACACACACATGGGAGGGAGTAATATCACTTGTTCTTCTACAAGTATTTTATAATTTGTGTGATAAATATTTCACTTATTTCATATCTTTACATGCATCTACTCTGATTTCATTTCTATTGAGATAATTAAGTGAACTTTTTTTTTATTTCAACACCAATTGGGGTGAGATTTCAAGTGGGAATATTGGTTTGTTCTAACTAGGAAACACAATAATCCTTTCCATCTCACACATATATGAGATATCAATATGCTTTGGGATCCTTTAATCTATTCTTGAAATCCAGACCTTGACAACACGATTGTTTTCTCAAGGGTTGGTACTTTGTGCAACGTTTTGAGAGGCAAGAGGGGAATAAAGATCTTGACAACCCTCAACCAAATAATTAAACAAAAATATGTGGAATTTTTAGAACAATGAACTATCCAAGATGTGCAGTGAACTTGAAGTGATCTCCTTCTCTCACAATTCTTAAATCACCACCTTATTCTTTCAACTATTAAACTCTTTAAGTTAAGTTATTTTATTAAAACTGTTTTCAAAATCACCACTCCCTTTTAGTAATATTTATTAAAAATACAAACTATAATCTACCAATTCTCCTTTAGATATAACCAATGTTCTGAACTAGAATAAAAATATTATTTAAATAACTATCAATTTTTCATGTCATCATAGCACGTTCATGACTCATCAGATGGCGAATCATCCAATGGCGAGTCACCTAACAGTGACTCGTCTGACGGTGACATGTACATTGACAGCTAATCCAATGGTGATTCACCCACCAATGACTCATTATGGTGACTCAAACAATGGTGAATCATTTCTGATAGTTTGAAAATTTCAAAATCTTCCCATTTATTCCAATTTCTCCCATTTAAAATTTTAATTGGCACAAAATGAATTTAATATCATATTTAAGTGGTTTAGGAGCTGTTTCAAAGTTCTTAAATAATATATTTTACTCTTAAAAAATCTAGAGGCTTTTAAATGGCTGAACCAAATGGTCTTAGTCTAGATCTGACTTAAATGGATTTTAAAACAATTTGTCCATTGATATAAGATCTGGATTTTGTAAAGATGAGATACTTTATTCCATGTGTTCTTCCCTTTCTTTTTATACCGAGGTTCCTTGAAACTTTCTTCCCTGAGGATTCATGAATTTGTTCTTTGGCCTTGGATCATGTTTCCTTGGATACTTCTTCCTGTTGCAGGTGTACCCTTTTTATATGCAGAATAAAGAATTTATGATCTTCTATTCTTCTATGTAGGGATTCCATCATCTCTATTTTATTTTTGTATCATGCGGTGTTCATGTATGAATTTATCTTTGTTAATATAGAAGAACTAACAATTATAAAGATAATTGAGTCAGTTTATGATTATCATGCAGGGTTATGAAAAGTGACTTATGTTCTGCATTGTTATTTATTGATATTGTAAATTTATATGGGCTATATGACTACTAAAAATCATGACCGTTGTTGGTATTTGTTTGTGCATTTGGAATGGATTGTGAATGCTTTTTGGTAATCTATTGAATGATTTTTGAATATGAAATTGATTAACCATATACACTCAGCTAATAAATGGATGCCGCAGGATCAAACTCTTTCTATGATAACCCATAAATTAATATAAGGAAATTTAATGAGGATTTCCTTATTAAATCTACATATTCTCTACCTTGGTCTTTGTGGTGGTGTGATGGGTGTGAGTTTTCTATGACTTGTGTTGTTGTAGGGTTTTGGGCATGGCTGTTTGATGTGGGGTGGTATGGGTGGTGTAATAGAATATGAGGTTTAGAGATTGTTTGATTTTTGAAATTGATGGGAAATGTGGGGTATCAGGGATACCATCGGGTTTTACTATGTTATATTGTAGGATGTGATGGGTATAGTGTTTTTATGAAGTAGGGATTCCAAGGTGGTTGTGGTGAGTTGTGTTCAACCGTGATTTGGGGGTGGTTGTGGTTGAGATGATGGATTGGGCGGAATGACTTTGAAGAAAGATGATGGCGGTAGTTGGTATGGGTAAATAACCAGAAATTTCTCCATGAGTAGCATGGATAAAGCTTCACCCCATGTCTTAGGTTTGGTACTTTGTCATAGAATTAATGGGTGTTAAACATAGATTAAATGGGAAGTGTGTTAAACACGCATGCTCTTTTCCTTCTAAAATGACTATGGTGGTGTTGACCATTTTCTTTTATTGTTTGTTTCCAATTATGATTTGTAGTTTCTTAGGTGGTGATGGAATGAATAAATTAATAATTAATAAAGAATTATGATTGGTTAATTAATTTTTATGGGGGTATGAAATGAGTTTGGGGCTTGTTGTGAAATGGATATCATTTATCAATATTCAAAGTGACTGTGGCTGATTTTGAAAAATGCATGTATAGGTAGAAGTTGTTATGAATCTAATAGGTTGGTCTTGAGTGATTTTTCTTACATATATATATGTACATGTATTTACTTTGTGGCTTATATATGCACCCACCAAATTTGAGCTCTATTTGCTAAACACCCCCATTATAACGGGACATGGTGTTTTTCCCAAACATCCCGATGGGAGGATGGATAGCTAGACACCCACTGTTCACTGATCCCTTCTCCAGGAATTCATGAACCAAAATTCTTTAGGAAGGTGGTTGTTTGTGAGGGCTAGGTGTGTGTGGGTATGTTGTGTTTCCTTGGTTTCATTGTAATTTAATGTGTTGTGTTCCCTGGTGTCTTCTGGATGAGATGTATTTTTTTCGTAGGTGTCTTCGAAATGGGATGTGGTATGTGGCATAGGTGTATATGGGAAAGATGTAGTCGTGAGGCCTAGGTTTGTGATGGAAGGTTGTCACACGGTTATTTTGGAAGAGGTGGGAGTTCCAAAACATTTATTATTAGGTTTTGAGAGTGGATAATCAGTGAAAAAGTTTTGCGAGGTACCCTAATATTTAATTAATTACTATATTACTTTACTGAACATGCATTACTCAGTGACCATGCCTTGGTGAGGTGGGGATGGCTAGAATATGTTTTTATGTGCTTTTCGTTATTTTGTTTTCTCATAGGGTAATTAGTATTCTGCAATCCATTTTTTTATTTTATTAAAGAATCCACTTTAGGGAAAAATGGGAACCTACAGAAAATCCACAAAATCAGCATTACAGATTTCAAAATTCAAAATATCAAACAAAACCATCAACATCATGCCATTAAAAATTTAAATGTTATCCATTATCACCGCCTCACTATACGCACCATGAAACACCACCAATTTCATGATTCAAAATATAGACCATCATCACCTCATTGAGCCAATCACATGACGATCCAACCATAATCGAAATCATCTCTCCAGAAACCCACATCAACACTGAAAGCACACACAATTCCATCACAAAAACTATTAAAGACACCGTCATAGACCATTAAAAACACAATTTGAATCATAAGGAACTTGAAACATCTAGTACAATAGTCACAGATGATACATAAAATTCACTGAGGAGGAAGAAACACCCAATAAATTAAACAATACCAAAACTTCACAGAGAAGAAGATGATTCCATTCTCTGAACCATTGTCTAAGGGACTCACGCTTGGAGCGCCTCCGTCTGTCAAACCACACAACCAAATCCACTTCATTACCATGGAATGCAGTCTATAGGGAGGCGTATAAGATCGAGAGATTAGTGTAGGGAAATGGTGGCTGAGGGCTCTATATGTGCTTCATCGATGAATCTGAAACAAATGTAAACAGACACAGGATGTTTCTGAAAACCTTCAACCACCAAACCAAAAATACCAAATCCAAGTTGAATCCACCGCTTCAAATCCAACATGGAAAGTCACCATTGATCATGAGGTCAGAGTAGTATATTAGCAACCAAGGTTTTCAACACAACCTTTTTCAGATCAGCCGAACCACCAATGAAAGAAGATGACGATGTAGAGGCCATCACTGAAGAACAAGCGATGTTCAGGAAAGCTGTGAAAGAGAAAAGGGGGAAGAACCTATTAAGAAGCTACAAGATGGGGTAGGAAGAAGGCATAACAGGAGAAAATATGGGAAGAAAGGAAGAAAGGTAGAAAGGATGGCGCTCAGATGCACCGCCAGACCTGTAGCGAAGGGTTTTATTGGGAAAACTTAGCGAAGCCAATAGTAGGAAGGGGAACAAGGTAATTAGTATGGTTCTACCACTTGTGCATGAGAGACTTTGGTATTTCCTATTGTGTATTCTTGTATTTTCACCCTACATTATAAAACTACTTTCAGGTTTCGATGAGGACTACGAGGACCATGTTGGGACATACTTGGTCAGGATTTGGGACAGTTTTTATATTGCTTCTTAGCATTACTTTTGGGTATTTTATTTTGTATTTTGGTTTAATTTTTAGTATATTTATTTCGAACATGCACGTGGGATGGTTTTGGATTTATTTTAAATATAAATCTTGGAGTTATTTTGAGGTTGATATATCTTACTTCCCGATCATGTTTATTATAAAAAGGGAAATGTCTCCCATTTTGGTAATATTTTAATACCCTTGGTGCGGGCCGCCACCCTAGGGCCTACTAGAGGCAGGACTCAAGGGTTATTATCTCTCTTTCTCCATTTCTATCTGAGGAGCGGAATCTTCTGAGGGAATCATTTGTGCCATGGAAGATGATGATTTTTTTGGCTAAAATGCATGTTGTGGTTTAGGAGGTTTTTAGAACAGATGACTCTTATATTAGTTTCATTGAAGTCAATAATTTTGAGCTGGATTAGGGATAGGAAGTATGAGGATCCATAATTATTGATATTGATGGAAATCCTTGAAGTTGGGGAGTCTCCTTTATATTGGAGCATAGTTGAGAATTTGATTATCTATATCAAGAATCATCTTATTTTCCCTTCACGTATATGAAAAGTGTTGATGTGTGAGTTTCATACGTTGAAGTGGGTGGTACATCTAGGTGTGAACAAAATGTACCATGGCCTATGATGATAGTTTTGGAATCCATTCATGAAGAAGGAGATAGAAAGGTTCAGGACATTATAATACACCTTTCAGTAGGTGAAGGCACAGTAATAAAGATCTGAAGGTTTGCTTTATCCATTCCCCATTCCAGAATGTAAATGGGATGACGTGACTATGTAATTTTTGGTAGGTCTTATGAAGAATTTGAGGAAGAATGATTCTATATGGGTTATTTGGGATCTAATGACAAAAGGAACACATTTCCTTCCTATATGGTAAACCTATTCAGTAGAGTAGTTGGTATAACTATATGTTCAGGAGACCGTATGATTTCATGGGATGCCACAGACTATAGTATTATACCATGGCTTGTAGTTTAATTTTTGATTCTAGAAGGACTTATAGATCGTCCTTGGTATGCATATTCTATTGAGTATGGCCTTCCACCCACTTATAGATGAGAAGTAATAGCACACTATATAGGTTCTTGAGGATATGCTGTGGGCGTGTGTTCTTGATTTCATTGGATCTTGGTAGAAGCACATAGCTTTGGTGGAGTTTTCCCGTACCAGTTTTTAGGAAATTATACATTTGTCACCATATGAGGCTTTTTATGGTAGGCCATGTTGATCACCTCTATACTGGATGGAGGTATGAGAGTCAGAGTTACGAGGACCGAGTCTCATGCAGGAGACATTAGAAAAGGTTTACATAATTCAAAAACATATGGCTACAGCTTAGAGTAGACAAAAGTCATACGATGATAGATGTCTACAAACCCTAGAGTTTATAGAGGATGATCGTGTATTCCTTAAAGTGTCGCCAAGGTTGGGTCACCGTAAGATATGAAGGTAAGAAAAAATGGAACCCAATTTTGGTGGACCATTTGAGGTTGTGGAAAGAATTAGGACGGTGGCATATTAATTAGATCTTTCTCAGAAATAAAATGTTATGCATGGAGTCTTCCATGTATCACAAGTATGACTATATCACCCCAACCCTTCTCTTGTGATCAATGTGTATAATTTTGATCTCAATATAGATGCTTCCTTTGAGGAGTACTTGATACATGTGATATATCACATTGAGAAAGTCTTGTAGGAAAGTACCATCCCAATAGTTTTCATGTTGTTGAAACATAGATGTGTGTAAGAGAATAATTGGGAGGGGAAGAGGATACGAGGGCTCAATGACCCAATATTTTGGACTTTAAATCTTAGAGATGCTTAAGAGTACATCTTGAGGATGATCTCTTATAAGATGGGGAGATTGTAAGATCCTGAAATTTTTTGTAAATGAATGAGGATTGTTTTCACGTACTCTTTTTTCTTAAATTGAGTACTTTTCATTGGTGTTTTAAATAGGGATGAATTTGGGTGAAAATTGAGAAAATGGAAGAAAATGTGGAAGCGCACTACTGGCGCATAGTTTGAGAAAACCATGCACCACAATCCATCAAATCATGAAAAACCATGCATTGGGTATTCTCAAAGATGGTGCAAGGTTTTTAAAACTGTGTTCCCTAAAAGGAATATCCATGCACCCCTATAAATAAGGAATATAGTTTAGGCACACATGTAGAGAAAACCGCGCACCCTTTCCCAGGAAACCGTGTGTGAGAATTAATTAAGTTTTAAAATTAGTTTTAAATTTTTCGAAACCTCTATATTAAATCAAAATCAACCCCAACTCGACTCTAGGCACTCTTTCACTATTTTGGAGCTCTATGGATAGATTCTGAGCCTTCATGACCTTCATTCTTCATGATTCGAAGCTCAGATCGAAGATCCTCATCCCTATTGGCAAGTGGATATCCCATCCCATTTTTTCCTGGTCATCCTCTTTTCTTCTATCATTATTTTGGTGGGAATTTAGCTTCTATTTTTCTAGATCTAGATCTAGATATAAGAGATCATATTTTTTTTAATATTGATTTAGGTTTTTAGATCCAGATCCCGATCTATGTTGCTGTGTTTCTAAATTTTTGGGGATTTTTATTGGGAGAACTTTTGTCAAAGAATTGAGGTAGGTGATATATAATTCAAATTCCATAATTAGGATCCAAATTTTGTATATGCGATTTCTAAAATTGATTGAGTTTTTTAGAAAATGAAATTCTTGAATTTATTTAATTAATGTGGCAGATTAATTAATTTAGGTAATTGTGAAATTATGAGATTTAGGTATTTTTGAGTTATAAAATTCGTTGGGGAATTAATTATGGGATATTAAGATTTGAGAAGAATATAACTAATTATTGGATTAATTATATGGGATTTGGGATGATTGAATTGGGAAATTAATTGTGGAATTAATTATGGACATTGAGATTTTGTTTTGAATAATTAATTATAGGAATTAATAATGGGATTTTTAGATTGGGGAATCAAGATAATTAATTGATGAATTAATTATATGATATTTATATTGAGAAGTGAATAATTAATTGATTAATTAATTATGGGTTAACAGGATGGTAGATTTTGTTAATTAATTGTGGAATTAATTAAAATATTTTTTGTGATGAACTATTTGTTGAATTAGTGAGGAATATTGAGAAGATTAATTAATTGTTTAGTTAGTTAATATGATTAATTAAGTGTTGAGTTAATTAATGAAATTGAGATGATTAATTAACTTTTGATTTAATGAATGAGATCAGGATGATTAATTAATTGTTGAATTAATTAATGGGACGATAAATGGTTATAATGGAATTCAAATGAGAATTGAGATCTAGAATGGTAATAATTGAATTATGAGATTGAGTTGATATAGAATGGTAATACTGGAATTCTATAACACGCCAACCCTTTGGGATATTTGAGAATCTGGTGTTGGCTGAAGAAGGTAATGAGGTTTGGGTGTCCCGGAACCTAGGTGAAATTCATGTGGATAAATAAAGAATAATTTAATAATGAGGTAACTATTTATTTATGAATTGTGGTTATTTATATATAAAACAAAATAAAATTTTACTTGAATGGATATTGTTTTATACACCATTTGTGGTGGCCTACTAAGTTTTACTCACAACCTACTCAGGCTACCTAATCAGTACCCGAATAGACCTCATTTTTTATGAACAGGTTAAGGGAAAGTTCCCTTATATAGATGACTGATCTAGGGATGAAACATGGATGAGGGAACCATACGTGGTCTGGGAACCACTAGGGAGTCATTAGTTTCATTTTTTTGAGTTAAAATTTTAAATTGGATACATATCACCATAACATATCTACTGATTATTCTTGACATTTATTTTCTCACTTTGATTTAGTTGAGGTGTTGGTATTGTGTATGGATATATGTTATTCTACTGTTGATTTTTTTCGATGGTCTGTTACATTGATAATAGAGGATATAATCCCCCCACGATCGACTTATCATACCCTCACTATTAGTCAACATACTCTAGAGTAAAGGGAGGTGTTCTTGAGGTCATGTGGTAGTTTGGATTGGCTCACCAATGTGTGACACCCATGTTAGGATGTTACATATTACCCCATCTAAAAAATCATACTACCATTCAAATCCAAGTGTCCCTAGGCATTCATAATGGTCTGGTGGTATTTCCATTCAAATCCCAAGCTCTCTGGGATTTCGCAAATGGCTCATTATATCAATGGAAGCTTGATAATATCAGTAATTTTTATTTCCATGAAATCATATAGCTCTAAATCTGGATACTATGTACCACCCCTAAGAATATATGGCTGTATCAACCATTTATGCGAGATTCTAGTAAAACTAGGTATATACCCCCAAAATATCATGATATATGATCCCATTAATTCCATGAATTCTAGGCCTTATCCATATAGACATTTTATTTCTAGGAGTCCTAGGAAATAACAAAAATTCTAGGTTCAACAGATGATTCCCAAGAATCATGGGAAATCACACATCATAACTAGAAATAAAATAAAACATATCAAGGGATGGCCAAATTCCCATGCCTGTCACCACTTTCTTAGATCTATCATGCTTACACATTTGTTTGAGTTCTATGGTAACAATCACTACCGTCACTTCCAAACCATATGTACCCACTCAAGGTAGGTCTATTAATGGGGCACCCACTCAGGTTCCCTAGGTCAAAATATAAAAGAGGAAACCTGTAAAAGGACATCAGGCTCAATCTAGAATTCTGAGCCAACACTCAATTCTTTGAGGCCATCCCATTCTCCACAATTTTCAAAATCATCTTTTGGTCACATATGGATCATGGGAACACCACATTGGTGAAAATATCCAGATATTTATTATGGAACCTCTTCGAATATGAGGTTATCCTTGGTCATTCCACTCACCCAACCAATGTACAAACAACCAATGGTATATCCACCTAGGCCCGAAAAGTATAAAAGTTGAAGGATTTATAATTTATATTCTATCTAATGAGCTCGAAGACCCTAATGTCTGACAAGGTTAATCACATGGCCATATTTGACCATTTGTCTCAATTCATCCCACAGATTCTATTAGAGGATTTCAATGGATAATAATTAATGGCCTCAAAATAAAAATAATCTAATTTTAACTAAGGAACACCTGTCATAGGGGTCCAAGTATCAATGTAACACTATTAAGATGAAGACCTCAACCCTCAATGGATGAGGCACCCAATCCAGCGCACAATAGCCAACATGGCCGAGTTATATTGTTTGGTCACTCAAAGAATTAAATATAGATCAAAAAGTTTAATTTAATTTAACAATTTAATTAACTAAACAAGTATATTAATTCGTTATGGGGTATGATGATGCATGACATGCCTCATATAGAACTTACATTAAGTAATAGGTTTAGCACTAGGACCAAATACAACAATTTGGTAGATTTCGGACTTGTTCAAAGCCAAATGACTCACTGCCCAGGCTCACCCAAGATTTTCTTACCTTTAAAGGCATCCTTCCACACTCTGGGGAAGCACTATCAAGATAAGGCATCATAATTAATCATTTACAACATTTTACAATTGAACGAACTGAACAAATTTTAAATAGGAATAACTATTCAAAGGTTGATGGACCAAACTCTCTATGCAAGAATCACGACCAACCAACCATGGGAGGCCCACAATAAACCCTCAAAATCAAATTTATACTAACACGTAACACATGGATCAAAAATCACAATTAATTTAAATTAAATCTTGGAAGAAACCTACTAAAATTTATAATTTAGACATAACATTATGAAATGTAGAGTAACACCATGTAGATCAAATCTTGGTTTTCCCTCATCATAAGAAAAAAATAATCCCCATCTCATTTAGATGATTTAACCATGTTGTTGTAGAATTACAACCAAAATTTAATCTCAGGGGAAGGAAAATTTGATGAATGAAAGGAAAGAGATCTTGGGAGGTCAATTGAATCTAAAAAATACCCCAAATTGATGAAAATAACCCACAAAACTAGCCTTAATCTAGGGGGAGAATGGGAGGAAAAACAAGGGGCCAATCCGGGTTCATGCTCACAACTAGAAGGAATGTAGGGGGAATCGCTTCATAAAATTTATGGGGGAATATTTTAAATTCTCCCCTCTTTATATCCCACTGGATTTCCAGTATGGGGTAACAGTATAACCGGTGGTTATAATAGCTGAAATATTTTTTGTCTGTAGCCATCAGTCGATTAGTGGCGTGTTATAGCCTACGCTACACAAGCCACCAATGGGCTTGTGCGTTTCACCAACTAGATGATTGTGTGTAGTTGTGATGGCTAGACATGCTAGGCTGTCCACTCCCAGGGCTCTCTTGAGCCCCTGGGATGCCTCTTGAGCCACATAGAATTTATGAAATACCAATTTTGGGATGATCTATGCCTCATAATTCTCTTTAAAATACAAAATGAAAATTTGAATCATCCACCAAATGAAAGTTAATTTTTATTGAATTTCAAAGGCCTGTATAAACATAGGGAATCTCAAACTACAAACCATAACAATTTTCACTCCCAATAAGCCTCATCAAGAATTCCATCATTAGTAAGAAACTAGATGAGTCATCAATTCAGAACCAAAGGGCCATAATCTATCCTTGAATTCTCAATACACCAATAAAGTAAAAATTGACATAAGTTTCTCAACCATTGAGACACAAGACACCAATATAATTAATTTCTATAACATTGGGGCAATGCTTCCCCAAACCCATCTATCATGAGATATCAAGATTTATTCATCCGAATAGTTTTCAAGCCTATGGTTATTCCCACTCTATGAGTTATCTCACCATCCAATTTTGCGGTACAATTCCTTCCCACTGTAACACCCCGAGATTTTATAAAAAATATTCTTTTTAATTTAATTAATGTATTGTGTTGTACACTACACCAAAAGGATCTTGCACAACATGCATCCCTGACTTGGCTTGCATTACACGCAATCACGACCTTCCACGATAGCATGTGTTGTACGCAATACTGTGTTTCGCTAAACAACGATATGTTATATGAACTACCCTTTATGAATAGTATCAACTACATTTTGAATTTTATAACATTATTATTCATCTTACACATTTTATAGAACATGGTATGAGAACAAAATGAATTTTTTGAGTAAAATAAGTATTTTTAAAAAAATGTAGTTTTGCCGCCTTTTGATGGCGAACCCACTTTAAATATTGTTTTTGACATGTCTATAAGTTAAATTTGACATAATAAAATTATTCTTTGGAATCATGATATAAAAATTTACTTTGGATAAATTTTTCATATTATTCTGATAACTTTCATATTTTAATGAATAGTAAAAACATGCTATATTTTAATTAAAAACAACTTTTTTCATCGTAATAATTTATATGGTCAGATTATCTTTTTAATTAGTTTTAAAGTGTAACTAGAATATATTTTTACCATTTAATCCAATGTTGTTCATTGGAATTTATTTCACTTTGAAATTGGATATAAATAAGTATCAATCTTTTGATTGTTTTTGTTTCTTAAAAACACGCTATTTGTTTTGATAACGGGAATTAAATTTAAAATTAATTAATTCCACTTATATGTTATGAATTTGTAAAAATAGAAATATATTTTGAATTCGGAATATCAAATAATTCTTAGGCTGAATTTTTGGTATTTTTCTGAAAAACTTCAATTTTCGATGAATAGTGAAACCACTTAGTGGTAGTTAAAAAACTGACTTTTTTTAATTTAAATTAAATTTTACCACTTCTGTGAATTGAATTTCAAAAATCCGAGAGACAAGATTAATACCAAGGACTAAAATGTGGTTCAATGAGACGAAAATAATTTTTGGTGAATAGTAACTTTTTACTTTTATTTACCACGGTTAAAAGAAAATAGGATAATTAAGTGTAAAAATGATATTATTATTACCCTAACACATGTCATAATTCTATTGGATAAGTGTAATTTGACCAAAAACAACCTTAGGACAAAAATATGACCATTTAGGCCCACTTGGATTAGATTAGGACATTTAGTATTAATTTATTTAACGAAGGGTTAAAATAGTTAAAATCAATGTTTAATAAGTAAAACATTTTTAATATAGGGTTATACATAAGATAAATTAGACAATAAATATTAATTAGAAATATAAAAAGATTTCCTACATAATGGTATTTTATTTATAATTTTTAGACATTAAATAATTTAATTTATTTATGCACAAAGATGATGCAGTAATTATCTTATTAATGAAATATTGACATAATTGATGTTATAAATACCCAAATATATGTAATTTGAGAATTTTTATTAATTTCACTAATTTTATAGGTTAATATGACATGTTAGTTTTGATTTAATTAACTTTTTTCGAACTAATCATTCTATTATGAGTTTCACAAAAATTAATTACCAAATAGTGTCAAAATTGACATAAAATAGTTTTTAAAACAAATATTATATTATTAATTGTTATTTTATTCCTAAAAATATAAGGTCCTGAAAAATTAATTAGATAAGGTTATATATATTAATAATAAACAACTAGGGGTTCGTTTGGCTTGTTATAGTAAGTTTATTGATGTTATAGTGTAAGAAAATAAGAAGACAAGGTAAAAGTAAAATTATTTAACTTAAGGTTAAATCTAAATGATAAGGTTAAAATAAAAACCTAAACTTGTCTAAATTATATTGGATGAGAGTATTTCGATCCATACCCACATTAGCTTCGAAATAAATAAATTTGGAGCATTTAAAAACCGAATATGACTTTATAATAAAATAATTTTTTTTAGTTTTTCCAAAGGTGCCCCTCTCCTCCCTTATACAAGGGCACCTCCTCCCTCTCTTCCTCACACCACATTGAGCCTTCACGCTCGGCCAAACCCTACCAAATTATCTTCTCCACTTCCATAGAAACATCCTAGAGGTTCTGGTCTTCTTCAAAGACCAATTTTAGTACCCTAAGAGGAGTTCTCAAAGAGGCGCTTCAAAGAAGAGGTAATGTCCGTTACCGATTCTTTCAACTTTATTTCTTCTTCCACTTCTTCTTCTTTAGTTGTTTCATTATTAATTAATAACATTAGTATAACTAATATAATTATATGTTATTATAAGTACGAAACAACCCTATTTCACCATCTCTCCATCCTACGGAAACCGAAATCACCACGCGTGCGCACGTACGGAATACCGTCTCCACGCCGTGGTGAAATCTGTTTTTCCACCAACACCTTACATGGATGGGTATAATGGTGTAAAGAATAAATATATATGGTTATTATAACATCATACTAACTCTGATATATTATACCATCCACTCAGATTCTAATCAATAATTATGGGAACGATATCATCGCTAATGCGTACGTACGGACTACCATCTCCACGATGTGATGAGATTCATTCTCCATGTTAACCATAAATGAATGATAATAAAGTTTATATAATGAATAATAATGAAATATATGAAATAATAATTATAATGGATTTATGTATATATATATATTTATGTCATATATTTAGTTTCATTCAATTCAATAAGGAAACGAAAACAACGTTCATGCGTACGTACGACCTACCGTCTCCATGAACGGTGTATTTTATTCCTTTTATCGATCTATAATATATATATATGTATATGATGAATATATATTATATATATAAATCATGTTTTACATTATCTAGTTATGTAAATCAGGATATATGTAATAATATCAAGAACGACAAGTCGAAACACATACAATAAATGAAATGATTTTACCAAAAATGCTGCTTTATCATGGAATTTACAAAAGAACGGGTAATATAAAGTCATAAGTGAAACATATATGATATCATAACAATGAATATGATTCTTTAATAAGTCAATGACATTATTTAAATCATTATACAGGAGGTTTGGATACGTACGAAGCATATCAGATCTAAGGTAAGAGATAACTTTTCCATTCTCATTTTTTATCCGAGATTGTTTATTCGTAAGTATTTACTGGGGTTATATTTATCATCCATGTCCCTATTTTCTAAAAATGGTTTCATGTATGTTTAATTTTTTTACCCATTCTGACTTTTACTACATGGTATGTATGGAATCTTTCTTTTACGAGGTACTTTTTGACTTTTCTGGTAAAAGTATGAGAAGAATGTTTTTTAACTTATATGGCATGAATGGATTTTTACGGTTTCATAAAGCCTAATTTTCATGAAGCTTACTCTATAATATTTCAAGACTATTTTAAAAAAAATATGTTTCTTTTAAAATTGCATTGCATTTTGTGAAAAGAAAATTGATTTTGAAGAAAAAAGGATATTTTCCTCAAGAATTCTTTTCAAGTGTTTTATCAAAACCATTTTCCATAGATGACATTTTTTCATATGTGTATGTTTCAAGTATATTGTATCTTTGATTTACATGTTTTCACTTTTCTTATCATGAAATGATATCCATTTTTTTTATATGGATTATGTGATGATAGGATGATGTTTATGAAACCCATTTTATTTGTTGGGTTATCATGAATGATGTATGATTATTTTGTGGCACAAGTAAGAATGATTTCATTATGAGATGAGTGAGACCTATATCTACCTCCAATGCATTGGGTAAAGATTTATATCTCATGAGATAGACATGGCTGGAAAGGTAAGTTAATCCGGTTCAGTGTTACAGTACTGAAATGAGGAGTGAACTCGATTCAGAAAGGGACTTCGTCCACTAAGATGGTCTTGGTAGCAATGCCTTGGCTACTATGGAAATCATGAAATGTTCTGAATGGTTACCACAATTAAATGTTTATTTCCATTATATTTTATCATGATTGATGTTTCATTATGATATATGCCTTACGTACTTCCATGATTTATGTTTTCGCTCAAGGTTTTATTGATTAGATTTCATGTTCAAGTTTTTACTTTCAAATGTTTATGGATTGTTTTATGTTATCTATGTTTTCCCTTAATGAGCATTTGAGATTACCCTTTTTATGTTTTATTTTCCCTAGGAAATAAAGAAAGGTTTTAGGTAAGGAAAAAAAGGGGGAAGATCGTTATGGGAGATGTTGAATATCTTTCAACATGATTAGATTTTTATATCCCGTGTTTTCAAAGACACTAAACTATTACGATCCTTGTGTGTCAATTTTTGTTATGTATTAAGTATTCCGCAAAAGTAATGTATTGTCTATGTACATAATGCTTTTCATATCTACAGTTGGTATCAGTGGTAAAGGAGGTAGGAATGAATCCGATCCTTGGGAACTCTCACATGTGAGCGTTGGATGAAGCATGGCTCTCCGCCCAAGGGCTTCATGAGGAAATCGCTGCCACTGGGGATGGTGGTGTGTCCCGCCCAGGGGGTGTAGTCGCCCATGGAGTGCCCTGATAGGTATCAATTATAGTCCACTGGAAATAATTCCAGACCGCTATAGTTGGTATCAGAGGAAAGGTTTAGTCAACCTTTGGAAACTAGGATGCGAGAACTTTAGTGAGATCCCTAGAGATATTTCTAAGGTATGTCTAGGGATGTCCCTAAGGTTAAGTATAAGTATAGGTTATAGTCCTAGAATTACGGTAACGATCTTAGAATTAAACCTAAGATGATAGATATTGAAGGTACTACCCCTTTATTATGTTGTTTTCCCTAGCATGATTTTTTCCTCCCACACTATTCTTTTTGGGTTTTAGAAAATGGTTGGAAACAAGATGATTCACGATAATGGAGGATATGATGAACAATGGAATGATATTTTTCATGAGAAACCAAATGAAATGGGATTTGGAAGTCCAAACATAATTATTATTCCAAATCAGCAATCTCATAATATGATCAATAAATTCAAATTTGGTAAGTTTCCTGACTCGGCTAATAAGAGAAAGATGGAGTTTCATGATGATCATAGAGGAAAGAAAGTTCAATTTCCCCTTTGTAAATCATGTGGGAAGAGGCATCAAGGAGAATGTTTCAAAGAAACTGGAAGATGCTTTGGGTGTGGAAAAGAAGTACACAAAGCCAGTAAGTGAAAGGGAAAAGGATCAGTTAACACCATGGATGAGGATAATGGTATTTCTACGACATCAAAAATGGTTAAATGTTTTAAATGTAGAATGTACAGGCATTATGCAAACCAATGCCCTAAGGAAAAGTCTAATGAAGAGAATCAGTATGGTCGTATGGGTAGTATTTATGTTGATGATGATGAAGAGACCACAAATGATATGTGAGATGAAATAATTGTTGAAGCTCGGTCAATGGTTTAAGAAGGTAGTGGAATGATTACATGTTTATCAAGTGTAATGTTGTATAAGTAATCTTATGGTACTATGGAATAAAGAGACATCTAAGGATTGTTACACTGTTGACTTTCCTTAAGTTTTGAAAGTGTATGATGAATGGTACCAGTAACCATGAAAGGTTATTCATATTTTTTTGGAAATTAGATGATATGTGCATAATGAAGGGATAAGGAGAAAATTAAATGTTTGATATTATTCATGAGCTCATGACTGATATAAGGAGAAGATTATATCATGGTTTGAGTGTATAGAATTTTTGGATTTTGGTATGTGGAAAGAGTTAAATTTTGACATCATTCATGTTTTCACTAAGGTTTAATGGGTATTCATTTTTCAAGAGAATACATGATTAAGGTTTTAACATGATTGGAATGTGACCAACAAGATATATGGGGGATAAATGATGGTATTCACATGCTTGGTTGATGACATTTCAAGTAATCATTTTCTTTATATTATGAGCTTGGACCGAAGTATTTTAGATAAATATTGGAATGGATTATATTGGACATAAGTTAGTATTGTTTAAGGATAGAAATTTTTCGATGTTATTGATGGGATGTTATAGTAATGTAGTTTTAGAAAAAGGACAACCTGCAGGAAGGGCGACAACCCATCACGTCGGACATGGCAGTGGGAATCGAACCCACAACCGAAGTGCGACTGGCCTTTATCGCCTACCACTGGCCTACAGGAAGTCCCTATTTAGTAGAAACTAGTTTTATTATATTAAGCAGTATTATATATGAAGTATAAGTCCATTTTAGGAACCATATATGATTAATCTCACTATAGATGGACTTATGTATTTTTGATAACTTTTATAACCTTTTGTTTGAGACAGATGGAATGACCCATCATTCTATCACATGATCTGCTAACACTTCACGAATGAAAAATTCAACTTCATTTCTTTAAGAGATGAAGTGGAAATTTTCCAAAGAACGACCAACGGTGAGACTGTACCAAAATCACGAAAGTATTTCTTCTAATTCCAATTTCATCAACTTTAGGGAAATGATCTTGAAAACAAAAAATGTTGTCATAGTTCCCTTATATCTGATGAATCATATGGTACCTTAGATCATCACAAATCTATGGCTTTGTGATTGATGACTTTTTCATAGCCGTGTTCTCTACCAATCTCCATCAGAACTTGATGGTTAGATTTTTCTTCCATATCCATATTTTCACCTATGTTCTCTTACGTGGAAACCCAGTGATGAGTTAATTTGGGTAACCGTTACATTTCATACTTTAGTTTTTAAATCCAAGTTTAGGTATTTATTTTTACGATGTGGGTTTCTATTAAAGAAACTTTCGAGTAGTAAACCATTTATAACCCCGATGAATTTCGAGGGAGAAATTCATTTTAAGGGGGGTAGAATGTAACACCCCGAGATTTTATGAAAAATATTCTTTTTAATTTCATTAATGTCTTGTGTTGTACACTACACCAAAAGGAGCTTGCACAACATGCATCCCCGACTTGTCTTGCATTACACGCAATCGCGACCTTCCACGATAGCGTGTGTTGTACGCAATACTGAGTTTCGCTAAACAACGATATGTTATATGAACTACCCGTTATGAATAGTATCAACTACATTTTGAATTTTATAACATAATTATTAATCTTACACATTTTTTAGAACATGGTATGAGAACAAAATCAATTTTTCCAGTAAAATAAGTATTTTTCAAAAAATGTAGTTTTGCCGCCTTTTGATGGCACACCCACTTTAAATCTTGTTTTTGACATGTCTTTAAGTTAAATTTGACAAAATAAAATTCTTCTTTGGAATAAGGATATAAAAATTTACTTTGGATAAAATTTTCATATTATTCTGATAACTTTCATATTTTAATGAATAGTAAAAACGCGCTATATTTTAATTAAAAATAACTTTTTTCATCAAAATAATTTATATGGTTATATTATCTTTTTAATTGGTTTTAAAGTGTAATTAGAATATATTTTTATCATTTAATCCAATGTTGTTCATTGGAATTAATTTCACATTGAAATTGGATATAAACAAGTATCAATCTTTTGATTGTTTTTTGTTTCTTAAAAACACGCTATTTGTTTTGATAACAGGAATTAAATTTAAAATTAATTAATTCCACTTATATGTTATGAATTTGGAAAAATATACATCAATTTTTAATTTGGGATATCAAATAATGCTTAGGCTGAATTTTTGGTATTTTTCTGAAAAACTTCAATTTTCGATGAATAGTGAAACCACTTAGTGGTAGTTAAAAAACTGACTTTTTTAATTCAAATTAAATTTTACCACTTCTGTGAATTGAATTTCAAAAATTCGAGAGACACGGTTAATATCAAGGACTAAAATGTGGTTCAATGAGATGAAAATAATTTTTGGTGAATAGTAACGTTTTACTTTTATTTACCATGGTTAAAAGTGAATAGGATAATTAAGGGTAAAAATGATAATATTATTACCCTAACACATAAAATAATTCTATTGGATAAGTTTAATTCGACCAAAAACAACCTTAGGAATAATATATGACCATTTAGGACCACTTGGATTAGATTAGGATATTTAATATTAATTTATTTAAAGAAGGGTTAAAATAGTTAAAATCAAATTTTAATAAGTAAATAATTTTTAATATAGGGTTATACATAAGATAAATTATACTATAAATATTAATTATAAAGGTAACAATACTTCCTACATAATGGTATTTTATTTATAATTTTTAGACATTAAATAATTTAATTTATTTATAACACAAAGATGATGCAGTAATTATCTTATTAATAAAATATTTACATAATTGATGTTATAAGTACCCAAATAAATGTAATTTGAGACTTTTTATGAATTTCCATAATTTTATAGGTTAATATGAAATGTTAGTTTTTATGTAATTAACTTTTTTAGAACTAATCATTCTGTTATGATTTTCAAAAAAAGAAATTACCAAATAGTGTCAAAATTGACATAAAATAGTTTTTAAAACAAATATTATATTATTAATTGTTATTTTATTCCTAAAAATATAAGGTCTGGAAAAATGACTTAGATAAGGTTATATATATTAATAATAAACAACTTGGGGTTCATTTGGCTTGTTATAGTAAGTTTATTAACCTTATAGTGTAAGAAAACAAGAAGACACGGTAAAAGTAAAATTATTTAACTTAAGGTTAAATCTAAATGATAAGGTTAAAATAGAAAACTAAACTTGTCTAAATTATATTGTATGAGAGGATTTAGAACCCTCCCCACATTATCTTCTAAATAAATCAATTTGGAGCTGTTAAAAACCGAATATGACTTTATAATAAAATAATATTTTTTGTTTTTCCAAAGGTGCCCCTCTCCTCCCTTATAAAAGGGCACCTCCTCCCTCTCTTCCTCACACCACTTTGAGCCTTCAAGCTCGGCCAACCCCTTCCAAATTATCTTCTATACTTCCATAGAAATATCCTAGAGGTTCTGGTCTTCTTCAAAGACCAATTTTAGTGCCTTTAGAGGAGGTCTCAAAGAGGCGCTTCAAAGAAGAGGTAATGTCCGTTATCGATTCTTTCAAATTTATTTCTTCTTCCACTTCTTCTTCTTTAATTGTTTCATTATGAAGTAATAACATAAGTATAACTCATATACTGATATGTTATTATAACTATGAAACAACCCTATTTCACCATCTATCCATCCTACGGAAAACGAAATCACCACACGTGCGTACGTACGGAATACCGTCTCCACGCCGTGGTGAAATCTGTTTTCCACCAACAACTTACATGGATGGGTATAATGGTGTAAAGAATAAATATATATGGTTATTATAACATTATAATGATTCTGATATATTATACCATCCACTCAAATTCTATTCAATAATTATGGGAACGATATCATCGCTCGTGCGTACGTACGGACTACCGTCTCCACGACGCGATGAGATTCATTCTCCATGTTAACCATACATGAATGATCAAAAGTTTATATAATGAATAATAATGAAATATATGAAATAATAATGATACTGGATTTATGTATATATATAATTATGTCATCTATTTAATTTCATTCAATTCAATAAGGAAATGAAAACAACGTTCATGCGTACATACGGCCTACCGTCTCCATGAACGGTGTATTTCATTCCTTTTATCGATCTATAATATATATATGTATATGATGAATATATTATATATATATAAATCATGTTTTACATTATGGAATTATTTAAATTAGGATATAAGTAATAATATCAAGAACGACAAGTCGAAACACATACGATAAATGAATTGATTTTACCCAAAACGCTGCTTTAACATGGAATTTACAAAAGAACGGGTAATATAAAGTCATAAGTGAATCATATATGATATCATAACAATGAATATGATTATATAATAAGTCAATTACATTATTTAAATCATTATACAGTAGTTTTGGATACGTACGAAGCATATCGGACCTAAGGTAAGGGATAACTTTTCCAATCTCATTTTTTATCAGAGATTGTTTATTCGTAAGTATTTACTGGGGTTATATTTATCATCCATGTCCCTATTTTCTAAAAATGGTTTCATGTATGTTTAAATTTTTTTACCCATTTTTAATTTTACTACATGGTATGTATAAAATCTTTCTTTTATGGGGTACTTTTTGACTTTTCCGGAAAAATTACGAGAAGAATGTTTTTTTAACTTATACGGCATTAACGGATTTTTACGGTTTCATAAAGCCTAATTTTAATGAAGATTAATCTACAATATTTCAAGACTATTTTCAAAAAAATACTTTTCTTTTAAAATTGCATGGAATTTTGTGAAAAGAAAATCGATTTTGAAGAAAAAAGGATATTTTCCTCAAGAATTCTTTTGAAGTGTTTTATCAAAACCATTTTCCATAGATGACATTATTTAATATGTGTATGTTTCAAGTATAATGTCTCTGTGATTTACATGGTTTCACTTTTCTTATGATGAAATGATATCCATTTTTTTTATACGGATTATGTGATTATGTGATTATGTTTATGAAACCCATTTTATTCATTGGGTTATTATGAATGATGTATGTTTATTTTGTGGAACAAGTAAGAATGATTTCATTATGGGATGGGTGGGACCTATATCTCCCTCCAATGAAATGGGTAAATATTTATATCTCATGAGATAGACATGGATGGAATAGTAAGTTAATCCGGTTCAGTGTTACAGGACTGAAACGAGAAGTGAACTCGATTCAGAAAGGGACTTTGTCCAATAAGATGGTCTTGGCAGCAATGCCTTGGATACTATGGAAATCCTGACACGTGCTAAATGGTTTCCACAATTACATATTTATTCCCGTTATATATTATCATGATTGATGTTCCATTGTGATATATTCCTTACGTACTTCCATGATTTATGTCTTTGCTCAAGGTTTTGATGATTAGATTTCATGTTCAGGTTTTTGCTTTCAAATGTTTATGGATTGTTTTATGTTCTCTATGTTTGCCCTTACTGAGCATTTGATCTCACCCTTTTTATGTTTTATTTTCCCCAGGAAATAAAGAAAGGTTTTAGGTAAGGAAACAAAAAGGGTAAGATCGTTATGGGAGATGTTGAAGATCTTTCAATATGATTAGATGTTTATATTCCGAGTTTTCAAAGACACTAAACTATTACGATCCTTGTGTGTATGTTTTTGTTATGTATTAAGTATTCTGCAAAAGTAATGTATTGTCCATGTACTTCAAGATTTGGGTCTCTACACCCACCAACATAATTTCATACCAAAGTACAATCCTGGTGTTCTAATGATGCCCACAATGTGGTTTCTGATACCCTCACTGCTACCCATGCATGAGCACTATCAAATTATGATACCAACTCTCATATCCCATTTCCAAGACCAAATAAACATGAATTAATTGTCCAAGAGTAATATGAGCATGCAGAATTTTCATTTAAATTCACTAGATATTTATTTGAAAAAACTCTTTGAATCCATAATGATGTACCCCATGCAGTTTCTATTTTAGAACATCCAATTATATAAAAACCACTGGACGAGATTCCTCTGGCCCACCCATACCAAAATAACTCTACTCTAGCCACCAAAATGATTTAAAAAATACATGATCATGATTCATTTAATCTCAAAGGAATCCTATCCTCCTACAAATAGTCACACCAAAAATTATATCAATATTCTCATGAAATTTCATGATAGAACACCAATCGTTCAGAACTGCTATCATTCTCCCACTTGAGAAAAAATGCATCCTCAATCCAGCACCATACGCATAGTTATGTCTAAAATTCATCTAGGAATTCATCTGAACTCATTCCCATTTATCCATTGACATCAAAATGTAGAAATGAATGCGTAGTGGCTATTTTCATACATTCATGACCGCTCTTTTGCGAGGGCCATATCACCATGTCCAATATCCCACTCCCCCTCATATAAGTTTATAGTTATTAGTTTATTGGATCAAATTATAATCACTACTTCCCATTTTCCATCCATCTTCATACACGATTTTTGGGCATGGCCAAACTCACTTATAACCAAAAAACAACATAAAACACCAACTTACTATCAATTTTTTATGATCCTAGTTTTTCCGAGAGGTATGGGTCCTTAAATTCACCATTTGAGTATTTTTTTATAATAAGATTTTACAAGGGTATAATAAATGCTTCCGGATCATCCAAGGTTCATTTAGATTCAAGAGTTACGATTTTTATAGAAGTATACTAAGGTGAACGTTTGGAAAAAAATTAGTGCTAATAGTGTATATCAATAGTTTCACAAAAAATAAGATGTACATAGTTATCTTAACCATGTAAAGGAGGACCCTTGAATATGTGAAAAAACTATAGTGATGTTGTAGAGGTGAAACAAATGGTGAGAGCATGGTTTGTCTAACCATGTGCTGAGCTGTGTGTGTGTTGTGGGGGGGGGGATCCACTTAGATAGTGGCGGTGCATGGTTTTTGCAACCAGGTATCCAAACAATTTGAAAATTTAAAAAGTTAGAAATTACTATTATTATCTCCACACCTTTAACCTTTGTTCCTCATATTTCTTTCCCCATCCACACATAATCCTATTCCTGTTGGAAGATCCCTTTACTCTCAACCTTGGATTTGATCCATCTCATATATAAAACATGATATTAACGTTTCATTCTTCAATTTGTATAGATAACTGTAACACTATGAGTCATCTTTCTTTTTTTATCCATTTTCTTGTCCATGTCAAATTATATTTTCATGTGAGATAATATTCCCAAATTTTTAGGCATTTTTCAATTTCTTGATTTCTCTCATTCTTTATTAGACTAGAGGAAAATATTTCATGAGGAGTCTACTACCAGTATAATCTAGGTTGTATCACTATTTTACCTAAACGTTTTTATGTCTATATCATGCACCATCATTCTACATGCCCGACTTTAAATGGAATGCCATTTTTAAGAATTCAAATTAATTTAATGAATTTTTAGCATCATGGATTTGGTGACCTTCCAATCAATTATTATTCTTCATAGGTTTTCTACCATAATGTGAACCACCCATTAGGGTGAATTTTTCAATTATATTAATATTAAGTACCTCATTATATTAATTAAATATTTTTATGTGTTTTGAGTTAGCCCTTGTGAATAATTTTTTTAATTAAATTGAATTAAAAGATATGATATTTTTCTATTCCCCTATAACATAATTATGTGATTACACCACGTTCTAAGTTTTTGTGAGTTTCCATTATAAATTAGAATGGATATATATTTTAAAAATGAAAGGTGAATGGTATGTCCATGTCACCTAGACCTTGTTCAGCTATAAAGTCTGACTATAACTATCATTATGATTATTGAATGTTTAATAATTATTATACCAAAAATGAAATAGGTCATAAACCTTGAATTTCCTTAATGGTGTATCATACCCTGAGTGATACGTGGGAACATGTTTTGGTTTCCCATATATTGGCTCATGGGGTTCCAAATAATTCGTTGATTCATCTACCAAGTGAAAGGATACAGTGGGATTTGATGTTTTTCTTTTTATTGTGAATACATTGACTAAGAATCAAGGGTTCACCTATAATTCAAGAAATTTAAATTAAATGAAATGGATGATTCTACATGGATTTAGATTTATGTTACATACTGCCTTAGTTATTTCCTTTGGCTCCTTACAAGTATAGTACTGAGGCTACCTAAGACATGCACCTCAGGCTTGGTTCAAGATTTACCCTTAGTGTGAATTTCCAAGGGTACACCCCAAGAAATTTCAACCAATTTTTGAAACTTAACTACCAAATGATTATAGAACCTTACATGATGATCGAAATATATAGATTCCTTGGGTGTATGAATAATTTCCTTGTTTTTAAAAATAAATTTATAATGTAAAATGTTCAGAGACATTCCTGACTTAGGTTGAAGCAAGTAGTATCAGATGGGTGATCCACAGGGGAATCAGACTAATATGGTTTATTTATTTATCACCTTTATTTATTATACATGCACACTAATCATTGTATATTCATAGACTCGAAATTTCTAGAAACAATTGGTGGTGGACTGTCGAGTTTTACTTGCACCCTATTTGGGCAGCTAATTAGTACCGAGACAGATTTTTTGGATGCAAGTAGGGAAAAAGGGACGCACCCTTCTATAGATGTTTGATTTCATATACTAGGATAGATTATGAGATCATAGGAATAATATTTTTCTCACGACTCTATTGGAGATAGATTTTGGAATTTTATTTATTTTTTATATTATATATTGTGTATGCCCACAACCCTATTTCCCTTATATTCCACCATTTTTGTATAACATCATAACATCAATATTTTGTATACGAATTGGGTATTATTTTTTTCTGTTTAATTTTGTATGGATGTTAAATTTTTCTATTTACATTAATATTATTTTTATTAATTTATTCATTTATTTCACAATTGTGCTCCACTATAATAACAAGGGTATAGTATCCCTATCATACCATCACTGCCCCTCATTTCTAGTCAGTAGCCTCTAGAATATGTGGGTGTGTTCTTGAGACCTTGTGTCCAACTTGAATGATAACCTATCAATGAACTGGGCTAGGTATTTTAAAGTGATATCTGATATTTCTTTTACCTTTTGTATTAAAGTTCTATTTTGGTAGAAAGGTAACTAGGAATCTCTTGGAATTTGGTAATGAACAAGTTCATGGGAGTAGCTGAACTATGTATAGGGAAAAACCAGGTTTCAAGGGATGTGACTTACTGTGATAGTATTTGACTATTACAGATGTAATAATTTTAGAGTCGGGTGACACACATGATATTCTGGTGTTTATTATCATTTTGGGTTTTATTTTACCCTCGTAATAGTATTGAACTGAAGAATTTTTCCCATATCATGATAGAAACATGGGAATTAACATTTCATGTATATAACATTCCATATTTATTTTATTATGTACATTTAATGATGTATGTTGTAGTTCCATTATTTTATATATTTGTGAATTTGAATAACATTTCTTACTGGAAAATGATAAATAATTGGTTATTTAAAGTGTCTTCATCAACATATATGGTGTTATCCTGCAAATATTAATTATTTCACCTCAACTAACCAATTATCACATGTTTGAGATATGTAACTTTGGTTAAATGAGATGATTTAATGTCCTGGTTCTGGAAGCCACCCAGATGTGCCTCGTACCTAGTTGGTCACATGGCCGCAAGATCATTTCCCCAAATGCCAGAGGCAGCCGACTAGTAGTGAGGGCCTTGGGTGTGATTGTGGGGAAACTATGCCCTCATTGGCAGAGTACACATCAGAAGTAAATAGATACATACAAGAGCAGAAGAAATAATGATATCATACCAATATATAAATATAAGAAAACTAATGACATAAACTGGAGCACATGTACATATTGATGCATGTCATATATGTCTCGGAAAGAAGTGAAACAAATCACAATGCTGAAACACAGTACTAAACCAAGTCCAAAAAAAAAACAGTAATCAGCTCCACAACATCGTAAGCCTAAGCTTGGTCTCGTGCTCTCCAGGTCCACAACATGTCAAGTACCTAAAGTAGAAGGGTGCTTTCCCTTGTCTAGACCAGCAACAAAATAATATGTTTGGGCCCAAAAGCATGGCCCAAAAAGGGTGTGAGACTAAATCCCAGTAGGCAACTACCACAAGATCTGTGCCTAATAGTCAAAGAGTATATGGGATGTAAATATATAGGAAACAGTAAACATTAAGGTACTCAAAAGTAAACAATACATAGTTCAATATCAGGCAACAACCAAACAAGTAGATAAAGAACAACAGGTAACCCTCTAGATAGTACACTCAGTCTAACCCCTCTGGTCCTACCTAGAAACACAAGCGCGCAACTAAACACAAGGTAACCCTCTGGGAATTACTCACAACCTATCCCCTCTAGTCCTACCTAAAAAGTACAAGAAACCCTCTAGGTAGTACACTCAGTATAACCCCTCTGGTTCAGATTTAGCATAGACTCTCTGAGGAAGAACTCACCATAAATTCCCCCTATAGTCACATATCAGTACTGAAGGTGCTCTGGGGAAGAACTCAACATCACATTCCCCGTGTGTCCCACATCGAGGAACTACAAAAACTCTGGGGAAGCACTCAACGTCAATTCCCCATGTGGTCTCACATTGTAAATTATAAAGACACTCTAGAGAAGCCCTTACATCCATTCTGCTGATGGTCTATACACCAGGTTCTCAAGGCCTTGTGTAGGTCAAGCATGTGTAGTAGAGTGCAACAACTAAGGTAAACCTCAATAACTACTTGGCTAGCATTCTACAACACAACAGCATAACAAAACAATAGTCACACCATCCTACAATACTAGTCATGGGTACGTAATCAATATCCTAACAGGAAATCAAGACCCAAAGGTCCAAATAGGAAAAAAATGCATGGAAAAACATCCGAAGCACAATAATTCACCCTATTCTCAAACAATAATCATCTACTTAGGCATATCAACATAGCAGAGAAAAAATAGGGCAAAACGGTAAATGCGCAATACCCCGTTCATGGGTATTGGCCAAATTTTGCACATAAAACTCAAGGACTATCTATGGAAAGGCACAAACCACCTACCTAGGGGTTAGGAGATCAATATAATTGATCCTATAAGCTTGAATATCCTTAAAAACCTATAGATCTAAGAAAACGTCTAAAACATTCAACCCATGATATCTTGGAAAAGAAGAGAAATCAAAATATGATGCTCTAGGAGAAGAGATAACTCACCGATGTGATTCCAACGTAATTAATGGTGTTCAAAATGGATAATGGATAGAGGCTCGGGGTCTCGTCGAAGATCCATGGCTGATCGATGCTCTCGGATGAACGGAGCCTAAAAGAAGAGAGTTCTGTCAATCAGACGGGACCCCAATGCATTTAATGAAAAACACAAAATACACAATGTGTACTGTTGGATTACACGATGTGTACTTGATATTTCTGTACTCCAAATTAGGTGGCCTCCAAGTCATCATACATGGCCATGTGAAAGGCCACTACACGGCCAACACACAACTACCCGTGGTAACCAAGTACACGGCATATACTCATAAAGTACACAGTGTGTACTCATAAAGTACACGGCCTGTAATTCAAAAATTTCTAGAAAAATCATCTTTTCTCAAAAACTAAAGGAAAAAAACATACCTTAAAAGAAGATTCAGGTTCTTACAAACTCCCCCCTCCCTTAAAGAAATTCATCCCCGAATTTCCCTAGCAAGGAGATGTAGAAGAAGAAACCTCAAACAGTTTTGGGCACTGTGCTTGTACATTGGCCTCCCTCTCCTAAGTCTCACCCTGCACCCGCCCCTGATACCATAGCACTCATACCAGAGGAACAGACCAGCCATGGAGAACCTTTTTACTTTGATCAAAAATCCAGATAAGATGCTCCTCAAATGATGCAACCACTTTGAGCTCGACCTCCTTAGGTTGAAAGACATGAGATGGGTCTGAAAAGCAACGTCGAATCTCAGAGACGTGAAAAAAATCATGCATAGCTCGGTACCTCTGAGGTAACTGCAACCGATAGGTAACCGAACCAACTCTCTCCAACACCTCAAATGGACCGACATACCTCGGTGAAATATTACCCTATCGCCTAAACATATTGTGTCCCAACCTTGGTGTGACACATAGGAAAACCTGATCCCCAACCTCAAAATCTAGTGGTCATCTATACTGATTAGCATAAGACTTTTGTCGAGACTTTTCAACATCCATCTTCTTCCGAATCAACTCTATACACTCTATGGTTTTCTGAACAAGACGAGGTCCTAGTAAAGCTACCTCTCCAACCTACAACCAACATAAGGGTGATTGGTATGGCCTACCGTACAAAACCTCATAAGGTGACATCTGAATAACTTCTTGAAAACTATTATTGTAGGAAAACTCCACAAGAGGTATATTCTTTTTCCAAGAACCTCCAAAATTTAGAATGCATGCTCGGAGCATGTCCTCAAGCACCTGAATTGTTTGCTCAGACTGGTTATCTATTTGGGGGTGCTAAGCTATAGTCAAAATTTCCTATGTACCCAAAGCCCTCTGAAGCCCCTGCCAGACCTGAGAAGTAAAACGTGTATCCATTTCTGAAATGATGGAGTGTGGAACTCTATGTAGACGTATAATCTCACAGATGTACAACCATCCCAGCTCATCAACGTTGAAGATTTTATTGATCGGAAAGAAGTGAGAAACCTTTGTGAGTCTGTCAATGACAACCCAAACATCATCATTACCTTGAGGTGACCTCGGCAACCCAGTCAAGAAGTCCATTGCGACATCATTCCACATCCCCTCGAGAATGGGTAACTGCTAAAAAAGCCCTGCTGGTCGCTGATGCTCCGCCTTCACCTACTGACAAGTAGAACACCTCATGAAGAAACCAGCATCGTCCCTATTTATACCTGGAAACCAATACTGATGGTGTAGATCACGATACATATTGTTGATGCTAGGATGTACTACACAAACTGAGGAATGAGAATCCCACATTATCTCCTCACGTATGTCTACTGGCACCCATACGCTCCCCTGGAAACACAATATCTCATCCTTTCCTGTGTTCTATCCAGGAATATGGTCCTCTTCGGACACACTTTCCCTTAGGACTAGGCCTTCAGAATTCAATAACTACCTCATTCGAACTCGATCAAGAAGAGAAGAGGTAATATCTACAGAAGAAAGAAACGTCTGTAGTATCCAGCCAGTCCAAAAAAACTCCACACCTCAAAGAAGTTCTTAGGTTGCTCCTAGGAAACTACAACTCTCACTTTCTCTGGGTCTACTGATTCTCCTATCTATGAGATAACATATCCCAAGATATGAATATGATCCATCCAAAAGTGGCACTTTGAGATCTTAGCATATAAATGATGCTCCATCAGTGTAATCAGACCGATCTCAAGATGAGTAACATGGTCATGTCGAGTGTGAGAGTACACCAATATATCATCCATGAAGACCACCATGAAAGAATCCAAGTATGGATGGAACACTCAGTTCATCAGTTCCATGAAAACTGTAGGCGCGTTCATGAGGCCAAATGGCATAACAAAGTACTCGTATAGGCCATACCTGCTTCTGAAGGCTGTAATAGGTATATTTGACGGTCTAACGCACAACTGGTGATAATCAGACCTCAATTCAATCATTGAGAACACTTGTGCTCTTTGAAGCTGATCAAAGGGATCATCAATACTAGGTAAGGGATATCAATTCTTTAACATCAAATGGTTCAACTTTCAATAGTCCACACAAATCCTGAGGGTACCATCTTCCTTCTTCGCAAATAGGACTGGCAGACCCCAAGGAGAAGTAATGGGTTGGATGAAACCCTTTTACTACAACTCCTAAAACAATTTCTTGAGCTGCTGCAACTCAGGTGTGGCCATTATATAATGAGGAATGGACACCAGTGCTGCTCCTGGCACAAGATCAATCGAGAAATCTACCTCACGATCTGGAGGAAAACCTGAAAATTCCTCTAAAAAGACATATATGAAACGATCCAACAATGGAGGAAAGTCTAATTGTGAAGTCCCTTGGTCATCCAGATATAGACAAGCAATATGGGATGTAACTCCTCCAAAACCATGATTCTCTAGACCCGCTCTAAGTGCCTGGACATCCCATTCACCCCTATGAAGAAATCATCCACACTCTAGTGATATAAAACTTACCCTACAGCGGTAACAATCAGCAAATTCTTGGAAGGGACTAGCCAATCCATTCTAGGAATGGAATCATAACCTATCATCTCTAGGACATAGAGGTCCCATAAGAAGTTACATCCACCAACCTCTAGTGGGAACTCCATGCACTGACGTCCACTAGCTGTTCTAGTTCCCAAAGGTGTGTCTAGCATCAAGATTTTAGCAGAGGAAAATATATAGTTCCCAAGGATCTCCACAACAGAAAAAAAGATAAACCTATGGGAATCCCCTTTGTCGAAAATAGATGTAGATAAAACTGAGGAAACTAAGATCGTACCTTGAACTATAGAAGGTCTGAAATCCTGCTCCTTCTGGGTCTGCTCCACTGAAAAAGTCTATCATACCCCGCGAACTTGTGGCCGTACTTGACCACTTCGTACAGACCCACTCTACTGTTTATGGAAGGACGGAGACTGACCACCATGGCCACGACCTCCACCTCAACCTAAATGGCCATAAGAGCTCTAGTTCCATGATGGGTTAGAAACTGGTGGTGCTACTCTCGAACGCGGAGTCATAGAAGAACCCCTATGACCAGTTGTTGGTGGGAAGATCTGACAGAAGCACTGAAGGTGACCCAACTTGCCGCATGACTGACACTCCACTAGGTCTCCTGGGTAGTGTGGCCTCGTATGCCCGCTCTTTCCACCCTGGTATCACACTACATGGCTACAAGAAGAAGTGTCTCACCTCCTGGGATCACCGCATGAAGACTCCTTGTGGCGCTTCCTGCAATTAGTAGGAGGAATACTAACCTCAAGTATAGAGCCTCCCTGGCTCACAACTCCAGAATCCCTCAGATTGCGCTCTATGATCATCGCCTAGTTGACGATAGAAGTGATAAAAGTCAACTATAAGATGTTCACCTGCGATCAAATGTCATGCCTCAGACAATCCTCAAAATTCATTACCATGAACAACTGATCAACTCCTGGAATAGGCGTGAAGCACTGCAGATCAGTAAAGCGGGGGGAGTACTCCATAACAGAAAGATTACCCTTCTCCATACTCATAAAATTCCGGGATCGATTGGCCATTAAGGTCTCTAGATAGAAATAGTCCTAGAAGATATGCTAAAACTCATCCCACACCATAACCTGCAGGCATCTCGGTTGCGAGATCACATCCCACCACCTCTTGGCGGAGTACCAAAGCATATAGGTAGCGAGCTTGACCCTCCTTTCTGGAGGCATCTCCATATTATCAATGATCGGCAAGATGGGTTCTAGCAATCACTCTATAACCTGAGGTCGTCCATCCTCTGAGAAAGTGGGTGGATGCTGCTGCTGGAAGACCTGTGTCAAATCAGCCATCAATGGGGTAGGAGGCGGTGCCCCCTGAAAGGTCTGCAACATCCTCATAAAGTGTTATCTAAACTGTGAATGAACACCCATGTCAGGTACAAGGGTTGGTGCCAAGGCTAGCACAACTGGGTGATCTACAGGTGGTCCCTGATCAGCCATGTCCGGTGTCTGATCACCTCCTGGAAACTGTCATACAACCGGAGGACATATCGGTGGCATGATTCTGTGAAGTCAAGCACACACCTTAGATCAAGATATAAAGGAATGAAAAAAATAGTGTAAGAAGAGACCAGGAGGAAGAAAACACTCAAGTTTTTCAAAAGATGACTATAAAACATGTACAATTCCTACATGGCATGTTCATTGAAGTCATTTACATGGGTGTGTACTTCTGCCTAAACTGGTCGTGTAACACCCCAAACACATGGTGTGTTGTCTTAACACACGAAATGTACTTGAATCCTCTTCCCCTGTCCGAGTCCTTATTCACGGTTAAGCCACATAGCTCTCCTAAGACAAGGCTACACGGCGTGTTCAATATAGACACGACGTGTACTAGAAAAGCTTCACTTGGACCATGTTGTTAGTGACACAGCCTGACACATGGCTCACACTACACAGTGTGTTCCAGATGGACACGACATGTATGATAGAGGATAACACCTACCCGTGTTTTTCATGACACAGTTGGGTACCTGGGTCAAACCACACGACGTGTTTAGACGGCACAAGACGTGTATTAGACACGACTCAACCAACCTGTGTTGTTAGTGACACGAGTGGGCATGGGGTTGAAATGACACAACGTGTATGGATGATACACAGGGTTTTCACTCTAGATTTTTCCCCATCCCGTGTCTCTCACCACATGGCCTACGACACGGTCAGAGACTAGATGGAGGGTACATAAAGTACACAACATGTACTTAATAAAAACTATTTCTTCCCAAACTGAAGAACACATGGTGTGTACATAACACTACACATCGTGTATTCTAGGTTTTTCCGAACCATAAGTCTCAGAAAATACTCAAGATCCCAGAAAACATTGAAACGAACAATGAAAGTGCCAAACTCTGATTTGTGAGGGCCCATACTCCCCATGAATCAAATTTTGGCATCTTACACACATTATAACATGGAAACAGGGCAATGATCCACCAAATTTTGGTCCTTGAGGTCCCATAACACCTCAAGAACCAAAGTTTGGTGTTCATTCAAGAAAAACTCTATGCAAACAATACCTTATAAAACCACATGTAGTTCTATCAAGGAAACTATCACAACTGCATGCATATTTTACACATCCTCTATCAAAATAACATGAAATCACTATTGCATCCTAGATGGCATGGAAAAAATGCATGACATGTGATTTCAATCAAGTGCCTATATGATGAATGAGATGACATACCATCATCTCATCGGGTTGAAACATAAATAGAACCTCAATAACATCAACAATAATAGCACAAATCATGTTAATCACTCAAGGTGAAATCAAATCAACTGTAATCTTACAAAACCAGAAATATTTTAATTAAATGAGGAAGATTGGTTTTTCCCTGTACACGGGTTAGCTACTCTGAGGAACAACTTATTACCAAGAACCCATTCCATCCTATCCCTGGATAAAGGCTCCAAATAGTAAGTCAAGATAAAATAAATCCTCTGATACCACTTTGTAACGTCCTAGTTCCGGCAGCCACCCATAGGCGCCCCGTACCTGGTTGGTCACATGGCCTCAAGTGCATTTTCCCAAACTCCAGAGGCTGTTGACTAGCAGGGAGAGCCTTGGGTGTGATTATGGGGAAACTATGCCCCCATTGGAAAAGTACACAATAGAAGTAAATAGATACATACAAGAGTAGAAGAAATAATGATATCATACCAAAATATAAACAGTGGAAAACTGATAGCATAAAATGGAGCACAAATACATAATGATGCATGACACATATGTCTAGGAAAGCAGCGAAACAAAGCACAATGTGGAAATATAGTAATAAAACATGTCCAGAAGAAAATAGTAATCATCTCCATAGCATCACAAGCCTATGAGTGGTCCCGTTCTCTCTAGCTCCACAACATGTCAAGTACCTGAAATAGAAGGGCACTTGCCTTGTCTATAACTGAAACAATATAATCTATTTGGGCCCAAAAGCATGGCCCAAACAGGGCATGATACTAAATCCCAGTAGGTAACCACCATGAGTTCTGTGCCTAACAGTCAAAGAGTATATGGATGGTAAAAGTATAGGAAACGGTAAATAGAAAGGTACTCAACAGTAAAAAATCCACAGTTCAATATCAAGAAACAACTAAACAAGCAGATAAAACACAACAGGAAACCCTCTGGGTAGTACACTCAGTCTAACCCCTCTGTTCATACCTAGAAACACAATCAAGTATCTAAACACAAGGTAACCCTCTAGTAAGTACTCATATCCTATCCCCTATGGTCCTACCTAACCAGTACAAGTATCCCTCTGGGCAGTACACTCAGTCTAACCCCTCTGGTTCAGCTTTAGCATAGACTCTCTAAGGAATCACTCCCTTTAAATTCCCCCTATAGTCTTGTATTATTACTAAAGGTGCTCTGGGGAAGCACTCAACATCACATTCCCCATGTGGCTCACGTTGAGGAACTACAGACACTCTGGGGAAGCACTCAATGTCAATTCCCCCTGTGGTCTCGCATCGTAAATTATAAAGACACTTTGGACAAGCCCTTATGTCCATTCTACCTATGATCTATACAACAGGTTCTCACGTCCCTATGTAAGTAAAGCAAGTGTAGAAGCGTGTAACGGACTAGGTAAACCTCAAGAACGACTTGGTTTGCATTCTACAACACAACATCATAATAGAAAAATAGTCACACCATCCGAAAATACTAGGCATGGGAATGTAATCAGAAACCTAACAAGAAATCAAGACCCAAAGGTCCAAACAGGAAAAACATGGATGAAAAAACATCCAAAGAATATCAATTCACAATATTCACACTCAATAATCATCTACTCAGGAATATCAGCATAGTAGAGACACAATAGGGATAAAACCGTAAACGCACAATACCCCGTTCATGGGTATTGGGAAAAATTTTCACATAAAACTCAAGGACTATCTACAGAAAGGCACAAACCACCTACCTCGGGGTTAGGAGATAAATATACTTGAACCTAGAAGCTTTAATCTCATTAGAACGCCACAGATCTTAGAGAACTTCAAAAACATTCAACCCATGATATATTGGAAAAAAAGAAAAATTAGAAGATGATGCTCTAGGAGAATAGAGAACTCACTAATGCGATTCCAACGCATTCAACGGTGTTCAAAATGGAGAACGGATAGAGGATCAGGGGCTCATTGAAGATTTGCAGATGCTCAATGCTCTAGTATGAAGGGAACCTAAAAGAAGAGAGTCTTGTCCATCAGACGTGACCGTAGTGCGTTTAATGAAAAAAAAACAAAATACACGGTATGTACTTTTGGGGAACATGGCGTGTACTTTCTATTTCCGTACTCCGCATTAGGCAACCTCTTGGTCATCACACATGGATGTGTGCAAGGATGCTACACTGCCAGCACACGACTACCTGTTGTAACCAAGTACACGATGTGTACTCATAAAGTACATGGCGTGTACTCATAAAGTACTCAGTGTGTACTTCAAAAATTTCTAGAAACTCCTCTTTTCTCAAAAACTGTTAGAAAAATAAAAACATACCTGAAAAAAAGATCCAGGTTCTTACAGATGAAATGTTAGTTTATTATTTTTAAATAGATTCAAATTATAATTTATAAAGATGGTACTTCAAAAAATTGGGAATGCTGATCCATATAACTAAATCATCCTATTTGAATTATTATATCCTGAGATCATGTGTGAAATGTTTGATTTTATTAACATGACGTGAAAATTATTACTTATAAAGCATAGAACCAGGTAACTTGGAAATGGTAACTCATCTAACTAGACCGTGATATATATATATATATATATAAATATATATATATATATATATATATGATATTATTGATTTATGAAAATGTGGAAAGAAGTGGTTTCCATTAAATAGGGTTTCCAACTATAACTTAAAGAGTGTTTGCCTCTATTACATTCTATTGAAACTCTATAAACCGAGCCATTTGATATAATATATCAAACCGTGAACCCGATACAACCTTAGTATTCAGAAGGTGGGATTCTCTTGTGACCTATTGTTGATCTTCTATGTCACTTAGACTTGGATTTAGATTTAGGTAATTTTTTGTATTGACACTTTTGTAGGAAGTATTTGTACGTTTCCTATTATTTTATTCATGATAATTTTTTATTATCAAATACTATTATGAGGAATGTGTTTGAAATCGTATAAATATGACTAATTTAAGAACTCGAGTTTTGAAAAAATAAGGTGGTGATGACAATGCTCAAGAGGTGGTGGGACATGGACCATCAGTAATATGTACTATAGTGCCATCTGGGACACTTCCTACTACACCTAATCTGGGTGATCAGTTTAAATAGAGTTTCTTATGACTGGTAAAATATATACAAGGAGCTCCACGATTTTTCTCTTCTATGGTAGAGATGAAGAAACAATTACAATAGTATAACCCTTATACATTCTCAGGGGAAGGTATTCCTGAGGATTCTTAGTCATGGATAGAGGGAATACAGTCGATCTTGGACAATTTAGAGGAACCATTGTAGATGAGAGTAAATATTTCAAGATACATGCTTATAGGGTCTTCCAAGAGATGGTGGGATGTTTTAACCTATGTAGATCAATATCGGGATATGGTCTGTAGGGATTTCCAAACAACATTTAGTGACTATTTATTTTCTGAGATGTTGAGGAATGATCAAGATAAATATTTTTTACACATAGTGTAGTGAAAAATATCGGTTATGGAACACTATTCTCATTTCATGGAGCTTCAACATTTCTTGCACGATCTCCTTGGTGATGAGTCTCCCAATTCTATGTGATTTGATGATGGGATTGTTTATCCCATATAATCACAGGTGAATGTGTTTCATTTGACTAATGTCATTGAGATATTGAACCATGATCTCGTCTAAAAGTGTAATCGAAGGGTAGTTGTGGGTGTGGGTCATGATAGTTTAGTATCTCAATAGGGAAGTGGTTCATATATTAGTAGGAAGTGTCATTAATAGTTTTTTATATAAGAAATAATAGTTAGAGTGTGCACTAGGGTAGTCATGTAATATGTTACCAATATGGTAGGCTGAGACCCCTGAAGCCCCACTATGGTAAGGACCTAGTTGAGTTCTAGGACTATGGAAAGGTGGTTTATCTTCATTGGGTTTTCAAAACATTCCTCTAGTATCTTGTGAGAGGGGGTCTACACTGACTCTGGGTTTTGGAGTTGGATCAACAACTCTATTTCAGATAAGGATATATAGTACTATAAGCTATACACTCTGAGTAGGTTAACGAGGGAGATGAATTCAGACTTCTAATATGTAGTGACAATAAGGATGAAATTCTCAAGGTAGTTAGGTTGTGACTTATAGCCAGAGATTGGGCCAGATATATACAATACAACATGAACCAAATAAGAAGAGTTACAGAATTCCTACATTTAAAGGTACAATTGTAGTATCCTCAACTTTAGTATTTATATCATTTGATATAGGTGCTTCACCTTAATTCGTATTTTTAGAATTTATAGAAATTCTTGGGCTTAATATTGAGTATTTACATGGTGTGATGAATTATGATACATTCTTGAAAGTGTGATCAGAAAGTGTGGACCTATGAAAGGAGTGTACCCTGGAGAGAGGTGGATATCATTTCTCATGGAATCTTTTTTCCATTAAGATGACAGTATTTGATATCATTACTTGAATATACTAGTTGGTACCCTTTCATGATCATATCGATTTCTATCACCAGAGGGTGTGCTTCACATCACATGAGTGTCGAAACTTCATTAACAATGAGGAATGATATGTCCAGGAAAGTCAAGTTGGGACTAAGTATCATGGGATAGGAGGAGTGATAGCCTAGATTAACATTTTTTTGAGTGATCCAGGGACACATCAGACATATTTCCCTTCTATGGTGGATTGTTTTATGGATTTATTCTCTAATTAATTTCTAGGGAACCACCTAAGAGAGAGGTAGAGTTTTCTATTAAGTTGTTCCTAGATGTAGAAACAACATCTTTCTCACCTTAAAGGATTGATCCTACTAAGATTTAGTAACTCAAAATTCAGTTGGAGGACTGAGAAGATAAAAGGATTTTATGACCCAGTACTTCAAGTTGGGGTTCACCTGTGCTATTCAGCAAGAATTTGGATGAAACTCTAATGAAACTCTAATGATATGTGTGGATTATTAGATATTTTAATAGCTTATGGTAAAGAACTATTACCCTTTACCTCATATATATGACCTCTTCAGATAAGATTGATGATCAAGGGTTTTCCAAAAAAATTATTTGAGGGAAGAATATCATCAGTTAAGGGTTAAACCCCCAGATATACCACATATAACATTCCACAGTGGATATGACCTGTATGAGTAATTGGTAATGTAATTAAATCTCATGAATGTTCCATCATTTTTTATGGATTTTATGAATCATATTTTCCACTCCTACCTAGATTATTTTTCTTATCATTTTCATAGATTACATCTTAGTGTACTCATAGCCAAAATAAAATCAGGCTAAACACATTGACCTCATATAGAGCACACTAATAGGTAATAGGCTGAGATGAAAGATCAAAATATTAAATCATTTATTTGATGTAATTAACTTCTTGGGTTGCATTATATTCAATTCTAGAGTATATTTGGATCTAGAGAAGATGAGAGAGATTTTTTTCTAGGAGTATCATAAGATTTGTTTTTATTTATGATGTTTCTTGGGGTGGGAGGGATATTTTAGGTGTTTTATTCTAGAGTTTTCATTCCTTGTAGAAACTCTTATGGGATTGACAAAGAATAATGTGAAATTTTTATTATTTGATTCTTATGAGAGTTATTTTTGGTGTTGAAAGGATGATTGAATTTAGCACAAATCATAAATTTACCAGATCCTAGTAAAGGATATACATTTTACTGTGATGTTTTGGGCATTGAACTAGGAGTAGTTTTGATGCAAGGGGATCAAGTTGTAGCATACAAGTCTCAGTAGTTTAGGAATAATGTGTGTAATTAACCAAAATATTATTTCAAGTTAGTATATGTGTTTTCTTCCTTACATTTTTCGAGGCATTATTTGTTGGGAGAGCGGTTCATTATGTATATAAACCAGAAAAGTATGATATATATTTTCAATTAGTGTGATTTGAATCTAAATCAATAAAGGTTGTCTGAATAACATCTATATTTCAATTTTAAGGTTGCTTATGCATATTGGAAGGGAAATGATGTTGTTAATGCTCAGAGCAAGAAGAATTAAATAGAAGAAGTCTAGTAGGATAGTAAAAAGTGGATCTTTATGCCTATGTTTTATGAGATCCATCTAGAGGTTGAAGAGTTTCATGGTCAGCCTTTTCTTATGGAATTTGTAGTAAACTCATCACATATGGATTGAGTGATTATGAGAATGATTTTTTATCATAAAATCTTAGTCCTAAGGGAGACTATGTTAGTTTAGGACCCACCACCTAGTTGGTCCATTGATAGGGATGAGATCTTGTGTATTATTGGATGAATATCCATTTATGCATACTTGTGAGAGGAATTAATGAAAATAATTTCTTGAATCTAAATAGGTTTTACATTCTGTACATTCAATGATGTAAAATGACTTATGCCTCCAGTATCAGTGGTTTAATGACCTGTGTTCTTGGAATATATTGAAATCCAAAAGAATTTTAATTTTTCCATTTACTGGACATGCTATTTTTAAAACCGGTATTCAGAACATAATTCCGAGTGTTAGGACACTTTAATTTTTTGTTTTTAGACTACAGTAAAGTATGTAGAGATTTCCTAGGTGTCTCGTCGAGTTTTGGGGGTGCCAGGGTCTGGAAATCAAGTTTTTAGAGGGTCTTCGCAAGGTGAATTTTTTTTATAAAACCGTGCGGCCTCCATCAGCAAATTGTGTGACCTAAAGTAGGTGGGAAGATGTGAAGAACACAAGTTATTCATGGTTTAACCAAACCATGAGCCTATCCTTCTTGGATAATGACAAAATGGTTAGTACCTATGCACAATCCATCACATGTATGGTGTTCGCTTAGGGTAACAATGTGGAACAAACTATGAAAGCTAGTTTCTTATGTAGGGGGTTCCACATAATTGGCCCACGGTTTGGCCAAAAAATGTGTAAAAACCATGGAAACCCAGTTTGAGGGTGAAATTATAAAAATTACCTTAATGCAGTTTGTTTATTTTCTTACATTTACTTTATTCTTCCACCACCATGTGAGGTCCTCATCCTAGAACCTTTGGCCTCTCCACATCCCTATTATGGGGATCTCAACAACTCCTCCATTTTTCATTTGAATCAAGTTCTATCAGTCTGTATGGATCTAAATTAGTAAGCTCTAGAGTCCTTTTGAATATTTAATAATTTAACCTTCTCTTGGATATGCTATTTATGTGTGAGTTCTTTTCTCCTATTTTTAGGGAAAAGGTCTATTTCTTTGATTTATTCTAAACTATATCAAATTAGACCATGATATTGGTTGAGTAGGCCATCCTAAGTATGATGTAGGTGGTCTAAAACATTTTATTCAAGTTTTTATAATTTGTTTGTAGAGTTGTTATGCCATGTGTCATAATTTTATAAGCTTCATCTTTTAATTGGGTTATTCATATCAAAATGACCATCATACTATGTACTACCCTATTTAATTTGGTTATGTATTTCGAGGATGTAAACCTCAATCATGGACACCCCTAGGGTATGCTGCCTTGAACAAACCTATGATTATTAATTGTTTAAATACTCAGAACGCCCACTAAGCATTCATCTTTGGATGTAATTGAATTTTCTCCTAGTAGAAATTTGATAAATTGATAAAGGAACCTTCTAAGTTCCTTGTTGAATCATGTATTTTTATTTCTTTACTCGGTATTCTATTCTAATATGAATATTTATAGAATTATATTTTAAATCTTCAATGTGATTATTTACCAATTAAGATGAATTTCTTGTTAAAAAATATTATGATTTTATAATAAAACCCATCGGATGAGGTGTACTATCTTCTAAAGTAAAAAGTGTTGATTATTTTTTTAATATAAGCTTGGCCCTTTTTCCTGGTTCTTATTATTTGTTTTGATGTCATGGTTTGTTGTATGGAATGTTGTTACATAGACCTTATTAAATATATAAAATGAATTTCCTTCATTCTATGTAAATGTTTACCAAACCAAAGAAATCCTCATAAGTGCTTAGACCATCCAATTAAAGGAATTTACCATGTAGTCATTTTCTCTCTGTACTGTGGAATCTTATAAGTGCCTCGTTGACCATGGTAAATGAATTTCCATGTTTGTTTAATTAAATGGATTTTTATTAATTTAAATATACTATTCATGATGGATTTATCTCCTTGTATGTATTAAAAGGATCCATTGAAATGGAATTTAATTGGTGACGATCCTTTTTATTGTGTGTTTGATTCATGATAATCCATGATTACTAGCATGGCCCCTTGTACTATTAGTTTAATTAATTAGATGAATTATGAACACCGTTAGTGATTCTTGGGTTTCCTTTGAAGGAATATCAAGGATAGGCTCATACAACTTATGACCAGTTTCACTGTTTGAGTTGTGTATATACATGGGGTGACCCTGATATGACAAGACGGGCTCACCATGTGTTCTTCTTACCTCATTATGAGAGATACCAGTTCCATATGGGAGATGGAATGGATGATATCATTAAAGAAAAGGTTCTACCAAGATACGAGTGAGACTTTGTCCCCTATGTGAGATACTAGGCATGGGATCCAGGGTTTTCTACTCACACTAGGATGGGAGTGATAGCTATAAGGCCTTTCTTGATTCACACTGGACGGGCTCTAATTACAGCGAGTCTTATGGTGATCTTGGTGTGATAAACATTTTCTTTGTTAGGGTTCTCCTTATACAGGCCTAAGATGCTACATATTTAATTTTTTTTGTTAATTTCATAGAAACATATAATGGTTTGTATTTTATATCCATGGTAGGTGACTGCCTATCCAAATCACAAGCTTGGGTTTGGTCCATCACATTATACATATTGTATGACCCTTCTTCTATTATCATACCCTATCTCTTGGTATATGTCACTCATGGTTTAAAAATTTACAGATTAGGATGAACCAGGTATAGTTGGCCAAGCTTCTTGGTGGAACCTAAGATGACATAGTAATTTATTTATTATGCATAGCTATTTTATTTTTTTATACATGCACACTACTTATTTTATATGCACGGACTAGATTCAATCATAGAAACAGTTGGTGGGAACCTACTGGGATTAGTATCTCACACCGAGATCAAGATTCCATTACACTAGGGTACCTGAGTAGGCCATATATTTTTAGGACCTTGGCCAGTTTCTTGAGCTGTTTAGTATGTACTTGGGAGTTAATAACATCAAACTAAGTGGGAGCTCATGATTATCGTGGAGATCACCCTTGGGTATTTACTTTAATTTAATTTTATTTTCTATTATATACTATACCTTATATAATATTGTAAGTTTTTTCTGTATGTAACATCATCAAGACATCCGTTCATTAGTTTTATATTATCATTTCCCATCTTTTGTATTTAGTTTATTATTATTATTCTTTCACTGCACTATATTTATTTATTTTCTAGTTCAACTATTGTATGTTACTTATTATTTATTATACCACTGTTCTAATCTAAATATTAGGGTATATTGTCCCCACTATTACCTACTCACACACTTGATTATAACAAAAAACATCTTGTGTACGGGGAAGAATTCTTGAGTTTATGTGACCCATTAGTTCATCTATTGTATTAGTGGTTAGTCGAGCATGTATATTAAAAAGTGGTATTAGAGTTTATTTTTCTTTTTTTCTTAGTATTTTGGGCTGGCAGATAAGTAACTAGTAATGTGTCGATGCTTGGTAATTAGTTGTGTCTGGGAACGATCACCCCACCCCTTGGTAAATGACCAGGTGCTCCAGGTTGGGATTGATGTTCATGTTGTTTAGTGTTACAATTGATATGATTTCATCTTGAGTGATTGGTGTAATTTCCACTTCATATTGATTTATGAGTTTATAGTATTCCTCCCTTTTCCAGGTATGGAAATGATGAATCATTACATGAATCATAATAATCATATATAAAATTTACATGAAATGTATACGCTAAACCATGCAGTTTCATTTATAGTTTTTTTTTCTGATTTTGATTGTGTGACTTGAGTGTATTCCATGCCTAACATTAATTAGTATACTTATTTAGGTATTTTTATCAGTATGATATTATATTCGATTTTAGATATTCTAATAACATGCTTATTTTGTACCTACATAGATTGTTATTTATCATGATTTCTTTTATAACATGATTAGTATCTTATATGCCATGATTCTTGTTTGTTTAGAATGTTTTTTCTATAAATCATGATTTGTTGTTTACTACATGTATCTCTATGTTATTACTTTGGATATCATTATAATTATGATTTTTGATATATGACAATGGTTTCATGGGATTAATTTATTAGTTATAATTAAATAGGAACCAGTTTTCAATTTTATGGTGTATGGCTACCTTATAATTTGGAAAATGTAACCCATATACTTGAACCATCCTTTGATATTTAGGAATGTCTAGAAAATGTTGTTAAAATTTAAAAGCATGCTAAATTTTAAAAGGATAAAGTGAATTAATTTTGATTAAAGGGAGCCAAATTCCAAACTATACATTGTATGGGATATTTATGGATTAGTAAATGGCCACCCATATAACTAAAACATTATAGATGAGCATATTATATTTGGAAATGGAATTGGTTTTGATTAAAAGGGATCTAAACATCATTCTATAAAGCGAATGGGTTCTTTATAGATTGGGGTTTTAGAAACCCATCTAATCGAACTTCTATTTGTGACCATGTTATATTGATAACTGATTATATATTTAAAAGAAATATTATTTTAATCTATAATAAATTTTTTAAATACCAACGTCAAACAAGACCCAAGTAGGTCCGTTGGGGCATGTTTCTTATAAGGTGACTTATTTGGGTGTTTTTAATTTCTAAAATCTAAAAACTAATATTGGGTTGCATTATGATGAACCAAAGTTATCTTAATAGGGAACTCATATGTTTCTTTATCCATTTTAACTAAAAAATTAATTTTTTGATAAATTTACTAATAAATAATAGATTTCAATTAATGATTAATGTTTAAAAAGGAAGTTCTATATAACTTTCCTGTTTTTCCCTTGGGGAATTGGTTAAATTGGGTACCAAGACTTTTGTTTTATATTTGGTGCTTAGTGTTTTGTTTTAAATCTTTCAAAGTTCTTGAAGACTAAATTTGAAGAAAATAAATTGTCTTAAAATAGAACCCAATATAGTTTCTTTTATTTAAACCCTCTTATAAGGGTAGTCTGAGTTTTTATTTTAGTCACCTTGGAACAAAAGCATGATCATTTTATATAGGCCTATTTTATTCTATAAAAATCTTAAATGAATAGATCTTGAGCCAACAACATATGTTTGGCATAAAATTTTGATAGGTTTGATGTTTTTTCTCTTGTAAGGGGCTAGCATGTGGTAGGTAGCATCCTTCAAGATTAGATGCCTTTTTAAATGCCATGAGTTTATGATGTCTGGTGTCGTTCGGGTGCTATTGTCCCTTGTAGGAATCCTAGTTTCTAAATGACACCCTTGTTCAGATGGGTGTTCATGGTATCCTTGACTTTAGTTATGGGAGATAGATTCATGTAATTCTTTGTTTTAGAAGGTTAGACATTCCAAAATAATCTTCAGCCACTTTACAAGTCTCGTGACCCTTTTTATTTTCCATGGGAGACTCTGAAGGTCATTAATTTATTTTACAATCATATGAGATAGAAAAAATTTGAACAATTTTCTTACTTAGACTGTGAAATAATTAAATGTATAGGTCTAACGGTCTATGTATAGTATCCAGGATGTTCTGATAGCTTGTGAAACCTTGTGGTAATATTAATTCACGTACGAAGTACCTCTTGAGTTTGTAAAGATATAATGAACCATTTGAGTTTGGTGAAATTGTTGGGACTTGTTCTATTGAGTAAATACTTTGGGAATATCAATATTAGAGTGATTCCTGAGTTAAATAATTAATTTTATCTCAATTCTTGGGAGAAATTCGTAGAGACTCAAGTATTTTGACACACTGGTTGGGTTGGTTTTCATTCCAGGAGCTTTGATGTATATGACCATTACTTGGAGGAGTGAGAGAAGTATGATTAAAGTTTTTCTGATCGAGAACACTTGGGAGAGGCTACTATATCTCTTATTTGAATATCTAGGACACTCCTAAAGTTGTGAGCATCACATTGGTTCTAGAGAAAACGTTTCCTTCCATGTATAAGGAGATTGAAAAAATAGGTTCATTGAGAAATGGTTAGTTTTCTTTAATTCCTTTCAGTCTGATATGTTTTAAATGTGTTAGTGCTTGATTAGAAGCATGACTTTGTTCTGGTTGGGTATGTGTGCAACCAATGGAAACACCATTGGTCTTGGATATACTTCAATGGTTAATCTTAAACAATCACGTGATGCCTTGGGAGGTGAAGGACCGTGATAAATTTGTGGTAGTTCATCAGTGGGGGAAGCGTAGTTTCTTCTAAGAAGTAAACCAGTAGTGGTTTGACTATTCTTATTCTGGTTTTCTTGGTCTCGTTTTAGTGTATTCTATTTAGATTTGAGAATTTCCCCTATCTTGACTCCATCCTTGATGCATTAAGAGAGGGTAAGTCTCACACTATAATAAATAATTAAAATCCACTCAAGTTTTTTGGGTGGTTATATTAGTATTGAATGCCAGATTCATTGTTCTTGATCAAGGCTTGATTTATCTTGATTGATCCTTGGGTTTCCAAGTGGGAATTATTTGGATGGACACTTGGATGCCATCTGTTTCTTGTTTCATGACCACCAGGAGTATTCCATTATGGGATCAGTTAATGATCTGATGCAGATGTTTAGTCTTTGTACCGACATCTCACTTATAATAATGGAGTTTTTAATACCTTGGAATAGTCCCACAGACTATGGTTTTAATGAATTTGAGGTTATATCGGACTAGTTTCTAGGCTTATAGATTTTCCTTAAAGGGTAACAATTCGAGTGGGATGGATCAGGGTTACACCGTTTTTAGTTTTATGGAACAATATTTTAATTGGTTAGGTGATGTTTCGACCAAGGAACATCACCAGAAGTTGTGTTTGATCTTCAGTGAACATGTTCATGTTAATCACTGGGTGCCTTATATAAAGGCATTACAGTGTGGTGGAAATTCACCAGACATCTAAACCGAGAATTTTTATAATGTTCAAATGGAGGTTGTCAGACGTTTTGTCCTTATTTTTAAGTGATTTTGGCTATAAGAAATCATTTTAAAGAAAACTGTCAGGATAGGGTGGATGTGGTGTAGAGGTCTTCCATGTCATTAATGGAAAGTGTTCATGATACATTCTGTTAGGTTCATTGGTATTTGACTAGTTATCTCAATGAGGTTCCGGTTTTGACCTCAAATGTAATCAGGTTCACCTGGTTAAAGAAAACACATCTGGAGTATCACTATAATTCTTGGAGTCATGCTTTGTGAGGAAATTCTAATAGTGGAGGTATCGTGGATTGGAATTGTCCCCTTTCAATTGTGAATGCCTAAGGCGGGAAGCACCTTTGGTCAGATGTTTAATGAGATAATGAAATGATCTTGTATCTTGGTAAATGGATTCAGGAAACATCTATTGATGTGTTTCATTTGGGAAATTAGTGTTGGCTCGGGTGAATATGGCTTATATTTCATGTTCTTAAAGAATACTTAGTGGTGCATTGGGCATTTGGAAATGAAATTCTACCGTTTTAACAAAATATCATGACCCGTGAAGGTCATATGTTGTTTATATTGTCCCTGAATGCTTCTTGAGGATGAAAATCTATAATAATTAGAGACTATAATGACCTCTGTTTTTGGAGTGGATTAAAATCCAAAGGAATTTGAATTTTGGAATTTACTGGATGGTCTGTTATTAAAATTGGGATTCAGAATGTAATTATGAGAGTTGGGACACATAAATATGATTTTTTAGAGTTGGGTGAGGGAATGAGAGGATTATTGGGTGTCTCATCTAGTATTGAGGGTGCCGAGGTCCAAAAATCAATGTTTTGGAGGGTTTTCACAAGCCAAATAGTTTGTCTGAAACCGTGTGGACCTTAGTAGAAAACCATGTGATCTATAACAGGTTAAAAGATGTGAAGGACAAGCACTATGACTAGTTTACTCAAACGGTGTGCCTATCCTTCCTAGATAGTGAAAAAAGTGGAAATACCTTAGCACTATTCATCACATAGTTGGTGCACAGTTAGGGTAACTATATGGTACAAACCGTGGAAGCTTTTTTCTTAAGAAGGGGGTGCCTCATGGTTAGCACACAGTTTGGCCAAACCATTTAACCAAACCATGTGACCCGAGTTTGAGTGTGAAATTAATTTTGTTTATTTGTTTTCTACCCTTTCCTTTCTTCTTCCTCCACCTTGAGGGATCCTCCTCCAAACACCTTTGAGCTCTCCTCCTACCTATTTTAGAATTATCAACAACTCCTACACCCGTCATCTGAAATAGGTTCTGTTAATCTCTATGGATACACATCGATAGTCTCTCTATTCCTTTTGATTATTTTGATATTTAATCTTCTCCAGGATAGGGTATTTAGGTGTGAGATCTCTTGTACTATATTCTTGGAAAATGCATGTTTCCATGATTTGTTCCAAACCGGATTAAATAAGACCTTGATATTAGATGATTAGTTTTTTCTAAGTACGAGGTAAGAGGTCTATGATGTATTCTTTAGATTTATATCATTTTCATATAAATCCATTACACTATGTGCTGACCTTTTTGAAGTGTCTCTTTATAATTGGGTTCTTCATATCAAAACTATAACGACCCATACTTTTCATACATTGTTAATAATTCAAAAATGAAGTACACTTATTACAACATATAAAAAACCATGAAAGGACTGTATAGGTATAGAGTCTTTAGAAACTGGGAAACATAAACAACTGGTTCATAAAGAATCTACACTGTCTCCCATTTATTTCATCATATCTAGAGTCCCTTTTGGAATATCCTACTTAATAACCTTCTTCCTGACCTGGGGAATTAAAACATACAAAGGGGTGATCTCAAATTCTCAGTAAGGGTAAACAAAAGAAATATCAATCATATCATATTCATAAGAACACAACATTTTGGAAATCTTACCCTGCAAAAGAGATCAAAATTTCATAACATGGGATAAATCATGGTAGTGAAATGTAATCACAATAATCATAACGTAAAACATGAATCTTTGTGTCATACACACATAATCATAGATAATCATTTCTTATTAGTTAAGACTCATTACTAAGACTATCTTAGTGGACAAAGTCCATTTGTGAACCGAGTTCATTCCTCGTTTCAGTCCCGTTTCACTGAACCGGTTTAACCTTCCGTTCCAGCCATGTCTATCTCATGAGATATAGAATCTTTACCCAATTCATTGGAGGGACATATAGGTCCCACCCATCTCATAATGATACCATTCTTATGTGTGCCACAAAATCATAAACCATACATCATAGCATAACCCATGTAATAAAAATGGGATTCTTAAATATCATGACATCATAAAACAATTCATATAAGAAAAAGGAATTAATAAAAATAATTCCATCACAACATAATCAAATCAATGTAATAATAGGTATAGAAACAGAACCCTTTATTATCTTAGATGGAAAATAATTTTGATAAAACACTTGAACTCCATTTTTGAGGAAAATATCCTTTCTACTTCAAAAACACTTTTCCTTTCTTAACATGTCATACAATTCTAAACTAAAAGAAGTTGATTAAAAATAAACATGAAAACTTGTAAAGGAAGATTCTTGGAAATAATTTTTTAAAAATCCATTCATGCCGTATAAGTTAAAAAAACATTCTTCTCGTACTTTTGTCGGAAAAGTCAAAAAGTACCTCGTACGAAAAACGACAAAAGATTCCTTTCATATCTTTTACTAAAAACTCACCAAAGGGTAAAATTGGATTTAAAAAATTTTAGGTGGATGGAAATAATATTACATATTGAGGAAACTTGGATGTGGATGATAAAATACACCCTAGTAAATTCCTAAGTATAAACAATCTCAGATAAAAATGAGATTGTGATATTTCCCTTACTTTAGGTCCGATTTGCTTCATAAGTGTCCGAACCACCTGTATAATGATTTAAATAATGTCATTGACTTATTCCATAATCATAATCATTGTTATGATATCATATATGGTCATATTCTTAGCTTATTATTAGTAATATTTCATTGCTACTTGTTATTCGGGTGTTTATAACTTTTTGTTCTTGTGCGTGTTTTGTCGAATAAATTCTTATTATTCTTTTTAAGTTATAGATACCTCATTTAAAGAATGGTATTAGTGTAATATATATCATATTTATTCACTCAATTAATTTATTTAGTCATTATGCAATGAAAATTATGTAGAACGAGTCGCATCACATCGTGGAGACGGTATTCCGTACGTACGCACGAGCGATGATATCGTTCCCATGATCGTGGAATTGTATTGGAGTGTATGTATACTATTTCAGAATCAATATCACTTTACAATAATCATATATATTCATTGTTTACACCATTATACCCATCCAAGTAAGGTGGTGGTGGAAAATAGATTACACCACGGCGTAGAGACGGTATTCTGTACGTACGCACGCGCGGTGATTTCGTTTTCCATAGGATGGATAGATGGTGAAATAGGGTTGTTTCATACTTTTAATAACATATCAGTATATGAGTGATACTGATGTTATTAATTCATAATGAAACAACTAAAGAAGAATAAGTGGAAGAAGAAATAATGTTGAAAGAATCGGTAACAGACATTACCTCTTCTTTGAAGCGCTTCTTTGAGACCTCCTTTTAGGGCACTAAAATTGGTCTTTGAAGAAGACCAGGACCTCTAGGATGTTTCTAGGGAAGTGGAGAGGAAAAATTTGCAGGGGTTGGCCGAGCTTGAAGGCTCAAAGTGGTGTGAGGAAGAGAGGGAGGAGTTGCCCTTTTATAAGGGAGGAGAGGGGCACCTTTGGAAAAGCTAAAAATATTATTTTATTATAAAGCCATATTCGGTTTTAAATAGCTCCAAATTGATTTATTTCTAAGCTAAGGTGGGGATGGGTCGAAATACTATCATCCAATAGAATTTTAACAAGTTTATTTACTATTTTTACCTTATCATTTAGATTTAAATTTAAGTTAAATAATTTTACTTTTACCGTGTCTTTTTGTGTTCTTACACTATAAGGTTAATAAACTTACTATAACAAGACAAAAGAACCCCAAGTTGTTTATTATTAATATATATAAACTTATCTAAGTCATTTTGACGAACCTTAAATTTTTAGTAATAAAATAACAATTAATAATATAATATTTGTTTTAAAAACTATTTTATGTCAATTTTGACACAATTTAGTAATCGGTTTTTGTGAAAATTATAACAGAAATATTAGTTCGAAAAAATTTACTTAAATCAATAATAACATGTCATATTAACCTATAAAATTATTGTAATTCATATAGACTCTCAAATTACATTTATTATAACATCAATTATGTCAATATTTCACTAATAAGATAATTACTGCATCATCTTTCTGTCATAAATAAATTAATTTTTGTAATGTCTAAAAATTACAGATAAAATACCATTATGTAGGAAATATTTTTAGATTTCTAATGAATATTTATAGTCTAATTTATCTTATGTATAACCCTATATTAAAAATTATTTACTTATTAAACTTTGATTTTAACTATTTTAACCCTTCTTTAAATAAATTAATAATAAATGTCATAATCTAATCCAAGTGGGCCTAAATGGTAATATTTTATTCCAAAGGTTGTTTTTGGTCGAATTACACTTATCCAATAGAATTAGGACATGTGTCAGGGTAATAATAATAACATTTTTACCCTTAATTACCCTATTTACTTTTAACCGTGGTAAAAAAAAGTAAAAAGTTACTATTCACCAAAAATTATTTTCATCCCATTGAACGAAATTTTTGTCCTTGATATTAACCGTGTCTCTTGGATTTTCGAAATTCCACTCACAGAAGCGGTAAAATTATGTTTTATGTGAATTTGGAAATTCTCCTAGGAGGTGGGTAAAAGACAGTGAAAAGTTCAATAAAATTTTTATATATCTAAAATTATTATAAAATGACTCCAATGAATTGCATTGAACTTATATTGGTATTATGTATCAATTTTGACCTAAAATAAATTTAAATAAAATAAATAATTATTTAAATAAAAAGTTGGTTTTTAAATGGTAACCTAGTGTTTTCACTATTCATCAAAAATTGAAAGTTTCCAGAAAAATACCAAAATTTCACCCTAGGCTAATTTCGATATTCTGAATCCAAAAATGAAGTCCATTATGGAAAATAATATTTACAAAATATCAAAAAGTGGTTATTACTATTCATAACAGCTAGTTTTAATAATATTTTAATAGCATATCGTTGTTTAGTGAAACTCGGTATTGCGTACGACGCAAGCTATCAAGGAAGGTCGTGATTGCATGTAAAGAAAGCCAAGATAGTGTTGTGTGTAGTGATAGATTCCTTTGATGATTTATATAAAATAAAAACAAAATATTTCTTATAAAAGTCTCGGGTGTTACATTCTACCCCCCTTAAAATGAATTTCTCCCTCAAAATTCGTCACTTGTAACAAACAGATGAGGATACCTATCCCTCATCATATCCTCAAGCTCCCATGTAGCTTATTCTAATTGGTGGTTCCTCCATAAAACTTTCACCAAGCGAGTGGTCTTGTTCCGTAGGACTTTTTCACTACCATCGAGAATCTCTATCGTTTGTTCTTCATAAGAAAGATCTTGCTCTAGCGGTACAACTTCTGAGCTGAGTACATGTGAATGATCAGGTATATAATTTCTGAGGAGAGATACATGGAACACATCGTGAAATTGAGAGAGATTCGGTGGAAGTGCCAATCGGTAAGCAACCTTCCCAACACGATCCGTTATTTCGACAGGACCGATATACCTAGGGCTCACCTTTCCCTTCTTTCCAAATCTCATTACTCTCTTCCAAGGAGATATTCGTAAGAACAATTTATCACCCACTTAAAACTCCAGGTCTTTTCTTCAGTTGTCAGCATAACTTTTTTGTCGACTCTGAGCAGCTCTTATGTGTTGTTGAATAGATCTGACCTTTTCTGCCATCTCATCAACAAGATCAGGTCCTAATAGCATTCTTTCCCCAACTTCATTCCAGCAAGTTGGATTCCTACATTTCTTTCCATAGAGAGCTTCATAAGAAGCCATCTGAATACTGGAGTGAAAGATATATTTATATGAAAATTACACCAAAGGTAGGTGTTGATCCCAACCACCTTTGAAATCCATAGAGCAAGCTCTCAACATATCTTCTAGAGTTTGAATTGTCCTCTCAGACTGACCGTCTGTCTGAGGACGATATGCAGTGTTGAAACTCAACTCTGTATCTAGAGTATGCTGATGACTTCGCCAGAATTTCGAGGTAAACCTCGGATCCTGATCAGATATAATGGAAAGTGGTACTCCATGCAATCTTACCACTTCTTTTACATATATCATGTCAAGCTGATCCAGAGAGAAATCCTCTCTAATAGTGATGAAGAGTGCCAACTTTGTAAGACGATCAACTATGACCCAGATAGAATTATTGCGTTTGGATGTTTTAGGAAGTCCTGTGAAAAAGTCCACAGTGATGTTTTCCCATTTCCATTCGGGTATGGGTAATGGTTATAACATCCCCTTAGACTTCTGTCTCTCAGCATTAACTTATTGACAAACCAAGCATCAAGAGACATATTCAGCAACATCTCTTTTCATGCCATCCCACCAGAAGTACTCTTTAAGGTCCCTATACATCTTCATGCTTCCAGGATGAATAGAGAATGAAGAACTATGAGCCTCATCCAGCAGCTCCTTCTTTAATTATGGGATGGGAGGAACACAAAACCGATTCTTGAACTTTATTATCCCATCACAATCAAGGTTTAATTCAGGAAAATTTCTCACCTTCTTTTGTAACTCTACATCTTCTTTCTGTGCCTCTATAATCTTAACATGTATAGATGGTTGAACATTCATTTGAGAAAGATACAATATTTCCCCTTTTATTATAATTCCAAGATCAATCCTTTGTAAATCCATAAATATTGGATCTGTTGTGATCCTCATCATGGATAAACTGGCATGGTCTTGTCGACTTAATGCATCTGCCACCTTGTTTGCTTTCCCAGGGTGGTAATGAATTGAGAATTCGTAATCCTTAATCATCCTCAACCATCTTATTTGGCGCATATTCAGCTCCTTTTGTGTGAAAATATACTTTAAACGTTTATGATCTATATAAATGTCACACCTTTCTCCATAAAGATAATGACTCCAAATCTTTAATTCAAAGATTACTGCAGCTAACTCCAAATCATGAGTTGGGTAATTTTTCTCATGGATTTTAAACTGTCATGAGGCATAAGCTATCGCCATATCATTTTTCATAAGGACACACCCCAATCCCTTCTTGGATTCACCACTGTAGATCAAAAACCTTTCTCCACTACAAGGCAGTGTGAGCACAGGTGCACTGGATAACCTTCTTTTCAACTCTTTGAAATTCTCTTCACATTCCTCCACCTAAACAAACTTAATTCCTTTCCGAGTCAACCTAGTGAGTGGATTAGATAATCGTGAAAAATATTTCAGAAAAAATCGATAATATCCAGCCAAAACAAGAAAACTTTGGATCTCAGTTACTTTTGTTTTTCTCGACCATCTTTCGATAACCTCTGTTTTTGCTGGATCCACAGATATCCCCTATTTTGAGATTATGTGACCCAAAAATGAAACTTTTTGAAGCCAAAATTCACACTTGGTAAAATTGGCATAAACCTTCTCCTTTCTCAGTGTCTTCAATATAATTCTCAAGTGATCTTCATGTTCTTCCTTGCTCTTTGAATACACAAGAATATCGTCTATAAAGACTACCAAAAACTGATCAAGATAGTCTCTAAAGACTCTATTCATCAGATCCATGAAGATAGCAGGGGCATTAGTAATACCAAATGGAATCACTATAAATTCATAGTGTCCATACCTTGTACGGAAATCCATCTTTGGTATATCCTCCCTTTTGAGAAAGGATTGTTTAAGGAAATCCATTAATGATAATAAGTTTATAAGATTGATTATAAGTCTTATGCACTTGATGAAATCATAACCTTACATTGTTTTTGACATCACTCATTTTGTATAATATTGATCCAATCCAAAGGGAACCCATATTTTAGTATAAAAAATGATAATTAGGGAAATATCAATGAAAAAAAATTATTTGTTTTTTTATATGAATATAAGTGAGCTAGAATTATTTTTTTTACTGATAAAAATTGGGATGGAATAGTTGAACATAAATCCATATCTGGTAGAGTATTTTTCATTTGAAGGAGTTGTGCTTCTGTAATTCAAAGAAGAAAATATCTATGACACTAAGATCAACTGAGGCCGAGTAAATAGACATATGATAATAATCTAGATAGATGATATGGATGAATACAAAGTTGGATTACATGAGGTTTGAATCAACTTAACATTTCATAATTTAATTTGACAATAAAAGCGTTAGAAACCCATCTAAAAATAAATTGAAATAATCTAAGACAAATCAAATTGAGAGAATGTATCATTTCATGAAGTATAAGTTTGAAGAATGAATTTTATGACTTTAATTTACACCTTGTAAGAATAGATTATAGATATCAAGACCAAAAGTCCTCCTACTGAATATTTGGAGAATCAATGGTTAATAATGTGAGTGAAACCCATTCACTTTAACTAAGTTATATTATTTGTTTGAGGTTTCAATTTTTCATTATTTTCATGATTGAAATTATTTAGGAGAAGTTTTTTAAGGGGAGAAAGAAATTTTTCTCCAATTATTATTTTTTTGATGTGTATACTCAGTTGTGAAGAAAATAATTCTAAAAAGTTTCAACTGCGGGTTGTTGATTAGTTTTCTTGATGTTTTGATTAATTTGGGTTTAGTAGATTTTTTTTTTCATCTTTGGTGACTATATTTTTTCACTCCTATTTTCTATAAATAGATAGATCACATATACTTACTGATGATTGATGGATAATTCATTTTATTTCAAGAGGTCGTGTTGATCCCCAATAGTTATTCTAATTGGTTTTTTATCAATAAGGGGGATATTAATGAGTAGTATTGTCGACAAATCTAATGAAGATATTTTTGAGCCTTTGATGATTTTGTTTCATTTTTTGAAAATAAATATTTAAGTCTGATGATTGATTAACTGATCTTCATATGAAATACATGTACTACTGAATAAGAAGTACTGTTTACTATAGATTGTAAAAGTTTTAGGTTTCCAAAAATGTGACATGGATGTTTTATCCATTTGTTTATCTCATTTTAGATACTGAACATAGGTAATTAAGACATTTTGGATGTTTTTTTTGTACTTTTTGTGAAGTATTATAATTAATTTATAGGAGGTTAGAATTGAGTTGAAAAACTCAAAAAAGATAATATCCTACAACGAGGATCTTGTAAAGAAATCAATCTACAATTGAAAAAGGAAAATATCATATGCATATTATTTTTTAGATTATTTTATGATATTTGAGGTTACCATATGAGGTTTTATATCCACGTACAACAATTCATCTATGTGATGAAACTTGAATAAAAATCATTAAAGGATTTTTCTTCCACATTGGCGGTTTATAGAGCACATAAGATAATATTTTTTATGGAAGTCTCGTACATTAATATTCTATAAAATAATTCATCTACATGGAGTATATACAATGATTTAATTTTTGAAATTTTTATAATACATAATTAATACTTCTATAAAATAGAATTAAATGTGAAGTATTCAAACTTTAATATTCCAAAAAGTATATTTGAATCTAAATAGTCCTATGTGATGTTGTTAATAGATCAAATGTCATGATCAAACACATGACTATGATTCCTTCAAAAATAAAGTGAATTATAGCTGGTGGAGAATGAAGGGATGCTGAGTTGAGTGCTAAAATTTAGTGTATGATTCCACATCACCATGACTATGTGGAAATGTTAAGAAAAACAAAAAGAAATTAATTAAAATAAGGTAATAAACTTTGAATATTAAAATATCTGTCACTAGAAAAAATCCATGAATTAAGACAAAATTTTAGGTAGTTTTTGAATGATGTTTTGACTCTTGGTTTACGAGAATTGAATGAGTCCTTACATTCCAACAAGATTCAATGATATTTCAAAAACATTTATGGAAATAGTTTTCCTGAAATATTATGTGTATATAAATGTCATGTTATTTTACGTAGAAAATTTGTTGGGAATTATTTGTAGAATAATTGATTTGATACTACATTATAAGATCAGGATCTGAAAATTTCTTAAGGTGATTACTATGTAAGTAAGAAAAAGAAATGGATTATCACCTCAAGCTTTTTTAGAGTCTCATATACTCATTAGGAGATATTTATTCTTGGATCTTTATTTTTTTATACAAGGTTGTAAATAGTTAGTGCTTTTAGTTTTATGAGTTCATGGTTATAATATTTATCGATTTACTTTTAATAATAAGAAGGGTACTATGTACATAAGATAATAACCATGAAAAACTAGGGATAAATTTTTATTTAAAGAGGTAAAAATCATTATAAAATCTATTGTTAATTTATTTATTACATCACTTTTTGTTAGAGAGGTGCTAAAGAAGAAATATAGTTAATGGGATTTAATTTTTTAAACACACTAATTTACCCCCCTCTCAGTGTGTTTCACTTTTTATGTGATCCAACAGTTTAATAATGAGATACACACCATGTTTTTCACATACCATATAATTGGGATAAACATATAAGGGACATTGTGTATCTCCGTCGGGATACATGACATGTTATAATAAGAAACACACCCTGTGGGATGCTTCCTACTTGTATTTACAACCCTCATTATAACTCATTGAGTTCTTCAAATGTAGAGATTAATGAATCACATGACCTTTTAAAAAACTACACACTCTACATCTCATTAATTTTATATTATATTATTCACACATGAAATATTCTGCATGTTTGACAACATGTTTAGAATTGATTTTTCCAAAAAAACATGTTAATGGTTAAACATGTATGCTATTACATTCTAGGTGGTGAGACATGCCATGTTCTAGGATAGACCATTCAACAAGACGTGTGCATTAAATATTCTATGTGTTATTTAATAATTGGAATTTAATATATTATGAGACATGTACATGTGATTTGAACTTTGTTCAATGAAATGTACATTTGGTCACATGTAATGTATTAGTGTCTCCCATATAGAATCTATAGCACATCCGAAGGGGATATTTGATCATTCATCATCCACTCATAATATGTTTAAGACTTTATGAAACTTTAAAGAATCATATTTATATGTAGAAAACAATTTACTTATACTATGGATTCAGAATGAAAAAACTAGATGTGAAAAGCTGACAATAATGTATATAATATATCAATGGATAATAAAAAATTTTAAATTACTATATGACCTCTATAATACCACTTGATGGTTCCAGGAATTGTAGAAACACTGGTTGGGAAGTGTCCAACTACCCTTTTTATCATAATCGATGAAAATTCATATATGTACATTAAAAATAACATCACGATTGAAAAATTAAAAAGAATATTAATTGACTGATTCACTGTAACCAAGAAGAGAGGATATTATATCATATAATTTACAATCAATTTATTTAAAAAATGAATTTTTTTTTTGAATTATTTTTTTGATGATCTGATTAATATCTATTGTCAGGCCATCATTGTTCTAGAGGAATCAGTGGTAGATTACCTATTTTAGTGATCCATAGGTCTTTGAAGAGCCTATGATCATCACAGTACAATCCTATCGGTGCTAATGAGGATGGTTCTAATTCTGGAAAAGATCATTGTTTATCACTGAAAAATCCTACAGGGCATCAAGCAATCATTATAGTGGTGGTGGAGAGTTTTGTTCCATTCTTAAGAGTGTTATAGGAATGGAGGAATCTAAATATTGAGATAACACACTCTCAATCTCATTTTCCATAGTGATTAGAGTAATGGATAGGGTTTCATAAAATATCAAAAGCTTGTTTAAATTGATCTATGGTTAAAAAATAATCATATACGATCCCTTATTATTATATTAAACGGAAAAAACCCCATGTTTATATAATAATATAATTATTATTATTTAATTTACATAAGTTAATCTCATGGATAAAATATATATTATTTTTCTTTGATTAATAAATCAATATTTTTTGAAATAATATTTACTTTATAATTTCTTACCGAACCATTAAACTCGGTATGTCAATCCTACTAAATATTTATCAAACCTTGTGTAATGAATGAAATAAATAAATATTATATTTGTAACACAAAATAAACATATATAAAATGTTCACATAACCAAATAAATAAATAATTTTTACCTTCAAGATAAATTATCATAAATAAATATTATAATTCCATATAATTAAATAAATAACATCCCAACAAATAAATATGATTTAAATATTCAAATTACATATATATTTTCTTGAGTAACAGGTGATTGGATATTTTTTATCAACACATCAGGAATAATTATTAAATTAAATATTAGAATAATATTTATCAAGCATGTTAAATTAGTATATAATTTAACTGAGGTTATTAATATACTTAGTGTGTGAACCTTTGGGACCCTTTCATAGTTGAATTAGGTTACAATAACTAAATACAAGGTTAGAATCTTGAAACATGCCAAGGATCCCACTAATATAGCAGTTAGTATTTCAAATACATACAACCTTTTACAAAAATATGCTATTTAATTTAATCCCCTTATCTCAATATCTCAAATCAAGAAGGTTTCATGATAGTGTTAGCAACCTATGGGTCAAAGTCTCTTTAATTTATTTTCTAGAAATGAAGTTGTCAATTGAATTAAATTCCCTAAGACATAATTTTGTAGTTCCATTCACATAAAATGGGATGAATTTTCAAATTCTTTTAAAGAACAGGTCCAAAAAATCTTTTCTCATATTATTCATAAATTCAATATTACTCATGACACACCCAACATGGAACGACCTGAACTTTTGAATAATATTTTATTTACTAAAAATGTATGCTTTACTATATCGTAATAAATAAAAAATATATAAGTATAAGTTAAATGTTAACATTGGTTTTTACCGTTGGTTGATATTACTATTGGAAATAATAGTAAATTTTTTTAACATTATAATTATTAATTATAAATAGAAATGATAACAATTAATTAATGAAGAAAGAAGATTCGATAGCCTGATCAAATAGAATTGGTTCATACGTAGAAAATTTTTCAGAGCTTAGGAAGGAGGTAGAGTCACTAGGATTTTTTATTGACCATCCCTTTCCATGCTTCAATATGTCAATCTTGAACGAAATCATCTACGGGAGAAGTTCAAGTTAGTGAAGATTACTAATCAGGAAATTTTATCTAAGCCACCCCAATAGTCTATCACCATCGCACACCATACCCTTAGGTCACATGTGAGTGTTTTAAGGGGTTATGTGCCAAGTCCCTAGTTACTTAAAATGTAACCCCTTTTCTTAAATAAAATTTTTATTTCATTATTTCCATTGTAAGAATAGTTTTTCTTAAAAAATGTGATTGAATTTGATAAATTGATTTTTTGGGTAAAAATTGTACTTTTTAGAGAGACATAAATTATTATATTAAAAAAAGGTTTTATTAATAATTTTTATTATAATTAAATAGTGTTATAAAAACCAACCTTTTTAATTACAATTGATAAAATATGATTTTCAAGTGTTGAAAATTTTATTATACAGTTTACTATGAATTTTCTATCCACTATTAATAATTAAGTATATTTAGATTTAAAAGTTAAATTTATAATATTTGTAGAACTATTATGATAAAATTAATTTCATATTTTAATTTATAAGGTCTATATTAGGCTTTGGTGAAAATATGATATTTTTATAAAATATTTTGTTTTTCTGTGAATAGTAAAAATACAATTTTGAGTTTAGGTATGCTTAATAATATAATTAATGATTTAATAATGATATAGTAATTTTGATAGACTCTTGAGGATTTAAATATTATATTACATGTCCCTAGTGTCCAATACCATGGGCAAATACTATGATCAAGCCCATGATTTTGCAAATACCACTAATGAGGTGTCCTTGAGAATTAATAAAAAACTCCCTCTATTTTTCTATAAATACCCACAAATTACTCCATTAGTGTTCATTCCCAATTAACTATACTTGATTATATGATATTATTTACTCCCTAGGAGTTCTACCAAGGTATCCTCAATCCTTCAGGGTCCCAATCATAGAGTTTAAAAGTTCATCTTCAAAGGTAAGGGAATTATTAACATCTATTTTCCTTCCAAATTATCTTTTAAGGGGTATGTATTTAAAATCTCCATAAAAAGTAGTTATTTATATTTAATTATTTCCCTATACTATATTATGAGTCTTTTATGAATTGGTTAACCTTTTACCCTATCTTTTTAATTTTTTATAAAACTATGTTTCATACCCGTTTTGTTGCCAAATTTTCATCTCAAAATATATATTTTTTTCTCAGGAATTTATTTTAAGTTATTTATGTGAATACCAAAACCTATTTATTTTATAGTGGTATTCATAAATACATAAAAATTATTTATTTGATTCTGTAATTTATATACATCAATCCCTCATTCCCTTTTCATGGTTTATAAATTACATAATGATCATGTTTTTTTTGCAAATTTTTTAAAATTATAGGATTTTTATATATAACCCATTTCATTTTTTCTTTATGGGATATTTATGAAATTCTTGATTATGATTTATGTGGATAACATAAAAATAAAAACATATTAATGTTTCACCCTGATAGTTCTCTAATGGATTGGGTAAAGAAATTAATCTCTAGAGATGACAAGTTTTACGATACCTCAATGAATATCCTTCGTAATTTTTATGACACCTTGGGGATTGACCTTGGTGATATTCTTATGAATGTCCAAATAAAATATTCTAGCCACATTTTCAAGTTTAATTGAAATTATTTTTAATATTATATTCCACTTTATCATTCCTTTATGACATTCCTCTTATTCACATCGATATCTCTCAAGTTCATATATAAATGTTTTCACTCTTTTTCCCTTACTGGGCCTACGACTCACCCTTTCCTTTGATGTATGTCCCCAAGATATAAGTTGAAATAAATATACTTAAGATTTAACTTGAGAATCATTTAAAGTGTAATAGATGAATATTTTATGTTTTCATGTATTATGTATGTTATTTACAAGATACTAAACTTTTAAAGATCCTCTATTTGTAAAATGTAATGAAAATTTATGTGATAAAAAACTGGGATGTCGTACAACGTATCCTTTCTCATAGTAAGTATTTAACATCCAAATTTTCATCAATAAATAAAATTTTTGGACTCATTATATGAATTAAATATTATTTTAACATCTAGGGCTCATTACACATATCTTTAGATAGTAATATACAATGACACATTTGAATGTCAATTTCTTACTGATAGGTCATGTTCTCATAATCTCCTTGTTTGATGATTACCAAGGACATACACCACAATAAATTGTCTGAATGTTTACTTAATTTCCACCGTGAATAACCTATATAATTTTTTCCTATCATATTATATCTTTCAGCTATATAATATTTATTCAAGAATACATTGATAACACTTCTAGTTTCTCATCATAGTGGGGAATGTTTATGACCTTTTAGTGAAATAGTTACCCTTAATACATTATCAAATATTATATCATGTAGACAAGAAATTTGTAAGTGATTATTTCTTTATTAAAATAAAATAAAATTAATATAGGTAAAAATAATGTATATAAAAAGTTTGTTATAGGGACCAACTCCAATACTATTGAAAAATTATGACTGAAACCTCATGTAATTCTCTAGAATCTTTTTAATATTTGATAACTATGATTTACACATAAGAAATATAAAATACCATTACAAATTATTTTATGTGATATATATTCTATGAACATAAGTATATGGAATTATCTCTAATATAATAATCCCCTCAAAATTTTTAACTCCTCATCATGGACAAATTTGTCACCATGTGACCGAGGAAACAAATAATTCTTGGATTATTCCACCTTGTTTTTTTCAGTACCATTGTAGTGTATATACTCTGACTTGTTCTAACCAACTCCATAAAGAAATTTTATAATATATCATTCCCTATAATATGGGTTTATACTTTATTTCATTCATAGAGAAGTATTTTTATCTTAGTCTTAACTAACTATATGACTTAATATATATTTTCCATATGCTATCATCATATCATAATCAGAAAATTAGGGGGACCCCACTATCTACAATAGGCATGTGGCTCACTTAAATTTTTAATAAAACTAATATCCCTTATATTTTCATTTAAACCGGTATCCCATGACCCAAATTCTTGCATCAATCCATATGTGGATTTCTACAACTTATATAACATATTAGCGTTCTTTGGTGTCACAAATGTATATAGTTACTTCATATAGAATTATTCCATGATTTTTTCATTCAAGTGTGTGGTATTGACTTCCATTTTCCAAATAAAGTTATCATAAAATGTTTCTATGAAAAATTTAATTATTATAGATTTAGAATGAAAATTACTGAATAGGTTTCATTATATACTATGTCTACACTCCCCTTGTAAACATCAGTAACCAATTGTTCCTTACAGGTATGAAAATTATCATCAATTTATAGTTTACTCTTGAATACCCACTAATGGATTTACATGAAGTCGAGGAACAACCAAAATATAATACCATATTTGGTTACATGGAATTTATTTTTATTCCATATAAACATTCTAATAATGTCTTGTTAAAAAAAACTATTTACTCATCTAATTCATTATTCTTATAAAATAATATATTATCTCACTTAGTTAATATAACAACAATTATTCAGTTTTAACATTCCCATGATGTATATGTCTAGGAAATAACTCCCCTCACAGAATTTTATGGAGTTTTTTACTCTTATTACAAATCATATGCATCAAGATCATTGACATAATTAATGTCTAGATTACTCACTATATCTAAAAATTTTATTTCTAACCTCTTATATAAGCATATTCAATCAATTTAATAAATTCATTTTATCTTAGTGATGTTAATATCTTTATAATATTTTATGATAATTAACTATGACACACTTAGTGTTTTCTTGATGAAATTTTGTCACTTCTAACATCCTTAACAAATGGTTCATAGAAAAATAAATAATGATGTTACATAATGTATTTCTTATCACATTTAACCTATTTGATAAAGCCTAATAAATATAGTTAATATATGGTTATGTGTTATGCTATTATCTATGAAATTTATCAGGAAAGATATTATGGAAGAATTACATTAATTATAAGACTCATCATAGATACTTTTTTTACTCTTATCACCACTTTTATGCATATAAGGTAATTTGAGTTTTGGAATAGATCTAAATTACATTTAAATGATCAATAAATGTTTTGTATTGATATTCTATAAATTTCCAACCCGAAGTATGTTATAACTTTTACCAATTATATTAATTAATTCAAAATTATGTCTTTAAATTCACTTTATTAAATTTCCAAAAGTATATGAACATACTTTTTACTTCTTATGATGTAGTTTACAATTATCTTATTGTTGTAATACTAGAATATTTGTGGAATTTTGAACTTTAATTTCTAATTTTTTCTTTTTATAAATCATAATAATAATGTATATAAAAATGGATTTTGATTTTTGTCTCAAAATATTCTAAACTCCCTTCTAGGTATAATTTTGGGAAGGTATTTTAGCATTACATGATCAAGAAAATTTTTCAATAATTGGGTTTTATATTATACAAATATTTTCATATTCATTTTTAATTTTCAATATTGTAAATAAATGAATAATGTATTATTAAACTCTTGATTGCATATGATATACCAGGATAACATCCACTAAAGGCATGAAACAATGTATCATTTTATGTAAAACTGGATACCAATATTTTTTAAGGTAAAACTTAATAAAAAATATTTTTTTTGAGAATAAATCCATTTTTAAATGTGAAATTTTGTCCTCCACTTATATAACATTGGAATCACCCACCCTTTATTACTTTCAGGTTTTATCTTAATTTTTATAATCCCATTAAACTTCCTTGATTCCTGTATTTAAATTAAAATATGCAAGTTATGTGTTGTATTAAATAACATTGTAGTAAAATAGAAATATTACAAGAAATGATGAAACAAATGAAGTTTAAACCTTTTTCATGTCCATTATCATTTTATTTAATTTCATATTCTAGTGACCTTTCTTGCTAGAGGTGATGTATACATCCTCATATTATTTATCATGCATATTAATCTTTTTTTTCGTTAAAGTACATTGTGAAGGATCCCATAACATAAAATAATAATAATATTTCCATAATTTTACATGATTTTTTTCCACCATAAGGTCTGAGGAACCATGTTCCCACCAATTCCTACCCTCTTGGAAAATCATAGTGAAATCAATACTATGTTGATTCTCCATGTTATTGATTTTTTAATTTTTAATGAAAATAGAGAATCTAGGTGTAACGACAGTAAAATATTATAGTTCATTATTTCAGAAGAAATTTATAATTTTATTCTAATACATGGACCATTTATTGATTTGGGACATTGATTAAGAATCTAAGGGCTGAAACATCTCTAAGAAAATGTTATGTATATGGATCAAGGATCAATAAATTTTTCATGTGCATGGGTGGGTGTTGGAGTGGAGTTGGGGCGACCCCATAACTTATATATTTTTAGTTATATATAGTCTATCATATAAAGGCTCTTTAGTCACACCTCTATGTCAAGAATGGGGAACCATTCCATGTGAAGAGAGGCTAGGCTTGGGGTTTTCAACCTCTCTAGGGAGAGGTACATTGCTACATGACCCACATGGTCCACACGACAATAGTGGTTGGTCAAGGGGTTTCCCCTCAACCTTTGGTGGCCATGTTGTGAACTCCGAGGGGCCATACCTTGAAGAAGGTAGGATGATAGTTTGGACCTATACCTATGATGGTTGCACCACAACCTAGTAGGTCCACACCAAGATTTTGGGTGTGGAGAGAAGCTTTTGGAGGACTATTTGGATGGATTCTCCCACAATTTTCAGTGACTGATTCCACTTGAATGGGGATATTTTGTGGTTATTAAACATTATTTTATGCATGTTTATCCCCGTATTATCCTTTATTTTAGATTTCTTTTAACTAGACTCTAATTGTAATCAATTTGGTCTTGGGTTTTAGTGAGAATTCCACTAGATCATGTTGGAATATAGAGAGGATGATTGAGCTTATTTATGGATTTTATAAAGGGCATCCTAAGATGAGGAACACACACCATATTTCACTATTTCAAGTGTTGTATTCTTATAATCTATTTTATGGATAGTTTTTGGATGAATTGTATTAAATTGGAAATTTACTGGGTTCAAATGATTTGGATTCTTCCTATGGTGGAATTTGGTGTATCATATGAACATTCTTGGTGTATTAAGTTAACATTTAAATAACCCGATGATTCCTTAAGAGTTTATCCCTAAATATATATCATTTGATTAAATTGAAAAATTAATAATCATTTTTATAATTAATTATTTTTTTTGGAATGATATTGGAGATGAGGCAGCATTAGGAGCTTAGAAGTGGAAAGTATGGGCTTTATTGTGGACATGAAGAGAATGGATTGAGTGGTAACACCAAGATAGATATTGGTGGTCCCTTTACTCAAAATTATGTACTTGTTTATACATGACCATGTATGACTATGTTTTTTTATGGGACCCTATCATGGGTTTGGGAAGTAAAACACCCTAGATAGTAAGGGGAGTTTGTAAATGAGACTCTTTCATTTGGAGGAGTTTCTTAAATGCACCTTGTGTAAATTTGGATCATAAAACGACTATGTCACCAAAAGATGAGGGGATAGTAGAGCTTTAAAGAGGCTTGGACTAAGAATCAGTGTTTGGGATAAGACATGTGTAACCTCGATTAGACCCTTTTCGAAAGATAGGTATGAACGAGGGGATTAGTATTTGGAACAATAGGTAATATGGCCTTCTTATTCACATATGATAATCATGGATATGGAGCATGGTCTATATTATGCATGGAATGAGTCATTTGGGGAAATATAGTTTGTGTGAAGGAGGGGTTTTCTATTTGTGATAGATTGAGAGATCTATAATAGATATGTGAGAAGGGTCTTGAGTATCAGTCAATGGAATGGTTAGAGGAATTAACATATGGACAACAGGGGCTATAGAGAAAGAAACATCAAGATGGTCCTTGTTTAGTATGACTGAGTAAGAAGTATGATATTGAAGATTTTTAGATTGAAACCTTACAGATTTGGTTGTGTATAGAGTATGGTATGTGGGAACAATGAGTGGGGTGGATATTGAATTATGCTAGTAAGAAGATAATGAGTAGGGTATAAGGAACCAAGTGGATTATCTTATGTGTGATATGATATGGAGATAGGTTCAACATGATGGGTTTATGTGAACAATATTTACTTGATGGGATTATCCCATAATTATGGATGAATGAATAGATGTGTTTTTTTGGTGTGGGGATATGTCATGAGTGACTAGTTCCCCAGGGTGATCTATTGAGCAAGATGAATTTTATGTGTGCCTTGTTTTTTGTTTTTTATGCATTCTTAGTTGTGTGGATACTGAATGGAGGACTTAATATGGAGACAAATATGAGAAAGAACATTGGATATTGGGACTCATGTTTTTCCATAAAGAAGGGGGATTTAGTTGGGTACTTCAATGCACCCTTCCCTACCTAGGGAATGCATTTTGATCTATGATCTATTTCCTCCTATGAGTAAGATTAGGTTACATAAAATAATATCCACCGTAAATTTCATTGACCAATAAGAGTTAGATACTATGATGCATTCCCTACACTGCATTAATGGGTAGTGATTGGGATCTATGATGTGCACCTTTCCTTGCATCTATAAGTAGTGGATGAGTAAAGTTAGTATGACCTTCCCTAATGAGGAAATTGATTAGGATATATTTGATGCACCATTTTGGAGGGGAACTTGTTGGGTACATCAATGTGGCCTAGATTGAGGAGATTATATTTATTACTTAACTCTTGAACAATACCCTTAGTCTTAGGGTATTAGTTATGATTGGTGACACAAGGGGAACAGATTCAAGCATGGGACCAAAGAAGGTATTTTTGTGTGTCAGGGAGGATTGGTTAAAACATGATAACACTAAAAAAAATGTGTGGTATGAAATGAGGTGGATTATGACATAAGACAAAGTTGGTTTGTTCATGTGGTATGGTAGTCTAGTTTGAACCCGATGAACCAAATTGAATGTAAATTTTTGAACATTTAAATCCACAGGAATACATTCATATTATGGCTTATATTAGGGGTACCTGGTGAGACCCCATTGAGATGAATTTTTTACACCATGTATTGGAACTCTGGTGAACGTGTAGAACTTATGTATAATTTTAGTATAGGTACATTGTCTATATTTGATTAGGATAGAGCATCCCGATAGGGGTTTATGACTGGTTTTAATTTAGTCTTGGGGAAGAGAGTAGAGTCTCTTATGTATTTTTGTTTAAATTTTTTGTATATGTGAACATCCCAATGGTTACTCAAGAATGTGTGACTGTATTATTAAGACTATGTTTTTATAACATTGATGTTTATTTATTATTTATAGTTTTATTATTTATTTAAAGAATTTTTTTTATTTTCATTATAGTTATACTCTAATTTGAGGGAATAGTATCCCCAATATATGGTTTAAAACAAAACCACTTATTGGTAGCCTATAACATATGGGGAGACGTGCTTAGGGACACATAGATGGACAACTTAGGTGGTTATTCTATGATGAGGTGTTATAAATTGGAATTATAGAATCCTTTTTTTAATTGCATTTTATGATATGATAGATAAGATAAACGAATGTTTCAAATCCTGGGATAGACCTCAGACTGGTGCTTCATGAATGCATTTTCTTGTGGGGAGTCCTGGTTACATGGGTTATGAGATTTCAATTTTTTTTATTATGCTTGAGATGTTTATTCAGCATGACATGTTTCCTGTAAATTTTGCTTGCTAGTTTTTGATATTTAACCATTAGAAAGGGGAATGTAAACATGCGTCATTTTTTTATTATAGGATTCATATAGAATTTAGGTGATCTCACATTATTGGTTTTTATTTTGGATAGGAATTAAAATATTTATTATTTCAAAAATAATTTATATGGTGTTTCCCCATATATATTGTTTTGTGGAATCTTAATCTGTTATAGATTGATTTTCACTCTTGAGCAGTTTTATTTCAGAAGATCATGTGGATTTTGTAGAGATATATTCTCTGGTGATGACTATATAGTCCTTTTATTTATGGGATTTCACGTAACACCTTGGAAAGATGGTATAGTGATTGAATTCTTGATTTTTAGACCCATTAGGGGTGATTTTGTTTTTGTCTATTTACTTAATGTGTCAACAACAACCTATATTATTTTCTCTTGTTACTTACAGATGGAATTATATATAACCTAACAATATGGTTATGTGGGTAAACTCACCATGATACCATATGTGGTGTCAGGAGAGAGGGTATGAAATTTTTTATTCTTAATCCTTTTTATTTTGGATGTACTTTTGAGCATCACATCAGAAGTATGGATGGATGCTGAGAGGTTAATAAATGATTTCTTGGAGGTGGTTGATCATTTTTCTGGCCTTTTCATGGGTGATATGCCTATTTTCTATTGGGAAGGAAACATGAGTGATGATTTTGGTTTTCATTGATTGAAATATGAGTGGCACATCTTAAGTGGTTGAATTGTGTGGAATTAGGTACAAAGGGATTTTACTCAAGTAAGCATTGGTGAAGAAATGAAATTTGGTTGTATGATAGAATACACATGATGGTTTTAGAATATATTGAGATAGATAGTGGATATATATTACTAATTGGTTTTTTAGGGGTTAACTATACCATTGGAGGAGTGGAGTGAGTTTTTGAAGGTATTTTTTTGGAAAATCATTAATGCATGGGGGAATGTGTGTGATGGTCTTATGCCATGCCTTTTAGGATGTTATTGAATGAGTATCCATGAGTGTATCATGGATAAAGGTGATATATTAAAAATGTGTGAGATTGGTGTATAATATCAATAGATTATATTAGAGGTTTCTTATTTCAAATAGATAGTAATATAATTGATGGATGGGGTTAAGGTTTGATAGGCTGGGTGAACATGGATTGTGAGGAGCAAGATGCATGCGATGTTTGTATCTTTCATGAATTATAGTCAAGGATTAATGTGAGGGAACTAATATTGTGGGGTCATCACTATTTAGTATTAGAGGCTTTGAAACTCATTAAAGTGGAATTTTATTGATCCTTGAGGATGACTATCCTTATTAGACAAGAACAATTAAAGATAGTTTTTTTTGATTTAGTGCTTATGTATGAGCTGGGTAGTCACATTCAGTCATTAAGTGATATAACAAATATGATATTGGTTATAGAGGTTGTATATTTTTTCAAGTTGATTAGAATGATACTTCTTATGGTAAGGAGAATCATATTAGTCGTGGGTGTACAACAAGTGTGTTGGATAAGATGTGGGTACAGTACGTTTGGTTGTTGGACAGTCAAAGAGGAACCAATATTCTAGATTGCAAGAAATGTATTTTTAATATTGTTCCTTGGTAAATAAAATATCTGAGATTCAAAATTTCTATATTATAGATCCTCGATGTTGTAATCGAGCACTAGGTTGAGTTGACATGATCCAAGGTTGATGTATATCAGAGGTGAACTGATGCTCAGGGAAAGAGTATAATGGTTGGTTTAGTTGGTAGAGGATATAATAATGAAACTACCACAAGTGTCAAGTTTTATCTTTAGTGTGGTATTTTGGATGATATTGTGATGCCTCTAAGAGTTAATACATTATTATTGGGTGGTGAGATAACACGTCGATTGGTGTGACCTCATATGTTTTTGGAGAAGTCATATTGAGAAGGAATGCCTAGTGTTTTGAGTGAGTTTGAATGTGATGATATGGAAACTACATTAATAATATCTATGGATCACTGTATTTTCATTTATGAAATCCATTCCTTTGTATGAGATCACTATGACCCATGATTAGCCCTTGTGAGGGGAGACTTATGTTATGTTGAAATATAATATTGGGGAAAAATCAGCCGATGAAAACTTAGTGTCTCTTAACAAAAAAATTTATTTAAGTTCTATATAGTTAGTTGTGATAGTAATGAGTGTTTTATCGATTTTTTATGAATTTTACACCTTGTTTTTTTGAGTTGTGTAGGGAAAGGGAATTCAACATTTTAATATAGAACACGGTAGGTTAAATGAGAATTAAATGAAGTAGGTTGATAATGATAGATGGAGAGACAAAATGGATTATAAAGTACAATATGAAATTAAATGTGTACATTTTAATGAAAAAAAATTTATGGGTAATTTTTTCTAAGGAAATTTGAATATTTTTCCCTAGAGGTGAAGACGCTTTGTGAATAGAGACTTGGATAACTAATATGAGTGTAATAAGGTCTCTAAGAGATTATTTTTATGAAGATCACAGCCCAATATATGTTTTTGGTTCTTAGGTGGGTGTTGGAGTGGGGTATAGATGAACCCAACCATTTTATATTTTTGGGTTTAGAAATACTATCACAGCATAACCATCTGGCTTGGCTATGAAAGCTTGTTTCAAGGGGAATCCTAAAATATATTATGAGGAACCACACCATGAGAAGGAAGGATATACCCTAGGTATTTGGGACTTTATTATGTTAGGTGAATAATTCTATGATACATAGGGTTCAAAACTTAATTATGGATGTCTAAGCACTACTGGAAATTTGGGTTATAGCCACGATTTAAAACCATGGCTATAAGTCCTCAAACCGTGGATATAGTTAATTTCCACAGTTTGAGAAACCATGGCTAAGTTTGGCGTGGATATAGGCCTAGACTTATAACCATGGTTTGGAACCGTGGCTATAAGTCTAGAGCCATGGTTCAAACCATGGCTCTAGGTATACAAACATAGTTCAAACCGTGGTAATATCTCTATATCCACAGTTTAGATTAGTGGCTATACTAGAGGAGGGACCCAATTTATTACCACAGTTAGAAACCATGGCATTAGACCTATAGCCATGGTTAGAAACCATGGTAATAGACTTATATCCATTGTTAGAAACCGTGGCTATAGGGTCTAAAAAACCATAAAAAATGGCCCCCACCCCCTGAATAGCCCCCCCTTGCGGTAGCCCACCCCCTATAGACCCCTTCCTCCTGGAAACTAGACACAACCACCCAACATAACCCCCTGGACAACCCCCCTGCAAAGCCCGCCTCCTGGATAGACTCTGGACACCCCCTAGACAGACCCTAGACACCTCCCCCTAGACCCTGGACACCACCAAACAGATCCTAGAAACCCCCCAGATAGACCCTGGACACTCCCCTAGATAGACCCAGGATACCCCCTAGACCCTGGACACCCCTAGACCCTGGAAAGATCCCCCTGGATAGCCCAGACCTCCACTCCCCTGGACAGCCACCCCCAACCTCCTAGACAGACACTGGAACCCCCCAGAACCTGGACACCCCCACACCCCCAGACCCTAGACACCCCCATACCCTAGACAGATCCCCCTGGATAGCCCAGGCCTCCACTCCCCTGGACAACCACCACCACCCTCCTAGATAGACCATGGAACCCTACCAGAACATGGACACCCCCAAACACCCCAGTCCTGCCCCCACCCTGCCCATTTCCCCTCCCCCTTGCCCCGGCCAGCCCCCACTTGCCCCACCCTACCATCCCCCACTTACAACCCCTACCAGCCCCCTCCCCCTGCCAGTTTCCCCCCTGCCCCTTTGCGAGTCCCCTCAAAATTAAATCATACACAAAAGCTACTTACATAATAAGAATTAAACAATTCCAAATATAAAAAAAACACATAACTACTCTTACATGAGTCTCCCTATAAGACAAACTATAAAAGAAGTCTGGAACAAGCTCAAAAGTCCATACAAAACAAGGTAGAACATAGTAGTGTCCATCCCCTAAAATTATGGTATACCAAAACATCTTAGAATATTCACAAAGAATATCACTCAAAAAAGAAGAATAGTGAAGCCCCCTGCTAGACCCCCCTGGATAGCAACCCCCCCTACTGGACCCCCCTGGACCACAGCCCCCCTGCTGGACCCCCCTTGCACCACCCATGCTAAACACCCCCCTTGCACCCCTACTGAACACCACCCCTGCACAGCTGCCACCACCCGCCCTGCTGGACCCCCTGGATAGCATCCCCCCACCTCCCCTACTAGAACCCCCTGGACAGCAGCCCCAACCCCACTGGACCACAACCCCATCCCCTGGATAGCCCCCCTCGACAGCCCCCCTGCTGGACAACAACCCTCCCACATCCCTTTCACATATCCTAGAGTAGCCCGTGCACTATAATCACGTTAAAAATAAAATCTCACATGATGAGGAAAGAAAGAAATCCAGGCTGCCCAAGGCTGTTTCAAAATCCATAAGTACATGCATGAAGAGTCCATCTAGACATGGCGCTAAATTGGAAAGGAAAAACTGGTTGAAAAAACATTCTCAACCCAACAGCTCACATTTAGGAGCAAGGACATGCACCTTAATCCCTAATTATTTATAATTTTGGTGTTATTAGTTTTCCATACAATGCAGGGAATTGAAGGTGAAACTAGTTCTCAAGAGGAGAGAAAATGAAGGGAAGTAAGCTCGAATAACTATTCGATATCTGAAAAAAAGTCACCATATTGGTATGATTTATCAAATGGTATTCCAAAGAACATCAGAGGGAAAGATCTGCCTTTATGGAGTGAAGATAGTGTGTCTCCTTGATGGGTAGATGAGTGGAGAAGACCCTTGAGAAGCTGTCAGACTTATTTATTCCCTGCAAATATGGAATTTCTGGAAAGTGCCTGAAAAAATAATTGATGAGGAATTCATTTCTCTTATCCCTGTTAATGACTGAATAAAGTCTGATATTAAGGGGGAGAAATTGAATTAATCAATGACAAGAATTTTAGGAAATTTGAGATCTCAAAAATGATTTCTAAAACCAAATACATGTACTTGAATGTTTTAAACATGTGTATTGAGATAAGTGCAAGATCTTAGGTTGTAATTCCAAAAAGAATGAAGATATCAATTGGAATCATTTGGTTTCAACTTGAGGACATCTGAACAGCCCCTAAATGAGTCATGTAAATTAGAAATAGTTGGTTTCATGTTCACACCCCTACCCCCTGCACACCCACCCCTGCCCCCCCTGCACACCCCACCCTTGACTCCCTTGAAAATATTGGTATAATTTATCAAATTTAATTCCAAAGAACATCATAAGGAAAGATCAGCCATTATGGAGTGAAGATAGTGTGTCTCCTCATTAGGGAGATGAGTGGAGAAGACCCTTGAGAAGCTGACAGACTTATTTATTCCATGAAAATATGGAATTTCTGGAAAGTGATTGAAAAAATCATTGATGAGGAATTCATTTCTGTCATCCTTGTTAATGATCAAATAAAGTCTGATATTAAGGTGGAGAAATTGAATTAATCAATGAAAATAATTTGAGGAAATTATAGATTTCAAGGATGATTTCTAAAACCTACTACATGTACTTGAATGTTTTCAACATGTGTAATGAGATGAGTGAAAAATCTTAGGTTATAATTCCAAAAAGAATGAAGATATCAGTTTGCATCATTCCGTTTCAACTTGAGGACATCTGAACATCCCTAAATGAGTCTTGGGAATTAGAATCAGTTGGTATCATGGTCACACCCCTGCCCCCCTGCACACCCCACCCCTGCCCCCCGTGCACACACCCCCTGCCCCCCTACACACCCCACCCCTGCCCCCCTGCACACCCCACCCATGCCACCCCGCACATCTTGGTATGATTTATCAAATTGTATTCCAAATAACATTAGAAGGAATGATCATCCTTGATAGAGTGAATATAGTGTGTCTCCTCAATGGGGAGATGAGTGGAGAAGACCCTTGAGAAGCTGGCAGACTTATTTATTCCATGAAAATCTGGAATTTCTAGAACGTTCTTGAAAAAATAATTGATGAGGTATAAATTTCTCTCATACCAGTTAATGACTAAATAAAGTCTGATATTAAGGGGGGATAAATTGAATTAATCAATGACAAGAAGTTGAGGAAATTTGAGATCTCAAGGCTATTTTCTAAAACCTTCTACATGTACTTGAATGTTTTCAACATGTGTATTGAGATGAGTGCAAGCTCTCAGGTTTTAATTCCAAAAATAATGAAGATATCAATTGGCATCATTTGGTTTTAACTTGAGGACATCTGAACCACCCCTAAATGAGTCATGGGAATTAGAATCAGTTGGTATCATGTTCACACCCCCCCCCCCCCCCCGCACACCCCACCGCGGCCCCCCATGCACATACACCCTTCCACCCCTACACTCCCCACCCCTCCCCCTACAGACCACACCCTACACCTCTGCACACCCCACCCCTGCCCCCCTGCAAACCCCACCCCTCCCCCCTACACATCTTGGTATGATTTATCAAATGGTATTCCAAAGAACATCTTATGGAAATATCTTCATTGATCGAGTGAAGATAGTTTGTCTCCTTGATTGGAAGATGATTGGAGAAGACCCTTGAGATGTTTCCAGACTTATTAATTCCATGAAAATATAGAATTTCTAGAATGTGCTTGAAAGAATCATTAATGAGGTATGAATTTCTATCATCCCTGTTAATGACCGAATAAAGTCTGATATTAAGGGGGAGAAATTGAATTAAGCAATGACAAGAAGTTGAGGATGTTTTAGATCTCAAGGATGATTTCTAAAACCTACTACATGTACATGAATGTTTTGAACATGTTTATTGGGATGACTGCAAGATCTGAGGTTGTAATTCTAAAAAGAATGAAGATATCAATTGGAATCATTTGGTTTCAACTTGAGGACATCTGAAGAGCCCCTAAATGAGTCATGGGAATTAGAATCAGTTGGTATCATGTTCACAGCCCTTCCCCCTGCACACCCCACCCCTACACCCCGTGCACACACCCCCTGCCCCCCCTGCACACCCCACCCCCTGCCCCCCTACACACCCCACCCCTGTCCCCTACACATCTTGGTATGATTTATCAAATGGTATTCAAAATAACATCAGAATGAATGATATACCTTTATGGAGTGGGGATAGTGTGTCTCCTCGATGTGGATATGAGTGGAGAAGACCCTTGAAAAGATGCCAGACTTATTTATTCCATGCAAATCTGGAATTTGTGGAAAGTGCTTGAAAAAATCATGGATGAGGTATGCATTTCTCTCATCCCTGTTAATGACCGAATAAAGTCTAATATTAAGGGGGATAAATTGAATTAATCAATGACAAGAAGTTGAGGAAATTTGAGATCTCAAGGCTGATTTCTAAAACCTGCTACATGTACTTGAATGTTTTCAACATGTGTATTGAGATGGGTGAATGATCCCGGGTTTTAATTTTAAAAATAATGAAGATATCAACTGGCATCATTTGGTTTCAACATGAGGACATTTGAGTAGCCCCTAAATGAGTCATGGGAATTAGAATTAGTTGGTATCATGCACACACCCCCTGTCCCCCTGCACACCCCACCCCTTCCCCCCTTACACACACCCCTTTCCCCCTTGCACACCACACCCCTGCCCCCCTTGCACACTCCCCCTGCCCTTTGGACCCCCACCCCTGCAAAGAACATCAGAAGGAAAGATATGCCTTGATGGAGTGAAGATAGTGTGTCTCCTTGATGGGGAGATGAGTGGAGAAGACCCTTGAAAAGCTTCCAGACTTATTTATTCCATAGAAATCTAGAATTTCTATAAAGTGAATGAAAAAATCATTGATGAGGTATGCATTTCTATCATCCATGTTAATGACTGAATAAAGTATGATATTAAGGGGGAGAAATTGAAATAATCAATGACAAGAAGTTGAGAAAATTTGATATCTCAAGGCTGATTTCTAAAACCTGCTACATGTACTTGAATTTTTTCAACATGTGTATTGAGATGAGTGCAAGATATCAGGTTGAAATTCAAAAAAGAATGAAGATATCAATTTGCATCATTTGGTTTCAACTTGAGGACTTCTAAACAGCCCCTAAACGAGTCATGGGATTTAGAATCAGTTAGTATCATGCACACACACCCTGCCCCCTTGCACACCCCACCCATGCCCCCTTGCTCACCCCACCCCTGCCCCCTCCCCCTACACACCCCACCCCTGAAAAGAAAATCAGAAGGAAATATATGCCTTGATGGAGTGAAGATAGTGTGTCTCCTTGATGGGGAGATGATTGGATAAGACCCTTGAAAAGCTGCCAGACTTATTTATTACATGGATACTTTTTGGGGAAAAGAGGGATCAGGCAAGGGGATCCACTTTCGCATTTCCTCTTTGTTATTTTCATGGAGTTTTTCTCACACATCCTAGAATGAAAGAGGCTTTGGGATGGTGTAGTGGGTGGTGCAGGTGGGGAGGCAGGCTGCAGGGGGATTTCAGGGGTCTCGTGCGGGCTGGAAGAGGTGGCAAGGGGCTGGTGTGGGCTAGATTAAAGGTGGTTGGGGGTGTTTTTCAGGTGGGAGAGGGCTGTCATGAGTGTTTTTTAGGAGGCTGCGGGGTGGTGGCTAGTGTGGTGGCTGGTGTGGCATGGATTGCAGGTGGATGGGGGATGCTGCGGGCTCGAATGCCGGTGGAAGAGGGCTGGAATGCTAGTGGAAGGGGACTGGTTGCAGGTGCTGGGGTGATGGTGTGGGCTGATTCGAAGGTGGAAGGGGGGCTGTTGTTGGGTGGAATGATAGTGGCAGCGGGCCCAAATAAAGGTGGAAGGGGGATAGTGTGGGATGGATGTGGCTAGATCAGGGCCAAATCATGAAATTGCTGTGGCGTGATCGTGGCGTGACCGCAGTGTGAGCGCAGCGTGTCAGCCCTGTCTAACGACATCCGTGGGGCAGCATCTTCCGACTAAGAGCGAAGGGAGTGGGAGGATGTGGGGAAACATTCCGGCCATCACCCCGCCGATAGAAATTGTGATTATTCAGTCTCAACATTGATCACAAGACTCATGGAATACTATCACTGTGAACTACCAGAGGTTGTCATCCTAGAGCCGGGCCAAGCCACGGCGTGACCACGGTGTGGTGGCCTGGTCCAGCGACATCTGCGGGGCAGCATCTTCCCTATAGGAGAAAAGGGAGCGGGAGGAGGCGGGGAAACATTCTGGAAGTCGCCCAGTAGGTAGAAATTGTGATTATTCGGTCTCAACATTGATAACAAGACTCATGGAATACTATCACTGTGAACCACCATGGGGTGTCATCCTGGAGTATGGCCAAATCACGACATTATCGCAGCATGACCGCAGAGTGGCCATGACATGACCGCGGTGTGTTGGCTCGGTCCTACGACATCCGCGGGGCTGCATCTTCTGGTCAAGAGTGATGGGAGTGAGAGGAGGCTGAGCCAAATTCCGGCCGTCACCCCACCAGTAGAAATTATGATTAGTCAGTCTCAACATTGATCAAAAGACTCATGAAATACTATTATTGCGAACTGCCTCGGTTTATCATCCTGGAGCAGTGCCAAATCACAGCGTGACCATGACGTGACACAGCGTGATCGCAGTGTGACTGCGGCACGACCGGGGCGTGACCATGTGTCACGAACCGCCTTCACCAAAAGGAGGGAAGGGTCAGCAGGTTGCCAGGCCCTTCCTTCTTCGAGTTGAAGGAGAGATAATGACCCCCGAAACCCGCCTTCAATAGGTCCCGGAGTGGCGACTAGCACCAAGGGTATAGGGAGTTCTCACAAATGGAAGGCATTACCCTTTTTATTTTATAGGATCGAAAGATAAGGAGGAGAAAACCCAACAACACCAAGATAGAAAGAAAAGTAAAGCCAAAAGTAAACCATTCCCACATGTATGTTTAAACAGTTTACAACAAAGTACAAGTACAAAAGAAAAAGAAGCTCTCAAGTACAATACCAAAAGAAAACAAAGGTACGACAAAAGCGACAACTCCAACTGTCCGACTAATAGGGTCCCGCGCAGCCCTGGTAGTCCTCCTGGAAACCTGAAAGTAAACGTAGGGTGAGCATACAAGTACACTCAGTAGGGAAAACCAAGACTCTCGTGCACAAGTGGGGGAACGTACTAAAGTCCCGTGAGAAAGAGTAAACCAAACACCTAACAAGGCAACTATCCATCCCAAGCCTCACCAAGGTTCGCTCCCCAAATAACGCAAGTCAAGTAATATATATATAAGAGCACATCGATGTTTGGGTACCCCGCGCCACTTTCCCACTGGTTATTGAGACATCCTACGCATCAGACCAATCCCGCCATTCTCACCGCAGTCCCACTGCCACACCCGCCCGCACACACCTGGGCCACAACCACACGCAGTCCCACTGCCAAATCCCGCCCGCACACACCTGGGCCACAACCACACGCAGTCCCACTTCCAAATCCCGCCCGCACACACCTGGGCCTCAACTGTCACAAGTAACCATGCCTGCAAACACCTAGGCCAGAACAACCACCGCTACGCCCGAAGACACCTGGGCTAAAGAATCCACTGCCACGCCCGAAAACACCTGGGCCTCATCCCGAAGACACTTGGGAAACCACCTTCCGCACACACCTAGCCAACCACCACAACACCCTGCCCGATGGTTCTTGTGCTAATAATGGACTTCAGGCCATCACAGCCTGCCCGAAGGTACTTGGGCTATCCGGGAAAGGGAGCAGAAAAGGAGCTAATAACCAGCCACTAAGTATAGTGTTGGGAAAAACACCCTTCCCCCATAAATGGGGGTGTTCGGCACTAAGTGCTCAACTTGGGTGGGGCGCGAATAAGAAACAAAAAGCTACAAGTATAGATATAGGTAACAAACACTCACCCAAAACTTAGGTTTTCCTAGCCAACCTACAGGACACAATACCACAACGCCCGAGTCACAATTCGCGACCCTTGCCCACAAAACCATTTGTCCCATTCTTGTTTCACGTTCAGTCAATTGTTCAATTAATTTTAAGCACTACTGGGCAACTACCATAAGCATAACCAAGGAAAACGTCAAGCATAGATCAACCAAAACACTCACACCTGGTTCTGTCAACAGAGGATCTCTCCCCAGTTTGTGATAAAAACCCACAACCACTGAAACCATGCCAACAGGAGATCCCATCCCCCAAATTCACACAGCCACCGAGAGTATAAAAAGAACGGGGGATCCCATCCCCTCCCACATTTCCAGCAAACGGCCCGAAGGGAAAACAACCAACAACCACTACCAACACGAGTCAGGGATTTTCAGATTTAAACGACTTAACACACTCCATGATTTCAAAATTCCATGTGTTCTATCCGTTAGTTATCACAAAAGGGTTGATCCTGGTGCTTTCAATTATTCAGCCGGGTATACGTGATTAACCAATTTCACAGCAGGAGTTCACAATTTCAGCAACCCATTTAAAACATCACGAGGGGATTCAAGTGCACACACACGACCACCAACGGCCTCAATTTTCAGAAAACATAGACCAGTACAACAAAAGGGATGATCACTAGATAAAGCATAAACAACGATCACAACCCCTCCCCTTCTTTCTTTAGAACTTCGTTTAGTATCTCCATTAGGGTTTGGTTCAACCAATTTCATAGGAACAAAAGTAACGCCCACCCCGCATGATACACAAAAGTGAGAGACGAGAGAAATTCCCTACCTGTTGATGGATGATCGACGTTTAGGCCGGGGGCGCGGAACTTTACGGATAACGACGCGGCGGTCCCGATGCACCAGAAGAGTCACGATCGAAGAAGGGGGAAAACCACGGCCTAACCCTTAATTATAAGGGCTGGGGACGGTTGAGATGAAAACACAAAACCACGGAAGAAGAGGGAGTCGTGGGTTGACCACGTGGCTTGACTCATCATTAATGGCGCTGGGTGGTTTTAACTGACCCATGAATTAATGAAGCATTTAATAAAGACCTTTGCGCGCGTTTCGGATTTCCAAGATATTTTTAGCAAGGAAGAATAGGGTTTAAAACCCTATTTGCGAAAAAGGAACATTACTGGAACAACTTGGCAGGGCCGGTCTCACCGATCGGTCTCACCGATCGGTCTCGCCGATCGGTCTCACCGATCGGTCTCACCGATCGGTGTCACCGATCGGTCTCACCGATCGGTTTCACCGATCCGTCTCACCGATCGGTTTCACCGATCCGTCTCACCGATCGGTGTCACCGATCGGTCTCGCCGATCGGTCTCACCGATCGGTCTCACCGATCGGTGTCACCGATCGGTCTCGCCGATCGGTGTCACCGATCGGTCTCGCCGATCGGTCTCACCGATCGGTCTCACCGATCGGTCTCACCGATCGGTCTCACCGATCGGTACCCCGCAAGGAAACCGGATTTTTGGCAAAGGAAGGGACTAAGGGGGTTCTGGGTCTTCACATCAGATACCTCTTAAACGATTCTCGTCCTCGAGAATCAAACAAACTAGAAGGAAAGAGAGGATCCGAACAACCATCTTCGAAGATACCTCTTAGGAGTGGACCCCCGCTAGTTGGAAATACTCCCTGTCATGAACCAAGCATCACACCACGCCAAACCGCCCGGTCATGTGGGTTTGGGGAGTTCCCCTCCCCCATGTCAAGATATTATCCGCTTTGGGCGGCACTGACTCGCCCGCACGGGTTTAATCGCATCCACCTTAATGCGTCCTGATTAGGGGTCGGGTTTCCCCTTCCCTTCAACCGGGGCTTCCCACACAAAACAGAGGGAAGGAACCTAGCACATTTCATAGCCAAAAAGGTCAAACGTTCTGTCACAACAGGCACCAAGAGTTCAAAACTCAGAACAACTCGGGGTATTGGGCACGCATCTGTGCTTCCCTCTCCCACGTACTCTCTTCGAGGCCGCCATGTCTCCACAACACACGAACCAGGCCGACGGTTCGTCCACGGAGCACTTTCTCCTTGCGATCCTCGATTCTGACTGGCCGTTCCTCGAAGGTCGCGTCTCCTCCCACGTCTAGCTCTCCCCAGTTGATGACATGAGAGTCATCATGTAAGTACTGACGAAGCTGGGAGACATGGAAGACGTCATGGACCCTCTCCAACTGAGGTGGTAGGGCCAGCTGATATGCCACCTCGCCAACTCGCCTCAGCACCTCGAAAGGTCCGATGAACCTAGGGGAGAGCTTACTCCCCTTTCCGAACCTCCGCTGCCCCCGTCGAGGGGAAACCTTCAAAAACACATGATCTCCCACCTCGAACTTCAGGGGCCTCCTCCGACGATCAGCATAAGATTTCTGCCGATCCTGAGCTGCTTTCATCCTCTCCCGCACTAGCTGGACCTTCTCCGTGGTGCTCTGCACTACTTCTGGTCCAAGAGTACCAGTCTCACCAACCTCTGCCCAGCATAAGGGTGAACGACATGGTCTTCCATACAAAGCCTCAAAAGGAGCCATGCCGATAGTAGAGTGAAAACTGTTGTTGTAGGCAAACTCTACTAAAGGCAAGTGTCGTACCCATGATCCCCCGAAATCCAGAACACATGCTCGCAGCATGTCCTCCAAAGTCTGGATAGTCCGCTCTGTCTGCCCATCAGTCTGAGGGTGAAAAGCAGTGCTAAGGCGTAGTTGGGTGCCAAAAGCATGCTGTAACCCCTTCCAGACTCGTGAGGTGAATCGAGTGTCCCGATCCGAGACGATCGTTTTCGGAACTCCATGCAAACGCACCACCTCATCCACGTACCTCTGTGCTAAGGTACTCACGGGTCCCGAATCCTTGATAGCCAAGAAGTGAGCAGATTTTGTCAATCGATCCACCACTACCCAGATAGCATCATGCCCGCCCTGAGCTCTAGGTAGTCCCGTGACGAAGTCCATTGAGACGTCGTCCCACTTCCACTCAGGAACATCTAGAGGATGCAACAGACCACCAGGAACACGGTGTTCAGCCTTCACCTGCTGACACACCAGGCATTTAGCCACGAACTCTGCCACTGCCCGTTTCACCCCGGGCCACCAAAACTGTCCCCTCAGGCCTCGGTACATTTTCGAAACACCCGGATGTACCGCCAAGGCTGAGCTATGGAACTCATGAAGGACTTCATCACGCATCACCTCTGGAACAAACAACCTCCGATGAAAGAGCATCCGATGTCGGCTGTCCTCCGACCATCCTTCCGGGGCGTTCCCCTGATCGACACGATCCCGCAACACTTCTACCTCAGGATCTCCCCACTGAGACTCTTCCACTTGCTGCAACAAGGAGGACTGTACCGTCATCTGAAACAAACAACCTCTAGTACCTTCCACCCTTGCATCCAAGTGCAAGGCAGCCAACTCCCCCATTGCCTTCCAAGCATCAGCAGATTCCCGAACCACCTCCTGATGCGGCTTCCTGCTCAGGGCATCAGCCACAACGTTTCCCTTACCTTCAGTGTATGAGATCTCAAAGTCGTAGTCCTGGAGAAACTCGACCCACCTCCGCTGTCGCAAGTTCAAGTCACGCTGGGAGAAGATATAGCGCAAGCTTTTGTGGTCGGTGAAGACCACAAAGCGCTCCCCAAAGAGGTAATGTCGCCACAGCTTTAATGCGAACACCACCGCTGCAAGCTCCAGGTCATGGGTGGCATAGTTCCGCTCATGGGGGCGTAGCTGCCTGGACCCGTAGGAGATCACCCCTTGTCGCTGCATCAATACGCACCCCAGGTCCTGTCCTGAAGCATCACAGAATACCTCATAGGCCATCCCTTCTTCTGGCAACCTCAACACTGGGGCACTAACCAGTTTTTCTTTTAGGTAGCTGAAGGACGACTCACATTGCTCGCTCCACATGAAAACTTGGTCCTTCTTGGTCAAAGCCGTCAAAGGGGCTGCTACCCGGGAGAAGTTGGGTACGAATCTCCGGTAGTAGCCTGCCAGTCCAAGGAAACTCCGAACTTCCGCCACATTCTTGGGTGCTGCCCAAGAAACAATTGCCTCAACCTTTGATGGGTCGACTGCTACTCCCTGCTCAGACACTACATGTCCAAGGAAGTGCACTTCTCGCGCCCAGAACTTGCACTTTGACAACTTCCCATAGAGCTGGTGCTGTCGTAGGACCTTCAAAACTGTCCTCAGGTGCTCTGCATGGTCCTCTTCTGACTTTGAATAGATCAGGATATCGTCGATGAACACCACCACAAACCGATCCAGGTACTCCCGAAAGATGGAGTTCATAAGCCCCATGAACACGGCCGGGGCGTTCGTAACACCAAAGGGCATGACCACGAACTCGAAGTGCCCATACCTGCACCTGAACGCCGTCTTCGGGACGTCGCTATCCTTCACCCTCAGCTGGTGGTACCCGGATCGCAGGTCGATCTTCGAGAACCATCCTGCCCCCTTCAGCTGGTCGAAAAGATCATCTATCCTCGGAAGAGGGTAGCGGTTCTTGATTGTTACCTGATTCAGCCTCCTGTAATCAATGCATAACCTGAGGCCACCATCTGCCTTCTTCGCAAACAAGACTGGGGCACCCCACGGTGATGCACTTGGACGAACATAACCCCTCTTCATCAGATCGTCAATCTGTATCCGCAACTCCCGTAGCTCCGAAGGTGCCATCCGGTAAGGAGCCATCGAGATTGGTCGAGAGCCGGGCTGCAGGTCTATCCCGAACTCGATATCACGTCGAGGGGGTAGAGTCGTCACCTCCTCAGGAAAGACGTCCATAAATTCACGAACGATCTCTGGTACTTCCACCATTTCCGCATCTGTTGATTCTATCGTCAGTTCGGTCAACAAGGAGAGGAGAGGTTCCTCCCTCCTGTTTCCCTTCGGACAGCTCCGCTCGCCGGTGAAAGTAACATGTTGGCCGTCCAAACCGGAGAACACCACCCTCCTTTGGAAACAGTCGATGACGGCGCACACAGAAAATAGCCAGTCGATGCCTAGGATGACATCGTACGGCCGAATCTGTAGCAGAAGGAGGTCCTTAACCGACTGATGTGGCCCCAACATCAGTCTACATCCCCGACAAACGAACAGCAAGTCGGTCTGACCTCCAACTGGTGTGCTTAACACCAGGGGCACTGGAAGTCTCTCGGCATCTAGACCCAAGGCGCGGGCTAGACTGGGTGCAACAAAGGAGTGCGAAGCTCCGGTATCGAACAAAGCATAAGCAAGAGTGCTAAACACACTGATCGTACCTCGAACAACCTCTGGCCCTGCTGGAACTGTTGCTTCTGCGGCGTGTAACTGTCCACGCCCAGCTCCCCTACCCCTCGGCTGTCGGCCACCTCCCCGACCACGCCCTGGTCGAGGTCCCTGGGGAGCGCCCTGAGGTCGGCCTCCCCCTCCTATGTCTGTCTGCGGAGGAGCGGGAGCTCGCTGTCCCTGCTGCTGCTGCTGGAAGGGTCTGGCTGGGAACTGCTGCTGCTGTGGCGGATGCTGGGGATGACTGCCACTGCTGTACTGCACCTGATCGGGGCACTGACTCCGAAGATGTCCAGGGCTCCCGCAGATGAAGCACCGTGGTCCCGAGCCCGAAGGGAAAGAACGTGGGCCAGGGGATCGAAACTGAAACTGCTGCGGCCTGCTCCCTGCGGGTCGGAACCTGGAGGGTCCCGATGCTGGGGGCCTGGTGCTGACGGCCTTCCCCTTCGATGGTCCCAGCTGGATCCCTTCTCGTGACAGTCCGCCTAGAGTGTGCATCCTTTCCACCACTTCGGCCTTCTTCTGAACCTCTAAGTATGTCGGAATGGTAAAGGGAGTAACAGCATACTGGAGGGAGGGTCGGAGCGCCTCCTCCAAACGTCTTGCCCGAGACTCCTCATCGGGAAAGAGGTCTGGAGCAAAACGCAGGAGGTCCTTGAACTTGATTCCAAGTTCCCTCACAGACATGCTCCCCTGCTGGAGGGAGAGTAGCTCCTGTCTCTTCTCCGCCTTCATTGTCGAGGAGAGAAACTCCGCCCGGAACTCCTTCTCGAATTCCGCCCAAGCAACCTCAGACTCTTTCCTACTCCCCAGGTGAAGCATCCACCACTGACGTGACGCTCCTCGCATCTGGCTAACAGCCAGAGGAACCCAGTACTCTGTCGGGGCCCGAATCAGGCCGAAGGCTATGACTAGCTCCTCCAGCCAGCCTTCCGTCTTCATGTCGGAGGTGCTGCCCTCATATTTCTCGAGGGCCTGTCGCTGAAAGGCTCGAAGAGTCTTCTGCCACCGGTCGTCCTCTTCCTCCCGATCAGCTCTCTGCTGATTGGCCAAGGTAGTCTCAGGAGTCTCGATCGCCTGTACCACACGTGGTCGCCTTCCAGGTGCCATAGCTGCAAGGTAACCAAGGAATGCCTAAGCCCAGTAGTGCAAAGAAAACCGTTCTCAAAACTTATTAAGATTTAATTTATTCTTAATTTCCCAAGACATCCCAGAAACACAAGAACACAAGTCATTTATGATGCATGTACCTTTCCTAGGGTCTCTACCCTGCAATCAGTGTGGCTTCACTTGGTCGTTCGGTAGGTCCAGAGTCCTTGCATCGGATCACGGGGGGCCCTAAAATCCCGTGTCCTAGCCGGTCCTCCCTGGCCTATTTCACGCACCAAGGTCACCCAACGCTGTTGCCTTACCATCCCATGAAATCCTCACTGTGCCTAACTCCAGACTCCGTCCTATCTCTCAACCTCCCTTTGATACCATTCTGTCACGACCCGCCTTCACCAAAAGGAGGGAAGGGTCAGCAGGTTGCCAGGCCCTTCCTTCTTCGAGTTGAAGGAGAGATAATGACCCCCGAAACCCGCCTTCAATAGGTCCCGGAGTGGCGACTAGCACCAAGGGTATAGGGAGTTCTCACAAATGGAAGGCATTACCCTTTTTATTTTATAGGATCGAAAGATAAGGAGGAGAAAACCCAACAACACCAAGATAGAAAGAAAAGTAAAGCCAAAAGTAAACTATTCCCACATGTATGTTTAAACAGTTTACAACAAAGTACAAGTACAAAAGAAAAAGAAGCTCTCAAGTACAATACCAAAAGAAAACAAAGGTACGACAAAAGCGACAACTCCAACTGTCCGACTAATAGGGTCCCGCGCAGCCCTGGTAGTCCTCCTGGAAACCTGAAAGTAAACGTAGGGTGAGCATACAAGTACACTCAGTAGGGAAAACCAAGACTCTCGTGCACAAGTGGGGGAACGTACTAAAGTCCCGTGAGAAAGAGTAAACCAAACACCTAACAAGGCAACTATCCATCCCAAGCCTCACCAAGGTTCGCTCCCCAAATAACGCAAGTCAAGTAATATATATATAAGAGCACATCGATGTTTGGGTACCCCGCGCCACTTTCCCACCGGTTATTGAGACATCCTACGCATCAGACCAATCCCGCCATTCTCACCGCAGTCCCACTGCCACACCCGCCCGCACACACCTGGGCCACAACCACACGCAGTCCCACTGCCAAATCCCGCCCGCACACACCTGGGCCACAACCACACGCAGTCCCACTGCCAAATCCCGCCCGCACACACCTAGGCCTCAACTGTCACAAGTAACCATGCCTGCAAACACCTAGGCCAGAACAACCACCGCTACGCCCGAAGACACCTGGGCTAAAGAATCCACTGCCACGCCCGAAAACACCTGGGCCTCATCCCGAAGACACTTGGGAAACCACCTGCCGCACACACCTGGCCAACCACCACAACACCCTGCCCGATGGTTCTTGGGCTAATAATGGACTTCAGGCCATCACAGCCTGCCCGAAGGTACTTGGGCTATCCGGGAAAGGGAGCAGAAAAGGAGCTAATAACCAGCCACTAAGTATAGTGTTGGGAAAACACCCTTCCCCCATAAATGGGGGTGTTCGGCACTAAGTGCTCAACTTGGGTGGGGCGCGAATAAGAAACACAAAGCTACAAGTATAGATATAGGTAACAAACACTCACCCAAAACTTAGGTTTTCCTAGCCAACCTACAGGACACAATACCACAACGCCCGAGTCACAATTCGCGACCCTTGCCCACAAAACCATTTGTCCCATTCTTGTTTCACGTTCAGTCAATTGTTCAATAAATTTTAAGCACTACTGGGCAACTACCATAAGCATAACCAAGGAAAACGTCAAGCATAGATCAACCAAAACACTCACACCTGGTTCTGTCAACAGAGGATCTCTCCCCAGTTTGTGATAAAAACCCACAACCACTGAAACCATGCCAACAGGAGATCCCATCCCCCAAATTCACACAGCCACCGAGAGTATAAAAAGAACGGGGGATCCCATCCCCTCCCACATTTCCAGCAAACGGCCCGAAGGGAAAACAACCAACAACCACTACCAACACGAGTCAGGGATTTTCAGATTTAAACGACTTAACACACTCCATGATTTCAAAATTCCATGTGTTCTATCCGTTAGTTATCACAAAAGGGTTGATCCTGGTGCTTTCAATTATTCAGCCGGGTATACGTGATTAACCAATTTCACAGCAGGAGTTCACAATTTCAGCAACCCATTTAAAACATCACGAGGGGATTCAAGTGCACACACACGACCACCAACGGCCTCAATTTTCAGAAAACATAGACCAGTACAACAAAAGGGATGATCACTAGATAAAGCATAAACAACGATCACAACCCCTCCCCTTCTTTCTTTAGAACTTCGTTTAGTATCTCCATTAGGGTTTGGTTCAACCAATTTCATAGGAACAAAAGTAACGCCCACCCCGCATGATACACAAAAGTGAGAGACGAGAGAAATTCCCTACCTGTTGATGGATGATCGACGTTTAGGCCGGGGGCGCGGAACTTTACGGATAACGACGCGGCGGTCCCGATGCACCAGAAGAGTCACGATCGAAGAAGGGGGAAAACCACGGCCTAACCCTTAATTATAAGGGCTGGGGACGGTTGAGATGAAAACACAAAACCACGGAAGACGAGGGAGTCGTGGGTTGACCACGTGGCTTGACTCATCATTAATGGCGCTGGGTGGTTTTAACTGACCCACGAATTAATGAAGCATTTAATTAAGACCTTTGCGCGCGTTTCGGATTTCCAAGATATTTTTAGCAAGGAAGAATAGGGTTTAAAACCCTATTTGCGAAAAAGGAACATTACTGGAACAACATGGCAGGGCCGGTCTCACCGATCGGTGTCACCGATCGGTCTCGCCGATCGGTCTCACCGATCGGTCTCACCGATCGGTCTCACCGGTCGGTCTCACCGATCGGTCTCACCGATCGGTGTCACCGATCGGTCTCACCGATCGGTACCCCGCAAGGAAACTGGATTTTTGGCAAAGGAAGGGACTAAGGGGGTTCTGGGTCTTCACACCATGGCATGACCGGGGCGTGACCGTGGCGTGACCACGGCGTGACCGCAGCCTGACGGTGACGTGACCGCGGCGTGACCGTAGCGTGACTGCAACGTGACCGCGGCCTGACCGCAAGGTGACCTTGGCTTGTTGGCCCGGTCCAGCGACATCCGCAGGGCCGCATCTTCCATCCAGGAGCAAAGGGAGTGGGAGGAGGCAGGGAACCATTCCGGTCATCACCCTGCCAGCAGAAATTGTGATTAGTCACTCTCAACATTGATCACAAGACTCATGGAATACTATCACTGCAAACTGCTATGGGGTGTTGTCCTCGAGCAGGGCCAAATCACGGTATGACTACGGCATGACCGTGGCGTGACCACGGCGTGACCGCGGCGTGACTGCGGTGTGACCACGGCATGACCGCGGTGTCACCGCGGTGTGACCACGACATGTTGTCCAGATCCAGCGACATCCGCGGGGTAGCATCTTCCGTTCAGGAGCGAAGGGAGTGTGAGGAGGTGGGGCAACATTCCGACCGTCGCCCTGTCAACAGATGATAGAACAAATCATCTATTTAATATGCTATAACAAGGTATTTCCAGAGAATGTTGTAGCAAGCAGCACAATGACGCAATGTCTAATGGAAAAAAATGACGTAAAATAATCATACACCCTACACAAACCATTTAAAAATTCATTCACTTTTCCTAAACATGGAAATTTTATTTATAATATTCAAATCGTGAAAAGAGAAGTGTCATGGTCAAGGCATTTGCCTACTGGGGAAATTTCATTTGAGTTAAACATGTTTGATAAGCCAATTTATATTATTCAAAGAAAAAAAACTAACTAGCCACAAAACAAACACCAACAAGAGGCATATGAAAGACTCAAACCAAATCTAAACATGACACAAATAACTATCACTACTCTTTGGTTTAGAAGACAGCTCACCTCCGTTGGAGGGGTTTTATTATAAAATCATGACATTTATTTATCACAAAATTCATTTAATTATATTTAACATTTATTCTAAAACTCATTCATCATAACTCAAATGCTATAATTTATGCCGCTAGATCAACATAACTATCACTGCAAGTTTTCGAAGACAGCGCACCTCCGTTGGAGGGGTTTTATTATAAAAACATGACTTTATTTAACAAATGAAACAATTATATTAAAGAAAACTTATTCTAGATCTGCAATTAAATATAATTAAGTATAATTAAGAAAGAATCTAAATTCAATTTAAAGCATTCTTGAATTAAAGAGGCTAGAAAAGGGATCCTACCTCAAGGTGGAACCAAACCGTCCACTTTGGATCTTGGAGCTTTATAACTAAAAGTTGATGCTCCCCCACTGGATATATGAATCTTCACACACATGCAAGGACACCTAGCCCCTATGCACACACCTGCATGACAATGAGCATGTGCAAGTGGATCCTTCCACACTTGATTATATGCATATAACAGTCTCCACTCACCTGCGAATGCATTTATATATATATATATATACATGGGCACACATAGCCCCATACATGCATAATCAATGCCATGACTATTTATATCTGACTTTATTTGTAGGTTCATAACTAATTATAGTTGTGATAAATGGAAAGTTATACCTTCTCAAGAAATTCCCAATGCGCAAGACGTAGTCAATCGGTGAGTTCATCGAGTTTCTATGAACTATTTCTCCCAATATGCGATCAATCAATACAACCTTCTTAACATACATTCAACAGAAAAAACAATGAATATTGGAAAGTGAAATACTAAAGCCCATTTAGTAATGAAAAACAATAGTTTTTCTTTATTTCAATTTAGCAGAATTAAATAAAACATTTATAGGTTTAACTTGAAGTGTGCTTGGAGAGAGATTGAGTCTCACATTTTTTGAAAGCTTACGATATTAAGTGGTGGCTCACCAATTCAGGCAGTTAAAATAAACCATTAAACAAGTAAATAACATGTTGGATTAAATCCAGTTACCTTCGTAACACGCAATGGTCGAACCTCAATACACCGGTTTCCCCAAACAACGTTAATTGATGAATTTGATATTGGGCCTGTCCAGAGATGTTTCAAAACATATCTTTCTTTAATCCTTCCAAATTCATCATCTGATTTGAAAAATGAAAAAATAGAAGCAAAATGTTTGTGTGTGTGTGTGGGGGGGGGGGGTGATGAGTCAGGATGCATGTTTAAATGAGCATCCAAAACCATTTTGAGCTATACCTGTGTACTTGAAGTTCCAAACAACTGAGGTTTCTTCAGTATCAAGAATTGATCTAGGTGTTCGATCAGTAAAATAACAAAAAAATACAGTAAAGGTTTTTAGAAAATTAGATATTAAGATATCAAAACTAATTCCTCATTTAGAATATTGGAAGTGCTTTCAATGGAAGGGAAAAAGGTGTGGCATGGAAAAGTGTCAAACAAAATGGAAAATTAGTGAGGTTTAAAAAATGATTTTGGTATATAAAAAAATAAGATGGAAAATAAAAAAAATAACCAAAACATTAAAAAAATATAGGTTGTCTTGATAATGAAAAAGAGGTTGTGTTATGGATGTAATGATATAGGTTCAGCTACTAACTGTTGAGTTCAAACAGGGCATATTCCGTAGCTCCTATAGTTAATGAAATGTAAAAAATGGAGTTATATTTCATGAAAAACAACAATGTATTCATTTTTGAAGGATTTTCCAAGATAAACAGAGTCCTTTCTTTAATAAAACAGGCTACATTTCCTACACCCTAATCGTTGAATAGATAATTTAACCATCAAATGATACATGCTACAAGTGAACAACAACTGATACGTCCTAACAGATAGAAAAATAACATTTTATTTCTTGAATAATAGAAATTTTTAAGGTGAAATGGTATTTTGCAAGACAGAAGATACACTAATAATATCAAAATAGGAAATGAGTAGCAGAATACACTTTAAATGAACTATCTATACTCTATCAAATGTAATACATATTGCACTACAAATTTAATTCTGAAAACAATAATGAAAAGAATATCAATAGTGAATATGTATGGTTACCTTGTGTTTTTGCGACAGATTTTAGTTTTTTTTCTTCTGTTTTCTTGTTTATAACTCCCCTTGGTATGGTGTGTAATTCAGAAATATGACTTTCCATTAATAATATTTCTATGATTTATAATTTTTAATAAAAATAAATAATAATAAAACATCACCAAGATTACTTCAAGAATCCGCTGTAGAATTAAATCTTCAAGGGAAGCAGTAACCTCCTCTGTAATCATAGTGGGGTGTCTCACATTGTGATAACAATCTAGATCTATGACTAATTGGGAAACTATTTTGTATAAATAGTCCAAAAATGATGGGATGAATGGAAGAACTCATGGAACACATAATAATTGACATAGAGAATGAATTCAAAATATATGATAGTAGAAATCATGTCTTTACTGGACATAAATGGATCACATAGGGAAAATTTTGTGGACAAGACAGGCTAGAGAATCCATGAGAAAACATGGTAAACTGGGTAGAAGTAAAGAAAATCAAAAAATTAAATATGCATGTAGTTGATAAGTCAACTATTCATGTAAAACTTTAGCATTGTACATGATATTTTTCTTGTAAATGCAATCAATAAGTCAACTATGCTTGTAGTCAAAGACAGTAATAAGAACATCAATGAAAATTATAGTCAATCTACATAAATAAAACTATATAAAGGTGTGTACTGAAAGATGTCAGGTATGCAACTAAAACATCACATGTTGTGGTGGAAATATATAATAGCCTTGGTAAAAATTATAAATGAAGTAATATTGGCTGCGAAAAATAAGGACAATGCATAATTGGAGATTCATATATGGTGATCTATCTTGTTAGTGTTTGAATAAAACATGTGTAACTGGAAATACTAAATCATGTCACGAAGGGAAAATATACTAACTCATGGAGTGGATGGAAAAAACACTAATTAGTAAGTAAACTTTGCATTATCTTCATGAATGAAAATATTAAAATTATGTATTGAATGAAACCAGGTAGGCATAAAAAAACTGCATGACACTCAGATACAGTGCTGGAATTCTATAACATCGCTGGTAAAAAATATATATGAAGTAACATTTGCCAAACAAAATAAGGACACAATTTAATATTCAACCTAAATTAATATTCAACTAAAATTCATTATCCTTGGAGAGAAGGGAATAAATTTCCAAAATTAAGAAGAACACACCTTTTTCTTACCCCTAGATATGTAGAATAAAACATGTTTGTACTAGACATACACTACTGGAAACTGGAGTTTTCCCAACACTTACATACCAACGGTTTAGTATAACCGTTGGTATTTGAGATTTAGCAAGGTTTTGCCAATGGTTCTTGTCAACCGTTGGTATTTGAAGGAGATCCAAGCCTTTCCCCAACGGTTTTCACAAACTGTTGGGAAAGGCCATCTTTTACCAACGGTTTTGTTAAACCGTTGGTAAAAGTCCTCCTAGGAAAGATGTATACCAACGGTTTTTTTAAACCGTTGGTAAAAGTCTCCTGGGAAGGATGTATACCAACGGTTTTTTTAAACCGTTGGTATAGAATTCATATCCCAACGGTTTTTTAAAACCGTTGGGAATGTTTCCCTCATAAACAGAAGCCCGGTTTCTTTCCCTTCCCGTGCGACTGCAGCCCTAAATCCCCTCTGCCGAAGCTCTCATCCCCTCTGCCGAAGCTCTCACCTAGGTGCTCTCACCCAGGTGCTCTCACCCAGGTTGGATAACTCCTTCCCCATCTTCAATTAGTCAATTTTTTAGGTGAGAACTCCAAATCTGTAAGTCATATGTTATTTTTAATGCTGTTAATCTATTTTTTATTTTCTATTTTGATTTGCCCTAAAGGACACGGCTATATCTTTATCTTATTTGTTTTCTGTTTTGTGTTTTCTGTTTTCATTAAATTTATTAGTTCTACACTTCTAATCTATCATTTTGATGTTTTTCATCTACTGTTTTGGGTGTGTATGACTTGTTTTGGGTGTGTGTTTTATTTGGGTGTGTGTTGGGACATTGAATCTTGGGTGTATGACTTGTTTTGATTCAAAATGATTTATGTGTTAATATCATTTATAAATTTTCGGTTCTTAGAAATCTTGGTATTGCTAGGGGATGTCCAGGTGGTTGTCCGAGGGGTGGGGGGATGTCCGGGGTGAGTGGGGGGGGGGGTCCGAGGGGTGGGGGCTATCCGGGGTGAGTGGGGGCTGTCCGGAGTGAGTCCGGGGTGAGTGGGGGGCTGTCCGATGGGTTGGGGATGTCCGGGGTGTGTGGGGGGCTATCCGGGGTGAGTGGGGGGCTGTCCGAGGGGTGGGGGGGCTGTCCGGGGTGGGTGGGGGGGCTGTCCGGGGTGAGTGGGGGGCTGTCCGGGGTGAGTGGGGGGCTGTCCGAGGGGTGGGGGTTGTCCTGGGTGAGTGGGGGGCTGTCCGAGGGGTGGGGGGATTTCCGGGGTGAGTGGGGGGCTGTCCGAGGGGTGGGGGATGTCCGAGGTAATTGGGGAGTTGTCCGAGTCTGGGGTGAGTGGGGGGATGTCCGGAGAAATTTGATTCAAAATGATTTATGTGTTAATATCATTTATATAGTTAATGTGAACCCATAGGATGAGTATTTTGTGCTATCTATATATCATGTATTTTTATGTTATTTCTACACATTCACAACCAGAGTTGGATAAACTTACCAACGATCGGAGGTTTTGAGTTATGGGTATTTTTTCTAATATCTAGGATGGTGGTTATATGTTTGGATAGCTACCATGTCTTCCCTACTCTTCCTTCAAAAGTGATTGACCATGTGTTTTTAGGCAAGATGCGATGTGATTGTCCATGTGTCTTCAGGTGAGATGTACTATGATTTCCCTAGTGTTTTTCGGTGAGGTGTGATGTGATAAGGCTATAATAAGATGTGGCATGTGGTTGGGGTCATGTAGGGTAGGAGGATGGCACAAGGATGATGTTATTCATGTTCATGATACCCTACTAATATGGTTATGGGATAAGTCATGCTGTTATGTGATATAACACATTAAGTTCTTGTTGGTTTTACATTTTTTCAATAACACATTTGTATGTTTTTTTGACATGTGTAGTTGATACCTTGATTATTTTCTTCCTTTATCGTTTACTTAAATGTATATTCTATTATAGTTAATGCCTATTGAATTGTTTATGACAAAATGACTTATATAAATTCTTTTTACAGAATGGACAGAAGTTGGATGTATGAAACCGATCGGATCTCAGATGATTTTCAAAACAATTTGGAGAGCTTTATAGATTTTGCATTTCACAATGCTTCAGATAGTGGTCGCATACACTGCCCATGTTCCAATTGTGTTGGTAGACCTTGGTTGAGCCGTGAAGAAGTCAGCTACCACATAACCAAAAATGGGTTTCAAGCAAACTACTTTCTGTGGTATCACAATGGGGAGAAAACGAAATCTCCAATTGGTGATGATCGAAATGAAAAGACTGGAATGGAGAATTTGTTAGATGATCGGTTTCCGTTTATTCGTCATCATGAAAAAGAAAGGATTTCGACTCAAGAAGACTTCGATATGAGGACAGCTGATGCATCTAGTGAAAATGATGATATTGATAGGGTGAAAAAATTGAATGATGCTGCCACGACTCCAGTATATCGGCAATGCGATAAAATGAAAAAGCTGGAATTTTTAATCCGATTATTACATGGGAAAACTATGTATGGGATTTCTAATACAGCAATCGATTACATTCTTACCCTATTGAAGGATTTACTTCAAGATGATGCAGATATTCCCTCAAACCACTATATGGCATGGAAGTTAGTTGAGGAACTTGGATTTTCAAGAAACAAAATTCATGCTTGCCCGAAAGATTGCAGTTTATTCTGGGAGGAAACCGCTGAACGAAATGATTGTATAAAATGTGGCACATCCCGCTGGAAGTCAAAATCTGATGGAACACCATCCCGCGTTCCACAGAAAGTAATGTGGAACTTTCCATTGATCCCCAGACTCCAGAATCTTTTTATGTCTGATGACATATCAATAAAAATGAGATGGCATGATACCGAGAGAAAGAAGACTGATGATGAGTTGGTTCATCCTGCAGATGGATTTGCATGGAAGAGATTTGATGCTCGACATCCTGATTTTGCAGCTGACGTGCGTAATGTGAGGCTGGGTCTTTCATGCGACAGTTTTAATCCGTTTGGGCAGATGCTTACTTCGCACAGTACATGGCCAGTTTTTATACACATTTATAATCTTCCCCCATGGTTGTGTATGAAAAAACCTTTCACTTTCATGAGTATACTCATATCTGGTCCTTCTGATCATAGCATTGATATTGATGTATACATGCAACCTTTAATAAAAGAGTTGAAGCTTCTTTGGGATGTGGGTGTGCGCACATACGATGCATGTTCGAAAGACATATTTCAGATGCGCGCTGCGCTTATGTGGACAATCAATGATTTTCCGGCTTATGCAATGATGTCTGGATGGAGCACGAAGGGGAAACTGTAATGTCCAGTTTGTATGAAGAATACACGATCCAGAAGACTGAAACATCGTTGTAGTTTCAGTTTTATGGGACATCGACGATTTTTGCCAAAGGATCATCCATATAGAATGAATCGTCGAAGATTTGATAATACTATAGAGACCGATGATCCACCTCAGCGTATGTCTGGAACTGATGTGCTTAATGAATTGAAAGATTTCAGTTTTTCGTTCGGGAAGGGTCAAATGAAATCTGGAAAGAGAAAGAATGTTTCCACAGAAACCTGTTACAATTGGAGGAAGAGGAGTATCTTTTTTGATTTGCCTTATTGGTCAACCAATTTGCTACGTCATTGCTTAGACGTAATGCATACTGAAAAGAATATATGTGAAATGTTGCTTTCAGTTCTTCTAAATGTCAAGGGGAAGACAAAAGATGATTTACGATCTCGACGTGACTTGGTGGATTGGGGCATCAGACCAGAATTGCATCCTGTGCGTATCAGTGAAAATAAATGGCAACTTCCATGTGCTTCTTATGTGATGACACCTACTGAAAAAAAAACAATTTTTGGAAGTATTAGAGACTATTAGAGTTCCTGATGGCTATTCAAGCAACATATCTAAACGGGTCAACAGAAGAGAGTTGAAGCTAAAATCTTTGAAGACTCATGATTATCACGTTCTACTGCATGAGTTGCTTCCAATAGCAATCCGTCATCTTTTGTCCAATAATGTAAGGGTGGGTGTTATTCGGTTGTGCCATTTGTTTAGAGATCTTTGTGCTAAGAAGTTGTCCAAGTCTTTCTTGCAAAAAATGTTGATAGATGCCCCATTAATTTTGTGTGAGTTGGAGAAAATATTTCCCCCATCATTTTTCACATGCATGCTGCATCTGACTATCCATATTCCAACTGAAATACTTCTCGGAGGACCTGTTTCTTTTCGTTGGATGTATCCAACTGAAAGAAATATGTTCACATTAAAGTCTTATGTTCGAAACAAGAATCATCCCGAAGGTTCTATCGTGAACGGTTACTTAGCTCAAGAATGTATGGATTTCTGTTCAATGTATTTGTCTGATCTTACTACAAGAATGAACAGACCAATGACAAATGAAGAAGAACAATATGAGCAAATTGAACCCAGTTTTCCATCACTTCATCAAACAGGAGGAATTCCTGGATCATATACATTGAAGACATTAAGCCATGAAGAGCGGGCGATGGCACATCGCACAGTTTTGTTCAACTGTGATTTGTTCGATGACTATATCAGGTAACAAAATTGAATATGTATATCTTACATATATATCTATTAAACTATTCATATTTTTTTTATCTACAGGGAACATAAAACAATGATAAATAGGAAGCATCGTTCTTTATCTTTGAGAAGGAGAGAGACTTTGCATAGCAAAGAGTTTTCTGCTTGGTTAAAATTGAAGGTAAAAATATTACTGTTTAAATTAATTAATTCAATATTTACTTAAGTTTAACTGTCATTTATATTGCAGGTATTGAGTTTGTCTGCTGACTCTGTCTCTGAGGAAATAAGAGCTTTGGCTTTTGGTCCTAATACCGTGGTTCGTGACTGTAAATCAATTGTTATCAATGGGTACAGATTTATTGTCACTGAACGAGCCAAAAACATGAGAACACAACATGATGGTACTATGGTTACTGCCACAACAGATTGTTATGCCAGCGCATCAGATAGTAGACCGCGACTTGAAAATGTGGGTTATTATGGAGTCGTTGAGAAAATAATAATATTGGATTATTACTCTCATGGACGAGTCACAATAATGAAATGCCATTGGTTTGATTCGATGACGAGACATGGCACATTTATTGATGATTGTGGATTTCGAGTAATTAATATGACCCGCACTCTTGCAACCGAAGAACCATATGTGTTGGCATCAATGGCTAAACAAGTTTTTTATGTCAAAGATAAACTTCAACCTGAATTTGGTGTCGTAGTTGAATTAATTCCAAGACATATTTTTGATGATGCTGATGATGGAATTGACACTGTCCCTATTGCCATTGGAACCAATCCATTTATTTCTTTTGATGACTCCAATAGCTCAATTGTCAGAGTTGATTGTGAACCTGAAGTTGTGGTTGGAAATATATAGAATCATTCATCCATGTTATCAATTCTTTTGGTTTACCTCGAGTTGGGTTGTTAAGGTTGGTAATATTCATATTTATTTAGTATTGATCACAAATATGTTTTAGCTGACTTGACCGTTATGTGAATTTTCATTGTTTATTGGTTGCTGTTTTATTTGAATTGCATTTTCTAATTTGGAATTGAACTGTATTCAAACCAAATCAAACAATATTTCTAACTTGGTGAACATTACAACTTGTATGTTTTATTAAATTCATTCAAGCTCTTCTAAAACAATTGATAGCTAAATTACCAATGAATCCCCTCATTCTCTCATATATTTAGTTTTTTGGTTTACACATTAATTTTTTTTTTCTAATTAATTACATATTTGTTTTCCAATGCAGGAAATGAAGCCAATTGAAGAGAGACGAAGAAAAAAAATGGCGGAGAACAATCGTCGGATGGAGGAGATGGGCATTCCACCATTAGTGCCTACAATGAGTACTTTATTTCATATATATATATATATATATATATATTTACAGAATATATAATGTCATGTGATTAATTTTTTTTGTAAACTTTTTTGTAGGATCCACCATTACGTCGACAGTTATTCGACGAGGAGCCTATTACTGGTCCTAGTACTCAGGCCGGTGGTACGAGGAGGGTTCGTACCAGAGGTGGACATAGAGCTGCGCGTGCCCGACTAGACCCTGCCCCTCCCACTGACATTTCAGCCTTCCCACATTCTGATCCCGGTGTGTCGTTAGGGACACATGGGATATTTAGACCTCCCATGTTTTCGCTACCTTCTGCATCTTCTGCCCCATCATTTTCACATCCCATGATGATTCCCACTCCCCAGCCAGAATCAGGTCATACAGTTGTTCCATCTTCTTTTCCTTCTACTTCTGTCTCTCCGAGCTTTTATATTCCATCGTCTTCGACTCCTGTTCCACCAGAGGGTGTTCCATCAGGTTCTGTTGATCCGGCGCCACTCATTGATCAGACTAGCACATGTATATTTATAAAACCCTATCAAATTTTTATAGCAATATTTATTTTCATTATAACATGTTTTGATAAAATATTTGATTTTCTTTCATGACAGATACATCTACTGAAAGGAGGCGGGGGCGGGGCCGTACACGCATGCGTTCGGTGTGGAACCGTCGCACAAAGGTTATGGTGGAATATAATGAAGACAATCAGATGGTTGAGAAAACAGGGTAGCAATGTCGGAGTTTTATGGCGACGCTTGCCAAATACTCCGACATCATTCCCGTCAGCCCGCTGTCATGGAGACATTTGCCACATGAGGTCAAAGATAGAGCTTGGGCAGAGATATGGGTAAAAAAATCTGTTGTATTTAATGCCATGATTTTTTTTTTGTATTTATATAAATTAATATTTTCATTTCAGCTTCGATTTAATTTTCCTGATGGTGAGGGTGCACGAATGGAACGTCTAAAGGATTTAGGCGAGCTTTGGAGAGCCTACAAGCATGAGCTGTATATTGGATGGCGTGCTAGAGTTGGCACTGAGTTAGAGGCGGTACCAGTCGTGGATGATTGTCCTATAGAGCAGTATCGTCAGATGATTACTCATTGGACGAGTACCCAGTTTAAGGTATGAATTACATTTGAGGTATTTAAATAATAACTTTCAAGTTTTGCATTAATATTATCCTTTGCATTATCGAATTTTATTTAGGAATCATCTGGAAAAAATAAAAAAAACATTGATGCAAAAAAATACCTCCATACACTAGGACGCACGACGATGCCGGATCATGAGAGGCAGCAGGTATGACAATTGTTTATAAGTTTTCTTTACGACTTACATTTTCTTTTGTTTCCTCAATTATTTAATTATTTGCTGAAGTCTTTATATAAATTTTGTTTTCAATGTCATTGTAGAGGCAAGTACAAAATATTGAAGGACGTGTGCCTCGAGCAAAACTGTTTTGCTCGAGTAGACGAAAAAAGGATGGACGTGCTGTCAACGAAGCGACTCAGCAGCAGATTGTAAGTTTTAATCTGTTGATTTTATATTTTAATATCTATTTCGTAACTTAACAATATATTTATATTTGTAACAGGATGCTTTAGAGGCCCTCGATGCCCAAGAAGCAGACAATTTTGGGCCATCTGATCACTTACATCAGGTGTTGGGAGATGATCATTCTGGCAGAGTACGCTGCCGACCAAGGATAGCCCCGACGAGGTATTGGCCTGCCTCAGGTACGAGTTGTAGTGCCACCGAGCTGCAGCAAGTTAGGGCACAGGCAGAACAGGCTGAGAAAAGGGCCACAGAGACGGCAGAACAGTCTGCAAGGGCAAACAGTGCATTTATGAAATTTATTGAAGTTCTACGTCCAACACTTCCAGCAGAGGTCAGACCGGCGATTGATGAATACATGTCGTCGATACATTCTATATATGGTGCACCAGGTGGCAGTTCCAGTGGTGGTCAGGCCGATGTCGAGCTTGAAGATGATGATGGCGAGCAGTCTGATGCGGAAGAGGAGGGAGATGAGGAGGGCGAGGAGGAGGGCGAAGGCGAGGAGGAAGGCGTTGTGGAGGGTGATGACGATGAGGAGGAAGATGACGAGGGCGATGATGATGATGATGATGGAGATGGTGATGCTGATGTGGGACATATTGATCCGTTACATTTTTGACTTGAGATTTGATGTTTAATCTATTCTAGTTGTTGGTTTTATCTAGACTCGTAGTATAGTATTGGAGTTGAGTTATTTTTATATATTGTCTGTTTTTATGGATGTTGTTGTCTTTTAGTGGTTGTGTGTTTGAGAACTCCCTGGACAACCCCCCCTCATTCTTGGACCCTGGACAACCCCCCCTCCCCCTTGGACCCCGAACACCCACCAAACACCCCCCGGATAGCCCCGCGGACAGCCCCCTAGACAGCCCCCCGGACAGCCCCCCGTACAGCCCCCAACCCTCCACCCTGGACCCCGGACAGCCCCTCCGGACATACCCCACACAGCCCCCCCACCCTCATCCTTGGTCCCCGGACAGCCCCCCGGACACCCACCGGACAACCCCCTGAACAACCCCGGACAACCCCCTGAACAACCACCGGACAGCCCCCTAAACAACCCCGGACAACCCCCTGAAGAACCCTCAAACACCCTCCGGACAGACCCCGCACAGCCCCCCCACCCTCATCCTTGGTCCCCGGACAGCCCCCCGGACACCCACCAGACAGCCCCCCCGGACAGCCCCCGCGGACAGCCCCCTGGACAGCCCCCCGTACAGCCCCCAACCCTCCACCCTGGACCCCGGATATCCCCCCGGACAGCCCCCCGGACACCCCCCCCCCACCCCCCCTTGGACCCCGGACAACACCCCCACCCCCCCTTGGACCCCGAACAACCCCCCAAACACCCCCCGGACAGCCCCCTGAACACCCCCGGACAACCCCCTGAACAACCCCCTGAACAACCCCCGGACAGCCCCCTGAACAACCCCGGACAACCCCCTGAACAACCCCCCAAAACCCCCCGGACAGACCCCGCACAGCCCCCCCACCCTCCTCCTTGGTCCCCGGACAGCCCCCCGGACACCCACCGGACAGCCCCCCCGGACAGCCCCCCGGACATCCCCTCCACCTTCCTTAATTTCATTAGCTCTGAAATGTTTCATAGCACGATCAACTAAAATCTAATCCATACTAAATATGATATAAAAATATTCTATATGAATTTCCATAAGATTTTAAGTGAAAACAAAAAGTGACATACGAAAAACTGACCAAACGCATTCGAAATGTGTTGATGCTTTAGGACAACGATCCATGGGTCATATGTGACGTGTACGAGTCATCCCCGCCTCAATCCGAGGCGCGGTGTGGTCGGAACAACTCAAAGTGTATGTCTTTTGTTTCAAAAGGACATCATTTTAAGTGAAAAACATCAACTGGCATCGTTCGGCCCGTTTGGACCCCCCTCACGCGCGTTTACGAAGCGCGCGCATCACTTAAAACACGAATATTGAGCCGTACCGCGCAAACCGCACGTCCGATTGAGGTGCCGTCTGCGCGTACACGTCACGAATAATAATTAGAATGTTCCACGGTGGTTTCAGCTCAATCCGAGGCCGTCCGCTATGAATTTGACCGTTGGACGCCCGTTCTGGCCGTTTATGACACCATAACTGCGTTGTCGGTCACCGCGGGCACACGACAAGTCCGATTGACGTGCCGTCTACTCGACCACTTCAGAAATCAGTCACCCGTATTTTTCTTCTGATTTCAGGCCATTCCGACATCGTTCGGCCCATTTGGACCCCCCTCACGCGCGTTTACGAAGCGCGCGCATCACTTAAAACATGAATATTGAGCCGTACCGCGCAAACCGCACGTCCGATTGAGGTGCCGTCTACGCGTACACGTCACGAATAATAATTAGAATGTTTCACGGTGGTTTGAGCTCAATCCGAGGTCGTACGCTATGAATTTGACCGTTGGACGCCCGTTCAGGCCGTTTATGACACCAGAACTGCGTTGTCGGTCACCGCGGGCACACGGCACGTCCGATTGACGTGCCGTCTGCTCGACCACTTCAGAAATCAGTCACCCGTATTTTTCGTCTGATTTCAGGCCATTCCGACATCGTTCGGCCCGTTTGGACCCCCCTCACGCGCGTTTACGAAGCGCGCGCATCACTTAAAACACGAATATTGAGCCGTACCGCGCAAACCGCACGTCCGATTGAGGTGTCGTCTGCGCGTACACGTCACGAATAATAATTAGAATGTTCCACGGTGGTTTCAGCTCAATCCGAGGCCGTCCGCTATGAATTTGACCGTTGGACGCCCGTTCTGGCCGTTTATGACACCAGAACTGCGTTGTCGGTCACCGCGGGCACACGGCACGTCCGATTGACGTGCCGTCTGCTCGAAAACTTCAGAAATCAGTCACCCGTATTTGTCGTCTGATTTCAGGCCATTCCGACATCGTTCGGCCCGTTTGGACCCCCCTCACGCGCGTTTACGAAGCACGCACATCACTTAAAACACGAATATTGAGCCGTACCGCGCAAACCGCACGTCCGATTGACGTGCCGTCTGCGCGTACACGTCACGAATAATAATTAGAATGTTCCACGGTGGTTTCAGCTCAATCCGAGGTCGTCCACTATGAATTTGACCGTTGGACGCCCGTTCTGGCCGTTTATGACACCAGAACTGCGTTGTCGGTCACCGCGGGCACACGGCACGTCCGATTGACGTTCCGTCTGCTCGAACACTTCATAAATCTGTCACCCGTATTTGTCGTCTGATTTCAGGCCATTCTGACATCGTTCGGCCCGTTTGGACCCCCCTCACGCGCGTTTACGAAGCGCGCGCATCACTTAAAACACGAATATTGAGCCGTACCGCGCAAAACGCACGTCCGATTGACGTGCCGTCTGCGCGTACACGTCAAGAATAATAATTAGAATGTTTCACGGTGGTTTCAGCTCAATCCGAGGCCGTCCGCTATGAATTTGACCGTTGGACGCCCGTTCTGGCCGTTTATGACACCATAACTGCGTTGTCGGTCACCGCGGGCACACGACAAGTCCGATTGACGTACCGTCTGCTCAACCACTTCAGAAATCAGTCACCCGTATTTTTCGTCTGATTTCAGGCTATTCCGACATCGTTCGGCCCGTTTGGACCCCCCTCACGCGCGTTTACGAAGCGCGCACATCACTTAAAACAAGAATATTGAGCCGTACCGCGCAAACCGCACGTCCGATTGACGTTCCGTCTGCGCGTACACGTCACGAATAATAATTAGAATGTTCCACGGTGGTTTCAGCTCAATCCGAGGTCGTCCTCTATGAATTTGACCGTTGGACGCCCGTTCTGGCCGCTTATGACACCAGAACTGCGTTGTCGGTCACCACGGGCACACGGCACGTCCGATTGACGTGCCGTCTGCTCGACCACTTCATAAATCACTCACCCGCATTTTTCGTCTGATTTCAGGCCATTCCGACATCGTTCGGCCCGTTTGGACCCCCCTCACGCGAGTTTACGAAGCGCGCGCATCACTTAAAACACGAATATTGAGCCGTACCGCGCAAACCGCACATCCGATTGACGTGCCGTCTGCGCGTACACGTCACGAATAATAATTAGAATGTTCCACGGTGGTTTCAGCTCAATCTGAGGTCGTCCTCTATGAATTTGACCGTTGGACGCCCGTTCTGGCCGTTTATGACACCAGAACTGCGTTGTCGGTCACCGCGGGCACACGGCACGTCCGATTGACGTGCCGTATGCTCGACCACTTCAGAAATCAGTCACCCGTATTTGTCGTCTGATTTCAGGCCATTCCGACATCGTTCGGCCCATTTGGACCCCCCTCACGCGCGTTTACGAAGCGCGCACATCACTTAAAACACGAATATTGAGCCGTACCGCGCAAACCGCACGTCCGATTGACGTGCCGTCTGCGCGTACATGTCAAGAATAATAATTAGAATGTTCCACGGTGGTTTCAGCTCAATCTGAGGTCGTACGCTATGAATTTGACCGTTGGACGCCCGTTCTGGCTGTTTATGACACCAGAACTGCGTTGTCGGTCACCGCGGGCACACGGCACGTCCGATTGACGTGCCGTCTGCTCGACCACTTCAGAAATCAGTCACCCGTATTTGTCGTCTGATTTCAGGCCATTCCGACATCGTTCGGACCGTTTGGACCCCCCTCACGCGCGTTTACGAAGCGCGCGCATCACTTAAAACACGAATATTGAGCCGTACCGCGCAAACCGCACGTCCGATTGACGTGCCGTCTGGGCGTACACGTCACGAATAATAATTAGAATGTTCCACGGTGGTTTTAGCTCAATCCGAGGTCATCCGCTATGAATTTGACCGTTGGACGCCCGTTCTGGCCGTTTATGACACCAGAACTGCGTTGTCGGTCACCGCGGGCACACGGCACGTCCGATTGACGTGCCGTCTGCTCGACCACTTCAGAAATCAGTCACCCGTATTTTTCGTCTGATTTCAGGCCATTCCGACATCGTTCGGCCCGTTTGGACCCCCCTCACGCGCGTTTACGAAGCGCGCACATCACTTAAAACACTAATATTGAGCCGTACCGCGCAAACCGCACGTCCGATTGACGTGCCGTCTGCGCGTACACGTCACGAATAATAATTAGAATGTTTCACGGTGGTTTCGGGTGAATCTGTGGTCGTCCGCTATGAATTTGACCGTTGGACGCCCGTTTTGGCCGTTTATGACACCATAACTGCGTTGTCGGTCACCGCGGGCACACGGCACGTCCGATTGACGTGCCGTCTGCTCGACCACTTCATAAATCACTCACCCGTATTTATCCTCTGATTTCAGGCCATCCCGACATCGTTCGGCCCGTTTGGACCCCCTCACGCGCGTTTCGAAGCACGCGCATCACTTAAAACATGAATATTGATCCGTACCGGGCAAACCGCACGTCCGATTGACGTACCGTCTGCGCGTACACGTCACGAATAATAATTAGAATGTTTCACGGTGGTTTCAGCTCAATCCGGAGACGCGGTGTGGCCGACACCACTCAAAGTGTCCGTCTTTTGTTTCAAAAGGACGTCATTTTAAGTGAAAAGCATCAACTGGCTTACGGAAAACCGATCAAACGTATTCCGAATCTGTTGATAATTTATCCCAACAATCCATGGGTCATATGTGACGTGTACAAGCCAACCCGGGATGAATCTGAGTCGCGGTGTGTCCGGGATAAGTTTAAGTGCCTCTCTTTTGTTTAAAATGAACACCATTTTAAGTACATATGGAAAAACGACCAAACGGATTCAGTTTCCGTTGAAACTTTAGGAGAACAATCCATGGGTCATATGTGACGTGTACGAATCAACCCTGCCACAATCGGAGACGCGGTGTGGCCGACACCACTCAAAAAGTGTCGGTCTTTTGTTTCAAAAAGACGTCATTTTAAGTGAAAATCATCAAGTGACATACGAAAAAGCGACCAAAGGCATTCGGACTGTGTCGACACATTAGCACAAGGATCCATGGGTCGTATGTGACGTGTACGAGTCAATCCTGCCTCAATCCGAGGTGCGGTGTGACCGACACCGTTCTAACTGTCTATCTTTTGTTTAAAATGGACAGGATACGCAAAACCGACCAAACGCAAAACCGACCAAACGCATTCTGAATCTATTGATAATTTATCACAACGATCCATCAGTCATATGTGACATGTACGAGCCCACTCGGGCTCAATCCGAGTCGCGGTGTGGCCGGGATCAGTCTAAGTGGCTCTCTTTTGTTTAAAATGGACATCATTTTATGTACATACGGAAAACCGACCAAACGCATTCGGTTTCCATTGAAACTTTAGGAGAACGATTCATGGGTCATATGTGAGGTGTACGAATCATCCCCGCCACAATCCGAGGCGCGGTGTGGTCAACACTGCTCTAACTGTGTCTGTTTTGTTTAAAATGGGTAGGATTATAAGTGAAAAGAATTGGCATACACAAAACCGACCAAACGCATTCGGTTTCCATTGAAACTTTAGGAGAACGATCCATGGGTCATATGTGACGTGTACCAATCATCCCCGTCTCAATCCGAGACGCGGTGTGGCCGACACCACTCTAACTATGTCTCTTCTGTTTAAAATGGGCATGATTATAAGTGAAAAAGAACAACTGGCATACGCAAAACCGACCAAAAGCATTCCGAATCTTTTGATCATTTATCAAAACCATCCATGGGTCATATGTGACCTGTACGAGGCAACCCGGGTTCAATCCGAGTCGCGGTGTGGCCGAGATCAGTCTAAGTGGCTCTCTTTTGTTTAAAATGGACACCATTTTAAGTACATACGGAAAACCGACCAAACGCATTCGGTTTCCATTGAAACTTTAGGAGAACGATCCATGAGTCATATGTGACGTGTACGAATCATCCCCTCTTCAATCCGAGCCGCGGTGTGGCCGACACCGCTCTAACTGTGTCTGTTTTGTTTAAAATGGACAGGATTATAAGTGAAAAGAACAACTGGCATACGCAAAACCGACCAAACGCATTCAGAATCTTTTGATAATTTATCACAACGATCCATGGGTCATATGTGACGTGTACGAGCCAACCCGGGTCAATCCGAGTCGCGGTGTGACCGGGATCAGACTAAATGGCTCTCTTTTGTTTAAAATGTACACCATTTTAAGTACATACGGAAAACCGACCAAACGCATTCGGTTTCCATTGTAACTTTAGGAGAACGATCCATGGGTCCTATGTGACGTGTACGAATCATCCCGCCTCAATCCGACATGCGGTGCGGCTGACACCCCTCAAAGTGTCCGTCTTTTGTTTCAAAAGGACGTCATTTTAAGTGAAAAACATCAACTGACATACGGAAGACCGACCAAACGCATTCGGATTCTATCGATACTTTAGAACAACGATCCATGGGTCATATGTGACGTGTACAAGTCAACCCCGTCTTAATCTGAGATGTGGTGTGGCCGACACCGCTCTAACTATGTCTCTTTTGTTTAAAATGGACATGATTATAAATGAAAAGAACAACTGGCATACGCAAAACCGACCAAACGCATTCGGAATATTTTGATAATTTATCACAATGATCCATGGGTCATATGTGACATGTACGAGCCAAACCGGGATGAATCTGAGTCGCGGTGTGGTCGGGATGAGTCTAAGTGTCACTCTTTTGTTTAAAATGGACAACATTTTAAGTACATACGGAAAACTGACCAAACGCATTCGGTTTCCATTTAAACTTTAGGAGAACGATCCATGAGTCATATGTGACGTGTACGAATCAACCCCGCCTCAATTGGAGACGCGGTGTGGTCGACACCACTCATAGTGTCCGTCTTTTGTTTCAAAAGGATGCCATTTTAAGTGAAAAACATCAACTGGCATACGGAAAACCGACCAAACGCATTAGGATTCTGTCGATACTTTAGCACAACGATCCATGAGTCAAATGTGACGTGTACGAGTTAACCCCGCCTCAATCTGAGGTGCGGTGTGGCCGGTATCACTTCAGGTGTATGTATTTTGTTTAAAATGGACATCATTTGAGGTAAAAATATATGGTATAGAAAAAACCGATCATATTATGAATTGAATTTCAGATTCCACGTATAATGGTCATCTAAATTTTAAATTTAATTCTATATGAATTATGTATGTTTATGAATTGTAATTTAATTATGGATTTGTATAGTTTCAGGATCCATTATATGTTAAATGTGTATGAATTTGTTCGTAATTGAATATGTATGTTTTATTTTATTACTGGTACAATAGTTGGATCGAAAATGAGGTGAAAATGAGGTGAAAATGAGGCCTGATGACTGGTGGTGATGGACAGGGGAAAGGGGCTGTGCAAATTGCAGGGTGCTGCAATTTGCAGCATAGGGTATGCCAACGGTTTCAAACCGTTGGCATATAAGTTTTTAGCATGTCTTTTCCCAACGGTTCTAAACCGTTGGGAAAGACTTCACCAATTCCCAACGGTTTGGAACCGTTGGGAAAATGTTCCATGGTATTTGGTTTTCCCAACGGTTTGGGAGAACCGTTGGGAAAAACTATCCCAACGGTTCACCCAAACCGTTGGGGTAGGGTAACTTCTATGGGCCTATTGCAACGGTTGCCAGTAAACCGTTGGGAAAACCTTTCCCAACGGCTTACTTCCCAACGGTTATCAGAACCGTTGGGAAAACCTTTCCCAACGGTTCTGAACTGTTGGGAAATAGTGTATTTCCAGTAGTGATAAATGGAGTACATAGAAAAAAATTTATTGACAATACATGATAGAGGATCAATGAGAAAGTAGGGTAAACTAGGTAGCAGTAAAGGCAATAAAAAAAATAAAAAATTCATGTATTCAACAACTTAGACAATCTAATGCAATGCGCAAGGATATACATACTCCATAGTTTCCTCACCCAGAGAAAAAAAATAAGTTGTAGGATATGAAAGGTTGTTCAATGTATAGAATTTACTAAGACTAAAATGGACATGTCAAGTATCATCCCAAGATTCACATATATGGGGATATTGAATCATGAATGTATAAAAAACTATATCAAAATCATACAAATGGATGAAATAATGTCAAATACCGTAGAAGAGTTGTACATTTTAAAAAGAGGAAACTAAAACCTCATAAAGATATATTCTAAATGAGTTATACTAATAAAAGGGATGAGAAGAATGCCTGGGGAGGAAACTGTTTCAAAAGGACCATCAACGTTTGAGAAATAATATTGAAAAAATGAGGTCCAATGGCAATATAGTCCAAAAGACTGTACTAAAAAGAACAACACAATGGTTATCAAACGAAAGGACCAAAAGTATTATTTCGTTGAAATTGATTGTAGTTACCTCTCAATGTCATCAAGTATTATGATGCTTAATTGTGAATTATAGGCATCCTCAAATACTTGAAAAGAGTAGGTGAAAAAAATGACTAAAAGTATTCAGTATACAAGTTGAAAATTCAATAAGAATAAACAAATGGAAACCTAGTTGACTTTAAACCTTGACAATTTGTGCACATTTACTAGCCTCTCTTACCCCAATCATTGATTTAGCTGAAACGTGGCCATATAGAACCCAACAAAAGTTGAAAGCACAAATAGATGCAAGTGCATGAATGCGAGAATGAAAGGAAAAAATGAGAATTATTAAAATTCACTTATAATATTAACATATGTGAAATCAATTTCAATACCACTGGTTCTTGCACAACCCCTTCCCCCTTGCACACCCCCCCCCGCCCCCCTTGCACACCCCCTCCCACCCCCTGGACAGAACCCCCTCTCCCCCCCCTTTCACACCTCCCTACACACACCCCCTGCCCCCTTCCCCCACTGCCCCCTTGTACACCCCCTGCCCCATGCCCCCTTGTAATGGAGTTGAGTATTTAGAAACCAAAAAAAATTATCACAGGATTTCGATGAAATACCAATAAAAACACAACAAATGGTTACAAATGTCTTGCAATAAATCGTATTAAATATCCATTACCTCTGGAATTTTATATTCATGTCAATCCCTATTGCAAGTCATGGGGGAAAATCAATTGCATCAGCAATGTTTTCTTGTTGGTTCTCAGCATAGAATTCATCCCTATCCTACACACCAATACAAGTAATAAAAATCCCAATATGATTAGTGAAACTAATAGAGGGTCGCCTCAAGAGAAAAATGGAAAATTGGACTACATACCATCAAAGGTGTGCCAGAGGAGATAAGGGGGATGCCTTAGAGCAGTGTCATTGAGGAGGTATGATGGTCGCATCGAAGGAGGATACAATTCAATATAATAATAATAAAACTTAACTACTACATAAAAAATTTGTAGAAACAATCAGAAACACCGCAATACAATTCAGTATTAAAATAATAAAACCTCATTGCATAATCAAATTACACATATTAACAATCCAAAAATACAATTCACATCAATAGTGCATCTCAATATTAGTATCATCAGATTCATGATAACCCTCATCCACGCCTCCTACAGAAACACCATCAGCACCTCTCACGCCACCAACATCATCATCAACATCCGCATCGGTACCGACACCGATATCAGGACCATCTACGACTGCAGCTCCAGCTCTGGCTCCAGATACCACTCTAGCTCCACTAGCAGAACTCATCGACATCAAACATGCGTCAACTGCTGCAGCTGCTTCTGGTGAAATTATAGAAGAAATGGTAGACCTATCTTTCTTCATATTTTCAAATATCTCCTTTTTTCCTTTTTGAGTTGCTTCTTTGATTACAGAATTCATCTATTCCACTGTGACCAAACCAGAACTGGTACTCGAAGAAATGTTGTCAGTAGACCAGTATCGAGATGGTACAATCTTCTTCCCAGGTTGACAACTCACTCTGCCCTGATGCTCATCTCATAATACCTGATGTAGATGACCGTTCGAGCCCAAATTGTCAGGATCTTTTTCTGCCAATGTCTCCAAATAATTCTGTTGATTGATGTATAACATAAATTAAAATGATAAAATAATATATGGAATTAAATTCAATCAAAATAAAAGAAATCGAAATATACTTACAATCTCCATCTCGGTGTCAGTATCTAGCACATAACCATCTTTCTTTTCTCCACTTATACAAAAAAAAGTAGAGAGAGGAACGTGAACCTTGATATTCAATTATATTTTTTGAAAAAAAATAAATAAATCAAAGTTTGAAGTCAAAAAAATTACACTAAACAAAGATACATATTTTCAATATTAAATTCTCTGTGTTTGCTCGAGATTTGGGAGTGAAGTGTGTCCACGAGTATAAACATGTTTCATTCCACTCTTATTTCTTTTATTTTTATCTGATTTTTCCTATAAGAAAATAATTATATAATTTCATTAACATAAATAAAACTCATTTTCAAATAAATAAAGGAATATATATATAAATTTAATAAATACCTTAAACTCTTGACTCTTCCAACAGCCGATCATCTCTTTGTATTGTTTTATTGGGAAATCACGAATCACTTGTACTTCTTCATGCTCTGTACTAACTCTCTTTTTCCAACCAAGATATAAGTCATACTTGTATGCTCACCACATTTCACCTAAATCCATTAACCTTGTAGCCTTGGAATTTTTCCATCAAGAAAATTATATCAGAGCTATAATGGAAACAATATTTGTTAAGTAAATATTATAAATTAATATATACAAAAGGTGATTAAAATCACTTACCTAGATCTCTGCCCATGCATTGTACTTTATTTGTTCTCCAACTTCCCTCCAACTTATTGGTTGAACAGAAATGATATTGCTGTGTCTAGCAAGTGTTCCCATAAGGCTTTCAAATTATATACCATTTTTTTAATTATATCATTGTCCTCATTGTATTCAACCATGATTTGCATGTGTCGATTCCAAACCTCTCGAATTTTTGTGCGGCCTAGTCGTCTGGTAAAGATTGGAGCTAATCATGAAATAAGGTAAAAAGGATAATAATATATATGAATTTATCATTAATCACTAACTTTAATGTCTAAACACATACCGGTAGATGGGGGTTCTGTTGACCCCTGAAGTACAATGTCTAGAGGGGGAGTATCCTCTATGGTAGGTGTGATATCTACAGTAGGAGTATTTTGTACAGTAGATGGATAAACCTATAAAGATGAGGGGGGATATGGATATGGATATGGTGGTGGGATATATGGGGGCATAGTGCCCTGTACAGTGGGTGATGGGAATGGAAAATAAGGAGGGATGGGAGTCTGAGAACTACCATCCAATGTAGGTGCGGGCAGAAAGGGATGTGGAAAATGTGGGTATGGATAATATGGAGGTGGCATAATGGGTGGATGAACATCTGGTGACTCAAGCGGCATAGTATTAGGCTGAACTGTAGAATCAACACCCCTCTCCATACTATCAGCCTTGGTAGAATAATCCAACCGTCTCCTCGATGAAGTATCCTAAAATAACATAGATGATAAAATTAAACGAATGATAACAAGATAAATAATATGAAAGACCAAAATATTCAAACATAAATTGTACTTACAGTGTTTTCCAAAGGAGACATATGTTATTCATTTATTCATATTCTTCTATTTCTTCTAATATCATCATATTCATACATTTTGACCTAGAAATTTAAAATAATATTCTCAAATAAATAGAAATAATGCAAAATGTTTAATAATACAATTGTATCAAAAAAAAATGAGATACACTTTCAATGTGATATTTATATTGATAAAACATACTAGTTAATTTGGTATCATGTATGGAAGTTTAAAAAACACATACAATATTATGATAATGTCAGGTAAATACTTACAAATGTATCAACGTTCTGTGTGGTCTGTGACAATTTATTTTTCACCATCTATTCTAGCAATTGAGTCATCTGTGTCATCAATTGAAACATTCGAATAAATACCGATAGGTTCGTCCACAACATCATTTTAATCCATGTCTTTGTCAAAAGTAGGTCTGGGAATGACATCAACAATAACACCAAATTTTTGTTGTAATAGGTCAGTTACATAAAACACCTGTCTAGCCTATGATGAAAGAATATAAGGTTCATTGGTGTGAAGTTGGCGATTCACATCAATCACTCTAAATCCACAGTTATCAATATGCATTCCATGTCGTGTCATTGAATCAAACAACTTACACTTCATCATTGCAACACGACCATGTGCATAGTTATCTAAAAAAATGATTCTTTCAACAACACCATAATATGATATATTTTATGACCAAGGTTGTCTATCTGATGCACTCACATAAAAATCTATTGTGGCTCTTATCGTGACATCGTCAGGCTGTGTTTCAATTTTTTGGCATATCTATTTATAACATATTTAAATCCATTGAAAACCATTGCTTTACAATCACGTACCACATTGTTTGGACCAAAGGTTAATGCTCTTACTTCATCTGATACATCATTCATTGGTAGAGTTAAAACCTAAAAGATACCAACATTGAATATTTAACATAGACATGTGAATATGTTATAAGAAGAAAAAAAAATCTATTACCTTTGACATTAACCAAACAATAAATTCTATGTTGTGCAATAGTTCATTCCTCTTAATAAATAGAGAGCGATGTCTCTTTTTTATAATTTCTAAATGTTTTCTATAAATATAAAAGATTAAAAATATTAGAAGATATGAAGAAATAACATAATGAAAAAAAGAAAATTTATTAGTTTACTTACTTGATATAATCATCAAGAACGCCACAGTTGAATAATACTGTACAATGACCCATTTACCACCCTTCCCTACTTAAAGTACACAACAAGAATGATCTAGATATCCCCCCTGTTTGGGGTAGTGGGGGAAATGTAGGCTCAATGGGATCATATTTCTCATCTTTAGTTCTCATAAGTCGATTAGACCTTGTGGTGATATTATCCAAGTATGATGAACATAAATCCATGCATTCTTGTGCTAAATAACATTTCACAATAGAGACTTTGGGGTTATATTTATTTCTCACATAATATTTCAATGTAAACATCATTATTTCCGTAGGATACATCCACTATCTCGAAACAAGACCACCAAAAATAACTTTAGTGGGAAGATGCACAGTCAGATGTAACATACATGTGAAAAATGATGGTGGAAAAATTTTCTCCATGTCGCAAAGAATAATCAATGCATCTCTTTGTAATTTCTGAACTACACTTCTACTCAGCCTTTTGGCACAAAGGTCTCGATAAAAATGACGTATCCTAATCACAGTAACTCTAACATTATGTGAATGTAAATGTTGAATGGCCATAGGAATCAACTCTGTAACAAGACATGGTAATCATGGGTTTTAAGAGATTTTAGTTTCACATCTTGTGTATTCACTCTTTTTGATATATTAGTTGAATAACCATCTGGAACATTCAAACATTCCAAGACCTGAAGAAATTGTTTCTTATCCACATTTTTCATTGAATGACAGGTAATAGGGACTTTCCACTTATTTTGACTAATTAAATCAGGATGAAGTTTTACTCTTATACCTCAATCAATCAAATTATGACGAGACTACACATCGTCTTTTGTTTTGCCTTTGACATTTAAAATAGTAGCAAGTAACATCTCACAAATGTTGTTCTTGATATGTATTACATCCAAAAAATGATGGAATAAATTCGATGACCAATACGACAACTCAAAGAATATGATTTTCTTTCTCCAATTGTTATTGGAATTCGAATTAACATGTTTTCTCTTGCTAATATTTGATTGAATTTTTCCAAGAACATAATTCAAATTATCATGTTCTTTGACAATATAATTCCCTAACATTCGTTGAGGTGTCTCATCTATCTCGACGACATTATCGAACTATCTTCTATTTTTCCTGTATGGATGATCCATCTGTAGAAATTTCCGATGACCTATGAAGCTAAAAGTTCATCAAAACTTTAATATTTGGAAATGTGTATTTTTCATACAAATAGGGTAGGATAATTTATCTTTAGTACTCCAACTATACATCATTCCATAGCTAGGGAAATATTTTATCATCTATAATAAAGTTTCACGAAACATAAAGAACTCCTTCCTGAATGCATCGTACGCCTGTACATTAACAATCCAAAGCTCCTTTAACTCCTCTATTAATGGTTGCAAGTATATATCAATATCAGTTCTAGGATCACAGGGTCTAGATATCAATATACTCATGATAGTAAACGGCTTCTTCATACACATCCGTGAAGGAAAGTTATAAATGTGAATGAAAATAGGACAAGTACTGTGTGGAGTATGCATTTGGGGAAATGGGTTGAAACCATCACATGATAATCCCAATATAACATTTCGTGGGTCAGCTACAAAATATGGATGTCACATATCAAATTTATTCCAAGCCAACCCATCTGCAGGATGCACTATTTCATCGTTATCTTTATTTCTTCCATCTTTATGCCATCTCATATTCTTTTCCATTTGTTCTAACATAAATAGTTTTTGAAGCCTGGGAATTAAAGGGAAGTGCCACATCACTTTCTATGGTATTCGAGAATGAGTTCCGTCTTTATTATTCTTCCACCTTTATGTGCCACATTGTTTTCACTGACATAACTCTACATTTTCCTTCCAGAATAGACAACAATCATTGGGGAAATAATGAATCTTAATAGATGAAAATCCAAATTTGTCAACCAAATTTGATGCCATGTAATTATTTTCTAGAATACATGCATCATCAGGCGGTAAATCCTTAATAAACTTAAGGAGATAGTCGACTGCAGTATTACTAAATCCCTATATTGATTTTCCATGATATAATCGCATTAAAAACTCAAGTTTGCTCGTTTTTTCCACATTCCTGATATACTGGAGTATTTTCATCTTCTATCAGCTTTCTAACACACTCAACGTCATCATCCAGATTAATAGATGAAAACTGTGTTCCAGTATTCATTTCCTCTTGCATTGGTCTACATGGGGAGCTGGCTTCAGAAACAAAAGGAAACTGATCGGAAATCAGATTTTTTATACCAATCCTTTCCGCTGAATCAATGTTATTCACCAATTGTGATTTTTCTCCATTTTGATACCACACATGATAATTTTTTTGGAATCCTTGTTTAGTGATATGATAACTCACTTCCTCGCGAGTTAACCATGGTCTTCCAATACAATCAAAACATGGGCATCAAATCAATCCTCCATCTGAATCATTAGTGATTGCAATGTCCAAGATATGTCATATCTCCATCTAAAATTAAACAGTGATCCGAGCAATGCTGTACATCCATTATCTATGAATTCTAAGGCATATAAACATACATTATATAAATAATCAAGAAAATGACTTAACATTTTATGTATTGTTTCATAAGATAATAAGTAACCATCAATAACATGTCAATAAAAAAATCATAACAAATATTATGGTTAAGGGAATTCATAAATGTTTTAAATTATAAAAAATCATGAATAGTCACACCTTTCTATGACCACATAATATTATTTTGGTGTACCTACAACACCATCATTAAAACATAGATGTTTGAACAATGACCTATTATATTTTTTTATTGAATTCTCTGATGGGAACCCCCCTCTTGGACACCCCTCCCCCTCCCTATTGGAAGCCCCTCGGACAACCCCCTCCCTCCATGACAGCCCCTCGGCCCCCTAGACAACCCCCTACCCCTGCACCCCCACACCCCTTGCCCCCCTCCCTGCCCCCTGCACACTACTCCCCCATACCCCTTCACCACCCTCCTGGACATCCCCCCTCCCCTTGGACCCCCTGCCCCTCATTGTAAAGCAGGTTGTCCCTATCCTTTAAAAAGGTTAATGGCCTACACGTCTTCCTGGTTCTTTGAAGAGAGTTATATAATTTGGTATTTCCATCACTGTCAGTTAACCATTTAATTTTAAATGATTTTTTCTCATACTTTCATTGAACGTGAGAAAGTAGTTGAGTTTGACTATAGTGTTTAGTTCTCGAGTAGGATCAGTGATGAGGTCAGAGCTGGTTTTTTTGTTTTGCAGATCATTGAAAACTTTCTCAAGAATCATGATGTCATTGTTAACTTGTTTGGCTTCAGAGTTGCACCCTGTTTTTAGAGATTGTTTTAGATTTTTCAATTTGAGGTTTCAGGAAAAGGCATCATTATTATGAGACATTGAATACCAATAGTTCTAGATGATATGAGTGAAATCATAATCAGATAACCACACATTGTTAAATATAAAAGGAAATCAGGGTTTCATGACATTAGAGGAGACATTGACCAAGATGGTATGATGATCAAAATTCAGCTTGTGAAGAGTGGTGCTGGAGATAGTGTCCCATAAATCTATAACAGGGACATTCATGATGTCTCAATTCAATTTGGAGGCAACCACGTTGTTGTAATGTCTTCTATACCAACTTTATTTTACACCAAAGAGATTAATTTTAATGATATTAGTGTCTTCAATCAAGGATTTAAATTATTTCATTGAAATGGAAGCATGAGAAGGTCCAATTTTCTTTCTTGAGTTATGAATGGAATTAAAGTCACCAATTAGAAACCCGAGGTAGTTATTTTAGTGCCTAGGGATGAGAGATCATTCCAAATAGTTCTTCTTTCTTGGTATCTATTTTTAGAATTGAAAAAGGAGTAGAAAGTATGTGTGCCATAAATATTAATGTTTCAAGTAAATATCTGGACAGAGATATTGAAAACACTAACAATGTGTAAATAAGAGTGTGAAAAAAACTATAAAGAATCATCATTGAGTGTATTATTGATTGAACCAGTAAAAACATAATTATGTTGGCATAAATGTCATTATATAGAGGAAAACAAAATTTTAGGATTAGCGATGGAAAATAACATAGGATGATGGTTGTTAACCATTCTTTTTAAAACAATGAACATCCCATCATTAGCGATACCATGAAAATTCCAAAAGGGGATCATCATTTAATCCTGGATTTAGAGTTAGAACACCCTTTTCTCTTTATTCCAATGCTTTTTTTTCTAGTAGTTCTTCTAACCTCTAAGTTATTTTTAGTGTAATGTTCTTGTTCATTCCGAGATTTAACTAGAATCTTCTTTGTAGGGTTTCTAATTGGATCATTCATAGGTGAGTCTACAAAATTCTTAGAACAGATCGACAAAGAATTGATATTATGAATAGAATTCAAGTTTCTATATTTCAAAGAGAAATCTTCATTAATTATATATGTAGAAATAAGAGTACCTGAAAACATTGAAGTATCCACTGTCTGTTGTTAGGCAGTATCCAGATCTGTTGGATGGTAAAAATTCAATGGAAAGGAAATATTACATGCCTACATATGTTTAGGGTCATGTACCAGGGATGTGCATGTAGGTTTGATAGTTTATACATAATTTTTAATATTTTTAGAAGTCATGGAATGTGTCTCAGTTGAAACAACCTTAAAAATACTCATCTGACTCCCTGATTCTACATAACTGGTAATAGATTTAGAGTACTAAAGGGGAGAAGTAGCTAAATACTTATCTAAATTTTTGGTTACCAAATTCATTTCAAGAGTAGTATTATTTTTAGATATGATAGATAAGTGATTAACATATCTCATTATAGCATGAGTTAATGAAGTTTTAATCGTTGGGTCTGTAGGATTCAAATTACAAAGCATCAAAGAACTAATGACATCAACACTATTAGCAGGTTGTGAACATTAAAAAGAGTATAATGTAGAAGAAGAGGTTTTAACAAGATCCTTTTTTTCTCCACCCTGGTATCCTCCATGGGATGAAGCTTCTTAATGGATCCAACGAGATCCTAAATTTTAGTCACCTATACTGAGGGTGTACTTACCTTCATTGATTTAACAGTTTCCAAATCCATGGAAACAATTTCAATCATACTACTAGTATGTGTGATATCCTAAGAAGATTTTGGGATAGACAATAGATTCCCAAAATCTATATAATGCCTAGTTGAATCTATAGTTTTAGAGAAATTATCAAGTATATTTGTTTTACTGTTGGTTGAAATCTTTGTCCCTAATGAAATAGTTGCATTTAATAGAAATGGGTCCTCGATTTTTCAAGTACTTAAAGATGAGGAGTGATCATCCACAGAATGAAGATGAAATGATCTAGTGCACACATTATTATGAGTGGGTGTAGTGTATGCATTGCAATCATTGCACTTCTAGTTTTACCCGGGCTATGTTCAGAATTTTGGTTAGATTCTGAATTTTTTTTGGCTGAGCATGTATTAGATTCGTTCTTATTGGAAATCCTAATAGTTTCTAACACCAAAATTTCAATATCTTCTAAGAGGCCTTTATCTTTAATGAAGTTTTCTTCTTATTCATCCATATTGTCCCAGTTAGTACTTGAGTTATCGCTTATGTGTATCACTTTGTTTGACTATTTCACCCAAGTTTAAGATTTCGTTGATGGGGGTATAAGTATATCTATCATAGGGGCCTTATACTTTTTATTTCTCATAATTTTATTCCAATCATTTTCAACTGGTTGTGTTACTTGTTTTAAAATTACTCTAATGTTGAAAATTGTATGACCAATGATCTTACAATGTTCGCAAAATGGAGGTTTCCTTTCATATTCAATTCTAATTTCAGTTTTGTAGTCATTTTAATTGAAATTAATTGTGGTGGGCAACTTTGAATCATGTTTAATTTCCACCATAAATCTAGAAAATAGACATAAGTCGACATTTAATGTTCTGTGATCAATTTTGAGGGGAGTTCTTATGGAGGAGACAATATCATTTAGAATTTTTGGGTGCCAAAAGAACCAATTAAGACTATGTAGTTTGACCCAGACATTGGCCAATGTATTCCTATGTGTGTGAAAATTGATGTTAGAGTCCCAATTAGAAATTATCTATAAACTAAATTTAAGATTGAGGTTTCCAATCCTCCAAAATCTATATAGATCCTCTTGCGATTTCAACAAGATATGAAAATATCCTTTGCCTATTGGAATTAATTTCTAGTTTTAAGAATTATAGCAGAGAGAAATATTAGTATGTAATTTAGATAAAGGACATGGGCGATCAACTTTGAGGTACGAGAGGTGAGATGTTACCACGAAGGAGACCGAGTTTCCTCATTCAGTGGCAGCAATGGGCAGCATCACGAGGGGGATGAGGATGGTATAGCGTCGTGAAGGACATCCAGGAACTGCCAGAGGATGACGATCAGGGAGAGGAGAGGTCACCATGGCCATCGGGGGAGAAGGGTTACCACCTAGAGGAGAGGTCGCCGCCGAGAGTAGAGGTCGCTGACGAGAGAGGAGAAGTCGCGAGGGTGGAGGAGGGAGGCTGAGAGGAGAAGTCATGTCGAGAAGAGAGGGCCATAGCCGCGAGTATAAGGTGGGTTGCAAGGGGTCAGGGGAGGATAGGAATCGCGACAGTGGGGAGGAGGAGCCCGATATATGGTAAAAAAAATTAGATACAAAATTTTTTAAGCGTGGCTATAAACAATGGTTTAGCCAGAATTTTAATATAAGTGTGTCTCTAAACTAAGCTATATCCACTGACTTATAAAACCATGGCTATAGCTCCGTGGCTATATCCATGTTTTCTAGTAGGGAAGGGGTTGTAACACCACATTATTTTTATGAAATATTTTTCATTCAATAATTTTATTTATTATATATCTTTCATTGTATGCAGCACAAATGTAAAAAAAACCTTGTAACATTATTAAAATATTACGTATCCATTATAACCTAACCATAGGATTGGATGGTATGAATATTAATTACTAAATTATGAAAAATATGTGGTCTACATATTTATGAAATGAATTCATTATCTATCAAATGATTAGAATTAAAAAAAAGTGATGGGTTTTTCAGGAAAATTTGTTTTTATACACATAATGAATTTTGTTAATCACAATTGGTGAATTATTTTAATAATAATTATATATTTTTTTATAAATATATTTTTAAAAATTCATCAAATATTTTTCTAAGCACAGAATAAGAATAAATCTTGTTTTATTCTTAAAAATATATTTTTTCAAAAAATAATTTTTTATCGCATTTTTCACACTTTCATTAATATTAATATATAAAATTTATATGTATTAATTTAGATGAAGTGAATTAAAAATTTATAATTATGTGTTAAAAATTTTCTAAATAGGCACATTTTATTTTTGTTCAATATGAATGGAAACCTTATAAAAAATTTATCACTTCTATAAAGGTGAAATTTGGATAATCTAGATTAAAAAAAAGTGGTAAGACCATAATTTTCAGATTATTTATTTTTGGACGAAGGTAATTATACCCTTATTACCATATAATATAAATTTATTTGTTTAATGGAAACCTTTCTATGAAAGTGAACTATATAATATTTAAATCAGTAAAAGTTACAAATTATGACTGTATATTTTGATTATCTCTTTTATGTCCACAAAGGAACAAAAGTACGTTAATATTGAATATAAGTGTCTATTTTGATCTTAATAAAATTATTTTCATGGAATAAATTTAATTTTAATTTTTAGTAATTATATAATGTCTTTAATTTCTTGGGAAGCACCTATGTTGTATTTCTCCACTTACTAAAATAATATAGTAAATTATATTAAATATATTAAAAGTTATATATTTTTTATTATTTAATTTTACCCATAGATTTGATAGACCAATAGTACATATTATGGATGTGTGAAATCATTATATTCTAATTACCACTTTTTCTTGACGCATTTAAAGTTAAATTAAATAAATATTTTTAAAATTGACAATAATGATATTTTGTGAAAATAATATTATATTAGTTTTTTTAATTCATAAAAATATTTAAATAAGACAAGGTGGATATTATATGATCTAAAATGCCATAAATTGTGCATTTATGGTCCAAATAGCACATTATATGTAAAAATTTCAACCCTTTAATAATGAAAAATTTGTTAACATAGTTAAAATTAAAATTGGTTAACTTGGGGTTAATGAAAATGCTTAGATTCAAAATTACCCCAAAACATGTATATATTATATTGTTTGATGGTATTAAAAAACTATAAAACCTTATATTTTAATCCCTATCAATTTGGAGTCATTTTTCTTGAGATTGAATTTATTATAGATTAATATTTTACGAAATTCCAAAAGTTTCCCCTCATATAAATTTTAAAAGGGAACCTCTTCCCTCACTTCATTTTACCACATTGAGTATTATAGATTGAAAAAACACTTACAATTTCACTTATTAGATCCATTGTACTAATTTTTATGGTTATGGTATTCCCAAAATACCAACCCTAGGGCCCTTTAGGGGAGAACTAAATATGTCGTTTCAAACATAATTTTATCATCTTAATCGCTTTCCATTGTTTACTATTCTTCATTAACACCTCTAAATCATTGTTATTTATCATAAAATAATAAATTAAGTATTATAAATTTTGTGAAATTTCATCATGATTATGAAAACACCATTATAAACCTTCATTCCTGTAACACCCCATGATTTCATAGTACGTTATTTCTTCACTGTAATTCTATAAGTTGCACTACACGCAACACCGAGTTCAAGCGCACCACGACTTACCAAAATAGCCATTCAAAAGAGGTTATGAATAGTATTAACTAAATTTTGAACTTTATATAATACTTATAATTTTAGAAATCATATTGTGTGTTTCATAGACATAATGTAACAACAAATTCATTTTTTCAGATAAAAGAAGTAATTTTTTAAAATGCAATTTTACCAACTTTTGATGGAGAACCCTCTTTAAATCCAATATTTTAAACTTATATATATTCAATTTGAAAAAATAAACTTCTTCTTTAGAAATGGGACTTAATAATTTAGTTTCAATAAATTTTTGGTGTTTTTATGATAACTTTCATATTTAGGTGAATAGTAAAAAATACTATATTTTAGTTGAAAACAACTATTTTATTCAAAATAATTTATAGTGTTAAATTATACATTTAAATGGTTTGTAAGTATAAATAGATTATATTTTTACCATTTAATCCAATTCTGGTCATTATAAGTAATTTCACTTTGAAATTGGAGATAAAAAAGTGTCAATCTTTTGATAGTTATTATTCCTTAAAAATATGATTTTTGGTTTTGACAATGCAAATTAATTTTAAATTAATAAATGAAATTTCTATGTTTTGAATTTGTTAAAATAGACATCATTCTTGAATTTGTAATATCAAAATTAGATTAGGGTAAATTTTTGGTATGTTTCTGAAAACTTTTAATTTTTGATGAATAGTGAAAAACACTACGTTATTGGTTAAAACTGACTTTTCATTTAAATAATTATTTATTTTATTTAAATTTATTTTAGGTCAAAATAGGTACATAATACCTATATAATTTGAATGTAATTTATTGGAGTCATTTTATAAAAAGTTTAGATATATTTTTTTTTTGAAATTTTACCGTCTTTCATCCACCTCCTAAGAGCATTTGAAAATTTGCATAAAATATAATTTTACCGCTTCTGTGAATTGAATTTCAAAAATCCGAGAGACACAATTGATATCATTAAGTAAAATGTGGTTCAATAAGAAAAAATAATTTTTGGTGAATAGTAACTTTTGACTTTTATTTACCATGGTTAAAAGTAAATAAGGTAATTAAAGGTAAAAAATGATATTATTATTACCCTAAGACATGTCCTAATTCTATTAGATACGTTTAATTTGACCAAAAACAACATTTGGAATAAAATATTATCATTTAGGTCCACTTGGATTAGATTAGGACATTTATTATTATTTAATTCAAAGAAGAGTTAAAAGAGTTAAAATAAAAGTTCAATAACTAAACCATTTTTAATATAGGGTTAAAAATAAGATAAATTCAACTATAAATATTCATTATAAAGATAAAAAAATCTTCTACATAATTTAATTTTATTTATGTTTTTTAGACATTAAATAATTTAATTTATTTTTGACAAAATGATGATGCTGTAATTACCTAATTAATGAAATATTAAAATATTTGATATTATAACCATCCAAATAAAAGTAATTTGAGACTTTTTATAAATTAAACTAATGTTATAGGTTAATATGACATGTTAGGGTTGGTTAAATGAATTTTATTCGAAGTAATAATGCTGTTATGAATTTAGAAAAAACAATATAACAAATCGTGTCAAAATTGACATAAAAGTGTTTTTAAAACTAATATTATATTATTAATTGATATTCTATTCCTAAAAATCAAGGGTTTGGCCAAAATAATTATATAATGATATCTTTGTCATCAATGAACCACTTGGGGTTCTCTTGGAAGTATATAGTAAGTTTATTAACCATATAATATAAAAATACAAAGAGACATGGTAAATGATAAACTATTTAACTATGAGTTAAATCTAAATGATAAGGTTAATATAGTGACCCAAACCTATCTAAAACCTATTGGTTGAGTGGTTTTAGACCCATCCCCACCTTATACTTTAAATAATTAATTTTGGAGGCATTTTAAATCGAAAATGATTTTATTATAAAATAATATTTCAAGGTTTTCCTAAGGTTCATCTCACCCCTCTTATGAAAGGGAACTCTCCCTTCTCTTTAATTCACACCTTCTAAGCCATTTATCTCTGAATAAATCTACCAAAATACCATATAAACTGTCCTAACTTCATCCTAGATTCCTTCCTTTAGTCAAAAAGCCAACTCAAGGAGCCCTTTTGATCAAATCAAAAGGAAGAACCCGAAGAAGAGGTAAATATTTCATCACCTCTTTCAAGTTCCTTTCTTCTTCCACATCCCCTTTCTTTGTTGTTTCCAATATAAAATAATAAATCACATATCATATATATACTGTGATGTTATTATAAATATGGTACAACTATATTCATTATTCTATCCATCCTTTGAATGACATGTCACCATACGTGTCTACGTATGGCTTACCGTCTCCAAGTCGTGGTGTAATTGTTATTCAATACATTATTATTTGTATGAGTATAGTAATGATGTTCAATTGATGTAAATAATAAATATAACACTATAATTATTCTTTATATATGATATATCATCCAATTTTATATTATTTTAATATCAAAAGAATGATATTATCGCTCGTGTGTAAGTACGGATTACCGTCTCCACGAACGCGATGAGATTCATTCCCCATCGTAATCCATTCAAGTATAATTTTGATTTTATGATTAAAAATAATGTTTAAAGACTTAATATCATTATGAATATGAATAAGATAAATCCTATCTATAAAAAACATTACTTACGTAAGAAATCATATAAAGGAAAATGAATCAGTTAACACCTGAAACGATGATAATACTAAGATATTATTAACAATGCAATGTAAAAAGATCATATATGATATAATATTAATGTAGATGATTCTAGTATAATTTAATAATAATTATTTCACCATTATACAAGAGTTTAACCAACCCTTGACCAAGGAAAAGTACGAGGTAAGGTTTAATTTCACAATCTCTTTGTTATCCGAGGTTGTTTTTACGTATGTATCTACTGGGACCTCTTTATCATCCACATCTGTATTTTCATAAAAATGTATTTCAAAACATTATTACTATTTTCTAGAATATGGGATAAATTCATTTATACCATTGTTTTAATTTTTATAAGATGCATATAAAGGAATCTTTCCATCGTTTTCCACACAAGTTACTTTATGACATTTTTTACAAAATTAAGGTAAGAATGTTTTTTTATATGGTGGGTGTAGCTATTTTCTGCCGTTATAACATCATCGAATCTTACCTCACAAGATTAAAATAATATTTTCAAAATAAATATTTTCTTTTATAATTATATGACTTTTAAATGATTTCAAAATATAAAGAGATATTTCTCTAAAAAAGGGTTTGATTTCATCTATGTCAACATCCTTTGATGGATTTTAATCTTATTTGAAGTTGATTTATTTTGATACAAAACTTTCATATTGTATTGAAGATTTTTTGTTATGTTTGACTATGGATGTGTTATTTTTATACCATTCATGGTTTATAGATAAAGTATTGGCATTTCGTATGCTAGTTTTTATACGAATGTTTATGTTATGTTTAACCCTTTTCATATGAGGAAAGCATTGGACTTAGTAAGTGACAGGCGAAGCCCACTATAGCTCCTCGATGCATCTGTAGGTCTCATGATACAAACTAGTGTCTTGGCACAAGGACTTGAAAAAATCTTATTTGTAGTCTTGGCACAAGGCCTTGACTATGGGGTTGTGAAAGTATGTCATTATGCATTCCATCATTATGAAAGTGACTATTGATACTACATGTGATTATTCGACTAGTAGAATATCCATGTGAATAAGTAAATGGAATTATTTGATTTTATCTTTGACATATTATGCTGAAGTTGAATTTTAAAAGACATTTTTTAGTCTTATACATTATATTAAATATTTATTCTTATTTATGAAACCTTCTTCTATATTGTTATCCTTATTGAGCATCTGAGCTCACCCCTTTATATGTTTTATTTTTCCCAGGATGCGAAGAAGTTAGTTATGAGTGAATTACAGGTATAATCTAGGAGGCTTGGAAATTTCTAATGGAATAAATTATTATTGTTTTTTCTTTTCAAGTTTTAATGTTGAACTTCATGTATGTAATCTATTTTCCAAGACTACTAAACTGATCGGTCCTTTGGGACTTGGTTCCTTTTACTCAAGACAATGTATTAAAATAATGCACTGATTCTAGTTTACTGGGGTTAGGGCATTAAATTTGGTATCTTAGGAAGTTTAGTACAAACCTTGGAAACTAGATTTAGATAATCTCTAATTAGAGCACACTATACTGAGATAGAATTTGAGGATTAGTATAGAAGAACTATCTAGAATTTATGTGAGTTTTCTAAGAAATACATCCCTGTCTGGATAAGAGAAGGTAGAGTCGGCTATGGAACAGATGTACCTAGGGGTAAAACCTAAATACCCCGCTTTGAGCTAGACTCGAACATGAACTGGTGCACGATGATGGGCCTTGCTGCAATCTTGGTTAGGACACTCCCGAGGGATATGCTTAGGATAATTCTTATTTTCTTTACAAATCATTATGAAGGATTTATGAGTATATACCTCCTAAAAGAAAATATTTTTATGATTGCATATTATATCTATAAACTATTCAATTTATGTCAGGTATTTTACAAGTTTGGAATAATTCATTGTGATTCATAAACTAACCTAGTGTATTCCATTATATAGAAATGGAACCCAGTATAAGGAATGAGAACTCCAGAAATACATATGATCCAAAGAGTAAGAAGGATAATATCATTCATGGTATTAAGAAAACAATTAGAAGGGAACTAATATCCCATGTATTCTCAACATATGAAGAAATAATACCATGTGTTAATAAGATAATTAAATAATTCTCTAAGTCCTATAGATTTGATGGGAAGAAAGAGAAGAAAATGATGGTAGAGAGAAAGATGGATAAAGGGAAGAGGGGAAAGAAGGATTTTTCCATGTGTGATAAATGTGGAAATAATCACCTTGGTAAATGATTGAAGGGAATGTGAGTTTTTTATAAGTGTGGAGAAAAAGGACACCAAGTACGTGATTGCAAGGGTAAGAAATTTTTTTCAAATACAAAATGATTCATCTGCAAGGCGTTGGGACACTTCGCGAATCAATGTACCAGTCAATAGAGTATACCGCAAATGATGCTATTGGATAATAATCATGTTATGATACTACCTTAGATGAAGAGGAATGAATAGTGTTCTTATGTTGTTGTTATAGAATTATTTTATTTGAGTGTTGTATCAACAATATTCTGGTTATATGAATTATGGAGATAAATAAAGATTGTACTGTAGTACTATTTTATTGAGGATTTGAGAATACATGGTTCTATGAAAAGTGACATAATAGTAAGCTACACTTTTTAAAAAAATACATGGTTTAAGGAAAGGTAATCCTTAATATGGTCCTGATAATGAGGCAGTGATTTTGGAATAAGAGACGGTTGATTTGGAAAAATTATATTGGATATTCATGACTTCCTTGGAACTGATTAATAGTCTGTTTATTTAATCATTGCTGGAATATTCAAGAATTTTTGATATAAGGAATATATCCAATATTATATAAAGGATAAGGGAGCATGAATGTAATCAATAAGGTTTTATGGTAATTGAGGTTGTTACCATGTTTAAAAATAATACATTATGATGTTTTTCACATGTTATTAAATGGAAAAAAGGATCTTCATTGTGTTTAAATTCCTTAAAAATTTTGGACTGTGAGTTTGGATAGACGTATTTTGGATAATTATAAAGGTTGTAATGGATTAAGTTTGAAATTGAATACTATTTTTAAAGTATTTTTTTGATTAAAAAGGACAACATGAAGACTGTGTGACAACCTGTCATGTCAGACAAAGCTGCGGGAATCGAACCCACAACCATAGTGCAATTGGGATTTATCGCCTACCACTGGACTACATGATGTCCCTGGGTTGTATAATGTAGTTTTTTTAAAGGGTATGATAGGTGAGTTATAAATTCATTATTTGTTTGGAACCCTATACGATTAGGATAAATAGAATATATTTTTTGAAATCTTTTGCAGTGAAAGATGAGTTTGTGGTAGGAATTAGTTAAAGAATGAAACTCTAATTGTCAAGTATATAAATATATATATAATTTTTCCCTCCTATTCTATGGGTAAATTAATTCCTAAAATTTAGGGAATGGATCTTAAAATCAAATATGTGTTATCCTAATACCTTATGTTATGTTGAACCGATGGTATTTTAAATCATCATAGATTGATGGATTTGAGGGCCTCAATTTTACACTAGTTTGTGATTGATGACCTCAATCACTCGCAAAAAATATTTATGTTTTTCCTCCAATTATGTGTCTCTAATTTCCACCAATGTTCTCCTAATAGAGATCATAATTTGGTGGTGACTTTTTTTATTTCCCTTTCCCTATTGTTAAGAATAAATTTTATTAACCCAATTTACGATGTTGGTTCTCCACAAAGGTATTTTTCTATTTTTAACATTTTATTTTCAAAGAAAAATTTCAAATTAAGAGGATGAAATTTACTGAAGAAGTGGATAATGTTACATGCCATGATTTCATAGTACGTTATTTCTTCAATGTAATTCAATAACTTGCACTACACGCAACACCGTGTTCAAGCGCACCACGACTTACCAAACTAGCTGTTCAAAAGCGGTTATGAATAGTATTAACTGAATTTTGAATTGTATATAATCATTATAATTTTAGAAACCATATTTTTAGTTTCTTAGACATAATGTAAGAACAAATTCATTTTTTCAGATAAATGAAGTAATTTTTTTAAATGTAAGTTTACCGCCTTTTGATGGAGAACCCTCATTAAATCCAATATTTGAAACTTTTATATATTCAATTTGAAAAAATAAACTTCTTATTTAGAATCAAGACATAATAATTTAGTTTCAATAAATTTTTGGTGTTTTTCTGATAACTTTCATATTTGGGTGAATAGTAAAAAATACTATATTTTAGTTGAAAACAAATTTTTTAATAAAAATAATTTATAGGGTTAAATTATACATTTTAATGGTTTGGAATTATAAATAGATTATATTTTTACCATTTAATCCAATCCTGGTCATTATAATTAATTACACTTTGAAATTTGACATAAACAAGTGTCAATCTTTTGATAGTTATTATTTATTAAAAATACGCGTTTTGGTTTTGACAACAGGAATTAATTTTAAATTAATAAATGAAATTACTACGTTGTGAATTTGGTAAAATAGAATTCATTTTTTAATTCCAATTATCAAAATTATATTAGGTTAATTTTTTGGTATGTTTCTCAAAACATTCAATTTTTGATGAATAGTGAAAAACACTGCTTTATTAGTTAAAACCGACTTTTCATTTAAATAATTATTTATTTTATTTAAATTTATTTAGGTAATGATAAATACACAATACCTATATAATTTCAATGTAATTAATTGGAGTCATTTTACAATAAGTTTGGATATATAAAAATTTTATTAAAATTTTACCGTCTTTTACCCACCTCCTAGGAGTATTTGGAAATTTGCATAAAACATAATTTTACCACTTCTATGAATTAAATTTCAAAAATCCAAGAGACATGGTTGATATAATTTAGTAAAATGTGGTTCAATAAGATAAAAATAATTTTGGTGAATAGTAACTTTTGACTTTTATTTATTACAGTTAAAAGTGAATAGGGTAATTAAAGGTAAAAAATGATATTATTATTACCCTAAAACATGTCCTAATTCTATTGTATAAGTGTAATTCGACCAAAAAAAACTTTAGGAATAAAATATGATCCTTTAGGTCCACTTGGATTATATTAGGACATTTATTATTATTTAATTCAAAGTAGAGTTAAATGTGTTAAATTTTATTTTTAATAACTAAACCATTTTTAATATAGGGTTACACATAAGATAAATTTGACTATAAATATTCATTAGAAATATAAAAAAGTTTCCTACATAATGGTACTTTATTTATATTGTTTAGACATTAGATAATTTAATTTATTTATGACACAATGATCATGCAGTAATTACCTAATTAATGAAATATTAAAATATTTGATATTATAAACATATAAATAAATGTAATTTGAGACTTTTTAGGAATTAAAATAATTTTATAGGTTAATATGACATGTTTGGGTTGGTTATATTAATTTTATTCGAAGTAATAATGCTGTTATGAATTAAGTAAAAACAAAATACCAAATAGTGTCAAAATTGACATAAAATAGTTTTTAAAACAGATATTATATTATTAATTGATATTATTTTCCTAAAAACCTAAGAATCATCCAAAAGACTTATATAATGATAGGTGTATCATTAAGGAACCACTTGGGGTTCGTTTGGAAGTATATAATATGTTTATTAACCATATAATATAAAAATACAAAGAGACATGGTAAATGTCAAACTATTTAATGATGAGTTGAATCGAAAAGATACGGTTAATATAGTGACCCAAACCTATCTAAAACCTATTGGTTGAGTGTTTTTTGATCCATCCCAACCTTATCCTTTTAATAAATCATTTTGGATCCATTATAAACTGAAAATGATTTTATTATAAAATAATATTTCTAGTTTTTTTTAAGGAGCCCCTCACCCCTCTTATAAAAGGGCACCCTCCCTTCTCTAAAATTCACACCTTCAAATCAATTTTTATCTACCAAGATCTACCAAAATACCCTCTAAAATTAACTACCTTAATCTTATAGGCCTTCTATTAGTCATAAATCTAACCTAAGGATCCCTTTTGATCAAATCAAAAGGAAGAACCCGAAGAAGAGGTAAATATTCCATCACCTCTTTTAATTTCCTTTCTTCTTCCACTTCTTCTTTCATTGTTGTTTCCATTTTCAAATAATAACTCTAGTATATTATATATACTATGATGTTATTATAAATATGGTACAACCATATTCATGATTCTATCCATCCTTTGAATGACATGTCACCAAACGTGTGTATATACGGCTTACCCTCTCCACGTCGTGGGGTAATTGTTATTCAATACATTATTATTTGGATGGGTATAATAATGATGTGTAATTTATGTGAATAATAAATATAACATGATAATGACTCTGTATATATTATATACTATGCAAATATATATTATTTTAATATCAAAATAATGGTATTGTTTCTTGTGCGTACGTACGGATTACCGTCTCCACAAACACGATGAGATTCATTCCCCATCGTAATCCATTCAAGACTAATTTTCATTAGATGATTAAAAATAATGTTTAAAGACTTAATATAATTCTGAATATTAATAAGATACATCATACCCATAACAAAAATTACTTACGTTACAAATCAAACAAATGAAAACAAATCAGTTAACACCCGAAACAATGATAATACTAAGATATTATTAACAAAGAAATGTTAATAGTTCATATATGATATCATATTAATGTATAAGATTCTAGTATAATTTAATAACAATTATGTCACCATTATAGAGGATTTTAATCTACCCTCCTCCAAGGAATATTACAAGGTAAGGGTTAATTTCACAATCTCTTTATTATCCGAGGTTGTTTTTATGTAAGTATCTACTAGGACCTCTTTATCATCCACATCCGTATTTTCTTAAAAATGTATTTCAAACATTTTTACTGTTTACTAGACTATGGGATAAAGTCATTTATACCCTTGTTTTAATTTTTATAAGATGTTTATAAAGGAATATTTCCTTTGTTTTCCAAACATGGTACTTTATGACCTTTTTGACAAAATTAAGGTAAGAATATTTTTTTTATATGGTGGGTGTGGCTATTTTCCGCCGTTATAACATCGTCAAATATTTCATTACAATATTACAAGAATATTTTCAAAATAAATGTTTTCTTTTACAATTATGTGACTTTTAAAAGATTTTAAAATAGTAAGATATATTTCTCTAAAAAAGGTTTTGATTTCATCTATGTCAACATCCTTTGATGGATTTTAAGCTTATTTGAAGTTGATTTATTATGATAAAAAACATCCATATTGTATTTAAGATAATGTGATATGTTTGACTATGGTTCTGTAATTTTTATACCATTAATGATTTATGGATAAATTATTGACATTTCATATTATAGTTTTTAATTCTAATGTTTATGTTATGTTTAAATATTTTCATATGAGAAATGTATTGGACTTAGTATGTGACGGGAGGAGCCCTCTATAGCTCCACTATATTGTTATCCTTACTGAGCATCTGGGATCACCCCTTTCTATGTTTTATTTTTCCTAGGATGTGAAGAAGTTAGTTATGAGTTAATTTCATGCATAATCTAGGAGGCTTGGACATTTCTAATGGAACAAATTACTATTGTTTTTTCTTTTCAAGTTTTAATGTTGAACTATATGTCTATAATCTATTGTCCACGACTACTAAACTGATTGGTCTTTAAGGACATGATTCCTTGTAATCATGCCAATGTAATAAAATAATGCACCGACTCTGGGTAATTGGGGTTGAGGCATTACAATTCCCATCAGATGAGAAGATAAATTATCGCTCATGAATACGTACCCCTTAAAGTCTTAATGTAGCGATATAATTCATTTTTCATAACCATATTTTATGGATGGTTATTTTGATGGATTTAATAATTATATATATTAATTATATTTATTACACTTATAATCTTTTAATGATAATGTCATATAAAACTTCTAACCATCCAATATTTTGGGAAATAATAACGTCACCTGTGTGTATGTGTGGAGTACCTGCGCTACGAATGTAGAGACCCAATCCTGACATACATAGAAATTACATTACCTTTTTGGAATACCTAATACAAAAAAAACAGACACCAAAGGATCGTAATAGTTTAGCGTCTTTGGAAACTCGGAATATAATCTTCTAATCTCGGTGAAAGATCTTCAACATCTCCCATAAAGATCTTCCATTTTTTTCTTACCCAAAACCTTTCTTTATATGTTGGTGAAAGGAAAACATATAAAGGGTGATCTCAAATTATATGTAAGGGTAAGAATGGAGAAAATAAAACAAACCATATACATTTGAACTTCAAAACATGAACATAAAGTTTACACATCAAAATATTGAGTTGTGAAATAAATCATGGCTGTACATAAGGCATAGGTCATAAAGAAATGTAAAACATGATAAAATAACATGGGAATAAAAAATTTAATTGTGGAAAACCATTAATCCCTTGATATGATTTCCATAGTAGCCAAGGAATTTCTGCCAAGACCATCTTAGTGGACAAAGTCCCTTTCTGAATTGAGTTCACTCCTCGTTCCAGTCTTGTATAACTGAACCTGATTAACTTACCATTCCAGCCATGTCTATCTCATGAGATATAAATCTTTACCCAATGCATTGGGGGGAGATATTGGTCTCACCCATCTCCTAATGAAATCATTCTTACTTGTTCAACAAAATAAATATAAATCATTCATCATAACCCAAAGAATAAAAATGGGTTTCATAAACATCATCCCATCATAACATAATCCATATAAAACAAATGGATATCATTTCATCAAAAGAAAAGTGAAACCATGTAAATCATAGAGATATTATACATGAAACATACACATATGAAATAATGTCATCTTAGATGGAAGATGGTTTTGATAAAAAAACTTGAAAAGAATTCTTGAGGAATATATCATTTCTTCTTAAAAATCATTTTCTTTCCACAAAATTCTACGCAATTTTGAATGAAAAAGATTTTACTGAAAATAAACATGACATATTTTAGAGTAAAATTCATGATAACAAGGAGTTATGTAATTGTAAAAATCTGTTAATGCCGTATAAGATAAAAAAACATTCTCCTCATACTTTTGTCGGAAAAGTCAAAGAGTTCCTCGAATGGTAAACAAAAGAAATATTATTTCCATATAACAATATAAAAGTCAAAGAGGGGTAAACGTGGATGAATATTAAACACTTTATGGAAAAAAATTTTATGGACATGGATGAAAAATATAACCCCAATAAATACTTACAAATAATCAATCTCGGATAAGAACGAGATTAGAATAGTTATCCCTTACCTTATGTCTGATATGCTTCATATGTATCCGAACCTCATGTATAATTATTTAAATAATGTCATTGAATTATTACAGAATCATATTCATTGTTATGATATCATATATGGTTCACTTATGACTTTATATTACCCGTTATTTTGTAAATTCCATGTTAAAGGAGCGTTTTGGGTAAAATCGTTTCATTTATCGTACGTGTTTCAGTTTGTTGTTCTTGATATTGTTACTCTGATCCTGATTAAGTTAATTCTAGAATGTAAAACATGATTTATATATAATATATATTCAGTATATAAATATATATGATATATTGATAAATTGAATTCAATACACCGTTCATGGAGACGGTAGGCCGTACGTACGCATGAACCCTGTTTTAGTTTCCTTATTGAATTGAATGGAATTATGTAAATGAAACATATATGTACATAAATACAGTATAATTATTATGTCATATATATCATTATTATTCATTATATATACTTTACAATCATTCTTTAATGGTTAACATGGAGAATGAATCTCATCGCGTCGTGGAGACAGTAATCCTTACGTACGCACGAGCGATGATATATTTCCCATAATTATTGAATGGAATTGGAGTGGATGATATAATATCTTAGAATCAGTATAATGTTATAATAACTATATATAGTTATTATTTACACCATTATACCCATCCAATTAAGGTGGTGGTGGAAAAAAAGATTACACCATGACGTGGAGACGGTATTTCGTAGGTACGCACGCACTGTGATTTAGTTTTCCATAGGATGGATAGAAGGTGAAATGGGGTTTTTTAATATTTATAATAACATATCAGTATATTATTGATACTAATGTTATTAATTTATAATTAAACAACTAAAAAAGAATAAGTTGAAGAAGAAAGAAAACTTGAAAGAATCGGTAGAAGAGATTACCTCTTCTTCGACGCACCTCTTTTATGCTTCCTCTTAAGGCATTAGAGTTGGTATTTTGAGGAGACCAGAACCTCTATAATGTATCTAGGGAAGTTTAGAAGAGAAATGGATAGGGGTTGGCCAAGCTTGAAAGCTCAAAATTGTGTAAAGAGAAGAGGGAGGAGATTCCCTTATATAAGGGAGGAGAGGGGCACCTTAAGAAAAACTTAAAATATTATTTTATAATAAAGTAATATTCAGTTTATAATAGCTCCAAATTGATTTATTTTGAAGATAAACTGGGGATGGGTCGAAATCATCTCAACCAATAGGTTTTAGACAACTTTAGGTTGTTAGGATGGTATAACTCTGAGTATGATATACTCTGTGATACCAAACGTAGGATCGAATAAGTACAATGAGATACAAAGACACAAGAGGGGGGCGGGGTGAATTGTACCTTTTAAAAATTCTCTAAGGAAATTTTTAGCTAAATAAAAATATTATACCTTAAAGTGTATAGAATCTAACTATATCAGCGTACAAGTAAGGAAGTATAAGAAAGTTATACTTTACTTAGCAATACAAAATGAAGCGGAAAAACATGTAGTAAAACTACAAGTAATGAACAATAACTCTTTTAACCCAAAGAGAAGGGTATCCAACAACCTTGGATAAAGGTCCCTTGATTTATAATTTCAAGCAAGTCTGTCTTACCCACACCAGGGTAATCCCTCGATACGAAGATCAGAGTCTGTCTTACTATCCATGCAAGCCCTCAACTATCAGGTAGTCGACCCCTCTGTCTTCCTCAGCAAGGAAGCCCTCAACTTCAAGGTGTTAGAATCTCTGTCTTCCTATCCCTGGAATCCATCGATTTTAATCAACATAAATCGGAGTCGTACGAAGAAAGTCTGCACAAGGAAAAGTTTGAAAAAGTTGTTTAAACTTTCTACACGAAGCTTTGAGAGTTGATAAGAGCCTCTCTCTCTAGAAATCACTTCAGGAAGTTCTGATCACCAAAATTCCAAAAGTTCCAAAAGTGATCGCTTCTTTTAAAATTAGCTCCTATTTATAGGTGAAGCTCCAACGGTCGGCTCCCTCCTCCAACGGTCATATTTTCCCTTGAATTTTGAAGGGACCTGTACACGTGTCACTCTTGCATCTCTCTTTCATTCATTGCATGTGACCTCTGAATCTTTCTTATCCTTCCTTTCCTTCTTTTTGTATTTGGATTAGAAATTTCTCTGTCTAGCTATCTTGTTTATCCTTCGAGCAAGATTAGCTAACTCATTTTCTGAGACTTCACTCTCACTAGATTCTGAATGGATAATAACCTTCTTATATTTGGATCTAGTAACTCTATCAGGAGTCTTAGATTTCATGTGATTTGAAGTTATAGTAAAAGAAACACTACCATTCCCATTCTTCTTCTTTATTTTGTTAGCATCTCTCTTCATTCTAGTCTCATGTTGAAGAAGAGTTCCAAATAACTCATCTAACAAAATCTGAGTGACTTTCTTGTTCTCATCAATGACTGTCCTCTTTGATTCCCACTCATTGGGAATAATAGATATGATCTTTTAAACAAGGGCTTCATCATCTATACCTTTCTATCCCATAGATTGTAAGCTATTCAAAATATTCATGAATCTCTATTTCACCTTACAAATTGGTTCTCCACAAGGAAAATTTAAACCATGATACTCAGCTCTGAGCATGGCTCTTCTAGTCTCAATTACTTTAGATGTGCCAAAATGTGTAACTTCAAGTTTCTTCCATATACAGTTTGTTGTTTCACAAGAAGAAATTTGGCTATATATGTTCATAGTCATTGAAAAAAGTAAAGTATTGTGTACCATATAGTTGAGTTGGTATTCATGCTTTTCTTGATTAGTTAAAGCACTAACTTCCTTATCAGGGATTTTATATCCACCGGTAAGCATCACAAAATTATCTACCCCAGTATTGAAAATGAAAGTCTTCACATGATCTCTCTAATATTCATAAGCATTACCATCAAAAATTGGTGGTCTGTTAGGATTTAAGTTGTTGATAGAACCAACATTTAAACCTGCCATTCTTAATAAAATCTTTGGAACACAAACTTATTAGTAGTATAAGTCTGTAAACAAGAGAACATATTCTAAGGAAACAAAATTGTATCTCTAATCAAAAAGTCAATCCGAACTATGATTTTGAAAATTAGATTCCAAAAACTATGAATTCGGAAGTGTGAATCCGAAAAATTAAATTCCAAAAGTTATAAGAGAAAGAAAGTATTTTGAATCTAATCATGAGATTAATTCAGATTGGTAACCTCCCTTTGATACCAATTGTTTTGATGATATAACTCTGAGTATGATATACTCTGTGATACCAAACATAGGATCGAATAAGTAAAATGAGAAACAAAGATACAAGAGGGGGGTGAATTGTACCTTTTAAAAATTCCCTAAGGATCTTTTTAGCTAAAGATGAAGATTCTACCTTAAAGCGTATAGAATATAACTATATCAGAGTACAATTAAAGACGTATAAGAAAGTTATAATTTCCTTAGAAATACAAAATGCAGCAGAAAAACAAGTAGTAAAACTACTAGTAACAAACAATAACTCTTTTAACCCAAAGAGAAGGATATCCAACAACCTTGGATAAAGGTCCCTTGATTTATACTTTCAAGTAAGTCTGTATTACCCACACCAAGGTAAGCCCTCGATATGCAGATCTAAGTCTGTCTTGCTATCCCCGCAAGCCCTAAGCTATCAAGTAGTCGACACCTCTGTCTTCCTCATCAAGGAATCCCTCAACTTCAAGGTGTTGGAACCTCTCTCTTCCTATCCCCGAAAGCCCTCAATTTTAATAAGTAGCAATCAGAGTTGCACGAAGGAAGTCTGCACAAGGAAATGTTTGAACAAGATGTTCAAACTTTCTGCACGAAGCTTTGAGAGTTGATAAGAGCCTATCTCTCTAGAAATCACTTCAGGAAGTTCTGATCACCAAAATTCCAAAAGTTCCAAATGTTGTCGCTTATTTTCAAATAAGATCATATTTATAGGAAAAGATCCAATGGTCGGCTCCCTCCTTCAACAGTCATATTTTTCCTTGAATTTCAGAGGGACCTGTAAACGTGTCCCTCAACCAATGGTTAGTCAATAACTGAAAGCATGACATCCTTTTGTAATGAAACAAGAATAAGCATAAGTAAAACTGAAGTTCAGAATGTAAGCAACCAAAAGTTTGGATTCTAACCAAAATGAAATTCGGAGTCTATAATAAAGAGATATTTGGATTCTGTTTTATAGGAATTTGGAACCCGAATTCTATAGAAATACAGAGTTTGAATTTCTAAAGAAATTTGGAGTCTAGTTTCACTAGAATTTAGAATCTGAACTTACAGAGTTTGGAGTCAAACTCGTCTAATTTTGGAGTAGAACTCCTAGAAGTTCGGAGTCGAACTATTAGAAGTTAGGAGTCGAACTAGTAGATGTTCGGAGTCGAACTCAAAGAAGTTTGGAGTCGAAATCATAGAAGTTCAGAGTTGAAATCATAGAAGTTCGGAGTCAAAATCATAGAAGTTTGGAGTCGAACTAGTAGATGTTTGGAGTCCATAATTTGGAGTTGAACTTTGTGAGAGTTCGTATCGAGAATTCAGAGTGGAACTTCATTAGAGTTCGTATCTAGAATTCATAGTGGAACTTCATTAGAGTTCGTATCCAGAATTCAGTGTGGAACTTCCTTAGAGTTCATATCCAGAATTCAGAGTGGAACTTCATTAGAGTTCTTATCCAGAATTCGGATCCTAAAACAGAATGATTTATATCTAAGTATTATTTTATTATGAGGTTTTAGGTATGAATCCAATTTTTATACTTATGAAAAAAATTGATATGAGCAATGAAAATATGGTATGGGTAAATTCCTTTGGGAAAGAAATTTTCCTTATAGAATTAAAATATAGGTTTGCTTAAGTATAGGGTGTCTGTGATTTTCAAAACATGAAACAATGGAAATGTCATAAGGAAAACCTTATTGACTCAACAATATCCCCCTTTTGGAAAGAAAAAACAACCTTTCGAAAAAGAATATAAGGTCTTATAAAAATTTCTTTAGACTTTGAAATTAAAACTTGTCTACCTTTGATCATAGATGATGTTGAATACAACTAACTCCCCCTAAGGATTAGGAACTCTAAGGATTGTATTCTGTATTTCTGGAATGGATTTTTCATTATTATTGGAATGAAAAACTTCATAATGATAAATTCCCCCTTAGATAAGATCCCCCTTACTTAGGGATAGTTCTTGAATTAGAAATTTTTCTTCTCCCTTTTCAAATTTTCATTCTCCCCCTTTGAGTAGTTCTTTTTTCCTTTCTCCCCTTTGTGATTTTAAAAAAGAATTGAAGGGAATGGGAAAGAAATAAAGTACCTGGAATATTAGTACAAAAAATACAAGATACAACAACCAAAGGTTGCATTATAGTTGAAAGAATATTTACAAGGAAAGGAATTAAAAAAAAATCAGATTTGTCTATTTGTCTTCCTTTTCCTTGGGAATTAACTTCTTCAACATAGTTTTAATATTCTTTATGTCTTTATGGTCCTCCTTAGCTTGCTTCTCCAAAACTTTTATCCTTTCATATTGAGGTTTTAGGACCTCTGCTTGAGCCTTGATGGCCTCTTCCTGCATCTTCAGAAACTCATCTTACTTTTGCAGCTTCTCTTCAAACTCAATCCGGAAATCTCTTTCCCCTTTCCAGTTTTGAGAAACTGAGTTAAGATTCCCATTCAGATCCCTTACTTGTTGATTACAAGAATTTTTCCCAAGGATCAGCTTATTCTAAAGATTATTTATCTTTACATCCTTGGTGTCAAAAGCATATTTAACATCATTTTGAAGACGATAAAACTCATCCAATTCATCATCAACTTTCTTAGACCACAAAGTGATTTTTCTGCATGATTTTCTATGAACATCATAATTGATAAGGAAATTTCTATGATCAACCTCAATCTTCACACACTTATCCATCACCATAGATAAGGATTCTAACTTCTGATTCAGACTGTGTTGAAGCATCTGGAATATGGAGTCTATGGTGGGAAAGATTGGAATTGGGTCCAATAATTTCTTCAAATATTCAACAAAAAAATCATGTCCTCATGCTGATGACTCCGAATATGATACCTTGCTTGTGGATTGTTCTTCTTCAATGTCTACCGGCTTTCTTCTAGATGAACCAGAAACATCTTTCTTCCTAATGATATCTCTTGTTGGGGTGTCCATAAGCACTTGCTTCCCCTTATCAACTTTCGGAACTTCCTCATCAAGAGATCATTCCTCACTTTCAGATTCTTGAACAATCTTATCTTCATATGGTTTTCCTTCTCTGCTCCTTCAAGAAAATGCTTCTCATAGATTTCTTCTTCAGACAATTCATTTTCTTTCTCTTCCTCTTTTTCATAATCTTCCTTAGCTTTCATGTGATTTGAAGTTATAGTAAAATCAACACTACAATTCCCATTCTTCTTCTTTATGTTGTCAGCATCTCTCTTCACTCTAGTCTCATGTTGAAGAAGAGTTCCAAACAACTCATCTAATGAAATCGGAGTGACTTTCCTATTCTCATCAATTGTTTTCCTCTTTTATTCCCACTCATTAGGTATAATATCTATGATCTTGTCAACAAGGGATTCATCATCTAGAACTTTCTCTCCCATATATTGTAAGCTATTCACAATAGTCATGTATCTCTATTTCACCTTACAAATTGGTTCTCCATAAGGAAAATTGAAACCATGATACTCAGCTCAAAGCAAGGCACTTCTAGTATCAATTATTTTAGATGTGCCCAAATGTGTAAATTCAAGTTTCTTCCATATAATGTTAGCTATTGCAAGAGAAGAAATTTGGCTATATATGTTCCTAGTCATTGAACAAAGTAAAGTATTTCGTACCTTATAGTTGAGTTGGTATTCATGCTTTTCTTGATTAGTAAAATCACTAACTTCCTTATCAAAGATTTTTTATCCTCTGATAAGCATCACAGAATTATATACCCCAATATTGATAATGAAAGTCTTCATACGATCTCTCCAATATTCATAATCATTACCATAAAAAATTGGTGGTCTGGTAGGATTTTAGTTGTCGATAGAACCAACATTTAAACCTTCCATTTTTAATAAAATCTTTGGCACACAAACTTATTAGTAGTATAAGTCTGTAAACAAGAGAAAATTTTCTAAGGAAAAAAATTGTATCTCTAAGAAAAAAGTGAATCCGAACTATGATTCCGAAAATTAGATTCCGAAAACTATGAATCTGGAAGTGTGAATCCGAAAAATTCAATTATGAATGTTATAAAAGAAAGTATTCTGAATCTAATCGTGATATTAATTCAGATTGTTAACCTCCCTCTGATTCCAATTGTTAGGATGGTATAACTCTGAGTATGATATACTCTGTGATACCAAATGTAGGATCGAATAAGTACAATGAGATACAAAGATACAAGAGGGGGGGGGGGGGGGTGAATTGTACCTTTTAAAAAGTCCCTAAGGAAATTTTTAGCTAAAAATGAAGATTCTACCTTAAAGTGTATAGAATCTAACTATATCAGAGTACAAGTAAGGAAGTATAAGAAAGTTATACTTTCCTTAGAAATACAAAATGCAGCGGAAAAACAAGTAGTAAAACTACAAGTAACAAACAATAACTCTTTTAACCCAAAGAGAAGGGTATCTAACAACCTTGGATAATGGTCCCTTGATTTATACTTTCAATAATGTCTGTCTTAACCACATCAGGGTAAGCCCTCGATATGAAGATCAGAGTTTGTCTTGCTATCCCCGCAAGCCCTCAAATATCTGGTAGTCGGCACCTCTGTCTTCCTCAGCAAGGAAGCCCTCAACTTCATGGTGTTGGAACCTCTGTCTTCCTATCCCTGGAATCCCTCGATTGTAATCAGCAGCAATCAGAGTCGTACAAAGGAAGTCTGCACAAGGGAAAGTTTGAACAAGTAATTCAAACTTTCTGCATGAAGCTTTGAGAGTTGATAAGAGCCTCTCTCTCTAGAAATCACTTCAAGAAGTTCTGATCACCAAAATTCTAAAAGTTCCAAAATTTGTCGCTTCTTTTCAAATGAGCTCCTATTTATAGGTGAAGCTCCAATGGTCGGCTCCCTCATCCAACGATTATATTTTTCCTTGAATTTTGGAGGGACCAGTACACGTGTCACTCAACCAATGGTTAGTCAATAACTTAAATCATGAGATCATTTTGTAATGAAACATGTATAAGAATAAGTAAAACTGAGGTTAGGAATGTAAGCATCCAAAAGTTCAGAGTCTAACGAAAATGGAATTCAGTGTCTATAATAAAGAGAAATTCCGATTATTTTTTATAGGAATTCGGAACCTGAATTATGTAGATATCAATAGTCTGAATTTCTAAGGAAATTCAGAGTCTTGTTTTACTAGAATTAATAATCTGCACTTACAGAGTTAGGAGTTAAACTCATGAAAGTTCAGAGTCGAACTCATATAAGTTCGGAGTCAATTTAGAAGAAGATCAGAGCCGAACTAGTAGAAGTTCGAAGTCGAACTCATAGAAGTTCGGAGTTGAACTCATAGATGTTCGGAGTTGAACTAGTAGAAGTTCAGAGTACAGAATTCAGAGTTGAACTTTGTGAGAGTTCGTATCCAGAATTCGGAGTGGAACTTCATTAGAGTTCGTATCCAGAATTCAGAGTGGAACTTCATTAGAGTTCGTATCTAGAATTCGGAGTGGAACTTCATTAGAGTTCGTATCCAGAATTCGGAGTGGAACTTCATTAGAGTTTTATCCAGAATTCAGATCCTAAAACAAAATGCTTCATATCTATGTATTTTATGATTCTGAGGTTACAAGTATGAATCCAATTTTTATACTTAAGAAAAACATTGATATGTGTAATGAAAATATGGCAGGGGTAAATTACTTTGGGAAGGAAATTTTCTTTATAGAAGTAAAATATAGGTTTTCTTAAGTATAGGGTGTTTGTGATTTTCAAAACAAGAAGGAATGGAAAAGTCATAAGGAAAATCTTATTGACTCAACATAGGTTACAATTTTAACCTTATCATTTAGATTTAACTCTAAGTTAAATAATTTAACTTTTACCGTGTCTTCTTGTTTTTTACACTATATGGTTAATAAACTTACTATAACAAACCAAAAAACTCCAAGTGGTTCATTATTAATATATATAACCTTATTTAAGTCATTTGGCTGAACCTTATCTTTTTAGGAATAAAATAACAATTAATAATATAATATTTGTTTTAAAACTATTTTATGTCAATTTTGACACTATTTGGTAATTGATTATTGTGAAAATAATAATAGCATGATTAGTTCTAATAAAATTAATTAAATCAATACTAAAATGTCATATTAACCAATAAAATTAGTGTAATTCATAAAAAATCTCAAATTACATTTATTTGGGTATTTATAACATCAATTATGTTAATATTTAATGAATAAGGTAATTACTGCATCATCATTATGACATAAATAAATTAAATTATTTATTGTCTAAAAGTTATAAATAAAATACCATTATGTAGGAAATCTTTTTATACTTATAATGAATATTTATAGTCGAATTTATCTTATGTATAACCCTATATTAAAAAAAATTAGTTATTAAACTTTGATTTTAACTATTTTAACTCTTCTTTAAATAAAATAATAATAAGTGTCCTAATCTAATCCAAGTGGATATAAAGGGTAATATTTTATTCTTAAGGTTGTTTTTGGTCGAATTAAACTTATCTAATAGAATTAGGACATGTGTTAGGATAATAACAATATCATTTTTACCCTTAATTACCCTATTTACTTTTAACCGTGGTAAATATAAGTAAAAAGTTACTATTCACAAAAATTATTTTTATCTTATTGAACCACATTTTACTCCTTGATATTAATTGTGTCTCTCAGATTTTTAAAATTCAACTCACAGAATTTGTAAAATTAATTTTTATGTACAATTGAAAATGCTTCTAGGAGGTGGGTAAAATACGGTAAAAAGTTTAATAAAATTTTTATGTATCTATATTTTTATAAAATTACTCCAATGGATTAAATTGAAATTATATAGATTTTATTTATCTATTTTGAACTAAATTAAATTTAAATAAAATAAATGATTATTTAAACAAAAATTCAGTTTTTAAATAGTAACCCTGTGTTTTCACTTTTCATCAAAAATTGAATGTTTTCAGAAAAATACCAAAAATTATCCCTAGGCTAATTTCGATATTCCGAATCCAAAAATGAAGTCCATTTTAAAAGATTAAATTTATATAATTTCAAAAAGTGGGTATTACTATTCATAACGGCTAGTTTATATAATATTTTAATAACATATCATTGTTTAGTGAAACTCGGTATTGCGTACAACACACGCTATCGTGGAAAGTCGCGATTGTGTGTAAAGCAAGCCAAGTTAGAGTTGCATGTAGTGCAAGATTCCTTTGTTGTTGTGTATAATATAATACAACCATATTTCATTTATACATTAAATATATATATATATATATACACACCCAATGTTTCATAGAATAACTTCAATCAAACTAACTTGAAATTTTGTGTAACCCGATCCAAGAATTGTGTTTCGTATACTGCAAGCTAATACGATGTAACATATAGTACAAGATAATCTTGGTGCAGCATAAAACACAATAAATCAATTAAAAAGAATACTTCTCATAAAATCTTGGGGTGTTACATTCTACCCCCCTTAAAATGAATTTCACCCTTGAAATTCGTCGGGGTTATAAGTGGTTTACTACTTGAAAGTTACTTTCATAGAAACCCACATCGTAAAAATGAATACTAAAACATAATTTTGAAAAATAATGTATGAAACATAATGGTTACCCAAATTAACTCATCACTGGGTTTCCGCATAGGATAACATAGGTGAAAATATGGATGTGGAAGAGAAATATAACCATCAACTTCTGATGAAGAGTGGTAGAGGACATGGCTATGAAAAAGCCAACAATTACGAAGCCATAAATTTGTGATGATCTATGGTACCATCTGATTCAACAGATATGAGGGCACTAGGACAACATTTTTGGTTTTCAATATCATTTCCCAAATTAAAATAAATACTTACTTGATTTAGGTACAATCTCACCGTTGCTCGATCCTTGAGAAATTTACACTTCATATCTTAAAGAAATGATGTTGAATTTGTCTTTTGTGAAGTGTTAGAAGATCATGTGATAGAATGATATGTCATTCCATCTGTCTCATACAAAAGGTTAGCAAAAGTGATTAAATATACATAAGTTTATTTATGTTGAGATTAATCATATATGGTTCCAAAACGGACTTATACTTCATCTATCATACCACTTAAAAAATAAAACTAGTTTCTATTAACTAGGGACTTCTTGTAGGCTAGTGGTAGGCGATAAAGTCCTGTCACACTTCGGTTGTCGGTTCGATTCCCACATCCTTGTCTGACGTGAAGGGTTGTCACTATACTATTTCAAAATTCAAGAAATAATATCAAAATTTTATAGCCTTAAAAGATACTATCTGATGTCCAACATAATGCATTATAATCTTTAGACATATCCAAAATACATCTGTCCAATCTCATAGTATAAAGAAAACGATTACTTGAAAGGTCACATAACGAGCACGTGAATACCATCATTTATCCCTCATATATCATAAGATATATCTTGTGGGTCACATTCCAAATATGTGAATACCTTAATCATGTATTCTTTTGAAATATAAATTACCATAGAACCTTAGTGAAAACATGAATGATATCAAAAGTTAACTCTTTCCACATACCAAAATCCCAAAAATTCTATATACTCAAACAATGATATCACTTTTTATTTATATTAGTCATGAGCTCATTAATAATATCAAACATTTCATTATCTTTTTATCCCTTTTTTATGCTGATATTAGGTTCTTTCCAATTTTTTTTGAATAACCTTTCATGGTTATCGGTACCATTAAATATATACTTTCAAAAACATAAGGAAAATAATAGTGTAACAATCCTTAGATTTCACTTTATTCCATAGTACCATGAGATTATTTATACAACATTACTCTTGTAAAACATGTAATCATTCCACTACCTTCTTAAACCATTGACCGATCTTGAACAATTCTTTCATATAACATATAATTTGTAGTCTCTTCATCATCATCAACATAAATACTACCCATATGACCATGCTGAATCTCTTCATGAGACTTTACCTTAGGGAATTGGTTTGCATAATTCCCGTACATTCCACATTTAAAACATTTAACTGTTGTTGATGTCTTAGCAATACCATTATCCTTGTCCATGGTGTTAACTGATCCTTTTAATTTACAATTACTAGCTTTGTGTCCTTCTTTTCCACACCCAAATCAAATTCCAGTTCCTTTGAAACATTCTCCCTGATGCCTCTTCCCACATTATTTACATGGGGGAAATTGAACATTCTTTCCTCTGTGATCATCATGAAACTCTTCCTTTCTCTTATTAGCTGAGTCAGGAAACTTACCAAAGTTGAGATTATTGATCATATTATGAGATTTATGATTAGGCATAACAACAATATGTGGAACTCCAGATCCAATTTCCTTTGGTTTCTCATGAATAATGTCATTCCATTATCCATCATATCGTCTATTATCATGAATCTTCTTGTTTCCAGCCATTTTATAAAACCCAAAAAAATAGTGTGAGCAGAAAAAATCATAATCAAGGGGGAGTAACTTCAATATCTAACATATTAGGTTTAATTCTAATATCATTACCATAATTATAGGACTATAACCTATACTTATAATTAACCTTAGAGACATCCCTAGACATGCCTTAGAAATATCTCTTGGGATTCCACTAAAGTGTTCGCATCCTAGTTTCCAAATGTTGACTAAACCTTTCCTCTGATACCAACTGTAGAGACACAATCTTGACATACATGGACATTACATTACTTTTTTGGAATACCTAATACATAAAAAAATAGACACCAAAGGACCATAATAGTTTAGTGTCTTTGGAAACTCTGAATATAATCTTCTAATCTTGGTGAAATATCTTCAACATATCCCATAAAGATCTTCCTTTTTGTTTCTTACCTAAAAACTTTATTTATATCCTGGGGAAAAGAAAACATATAAAGGGTGAGCTTAAATGCTCAGTATGGGTAATCATGGAGAAAATAGAACAAACCATATACATTTGTACTTCAAAACATGAACATAAAGTTTACACATCAAAATATTGACCTGTGAAATAAATCTTGGCAGTACGTAAGGCGTAGGTCATAAAGAAAAATCAATCATGATAAAAAAGAATGGGAATAAAACATTTAATTGTGTAAAACCATTAATCAGTTGATATGATTTCCATAGTAGCCAAAGCATTGTTTCCAAGACCATGTTAGTGGACAAAGTCCCTTTCTGAATCGAGTTCAATCCTTGTTCTAGTCCTGTATCACTAAACCAGATTAACATACCATTCCACCCATGTCTATCTAATGAGATATAAATCTTTACCCAATGTTTTGGAGGGATATATAGGTCCCACATATCTCATAATGAAATCATTTTACTTGTTCCACAAAATAAACATAAATCATTCATCATAACCCAAAAAATAAAAATGGGTTTCATAAACATCATCCCATCATAACATAATCCATATAAAACAAATGGATATCATTTCATCCAAATAAAATTGAAACCATTTAAATCATAGAGATATTATACTTGAAACATAAAAATATGAAATAATGTCATCTTAGATTGAAAATGGTTTTGATAAAACACTTAAAAAGAATTTTTGAGGAAAATATCCTTTCTTCTTAAAAATTATTTTATTTTCACAAAATTCCCCACAATTTTAAAAGAAAATTATTTTATTGAAAATAACCATCAAATATTGTAGAGTAAAATTCACTAAAATAAGGCATTATGAAACTGTAAAAATATGTTCATGCCGTATAAGTTAAAAAACATTCTCCTGATACTTTTGCAGGAAAAGTCAAAAGGTTCCTCGTATGGTAAACAAAAGTAAGATTCTTTCCATAAGACAATGTGAAATTCAAAGAGGGGTAAACATGGAATAATATTAAACACTTTATGAAAAACATTTTTTATGTACATGGATGAAAAATATAACCCCAGTAAATACTTACAAATAAACAATCTCAGATAAGAACGAGATTGGAATAGTTATCCCTTACCTTATGTCCGATATGCTTCGTATGTATCCGAACCTCCTGTATAATGATTTAAATAATTTCATTGAATTATTAAAGAATCATATTCATTTTTATTAAATCATATATGGTTTTCTTATGACTTTATATTACCCGTTCTTTTGTAAATTCCTTGTTAACGCAGTGTTTTGGGTAAAATCGTTTCATTTATCATACGTGTTTCAGTTTGTTGTTCTTGATATTGTTACTCATATCCTGATTTATGGAATTCCAGAATATAAAACATGATTTATATATAATATATATTCAGTATATAAATATATATGATAGCTCGATAAATGGATTGAAATACACCATTCATGGAGACAGTAGGCCATACGTACACATGAACGCTGTTTTCATTTCATTATTGAATTGAATGGAATTAAGTAAATGAGACATATATGTACATAAATCCAGTATCATTATTATGTCATATATATCTTTATTATTCATTATATATACTTTATAATCATTCTTAAATGGTTAACATGGAGAATGAATCTCATCTTGTCGTAGAGATGGTAATCCGTACGTACGCACGAGCGATGATATCTTTCCCATAATTATTGAATGGAATTGGAGTGGATGATATAATATCTTAGAATAAGTATGATGTTATAATAACTGTATATAGTTATTCTTTACACCATTATTCCCATCCAAGTAATGTGGTGGTGGAAAAACAGATTACACCACGGCGTGGAGACGGTATTCCGTACGTACGCACGCGCGGTGATTTCGTTTTCCGTAGGATGGATAGAAGGTGAAATGAGGTTGTTTAATATTTATAATAACATATAAGTATATTAGTGATACTGATTTTAGTAATTTATAATAAAATAAATAAAGAATAATATGTTGAAGAAGAAAGAAAACTTTAAAGAATCGGTAGAGAGATTATCTATTCTTCAACGCACCTCTTTTAAGCTTCCTCTTAAGGCGTTAGAGTTGGTATTTTGAGGAGTCCAGAACCTCCAAAATGTTTCTAGGTATGATTATAAGTGAAATTTTCAGGGGTTGGCCGAGCTTGGAAGCTAAAAATTATGTAAAGAGATGAGGGAGGAGGTGCCCTTTTATAAGGGAGGAGAGGGGCACCTTAGAAAAAACTTAAAATATTATTTTATAATAAAGTCATATTTTGTTTATAATAGCTGAAAATTGATTTATTTCGAAGCTAAAGTGGGTATGGGTTGAAATACTCTGAACCAATAGGTTTTAGACTTGTTATGTTACTATTTATCCTTATCATTTATATTTAACTCTAAGTTAAATAATTTAACTCTAAGTTAAATAATTTAACTTTTACATTGTCTTCTTGTTTTTTACACTATATGGTTAATAAAAATACTATAACAAGACAAAACAACCCCATGTGGTTCATTATTAATATATAACCTTATATAATTCATTTTTCTGAACCTTATATTTTTAGGAATAGAATAACAATTAATAATATAATATTTGTTTAAAAAAAATATTTTATGAAAATTTTGAAACTATTTGGTAATTGATTTTTTTGAAAATCATAACAGCATGATTAGTTTGAAAGAAAATTAATTAAATAAATACTAACATGTCATATTAACCTATAAAACTAGTGGAATTCATAAAAAATCTCAAATTATATTTATTTGGGTATTTATAACATCAATTATGTTAATTGTTCATTAATAAGGTAATTACTGCATCATCATTGTGACATAAATAAATTAAATTATTTAATGTCTAAAAATTATAAATAAAATACCATTATGTAGAAATATTTTTATCTTTCTAATGAATATTTATAGTCTAATTTATATTATGTATAACCCTATATTAAAAAGGTTTTAGTTATTAAACTTTGATTTTAACTCTTTTAACTATTCTTTAAATAAAATAATAATAAGTTTCGTAATCTAATCCAAGTGGACCTAAAGGGTAATATTTTATTCCTAAGTTTGTTTTTGGTCGAATTACACTTATCCAATAGAATTAGAACATGTGTGAGGGTAATAATAATAATATCATTTTTACCCTTAATTACCCAATTTACTTTTAACCGTGGTAAAAAAAGTAAAAAGTTACTATTCACCAAAATTATTTTTATCTTATTGAACCACATTTTACTCCTTGATATTAAATGTGTCTCTTGGAATTTTGAAATTAAACTCACAGAAGAGGTAAAATTAAGTTTTATGTATAATTGAAAATGCTCCTAGGAAGTGGGTAAATGATAGTAAAAAGTTCAATAAATTTTTTATGTATCTATATTGTTATAAAATTACTCCAATGGATTACATTGAACTTATATAGGTATTATGTATCTATTTTGACATAAAATAAATTCAAATAAAATAAATGATTATTTAAATAAAAAGTCGGGTTTTAAATAGGAACCTAGTGTTTTCACTATTCATCAAAAATTGAATGTTTTCAGAAAAATAACAAAAATTCACCCTAGGCTAATTTCGATATTCCGAATCCAAAAATGAAGTCGGTTTTGAAAGATAAAATTTATAAAATTTCAAAAAGTAGGTAGTACTATTCATAACAGCTAGTATATATAATATTTTAATAAGATATCATTATTTAGTGAAACTCGGTATTTCGTACAACACACGCTATCGTGGAAGGTCGCCATTGGGTGTAAAGCAAGCCATGTCTGGGTTGCGTGTAGTGAAAGATTCCTTTGTTGTTGTGAAAAATAGAATCCAACCATATTTCATTTATACATTGAATATATATATATATATATACACTCAGTGTTGCATTGAATAACTTCTATCAAACGAACTTGAAATTTGGTGTAACATGATCCAAGAATAGTGTTGTGTATACTGCAAGCTAATACTGTTTTGCGTATAGCGCACGATAATCATGGTGTAGCATACAACGTAAGAAATCAATTAAAAAGAATAATTCTCATAAAATCATGGGGTGTTACAACGAATTTTCATGACTAATTTTTTATTTTTGTTTTACTTAGTTGGTAATGAGGAATAATTTTATAAATATTTATGATATATATGATATAATAGTTATTCCTAAAATGAGAATTAATATTTACCTTTATTTCATTGCATTCTTCAAAAAATGAAAACATCGTCCATGCGTACATATGACCTACCATCTCCATGAATGATGCAATTCATTTTTCTATCTCTAAATTTTATGTATTACTTTAAATATTTATAATATATATATATATGATATTTATATTGTAACACCTCAAAATCATAAAAGAATAACATTTTATTATTTAGTATCTATGACACACAACACCAATCATAGAAAGGAATATAAAATCCCAAGACATTATGTTATATTTAATAATTTAAATAAAGTAAATCTATTATATATGTTTCAATGTTTGAAATACTAATTTAACTTTAATTATACACAATAATGACTTACTTTGATGGCTTGCATTACACACAAGACCGAGTTTTACCGAATACTATTAACATTAATATTTAAAATGACAATTACCTATTATATATTAATTTGGAGGTTAAAAATAGTATTAAATAACATATAAAATTTATTGTTTAATTAATTTGTTACCAATTAATTAGAAATTAATATAAAAAACTATTGAATATAATGAAAATGTTTTTATAAAAAAGTATTTTTATATATTAAAGAAATTTTATCTTCATAAATTAAATTTGGGGATTATATTAATTAAATTTAAATATAATATATTAAATAATATGTTTTTTCATTCTTCTAATAGATTTTATTGGAATAAGATAAGAAAAAAAAATCCAAATTTACGCCTAAAAAGATGCATTTTTCTAAAGATAATGTTTCCCTTATTTAGTGGTGCACTCATTTAAAAACTATGTTTTGGAATTTTTATATATTTTATTTTACAAAATTACACAATTTTTTAAATTTTAATATAAAAAGTATCTTAGGTTTATGTTTTTATATTTTTTTGAGAAGTTACTTTTTTAGTGAATAGGGAAAAATATTGAATTGTATTTAAAATCTCTTTTTATTTTCTAAATAATTTATAATTTTAAAACAATGTTTTAATTGGTTTTAATTTCACAATAGTTAAATTTAAATCTATTAATATAATTTATTTAATTGGATTAATTTTTATATTAAAATTGGATATAAAAACACTACAAGCATTTGAACATTTTTAGTTTAAATACTTGGTTCATAGTTCCGTCCATAGAATTTATTTTAAATTTATTTATTTCACTTATGTTGATTGAAATAGGAAAAATAGATTAAATATTTTTAATAAAAATAATTTATAATTTATTATAATTCCAACATAATTTTTGACCAAGGTGATTAGTGAAATAGTTAAAATAAATTACGTTTAAGAGAAAAATAAGTTTACTAAGGGGCTAAAATTTAAAATTAAAGGAAAAGATGACCTAGAAACTCATCCTAAACACATCAGATGGACATATTTATACCTTATACCTTATGGTATATATTTTTTGTGCAATATTTGAGAAAATTTTAATGTAAAAAACATGCTTGGAATTCACTCTTTAAAATATTTACAAATTTTCCACTCACCCATATTTTAAAAGGCCACCCCTCTCAACCTCTATTCAAACCACTCAAGAGTTTTTTCTAGGAAAAGACATGAAAAAATTACTTCTACACCCACCTAACCTCACATTATATGATTTATAATGGTCATAAATCTTACTTTTTAAGGAATTATTGCCAACCCAAGGAGGACACATGAAGAAGATGTAATATTTTTTTAAAAGTGTTTTTATTTTATTTCATTCTCCACCTTATTAAATTATTCTTATATCATGATTATAATATATACTCACTATATTCACCTTTTAAATTAAATTTAATTAATAATTCATTCTTCATTCTATTATTGAGTCTCAATTTGAAATATTTAATCTATGTGGTTTTGAATTAAAATTTACTAAGTGGTACAAAATTTCATAACTCAATTTCTGTTCATTAAGATAAAATTCAACTTCAATGATTATGATATTGTATGATTATGTGTATGATGAATTTTTAATATCTGTTTTTTTATTTCCACTTGTGTTTTTTGGATTTATTATTGATACACATAATAGATTTATTGACTAATTTTCACATAAACATTATGATCGTTTAAAGGGTTTATTCTACAATATTATTCTAATAGATATTGTTTAATATTTAATTGAATGTAAAAAAAATATATGATAGTTTTTATTCATGATATTTTTCACTTTTTATTACCATTTTTCTCTCTTTGTCCCAAAAAATGTTTTATAAAATGTTTATAAGAAAATACGACTTCATTTCTCTCTTCGGTCAGAAACCTATTTTCTATCAAAACCATATTTTCTAAAAATGTTTTCAAAAATGTTTTTAACTTTTTCAAAATAATTTATTAAATAAATTTTCAATCATTTTTTCTTTTATAAATTTTCACAAAATAATTTTCTTTTCACTCTCTGAATAAGACACTTTTATATCCTTTTTACAACACAAATGGAACTTTATTTTACCGAGTAAGACATGTAAAAATTACCCACAATAATTTCCATGGATATTACTAATAAATATCACAAAGACATTTTTAAAGAAAATGTTTTTAGAAGTGATTTTTAAAGAAAATAATTTTCAAAATGTTTTTAAAAATCAAAAGGATATTTTCCTCAAGATTTTTTAAAATATTTTTATTGCATCAACTAAAAAACCCTTATTATTTCTCCAATTGGGTATATGTTATATTTATACCATACTTATTATTTATTCGAATGGATTATGATTATTTTTAACAATGATAATATTAGAATTAACTTCCTTGAATAATATTTTATAGTCCTTAACTCCCCCATGATTTATTCAATTTCCTATAACCACTAGACATTGAATTTCCCCTAAATATATGCATTATTTAACATGAATATGATTATTTTAAAAACCATATACCATTTCTACATATGGTTTTTATATTGAGAGTTATTTGATTATTTGGGGATATATTGATAAAACTGCATTATTTACACAACAAAAATATTTCACAAGTCACATTATTAATGAATTAAATCGATTATTTGATATTTTAGTATTTATTTGGATTGGTATGAAATAGGTTTGGGACCATTTATAGTAATACCCATAATGAATATTTAGTCTAATGGGAATAATTAACTGGCAATCCTTAACTAAATGGGTTTCTACCCATCATTTATAAACTATCTTATGAATGCTTTTGACAGTAAAGGTTCTGTGTACCTAGGAAAAATGGAGTAAAATAACTAATTATTACTTTATTTATTTTAAATTATTATTATCCATAAGTTTTTCACTATATAAATTTCAATGGATACATTTCATTACCGGTTCATTGATTAAAAGACACATGTTTTCAGTTATTTACCTCGACATATTGATTATCCCTTTTTAGGTTATTTAAATGGAATATATTTTCTTTTATTTTCATTGACATATTGATTATTTATTATATATATTTTTAAATGTAACGTTTTCTTTATAATTTTCTTTTCTATATTGATTATTTGTTATTGATTTGTGATATCTCTTTTTTTTACTTTACACCTACCGAGCATTTGACCTCACCCTTAATTTTTTCCTTTCCCCATGAATCCATAAAGTTTACCATGACTAATATAAAGATATTTTCTAGAAGGAATAATGTTATTTTAAAAAAAATATTATAATTTATGCACTAAAAATTTAATGTAAGACTCATTTTTGTATCTACTTTATAAATACTACTAAACTGATTGGTCCATTGGGATGTTATTCCATGTATTTTATGCCAATATAATGGTATCAGGCACCAGATCTCGGCTTCTAAGGCCCGGGTCAATATATTTGACATAATAGGAATTTTATTAATAACCATAGGAATTAGATGCTTAAAAAACAAAATAGGGAACATAAAACTATGATAGAAATTGAGGATCAGTAAAGAAGAACATCCTAAAGTTTTGGTAAGGTAGAGATTATATTGTTTATCCTTAAAATACTTACCTTTATTGATACTAAAGGTATACGTGGTTATGGAGTATATGAACCTGGGTTTAATAACTATGAAAATTGAATTTCAATCTTGAATTTATTGTTATATGGTACCTAACAATGTGCCTTACTGCACACTTGTTTTAATACTCTCGGAGGATATGTTCAAAATAATTAGAATTTTCTTTACAAAACCTTATAATATATTTTAATAGATAGTGAAAATTAATAACCTAGGTTAAACCATAGATCAAGGAAGGACCCATGTGTAAATATATCAAATGAACTATTTATTTATTGATATTCAAGAATTAAATTTTTGAATTATTTTATAAATACTATTTTGGTTACATGGATTATGAAATATGCGTTGACTATGTTAAATTTTAGAACAAATTGTGTATTCATTAACATAATATTTATGGATACCATCATGGTAAATGATTTTAAAATTTCCCATAAGTTAAAAGTCATAAAAAACTATTCTTTGGAATCTACCAAGACTAAGGAAATATTTGATAGCTTTGGGAAATAATATTTTTTAGTAGAAAATTTATTTGAGGAGTAATTCCTTTACATTTTATAGATGTAAGTTTAAATTTATTGATATCCTTTGGGGTTTATAGGATCAATAATGAAATTTTAATAATATTAAAATAATATTATTATACTTTTTTAAAAAAATTCCATTGAAATAATTATTAAAAACATTTTTTAATGATTGGTTGTATTTCAAGGATGTCCATCTTTTTTTATTTTGGGATCATTATAATAATTATATTAATATTGTTTTAGAAAAAGTAAAGAATATATTCTAGGTAAAAACCCATAATGTATAGAAATTTGATGGGGCTTGAACCCATGACCGAATGATGATAAGGGTTTTCTGCCAACCACTGGACTTTGTGACATACTGGTTAATAATTCATTAGTTTTAATTAGGTAACTTGATGAATAAAATTTAAATATGAACTGATAGTATTAATTTTTTTGTTTATAGATTAATTTTTCAACCATATTGTTTATCAAAAATATTTACGGATAGACAAAAAGACTTTCCACTCTTTTACAGATTTGTTAGAAGTGAATTTTAGTGCTTCAGTAATAAAAAAAATACTTTTTTGGATACTTATTTCTTGGAATAAGGGATGAATTGGAAATTTATTGATGAATAACAAAAGGATTAAATTATTTTAATGAAATAAAAATATATCAAGTAAGAATATTTTCTTATATTCATAGATAGTAAAAGTGTAAATTAACTTTAAAAAAATTATCTTGAAATAATTTTTTTCCTAATACCATCATTTATGTTGATATCAATGACCTTTTAACACATATTAGATTTAATATTTTGATCCCCTAAAATTTCCACTGATGATTCACTTGTTTTTGATCAATTTTCATAATCAATATCTATAAATATTAACAATTTCCCTCCATGTCCACATCTTCACTTTCCATCGATGTTCTCCTACATGGAAACCCTATTTTGTGTTATTTTATGTGACCTTTTTTACTTTCCATTCCCTCTTGTTAAGAAGAAAATGTATCAACTATTTTATGAAATGGAATTTTAAAAAATTAATTCTCATGTTCAAAACCCTTGATTCTGATGATCATGTTTAAATTGCGAAGCGGAAATTTATTTATGGTGGAGAGAATGTAAAACCCAGAAATTTTAAAATAATTACACTTTATTCAATAGCTTCTATGAAATGAAAAACCCAGAATAAAAATGAATATAAAAACCTGATAATTTATGATAATTTTACAATTTTAAATATATGAAATCTATTATATAAATTAGAATGCACACAATACTGAGTTATCTTGCATTGCATGCATTAATTACTTTCTTTGATGGCTTCCGTTACACACAGGACCAAGTTTTACTGAATACTATTAATATTATTTTTTAAAATGAAAATCACCACTTGTATGTTGATTTTGAGGTTATAAATAGGATTAAATAAATTATAAAATATGTGTTTTAATTAATTGGTTACCTATTAGTTAGAAATGAATATAAAAACAAATTAAATTTAAAGGAAATGTTTTTATAAAAAACTATTTTTATGAATTGAAGGAGTTTTATATTAATAAATTTAATGAATGGATGATATTAATGAAATTTTAATATTTAGAATTAAATAAAATATTTTTACATTAATTGAATATATTTTATTGGCATAAAATAAGAACAAATCAAATTTTAGGTGCAAAAAGATTCATTTTTCTAAAGGATGTTTTCCACCTTTATATGGCGCACTTGTTTTAGAAATATTTTTTCACAATGTTATATTTTTAAAATTTTAATATTAAATTTTAATATTGTAATTTCAAATTTATTATGGGGTGAATGTTTGATATCTTTCTGAGAAGTTTCATTTTTTAATGAATAGTAAAAAATACTAAATTTTAATTGAAAAATGCCTTTTCTTCTAAATAATTTATTATGTTAAATTATATTTTTAGTTGGTTTTTAAGTAAAAATAGATCAATTATACAGTTATTAATACAATTTGGTTCGTTAGAGTAAATTTCATCATGAAATTGGGCGTTAAAACGTTGTAAACTTTTGAACATTTTTACTTTAAAAACTAGACTACACATTCCGTTCGTGAGATTAATCATAAATTAATTAATCCTACTTCTATGTTTTGAATTTGGAAAAATGGATTCCATATTTAGAATAAAAATATATTTTAGTTTCTAATAAGGATAAATGAATTTTTTGACAAAACGTATTACGAGAATAAGTTAAAATTAATTACAACAATTAAGAGAAAAATAAGTTTATTAAGTGACTACACATTATACATAAGAGGGAATATGACATAGAAACTTGTCTAAAAATACTTTTTTGGACATATTTATAAATTATACCATATAGGATCTATTTTATTTCATTATTTGATCTACTTGAACTATAAAACACATGGGTGTAATTAACTCTTTAAAAAATTTACAAGTTTTCAACTCACCCACTTATAAAAGGTGTCGCCCTCTCATCCTATCTTCACAACTATCAAAAGATTTTGATAAGAAAAAACCTAAAAAAATCAATTATACACTTCCCAAAACTCATCCTAGAAGAATTATCTTGGAAATAAATCCTACAAAGTAATGAAGTAGTGAAAATATAAGGAGAATACTCGAAGAAGAGGTAATGTTTTTCTAAAAGAATTTTTATTTTATTTACTTCCCCACATAAATAAATTAAAATTTTATAATTATTATATAATAATCTATGTATCTATAATATACTGAGATGTTTTAATGTTAAATTTACTACCCAAAAATATACACACTTCCATCAAATGGGTTATGAAATCATCATTCTTGTGTATAGTGGACTACAACCTCACGAACCGATGTCGTTCATTTTTCTATTACCACCATTAATGGTTGGGAATAATAATAGAAATACCATATATATATATATATTTGATATTTATCATATTTATGATGTATTTTTTCTCCTGGTATTATTATATAACATATACCTTAAGTATTTCTTTTTTGTAGGAATACGATAATGTCTCTCCTGTGTACGACGAACTACCACTTCACGAAGCAATGTGATTCATTCACGCTTTACATGGAATGTATTAAGTATGGTTTGAATAAAAATATATGATCTATATTATATAAAAATGATAATAAAATAATATATATATATATATAATTTATTTTTCTTTCTTTAAATATGATAATAAGATGGGAACTATGTTCATGCGTATGTACGACCTACCATCTCAATAAATAGTGTATTTCATTTCGTATCACAAAATTATATGGATTACTATAAAAAATATACTGAATATATATGATATTTAAATCATGGTTTACATTCTATATATTATTAAATCGTGATATAAGTAATAGTAATATAATATAAAAAGAAAAATCATACTTGAAAAACAAAGAATGTTATTACCTGAAAAGATGAATAATAATAAAATATTATTAATGAAAAAAAAATAATATTCTATAAAAGGATCATATATTATATCATAAATATTAATATGGTTATGTAATAATTTAATAACTTGTTTAAAACTGAAATAAATGAGGTTAAATCAAGTATAACTGACAAGAAAGTTGAAGGTAAGAGATTTCATCTAAATTCCATTTCATTGAGTTATATTGAATTATTATTAACATAATTTATTTTATATGGTGTATATACTACACATTTGATATGAAATATCCTGAATCATTAATTATTCATGGTATTTTAAGTCTCAATTTTCATTATTTCATATAATTGTATTTTAATTAAAAGTTAATAAGTATTAAATAATTTATTAATCAATTTTCATTAATTAGGTTAAGAATCCATATAATTGATTACGATAATATATGATTATGTGTACAATAAATTTTTAATATATATTATTTTCACATGCTTTACAAGGACTTACAGTTGACACACATAATTGATTATTTGAATATTGTTATCCTTATTGTTCTGAAAGTTTTAAGGGTTTATTCCACAATATCATTTTAATAGATATTTTTTATTACAATATTTACATTAAAATAATTATATATTAATTGTTATTAAAGATATATTTCATGTAATAGTACCATTTTCTACTCGTTGGTAATTAAAATTTTTTATAAATTGTTTTTAAGTAAACCCGACTTAATTTCTCTCTTCTGCAAGAAATTTTTTTTCTTCCAATAACATATTTTTAAAAATGATTTAAAAAATGTCTTTAATAGTTTAAAAATTATTTATAAAATAAATTTTTACCCATTTTTTCTTTTGAAAATGGTTTCAAAGTAATCTTCTTTTCTCTTTTCAAACAAGGATTATTATTAAAATTTTTTGAGATGAAAAAGGAAAGTTCATTTACCTTATACAACATGCATGGAATTACCTACTGTCATTTATTTTATGTCTACTTTTTAATTTCATGATGATTTTTTAAAGGAAATTGTTTTTAAAATTTATTTTCAATGAAAAATATTTTCAATTTTATTTTCAAAATGGAAAGTATATTTTCTTTAAGAATTTATTTAAGGATATATTTATTTAATTAATGAAAAAAACCCTCATTATTACTCTAATAGAGTATAAAATGTATTGATACCATCCTTATCTCCCTTTGGATGTTATATTATTATTTTGAAAAAGGCTAGTATTGAAATTAACTTACTTGAATCAATTTGGTTTGTCATCATTAATTTCCCTTGGATTTATTCACTTTCTAGTGACCATTGACCATTATTACCCCTAAATATCCACATTATTTATCATGACTATTATTGTTGAATAAATATTATTCATTTTTTACATACGGTGTCTACAGAGACAGTTTTTTGATTATCAAGGTAAATATTGATAATTCTGTATTCTATAATCTGTATAGATATTTGAAAAAGAACATTTTTTATAAATTAAATTGATTATTTGATATATTAGTAATTCTTTTTAATTATATGAAATGTTTTGAGGGAACATTTAAAGTAATCCCCTCGATGCATTGATAGTCTCATGGGACAAATCAGTTGTCAAACCTTAGCTAAATGGGATTCTACCCCTTAGTTTTAAATGTATTATGAAATATTTTCAAAATAAAGGTTCCATGTATCTGGGAAAACCTAATGAGTTTTATACTCACCCCTAATTTATAACTTTTGTGCTTTTACAGGTTCTATTTTCCTGGATAAGGGAAAAGCTATTTTTTCACACGTGTTTAGCAGTACCTCATGATGTTTGGGCTGTTCAGAGATTTTGGAGCTTGGAGCTTATTGAGCATAGAGTCTTGAGGTCTTTGGAGATTCTTGTGTAGTCTATCCATTGTGTACATTGATACTTGGTTATTCTTATGATATTTCTTACTTTTATGTGATTTTTAGATACATGAAGTTGTTGAGTTGTCTTCCATTTGTTTATGCATCATATAGTGAATGTATGATGATGGTTGGTAGGTTTATTTGTTTATTTATTAAAGGTTGAATCTTACCCCACTTTTATTTGACACCCTTCGACATTTATTTCCTACCTTTGTCATCTTGGGGATGTCTCTTAAGGCTTAGTAATGACTCATTGAACTCTCAAGCCAATGAGAATTGGCAGGTCATTACACACTCCATGAGTTTTTTCACCATGGATTAGTTCATTCACTTAGGATAAAAGGATCATGATATGATCAAACCATGAAAAAAATGTTGAATGATAAATCACATAATAAATTACACCATGGTTTATTATTTATCGTCAATTAACAAGTTATTTGATGAAATAGAATATCAGATGAAGTAAAATCCAAATTTATAGTATAGGTATGATTGAAATTAAATATTAATATAGAAACACTTCCATAAATATTATTTGAATAGATAAATAAATTCTTCCATGTTCATTATATAAGTCTAATATATTTTATATAGCATGTTAACAAATATATAGCCCGAGATTTCAGTCATTTATGATGAGGTGCAACTTTTACTTACTGAAGGAGAAAATGATTCATGCATACTATGCATGATAATGAGACTATGGGAAGAATGTAGACCTGAAAGCCTTGGGTGTTCAAAATTATCTATGGTAAATTGTGTGAATAAATAGGGTGGATGTGTCTTTTGGAATTTTTTTGAGTGATAAGTATAGTATTTATCTGTAATAACTCTTATTTTTCCATGTTTTTCTTTGGAATATTATATGCCATATTTTCAGATCTAGGAACTGAGATGACGTGAGATTTAGAGGTTTAGTGTGCCTATAATTTGAGTCTGAAATATATCAAATATATTAAATATTACACATGCGTAGTTTCCTACAAATTTTTAATAACTTCTAAATGGATTCTTGTATCAAAAATATGAGGCCTCTGTTGGGTTCTGATAATGAGTTTTAGCCTAGGAATGGTGTAATCATTTTTGGCCTCGTGTGTTGGGCATGAGTGCCTTCAATACACAATAAAAATTTAATTATATTTATTTGATTATTTCATTAAAAATCATAACCTATCATTCTTCATAAATAAAGTCTAATTGAAAAGTTTTAGGGTTATCCACATAACACTAAACATTGAGAGGAACCGTTGGAGGGTGTTAGAGGAGATTCAATTGGTGAGCAACAACTAGATTGAGGATCAACAATCAGTTTTCCAAGAAACTATATGTTCTCACCAATGACAATGAAAAATAATATTTATTCACTGATAATTGATCCAAATCAAGGAAATTTGTTTTTTATTTGGATTTTTCACAATTTTTTATTTCTATGATGAACACATATCAATTGACCAATATATTGATTCATGGATCGATTGAATTGAGGGTACAAGATTATATATGGGGATTATTAGGAGGAATTATTTATTAATTTTTATATTAATTATTTTGTTCTAATAACAACGGATCAAGGACAACCAAACCATGTCTAGGTTCATTCATTATTTGAGTTTTCTTGGATTTCTCCCACCATTCCTTGATCGTCACATGTGATTCCTTTAGCCCACAATTTTATGAAAACAAGATAAAAAATAGTCTCAGACCCACTTCTTATCATAACTGATTGTTATCATAGATCTTGGTTCAGATTGATGATGGGATTTAGAAGTGATGATGGTGATGATGAATTGGTACCAGATCGAGATGTGCATTAGTGGTTTTGGAATGAGTAGTGATGAAATGGCTATGAGATGATTCCTGATTAGTCGTGATAGCTGAAAATAATTTCTCTTATGTTGAATGAACCTGATTGACCTAGATCTATGGGGCACATTTTGGATGTTTGGCATATCCTAATGTGGTTGTGGTAGAGGATGAGATGCAGGATGAACCATCAGAATTTAAAAATAACTATATACGCGGTGTGTAATATGAGATTACATGTTATGTGAGGCCCTAGCTGTAGCACTGGAGTTTTCAAAAGAATTACAAATATCAAACTGCATGTGATAGTAATCACATGATGTGTGACCGTCATATAGAGGCTCGGTGTGTACCAGGTCAGTTAAGGGGGAACATGCATGGATATCCATATAAGGAAACAACCGATCGAACATGGACTCAACCAGGAGTACACAAGCTCAAACATTCCCTTTACTCTGGCAGAGATATGGAAATGACATAGGCCGTTATACAAAGGTAGGAACCGATGCCAATGTGACATACCATGTATAAACAACACACACTATTCACTATTTCAAAGAAGGATAGAATCCCTTGTCCTCTTCAACTTAAACACATTTATTTAGGTCGTGTTCCCTTATTTAATTCCCTAGGGATTTAGAATGGAATATCATCCTATATATAGGATGGTGATCACTTATGGGGACTTTAGTCTTTGATAGAGTTGTTTGAATCCCTCCAAGAGGCTGGTAGGGAGATCCTCTATTATCATACTTACCCTAGGCGGGTTTCATAGCATCCTCCTGACCAACACTATGTGGAAATTGATTCCTTACTTAGTGGGTTAATCTAGATTGATTTGTTGGTATACCCAGTGGCCTTGGGTTTTATCCTCATTTGTGTATTTCTCTCTTTAGACATCTAGAATTTCCTTCTTATGGTGAGCCTCGATGAGAATGACCTCTCATATAGACATCATCCATGTTATATTAATTGGGGAGTGTGTTGTCTTAGATGAGTGTTATGTGTAACCTTTGTAAAGGAATCTTATAATTCTATTACATTTGTGACTTTACCTTGAGACTGGATATATTTATTATGTGTATCTATATATTCTTATTATATGTGATGAAAAACAATTCATGTGATGATCTAACTGTTTTTCTTAATGTTATATGCTTAGTGATTTCATGGTTTCCAACTGGGTATTTTGATAGTCACCCCTACACAGGATTTTCCCTCACATGTAGTGTCTTATAGAGATGATCAAACATTTGATGGAGGCCTATAAGGACAAGGACTAGGTGGATATTAGCGAGTTGAACAGACTAAGGTGTGTTCCTATTGTTTAATCGACATCAACCCCCTTATATACTTTTATGTTGAATTTTTTAGTTTCTTTGTGGTGGGATTGTATTTGGCCCATTTTCTTTCTTGTAATTATTTTCATACTATGATGGTTTTATTTTAGTTGTACTCAGGCATAGTTATTATTTTTTTACAATTAAACATTTTTTAGCCTAGGATATGCGTGTGTTTCCAGGTACCTTAGGCTAAGGCCTCCTATGTGTGTGATATGCCTACTCAGTCTTGATCTCCACTCCTTGACCTATTAGTGTAAATCTTGGGGTAGTCATGAAACAATCCCCATTATGACGGTTTGTGATAGAGTGGTATCAGAGCATTGGACACTATCTTAGGATTAGGTTATATGAGATTGGTTTGGGGAATAAATGTTAAGTGATTTGAGTTCAGATTTCCGGCCAACGACTCTAGTGTTGATGTGGAAGCCAACATATCTATACACCAGTACTCTAATCATCTTCTTTTCAACTCAATACATTTAGACAATAGTTTTAGGTAAAATTTTGGTACATGCACCATATAATAATGAGTTATGGTTTCCATGTCCTTCTAGAGTCATCTCTCTATATATACTAATTGAATGTGGTATAGAATTCCTATTTACAGAAGCCACAATGTTGTTTTCAAGATAGAATTTAGTACCAGGATCATGTGTATGATCCCCTCAGTATTGATTTATTGATGCAGTGACCCATTCTAGAGGTGTTACTGCTAGGTGGTTCACAAGTTATAACACCATTTAACAATTAGAAGACAGTACCATTAATTTGAAAAGATGATGTGCATAGGCGAAGTATTCTTCCTAAGTTTTAGCAATAGTGATCCCTCAGGTTTTGAGGAGAGCCTAACACACAAGTGGATGAGGACAGAATCGATCCGGTGACCCGATTTTTAAATATTTTTAGGACATTAGAAGATTAAATGGAAGATATAGTAGTGAGCCTTCTCCATGGTTATGCATAACTATGGTGGGGCTTAGTGGTCCAGTCATATAATGAGGTGACTCTTATATGGTCAGAGTTTGATAATCTATTCATAGAGGAATTTTCCCATGAAATGTTGAAGGATATTTATACTAATAAGCTTCTACAGATTCATAAGGGCAGTACTACTATGGATGTGTATTTATCAAGGCTTACCAACCACTCTTGGTACTCGATGGATATGGTACATGATTAGTATATTACATATCAGACCATTGAGTGAGGAATATTCAGAGACATCCATGCCAGCTTGATACCTTTATTCATTCTTACCTATGATGTATTTCTAGAGAATTCCTTGGTTGTTGAGAGATTCTTAGCTGAGAAGGCATAGAAATTTTTTACCGGTAGTGGGAATATAGGAGAAGAGACTTCGGTAGTAGGGAGCCGACATCAGAATCAGGGACCATTATGTGAAAGAAATTTTAGGAGGATATCCCATGATAGTGGTTCTATGGTTCATGGCTCATAGGATGAATCTAGTTATCCTTAGCAAGGGCAGTGCTACTCATGTGGAAGCATGTGACATCTTGTGTGGGATTGTCCAACCCAACACATGGATGATGGAGAGATGGTGGACATAACACCAAATACGAGGTAGTAATAGGACCAGTTTGGTCTATAGAGAGTTATACATGTAAGAGGAGATATGAGAGTATATATAGGTAGTAGAACATTTTACCTATTACCAACACCACCCCCATCTGGTCCACACCTAGCATAGGGAGCTGGGGTATCTGGGTGAGGGTAGTTATTAGAGGTCCAAAATTATGACCCCGAAGCTCCTAGAATTATACAAGGTATGATCTATATCTTTTATACCTTGGATTAGTATTGATATACCTAGGTGTGATTCATTACATTATAGACACTTATCTAGTTTTAGATATAGATCTTACATTTGAGCCCTTGGATTGACCCCTATGCTTAGATACTCCTACAAGAGGTGAGTCAGTGATCAAACACTTGTGACAATGGTGTGACCTAGATCATTGAGGTGAGATTCCCTTTTTGGATCTATTTGTAGAAATTATGAGACCTTATGAAATCATCTTAGGTGTGGACTAGTTATCTATAGTTCATGTCCAAAAAGACTATTTTAAGAAGAGGATGTGATTTTTTAGTGATGGGTATAGTTTATTGTTCATTGGTAAAAGGAAACCCAGGTAGAATTGGTGGACTCATATGTAGGAGGGATCTCCCAATTACTTATTAATTGGCCAGAATGATCCTTGGCATAGTGGATACTATGATTTTCAGTTTCATATAGTGATTATAGAGTACAAGGATGTCTTCTTGTGGATGTTCTAGGTTTACCTCCCCACAGGGAGATAGACATTGGTATTGATCAACACCATGAGATGTCCCCAATATGTGTTCTAGTATATTGGATTCCTCCCATAGAGATTTTCAAGAATAGGGTGTAGTTGGTGGAATTGAAGATGAAGGGATTTTTTAGACCCAATGTTGTTCTCCAAAAAGGCATATGTGAGTTTGAGGTTTCGTGTGAACTACCATCACCTAAAACTAGTGATCATAAAGAATAAGTATCTAATACCATGGATTGATATCCTATCTGATTAGTTTAGAGGATTACGATGGTTCTCAAAGACTGACCATAGATAAAGCTATCACTAACTACATATACATGATGAGTATACAATAAATATGACATTTTGATGTTTCTATAGTCACTATGACTACATGGTGATTCCATTTGGCATAACAAATGTCCCTTTAGTGTTCATGAGTCTCATGAAATAGACATTTAATCCTTTTTAGAACAGTTAATTGTAGTATTCATCAAAAATATACTAGTGTAGATGGAATACTAGAAGGATAACATGAGAAAAATGAGTATTGTCTTAGATGTAATATGATAGAACTAGATTTATGGGAATCTTTCCATGTTCTAGTTCTTGATTTAGGAGGTCCACTTTCTAGAAAAAAAATTTCTCAAAAGATGGTGTAGTAGTGGATCTGACAAAGGTCGAGGCAATGTATTTTTGGTATCCACCCAAGAGAATGAGTTAGGTGCAGATCTTCCTTAGGTTGGAAGGACACTATTGAATATTCATACATAACTTATCTAGAGATCATCTACCATGATATATTTGACCCAAAACGGAAAGACTTTCATGTGGATAAATAGGTTCCATCAGGATTTTCTAGAGTTGAGGAAGAGATTAATGAGTCCTCCCATTTTGAGATTTGTAGAGGGTGTTGAGTATCTACTATTATTATATTCATCTGGGACATGGCTTGGTTGTGTTCTAATATAGATGTTGTTGGTTATTGCCTATGGTTTACATTAGTTGAGACAACATGAGAAAAACTGCATGACCCATGATCTTGAGTTAGCAGATGCAGTCTTCACACTGAGGATCTGGTGACACTACCTGATTAGTGAGAGATTTATGATCTATTATGATCCAAAGAGTCTCAAGTATATCTTATCTCAGGTGGATCTTAACCTGAGATAGATTTTACGGCTATAGTTTCTCTAGGATTATGTTTTTGATATTATTTATACTCCTAGAAAGGGGAATTTGGTAGCATATTCTCTTAGAAAGAGATATTGTTTACAGTATCTAAGTGAGGCATCAGAGTAGTTGGATTAATTTCCATTATCCTAAGAGGATGGAGAAAGAGTATATTACCTGAAACCAATGGTTGTTACCCCTCTATATTTATTGAGATTTATGGAGTACAACTTCATGATGCTGACTATGGGACCCTACATTCTCAGATATCCATCGAAAATGCTCTTGATAGATTTTATGAAGGTTGGGAGCTTGCCGTTTTTTAGAGGGTAGACGATGGAACTAGTGACATCTTGGAAGGAGGTTCTGGGATATTTTCATACATAATCTCTGGTGGTATGTCTAGGTTTTTAAAAGATATACCAGGACCTTTAATTTTAGTTTTGGCAGTAATGGATGAAGAATAAAGTTGTAGAGTTTTTCTCTCGATGCTTTACATTTCAAGAAGTGAAGGTTGTGAACCAGGTTCCGAAAGGTTTAAATTGACCCCTTGAGGCATTAGAGTGTATGCAGGATAGAATATCCATTAACTTTGTGAAGTGGTTGCACCACACTTCTATAGGAAATGATTCTTTCTAGGTGATCATTGATTGACTTCCCAAGTTGACCCACATCCTGACTATTTTTGAGTAGAGTTCAATAAAGATCTTAGTATTCCTCTACGTGTAGGAGATAGTCTAAATCCATGGAGTTCCCTCTAATATCTTTTTTACCATGAGAATCACTTCAAATCTTGGTTATGAAAGGGATATCATGTGACCTTCTGGAATATGTTTCATTTGAGCATAGTGTTTCACCCCTGAATAACTGCCAAACTGAATGGACTATTTAGGCCTGAGAGGACATGAAATCGTAATTCATGTTAGACTTCGACCATTACTGGGAGGATCACCTACCACTCTTGTATTTTTTATACAACAATAGATACCATTCCCAAATTAGTAGGACACCATTTGAGGTTTTTTATTGGAGACCATATATGTCAAATCTATGCTTAAATGAGATAGGAGAGTAAGCACTTATGAGACCAGAGTTGGTGCGAGCCACTACATAGAAGGTCTAGATCATCCAGAAGTGTATGATTACTACAAAAATCCATAAAAAGTTTTATGTGGACATAATAAGGAGGCCTATATAGTTCTAGGGGAAATGATGTGTTCATGAGGGTCTCACCTTGATGTTTATTTTAGATATTTGGTTGGGGTGGCAAGATATCTACGTTATTTATTTTCCATTTGTAGATAATGTATAGACTTGGTGAGGTAGTTTACCATTTAGATGTACCACCACAATTGGAAAAAGTACAAGACATCTTCCACATGTTGTAAATGAAAAGTTATGTGCATGACCCTTCACATGTTTTCAACTAGGGAATGCTGGACATTGAGGATGGGGCTACCATTGATGAGTACCCAATAGATATTGATGATCAGAAAGAGAGGATACTTCGTGGGGGATCAATTCCATTAGTGTGTGTTTAGAGGCAGTATATGAAACTTTCAAATAGAACCTGAGAGTGAGAGAGAGACTTAGATGCATGCCAAGTACCCACATATAATTGCGTAGCCTTTTTTATTTGGATTTATGGAATGTGAAGCCCCGAGTTTGGGAGAATTTAATGAATTTTATTTTTATAATATTTAATTTGGATTATTATATGGGTTTGTTTCAGATCTATAAGCTGAGACAATGCGTGATCTTGAGGCCCAGTATGATCGTAATTAATGTTCAAAAGTTATCAAGAATATTAAATATCACCGATACAAAATTTTCATAAAAAATAGAATAACTTATAAAATAAGGCTTGGATTAGAAATCTGATGCCCCATTGAGTTTAGAGAACATGTTTTGCCCTAGGCACAATATAATCTTTGTTGAAATCGGGAATTGGGCATGAGCACCTTCATGGGAGAATAGTTAAATAAATTTAATTATATTTATTTAGTTATTTTTATAAAAACTAAAACTTTAATTCCTTATAAATATAATCGTGTGTAAAATATGTAAGGTTATCCACATAACAATGCAATTTTAGAGGATCCATTGGATTTTGTTCGATGATATTTCATTGGTGAGTGATGACCAGATTATAGAATGATGAATGGTTTGTGATGAAACTATAGGATACCACCAATGAAAACAACATGAAATCATTCTTCAATAGAGATTGATCAAAATAAAGGTTGGGAATTCTTTTATTTTGATTCTTCCCCTATTTTAATTTTTATAATAAATAAAAATCTACCGACTAACTAATTGATTCATAGATTGATCATATTGCTGGTCTAGGATTATCTGTAAGGATTATTGGGGGGGGGGGAATTTTATTATATTGGATGTTCATTTTTTATTATAATGGAAATAGATTTATGCCCACCCAACACATTAGGTATTTTTTCCCTCATGTGTGTGTTTATTGGATTTCCACCACCGTTATTAATTTATTACAAGTACTCAATTTGGATCATGGTTCTACGAATACCTGATAAACAATCATTTGTCACCTACCTCTAAGATTAATGGATTTTTATAGTAGATCCTTGTTCAGATCGATGATGAGAACAAGCTAAAATAATGGTTCTGATTAATTGGCATCAGATCAAGATGTGTATGAGGGGTTTGGGAATGAGTAGTGATAAAAAGGTTGCCGGATGATTCTTGATCTACCAGTACTTTCATAAGTTAGTTCTTTAGTGAAGAACTACCCTGATTGACCTAGACCAGTAGTGTGTGGTTGGGATGTGAGGAAGATATATTAGTGGAAGTGGTAGGGGAATACAACATGGGATGAACTAATGGGTTCTCCGAACTACACTATAGATGGGGTTTAATTCCAGATTACATGATATGTGGGGCCCTGAATATGGCACTATGTTTTCTTCAAGAAAGATAAATATCACATAGTATGTGATAGTTGTCACATAACATGTGACCTTTACATAGATGATTGGTGTGTACCTGGGATGGTACATGGGAACATGCATGACTAGCTATGCATGGACCTGATCATATAGACATAACAACTGGAATGAGTACACATGATTGGACATGACAAGTACTCTAGCACAAACACAAAAAATTCATGGTATGTGATTCATGGATAGGACTTAATGCCAAGAGGACATGCTGTGTTCTACCATTACACACCATGCACTACTTGAAAAAAAAGTCTTGGAGCCCTTTTCCTCTTCAGACCAGACATGATTCATTTGGGTGAATTACCTTATTTCATTCCATGAGGGTTTAGTATGGAATGAATTCCAATACATAGGATGGTTATCCCTTCAAAGGGGATTCAATCTAGATAGATTTTTCAAAATCTCTTTTCAAGGCCCAGAGTGAGATCCACTATTATTATCCTTCCCCTAGGTGGTGTTCATGGTATCCCCATGACCAACACTACGTGGGTGTCAATCCTTTATGTAGTGGGTTAATCCATATTGATTTATTAACATAACCGACGTCCCTGGTTGTGATCTTAATTAGAGTATTATTCTATTTATAATTCTAGCATGTACTTCATATGGAGATTCCCTAAGAGGACTACCTCTCTAAAACATGTCAAAAATTCTATATCTTTTGGGGAGTGTGTTCTCTCATATGAGTTCTATATCGAACCTTCAGGAAGGCTTACTAGGATAGAATTATAGTTATGAATTTACCTTCACATTTCATGTGTTTCTTGAGATTATCTAGGTATTAATGTTATATGTGATACATAAATATACATATTATGAGATGACTATTATTCTTGATGTTATACACATAGTGCCATTGGGGTGTCCTATTGGGTATTCTTGTACTCACCCCTATATGGGATTTCCCACAAATGTGATGTATTATAAAGATGATATACTATTTAATGGTGTCATAAAGGGACCAAGACTAGGATGAGATTAGTGGGTTATATTTAATTATGTGTGTTCATAAGGTTCCATTAAAAAAAGCCCCCTTCCATAATTCTAGGTTGGAATTGTATTTAGTTTCATTATGGTAGGATTTTATTTGAATACTTTTCTTTAAAATACTTTTTGTCATACTTTTATAATGTGATTTTATTTTTATTCATGCTTGGTTATCTATTTTATACATTTCATCATTTTATGCAATTGAATATGTTTCCATGTGTATAAGTACATTAGGCTATGTCCTAACATGTGCGTGATATGTGTACTTGGAATTGGTTTCTCGCCCCTAGAATATTAGAGATGATATTGGGGTAGTCATATAATAGAACCCATTGGGATAGTACATGTCATTATCCATGTGAAATGATGAGTTTCATTTCAAAATATGCAAGCATGAATGAATATTGGAGTGATCCGTGGGTGATAATGAAGCTGCATGAAGAAGAAGAATATACCTAAATGCCTCAGGTGTTTGATATAAACTGTATGAAGAAGTAAATACCCACCATTTGGGTATTTAAAATGATATCCACAGTGATTAAAATATTTCTCACATTAAATGGGGTATATTTAAATGATTAATATTAATACCTTTGTATTTTTGGGTTTTTATATTTGAGTCCATAATAAATCTATTTATTCATAAACACATATAAATGAGGACTTAAATGTAGAATTTAGATAAGGTAATTTACTAAGACCCCATTCACAATATTATTTTTGTATAAATATATGCATGTTGGTGATGAAAAAAACATATCATTTCAATATTCTTTGGAGATACTAATATATTCTTGTATCGAATAGAGAAAGACTTTAAAGCTAATATCCTTTTGAATAAGAAGAAACTTGTGTTACTGAGTATTTGAAGATTATATAGAATCTATATTTCCCCAAATATAGAGGAAGTATGAAGAACATCATTGATGAAGTTCCTTAGAATTTATAAAATAAAAAAGAAAACAACATTAGTTTATAGAAAGACCTTATGAATAACTTGTGGTTCCATACTAAATAATGCTATTGAAGGCTATTGGTATGGTTATAAAAAACACTCCTGCCTAAGTAATATTGATAATATCTTACATGAACATGTATTTCAATTCTAAGATCTTGTAATCACTATAAATTTATCATAATAAGAGAATCTATGAAGAAACCATATGTTCATCATAAAACAATGTGGTTCATTGTACCAAACCATGTAAAATTATTTTTGTCCTTATGTTTCTTTAATTATATAAATTACATGTATATGTGATTTTTGAGAGAAAAAACAAGTCTATTTTTATTAACTAGGGTATAAGTTCGAGAGTAAGAGAGGATAATTGAATGGAACAAAAAACATGATAAAAGTTGGGTACAATAATTCTCCCTCATCTTAATGTCCATTAACAATCCTTCTAGGACCTACAAGTGGTATCATAGGGTAGTTCCACCTCTAATTGGATCATGGTTTCTATCTTTAATTGATTTTATAATGTTTTTATGAAGTGTAGATTTTATGTTGATAATGAAGTACCTCAAGTGGAAAAATTTGCATCCACTATTGTTGAAGAAGTGATGAAGGTATCTTCTAAGACAATTAAAAACATGAGGAAGAGGGACGAAAATGGATTGTGAAAATTACAAATAAATAAGGTAAGGATCATCACTCCTTTAATAAATCAGTTGACAATGATCATTTTGAAGAAACTAGCTCAAGGTATGGAGAGTATGAGTAGGATGGGTCACTAAATTTTTTTCAATACATCTAATATAAATTTAAAATATATATGATGAATATTCTTAAATTATTTATATTCTATATACTTTTTTTCTTTCAAGAAAATTTCGGTGACATAGCACCACTTGAAGAAGAAATATATAAACAGGAGGATTTACTTAGTAAGAAATTCAAAATGTGTAATGTTCTCATAGACCACATTCAAGAAAAGGTATAATATATGACTATGTAATAAAAATATTTCAATATTTGAATAATAATTTAAATATAACTCTTATGAGTTCACTATGAGTAAACTTATTTTTGTTGAAGTAATTATTGAAATTGAAACATTGTTTAATGTTTCCATGAATGTTATATATGCTCAGATTAAAGGAAAAACATGTAAAGTCTAGGACCTTGGCATTTTATAGGATGAAAATACAAAGTTTCATAGAGAATTTATTTTGAAGATCCATGAAATAGAATAATCACATAAATTTACTATCAGAGTTATAGAAGAAAATTTTAAAGTTAAATCCATTAGAATCTAATACTTTAAAAACTATCTGATAGAAAGTTACAAACAACATGAAAATTAAATTAATAAAATAAAAAGTTTACATGAAGGAAGACTGAATTTTTTTGAAATTTTATTTTTTCCCATTTCATGGAATTACTCTAACTATATGTAAAAGTGAATCTTTTTATAGTGACATTTGCTAAAACTTCATAAGTTGTTGAGAAGAATAAAATTTCCACCCAAAAATGTGTTGAGAGTCAATCTAAAATAAGGTATGTTTCTATACCATCATTATATAATACTCATGTATCTAAAGAGACTAGTATTAGTGGTAAGAAGATTTCAAGATCCTCTCTTCATCAAAATTTCAAAAAATCATTGAAGAAGGAAACACATAATCTAGTTAATTCTATTTCTACTAATACAGTCTCATCTGCTAATGCAAGTTCAAATCCAGAATCTGGTAATATATGGGAAGATAAAAATTAAAATACATCCCCCAAAATTCAAAGGGTGTATATTGGAAATATTAAGAAAATTAACTCCCAACAAGATGTTCCAAAAGGGGAAGGAAAAAACCAGAAACAAAAAGGAACTAAATCTATCTAGACTAGTGTTATAAGAAAAATACACAAATTTGGTTTCTACTAATGGTGATGATGTATTTTTTGGCATCAATTTTTTAATGTAGGAACAACATGATAATGCTTAACATAGTATAAGGTGTAAATTTAGGGGGACTAAAGGTAAATAAATGAAGAGATATTCAGAAAAACATAATAGAAATAAAAAAATGAAGAACTATCTATCTATCAATAATATATTTGGGTGTCTTAAAGAATTTTGTGATTATTGAAACATAAATGTAAAAATGTATGATGAATCATGACATTCATCAACCATGCACAATCATTATGTTTATGAGATTAGAAGACAAAAAAATGAAAAAGAAAAAAATATCAGTGGAAAATTATTCCTTGGGGAATAAAAAGAATAGGGTATTCAAGGAATTTGTGAAGAAAGAGACACCCAAGAAGAATAATAAGATGGATTCCAAGAATTCAATGTCAGGAAAAAACTATGCTTTTACTTTGGAAAGAGAGGTCATACCAAGGAAAACTGCAAATAAGACCTACAAATATATAGGATAATGCTAAAATAAAGTATAGAATAAAACTAGGAAATAAAAAAGAAGATATTATTGATTTAATACATTCCTAAATAAGACATTTATAAGTTACCCAAGAAAGGGAACATATAAAATTGAAGAAATGATGCTGAATTTCCAAAATATAATACGTTAATAAAGAATGTTTAATCATTTTTCTTGATCAATTTCACAATTCTAGAGAAATGCCAAAAGATAAATCTGAATCACTACATAGAGAAAAGTAAAAGGAAAAATAAATTGTTCCACATGAATAAGAACTCAAATTTCATGATAGGTTGTGAAAAAATGGAAACTCTGGTGCATAAAAAAATTGTGTGGAAAGTGCAATGAGAATATAAATAATGTAATAAATTGAAAGACTCTATAACCTACTCATAAGGAGAGGATTATGGTAGAAAAACAATAATTGGGGGAACCAATTACACTTTTTACATATGTAAAGATAAATAATCCACACAAGATTAAGGGGAATGAAATAAATTTTCCATTTTATCGAGGAAATATCAAAATATGAAATATAAAGGATATAAACTCATGAAGAGTACCATATACTTTAGAGCTATAAGAAAATGAGTCTCTAGGTTGAGAGAAACTTCTACACACAAATTCACTTATTATTAATTTAACAAGTGTTCCACCTTATTACCATATTCTTGTTTAGTATTTTTCTTTACATTATTGGGAATTGAAGGTGATGTTCATTGTCAACAAGATAAATTAATGAATAAAGTGGAAGAGAAATAGTTGTAATTATTATTCAATATTTGATGAAAACATGAATTTTTCCACAGTGGAGTATTATCAATACGAATATCTTGAAGACTATTTGACAAAAAATTCTTTCTAGGTAAAATAAAGGGAGTTCTCCCCTTGAGTAGGATAAATCATAAATGAGATACTATCAAGACATGTTCCAGGAATATCTGGAAGTTCAGGTCATCTCTATAGATTTTGAATGTCCAGGTACACCAATCATACTTTCACCCTTTATTCTTAATTATATTATCTTATCAATTTAGTGAGAATTATTGATTAATGTCAATATGAGACAAAGGGGGAGCTATATATTTTTTTACTTGAACTTTTTGAAGTGTTTATTAAAGTATGTAAAATGTTTAAAATTTTATTGATAAATCTAATTACTTACAACACTAATCTATAGAATTTAGAATTAATGAGTATGATTTATCATGGATGGTAGTTTATAGATAGATTATAAATCATTGGTTTTATATCTCTTGTTCCCTATATACAGTTAGACCATGCATGCTTAGTGTTTATTAACTAATGTATCTTTTATAAGAAAACCATGTGAGATTATCCATCTCGAAAAAGTAATTAAGAAATTTCAATATAAGGGATAAGATCATGTTTTTGAGAATAATATTAGATAATAAAACAATTACATCAATACATTTCATTTTTTAGTCAATATAAGGGGTGTAGGGACATTGAATTTAAGAAAATAGTATTAACTACAAAGGCAATGGCGGAGATTGAAAAGACCACGTGGATGGTAATGATATTGGTTGTATTTTTCGTGAAAATATAAGAAGGGATCAAAAGTCAATGTATGATGTAATAATTTATGATATGTTATTAATCATTAAAAGAGAGAGATAAAAATATTTTGATAAATATTTAAGAATATTGGTAGACATTCTTAGAGAATTGTTGCGGATTCCTTTAATCTCATTCGCTAAAATAATTCACCATGCTTGATGTGATGATTATTGAAGAATTTTCCCTGGACTCATTGGTTGTAATTTGGTAAGACAATTCTACATGATTTATGATGATTCTTAGAGAATTTTTATGGATTCATTTAAGGAAATTGTATTTCATTCATGAACAATTATACAAGTTTTAATTATGATGATTTTCTATACTGATCTTAAGTTAAAGTACATGTTTCAATTACAATAGGAGAGTGCACATTTTCATCATCATTAAAAATATATAGGAATACCATGAAAATAATTATTTGCATGCGTAATTTTAAGATCATTCATAAAATCATCTTGCATGATGTTGAAATTAGATAAATGAACTTTTGAATGAGTAATAAAAAAGTAGATCATGTTTATTCTTGAACGGATTTGTAATTTATATTTCTATTCCAAAATAAAATAAAGATTGTTTTTTATAAAGTCCATAGAAAATGTAATTTCATGAATAAGAATTAAAGGTGACCATACAATGTGTTTTATTTCATGAGGAAGTTAAATGAAGCCCTGAACAATGAATTTTATTACATGAGGAGTTTCTAATAGATGAGGACCATGAAAATATTAATTTTTATGAAGAAATATTTTAAAGAGAAGAATTTTAAGGCCATTTCCAATAATAGTTTTCTTGAATATTTGAATAAGAGATTTTGAGGTATTGTTATTTAGTGATGGTAATTTATATGGATTACGGATGGAATTATATTTTATACTTAGTATGTACTAAGTATATTTTTATGGGTCCTTATAAAACTATGTTTGAACCACTTTTCAGCCTATGCCAAGATCAACCATAGAAATGTTGGACCCAGAGGTCAACCACGCCCAATGGAGTAGATTAATACAACCCATGGGTAGAAGAGGAAGCGTAATTCCTACATTGTGGTGGTTGGACCATGTAAAAGGGTGGTATAGAATTCACACCTAGAGGCATGCATAAGGATGGGAAGGAAGCTAGTGGGGCCGAATCTTCTGGTGTGTGAATGTGAAGTGTAGGTGTTGATCCCCCACAGCCAGATTAAAGTAGTAAGGGAAGTAATTTATTAATAAATATATTCCTATACATAACACATTTTTGATATGGGACGGAAAAAATAGTGGGTATTGTTCACCTACATAAAAGTTACAAACATTTCCATGTCTATTTGATCTGCCTAATTTCAGCCATCCGATCCAAGGAGAATTTTCATTTTTAGTATCCCATTGCTCAGAGGTTGTTTTTCACTAGAACTGAGGGTCAACAATCCATCAATTTATCCCTATGATTCATTTTCATTCTGAGAACAAGATGATGAGGTGATGAGGGTACAAAACTTCATGCCTGAAATTTTCATCTTGCATTTTAGATTAAGATCAAATAAATTTCACAACTAAATGAAAACAATTTTTTTTGGGATAATTTCTTTTATTCTATCACCATGAATGAATTTTTTCCCTCATGATAAATGGATCATGCGATCATCATCCCATGCATGTCAAAAGGCATAATGATAACTCTCCTAAGAATGAGCGCTACAACAAACTAGTTATCCTCATTTGACGACCCATCTTATAAAATGGAATTTGGGTGAAGGAAAGACTATATTTAAAGAAGAGGTATTAATAAAATAAAATATTCATTTAGTTTATCTTGTATGAATATTTTTAAAATGAATAAATGAATGATTATGTGTTCATTTGTGAAGCCTACAACTTTTTTTATACCTTGTGAAGAAATAGAGGGACCGAGCCTTAGATTATTTAAGTTGAGGTGCTATTTTTTCTTACCACATGATAAAATTATTCATTCATACTGTGCATGATCATAAAACCTCATGAAGAATGAATACCCAATACCTTATGGGATTAAAATTTTTTTTGTGGTGTTTTGTGTGAATAAAGAGAGTGGCAGAGTATTTGGGATTTTGTTTACTATGAAAAGTGAGGTATTTATTGTGGTGAAATTATGAGTTTCGTGATACAATATGTATGAATTTATGAATATCTGAGTGAGGTGTGGGTGATAAAGAAGCCACATGAAAGAGAAGAATATACCAAAACCCATTGGTATTTGATATACACTACATGAAGATGTAAATACCCAGCATTATGGTATTTTAAATGAGCACCATAATGAATAAAATATTACCCACATTCAATGGGGTATATCAAAATGATAAATGTAAATATATATGTATTTTTAGATATTTATATTTGAGTGTGGAATAAATGTGTTTATTCGTAAACAGATTAAATGAGGATTTAAATAAATAATTTAAAACATGTAATTAATTGGATCCCCTTGAACAATATTTTTTGTGTATAAATATGTGCATGTAGGTGATGAAAATCTAAATAATATTGTAATATAATTTCGAGATCTAGATATATTCTATCATTGAATATAGAAAGAGTTTGAAGATGAGACCCTTTTGAAGAAGAAAAAACTTGTGTTCCCAAGTATTGAAAGATTTAGGAGAATCTAGATTGCACCAAATCATGAAGAAGTCTCAATACCATTATTATTAAACTTATTGAGGAATTAAATAAGGAAGGAGAAACTAGATTTCTTATCGAGGAAGACTATATGAAGAACTTGTGGTACCTTTATAAACAACTACCTTGAATCTTTCGTGGTACTCGTATAAAAATTTTCAATGGGTATTGAAGAGTGATAATTTTTTTACATGGACATGTGGACCATTTATAGGTAGTTATAATAACTACAAATTTATAGTGAAAAGTGAATCCATGAAATGACCATAGGTTGATCACAAAAATAAGTACATATTTCAACCAAACCTTGTAAAAATATTTTTTTGTTGATATTTTTTTTATTATCTATATTACATGTATATGTGATTATTGGGGTTTCATAATAGCTCTATTCCTCTTAACAAAGGAATAGGTTCAAGAGTAAGAAGGGTTAATTAAGAAAAATAAAAACGTAGTAAAATCTTGGTGCATTGATTCACCCCACCTCTTAATGTCCCTATGAGATCCATATAGGCTCAAAAATAATATGGGTGAAATTTTCTTAAGAGAACTGGTAAATGTATCAAGTTAAGATAAGAAGTTCATCGGGAAATTGAATGTCAAAGTATTGGGAAGATTTTGGCTAATGTTGTAAAGAGAGAGAAAGCTCCATAGAATGTACCACTAATACTGTAATGATTATAAAAAAAGAGTATGGGAATTATGGTATCCAATTACCAAATATGAAGTTTAATGATGATGATTTACATCAAAATATTCTAAAGCCTATGGACAAAGGGAAACCTCATTCTGTCACTATTTTTGATGCTCCATATGAAAAAAATGTGGTGGAAGGTACACTTACCCTCCACTCTATAACTTTTATTGACTTATTTGATTCTAGATCTACCCACTCTTTTATACTTACTGACTTTTCTATTATTATCACAGTGGCACCTAAAAAATTAGATATAGATTTAGTAGTAAAAACCCCCAATGTAACTATAATCACATCCCATGTTTATGATTATTCTCTTGTTGAAGTTTAGGGGAATTTGTTTCCTGTAAACCTTATTATTCATCACACAGTTGAATTTAATGCTATTTTGGACATGGATTACATTTCTTTACATAAATCCCACATAAATTGTCATGTATGGGATGTTATGTTTGATACTACAAACCAACCTATGATCACCTATCAGTGTGATGAAAAAAATAAACATCTAATGTAAATTAGATCCATTGTATGGGTCATGATTCTTATTCCAAATATTTTTTTATCTCATATGGATAGGAAAAACTCAAAATTGAATATATATCTATTGTGTAAGATTTTATTTATGTCTTTTCGAAAGGTTTCTTGATCTTCCACTAAATCATGAAGTTGAGATTTCTATAGAACTCATACCTTGTGATACACCTATTTCCAAAACTCTATATAGTATGGACCCATTTGACATAAATTAATTGATGAATAAAATATAGGAGAATCATGATAAAGGAATAATTTGGTTATTTGAATCACCTTAGGGTGAACCAGTTCTTTTTGTTCAAAAGAAAGATGGATCAATAAGACTCTATATCTATTGTTGAGAAGAAAACAAGATCACTATCAAGAATGAGTATTTTCTACCCAATACTGATATATTTTTTAATAAATACATAGGGATAAATAATTCTCTAATACTGGCCTTCATTTTTAAGATCATAAATAAAGGATAAAGAAGTATGATATACCAAAGATATCACTCTATACAATGTATATACACATTGAATTTATAGTGATTTCATTTGGTCCTACTAATTCCCTTGTTATCTTCATGGATTTAGGGAATAATGTATTTAAATATTACATTGATCAATTTATCATAGTCTTTATAGGTTATATTGTTATTTATTCATATATTAATGAAGCACATGAAGATCCCTTGTGGATTTTTCTAAAGAATATAAGTTAGGAGAAGGATAATGAAAAATTTACCAAGTGCGAGTTTTGGCATTAGAATGTTTCATTATTGGGGAATATAATCTTAAGGGTGGGTATATTAGTAGACTTTTTAATGACAGATGTTATTGAACATTGGCCTAGACTAACAACTATGACATAGATCCATAGTTTTTTTGGTTTGGCTAGATTTTATCAGTGTTTTGTGGATAATTTTTCATGCATATCAAATCCACTCACCAGGTTAATTCAGAAGGGTTCCATGTTCCTTTCTATAGATTAATGTGAAGAATAATTTAAGTATTTGAAGGGAATTCTAGTTGGTTAACATGTACATACACTTCTTAGTAATGGTGAAGTGTTTATAATTTATTGGGACTTATCAAATATGGTAATGTGATGAATCTAGATACAAAAATGTATGATTATAGATTATGTCTCTTGAAAATTAAAAGTCCATGATAAAAATCATCCAACTCATGATTTGGATTAATCTTTGGTACTTTTTTCATTAAATTCATGGAGGAATTATCTCTTTGGAGAAAGGTGTTACATATATACAGATCACAAAATTTTAAATTATATTTCCATAAAAAAGAGCTTAACATGCACCAAATTAGATGGTTGGAGCTTATTGAGGATTTTGAATTCTTAATGAATTACCAAATTGGGAAAGAGAATAGGTGGTTGATTCTCTATGTATAAAGGATCTTACTATATTATCTACAATGATGATTAAAATAGAAATAAAATTTATTGATTTGTAAAGGATAGAGATAGAAATATTAAAGGAATGGAATGAATATTATAAAGCTTAAATGAGTGTTCAACCATCTATTCTAGTGATGTTATAAGAGTCTTATAAGAAATATATTGATCTAAAAAAAGAGGTGAAAAAATTACTAATTTCAAACTTGATTGTGATGTAATGATAATATTCTTGAACCATGTATGTGTTTCATCCATACCAAATTCTGAATAAGGAGATGTGAGAGGAGGCTCTTACATCTTCAGTCACTATTCATCCATGAAATAAGAATATGTATTGATATTTTGAAAGAGTATTTCTATTAGGATGGTTTGAAGAGATATATTTCAGAGTGTGTATATCGGTTCATGGTATGTTAGTAAGTTATAGTTGAGAGGTAAAATCCTAAGGGGATGTTACAAACATTACCCATACAAGAATAAAAATGGGAAAACTTCACCATGGATGTTGTCATTAAAATCCACAAAAAATCTAAAGGTTATAATGATATATGGGTTATAGTCGATTACCTTACAAATTAATCACTCTTCATTTATATCTAATAATATTTCTCTCCTGATCTACTTACTCAATTATACATTTAGTAAGTGGTACATTTGTGTGGGGTACCATGAGAAATTGTATATACCCTAGAAAATAGGATTACCACAGTGTTTTAAAGAAGTATTTAACATGATTTAGATGTTGAGTTAAGTTTCATAATTTATTATCATCCTAAGATATATGGTAAATATGAGAGGACCACTCAAACTCTAGAAGACATGTTGAGATCACTCTATATGTATTTCAAATGTGGTTCGGATCAACACCTTCGTTTGGTGGAATTTTATTATAACAGTAGATTTAACCACATCATTCAGATGGAAAATTATGAATCCCTTAATGGTAGAATGTATAGAACTCGAATGTTCTATAATGAAGTTAGAGAAAGAAATCTATTAGGACCTGATTGAGTTGGGGAAATGGAAGGGAAGGTCAGAACCATTCAAAAACAAATAATAGAAGATGAGGGTTGAAAAAAAAGTTATGATGAAAATCATCATAAATATATAGTGTTTGATGTTGGTGAAAAGGTATTATTATGAATATTTACTTTTATGATGGTGATGGTATTTGGAAAGAAGGGCTAGCTAATCCCAAGTTATATCATCCCCTTTTAAATTCTTAATCTTATCCCGATTGAATCATATTGATTGTAACTTCCAAAAAAATCTCAAAGTTAATGATGTGTTCCACATATCTATCCTTAAGAAGTACCTACCTAATGATTAACATGTAATAAAATCTATGGTCATACTTCTGTAGAAATATCATTCTTATTAAGAACAACTAGTATAGATTCTAGATCTTCCAAAGAAATTTCTACGAAACACAACAACACACCTAATCAAAGTTTTGTAGCGAAACCACCAATTTTAGGAAGCTATGTGGGAAATTTAGGATGAGATGTGGTAGAATTATCCACATATATATGTATCAGAGTTATGATTTTTGAGGGTAAAATTCATTTTCAGGCGGTATAATGTAACACCCCCAGATTTTTATGAAATATTTCTCTTTAAATAATTTGTTTTTTTCGATAGCCAGTGTTACACAGAACACTAAATTTAAATGAACCATTTAAAATTATTAAAATATAATGTTTCCTATATCTCTTAGAAATTGGATTGGAAGGTTTGAATAATAGTAACTAAATTATGAAATATATATGGTCCACACATTTATAGAGTTAATTCATTAGTTATCAAATGATTATAACTGAAAATAAAAATTTTATTTTTTTGAAAACTTGTTTTTATTCCTAAAATTTATTAAATTAATAAATTTTTGGGAATGATTTTAATGAAATTTAAATATTATTTATTTTACCAAAATTTTTAAACATTAAAATAATATTTTTCTTAGATATGATAAGAATAAATCTTATTTTCTTTTAAAAATTATTTTTTTTTTCTAAAAAAACATTTTTGTCGCATATTGTGCACTTACATTAATATTAATTTATTCAACTTATTGTTGTTAAATTAATATAAATGATTTAAATAAATATGATTAATATCTTTAAAATTGGTTAATAGTTCCATTTTATTTTTGGTCAATATGAATAGTAATCGTTATAAATTTTTTCCACATGATAAATAGTAACTCGGGTTAATATAGATTAAAAATAAGTAATAATGAAAAAATATTTTATCCTAATTCCTTTTGGATGAAGATAATTATAAATTTATTACATTATAATCTAAATTTTTTAGTTTAATGGGAACATTTCCATGCCAATGACTATCTAGTATCAAAATTAATAAAAGTTATAAAACGTCACTCTATTTATTTTTATTATCTCTTATGTGTCTGTATTGTGAAAAAAGTAAGCTATGAATGAATGTAAGTGTATGTTTTTATCATAATAAAATTAGTTTTATAAATGATTTTTTTAAATTATATAATTTCATTAATTTCTTATACAACACTGATGCAATATTTCTCTATTTAATAAAAAATATTATAAAGGATTATAAAAATATAAGAAGTGACATAAATTGAATGTGTTCATGTGGAACATGAATTTTAAATATCTATTGAACATATTAGGTAGTTTTTAAATAATAATATTTTAATTCCCCCCTTTTCTTAAATTATTTTTTGTTAAATTAAATTAATAATGTTAAAAATTGATAGTAATGATATTCTATCAAACATATATTTTACTATTATTTTTCAAAATCATAAAAATATTAAAATAAGGCTTGTCATATATGTTATGGTAAATTTTTTCCTAAATTTCCCATTTAAGGACCAATTATTACATTATAATGAAATATTACAACCCATTAGTATTGGAAATTTTTTTACCATTGTTAAAATTAAAATGGGTTAAATAGTATTTAATCAAAATGATAAGGTTTAAAATTACACCAAAAAATTTATAAATAATATTGGTTTATGGGAAGAAAAAACAATTCCACACTATCTTTGATTCCATGGAAATTTGGAATAATTTATCTGAGAATGGATTTATCATAAATTATTCTTTTGAGAATTTCCCAAAATTCCCCTCCCCTTAATTATAAAAGTACACATCCTCCCTCACATATTTAAACCACATTAAGCATTATAAATTGTAAAAAAATATACAAATTTGTCTTATCTACTTCCCTAGAAACATTTTAGTGGTTTTTGTCTTCCAAAAATACCAACCCAAGATCCCTTTAGAGGAGATAAAAAGGATGCATTTCAAAGAAGAAGTTATCTCCTTAATGGATCAATTTATTTTCTAATATTATTTAACTCTTATATGTCTACGACATTTTTCAGAAAATAATTAAATAATTATCCTAAATATGTTGAATTCTTATTATGATTATGAAAAAAAATTATACGCCCTTCATCCTATCAAGTGATAATTGAATGTATCACTTGTGCATATATATGTACGGCTTATCGTCACCACATAGCGGTACAATTAATTTTTCATCACCATATTTTATGGATGGGTATTGTGATGGTTTAAATATTTTATATTAAATTTATGAAATAATTATTCCTCTAGAATTATAAACATCATTTCTACCTTCTTTCCATACAGTCCTTTGGGAAATTATAACATTTCTCATGCACACATGTGGAATACCACCTCCACGAAGCAATACAATTTGTATCTAAATTAAATTTTACATGGATGGTAATGAGGAGTAATTTAAGGAATTTATATGATATTATAACGATCCTATAAAGGTGAATTAACATTTACCTTTCTTTCATTCCATTTATTGAAACATGAAAACAATATAATGCGTACATAAGACCTACTATCTCCTTGAATGGTGTAATTATTTTTTATATATATTACTTTTATGGATGAATATAAATAAATATAAAGATGAATATATATATATATATTATATTAATATTATTTTTAATATTATTTAGGTGATGGAACCAAGATAAATGTACATTTACAGGAACTACTGAACTGAAAGAGTCATGATAGAAGAAAGAGTTTATACCTAGAAATGATCATTTTAATATGAAATTATTGATAAAAGGTGAATTTAAAATGGTATAAAGGGATTATATATGATATTATATGTATTAAAATAATTATTCTATATAATTATAATTGTATTAAATGTATTATATATGGGGTTAGAGTGATTTCAATGCATGGTGAACTCAAGCTAAGGGTTTTGTGTCACTACCTCATTGTTTATCAGGATTGATTATGAATATGTATCCGATGATGAAAAATTTTGAACTACCTATCAAGATATTGAATAATTTTATTATAATATGTTATTTATCTAAAATACATGGTTTCATTTCATTTATTCATCTTATGTAATCAATAGAATAAAAATATGTTTTTAAGGAAAATTGAATTCATTTCCCTCTTCATCCAAAAAACCTTTTTCATTCGTATCCACATTTTCAAAAAAATGTTTCAAAAATGTTTTCACTATTATCCTATGATTTTATATAGTCATATTTACATATGTATGAATTTTTATGGAATGTTTTTAATGGAATATATTTTTATTTTTCCCCAATGAGGTAGTTTGTGACTTTTCTGAAAAAATTATGGACTTAATGTTTATGTAACTTATATGGAATGAATGGATTATACTACTATTATATATAGTTTTTTCATTGAATATTATTTTAAAAGATCACATTACTTTTAAAATTTATTTTTTCCATTATATTTTCATATTTTTTAGTGATTTAAAAATGGAAAGTTAATTTTCCTTAAGAATATTTTATTGATATTTTAATGATATTTCTATTAATCCGAGAAAAAAATCATGATTTCACTTATACATTAATAGATATTTTATCCAATTATAACATCTATATTCATTTTATGTGTGTTTTATGTTTATCATGACAATATTTTTATGAAACCCATTTGATTTTCATTGGTATGCTTTGATGAAAAGATGAAATGTTTTCAAATGAATTTTCTTTTCCATGGGTTATGTTATAGAAAATGGTTTTGAAACCCATTTCTTTTCATGGGTACTAATATGTTGAATTATTTATAATATTATGGCACAAATTATTATGATTATAATTATTTTATGGGTGGTACTTATATCTCACTCAAATTCATGGTGTATTATTTGATATCTCATGAGATAATCATGACTCGTACGAGGAGTGAACCTAGTTCAGTTAGGGACTGTATCTAGTATGATATCCTTTGGAGTGAACCTTGAATACTACAATAGTTAGTGGTGTGAACCCATTCCATTATGATAGCCCTTCTAATGAGAATTTTCTACCAAGGATATTATTTTCTATGTATACATGTATTCTAAAAATTAATTTCTTACACATTTGTTAAGAATTCATGGTTTATATTTTTTGATTATCTTATGAATCATGTCTTATGAACTGGAATGATTTATTAAATGAATTAATATTATGATATGTGATATATAGGGTATGGTTTTCAAATGTTAATATCATGTTATTATACCATTTAAATCATACTATATTTTTGTGATCAATGTTATCTCCCTTATATACCCTTATAAGGTGTCTGAGATCACCATTTTCTTTTATTTCCTTTCCCTAGGATATGAGGAAAGGTATTAAGTATGATATGTCTAAAAATGGATCTAGTTATGAATATATAATTGATAGATGTTGTAGATACTTTTAGAACCAGTTTTTTATGTTTCCATGTTTCCAACAATACTAGTCCAAAATGATTTTAGCATGGATAAAAATATTATTTCATGAATATTAATCTATTAAGATGGAACACCTTTTTACTAAATGTATGATTTTTTATTGCCATGGCCTCCCTACTTTTGGTCACCACCCCATGAACCAAGAGGGGCTGCTCCACAATGAATTTTGTCTGGCGGCCTTGGTGCTGATATTTGTTTCCCAAAATCCCAATCAATACTTGTGTAACACCCTAAGATTTTTTGGATTTTTTTCAAAATAATTTAATCTTTGTGATATTTTCCATTTCACACAACACTAAAAATATTTTTTTATATATATTAAAGCACTAATTTTGGCTTGAGTTATACAAAATTCCAAGATAATCAAGCACTATATGCAATATAAAGGTTAGATTTTTCTATACAGAACAATGAGGTAAACTTCCATTTCTCATAATAATAACTTTCCTCGATATATTGCATAACATTCTAGGATGAGTGTTACAAAACAATAATATATTATTAAATAAAATTATATAATAATATATAAACTAGATGTTAAATTATTTTTTATTCATTTTATTAACTAAATTATGTAAATATATGTTTTTTAGAAAATATAAAATTAATTAATTAGTTGTAAATTATTTAGAAACGAATAGAAGAACCAATTGAATACAAAGGGTATATTTTTATATGAAACTATTTTTATGATCTGGAATATATTTTATCCTAATAAATTAAATTAATAAAAATAATTTACTTATATTTATCTAATATATTAAATACATATTCAATCATTTTTTTCTATATTCATCCAATAGATTCGATAGGCATAAGATATGAAGAAAACCAATTCTATACAAAAAAACATATATTTTTATAAATGTACTTTTACTGCCTTTTGATGGAGAACCAACATTAAATATAAATTTTGGAAATTTTATAAATTTTATATATGAAAATAAACTTCATTTTTTAAATATAAATATAAAAATTTTGTTAGGGTGAATTTTCGGTTTTTTTCTGTGAAGTTTCAGTTTTTAATGAATTGTGAAAAATATTAAAATAAAATTCAAAATTGATTTATCATTTAATTTATTTATATGGATAAATTATAATTTAAATTGGTTAAAAAGTTTAATTAGATAATATTTTTATCAATAAATCCAATTTAGGTTATTGGAATCAATTTCAATTTCAAATTGACTATAAAAAATAGGAAACTTTTGAATGTTTTTACTTTAAAGACCAACATTGTCGACCCGACTGTGGGATTAAATTTAAAGTAATTTATACCAATTATATATTTGGTATTTGGAAAAATGGATTCCATGTTTTGAGTCATAATAATTTATAATTTATAATAAGTGAAACTTAGTTTTGATAGAAATATTAGTGAAGTAATAAAAATTAATTACAACGATTAAGGTTAAATTAAGCTTAATAAGGGACTAAACACTAACCTTAAGGCCAAAAACGACCAATACAATTTTCCAAAATCCATTTTGTGACCATATTAAGACCCTATCCTCCACTAGATCTACATTTTTCTATTATTTATCCACATAAAATCAAAAAACGTTGGTGGAGTTCCTTTCTTCTAAAATATTACAAGAGTGCCACTCCTCCTCCAAAATAAAAGCCCTTTTCTCCTTCAACTTCATCACACTTCTCCAGACACTTGCGATTGAACAAATATACCAAAATATCTCTCAAAAATCCCCCAATTAATCCATGAATCATCTTTTGGTTAGGAATCCTCCCAATGAAGTTCATTGGATCAAACTAAAAGGAGTTACACGATTCAGAGGTAACACCCTCCCTCAAACTCCTTTTTTTTTATTTTATTTTCCCCACTCTCTAAAATATTATTATTAAATGGTTGTATAAAAACACCAATATCCTCAATATAGTAATATTTTATAATTATATGGTTTCAACCTACACTTACACACACTTCCTTTAAATGGGTAACCAAGACACTCTTTTCGTGTACGACAGACTACCGCCTCACTAAACGATGATTGTTCATCTTTACTATACCTCCTATAATGGTGGAAATTATGATGGAAAATATATTTTTATATATTATATATAATATTTATTAGGTCTTTAATATTCTTTAATTCTTTAAGATACATATCATTATTATTTCCATTTTCTGTTAATACAATAATTTCATTTGAGGAAGTGTGAACTACCACCCCCTCAAAGTGACGTGATTCATTCATACACTATATATAATGTAATAAGAAAGGATTTATTAAATATATATGATATATATTATATAATTAATCTAATTTAATAATGATATATATATATATATATATTCACAATTTTTTACTTTCTTTTTTTTACCACGACAATTAAACAATAATAGCGTTCTTGCGTACGTATAATGTACTGTATCCATGAACGGTGTGTTCCATTTCATTATTATACATTCCATAGATTATTATAATAAAAGTTTACTAAATAAACTTGATATTTATATCATGGTTTAAAATATGTAAATTACGATATAAGTATAAGGACCAAATATATAACAAATTAAGACACATGCGAAGAACAAAGCAGATATTACCCGAAGTGAAACCATAACCTAAAATTGTTAACAAGAGGGTAATATAAATACATAATCAAATCATATATGGTATTATAATAAAGAATATAGTTGTGTAAGAGAGTTATAATTAATTTATATTTTTTAGAACTGTGTTTTTAATGAGTACTATGAGATTCAAGAAACTAGGTAAGGGAATTTCATCTCACTCCTTATTTTCATAAGATACATGCCTTATTCACTACTCACTAATTTGGTGTGATGTATATATGATAAATGTATTTTTTATACATATTTTTATGTTTTTTATATATGAAATAATTTAATTATTATTGATTTAAGGTTAGATATGTTCCTAAGATTAATGTTTTGTGAAATCTTATGAAGGATTAACATTTGGAGAAATATGATGGAAAACATGGGAAATTAGGAAAAAATGCACTTCATACCCTGAGAAAAGCAAAGCGGTACAACAATGGATTTTGTTAATGATCATAGATAACTTCTAGAGAAAAAAATGAATAAATAGTATGAAATATAGATTTTGGTGCTGAAATATCATATTATAAGTCGTGTAACATCACTAAATGATGTATAGTTTCATTTCACCACATGATATAAGCTGTGAAGTAAGTCGTGAATTGTTATTACAAAATGTGACATCAATTTACATTACATGAGAAGGGTGAAAATTAAAAATCCCATATGAGATTCATGTGAGATACGCATATGTTCATAGTCTATAGAGAAATTTTTGGATCATCATTACACGACATGAATTCCCATTACACGTTGTGTAATACCCCTATAAACCAAAAAATGATGATTTCTAGGAGATATTCAAATGGGATTGGATGATTTCTTTTGATCCGTAGTGACCATTAAATGCTGTTTTTGATGATAGAGTCTTGGTGATTACTTCCTTGCTTATTTATATGGGGGTTTTCTAGGATTTCAGGGAATCTATTAAACGTTAGAGGTTCGTTCACCCGGTGGCTTCTGTCCTACCATAGATTAGTTTTATTTGAGGTTTTTTTCCTTTATTTGATGTAATGATTGACTTATTTATATATTACTTCCAATATATTTTTTTAATTATTTATCCTTATCCTTCGATATTTTCTAATATATGCTATATGGGTATTGGATTATTCAACATCGATGAGAAACCCGACGATGATTGGATAAAACCCATAATGGAGAGTGGGATCTGTGGGGTGTGTAAAAAAAATCATGATTTTCCTTCACTCGTAAAATATTATTTTAATCAATGTTAAAATGTTGTGACTAAATATATATTTTATTCATAATTTAATCATTGAACAAATGTTTTTAATAGTGAAGGAACCCTGAAATGACTGAGATAATTTGTTCATGATCATTGAATTGAATTACTCTTATGCATTTGTCAATTTGAACTAAATGAACTTTAGTTATTTAGATTCATCCAACCATGGTGAATTAGGATTCTAGGATAGTTTTACAGGGATTGAACCTTTATTCAATCAATGAAACTATTTGTTTTCAAAGATATTTTTTATAATTATTTTGTGTGTAATGTTGAATAAATTTATCTAGAAAAATCACTAATGGAAACTGATTCTACTCCTTTCGGTTTCTATTTTTTAATTCATTTATTTCAATTTCACCATTTTCTAACAAAATAAAACCTAAATTAGAGGAACCTGACATTAAATATAGGGTTTTAATCAATACTTTCCCCACTCTTTGTGGGTTCAACCCCATAATTTTTCTAAACTATGCCATTTTAGTTATTAAAGTTCACGATAATATAAATTTCTAATTTGATCCATGACCAGAGGAATTGAAAATTCCATTTGTGCATGTATATATAAGGAAAATTAATGTATTATATGTATATTTTATTTTATTCTGTTTATATTTACATAACCATTTCATGATCATTATTTCATGGGGTTTGAGTTTCAAAAGGTACCAAATTAGTAATTTAATTGTTTTCTAAATTTTCCTTCTTTGAAACACATTCCATGTTATGAACATATATTTTTATATGATGGGTATAAACTACCTTTGACATGTTATATCATGAATCTCATTCCTTTCATGATATTTTAATCTGCATGTAATTACATTTTCTTCCATGGGGAGTATGGTTAAAAGTTATTAAGTTATAAGAGTATATTGAAATAATCTCACCACTTTTCAAGATTGTTAATGATTATGCTTTATTGATGAAATATTATGATCCATATATCAAGAACAATCATCAATTTTATCATCATTAGGTTATTCCTGATATATTCATGTATTGGTGCTATTTTTCATCTATTTGGTTCATAAGATATTTAATAAAGTGTTTTAATAATCCAACTTTACCTCTCTCTTCAGTCATAAATATGTGTTCATTCAAAACTGTGTCTTATAAAAGGTTCTAAAAAATATTCTATTATTATTCAATGATATTTAAAAGAAATTATTACCCATTTTTGGCCTTCTTAAAATAAGGGATTTTAATAATAAATCTTCTTGTCATTTTTCGGTTTAGGTGCCTTTCTATTCTTTTAATGGTGTAAAAGGAATGTTTGACATGTTTAGGTTTATCCATCATCATGAAAGACATTACCTTAATGTTTAATTTACAAGTTTAAAATGTCATTTTCTTTTAAAAAAATAAAATGTGTTCTGAATATTTTTTAAATTCAATACTTCTATATATTTTCAAATAAAATGGTTTTCAACATGTTTTCATGATATTATTGTTTTTTTCTAAGAAAAATGGGTTTCAAAATATTTTCATTCTTATTTTATAAGTTTTAAAGTAAAATGGTTTTAAAAATGTTTTCAATATTTCTCTATAAGTTCTATTCATAAGAAAATGGTTTTAAAAATGTTTTATGATTTTAAAAATAACTTTTCAATGAAGAAATTATATTCTCTTCAAGAAATTTTTTTGAAAGATATTTCAAAATTATTTTCCATCTAAGATGCCATACATCAGTGTTAATATTTTTTTATTCCAAATTATCTAAAGTATAAATTCATATTCTTTCAATAAAATATTTATTCTTGATTTCATGGTCTTTATAAAACTTGTATATATTTTAAAGGTTATATGTTTATCAAAATCTTTTATCATTCTGGGGTTATGTTATGAAGAAATGATTATTAAACCTATATCTTTTTCCAATGGTTATGAAATGAATACTTGTTTATGATACCCATTTCATTTCATGGGTTGTGATATGATTGTTTTTTAATTTGTGTCATTTGTATGTTGGATCTCATTATGAGAGTTGTGGGACCTATATCCCCCTACAATAAATTAGGTAATGATTAATATCTTATGAGATAAATTATTATGGTCTTGGGAGTGAATCATGACTACTGAGATTCCTAGGAGAGTGAACCATGATTACAAAGGTGGTTTAGGGATTGAACCCGTACTACTAAGATGGTCTTGGAAGCCATTCCTTGACTACTATAGAAATCATATTATATGCTTATGTTTTTTCTACAATCCCATGTTTTAGGCCAATGTTATGATTTGATGGTTTATGTTATTTATTTCCTTATGATTCATGTCTTATGAAATTCCAAAATTTATTCCATGATTCCTATTTATGATCTTTTATATGAAGGGTATGATCTTCAAAGGTTTGGATCATGTACTCATACCCCAATGATCATGTTTATGGTTAAATGTACCCTTTATATTACCTCACTAAGGATTTAAACTCAACAATTTTTATGTTTCCTTCACAAAGTTATAAAGATATACATATTTTTATATGTGTCTAAGGACAGTTCTAGTCATGGAGATCCTTGTGGGAGATAATGTAGATCTATTATGTACTAGTGTTTATGTTTCTAGGTTTCCAAAGACTCTAGACCAGTACGGTCTTTGGCGTCTATTTGTATTATTTTTATCTCTTCCAAAAAAGTGATATAATTTCTATGTATATCAAGAATCGGTCTTTATAATTTTATCCTTTAAAAAATAATTTATATTTATAAGTAGGTTTTTCTATTGTGGAGGTTTTATGCTATGTTGAAAACTATAAATTTTTTGTTTCTTTCGGTAAAGGATTAGAAAAGTAGGGTTTAAAAAATGTTTAAAAATTGTTATAGTGAAAAAATTGATTTCATTAGAATTAAATTAGAAATTACTATTATTATTCAGAATATAAATTAATAAGAAAGAAAATATTTGAGACAACTGTAGTGGAGAAGCTTCAACTCTTAAAAAATCACATTATACTTTTCTAAAAATATTACCTAGTTGAATTCCTTAATTCCCACTCATAGTTAACCAAGTGAACATAAAAAATGGATTAGAAACTATATAGAGACCAAAATATGGGTATCAATCACCTTATGAATGAGATTTTATTTCCAAAAGATCTATGAACTACCTAAAATGTTTGAAACCACAATCCTTAAAAGTGATAATTGATATAAGGAGTATAGAAAATAAGGAAATTAATTTCAATTTCATTATTTGAATAAGAATCCTAAAAAAATTGAACAAATTTCAATTAATAATGAACTTGACTGGCTTCATTCATAAGTACTCTTTCAGGATAATTTAAAAAGGATTTTGAGGAAGTATAAAACTCAGAGGATAGGAGACCTCATATCTCAATTTCTAAAAATCACTTTGTAATTTAGATAGTCATGGATATGATATATTTGTGATGACTCTTATTCTCTATAAAATTACCTCCTAATTTTCTACTTTCTCTAATATCTGTTGCATCTCTTTTGAAATGAAAAGTATGAGATCTCATCCCCCTCCCTTCTATTTTGGTTTATGACACTTATATATTTAATTAAATGGGCCAAAAAATATTTAAAAAGGGTGTTAGATTCCATATTTTACATGTGAAACATTAATTTTCATTAAAATAAAATTTCCATCCTTATCCATATTGTAACAACCAATGATTTTATGGCATGTTTATTCTTAAATTAATTCAATTTCATTGATAGTATACGTCGCATGAAACACCTAACATAAACGAACCGTGATATAGAATTAAATATTATTATTTTAACATTAGTCGTTAACATAGAGAGTATGAATATGATTAAATAAATTAGGAAAATATAGCTTACTAATGTTTATAAAATTGATTCATTGGAAATGAAAATAAAAAATAAATGAATATAAATAATGTGATTTTATTAAAAAAATATATACTTGCCCACAATGGTATTTTATCATAATAAATTACATTAATCACTAATAATGAAATATATTAACTAAATTAATATGGTATATATTCATCAAAAGTTTTTAAATTAATTAAATAACTATTATATGATTAAGATAATAATAAAACCAATTTTAAGCATAAAAGTTTATATTTTTCTAAAGATATTTTTGCCTCCATTTAATGGTGCACTATTTTTAAATAATTTTTTTGAATATTTAATAAATTATATTTGATAAAATAAAATTATTATTTTAATTTGTGATATCTAAATTTAATTTTGTTGAATTTTTAATATTTTTCTAATAAAATTCAGTTTTTGATAAATAGTGAAAAAATACTGCATTTTTTACTGAAAAACGCTTTTTTTAACTGATTTATTTATATTGTTAGATTATATTTTAGTCTAGTTTTAATGTTTTTTAGGTAAATATTTTAGCTTTTCATCCAATTAAGATCATTTTAATCAATTTAACAATGAAATTAGATATAAAGACTTTGTGATCTTTTGAATGTTTTTAGTCTAATAACCCATTTTCTCGTTTCGTCAATAAGATTATTTTTTAACTTATTTATGAAATTTTTATATTTTGAATATTGATTAATGGATTCCATATTTAGAATCAAAATTTCTAAAATAAGTAAATCAAACCCTTTTTATATTTTGATAAAATACGAATTGTATCTTTAATAATTTTTTATTACCATGGTTAAGGGTAGATTAGGTAATTGAGGGTAAAAATAATATTATAAACATTACAAAATCACCGTAACACTTGTTATAATTTTATTGGATGATTATTTTGTGTTAATAATCAATAAAGGATCATTTATGAGACCATTTATGGCGTTTTGGGTGAGAATATAACCTTTATAATATTATATTCAAAGGAAAGTCAATTTTGTCACACTTTTGTTTTTAACAAGTAAAATAATTTTAATATGGGTTTATATAAGGTATATGTTCAAATATAAGTATTTTTTTGAATTCTAAAACATCATGGTAATTTATTTATAAATTATAATTGTAAAATAACTACCTAAAATGGGGACATAATGATGATGTAGTAATTTTTTTATTAAAGAAAATACCAAATAAATAAAACTAAAAAAATACTAAAATAAATAAATTTGGGATGGTTAAAGTGATAATAGAATTTTTTAATAGAATTTGAAATTTTATCAATGTTTTATAGGATTGGTTTTTTATTTTTCTTATTTATAATATATTTTTAAAAAGTTTAATAATTAATAGGGTATAAATTGACATTAATGATATTATAAAATTAATAATATTTTATTAATTGATATTAAATTCATAAAAATATTTTTTTCATCCAAATTATTAGTATATGTCATAAAATTTATTAAAAACACATTTCTTGGGTTTTTGAATTTTATAGTAAATATATTAACCATTAAAGGGTAAAAAAGAAAACTTGTCACGATAAGAGTTAAAGGGTTTAACTTAGGGTTAAATCCCAAAGATAAGGGAAAGAATGCGACCTAATCATTCTTAAAAATCATTGGATGAGATTATTTCAACCCATTATTATATTAAATTATACAAAAATCTCGTTGATGCTATTTTACATTGAAATTTAATTTATATTAATATAATATTTTCAGAGTTTCGAAAAGTGCCACTCACATCAACTATAAAAGGGAGACTACACCCTGTCATATTCACACCACTTTGAGCCTTCTATATAAAAAAAACATGAAAATTTATCCTCTTAATATCTTTATCCATGTTCTTGAGGTCCTGGCCTTCCAAAAAGTTTAATTATATATCCCTTAAGAAGACATATGAAAGAAGTCCATCGAAGAAGAGATAATTATTTTACCATGTCCTTCTAGTTCATTTCTTCATATACGTAATATTATTGTGTTTTTTCCATAAAAATTTAAACAAAATATAGTATCATATATATGTTGAGATGTTATTTTAATTTTGGTACAACCATATTCAATGATTTAACCATCCTACAAAAACGAAAACATTACACTCACTTATGTACGAGTTATATTCTCCACATCACGGTGTAATCTGTTTTTCGTCACCCCTTTACTTGGATTGGTATAATGATATAAATAATGGATATGTAAGACACATATGACATTATTTTAATTCTATAAAAAATTAATATACAATCCACTTCCTTACTCATTCAACATTAAGGGAATGATACCATCACTAGTGCGTATGTATGGCCTACCGTCACAATGACACTAGGTAATTAATTTTCCATGTTAACTAATTAATAATGATAACAAAAATTAATATAATTATTATAAATTATATTTATTAAACAAATATAATTTTTTAGATTTTTTTTCTATGTCCTATTCAAAATAACTGAATCATTCATGAAAAAACATGCACAGGAAAATGAATTAGTTAACACAAAAAACTAGGGTTATAATGAAATTTTATCAATAAAATGGTGATAAAATAATATAGTAAGATCATATATGATATAATAAATATTAATAATATTCTGATATAAGTTAATAAAATTCTTAAAACCATTATAAAAAAGGTAAAATCGAGTTCGAATAAAGGAGTCACAAGGTAAGGGACTTCCTCTCAATCTACTTTCATTGATGCGTAGTTTGATATTATAGACTCACCTTATTTTATGAGGTGTATATACTACCTATCTAACATATCATGTAATTAATTAATTTATATCATGTTATTTAATGTCATGTTAAATTTTATTCATTCATGGGGCTTATGATTTAAATATTCAATGTGCTCTGAGACTCCTTGAATGTTTTAATATTTTAAAACCTTTTTCTCCATGTCCATGTTTCCAAAAAAGGTTAAAAAATTATTCTATTATTATACAGAAATGTTTAAAATATTTTAATAAGTGTTAAAATTTTTATAAAATGTTTTTAATAGATTTTTTTTATTCTCCAAATGAGATACTTTATGAAATTTTCATAAAAGTATAAAAGGAATGTTTTTTAACATATGTGGAATGAAAATATTCTTATGTCCTCATAACCAATTAATGTTTTAATGATTCATTTACAATTTTAAATGATTCATTTCAATTAGTATATTTTTTAAAATTTAATATCCATTTAAATAAATGATTTCAATGTAAAATAAAGATATTTCTCTCAACAATTTTAAATGGTTTTATTAGTTTTTTTTCATCTATTTCAAAATAATTTGTTGAATTTTATACTTCATTAAGTCTTAAATATTTTTCCATAATATTCCATTTTTATGAATATTTTTATGATCATTTTGACAACTGTTTTCTATATTAATACCATTAACTATATTACTCAGAATGATTTTTGATTATGTTTAATGATGGGAATCGTTATTTACATTTCATATGTATATATTGTTTTGTTTCACCCCATTCATATGAGAAATGCATTGGACATATTATGTGATTGGAAGGGCCCTATCTGTCACCAAGATGAATTGGTAGGTATTATGAGACAAATCAGATATGGACTCGGTTGAGGCATTTCCAATTTATTTTTATATATGGATTTTCCCAAGAGCTTAACCATTTATTTTCAGATGTCTTGGTCAAGTCCTTAACGACATGTTTTAGATGTATAACATTATGAATTCCATAATTTTGAGAATATTTATTGATATTATATGTGATTATTTGACTATTAGAAAATCCATGGTTATTATTCCCAGCTCATGTGATTATTTAAATGGAATGTGTTTCAGTTATTTACCTTTCCATATTTTTATGCCTTTTAAAATAATAGATTCTGCTATATACTTACCCTCACAGAGCATTTGCTCTCACACATATTATATGTTTCAATTATCCCCCAATAATCCAAGAATTATATTATGGTGATATGCAGGGTTACACTTAGGGGTAAATACTGGAAGACACAATGAAAATATTTTTTTACTTTATGTTTTAAAATAAAATGTGGATTCTTAGTATGTATCTAGTTTACCAAGACTACTAAACTATTCAATCATTTTGGATGTGATTCCTTGTATCTTATATCATTGTAATAATTTGAGGTACTGACTCAGGAGTAAATTGGTTGGGGTCATTACACACGTGGAAGAATAAAATACTCAAGAAAATCAAGCTTTTAATATCCATTGATTCTCCCATGATCTATTGCTTCTTTATCTTCCATCAATTGAGATAAGATGATGAAGAGATGAAGTCACCTGAATATTTACTGTGACAACCTTAATGTTTCATTTTGGGAAAATGAATAATATTTCATCATGAAGTATATTGTTTTATGTTTCACAAAATTTCTGAAAGTAAAAATACTTATGTGATAATCTAATCTAAAACCTAATACTTTATTTCCTTGGACATTAATTTCTTATGAATTATTAATTCTAACTATTATCTATTCATATAAAATTAGATTTATAAATTCATATGGTAATTATAAATAGTGATTCAATAATTCTTGAAAATGTATTACATACCCACAAAAAGTCTTAATAAAAATCCATATAGGTCTGAAAAAAAGACTTATATTGGGGAAAATTCAAACAAAATCTAAGTCAAAATTTATAATGAAATAGAAAATAATTACATGAATATCTATAATTCATATGAAATTGAGTGATGAATACATTAATAATTGATTTTCATATTCAATATAAATGACCAATGTAATTCTCCAAAGTCTTTAAAAACCCAAGGAAAAAACAAATGAGACCAAACATAGCAAGCATTCCACCAACTTCCAGTTAAAAAATTAATTTTTTTCCAAAAAATTCCAAGAATAATTATTAAAATTATTGGATTGATAAATTATTTAAAAATGATAAAAATCCCTTAAAACTATGAATTCATCATTTTTATTGATAATTTAAAATATTCTCTAAAATTATAAGAATGATATAATTCCTTTGAAAATGCTGAAATAGAAGGGATTAAATGAATAAATTCAAATAAAAAAGATGAGAATGTAAGATCTATCAATTTACTCACACATAAGACATAAAACTTGGAAAAATTATTCATCAAAATCATCAATAAAGTAAATTCAATGCACAATCCAAATAAATTTTCCAAATTCAAAAACCAAGGAACTATATTTTTTATACTAATTTAATAACCTTTATTTTAAATTTTACAATATATTCATTTATGAAGACCTTCTTCATTTATAATCCCATATGAAAAAAACTTAAGTCAACCTATTTTTCTCTCAAAAAACATATTTTAATTTAGTTATTAAATGTTTTTCACATCAAAAACAATTATAGGGTCACCATCGTCTTTATAAGTTCTTAAATATCCACCTAAATGAGTCCATGAAATTTTTTAATCAGGAAGAATTTTAAGGGATGATCAGGGGAGAATGGAAGTTATGTTTTTTATTTTAAAACTATTTATGAAATAATAAATAGATTTTTCACTTTTCATTGAGAAAATTCATGATTTAGTTTTTACTTTGGAATAATCTTCTCATTACATCCAATTTTACAATTAGTCATCTCCAAACATCTCGAAAAAATAAAGTCAAATTAAAACCTATATTATTTTAATATAATCATTTAATCCATTAAACTAAATTCAATATATATAGACATATATTTTTCTCATAATTTTTCATAAATTTCTATTTTGAATATGTATATGTCTCTATGAGTTTTTTGAATTTATTTGAACTTATTAGATCAAATTTTTGATGATTAATCATGCTTACTCCCCCTAAAAACGTTAATATTTATTTATTTTTAATTTTTTGTCATACAACCTCTTCTTATCACATTTTATATTTCAAAAAACAACTCAATATAGTTTTAGAAGAAACACTTGATAATATCTTTTTAAACATATTCTTTACCTATTATTTCCACCCTAAAGTAGCAGTAAATGATGCGAAAAAAATGATAAAAAAAACTAAAACAAGATTTCAACTAGGTCATGAATTTCACTTTTAGGCCAATTTTACATAAGGATTACATGTATGTAATGTGTCTCCCTAACATGGGTTTTATATATTTATAAGTGTTTACATAGATTAAATGTAAATTGAATTCCATAAAAAATAATTCTTTTGAAAATGGATATTTTAGAATTATAGTATTTTTCTCTACCATAATCCACAAAAAATACATAATCTCTCTTGTTTTTATTAAATAAATCACATTATGTTCATAAAAATTAGATATTTGGTAACCTTATTAAATGGGGTCAATGTTAATAATATGTAAAATAAGGTTCAGAATCCTCACAAAATGGTGATTGAAAACTTTTGACAATGATTTGAGGCATGAGATTAAAAATTTAGAATCCTTTTCAAAAGTTTCCCATGATTATGAATAGAAACATTGTTTCATTTCAGAAGTAATTTAAATTTATTTGTATGGGTTAAATGAGTTTACTGATTGAAAAGAGTCTCAAATTTTTTATAAGTATTCGATTTGATCATAGTTGTATAAAAAACCTATAAAAATTAAGAAAAACACACAAAATTTTAGATAAAGTCTAATATAATTTGTAAATAGGAAGATAAAAAATAAAATACCAAAAACACCAATATAATAATGGATATTCCTTCCAAAAACTTATTTTATGTAAATTCTTCATTGATCTATAATTCATATAATACATAAAAATAAAAAACTATAGACATGATGAAAAAGGTATGAAGGAAGGACACGATCTAGGATATTGAGTTGCAACCTTGAGTATGTATCTATCTCTGTTAAAATATAAGAAATTATGAAACTAAACATTAGAATATTATATAAAGAAAAATAGACAAAAATTAATTGAATTGGGAAAAAGATATTTTTTTGAACCTCCAAGTAAGTGACGCATTTATACTCTCCGTAGTTTTATAGTGACAATGCTCTATCCATAGTCTTATAGATGAAATGTATTATTACTTAAAACTAAATATATAAATTTTATATATTCTTTTTCGACTTTCACACTTTTTAGAATCTCACCTATATAATTTAAATCATGTTCCCTCCATGACATTTTGGTTCCCATGGAGTAGTAAATAAGGGAACAAAATATAAGACCACCACTACTATAATTGATCTTTAGGAGGGTCTTCCACTTCATTCTCTTGTAATACACTACAAAACTCAATTGGATCCACTATTCTAACCTCAAATTTGACCATCACATCCATAAATAAATCTTCATCAACATAAAATTATCGCATTCAAAAGCTTTATGAATATTATATTTAAAGGAATAACTTATTTACAATTTTATAGTAATATAGTCTAACCAAATTGAAACGTTATGGTGGAAAATCCTTATTTAAACACTCATAAACCATATATTTTTTTTAAAAAAGATTATTATTATATGATATAATATTATATTATAATTAAATTTGGGGATCATTTGGATCAGTGTTTGAATGATTCACCATCAAACATGACTAACCGCCCGTTTGAGTCACCACTAGCTTAAGTCACCATTGATTTAGATGAATCACTACCAAACTAAATGTATAATAGACTAACTCACCGCAAGAATTTATTATCATCTAAATAAAATATCATCAGATATGAATCACTACAATAATTTCCTACTTTAATATTTGACCCGCTGCAAGACATGTGTAACCAGTAGCTTGAGTCCCCACATTCTTGAGCCACTATTTGTTCAAGTGACTCACCACCAGACTGACTCACCTCTAGAATGAATTACTATACGAATGAAATACTATCAGACATGACTCAAAAATATAATTAATTACCACCAGATGCGACTCACCACTATACATGAGTCACTACCATCTTGAGTCACCACTATCTTGGGTCACTATTAGTTCAAATGACTCACCTCTAGACAGAATCACCACCATATTGACTCACCACCATACATGACTCACCACCAGACTAAGTCACTTCAACACTGAGCCTCCTCCTGTGGAGAATTACTACCTATTTTTCCATATTTTCAATTTAATTCCCCAAAAATATATATTTATGAAATTATTATTATGGTATATTTTTTTTTATTAGTTTATTGATTACTGCAATAATGTATCAAAGAAAAAATTTAGATTCAGCACATGGATCTTGAAGATATTGATGATTAATCTTTAATGGGTTCATGCAATTCTTTATATTCTCATAAGACTCTCTCATGTGTGGGAAATCTTGATGTGATTGAATGATTATCAAGTAGTTGGTGACTAACTAAATACTCTAAGGATTATAAAAAAAAACATACACACTGAGTACCTACTAACATTTGACTATGAAATTGTTGACTCATTAAATATCAATATCCTTTCTTATGGATAGAAAAAAGAATTTTACAATCCTATGTATTACTAAAACTTTTAAGGAAATAGTTTGATATCCTAACTGAGCCACATTTGAGAAAACTTGAGCATCTGAAGCACTATATACCAAGAATCATTATCTTTTCTATATCTTATTTATTTAAATGTCTGTTTCTTTCCTTTACTTTGGAGAAGTATGATGATTTCTTTAATTATTAGTACAAAATGTCTCCTATTCTAGAGCTAGAGAATACATGATATTCTATTCTCTTATATATATTTTAATCTACTAACCCATGATATTTTGGGAATATTTCTCTATATGGGTTGAGTTTTTTTCCATTCCCATATATTACTGTAGAAGAGGGATTAATCTTGGACTTATTGTAAGCTATTGTATGTATACTAGAACTAGGTTGTGGACTATATTATTGTTATATATTCATCTTGGAAGTGGGTGATTTCCTAGTGGAGGGTTTTAGGTGTCGACTTTATACTAAACACATTTTTTATTCATCTATGTGATTTTGTTTTGTTTTATTTATTTCAAATAATTAATTAATATTTTGTTTTAATCTATAAACAAAAATAAAAATTTGATAGTTAGTCTTAACTAGTGTTTTTATTAAGATTTATTTGAGTAAATTGATTTCAAAATTTAAATTTATTTCCTATATTATTTTAACTAAGCACTAATCAAGCTTTGAGAAATATTTTAAAAGAACAAAAATTTAACCAAATTATAGCTTTTATTGACTATGATAATTTATTTTAAACTGGGAATTTAATTTGAACATTATTTTAAAAGAAATTTGATTGGGAATTCAATTCATCCCAATTATGATTTACTCACTCTACCCAAAATTATGAAATGACCCAATATTTTCCAATGGAAATTATTTTCATATAAATATGTCATATATTCACATGAAATTACAACACAATGAACTACTATGTGCTATGTGACCTTGAATCATAATTTTGCACTACTGTGTTTTGAATTTCAAAAATCTGTTATACACAGTTGCGATCAGTAAGATTATTGGAGTCCGATAAGAAAAACTTAATTTTTGGTGGATAGTAGCCCGCCCATATTAATAGTAACCTACCCTTATGAATAGAAATATGGCCCTTATTATAATTAATTAATTAATTTTCAAAAAAAATATATCCCTAAATGTTTTTCATAAATTAATAATTTTATGTCTTTTGGTTTTAAGATAATTTTATAAGACCTTATATAATTTTGGAAGCATTATAAAATCAGTTATTGTTTTGAAATCTGATTTTTTTAGTAAATTATGATTTTAATGAAAAATTAAATAAATAATATTTAGAAAATTATTTTTTAAATATTTATTTTCATTGTTTTATACTACACATTAAAAAATCATTATAGTGGATTTTTGGGATTTTTCTGAAATATGTGAATTTTTGGTGAATATTAAAAAATGATAATTTACGATAAATGCTAAATACATGAATTATGATATCATCAGCATATGTATGGCTGATGTAAGGCCATTATCTCAAATAACATGAATTTATTACTATTATTGGTCAGTGAATCATCACTATCTATAGTCTTGATGGTAAATAATAAACTATGGAATTAAATATTATGAAAACTCTCCTCCCCTCCACTATAAATACCATATTTTCCACCCTATTCTATTTACTCCTCTCATGCCTTATGACTTCCCTAAATTCTTCCCAAATCATTCCCCAATCTCCCTCCCCATGTCCAACATCCTGTGGTCTCTGAAAAATACCGAATCCTCTCCGCTTAAGAGGCTCTCAAGGAAGATTGATTCAAGAGGTAAATCCATCTTTTCAATTATTTTACTTTCTTTTCAGGTTCTATTATTTAATTTTATATCCTTATCTGTGCTCATCCAAATAATACAAGAACTCTAGTACCTTAAATGTATTGGAATTTTGTTTTTATATTGGAATTATTTATTACCATCTCTCATTTACCCTTCTTTTTCTTAGTAGTAAAGACACAATACGAGATGTGTTAATTTACCAAATTCAAGGATGATGGGTTTTCAATTTCCATTATCGTATTCAATTATGATAATGAAACCATTTTAATTATTGTTCTAGAACATATTATATTTATTATGTATCATCTATGGTTCTAAAATCCTTTTGCACTCATCTTTTTTATTTACAAAACAAAACATGTTCATTGTGGCCAAAAACCACCAATTAACCAAAAAGGATATCACTAAAGTTATATATAATTATTTGACTTCACTCCAAGTAAACTAATAAAATATAAAACCATGTAATCTCCTGGTTGTTAAATTATATAATAAAAATTCAATTATGGATAACAACTGTAAACTTACATGTTTATCCGTTCATGAAAATAAGTAAACCGATCAAAAAAAGAAGAAAACAAATGGACCCAAACCATGAAATTGGACTTCATAACCAATCAAATATGTTATGAATGGAATTAAAAAAGTTTATAATAAATCATTTAATTTTATAATAGGTTCTAAAATTAATAATAAATGAGCCTAATTTCATTATATAGGTTACTAATATCATGTGGAGAACACCATCAGACTTAAGATAAGGGATCCTCCCCATTTCACTTTTATTCAAGATTTTCATCTATGTTATACCATTTTATGTGTAATTACTAGTGATGAGGTATGATTAAAAACCTCCCCATTATATCTACATTATTTTTAAATTATTATAAACCACTTTCTCTCTCTATCATTAAACCCTCTTAAGTACACATGAGACCATGTCGATATTTCTTAAGGGATTCAACCCGAACCTCCTTTATTCCTCCATGTTTCTCAATCTTACTGTTTTCTTTAATGAGGTTTTCTATACATATTATGTTCATATTATAAATGATATGTTAATGTTAAATACTCATGTATCACATTCCATTCATCATTATATTTTGGGGATATACATGTTTTTAAGTGATTCCCTCCTCAATACTTTCGGACAAGAAAACCTGTTTTGAAGGATATTCCCAAAGTCTTACCCAATTTCAAGTGCACTCTATCTTATGTTTTAATACACCATTGTCTTTATAAAATAAGTAATTTTATTGTGAAAACATTACTGGATCACTTCTTATTTTTTTATGAAGGTATTTTCCCTTTTCTATTTTAAAGGATCTATAATATTTTTCTTTAAAACTGCTAAAAAATGTGTTAATGCTAAAATTTCATGAATACTTTTATTATATGCTGTCACTTATGCATGAAATCCCTATCCATGATACATATCTATTTTTCCTTTTGAATTTCCATTTATAATCTAGTTCCCTACATTCATTGGACACTTTTGTGTTATGCCCATCTCTTATGCTATTTCTCATGATTATAGTACCCAATTCATCCCATGGGTAATACTTATGTTTATGTATGATTTATTTTTTATGATTTTTTATATTTAAAAAATATTCATTAAAAGTTAATATGGGTGTTCCAAGATAGCGCTCTAACGCATAGAGTAAAGTTAAGTCTCATGATATGTTATGAGAGACGGACTTGGAGATTAGCTTTGGCTTGTGAAACTATGTGAAATGATCTTAGAGGTTTTCCTTGACTCACACTAAAGTCATGTTTTATGTTTTTGCCACATTTCTATGATCCTAGGATTATATAATCCCATTTTATATGTTATGATTCCATATGTTCTAGGATTTTTTATCATTATGTCATGCTTTAAAACCCATGTTCTAAAGTCTTATTCTTATGTATACTCCCTTACTGGGACTTTTAGCTCACCCATTTGTTCATGTGTTCTCTAGGATACCTTATATAGATCTATGAGCACAACGAATGTTAGTATCCCTCTATGTAGCTTAAATAAAGAAGTGTTTTTAGTCCCATGTTTTTGGGTTTATGTACCCAGTTTTCAAAGACACTAGACTCCACGATCCTTGGCTTGTACTCTAATGTATACTATTATTAAAATCATTTAATGTATTATGTAAAAGGATAAGGTCACTATAGTTGGTATTAGATAATGGTATAGTTGATTTTGAATATTAAGAATAAAGCACCTCAGTGATATTTTTAAGGATGAGACAACGTATAAGAAAACATCCCAAAATTTTGGAAAGTATAGATTAAGTGGTTTATCAAGAAAATACATCCATGTATGGATATAAATAAGTAGAGGTGTCTCCTGCACAGATGTACCTAGGAATTGAAAATCCAACAAGGAGTTTCTGACTTAACTCGGGGTATGCTGGTACATGACAATGTGCCTTGCTGTACTCTTGGTTTGAAACTGCCAGGGGATATTCTATGGTAAATTCATGAGCTTTGTACAAACCATTATTAAGTGAATAAAAAAGCCCATATGAATATATGTTAAGAAATAGATTAAGTATAACCTAGATTGAAACATTAGGAATAAAAATTTAGGATATATTTCTCCTTTACAAGTTTTTCTTCTTATGTTCAAAGTTTCATTTTTATGCTCAATAGCTAAGTATTCAAGACCTCTAATTCTACGTTCTATTTCTTAGTTAATAGAGGGAAATAAAAGAACATGTTCCAACAACAAATGTGATAGGCAATCTAAAGGTTTCCTTTATTACATAATTGATATGATGGGAATGGGTGCTCAAAACCACATGATAATACATGCTTAGTTAGATCATGTAATGAATAATAACTTGAATCAAGTGGAATGACCTCATCTTCCAAGTAAAGAATATGTTGCTGTAGAATATTTAATTTGGAAAAGGCCTCCAATGTTTAGAGGATCATCTCATTCCCTCCTCACGGAATTGTTGATCAGCTCTACGGAAAATATATTCTCCGCCTTCCAGTTCTCAGAAGAAGAGAACGTTGTACTGGCATTCTATCATTCGGATGGAGAAGCTGATCCGTGGTGGGAACTGACCAGGAATACAAAGTCCCAAGAGGATATTGATTCCATCGATTGGGGGGGGGATATCGAGAGGGTGTTTCTAAATAAATATTTTCATTGAACCATCCATATCAAGGTTTTCAAGGTATGAATCTATCTTTTTCATGAACACCAAAAGCAAGGTGGATCACTTCTTTAGCGAAGTAAATCTGAGTATATGAAAAGCACTGGTGATTCGAGACTTCGACAGTTTTGAGGATATTGTCTATTATTCCCTCAAGGATGAAATGGAGATTAGAGACTCTCAGTCGTCTTGTGGGCCCAATGAAAAGAAGTGGAAAATGGAGAATGGCAGGGGCAGTTCAACAAAGAAATCCCATGATGGAAGGAAGCCCGAATATCCCACATGTAAATTTTTTGGGAAGAATAATCTTTCGAACTATCTAAAGAAAACCAAGAATTACTTCAAATATGGAATAATGGGACATATTTATAAAAAATACCGATGGGATATGAAGAATACCCTTAATTTGGAATAATAAAATAAGGTTTAGATCAACACTCAATATGAAGTGCAGTGTTACAACTACAAGGAGTATGTGAAGTATGTGAAGAATTTCCTAAGACAATGGTTTCTAGAGGCAATCAACAACAACCTCCAAGGAAACAATGAAGGGATTATGCTCTCACTACTTCTGAGGTGGAGCCAGAAAATGATGTGGTGATAGGTAAGATAGTAGTTCATTCAAGAATGGAAATTGTACTATTTGATTATAGTTATATTCATTGTTTCATATCTTAAAAGTTTAGTAGAAATATTCAAGAACCAGTTGAAAATTTATAGGAAAATTTATTTTTGAGAATAGAAATTTGGGAAAGTATTGTGTCCATGGTTTATAAATCCTCCCCAGTTAATGTTTGTGGACTAAAACTCCCATAAAATTTTATCATACTTGATTTAGTAAAGTTTGATGCAATATTGGGCATCGATTGGCGATATTTTTACAAAGAAAAAAAATCAATTGTGGGTAAAGGGAGATCACTCTTCACAACCTAAAGCATCCTATAATTCTTTTCAAGTGTAAGGAGGAAGATGAATCTCCTTTATAATCATTGTCTCAATTATGGATATTAAATTTTTATGAGAAAGCATGTCTTGCTCAAATAATTGGGTCAAAGGAGAGAATAATGCTTGATGACATTCCCATCATGAGGGATTGCACTGCTGTATTCCCTGAAGAGTTTCATAACCTTCCTCTTGATCGATAGGTTTATTTCCCAATTGAACTTATTCCTAGATCTATACCTATATCAAAGGAAAATTATAGAAGGTCCATCGTAGAGATGACAGAGCTGAAGAAGCAGTTATAGGCGAATTTGTAGAAGGGTTTTATATGTTAGAGTGCTTCACCATGGGGTACTCTAGTTCTCTTCATCAAGAAGAAGGATGGTTAAATGTTCCTCTGCATTTATTATCACAAGCTCAATAAAATTACAATAAATAAAAATTATACCCTTCCATGGAAAGATGAATTCTTCGATCAAATTCCTGGGGCTAGTTATTTATCTAAGGTGGACATTCAGTCGGCATATCACCAATTAAATGTGAGGATGGAAGATATTACGAAGACAACCTTTTGAATGATGTATGGACACTATGATTTCATAGTGATTCCCTTTGTAGTCACAAAATCCCCATCAATTTTCTTGAATTGAATGAATAGAGTCTTTAGAGATTACCTTGACAAATTTGTGGTGGTCTCAATCGAGGATATTATGATATAATCCAAGAGAATGGAGGAACATGAGGATAGTTTGAATACTTTCCTAATGAATTTTAAATGGGAGAATCTGTATGCAATGTATTGTAAATGTGAGCTCTGGATGGAGGATGTATCATTCTTGGGGCATGTTATCACTAGTAATGGGATACCTCTGGACCCTTTCAAGACAAAGGTGATTGAAGAATGACCCAGGGCCACATCAGTAACAGAGATCCATAGCTTTTTGGGTCATGCAAGGTATTATCGATGATTAGTGAATAACTTTTCATGATTTTCAAAACCAATGAAAAAGATGAAGTGGAAGAGAGTAATGTTTTTCGGGACTCAGGAATGTGAAGACTATTTCATGGAGTTGAAAAAAGGCTTATCACTGTGCCAATACTCACACTACCAAAAAGTGGAGAACTCTTTGTGGTGTACAATGATGCTTCAAAGAAGGGATTAGGCTATATGCTAATTCAAAATGATAAAGCGATAGACTATGCGTCAAGGCATCTTAAAATACATGAGAAAAAAATATCATATGCATGATCTGGAGTTGGCAGCAGTGATCTTTGAATTAAAAATCCGGCGACATTATCACTGTTGGGAGAAGTGTGAGATATATACTAACCAAAAGAGTCTCAAATATATATTCACACAAAAATAGTTTAATATTTACCAGCGAAGATGTATAGATCTCATCAGGGATTATGGATTCTCAATACACTACCATCCCAGTATGTCTAATAAGGTGGAAGATTATCTAAGTAGAAATGATCCAGCATCTTTATCAATGATGAGAATTGAAAAGGATACGATATTCTTATATTTATAGAGTATGGACACGAAAATCATTAATGGATGAACTTCATCAATACTTTCTAAAATGTTTTCTCATCCATCTCTTATGGAGAAAACAAAGGATACTCAAAGAAAAGGTGAGGATATTCTAAAAAGGGTGGTAGGTGTTAGAAATTGAAAATCCTCAGAGCTCAAGAATGACGTGGAAGGAGTTGTAAGATTTGGGTCACAATTATGTGTACCATCTAATATAGAGATAAAAAAGGATATTTTTAATGATGCACATAGCCCGAACTTCTCTGTTAACCCAAGGAGCACAAATATGTATCGAGATCTTTGAGAGAAATTTTGGTGGGACAATTTAAAGAAGAATATTGTTGATTATACGTCAAGGTGCTTGGTTTGTCAACAAGTGAAGGTAGAAAGATATAAGTATAAGGGGATGATACAACCACTACACATACCAACCTGGAAGTGGTAGAACATCACCATGGACTTTCTCACTGGACTTCCAAGGACATCTATAGTAAACAATGATATATTGGTTGTTGTGGATCATCTTATAAAGACAACTCACTTTATCACAATTTAATAGGACTTATAATTAGATCAACTAGCATAGATTTACATCAAATAAGTGGTATTTCTGTATAGATTACCACTATCTATTGTATCCTATCGTGATATTAGGTTCACCTAGAATTTATAGAAAAGTATCCTACATGCTTTAAGCACTAAACTAAACTTTAGTACGGCTTATCATCTTGAAACTGATGTCCAATCTAAGAGAACTATTCAGACACTAGTGAAATGTTGACATCATGTTCTATGGAAGTCAAAGGAAGATGGGACCAACATATTCCATTATTTGAATTATCCTATAAAAATATTTGCCACTCAAGCTTATGAATGGCACCATATGATGACCTTTATGGGAAATGGTGTAGAACACCAGTGTGTTGGGATGATGTTGGTGAGGGTAAGCTGCTAGGACCTAAAATGGTCGATGAAATAGTGGAGAAGGTGAAAAATATTTAGAAAAATATCAAGGCAGACCAAAGTTGAAATAATAGTTATCTAGACAATCATCGACGAGACCTTGAGTTCAAAATTGGAGACATGGTATTTCTATGCATATCTCTATGGAAGAATGTCATGAGGTTTGGGAAGAAAGGAAATTTAATTCCTTGGTACATCAGACCCTTTAATATTCTTGATCGTATCGGGGCTATGTCCTATCAACTAGAATTTCTATCTACTATTTTCCAAAGTACATGATCTCTTTCATGTATCCCTCTTAACGAAAAAAATACCAGACCCTTCACATGTAATCTCTTAAAAGGTGGTACCATTTGAGGATGATATTTCTTACGAGGAGCAACCTGTAATGATCCTGGATTATAGAGATAAAGTTCTACGTAACAAGACTACTCACCTACTCATTGTAATATGGAGGAACCATATGTATGAAGAGGCAACATGGGGACTGGAGGAGGTAATGAAGGAAAAGTACCCACATCTGTTTATGGCTTATAACGTAAAACGAAATTTTGAGGGTAAAATTTTATAAGGGGGGAGAATGTAACGACCAAATTTTTTCAATGGAAATTCCTCTCTTATAAATATGTAATATAATCACAAGAAATTAAAACACAATGAACTAATAAATTTTATATGGCCTTTAATCATCATTTTGAAACTTATGTGTTTTTAATTTCAAAAATACGATGTACACGATTGGGATCAGTAACATGTTTGGAGTCCGATTATAGACAATTAATTTTTGGTGAATAGTAACTTACCCATATGAATAGTAACCAACCCTTATATATAGTTATATGACCCTAATGAATAGTAAATCTTGTAAAATAATAGTATCCTCACCCATGAGAGTATAAAAAAAATTTATGCATCTTATAAGTGATATTATGACCAAAGTAAATATAATGGTATTTTTATTAGTCATAAATAATTAATTACAATTAATTAATTAATTTTGGAAATTATATATATCTATAAAATTTGTATATAAATTAATAATTTTAGGTCTTATGGTTTTATGATATGTTTATATGAACTTATGTAATTTTTGAAAGCATTATAAAATTAGTTATAGTTTTAAAATCATCAATTTTGAAGTAAATTATTATTTTAATTAAAAATTAAATTAATTATATATAGAAACTTATTTTTAAAAAATGGAGTTCATTTTTGGATTCTACACAGAAAAAAATGGTCAGGTTGAATTTTTGTGATTTTTATAAAATACTTGAATTTTTGGTGAATGGTAAAATATGATACTTTATGATAAAAGATAAATACATGAATTATGATGTCCTCAGCTGATTTATGGCTGATATATAACCATTATATCAAACTCACATGAACTTATTACTATTAATGATCATGGAATAATCCCTATTTCTAATCTTGAGGGAAAATAATAAACAAAGGAATTAAATATTATGAAAACTCTCCTCCCCTCCACTATAAATACAACCTCTTCCACCCTATTCTCTTCATGCATTTCAAGACTTTTTCCTTCCGTAAATTCTACCCAAATCTATACCCAAGATCCCTCCTCTTGTAAAACATTCCCTGTTCTCCTAAAAATGACAAATTCTCTCCCTTTAAGAGGCTCTCAAGGGAGATTTTTTCCAGAGGTAAATTTCTCTTTTAAATTCTTCTACTTTTTTTCAATTTATTTTGTTTAGTTTTCTATCCATACCTCTTCTCTTAAAAATGTTATGAAAACAATATTAACATAAATGTATTGGAGTTTCATTATTATAATGGAATAAATTATTATTATATATCCTTTACACTTATTTTTTTAATAGTAAAGACAACATCCAAGCTGTGTTAATTTACCACATTCAAGGACGATGAGTTTTCAATTTCCGTTATCATATTCAATTTTGGTCATAAAACAATTTTAATTGTTTAAAAAGACAATAATATATGTATCATTTCTCATATATGGTTATCTAATTATTTTTTACTCCTTTTTGGATTTATAAATCAAAACATGTTCATTGTGGCGAAAAACTGCCAATTGAACCAAAAGCTTACCACTAAAGTATTATATAATGATTCAACTTCACTCATAGTAACCAAATTAAATTTCCAATCATGTAATATCCGGTATTTAAACTATTTTCATATAACTTGAATTTTGGAAAACAACTTTAAACTTACATTTTTATCCATTCAAGAAAATAAGCAAACTGATAAAAAAACCAAGACAAAAATAGACCCAAACAATGAAATTGAACCTCATAACCAATCAAAAAGGGAGTGGACGAACATAAAAAGTTTATAATAAATAATTTAATTATACAATAGGTTATGTAATTACAAATTAATGAACCTAATTTAATTATTAAGTTCATTAATATCAAGTGGAGAACACCATCGTACGTAAGGTAAGGGATCCTCTATATTTCAATATTATTCAATATTTTCCTATATGTAATGCCATTTTATATGTAATTCCTAGTGTTAGGGTATGATTAATCACATCCCCATACTGTCCCAATGATTTTTAAATTATTTAATTACCCTTTATCTCCCATTAATCCCTCTAAAGTACACCCGATACCGTGCTGATATTCCACAAGGGATTCAACCTGAATCTCCTTAATTTCTTATGGTTTATTTATATTTATTTTTTCATAAATTAGGTTATATATTCTTATCATTTTCATGTTATAAATGATATGTGAATGTTAAAAACAATTTTATCAAGTTCCATTCATCATTATATTTCAAAGATATACATGTTTTAAGTGATTCCTTCTTCAATTCTTCCTGATAAGAAAACTTGTTTTAAGGGAGCTTCATGAATTCTTACCTGATTTAAAGTGGGATAAATCTACTTTTTAAGCCACCATTGTATTTATAAAATATTTCCTTTTATTGTGAAAACCTTCATGGATAACATCTGGTTTTTTATACAGTATTTTAACCATTCTATTCTAAAGTCTATTTTATTTTCCTTAAAACCGCTCAAAAATGTTTTTATGCAAAAAAATCCTGAATACTTTTATTACATATTGTAACTTATATTTTAAATCACTCACCAGGATACATATATATTTTCCCCTATGAATTTTAATGTATACTCTAGTTTCTTTCATTCAAGGACACTTTTTTTGTTACGCCCATCTGTTATGCTATTTTCCTTGATTATAGTACCTAATTATATCAATTGGTAATACATATGTTTATGTTAGATTTATTTTGTATGATTATTTATGTGGAAAAAATATATATTAAATTTTAATATGGGTGTGTCCAGATTTCATTAAAAATCACTGCGTAATGTTAAGTCTCGTGAGTTGTTATGTGCGACTGCCAGGGCGGTTAGCCTTGGCGTGTACTACTATGTGAAGTGATTTTGGTGGTTATCCTTGACTACAATTAAAGTCATGTTTTATGTTGCATACAACTTTATATGATCCCATGTTTATATGATCTCATTTTTATATGTTGTGAGTCCATATGTTCCATGCTTTTTTTATCTTTATGTCATGCCTTCTAACCCATGTTCTAAAGCCTTATTCTTAGGTATACTCCCTTACTAGGATTTTTAGCTCATTCCTTTGTTCATGTGTTCCCAAGGGTCACATATGTAGATGTTTGAGCACAAAAGAAGTTAGGATCCCTATATGTATATTAAATAAATAAGTGTTTTTTAGTCCAATGTTTTATATTTTATGTTTTATGTACCTAGTCTTCAAAGACACCCGACTTCATGATCCTTGTCCTGTACTCTGAGGTATATTATGATTAAAATCATATAATGTCTTATATAAAAGGATAGGGTCACTATAGTTGGTATCAGAGGATCATCTAGTTATTTTTGGAGATTTGGAATAGAGCACAGTAATGAGAACCTAAAGGCTGAGACTAAGTATAAGAAAACATCCCTAAATTTTGGTAAGTATTAATTAAGTGGTTTATCAAAAAATACATCCCTGTCTGGATAACAATTGGTAGAGGTGTATTTGGCACATATATACCTAGGTGTGGAAACTCTAACAAGGAGTTTCAGACCTAATATGGGGAATCCTGGTATATGAAAATGGGCCTTACTGCACTATTGGTTTGACACTCCCTGGGGATATTCGTAGGTAAATTCGTGAGCTTAGTAAAAAATATTATTATAGGAATAAAACAAATCTCATAAGAATATAAGATATGAAATAGGTTAAGGATAACATGGATTGAAACATATAGAAAAACATGTTAGGATATACTTATCCTTTTCAAGTTTATCCTCTTATGTTCAAAGATTCATTTTTATGCTCAATATATAAGTATTGAGGACCTCTAATTGTACATTTTTTTCTTAGTTAATGGAGGGAAACAGAGGAACACATTCAAACAAAAAATGTGATATGAAATGTGAAGATTTACCAACTAATATGCCTGATATGATGGGAATGGATGTTCAAAACATCATGATAGTACTTGCTTAGATGGATCATGTTAAGAGTAATAACATGAATCATGTGGAATTACCTCCTCCTCAAAGGAAAGAGAATGTTGCTATAGAATATTTCATGTGGAAAAGGCCTCCCATGATTAGAGGATCTTCTGATACCCTCCTCACATAATAGTGGATTAACTCCATTGAAAAGATATTCTCCTTCCTCCAGTTCTCAGAAGAAGATAACGTTGTACTGGAATTCTATCATTCAGATGTGGAATCTGATCAGTGGTGGAAACAGATCATGAATTCAAAGTCCCTGAGGAAATTAATTCCATGGATTGGGAATAATTCAAGAGGTTCTTTCTAAATAAATATTTTCCTCAAAACCTCTATACCAAGATGGAAAGGGAGTTCCATGAACTCAAGAAGAAGGAAGATGAGTCCATCTAGGTGTATGAAGAAAACATTACAAGGCTTGGAAGGTATGCCTCTGGCTTTGTCATGAACTCCAAAATCAGAGATGATTGCTTCATTATTGGAGTAAATCTATGTCTATGAAAAGTGTTGGTGACTCGAGACTTCAATAGTTATGAAGAGATTTTTTATTGTTCTCTCAAGGTCGAAAGAGACATTGGAGACTCTCAGTGGTCTCGTGGGCCTGGAGACAAGAAGCGGAAATTGGAGAACGACCTGAGTGGTTCAATAAAAAAATACCATGATAGAAAGAAGCTCGGATATCATACATGTAAATGTTGTAGGAAGAAGAATCTTAGGAACTATATAAATGGAACCAAGAGTTACTTCAAATGTGGAAGAATGGGACATCCGGTTAAAAAATGATGACGAGATATGAATAATACTACTAATGTTGAAGAATAAAAGAAGGATCGGATCAACACTCAGCATGTAGTATAGTGTTACAACTGCAAAGAGTATGGGAATTATGCGAACAATTTCCCTAAGACAAGGGTTTGAGAGGCAATCAACAAAAAACCTCCAAGGAAACAAGGAAGGTCTTATCATATGACTACTTCTGAGGTTGATCTGGAAAACGATGTGGTGACATGTACTCTAGTTATTCATTCATGAATGGAAAACATACTAATCAATTCTAGTTTTATTCATTCTTTCATATCTTGCACGTTTAGTAGAAATATTCAAGTACCACCTGAAAAATTGGGGGAGAAGTTATATGTGAGAATAGGAAATTAAGAAATTATTGCATCCATGGTTTATAACTGCTCCCTCGTTAACGTTTTTGGATAGAGCCTCCTAGAAAATCTCTTTATACATCCTTTAATTGAGTTTTATGCTATATTGGGTAGGGATTGGATATCTTTTTACAAAGACTACATCAACTGTCGGGAAAGGGAGATCACTATTCACATCCCGAAGCATCCTCCTATTCATTACAAGTGTAAGGAGGAAGATGAATCTCCTTTAGAGGCATTGTATCATTTGTGGATATTAATTACTTATGACCAGACATGTCTATCCCAAATAATTGGGACAAAAGAGAGAATATTTATTGAAGACATTCCCATCATGAGGGATTGCACTGATGTATTCTCTAAAGAGTTTCACAGTCATCCTCATGATTGATAGGTTTATTTCTTAATTAAACTTATTCTTGGATCTCTACCTATATCAACTAATACTTATATAATGGACACCATAGAGTTGGAAGATCTGAAGAAGCATTTATAGGAGAATTTGGAGAAGGGTTTTATATTCTCGAGTGCTTCACCGTGGGGTGCGCCAGTCCACTTCATCATGAAGAAGGATAGTTTAATGTTCTTCTGAATTTATTATCATGAGATCAACAAAATATCAATAAATAACAAGTATACCCTTCTATGGAAAGATTAATTATTCAATAATATTCATGGGACTAGTTATTTATCTAAGGTGGTCCTTTGGTTGGGATATCACCAATTAAAGGTGAGGAAGAAAGATATTCCAAAGACTACCTTTCGAACAAGGTATGGAAACTATGATTTCATAGTGATTCCCTTCGGACTCACTATTGGACCATCAATTTTCATATATTTAATGAATATAGTCTTTAGAGATTACCTCTACAAATTTGTGGTTGTCTATATAGATGATTTTCTGATATACTCCAAGGGAATGGAGGAACATGAGAAGAATTTGAATAATATGATAATGAATTTATAAAGGGAAAATATGTATGTAAAGTATAGTAAATGTGAGCTATGGATGGAGTATGTATCATTCTTGGGGCTTGTTATCACCAACAATGGGATATCTATAGACCCTTTAAAGATAAAGGTGATTAAATAGTGGCCTAGGTCAATATCTCCAACAGATATCCCCAGCTTTTTTGGGTCTAGCTGGGTATTATCAACAATTTGTCATGAAAATTTCATGATTTTCAAAACCAATGACCATCATTACATGGAAGGGAGTAAAGTTTTTTTGGACTTGGGAATGTGAATACTATTTCAAGGAGTTGAAAAAAAATATTAGCACTATGCTAGTACTCACACTCATAAAAAATGGAGAACTCTTTGTGGTGTACATCAACGCATCAAATAAGGGATTAAGATATGTGATAATTTAAAATGATATAGTGATAGACTATTCCTCAAGTCATCTGAAAATACACGAGAAAAAATATCTTATGCCTGATCTGGAGTTGGCAGCAGTGATCATTGCAAAAACAATCTTACAGCATTACCTCTATTTAGGGAAGTGTGGGTTATATACTAACCACAAGAGTCTCAAATATATATTCACACAAAAATAACATAATATGAATTGGAGAAGATGGAAAAATATCATCAGAGATTATGGTTACTCCATCCACTAACATCCAAGTATGTCAAATAAGGGGGTAGATTCTCTAAGAAGAAAGAATCATGCATCTTTATTAATAACGATAATTGACCAGCATCTGATATTCTTAAATTTGCAGATGATGGACACATGAATCATTTAGGGAGGAATGTAAAAATTCATATCTCAAATGATTTCTCATCCATCCCTCATGGATAAAATAAAGGATTCTTAAAAAAAGATGTGGAAATTCCGAAAAGGGTGGAAGAAGTTAGAAATGGAAAATACTCAGAGATCAAGAATGATGAGGAAGGAGTTGTATGATTTGTGTCACGATTATGTGTACCATATGATCTAGAGATAAAGAAGGGTATTTTTAATTATGCGCATAGTTCAACATTCTCTATTCACTCAAGGAGCACGAAGATGTATCGAGGTCTCCGAGAGAACTTTTAGTGGGACAATATGAAAAAGATGATTGTTGACTATACGTCAAAGTTACTAGTTCTTAAACAAGTAATTTCTGAAAGATAGAAGCCTAAGGGGATGATAAAACCACTAACCATACTAACATGGAAGTGGGAGAACTTCACCAGGGAATTTTTCACTAGACTTCCAAGGACATCTAGAAGAAACAATGCTATATGGGTCGTTGTATATCATCTTACGAAGACAGCTCACTTTATCGCAATTCATGAGGACTTGTCATTGAATTAACTTGAACGGATTTACCTAAAATATGTGGTAAGGCTACAAGGAGTACCCCTATATATGGTATCCTATTATGATCCTAGATTCTCCTCGAAGTTATAAAAAAGTCTACAACATTCTATAAGCACTTAACTAAACATTAATACAACATATCACCCTTAAACTGATGGCCAATATAAGATAACAATTTAGACACTAGAGATATGCTGAGAGCATGTTTAATGGACTTAAAAGGAGGATGAGACCAACATATTTCACTGGTTGAATTATCCTACAAAAATAGTTTTCACTCAACCATCCGAATGGCAACATATGAAGCCCTTTATGAGAAAAGTTTCTGAACACCGGGGTGTTGGGACTAAGTCGGTGAGTGTAAGATGCTAGGAAATGAAATGGTTGAAGAAATGGTGGAGAAGGTGAAAACCATTCAGCAGCATATCAAGGAAGAACAAAGTTGAAATAATAGTTATCCAGCCAATCAGTGATGAGACCTTGAGTTTAAAGTTGGATACATGGTATTTGTACACATATCTCTGTGGAAGAAGGTCATGAGGTTTGGGAGGAAAGGAAAGTGAAGTCCCATGTACATCGGCCCCTTCTAGATTCTTGATCGTATTGGGGATGTAGGCTATTGACTGGAAGATCTATCTACCATTTCCAAATTACAATATTTCTTTCATGTGTCCCTCTTATGGAAGTATAAACTAGACCCTTCACATGTACTCTCTTAAGAGGTGGTACAATTGTAGGATAATCTTTCTTACAAGGAGAATCTTGTAAAGATCTTAGATCATAGAGATAAAGTTATACATAACAAGACAACTCATCTGGTAATGGTACTATTATGGAACAATAAGTATGAAGAGGAAAAATCAGAACTGGAGGAGGCAATGAGGGAAAAGTACCCGCACCTGTTTATGGCATAAAATGTAAAATGAAATTTTGAGGGTTAAATTTCATAAGGGGGGAATAACATAAAAACCCAATTTTTTTAAATGCAAATTCCGATCTTATAAATATGACATATAATCACATAAAATTACAAAATAATTAACTACTAAGTGCTATGTGACCTTTAAACATAATTTTGACACTTATGCGTTTGGAATTTCAGAAAAATGACAAACACGATTGCGATCAATAACATTTTTGGAGTACGATAAGAAAACTTAATTTTTGGTGAATAGTAACTCAAACATTTAAATTTTAACCTACCCTTATAAATATTAATATGACCCTTATGAAGCTTAAATCTTATAAAATAGTAATATCCTCAATCATGAGTGTATAAATAAAATTTAGGAACTTTATAAGTGATAATATGACCATAGTAAATATAATTTTTTTTGAAAGTAAATAATAAAAAATTTAAATTAATTAATTAATTTTGAAAAATTTATATATCCCTAAAATTTTTTCATAAATTATTTATTTTATGTCTTATGGTTTCAAGATAAGTGTATAGGACCTTATGTAAATTTTTAATGCATTATATAATCAGTTATAGTTTTAAAATCAACATTTTCAATTAAATTATGATTTTAATTAAAAATTAAATTAACCATATTTAATTTTTTTTTTGAAAAATGGAGTTCATTTTTGGATTCTATATATTTAAAAATGGTTAAGTTTATTTTTTGGTATTTTTCTGAAATACTTGAATTTTTGGGGAATGGAAAAATGCATTAATTTTGGATAAATGATAAATACATGAATTAAGTTGTCATCAGCTGATTTATGGATTCATTACATCCATTATATCGATATGAAATGAAATTTAATACTATTTATGGTCATGGAATCATCCATATATCTGGTTTTGAGGGAAAATAATAAACTAAGGAATTAAATATTATGAAAACTCTCCTCCCCTCCACTATAAAAACAACCACTTCCACATTCTTATCCTCACCCATATCAAGACTTTTTCCTTCCCAAACACTACCCAAATATATCCCCAATATCCCTCCCCTGGTAAAATAGTCCTTGTTATCCTAGAAAGACCAAATCCTCTCCCCTTAATAGGTTCTCAAGGAATATTTTTTCAAAAGGTAAATTCCTCTTTTCAATTATTTTACTTTCTTTTCAAGTTCTTTTGTTCAGTTTTATACAATTACCTCTCCCATTTATAATGTTATGAAAAATATAGTACATTAAATCTATTGGAATGTTTTTATTATAATGGAGTAATTTATTATCATCCCCCATTACACTTTTTTAGTGGTAAAGACCCCATCCGAGATGTGTTAATTGGCCACATTCAGGGATGATGGGTTTTCAATTTCTATTACTCTATTCAATTCTATTCATGAAACCATTTTAATGGTTTAAAAAGACCATAATATATGTATTATGTCTCATATATGGTTCTGTAATTATTTTTTACTCATTATTTGGACTTATAAAACAAAATAAGTGCATTATGGCATAAAACTACCAATTAACCCAAAAGGCTATCACTAAAGTTTTATATAATGACTAAACTTCACTCCAAGTAACCAAAATAATTTTACAACCATGTAATTTCTTATATTTTAAATAATATCTTCTAACTTGAATTTTGGAAGACCACTTTCAACATACACGTTTATTCATTCAAGAAAATAAGTTAACTGATCATAAAAACTAAGAAAACAAACGAACCCGAACTAGGAAATTGAGCCTCATAACCATTAAAAAAGGTTATGAATGCAATTAAAAAGGTTATAATAAATAATTTACATATATAAGAGGTTATTTAATTAAAAATTAGTTAACCAAATTTTATTATTCATGTCATTAATATCAAGTGGAGAACCCCATCAGTCTTAAGGTAAGGGATCCTCTAAATTTCAATTTTATTCAATATTGTCCTCTATGTAATTCATTATTATATGTAATTCCTATTGATGGGTTAGGATTAAGAAAATCTCGATAAATTCCTCATGATGGTTAAATTATTATAGACCCATTTATCTTTCATTAATCCCTCTTAAGTACACATGATACCGCGATGATATTTTTAAGGGATTCAACCCGAACCTTCCTTATTACCTATGGTTTCTTTATCTTGACTGAAAATTCATTTTTTTTGATTTTTTAAAACACTTTTATGTTAAGTGAGAACCGAACAAGAAAAAAAAGGTGAGGAAGCATGTCCAAGGGGATCCACCATTGAAGACATTAGCCAGAAATACCCTGTCCAAGACCAGACTCCTCAACAAAATACCACGAAAATACGTATGACCAAGACAACCAAAATAACACTCAAAAAGTTCAACATTCACCATGTACACCAACACCATCCAAAGAATCATGGAATCCATTGAACTCAACCAAATTGGAGTTGTGAATGAAGGATCATGACACAATGGAAGAGGGAACCAAGGAAATGAAGAACCATCCTGGTTCAGAACCCCTTGACATCTGTAGAAGCAACAAAATGGTCCCAGGTCGAACCATCGTCGTTCGTGAAAGCACCTACGGGCGTCCCGCACTGCGACTGCCCACAAAATCCCAAGGCTATGAACTTGCACACAAAATGATCTAACCAGACGTTGAAACATAAATACAACCACAAACACACCAAAAATGAATAGAAGGATGGCATCAGAAGATCTGCATCGGTGCCAGGAAACCCTCGTCGTCGCTCGCTGAATGCTGATGCCGGAAGACCTGAGCTGACAGAAAGCAACACAGCCTCACTTCCTCTCGAATATCACCAACACTGAAACCCATGTCATTGCTGAAGGCCGATGATGGAAGACCTGAGCCGAGAGAAATCTGAACCATCCAAGGGCCCGATGACAATCGCCAAGCATAGGTGAGACCAAATCCCCAAGGCGCTCCTCACGAAGGTGCCAGAGCTTCTTGGCTACCAGGAGGAGGAGACGAACCAGGATGAGGGATCTCAAGTGTGCAAGATCCACCACCATAGATACGGAAATAACCCTAGGGGAGAGGAAGATGAGAATGGATGGGGAAAGCGAAAGCCGAAAACCCTAGCGTTGAGGGAGGTCTCGCTCGCGCTCTGCCCCTTACGGGCCCAATTAGGTCACCGGTTTCTTTATAATTATTTTTTCCAAAATGAGGTTATCGATTCTTATTATTTCCATGTTATAAATGATATTTGAATGTTGAAAACACAATTATCAAGTTCCATTCATCATTATCTTTCAAGTTTATACATGTTTTTATGTGATTCCTTCCTCAAAACTCCCCGATAAGAAAACCTATTTTGAGGGAAATTCCCGAATTCTTACCCAATTTCAAGTGCACTATATCTTATATGTTAATACACCATTGTATTTATAAATTAAATATTTTTAATTTAAAAACCTTCTTGGATCACATCAGTTTTTATAAAGGAATTTCCCTTTTCTATTTTAAAGGCTCTATAGTATTTTCCTTAAAATCGCTCAAAAATGTTTTTATGCTAAAAATTCAGGAATAATTTTCTTACATGTTATCTCTTATATTTTAAATTACTCACCATGATACATATCTTTTTACCCCTTTGAAATTACATGAATTCTCTAGTTCCCTTCATTCATGGACACTTTTTTTACTCCCATCTTTTATGCAATTTTTCATGATTATATTACCCAATTCTTTCGATGGGTAATGATTATGTTTATGTAAGATTTATTATGTATGATTCATTATGTAAAAAAAAATTCACGAAAATGTAAGATGGTTTTAACCAGATAGCTTTGAAAATAATTTGGTAAAGTTAAGTATCATGAGATGTTATGCGCGGTAGTCTTGGCAGTTATCCTTGGCTTGTGCTACTATGTGAAACAATCTTGGATCTAAGACTTGATTCATACTAAAGTCATGTTTTAGGTTTCTGTCACATTTCTATGACCCCATTTTTATATGATCCCTTGTTTATATGTTATGATTCCATATTATCCATGCTTTTTTATCTTTACTTCATTTCTTCTAACCCATTTTCTAAATCCTTATTCTTATGTACACTCCCTTACTGGGCTTTTTACCTCATCCCTTTGTTCATGTGTTCCCCAGGGTACCCTAGGAAGATGTTTGAGCACAATGGAAGTTAGTATCCCTCTATGAAGATTAAATAAAGAATTATTTTTTTATTCACATGTTTTATCTTTTATGTACCTATATTTGAAATACACTAGACCTCATGATCCTTGGCTTGTACTTTAATGTATATTATGCTTAAAATCATGTAATGTCTTATGTAAAAGTATAGGTTGACAAAAATTTTTCTATCAAAGGTTTATAAATATATTTCTACTATGATTTTAGTTGTATTGTAAATATATAATTTCTTTATTTCTAAATTTAGTTCTTTATGGAAAATATACAAGATGAATTTTCTGAAAACAAACCACCGTTTTAATAAAAAAACTTATGCTCAGTGGAAAATTAAAAGGAAAATGAATATTGAGGGTATGGGTTTTGAAATACGGACTGCTATAGTAGACAAATATGAAATACCTAGGGTTTCTAGAAATAAATGATATGATGCTAAAAAAATTATATAATAATAACTATAAAGCTATAAATTCCTTATATTGTGCTTTGGGTGAGGAAGAGTTCAATAGAATATCATCATGCAATTTATTTTTTAAATTTGGGACGCAATTACTATTTCTATTAAATGAACATATAATGTAAAATAAACGTGGTTAAATACCTATAATATTATATATGAAACATTTAAGATGAAACTTGATGAGCTTATTTTTGAAATTTATCTCAAGTTCAATAAGATCATGAATATAATGCACTCACCAGGGAATAATTGTTCTGATAAAGACCAAGTGATGCTCCAATTAAGTTGTCTATAAGAAAGATGAAGAGGAACTTCGATATCAATGAGAGAGTCATGTGAGACTAGTAAGCTACCTGTTAAGGAGATGATTGGAATATTTATTATGTATGAGTAAGAAGTCATGGTGAATTGAAAAGATGAGTATGAACCAAAAAGGAAATCTATAGCCCTCAAATATCATGCCTCATGAAAAAAGGGAAAAGTTCAAGTGATAAAGAATCACCAGTTGATAAGGATTAATAGATGTCCCATTAGGCCATTTTATTTATAGTGTTTTATAATAAGAAGATTTCTTTTAGTAATCCAAGATACAAATATAAATATGATAATATTTGAAATTTTAAAAATGATTGGAAGGGAGAAAATACTTCAAATTAAATCATTTTCTATGAATGCAAGAAGAATGATCAATTAAAAGTTGAGTGTCCTAAAATGAAATACAAAAAAATATGATGAAAATAATAAGAGGTGTAAGAATGAAATTAAAGAAACTTGGTTTTCTTCTAAAGACAACACAAGTGATTCAGACACCCCAAATAGGAAAAACATTATTGGTAAAAGATGTGTTTTATGACAAACACATATGAGGTATCCAATGTCTTTCTTACTTCTCCTGAGAATATTCAAATCCTTATAGAGAAGAAAATGTTGATAATAACATCACTAATGAGGATATTTTCATCAACTATTACATTTTAGAAGATACATTCTAATATCATGAGGATAAATACAAAATTAGAAATAAACATCATAATTTAACTTATAATTTTAAATCTTCCCTTGGAGTTTAAAAAGAGAGAAATGCTAAAATTTTGAGGGAGAATAATGAATTAAAATTTTCTATTAATAAATTGAATTAATATATAGAATGTTTCACTAATTTGAGAAATAATTTCACGCTAATACTTGGAAAAAAGACAACAACTAATTACACTACTGGTTTAGGGTATCAACCTGGATAGAGAATAATTAACAAGAATATTTTCATTCATAGTTCTAAATATAACTATACTAGTTTGTTATTACTTTGATCCCAATACAGAATTTATATATAAAAGTTTAAAATATTCTTATAGGAAACCAATTTAGAAAATATGGGTTCTTAAAGCCTTAATTACTAACATTTCTGGACCCACCATAATTTAGGTACCAAAATCATTTATGGTGTAATTTTTTTTGTAGGGAACCTACTTAAAAAGCTCCAAAAGGATACTATGGTACTTGGATAGTAGATGTTCAAGGAACATGACTGGAGATTAATCATGTTTCAAAAAATTTCAAAATATTAATGATGGACATGTATCTTTTGGTAAAAATTCTAATGGGAAAATAATTGGCAGTGTCCAAGTTAGTGATTCTAAATATATTTTAAATTCAAAAGTATTATTTGTTAAAGGTTTGATGTAAATTTTTCTTAAAATATCACAAATATGTGAAGATATTTTTTATGTAAAATATTGAAAATAATGCTTTAAATTATTTCAATACTAAAAATTATTTATTATTTACTTTCTTGAAAATGACAATTTTTATTCTATTAATTTATACTATTTATTTTCTAAAAACATTTCTTATCTAATTTCCTTTAATAATGAATATTTTATTTGGAATAATAGGACCGACCATTGAAATATTCATTCCCATAGAAATATTACTAGGAAAGGGATAGTCAATGATCTTTTTAAAATTGAATTCTCAAATGACAAAGTCTTTAACCCATTTTAAAAAAGGAAAAACACAAAATATATTTCAAATACAAAAGAAGTTTCAACGTCCCAACCCCTAGAGTTGGTTCACATGGATTTTTATGGAAAATCTATATTTTCTTGTTTAAATGGTAATAACTATGTTTAAGTCATTTTTGATGTATTTTCTTGGTATACATGGATATTATTTCTAGCTCCCAAAGGTGAAGTGTATTCCTATTTTACTATGTATTCTAAATCTATAGAAAATCTTAGTGGACATAGGACTAATACCATAATAAGTGACCATTAACATGAGTTTCGAAATCAATTTGTTGAATTTTTTTTCCACAAAATGTATACAATCCTAAATTTTCTCATCCTAAGACTCTACACTACAATGGTGTCATTGAAATAATAAATATGAACTATCAAGAAGTTTCTCAGATAATGCTCTATGAGTATGATCTTTCTATTCATTTTTTGGGATAGGATTTGAATACAATCAGTTATATAATTAATATAGTTTTATTAGAGGTTTATTAAATAAAATTAATTATTAATTATGGAATAATAGAAATCCAATGGTTAATTACTGTTGAGTTTTTACTTGAAAAATATTTATTCTTAACCCTATGAATAATATTGAAATTTTTTATTCCAATAGTGATGAAGGAATTTTCCTTGGTTATTAATCTTTTAATAAATTTTATATAGTGTTAATAAAAATAAACAGGAATGTGGATGAATTTTCTTATTTCAATTATGATGAGATAGATCCACATGATCTTGAGACCCATTTAAAAAACCATGATGATGATTTCTCAACACTAAATATTAACGCCAATCCTATTATCCATTCTATGAAACAAAAGAAGTCATACAATTTAAGGAACATTCTCAAACCAATCCTTAATATACAGAAGACCATGAGTTAACTAGGCCTTTTTTCTATAGCTGTTAGGACTCATAGATACCATACTCTAGATTCTATAGTTGGAGACCTAGATATATGTACTCAATCTAGATATTCTCTATGAAATATTGTTGGACATAAAGAAATATTGTCATATTTTAAACAAAAAAATATCAATAATGAAATTAATGATGAATTCTAGTTGATGAAAATTCAAGAGAAACTTGATCATTTTGAGACAAATAATTTCTGTGAACATTTAGTTAGACCTATGGACACTCCAACTATTGGCACTAAATGGGTGTCTAGAAACAATGTTGATGAGACAGGTACCATAATAAGGAATAAATATAGGTTGGTTGTATAATGTTATAGTCAAGAAGAGGGTATTGACTATGAGGAAACATTTTCACCAATAAAAAGAAATTAATCCATCAGAATACTTCTTGCCTATGAATCAATTTTTTTATTTTAAAATATATCAAATGGATGTGAAATGTGATATCTTATATGGTTATATAATTGTGTATGTTTTTATTTAAAGGCCCATAATATTTCAAAATCCTCACATTCCAAATAATGTTTTAAAATTAGAAAAATATTTATATGGTTTAAAAAAGGATCCTAGAGAATGATATGATAGGATCATATGTTTTCTAACTTTAAAAGTGTTTTTAAAAGGTAAATATAATCCTATTTTTTTATAAAAATAAGTTTGATATATTTTGTATTTTTTTAAATTAATTATGATGATATTATTTTTGGATCTTCTAATTTTTTTTCTTATAAATTTTCAAAAATGATGAAAAATGAATTTAAAAAATGTTTAATGGGGGGACTAAAATTCTTTCTTGGTTTAAATTGTTTTCAAATTAAATATGGAAATATTTTAAATAAATATAAGAATACTTAATATAATCTAAAATATTTTTGTTTAGATATAACTAAAATTATTGACACTCCCATGAGTACCACATGTATGGTGGATCTTGATGAGTTTGAAAAGATAGTAGATCAAAATAGTTGTAAATGTATGATTGGAAGCTTGCTGTACTTACCTAATATCAAAAATGATATTATATTTATTGTGTTTATGAGTTCTTGTTTTCAAAAAAATACTAAATATTATTATTTACTTTTTTTAAAAGGATTTTATAATACCTCAAATATCTGACATATTTAAGACTATTATACACTTGAGGATAAACAAATAGCATAGTGAGTTATTTCGATGGTGATTTTGGAGGATGAAAGATGGATAAGAAATCACTTCTAGAGGATGTCATCTTTTGGGAAAGTATCTATTTCTTGGTTTAGTAAGAAGAAAAAGTTGGTTTCACTATGTACTATTGAATCTGAATACATAGATATATGAAGTTTTTGTGCCTAGATTTTGTGTATGAAACACATAATAATAGAATATGGATAAAATTTGGACAAGTCCCTATAAATTGTGCAACAATAGCATGGTAAATATTTCCATGAATCCTATGTATTGTTTTTGGAAAAACAATATTGTTGTAAGACATCACTTTTTGAGGGTCCATTTTTATAATGGTGTTATAACTCTTGAATTCATAGGAACTGAACATCAACTTACTGATATTTTCAGAAAAAACCTAAATTAGTGATGATTACTTTCATTTATTTTTTAATATTGGACATGCCACACCATATTAATGTCACTGTACATGATTCCCCATTTTCTTGTCACCATTGGCATGTCACCATTGGTAAGAAACCATTGGCGGGTTACTATAGGAGAATTACCGTTGGCGAGACACCATTATCTATTTTGCTACCAGTTTATGTTTCAATGGTTTTTACTGTTACTACTTTTTTATCTTAAATATTATTGAATTTATTTATGTTTTTATTATATTTTATTATTTTGTATCCCTAAATGATAAATTGGGCTTAAATGTTAAAATTTAGTCACTTTGTCACTCACTCATGCTTCCCACAATCTATTTCACCTCCCTTTTCCTACCAAATTTAAAAACCCAAACACTATTTATTTAGTTTCCATTTCACTAAAATGGAGAGAATAAGATGTCCTTCTTTGTTGTCTTCTTGAAGATTCAGTTCTTATGAAGAATTCAAATATAGAATTGATCTTGGCCACTGTCGAGCCGAGGAACCCACAACTTCTGAACTGAGTATTAGATGGTGAAAAAGAAGAGTATGATTAATTGTTATTTTTTGATAATTAATTAGTGATACAGGTGCCCCAGGACCAAAAAAGGTTATACTGGTTCTCTAGAAATGATTGAACATTCTATCCCTGATTTGTTCATCAATTTTATTAGTACACAGAGTTGAGTTTTGAAAAAAAGTTATATTTTATTTGAAGAATGATAGATGTAAAAGAGTTTATCTTTTATTCAAAGTAATGAGAAAAGTGTCTAAATGTTCCTCTTTGAGGAGGTTTTTAATATTATCAACTTATGATACCCAGTGATAGTGAATCATTCAGTTATAAAAATACTTTTCTTGAGCTGAAAGGTGATACTACTATTAGAACGCATACATCGAATGAGTAGTATAGAGAATGAAAACTTTTTTTAAGTTTATCTAACATTTGTTATGTCCCAGAATATTGGAATTATATACTATGATATATCAGTATGTGTACCTTTTATTCCTTATGAAATGTGGGGATAAAATTATACTTTTTCAATACCTAATGGTACATATGATTGAAATTTTTACGTCATCCTCCATATCCAATTATGTCATTTACCCAAATTTAATTTAGACCATTATTGAAAACAAATTTTTGATTGATGAGGAGGAGGATGGTAAAGTTATATGTGGTGTTCTATTTCTAACTAAGGTTATCTATAGAAGTATGAGGGTGAGTTTTAACCCTTGGATGAAAAATTGGTACAGAGATAATTATAAAATGAATGAGTATTTTAATATTTTTGATCATCATACTTGACCCAAAAATATATGGGATCCTAGAATGGATTCTGATTAGATAGTGTATTAATCTGATGAGTTAGAAGAAGAGCTTGTTTCAAAAACTGTTGAAGTGTAGGTGGTTACCTCCTTTAAGGTTGTAAGAGACCCGTACATCCTTAATATCAAAAAACTTTTCATTTTGAGCTGCTCGTCCAAAAACATTTCTACCTTTAGGAGAAAGTCACTTAATTTAATGATATGGCGAGGATGAGTAGGTAGATGTTTATAGAGACGAGAAGATGAAGATATATTCTAAATATTATATGGAAGTAGTAGAGGTATCAAATGGTTTCTATGAAAATAATAATGGATATTATTATGAGGATAGTGATGGTGGAGTACTTGATCATGATGGTTTTGATACTGCTAGAGATCAATCACATCAACCACCCCTACTAGTTATTCTTCTTTAGTTAGGTCTGTTGAGAGTATTTTTTTTCTAGATTTGTGTCTTTTGAGGGATCATTTCTAGAGAAACATGTTGGTGTTGTTTTATCTATCATAAAAAATACTAGAGTATTTGTTGAGGGGGAGAAATCACATAGTTCTTTTAGATTTGACTCTGATTATGTCACTTATACTAGAGTTATTGTAGATTCTCATGATGAGTGGGATAAATTTATAGGTTATGTTAAGTTTTTTTGTACTATTTAGTTGCTAATTAAGTTGAAGATTATGCTAGAGAGCACAGAGATAATCAGGGTGGTTCTATTTTGGCTGAGGATGATGTTTTTTCTAATGGGGAGCCTTCCCTAGGTTCCAAAATTCTTATTCTAGCATATGTTGATTTAGTTGATGATGAGAGAATTCTACCAAAGGATGGTGGACCTACTTTATTAGTTGGAGTTGGGATAGATTTTATGGGATATTTGGTTTAGTATATTGAACATAATGGAGAGCTTAAATATTTTTGTTCAAATGCTTCTACAACAATATTAGAGACTAAAGAGGCTTTTATGCCCAGTGTTGTGACAAAAACTACCCTAGTGACTTCAGATGTTATTTCCAGAGTATATTTAGAATCTTTTAGAGGGATAATTATTTTAGAATTAAGTAGGATTTTGTGGTCTGAGGCACCTCTGGTTACTCTTATTTGTGAAGCTCATGCGAGGATCCTATCTGTACTAGATTATTTCTATATCTAGAAGAATATGAATTTTCAAATTTTAGATGTTGAAATTGAGAAGAAATGTTTGGAATGTGAAATAGATACTATGGGATCATTTATATAGGAGATAATGATCTCATTTTCTTTGATCTAGTCTATTATGATTAAGAGGTTCAGGATTTTATCTGAAGTGGATTTTACATATTCTTCTCCACATCCCTCATCTTCTATTGATTCCAAGTTGATATGGCCCATATATTGAGAAGAGAACCATACTAATATGGGAAATATTCAAGATAATAATTAGGAGGATATGATGCAGATTTTTTAGAATAATGAGCACATATAAAAACTGGTAAGAGAGTGTTTAGATGAGGTTCTAAGTGATAGGGAAACCATAACTAAGTCTATTAAATACTATCTTTCCAGGGTGTATACCAAACATGAATTGAATTACCATTTCATGTTTTTGGATGAGAATATAAGGATTCCACATGTCAATAGGGAATGAATTGAATAAGTAGGCCAGCTAAAGGTTTTATCACCTCTGGTAAAAAATTTTATGGGGGAGAATAAATATTTCATTAGTTTTATGGAGAGAGGATAAATCATTGTTATATATTTTTTCAATATTACGAATCTATTTATCTATGTCTCTAGTATGGAAGTGTTTTCTCCAGAGGTTATTCCCATACCTACCTTCACATCTTCCCCTTCTTCAAACCCTCTCCCTCCTCAGTACGAACCCTTCAATATGTCTTGCATGGATTCTATATTACATCTCAGACCAATGGTCATCAGAGTTTTTCCCTAACCTCATTCTTTACCTTCTACCACTACCACAAAACCCTTAGCCTCTAAATTTGTTATTCCTTCCTCTGACTAGGGAATGAGGCCTACTTCTCCATCCTCTTTAGTTGAGAGTGATGTTGATTAGACATTATTCTTTGAAAGATATTTTTTTTACTTTTCCCTATATCTATTTTCTAAGATGTAAAATAATTACATTTTGTTCTAAATGAAATGTATATCTATTATTATTATTATTATTCATATCTTGTTTTACCATTTTGATAATACAAAAAGTGGGAGAATGTTGGATGGAAATTACCATTCAGAAGGTTTGATGGAATTTACCTTTGATAATGTTGTACGACATTTACCTTTTAGAAATATGGATAGAATTTATCTTTGATTAAGTTGGGTGGAATATACCTTTCTGTTGGATGGAATTTACCTATGAACTCAAACATATTCTTTGATACCTCACTTATATATCCTTTGATATTTTACCTTTTATACAATGTTTATCTTTTGTACCTTACTCATTTGGATGTCCTTAACTTAATCATTGAAAACTTCCTCATTTGGTAAAACCTCCCCTTTACTACATAGATTTTTTGGACTCATCCTTTGATAATATCTTTATTTTAATGTGATTTATTTTAACTTTAACAACCTTAATTACACTTATATTTAATACCAAACTTCTTTATATATCCCAAATTTGACATTTGAAATGTTAATCATATTGTTATCCTTTATATACACTTCTTTAAAAATAAGTTTATTTTATACATGGTTTATAAAAATTCAATGATTTGTGATTATAAAAATGGATGATATTATTAAAACATCATTATTTTATTGCTAAAAAATAAGGTCTATTATGTTTATATTGAGATTTATTTTATGATCACTTTTTATATTATAATGAAATTTGGTGAATATTTGGATAAGTGATGGAATGTGTCACTATTTGACATGACCCACCACTAGACATGAGTCACTGAAATCTTGAGTCATGACCATCTTGAGTAATGATTAGTTCACATGACTCACTATAAGACTAACCCATGACCATAATGACTCACTGTAAAATTAATTACATTTTGAATGAATAACTATCAGACATGTCTCACCACCAGAATGACTAACCACCATATTTGACTCACCGCAAGATCTGAGGCACTGCCCTATTGAGTCATTAGCATCTTGAGTCACCGTTAGTTCAAATGAATCACTTCTAAACTAGATCACCACCAGACCATTTAGCCGCTATAATATCTAACCATAAGAATGAATTACAATTAGAGTGACTCACTTTAAAACATAAAGCACCGCTATAATGAATTACTATCAGACTTGAATCACTGACAAAAATGTACAACCATGAGCTTGATTCACCACCATATTGAGTAAATATTAGTTCACATGACTCACCAATCGACAAACTCAATTCCAAAATGATTCACCGTCAGACATGAGTCTTCAAAAGACTGGGTTCCCCCTAGAATGAGTCTCCAATAGAAGCGATTCTATCTCCATTATTCCTATTTTGAATTAAATACTATCAATGGATATATTAATGCAATTAATTTAGTGGGTTATTTTATGATTATTTTCATAAACATTGAAAAAAAATCACTAGTAAAAATTTTATAGTAAGTATGAGGATCTATAAGATCTTGATTATAATATTAAATGGGTTCAGGAAGTGACTTGTATTATTAGGAGACTCCCTAATGTGAATTTAATATTGAAATGATCGAATGATGATCATGAAGTGTATGGATTGTTGAATACTGAAAGGAACATCACATGAAAAATTATAGAATAAATACATAAAATCATTCAACTGTGAATGAATTAAACTCATTAAATATCAAGATTATTAAATATAGAAAGAACATAGAACTTTTCGATGCTATGTTTTTCTTTAAATTTTAGAGAAATATTTGAAGATCCTCACAAGACACATTTGAGGACACTCAAGATTCTGATGTACTACAGTCCAAGTAACATTACATTTTCTATATCTTATTGATTTCTATTTTTTGTTTTCATTTAATTTTGAGGAGTGTATTGATTGATTAGTTTATTGACACAAAATATTTATTATGCCAAAATAGGAGAATACTTGGTATTATAAAATATCTGTTTTCATAAACATTCCCATGATATTAGTGGAAGAGGTTGCTTCATGGAATGAGGTTTATTTATTTCATATTCATAACTATGGAAGAGGCTTTGAGCCTGGATATCTTGTAATCAGTTTTATGTATACCTAACCCATGTTTGTAATTAGTTTTTTGTTATATAATCTAATTGATAGTGGATTATTTACAAGTGTATGTATTTAGGTCTCTTCGTCTGAACACCTTTTTTATTCTGTGTTGTGATTTCTTTTTCTTTTTGTTTATTTCAATGATTTAAAATGTATTTGGATTTAATCTAAAATCCAAATTGGTACATTGATTTTATTCCAATATAGAGTTTATTTTTGGGATTTTTGGGTTAATTTATTTTAAAATTTAAAGTGATTTCTAATTATTTTAAACAAATAATTAATTAATCATTTAGAAATATTTTATGATAACTATCGTTAATCAAACTACTTTTTTGATTAACTATGAGAATTTATTTTAAATTGGGGGACTTAATTTGTTCTTTTTCTTAACATAAATTTTATTGGTAACTGTATTCACCTCAATCTCGAGTTACTCACTCCAACCAACTCTTTTTTTAAGACTCTTACATGTGTTATCTTAGGTTCTAGTTTTTTTGTTATTGGAAATTTTTTCTATGAGTTTCAATGAAATGGGAAAGCAGGTTAGGCTCCACAAAGAATTCTTTAAATATAAATGGATCATGTGTTTATTCTTTATTGGAAAATGTTCGATACAAATGTTCAACTTTTTTATTCTCAATAGTAGTGGTTTCAAGTGGAATTTCATTCTAATGAAATTCGTCAAACTAATTATAAATTTAATTTTGTTTTTTAACACTCATATAAAGGGGTAATTTAGTTTCAATGAATTTATTTAAATGTTAATTTGAAAAGGAAAGGTCTAATAAATTCCTCAAATCATCTTCACATGGTTTAAAAGTAAAAAAATTAGTGGTGTGAATTTCTCTATTTTATGAGATTATTTTTGGGTGATAATTCTATTAAATCCTTTATAAAAGTGGTTGGAATTAACAATTAATTAATTACTCCCATAATCATTTTCAAATTTCTATCTTTTTATTTTATAATATCATAATTATATGACTCAATAGATCTTAATGAATAATCCAATCCTTTTAGTAATCACTATAATCATCCATTTTGATATGAAAAAATAAGGCATATTAATAAACCTCTGCAACAAAAATTGAAATTGATAGTGATGTTATTTTCAAGAAATCATAATAAATATTTTATAAATTAAACAATGTGTTATAGGCCTCTAGTGTTTTATCTTGAAGTGGTTGAACTCTAAGTTTAAAACATCCAATTTTTTTAATTTTTTTGTGAAGGTTAAGAAAATTAGGTATTAAAATAATTTTAAACAAATGAAATTTGGAAATTCAAAAAATTGATTCGAAATGGAATATTTGATATAGAAATAGTAGAGATGATTTGACCTTTCAGATACCGCCTTTATCGTTTTCTAAAAGTAATACGTTATTGAGTTATTTAATGCTCTCTCAAAGGCCTCCAAGTGAATTCCTAAAATTTAATATTAAGCATATGATAAACTCAATAAGGGTAATTATCACCTTATCAATGTGATTTGACTACACGAAGACCTTTGATCAACCCGAAATGATTGATCCTACTTTACTTAAAAGTGATACCTCACTTAAGATAATTAAATATAAATAAAATCATTTTACATTCATAAGTTGAGAAAAAACATAAACATTTAAAATAAAGTGTAATTAATATTTATGTTGATCTCTTTTAATTAATAAATAATGCTTTGAGAGAAATTATGAAAGATGAAAATGATGTGAAAAAATAAAAAAGGGAAGAATACTTACATATCCCCTGACCATAGCGTCTTATGATTTTATCAAAACAATAATTAATTATCAATGTGCAACCTCCTCTTATGCCTATTTCCCATTCCAATATTATTTACTGTAAAACTTCAAGATATCTTGTTCACTGTGTACTCTCTAGCCTCATCCTCTATATCTAAGTTTTGTTCATGAAACTTATATCTTTTAGGAAATAGAGGGATGGATATTAAAAAATGGTTAAAACTTAAAAATAATTTATAGGAATTATTCATTCAAATGTATATGTAACTACCATGATCATCTAGATTGAAGAAATGAAAACTCAGATACACCAAAATTTTAATCTAGATTAATTCCCCCAAGACCCGCTACCTCTTAATTTTTTGTTAATTGATATCATGAGACCAATAAATAGAGTGGAAGAAATATTTATGATGATAAAATAGATGCTTCCTTAAAGAATAATAGGTTAACTTGTAACATGAACATTCTACTATGATATTTCATACAATTTCACAAATTAAAAAGACTAATGGGAGAACTTTAGTCAGTGTATAGGAATTTATTTAATAGTATATCAATTTATTAATAACTATAAATTATAATAGTTAAACATTCATATAAAAATATTTATAAATCCATTAATTAATTCTTAAAATTTATATGGAAATTATTGTAAAACTTGTATGTCATTTTTTTAGGAATTAAATAGTTATGCATGCTATAAAAAGAAAAGTATTATGTTGGGGAAAGTTTTCACGAAATATAAATTTTAATTTATAATGATCAGGAGAAGAAATATGGAAAGTCATTGAATTTATAAAAAATCATATAAGTGATACAAAAATAAATTAAATTCATAAAAATAGTAAATACTAATAGGAATCCTCACAAATCATATGATATGCATGGAAAAGTCATTAAATACTAGTTATAGAAAAAATTACTTCCAAATCAAATTAAAGAATTAATTTTCCCAATAAATCACATAATCATAATTAAAATCATGTATTTTAAATTATTTCAAGAAATTATTTAAAATACATGAAAATTATGAACTGATCCATTTTCATAATAATTATGAAAATTTACCAAAAGTATAAAAATGATATAATTCCTTAAAAAAATTAAAATGGTGAGGTGTAAGTCATTTAAATTCAACGAAAAATTATGAAAATACCGACTTTATAGGATCATGACCTCTACCTGAGGTGGTTGTAATGTGACCTAGGAGGGTTATTCCATAATAGAGACATGGTGAGGTCCAACCATCCTAGGTACCATCAGAACCTAGATCCAATTCTATTTTTTAGTGGGGGAAGACATGTAAATTACCAATTTTTAACCATTATATTTTTTTTCAGGAGAGGCTCTTTAGGAATACTATATGATCGAAGCCTCTGCCTCAGTCTTCCCAATTCAATTACTTCTTGAAAGGGTATATTTTTTTTATTTTTATGCAATTATATTTCTATGTTTTTTTTATATTTTTATTTATCATTACAAGAGTCAAATTATGTGTGATTTGGGATAGTTATTTTGTGCTAATTCTACTAGAGCATGGTTGAATTGGGATAGGATGATGTGGACTTTTCATGAAATGGTTAGAGGTTATTACATGTGGTGGAACATGTGATTTATTTAACAATTTTTATTAAGGTAATACAATTACTTAATTTATTTAGTGTTTTAGGTTGAATTGGATTATATTTGTGATTGACCAAGTGCCAGATGATAGAAATTTTTGTATGATGATGTTAGGGATACACCATAGACCATATGAGTGTTATTGGTTACAGTTTTACTGACATGGTGATGATCAGTGTGTTCTTTAATGAATATAGATTTTCAATTAAACTAAATAATAAATTATAAATATTTTTTATGTCATGGTGTTTGGTAGGATCTCTCCAATAGGTATGAGCTCGGATAAATCATGGGAATTTTTGTTTGAGGTGATGTACAACATGACTAGGTTGACAACTCTGATAGAAGTCGGTGGTCCTTTTAATAAAAAACCATTTTATTTTTTATTCTTAAACTTTCACGATTCCATTTTGAATGAGATAATGTAATTTGTTAGAGGCTAGAACACCTTAGATTATAGGGAATGGGTGGAACTAATCCTCATCGAGTCCTTGAAGGTTCTTTATAGCACATTAGATAAATTGAGATCACCCAATGACCCTATAGAAATGGTTAGAGAGGGAAAGTTAAGGTTTAACGAATCCCTAGGTAAGCCTTGTGTTCAAGATGAGATATTGGTATCCTTGTTTGGATTCCATTGGCTAGTTGGCATGTGTCATGAGAATTATTAGAGGACATGACATCTGGACTCCAAGGAGATTAAAGTGTGTTTTCTCAAGATGATCCCTAGCTAGTAAGAACATTTGGGATGTGAGATTTTTTAGAGTTTTGGACTGACCGCCTGAATCTTGGGTTTGTATATTTTATTATTATTTTTGAACAAAAAAGGTTTTGGATGTGGCTTTGTGAAAGTGAGAAAAGACCATGTGAGGTTTGAGGGACTAACTTACAACCCTTCTAAGTGATATGAGATGTATGATAGGTTTTTCATGATGGGATTGTGTGATTGGGATAATATTGATGGGATTCTTCAATAATTCTAGACGGAAGACATGATTTGTATCCTGATGTGGAGATAGTATTTAGTGACTAGAACACTTGGGTGAGTTGGTGTGATTTTGTAAAAGGTTGTATGCCCTATTTTATACTTCTTTAATATTATTAAATTTGTTGATTGGAGATGATGGATTTTATATTGAGATAACCTTGAAAATTAATGATCCATTTTGTACTTATATATGAACTTTTTTGGTCGTATTGGTTTGGGGATTTTACTGAATTCTTAACTGGAAAGGGATTGTATTGTGTTCTATGATGTGTATCCTCAATTGAGAGTGGTTGGGTTAGTTATTATACTATAAAACCTAACCTACATTAGTTTTTACCAGTTGGATGCTGTTATATGTTCCATACCAAACAAGGGTGGGTAGTTTTTAGAATTTTTGATGTGATCTCTACTATATAATGATGGGTAATGGATAGGTAGGTACAATTAAACCTTCCCAACAAGTGAATGGGTTGGTATTTATTTAGTATACCCTCCTCTAAGGGGAACATAGGGAATCCCACCTTTTTATTACATAACCTTTCTTAACATTTTATAAATAGATGATCTTTTAAAGGTTAGTGTCTTGGAAATTAGGTATATAATACATGAAAATATGACAACATTCTTTTAAATCCACATGAAAGAATTAATAAAGGTTCATACTAAGTAAATTTAATGCATATCATAACCTAGAGACATAAATCAAGGAAATGGGTGAGAATAAATACCAATAAAGGATAATGAAATACTTAGAATGTGAGAAAGAGGCATATAACAAGGAATGATCAAATGAAAAGAAGGCATACTGTAAATGCTATAACATGAATCATAACATGTAAGTGTGTATACAAAATTTAATTTAGAAATTCATAATAATATCACTAATTTCCATCACAAATGGGTCATAATAATTACTAAGGTTATTCACTAAGGTATTGTAAAAATTACAAATGTTATTCAGCAAGGTATCATAAAAATTACCAAGGTTATTCACCATGGTATCGCAAAACGTTTCATCTGTAAAGACTAATTTATTTACCGATTGAAATGGAGAAAAATCAGGGCACACCCCTATATATGTCTTTCTTTTCATGTGATATAGATATATCATAATCAAACATTCCATTATTATCTCAAAGAGAATAAAAGAAATGGGTTTCATATCAAAATCATGATGTTTTAAAAAGTGCTTAAAAATGATCATTATTTCATTTATATCCCACGGAATGGGAACAAGGGTTTTATGCATATCCATTATAGAATAAAATATATCATATTTATTTTTTGATTAATAAACCTTTAAATTAAATAGTTTTGGTAACTCACATAAATATAATAAGAAAATTTATTGAGAAAAAGAGAGTGATTTTGAGACAAAATTCTTCCGCTTAACAGCTTAGAAAAATATTTTTAGAAAAAATCAAAAAAAGAGGGGAAATGGATCAAAAAATCATAAATGACTCATAATATAGTTGAGGGACATAATAAAATGCAAATAAGAACATGGCATAGAATTTGAAAGCCATACCACATAAAAGAGAACTTTAATGGAAAAAGAGATGTTGAGAATTCCCTTACAAAATTTCAGCAGCCTAATGAAGTCACATAAAATTTCATAAAATGAGTTGATTGAGAGAAAAATGAGTATATAATTATTTCTAAATAATATGAAAATTAAGGGGGATTTTTAATGGAAAATCTCAACATAAAAAAATTGAAATTAAGAAGGCATAACATTAAAGGAGTGCTTGAAATGAGAAGGGTGGCCGATTCCCTTATATTGAAGATTAACTTCTAAAACTCTTTGATCGGTACCTTGGGGGATTGAGGGGACCATGGGGGGAATACATGAGAGGTAATAAAATCATAAAATCATGGAGAATAATTTTTTTATGAATAGAAACAATTGAATGGGTGTATATTTATAGAAAATGTGAGGGAATATTATTAATTTCAAAGGACACCTCATTAGTGATATTTCAAAAACCATGGGCTTTACAACGATATTTACCCATGGTATTGGCCACTTGGGTCCCCTCATATCATATTTTAATCCATAATAATTGACCATAATCTTTTCTTATTCATTACATCATTATGACATAGTTTTGATTCCATTAAACATAATGAAAACCCAAAACTGTATTTCTACTATTCCTCGAAAATTCAACTGTTTTATAAAAAACAAAAAAAATTTCCCTGGCCATTTTTTGACATTTAGAATTCAAAAATGAACTCGATTTTATTAGAATCAATTTCATTTTTGATTAAATTAAATAAATAAAATAATAATACTTTACTAATAATTTCTAAAACATTTATTTTCATATACCATGATATAATTATATCATATTATCATTTAAGATGTCTAAAATATATTTATACATCCTTATATGAGGTTAATATTACATTGGTCAAATTTCCAATCACAACGGTAAAATTACTATTTCAAAGGGTCAAGTTACTATTCACTAAAAAACAAGTTTATCCTATTAGACATTAATTATCTCCCTGATCTTAACCATGTATGTCCGTTTTTCAAAATTCCATTCACAAAAAAATTTATTTAATAATAAAATATTTTTTACTATTCATAAATAAAATAAAATTCATTAAATACTATTAATCAAGAAAACACCATTCCTCCAATAATATTCATCAAATAAAATACCATTCATATAAAAATCAGAACTTCTTAGAAAACTATTAAAAATTATCCAAAGATTAATTTTTACAATTCCAAATAAAAAATGATGTTTATATTACCATAATAATTTTCTAAGTATAAGAAATTTAATATTTAAATATAAAAATCCGTAGTTCTAAAAAATAATAGCGGATGAAAAATGAAGAGTGAAATTGCATTGTAAAATTTATAAAACATAAATATAATAAAATTATTTTATCCTTTACATTTAATAAGTGGTGTTTTAATCATAATATTTCATTAACACAATCATTGTTAATAATACCTTTTTTATTATAATAAATATATATTTTTTGAAAATTACAATTTGGGTGAAAAAATTCAATTTATCAATTTTTTCTCAATCGAACAGATATTTTATTAAGAAAAAATATTGTTAAATGTGTACATCACATTTTTTTTCATAGTTGTACTAATCCAAATTTATACATTGTGTATGATGTTCTCATGAAATACAAATTCACTATATATGCTTCTATTTTAAAACATAATAAAAAGTTGTTGGGATGAAATAGATCCTTAAATAAAAGAAGTACATTTTTTAGGTCATTACATTCTTCCCCCTTAAAGAAATTACATCCTCGCAATTTTATGTTATTAGAAATTTAGTACTATAGGGAAACATATAATTATAAAGTAATTTAATGTCTTAAAAAATACTATTCATTAACCATATTTACGTTTTCTATAAATCCTTCATAATGAGTCATAAAAAGATTTTGATTAACCAAACATAGACCCCCCAAGAGTGTCAATCCAGGAGTGCAGTAATGCCCATTGTCATGCACCAGTTCCTATTAAAGTCTTTCTCAATATGGGGTTTTCGAGTTTTACCCCTAAGTACATATATTCCAGATCCACATCCACTTGTTTTTATGTATACAAGGATTTATTTTTCCAAAAAACACTTACTTAATATTTCACCAAAATAACAGGATGTTTTTATATATTTAAACTTTTCTATCAGATTCATCCCAATGTTTTCATATCATAAATTCCAAAAATAACTAAACTATCATTTGATACCAACTATAGAATCCCACCTTTTCATTACAAATATTTTAATTACATTTTACAAACAGAGGATCTTATAAATTTTAGTGTCTTGGAAATGAGGTACATAATACATAAAAACATGAAAGCATTCCTCCAAATCAATTTGAAAGGATTGTTCAAGGTTCATCATAAGTATATTTTCTACATATCATAATATGGGGAAATACATCAAATAATGGGGTGACGGTAATGCCTAGTGTGAGAAAAAGATACCCTTATAAGGTGAGCAAGAACCATATAACCAAGAATGATCATATGAAAATGAGGCATATAATAAAAGAAATAACAAAAATCATAACATATAAATGTGGATACAAAATTTTATTTAGGAATTCATAATTATATCACCAAGGTCCATACCCATGGTTTCATAAAAATTACCAAGGTTATGCACCAAGGTATCATAAAAATTACAAATGTTATTCACCAAAGTATCAGGAAAATTATGATGGTAATCTACCAAGGTATCATAAAACTTTTCATATCTAGAGATTAATTACTTACTGAATTCTTTGGGGAAATTTCATGGAACACCATTATTTTGGAATTATTTTCATGGGATCTATATAGATCATAATAAAAAATTTCAAAAATAACTGAAATAGAATAAGAGAAATGTGTTTCATATCAAAATCACAAAGTTGTAAAAAGTTCTTAAAAATATGATCACTATGTGATTTATAACTCAAAAAAAAGTGAGTGAGGGTTTTATGTATGTAAATTCCATAATTAAATATATCATTTTTACATATTGATGAATAACCCTAGAAATGAAATTGGTTTGGTAACTCACATAAATAAAATAATATAATTTCTTGAGAAAAAGAGAGAAATTTGAGTCGAAAATTCTGCAGCATAATGACTATGCAACGTGGTTTTAGAAAACATTAAAAAGAGATGGGAAATGGGTATCCCATTCATAAAAGACTCATAATATAGTATGGGGGTATAATAAAATTTAAATAAGAAAATGGTAGGATAACTTGAAAGGTATATGAAATAAAATAGAACTTAAATGGAAAAAATAGAAGTTGGGAATTCCCTTATGAAATGTCATCATCCGAATGACGTCACATAAAAATTAAAAAAATGAGTTTATTGAGAGAAAAAGGGGTCTCTCATCATTTTTAAATAAATATGGAATGTAAATGGGATATGTAATGACAAATCACAACATAATATTATATAAATTATGAAGGGATAACATTAATGGAGTGCCAGAAAAGGGAAGGGTGGCATATTCCCTTACCTTGAAGAGTAACTTCTCAAACTCTAAGATCAGGAAATAGGGGGATTGAGGTTACCTTGGAAGGTAATAAAATCATAAATTAGTGGTGATTTATTTCAGAATTAATGTAATGGAAGGAAAGTGTGTGTATTTATAGCAAAAGTGAGTGAATATTTTATTAATTGCAAATGGATACCCCATTAGTGGTATTTGAAAAACAATGGTCTTTACTATGGTATCTTAAAATGGTATTGCCCACTTGGGATATATCATATCATATTTTAATTCATAAGTGTCGAACATAATATTATCTTACTCATTACATCATTATGACATAGTTACACTATCATTAAACATACCAAAAGCCGAAAACTGTATTTTTACTATTCATAAAAAATTCAATTGTTTTAGAAAAATCCTAGAAATTCACCCTGACCATTTTTCGAATGTAGAATTCTATTAATTAATTAATTTAATTAAAATTAATTTAAGTTTTAATTAAATTAATTATATAAAATTTTAATTTTTAAATAATAATTTCAAAAACATTTACTTACAAATACTATGATATAATTATATCACATTATCATTTAAGATGAATAAAATATATTTCTACATCCTTAGGTGAGGTTACTATTACCTTGGTCAAATTACCATTCATATGGGTAAATTACTATTCCAAAGGACCAATTTACTATTCACCAAATAAGATGATCCTATTCGACTCTAAATATCTCCGTGATTGCTACCGTGTATGTCCGTTTTTCGAAAATCCTTTCACAGAAAAAGTTATCTAATAATAAATTATATTTTTAACATTTATCAAAAAACCCTATTCATTAAATTATATTTATCCAAAAAACACTATTCTTCAAATATTATTCATAAAAAAACTATTCATAAAAAAACTGAAACTTCTTAGTAAACTATTAAAAATTCTTCAAAGATTAATTTTAACATTTGGAAAAAATGGTGTTTATATTATGATAATAATTATATAAGTATGAGAAATTTAAAATTTAAATATAAAAATCCTTAATTAATAAAATTAATAAGGGATGAAAAATGCACAGTGAAAATGTATAGTGTAATTTCAAAAAAAAATGTGTTGTCATTTAAATTTAAAAAGGGGTGTTGTAATCATATTATTTCATTGAAAAATTCATTATTAAAAATAATTTAACTTATTAGAACAATTTTATCATTTCTAAAAATAAAAATTTGGGCCTAAAAAGTCAATTTCGCAATATTGTCTCAATTGAACATATATGTTATTAAGAAAAACTATTCTTAAATGTGTATATCACATTGTTGCTCACAATTATACTAATAAAAATTTATTAATGATGTATGATGTTCTCATGAAATAAAAATTCACTCTATGTGCTTATATTATAAAATTTAATAAAAATTTTTTCAGAGAAAAGAGATCCACAAATAAAAGCAGTACATTTTCATATTGTTATATTCTTCCCCTCTTAAAGAAATTATGTCCTCGTTTTTTATCTTATTATATTTTTTGTACTCTTATGAAACTTATAATTATAATGTAATTTCATGTCTTAAAAATTTTATTCTCTATAAACAATCACATTTTCTATAAATCATTTATAACGAGCCTTTAAATGATTTATTTAACCACACATAACCCATTGGAGTGTGAAACTAAGAGTGTAGAAAGGCCCGTTATCGTGAAAAAATTCCTGTTCAAGTCTAGCTCAAAGTGGTGTTTTTGAGTATTACCCCTATGTACTCCTGGTCCGGAGCCAAATCCACTTGTTTGTATCCATAAATGGATTTATTTTTTTAGAAACAAATAGTTAATATTTCAATAAAATAAAAGGAAGTATTCTTATATTTAAACTTTTCTGTAGGGTTCTTCCTAAAGCTTTCATTTCTGAATTTCTAAAAAAAACTAAAATATCCCTTGATACCAACTATGGAATCCCAGAATTTTATTACATAAATTTTCATTACATTTTAAAAAGATATGATCTTTTAATGTTTAGTGTCTTTTAAATTAGTTACATAATACATGAAAACATGAAAACATTCTTCTAAATCAAGTTGAAATGATTCTTAAATGTTTTTCCTAAGTAAATTTAATGTATCTCATAACGTAGGGAAATACATCATGGAAATGGGGGTAAGTATAAATCCCAGTAAGGGATAATAAGCACTTATAATGTGAGAAAGAGGCATATAACCATGAAAATGGGAACCCCTTTGACTATAGTTTACATATGAAATCCTTTTTTGACACATAGAGCAAATTTGGTCAAAACACCCAACATAAAAATAATTGTTTTAGTTGTTGTATAATTTTTTTAATAATTTAAGAAAAAGTAATAATAAAAATTAAAAATTTTATTAATATTTTAAATAATTTATATAATTTCATTATTTATAATTTTAAAGAGACATGTGACAAGTCAGACTCAAAGTATAGGAATTTCATCTCACTTTTAATTTTTGTGAGACACGTTCCCAATTCACCGCTCAATTATTTTATATGGAATATATAATATACTATTACATTTTATATCACTAATTTTAATTTATTTAAATATATTATTTAAATTAAATTGATATTATTTTTTCATGGGGATCAATATTCCAAAGTTAGTCAAGTAGTAAATGTTTTCTCATCTCACTTTTATTTTTCATGAGACACAAGTCATGTTAACCTCATATTTATTATGTGATGTGTATACTTCCCATAGATAAATTATATTATTCATATAAATAAATTTATTTTTATTTAAAATTCCATTTGTAAAAATTTCTTTCATGGGGTTTAGGTTTCAAAAGATACCAAATTAATAAAGTGATTTTTTACCAATTTTTTCTTCTTTGAGATGCAAGCCATGATATGCACATATATTTTTCTATGAGGTGTACATACTAACTTTGGCATATTAAATCTTGAATCTATATCTTTTAATTATATTTTATGCTCCATGTAATTTTATTTTCACACATGGGGAGTATAATTCAAAGATAACAAGTGATAATCATTTATTGAAACAATATCACCCTTTATCAAGGTTGTTTATGATTATGTTTCCACATATGAAATATTATGATCCATATATCTATAGAATTCATGGATTTTATTTTTCTCTATATATTCATGATATCTAATTTTATGGCTACCATTTTTCCACTCATGGGTACATATGATGTTAAAAAAAGTGTTATCAAGAATGTCCATGTTTACCTCTTTCTTCTATCAAAAATCTGTGTTTATTAAAAACCATGTTTTTTAGAAAGGTTTTCAAAATTATTTCACGAATTATTTATAATTTTACATAGTATTTTTAGAGAAATTGTTTTATCATTTTTTTAAAACATTATATATAATTTTTCAAATCATTTTCAATGAAATGGATTCCAAACAATATTCACATTTTATTTGTAAGTATTCAATGTTTTTTCAGAGATTTTTTTTAAAACCTTTTGAATAATATTTTATATGTTTTCAAGGAAAAAGGTTTTCGAAATTTTCTTGAGATTATTTTATATTTTTTCAAAGAAAATTGTTTTCAAAATTATTTCCTTCTTCTTTTATATGTTTTCAAGGAAAATAGTTTTCAAAATTATTTCATGATTATTTTATATGTTTTCAAGGAAAACAGTATTCAAAATGTATTCGAGATTCTTTTATATGTATTCAAGGAAAAACTTTTTCAAAATATTTTCAAGCATGTTTTAGATTTTTTAATGAAAAATTATTTTCAAAATGTTTTCAAGATTGTTTTATTGGGTTTGAAGGAAAATTGTTTTCAAAATGTTTTGAAGCCATCTTTCCACACTTTCAAAGTATTTTCAATGAAAATAATTTTCAAAATAACATATATTTTAAAAATAATTTGTCAGAAAAGAAAGGATATGTTCTTCAATAAATGTTTTTGAAAGATATTTTAGTATTATTTTTCATCTAAGATGACATATATTTATGTCATTCAAGCCTTTCTAGAAAATGATAAAATGGTTCCATTCATATTCTTTCTCTGAATTGTTTATGGTTTGATATCATGAGGTTTATGAAACAACTTTTTATTTCATGGGTAATATGTTTATGAATCTTATTTCTCATTGATGGGTTATATGTTTATGAAACATGTTTCTATTTCACGATTTATATACTTACGAAACCTGCTTGTTTTCATAGGTTATTATTTGATTAAATGATTACAAAACATATCATTTTTCATTGCGTAATATATGAATACGTGTTTATGAAACCCATTTCATTACTTGGGTTATGATAAGATATTTATGAAACCCATCCCTTTTTATAGGTAAGGACATGAGATATGTTTTCCAATCTGATGGAAGATGTATGAATGAGTTTATTATGAGATGGGTGAGACCTATATCTCCCTCCAATGCATTGGGTAATGATTTATATATCATGGTATAATGATAGGAATCAAGTTGCACATCTTGATCCAATATTTGAAGATGGGGAATTTAAAATACCATTTTTTAAATTGAAATACACTATTCGATAGTGTACATGATACACCACATCGATCCAAGATAAATAACTAAATATTATTATTTTAATGCCACCTTTATAATATTGGATTTAGAGTGGTGTGTTTGAAAAGGGTTAAATTAATTATGAAATTATGGATGATAAGTTTATATATTATTCCTTGGTGACAAATTAATTTTAAATGAAAATTAAACCCATTTATAAAATAGAATGAAATGTATTTTAAAAAACTATTTAAATGTGCACAAATATGTTATATACCAACAAATTATAAAATTCCTATTTTTATATTATATTAATGAAGTATTTATATAATATAATTAATCTAATCTTTAAAATTCATATTATATGTTTTCAAGAAAGGATTTAAGAATAAATAAAATTTTATGGATAAAAGTAGTATTTTTTAAAAAGGAATATTTTCCACCATTCAATTGAGAAATTTATTTAAATTTAGTTTCTGAAACTTGTAAAAATTATATTTGAGAAAATAAAAGTCTTCATGGAAATGGAGCATCCATATTTACCTTGGTTTAATTTGTGGTATTTTTTTGATGAGATTCATTTTTTGAGGAATAATGAGAAAATATTTCATTTTTAATTGAAAAAAGATTTTTCATATCAATAATTTATAATGTTATATTATATTTTTTAACTGTTTTTTAAGAATAACTATATAATTTTTAATCATTTAATCTAATTTTGGTTGTTGTAATCAATTTCAAAATGAATTTGGATATAAAAAAATTTCAAAAATTTGAATGTTTTTGTTTTAAAATTACCTTTTCTCATTCTGTCAACAGGATTGATTTTTAATTAATATATAAAAATTAATTGTTTTTAATTGGAAAAAATGGATTCTAAATTTGGAATCATTTGTTCAAAATTATTTAAATAGTTCCTTTTTATTCCTAATATGAATAACAAATTTTGTAATTTTTTTATTCCCATGGTAAAGTGTAAATCAGGTAATTAAAGGTAAAAAATAATATTATAAATATTATAAAATTACCTTAAAACTTATCCTAATTTAAATTAATATGTTTTTTTCAGAACATATGATCATTCGATTGAAATTATGACACTTTGAAGTCACTTTTATTATAATAGTACATTTATAATATTATATTAAAAAAAGTCAATTTTCTCACAATTTTTTTTCTATCGAGTGAAATATCTTTAATATGGTATTACATAGAGGATATATTGAAATATAAATGGTCTCTGGGAGGATAAAGTATTTATAATTATAATTATAATTTATTTTAAAATTTTAGATAATAAATAATTTAATTATTGGCTTATATATTAATGACACAATAATTGTTTAATTTTAGAAAATATGAAATAAATGATATTAAAAATACCGATGTAAATATAATTTGATATAATTAATGTTACCCACAAATTTTATAGATTCCTTTGACATGTTAGTGATGATTTAATTATGTTTTTTTAGATATTATGTGATTATGATATTTTTAAGATGTGAAGTGTTAAATAGTATGAAAATTGACATTAATGATATTTTAAAATAAGTAATCTTTTATTAAATGTTATAAAATTCATTAAAATCTAAAAATCATCCAAATGATTGAGAGAAGTCTGAAAATATCATAATTTAATCATCTATTGTTATTTTTTCTTTTTTTGGTTATTATATTAACACTTAAAGTGTAAATTATATGATATCATGATATGAATTAAAATGGTTAAATAACGGATAAAAAAAGGTAAGGATTAAAAACATAGTAAAAAAATGTATAATTTCTATTTTATTAAGTAAATTAGATAAAATTTTATCCTATGTCCGAAATTATTTTTTTGGGCCATTTGGATTATAAAACTAATTTATATTTATTTAATATTTGGAAGACTTCCAAATGTTCCCCTCTCATATAAAAGGGAACCCATTCTTATATTTTATTGACACTTAAAAACCTATTTTTTATTGCCAATAAATACTCAAATACCATCCTATAATCCATAAAAATATTATATATTCCTTATTCTAGGTATAACACCCACCATTGAGATATTCGGGTGTTAAACAAAGGATATTGTTCAAATAAAATATATCATTTTTAATTAAGTAGTTCTATTTTATGTTTGTTGAAGTTTCTTATAATATTATTCAAACTTAATGAAATAATAAATCCATTATAGTCAATATAATAATATGTTATTATTTTAATATCATCTCCTAAATACTTCTCCATATCCATCAAAAGGGAAAATAATTATCTTTTGTGTGTTCGGCCAACTACGACCTCATGGTCCTATAAGTCATTTTCCATAACCATCTCTCAAGATTGATAACAATGATATAATTAATGTTTATAAATGGTATTAATAAAATATTAATCATTAATAACAGATAATATATCATTTAATTTCTTACCTTTCCAAGCATGCAAAAATGATAAATCGTTCGCACACACATGTGATCTATCACCTCCACGAAGCGATGTGATTCATTTTTCATCACCAATTCACATGTAAGAAAAATATAAGTATATTTAAAAGGTTAATATGATAATTAATTATATTTTGATAATTTTTAAATTATATAATTATACTTAAATTTTTTACATAATGATCATTAAAAAATGGAAATGTTACTAATGAATACGTACGGCTTACCGTGTCCATGATTGTAACATAGATCACTTTTCATATAGATATGTAATGGATAGATTTAAAAGTTCAATTTATATATTAAAGTGAACATTATTTCCTTAATATTATTCTAGATATTATGTAATAAAAAAATATTTTACTATATACATCTTACCAAATCCATTTTAGCCTCAAATACCAAGTATCTTCAAAAAAATCCTACATGAACATAAACAATTATGAAATTAATTTAACATGATAATAAGTGATATAAAAATAATTGTAAACCAGAAAATTTTCGTCAAGGAAGTAAATAATTAACCTATTTTTATTATTCAGGAAGAGAAATATTGAATATGATGATTCAGATTCAATGTAATAGACTTCATATCAATCTCATTTCAACAAGTAATATTTGGATTTTTTACAAACAAATTCTTTTATGAGGTTTATATATAGAACAATTTGACAAATCATATGATTAATTTATTTATTATTAATTTATTTAAGGTTTTTTAATTTTTATTCTTTTAAGGGTCTTGTGATTTAAATGTTCTAAGTTATATGGGACACTTTGAATGTTTAATGATTTAAATTTAAAAATATTTTTCTCCATGAAAATATTCTTGATATTTATTTTAAATAATTATTTATATCTATATAAAAAGATTAAAAAGGATTTTTATTAATTTCATTAAAAGGATTTCAATAAGGAATCCATTTAAGGTTTCTCGTAGTGTACTTTCTTTTTAAAACCACTTTTAATGTCTCTCTTTCAACTATATTGTAACAAAATATAATAGAAAAGTTTTTTTAAATAGTAAGGCATGAGATGTTTCTCCCTTGAAGAATTTTTACTTTATTTTTTATTCAAAAGTTTTCATTTCAAAGAATATTGCTTCACTTTAATATGCATGGTTTTTATATTTTAAAATAAAATTTTAAGAGGAAAGGGTATTTTGATATTTTATGGTGCTTTAAACATGCGTTTAACAAAATTTTCAAGTGTTTTATTCATCATTTGGTCATTAGAAATTATATACAAAGGGTTGAGACCCATTATAGACCATGGGTGATCTAGATATAGATTTAATGAAGTTTTGACCCCCATTATTACTAATGAGAAACAAGTGAGCCCGATACATCTTATAAGAAGGGTGAGCCCCATTATAGCTCTCCAATGAATTGGATAATAATAATATTGGAATTTAGATATACAGTTATTTTAATTGAAATGGTTTTGAAAGAGTTATATATATATATATGACTCTCTATGAAAACTAAAATAGTTTCTATTTCTGGATATTTATTTTAATGATTTTCTTTGAGAAAAAACGGTTTATGTTATTCATGTAAGAATGTTTTGTTTCATTTGTTGAAATAACATTAAATTTGTTCTCCAGATTTTCATGAGACTGATGATTTTCATCATTTATATGTCTTTTACTGAGATTTTTCCCCTCAAATGTTTTAAAATATTTTTATTGGGTTAAAATATGATTAGGGATAAAGATTTGGACAAGATGAGAATATTGATGTTATATAATGACACCATGTTTTATTTTAAAATATATTTTTTACTATAAAAGTGTCTACTAAGTGTAATTTTCAACTTGTATTGTATGGGTTTAATTTGCATTATTTTTTTCATAATTATATAAATATATAAACATAAAATATCCTCAAATTTGATTTCTAGTTCAAAAAACACTAGAATATGTAATGTTTAAGGCCGAGCCCTTATAGTTGGTATCACAGGATGGTTTAGATAACTTTAGAGATTAAGATGTTTTCTTAAGAGATATAGATATCATCATTGGTTTATAATTTTATGTTTTATCATAATTTTAATGTCATAGAAATACTTTTGAGGATTTATATTAAGAAATTATATGTTTGCTAACCGTATTTTTTAGAGACAAATGTTTTTTAGGAAATTATTGGTTATTACATTTTGGGATGAAAAATAAATGGTATGAGATACAATTTGAGGTTAAAAAATGTTATGGTTATTTTTAGTACATTATTATATTTTGGTAACGCTATAAAAATTATATAATTTAAGAAAAATGACAACCTAAAGGGTGGGTGACAACCAGTAACGTCTGGAAGGGCCGTGAGAATTGATCCCACAACTGAAAGGAAGAAAACAGAATACTAGCTACCATAGGCCTACACGAAGTTCCCATTAGTATGTTTTTTTATTTTTTTTAATGATTATATATACGAATAACAAGTTTATTTGTTGAAAAAAATTATCATATAGGAAATTTATTTAGTGATCACTTTATTAATGTTATTTCAGAAGATGTTTTCTATTTTGGGAATCCCATTAGATTTAGATAAACAGAATATTATGGGGAATAAAGGTTGAATTTTAATTTGTATTTAAATATGATTTTATTGTCAAATTATGATGATTTAGGTTTTTATGGAAATTGTTAGCATATCATGGAGATTATTTGATTTAAGAAATTAAATTTTTGGTTTGAGACTTCAAGTGAAATAGATATCATTTGGAGATAATTATTAAAATTATTCTTGGAAGATTATGTGATCAAATAATTTTTGGGTTTCAATATTAATGTAGTATATTTTTTTTGAACAATATGGATTGTTATTTGATGAATGGTCTATGTAGACCTTTTGGAATTATTGTTAAATTTTTTGTATTAAAATTGTTTTCGATCATATAAAGATATATTATTTTTGGGGAATTATATTATCTTGTACAAAACATTTTTGTTTTTTATTTATAAATATTTTTGGAATTTATTTTCATCTTTTTGTAGTTTTTTTGGTTCTTATAAGATGATTTTTATATGAGGGGTATAAAAATTCAACTTAAATACACATCATTTGGAGAAAAAAATCCATTTCGGGTTGAATTCGATCAAGGGATGAATCTATACATATTATGTAAGTGTATTTAATTGTATTATTACTCTACGTAGTTGAAAAATTTCTAAAGTATTTGAAAATGATTTTAAAAACATTATCTATTTACCTTTTTTACTAATAAATCTGCAAGCTTTTAACTTATCACATATTTATTTTTTGGTGATTTTTATGTTTTTCATTATCATGTTATCTATCACACTCAATCAGAAAATTATACAGAGTTTTATCTTCCATATCCAAGTTTTCATATATGGAACCCTAGTATGTGTGGTCTTAGGTGACCTTCGTACATCCCTTTATTTATTTGAACTTGTATGTTTCATTAATCCTTTTTCCAATGTGACATTAATAAAAAATTATTTTTAAAAAGTCATACTACTAGTTTTTGATCCCCAGTTCAAATTTATAGGACACAATTTATTATATGGGGGATGTGGAATCCTTAGTTTTTTAGTGGAAATTGTATACTCGTTAGTCTTCATGATACGACACTTCATGGTTAATTGAAAAAATTAATATTATTATATAAATGTTACCATTATAACATAGGCATTAGAATAGAGGGCATGAAAAGAGTGAAATAAATTATGGAAATATATTTTATACATGTATATATAATTTTTTTGTGACCAATTTATTATAATTGAAAATAAATCCCTTTTTTAAAATAAAAGGAAATGTTTTTCTGAAAAACTATTTAAATGTGCACAAGTTTGATTTATAACAAAAAATAATAAAATCACTTTTTTGTATTATTTTAAATATATATATAATATATTCAATCTAATATTTAACATTAATCTTATATGTTTTCTATACATGATATAATAAGAAATCCAATTTTACGAATAATTAAGTATTTTTCTAGGACGAATTATTATGCACCTTTTGATGGAACACTTTTTTTAAATATATTTTTGAAAATTTTATAAATTATATTTCAAAAAATAATATTACTCTTAAAAATTGGAGTTCTAAAATATTCTTTTGTAGAATTTTTCGAATTGTTTATGAGATTAATTTTTTGAGGTGTAGTGAAAAAATATTTCATTTTTAATTGAAAAAAACTTTTTTTCATCTAAATAATTTATAGTGGTATTCATTATTTTTTGGATTTAAAGTATAGTTAAATCAAGTTTTAAACATTTATTACAATTGAGTTCAATATAATCAATTTCACAATGAATTTGGATATAACAACATTTAAATCTTTTGAACATTTTTTATTTCAAAAATCTATTTTCTTATTCTGTCAGCAAGACTGATTTTTAATTAATCAAAGACAATTGTTTGTTTTGAATTGGAAAAAATGGACTCTATATATGGAATTATTAGGTACATATTATTAAAATATGTCCCTTTTATTTTTATTTGATATGAAAAGTAACATTAGTAATTTTTTTCTATAATGGTTGATTGTAAATTAGGTAATTAAAGGTAAAAATAATATTATAAATGCTGTAAAATTACCCTAACACTTTTACTAATATTAATTTATTTGTTTTTTCGACAAAAATCATCCCATTTATGAAATTATGACCTTTGGAAGCCACTTGGAGGAGATTATGACATTTATAATATTATATTAAAAGAAAAGTGAATTTTTTCTCAATTTTGTTTTTTATAACTGAAATTTTTTTAATATAGAGTTATATAGGGGTTTTTATTAATAAATGTTATTTTTGAATCTAAAATGTTTATATTTATCATTATAATTTAATTTTAATTTTTTACAGATTTTATATCTTAATTAATGGGGGTGCACAATGATGATGAACTAATTGTTTAATTCAAGTAAATATCAAATAATTGATATTAAAAATAAAAAAATAAAAATAATTTAATATAATTAATTTCATAAAAGAATTTTATGGATGAATTTGACATTCAGGGATGATTTCAATGTTTTTTAGAAGATATAATGTCTTTATAATAATTATAAAATGTCAATTTATGAATAGTATCAATATTTACATTAATGATATTTTAATGTAATTTTTTTTATTAAATGATATAAAATTCGTAAAAAAATAAAAAACAACCACATTATTTTTATAATTCCTAAAATGTCATAAATGAATCATTTAGTGGTATTTTTGGATTTTATTGTAATTATATTTACCCAAAATCTGAAATTATATAATTTTGTGGTAAAAATAAGAAAAATTAAATTAGGGCTAAAACAAAAAGAAATGGATTAAAAAATTTATAAAAAAATGTATAAATTTTATTATGAATTTATTGAGACCCAAAATCAATAAAAATTTTAAATTAATAAGTTTGGATCTATTTGTATTATTAAATTACCACGAAAACACTAGGTCCAGTTATGCCATCCCAAAAAATAATAATGCAAAATAAAAGTAAGAGATTACACAGATCAAGGGGATTTAAAAATTAGATAGTGAGACACTCACCGCATGTCATCCTCCACCAAACAATCATAGAACTTAGGAGTCCTAAAGGACCACATGAAGGTCATTTCCAAGAACTCTTTCCTTGATAGGGAATCAAACACTAGATTCACCTCCCCATAAACCTGTGTGATTCTTATATTAAGATACATTACTATATCAAGGCATTTGATCCATTGAGGTAGGAGTCACCATGTAATATCCCTAGTCCTCACATTTAGAGAATTAAATGGGAGTTTAGAGTATTAATCTATTCATAGAGTATTCCAACATATTAAAATGATCATGCTTAACAACATAAATAATAACCCATAAATCAACTTCATACATAATTCCCAATCATGTGAAATGAGGAAAACAACCCGTGAAAAATACATGGTGCATGTGGAAGACAACACCGCAACCTGATAGTCATGATAATCTCAATGCAGCTCCATCAACATTAACATTTATATAGGAAAAAATGGGAGAAATCCATCAGATATTCTTTATCATGAGAGGCAGCTTCCACATACTATAAATTCTAAGAAATCAAAATGTGATGAGGTCTGTACAAGTACTATCAATGGATCTACTTGGTATGGAAGTAGTAGTATAGGTATCTTAATCAATTATTAGTAGAACAAAATGAAGGGATGGAGTTGTATTATCAAACAGAATCTCATTTATGGATGTTTATAAAACATAAATAATCGCTACTACAGCACCAAGTAACAGGTTTTGGACCCGGGAACTCCATACAACCTTGGTTATATTGAGTTGTAGGTCTTAAATACATCTATGAGAATATATATCCATATAAATTATGTTACCAATATATCCAGAAAACTTTTTAGAAAATGAGTAAGAAATAAATAGGTGCTGAACACTCTCAGCATCCTTCAAGTAGACATGGATGGCAGATACAATGGACTGGCCAACCATCCTCAATTGGTCGTTTCTAGGAATCTTGTTTAGCTTAATTTTAAAGTGGATTAAAAAATGAGAGGGTTGAATAATTTGGAATTTGAATTTAAGAATCCTAGTAGGTGCATGAGCATCACCATAAAATCAAATCTTGTAAACCCCTTTTGTATGGAAGTGACCAATCTTGTTGGGCTTCCACATGAACACATCATTATACATAAATGAGTAATTTTGAATTTCCATCTGATCATTCGAAGAAACCATTATATCAAGGCTATCTCTAGGGTCTATATAAATCTCCAACTAACATATCTAGCATGTTAATTGCAATTTCACCAGTCTTTGAAGGACTATCTAACCATGTAGTTCGCCAGCAATTGAGACGATGTTGTCTACTCACAATCCATATTGAATTTTGAATAATGTCATTGAAGGAGTTTCTATGAGAAGTCTACACAAATAAATTCATTTAATGTTGATAACCCTTAAGAAGATTCATTTTAAACCTATATTACAAAAAGTCCAAATTTGAGTCAATAAAGGATAAGAGATTCCAAGTGACCTTATTAACAAGTCCATTAATGAATAAATTCTGATGCATGACGCCGAGTCCCCGCATATCAATGGGCTTAATAAAATATTTCAAGGAACCATGATAATATTTTTTTCAGTAATGGATCCTCTCCATATGAAATTCATCATCATAAATTGATGATCACGTAGTAGATTTATTGGCCATCTATTAATTTCCGAGTAATTTTTTTTACATTATCACCAAGTTAATGAGACACACCCTCCCAGCTTGAGAGAGATATTTCCCTTTCCATATGAAAATATGATTTATTGTTCCTGAACATATGCTATTAAGGTAAGGTCTCCTTACGTTTCCATAGAAGATATGGAACCCATAGTTATTGAAGGGAAGGGATCCCTTCCGAATGCAAAGAGGTTTGATGATTATATTTTTTTTGAATACTTTGAGACCATCACCAAAAAAATTAATGATTTCTTTCCAATTAATGTGTTGTCTATCCACTACATCATAATGTAAAAAGAGGTCCTTGATTGAGGATATGGTAATTCTTGATGCTTTCCCAAAAATGAGGATGTCATAAGAATATAATAGATGGGTGGATATGAGAATGTCCCTTCTAGCCTTGATCAGTTTAAATAAGGAAAATTGAAAGAGATCATTAAGGAATATAGGAAAATAAACTTCATTAATGGAAAACTATGGCCCAGATAGCGGATCACCTTGACTAACTCATCTTGTACATTGGACGTAAGCTCTTGGAGAACAATTTATAAGAATGGAAAGCCATTCGAATATTAGAATGCTGCTGATGAGCTTGAGGATATCATATGAGAATACGAACCTCCTACGCACTCCAATGACGAATCTCTATTTCAATGTATCAAAATATTTGTAAATCTCAATTTTAAGATCAATGTTACCACACTTGGTGTAATTTTTCATCAGATTGATGCTTTCCAAAGCAGTAAAGAGACAATTCAAAAAATTTATACATGGAATAAATCCAAACTAATTACAGGAGACATGATTTTTAATAATTCACCCCAATCTAGTTATATATTTTTTCTAATAATCTTGGTTGTGATTTTTCTAATAGCCACCGGCCAAAAATATTTTATATCCCCTACATTCTCTTTCTTGGGAATGAGAACTACGATGTTAGAGTTAAGGATATAGGGATTTTATGCCCAATTAAAGAATTCCATGACTTCATTTTTTCAAATAGTTTTACATAATATACCAACATTATAATGGCCTTATTTTAGGCAGAATGACCTCCTTAAATATGTTAAGTTCCAAATTAAATGAGGCTGTCTAAAGAAAACATATCATTTTTAATTAAGTATTTCATTTTTATTTATAATTAAAATACATACAAATGTTTTTAAACATTTTAGAAATAATAACCCCATTTTCATAAAAATAATTACATGTAATTTTGTTAATATCATCACCTTAATACATATCCACTTACATCAAATGGAAATAAATTTTCATTCATGTGTACGACGAACTTCCACCCCACGAACTGATATAGTTTTTTTCCATCACCGTATCTCACAAAATGTTATAATGATGGAATTACATTTTACATATGATATTAATGAAATATTAATTATTATTAAAATATAATATATCATTTACATTCTTACCATTCCGTGCATGAAAAAAATATAATATTGTTTGTACGTACGTGTGAACTATCACCTCCACGATGTGATGTGATTCATTTTTCATCACCAGATCACATGGATGATATATATAGGAATATTTAAAAGATTAAAATTATATTAGTTATATTATTATAATTCTTGAATCTTAATTAATACTTACCATCTTTCCGCAATTTACATTGTAAAAATAAAATGATACTCACATGTACATACAAATTACCATCTACATGATTGTTGCATTGTTAATTTTTCATTTCCATTTGTAATGTATCTATTTAAACATGTAATTTATTTATAAAAGTTATTATTATTTCATTAATATTATTCTTGAGATGATGTACTAAAGATAAATTTTACTATAGACATTATAAACAATTAATTTTGTAGTTAATTACTGAATATTGAAAAAACGTTTAACACAATATTAAATGATTAATTAAGTGTTATCACATGATAATATGTTACATAATTTGATTTTTAAACATTAAAAGGGTCATAAAGAATGTTAAAAAATAACCTAATTTTATAATTTTGGAAGATAAATATGATACGTGATGATTTTGATTCAAGGTAAGGGACGTCATCTCAATCTTATTTCATTGAGGTATATTTTTATTTTATACACCCACTTTATTTTATGTGTTATATATATATATCCCCCTTTGATATATCTTTTCATTAATTTATTTATTATTGATTTATTTAATGTTTGGTTAATTTTAATTTTTTCATGGGGCCTATTATTTAAATGTTCAAAGTAGTATAGAACACATTGGATGTTTAAAGATTTAAATTTCAAAATATCTTTCCTCATGTCAATATTATTACTATTTATTTTAAATATTTATTTATATGGATATAAAAGGATTATAAACTAATTTTCTTCCAGTATTAATTTCATTCAAAGGTCTCCAAAAAGAAATATTTTTTATGTTTCATATAAAGGAAATTCTTTTAAAAACCACATTTATAGTAACTCTTTATACTATTTTTTTACAAAAGCCAGAATGAATATTTTTTATCTTATAAGGAATGATAATTTTCTCTCGTGATCCTTTATTATTTGAATTATTTCTTTGTATGTTTTCATAGATATTTTCAATGAAAATGGTTTCATTTTCAGGAACACAATTTTTATATAATAAAAATGAATTTTAAAAGGAATGGTTATTTTGATATTATATAGTGGCTTATAATGGGTTTAAAAGGACTTTAAAATGTTTTATTCATCTTTTGGTCCTTGGATATTATATACGAAGGGGAAAGAACCATTATATCTAAGATATGAGACCAATATAGCTTACAAAAAGTTTTTATCCTAATTATATCTAATGAGAAATAGATGAGCTTAATGTAGCTAACACGAAGGGTGAGCCCCATTATAGATCTCCAATTAATTGGGTAATAATAATTTTGGAAGTCATATGTATAGTTATTCCAAAGGAATGGGGTTTGAATGTGTTTTATGTATATGATTATTTATGTAACCTAAAATAGTTTTAATTTCTTGTAGTTGGTTTTAATGATTTTATTTGATAAAACCATATTTGGTATTTTCATGTGAAAATGTTTTGTTTGATTTTATGAAATAACATTACTTGGGTTCAACTAATTTTAAATAGAATAATTATAAGTCCACAACCCTAAACATTATCCAATATTGAGTTAATCCAATAACTATAATTTCATTCAAATGAATTATCTTTTCATTTTTAGATATTTTGATAATTAGGCCACAACTCAAACATAAAACTCAAATATTACATAGTAGACAGTTATATTCAATATCCATTTTTTCAGAAAAAAAGCATTTAAAAAGAAAAATCTTTTCGTTTCATGTTTAAACTTCATAGCATTTCTTTGATCCAATACTTGGCTATATTATTCTTTATAACACATTGAAATCACTTAAAAACATGGATGAGAATAAAAATCTAAAAAAGGGATACACAAAGAAAGAAAACTATTAGTCTTTTAAAAATATGTAAACCATGAATAATTTATCATAAATAAATACTTTTCACCTCTAAGAAGTAGTAAATACACTTAAATGAATACAAGATATTTTATTATCATTTTTGTAATAAAAATATTACCTTAAAACCCATATAAATAAAAATATAACATATAAAGGTAACTTGGGACATAATCATACATAAAGTAATAACAATACTATTGAATTCTACACAGATCACTCTTACAAATGGAATATCTATATAGCCTACTTCCATACCCAATGCATTGGAGATCTATAATGGGGATCACCCATCGTATAAGCTATATCACGCTCACTAATGAGCTACAATAGGGCTCAACCCTTTGTATGAGCTATATTGGGCTCACTCATGAGCAATAATGGGGTTCAACCCTTCATATAAGCTGTATCAAGCTCACATGTGAGATATAAGGTGGATCAACACTTCGTATAAGTTGTATCCGGGTCAACCGTGAAATGTACAAATATAGTTATATAATCATAATATATAAGAGCTTGTAATTTTAAACATCTCACTCAAAAAATATTATTTCACTCTAAAATAAAACATTTAAGGTTATTTTAATAACAAATCCATTTTTAAAACACACTTAAGACATTTTAAAAAAATATTTTTTAATCAAAGTATCCCATTCTACATTGAAACTCCTAATAGGAAATTTAAATTTTCAAACATTTTTTTCTATATAAAAAAACTTATAAAATAATTTTGAAAACTTGTACATGATTGAGAATGATTTAGAAGAATAAATATTTAAAACACATAAGAAATGTTATAGTTAAAGATTCCCATACTAAATTAAACATTTAAATTATAAGCCAAGTGAAACTAAAAAATTTTAGAATAAAAATTAATTGACATAATTATATGAAAAATATTGATTCATAAAGTCAAAGTGGTATTATATACACTTTATAAAAGAATAAAGGTGCATATTATCAAGAAATGTCACAATCAAAAGAGATTGAGAAGAAATCCTTTAACTTGATTCCAACCAATCATGTACAATCATTATGTTGATAATTAATAAACGTAGGCTAATTATTAAATTCCTGAAGAACCTCTATAAATTTTGTTTTTTCCTTTTATTTGACTATTATCATGTCATAACAACTACATAATTGTTTATGTCTACATAGGGTGTTTTGTCAATATTTGGTACTCGAGTAAAAAATGAAATTCATATGATGTGAATTTTTCAGTTGGTAAAATTTAAATCATATATAGAATAATATTCAGGACATTATAATAAATTTTATATATCAATTATAATTTTAAATCCATTCATAAAATATGGATATGAAAAATTGAACTATGTTACACTCATGGAGACGGTAAGCCATAAAGATGCAAGAGTAACATTTTTTATTTTTCTATGATCATTATGGAAAGAAGGTAAGTATTATTTTATCATTCCATATTTTCCATAAAATAATTAATATCATATTAATAATTTAAATATACTTATATATGTTATCAAAGTGGTGTGGTGATTAAAAACGAATCAAATCACTTCGTTGAGGTGATAGTTCACACAAACGCATGAACGACATTATCATTTTTATGTGCTTGGAAAGTAAATGAATAATTGATATATTATTCTCTTATAATGATTAATCTGTCATGAATATCACATATAAACATTAATTCCATTAATATAATCAGTCATGGGAGATAATTATAGAAAACAAATTAGATTTATTTGTAATGGTGAATGTTTACACATACCCACGAATGATTATTTCCATTCCCATTTAATGGTAGTGGATATGGGTTTAGGTGATGATATTAAAATAATAAAATCTAATTATATTTAGAATGCTATTGTTTTTATTTAATCTTGTAATAATTTTACATAATGGGAGTGGAATAAGAAATAAAATAAAAATTCTTAAATAAAAAAATTACATTACCTTCGGAAGAGCACCTTTCTTAACACCTTAACACCTCTAAGGAGTGTGTTTTTCCAAAATTAAGGCTTAAAAAATGTGGCTAGGGATTATTTTAAAGGGTTTCAAAAGATCAGGTATGAACAAAATGTTTTTTTAGTGTAAGTAATAGAGAAGAATGAGTTCCTTATTATAGGAGAGGGGAATGGCACCATTTGTAATTTTAAAAGTATTAAATTAATATAAATTCAATTTCGATTCCAAATGAGTCCAAAATATTCCAGTTCAAATATAGGATGAATATGTGTCGAAATATAATCATCCAATGAAAATTAGACTTGTCTTTTTTTTAATCCTTATATTTTTTCTTTAACCCCTTTTAACTCAAAATATTTTATCATGTAATTTACACTTATTAAAAATAATTAACAAACCATGCCAAATGCCCAATGAATGAGTCATTAATGACATTTTTAGAGTTATATAAAAAATTCTATGAATATTAATTTTTTTTTTCTTTTATATAATTTAATTAAATATTTTTTATTTTAAATTATTAATTATGTCAATTTGGACACAATTCATTATGTGCCTTTTTTAAAATAACATGAAATCTTGATTCCTTCAAAAAAACTACAATAAATCAATCCTAATATGTCATATAAATCCCTAAAATTTAGGGATGGAATCCAATTTTTCATATTATATTTATTTTAATACTATTAATATTTTTATTTTATTTTTTATTTAAAAAATCTATTCCTCCATTATCTTTTTATCACAATTAAATTTAATTATTAAAATATTAAAAAATTAAATAAATTACCATGTTTAAGGTAGTATTTTAATATTTCACTGGACTATTAATTGTCAAATATATATTGTACATAAACCCAGTTTAATTTTTTTAGTATGAAGAGACTTATTTATGACATATTTGCATTTACATTAAATTAAATGTTATAAGTCTGATAATCACACTTAAGTGGCATCTAAAATTTAGAATTTCGGCCCTAATATGGTAATGGTTGATAATAAATCATCCAATAATATTATGGTTAGTTATCGGGCAATTTTATAATATTATAATTCTAATTTTATCTTTAATTACCCTATTTACCTTTAACTATGGTAAATAAAATATTAAAGGTACTTTTCACCAAAAAATATTTTGATTCAGTTGGACAAAACTTCCAAACTGAGAACAACCATTTATGTCCTTTTTTAAAAATTCAATTTACCTAAGTGGTTAAATTATTTTTAACACTAATCCCATTGATGAATCGAGAAAACATGTTTTTTATGTAAAATATTCCAAACATCACATAATTTTTTTATTTAATTTTATTTTTAAAAAATCATCCATTGAACTACATTGTGTTAAATGATAAAAACATCATATAATTGTACCTTATAAATATTTAAAAGGATAATCAAACAATATGAATAAATTATACAAAAAAGTAGTTTTGAATTAAAATGTAGTATTTTTCACTATTTATTAAAACATAAATTTTACCAGAAAAATATGAAAAATAAAACCAAAGTAAATTTATATATCTTAATTAACATTAAGAAGTTTATATTTTAAAAAACAACATATAAAAGTGTTAAAAAATAGATTTTAAAAGGGTTATCCATCAAAAGGGGAGAAAATGCCTTTTTTGAAAAATACTCCTTTTATTCATAAAATTGAATATCTTGTTATATAATGTTTAGAAAAAATATAAGATGAATTTTATACATTATATTTATTTTATATTTAATTAATATAATCCAAAAATAGTAATTTTATTGTTTTATAAACACAATTATGTGCACTTAAATTATTTTTTCATAAAAACACATCCTTTATATTCAATTGGATTTTATTTGAACTTATATATAATTTTCTATCAAATAAAACATTATATAAACATGTGTAAATTATATTTTCATTATTTTTTTAATATCATTCACTACCACATTTCTAACGACTATGCGATAACGATAACTTAAAACAATAATATTAATAATATATTATTTTTCGGTATTACTCAGTATTGTGTGCAATGTAAGATTTCGGAGAAACCCATTGTTGAGAATCTGGTACACTATCATAAATATCATAATTTTTAATGTAAAATTACTATCTAATTCATAATTTTTAAAAATATGAAATATTATTATTCAATAATTACATGGGATGTTACATCATTCCCTCTTTTGAAAATTGCATCCACACAGTTTTAAATTTGGGCTTAGTAACTAAGGTTTACCTTTTCAAAATACTTTTATTTCAATACCACATAATGAAATTATTAAAAAAGTTCCACTGTAAAAAAAAATAGATGTACAAATCTCACCCGAGATGACACATATTAAGACTCCATGAAGAAAAACATGGATATAGAAGAAAAACTAAAAACATTTTAGGGGTTAAACGGTCTTTTATTTCATATTAGGAAAAGTATACATATATCCTTTTTTGTTTTAAAATCACTTTCATATAGTTGTGGAATTATTTTACTATTTTTATTAAAAACATAAGAAAATACATGTACTTGAAAAGTAGAGTTTCATATTTTAATAAAATTTCACATCAAACTCATCTTTTTCTTTAAATGATGAGTATTTAAGTGGAAATTTTCCTTCCTAAAGAACTAGAATCATCATATAGAGAATAAAATAATCCATAAAATATTAACTATATATTTCTATTGTCTTAAAACATTAACCAAAACCAATGTGGTCTAGATAAGATAAAACAATTATCCAAAATGAATAAACCATTAGATGAGGAAAAACAACTTTTAATACCCAAAATTCTATTGTAATACCAAAAGTTAAACATAGACCATTCAAAAAATAACTATCCTTAAAATTACATAAATAATATAAACTAATAATTAAACCCAAAATTCATAATTATTTGATTACATTGTCCTCCAGGATATAAATTAATATTTGTCTCAAAATAAAAAAAATTACTCTAAGTGTCTCATACTAAAAAGTAATTTCCTAATCACACATTCTCCACAATAGGTTAATCATTTCCATAAATATCCTAATTACCCATACATCCACAATTACAATAATATATTCTTCAAAATATAATTCAACCATTACTCCTAAAATAAAATCCCAAAGTATTCTATTTACCTAAATCATATAAAGTCCCCAAAAGAGAGAAAATCTTCCAAAATAACATTTATCACTTAATCCCCAAATCAATTTCCAATAAAAAGGATAACCATTTGATGAAACATAAGTTACCAAAAATAAATTATTCACATTTCATCAAATATTTTTTTAAAAATAAAAGTCTTAATAATCAGGGGCTTCATATTGGCAAGTGGTAGGTGATAAATCCTTGTCATCCTTCTGTTGTGGGTTTTTCCCCACGACCTTACTGGACACAACAGGTTTTCACTTTTGGGTTGTCCATTTTTATGCGAATAAAAATAAAAATAACCAATTTTAACCTCAATGGTTGTCCCATATATTTCATTCTGATACCCAAAATGTAATATCCCCTAATTACCTAAAAAGAATATGTTTTTAAAAATACTATTAATCCCCTTAAAATTTATGAACATAAAGAATCAAAATGGATTTAAAATAACTTGAGAATATGATCAACATTAAAATTATAAACTCATGATGATATCCCAAACTATTTTGAAAACATCATGATCTCCAAAGTTGTCTAAACCATCATCCGATTCCAATTATAAGGACCCATCCTAAAACTTTACTTAACTTTGGGTTAAGTCAATAATTTTAATTTCATTCACATCGAGTATATTTTTGGGTTTAGAGCTTTAGGTAATTAGTCCATAACTCATACATAACAACTCAAATATTAAAAATTATACACTTCTACTCACTATCCATTTTTTATAAAATGAAATTTTTTTAAAAAGAAACATGGTTTCATTTCTTTTTCAAACTTCATAACTTTCCTTGATCCCATCCTTGACTATATTATTCATAAAATCCTATGAAAAAACATTTAAAAACATGGATGAGTATGAAAATATCATTAAGAGATACGCAATGAAAGAAAACTGTTGTCCTTCAGAAAACATGTAAACCATTAAAATTCTATCATAATGTAATAATTTTCATCTTTAAGAAGTAGAAAATACACATCATTGGATATAAACTCATTTATTACCCTATTCATAATCAAAATATTACCTTAGAAAACATAGAAAGAAAAATGTAACATATAATGGTAACTTGGGACATAATTATACTTAAGTAGAATAACCATATGGATAACTTACACACATATCACTCTTAAAAATGGAATATCCATATTAGTGAATTCCATACCGAATGCATTGGAGATCAATTTGGGGGATCACGCTTCATATAAGATACATTGGTCTCACCCATGAGCTATAATTGGGATCAACTCTTTGTATAATCTATATCGGGCTCACCAGTGAGCTATAATGGGGATCAACCCTTCGTATAAGTTGGATCGGGCTGACCCCTGACATTTAAAAGTACCATTATTCAAAAAAAAACACATAAAAGCTTAAAATTTTCAAAATGTCCCTCAGAAAATTTCATTTTCAATCTTATGAGAACATTTCAAGCTATTGAAATAACAGATCCATTTTAATACACAGTTAATACATTTTAAAAGAAGATTTATGAATCAATGTGACCCATACCACATTGAAATTTTGTCAAGGAATTAAATTTGTTTCCATATAAATAAATCCATAAAAGTAATTTCAAAACATGGGATTGAATGAGAAATATTTAGAATAATAATTCCGGAAAACAATTAAAACAATGCTTTAGTTAAAGAATCCCATACAACGTTGATCATTTAAATTAATAGCCAAATTATGGTAGAACATTTTAGAAAAAATTAAATAACATGAGAAAATATAATATATGGGTACAAAAAGTCAAAGTGTCATTATATACACTTTATAAAAGAATAAAGGTGCATATAATCTAGAAATGTATCTGTAAAAGGAGGTTAAGAGGAATTCTTTTACCTTGAGTTTGAATTGTCATGTACAATATTTATCATCATGATTCATAAACATAGGTTAATTATTAAATTTATTATAAACCATTATAATGTTTATTATTATTTTTATATGACTATTGTCAGGTAAAAACAATTACTTATTTATTTATGTTCACATTGGTTGTTTTGTCGATATTCGATACTCGAGTTAAAAATGAAATTGGTATGATGTCAATAGTCCATGTGGTCACAAGTCCATAATGTCCAAAATAATATTTATGAAATAATAATAACATTTATATATCAATTTTAATTCAAAATACATGCATTAATTATAGATCCGAACAATTTAACAACGTTTCAATCATGGAGATGGTAAGTCATACGTACGCATGAGTAATGTTTTCCATTTTTAATTGATATTTATGGAATGAATTTAAGTCTCATTTTTTCTTTCTATAATATTAATAAAATCAATAATATCATATTAATATTTTAAATATACTTATATATATATATATAATCCAAGGGATGTGGTTATTAAAAATGAATCGCATCGCTCTGTGGTGGTCATATTTCACACTAACAAACGAAGTACAATATAGTTTTTATAGTCACGGAAGGTAAGAAAGTAATTGATATATTATTATTTTATAATTATTAATATGTCATTAATATCATGTATGAATATTAACTCCTTTATTATAACAAGTCATGAGATATGGTTATGGAAAATGAATTAGATTGGTTTGTAGAGGTGATAGTTCACACTTATGCACGAACGATTAATTCCATTCCCATTTAATGGGAGTAGAAATGGATTTATGTGATGAAATTAAAATAATGAAATATTATTATATTGAGGATATTAGATTTATTATTTCATATTAGAGGAAGTATATTTGAAGGAAGTGATAGAAGAAATAAAATAGAAATACATAAATAAAAACATTACCATTCCTTTGAAGGAAAATTGTTCAAAACACCTTAACCCCTCTAAAGAGGGTTTTATACCCAATATAAGGACCTAGGAATGTGGGGAGAGATTCTACAATGGGTTCGGGCAGATCTTGTCTGAAAAAATGTTTTTTAAGTATGAGTAATATATAGGAATGAGTTCTTTTTTGAGGAGAAGGGAGGGACACCCTTGGAATTATTAAAAGTATTAAATTAATGTGAATTCAATTTAGATTTCAAATGAGTCAAAACACATTTATTTATAATATAGTAGGTGTATGGGTAAAAATATTACCATACAATGGAAATTAGACAAATTTTATTATTTTTTTAATCCTTATCTTTTTTTTCTTTAACCCCTTTTAACTCCTACCTTTTTATTAAGAAATTTACACTTAGAGGGTTAACATAATTTACAAAACAAGACAAACAACCAATGAATTAGTCATAAAATGAAATTTCCAGATTTATATAGTCATTTTGGCTGAATATTTAATTTTTTTATAAATTTTATATCATTTAATGAAATACTTCATATTTTAAAATATGAATCTTTTAAATTTTGACACTATTCATTATATGGATTTCTTAAAATATCATTACAACTTCATTCTCTCTAAAAGGCTACATTAAATCAATACTAAGATATCATACTCATATAAAACATTGGTGTATGGATTCAAATCTTTAAAATTATATTTCTTTTAATATTATTAATATCATTAATTTGATTCATTATATAATAAATCTATTACAACATCTTCTTTGGGTAATAATTAAATTTAATTACTTAATTCCTTAAAATTATAAATAAATTACCATGTTGTAGGTAGTCTTTTTGAGATTTATATGTACTATTATTAGTCTAATATATCACTTAAATTACCCCATATTAAAATCCTGTTAGTAAGATGAGACATATTTTTGACATATTTGCCTTTACATTAAATGAAATGTTATAAATGTCATAATCACACCCATGTGGATTCCAAAGGTCACAATTTAGGCCCAAGGATGTTCATCGTCGATATTAACTCATACAACAAGATTAGTACAAGAGTTGTAGTAATTTTATAACATTATAATAATAATTTTTTCTATTAATTACCCTAGTAACCATTAACATTGGTAAATAAAATACTAAACTTACTATTCTACAATTTTTTTGATCCTATTGGAATATATTTTTATAATTATTAAAAAATCATAGGCCTGTTATTTAAAAATAAATTCAATGAAGGGATTAAATTAGGTTTAACTATAATCATTTTTATAGACTAAGAAAACATGCTTTTTATGTAAAACCTTCCAAAGTTCACATAGTTTTCTATTTAATATTAATTTGGAAAACAATCCAATGAAAGAAATTGGATTAAAAGATAAAAACATAATGAAATTATAAAAGTAAACCACATAAAATTATAATATAACAATATTAATAATTAATATGAAAACATTGTTTTGAATTAAAAAAATAATATTTTCACTATTCATTAAAATATCAATTTTTTCAGAAAAATACCAAAAATTCTACCAAAGTAAATTTTTATGTTCTGATTCAAACTAAGTTGTTTATTTCTCCTAATATAAAATATTAAGGTGAAAAAAACTACATTTAAAATGGATTCTTAGTCAAAATATGGTAAAACAGTTTTTTTTCAAAAATGCTTCTTTTATTCATAAAATTCTATTTCATCTTATATTATGTTTAGAAAGCATATAAGATGAATTTTAAAAATCGTATTTAATTTATATTTCATGAATATAATCCAACTAGAGTGATTTAATTAGTTTATAAACAAAATTATTTTCACTTGAATAGTTTTTCAAAAAAAAACACATCGTTTAATTTCAGCTGGTTTTCATTATAATTTATATTAAATTTTCTAACCAATTAATCAATATATAAACATGTTTAAACCCTATTTTCATAATTTAGTAAATGTAATTCATTACCACCATTCCAACAGTTATGCGATAATAATAATTTAAATTAAAAATATTAATAATACATTATTTTTTGGTATAGTTTAGTCTTGTGTGAAACATAAGATTTCGATGAAACCCATTATTGGGTGTTGTGTATTCTATCATAAAAAGTTTCCTTTTTAAATTAAAAGTACTATATAATTCATAATTATTAAAATATATGAAAAATTATTATTCTATAATTATCAGGGATGTTACAGTAATGATTTTCTTCGTTTTTATGTCCCTTATTAAACAATTTGTGGTCTTCCCAGGATTTAAAATATTTTTTCATTGGGTTAAATGATTATTAGGGAAAGGGATGTGGAAAAGATGAGAATTTTAATGTTATATAAATAAATAATGTCTTATTTTAGAATTCTTTCTTTAGTAAAAAATGGATAATTAGTGAAAGTGTATAATTATAATGTATGGGTTTACTTTGTAATAGTTTGTCATAATTCTTGAAAACTCTAAACTGAATAGATCCTTAAATGTGAATTCTAGTAAATAAAACTAGAATATTCACTGTTTAAGGCCAAAAAACTATAAGGAAACCTAATCTATTACAAGGAAAGGACTCTGAATGAGGATCGAGGTGTGTCCCACATAGTATGTACAACCCCCAGAAAGATGGAAGATGCGGTAACCCAGTAAATTATGGGAAGATGGGGAAACCTGTTCCACAATGGGAAGATAGAGAAACAAGATACATTATAAGGAAGAGGAAATTAAGGGGGATGTTGGTGTGTCCCACTCTCTAGGTTTCGTCCCCCTGAATTTCCTTGAAATGTTCCAGCAATGTGTCCTGACTTATAGGGAATGACATTATATGTTTATGTGCATCTCAAAATTCCATAAATTACTCCCATGTCATTCTTTCCTGGGATATGATATTTATTCACTTATTATTCCTGCCTAATTAAATACCAATATTTTCTCCTTGATTCATATTATTGGTCTTTGACATAGAGGGAATGATCTTCTAATGTTATGATAACATTATCAGGCCCTTATACTAATGATTATTCTTAAATATATCCCATGTTTCCCATTACTAAGCATCTAAGATCACCCCTTTTTAATGTTTCCTTCCCCATGGCATGAAGATATATTTTAGGTGTGATATATCTAAAAGGGGTTCTTGTCTTAGAGTACCTAGTGGGATATAATATAGCACACTAATGTACCAGTGTTTATATTTCCATGTTTTCATAGTGTAACATATTGACCCAGAAGCCACATGATGGTAACTCGAGTCAGACTGTCACATGACCTCGAGAATGCCTCCCCATACGACAAAGGCTACTGAATATGAGCGAGGGTCTAGTAATTCGGTCAGGGGGAGATTATACCCTTTTTTATTAGTGTAAAACACAAATAGAAGTCAATAAGCAACAACAGACGAATATTTATTCATAAATTTTTCCAATTCCACAAGATAACCAAAACTGTAAATATAGTAATCAACTCAAATGGAAGCATTCTTTTCCAAAGTATTTTCAAAAGTGTCTAAATTTATAATAAACGTAAAGACACTAATGACTCCCATGTGGGTCCCAAATTATGTCTGGTTTTCCCATAGTTATTCCATCCCCAATCCAAAATAGAATTCCGGGTTCTTTCCCTTATCTTCTCCTATAACAATAATGTATATTCAGGTACCGATCAAGAAGACTGATTTGGGTGTGATTACAACTTAGTTGGCCACCATTCGCGGTGTCTAAAACAATTCGAATCAAAAGATAGTGTAAGCAGTTCTATAATGAAAAGAATACAATGTACAAATAAATATTTATAACATTTTTAGTTATTAATTATTTAATTACATTAACTCCAGGGTTCTCGGGGATACCCATATCTCTATAATAGCTTCAGCTCATGCAGGATCACAATGTTTTCCCTAGGAAATACAGTATCTTAATACATTCTTTGACTCATGCCAGAGCTTGATGTTTTCAAAGGTGAGATTATATATAAATACCTTATTTGACTCATGCCAGAGTCTTATGTATTATCATGTGAGGCCATATATTGGTGTGTCTTTATTAACAACATAGAAATTCGCATGTAAAATCAAAATTTACCAACAATAAATTCATAAGTAATATGACCATGTTATCATTCTTACATGTCATTATAATGACCATGTTGCCATTATTTCACCCATATGTACATTGACAATGTTACCATTTATACTTCTCATTTGAATGACCATGTTCCAATTCTTTTACTCACAGGTACAATGATGTTGTTACCATTTATAATTCTCAATTTATAATGACCATGTTTCCATTCTTTCACACATAATTAATTCATAATTAATAATCCATCTCAATTCCATTACTAATTCAACAATTAGTTAAATACATCAATATCATTAATTAACTCCCCAATTAATTAAGTATGCCAATCCCATTAATTAATTCATCAATTAATTAATCAATAACACAATTTATATCCAATAATTAATTTTTTTGAATTAATTATCTCATTCTAAATCATAATTATTCATAATTAATTCAAAAATTAATTATCTAGGTCTTAATATCAAGGCATATAATTAACTCATGATTATTTATCTCAATATAGCCCTTTCAATATCTCATAATTAATCCCTTGATTAATTATCATGATTAGAACCCCAAATTTTCATAACTAATTTCCCCCAAATTAATCATGTAATAGGATTCCATCTTAGTCTCATGATTAATTTATAAATTTTTCATCTAATCCCATAGTGATTCGATAAATCAATAGGTCAACCAAATTGACCCAATTTAGGAATTCAATTTCTAAAAAATGTGGCCAATTCTATAAATTTACATATATGAATCAATTCCACAACTATAAGAATTAGATTTTAGACCATGTACCTCAATTCGTTAATGGACATTTGTTCAATGGAAATCCCAAAAATATGAGCATCAAACAACGTAGATATGATCACTAAATAAAGATCAAGGATATTATGATCTAATTTTTCTATATCTAGATCTACGTTCCTGGATCTATATCTCACTAAAAAGGATTATATCTAAATAAATAGAGGATAAAATCTCCCAAAAGATTAAAGAAGGATAGAAGAATGAATGAGATATGCCTCAGGACGATATTCAATTACCCAGAGAAGAGTAGATCTTTGATTTGAACATTGAATCTTGAAGAAAGAAGGTCGGATGACCTTGGAACCCCTCTAGAAGGCTTGGAAATTATCCAAAAACATATAATCCTAATATAAGATCAAATAGGATGTGTTTGGGGGGTGGGGGGTTAGGTATTTTAAGATAAAATTTTGTGTGAATAGAAACCATATGCATTGTTTTCTGGGCAGGGGCATATGATTAAAAAACCCTATGCCAACCATGTAGCCCTCACTATCCAAGGTCTCATGGTAACCTGGGTTTGGGCACACATTTTGCTCAAATCATGCACCAACTTTGGACAACTGATTTCTTCTTAATTGTTTCTCAAAACTGCACCCAAACTCACCCCATGTCAGTACTCAATTCAAAGGTATTTAAAAACAATAAAAATTAATTAAATTTTTTGCTGAGAAAAAGGCAAAAAGCACATGATCATACAATCTCTGCACCACATAACAACTCATCCACAAGATGTACTTCCACAATTTTCTAAGATTCCTTGCCAAAATTATTGGTCCATTGAGACCTAATGTCTACCTCCCCTTCCCATGTTTCCTCTTGCACACATCCATGTTTCCATAACACATGAACTATCAGTATGGTCTTTCCCCGTAACATTTTCTCACTACAATCCAGCACACATATCGCATGATCCTCAAAGGACCCATCTATCTCCAGGTAAACCTCATATACATTGATCACATGAAAAGGGATGGGGTGATACAACTCTATTTGTGACACATGGAAGACCACATGCATAGTGATGTACTTATGTTGAAGAGCCAATTGGTACACCACCATCTCGATTCTCTCCACTACCTCAAACGTTCCAACAAACCAAGGTGACAATATGCCCTGCCTACATAGCCCCTTGTGTCCAAACCTAAGCGACACCCGAAATAACACACAATCACCATATGTAATATCTAGGGTCCATCTTCATCTATCATCAGACTACTTCTACCTACTTTGAGCCACAACCAAATGTTTTAAAATCAACTATACCTACTCCAAGGCCTCATTCATGAGACTCGGTCCCAACAACTCTGACTTATCTTCCTCCACCCATCATAGTGGTGATCTAAATGTACTACCATAAATAGCCTCATATGGTTCCATATTTATAATTACCAGATAACTATTGTTATAGGTGAACTAAAATAAAGTCAAATGCTTCTCCCAAGACCCAATGAAGTCAATCACACATTCCCACATCATATCCTCGAGCCCCTATATTGTATGCTATAACTACCCATCTGTCTGTGGGTGGAAAGATATACTCAATAAATCTTGTATAACAAGAGATTTCTGCACAACCATACATTAGTGTTTAGTAATTCATAAAACAAAACCTGAAACTAGATTTTATGGTATCACACATATATGGATTATCTCATAAACATACAATTCTCTCAACGGATCTACTATAAGGGTTTCACTTGTAGTTAAAAAATGTGCTACCTTTGCTGGTAATTCTAAAATGACCCATAAAGCATCAATCTTCATAAGAATATTTGTAATAACCCCCTAAAATCCATTTTCACATCAACTTTGTTCAATTATATAATAGGAAATGACTATATTAAACCTCTAGGTCATTGATGTTATGCCTTCACCTTTGGATAGGTAAAGAATCTTGTCAAAAACCCTGCTATATCCTTTTTCATTCTTGACCAAAAAATTTTTTTGTCATAGGTTATGGTATATTTTGGCCAAGCCTAGATACACCTCCCACTTTGAGTCTTAAAATAATGGCATGATATCCTCTCATAAGCTCATAGGAAAAACAACTCAATTCCTCACATAAATGATCTCATCCTCATCTGTCAACTAGTCTGAAGGTGTCTCCCTAAATTCAAAGTTTTTCCTCAAATTATAAGCACCTCAGATCCTCATACTGGCTATCCCTAAGTCCTCTCAAATGTGTATACTCCACTACAACTAAATCCAAAGTTATATTATCATGAATCTCCTAAACCAACACATGCATTTCTGCTAGAAATGTCATCATCTTCTACTATGCACTCAACTCCTGAAACATATTAGTATGGCCTTTCTTGCTCATGTCATCAGCCTCAATATTTCATTTCTCAGGCATATGCGATAGTTCTAAATCAAATTACTGCATATACTCTACCCATATACACTATCGAAGATTCCAATCACATTATGAAGTGATATAATTCATTATCTTGTGATCTATATAAATTGAAATTTTTTCTCCAAAATGGTAGTTTCCCCAACACTTAAGATCATAATCCACTACTTCCAACTCAAGTTCATGCATAGGGTTGTTCCGTTCACGTGGTCTCAACTACCGAGACCCATATTCCATGACTCGATCCACTTGAATCAATATTGATCTGAGTCCAATCCTAGAAGCATTATAATAAACCACTTACTTATTATCTATCTCAGGTAGGATCGATATCAGCACTGATTTCAATAGCTTCTTCAAACCCTAGAAGTCATTTTTGCACGGTTTCATCCACTCAAACTTTATCACCTTCTCGGGGAATCTTGAATGGGGTGATTCCAAATGGGAAAAGTATTAGAGGAATATTCGATAATATCCATAAAATCCCAAAAATATTTGGATATAAATAACATTCGTGGGATTCTCCCAAGAAACCACTGCATGAACCTTCTCTGGGTCCACTACCATACCTTCTTATAAGATGATGCATCCCACGAAGTGTAACTAATCAGTCCAAAATTGACACCTAGATAGAATGGCGTATAACCGATTCTCTCTCACTATAATCAAGAAATTATCAAGATGTTGGGAATGATCTTCATGAATCTTGTAGTACACAAAGATGTAATCCAAAAACACCACAAAAAAATGATCTAGATATCGATTAAAAATCTTATTCATCAAATCCATAAATAATTATGGGTCATTTGTTAACCCAAATGACATTACAAAAAACACATTAAGGCCATACCTACTCCTAAAAGCAGTCCTTGGTATTTCAAAAGTAAAAAATCTCAAATGATGATACCCCGATATCAATTCAATCTTTGAGAAAAAGTAAGATCCTTTCAACTGGTCAAACATATCATTAATATGTGGAAGAGGATATCATTTCTTCACATTAATTTCGGCCATCTTTCGGTAATCGACACACAAATGTAAACTCACATCAGCCTTCTTTGTGATCAATAAATGTGATCCCTAAGGTGACATACTTGGAAAGATAAATCAATTATCCTATAAATCCTTTAACTGAGTATTGATATCTTGAAGCTTAGTCAATTCCATTCTGTATGGTGGAAAGGATACAACCTCAGCCCCAAGCATGATCTCAATAGTTAATTCTGCATCTATTTTAGGTGGTATCCCTACAAAGTCTCCAGGAATGTCATCCTAGAATAGTTCTTCTACTGGTGGAATGAAATATTGACTAACACCCCCATCATCTAGCAATATACTAACAAATTGGGTTGTGATCTCTCCACGTTGTTGAGTAATTGGATCTGCTCACTATACCTGGATATCCCACTCTCCATAGTGAATGTACAAGTCACCCTTATGAGATGTAAATGTAACTCTTCTATGGTAATTATCGATGTTGGTTCGTTATGTGACTAGACAGTATATACCCAAAATCCAGTCAAAGCCTGTCATATCAAGAATATAGAGATCCCATAGAAAATGATATTCTCTAAACTCTAGTGATTTTCCCTTACATAGATAGATGTTGCTAGACCATGTTCCAAATGGTGTACCAATAGTCACTACTTCACTCAAAAACACTGCCTCTAGGATAAAACCATTGACCCATTTTCCAGATATAATGGAATGATAGGTACTAGTGTAAAATAATGAACAAAATAATGTAGAAGCTACTAGAATAGAACCTATTATGGTCGATGGACCATCCTCACTCTCCACAAGTGTAGGCTACACTGCATGTAACATCCCTTCCGCACTTCCTTATGATGTTTTTTGACTCCCCTGAGTAGCACCACTCTAATGATAAGGGAACTCTATCCCTATAGAACCACTTCCTCTACCCCTACTACCTCAGCTAGTAGAACTGTAGCTGCCAAACCGATATGGTGTAGAAGGCCCACTCCCAACATTATGAATGTACCCAGTTTCTCTTTCAGCACCAGTCTGTTAGTGCAACCTGTGGAACTTCTATAGGTTTTCTATATTTCCATAGGACTGACACTCTATTGGTTTTCAAAGACAGTTTCGACGATAGTGTGTTGACCTACCAAACTAATGAAAGATCACCCTAATAAGGTCCTGTCTAATAGAACATCCTTCCTATATACTCTTCTTCCCACTACCCAGGATAAATTTGTCATAATGATGCTTCTAACTCTCATAAGTCTCACCTCTGGACAATCCTATAACAGCTACCTATCTAGTACTAGAATCCTTCCTCGGGTTCTCTTCAGTTATAAGAGCCAGATCGAAAACTTCACCAAACTTATTTAATCAAAAAATATTGAATTGAGACTTAATCTCACACATAATTCTACCCTGAAAATGTATCACTATAGATGCCTCATCTATGGCTAGCATTGATGTAAATCATTGGATATCTATAAAGTGTCCAACATAATCCATCATGTACATGATCCCTTGGGTCAGATACAGGAACTATTTTACTTCCTCTAATCTCAACATCTCTGGGTAGAAGTGCCCCATGAACCTCTACAAGAAGTAATTCCATAACAAACTATTAGTTTTACCAGTTCGTGCCTGAATGTACCACCAGTGATTTGTTGAACCTCATAGCATATAGGTCACCAACTTGACCATCCTCTCCACAAGAGTATCGAAATTGTAATGTTTTGTCTCAATGAACTTAACAAAGAATTCAACTCCCTCACACCCCCTCTCCAACAAAAGTTAGAGGGTGATGAAACTAAAACTCCCTTCTCAACTCAAACATTATGTTCAAAACCATCTTTTGGCATCTTTCCATTAATTGCATGAAGTGGGAAAATTTATCCTAAAATTCCCCCTTCATATTCAACTGGCACCATTAGTTCCTCGCGTCCCCTACCTGGAAGACTATTCCGAGCCATGTCCCTAGACCATCCCATCAACAAGCATCATGAATGCATATTTTCCACAATGAAAAACACACATATAAGGTATCATACCACAACCTTTTAACATTTACATAAATAAAATGATCAAAATTGGTCACAACAAGTTTTTTTCAAGACAATAACAACTAAGGTGATATCACAACCCTTAACCATCCTACTACAAGGTTTTTGTTATCAAGGGTAAACACACTATCATAATAAAGTTTCTCATTTAGACACCTAATTATTCTCTTTTTTCATCAATTTTAAAACATTTTTCAAATCATCTTAGGCATATGTTTTAATTTTAATCTCACAAACAAGGAAAATAGTTCATGTTCAACAACATACCCACAACCTATTTTCCCATGAGTCCCTAAAATGATATATGTCACAATATCATTAAGTGACTAAAATAATAAATTCTGATTCAAATCTCATTCCATTATTAGACATAAATCAATTATAAAAATTATCATAAATAATAATAATATCACACCATAAGTGAATCACCCAAGGAGAAATAATATTCCACTATAACAGAAAAAAATAAAAACACTACCACCATGGGTACTCAGGTTTTCCCCCATACATGGGATTATAACTCCCATGAACAAGATCATTACCAAGCCATGACTACTCCTAGTCTCATATATACCTTTCCCCAAATAGTAATACAAGATAAAAAGGAATAAAAATCATCTAATACCACTCTGTAACATTTTGAACTGGGAACCATGTGGCAGTGCCCCTAGCCGGTCAGTCACATTACCTCAGACACGCCTCCCCATATGCCAGATGGTACTTACTAGTAGCTAGGTTATAGAAAGTCAGCCATGGGGAGACTATAACCTCTTTTATCAGAGTAAAACACTAGTGGATGTAAATAAGAAATAACATAATTTTATGTAATAATATATAGTACTAATGTCGCAAGATTACCAAAATTATAAACACAATACTCAATTGATAGAGAAACATGCAATACCACTGTAAGTGTCAAAGTGTCCAAATTTCTAAATAAATTAAAGACATTAACGACTCCAAAGAGGATCCCCAACCATGTTTAGTTCCCTCATCTATGTTACATCCCTAATTAGCAATCTAATCTAGGTCCCTTGTCCTTAAACAATCCTACAACAATAAAGTCTATTCGGGTACCAATCAATCAGCTCAAGTAGTGTTTGAGTACAACTGAGTCGGCCACAACCAATGGAGACTAAAACAATTCTAGTCAAAAGATAGTGTATGAAGTTATATAAATAAAAGAACACAATTCATAAATAAATATCTATCACATTATCAATTATTCTTTATTTAATCACATTAACTACAGGGTACCTAGGGATACAAGTACCTCTATACTAGCTTCGGCTCATGCCAGAGCCAGAAGTGTTCCCTAGGTAATATCATATCTTAATAAGTTATTCGTCTCATGTGAGATCTTGAAGTATTCAAAGGTGATATGATACGTTAGTACAAGTTTTGACTCATTCTAGAGTTTGATGTATTATCATGCGAGGCCATATCTTAGAGTTCCCATATAAATTTTCCTTAAATTTATACATAAATGACAAATATACCAATACAAAATTCATAAGTATGATGACCATGTTACCATTATTACTTCTCAATAGAATGGAAATGTTTCCATTTATTTACCCATAAATTTAATTTCCATGCTACAGTTTATATTTCCCATTTGAATGACTGTTTTGAAATTCCTTTTCTCCCAAGTACAATGACCATGTTAACATTTATACTTCCCAATTTAGAATGACCATGTTCACATCCTTTCACTCAAAATTAATTCATAATTAATTATCCACCTCAATTACATTACTAATTAAACATTTAGTTAAATACGTATATACCCTTAATCAACTCCCTAATTAATTAACTACACCAATACCATTATTTAATCCATAAAATAATTAATCAATAAAACAATTCATATCCCATAATTAATTTTTCATAAATTAATTATCTCAATCTAAATCTTAGATATTAATAATTAATTCCAAAAATAATTATCAATGTCATAATATAAAGGCACATAATTAATGCACAATTAATTATCTCAATCTTGGGAGTTCAATATCTCATAATTAATCCTTGAATTAATTTTCAAGATTATAACCCCTAATTATCATAATTAATTTTCCCCAAATTAATCATCCTATAAGACAACTCCTTAGTATCATGATTAATTCCCCAATGATTCACCGATTCCCACAATGCTTTAAAAAGTCTATTAGTCAACCTAATAAACCCAATTTAGGAATTCCATTATCAAAAAATTGTAGAAATTATATATATTTTTTCATACATGCATCAAATCCAAATATATGGGAATTAGATTTTAAACCACCTACCTCAATTCTTTGATGAAATTTCATTCAAAAAAACCCTAAATTAGAGTAGCACATAACGTAGATCAGAGTTCCAGATCTAAATCCTTAAATCAAGATGAACGATATCAAGATCTAATCAATCTAGATATAGATATGAAATCCTGAATATAGATCTCATAAAAATGCATTATATATAAATAAAAAGAAGTTATAATACACCAAAATATCTAGGAAAGATAGAATAATTAATTGGATAGGCATCGAGATGAGATCCACATACTAGGATAAGAGTGGATCTCTGATTCAGGCATTAAGTCATGAAGAACGAATTCCATAAGATGTTGGAACCCATCAAGAATGCTCTTAAATCATCCAAAAGGTATAGTTTTGAGCCAAGGTTTGATGGGGGTGTTTTAGGGGATTTAGGTATTTTAAAATAAATGTTCATTTGAAAATAAACCATGCGCATGGTTTTATGGGATGGGGCACAAAGTTAGTTAAATTGTTTTCAAACCGTACATCCCTCACTGTCCAGGGTCGTATGGTTTCCAAGGTTTGCGTATACGTTTTTCTCTAGTTATGCACCAACCACGCAAATTTTTTTATCTTATTTGTTTCTCAAAACTCCACTAAAACTCAACCCAAGTCATATCTAAAATAAATGGTACTAAAAACAACCAAAATTAAATGAAATTTCTCATGAGAAAAATCTAAAAAAGGTTGGGATCTTACACCATATGCACTAAAATAAAATGGCCTTTGGGAATATTTTTTTATTGTATTATATATTCCATAAAAATGATGAAAGTTTTACATACGTTAAGACTGACTTCTAATAGTTTTTATCATTGTGAAGGTTTATTCAACCTTTTGAAACTGGGATGAGAAGACATTAATGATATCCCTAGGTATATTTCTGAGGATATGTCTAGGTATTTCTCTAAGGATAAGTATAAGGATGAGGTAAATTTTGGGAAAATGTTTTGGAATTTGGGTAAAGGATAGAGTGAGTGGTTTTATAGAAATACATCCATATCATGATGCTAAAAATGGAAGTGGTTCTTTCATAGATGTATATAGAAGTGACAACTTTGACAAGGTGCATCGGGCCTGACTCGAGTGTAACCTGGTACACAACAATGTGCCTTACTACGCACCTAGTTTGACACTCTCAAGGGATTTGATATGGAAATTCACATACTATTTACAAACCATCATTATGTTTTTGAATAATATATGACTGTGAATAACCTAGTATAAACCTATGTCCTCATAGATTAAGGAGGGTTCCATTATTTAGAAATCCTATAATAAGTTAATTTTCATTATTATGTGGTTTTCTATTATGAAAAATAATTGTCACACTATGCATTCTGATTTTAGTCACTTGAGGGTACTAGAAGGAACTATATTATTGTTGAATTTTATAGAGAATTATCTAATTAGAAGTAAAATTGGATGATCATAAGAGTGGAGGATATTGTGATCATTCCTAATTAGTTTTCATGGAACATGATTAACAACATGTATATTAACATACTCTCAAACTCACCATGGTTGTGAATGAAAGAGTTCACATGGAGTTTGGGTAATGGAGACCATAAAGAAAAGAAGATTCAGTTTCCCCTATGTCAATAATGTGGAAAGAATCACCTAAGTCAATTTCCTAGAGGAACAAGATGATTTTTTGACTGTGGAGCAGAAGGACACAAAGGAAGTAACTACGAATGAAAAATGAAGGGTTTGATGAACCAAAAATATTAAAATATTGGCCACCCTTAGATATCATGAATGGTTAAATTATTTATGTGTGGAACTAATGGCCATTATGAAAATTGATACCCCAAGTTGAAATCTCAAGAAGAGAATCAACAAGTTGGAATGAGTAATTGTTATATCATATACGATGATGATACTATAGATAAAATTTTATTAGAAAGGGGTATAATATAATGGGATGAGGTATCCTTGTTATGGTTTAAGGATTAAGTAGAATAATTGAATTAATTATGTATTTGGAAGGAATAATTATGTTATATGAATGGTGAAATATATAAGGACTTTTAATTTTATGTTATGTATTAACAATAATACATCGAATGGTTCCAATGGACTGTGAAAGTGATATAATGGGATGGTGATATCCATTGAAAACACATGATTAAGGGAATTATGACCATTAATTTGTTCCTTATATTAAGATAATGTTGTTTGGATTAATATATGAAATATATTAATAAGTAAATTTGATGGTATTGATTACCTTGGAACTAATAAAGGATTTGTTAAAAAACTGGTCGATGTTATCATGGATGAAGTGTAAAACTTCTTGGATTCATGGAAAATATCCAGTAATATTTGGAATAATTAATGTTGAATATATTTGAAAATGATTTATTGTAATTCCTATTATTACCATGTTTCAAGAGAATACATGATGAAGGTATTCAGATCTTTGGTATGTGGTGACAAATTGGGGATCAATGTTAAGTTGATTTCAAGACCTTATTTAATAAGTTTTGGTTTTCCAGCATTCATAAGGGTTATAAGGTTAACAATTTGTGTAATTTTTAATTTAAAAATCACATGAAGTTTGTGAGATTAACATATTATCTCTCTATAAGTGGATTAATGCACATATGATAACTCGTGATAACCATTTTGGTATGATATAGGGATTGACCTATCATTAAATTTAAGGATCTAATATTATACTAATTCTTTATGAATTAAAAATCCAACTACATTTCTTAAAATAAGACATGAAATTTAAATTTATCATGGAACAAAAAACGGTGACGTTTTCTTGAAATCACACAAGAACATTATTTCATGAAATTCATAGATCTTTTGGAAGATGATCTAGAAATAAAATTATATCCTTATACATTAATTTTAATGAACCAATGTACTTTTAAATCATTATATATTTATGAATTTGTGTCAATAAACTTTCATATTATCATTTAATTGTTTTTTATTGATTTCCATAATGACTCCCTATTAATATTTCCACTTTACTTCTTTGTCCATGTTTTCACTTCCCACATATGATCTCCTATGTGAAAAAATAGTTATATGTTATTTTGGGTGACCAATATGATCCCCAATTTCCATTTTTATAGGAAGTTTCAGTATCCAATTATATTATGTGGGTTTCTATAAGAGGAACTTTCATTTATAAATCCTTTGATAACCGAGATGTATTTGAAGAGAAAATTAATTTTAAGGGGGTGGAATGTATGAACTGGAGATTTTGTGAAATATACTTTTTGAAATTAATTTAATATTTTTTAAATTTTCCATTTCATAAAACAGTAGATATTGTTTTTTATATTAAATAAATATTTTTGGTTTTCTTACACTACACGCAATTATTATATTAACTTGTGAAACACACAACACCGAAATGGCTGGTGTTATACGCAACACTGAGTTTATTTGAAACCAGATTTTATTATTATAATTATTTAAATGAGATAGTTATAACCTATCATTTGAATAAATAAAAATTAATAAAAATTAATATTTTTTAAATATTATTAATAATGGTTTTATATAAAAAATATAGATTGATAATAAAACATGTAATATTATTAAAGTCTTTATATTCTTGAAAATCCTATTATCTCAAATGAACTGTTTTTTTTATGTCCTTTTTTGAATGATAATAAAATTATTTATATATAATACATGATATTTAATTTGATAAAATAAAATCAATTTTTTAATTCAGAATTTCCAAATTATCTTAGGGTGAATTTTAAGGATTTTTCTGAGAAACATCATTTTTGGGTAAATAGTAATAAAATATTGATTTTTATTCCCAACAACCTTTTCAAATTATTTATTTATATATATTAAATATATTTTAATTTACATTATATTTCACAATAGATCTATTTTTCATCTATAAATACAATTTATGTCATTGGAATCTTTTTTATATTGAATTTAGATATAAAATATTGATGAACATTAGTACATTCTAACTTTAAAAACCCGGTTTATCGCCACGTCTGTGGGATTAGCATTATACGTAACATTTTCCAATTTTCTGAGTTTAATTTTGAAATTTTTTTAGTAAAATTTAATTGGTATAATATTTATAGTCTAATAATATCATCAAATGTTTTGTCAAAAATTATTATTGAAAGTGATTAAAATTAATTAGAGTGATTAAAGTAAAATTATGTTTATTAAGTAAATAAACCATAAATTATTGATTTTTGTTGTTTTTGGATGATTTTTTATTTAAAAATGTTGTTTCACCAAACTTGTTTTTAAAAATTTCCAGGTATGTCTCCACGCCCCCCTATAAAAGGCCACCACCTCTTCCCCTTCATCACACATCTCAATACACTTTTTATCACCCATTACATACCCAAAAAGTTCCAAAAAATTCTTCCCCCAACCTAGAAGCCTCACCTCGGGCCGAAATCCATCAAAGGAATCCCTTTGGTGAAAACAAAAATGATTTACCTGGATAAGAGGTAACATCATTCTTCAATCTATTTAGTATTATTTCTCTTGACAATATTTAAATTCTACTTATAAAATTATTATATAACAACAAAATATCCTTAATATAGTGATATAATGTTATATTAAGGGTTTTACTGACACTTACACACACATCCATCTAGTGGTCTATGAAATTATTGTTTATGTATACAAAGAACTACCACCTTAAGAAATGACGTCGTTCATTTTTCTTTCACAATATATCATGATAGTAATTATGAGGGAAAATAAATTTATATATTGTATATATGATATAAAATATTCCTTTTTTGTTCATTAATCATTTTATAACACATACCTTTATACTTTCCATTTTGTGTAAATATGATAACATTGTTTGTGGAAGTGTGGACCACCAACTTCTCAAAGTGATGTGATTCGTTCATGATATACATGGGATACGTAAATTATAGTTTTAATTAAAAATATATGACATAAAAAACATATATATGATATTCATGAAATAATTACCATTCAGAAAATATAATACCTGATTTTCATTGTTACCCTTTTCACACACTAAAAAGTGATGACGTCGTTCGTGGACGTGTGGACTACCGCCCCCATGATGGGATGTGTTTCATTTTACATCACAATAATTATATATATAAGTACATATTATTAAATAAAATGATATTTATTATATAATTATTATTATTTTAATATATATTAATTCTTACCATCTTTCCATAATGATCATTGAAAAATTTTAACGTTACTCATCTGTACGTACCACCTACCATCACCATGATTGTATCATCAGTTAAATTTTCATAACCATATTTCATTATTGGTTTTAAAATTATAATTTATGTATAAATATGATAATTATGAGAAGATTTTTATTATGGATATGTTTTATAAAATATCCCCTTTGACCAAAGTTGCCCTACCAAAGTCATTTTTGAAACATATGCCGAATTTATTCAAAAGACCTTATGTAAAAATAATTGTTTAATTATATATACATATATAAAAAATTATATAAATTTAAGTAAAATTAATAATATTCAACAAAAATTTTATTAATGAATTAAATAATTAATAATTTTATTATTCAAGAATATAATGACACACATGACAAGTCGAACTCAAGATTAGGGAATTTTACCTCACTTTTATTTCCATAAGATACTTTTCCTATTCACCAATAACTTATTTTATTTGGTTTATACACTTCCCTATGGCTTGAAATATCATTAATTTAATTTATTTAAGGTTACTAAATGATTTAATTTGATGTTATTATTTCATGGGAATCAATATTATAAAGTAACTAAAGTATTAAGGTTTTTCTGGTCTCAATTTTATTTTTTGTGGGACCCAAGCCATGTTAACCTCATATTTTTTATATGTGGTCTGTATAATTCCAATATATGCGGTATATTTCTCTAATAAATAAATTTATGGGTATTTATAAATCTGTTTGATGACATTTATTTTATGGGGTTTAGTTTTAAAAAGTCATAAAATTGGAAAATTAAATTTATCTCAATTTTCATTCATTATGACACATGCCATAATATGCAACTATTTTTTTCTATTAGGTGTATATACTAGATTAAAAATATTCAATAATTAATATTATTATTTTTATATTTTTTTAATCATCATGAAATTTTATTTTTTTAAAATCGTAGTATAATTCATTGTTACTAAGTGGTATAAGTTTATGGAAACTATCTCATCTTTTATCGAGGTAGTTTATGATTAAGATTATGTTGATGAACTCTTATGATAAATTTTCAAAGAGAACACATGAATTTTGTTCTCCTATGTATGTTCAGGTTATCTCCATGTATGGGTACTGTTTTTCCACTATTGTTTACATAAGATTATTAAGAATGTGTTTTTTAAAAAGTCATACGTTTCCTTTCTCTTTGGTCAAAAATATTTGTTAATTTAAAACCATTTTTTAAAAGGTTCTGTATTTTTTCAATAATTATTCATAATGTTACAAATTATTTTCAAATAAATGGTTTTCAAAAAAATTATAAACTTTCTTTGGATGTTTACAATAAATTTTCATAGAAATTGGTTTCAAATTTTTTTCAAGTTTTCTTTATATGTATTTAGAGTGATTCAACGGAAAATAGTTTTAAGATTTTTTTGAATATTATTTAATATATTTTTATTGATTAAAATTGTAATTTTTTTTTCAAGAATCTATTTTATGTTTTCATGAAAAATGTATTTCAAAATGTTTTTAATCTTGTTTCATCTTTTTTAATTAAATTGGTTTTCAAAATGATTTCAATCTTCTTTTTAGGATTTCAAGGAGAACCATTTTAAAAAAACTATTAAGATTATTATATATGTTTTCTAGGAAAAATATTTGCAATATGATTTCAAGATAATTTTATAGGTTTTGAAGGAAATTGTTTTGAAAATTATTTCAAGTGTTGTTTCTATGTTTTCAAAGTATTTTCCTTGAAAATGTTTTTCTTATTTTTTATGTATTAAAAATAATTTATCAAAGAAGAAAGAATATTTTCCTCAAGAAATGTTTTTGAGAGATATTTTAAAATTATTCTCCCTCTACGATGACATCTATCTATGATAGTAATGTATTCTTGAAAAATGAACTAATGGTTCCATTATTATTATTTGTCTGAATTGTTTTTGTTTTAATGGCATGATATCTATGAAACCGATTTCTCTTTCATGGGAAATATTTTCATGAAACAAATTTATATTTTATGGGTTATATGTCTATGAAAACCATTTCCATATTAGTCTAGATGAGTACATTTAGTCATGGGACAAGCTGGCCTTTGAGTTTGAAGATTTGATAATCGATGAACCAATCACTCAGGTATCCTCCATATCCTGGAAATTGATTACAATGATTAATTATGGTAAACTAAAATTGATCTCAATTTATATGGTATCTCATTTTGTGATTTATTTTTTTGGTTTCTCACCTTTCCTTGAAAGTTTTTGGATTGGATTTCATGGTAGTGTTTTTTTTGTGGACCTACGGTTCATGGTTTAAGGGACTATCCCAGTTCTCCTTCAAGGGGAAGCTCCAGAAGAGGTTCAAAGTAGAGGGATTCTGCCTAATAATTTATCTTCATATTTGGATGTTCGAGAGTGTATGGCATCTTCCATCAGTTCCATGACCATGCATTCTTGCACAGGACTTCTTGCTGAGCACTAAAGAGAAGGTGAAACTGATATTAATGCTTTTTATGATGGGGAGGGTATTTCATTTGTTTTCTCAATCTTGGGTGAGCCTTGAGATTTAGAGACATGGAGTTTTTATTTCTTTTAGTCATTTATGCATTGTTGTGTTCCCCATACCCCAAAAATGGGGCTTATGCTTTATGAAAAAATTAATTTTCAGTTGGTCAGTTTTACCTTTTCAAAAAAATGATCTAAAGCTTCCATTCATTTTATTTGTCTTTATAGTTTTTTAATGGAATGATGTCAATCAAAAAATGTATCTATTTTATGGGTTATTAGTTTATGAAATCCATTCCTATTTTATGTGTTATATGTTTATGAATACAGTTCCCATATCATGAGTTCTATCAATATGAAGCCTAGTTTTTTCCTTGTGTTTTGCTTTGATGAAATGATTTTGAAACCTATCTTTTTTACATAGGTAAAGATATGACAATAGGGTTTTCAAATCCATTTCAATACATGGGTTATAATAGAATGTTTATGAAATTCATGTGTTTTTATGGTTTATGACATGAGGGATGTTTTCTTATCGTGTGGAACATGTATGGTGTGTCCTAACTTCTAGGTACAACCACTATGAATATGGAAGTTGGAGAAACCTGATCCACTATGGGAAAATAGGGAAACCGAATACACTATGGAAAGATGGGTAAAACATATCCCATACAAGGAAAGGAATATTACTGGGGATTGTGATGTGTCCCAACCAATAGGTGTAGTCCATTTAAAGTTCCCTAATAAGTTCTATAAATGTGTCTTGACTTATAAGGAATAATTTGACATGTTTATGTGTATTCCATATTTCAATGAATTAATTCCATGTTATTATTTCATGAATTATTATCATTAATACATTATGATTCATGCCTTATTATTTACTAATATTTATGATATGATTCAGGTTTAGGATGTTTGACATGAATGGTATGACATTGGAATTTTATGATCACATTATCACACCCTTATTCTCATGTTTATGATAACATAATAACCTATTTACCCTTACTTAGCATACGATCTCACCCATATTTTTGTTTCATTTCATATGATATTAAGTTATATTTTACGTATGACATATATAAAAGAGGTTCTAGTATCGAAAAACATAGTGGGAGATAATGTATCTCACTCATATACCTTTTTTTACATTTTCATGATTCCAAAGTCACTAAACTAACACGGTATTGGGGGATCTATTTTTTTAATATAATAAATATTCTAAAAAAATTATGTAATGTCTATGCACGTCATGATTGGTTTGAAATAATAATAATTTCTTGGGATGTTATATTCCTTTATACACTTGGTGTTGTGTGTCACATATGCTATTGAATAAAATATTATTATTTTAGAATTTTGGGGTATTCCAAGAAATTATCTCTATAAATTGAGATATTATCCAGAGTCTTTTCGTTGTGAATAATAAATATATTTTTTAAATTATATAAGTTGAAATATATATGTAGGGTTTAATTTTATACAATAGCACAACGAAACATTATCTAATATCCTCTATAAGTTATTATCCATGTTTAAAAATAATAATAATTTTATTATATTTATTGACATGCACATATTTAAATAATTTTTTTAAATAAGTAATTTAATATTTATTTAACTGATATTTAAAAATATTTACCATACCTTTCAGTCACTTAACTCAGCCCAAAAATCCTTCTTATTATCTATCAAACATCGAATAATTTTTTTATAAAAATTTTTGTTCATTAATTAAATAAATGTATAATTTTTTTACTACAATACAGAATAAATAAATATATTTTTTAAATAGAAACCACAACCCCCGATAAATATTTATTTTAATGTTCAATTTACTAAATACATTTTTATAGTGTTCTATTCACAAATCTAGTGAGTAAATAAGAATTTAATTATTATCTTGTGAATTATAAAGTTCTATAAATTTAATCACATATTGTAAACTTGAATATATTGTGATTGAATTTATGAAATAAATGTCAACAAAAAATATTATTCAAGAATAAAAGAATGAAGTTTATTACTAATATTAAATTCCATTAAATTTAATGTTATTTTGGATATACATAGTGTGACACCCTCTAGGAATTTTAAAGTTCCATTATCGTTCTGAAGGTTTTCTTTTTGTTATAATTTTTTTAGAAGAATGTTCTTACGATAAGTAGTAACCTTTTTTGGAGAACCATGTTTAGATGATTTTATAAATTCTATAAAAGTTTGGGTTTAAACGTACCTAATTATTCCTAAAGGTGGTGTGCATAATTATGTGGAGGACCTTGATGTTGATATAAGGTGACAAAAACATATTTATATAGGTCATAAGGATAAAAACATCTGAAAAAAATGAACAATTATATTTTTACTAGAGTGTGACATAAAAATTTAATCTAGTGATACATGAACCCTTCTATAATATTCATAAACATCCCATTATTAGAACAGTAATAATGCTTCAATGTTATTTGGTATGTTATTATGTTTTTTAGAAGAAACATTTATGTTTAATATCCCAAAAAATAAATGATGGTAAATATATGATATAACTAAAAGATTTAGTACTATAATACCAAATAATGAGTTGAATAAAATCAGAAGCTTCACTCCAAAGCTTGAACAATTATTAGATAGATGTATATGTTTATTGAATGCTTAGAAATCATATCTGATCTTGTAGAAGAACTAATGGCTTTAATTGATTTATAAATATAAAAACAGTTGAAGAAATAAATTTTATTGATAGATTTATATGGATGTTAGATTATCGGAATATACTTATTGAAGATAGACAACAATTTTGAGGTCACAACCATTTTGTTGATATTGAGATGGATGATCAAAGATTCAAAGCTCATGATGGAATGGTTTTAATTAAAGACATAGTTTTTTAAGAGTCATGAAGGTTGTTGATACCATATAGTTTAGGAGTATTGTGTACATCAATTCAACAAATCTGAATACTATTTTAAAGAATTTTAAAGAAGAATTGGGTTTGGAATAATTTCATATTGAATCTAGAACTCATAGGACAAATCATATTATATCTATTTATATAAAGGTGTTCCTCATTCATTGAGTGGTTGTTAATTATTCAGTTATTTTTTATGGAAGAATATTATTTAGAGAACAAAAAAAATTCTCTAGAGGATGCATTGGGATGAAGATGGAGATCTCTTGGTTGAGGAGACGGGAAGTTATTGAATTGAAAGATACATGTTCCATATGTCTAGGTTCCAGATATTATGGTTTTTGAGGAGAATATGTTTTTCCATTTATAGGGATATAAGGAAAACAATTGACCTATAAATAGTGGGAAATAATATAATGATCTTTTAAGAATATATTTGTGTTAAATTCATTTTTTGGTTAAGGCTCATCCATTCCCAAACCACAATAATTTACTACTGGAAATTTGGGTTATAGAAATTGAGATATAGATATGTTCAGGAATAATATTATCTATCGGTTGAATATATTGATGCCAAAAAAATTACCATATCTATTGGTAGGCTTTAGATATTTCCAGGCTCAATCGTGGCTCTAGGTTTTCTAACACTATTATAGGAGAACAATTTCCTGAGGGTAGGGGGTGGGAACGAATCTATAACCCCATGTATGGTCTGGTCATGTGTATAGATAACATATGGTTCAATAGGCCACAAAATTTTAATATTAAATCTATTTTATTACTTATTAATATTTACTAATTAGATATTATAATTTTTCATTAACTATATAAATATTATGTAATTTTTTAATCAAATGGTAATAGTTTTATTATTACTATATCTGTTTACATATATTATATGGTTTTATTTAAAATATATACTTCCAAATATTAGAATTTATTTATAATATAAACATCATTTTTATATAATAAATTCAAAATCATCATAGAGTGATATTTTCTTTAATTTTCTAAAAACTATTATTTTTATGTGAATTGTGGAAAATATGAATTTTTAAGAAAATAATATTTTTTTGATTCATATACATTGAAAAATAATATTTTGGATTAGCTTTAAAATTAGGATATTTTATTTTTATTAAATATAATCAAATAAATTTTATGGGAATTAATATTATACTTTAGTTTTTTATTAAATCATTTTTAATGTTAAAACTATTTTTTCTAAAAACCAAGTTTTCTTCGCATTTTATGGGTTTCATTTAAATTTAATTTGTTCCAATTATATAAATTAAATTTGATAAAATTGAATCCATATTTTTAATAATCATTTAAACATTTTAGTAAGGCCAATTACATTTTTCTTCTTTAGGAATTGTGTCATTGGAAAAAAAACTTATTTACCACTATAAGAGTTTAAATGAGTTAAAAAGGTTAAAACTAAAAATAAAAGAGTTACATGAACTTAAGTATCTATATAAATACTATTGGATTGAAATAATTAAACCCAATATCATATAATATTCTCATATTATCCATTTTAGAGATATTTTTCTTGAGTATTATCTTAATATATTTTAAACTATGGAAAAATTCCACATGTGTCGTCTCCCCATTTATTAATGGGACTTTCCTATTATAATTTCTCCACACTAAAAGAGACACATATATCAGAAAATAACTTCACAAATACCATCATAAAATATATCCATTTGTCTTATATATTCTTTTTTGATCAGAATACCCACTTTAGGATGCCGAAGGTGTAAACCTAAGGAGGTTTTCTGAAGAAGAGGTGAATCACAAAACTAAATGTTTTTTATTTATTATTTTATTATCTTCAAACCTATATTAAAAATTAAAATAAAATAAAATAAGTATATCCCAAATACTGAGATATTATTATGTTAATTTGATAAATTTTATCCCCTCCCCCTTTATCAATTTATATATGAAACCATTGTTTGTGAGTATAGTGGACTACCTTCTCACGAACCAATGCAATTTGTTTTCCATCACTTCCTACCATGGTTGCTTATAAAAATTTATTTAATGTATATGTATGAAAAAATTGAAATAATTATCATTATTTAACGATTATAAATCATCTATTTTCTTATCATTCCATCCATTAAAAAATGATAACATTGTTCATGCATTTATGTGGATTACCACCTCTATGAAGTGACATGATTTTTTTTCATCTCTAACACACATAGATGTTTTATATAAGTGTATTTAAATATATTAAATTTTTTATATGATATGATAATTATTTTTTAAAAGTAAAATTATACTTACCTTCTTTCCCTTATGTTATTTTAAAAATTGAAATGTTACTCCAGCATATTTACTAAAAATTATTTCCTTGATTGTAGAATTACACATTTTTCATAACCATATTACATAGCTTGTTATATAAGTATAATTAATATATAAAAAATGAAAATCATATCATTTATAGGGGTTTTAAATGATATAATCATGATTAAATCGTCCAATTTCAATATACTAAAGTAATTTTGGACTTATAATCCAAAAATTCTAAAAACATTTTAGTTAAAAATAATCAATTAAGTAATTATGTATATCCTGGATACTAGTGAAAAAATAATAATAAACATTAATTTTTTTTAAAAAAGTAAATAATTAACTTAATTTTCTTATTTAGCAAGATAATGAATGTACGTGACAAGATGGAATCGAGGTAGAGGACACTTTACTATAAAAACAATGTATAATGATTTATTTTCTAATATTTTCTTCTATATCTATAATCATAAAATTAGTTTATAGATGTTTTTATATGGAAACAAATGAATTATAATGGAACTTTTATGACACTTTTTATTTCCATTCCAAGGTCTTCAGAATCATAAAATATATTTTCAGTACAACATTAGAATTTATTTACGAAAGGGGTAAATGGAAAATTCTATTTGAAAAAATATTACATCAATGAATTTTCCTTTCTCCATAATAATTATTTCATGTTTATATTCCTTTATAAGGTTCTATGTTTCCATCAAAAAATAACCCTCCTACCCATTATTATGGGTACTTTAGTTTTAAAATTTTCTTTTTAATGGAAATGGATATATCTATATTCGAATTAGTTTTACTAATATTTTCAAAATGATGTTTTGATTTTAATTTTTATGAATGAAATTAAATATTTTACGTGATTGATACATGTTATGTTCCTTCAACATTGTTTAGGATGATATATGAGCCTGATATAACTCTCCAACTATAACAGTGATTCACTTTATTTCATATTTAAAAATGATTTATTACATAAAATTTCACTTAATACAACTCATAATATTGAGAGGTCTAGTGTATTTGGGTCATAAGAACATTATATAACAACATAAATCGTGAAATAAAACATTATTATTGAGAACTTCTTTTACATGAGCACAATATTCCATCACACTTAAAATTGCATGAGATATCCTAAGGAAACAAATAATAAAGGGGTGATTTATAAAGCCCAGTAAGGGAATAAACATGGCATAACATGATAAAGATAATACAAGTTAGTCAATAGGTATATCATTAGAGCACAAAAGAAATATTAAGGCATGAGAAATCATGATATTCATAACATGGAAATGTGGAAACAACTAAAAACACTACATCTATAACATAAAGGAATAAAAAAAACCCATGTCCCAACAATGTGGAAAAATCCCTACAAAAGAATCAGGTAAATCCATATCCCAAAATGATGAATCATGATACTAAGAAGTATACTATGAATTGGAGAACTATCAGTGAATGCCCTTCATAATCATTTAAATCTCATGTTTAAGTGTTCCACAAAAATTATATAACATGGATTAATTGAAAATAATTTCTTATTCTAGGTTCGAGGAATGTGGAATACATACATGTAAGTCCTCAATCATAAAATTTATGTTCATAAAGGTGAATAACCTTGATAGAGTAATGAGTACGTTATTCACTACATGATCATTATTGCATTGAAAATCATGGTGAAATTTCGAGAGCACAACAACATAGTATGTAAATACATTAAATGGGTTGATGAGATAGAATGAGGTATCTAATCATTTATACATGAAATTAAAATTAATTTTATAATGGAAAATAATTTCCCAAAATGTGAAATTTAATTTAGATGCATAATCTAAAAGAATGCTTGAATGGAAATGAGAAGAGAGAAATCCCTTACAGAATTTTGACATAGTAACGGGTGGGCTTAAAGGGTCATAGGGAGGGTATTAATTTGAGTGAAAGGAATATCCCACAATTTATGAATCAAATTTATATTAAGGAGGTATGGGAAAAAATTTCTATATTAGGAAAATTGAAATTTAAATGCATGGTATAAAAGAGCTTCTTGAAGAAAAAGGTGAGAGGGAGATCCCCTACTTGGATGTGAGATCCCAAAGGGTTTAGAGAGGATTATTAGGTGCTTGGGGAGCCTTGTGTGTAATATATGGATTAGGGGTTAAGTGGGTTTTAAATCTTCAAAGATATTGAGTGAAGTGGAAATGGTTCTTGGGTGGGTTTATAAAGCAAAGGTGGGGGAATTCTTAATTATTTTGTTTCTGGACACTACACAGTAAAATATTCAAAACCACAAATTGTCCCATGATTTTTCCAATGGTTTCTATGAAATGGGAGTGGTATACATTATTTTATAAGGATAACGACAATGTTATTAAAATATTTCTGATTCTTATGTGGAGGTCTGTCACACCTTCAATTAAATGATTTTAAAATCTTAAAATATTTTATATGTCTTAGAGGATTCACTATGGAATTATAAAATAAATCAAATAAACTTCTAATTATATTATATTAAAGGAAAAATTATATTTTCCTGGATATAAGTTTATAGTATTTTATTACATCACTATTGGGTCATTATGAAGTCATAAAACACATTATATATTTATACACTATATATTTTTTACCCAGAAACACGACTGTCTCTGAAAATAATGAAACATTAACCGTTGGATAATTATGAACTCATAATTAAAAAATAGTATTCATTATATATAAATAATTTTCGAGGTATGTGAATTTTAAATTTTAAAATAAAAATAAACATTTAGTGAAAATGGAAGTGTTTTGACAAAAATTGTTTTCAAAACCTAATAAAAATTTCATTTCAAATTATATGATCATTTATATTTAATAAAATTAATTTAATAATAATATTTTATTAAAATATTATTTAATTCAAATATCGATTAACTCATTAAAATATATTTCTTAATTTAATTTGAATATTAACCAAAAATACCAGTAGTGCTTTAAAAAGCATTTACAAAGTAAAAAATAATAGATTGAAATTATAATCATTATTATATACAAAAATAATGCAAATAATCATAATGTTAGGGTCTTGTTACATATCCCTTTATTACACTAGCATATGCCTTAAGAGTAAGATGTGTGGTGGTGGGGCTATTCAATGAACATGGATTGCGCCATGATCTCAATCATCTTGAACTTCTCCCATAAACAGTTTCGATCATGCTAAAGTTGTCAGATCTCAGCTTGGGATTTTTATGGGGAAACCCCTATAAATACTATCACCCTTGGAATCTCCGATAAATGGAATTCATAGGGTATGGTCCTATGGGTTCAGCCTATCACTTCATTTGCTTGTGCCAAAAGGACTTTTTAAAACCCTATATTTATACAATCCATGTTATCACTACTCAACAACTATATTATCAATGGTAAGGATAATTAATAGTTATTTAAATCTAATTGAATATAATAAAACCAAAATGAGTTCATGGGTTTTATATATCCATAAAGAATTTTATTAAAAAAATGGAATTTGTTTCATAAATTTTCAGGTTGTTACAGCCTCCCCATTAAGAAATTTTACCCTCAAAATTTACATTTCCCAAACTAAAACAGACGAGGGTAACTCTACCTCAACACTTCCACTGGTCTCCACGTTGGTTCTTCCAACATTTTGATTCTACACAACACATTGAAAAGGGACATTATCTTATTTCATAGAACATTTTCCTTATGATCTAAGATCTTCACCAACTTACCCTCATAGTAAAGGTCATTCTCTAATGGTACCAACTCTGGATTGAGTACATGTGATGTCTTAGGTATGTACTTCCTCAAGAACGATACATGAACTATATCATGTACTTGAGACTGGTTTTGTGGGGTGTTAGTTAATAGGTCACTTCTGGGATGTGATAAGGGATCTCAAAAGGGACAATTTACCTTGGACTAAGCATTACCTTCTTACCAAATCTTATAAAACTCTTCCATGGTGATATACAGAGGAATACCATGTCTCCAAAATCAAACTCTAGGTCTTATCGATGACTGTCAGCATAGATTTTCTGTTGACTCAGGGCATATTTGAGGTGCTATTGGATGGTCATAAAATTATCCACCATATCTAAAAACATTTTTAGACATATATGTTTTCATTCCCCAAATTCATCCAGACATTTCGGTGTTCTACACCTATTTCCATAAAGGGCTTCATAAGGAGCCATTTGGATGCTTGGGTGGAAACTGTTGTTGTAATAGAACTCAACCAATGGAAGATTATTGTCCCATAAACATTTTAAGTCCATTGATAATTCTCTCAACATATCCTCAAGTGTCTGAATAGTCTTTTTAGATTTTCCATAAGTTCAAGGGTGACATGACATAATGAAATTAAACTCAGTGATCAGAGTGTATTGGAGACTCCTCCAAAACGTAGAGGTGAATCTTGGATCTTGATCAGACATAATCGAGAGTGGTACTCTATATAGCCTTACCACATCACTGATGTATAACAATATGAGTTGATCCCATGATAAATCAACTCAAATCACAATGAAGTGTACAATATTTGTAAGATGACCCATAACAACCAAGATAACATTATTTCCTTGGGATGTCATTGGAAGTCTAGTGAAAAAGTCCATGATGATGTTTTCCCATTTTCAAGTTGTTATGGGTAGTAGTTCCATCATCCCATTATGCTACTTCCTCTTAGCGTGCACTTATTGATATACCAGGCACTTTGATGTATATTTAAAGATATCCTTCGTCATGTTATCCAACCAATAGTGCTATTTGAGATCTTGATTCATCTTTGTGTTTCCTCGGTGAATAGAGAAATTCAAACTATGTGCATCATCAAGAAGATATTTCTTTAACATCGGATTTGAAAGAATACATATTCTTGACCCAAATCTCACAATCAATTATTAATTAACATTGATGTCAATGGATTTACTTTTTTTTTTATATTTTCCACTATCTTCTAAATTCCTATATCATATTTTTGATCATCCATTAACATTTCCAATAGAAAAGGTTAAGAAATAATTTGTGAAATGATTAATGATGTTACATTCTTTAGGATCTCCATTTCCATCTTAATTAAATGTAAGAATATTGGATCCTTTTCAATTCTCATAAATGATATAATTACTGGGTCCTTTATACATATATCATCCACCACATTGTTTGATTTTATAGGGTGATAACAGACTGAGTATTCATAATCCTTGATGAGACATAACCATCTTTCTTAGCACATATTCTACTCATTCTATGTGAATATATATTTGAGAAAAATTTTATCTGTATATATTTAACACTTATCCCCAAAGAGATAATTCCACTATACTTTCAATACAAAGATCACAGCCTCCAACTCCATATCATGCGTGGGATTGTTTTACTCATGAAATTTCAACTGCCTTGAGGCATAGGGACGGAGTTTTTCATTTTTCCTAAAATTCCACAAAAGTAAGAAATATATTATTTTCTTGAAGAACATTCCCACAAACATCAACATGTGATACAATAATCATAGTTGTTTTCCCAAATGATTTAATATCATTTTAGTTGGGGAAGAAAAGTTCTTAGAAAACATAAATTATATACTTATAGGACATAATGTTGAAATACATTACGACATACACTATTTTGAATTAGTGGTTACATATAATTCATTCATCATTATGAATATTAGCATATGAAACTCTATGGTCCCTTGATCATGATGATTATTGATTTTCATCATGCTTCTCATCCCATAAAATAGAGAATTGTCTTGGGTGATGCCCAACTTATTCACAATTTGGAAATAGAACTTTGTAGGTTTCCTTATATTGATCATTGTTTCCATCAATAAAAACATACATTTTTCATCGAAATTGGACACATTGTGCCCTATCTTTCTACGCATAAAATATGTCCCAGTCCCTTTGTGACATTTCACATAGTAACTCTTTCCACACTTGTTGCAAGCAGGAAAGTTGGACTTCCTTCCATTATCACTATAATCAAATGGAATTTCGTGAGATTTCATCTTACCCTTCATTGATCTCATTTTTCCATTCAACAAAGTTCCAATTGTTAATCGTGATTTTTGATTGTTGGTTTGGTGAAATCATGATATGCCCCACTTGATCTCCCAACTAGAAGAGAATATCATTGAGGAAATAATCACATTTCCCTTCACATTAGTTGTTAACCTGATTCATCCTAATACTGTTCATTGTTACAAATAAAAAGAAAATGAAGGGTAATTATTTTAAACTATTAGTCACATAAAGGGTAATACAATGTCATTAAAGGAATGACTTATAAATTACATTTACCTCCTTAACTTATGGATTTATAGGCTTTGATCTACATTATCCATAGTCTACTTCCAAATGTATATTTTTATGGTATTTTTTCCCATAATAATGGGTCGTACTAATCTAATGAATTTCAAAAAGAATATCCACCACATGTTTTAACTAAGAGTGTAGCAAGACCCATTTTTGTGCACCTGTTCTCATTATTTTCTTGATCAAAGTTGTATTTTTAGGTTTTACCACTAGATGAATCTATGATAGAGCCACCTATACAATGTCACATCCAGACATGGATGTATTTGGTAAATAAAACACTTACTACATACTCACCAAAATTTAGGGACTCTTTTACTATACTTAGTATTATGCCTAAGTCTTTCACTAGAGTTTTATGATCCAAATCACAAAAATAACTAAACCTATCCTCTGATACCAACTATTAGACCCCTTCTCTTTATTTAATATTTAAACATGATTTATTACATAAACAAGAATGTAATAAAACTTAGAAGATTAAGAGGTCTAGTGACATTGGTGATTAAGAACATTACATAACAACATGAAACATTTAATAAATTATCTTTATTGAAAACTTCTTTTACATGAGCACCATATACCTTCGTCTATAATAATGCATGGGATATCCTGCGGGAAGAAATAAGAAAGTGTTGAGATATAAAGCCCAATAAGGGAATAAAAAAGGAATAAAATTAATAATATAATGAAACTTATTCCATAGGCACACCAATTGAGTGAAAAATAAACATAAAGGCAAGATAAAGCATGATATTCATGGCATGGAAATATGAAAACAACTTAAAACACTACATCATTAACACAAAGGAATAAAGTAAAGCCCTATTCTATCATGGTGTAAAAATTCCTATAAATTAATAAGGTAACACCCCAAGCTTCCACGGAACGCTTCCCTTTGAATAATTCAATAGCTTGCATTGTACGCAACTTCGAGTTCTAACACACACAACAACCAATCAAACTAGCCGTTATGAATAGTAATACCTAATTTTTGAAATTTTATAAATTTTATATTTCAAAATGGACTTAATTTTGAGATTCTGAATATTGAAATTATCCTAGGGTTATTTTTTTGGTAATTTTCTGAAAATGTTCAATTTTTGATGAATAGTGAAAAAACACTGAGTTATAGTTTAAAACCAAATTTTGTATTTAAAAATTTTTTTATTTAATTTTATGTCAAAATTGATACATAATACCTATATAAGTTAAATTTAATCCATTGGAGTAAGTTTATAACAATTTTAGATATATCAAAATTTTATTGAACTTTTTACCGTCTTTTACCCATCTCGTCGGAGAATTTGGAAATTCACATAAAACTTAATTTTACCGCTTCTGTGAGTGGAAGTTAGAAAAACCGAGACACACGGTTAATATCAAGGAGTATAATTTGGTTCAATAAGATAAAAATAATTTTTGGTGAATAGTAACTTTTTTACTTTTATTTACCACGGTTAAAAGTAAATAGGGTAATTAAGGGTAAAATGATTTTATTATTACCCTAACACATGTCCTAATTCTATTGGATTAGTATAATTCGAAAAAAAAAACAACCTTAGGAATTAAATATGAACCTCTTTGGTTCAATTATATTATATTAGGACATTTATTATTATTTAATTCAAAGAATAGTTAAAAGAGATAAAATAAAAGTTAAATAACTAAAACATTTTTAATATAGGGTTATACATAAGATAAATTCGATTATAAATATTCACTAGAAAGATAAAAATAATTCCTACGTAATGGTATGTTATTTAAAATTTTTAGACTTTAAATAATTTAATTTATTTATGAAACAATGGTGATGCATTAATTAACTAATTAATGAAATATTAAATTAATAGATATTATAAATATAACAATAAATGTAATTATAGACTTTTTATGAATTAAAATATTTTTCTATGTTAATATAACATATTAGGGTTGGTTAGATGAATTTTTTTCGAAGTAATAATGCTGTTATAAATTTAGAAAAAAACCAAATAGTGTAAAAATTGAGATAAAAGAGTTTTTAAAACAATTATTATATTATTAATTGATATTATATTCCTAAAAATATAAGGATCGGCCAAATGACATAGATAAGGTTATATATATTAATAATTAACCACTTGGTGTTCACTTGTCTTGTTATAGTATGTTTATTAACCATATAATATAAAAATACAAAGAGACATGGTAAATGTCAAACTGCTTAACTAAGAGTTAAATACCAATGATAAGGTTAATATAGTGACCCAAACCTGTCTTAAATCTATTGTTTGTAAGGATTTCGACCCATCCCCACCTTAGCCTCTAAATGAGTCTCTTTGGAGCCATTATAAACCAAATATGAATTTATTATAAAATAATATTTTATGCTTTTCCTAAGGTGCCCCTCACCCCTCTTATAAAAGGGCACTCCCCCTTCTCTCACATTCATACATTCAATGCCTTTTGGCACAACCAATACCAAACCAAATATTCTCTCAACTCCCCTCACTTCAACACAGAGGCCTTATTTTGATCATAAATCCAACCTAAAGAGCCCTTTTGATCAAATCAAAAGGAAGAACCCGAAGAAGAGGTAATGTTTTCACCACCCTCTTTCAAGTTCCTTTCTACTTCCCCTTATACTTTCATTGTTACTTCCATTCTAAAATAATAACTCCAATATATTCTATATAATTTTATGTTTTTATAAATATGTTACAACCATTTTTAGTATTATATCCATCCTTTGAATGACATGTCACCATACGTGCATACGTACGACTTACCCTCTCCACGTCGTGGTGTAATTATTATTCAAAACATTATTATTTGGATTGGTATGATAATGATGTGTAATTGACGTAAATAATAAATATAACATTATAATGATTCAGTATATATTACATACCATCCAATTATATACAATTTTAATATCAAAAGAATGATATTATCGCTCATGCGTACGTACGGACTACCGTCTCCAGGAATGTGATGAGATTCATTCCCCATATTATCCATTCAAGACTAATTCTTATTTGAGGATTTAAAATAATTTTTAAGTACTTGATATCATTCTGTATATGAATAAGATAAAACCTATCCATAAAAAATATGGCTTACATAACAAAAAAAAAATAAAACGAGTAAGTTAACACCTGAAACGATGATAATACTAAGATATTATTAACAAAGCAATGTTAAAAGATCATATATGATACCATAGTAATGTATATGATTCTTTTATAATTTAATATCAATTGTTTCACCATTATACATGAGTTTAACCTACCCTAGACCAAGGAAAATTACCAGGTAAGGGTTAATTAAACAATCTCTTCATTATTTGAGATTGTTTATGCGTAATTATCTAATGGGAACTCTTTATCATCCACATCCATGTTTCTTAAAAATTTCATTTCAAATCATTCTTACTATTTTATAGAATATGGGTTAAACACATTTATACCCTTGTTTTAATTTTTAGAAGATGTTTATAAAGGAATCTTTCCTTCGTTTTCCAAATAAGGTCCTTTTTAAACTTTTCGACAAAATTATGGTAAGAATGTCTTTTTTTAACTTATACGGAGGGTGCAGCTATTTTCCACTATTATAAAATTGTAAAATATTCCCTTACAAGATTATAAGAATATTTTCAAAGTAAATGTTTTATTTTATAATTATGTGGCTTTTAAATGATTAAAAAAAAGAGATATTTCTCTCAAATAGTTTGGATTTCATCTATGTCAACAACCTTTGATGGATTTTAATCTTATTTGATTTTGATTTATTATGATACAAAAATTTCATATAGTATTGAAGGTTTTGTGATATGTTTGATTGTGGATGTGTTATTTTTATACCATTCATGGTTTATGGATAGTGTATTGGCATTTCATATGCTAGTTTTAATAATAATGTTTATGTTATGTTTAAACATATTCATATGAGGAATGAATTGGACCTAATAAGTGACGAGTGGAGCCCGTTAAAGCTCCGTGATGCATCGGTAGGTCTCATGAGACAAAATAGTGTCTTGGCACAAGGTCTTGAAAAAAATTTATTTGTAGTCTTGGCACAAGGCCTTGACTATGTGGTTATGAAAGTCTTGCACTATGCATTCCATCATTATGAAAGTGGTTATTGATATTGCATGTGATTATTCGACTAGTAGAATATCCATGTGAATAAGTAAATGACATTATTTCAATTTAGTTCTACCATATTATGCCGAAGTTCATGTTTAAAAGGATTTTGTTTTAGTTATACATTGCCTTAAATGTTTATGCCTATTTTTTAATGTTTCCTCTACATTGTTATCCTTACTGGGCATCTGAGCTCACTACTTTCTATGTTTTATTTTTCCCAGGATGTAAAGAAGTATTTCATGAATGACCTGCAGGGATTGTATGAGAGGATTTTAGTGTGGTCTATGAAGACAGTATTTTGTTGTAGTTTTTCACTTTATGATGTAATGTAAACTTTATGAATGTATCTAGTGATTCCAAGGCTAATAAATTAATCGGCCTTTCGAGACTTGATCTTTTGTGATCATGCCAATGTTAGGTAATAATTCACCGACTCTAGGTAACTGGGGTCTGGGCGTTACAGTTGGTATCAGAAGAAGTTTAGTACAAACCTTGGAAACTAGATTTATATAAATTCTGATTAGAGAAAATATACCTAAGATGATCTTTGAGGATTAGTATAGAAGAAATTCCTAGAATTTTGGTATTGTAGAGATTTTGTGAGTTTTCCAAGAAATACAACCCTATCTGGATATGAGCATGTAGAGGCCTCTCTGGCACAGATTTACCTTGGGGTAAAACCCAAAAACACCGCTTTGAGCTAGACTCGAATGGGAACTAGTACACGACAACGAGCCTTGTTTCACTCTTGGTTACGACACTCCCGTGGGATATGCTTAGGATAATTATCATTTTCTTTACAAACCATTATAAAGGGTTTATGAGTATATACTTTCTCAAAGAAAACATTTTTATGATTATGGATTATTTCCATAAACTGTTCAATTTACGTTAAGTGTTTTACAAGTTTGGAATTATGTATTTCGATTCATAAACTGATCTAGTTTATGCCATTGTTTAGAAATGGTTCCTAGTGGAAGGAATGGAAACCATATCAATGAACTCACTCCATGTAGGGATTTCCCTCCTACTCAAGATAATTACAGTGGAGATAGTGATACAACTGGTACTAATCAACTTATCAACATACTGGGATAACTCATTCAGGTTATGAATAATATCCTTACCCGTATGGAGCACCCTGATCCACAGCATGGAGGATCAATGTTAGATTGCTTCATGAGGAAACAACCACCAACTTTCAATGGTGGTACAAATCCACTAGTAGCTGAGAAATTTATAAATTCCTTAGAGAAAATATTACATGCCTTGGGGAGTAGTTAAAGGGAAAAAGTTATCATGGCAGTTTTCCGACTCACTAGAGATGCTGATCAATGGTGGTCATTGATTCAAAACATGAAGAAAGATAATAAAGTATCAAATATGGAATGGAGAGAGTTCAAAGAGCTTTTATTATAAAAATACTTTCCTTGTGACCATCAAGGAGATATAGAAAAACAATTTCCGAGTCTGAGGAAAAAGGAGGATGAGAATGTCGCAAAGTATGAGGCTAACATTACAAGCATAGTGAGGTATGCAGCATATTATATACTTAACCCAAGATGTACGATTGATCATTTCTTTTATGGGTTAAAACCATTTCTCCATCAAGAATTAGACTCACAATTCTTCTCATCGTATGAAGATATTGTCTCATGTGCTATCAAGACAGAAAAATAATTCTCTATGCCTTATGACTTTAAAGAAAAGAAAGAGAAGAAGAGATCTACTGATCCCTATGGGAATGTAAATAAGGGGAAAAAAGGAAAAAGTTGAATATCCATCCTGCAGTAAATGTGGGAAGAAACACCATGGTACTTGGTTGAAAGGAATGGGAGTCTTTTACAAGTGTTGTGAAAAAGGCCACTAATCTTGTGATTTCAAGGGGAAGAAAGAAGCTATCGATGGTCAATGATATAACTGTAGGGAGATGGGAAATTATTCAAATGAATGTACTAAGCGTCAGGGGAACTTACCTTAGAAAAGTCCAAGGGATCAATGCCAAGCTTATGCTATCACTACTGTTGAGGTAGAAGCTCCGAAAGACATGGTGGCAGGTAATTTAAAACTTTCCTCAAGTTTAGCCAATTCATTATTTGATTCTGGATCATCACATTGTTTTATATCTTCCTAAATTTATAAGAAAATTAGATATTTCCAATTTGATTTAACAAGGGATTTGTCAGTTAAAAGTCATAAGGGAAGTATCATTGCAACAAAGTTTTGTGAATCAGTCCCCATTAGAGCACATAAATGTTCTTTATCTGCTGATCTCATCATCATACCCATGATTCAATCTGATATAATCCTTTGTATGAATTCTATTTCGGACCATGATGCAAAAATTTATTGTAATAAGAAGGAGGTTACTATTATTTATGATGATGATAAAGAACACCTTATATTTAGAGCATAATCATCACCACCTAATTCTTATGTAGATCCACCCCCAGTAGCTCAACTAAATTCAATTATTTGGGAGGAAGAGAATGAAAAAACTGTGGGTGAGTAAAGGAATGTTCAAATAGAGGATGTACCTATTGTGAACGAATATGTAGATGTGTTTTTGGAAGATTTACCTAGACATCCTTGAGAAAGTGAAATTGATTTTTCCATTGATTTAATTCGTTGTTCAAGCCCTATATCGAAGAGCCATTATAGAGTGGACACTATGGAATTATTTGAACTAAAGAAACAACTAGAGGAATTGAGTAATAAGGGATTTATTCTCCCCAGTGTTTCTCTATGGGGAGCCCCTGTCCTTTTTGTTAAGAAGAAAGATGGATCTATGAGGTTATGTATCAACTATAGGGAAATCAATGCTATAACAATAAATAACAAGTTTCCCCTACATCACATTGATGATTTATTTGACCAACTGCATGGAGCTCAATCCTTTTCAATGATTGACCTTTGATCTAGATACCATCAGTTTTGTGTGAAGAAGGAAGAAATTCTGAAGACAGCATTTCGAACCAGGTATGGGCATTACGAGTTTACTGTAATGCCCTTTGGATTGACTAATTCACGCTCTGTATTCATGGATCTAATGAAGATAGTTTTCAAAGAATATCTCGATGATTTTGTAGTTGTATTTATTGATGATATCTTGGTATAATACAAAAGCTACGAAGATCATGAAAATCATTTGCACATTATCCTGAAGACTCTTAGAAGACATGAATTATATGGGATGTTTAGAAAGTGTGCATTCTAGATTCAGGAGATTTGTTTTCTTGGACATATTTTCTCTAAGTATGGAATCTCTGTTGATCCATTTAAGACAATATCAATCCAATAATGTCCAGCACCAACGATTATAACCGAGGTGCGTAGTTTTATTGGTTTAGCAGGTTATTATCGGCATTTCGTCCATAACTTTTCCTGATTGGATAACCCGTTAATGAAGCTCACACGTAAAGGGGTTGAATTTATTTGGAAAAAAGAGTGTGAAGAATGTTTTGAAGAACTGGAGAGAAGATTATTCAATGTTCCTATATTGACTCTACCATCAGGGGATGATGGGTTTGATATTTATATTGATGCTTCAAAGAAAAGACTTGGTTGTGTCCTTATGCAGAATGATAGGGTTATTGCATATACATCACGACAGATGAAAATTCATGAGCAAAACAATCCTACTCATGATCTTGAGTTAGCTACTGTAATCTTTTCTTTGAAGATATGGAGATATTATCTCTATGGTGAAAAATGTGAGATATATACTGATCACAAGATTTTGAAATATATTTTCTCATAGAAAGAACTCAACATGAAGAAAAAGGTGATGGCTTGAACTACTCAAGAATTATGGCTGCATGATACACTATCACCCAGGGAAGGAAAATAAGGTGGTAGATTCTTTGAGATGAAACGATCATGGAGTTTTGAACAAGATGAGAGTTGAAAAGGATCCAATTTTCATGGATCTAGTAAAGTTGGATATGGGAATAACCATGGTAGGTAAAACATCGATACTTTTTCAAATGGTTGAAAAACCATCTTTACAAGAAAGGATAAAGGTTTCTCAGACTGATGATGAATAATTTCAAAAGATGATTAAAGCTGTGAATGATAGGAGATTGAATGACTTTGTGTTTGAAGATGGAATTTCGAAATTTAGGAAGATACTTTGTGTTCCCGATATACCTGATCTAAAAAGGGAATTGTTGGACGATGCTCATAGTTCCAATTTCAGTATACACCACGGGAGCATTGAAATTTATATATATTTGAAGGAACATTTTTGGTGGGACAACAGAAAGAGGGAGATTTCTGATTTTTTTGTCAAGATGTATGGTTTTTCAACAAGTGAAAGCTAGAAGGCATCAACCTAGAGGAGTCCAGCATACTCTTCCCATACCTGAGTGGAAATGGGATAATATCATGATGGACTTTGTCATGGGGAATCTGAAGACTCCAAGAAGGAACGATGCAATATGGGTCATTGTTGATCGTCTTACCAAGTCAACACATTTTCTTGCTATAAGAGAATATCTACCACTTGAATGTCTAGCAAGACTATATATTAATGAAGTTGTGAGACTTCATGGAGTATCACTATCGATTGTTTCTGATCGTGATCCCTATTTTACTTAAAGATTATGGAAGAGTCTTCAGAAGTCCTTGGATACTGAACTTCATTTGTGCACTGCCTACCACCCTCAAACAGATGGACAGTTAGAACGGACAATTCAAACCTTAGAAGTCATTTTTATATCCTGCTCACTTGACTTTCAGGGTATGTGGGATCAATATTTACCTCTGGTAGAATTTTCTTATAACAATAGATTCCATTCAAGTAGTCGGATGGCACCATATAAAGCATTATATGGAAACAGATGTCGCACACCAACCTGTTGGGATGATGTTGGGGAAAGAAAACTCGTAGGCCCAGAACTGGTGGAGGAAATGATGGAAGAGGTGAAGGTAATCCAAAACCACATCAAAGCAGCTCAAAGTAGGCAGAATAGCTATGCCGATAACCAAAGGAAGGATTTGGAATTTCAGGTAGGAGATCACGTTTTCTTGAAGGTATCCCCATTGAAGGGAGTTATACTTTTAAGTAATAAAGGTAAATTGAGTCCTAGGTACATAGGGCCTTTTGAAATTTTTGAACGAATTGGGGCTGTAGCTTATCGTTTGGCAATGCCGCCAAATCTCTTCAATGTTTATGATGTGTTCCATGTATCCCTATTGAGAAAATAAATTCCTGACCCAACGCATGTACTCACATATGAGGAAGTAGAACTGGAACCTGATATATCTTATTGCGAAGAGCCAATCAGGATTCTTGATACCAGAGAACAAGTGCTAAGAAACTGGACAACTCGTCTGGTAAAAGTTCTATGGAGAAACCATAAGATGGAAGATGCAATGTGGGAACCCAAGGAACTTATGATGAAGAACCACCTGAGTCTTTTTATGTAGTAATATTCTTGAAATTTTGAGGATGAAATTATTTGAAGGAGGGGAGAATTTAACACCCCAAACTTCCATGCTACACTTCCCTTTGAAAAATGCAATAGCTTGCATTGTACGCAACTTCGAGTTCTAACACACACCAAAACCAATAAAACTAGCAGTTATGAATAGTAATACCCAATTTTTGAAATTTTATAATTTTTATCTTTCAAAATGGGCTTCATTTTTAGATTCGGTATATCGAAATTAGCTTAAGTAGAATTTTTGGTAATTTTTTTGAAAACATTCATTTTTTTTCTGAACAGTCAAAAAACACTGAGTTATAGTTTAAATCAAAATTTATTATTTAAACAATTTTTTATTTTATTTTAGTCAAAAATAGATACATAATACCTATATAAGTTCAATGTAATCCATTGGAGTGATTTTATAATAATTTTAGATATATTGAAATTTTATTGAACTTTTCACCGTCTTTTACCCATCTCCTAGGAGAATTTGCAAATTCACATAAAACTTAATTTTACCGCTTCTGTGAGTGGAATTTAAAAAATCTAAGAGACACGATTAATATAAAGTAGTAAAACGTGGTTCAATAAGATAAAAATAACTTTTTGTGAATTGTAACTTCTTATTTTATTTACTATGGTTAAAAGTAAATAGTGTAATTAGGGATAAAAAGATATTATTATTACCCTAACACATGTCCTAATTCTATTGGATAAGTATAATTCGGCCAAAAACAACCTTAGGAGTAAAATATGAACCTCATTGGTCGACTTGGATTAGATTAGGACATTTATTATTATTTAATTCAAAGAAGAGTTAAAAGAGATAAAATCAAAGTTAAATAACTAAAAAATTTTTAATATAGGGTTATACATAAGATAAATTCAATTATAAATATTCATGAGAAAGATAAAAATATTTCCTACATAACGGTATTCTATTTATAATTTTTATATATTAAATAATTTTATTTATTTATGACACAATGGTGATGCATTAATTACCTAATTAATGAAATATTGAAATAATTGTTATTATAAATATCAAAATAAATTTAATTTGAGACGTTTTATGAATTAAAATATTATTATAGGTTAATATAAGATATTAGGGTTGGTTAGATGAATTTTTTTTCGAATTAATAATGCTATAAATTTAGAAAAAACAAAATACCAAATAGTGTCAGAATTCACATAAAAGTATTTTTAAAACAAATATTAATATATTAATTGATATTCTATTCCTAAAAATATAAGGATTGGCCAAATGAATTAGATAAGGTTATATATATTAAAAATTAACCACATGGGGTTCGTTTGACTTGTTATAGTACGTTTATTAACCATATAATATAAAAATACAAAGAGACATGGTTAATGACAAACTATTTAATAAGAGTTAAATATAAATGATAAGGTTAACATAGTGACCCAAACCTGTCTAAAATCTATTGGTTGAAAGGATTTAGACCCATCCCCAACCTATCCTCGAATCAAGTCACTTTGGAGCCATTATAACCTGAATATGAATTTATTATAAAATAATATTTTAAGTTTTTCCTAAGTTTCCCCTCACCCCTCTTATAAACGGGTACTCCCCCTTCTCTCACATTCATACATTCAAAGCCTTTTGGAACGGCCAAAACCTACCCAAATATTCTCGCAACTTACCTCACTTTAACTGAGAGGCCTTATTTTGATCATAAATTCAACCTAAAGATCCATTTTGATAAAATCAAAAGTAAGAACCTGAAGTAGAGGTAATGTCTTCACCACCCTCTTTCAAGTTCCTTTCTTCTTCCACTTCTTATTTATTTGTTATTTCCATTATAAAATAATAAATATAGTATCTTATATATAATGTGATGTTATTATAAATATGGTACAACTATATTCAGTATTCTATCCAACCTTGGAATGACATTTCACCATACATGCGTACGTACGGCTTACCGTCTCCACGTCGTGGTGTAATTGTTTTTCAAAAAATTATTATTTTTATGGGTATGATAATATGTTTAATTTAACTAAATAATAAATATTACATTATAATGATTCTTTATATATTACATTTCATCCAATTATATACGATTTTAAAATAAAAAGAATGATATTGTCGCTCGTGCGTACGTACGGACTACCGTCTCCACGAACAGGATGAGATACATTCCCCGTTGTATCCAATCAAGAAAAATTCTAATTTGATGATTAAAAATATTTCTTAAGGACTTGATATCATTCTTGATATGTATAATATCCAACCTATCCATAATAAACATGGCTTATGTAACAAAACATATAAAATAAAACGAGTAAGTTAACACCCGAAACGACGATAATACTAAGATATTATTAACAAATAAATGTTAAAAGATCATATATGATATAATATTAATGTGTATGATTCTTTTATAATTTAAGAACAATTATTTCACCATTATACAAGAGGTTAACCTACCCTCAACTAAGGAAAAGTACAAGGTAATGGTTAATTTTACCATCTCTTCATTATCTAAGATTGTTTATACGTAATTATCTACTGAGACCTCTTTATCATCCACATCCTTGTTTTGTAAAAATGAATTTAAAATCATTCATACTATTTTTAAGACTATGGGTTAAATTCATGTATACCCTTTCTTGAATTTTTATAAGAATTTTATAAAGGAATCTTTCCGTCGTTTTTTCAAACAAGGTCCTTTTTAACCTTTTCAACAAAATTAAGGTAAGAATGTCTTTTTTTAACTTATACGGAGGGTGCGGCTATTTTCCACCATTATAAAATTATAAATGATTCCCTTACAAGCTTATAATAATATTTTCAAAGTAAATGGTTTATTTTATAATTATGTGGCTTTTAAAGGATTTCAAAAAAAGAGATATTTCTCTTAAATAGTTTTGATTTCATCTATGTCAACATCCATTGATAGATTTTAATCTTATTTGAAGTTGATTTATTATGATACAAAACATTCATATATTATTGAAGGTTTTATGATATGTTTGACTGTGTATGTGTTATTTTTATACCATTCATGGTTCATGGATAAAGTATTGACATTTCATATGCTAGTTTTAATATGAATGTTTATGTTATGTTTAAACCTGTTCATATGAGGAATGCATTGGACTTATTAAGTGACGGGTGGAGCCCACTATAGCTCCTCAATGCATCGGTAGGTCTCATGAGATAATCTAGTGTCTTGGAACAAGGCCTTCACAAAATCTTATTTGTAGTCCTGGCACAAGTCCTTGACTATGTTGTTATGAAAGTCTGGCATTATGCATTCCATAATTATGAAAGTGGTTATTGGTATTGTATGTGATTATTTGACTAGTATAATATCCATGTGAATAAGTAAATGGAATTATTTCAATTTATTTCTGCCATATTATGATGAAGTTCATGTTTAAAATGATTTTGTTTTAGTTATAAATTGCCTTAAATTTTTATGTCTATTTATGAATGTTTCCGCTATATTGTTATCCTTACAGGTCATCTGAGCTCACCCCTTTCTATGTTTTATTTTCCCCAGGATTTGAAGAAGTATTTTATGAATGACTTGCAGGGATAGTATGAGGGGATATGAGTGTGGTCTATGGAGACAAGATTTTGTTTTAGTTTTTCAATTTATGATTTAATGTAAACTTTATGAATGTATCTAGTGATTCCAAGGCTACTAAACTAAACAGTCTTTTGAGACTTGATCTTTTGTGATCATGCCATTGTTATGTAATAATGCACCGACTCTAGGTAACTAGGGTCGGGAAATTACAGATAAGGTAAAATATTATCCTAACATGAAATATCATGATGCTAAACATTACTTAATGCATTGGAGAGCTATTAGGGTGTAACCTTCATAATCATTTATTTCTCTGGCTTAAGGGTGCTGCATAGATCATATAACAAGGATTCATTAAAGATCATCATTTATTCCATGATTATGGAATGTGTATTGAATATATGTAACACCTTAATAAATAAATATATGAGAATAAATGTGAATACCCTTGATAGTGTAATGGGTATGGTATTCACTACATGATCACTTTGGCATGGAAAATCACGGTGCAATTTCGGCAGCATAACAACGTCATATGGAAATTCATAAAATGTGTTAATAAGAGAGAAAGGTGTCTCACATCATTTATAATTAAAATGAAATCTAAGGGGACAATGGAACATAATATCCCAACATTTTAAATGCAATCTATATGTATAATATAAAAGAAATGCTTGAATAGAAATGAGAAGTGAGAAATACCTTACAGAATTTTCACATAGTAACAGGTAGGATTAAAGGATCATTGGCGGGATTAATGGGAGTAAAAGGTGTATCCCATCAGTTATAAGTCAAAATTAATATAATTAGTTATGGAAAAACGTATCCCAAATCATGAAAATGGTAATTAATAGGCATGACATAAAAGAGGGTCTTCAAGAAAAAGGGGAGAGGGTGATCCCTTACATTGATGTGTGGACCCAAAGGCTTGAGGGAGGCTTCTGGGGAACATGGGGTTCCTTGAGATGAAAATATGAAGTAGTAGGGTAGAATGTAGTAGAGATTTATTGAAATTGAGTGAATAGGAATTGATTCTTCAATGGGTACATATAGGAAAGGTTGGGGAATTCTTTATTATTTTGGTTTTGGACATTACCCATAAAAATATTCATAACCATAAACCATCCCACGATTTTTGCCACAGTTTTAAGAAAACAATAGTGGTATAAATTATTTTATAAGGTTAATGATGAATGAAATTAAAATATTACCCTTTCTTATGTGGAGGTGAGTCAAACTTTCAAGGAAATTATTTTAAAATAGTAAAACATATTATATGTCTTGGAGGATTCACTAATATTTTTTAATAAATAAAATAAACCTAAAATTACATTATTTTTATGATATAACATGTATCTGGCTGATTATACCTTTAATTTTATTTTGTTACATCACTATTGGGTCATTATGATGTCATAAATCACATTATATAATTTTACGGAATTTAATTCTTAAACAAAAATTGGAATTTCTCTAAAAATTATGAAAAAATCACTATTGGATAATTTTGACATATTAATTCCCAAAATAATACTAATTTTCTCTAAATAATCTTACAAATATGTGAATTTTCAATAATAAAATAAAAACTGTCATTTATTGAAAATTTACGGGTTTTGACAAAAACAGTTTTCAAACTATAATAAAAATTAATATGAACATTATAAAATCATTTATATTTACTAAAATTAATTTAGTAAAAATATTTTCCCAAAATATAATCTATTTAAAAAATCCATTAATTCATGAAAATATATTTCTTAATATATTTTTAATATTAACCAAAAATACTATTTATGCTCCAAATATCATTTTCAAAGTAACAATAATAGAATGAAAGTATATCCATTATTTACAAAAATATAATTAATATAATCATAATTATAGGGGGTTTTTATGTATCCCTTTATTACACCATCATACTCCCTAAGATTAAGGTGTGGGATGGTGGGACTTTCATGGGGATGTTCGGTGAACATGGTTTGGGCTGTGATATCGATAATCTTGAATTTCTCACATAAATGGTTTCAATATTTCTAATGTTATTGGATATCTTATTTGGATTTGTCTAGGGAAAATACTAGAAATTCTATATCCCACGGAAGATGCAATAAATTGGCTTCATAGGTTTCGATCCCACTGGTTGAGGCCATCACTTTTTTTTCTATGCCAAAATGATTTGTTAAATCCATATATTTATACTAGTTATGTTTTAAATGTTCAAAGACTATACTATCAATTGTAACAATATGTAACAGTTATTTAAATCCAATTGGATATAATAATACCGAAAGGAGTGAGTGTGTTTTCTACATACCTAAGGCATTTAATTAAATGAATAGGAATTTTATTCATAAATGATTCGGTCATTACAACCTCCCCCCTTAAAAAATTTTACCCTCAAAATTTACATTTCCCACACTAAAATAGATGAGGGTAAATTTACCTCATCACTTTGTCCAGTTCCGACATCGGTTCTTCAAACTTCTGGTTTCTCCATAACACTTTGACAAGGGACATTGTCTTATTTCATAGAAATTTTTCCCTATGTTCTAAGATCTTCACTAGCTTCTCATCTTAAGAAAAATAATTCTCTAGTGGAACCATATCTTGATTTAGTACTAGTGATGTTTCATGTATGTACATCCTCAAGAGTGATACAAGGAATATATCATGTACTTGAGACATTTTTTGTGGGAGTGCTAGTCAATAGGTCACTACTCTTATGTGTTCAAGGATCTCAAAAGGAACAATATTCCTTAGACTATGCTTTCCCTTCTTCTGTAATCTTATAAAACTATTCCATGGAGATATATGGAGGAATACCATGTCTCCAAAATCAAACTCTAGGTCTCATTGATGATTGTCATCACAAATCTTTTGTTGACTCTATGTAGATTTGATGTGTGTAACGTCTCGGTTCTGAGTTCTGCCCATAGCAGCCCCGTACCCATCTGGTCACATGGCCTTAAGTACATTTCCCCAAAGGCCAGAGGCTTCCGACTAGAAGGGTGGTCCTTGGGTGTGATCGTGGGGAAACAATTCATTAATTGGTAGAGTAACACAAAAGAAAAAAACAGTAAATATTTTTAATGACCCAGAAATTGTATGGAATTTTTTTTTCTTAAATACCTGGAATTTACGATTATGCTGTTACTGACAGCACCTGATTCAGAGGTCCGGTGTGCCCGAAATAAATTTCCTAAGTTTAGCTCGTGTATATTCAGTAAATGAACGAGCATGTTTTTCTATAATTTGAATCGGTGCTCGGAATTGAAATATGAGGGAATCAATGAACTCGCAATGCCAGTAATAGCTTAAGGGGACCTTTACCGTAATTGCATTTTGATGGGAGCAGAGTTTAATTTTCGGTTTGTTTTTAAGGAATAAATAAAAATATGTGTTTGATATTTCTATTTGTGGAGGGTGGTTATTATCCTACAAAGGGGGAGTTAGAGGTGGGTCCCCACCCACCAAACCTCCCATGAGAGAGTTTAGTGTGGTGGGGCCCACGTGAGACCCTAACTCCTCACCTCCCCCATAACCCCCTTGACCTCCCCATTACTCACCCCTTGTATAATACATGACAACTCCACTAATTTATTGGACTGGAGCCTCTCCACTTTCCTTCTATCTCTCATCATTTAATTTTTTTCCAACTATTCTATTAATTAATGAGTTTGAATTAATTTGAATTGAGATGAAAGGTTTGTTAAGATGGGTGAAAATATCATTTTAATATTTGGCCGGGAAAATATTGTGTGGAGAATCCCTAGAGAATTAAGAGAGCTTTAACCCTCCATGATGAATGGTTCTCCTTCCAGAAGATCACCAATGAATGATGCTCAATCCGGGATCAAAGGCCTATGCGGAAGTGATGAATGTAAACGATCATCGTCACCTTCATATCCTCCCTTGCGACGACGTCAACGAACCGACGTCCACCAGTTGACGATATCGTCAACGAATGACAAACCTTGAGGTAGGGGTTGTTATGTTCAAGCTTTAATACCGTTCATCATCGTTCTTTAATTCATGCATTTCGTTTGACTGCATGATACCATTTTGACGTGGAAGGGCTCAGACCGAACAAACACAGTACAAACCTCCCCCTCTCATTTTTTGTTTGTGGACGATGGAGGCGGACTGCGAAGAACCGGCTGGCATCGGGCCAACCATGAGCGGATCGTCAGTGCATGATTTCCAGGTCGCCGCAAAGGCGTGACACCGTCATGCCGCACAGGGTAGAGTCGGACCGCGGCCTAGCCGGGCCGTGGCAGAGGGGCGTGGTGCCGTCGCACCGCACCAGAGCTATAGGGGCCGCGGCGGTGGGGCGTGGCGCCGTCGTGCCGTGCCGATTGAACAAAGCCGTGACGTAAGGATATGGTGGATCTGGAAGGGCGGCCGGCTGTGCCGGCCACCGGTGCCACCAAGAGGCGGGACCCGAGGGGGGTCCCATGGTTACCCAAGGTCCGGCCTTCATGGCCGGCTATTTTGAAGAAACCGAGGGGTGTAACCCCCCCAGATCAGCAGCTAGGGTGGGAGCCACTGGGAGTCTCTACCCCCCCTGGTCAGCCAGCCACATATCCAGCTGTAGGGGCCACGAGCACGAGGCCGGGCCCGGACCCGGGTCGGGTCGACCCGGTTCGGGCCGACCCAGGGGGTGTTGGGCCGGGTCGGACCGGGCCCAGACCCCCTATTTTCGGACCGTTTTCAGTTAAAAGGACATATCATGATCAAACGACCTACTATTGACACACCGTCAGATGTGTAGGATTTCTTGGATCGAGATAGTCATTTCGGTATATTACCCACAATGTTTCAGCGATGTTTGGGTTTGACCGGGTTGGTTCGAACCCGAAACCAACCGGGATCTTGGAGTGGAAATGCTTATAACTTAAGGACCAGACGCCCGATTGATGTTTCATTCACTATGATGGATTCATCTTGATGAGACGGTTCTTTTGGAATACTTCACCTAAGTTTTGGATGCATTTGGAGTATGGCTAGGTTGGATTGTACCTGAAATCCAACCAGGCCCCTGGAACGGAAATGCTAATAACTCACAGATCAGGCATCCGACTGACGCACCGTATATTTAATTGAGACCCATATGAAATGGCTATCCTTTGAGATAATTCTTCATAGAACTTTGTGACACTTGGGGTGTCGACTAGCAACTCATGGAGAGGATCCTCCCTGAGACGAGCATATGGAGTACGGTGATCTTGTAGCTGGCTGACACCTGATGAATGCTTGTCCGATTCATATCAGAATGACTTGACTAGCCCAGTGGGGAGCACTACTATTTTGGGGTGGAAGACCCATGGCGGGGAGCAGTACTGTGTTGGGGTGGCAGACTCGTGGTACTCGACAGGAAGAGTACCTCTGTAGGCTAGTAGGGGGAGCACTACTGTATTGGGGTGGCAGACCCGCGGTACTCGACAGTGGAGGAGTACCTCAGCAGTCTAAGGTTAGTGAGTGGCACCTCATAGTCATGGCAGGACTACTGTGCTCTATAGAGGAGGTGTTCTCCAGTAGCCGTGTTTTCATCATTGTGAATACAAAACCTGGTTCGAGCTGGGTCAATGACCCTTGTGTTTTCCTCAGGATTGAGTTGGGTTACCTGATAAATTAAGTATATGTATGGGCATATACCTATGTAAAGGTTATTTGTTGAGATATTTCTTTATGGTTTATCCTTGTTGTATTTAGTGAGACCTTGAGGGTATCAGGGTCCATACTGAGTATCGTTATACTCACCGCTGTACGGGCTATGCCCACAACTCGTTGGGTTGGATGGAGACGACAGACAGCGCTGACGGAGGCCGAGTGTATGAGGACTGGACGGCACCCGGAGGTGGACCTCACGATGAGTCGGTACCTGGATCTGATCGACGAACGAGGGAGCGGAGGAGGCTATCTGTACCTACCCTTCAGGTAAGATTCTTGGTGGACGATCTAGGAGCTGCACTAACTGTACCTACCCTTCAGGTAGGATCCGAGGTGGGAAATCTAGGAGCTGATTGTCACCTTCCAGATGTTTTGTCTTTTAACTTGTACTTTACAGTTGGGCTTGCATTTCCGGCCCCTTACTTTTAGAACTACTTTTGTTTACTTATTTACTTAGTGTTTGCTTCCACTTGTACTCTGGTTTTGTGAGTTTATGTTTATAAAGGCAATTCCTTCCCAGTTTTTAGGGAGATACGCCTTTGGTGCTAATCACTAACCCCTTGACTATTGAATGTGGGCTTGGGTTAGTTACGATTCGGGCCCTGTGGGACGGGTCGTGACAAATTGGTATCATAGGAGTCGGTTCTACCACAAGACGTAGGAATCTGATATTTCTTTTCTGTGAATCAATAGTGTTAAGGGTACTAAGTGTGGTTTTCAGTTCAGGGAGTCCAGTGTTGGTGCGGGCGGCCGACGTATCCATACACTAGGACCTTGACTTCTAATTTCCATCTCAGTGAATGAAAACACTAATTGTGTGTCTGTTTTGAAAAGTTTCTTTTAAATCAGCTCAAACTAGGTCAGCTCACCAGGTTTAGTCTTTTGACCGAGTTTCATCTGTTAATTCAGGATGCCTCCCCACGGACGATGTGCTAGAGCCCCGAGAGTTGTACGTACTGACAGCCTGCCGAGCGACGAGGCCTCAGTATAGGCCCATATTCTAGTTGAGGCACCAGCGAAGGCACCAGCGGTACTACCACATGTTGGGCCACCGATGCCACCAGCCCCAGCAGCAGGCGATGCACGCCGCATGAGAATGCTACATGAGTTCTAGCACCAGAGGAAACCTAGGTTCCGGGGAGAGACGGACCCACAGGCGGATGAGGATTGGCTTGAGGCTGTGGTGAGAGTCTTCAAGATAGTAGGGACGCCAGCAAAATTTATGTTGATCTTTGCTGCCAGCCTCCTTCAGGAAGCAGTAGGCAGATGGTGGAGGCTAATGCTCCAGATGCACGACGAGGCGACACTCCTATGGGAAGACTTCAAGAGCCTGTTCTAGGTAGAGTTTGTACCAGCCACCCTTCGAGCGGCGCAGATACATGAGCAACTGCATCTTCAGCAGGGTAGCATAATGGTGGCGTAGAACTCAGCAAGGTTCATCGACCTCTCGTGCTAGTCCACTGATATGGTACGAGACCCATTCTTCAAGGCCTGGACCATCGAGCAGGGGATTATGAGAGAGATTATATCTTCAGTTGTTTCTCACAGCATCCCGATGCAGATAGGGGTGTTGGAGAGAGCCCTCCTAGTGTAGAGTTTCCTTGTTGAGCAGTCTCCAGCAGCGAGACCCACCACTAGCCGGCATGCGGAAGATTCTTCTGCAGCGGGCAGCAGACAGATGACGCAGTGGTCCAAGAGGACCAGACCTATAGGTGGCCAACCACATGACTCAAGATCAGTAGTGCGAGGCACCTAGGGTAGAGACAGAACCAGACCTTCCATGCTGTGTTACACATGCGGCGGATAGGGTCACATGGATCATGACTATGTGACCCTCCGCTCGGATGATCAGTAGATGGAAAAAGGACCTCCTAGGCAAAGGTAGATGTTCGATCGAGGTAGACCACAAGGGGTAAGAGACCGAGGCAGAGTAGCTGGTCGTGCAGCTGGTGGTGGACGACGCTTCGAGGTGCTGCCACCACCACCACCAGGAGGTCCACCCCGACCACAGGGAACAGGTGGACATGGAAGAGAACATCTTCAAGAAGCTGAATCATACGGCTATGGAGCTCTGGAAGTAGGTGTACAAGAGTGGGACTAGTTCAAGGCTTGAAGGCCTTTGTTCTTGGTCCTTCTAGTTTCCATTTTGTTGTTGCTGTGTTTGATTTGTGTCGTTGTACTTCGAGATGTAGTAATAAAAGACACTTATCTTTGTGATATTTTTTTTCCTTCCTTTCTGTGTACTATGAGGTTCCGGTTTAAAATGTTGACTTGACCCTCACTTTTGAGAGTCCTACTAGAGGAGTCCCATTAACCACGCACTGATGCCGACAGTGTGACTCAACACTTGGATTCAAGATTAACAGTTGGATCTCTTAGTAGTAGCGTCGAGGCCTTATGACGTCATTAAATACATGAATTGTACCATTCATCTCAGGAATGATTGTATTAGGAAGAGAATGTGGTTAATCTAGGGGATGAGACCAGATTTCTCTTTTCGACAGAGGAGAAATCTCAGCAGCACTTGCAGAACGTAGACAAAGAAGGGTGGAGATGAGTTCTTACAATTGGCTAGTCTCACCCATTGTTCATTGAGTGAATGGTTTACGGTTATCTCCAACTCAATAGTCTCATGTGTATCTTCTATCAGAAGGAAATGAACCTGAGACAACAGGGTTGGACTGAATTCCTCTAGGACTATGAATTCGAGATAGTTTATACTCTTGGGGAGGGGAACGTTATAGCAGATGCTCTTAGTAGGAGATCATGAATTAAACTGTTAGGAGTGGTGAGCCAACAACTGGACGCATTTCAGATATCCTTTGTGGATAGCGATGGAGTCAGCATGTGTAATACCAGAGATGGTTGAGGCTAGGATGGAGAAGGTGTAGATCAATCAGGATTAGATGAAGACTATATAAAGCAGACATAGATCCTATGCTGATAAGAGACGAGACCACTGGAGTTCAAGGGTGACGACCACATCTTCTAACGTATCTCACCTCGACGGGGTCTATGGAGTTTTGGCCGGGGTGGCAAGTTATCTCCGCATGTCATATGGCCTTTCCACCTCAGTTGCACCGGGTGCACGATGTCATCCACGTATCTCAGCTGAGGTGACGTTTTCATGACCTAACCGTCATCATCGACCACTGAGAGCTGGACATCGATGACGGGGTGACTTTCACGGGGTTCTAGTAGAGGTTGAGTATTGACAGGAGTGGGTCCTACATGGATGGTCGATTCCTCTAGTGTGCTTTCGTTGGAAGCACGAGAAACCTCAAGGAGAGCACATGAGAGCAGGAGGCTGAGATGCGTGCTCGGTAACTTCTTTTGTTTCCCTAGTTTATTTTATAGCATTACGGGTACGTAAAGCACTGAGGTGGGAGTAATTTAAACACTCGGAAATTGCAAGGGAATTCTTTTTCTTAAATACCTTGTAATTTACGAGTACGCAGTTTATAACGGAACCTGATTCCGATGCTCGGTGTGCCCGGAATCAGTTTCCGAAGTTTAGCTTGGGTACGTTCAGTACATGAACGAGCAGGTTTTTATATCTTTTGAACCGGTGCTCGGAATTGAAATCCGAGGGCACCGATGAAATCGAAGCACCGGTAATAGCTTAAGGTGAACTTTACTGTAATTGTGTTTTGACGAGAGAAGATGTTAATTTTTGGTTTGTTTTTAAGGAATAAATAAAAATATGTGTTTGATATTTCTATTTATGGATGGTGGTTATTATCCTACAAAGGGGGAGTTAGAGGTGGGGCCCACACCCACCTAACCTCCCATGGGAGAGTTTAGTGTGGTGGGGCCCACATGAGACCCTAACTCCTCACCTCCCCCATAACTCCCTTAAGCTCCCCATAACTCACCCCTTGTTTAATACATGACAACTCCACTCATTTATTGGTCTGGAGCCTCTCCACTTTCCATCTCTCTCTCATCATTAAATTTTTTTCCAACTATTCAGTTAATTAATGAGTTTGAATAAATTTGAATTGAGATGGAAAGTTTGTTAAGATGGGGGAAAATCTCATTTTAATATTTGGCTGGGAAAATATTGTGTGGAGAATCTCTGGTGAATTAAGAGAGATTTAACCCTCCACGAAGAACGGTTATCCTTCTGGCGGATCTCCAACGAACGACGCTCAATCCGGGATCGAAGGCCTTTACGGAAACGACGAACACTAACGATCGTCATCACCATAATCTCCTCCCTTTTAAAGACGTCAACAAGCTGACATCCACCCTTTCGTGATATCGTCAACGAATGGAGAATCTTGAGGTAGGGGTTGTTATGTTCAATCATTAATACTGTTCATCATCATTTTTCAATTCTTGAGTTTCATTTGGCCGCATGATACAATCTTGACGAGGAAGGGCTTGAACCACACAAACATGGTCCGACCCTTACCCTCTCGTTTGTTGTTTGTGGACGATGGAGGCAGACTGCGAAAAACCACCCGACGTGGGGCTGACCACGAGCGGATCGGCAGCGCATGATTGCTGGGTCACCACAAAGGAATGGCACCGTTGTGCAGCGCAGAGTAGAGCCAGACCGTGGCCTAGCCAGGTGGCGGAAAAGGGGAGCGGCACCATCATGCCGCGCCAGAGCTATAGGGGCCACAGCCGGGGTGGGCTGTGGCAGGGGGCGTGGCGTCGTCACGCCGCGCCGATTGACACTACTGGAAATTTGGGCTATATCCACAGTTCCAAACCGTGGATATAGGCCCCAAAACCATGGCTATAGGTTATAGCCACGGTTTCATGAACTGTGGCTGGTATTGGCATGACTATAGGTCCGACCCTATAGCCACGGTTTGGAACCGTGGCTATAGGGTCAGCCCGATAGATGCCAGTAAAATCCACAGTCACCGTGGCTAAAACCCTATAGCCACATTTTGGAACCGTGGCAATAGGGCTTTCCACTGTAAAAAAAAAATCCCGCATGGTGAACCGTGCTGGCTGTTAGGTGGACTTCCCCAGTACCCCCCCACTCCCTTCTCCCGCAAACCTCCCTGCCCCCTCCCCTGCCCTCCCACCTCCACACTCCCCCCCCCCCCACCTGCCCCCCCACCTGCACACACCCCTCCCCCTACCCCAGTACACCCCCTACCCCCCCACCTGCACACCCCCTTCCCCCTCTCCCTGCCCCCACATGCACACCCCCTGCCCCCTCCCCTGCCCCATGCCCCCCACCTGCACACCCTCCCCCTGCCCCAGCACACCCCCCCTGCCCCCTCTCCCGGCCCCCTACCCCCACCTGCACACCCCTCCCACTACCCCAGCACATCCCCTAGTACATCTATAAAAAACCATTTAGATGAGGTTAATAAATTCATGTTAGATTTAGACAATATTAATGTTTTTGTAGATGATGAGGATCCCGAAATGATCATATTAATCAATCTTGAAAATAGATATGGAACACTTGTTATGACCATGATGTACGGTTGAGTCTATTTAACATTAGAAGATATCAAATTAGCCCATTTTTCAAAGGAATTACATTCTAGAACAAAAATATAAGGTGAGGATAAGAGTTTTTCACAAGGGGGAGACCTTAAACTAAAGGTAAGAAAAACAAAATTCAGTGGGGACAAAAATAAGATTAATAAATAACCCAAATCTAGGACAAGCTCTATGGATAGAAAAGTAATATGTTTTCACTATGGTAAACCTGGGAACATTAAGCCCGAGCGTAGGAAACTCATGCGTGAGTTGGAATCCAAACAACCCACTAACCTGTATTTTATGGTTGATTTAGGATTTGACATTTGTTTAAATCTTGAATGTGTCCATTTATACACTCAATCAAGAGTGGGTCCTAGACTCTAGTTGTTCTTTTCATATTTTCCAACAGAGAGAGTCATTTTTAGAGCTGGTCAAAAAGAGAGAAGTATATGTATTCTTAGGAAAAAATAATAGGTGCAAGGTTGAGGGAATATGATCCATTATTATAGAGTTAGATAATCAATCCATAATCACATTACTTAATGTATGATGGGTCCCCATCCTTTAATGAAACATAATCTCCATAGCGGTCCCCACTCCCCTTGCAGCCCCCTCCCCCCTGTAGCCCCTCACCCCCTGTAACGCCCCCCCCCCCCACTCCCCTTGCAGTAGGCAACCCCCCTATAAATCCCCCCTGGATAGGACCCTCCCCCTGTAAATCCCTTCCTGGAAAGCCCCCTTCCTAAACAGCCCCCTCCCCCCAAAAAATAGCCCCCACCCTCTCCCCTACATAGCCCACCCCCCTGCATCCCCCTCCCCCCTACAAAGCCTCCCCTGGACAGAACCCCTCCCCCCTATTGGGTTGAGAGGGAACTAGATGTTTTTTGTTGGGATTTGGGTGAGGGTTTTGGTTGTTGGACATGAGGATTTTGTTGAGGTGATGTTGGAAGGGGTTGGGATACTCTTGTTAGTGCAGGGTTTGGATGTGTGTACATGGAGTGTCTTGGATCTGGTGAAGTCTGAAGTTATGCCTTAAATTTTATGTCTTTTGTTTTTGGACTCATGAGGTCATTGTCTATTGTTTCATGTGGTTGGAGTTGGTTGTGAGTGGCTTTGTGGTAATTGCAGATGTGGTTTCATGTGTTGTGGGACTCTCTTTTTATTAGGCCTACAGCAAGTTATAGGTAGCCTTGATTTTGTGGTGTTGGGGTCTCTGGACGGAGCTACTGGTGCTGCTAGCAATGGGTCTTCTGCAGGGTAGGGGGGATGTGTTGGCGGTGTAGCTGTTGTGATTCTTGGGATGGTTTCTGGCTTCCATTATTACTGGTTGTCTTTCCTTCCACTGGTTTATCGTCGAGGCATGGAGCATGCTAGTTTTGGAGTAGCATGAAGTGGATTTGATGGTTTTTTTGTGGGTTTTTGTGTTTTTTTTATGGAGTTGGTCTCAGATATCTTTGGTTGGGTTCTCATTATAGGATATGTCTGGTGCATCTTAGTGTGGCCGACCCATAGAGGTGTGTTATTCTAGTTTGGAATTGGCTATTGCAGATGAATGCTTCCTCCTTGGTTGTTGTTTTCTTCTTGCAGGTCTTATGGCTTCCCTTGTGCTGGATGCAGGCTCGGTTGGAGTGGGATTCCCTTGAATGGTATTTGGTTTAGGCAGCTTATTGTGAGGCTTGGTCTTTTTTCATGTTTGTTCATTGGGTAGGCTATATTATTTTCCATGTTTATTGTCTGGATATTTTTTTGATGGTTTCTGAGTTGATGATTTGGATGGGTTTCTCAGTGCAGGTGTTTTCTTGTTGGGGCATGTGGATGGTGTGTGTCTCTTGGTTAGTGAGGTTGCATGTTTTCTTTTTTAGAGTAGGTTTCTAGGAGAATTTGGGTTGTGGCTTGCTTCTTGTGTGCTCGTGGATTGGTGGGGTGAAGGTAATAGTGTGGCTACTATCCTAGGTTTTCTATAGGTTCTTTGGGATTCCTTGGTCATTGATTGGTGGCCGTGCTAGGGTAGGTGTGGGATAAGGTTTCTAGTGGTGCTTGGGTGTTGATGGATGGAGGAGTGGAGTTGGCTGGTTTGAGGTGTAGATTAGGACAGTTTGGGAGTAGTTTGGTTAGAAGTCTATTGGGTGGGCATCAGCTAGTTTTCAGGTTTCTTTGCATGGGGCTGGTCTTTGCTGGGTTCGGTGGTCAGGTGTCATGGGTGTTCTAGAGTTGTTCTTTTTTGTAACATGGTGAAAGTTTTTGTTGTTTATTTTTTTGTTTGGTGTGGTGCAGGCTCATATGTACTGGTGTGGGGGAGTGGTTTCTTATAGGTGGTTAGGGGCTGGTCGTTGATTAGGGGGATTCCGGTTTCTTTTCTTGTTGCTGCTTTATTGGGATTCGAGTGGAGATTTCTTGGGTGGTGTTTCAAGAGTGAGTGTGTGCATCTGTGTGTGTGTGAGTGAGTCGATTGGGTAGTGTCAATGGTTGGTGGTGTGTTAGAGTGTGTGTTTATCGGTTTGGTTGATATAGATTCTGAGTTTGGCTTGCAGTTTGGTTGGCTTGTTCCTTTTGGGAATCTTCTTTTCACTTGTTGGTCTTTCTTGCCAGGTTGATGGGTTTTTCTGTCACTACTTTCTATGAGTTTATAGGCGATTTCTCCACAGTGCTCGAGTGACCGTGGTGTGACCACGGCGTGACCGCGGCGTGTTTTCTCGGTCCAGCGACATCCGCGAGGCAGCATCTTCCGGCCAGGAGCAAAGGGAGCAGGAGGAGGCCGGAATGCTGGTGGAGGGGGGCTGGTTGCAAGTGCTGCGCGGATGGTGCTGGCTAATTCGAAGGTGGAAGGGGGGCTGTTGCGGGCTCGAATGTTGGTGGCAGCAGGCTGAAATGAAGGTGGAAGGGGGGTGGTGTGGGCTGGAGGTGGCTGGAGCAGGGCCAAATCACGACATTACCGCGGCGTGACTGCAGCGTGACCGCGGCGTGAGCGCGGCGTGAGCGCGACGTGACCGCGGCGTGACCGCGACGTGTTGTCCCGGTCCAGCGACATCTAGGGGGAAGCATATTTTGGCCAGGAGCGAAGGGAGCGGGAGGAGGCGGGGAAATTGAATTGTGAAAACCAAAAACATGCTAATATATGGTATTATACAAAAAATTCCAGTCAAATTAACTACACTAATAAAAAAACATACTAATATTACTAGAACTAAATCAAACATCATCAAGACAATTTGAGTAAAGTGGAACCAAACCAAATGGTTTTGAAAAAGATAAGACTAAACCAAACTGAAAATAATGTAACCAAACTGACTCAAACCAATCCAAACTGACTTCAATAAAGCATAATTGAGCATGCAGAAAATGAAACTAATGAAACATACCTGATTGGATCTAAAATTAATTTAATTGAACCGAATAGCCCCAAATCGAACAAAATGAACCTATTAAAATTGACATAAACCAAAAAAAATGAACCCAATAAAAAATAACTTAGAAAACCTAACCTGGCCCAAACTGAACCAAGGAGACGGGGCTTGTGATGAACTTTTAGAAGGCCTCATGCCCGCAGGTCGAGAGGATATCCCAGTCATGCGGTGCTTCACTGTCCTCAACAAGATCCAAAACGCACCGCAAAAAGACAGGGAACCCAAAAATCACAAAAACCCAAATTAAAATTGAGCCAAAGAATAAAAATGGAAGAATCCTTGCCTGAATCTGATGTTTAAATCACTTCCTTCTGTGGTGGTGGGTAGAATCGACCTCATCATAAGTAACCACATGTAAGTAAATAATAGGAAAAAGAGTGAGATATAACAACTTAAGATTGATATGTGATAAATGTGTCAACTGTACATGATAAATGAAACATAACTCCATAATCAAAAATGAAAAAAGAATATTCAGATTGATATGTAAATCCCAATAATGAATAATTAAAATCAAGACAATACACAAGCCCCCCCTTCACACACCCCTCCCCCTACCCTCTGCCCCCCACCTGCACACCACCCTGCCCCCTCCTCTGCCCTCCCACCTCCACACCCCCCTCCCCCTGCCCCCACCTGCCCCACCACCTGAACACACCCCTCCCCCTGCCCTAGCACACCCCCTTCCCCCCCACCTTCACCCCCCTGCCCCCTCTCCCTGCCCCTACCCCCCACCTGCCTCCCCCCCCCACATGAAAAAACCCCTCCCCCTGTCCCAGCACACCCCCCTTCCCCACCTGCACACCCCCTACCCCCTCTCCCTGCCCCCTGCCCCCACCTGCACACCCCCTGCCCCCTCCCCTGCCCTCCCACCTGCACACCCCCCTCCCCCTTCCCCCACCTGCCCCCCACCTGCACACAGTCCTAGAGAATCACACAACCTAAAACAATGGCCCAAAGGTTCACCCAACAATTCTCATACGATATCAAATTCCCCATAGCATCCCATTACAATGCAATTTAAACCAATACACCAGAATAATGGAAATCAAGACAATACAAAAGGAATGGTAAGACCCTCTTGCTATGCTAATCTTGAAAGGATACATGTTAGCATGGATAATTAGCTAAATCAATTGGATCCAGTAAAGGAACAACATTTCAAAAACACAGCGAAGCAGAAAAACATGCAGTTATGATGAAATGGAGATAGCAGAAGCTGTTCAGGGATTTAGAAGACATAGACGGTGCTCTTACCATAAATTAAAATTAGTAAAATAGTCATTCTCTAACACTCCACATCGCTACTCATAACAAGTACGAAACATAATACTGAGAAACACAAAAATAAACAAAGTGTACGCCATGAATTTCCTCTCACCCAACGGCTACTCCTCATCCTCATGCAAAACAGAGATTCAAGTAAATGCAAGACACCATGAAACACACATAGCTCAGGTTATCACAAACCTCTTCATTTCCCTCTTCTTTGTCTTCATCTTCATCATGGACCTCTGATTTTAACTTGTCTGAATCTTCATCCTCGCCCTTGCTTGCTCCCTGTCCCTTGCTTGCTCAGGTTAATGTGTTTACTGAATTTGGAGGTTTCATTTATAGAATTGAAATATGTAATCTATTATTGCACTTCATGCTACTGAATTTGAATACATGGCTTTAAATGAGGTAGTTAAAGAAACTTATCGATTGAGAAGTCATGACAGTAGGTCTATATCTAATACTAGACATAGTTAGCTTAAGGTAGATCTACAAGTTAGTAGTCATTCTCATTGCCAATAAGATATGGTAAATATTAATGATATTGAAAAAAAATGAAGTGTAATAAGATGCATGGAACTTGTCATACATTACCAATCCAAAAATACAATTTACATCAAAAGTGAGTCTCAATATCAGTATCATCAGAATCATGATAACCCCTCATCTACACCTCCTACAGAAACACCATCACCACCTCTCACACCACCCACATCATCATCGACATCTGCATCAGAACCGGCACCATCACCGGGTCCAACACTAGGTCCGGCTCCAGCTCCGATAGAAGAATCTACATTAGTAGAACACATCGACATCAAAAAGGCATCAACTGTTGCAGTTTATTATTGTGGAAGTGTGGAAGAAAGGGAAGACATAAATTTCTTCATATTTACAGTTATCGCCTATTCTGATTTTTTACTTGCTTCTTTGATTGCGGCATTCATTTTTTCCACTGTGACAAAACCAGAACTAGTACTCGAAGAAATGTTAGTAGAACAGTATCGAGACGGTACAATCTTCCTCCCAGGTCGACAACGCACTCTACCCTGATGCTCATCTCCTAATACCTGATGTAGATGATCATTTGGGCCCAAATTTTCATCTTCTTTTTCTTCCAATTCCTCTAAAGCATTCTGTTGATTGATATATAACATAAATTAAAATGCTAAAATAATATAAGGAATTAAATTCAGTAAAAATTAAAGAAATTGAAATATACTTACAATCCCCTTCTCGGTGTCGGGATTTCGCATAGTACCATCTTTCTTTTTCCGGCTTATACAAAACAAAGTTGAGTGAGGAACGCGAACCTCTATATTCGATGCCTTTTTCTGAAAAAAAAGAAATAAATCAAAATTGGAAGTTAGAAAAATTACACTAAACAAATCTAAATATTTTAAATTTTAAATTACCTGTGTCTGCTCATTATCTAGTAATAAAGTGTGTCCGTGTGTATAAATGTGTTTCATTTCAATCTTGTTTGTTTTATTTCGGTTTGATTTCTCTTATAAACAAATAATTACATAAATTCATTAACATAAATAAAAAATTAATTTAAAATCATTTTAAAATAAATAAATGAATATTTATATAAATTTAACAAACACCATAAACGCTGGACTCTTCCAATAGCTGATCATCTCTTTATATTGTGATATTGGACAATCTTGAATCAACGGTACTTCTTCAAGATCTGTACCAACTCTCTTTTTCCAACCAAGATATAAATCATACTTGTAGGCTCGCCACATTTCACCCAAATCCATTATCCTGACAGCCTTTGCATTTTGTCCATCAGGAAAATTATATCGAAGCTGTAATGGATATAATATTTGTTAAGAAAATATTATAAATTTATATATATATAAAAGGTGATTAACATTACATACCCAAATCTCTGCCCTGGATTTTTCCTTTATTTGTTGTCCAACTGCCTTCCAACTTATCGGTTGAACCGGATTGATATTGATGTGTCTAGAAAGTGTTCCCATAAAACTTTTACATTCCGTGCCATTTTTATTAATTATATCATTTTCCTCATTATAATCAACTATGTTTTGCGTGTTTCGATTCCAAACCTCGCGCATTTTTGTGCGACCTCATCATCTGGTAGACGCCGGAGTGAATCATGAATCCAAAAATAAAAGAAAATAATATATATGAATTTATCATTAATCAGTAACATTAATGTTTAAACAAATACCAGTAGATGGGGGATCTGCTGACCCCTGAAGTTCTGTGTCTGGAGGGGGGGCAGCCTCCATGGTAGGTGAGATATCTACAGGAGTACTATGTATAGTAGATTTAAAGTGTACTGATGGAGGCAGAAAACCCGATGGATAACCCTGTACAGATGAGGGTGGATAAGGATATGGATATAGCGGTGGGATATATGGGGGCGCAGTACCCTTTACAGTGGATGGTGGGAATGTAAAATGATGGATGGGAGTCTGAGAACTACCATCCAATGTGGGTGCCGTCAAAAAGGGATTCAGAAAAGGTGGGTATAGATAATATGGAGGTGGCATAATGGGAGGATGGCCTCATGGTGTCTCAAGCGGCGTAGTAGTAGGCTGACCTGTAGAATCAGTACCCCCGCCACAATATCATCCTCAGTGGCATAATCCAAGTGTCTCCTCGATGATGCAGCCTAAAATAACATAGATGATAAAATAAAACGAACGATAACAAGATAAATAACATGAAAGACCATAATATTCAAACATAATTTGTACTTACATTGTTTCTAGGAGGAGACCTATGTTGTTCATTTCCTGGTATTCTTCTACTCCTTCTAGTATCATCATAATTAGACATTTTGACCTAGAAATTTAAAATTATATTCTCAAATAAATAGAAATAATGAAAAATGTTAAATAATACAATTCTATCATAAAACAATGATATATATTTTCATGTGTGATATTTATATTGATAAAATATCAAGACTTTTCTATGTTCAAGAATTACTAGAGAAGTGTTTAAACATAAATTGGTGAGGCTATTAATAGTTTTATATTCGATAATGGTATAAAATATACTAGTTATTTTGATATCATATATGGAAGTTAAAAAAAACACATACAATATTTCAATAATATCAGGTAAATACTTACCAATGTGTCAACGCTATGTGGGGTCTGTGACCATTTCTGGTTCACAATCTGTTCTAACAATTACATCATCTGTATCATCAAATGAAACATTCGAATAAATACTGACAGGATCATCCACAACATCATTTTCATCCATGCCTTCGTCAAAAATATGTCTAGGAATAACATCAACAATAAAACCAAATTGTGGTTGGAACTGGTCACTTACATAAGACACCTATTTAGTTTGTGATGCAAGAATATAAGGTTCATCGGTACGAAGCTGGCGGTTCATATCAATCACTCTAAATCCACAGTTATCAATATGCATTCCTTGTCGTGTCATTGAATCAAACCACTTTCATTTCATCATTGCGACATAACCATGTGCATAGTATTCTAATAAAATGATTCTTTCAACAACACCGTAATATGAAATATTTTCTAGTCGAGGATGCATGTCTGATGCACTTGCATAACAATATGTTGTGGCACTTATCGTGACAACGTCATACTGTGTTGCCATTTTTTTTCACAACTATTTATAAAAAAATTAAATCCATTGACAACCATTGACTTACAATCACGTACCACATCGTTTGGACCAAAGGACAATGCTTTTATTTCATTTGACACTTCAATCATTGGTAGAGTTAAAAACTAAAAGATACCAACCTAGAATATTAAACAGAGACATGTGATTATGTTATGTGAATAAGAAAAAGAAATCTATTACCTTTGACTTTAACCAAGCAACAAATTCTTTTCTGTGAAATAGTTCCTTCCTCTTAATAGATAGAGACTGATGTCTCTTTTTTATAATTTCTAAATGTTCTCTACAGATATGAAAGAATTAAAATGTCAGAAGATATAAGGAAAACACAAAATGAAAAAATACATATTTATTAGTTTAATTACTTGATATAATCATAAATCACACCACAATTGAATAATACTATGCGATGTTACATTTCCCACTCTTCCCTGCTTAAAGTACACAACGAGTACGATCCAGATATCCCCCCTGTTTGGGGCAGTGAAGGAAATGCAGGCTCAATGGGATCATATTTCGCATCTTCAGTTCTCATTAGACGACTAGACCTCGTAGCGATGTTAGCCAAGTACGATGAATAGAAATCCATGAATTCTTGTGCTAAATATCATTTCACAAAATAGCCTTGAGGATGATATTTATTTCTCACATAAGATTTCAATGTAAACATCATTCTTTCGGTAGGATACATCCACCGACTCGAAACAGGACCACCAAAGAGAACATCCGTGGGATGTGGCATAGTCAAATGTAACATACATGTGAAAAAAGATGACGGGAAAATTTTCTCCATGTCTCAATGAATAATCAGTGCATCTCTCTGCAATTTCTGAACAACACTTCTGCTCAATCGTTTGGAACAAAGATCTTGATAAAATTGACATAACTTAATCACCACAACTCATAAATTATGTGAAATTAATTGGAGAATGGAAATGGGAATCAAATCATGTAACAAGACATGGTAATCATGGGTTTTAAGAGATTTGAGTTTCACATCTTGTGTATTCACCCTTTTCGAAATATTAATTGAATAACCATCCAGAACTTTCAAACTTTCCAAGACCTGAAGAAATTGTTTTTTCTCCACATTTTTCATCGAACAACAGGAAACATGGACTTTCCACTTATTTTTACCAATTAACTCAGGGTGAAGTCTTGCTCTTATACCACAATCCATCAAATCACGACGACACCGCTAATCATCTTTTGTTTTTCCTTTGACATTTAAAATAGTAGCAAGTAACATCTCACAAATGTTTTTCTCGATATACATTACATCCAAACAATGACGTAATAAATTCGATAACCAATACAGAAACTCAAAGAATAAGCTTTTCTTTATCCAATTGCTATTGGAATTCGAATTAGCATGCTTTCACTTTCTGATATTTGATTGACTTTTGACAAGAACAGAATTCAAATCATCATGTTCTTTAACAATATCATTCCCTGACATTCGTTGAGGTGTCTCATCTGTCTCAATGGAATTATCGAACTATCTCCAATTTTTCCTGTATGGATGATCCATTGGTAGAAAACGTCAATGTCTTATGAAGCTGAAAGTTCGCCAAAACATTAATCTTAGGAAATGTGTATTTTTCATACAAATAGAACAGAATAATTTCCCTTTAGTACTCCAACCAGACATTATTCCGTAGGCAAGGAAATCATTTATCATCCATAATAAAGCTGCACGAAACATAATTTACTCCTTTCTGAATGCATCATACGCTTGTGCACCAAAAATCCAAAGCTCTTTTAACTCCTCTATTAATTGCTACAAGTATATATCAATATCATTTCCAGGATCACTGGGTCCAGATATCAATATACTTAGGATAGTGAACAGATTCTTCATACACATACATGATGGAAAGTTATAAATGTGAATGAAAATAGGCCAAGTACTTTGTGCAGTATGCATTTGGAGAAATGGGTTGAAACCATCACAGGATAATCCCAATCTAACATTCTGTGGGTCGGCTGTAAAATCAGGATGTAACCTATAAAATTTCTTCTAAGCCAACCCATCTGCAGGATGCACTATTTCATTGTTATCCTTATTTCTTTCATCTGCATTCCATCTCATATTCTTTTACATTTGTTCTGACATAATAAATTTTTGAAGCCTGAGAATTAAAGGGAAGTGCCACATCACTTTCTGTGGTATGCAAGATTGAGATCTGTCTTTATTAGTCTTCCACCTTGATGTGCCACACTATTTGCACTGACTCAAGTCTACATTCTCCTTCTAGAACAAACAACAGTATTTGAGATAAGAATTACTCTTACTAGATGAAAATCCAAATATTTCAACCATCTTTGATGCCATGTAATCATTTTTTGGATTACATGAATCGTCAGGCAGTAAATCCTTAATAAATGTAAGGAGATAGTCGACCTCAATATTACTAAATACATACATTTTTTTCCCATGATATAATCGCATTAAAAACTCAGGTTTGCTCATTTTTTCACTTGCTTGATATACTGGGGTATTTGCATCTTCCATCAGCTTTCTAACACTCTCAACATCATCATCCAGATTAATAGATGAGAACTGTGTTTTAGTATTCATTTCCTCTGGCACTGGTCTACATGAGGACATAGCTTCCGAAACAACAGGAAACCGATCATAAATCATATTTTTCATACCAATCTTTTCCGTTGAATCGATGTCATTCGACAGTTGAGCATTTTCTCCATTGTGATACCATACATGATAATTTTTTGGAAACCACTTTTAGTGATATGGTAACTCACTTCCTCACGAGATAACCAAGGTCTTCCAACATAATCAAAACATAGGCATCGAATCAATCCACCATCTGAATCATTAGTGAATGAAAAGTCCAAAAAATATTGTAACTCCTTCTGAAATTCATCAGTGATCCGATCAATGTTGTACATCCAGTATCTATCCATTCTGAAATAGATAAACATACATTAAATAAATAATCTAGAAAATGACTTAACATTATATGTATTGTTTTATTAGATATTAAGTAATCATCAATAACAAGTTAATAAAAAATCATAACAAATATATTAATATTATTGTTTAGGGAATCCATAAATGTTTTAAATTATAAAAATACACGAATAGTCATACATAAGTTCCCAGAATGAGGTTTGATTATAGTAAAAAGAGTTTATATGAAATCTAAGAGATAATAATAATAAATTCCCAAAAGTGTTTGGGTTAATTCATAATGAGTTGTGATGTTTTGTATTAAATCTACAAAGATTTATTGAAATTTAGAGACATTTTGAAAATATAAACCATATCATATACCAATAATTAATATTAAATAATTGGCTTAGAATTACAATGTTAAGAAGATGAGAATAATAACTAATGTCTGAATCTATACTTTAATGATGGTGGTATCCTTATAAAAGGGATATCCCATAAACTTGGTTGTTCCCACCCTTGCTCCTATATATGAACTGTTGGGTCAAGTACATGAATGAAGATCCCCACATCGCCTCAGTGGTCCATATCAATTATTGTATGGATGGGTGGTGAAGTTTTATCAATGTTATGATTACCAGTAGACCACAATATTCTCTCACTATAACTTTCATCATACCCTACTCTACATTGTTTTCATTCTACTAAAATCCTTGGGAATTTCTAGTGTGGTTGAGTTGTTTAGTGATTTTTCTCAGTTTTCTTTTATGCCTTCCCCCTGCACCACCGTGGATGGATTCTCATTATTTAATCACACCCATATTTGTACAGAATTTTTTTAAACAATGGGTAATAGATAAATATGCATGAGTAACAATGGATTTAAGATCGGTATTGTATTTTAATTGAGTGTGGTCACTAGAATAGAGCATGCTCATCTAAGAATGCGTTAAAAAAAATTGGATAATTAAGACCACCGATGATGAAAAATAGAAGAAAACTTCCTTTGGATAATATTAAAAAAATGAAGTTGAAAACACTATTCCCAAGAAGTTTTTAAAGAAGGAATATCATACATCCTTGGGTAATAAACCTAATAAGTATAATCCAAGTGCTAAATATAAAAGGATCAGTTCTTCTATCATGGAAGAAGGAGAAAAACTTAGATTCATGCCAAAAATCCTTGCTTGTATGTGAAAATAGATGAAATAAATAGCATAATGGAAGATTTTTCCAAGGAGAATAAAAATGTAGGTGGAAGGGGGATCATGTGGGCTGGATGTGGCTAGAGCAGGGCCAAATCAATGCATTGCTGCGGCGTGACCACGGCGTGATCGCGGCGTGTTAGCCCGGTCCAGCGACATTCACGGGGCAACATCTTCCGGCCAGAAGAAAAGGGAGCGGGAGGAGGCTGGAATGATGGTAAAAGGGGGCTGGTTACAAGTGTTGGGGGGATGGTGCGAGCTGATATGAAGGTGTCAGGGGGGATGTTGCGGGCTGGAATGCTGGTGGCAGCGGGCTAAAATGAAGGTGGAAGGGGGCTGGTTTGGGCTGGATGTGGACGGAGCAGGGCCAAATCACGGCATTACCACGGCGTGATAGCGTCGTGACCGCGGAATTACCGTGGCGTGACCGCGGCGTGACCGCGACGCGACCGCGGCGTGACAGCGGCGTGACAGCGGCGTGACCGCGGCATGACCACGGCGTGACTGCAGCGTGACCGCGGCGTGACCGCGATGTGTTGGAGTTTTACCAATGGGGGGGACGGTCATGATAAGTTGATATAAAAAGTTTAGATAGAGGGAATAGATAGAGATTAGAGGTAGGCGTTTTTGAGGACAATAAGTTATGGGAATATTCCTAGATGAGCCATGTACCAAACGTAACTAAGGGATTTCAGCTTTAACACATGTATTTAGGGGCCCCAATGATCCAATGAAAACACATTCATGTATAATTGGACAACTAAGTGAAGTGATACCAGTTGCAGAGTATAAATATGAGAGAGGATACATAATCATTATTCCATTCATACGTGTTTTAAAATGGGTAGGCCATGAGATTAGGTGTAACTGTAATATTATAATAATAATAATAAACCATGAATATTCTAAATTATAGGTTTATGAGTATATATTCCTTTAATATTTTTTAGTTATATACCCATTATGATATCAAAATTAGCATAATGGTGTAGATGATATGTTTTTTGAGTCGTAATACCAGCATAGAGTTGATTCAAATGATGGTTAGAATTAGAAGACAATTTTAAAAAAAATTACACTAGAGTACAAATGTATGAGTGCTTGGTTTTTTATGCATTGAAAAATGAATTTTCAGAGGAGCTTAACATATCATCCAGTTTCACTTATGATAAAAAGGGGAACTAGGATTCATTTGTGGTGAAAATTTTGTTTGGAAAAGATTGGAAATGGTTGTTCTTGTTCTTTAGATATTGTGCGGATTGGATTGTTTCGTTGTAGAAATGTTGGGATAGTTTGGTGAAAATTTTATTTCTTCAACCATGATGGCAGGTAGTTTATAAAAGTTTTTTACCCTTTAATTGTTGAGCATCCGTAAGTGAGAGTTTTCGATATATTTCATGACCCAACATCAAAATTAATCAAATCTATATTCTTGATGAGGAGGCTCTGGAGGGTAATTTACAGGGTGCATTTTTTTCAGATCGAGGAACATGTCACACGATTTATGTTTCTACGGTATGTCGATCAGATAGAAACAACATACGTTATGGGAGGTCATAATCTATGACAAGATTATCATGAGTTTGTACTCATCATGATTTTCAACATTAAAGATCTACTATCATTAGTTCCCGTCTGTTTGGAAAAAATTGTAGTCAATCATTCTGTAGTATGTCTCATCCATTGCTATCTATTTAATATAGTGGGGTTTTCCCATTGGATCCTACTAAAGAAATATTTATCTTTTCTTGTATAGTATATATTCATCAATAGTTAACATTTACAAATATTTTTTATTATGGAGTTTGTGGTCAGTTTTATGCTCTAGGATCCACTATTTTAGATGATTCATTTGATGTAGTAGAATCATGATGTCTTTCTATTGTATTTTTTGTGTCACCTACTTAATGTGACATTTTTTATAAAGATACTACTAGTTGAATTAATGAACTCTATGACTTCATATTAGATGATTCCTTTTAATTTGATGTAAATTCAGATATAAATTGATGGTCTATTGAAGTGCGGTTTTGTTCTTCCAAGTGTGTCCCCTTGGAAAGCATCAGTTCAATTTATAATATATTGTAAATGATGTATGTGTTTGTCTATAAATTATCCACACCTGAATCATGGGATTCTAAATAATCACTTCCCTCTATTATATATTGATGAGTTATTTAATTAACCTATCCACAGTTGCACCCCTCCACCCTCCCCCCTCCAACCTGCCCACCTGCACCCCTCCACCCCTGCCCCCTGCCCCCTGCCCCCCTCCAACCTGCCCCCGTACCCCCTGCCCCCTCCACCCTCCCCTCGGCCCCCACCCTTCCCCCCTGCCCCTGCCCCCACCCTGCACCCTGCACCCCTCCACCCTGCACCCCGCCCCCTGCCCCCTGCCCCCCTCCACCTAGCCCCTAGCCTGCACAACCCCCCTGTACCCCCCTGCACCCCCACGCCCTGCCCCCTGCCCCCCTCCCCCTGCCCCCTGCCCCCCTCCACCCAGCTCCCTAGCCTACATAGCCCCCCTGCCCCTCCATCCATTCCCAGTTTATAAATAATGTTTTTTATTATGTACAAGTGTTTTATGAACATAATTTTCCAGTGATACTAATCATTTAGATCCTTGAATGTATTATTATTTCAAGGGACCCTTGGTATCCAGTGACTCACTAGCTAGAGAAGCATAAAACACATGTTTCTCATCAAGATGAGTGCTATATTAATCCTTGAATATACCTTTTGACCGAGACTCTAGAAGTCCAATATGGAATTTCCTCTGTTTCCTAGACAATGTGTTGTTTAACTTTGAACTATTTTTTAGCAAAGAACCAAATAAACGCTAACGACACTATGGAATTGCCTCTGTTTCCTAGAAAATGTGTTGTTTAAATATCACATCCCATGTGACATCGTCACACAACATAGGACCCATATTAAAAGTCTAACGACACTTAAAGAGTGTCTTGGTTCAAAAAACCGTTTTAATAAAAAGAGGGAAACCCCCTACAGGGATATAAAAAGGGTCAAGTATGATTTGTCACTCAAACTTCATAAATTTCTACTCTATTTTCAAAAAACCTCATGAATTTCATCACAAGACCAAAAAATTTCCTAAAATCCAATTTCTTTTTAAATCATTTCCCAAATTATATAATGAAACCCCCCTCCCCCCCTGCACAGAACCTCGGACAGCCCCCTGTGAACCCCCGGACAGCCCCCCCTGCACCCCCAGACAGCCCCCCGTGCACCCCCGGACAGCACCCACGTACAGCCCTAGGCAGACCCCATTGTATGAAACTTCATAGGGGTATCTATCGATTCCCTAATTATTCATTTGTTAAATTTCTATTTCATTTTTATGAGGTTTATTTTCCCACAACACTCCCCATCACCCCCTTCACACCCCTCGTACTCTTTGAATCTCTGTCAAATTGTGGCCAATGAGTGGGCTCAGAAAGGCTAAGTGAAATTGAACTAAATATGTAAATCCAAATGACATGGGTGGTGCAATGGTAATATTTTGGCATGACTCATCCGTACATCGGATGTCCACACCAAAGGAAAAGAAAACAAAAACAACATAAAAACAACATAGTATAAAGACAAAAAAAATGAAACACGCAAATTAATCTCTCCACTACCCCGATATCCCTCCCCTCCAAAGAAAACCGCGTAGCTGCCTCCAGTGCCCTTCTGGCCCCCTTCGTAGAATATAACTACCCTCCATCCGTAGAAAGCAGTAAAAGCCTAAGTGGCCAATGCGATAAAGAAAATAAAATAAAAAATAAACAGAAACATACCTATTTCTAGTGAATAATTATATCTCTAGTTTGTTGAATTTTTCAATAGAAACTTAATGATCTTGTGGTAACCCACTTTGATTACTACAAGTCAGGATATAGATTGAAAACAATTAATACCATTCAATGTAAAACCACATGTAATTGGCCAGGGACTGATGACTATCACTCAGTTGGCATATTAAATATATGGGAGAACTTAAACTAATGAAACTATATATTTACACACATATTTCCAAGCACAGTAGAGTAATTTGGAAGAGTAAAAAACTGAAATTTTTAAATGCATGAAAAACCTATAACATCCCACAATAAAGTATAAAGCGCTTAATCCATGTAAAGAGGAAAAAATATAGGCCCAATAACTAGTAGGTAGGTCTAATACTAACCAAAATAGATAATACAGTCTAATCATGAGGCCTCCATTCTAAAAACAGTCTAAACACCACATCCACCAAGCACCAATACACACCATCTACACTATTTCTACCTAAATCTCCATAAAAAGCAACCATTTTCATAATACATTATATGTTCAAGATGAAGCCACGTAAGGGTGAGTATAAATATAACCAGTAGCACACCCCAAAATCAAGAATTAAAGCACAAATAAGTAGTTATATTCAAAAGAATAATAGAGGGTAAAGAATGGTGGATGGGGATGAAGACATGGTATTACCACAGGGTGTGGGGGAGAACCGTCAGGAATGGAGGAGGAGGGGAGTTAGCTCGGATCAGCTTTGCTGGAGGAGGTTTGGGGTGAGGAAGTTCACAGTGAGGAGGGGTCAAGGGTTTTCAGGGTTTCTGGGGGTGTCGACCTCAGCATCAGAAGAGAGGCATTGGGGAGGAGGGTCGCAGTGAGGAGGATGGTCGCGGGGAGTAGGGTCGCGGTGAGGAGGCGTCGGAAGAGCGGCGTCGATGAGGAGGGTCGTGGCGAGGAGGCGTCGGGGAGGAGGTTCGCGACGATGAGGAGGGCGTGGCGAGGAGGTGTCGGGGAGGAGGGTGGCGGCGAGGAGGAGGGATCCGTGAGGAGGCATGATGGAGGAGGGTCGTGGTGAGGAGGAGGGCGTGGCGAGGAGGAGATCGTGGGGGAGAGAAATGGTGGGGGAAGGAGGGTCGAGGAGGAGCACGACAGATTTTGGGGGAAAAAAGGGCACGACTAATTTTAGGAACAGTTTCTTAATTAAACATTGGCTATAAATTGGATATAGCCACAGACCTATATAACAGTGGCTATAGGTCCGTGGCTATAGCCTTATTTTGTAGTAGTGTGAACAAACCCGCGGCCTAAGGCCACGACGGATCTGGAAGGGCGGACGGCTATGCTGGCCGCCGGTGCCACCAAGAGGCGGTACCCAAGGGGTGTCCCGCGGTTACCCAAGGGTCGACCTTCATGGTTGGACATTTCGAAGAAACCGGGGGGTGTAACCCCCCCCCCCCCCCCCCAGACGAGCGGCTAGGGCGGGCCCCACTGGGTGCCGCCAGCCCCCCTGGTCGGCCAACCACGCGGCCAGCCACAGGGGCCACATGCACCAGGTTGCGCCAGCAGGGCCAGGCTATGCCAAACCGGGCTGGACCTGATCCCGGGTCAGGTCTACCCTATTCGGGCCGACCTAGGGGGTGTGGGGCCGGGTCGGACCGAGCCCAGACCCCCTATTTTCATACGGTTTTTGGTTAAAAGACCATATCTTGAGATAAAGACCTCTGATCGACGCACCGTCAGATGCGTAGGATTACTTGGATGGATATGGTTGTTTCGGTATATTACACTCAAGGTTTTGGCGAGGTTTGGGTACATCCAGGTTTGTTCGAACCAGAAACCAACCAGGCCCTCGGAGAGAAAACGCTTATAACTTTAGGACCGGACGTCCGATTGATGTCCCGTCGACTACGCTGGATTCCTCTTGACAAGACAGTTCATTTGGAATACTTCACCTAATGTTTGAATGCAGTTGGAGTATGGCCAGGTTGGATTGTACCCGAAATCCAATCGGGCCCCTAGAAAGGAAATTCTAATAACTCATAGACCGGGCATCCGATTTACGTGTCGTCTATTGCGTTGAGACCCCTATGACGAGACAGTCCTTTGAGATACTTCTTTGTGGGACTTCATGACACTTGGAGTGTCGACCAATAGCTCGTGGAGTGGATTCTCCCGAAGACGAGCATACAGAGTATCGTGACCTTGTAGCTAGATGAGACCTGATGACTGCTTGTCCGATTCGTATCAGATTGACTTGACTAGCCTAGTGGGGAGCAATACTATGTTGGGGTGGCAGAAACATGTAAGGAAGAACTATTTTTTGGGGTGGCAGACCCGCGGTACTCGACATGAGGAGTACCTCTGTAGGCTAGTAGTGGGAGCACTACTATGTTGAGGTGGCAGACCCGCGATACTCAAGAATTGAGGAGTACCTCAGCAGTCTATGGTTAGTGAGTGGCACCTCAGAGTCGTGGCAAGACTATTTTTCTTGACAGAGGAGGAGTTCTCCCGCAGCCGTGTTTTCATCATCGTGAATAAAAATCCTGGTTTGAGCTAGGTCAATGACCTTTGTGTTTTCCTTATGATTGAGATGGGTTACTTGATAACATAATTATATGTATGGGAATATGCCTATGTAAAGGTTATCTGTTGATATCTTTCTTTTTGGTTTATCCTTGTTGGATATAGTGAGACCTTTGGGGTCTCGGGGTCCCTACTGAGTATCGTTATACTCACCCCTGCACGATCTATGACCACACCTTTTTGTGTTGGATGCAGAAGACAGACAACACTAACGGATGCCAAGGGTACGAGGACTGGACGACACCCGGAGGTGGTCCTCACGACGAGTCGGTACCTGGAGGAGATCGACAGATGAGGGTGCTGAGGAGGCTATCTGTACCTACCCTCCAGGTAGGATCTGTGGTGGATGATCTAGGAGCTGCGCTATCTGTAACTACCCTTCAGGTAGGATCCGAGGTGGATGATCTAGGAGCTGCTTGTCACTTTCCAGTTGTTTTTCCTTTTACCTTGTACTTTACAGTTGGGTTTGAATTTCCAGCCCCTTACTTTCAACACTACTTTTCTTTACTTCTTTACTTAGTGTTTACTTCCGCTTGTACTCTGGTTGTGTGAGGTTACATTTATAAAGGAAATGCCTTCCCAGTTTTTAGGTAGATACGCCTTTGGTGCTAGTCACCAGCCCCGGGCCTATAGAAGGTGAACTTGGGGTAGTCATGATACTTGCCCCGGGGAATGGGTCGTGACAATATTAGTGGAAGAATTATTACCATACAATAGAAGTAAACAGTGGAAGACTGGCAGTATAAACAACAGCGACATATATAAATAAATGATGCATGCAACATGTATCTAACAATGCATCAAAAAAAATCAAAATTCTAGTGATACAACCATTAATCCATAGTACTGAATATAGAAAATAAACTCCAACAATAATGCAAGACTCAGCTTGGTCTAATGTTCTCCAGCTCCAACAATTATCAAGTACCTGATGAAGAAGGGCACTTACCCTTATCTATACCAAAAACCCTATAATCTTTTTGGGTTAGAAAGCATGACCCAAATAGGGTGTGAGATGAATCTCAGTGGGAAGAAAACAAAAAGATATATTCCTAATAGTCAGTAAATATATATAGCATGCGATATACCGAAATGAAGTAATAAAATAGGAAGAATTCATAAGTAATCCAGCCTAAAGTTTCCAATTTCATTCATTTTCATTTTTAAATAAATAAAACAATTTAATAATGTAACCTCTGGATCTAGCCTAATATCTCTATCTCCCTATATAATGGTAACAACATAAATCTCAGAAGACTATCTAAACAATCAAGGAAGACCAATTCCAAGCTTCTGCTTTGGATTGGCAGACTCATCACAATCGTAAAATCATTCATAAGAAACCCTCTCGAAATGTTCTCATAGTCTACTCTAGTATGGTTCAACATATCATCAACTAAATAAATAATTACCCTCTAGGAATGCTCACATAGTCTAAACCCTTTGGTCCCACATGACTTCAATCATCCTCAACAACCACCCGGGTAGCTCTCACGGTCAATACCCCCTTGTTCTCCATAGCAATAGTTAAAGGTAATGACCCATGGAAGCTCTCACAGTCAATACCCATTGGTCCAACATTCTTTTAATAACGACCCTCTGGGTATCTCCTACAATCTAACCCCTCTCATCAATGACTCCAGGACATCTCTCACAGTCTGTACGTCTGGTCAACCATAACAACAATTCATAGTTAAAAGACCCTACTTTGGGAATCTCTCATAATAAATTCCCCTTGGTCAACATTAAAATTGGAAAACACATGCATCTCAAATAAATAAAAACTTCATCCAAACAACACTAGGCATGGAAAAAAGCACGAATAACATGCTTTCTTGACCCTATAGACATAATAAAAAAACCTGGGAAATGTAACCATAATTAAGGTATTAAACCTTAGACCTATGAAATAACCCTTACTCTATCAAAAAATCATAGCAGGTAATAAACAATGTTAAAATCCAAAACACACAATACCCTAAACAAGTGTATTCTGAACATTTTTCATATATACTCTAAAGAAAACCATATAAAGGCTCAAAAACCTAACTCCATGTTTTATGATAAAAAATCATGAACATCGGCCCTTGAATCAGCCCAGAACTATGTAGATATTCAAAAAATTTTAAATCTCTCAACCTTGGATAACTCAAGAGAGATGAGAAATTATGAAGAGAGACTATATGGGAAGATAAAAAGTCCCTGGTGGGATGCCAACGCACTGGGCGGCGTCACAATCAGAGATCTAATAGAGGAACGAGAGGATCTTGAAGTTTCTCAGCTGTTCGTCGCCCTCCTATACGAGACATGATAAGAAGAAGAATGTTATGGAGATGAGAGGCGACCCTGATCTGATTAATCAAATAAAAATAAAATCACATTGTGTGTTCATTTAATGTACACACTTTGCACTAGCCTCACTCGACCCCCGCTTTATGCCGTCTTCAATGTCACCCACACGACCATGTACTCGGATGTTACACAGCCAGTACATGACTACACATGGAAACCGGGTAGACAGATTGTACTCAAACGTACCAGGAATGTACTTAATGAAATTTTCCCATTCATAATTTTTAATCAAAAAATATTCCTAAATAATGAATGATGCCTGAAATGAAGATTTGTGATCATACAAACATTCCCCATTTAATAAATTCATCCAATAATTCCCCTTCCAAGGTGGGCGAAGAAGAAACTACCAACAACTCTGGCCACTGTAATCTTACACCGACCACCCTCTCCCATGTCCCATCCTATACTTATCTGTGCTGCCATATCACCTCTGATAAAGGAATATATATGCCATAGAGAACCTTTATTATACAATCCACAATTCGAATAGGGTGCCCCATGATTGATGCATCCACATCAAACTAAAACTCCTTTGGTTGAAAAACATGTTATGAGTCTCAAAAGAAACACCGTAGCTGAGAAACACGAAAGATGTCGTGCATAGCCTGGTACCTCTAAGGTAACTGCAACCGATAGGAAACTTGTCGAACTCTCTCCAATACCTCATACAGCCTGACGTATCTTGGTGATAATTTTCCCTGTCTCCTAATCTTGATGTGTCCCAACCTCGGTGTGACATGTAAGAAAACATGATCCCCGAACTTGAACTCTAGAGGTCGTCTCTGTCAACCATAATTACATTTCTAGAAATAATTTGCAACATAATTCTTCTTCCGAATCAACTCCACCTGCTTAGTGGTCTCCTATATAAGAAGAGGTCCCAACATAGGTTCCTCTTCATCTTCTATCCAATATATGGGTGATCAGCATCGCCTACCATACAAAGCCTCATAAGGTTCCATTTGAATTGTCTCCTAAAAACTATTATTGTAAGAAAAATACACTAGGGGTATGTGTCTCTTCCAAGAGCCCTAAAAATCCAGTATACAAGCTCGTATCATGCCCTCCAACACTTGAATCATGAGCGGTGACTGGGAATTTGTATGGGGATGGTAATATATACTCAGAATAACCTATGTACACAAATCCCTTTGCAGTCCCCACCAGACATGAGAGTTAAAACAGGCGTCCCTGTTTGAAATGATAGAGTGTAGAACCTGATTTAAATGAACAATATCTCAGATGTACAAGTATCCAATATCATCAACATTGAAGGTCTCCTTGATCAGAAAAAAGTGTGAAACCTTCTCCAACTTGTCAATAACAACACAAACCTCATAATTACCTTGAGGAAACCTCAGTAAACCCATCACAAAATCTATAATGACATCATTCCACTTCCACTCTGCAATGTGTAACTACTATAAAAGACATACTGGTCTCCAATGCTCTGCCTTCATATATTGACAAGAGGAACATCTCATAATAAAACCAGCAACATCTCTCTATATACATGGACACCAATACTGATGGTGTAGATCTTGATACATCTTTTGGACACAAGGATGAACTTCCTAAACTAAGGAATGAAAATATCGCAAGAGATCCTCTCTTATGTCTGCTAACACCCATATGTGCATATGAAATGGTATGACCTCATCCTCACCTATGGTCCACCCAGCAGTATGGACTTTTCCTGACACACTCTCCAATTGAACTAGGCCTCTGAAATATAATATCTGCCTTATTCACACCCAATCCAGGAGAGTAAATGTAACAACAATAAAGGAAAGAAACGTCTTCCCCAATCTATCATGCACCTCGAAATACATCTCAGAGAATAGATCCAAAAGATTCCACTCACTAATGGCCTCCTAAAATGCCTGTATCAGAGTCCTCCTTCTCAATGCATTAAACACTATGTTTCCCTTCCGAAGCATGTATGAATGCTCAAAGTCAAAAGACTAAAGGTACTCAACCAACCTTCACTATCTCAAATTTAGATCTCACTTTGAAAAGATATACTTGGGACTTTTTTGGTCAGTGTACACCACAAAATAATCTCCCAAAAGATAATGTGTCCAATAGTGCATATCATGCACAATTTTAGCAAACTCCAGATTATGTGTCGCGTAGTTCCTCTCATGTTTCCTCAGCTACTGAGACCCATATGCAATGGCTCCTTCCCCAAATATAAGCACTGCTTCAAGCCCGATACCTAATGCATCACAGTAAATGGTTTAACTCCACCCAAATCTGAAAAAATAAGTATCAGTGCTGAATTCAACCTCCCCTTTAGCCTCTAAAAGGATGAATCGTAGGATTATGCCCACAAGTACATTGCACCAATTTTAGTAAGGCCCATTACTTGCATTAATAAGCGTGAAATTTCTTGTATAAAGAGCCTATTGTAACCAGCCATCCCTTGAAAACTTTTCACCTCAAAGAAGTTCTTCAGATGCTCCCATGAAACTATGACTTTTACTTTCTCTAGGTCTACTAATAGTCCTGTCTCCGTGATAACATTACCCAAGAAGTGAATCAGGTCCATCCAAAAGTGGCATTTTGAAATCTTATCATATAACTGACGCTCTCTCAGTGCAGTCAAAAAAATATCAAGATGGGTAGCATGGTCGCGTCAAGTGTGAGTGTACACCAAGATATCATTAATGAAAACAACCATAAAAAGATTCCATGTATAGATTTAATACTCAGTTCATTAGTTCAATGAAAACTGCTGGCTCATTCATGTGACTGAATGACATAACCACATACTCTTATAGACCAGACCTGCTCTGAAAGGATGTCAGTGGTATATTTGATGGTCTAATGTGCATATGATGATAATCGGATCTCAAGTAAATCTTTGAGAACACCCGAGATCCTCAAAGATGATCAAAGATATCATTAATCCTCGACATTGGATATCTGTTCTTGACCATCAACTGGTTCAGATTTTGATAATCCACGCAAAGTTTGAGGGTACTGTATATCTTCTTCACAAACATTATAGAGGAACCCCAAGGAGAAGTATTGTGTCAGATGAAACCTTTCACCTATAACTCATCTTACTACTTCTTGAGCTCCTGTAACTCTGGTGTAGCCATCCTATAAGGTGGAATGGAAACTGGTGCCACTCTTAACCCAAGATCAATAGAGAAATCTATCTCACAGTCCGGATGTAAACCTAAATGTCATCTTGAAATACATATCTAAAATGATCCACAACTAGATGATAGTACATATGTGAAGTACCCTGGTTGTCCAAATATAATCTAGAAATCCAGGTTATAATTCCTTCCAACCCATGATGCTCGGGTCCATCTCTTCTTACCTGGACATCCTATTCACCCTTCTGTAGGAAAGATCCACCATCCAGTGATGTGAAACTCACCCTATAGTGATAGCAGTCAAAAAATGCATGAAAAGATAATATCTAGTCCATTTTAGGAATGAAATCCAAGCAGGTCAAATCTAAGACATAATGGTCCCATAAGAAGTGACACCCACCAACATTAAGAGGGGACCTATTTACCTAATCTGCAATAGTCTTCCTAATCCCCAACGGAGTGTCTAGAATCATAACATCCTTATAAGTAAAGATACATATCCAAAAGATGTCCCCAATGACAACTGATATAAAACTATGGGAAACCCCTATATCAAAAAGATTAGAAGCTAAAATGAAGCAACTAGAATCGTACTTATAATTATAGAGGTTCCATGATCCTTATCCTACTGGGTCTACTCCATGAAAAAAGTATGACCTATAACACAGACCTACGACCCTACATAACTACCCTGAGCTGATCTACTCTTCTATCGCTGAAAGCCTACTATCTTTCTACCACGACCATGACCACCTTGTCAGCCTGAACAACCGGATGAACTCTAGTTTATTGACTGATAAGAAAATAGTTGTCATTCTCATGAACATAGAGTGATAACATAAATTGTATCACTCGATGATGGTGAGAACACCCAATAGAAATGCTGATGGTGACCCATATTAATGCAATACCAACATTTAACTAGGTCCTTCGGGCAATCTGGTTTCATATGCCCACTCTTCATGAACTGGTTTCATACTACCAGGATACATGAAGGAACATCGTGAGAAATATAATCCCAACATTTTATTCTATGCATCGAAGGGGTACCATCCCAAGATACTGAACTACCCTGGCACTCAGCTACAGACTCCCTCATATTACTCTCAGAAATCATCTCCCTATTCATTATTTCCATAACTGAAGTCATCTTGAATTCATTCACCTGTGATCGGATGTCGTACCTAAGACCATCCTCAAATCATGTAGAAAAGGATAACTCTTCCCATTACATAATAGGTTCAAATCACTGAATCTCTAAAAAACAAGATGGGTAGTCCATCACTAAATGAGTGCCCTACTCCAAATGCAATAACTCTCACGCTCGATCGGCCCTCAACGTCTCACAATTGATTTAATCATAGAAGATCCTATAGAAACTCTTCCCAATACGTATCCTGATGACATCCCACATGTGAGATAACCTCCCAATATCTCCTAGAGGAATCATGTAAGAAAATTCACCCACCTTCTTTTGGGGGTCTCTAGATGCTCAAAGATGGAAATCATGGCTCCCAGCCATGACTCTACATCCTATGGTCCTCCATCCCAAGAAAAGTGGGATGATTCTATATCTTGAACAGAAAATTCAGCACTTACATAGACGGTACATGACATGGATCTCTTTAGAAAGGTTGTAACATCCTAAAACATTCTTCATAGAACTTTGCATAAGTACATGTGTCTAGTATAACAGGTGGTGCAAAGACGAGCATGACGAGAGGTTCTGTTGGTAGTACCTGATCTACCAATTCAGGTTTCTGATCGTTTCCCTATACCTAGAGTGCAACCAAAGGATATATCAGGGGAATTAATCTGTAAGGTGACATGCACACCTTAGTTAAAGATTAACAATAACTAAAACATAGAAGTTCATGAAAGGAATAGGAGAAGAAACATTTATGTTTTTCAAAACAAGGTTACACGACATGTATAACCCCTATACAACATGTTCCCTTAAGATTTTATCTTGGAATGTACCTCTTCCAAACATGGTCATGTAACACCCATACACACAGTGTGCTCCTCATGAGACACAGTGCATACTTGAATCCTCCCTCATTTCCGAGTACTTATACACTGCTTGAACTACAAGATTCTCCCCTTAGAAACACTACAAAGTGTGTTCACCCTAAACATGGTGTGTACTACTTAACTTATAACCTATCGTGTCATTATTCACATGATTAGATACATGGTTGACTCAACACAGCATGCATAAAATCTACACGGTGAGTAAAAATTAAGTTTCATCCAACCATCTCTTTGGTCACACGACTGGGCACATTTCATTACAACACTACATGTACAATATTGACACAATGTGTTCTACAAAAAAGTATCCCATCCCCATGTCTCTGCACACACAATTAGTCACACAGTCAATCACAACATGGTGTGTTGTCCTAGTACACGACGTGAACGTAAGAAAACCCAGTTCTTCCAGAAAAAAAGAACACATGGCAAGTTTTCATAACACCACAAGCCATGTTGTCACGATTTTTTGATAGTAGGCCTCTGAAAATCTCCATAACCCATAAAAACACATGATTTTTTCAAAGGCATGACAAATTTTGATCGGTGAGAGCCCATAATCCCATGAATGGAAGATTGGAATCCTTATTCGTCTCATAACTTGACATAATTATATTAATGATCATACAAGATCCAGCAAATTCTGATCCAAGAGGGCCCATAACACCTCAAGGACCAATTTTTGGCATCCATACTAAAGATAATTTACATATTCCAATACCCAATTAGAATAGAATGAATTCTATCACAATAGCTTGTAATCAGTAATGCACCCTACATGGAATGACAAGATTTCATGACATGTAATCTTTATCAAGTGACTATATGATGCATGCTATGATATATCCTCATCTAATTGAATTTCAACAAAAATAGAACCTCAATAAAATCAATAATTAAAACACAAAACAAGTGAATAAACCAATGGCGAAATCAATCAACCGTAACAATTGCAATTCCTGAAAAATTATAATATTCAAGGTAAAATGGATTTTCCTGGTACATGGGTTAACTAATACCAAGAAAAACTTATTAATAACTACCCATTCCTTCATATTCATATCTATTGGCTCTAAACCATGAGAAAATTAATAAAACAACTCCTTTGATACCACTTTTTAGCATCTCAGTTCCAGGTACCACCCGTAGGTTCCCCATACCCGGTCGGTAAAATGGCCTCAAGCACATTTCCACTAACCCTAGAGGCTATTGACTAGCAGTGAGGGCCTTGGTTGTGATAGTGGGGAAACTATAATCAAATTCAAAGAGTAACATAATAGAAACAAATATTTAATAGTAGTGGAAGTAGTAGTACCATACAACAAAAGTGAACAACGGAAGACTGACAGTATAAACAACTACAACATATATAAATATGGCATGCATGTCACATGCATATAGGAAAGGATCCAAATATGTCTCAATTATGTAAATAAAATACTAAACCAAATTTTCTGAAAAAATTAAATACAATCCAACACCATAGCAAGCCTCAGCTTGGTCCAATACTATCCAGCTCCGACCACAATCATGTACCTGATGACGAAGGGTACTTTCTCTTATCTATACCTACATTAATATAATCTATTTGGGTCCAAAAGAATTACCCAAATTTTGTGTAAGACGAATCCCAGTAGTCAACCACCAAAATATCTGTTCCTAATAGTCAGTGAATGTATATAGAATGAAATATGCGTAAAATAAAGCAATAAACTAGGAAGTACACATAAATAAACAATCCTACCATTTCAAATTTAATTCATTTTCATTTGTAAATGATTCAAAGTGTTGAATAATGTATCCTCAGGATCTATCCTATGATATGTATCCCCATTAATAATGGTAAAAATAGACATCTCGGAAGACCATATAAATAATCAAGCAAGACCGAGTCCAAGCTTGTACATTGGCATGATAGACTCATTACAATCATACAATCATTCATAAGCAACCCTCAAGGAAAGTTATCACAGTCTAATCACCTCTAGTTTAGAATATGATGAATTCAATAAATAATTACCCTCTTGGAAATATCACATAGCCTAACCCATTTGGTCCCCCATTGCACAAATCATTTACTACAACACCATGGGTAGCTTTCACAATCAATACCCCCTTAGTCTTCATAAAAATATCAAAATGTAATGAACCCTATCAGCTTTCATAGTCAATATCCTATGGTCTAATATTCTTTTAATAATGTCCCCATGGGTGGCTCCCATAGTCTAACCCCTCTGGTCAATGACCCCATGACAACTCTCACTGTCAATACCTCTGGTCAAGAAAAACAAAAATTCATAATTAAAATACCCATCTCCAGTAATCTCTCATGGTCAATTACCCTTGGTCAATATTCACAATAAACAAACACCAATCTCAAATAAACATAATTTCCATCCTAACAACACTATTCATGGAAAAGAAGCAAGCCTAACATGCTTTCTATACCCTATAACCATATCCAAAAACATGGGAAACACACCCATAATCAATGTATTGAACCTTATGCCTATGAAATAACCCTTACTCAATTAAACAACTCAAAGATGTTATTAAATAAGGTTAAAATTCAAAACACACAATACTCTAAACATGGGTATTCAGCACTTTTAACATATATAATCCCAAGTCAACCAAATAAAGATTGAAACCACCTACCACGATGTTGTACGGTGAACACTCTTGAACGTAAGACCTTAAATAGTCCTATAAAGATGTAGATCTATGAAATGGTTAAAATAGTTCACCCTTGGATAATTAAATATGGAGGAGAAATCAGGAAGAGGGAATATAGGGGAAGATAGAACTCACCGGTGGTAATCCAACACACCCTACGACGTGTAAATTAGAGATCAGGCCGAGGAATGGGAGGAGCTCGTAGTTTCTTGGGCGTTCGTGTCACTCCTGTATGAGACAAGGGAAGAAGAAGATAACTCTAGAAATGAGACTTGACCCCAAGAAAATTAGTCAAATAATGAAAAAAAGTACATGGAGTGTTCATTTAATATACACACCGTGTACTAGCCTCCTTTGGCCCCCATTTAAGGCTATCGGCCAAGTCCCCCACATGGCCATGTACTCAACCATCACACGACCTATACACGGCTACACCTGGCTACTAGGTACATGGTGTGCACAAAAAAGTGCATTGCTTGTACTTAGGAAATTTCCCCGTTGTTCCTTTTTCCAAATAAAAAACCTCAAATAAAGATCCATACTTGAAATGTAGATCCAAGTTCTTACAAGGTGCTATTGGATGATCTTAACCTCCTCCACCATATGTTCATCCATTTCCAGAAATAGATGTTTTGATTACCCAAATTCAATAAAACATTCTGGTGTTCAACAACACTTACCATAAACGATTTTACAAAGATCTATTTGGATGCTTGAGTGGAAACTATTGGTGCATATGAACTCAACCAAAGAAATTTTCTGGTATCATCCACCATTAAAGTCCACTTAAAATGCTCTCAACATGTTCTCTAGTATCTAGATAGTCTAATAAAATTTTCCATTAGTTTGAGGGAGATAGGCCATGCTAAAATTCAACTCAGTGTTTAGATTGTATTGGAGACTCTTCCACAACATAGAGGTGAATCTAGGATATAGACCAGGAACAATAGATAGTGGTAATCAATACAACCTTAGCACTTCACTTATGTATAAAAGTGTGGGTTGATCCCATGAGATATAATCTCAAATTTCAATGAAGTGTGCATTTTTTTAAGAGGTCCCACAACATTCCAGATAACATTATTTCCTTTGGATGACTTTGGATATCTAGTGACAAAGTCCACGATGATGTTTCCCCATTTTCATGTTGTTTTGGGGTATGAATGCATCATACCCTTATACTTTTTCCTCATAGCCTTCACTTGTTGACATAACAGGCACTTTGAAGTATATTTAGCGATCTCCTTCTTCATGTTATACCCCCAATAGTTCTCTGGGATATCTCGATACATCTTTTTGTTTCTTGGGTGAGTCGAGAAATTCGAACAATGTTCATTTTCTAGAAGCTATTGCTTTAACATCAGATTTGACGGGATACATATTTTTTGATATAAATATCCTTATTACTTTCTCATTAACATTTAAATCCAAGGATTTACTTTCCTAATAGTTTCCCCATTTTTCTGAATTCCCATATCATCTTTTTGGGTATCCATTAACATTTATAAAAGATATGGTTGGGAAGTCATTTGTGAAAGTATTGATGATGTTACCTACTTTATGATTCTCATTTCTATCTTCATCAATTCTAAGAATATTGGATCCTTTTAAATTCTCATTAATTATAGAATTTCTGGTTCCTTTATACTGAGAGAATCCACTACCTTGTTCGCTTTCCCAGGGTGGTAATGGACTGAGCACTCATAATTATTCATGAGCTCTAACCATCTTCGTTGACACATATTTAGATGTTTCTATGTGAATATATAATTGATACTTTTTTGATCCGTATTTATTTCAAACTTCTCCCCAAAGAGATAATACTACCATATTTTCAGCACAATGATCACAGCTACAAACTCTTGATCATTTTTGGGATAGTTTTACTCATGAATTTTCAACTTTTTTGTGGTGTAGGCAATGAATTTTTCATTTTTCCTAAAATTCCCCAAAGTGATACATATAATATTTTCTAGGAGGACATTCCCACAAACTTAAACATGTGATAAAATACTCATATATGTTTTCCCTAATGATTTAATATCATTTTATGTGGGGAATAAACATTATAAAAAAACATAAAAGATATACTAATAGGAAATTAATTGAAATATGTTATGACATAAACTACTTCAAAGTAGTGGTTATATATTATTCATTTATCTAATATATATTCGCATATTTCTTTACGTTATCTCTAGACCATGGATATTGTTGACACTCATCACACTTCTCATCCATTTCAATGGAGAATTATCTTGGGTAATGTCCAACTTATCTGTATTTACAACATAATACTAGGTAGGATTCCTTTGATTAAACATTGAATCCATAAATCACATTAGATATTTTTTCATGGTAATTTGAAAATTTGTTCCCAATCATTCAACACTTAAAATATCTCTTAGTACCATTGTGACATTTATCTTAGTGCCTCCTTCCACACTTGTTACATGATGGAAATTGGGACGTCCTTCACTAATCACCTTTTTCAAATGAAATTTGGTTATATGTCATATTACCCTTTGTTGATTTCCTTTTTTCATTAAAAAAATTTCCAATAGTTAATCATGTTTTGGATAGTTGGTTTGGTGAAATCATGATATGTAATACTTGAGATCCCACCTGATAGGGAATGTCATTGAGTGATTAATCACATTACCCTTCGCATGGGTTGTTAACTCGATTCATTATATTACCTTCCATTGTCCAGAATAAAAGGAAAAATAGGGGTATGTATTTTAAACTGCTAAAAACATAAAGCATAATATAATTACATTAAATGGATAACTTATAAATAACATATAACTCCTTAACTTATGAATTTATAGGCTTTAATCTATGTTATCCATGGTCTACTTCCAAACATATATTTTTATAGGCTTTTACCCATTAATAATGGTTCATAATAATCTTATGAATTTACCAAAGTATATCCACCACGAGTGTAGAAGTAATAGTACAAAATGGGCCATTGTCGTGAACTAGTTCCTGTTCGAGTCTAGATCAATGAGGTGATTTCAGGTTTTAACTCAAGATACTTCTATGCTAGAGACACCTCAACTTAACTATATCCATATAGGTATAAATTTTATTAATAAACCACGTACTCTATAATCACCAAAATTTATGGATTATTTTATTATACACAGTCTTATCTATAAGGATTTCACTAGAGTATTCTAATACTAATCCCAAAAATATCTCAAACTATCCTTTGAAACCAACTATACCACCTCTACTGTTTTTATGTTATTTTAACTTGATTTATTACATAAAATAGAAGTTAATTCATCATATAAGATCTAGTTTTCTATTTTCTTTTGGGATTAGGAACATCACATAACAACATAAAAGTTGAAATACGAAATCTTTATTTTAAAATAATTTTATATGACCAAACCATTCCATCGTACATAACACTGCATGGGATATCCTGAGGAATGAAATAAGAAAGGGGTGAGATATAAATATCATTAAGGGAATAAAAATGGAATAAAATTAGAAATAATATAAATTTTAGTCAATAGTAACATCAATGGAGTTCAAAAGAAACATAAAGGTGTGATAATGTATGATATTAATGACATGGATATGTGGCAACAACTTAAAACACTGCATCATTAACATAAAGGAAGTAGGTAAACCCCTATTCTAACATAGTGGGAAAAATTTCTATAAAATAATAAGGTAATCCCCAATCCCAACATGACATGTCATGATATTAAACTTTACCAAATGTATTAGAGTGATATCAGGGAAAATCCTTCATAACATTATCAATATCATGCTTATGTGTGCCACAAAGATCATACAACAAGGGTTCATTAAATATCATAATTTATTCCATGATCATGGAATGTGGTGTAAATTCATGTAATACCTAAATAAAAAAGTTTATGTTCATAATGGTGAATAACCTTGATAGATTAATGGTTATGGTATTCAGTACAGTATGATTTTTCCATGAGAAATCACAGTGCAATTTCGGTAGCATAACGACATCAAATAGAAATTTATAAAATGGGTTGATGAGAGATAAAGGAGAATATCATAATTAATACAAGAATTTAATAGTAATGGGATAATGGAACATAATATCCAAACATGTGAAATGGAATTTATAGGCATAATATAAATGAAATGTTTTAATGGAAATGAGAAGAGAGAAATCCCTTACTGAATTTCAGTATAGTAACAGAAGGGATTAAAGGTTCATAGGGTGGATTAGTGGGAGTAAAAGAAATATACCATAATTTATAAATCATATTTACATTAATGAGATATAAAAAATACATCCTAAATCATGTTAATGGAAATTAAAAGGCAAGACATAAAAGAGGTTCTTAAAGAAAAAGGAGAAATAGAGATTCTTTACTTGGATGTGTGAACCCAAAATCTTGAGAGAGGCTTCCTAGGAACATGGGGTTCCTTAAGATGACTCTAGGGAGTATGGAGTTAGAGGGTGGTCAAGATACATGGAACTTGAGTGAAGATAAATGGGTTCTTGGGTTGGTTTATAAAGGAAAGGTGGGGGAATTCATTATTATTTGGGTTTTGGACAATACACACTAAAATATTCAAAACCACAAAACATCCCATGGATTTTACCATTTTTTCTAGAATGGTATAGTTGTATAAATTATTTTATAACGGTAAGGGTCGATTATATTAAAATATTTCCCTTTCATATGTGGAGGTGAGTCACACTTTCAAGGAAATGATTTTAAAATTTTAAAATATTTTATATGTCATGGAGGATTCACTAAGGATTTATAAAGTAAATCAAATATAACTAAAATTACATTATTTTAATGTAAAAACATATATTTTGGTGAATATTTCTTTTATGGTATATTATTACATCACTTTTGGGTCATTATCATGTCATAAAACAAATTATATATTTATTCAGTTTTTAATTTTTACCCAAAAATTCAATTATATCTGAAAATTAAGAAAACTTCACAATTGGATAATTTTGAAATCCAGATTCCAAAAATAATATTCATTTTTTCTAAATAATCTTATAAATATGTGAATATTAACTTTTAAAATAAAAACCATCATTTAGAGAAAATATACGAGTTTTGAAAAAAATTGTTTTGAAATCATAATAATAATTGAAGTTGAAATTATAAAATAGATCAGATTTAAAAAAAGTAATGTAACAATAATAATTTTTTAAAATATTATTTAATTCAAAAATCCATTAATTAAAAAAAATATTTCTTAATTGAATTTTAATATTAACCAAAAATACTATTTGTTCTTTAAAAAGCCTTTACAAAGTAATAATAATACAATGATAGTATATTCATTATTATATACAAAAAAATCCACATAATCCTAATTCTATGGTCTTGTTTTATATCCCTTTAATACACCATAATTATCCATAAGTGTATGGTGTGAGATGTTGGGGATTTAATGGGGTTGTTCTGTGAACATGATTAGGGCCGTGAACTTGATGATCTTGAACTTCTCCCATAAACAATTCCTATCATGCTTAATTTATTGGATCTCGGTTTGGGAATGGTCTAGGGAGAAGACTAAAATTGTTATCTCCCAAGGAAGCTCCAATAATTGGGCTTTATAGGGTAAAATCCTACTGGATGAGGCAATCACTTCCTTTATTCCAAAAGGATTTTTTAAAACTCAGTATTTATACAAACCATGAGATCATTATTCAACAACTATATTATTAACAGTAAGAATAATTAATGGTTATTTAAAAACAATTAGATATACTAAAAAAAATAATTGTATGTATTTTATACCTTCATAAGAAATTTAATTAAATGAATGCGAAAATAATTCATAAATGTTTCCTATCGTAACACTAATGCTTTGGAAAAATATTATGTTCTCCAGAGAATTATGTTGGATTTAACCACATTGTTTATTCCTTTTAATAGAGTTCTTGTATGGGTTTTAAGAAGGTGATGTACCAAGGTACCAAAATTACATTTATTTGAAAAATAATGAGTTTTCATGGTTTTATTTTGATTTCACAATGAAAAAATAATGATTTTTTGTTTTGAAGGAATGATTATTAACTTTATGAGAAAATAGTATGTTTTTATGAAAATGTTTTTATTGGGCTCTCATGTTCTCTAGGAAACCCTATTTATTATTATATTCACTTTATACATTATTATAAAGTGTTTTATGAAAAAATGGACAGTAACAATGATTTCCTTTGTAAGTAAAAAATTATTTGAGAGAAATGTTTATTATGTTAAAGGAAAACTCTCTTTTATGATATCATGGGTTTGAATTAGACTAATGATTTTCATTATTCATTAATTTATGCCAGATTAGATATTTTTTATTCTCATATATCATTTTAAAATGTTTTTCATAGGGGTTAAGGATGAGAAGGAACAATTAATAAGTGATCTTCAAAATTATTATTTTTTTCATGAGTTGAAAATTTGTTTCACTTTAATAGTTTTTTATTGTGAAAAATGGACACTAAGTGGAAGTGTCCACTTTATAATGTATGGGTCTGTTATATAATAATTATGAAATATTTCTATAAATCTATAAACCTAAAAATGTCTTTAACAGTGCAAGAAACTGAATAATTTATTAAATATAAAATTAAGTGTTGAATAATGATTTTGTCATAATAGTTAGTATTATAATATGGTTTAGATAATTTTAGAGGTTGGGATAATGTATTTAGGTACCCTTAAGAAATTATAATTTATAGATTTTATGATATATAATTTGAGGATATCATGATGCTCCATATAAACAATGTTTTTTATGAATGGTTTTCCATAAAAGAAACAAGGGATCTAAAGTAGGAAGACATCAAGAGGGAAATAACTATCCAAATCCGAATCTAGGAATGGTTATAATTGTAATTGATTAGTATTTTTCTGTGATGATCAGTTGAAAAAGGATGTAAATGTTTGTGGAATACATGTGATATAGAAACCACATTCACCACATAGGAACTTGTATACAATGTATAATTTCATAAAACAACACCCTCCAGCATTCAAGGGAACATGTAACCTTGTGACAGATGATGAATGGGTTATATCATTGGAGAATATATTTAGATTCATGGGTTGTTTATAAAATGAAATGTTAAATCTTTATATTTACCATTTTGATTAGAAATACGACTAGTATTGGTAAAAGATTAAGAATATCAAATAAAGATAACATATCTATGTCTTCGAATCAGAAGAATTTTAAAATATTTTCCTTGAGAAATATTTCCCTAAAATTATTCAACATAGGATGGGAAATCAATTATTTGAATTTATTTAGAAGGAGTAACATTCAATGTGTACGTATGAATCAAAATTCAATAGATTGGAAGGTATGAAAAAAACATTAATTAAATATAATTAAAGTAAAAATAATTAGTATTACCCATGATTTAAAACAATATATCAAAGGGAATCATATTTTAATTAATTTTAAAGATATTATAAAATTGTTCGATGTGCTAAGAGGATATAATTTAAGATATATAAATATCATGTTTATCATGAAAATAAGAATAAAAATTGTCCCTTATAGTAGGTAATGGTGAATAATAAATTGAATAAATTTGAAGGTATGAAAAGTATGTTTCCATCTTGATGTTGGTGTGGTAAACACACACTAGTTAATGTCTTATAAAACCTAGAAAGAGTTTCCAATGTGATAATATTGGATATTTTGATCTTGATCATAATTAAGTATCAAAGTAAGGAATCAGGGAATAGTTAATGTTTGGGATTAATATATTTTATTCGTAATTAAATGGACCATTATGTGAGTAATTTTCGAATCATAGAAATAAAGGATAGAACCCACCGTGATAACAAGCCAAAAGATATGGATAAATGATTTGTGACTACTTAGGAAGATAATGTACCATCCAGTGATGTTATATTAGTTACATTGCATTATTTAGATTATTATAATTTCATTTTTAATTTTTTGTCGACATAGTCTTTCATTTCAATAAAACATACTATTAAATTGGAAACATACCCTTATGAAAAGATTATAGTGCATATTTTTAAAAAACTAGGTGATGTGTTAAGGGAAAAATTATTTCTAATTTTTTTTTATGGTTTGTGGAATATTTTTACAAGAAAAAATTACTTTCTATCCACTTATAGAGTTTGATGTTATTCTGGATATGAATTGAAATTATTTTTATCCTAAAAAGATATATTTTAGATTTAAATAATTTGTTTATTTGGAAAAAATTTCATTGTGTATATTAAAATAAATTCATACTTTTTATAAGATATCAAAAATATTTTAAATTGGTTAAAAATATAAATTAATGTCACCTTTCACATATTTTTGACAAGAAGGAGACTTTTCAAATTGGCGATGTTCCTTTAGTATGTGAATATCTATATTTGTTACCTAATGAGTTTCCTACTATTATATATGAATAGGAGATTGAATTTACTGTTGAAATAGTTATTGATGATATGAAAATATCAAAACCTCTTTATTTAATGGATCTGAAATAGATTTTGTAATTGATAAATCTATTATAAGAGATTAATGATAAGGTATTCATTCATCATTAAACAGCACCCTGGGGTGCTCTTATTTTGGTTATTAATAACAATGACATTTCCTTGAGGATTTTAATTTTATTATAAAGAATATAATAACATCACTATAATGAATAAGTATATGTTGAATCATATAGATGAGTGGTTTGATCAGATACAGGGTGGTCGATAATATTTTGATGTTTGATCTCATATATGGGTTCTATCAGCTGAATGAGATGGATTATGACATTATAAAGATAAAATTTCTATCTATGTATTAGAATTTTGAGCATTTTCTTATAACCTTTGGGTTGAAAAATTCCGTAGGTATATTTATGGACCTTAGGAAAATATTTATCTATAATTTCTTTGAATTTTTTTTTGTTATTTTTATTGATGAAATATTGATATATTATAAAATTTATGATGATCATTAGAAGAATTTATGTGTCATTATACAAACCTTGTAATATGTTTTTTTGATGGAAAATTTAGTAAATGTGAATTAAATTTGTGATAGATTTGTTTCCTTGTACATGTTATAAATAAATATAGAATAACTATTGATCCAAATAAAACTATGATGGTTAAAGAGTGTCAATAACCTACAAATGCTTTCGAGATATTATGTTTTTAGAGATTGGAGGGTTAATATTGATGGATTATTGAAATTTTTTATTGATTATCTTTACCACTTAGTAAGTTAACTAGAAAAGGAGTTAAATTCTTCTAGAAGAAATAATGTTATAAATTTTTCAATACATTTGAATGAAGTGTTGTGAATACTCATGTTTAATCTCTAAAATCTAGAAATTTTGACATTTTTATCTATAATTATATTTATTTAAACGTAATTTTCTAGTTTATAATGCATAACGATTAGATTTTTATTATGATTCTTGTTAATTTAATCATGACGAGGTAAATTATTCAACACATGAACTGGAAATGGTGTCCATAGTGTATTCATTAAAAATGTAGTGTCATATTTTATATAGTGTAATTTGTGAAATATATGTCTACTAGGTAAAGAAAATAGAGTAGATTATGCCTTAAATCAGAACGATAATGCATTGACAGCTATGATACCTTTAGAACATGATCCAGTAAGTGATTTGATAAATGTTTTTCTATAAATTATGTATGTTGGAACATCATATATTTTGTTTAAGGTATCAGTACAATCATCTATGTTATAAAAATTTAACTAATCTTAGAAGGATGATCATTATTATTGGAAATGGTAATATTGATCAAGAGGGGTATGTTTCTATAGTTTAATGTTGATAAAGGATGTGTTATCTAATTTGGAAAGAGATTACATATGACAGGTGATTCCAATTTGATTAGATAATTTTTAAGAAGGTGAAGATGATTTAGAATCATATGAGGATGGATCAGATTAGATAGAAATGTTTTATATATAACAATATGATTTTTTTGAGGTGAACATGTTTTTCTTAATGATTTTTTTGTGGATTTTTTTTGAAATTTGTTAAAAATAGAATGTTAATTCAATAACTCATTAGACCATAGAAAATAATTTAGATGGTTGGATTACTTTATTACCAAGTGTTCTTTTCTACATGTACATCCCAGGTACATGAAGTTCTTTATATTTCATTTAAAATAGAATATTCATCCTAATGATCTCATGTTTTGACCGTTGAAGTAATATTGTTGGAATAGAATCTTCCATGGGATGAACAACATATTTATATTCTTGAACTCATATAGTAGGTGTTTTGGAATAAGGTGATTCACCAGGTCAACAGTGATTAGAAAATCCTTACTATAAAAGAAAAAATATGATTACTAGAAAATGTTATCAATGAAAAATATACCCACTAATTCATGAAACAAATAAATTTATAAAGACACAATTTCAAAAATGGGGAAGAATGTAAAAACTAAACTATTTTTTATTTTAAATCAATTTAGTAAATTATTAATACTTATTATATAGATTTTAATAAGTTATATTAACTATAAAAATATTATGCGATTTTCTAATAAAAAAGGAAATACAACTATTCTTACTTAATTTGTTTATATATATTACAATTTTTTATTTAAAATATTTTTTTATAAATTTTAGAAATATAATTTCAAATAATGAACTTCATTTTTATATCAGTAACTAAAAATTATCTTATAGTAATTTTTTTGGGAATTTTCTAAAAAAAGATGTTTTTAGATGAATAGTAGAAAATACCAATATTTATGACAAATGTGTTTTATTTTTCTATTTATGATTTCTATTAAAATTTCATTAGTTTATTTTTTTTAAATAATAATATACTTATAAAAATTTAATTTGATAAAAAAACATTTTTATACATATAAATTATGATTTTTGAATTACTTTTCTCAACGCATAATGAAAGTTTATTATTAATACAATTTCTTACACTTATAGAAATTCAATTTAGTAAAATAGAATACATATTTTTAATAACAATTAATAATCTTGGTAATTAATTTTTTTTTATTTTAGGTCTTTTTTAATGAAAAGATGAGAACCTTCCTTGAAATCATGAGTCTTTTATAAACAAAATATATACTAGATCAACAGAAGTCTAAAAGAAGGAACCTAACATTTATACCTTTGAAATGAATAGGCCAAATCTAAAGAAATAACTCAAAAAAATGAGATTATTACAATCTATTTCATTATTAGAAAGGCCATCTACTAGATTATTGGCTTACCTATAGTCATAGGTGAAGGTGTGGTCAATAGATGATAAGAACATCATGAAATTGATCCATCAGTTACGAAGCCTCCAAATAATATGAGCATATCTTGATTTTATATCATGATCCATAATTGTAGAATCACATTCCTACCAGATGTTATTCCAACCTCTTTTCCTGGAATGATCAATAGTAACAATAACCCCCAGAATATTCATTTATAGATAAAAATAAATTCCACATAAACTATAGAGACACCCAATGACATCCCCCTAATAGTTCCAAAAAACAGCTCCATATCCTGATGGTCTTGGATTTCCCCTTGAATATCTATCTGTAATTATATTTATCCTGCCTACAAAAGGATATTACCAAAAAAAATCCATTTTTCAACAAGGAGGATGAAGATTACTATTAACTCCAACTTGTTTGAGGACTGAGAGATCATGTTTTGAGTTGAAAAGAAAATAATTTTGTGGGGCCATTAAATTTCTTATAAAAATGAATATATTATACAATGAAGAATGAGGATCAATGGGTACTCTTTCATGAAACCATTTTTCTAAATGATCCATAATACATTCCTAAATTTTATTTTATTACCATATTTTAACATTATCTCATATAATTTTCATAAATTGTCCAATTTTGTGCCATGTATCTTGAGTAATAAATTAATATATTTTATTATTTGGAAAAATTCGACGTGTATTCTCCCACACATATAAAAGGACACCCCTATTATATTTTCTTGACACATAAAGAGACTCTAAGATTATCCATGTACCATATAAATGCATCATTGTCATACCTCCCAACTTCTTAGAGGCCCTGTTTTGAAAAAAATAGCATGTTTATAAAGCCAATGTTTTAAACCAAAGGAGGTTGTCTAAAATAGAGGTAATGAAATTTACTAAGTATTTTTATTTCATTCATTATTTTACCTCCATTATAACTCTTTTAATCATTAAAATATAATAAAATTTATTTCTCCCATATACTGAGGTTCTACAATGTTAATTGATTAACTATTATCCACCTCCTATTTTTTCAAATGACAAATGAATCCATCATTCTTGAGTATGGAGAATTACAACCTTCTAAACCGATGTAATTTTTTTCCATTTCCATCTCTCATAGTTGTTTATAATGGTTTAATTATTATATGTATATATATATATATATATTCATGAAAAAATGATCATTCTATAAAGATAACATATCATCTATTTTCTATTCTTTTTTTTCACTGAAAAATGATAATGTTGTTTGTATGTATGTGTAGATTACCACATCTACAAAGAGACGCGATTCATTTTTCATCCTTACCTCCCATGGATGGTATATACTAAAGAGTTTAAATAGTTACTACTATTTTTAGGATGTAATCAAAATTCCATAATTTTTTTGGATAATTAATTTATTTCCTTCATTTTTATAGAGAAATAAAAACCTTACTCATACGTACATTTGACCTACCATTTCCAGGGCTGTAAAATAATTCATTTGTGATGACCATATTACAAAGATAGTTGTTAATGTACAAATAATACATGAAAATGATTATTATAACATGATTAAGATTATATAAATTATATTATAATACTCTACTTGAAAATTTTTAACCTATCGATGCCATTTTGTACTTATTGTTGAAGCATCATCAAAATATTTGTGGCAAAAGTTACCAATTAATTATTTATGTATAACATGAAAATAAGTGAAATAAAATGAGTTATAAACTAGTATAAGATTATTAAGAAATTAAATAATTAACATAATTTTGTTATTTAGGAGTATAATAACATTATATGACAAGATAAACACGAGTTAAGGGATACATTACCTTAAAAACCTCAATTTAAATGTTTGAAATATTTATGTTCTAAATATTTTTTCTCCATGTTCATATTTTATGTATTAATTAATGGTTGTATTTATTTGAAAAAAGTTAATTATAATTCTGTATTTTTTATCCTTTTTTACTTTATTTCAAATGATTTCAAAATTAATATTTTAACAATTTTATACGAAACACTTTGACATTCTTTTCTGAATGGAAAAGGGAATTTTCTATTTTAACATATACGATGTCAACATATTCCCCTTCCATAATAACTATTATTTGATAATAGGATTACATTATAAGATTCCATGTTTTAATAAAAAACCATACTTCCCTTATTTATGTGTACTATAGTTTTGAAAATATGATTTTAACAGAAAGAGATATATCTATATCAATAACATTTTACAAATGGGTTTAAAGGGATATTTTTTTTATATATTGATGATTTAAATTCATTATTTGATGTTCATAATGAATGTTTTCATTCTTAAATATTTTCATGGTGATAGATAGGACTGATATTTCTCTTCGATGCATTGGGTAATGATAATGTTATCCAAATATTTATCTTGGAATTAATCATGTATGTTATTACAATTGTATAGATTATTATAAGATTTCTATAGAGAAGATGTACAAAGGAACCTAAATTTCCTATTTATGATTATAATGAGTTTTTATTAAAATTATCTAATTTATTAGGGAAATATAATTAATATTTTCTTCAGAGGAATGATTATTCCCTTTAAGTGTAAATATTTATTTTTTTAAAAAATATTTTTCACGGGTTCTCAAGTTTTTTGAGAAACTGAAAATAATTATAAATTTTACTTTATAATTTCTTATAAATTCTTATATTAAGCAATTTGGGTAGTAAAAAAATTCAATGTGTAATTAAATAATAATTTTAGTTCAACGAATAATATATAATGAAAAACTATTTTCAGTAATCTCATAGATTTGAAATTTGTTAATAAGTTTCTTAATTCCATTTTTATGTATCCCTTACTATGATTTTTCTAATCATCAATTGTTTTTAATATTTTTTATAGGGTTTAAGGATTATTAAGAATAATGTTGAATTCAAGATGAAAATCATGAGGATTTTTAATGAAAACAAAAAGTGTTTTATTTTTATTTCATTGAATTGAAAAAATGGACAATGAGCGGTAGTTTCCACTTAGTAATAAATGAGTTTGGTACTTAAGTGTTGTGACATATTTCTCTAAAACTCTAAAAACAAAAGGATATTTTAGAATTATAAAAAATCAATCCTTTTTTTAAATGAAATTATGGGTTGAATAAATAAAATGTCCATATATATATATATATATATATATCCCCGAGCACATTGGCCTATGGCTATAGAACCCCCTGCCTAGATACTATAACTAAAGATAGACCCTTCTCATTTCAATAGTGTGCATATAGTCACTATCAAATCATACCATGTCTATAGTCCTCCCTTTGGAACAACACTATAACTAATAAAATAATTTCACAAATTATTTCACACAGACAAACACTTAGTCATATATATATATATATTAATTATGTTTCTGGATTAGTAGAAAACCTTGGTTTGGTAGAGTAATGTATGGGTTTGAAACCTAGTGAGTTTTATTTGTTTCCTTCCTATAGTGAGATGTGGGTTTCCATGGCTATATGTTAAAGCTATGGACATGGCCCTCTTACCATGGCTATAGGGAGCATATTTGGACCTAGTTCTATATAAAATCATATATTCCTGGAATGTAGCTCCATGATTTGATCACGACCATAGAACAATGGTTTATATGATCCTTATTAACAGCTACAGTTTTCCTATACATGGATATAACCTATGTCCATTATTATAAGGGATACAACCATTGTCATGGATAATTACAGTATCCCAATTTACCGTAAGGATTGATAATTGATTATAGTGGAAACTATAAGACTCAGACATCCTCATAACAACCAAGAGTAGGTTACCTCATTGGGAAAATACCTTTTAATATATCATGTATATTTATTTCATGTCTACCATTATGAATATAATTAGGAGTATGTTTTATAATATATTAATGGAGACCATAATAAGTCATAAATATTTACTAAGAGTTAAATTATGTTGTGAAAAGGAACCACCTATTCAACCATACCTTATTAGTGGTTCACCCATACCTAGGTATCACCAGTGGGTTTAGAGTATGTTCCATTTATTTCATACAATTTTTTAAGTTAAATAACTTAAATTTAGTAAAATACCACCATATCCTATCATTTTATAGAAACACCTTTCATGGGTAGAAGAATAAAATGATACCCTATCTAATGTCTCTTATATTGGAAGTTGTTTATGGTTCAAAAATACATTTTACACCTAGAAAAAGGAAATGAATTTGTATTTTTAAGGAAAATGGAACATGGAAGTCAATGGTTTCTCTTAGAATGAAATTATCAAGTCATTTTTAGAAAATTTGTACACTAATTTTATGGTCTCTAATTGGATATGAATTTCTGGGTTAATCTCAATAATATCATTAAAGGTAAAATTATATTAAAGGAGGAAAAAAACATAAAGAATTTTGTTTGAGTAAAAGAAGTATATTAATGAGAAAACCATTGATGATTAACTCACAAGAGTCAATTAAACCATTAGTGACATCATGGGGTTTGGGGAAAATATAATAGACACAATTATTGTGAAAAAATAAATTAAAAATTTCCCATTCATATTTGATCCTAACATTTTATAGTTAGAAGATGGAGATGATTTATCTCAAAATTAACTTCAAAATATCATAGTTTCATGTGAAGTGAGGTAGGCTACCACATTTAAGAAAAATGAAAGGAAGAAATAGTTTTGGTATCAATGAAGAAACACAGACCAAATACATCAAAATAAAAACCATTCATTTAATTTAATATTATTATCATATAGATAAGACTAATATATGGTAATGAATCTTATCTGTCAAAATTTTAGAAATGATAAAGGTTATTATAGAGACGGATTCCATTGAAATAATTTGAGTGTGGGGATATTGTGAAAATTTTCATTAATTTACTAAAAAGTCTAAAAAACAAGAATGAAGATCATGATCCTATGAAATCACGTAGAATAAAAAGATGTGGAATTAACAATAAAAGGATGTTAGATAATATTTTTAAGGAAAAAAATGTTGTTTACCTTGAATAAGAGAAGATTTAATATAAGAGAAAATAGGATGAAGATTCATGAAAACATGTATCATTTGAGGATTTAATTCTAACATGATTCATAAACATTTAAGTTATTTCCAAACATGAGGAATCCTCGTGTGAATATTAAAAAATTCTATCAAATTAAATGGAATACTAGATGAGATATGTACATGAATCTTTTCTTCAATAAAATACTAAATTCAAGAAGGAATTTATCCCAATGAAAAATAAATTAGAGAATAATATTGAATGTGATGGGGGTTTTTTATAAATATGGAACACAAAAATTGAGAAAATGAATAACACCATGTAAATGGTGAATAAAAAAAGGATTTTGAAGGAAAAAATTGGGTAGTTAAATTTAGTGGATGATGAACTAGGAATGATAGAATATAAATGTGTAAATGTTAAAAAAATCCCTAATAAAGATAAACGATGATTTAAAAAATGATACACATGTTAAATATAAATCCTTATTAATAGATATGAATGTTGTTTTTTAAAAACAAGTGAATGTTTTATCCTGTTAAATAAGAATATAAACAGTTTTTCACTAACCATGTAGTTTTATATACCAGAAATGTAATACCTTGGTTTTAGTAGAGTTGGAAGAAACTCTAAAAAACACCAAATCAATTTCAGAAATATTTCTTGACATAGGCTCAACAATATACAAGAGAAAATAAAATTTTATTATCCAATAAACAACAACATTAATTCTATATCTAGTGTTTTTTTTAATTTTAAATGTAGAGGCAAAATTTATAGTACTAGGGTTGTAGAATATTTTAACAAAAATAATATTATTTTAAAAACAACATTTCTATGAAATAGAGAAGTTTTTGTGAAAGGTGTGATATATAATGAAACTATATAGAAAATTTTATGGCAATATTATCAGGACAAATATCATGTGACAAAAAATAAGAGGAAGGTAGGAAAATAATTGAATAACGTACTTTGCGTATAGATTTAGAACTAAAAACCATCAAGAAAGTTAAGTTACAGATTCATCCTAGAATATAATCCTCACATATAATTTGTGATGTTGATGTTTTTAAGACTTAAAAGAATACAATGTAGGAGCTATTAACTTTTAAAATTATGGTTCCTTAAAAATGAAAGGGTGTGTTATAATAATCATAAATAACTAGTAGTCAATGTACAATTATATTGTATTTTTTATGTGAAAAACATATACTAATACTAAGATAGATATGTGATTATATAAAAAAATTGGTCCTCAATAGATGTTTTCAAACCAATAGTTGATAAATGATTTGAAAAAAAATTTATAAATGTGACAAAATAAAAAGAAATTTATTTTAGATTGGAGATTAGGGTCACCACTATCACCAAAAGAAGAAATATGAAAATCAGTTTTGGCATAGAATAAATGGTTATCTTGGATAATAGAGCATGAAAAAAATCTGCAATGATGATGTTTTATGATATTAACCTCTAATAAAAAGAGAAATAATCAAAATTTGTTATTATTTGTAGGAAAGGAAGATGAATAAATGAAGACATAAAATTGAATAAATTCAATTCACTAGAACCCATGAACTTATACTTTTTTTTATGAATGTGTAGCTTTTATAAATCAATATGAATAAGTTTATTTGTACATTAAAACTATTATTAATGAGTTTAAAAATAAAAAATAGTGTTATGCTTATGAATCATAAATATGATGTTATAGAAATATTTATGTTTTATAGAAGGATAGAAGAAAAGGAACTTGGTTCATGAATCTAGATGTAAAAAAATAGAAAATAGTAAGGAGTTTACATGTGTCAATTTAAGATATTATATATCAAATCATTGAGTAAAACATCATTATAGTGATACTTACACCCCTTAGTAAAATGTTTTTTTAGAGTGTAAATTTTTTTTGAAATCGGGAGGACTATTAATATAGAGTATAAAAACTATAATTATTCAAGAGGAATGTTATATTTACTCTACTACATGATCCGAATAGATGTTTAGTAATACCATAAGAACAAATTTCCCCTATGAGATATAGTACAATAAAAATCCAACATCGAAATATTTTAATGTTTTTGGAAGCCCATTCTGAACGACGATCAAAAATTAGAAAATCTCAAACTATGAGAAAAAAAATAGAGAATGAATTTTCTTGTATTAAATAAAAAAATGGATTCCACATTAGCTAATAAATTATCATAATATGTAGTGAAATTATGCAATGATTAGGTGATAAAAATAATCTAAATCTATAGAAATAAGAAATAAGTTAAATTGATTAACCAAAAGAAGATGTCAGAGAATATTCTTGATGAAATATTAATGATAAATAAATTCATGAGTGTAAAATAAAAAAAATAAAAAAATACATTACGACCAATCTATTTTTGGATAAAGTTACACCAAAAACATTTAATTGATGTTCCAGAAAATATGAAAGAAATATAAACAAAATAGTATTATTCAATTTTTTTAAGCTCTATCTGAAACAGAGATGAGAATAATAATAGATAATAAAATGAAAATTACCACTCTATTTTATCTTCAGTCATATTCCAAAGCTTTTTATTAAAATTAATTGTTGGATTTCATAAATAATTTACTAGATTAAATTGAGATGAATTGCACCCGGAAAATCATCCTGAGTCTAAAAGGATATAATATTAAACAAATGAAAAACATTTTTATGAATAAGATCAATAAAATTTGGGAGGATTATGAAATAATGATATATTGGATTTAATGAGATATTCATTGGAAGAATGTGATGATTTTGTAGAAACGTTTCACTAGTTGAAAATCATGAGAATTACATGGTGTTTTTAGTCACTACTGATCATCCAAAATATAAATATTATCATACAGATATCAATTTTTTATTCTTGAATGGGGAATATTATGATGTATTTTATACTAAACAACTATACATATTAAAATTTTATATAGATAATTGTACGGGTTTTAAACCGAGGAAATATTTATATGGGTTGAATCAGGTCCCTCATTTATAGTACTCCAATCATGGTACCTGGATAAAGGTCGTGAGATTTTATAATGTAAATTTTGATAAAAACATATATGTGATGAATGAATGTTTTAGAGCTAATATATCCATATTTTATATTTATGATGTAAACTCTTCAGGTGACAATGATCATGCATGTATATACTTCTCATAGAAAATGAAAGATTTCTTGAAGTTTCAATTATTGGGGAAAAAAATATTCTTATCGATCTATAGTATTTATAGGAGGAATTTTTTATCTCTATATCATTGGAAAATTATATTCAGGTGATATTGAAAATGTTTTACATTGTTTATTCAAAGTATGTAGCTACTATAAAATGTTTTATAGAAAAGTTGAGTAATGGTAATTCTGGTAAAAGTGTTAATCAAATATATATCTAGAAGATAATTTGAATTATACATTATCTTACTACATATCTATAGGTAATTTTTTATGATGTTACTTTTGTTATAAATACCAGTGTGGTTCAATGGAATCAGAATTGATAGTTTTCAAAATTGTTTTGAGATATGTTTAAATAATATCAATCATTAGCTTGATGTATCCAAGAAGTAATGTGTTTAACAAATGTATATTAATGGGTAATGAATGTACTGGAAATTCAGATGGCCAAAAATCAATGTATGAATGAAAATTTAGTTTTGGGACAAAAAAATGTTTGATGGAATATAAAGAACCAACACTCAATAACATTGACTAAAACTAAATTAGATTATGTTATTTACACCCACTCTTGAAAAAAATTTATTTGGGTGGAAGATTAGTTGAATGAACAAAAAGTGAAGGTAGAAAAACTATTTATAATAGTATATGATAAAAAAATTTGTATTTTAATAAACCCATTACAACACTCCAGAGATAAACATATTTACAATATATTTAATTTCATTGTGAGGAATGTTTCTTCCAGAAAATTGATTATTTTTCATTAGATGGTCAGATTGGTGAAATTATTTCTAAAGAGATCCAAGGGAAAGGTTCATGGAATTTCAGATTCAACTTTATGCTCAACACTCCCCCATCACATAATGGATGTTAATGGTAGTTTCACTAAAATTCCTTGGATTATGTTATCAAAGTGGAAGAATGAAGTAAATATTTTTTCAAAGGTAGAGTATAGTATTTTCTATAGTTTGCAATGTAATGATGCTGTTATTATAAATAAGGGGGAGGATATTTTTTTGATGAATTGAGGGTGATTACATAAAAATAATATGGCTAAAATCTATTTAAACTGTTACATGTGATTATCTAAAAAACAATACTTTTTCCTGTAGTATAATGTCATGATTTTTCTCTATAAGAAGGGATGTGATTTTATGGAAAGTAAAAAAGTTGTTTAATGATGAAGGGATTTTTTTTGACAACAAATAAATGGGGGATATTGATGAAACCCTAGGATTATAAAGGATTCTATTTGTTTTGAACTGCATTTTTAAGATCTTTTTTGACTTATGTAGTAAAAGTTTGTGAGTCTGAAAGACTATATTGAGATGATTTGATCAATTATCTAGATTATAAAGCTTAAAAGAAAATGATTAATCAAGAATAAGATGTTCATATTCCAATAGAGGATTGTGATATTGATAAAAAATGATAAAAAAATATTGAATTTTTTTATAAAGAAAATATCATGAAGGGATTCCCCATATTCATTTTACTGGATGGTGACCTAGAATATCAATCAGACAACACATGAAATATTCTTTAAAACTCACAACAATTAGATTAGAGGGTGGCCAATAATGATTTAAACTATGTTGGGAAGAAATTATGTAAATTATAATAATGAAAATGTCAAATATCTATAAGAATAAAGGACATTCAATCAAGAATATCACCAAAATATAGTGGAACCGAATACTATATAAAAATATAATTTACATAATTATAAAAAATAAAATATTCAATAAATGATTGGAGAAGTGATGAATGTTCCTTGAAAGCTAATAAATAATTTCAAATTCTATCCAACAAACGAAAGGTTGAAAGAGTTTGTGAAATAAATGAGACAAATGTTGAATTTGAATATTTTTATTGATGTCAAGGAATGTTTGATATTATGAAGATTCTGAGTGGATTCCCATAAATAATGTCCAGTCAAAACCATTACGATCATACTGATATAATACTATAATGATTCATTGTTTATGAAATAATGTTTGCGATTCATGATTAGTTTTATTGGATTATAAAATATTATTAGAATTTTGAATTGTGGGATCCTTATAGACATCATATACTAATATCATTAAATGAAATTAATGTCATTCTATTGATGAATTTAGTTATGAGTAATTTTAATATGAAGCCTAATCTTCCATGACATATTGGAGTTGGTCCATTTATAAAATGAGGATGACTATTTTCAATTTGAGGTTTTTAATAATGTAGATAATTTAGAGTTTGGATGATTATTGATATCCCTACCCGAATTCTATAGAGTATAGTCTAGGTCAAATAAGGATATCAAATCCTTGAGGATACTTGAAGTTACCAAAACTAAAGATAAAATTCAGGATTTTTATATTTTAAATATTGATGTTTATGTATAAAATATTATTTGATATAGAGAATTATGAGAGGATAATTGATATATTATAATTAGTGGGAAAAGGTACAATCATTTTATTTGGAGTCATAAGTATTGAACTCACTTTTGTATTAAGCATAGTGCCTTTCCAAACCATAGTAATTAAAAATTTATTATATCAAACAATTATGGAATCAGACGTCACAAGACCAATAGAGAGTAGGTCCCCTAATTAGGGAAAACCTCTTAAAAATCTTTGAGAATTTAATTAATATTTACCACTCAACATAAGATTTAGAGTGGGTTTTATTACAAGATATTTTCAAGAACAAAATACGTAAAAAATGCAAAGTTAATGTTAAAGGATGTCTCATTAGTTCACCCATTCCTAGGTATCACACATTTTCCCAATTATATTATTTGAACATTCTTAATATTAATGATTTTTTACTACCAAAATTTCATGGATCCCATAGATAAAGAATTTAATTTCCTAAAAACCAATCCTTGAACACTATTATGAAAAAATAATCCCTTTATCAAGACATGTCATTATTAATGAAGAATAATTTTGTCATCAACATATATGGATGAATTATATTTGTTGGAATCAATAAATTGATGAATTAATTGGTATACTATAGAAATAGAATAACTATATAAGGATTTCTCAATAATTGTGCTAAATATATCTTATTTTATTAACTGAGAATAGAAAAAAAATCCTTTATTGACTTATTAAATTATTTTTATATCAATTATGATACTCCCAATGTGTTCTACCTTTCCATGAGAATATTTCATGAATGTTTTCAAATAACAACCTATACATATCATATATATATATAAATGAAATCATTTTATATGAGTATTCATTTAAAATAATTGAAATCCATGAAAAAACCATAATGTTTTAGTATACATGGAAACATGGATACATAAATAATTGGTTCATGAAAGAAATTTGTAATATACTTATTAATTATTCATAACTAGAACCATTCTTAGAAACTTCATATAAATTTTTTATTTATATCCCAGGGGAAGAAAAAAAATAAATGTTGCGATTAGTTTCTTGGTAAGTGTAATAAATAGAGATATCATTGATCATTGAAATATACTGTTGAAAATAATGCCCTAAAATTCCTAGATCATAAACATGAGTCCTGGAATAAGTACTGAAAGTTAATATGACATGAATCATAAAGGTATCAATGAAAAATTGATATGAGATCATAACATTGGAATTACATCTGGTCATAATGTAGTGTCATAATGTGTGGATTAATCATAGTCAAAGAAATTATATGTCAAGGGTACCCACGATGATATTCATGTAATTTTAGGGTTTGGGTAAAAATCTATGTACCTACTTCTAGAAATGGATATCCTCCCATGTACCCTCTATTGAGCTTGGGATAATCACCAGTGTACCCTATTTCAGGATTGGGATAACTTCTCTTGTACACTTTTGAAAACACAAAACATTAATCTTTTCCCAATGAAATAGTGTGATATATAATTCTAGCCACACTAATCACATACTCATAAATAAGTTTATATGTATTCCACAAGATTATAAAAAATTCATTACAACTTTACCTATGAAAAAGAAATTGGGTTTCATTGATATTTCATCATTGTATACATAAAATGTGATGATAAATAATAAATATGGTATCATCTGATATTGTCCCTAGTAAATCCTAAATAACATCAAAGTATTTAATCATTTGTTAAAACTTTCTTTAAGATATCACTGAAATATTTAGGAGGAAAATAACTTTTTCATTTTTAAATAATTTATATTTAAATCTTATATTTTTCTAAATATTTTGGGAAAAATGCTCCTTGGTAATTAAATAGGAAACTTTTAAAGGAACCATAAAATTATTTTAGAGTAATGAAGGTGGGAAATTCCATTATTGTCGTTCATTTGAAAACAAATATTATTTTCATATTTTTTGTAAAAATTAAAAAGTACCTCATTTGGAAGAAGAAAAAAAGATTCATTTTAGACCATTATAAAAAAATTAAAACATGGGTAAAAATAAATTTAAAAATATAATTTTAATAAAAAATACATTCCTGAAAATATTTTTAGGAAACATTGATATGAAAGAAAAATGATTTTCTATCGAAGATAGAAATAAAATAGGTTTTCCTAAAAAATGTTCTTTTGGTATCTTGAGAACCTATAGTGAAACAAATAATAGAGAGAATATATTTTCTAGAAATAACTACAGGAGTATAAAATTCATGAGATCCTTGAGAGATAGATTATGATATTTTATAATCAAATTATTAATCATAAAAAACTTTAACAACTAAGGAGATTGTAATATAAATCCCTTTCTAATTTAGAAACATTTGAATTATATGCCCTGTGAAAGAATAACATTAAATGGAAGTTCAAATATCATGATCATAAGGATATTTTATGATATAACATGTAACAATTTTTGAATATACACCTCATAAAAGAAGATATGTGCATAACATAATGTATATCCCGAAGAAGATAATTTGATACGATAAACCTTTACCCCATGTTTGACTTGATTCAAAGGTACTCTAACCTCGCATGTAAAAAATTATAATTTATTATTCTTCAATACTAGGTTTATGTAAATACTTATAATTTCATATTTTACCCACTAATAACATTAAAGTTTCCATATATTAATAATTCCTCATTGAAATTTCCATTTCTGAGTGTTAACAATTTAATTTTTCTTGAGAATTTATTTTTGGTTGTTTTGGTTATTATACATTGCTCATTAATCGATAATCTATTAAATATTAATCAAGAAAAAAAAAATATATTAAAGATTTATATTTTTAGAGTCATCCATAAAAGGTTGATAAAGAAATATTAATTACACCATTTATGGAGACGGTGGGCCATACGTATGCATGAATGTTGTTTTCACTTTTTACGGATGGAATAAAATAATGGTAAATAATAATTCACTATTACACAATCATTATTATATCATATATTATATATATATATTCATTATGTTAATTCCTATTACCATCCTTGATAATAAGAAATAAAAAACTAATCACATCATTATTTGGAGGTGGTAGTCCACACATATGCACGATCTATATTATCATTTCCCAATGGATTGGAATGTTAGAATATGGATATGATATTAAAATTCCAAAATAATAATTAAGACACAATTATTATATATATTCAATATTTCTATCATTATAACATTACTAAGAAAATGAAAATGAAAAATTAATTTCACCGCTAGTTGGAGATGGTAAACTGTATATACAGCTGATTGATGTTTTCAATTTTTATTGAATGAAAACAATAGGAGACAAATATTTGATGATATATTTATTTTCAAATAAATTAATTTTCTTATATACCTTTCAATACAAGAAATATTGAGTTTAAATGACCATTGATATATTATTAAATTATTATTATTTAATTTGATAGTTATTACCTAGCAATTGGATTGATAGATATGAAAAGGACCCACTGATATATGAAAATTTAATGGTTTAAATATTTATTAAAATAATTTTTTTATTAATTAATTATATTTTAATATTAATTTCATTTGAAAATAAAGGAGGTGTTTTTATGAAATATTATTTTATGTAAACAATGAGTATTAATCTTTATAAATAAAATTAATCACTATTGGTGAATGATTTTAATGAAATCTATATATTATGTTTTCAATTATATGTTTTAATATCCTTATAATTTTTATATGCATGTGATAGTAGTAAATCCAGTTTTATTCTTAAAATTTTCTTTTCTAAAAACAGTTTGTTTCATATTTTGAGTAATTAGTTAAAAATGAACTTTTTCCACTTATAGAAATTTAATTAATGAAATGGATTGTATATTTTGAATCAGGAGGTTTATATATAGAAAATAGATCAATTTTTAATTAATATGGGTTGTATCCATATTATTTTTTTCGACCTCCTATGTGTAAAATAGGAAAAATGAGTTAAAACATTGGGATAAGGGATTAAATTTTTTCTAAAACGTGATATTATCCAATTGGATGATTAGAGTTCGGCTATTTTGACCCATTTCTTTAATATATAGTCACTTTATGTCATATTCCTTTGATTATGACCATTATATCGACTTAGGAAAAGAATAAATACAAAATGTCAGACTTTTGAATTAAATACCTCTAAATTTTTACACAAGTATTAAAAGAGGATATGATTAGTAATAAATTATTATCAGAAAGATAAATAAATTAATTTTATTAGGTTAATTAATTTATAAATTATTTAAATTGAATAATTACCTTAAACACCAATGCAACACTGACACAATATTTATTAAATCAATATAAAAATAAAATAATTGATTTCAATAATTTTAAAAGTAATATAATTTGAGTGAATTAATTTTTTTTGATTTTTTAGATAAATATAACATATTATAATTTCATAAAGTTATTATATTTGAATTAAAATAATTTCATGGTTTCTTTAATGTCAAAATAAACTAATAGTTTCAAAATTGATATAAATTATAAATTATAATAATTAATAATTTATGAGTTTCTTTAAAATTTAAAAAGTTTCTTTCTTCAGAAAATGATATTGAATATGGTTTAAAATACTAATCAGAGTCTATATATTAGTCATCTTCCATTTACAGCATCATTAATAACCCTTTAAGATTGAAATATTTATTACCATGATTATAATCAAAAATAGTTAACGAAGTGGTTAATAAAACACATAAGGTTTAAAATGACACCAGAACCTCTCTAAATTTCATTGTACAAAGTTATTTTGAAATTATCCTAATTTTAATTGAATTCGTGTTTATTTTGAATCATTTTTCTTTTGAATTACTTTGTTATATTTAATTCTTTTAACAAATTTCCAGTGTGTCTATCCCTCTATTATAAAGTGGAACCCATAATTTATTTTATATACAACACTTTGATCCATCTATATCAACAAAAACATACCAAAATAAATTCTAAAGTTCTCTATCCATATTAAAAATTTATTTCTCCCCAAAAGGCCAAACCTAGGGTCCTTACGAGGAGATCCAAAGGAATTATTTCAAAGAAGAGGTAATCTTCTTAACCTATCATTCTATTTTTTAATTCATCATTTCATATTATAAATATATATTATTTATAATATATTATTGAAATAAGTATCATTAATATAAATAAATTTTATTATGGCGATGAAACCACTATTTTCCACCCTCTTTCCCATTAGATGGGAAGGAAAAGTAATGCTAGTGCGTAGGTATGGATTACCGTCTCCACATAGCGATAAAAATCATTTATCATCACCATATATAATGGATTTGTATAATGTATATATATTATATTTATGAAATAATTTAATTCTATTTAATTATAATATTATATCTACCTTATTACCTTTCAATCCAATAAAAAACGAAAATGTTTCCCATGTGTACATGTGGACTACCACCTCCACGAAGTGATGTGATTAATTTTTCATTTATGATTTACATTGATGATAATAATGTAGAATTTTATGTCTTTATGTTATTTATATTATATAATAATTATTCTGAAAATTTTAGTTATTATTTATCTTTCTTTTATTCTATTAATTGAAATGTGAAAACAACTTTAATGTGTACGTATGGAAAACTATCTCCATGAGTGACATGATTTATTTTTATAGCAATATAATTCATATATTACTCAATATATATATATATATATATATATATCTATGTGTGTGTGTAATGAATATATATATTATTTATATAATTATTAACAATTTTTATATTATGAAACCATGATCAAATTATAAGGATCATAAATACTGAACTCAAATGCTTTTGAAAAAATTAAACAATTAAAACCAGAAAACATAGAATTTAATAAGTATTTATTAATTAACAGGTGTTGAAATTTTACAACTAGATCATATATGATATGATAAGTTTTTAAATTAGTAATGTCTATAATTATAATAAATTTAAATTTATTTTACTAGAGTATTGAGTGTATTTGATGAATGTGGAATTTAAGGTAATGGATTTTCTTCTCACATTTAGTTCTATGAGACACATACCATATTCACCACTTGTTAACTTAATTTGGTTAGTATAATATCCATGATTGTATTTTATAATGTATATAAAGAAATTTTTGGTATATAAATTTCTATAAAAGTTTCTATCTTTCATATGTTTTTAATTTAAAAGTTACCAAAGTGGTAAGGGTTTTATGATACAATTCCATTGTTTTATCTAGATTGTTCAGGATTACGTTATATTGGTGAAATATTATCATATATATCTCAATAATTATATTAATTTTTTTATATTCTAGTTATTTTTGGAAATTACATGTTTTATATTTCATTTTTATCTCATCAGGTACTTGAGATACCAATTTGTTTTAGGAAAATAGACATTATTTACCTCATAGGTTGAAATTAAATTTTCTACCACATTCAGGTTTTTTAAAAATTCATTAATCAATATTCTTAAAATTATCCAATAATTATTTAAATTAAAATTTACCCATGTTTGAATTTTTTTAGAGTTATATAAAAGTAATATTCTATTTGTTTTTTAATGAGGTACTTTGGAATTTTAACCAAATACGTGAATAGAATAAATTTTTTATTGTATATGGAATGAATGAAATTCACATACACAATACCACTTAATTATTTGATTCTTCCATTAAAATTATCCAAGTTTCTTTAATATAAAATTATTTCTTTAATATTTTGAATGTTTAATATTTTAAATAATTTATTTCCATTTGAAAAGTTTATTTTTCTAAAACAATGTGCCATATTACCTTTTCATATAATTTTATATCTATGATGGAATCATTTGATGTTTTAAAATATTTAATTGGGATATGAGCCAGTGATACCTTCTTTATTCTTTCCTGATTCAAGTTTTTATTATGATGACAAGATATTTATAAATCCAATTTCATTTAAATGGGTTATTATAAGATTAAATGTTTATTAAACCCATTCATCTCTCATGGGATGTGATATGAAGATGGTTTTATGATATTGTGGAATACATATTTTTGGGTTTCATTATGTGATGGGTGATCCTGAAGTTATATATCCTTCCAATGCGTTAGATAAATTAGGATACGTAATGAGATAAACATGATTGGAATTAACAATAAGCCCAGATCAGTAAGTGAATATTCCACCTATGATCTTCTTGGATGCGATCCTTGAATACTATAAGGGTTTATGGAGTAAACCCAATCCACTATGATATTATGGGAAGTGATCCTTCAATAATAATGAAATCATTTTATATTCTTATGTGTATGACACCAAATTATGTCTTATACCAATGTTATAGAGTCATAGCTCATGTTCTTTGATTCCTTTTTGATTAATGTCTTATGAATTAAAATGATTTATTCCATGATATAATATTATAATATATGAAATACAAGTTATTGTTTTTAAATTTTATTCTCATGTTATCATGCACTTATGCTCGTTTTATGTTTATGTGATAATTGATATCTTTGTGGTTTACCCTTACTTTGAATCTGAGCTCACTCATTATTATTTTTCCATTCTTTATGTTATGAAGAAAGATTTTGGGTATGATATATCTATTAAGGTTTATTCTTATTGTGAACTATATGGTAGATGTCATGGATAACTTAAGAACAAATTATTTTTATATCTATGTTTTCAATGATACTATATTTATATTATTTCTTCATGGATCATTATGTTATGTAATCAATATTCATCTGATAAGATGTAATATCTTTGTATGAAAAGTATGTGTTTATATAGTTTGAATTATAGGACGTTTCAATTACCTTAAGAAAAAAGGATTTGAAACCTCTAGTTCTAATATTAGTAAGAATTATAATACATAGATGAAATCCTAATTTTTTGGTAATTATCATGGATGAACTAGGATAAAACTAAGGTTTCATAGATTTAAAATAATGTTTCTTTATTTTTAAATTCAATAAATGATTTTTCATGATTTATTTCTTTCAATTAGGATTATTACTTTTCACACTATGATTTTAGTTCTAGTCAATGGATGGAATGGAAAGGAATCATTTTAATGCTGAATGTGATTGTTAATTCAGTTATTTTCCTTTTTAAGAAATCAATTTTAATGGAACTATAATTCATAATATTATCTCTTTCCTTATAAAAAATTCTTAAGATATTATTCTTGAGGAGATTCTAAATAAAAAAATAAAGTAACAAAATTCAATTTAGTTCTTCATGGGAAACACCTTCCTTCATTTAGTGGATATTTTTATCCACTAGTTTATGAGAAATGGATCCGTAAAACTAAAAATATATTTTAAATTATTGAATTATTTGAACATTAGAGGTTTACTTGTAATGTTTATAATTCAGAAGTAACAGCGGATCAATGGTGGAATCTTATCAAGAACATGACATAATGATAAAAAATTTACTATATGGAGTGCGGGGAGTTTATGAAATTATTTTTCAACAAGTAAATTACTCATATTCATCATATGAAAACAGAGAAGGAATTAATTGTAATAAATCAGAATGATGGTGAATATATTATTAATTATGTGGCATATTTGAAAAGTCTTGTCAGGTTTTATTCATTAATTATTACTCTACCTGAATGTAAGGTCGATAGATTCTTAAATGGATTTAATCCGAGTCTCCAAAGGGTGATATCTATAAGATACATTAGTAGATATTATGAAATAATTCATTTTTCTATCATGGTGGAGATGGAGGTTGGGGTTACCCATCAACATGAAAATTTTGATAAGAAAAGTATGATGGAACTCAATGAAAATTGTAAAATCCATGGAATAAAAATATGATTTTATGCTCCAAGTCTAGAAGTAATCATGGGGTAAATTTTATTTATTTTACTAGTAGTATTATGAATGTGGAAACAAAGGCCATAAGGCAATAAAATTCTAAAGTGATATTAATAGACCAATCAATGAAATAAAAAATGATGGGGGAAACGAACCACAGAATGAACCACACACCCTCTACTATTTCAGATGAAATGATTAAAGGGATTACACTAACCAACACCCAAATAAGAAGGTTAATGATGATGATCTTTGTAAGTGTCCACTTAAACACAATGAAAATCGAAAATCTCATGAAATCACCATTTCTGATATGGAGTATGATAATTATGTGTTGAATGGTACACTTACCATCTACTCTATAACTACCAATATTTTATTTGGTTATGGATATAACCACCCTTTTATATCTGAATATTTTTATAAGAGATTCATAATACCACCTCAATGATTAAATATTGAATTATCAATGAAAACCACTAATTTTATGATTACTTCATATTTGGTCTGTGATTTTTTCCAATGGAGGTTTATGGGAAAATTATTCTCACAAATCTCGTTATTCATTCTATAGGTGAATTCGATGTTATTTTTGGGAATGGATTGAACCTAATTACATTAATATCACATTTTTTTGAATAAGGTAAGTTATATTTTATATTTCATACCAACCTATGATCTCCTATTAGTATAATGGTAGTTACAACATTCTAATATAAATTTCATCCATCGTTTGGATTTTGATTCCAATTCAAAGGGGATGTTTATCATAGATGGATAGGGTGGAACACAACATCGATTATATACGTATTGTTTGGGATTTTATTGATTTATTTCTAGAATTGTATCATATTTTTCCACAAAATCAGGATGTATTTTTAATAGAACTCATTCATAGTGTTACACCTATTTCAATGGAACCATATAGAATGTACCAGATTGAGTTGTTGTAATTGAAGGGGAAACTCCAAAAGATTATAAAAAATTGAATTTTTTCATCAATGTTCATCAACCCGAGGGGAATATTTAGTTATAGTTATGAGGATAGATGGATCAATGGTAAGAAACATTGATTATTGAAAATATAAAAAGGTCAAAATAGATAATATGTATTCTTTTCCTAATTTTTATTCCTTGATTCAATAACTTCGTGAAAATCAACACTATTCCTAGATGAATGTGAATTCTAGTTATCATAAATTGAGGTTCACAAAAGAGGATATAACGATGAAAAATTTCAGTTAATGTAATGGACACTACGATTATATAATGATTCCATTTCATCTTAATAATTCCCCCACAATGTTAATGGATTTAAGGACAATAATCTTTAAACATTACCTTGAAATGTTTTTGGTAGTCTTTATAGTTAATATTACTATAAATTCAATGAATAAAGAAGATCATAAATATCACTTGGAGATTGTTATGAAGAACCTTAGGATATATATGTTTTATGAATAATTTAAAGTGTGTGAATTGTTTCTAAAAATAGATTAAATATTGGGTCATATAATGTCACGTGGGGTTGTATTTGTGGATCAATAAAAAAGTTATTGAATATTTTTCTAGTCTAACCAATGTGAGGTGATCCAAAATATTCTTGGTATGGAAGGAAAATATCATTGATTTTCTTATAATTTCTCTTGATTATAAAATATGTGCACTATGTTATCTCAGAAGGGAGCCATGTTCAATTGGATAATATAATGGGAAGAAAATTTCTTGGAAATATAGATAAGTGGTTTCAGCACAACTGTGCTTACATATCACTATAGTGGATATGGGGTTTTAATGTATATTGATGATTTAAAGAGGGTAATATTATAGGTTCACATATATATTTATATGGTTATAGATTATACCTCATGGAAATTGAAGGCTCACAAGAAAAATTATCCAACTAATGATTTAGAGTAATCTGTGGTAAATTGTGCCTATAATTTATGGAGGAATTACATTTTTCCTAAATATTCTATATATATAAACTAGCCATTAAATTTTAATTTATATATTCATTCAAAAAAATATGAATATTCTATTGAAAATGGATGGAGTTGATTAACGATTATGGATTCTCAATACAATACCAACCTGGGAAAGAAAACAAAGTGGTGTATTCTATGCATCAAAAGGGTCATGAGAGATTATATACAATTAGGGACGCAAAAGATACAATATTTCTAGATCATCTATAAGTGTTAATATATCTATCCATGAGTGGATTAAATAGTATCAAAGGGAATTTGTGGAGGTACAAAAGAAGGTCATAGATGTTCATAAGTTAAACTATGACTATAATAGAATTATATGAATCAGGGGGCATGTATGTGTTGCATTTATTCATGATTTATTGATGAAGCTATTGGATGAGGCTCATAATCATCATTACTTATCCATCCTAAAAGTGTTAGGATGTATATAAATTTAAAAGAGTATTTTTGGTGGGAAATAATGGAGATAGATATTGCAAAGTATGTATGTCGATGATTAGTAATTTAATAAGTTTTTTTTGAGAGATAGAAGACTAAGGGGATGTTAAAATTATTTCCCATACACGAATGGAATTGTGAAAACATCTCCAAGGATTTTATCAACGAACCTTCAAAAACTTATAAAGAGAACAATTTTATTTTTGTTTTTGTTGATCACATTATGAATTTATCATCCTTAATTTATATTCGATAATATTAATATACTGATCAACTTGATATAAACATTATTAAAGAAGTGATAAGGTTTCATGGGTTACAAAATTCTATTGTATCTTATCAGGATCCATGGTTTTCGTCAATGTTCATGCAATGTCTTCTGAAATATTTTGATATAGAGTTAAGTTTCATTACAATATATCTTACTCAGATTGATAGTATGTATGAGAGAAAATTTCATATCCTAGAGTATATGATGAGATCTTTATCTATCGATTTTAATGGTAGTAGGGGTTAATAGTATCTTCTAATTGAGTTTTCATACCACAGTGGATTTCAGTTGACCATTATAATGGATCCTTATAAAGGACTTTATGGATAGAAGTTTATAACTCCAACATTCTAGAATGATGTTGGATAAAGAAATATATTGGGACCTGATTTAGTTTAGTAAATAGAAGAAAAAATTAAGGGATATTTGTAAGAATATCAAGGAAGATCATAATTGATATAAAAGTTATACAAATAATCACTAATGAGTTATGGAGGTTGAAGTTAGTGAGATGGTTTTTTGTTGAATTTCTATATGGAAGAATGTGTTGTTATTTAGGAAGAAATGAAATTCTAGCCTTAGGTATATTGGACACTTCAATATTCTTGTTTGACTAGAGACAGTAGTTTATCGCTAGGCACTTCCATCAAACCTCTCTCTAGTTCACAATGTGTTCTATGTATCAATCCTGAGAAAGAATATACCTGATCCACTTCATGTACTAAGAAAAAAGATCATACAATTAGATTATAATATTTCATATGAATAGAAACAATCATAGATAATGGATATTGTAGATAATGATCAAAAAATGAAAGTCTAATAAGATGGTTAAAGCTCTTTGGGAGAATTAGAAATTAATGAAGCTACTTATGAACTTGTGGATATAATGAAATAGAGATATACTAATTTTTTTATATAATTGTGATAAAATTTCAATGGTAAAAATATATGTAATGAATATTGACTTTATTTCTCTATTTCATCAAAAAATAGTTCCTCTTCAATGTCCAAATTTTCTATAAATGTTTTCAAAAATATTATTACTATTATTCTAGGATTTTTTGAATTCATTATTTCCTAAATTTTGATTTTTTTACTATATGGTTTAAAAGGAATTTTATTTTTTTCCCAAAAGGACAACTTTTTAATTTTTACTGAAATTAGGAAATAAATATTTTTTTACTATAGACAACATGCAAATAATTTCCTTCCATCATGATAACTCAATGATTTGATGATTATGTAACCAATTTTCTTTTTATTTTAAATTGTTTGTGCCTCAGTCAAAGACCAAGACACAATTTATTCAATAAAAACAATTACAAATATTTGAAGGAGGGAATTTTATTACAATATTTTTAATAAAGAGGGAGAAAATCATCCGGCGGACCATCTAACCAAGTGATACCCTAATTGATTTCCTTATTCGTGTGACCATCAACAACCAAGTTCACTTCACAGAAATCCTGAGTGGAAATGTATCTATTCTGTATAAGTGAAGCAAGGAAGCCTATCCAGTGAGTGGTAAGAGGCCAAGCAAGGTGCATCGTACCATTCTAGATGGATTGGAAAATAGTGGTAGATTTGTATTCAATCCATATGTTATTCCAACAATTTTGTTTGAAAAAGTCAATCGAATGTATCACAACAATTATTTATGCTTCTGAAGAAGAGGAAACACCACAACTGCCTATGAAACATCCTTGACAATGGACAAGGGAGTCTCTAAAGACATCACCACATCCCGCAGGTCTCTGGTTTCCTTTTTAAGCTCTGTCCACATTAATTTTGATCTATTCTGGGAGCAAGGCCGACTAGAAAACCTCAAAGGTGTGCCTTGGTGGTTTGTAGATACGATCAATTCAAAGATGATGCAGGATCACATAGTCATAAATAGTGTTATTGCAGTGAGCTTTCTAGATCGATGCTACATCTTTAATGGTGATGAGAATCTGCATTCGACCTGCATAAATATTGAATGAGTATTTATTGTGAATAATGTCATTTCTATCATACTAGATCATGTGCAGGAGCCCAAAAATAGCACCTAAGAAGATATTATTGAATTTTTTCAAGGTGTCAAGATTCATACATCATTTTATTTGTAAGGGGATAGAGTCAAGTAAAAGCTATCTGCAATAAAAAATGGCAGTAATATAATTCCAGAGGGAAGAGGTCATAACACAAGATCAAAAAAGATGGTTAGTATCCTCTGTTTGTTGGTGATATAAATGGAACATTGAGAAGAGTTGGATACCAAAATATTTAAGACAACCCCTGGTAGGAATACGGTTGTGAGCTATGCACCAAATGAGGTAGGGTCTTGATGGTTTGATCCAGGGCTTATCAAAATGTTTCAACCAACCGAAATTAGAATCTAAATTTGTGAAATTGTGATTGTAAATATATTTTTAATCAAGCACCCTATTGTGGGAAGGCTCTCAGATAAGAAAATCTCCAATATTAAATATAGTATAATAATAACAAATATTCATTATGTAATTCGTGAGATTTAAATTTCTAGATTGAATCACATCCTAAATTGTACAATTGATGTTATCAGGATGGGAATTGGGAGAGAGCATAGATAAGAGGGGGGGCGCCAGTCCAGTTATCCATCAAAAAATTCATGTAAGAGTCTGAGATAACCATCCATCTAGAGTTATTCAAAATATCAGAAAAGGATTTTTTAATGGATGACCATATGGAGGAGTTCATATAAATCATGTTTCCCTTCTTGTGTTTTATGAGAAATCATTCTTTTAGAAAATCAATGGAATCTGAGTTACTATTAAAAATTCTCCCAGTGAGTCTAGCTTGTAAAGAATCATTAAAGAGTTTGAGATTATTAATGCCAAGACCACCTTCTAGAAGAGGATTACAACATTTAGAGAAAGGAATAGTAACAAGCATCCTCTCAAGAATGCTGCTTGTCTAAAAAAAGTTTTTTATGTAAACATTATTTTTTATTAATAAGGTCGGTAGTCCATTTATAAACCATCAGTGAGTAGACCAATTTATAGACTATTGTAGACTTCACCAATGCAATTATACCATCCCTAGAGAGGTATTTTCCATTCCAGGAGGATAATTGATTGATAACCTGGTCCACAACAACAATATAGTGTATGGATTTCGGTCTTCCCCAAGAAGATTTGAACTCCCAGATAGGTGAAGGGGAAAGATCATTCATTAATTACTAGGATATTTATAATGCTCATTAACCTACTATGAGAGAAATGTTTTTTGAAGAACAAGAATGATTTTTTCTAGCTGATAGTTTGACCAGAAACCACTTTATAATGAGCCAGATAACTTTTTGAATTTTGGAAATTTATTTTTTCACCATTTAGAAACATAATAATATCATCCGCATATAGAAGATGTGTATGAACCTTGAGGATTCTAGCCACCTGTATGGGTTTGAATTTGTTTTGATCAACTAGACGGGTGAGTAATATTCTAAGATAATCTTCTGCAATAGCAAAAATAATGGATGATAAGGGGTCACCTTGTCTCACACGTTTGGTGTATTTAAACTAGCCTTTTGGGGATTCATTTACAATGATAGAAATAGGTGCCGAATTAAATAAGGAGTTAATACTGATAAGAAAATTATCATAGAATCCAAATATATAGAGAACACTGAAGATGAAACTCCAGTCAATAGTGTCAAAGGCTTTCTTGATATGAAGTTTTATAGGAATGTTTCCACCTCTAGACACTTTATTAAGGTAATTGGTGCATTCTAAGGAAAGGAAAATGAAATCCTGAGTGGATATACCTTGGATAAAACCATATTGATTCCAATATATTATTTTATTTCATATTAGAGCACATCTGTTAGCAATAAGGCTAGTGATAATTTTAAATATAGAGTTGATGAGAGCGATTGGTCGGAAATGTTGAATTTTAGAGGTGTTAGGCACATTAGGAATGAGGGTGAGAAATTGAGCATTAATACCATGAGGGAGAAAACCATTTGATAAGAAAGACTTGACCAATTTTCAAACATCAATTTGGAAAATCTCCTAGAATTGTTGAAAAAATCCATTGTTGAAACCATCAGGCCTCGAGGCACTGTCATGGTTGAGAAAAAAGACGATGTCTATGATTTCATGATCAAGAGGGATGCTCAAAAGAAATTGATTATCATCATCATGAACCATAACCTGAATGATCTTAGGGATGTGGTCATTGTTAATATTTTTCCCATTAAAAATATTGGTGATGTATGAAACCACTTGATTAGCAATGGCCTCCTCAAAATCAAGAAGAGTGTTGTTGTCCCTGAGAATAGAGAGTGGCCTGCAGACTTTTCTAATTATTTGACGAGAATGGTAGAATTTAGTGTTTCGATCACCATCTGAATGTCAATTAGTTTTTAAGACTTGTTTATTAATTTTTTCCTTCAGAACTAGGAGAGAATTACGTTTTATAGAAATATTGATTTCATTTTGGGGATCAGAAGAGAAATCAGTGTGAGTGTTGAAATTTTGGATTTGATTAAGCTCATTCTCAAGGGTAGAGATTTCCTTGTCCATTTGTTTTGATTTGGTCCTACAAAAATCTTTGAGATATTGTTTAAGATTTTTTTGTTTGGTGGGATAGGAAAAATAATCCGAGTGGTGATTCATTGATACCCAACAATTGTTTATGAGAGTTGAACATTCCATGTTAGCAGACCAAGCGTTGTTGAATCTGAAAGTAAGAGTGGGCCTAGTTATTTTGAAAAAAAAAATCTAACATGGATGGGGTGATGGAAAGTTTAGTTTATATAAATTCATGGAAGTGATAGTATCCCGGTTATCCAGAGTTCGGTAATTTGTAAAGGCCCAGTCATGTTTGCTCGCAACAACTCTATTGTAGTGTCTTCTAAACCAAGTAAATTTAGCACCCGTGAGATTAATTTCTATAAGGTTACAATATTCAACAAATGTTCCAAATTTTCTAGAGGAGATATGAGATTGATTAGGCCCAATTTTGTCACTGGGAGAAAGAATGGAATTAGAATCTCATATCACAAACCATGGGTCATGAATGGAGTTAGATAAGTCAAAAAGATCATGCCATAGAGGTCTTCGATGTTCATATCTATTTTTTTCATACACCATTGTGGAAAAATAGTGTAAGTTATCAATGGAGAAATCATAGGTAATAATTTTATCAATGAATTTTTAGATATTGATATTTTTTAATGTAGCATGGTAAAAAATATAGAGGGAATCAATAACAATACCATTTTTGCAAGCACATAGAAATTTATAACCATAAGAACATATATAAATACAGTTCCTAGAAAATATGATTTTTGGTTCAGCGATAGAAAAACTTTTATGGTTATGCATCAAAATAAGTATTTTAAGCATAGTAACTATGTCAGAGTTTTCTATGCATTGACAATTCCTAAATAAATATCCATTAAATCATGGATTTGCAGAAAGAGCCCCCGTTTTTTTTTGGATCCACAAAAAACCTTGTTCCTTTTTGATCTCCTAGGAATTTTAGAGGGGGTCAGATTAGACTCCTTGACATGTTTACTCATAGGAGAAATAGTAAAAGTGCTAGCAGCACCATTATTATTATCATAATTAAAAATAGAAAATGTTTTAATAGAAATGGGGGTGGTCATAGGACCATCCTTTGGATCTTTGAGTGTTTTTGAGACCTAAAAAATAGCGTGGGACACAAGGGGTTGTGTGGATTCTAAAAATTAAATGGGTATTGAATTTTTCATACCCAAAATGTTGCTCAAGGAGGTTAGTTTATAGCGAGTGTTTTCAGTTGATCATATTGACACGGAATTCTCAAAATTTGCAACTAAATCATCTTAAGGATTCATACCTGCAGTCGCAGCGAGATTCAGTTGAGGTTGTCTATCAGTCCCAGAATGGGCTATATGTAGAACCAATATTTTTCCAACATCAACTGAGAAATCCATGGATGAGTTCTGATCTAGCTCCAATGGTAGAAAATTCTCATTTCTGGCGTTTCTATTTGTTTTCAGTTCAAGGATCACCGAAGCTCCCAAATCCATCAGTTGTCTAGTGACCTCTTTGACCTTGGATGTTGGATCATGGTTCTTAGAAGATGTCAACTACTATTGATCAACCTCATGGGGGGTAAGCTGACTTGGATCCAAAATAGACTGATGTTCCTTAAAAGTATCTAAGACCATCTGCTCAATTTATTCTAGGATGAAAAATGTAGATTGGTATTTTCCTCTTCTTCAACCTCTTCAGCCCAATTGATACATGAACGTTCTCTTATAAGGGATGGATTATTAAAAAATATTTCATCTCTATTCCTCACTGGTTCAAGATTTTTAAAAGAAGTGGACTTGTCTCTCATTTTCCTTCTAATTTTAGTCCACCCATCATCCTTTGATTGAGAAACTTGGCTCTTGAGAACTCTTCATTTCAGCAAAGAATGTCTGACAATTTTGTAGAGTTTAAAATACAGAGGCATACGTTCACATTCCACTCAAATTTCTGTTTTGTAGATGTTCACATTGAAAAAACTTATTTCATGATGTTTGGAAGTAATATCAAATTCTATCATCACCCTTGCATACAATCCAATCTCAGTGTTAAGTGTTCGCTAATCAATTTTGAGTGGTGTACCTATGCATGAGGCAATGTCCTTTAATATTTTTGGATTCTAGAAAAATCAACTGAGTCCATCGAGGAAAACCCATATTATCCCCATGGAATTTATTATACTGTGTAGATTAAAGGATAGGTCCCATTCAGAGATTCGAAGTACTCCTGGTTTAAGTTGATGGTTTAAAAAATTTCTAGACCCGATCAAAATCATCCTAGGATCTAAGTAGCATATGAATGTAACCATTTCCTAATGGCACTAGATTCCTATCAGAGACACCCCATACATGTGAAATTCTCAATTTAAGATCCTAATTCGACAAGGGTTTATCTCCTTCGATATATGAAATGTGACCCAACATCGAAAACATACATAAAAGCGATCAATTTTTATGTGCCTTAGGGTCAACTTCAACCATGAATCTTCTATCATCGAGCATCCTATATAAGGGAATCTTCATATCAGATGATTTATTTGGTTCAGAACCATTGATTTTACTCTCCTTTAAGGGGGTATGATTCAGTGATATGATCAATATTATTTCTCTAGAAATATTTTGACTTGGTGAGAAGATGTTTAAAAATCCAAATTATTTTCCATGAGTTATGATACACTATTGGAAATGGGGTCTTTCCCAATGGTTCAGAACCATTGGGAAAGCCTGCAGAACCATTTGTATATGTTATACCAAAGGTTTTGCAAACTGTAGGGAATTAAGCCATTGGGAAAACCTATCCCAACATTTTACAAAGAACCATCGGTAAAGGTTAGTAAAATTAACCCATGCCAACGGTTTGGCCAATCGTTGGCATAAGTTTTACCAACGGTTTACACAAAGTCGTTGGTAAAAATAAGGAAATAAACTCTTTCCCAACAGTTTCTAAACTGTTGGGAATGGTTTTTTCCAACGGTTCTCATTAAACCATTGGAAAAAAAATCCCTAGAAACCATTCCAAATGGTTTGAAACCGTTGGCATAGGCTATGCTATGCAAATTGCACAGTAGCCTTCAATTTCCATAGGAGCCTCTAATGATATCCATTCTGCTCCTTTCCAATTACTATACCTACAATAACAAAGTAAGACATACATATAGGGAACAAATTAATACACATTTAACATATAATGCATTCTTGAACTATACACATCCAAAATTAAATTGTAATTCATAACGTAATTATAAACACACATAATTGATTTAGAATTCAATTTAAAATTTAGATGACAATTATATTTGGAATCTGGAATTCAATTCATAATTCTATACATACATAATTTAATTATCAATTTTCAATAAAATACATAAAAACTGAATAAGTATCAACAGAATCCGAATACATTTGTTCGGTTTTTCTTATACCAATTGTTTTTACTAAAAATGATGTCCATTTTAAACAAAATGCATACACATGGAGTGATACCAGCCACACTGTGCCTCGAATTGAGGCGGGTTTGACTCTTACATGTTACATATGACCCATGGATCGTTTTCCTAAAGTATCAACATATTCTAAAAGCGTTTGGTCAATTTTCTGTATGCCAGTTATTATTTTCACTTAAAATGTTGTTCATTTCAAAATAAAATGAGACCCCTTGAGTGGTTCCGGCTACACCATTCCTCGGATTAAGGTGAGGTTAACTCGTACACATCACATATTACTCATTGATCATTGTGAAAACTTTTAAACAAATTCAGAATGTGTTGGTCAATTTTCCATGTGCCAGTAGTTGTTTTCAATTAAAATGTAGTCCATTTCAAATTAATGTGAGACACTTTGAGAGGTGAAAGCCACACCAGGCCTCGGATTGAGGCAAGGTTGACTATTATATGTCGCATATGACTCATGGATCGTTTTCAAATAGTTTCAATGTAATCCGAATGCATTTGGTTGGTTTTCTGTATGATAGTTGTTGTTTTCACTTAAAATGATGTCCTTTTGAAACAAAAGAGAGACACTTTGAGTGGTTCCGGCCACACCACGCCTCGTATTGAGGCAAGGTTGAATAATAAACATCACATATGACCCATGGATCGTTGTCCTAAAGTTTCAACAGAATATGAATGCGTTTGGTTTTTTCCGTATGCCAGTTGTACTTTTAACTAAAAATGTTGTCCAATTCAAATAAAACTAAGAAACTTCAAGTTGTGATGGCCACACTATACCTCGTATTTAGGTAGGATTGACTCTTAAACATCACATATGACCAATGAATCATTTTCCTAAAGTTTCTATGGAATCTGAATGCATTTGGTCAGTTTTCCGTATATCAGTTCTTGCTTTCACTTAAAATGATGTCCATTTTAAACAAAAGAGAGACACTTTGAGTGGCGCCAGCAACACCGCACCACATATTGAGGTGGGGTGGAATTTTGAAAGTCACATATGACCCGTGTATCACTATCCTAAAGCATCAACACATCCAGAATGCGTTTGGTCAGTTTTCCATATGTCAGTTGTTGTTTTCATTTAAAATGTTCTTCATTTAAAAAAAATGAGACACTTTGAGTGGTTCCGGTCACACCATGCCTCGGATTACGTCATGGATTACTCGTACACATCACATATGACCCATTGTTCGTTTTTCTAAACTTTCAACACATTCCGAATGTGTTTTTTCAGTTTTCCGTATGCCAGGAGTTGGTTTCAATTAAAATGGTGTCCATTTCAAATAAATGTGAGACACATTGAGTGGTTCCGGCCACACCAGTCCTCAGATTGAGGCGAGGATGACTTGTACATGTCATATATGACCCATGTATGGTTTTACTAAAGTTTTAATAGAATCTGAATGCATTTGGTTGGGTTTCCGTATGTCATTTGTTGTTTTCACTAAAAATGAAGTCCATTTTAAACTAAAGAGAGACACTTTGAGTGGTACCGGCCAAACCAAACCACGGATTGAGGCAAGGTTGAATCGTACACGTCACATATGACTCATGGATCGTTTCCATAAAGTTTCAACAGAAGCCGAATGCGTTTGGTCAGTTTTCCATATGTCAGTTGTTGTTTTTAGTTAAAATGATGTCCTTTTGAAACAAAAGAGAGACACTTTTGGTGTTTACAGCCACATTGTGCATCAAATTGAGGTGGAGTTGATTCGTACACATCACATTTGACCCATGGAGCGTTGTTCAAAAGTATCAACACAATCAGAATCCGTATGGTCAGTTTTCCTTATGTACTTAAAATATTTTCCATTTTAAACAAAAGAGAGACAGTTAGAGTGATAACGGCCACACTGTGCTTCAGATTGAGGTGGGGTTGACTCATACACATCACATATGACCAATGGGTCATTTTTCTAAAGCATCAACACATTATTAATGTGTTTGGTTAGTTTTCTGTATGTCATTTATTTTTTTCACTTAAAATGATGTCCATTTTAAACAAAAGAGAGACACTATGACTGGTGTCGGCCACACCACACCTTATATTTAGGTGGGGTTGACTCGTACAAGTCACATATGACCCATGGATAGTTGTGCTAAAGTATCAACACAATCAGAATCTGTTTGGTTTGTTTTCTATATGCTAGTTGTTGTTTTCACTTAAAATGAAGTACATTTTAAACAAAATAGAGATACTTTGAGTGGTGTCAGCCACACCGCGCATCAGATTGAGCCAAGGTTGACTCGTACACATCTCATATGACCCATGGATAGTTCTCTTAAGGTTTCAATGAAAAATGATTGTGGTTGGTCGGTTTTCCGTATGTACTTAAAATGTCGTCCATTTTAAACAAAAGAGAGACACTTAGAGTGATCTCGGCCACACCTCAACTCAGATTGAGCCAGGGTTTGCTCTTACATGTCATATATGACCCATGGATCATTGTGATAAAATATCAATAGATTCAGAATGCGTTTGGTCAGTTTTCTGTATGCCAGTTGTTCTTTTCACTTAAAATGAAGTGCTTTTTAAATAAAAGAGAGACACTTTGAGTGGTTCCGGCCACACCGCACCTCGGATTGAGATAGAGTTTACTCGTACACGTCACAAATGACCCATGGATCCTTTTCTTAAAGTATCAACACAATCAAAATCCATTTGGTCAGTTTTTGGTATGTCAGTTGTTGTTTTCACTTAAAATGAAGTGCTTTTTAAATAAAAGAGAGACACATTGAGTGGTGTTGGCCACACCGCGACTCAGATTGATGCGGAGTTGACTAGTAAAAATAAAAAATGATCCATGGATCGTTGTGATAATGTATCAACACAATCAGAATCCGTTTGTTCGGTTTTCTTTATGTACTTAAAATGTTGTCCATTTTAAACATAAGAGAGACACTTTGGGTGGTTCCGGCCACACCATGACTCAGATTGAGGCACATTTGACTCGTACATGTCACATATGACACATGGATCGTTTTCCTAAAGTTTCAACAGATTCCAAATGCGTTTGGCCAGTTTTTCGTATGCCTGTTGTTCTTTTCACTTATAATCATGTCCATTTTAAATAAAAGAGACACAGTTAGAGTGGTACCGGCCACACCGTACCTCAGATTATGACGGGGTTGACTCGTACACATCTTAAAACACCCATGTATCATTTTCCTAAAGTATCAACACAATCAGAATCCGTTTTGTTGGTTTTCTATATGTCAGTTGTTGTTTTCACTTAAAATAAAGTTCTTTTTAATTAAAAGAGAGACACTTTGAGTGGTTCTAGCCACACCGCGCCTCAGATTTAGGTGGGGTTGACTCTTACATGTCAAAAATTATCCATGGATCGTTTTTATAATGTATCAACACAATCAGAATCTATTTGGTTGTTTTTATGTATGTACTTAAAATGTTGTCCATTTTAAACAAAAGAGAGACACTTTGGGTGTTGCTGGCCACACCGCGACTCAGATTGAGGCGTGGTTGACTCTTACACGTCACATATGACCCATGTATTGTTGTCCTAATGTTTCAACAGATTCTTAATGCATTTGGTTGGTTTTTCGTATGTCAGTTGTTCTTTTCATTTAGAATCATGTCCATTTTTAAAAAAAGAGACACAGTTAGAGTGGTACCGGCCACACCGCACCTCATATTTAGATTGGGATGACTCGTAAACTTCTCAAATGATCCATGGATCCTTTTCTTAATGTTTCAACACAATCCAAATGCATTTGATCAGTTTTTGGTATGCCAGATGATGTTTTTACTTAAAATGATATCCTTTTGAAACAAAAGAGAGACACTTTGAGTGTTTCCGGCCACACCGCGCCTCAGATTGAGGTGGGGTTGAATCATACATGTCACATATGACCCATGGATCTTTTTTATAAAGTATCAACACAATCATATTCTGTTTGGTTAGTTTTCTGTATGTACTGAAAATGTTGTCCATTTTAAACAAAAGAGAGACACTTAGAGTGATCCCGGCCACACCGGGCCTCGTATTGAAGCGGGATTGACTCATACACATCACATATGACCCATGTATTGTTTTCCTAAAGCATCAACCCATTCTGAATGTGTTTGGTGAGTTTTTCCTATGTCAGTTATTGTTTTCACATAAAGTGATGTCCATTCTAAACAAAAGAGAGACACTATGAATGGTGCCAGCCACACCGCGCCTCAGATTGAGGTGGGGCTGACTCATACACTTCACATTTGACCCATGGATCGTTGTGCTAATGTATCAACACAATTAGAATCCGTTTGTTCGGTTTTCCATAGGCTAGTTCTTGTTTTCACTTTAAATGATGTCCATTTTAAACAAAAGAGAGACACTTTGAGAGGTGTCGGCCACACCACACCTCAGATTGATGAGAGGTTGACTCGTACACATCACATATGACCCATGGATCATTCTCCTAAAAAATTAAATGGAAACAGAATGTTTTTTGTCAGTTTTCCGTATATACTTAAAATATTGTCCATTTTAAACAAAAGAGAGACACTTAGAGTGATCCAAAACACAATGCTACTCGGATTGAGCCGGGGATGACTCTTACATGTCACATATGACTCATGGATCATTCTGATAAAGTATCAGCATAATACAAATGCATTTTGTTCTATTTTCCGTATTCTAGTTGTTCTTTTCACTTAAAATTCCCGGTCACACCGCGCCTTGGATTTAGATGGGGTTGACTAGAACACATCACTTTGAGTGGTGTCGGCCACACCGCACCTCGAATTTAGGCGTCCTTTCTTGCCAAGTATCTCACATAGGGGACTGGGTATCACGTGAGGCATGGTACTACCATCTTGAAAAATAGTCATGTCCTCAGTTTATCTTCAAGAAACCAATAGTACTCATGATTAATAGAAACCATCCTAATATCCCTCACCTAGAAACCAAAGCATTCATCCTGGATTTTCACGTAAAAATTCCCTGAGCATGACGAGTCCGTCCATGAGTCCTTAACATGTAACCCATGTATTATCCTAACAATTTATAAGTAAACCAAATCAAACAAGGCATAATTTACATAACATGAAGAATGTACAACAAGGATTTGTATTCAATTTAAATCATATCATCACATGCATTTGATGAGTATGAGCTAATAAGCTTACCAAGACATTCATATAATTCAAGACATAAAAAAATGGAATAATCCAAAATAACATCGTCATCACCCTCATCATCACCCTCATCCTCGTGGTCATCATTGTCCTCATCATCATCCCCACCCTCTTCATCGCCCTCCTCCTCACCCTCGCCCTCTGCCTCGCCCTCCTCCTCCTCCACCTCATCCTCCTCCTCTCCCTCCTCTTCCATATAAAAATCCTCTCCATCATCATCTTCAGGCTAGACATCATTTGGACCACTACTAGAACTACCACTTGGTGCACCATATATAGAACGTATCGACAACATATATTCATCAAAAGCTAGGCTGGACTCTGGTGGAAGTGTTGGACGTAGAACTTCAATAAATTTCATAAATGCATTATTTTCCCTAGCAGACTGTTCTGCCATCTCTATGGCCCTTTTCTCAGTTTGTTCTTCATGTTCCCTAACTCTCTACAGCTCGGTGGAACTACAACTCGTACCTGATGAGGGCCACTACTTCATCGGGGCTATCCTAGGTCGGCAACGTACTATGCCAGATTACTCCTCTCCCAACACCTGATGTAAGTGATCAGTTGGCTAAAAAGTTTCTGGTTCTTGGGCTTCGAGGGCCTCTAATGCAACTTGTTACAAATATAAATATGTTATTAAGTTACAAAATATATATTAAAATATAAAATCAATAGATTAAAACTTACAATCTGCTACTGAGTTGGTTCATTGAAGACACTTCCATCCTTTTTCCGTCTACTCGAGAAAAACAGTTTTTATCGAGGCACACGTCCTTCAATATTCAGTTTTTGCCTCTAAAATGACATTGAAAACTCATGTTATATGAAAAATTTAGCAAAGATTAAATAATTGAGGAAAAAAAGTTACTATAAGTCATAAAGAAAAATTATAAACAATTGTCATACCAGCTTCCTCTCATGATCTGGTGTCGTAGTACGTCCCAGTGTGTGGAGGTATTTTTTTGCATCAATTTTTTTTATTTTATCTAGATGTATCCTAAATAAAATTTGATAATTCAAAAGATAATATTAATTCAAAACATGAATGTTATTATTTAAATACATCAAATTTAATTAATAAATTTATGTGAGTATTCGTCCAATGAGTAATCATCTGCCGATACTTCTCTATAGGACAATCATCCAGGACTAGTACCGCCTCTAACTTAGTGCCAACTCTAGAATGCAAGCCAATATACTACTCATGCTTTTAGGCTCTCCAAATCTCACCTAAATCCTTTAGACGTGTCGGTCGTCCACCCTCACCATCAGGAAAATTAAATCGATTCTGACACCAAAATATTAATTCATATAAATACAAAAATAATTAATGGAATTAAATACAACAGATTTTTTTACCCATATCTCTGCCCAAGCTCCATCCTTGACCTCAAGTGGAAACTGTCTAATGTCAGAGTATTTGGAAAGAATCGCCAAAAAATCTGACATTGCTTCCCTATTTTCTCAACCATTTTGTTGTCTTCATTGTAATCATCCATTACCTAAGTGCGGTGGTTCCACACAGCACGCATGAATGTACGCCCCCACCCCGCCTCCTGTCAGTATATGTACTTGTCATGAAAGAAAAACAAATATTTTAACAAAACATGTTATAATGAAAATAAATATTGGTATGAAATTTTTTTAGGGTCCTATAAATATACGTGTGCCAGTATAATCGCTGAGCGCCACTGGATCCACAGAAACTAATGGAACACCCTGTGGTGGAACAGGAGTCGAAGACGATGGAATATAGAAGCTCAAAGAGACAGAAGTAGAAGGAAAATAAGATGGGATATCGGTATGACCGATTTCTAGCTGGGGAGTGGGAATTATCATGGGATATGAAAAATATGGGTCAAAAGATGCAAAAGGTGAAGAAAACTTGGGGGGCCTAAATATCCCGTGTGTCCCTAATGACACACCAGGATCAGAATATGGGAAGGATGACATGTCGGTGGGAGGGGCAGGGTCTCGTTAGGTACACGGAGCTTCTCATCTACCTCTGGTACGAACCCCCCTCGTACCACCGGCCTGAGTACTTGGACCAGTACTAGGATCCTCGTCAAATAACCATCAACATATAGGTGGATCCTACAAAAATGTTTACAACAAAATTATTCACAAGACATTATATATTCTTTAAATATATATATTTTTAATAAAGTACTCACTGCAGGCACTAATGGTGGAACACCCATCTCTGCCATTCAGAAATTGTTCTCCATCATTTTTTTTCCTTCGTCTCTTTTCAATTGGATGCATTTCTTTCTTTTGAAAACAAATATGTAATTAATAAGAAAAATGAAACTAACGTGTAGCCCAAGAAAATAAATATATGAGGGAATAATGGGATTCATCGGTAATTTAGCTATAAATTGTTTTAGAAGAGCTTGAATGGATTTAATAAATCATAAAAGTTGTAATGTTCACCAAGATAGAAATATAGTTTGACTAGGTTTGAATACAGTTCAATTAGAAATTAAAAAATGCAATTAAAATAAAACTAAAACCAATAAACATTGAAAATTCACATAATGGTCAAGTCAGCTAAAACATATTTGTGATAAATACTAAATCAATTTGAATAGTACCAACCTTAACCACCCAAATCGAGGTAGACCAAATGAATTGAGGACATGGATGAATGATTCGATATATTTTCAACCACAACTTCAGGTTCACAATCAACTCTGACAATTGAGCTATTGGAGTCATCAACTCGAGGTAAAAAAAAAGAATTGCATACACTGTGCATGGTGGGGGAGTCTCGACCGATTTAGAAACTAAAATAAATTCCCATCATAGGTATCAATAAGAAACGTCAGCATCAAAAGAAACTCCAAATAAAAAAGGACTGAAAACATCAAACACTTCACGAATTCACTACTATTCATGGTTTATACACATGTTTAGCACTAATTATATAGCTTAATCATGAACCACCTCTACAGCTCCCAGTTTTCACCAATAAACATATAATATCCCCCATGATCACTATATGACTTAACACCAATAGGTAAATATCTCAAAATATCTTTAAAAAACTCATTAATAGGCTCAAAACGTAAATATAATCTTGAACAAACCATGTAATCTCTTTCCCAACACATTCTCATGCACTAGTTATCTCACTTGTTACTAAATACCAAACATACTCACATAACAAGTATACTATAACAAAATACATTACATAAGCCTTAGTAAAAAATTCCAATTTTAATAAAACATTTTCCTCAAGATTAAATCATTTCTGAAACATGTTTCGAAATCCATTTTAAATAATAAACTCCCTTAGATCATTTTTAACAAATATTTGGAGTATTGTTAAGGCACCCCCATTTGGAAAAGTCACATTAAATGCCAGATTTCCACACCAAACCATTGAAAACAATGAAGACGGGAAATAAACAACCAGAAATAACTTAACTAGAAATTAAAATAACAGAAACCAACTGTGATATGGAATTTAATGTTACGTTAGGGGAAATGAGATAAAAAAAAGACACCAACATCATAAATTTTGATTAAAACCACCTATAATAGGAATGGGAATGCCTCATACACCTAATCCCTAACAAAACAAACCAAATATACAATTAAAACAATGAATTTAGGGTTTCCACATTCAATAAAAATGGATAAATATGTAAAATAAGTTTAAAATGATAAATAATACATGAAGATTTGGAATTATCACATATAACCTCATGGGGGAGTCTCACTAGATTTGATGGAGTTCACTTGGGGGGGAGTGTTCTACAAATTGGGGGAGAGGGGTTTTGGAATTTGGAAAAGAAATGAGACTAGAGGAGGTCTGCTCGATTTGTGTATTCTTGGGCATCCTTTCCCAAGGTTTTGAACCAAATCATTGGGAAAGCATTGGGAAAGTGAAGATTTCCTAATGGTTTTAAGAAAACTGTTGGGAAATCATCAACCTTTCCCAGCAGTTTCATCAAACTGTTGGGAAAAGGAGAATATGTGGAAGATTTCACAACGGTTTGATAAAATCGTAAGGAAATCATTCCAAAACTCCCTTATACCAACGGATCATTGGAACCGCTGGTATAATACCGTTGGTATAATACCGTTGGAAAAAACTAGATTCATAGTAGTGATATAATGAACCTTTTATGAAAGCTATTACTTTCTCATAAGTTATGATATGATGAATATTTTATAATATTAGAGAACACACATATATAGTTTTAATTATGTGATAGATATGACCATGATAATATATCCCTATAATGAATTGGTTAAAGGAATATATATCAGGAGATTAACATGAATTGTAACACCCGAGACTTTTATAAGAAATATTTTGTTTTTATTTCATATAAATCATCAAATGAATCTTTCACTACACACAACATTAGCTTGGCTTTCTTTACATGCAATCACGACCTTCCTTGATAGCTTGCGTCGTACGCAATACCGAGTTTCACTAAACAATGATATGCTATTAAAATATTATTAAAACTAGCCGTTATGAATAGTAATAACCACTTTTTGAAATTTTGTAAATTTTATTTTTCATAATGGACTTCATTTTTGGATTCAGAATATCGAAATTAGCCTAGGGTGAAATTTTGGTATTTTTCTGGAATCTTTCAATTTTTGATGAATAGTGAAAACACTGGGTTACTATTTAAAAACCGACTTTTTATTTAAATAATTATATATTTTATTTAAATTTATTTTAGGTCAAAATTTATACATAATACCTATATAAGTTCCATTCAATTCATTGGGGTCATTTTATAATAATTTTAGATATATAAAAATTTTATTGAACTTTTCACCATCTTTTACCCACCTCCTAGGAGAATTTCCAAATTCACATAAAACCTAATTTTACCGCTTCTGTGAGTGGAATTTCAAAAATCCGAGAGACACGGTTAATATCAAGGACTAAAATGTGGTTCAATGGGATGAAAATAATTTTTGGTGAATAGTAACTTTTTATTTTTTTTACCACGGTTAAATGTAAATAGGGTAATTAAGGGTACAAATGTTATTATTATTACCCTAAAACATGTCCTAATTCTATTGGATAAGTGTAATTCGACCAAAAACAACCTTAGGAATAAAATATGACCATTTAGGCCCACTTGGATTAGATTAGGACATTTATTATTAATTTATTTAAAGAAGGGTTAAAATAGTTAAAACCAATGTTTAATAAGTAAATAATTTTTAATATAGGGTTAAGCATAAGATAAATTAGAATATAAATATTAATTATAAAGCTAAAAATATTTCTTACATAATGGTATTTTATCTGTAATTTTTAGACATTAAAAAATTGAATTATTTATGACACAAAAATGATGCAATAATTATCTTATTAATGAAATATTGACATAATTGATGTTATAAATACCCTAATAAATGTAATTTGAGAGTTTTTATGAATTAAACTAATTTTATAGGTTAATATGACATGTGGTAATTTATTTAAGTAACTTTTTTAGAACTAATATTTCTGTTAGGATTTTCACAAAAATCAATTACTAAATAGTGTCAAAATTGACATAAAATAGTTTTTAAAACAAATATTATATTATTAATTGTTATTTTATTCTTAAAAATCTAATGTTCGGCCAAATGACTTATATAAGGTTATATATATTAATAATAAACAACTTGGGGTTCGTTTGGCTTGTTATAATAAGTTTACTAACCTTATAGTGTAAGAAGACAAAAAGACACGGTAAAAGTAAAATTATTTAACTTAAAGATAAATATAAATGAGAAGGTTAAAATAGTAAACTAAACTTCTCCAAATTATATTGGATGAGAGTGTTTCGACCCATACCCACCTTAGCTTCAAAATAAATCAATTTGAGCTATTTAATACTGAATATGGCTTTATAATAAAATAATATTTTTAGTTTTTCCAAAGGTGCCACTCTCCTCCCTTATAAAAGGGCACCTCCTCCCTCTCTTCCTCACACCACTTTGAGCCTTCAAGATCGGCCAAACCCTGCCTATTTCTACGATCCACTTCCCTAGGAACATCCTAGAGGTCCTGGTATTCTTCAAAGACCAATTTTAGTGCCCTAAAAGGAGGTCTCAAATAAGCGCTTCAAAGAAGAGGTAATGTCCGTTACCGATTCTTTCATATTTATTTCTTCTTCCACATCATATTCTTTAGTTGTTTCATTATGAATTAATAACATCAGTATCAATCATATACTGATATGTTATTATAAGTATTAAACAACCCTATTTAACAATCTATCCATCCTACGGAAAACAAAATCACCGCGCGTGCGTACGTACGGAATACCGTCTCCACGCCGTGGTGTAATCTATTTTCCACCACCCCCTTAATTGGATGGGTATAATGGTGTAAAGAATGAATATATATGATTATTGTAAAGTGATATTGATTCTGAAATAGTATACATACACTCCAATACAATTCCATGATCATGGGAACGATATCATCGATCGAGCGTACGTACGGAATATCGTCTCCACGATGTGATGCGACTCGTTCTACATGATTTTCATTGAATAATGATTACATAAATGAATTTAGTGAATAAATATGATATATATTACACTAATAACATTCTGGAAATGAGGTATCTATAACCTAAAAAGAAGAATGAGAATTTATTCGACAAAACACGCACAAGAACAAAAAGTAATAAACACCTGAATAACAAGTAGCAATGAAATATTACTAATAATAAGCTATGAATATGACCATATATGATATCATAACAATGAGTATGATTCTGGAATAAGTCAATGACATTATTTAAATCATTATACAGGAGTCTTAGACACTTACGAAGCAAATCAGACCTAAGCTAAGGGAAATATCACAATCTCATTTTTTATCCGAGATTGTTTATACTTTTTTAATTTACTGGGGTTTATTTTATCATCCACATCCATGTTTCCTCAATATGTAATATTATTTCCATCCACCTACAATTGTTTAAATCCAATGTTACCCTTCGGGGAGTTTTTAGTAAAAGATATGAAAGGAATCTTTTGTCTTTTTTCGTACGAGGTACTTTTTGAATTTTTCGACAAAAGTACGAGAAAAATGTTTTTTTAACTTATACGGCATGAATGGATTTTCCCAAAATTATTTCCAAGAAGCTTACTTTACAAGTTTTCATGTTTATTTTTAATCAAATTCTTTTAGTTTAGAATTTTAGGACATGTTAAGAAAGGAAAAGTGTTATTGAATTAGAAAGGATATTTTCCTCAAGAATGGAGTTCAAGTGTTTTATCAAAATTATTTTCCATCTATGATAATAAAGGGTTTTGTTTCTATCCCTATTATTACATTGATTTGATTATGTTGTGATGAAATTATTTTTATTAATTCCTTTATCTTATATGAATTGTTTTATGATGTCACAATGTTTAAGAATCCCATTTTTATTATATGGGTTATGTTATGATGTATGGTTTATGATTTTGTTCCACACATAATAATGGTATCATTATGAGATGGGTGGGACCTATATCTCCCTCCAATGAATTGGGTAAAGATTTTATATCTCATGAGGTAGACATGGCTTGAACGATAGGTTAAACCGGTTCAGTGAAACAGGACTGAAATGAGGAATGAACTCAGTTCAGAAATGGACTTTGTCCATGAAGAGAGTCATGGAAATGAGTCTTGAATAATAAGAAATGATTCTCTATGATTATGTGTGTATTCCACAAAGATTCATGTTTTATTTTATGATTATTGTGATTACATTTCACTACCATGATTTATCCCATGTTATGAAATTTTGATCTCTTTTGTAGGGTACGATTTCCAAAATGTTATATTCTTATGAATATGATGTGATTGATATTTCTTTTGTTTACCCTTACTGAGCATTTGAGCTCCCCCCTTTGTATGTTTTCTTTCCCCAGGTCAGGAAGAAAGTTATTAAGTAGGATATGCCGAAATGGACTCTAGATATGATGAAATAAATGGGAGACAATGTAGATTCTTTATGAACCAGTTGTTTTTGTTTCCCAGTTTCTAAAGACTCTATACCTATACGGTCCTTTTATGGTTTCGTTATATGTTGTAATAAGTGTACTTTAATTTTGAATTATTAACAATGTATGAAAAGTATGGGTCGTTATAGTTGGTATCATAGGAAAGGAATAGTCAACCTTTGGAAACTAGGATGTGAAATCCTTAGTAAGAATCCTAAGGATAAGTCTTAGCATTGAACACAATCTTAGTGTTTTAGAAATGGCCATGAAGACCCTAGGATAGGCCCTTAAGTGTGAAATTTTATTCTTGATTATGTGGTTTTCCTATTATAATTAGTGTTTCTAACAATATTCTTCTTGGTTTTAGTCAATGGTTGGAACCCGAAGGAACCTTGTTAATGCGGAATGCGAAGGGCAATGCAATGATTGTCCCCCTGAGCAACCAAACGTTATGGGAGATGGAATAAAAAATCTTGTATCCATGCTCACACGACTTTCTCAAGCTATAAATAATGCCTGAATTCCAAACGAGCAACGGAAGGAGCAACATTCTGTTGAATCCTTCATGAGACAGCGTCCACCTTCATTCAGCGGGTCTACTGATCCATTATTTCCTAAAAAATGGATCAGTACTACTGAAAAGATATTTTCAGTTCTTCAATGTTCTGAACATGATAAAGTCATCTTAACAGTGTATCGTTTGGAAGGCGATGCTGATCAATGGTGTAATATTGTCAAGAATATGAGTCCAAGAGAATAAATTGAGTCCATGGAATGGGACGAGTTCAAGAAATTATTTTTCAATAAGTAATTCCCTCGTATTCTCTGAACAAAGACGGAGAAAGAGTTTCTTGAACTAAAGAAAAAGGATGATGAATCTATTGGTACATATGAAGAAAATTTTACAAGACTTTCAAGGTACGCTTCTGGTATTATTATCCAACCTTAGAGTAAGATCGATCGATTCTTTAGTGGCTTAAAACCAAGTCTTCGTAGGGTGTTAGCCATAAGGTACTTCAATAGCTACGAGGAAATCATTCGATGTGCTCTCAAAGTTGATATGGAGATTGGAGTAACCCAACAGTCATATGGGATTGATAAGTAGAGGAAAATGGAATTCAAAGGAAAATCTAAAGAGCAAACTGAAAAGAAGATGAGTTTTCCCTTATGCTCAAAGTGTGGAAAGAAACATGGAGGAAGTTGTCTTAAAGGGACAAGTAAATGTTTCAAATGTGTAAAGGAAGGTCATCGGGCATTTGAATACCGCAATAATGGGAATAAGATGTCTAGTGATACTAACAATGAAAAGGCTACATAGAGTGAACCTCCTACACTTCGATGTTACAAGTGCTAGAGAATGGGGAATTATGCCAAAAAATGCCCTAATCCAAGGGTTTTTGATGATGATCAATGTCAACAAACTCTTAAGGCTAAAGATATAGGAACGTCACATGCAATTTCTATCAGTGATGTGGAGTATGATAACGAAGTGGTGAAAGGTACACTTACCATCCACTCTAATGTAGCAAATGTTTTATTTGATTCTGGATCCACCCACTATTTTATTTCTGAAGAATTTTCTAAGGGTATCACCGTATTACCTCAACAATTAGATGTTGAGTTAGCTGTGACAACCCCTAATGGCACAACAGTCGCATCAAAAGTTTATAATTCTTCTCCGATTGATGTTTGTGGGAAAGTGCTTCCTGCAAATCTTGTGATCCTCCATATAAGGGAATTTGATGTGATTCTTGTCATGGATTGGCTTTATCTCATTGGAGCTCATATCAATTGCCAAAGAAGGGAAGTCACATTTCATATTCTAGATCAATCCTTGATCGTCTATCAATTCAAGGATGATCATAACCTTCCAGTGGAAATTTCTTCCATATTATGGGTCTTGATTCCACTAAATGAAGGTTATTTATCTCAAATGGTTGGTGAGAAACTCACGATTAAGAATATTCCCATTGTACGGGAGTTTGATGATGTCTTTCTAGAGGAATTGTCGGGTCTTCCACCAAAACCTGAAGTTGAGTTTTCAATAGAACTCGTACCAGGTGCTTTAACTATTTCAAAGACACCTTATAGAATGGCCCTAATTGAGTTGTAGGAATTGAAGAAGCAACTCCATGAGAATCTTGATAAGGGGTTCATATTCCCTAGTGCGTCACCTTGGGGATCACCTGTTCTGTTTGTTAAGAAGAAATATGGATCAATGAGACTCTGCATTGATTATTGAGAACTTAACAAGATCACTATCAAGAAAAAATATCCTCTCCCACGCATTGATGACTTATTTGACCAACTATGCGGAGCTCAATACTTTTCCAAGATTGATCTTCGTTCATGGTATCATTAATTAAGGTTCAAAAGGGAGGATATACCAAATATGGCTTTCCGTACAAGGTATGGACACAATGAATTTATAGTGATTCCATTTGGTCTTACTAATGCCCATGTTATCTTCATGGATATGATGAATAGATTCTTTAGAGACTATCTTGATCAGTCTGTGGTAGTCTTTATAAATTATATTCTTGTGTATTCAAAGAGCAAGGAAGAACATAAAGATCACTTGAGAATTATATTGAAGACCCTTAGAAAGGAGATGCTTTATGCCAAATTTACCAAGTGTGAATTTTGGCTTCAAAAATTTTCATTTTTGGGTCACATAATCTCAAAAGAGGGGATATCTGTGGATCTAGAAAAAACAGAGGTTATCGAAAGATGGTCGAGACCAACAACAGTAACTAAGATCCGAATTTTTCATGGTTTGGCTGGATATTATCGACGTTTTGTGAAATATTTTTCACGATTATCTAATCCACTCACCAGGTTGACTCGAAAAGGAATTAAGTTTGTTTGGACGGAGGAATGTGAAGATAATTTCAAGGAGTTGAAAAGAAGGTTATCCAGTGCACCTGTGCTCACACTGCCTTGTAGTGGATAAAGGTTTGTGATCTACAGTGATGCATCCAAGAAGGGATTGGGGTGTGTTCTTATGCAAAATGATATGGTGATAGCTTATTCCTCACGACATTTGAAAATACATGAGCAAAATTACCCAACTCATGATATGGAGTTAGCTGCGGTAATCTTTGCATTAAAGATTTGGAGGAATTATATTTATGGAGAAAGATGTGACATTTATACTGATCATAAAAGTTTAAAGTATATTTTCACACAAAAGGAGCTGAATATGCGTCAAAGAAGATGGTTGGAGCTGATAAAGGATTACGACTGCTCAATTCATTACCACCTTGGGAAAGAAAACAAGGTGGGAGATACATTAAGTCGACAAGACCATGTTAGTTTATCCATGATGAGGATAAAAAAAGATCAAATATTTATGGATTTACAAAGGATGGATCTTGAAATTATAATGAAATGGGAAAAATCGTATCTTTCTCAAATGAATGTTCAACCATCTATACATGTTAAAATTAAAGAGGCACAAAAAGAAGTTGTAGAGTTACAAAAGAAGGTGAGAAATCTTCCTGAATTCAACCTTGATTGTGATGGGATAATAATGTTCAGGAATCAGTTTTGTGTTCCTCCCATCCCAAAATTAAAGAAGGAGCTGATGGATGAGGCTCATAGTTCTTCATTCTCTATTCATCCTGGAAGCACGAAGATGTATAGGGACCTGAAAGAGTACTTTTGGTGGGATGGAATGAAACGAGATGTTGCTGAATATGTCTCTTGATGCCTGGTTTGTCATCAAGTTAATGTTGAGAGATTGAAGTCTAATGGGATGTTACAACCATTACCCATACCCGAATGGAAATGGGAAAACATCACTATGGACTTTGTCACAGGACTTCCTAAAACATCCCAATGCAATAATGCTATCTGGGTCATAGTTAATCATCTTACAATGTTGGCACACTTCATCGCTATTAGAGAGGATTTCTATCTAGATCAGCTTGCCAGGATATATGTAAAGGAAGTGGTAAGATTTCATGGAGTACCACTTTCCATTATATCTGATCAGGATCCGAGGATTACCTCGAAAATCTGGCGAAGTCTTCAGCATACTCCAGATACAGAGTTGAGTTTTAGCACTGCATATCATCCTCAAACAGACGGTCAGTCTGAGAGGACAATTCAAGCTCTAGAATATATGTTGACAGCTTGCTCTATGGATTTCAAAGGTGGTTAGGATCAACACCTACCTTTGGTGGAATTTTCTTATAATAATATCTTTCACTCCAGTATTCAGATGGCTCCTTTTGAAGCTCTCTATGGAAAGAAATGTAGGACTCCAACTTTCTGGGATGAAGTTGGGGAAAGAAAGCTATTAGGACCTGATCTTGTTGATGAGATGGCAGAAAAGGTCAGATCTATTCAACAACACATAAGAGCTGCTCAGAGTCGACAAAAAATTTATGCTGACAGCTGAAGAAAAGACCTAGAGTTTGAAGTGGGTGATAAAATTTTCTTACGAATATCTCCATGGAAGAGAATAATGAGATTTGGAAAGTAGGGAAAGTTGAGCCCTAGGTATATCGGTCCTTTCAAAATACTAGATCGTGTTGGGAAGGATGCTTACTGATTGACGCTTCCACCGAATCTCTCTAAAGTTCACGATGTGTTCCATGTATCTCTCCTGAGAAAGTACATACCTGATCCTTCACATGTACTCGGCTCAGAAGTTGTACCACTGGAGCAAGATCTTTCTTATGAAGAACAACCGATAGAGATTCTAGATCATAGTGAAAAAGTCCAACGGAACAAGACCACTCACTTGGTGAAAGTTTTATGGAGAAACCACCAATTAGAAGAAGCTACATAGGAGCTTGAGGATATGATGAGGGAGAGGTATCCTCATCTGTTTGTTACAAGTGACGAATTTCGAGGGTGAAATTCATTTTAAGGGGGGTAGAATGTAACACCCGAGACTTTTATAAGAAATATTTTGTTTTTATTTTATATAAATCATCAAAGGAATCTTTCACTACACACAACACTAGCTTGGCTTACTTTACACGCAATTGCGACCTTCCTTGATAGCTTGTGTCGTACGCAATTTCGAGTTTCACTAAACAACGATATGCTATTAAAATATTATTAAAACTAGCCGTTGTGAATAGTATTAACCACTTTATGAAATTTTGTAAATTTTATTTTTCAAAATGGACTTCATTTTTGGATTCGGAGTATCGAAATTAGCCTAGGGTGAAATTTTGGTATTTTTCTGGAAAATTTCAATTTTTGATGAATAGTGAAAAAACTCGGTTACTATTTAAAAACCGGCTTTATATTCAAATAATTATTTATTTTATTTAAATTTATTTTTGGTCAAAATTGATATATAATACCTATATAATTTCAATGCAATTCATTGGAGTCATTTTATAATAATTTTAGATATATAAAAATTTTATTGAACTTTTCACCGTCTTTCATCCACCTACAAGGAGAATTTCCAAATTCACAGAAAACTTAATTTTACCGCTTCTGTGATTGGAATTTCGAAAATCCGAGAGACATGGTTAATATCAAGGACTAAAATGTGGTTCAATGGGATGAAAATAATTTTTGGTGAATAGTAACTTTTTACTTTTTTTTACCACGGTGAAAAGTAAATAGGGTAATTAAGGGTAAAAATGTTATTATTATTACCCTAACACATGTACAAATTATATTGGATAAGTGTAATTCGACCAGAAACAACCTTAGGAATAAAATATGACCATTTAGGCCCATTTGGATTAGATTAGGACATTTATTATTATTTTATTTAAAGAAAGGTTAAAATAGTTAAAATCAATGTTTAATAAGTAAATAATTTTTCATATAGGGATATACATAAGATAAATTCTACTATAAATATTAATTATAAAGCTAAAAATATTTCCTACATAATGGTATTTTAACTGTAATTTTTAGACATTAAAATTTTTAATTTATTAATGACACAAAGATTATGCAGTAATTATCGTATTAATGAAATATTGACATAATTGATGTTATAAATACCCAAATAAATGTAATTTGAGACTTTTTATGAATTAAACTAATTTTCTAGGTTAATATGACATGTTATTATTGATTTAAGTAACTTTTTTCGAACTAATATTTCTGTTATTATTTTCACAAAAATCAATTACTAAATAGTTTCAAAATTGACATAAAATAGTTTTTAAAACACATATTATATTATTAATTGTTATTTTATTTCTAAAAATCTAAGGTTCGGCCAAATGACTTAGATAAGGTTATATATATTAATAATAAACAACTTGGGGTTCTTTTAGATTGTTATAGTATGTTTATTAACCTTATAGTGTAAGAACACAAAAAGACAGGGTAAAAGTAAAATTATTTAACTTAAAGTTAAATCTAAATGATAAGGTTAAAATAGTAGACTAAACTTGTCCAAATTCTATTGGATGATAGGATTGAGACCCATCCCCACCTTACCTTCGAAATAAATAAATTTAGAGCAATTTAAAACCGAATATGGCTTTATAATAAAATAATATTTTTAGTTTTTCCAAAGGTTCCCCTCTCCTCCCTTATAAAAGGGCACCTTCTCGCTCTCTTCCTCACACCAAATTGAGAATTCAAGCTCAGCCAACCCCTACCAATTTCTCCTCTCCACTTCCCTAGAAACATCCTAGAGGTCCTGGTCTTCTTCAAAGACCAATTTTAGTGCCTTAAAAGGAGGTCTCAAAGAAGCGCTTCAAAGAAGAGGTAATGTCCATTACCGAATCTTTCAAATTTATTTCTTCTTCCATTTCTTCTTCTTTAGTTGTTTCATTATGAATTAATAACATCAGTATCACAAATATAATGATATGTTATTATAAGTATGAAAAAACCCTATTTCACCATCTATCCATCCTACGGAAAACAAAATCACCGCGCGTGCGTACGTACGGAATACCGTCTCCACGCCGTCGTGTAAACTATTTTCCATAACAACCTTACTTGGATGGGTATAATGGTGTAGAGAATGAATATATATTATTATTGTAAAGTGATATTGATTCTGAAATAGTATACATACACTCAAATACAATTCCACGATCATGGGAACGATATCATCGCTCGTGCGTACGTACGGAATACCATCTCCACAATGTGATGTGACTCGTTCTACATGATTTTCATTGAATAATGATTACATAAATGAAATGAGTGAATAAATATGATATATATTACACTAATAAAATTTTGGAAATGAGGTATCTATAACCTCAAAAGAAGAATAAGAATTTATTTGACAAAACACGCACAAGAATAAAAAGCAATAAACACCCGAATAACAAGTAGCGATGAAATATTACTAATAATAAGCTAAGAATATGACAATATATGATATCATAACAATGAGTATGATTCTGTAATAAGTCAATGACATTATTTAAATCATTATACAGGAGGTTCAGACACTTATGAAGCAAATCAGACCTAAGGTAAGGGAAATATCACAATCTCATTTTTATCCGAGATTGTTTATACATTGGAATTTACTGGGGTGTATTTTATCATCCACATCCATGTTTCCTCAATATGTAATATTATTTCCATCCAGCTAAACTTTTTTAAATCCAATTTTACCCTTTTATTGAGTTTTTATTAAAAGAAATGAAAGGAATATTTTGTCGTTTTTCGTACGAGGTACTTTTTGACTTTTCCGACAAAAGTACGAGAAGAATGTTTTTTTAACATATACGGCATGAATATATTTTTAAAACATTATTTCCAAGAAGATTCCTTTACATGTTTTCATGTTTATTTTTAATCAACTTCTTTTAGTTTATAATTGTATGACATGTTAAGAAAGGAAAAGTGTTTTTGAAGTAGAAAGGATATTTTCCTCAAGAATGGAGTTCATGTGTTTTATCAAAATTATTTTCTATCTAAGATAATAAAGGGTTCTGTTTCTATCACTATTATTAAATTTATTTGATTATGTTGTTATGGAATTATTTTTGTGAATTCCTATATCTTATATGAATTGTTTTATGATGTCACGATGTTTAAGAATCCCATTTTTATTACATGGGTTATGCTATGATGTATGGTTTATGATTTTGTGGAACACATAATAATGGTATCATTATGAGATGGGTGGGACCTATATCTCCCTCCAATACATTGGGTAAATATTTTATATCTCATTAGATAGACATGGTTGAATGGCTGGTTAAACCGGTTCAGTGAAACATGACTGAAATGAGGAATGAACTCGGTTCAGAAATGGAATATGTCCACTAAGATAGTCTTGGAAATGAGTCTTGACTAATAAGAAATGATTCTCTATTATTATGTGTGTATGACACAAAGCATAATGTTTTATGTTATGATTATTTTGATTACATTTCACTACCATGATTTATCCCATGTTATGAAATTTTGATCTCTTTTGTAGGGTAGGATTTCCAAAATGTTATGCTCTTAAGAATATGATGTGATTGATATTTCTTTTGTTTACACTTACTGAGCATTTGAGCTCTCCCCTTTGTATGTTTTCTTTCCCCAGGTCAGGAAGAAGGTTATTAAGTAGGATATGCCAAAATGGACTCTAGATATGATGAAATAAATGGGAGAAAATGTAGATTCTTTATGAACCAGTTGTTTATGTTTCCCAGTTTCTAAAGACTCTATACCTATACGGCCCTTTCATGGTTTTGTTATATGTTGTAATAAGTGTACTTCAATTTTGAAGTATTAAAAATGTATGAAAATTATGGGTCGTTATAGAATGGAATGTATAGTGACCTTATTTAATAAGGGAATCTGTCAACTATGATAGTATTGGGAGTAAATATTTACTACTATGAGGGGTTATAATGTTAAACAAATAAATCATGATATTCTTCTAAGTGATCATTGACTATTAAAGAAATTTTTTTATGCTCATGTTTATGATCCAAAATTATGTCTTATGCTAATGTTTTCCACTCAATGTTCATGTTATTTGGTTCTTATATGATTTATATCTTATAAACTACAAAATAGTGTGAGACAATAAAATATTATGATTTATGATATATAGGGTATGGTTTTAAAACACTATTAAGATGTTCTCATACACTTATGATCATGTTGTGTTTAATTGATAATTAATATGTCCTTTATTTACCCTTAATAAGCATATGATATTTTTGTTTATTATGTTTTCTTTAACTCGATTTTGAAGATAGGTTTTTTGAATAACATTTCTAAGAAGGGTTATATTTATGAAGAAAAAATCAGGATATTATATAGATTTATTACAAACCTATTTCATATTTTTCTAGTTTCCAAATATACTTGACCATTAATCTAATGGAAATTAATATTATCTTAAGAATTGAATATTCATCTCATTAGATGTAATATATTTGAATGAAAAGAATGAGCCACTGTAAAATGATATGGAAAATAGTTATACTGTAATATTAATAACATCTCATTATATTTATGATTCTACAGTTATTATTTTATGATGGGTACAACAAATGTTGAAGTAGATAAATTATGAAATTTGAATGAGTCTATAAATATGATTACCAATTCTATAATATAATTTATTTATAAACCTTAATAAGGATGCTTAGAATGGATTTATAATAATACCATAAACTCTACCCAATTCATAGGGATGTTTATAAGAGAGTTTTTTAAGGTTTTTTTTATGATATAAATGGCTCCAAGAGTTTGAGGAATAGAGGATAAGATGTTCCCTTTTATATGCAAGGAGTGGGACGTTCTATGAATTACAAAAAGAATTAAATTAATAAAAATTAATATTTAGGTTTCGGAGTTGAGAAATTTATTTATTACAATGATATAGAAATTAAGAGTTGAAATCCACCCATACAATAAAATATATACAATGCTAAGTAATGTTTTTACCCTTATCCTTTTGTTTTAACCCCACCCCCAGTACCACTTTTGACAATTTACATGATATTAATGTTTTTTTTATTTTTATGGGTCAAAAATATTATCATAATAAGGAAAGACAACCATAAATAGACAATGTAGGATATTTTAAACCATTTAAAATTAAATTTTAAAAAAATAACAATTTTATAAATTTCTAATCATTACTAAAATCTTATTTAATATTAAATATCACTATTTTATTATTGTAAATACATGAAATATAATAAAATAATATGTTTCTAACTCATGTAAAATTGTTCCAAAATGATATAGATTAAATTATAAGGATGATATTATCTTAATATAATTACTAAATAAAATTTTTAGAGGGTTTTATTTCATTTTAGTCTTATTTTTTGATTAACCCATTGGTTAATAAATTTTATCCTTAACTTATGTAAATACATTTAAAATATTAGAGGGTTATAATTTTACTTATAAAGTGAAAATAAGCATAAAAATTGACAGGAGGTGATATTTTATACCATTTAACTTTCCAATTGTCCGCTTGGATGTATTTTATATATTTTTAATAATTTAAAACAATATTATTTAAAGTAAAATACAATCAATGTCATTTTAATAGCTGTTAAATTAATTTTACTTTGAAAACAAAATGAAAAAATATAATTCGAATATAAACCATTAATAAATATCTAATATGTTATATGTTTCCTTAAAAATTATCTAGAAATTGACCTCTCCTAAAAACAATTACTTATAGTGTAATTTAAATTATTTACCTTTTTTCTACTACCCTCACAAGAACTAAGTCAACTTTGCGTAAAAATTTAATGTAATTATTTCATCACTAAAAATTAAAAATAAATTACCATGATAAAATATCAATTTTTATTTAAAAAATATATTGATAATTGGGCATATTTTGTTTCTATACCTATAAAAAAATTTATAAATATTAAAATGAAGAGAGTAATATTTTGACATTATATTCACTTAAAAATTAATGTCATTTAATAAAAATTGAAAATTTTCCTTAAATTAGAATATTGGATTAGTAAGGTATAACCAAAGTCATTAAATAGATAATATATAAGTGTATGTTTTTTTATCATATTTTTTAACCTTAATTACCCGATTTACCATTACGGAAGTGATAATTTTTTGTAAGGTTACAAATCATTATAAAAAAATAAAAGGGAAAAATTTAACAAATTTGAACATCTTGATTACATATATTGAACTTAATTATCCAGATTAAATTTATATATTTTTCGGAATTTAATTTTGATATAAATGCAATAAACATAATGAAAAACCAAATTTACACAAAATAATTTTTGAAGCTAAAAATTAACATATACCAAAATAAAATATAAGGATCATTTATATGTAATTAATTATATTAAATAATATTAAAATAATATATTTCCACTTTAATAGAAAAGTTAAATAATAATGAATGTTTTAAATTAAAATATTTTATAGTATTGCCAAAAATGGTATTTTTTACTATTCCCTAGAAAATAAATATATTTAAAAAAATCACAATAAGATATTTTGGAAATGATTATTTATAAAATAAATTGTATTTTATATATATAATTTTTAAAATTGGTTGGAATTAATTATATTTTCCACACATAAAATATAAATAAAAATCAATTTGGATGGAAAAAAATTTTGGACGCTTAAAAGGAATTCACAAAAAAATTGAGTTCTTATTTCCTAAGAATTATTCAATACATTTTTACTATGTAGAAATAAAAAAAGAATATTTAAGCATTTTTCCATATTTATACCCACCAATTCAATAGCTAGGTCACATTTGAATAATAATATTTTTATTAATTCATCTGTATTCGCTAAAATGTCATGTTTTGTGTGTTAATAAATCTATTGAGACTATTTTTATTGTTTTTCATGGCCTATCCTCGGGGCCCGTGTCATGACTGCCCCAAGCCCGCCTTCCATAGGCCAGGGGCTGGCGACTAGCCCCAAAGGCATAAATCCCTAAGCTAGGAAGGCATTGCCTTTATAAAATTAAATAAACACAACAGAGTACATAATATGAAGTAAAAACTAAGTAAAACTGAATACAAAAGTATGTGTTGAATAGTAAACGGTCCAGTATACAACCACAAATGTAATGTTCGGCACAACTGAAAAGCTAATGCAACTACAGGAAAGTAAAAATAGCAACCACTGAGTCATCGTACCTGAATACCACCTGAAGGGTGGGTATAGATGGTCTCCTCAGCACCTCGGGTCTGTCCGTCTGCTCCGTGTACATCTCGCCAAGTGGTCCACCACCGGGTACCGTCCAGCTCTACAAGTCTCTACCTCAATCAGTGCTATCCGTCGTCTACATCCAACACAATGTAGTGCGGGCATAGCCCGTGTAGGGGTGAGTATACGATACTCACTACAAACCCCGAGACCCCAAAGGTCTCCCAAAATCCACGAAGGATAAACCAAAGATTAAAGACACAAACACAAAGTATCTCCCAACTCTATTTAGGTATATGGCCATACATATACCTAAGTTATCAATCTCAGTTAGGCTCTAACTCTCGAGCCCAAGCACAACCCAGTCCACACAGGAAAGTAAGTCAATAATATCGATGATAATGATTGAAAGTCAAGACTCAACTCACATAGGTATACATCTTTTGTATAGAAATATAGATGATCAGATGTAGTCACTGATTCATCTAAGCTGTCAGACCCACACATTATACAAGACAAGTTATGCTATTGTACCCACACAGGATACAAGACCAGCTACTCTGTCGGACCCACATAGGATACAAGTACAGAGGTCAAACTGCCGGACCCACACTGGATACAAGAACAGTAGTCGTCGTTGTAAACTTTAAGACCCACACAAGATACAAGAACATTAGTCATCACTGTCAAACCCACGAAGGATTCTAGTACAGTAGTCGTCGCAGTCGCAACCAACTCTAGGGTTCTTGCACACAACACGCTCAATTCCGGGAGGGTCCACTCATCGAGTGAAGGGGGTCGATACATAAAATATCACAAAGTCCATATTTGATGTATCCTGAAGTTCCGTATCATCCAAAATAACCCAACGTGATAGAAAACGTGTCAATCAGACGCCCAGTTTGAGAGTTATTGACTTTTCCGTTCCAAGGGCCCAGTTGGAATTACGCTCGTATCAAACCCGACCATTTTCCAAATATGTCCAAAACTCACTTAGAGTATCGCAAAAGGACCACCTCTTTGCAAGGATCCTAGTTCAATAGATGACGTGTCGATTGGATGCACGGTTAAGAAGTTATATGCATTTAAGCGAAACGGGCCAGGCCCGTCAAGCCCGGTGGGTTGGCTAGTTAGCCCGTCCTGGCTCGGCGAGTCGGACCCGACTGGGGTTGGCCAGCTGGCCGATCGGAATGTGGGGGGGGGGGGGGTTCTTCGTAATGGTGGCGCCGCCCCTCCTGGCCGGCCCGTAGAAGACGGCTGGCTTTTCCTGCGTGAGCAGCCCGCACGGGTGGCCCACTGTTCTCCCACGCGGCACCTTCGGGTTTCGTGGACTTCTTCAACCTGGCCGGCAGGCGGCCGACCGGTTTGCCACCGAAGCGGCCGGGGGAGCGCGGGCTGCGGTTCTCCGTAGCGTGGTGCCAAAGGGGAACCACATTTCTCCAGCCCGGCTGGCTAAGGTCATCCACTTCTTCTTCGGCCGAGAGGCTCGGTTGTGGGTCACGGTCTCCTCTGCCCACGGAGCACACGGTGCCATGGTCCTCTAATGGGTCGGTGCACGACCTCCATTGCCGTCACCATATTCAGTCATCTCCGCCTCCATCATGAACAAAAAACAAGGATCAACGGAGGGTCATCAGGCCGTGTTTGTTCGGCCCGCGCCCTCCGTGTTAGGTGATAGCAGATGGCCGAAGACAAACCAAGGAATTCAACGAAGAACGTGGTACAATTTAATCACTTAAATTTATACAAATCCCCAACCTCGATTTCAAGAATGGTTCACGTCAACGTGTCGCAAAAGACGTGCATCGCAGAGGTTGGACGTCGAGGAAAACAGACGTCGTTCTTGATGACGTCGGGGTGCGTCCGAAGAGGGAGCGTCGTTGGAGATGTTCTTCGTGTTCTTAATCGGTGATGTTCTTCGTTGAAGAACAATGTTCTTCATCGCGAGAATGAACACTATTCTTCTATTTCTCAAGATCCTCCCCAATATAATATTTTCCAATGCAAATGAAATAAAAGGCTCCCAATATTATAAAAATGCCATGCATTTCAAATTAAATCAAAAAAATATTAATTAAGTGGCATTAATTAATCTCAATAGGTGGAACATTCATGAGAGGAGGGAGGTGGAGAGGCTACTCCATTAATGAGGGGAGGTGTCAAAACTTACGAGGTGTTAAAGGGGGTTGAGGGGAGGTGAAAGGGTTTAGGTTCATGTGGGCCCCACCACACTAAATCCTCTCATGGGAGGTTATGTGGGGTGTGTGACCCACCCTAACTTCCCTTTGGATGAAATAACTACCTCTTAAATAAAATTGTATAATACAACAATTTTATTTAAATTTCTACAAATAGCCAAATTATAACTTTCAACCCGCATAAAACGCAACTGCGGTAAACGTTCCCCAAAGTGAATATCAGCGCTGTGAGTTCATTGGTTCCCGCAGATTTCAATTCCAAGCATCGGTTTAAAAGATATAAAAACCCACACGTACGTTTACTGAACGTACCCAAAAAAAACTTCAGAAAATTATTCCGGGCATGCCGGGCCTCAGAATCAGGTGCCGTCAGAAACTGCGGACTCTTAATATTCCAAAGAATTTAAGAAAATATTTTCCTTGAAATTTCGAGGTCTTTACATTGTTGTCCAATTTTTACTGGTCTTATATTAAATACATATATCGAATTATGTGATCCATGATATATATTTAAAATAATATCGATTCTATTATCCAATACCCACATTTTTATATAGGAATGTGGAAGGGAGCACAAATATTTTGAATTAATATTGATGGTATATTCACCACAATAACCCTTATTAGAGATTACCCATTGAAAACTTTATTAGAATATGTATCAATGTATTATGAACCTCATGAACATGATAGTAAAAAAACATCCCCTTCACATCAAATAGTTGTTTTATAAATAATATGTCGTATTTTGAAGCATGTTTTATATCACTTTTAAGTTCCCATTATTGTGGGAAACTGTAAGAGCATTTCAAAATGATAATTAATTCAAGGAAATTATAAAATTAATTTTTAAAAAAGAAAAATCATCAAATTATAAGTTATATATTTATATTCTAGTAATGTTAGTACCAAGTTTTTTGGTTATGGGAAAAAACTCCAATACCCCACACAAATCCTCTTCTAATAATCCCCCTATTGAGGATATCTCATCAATTACTTCATATATTGTACTATTTATTTTAAATAAACTCTATATATGGAATTTATAAAATAAAAGGATGATAATTACTCAATGATTCTAAAATTTTACAACAATGTTTATAGTAAAATAATTATATAATATAAAAATAAACTTAAATTGCGAGAGATTCTATATGTAATTCCTAAAACATGAACATATTACATTCCCAAAACATAATATAATCCTAAGAAAATGTGTTTATTTTTCATATTTATTCATTATATAAATGTATATAATAGATTGAAAAATGAAATTGAACACACCGTTCATGGAGACGGTAGGCCGTACGTACGAATGAAGGTTGTTTCTGTTTTCATATCACATTGAATAACATAATGTAATTGTAATATATATATATATATATATTATTCCAATAGATTTATTATATAATATATTTCATATTTATTCAGTATATATATTTTTATAATCATTCTTAAATGATTTTAATAGAGGATGAATGTCATCGCGCTGTGGAGACGCTAGGTTGTACATATGGATGAGCGATAATTTCATTTCTTAATGGTAAAGCGTAAAGAATTATATTGAATATGAATTATAAAGAAATAATAACATGTTGTATTTATTATTTCCATCTATTATACTCATATTTATACCCATAAAAATAAATTATACATGAGAAATAGTTTACACAACATCGTTGAGATGGTAAATTGTACATACACAAGCATGGTTATATATTTTTTCATTGGATGGGTAAAAGTATGAATATGGTAGTACCATGATCATAAAAACATCTAATAATATATTATACACATTATTTACTACTTTATCATGGAAAAAACACTGTAAAAGGAAGTATAAGAAGAAAATAACTTTGAAATAGTTGGTAAAACAATACCCTCTTCATCTAGTGTCTTCTTTTAAATTGTTGAAGAGGACTCCTTAGGTTGTATTTTTTCCCATAGTGTAGATTCTATGAGGAATTTATGGAATTTCGGATGATAAATGGGATGGGATTGGATGAACTAAAGTTCTTTAGGGGTGTGAATAATAGGTAAGGATATGTTCCATTTTATAAGAGTGGGGAGGGGCACTTTAGAAAAATAAAAAAAATATTAATTTATTATAAATTTATTTTAAATTTCAAATAGCTCAAAAGTGAGTTATTTAAAGGATAAGATGTGTATGGGTAGAAACAATATCAACCAATTAATTTTAGTCATGTTTAGGACACAAAACTCACCTTATCTTTTGGATTTAACTATTAGATAAAAAATTTAAATATTTCCGTGACAACAAGTCTTTTTACACTATAGAGTTAATATAGTTACTAAAACATGCCCAATGAATCCCAAATAGACCATTTTTTTAAAAAAAATTAACATTATCCTTGTAAGTTAGATGAATTATAGATTTTGTGAATTTTATAATATTTAATAAAATATTATTTACTATAAAGTATCATTTCTGTCCATTTTGATACTATTAAATATTTTCACTTTTAAAAATATAAAATCAACATGAATACTTTGAAAAAATAATTCAAATATCTCACTCACATGTCTATATTATCAATAAAAGTTATTTATCAAATTAATGATGTTAAATTATATTTATTTTAATATTTTTAATATCATTTATTTGATATCTCAATTAATTAAACAATTACTGCATCATTATTATACATGAAATTAATTATGTTTTTTAATTTATAAAAACTAAAAACAGATTGTCATGATGAAATTAAATTTCTTATATTGCAAAAGAATAATTATATTTGAATTTATCATATTTACAAACTTATAGTAGAAATTATTTATATAGTAAAATTTTAATAAGACATTTATAAATATTCTTAAAATAAAATGTAAAAAATGACCTAATATAACACAAGTGGCTTTAAAAGGATCATATTCTAGAACTAAGGTTTATTTTCGTCAAAAAAACATATCTAATGAAATTGGTACAAGTCTTAGGGAAGTTATATATTACTATAACATTATTTTTACTTTTAATTACTATATTATCCTTTAACAGTGGTAAATGAAATTCAAAAGCTACTATTCACCAAAAATTATTTTTATCCTGTTAGACCACAATTTTCCCACTAATTACACCCATGTATTTTCATTTTTTAAAATTCATTTAACATAAGCGATAAAAGTAATTTTAATGCTTTTCCCACAAATGTGGTTAGATTGTGGGTATAAGAGACTTTCAACAGAGAAATAAATGTTTTATATATAATTTAAATATATTATAGATTATATTGAAATAAATTGGACTAATATAATTATTATTTTTCTACTATGGCTATAAACTCAATTTAATGTAAAATAATTTTTTAAATGAAAAATTCGACTTTGGACAACAACGAAGTATTTTTCACTATTCAAAAAAATAAGAACTTTTAAATAAAATACCTAAAATTCACTCGATGAAATCATTGATATTATTATTCCAAAAAATGATGTATATTTTACTGAATTTAATTTCTAAGAGTTTATAAATTTAGTTTTTTTTATTGTTCCTGAATGGTCATAAAATGTAGCTCTTTTAACAAAATTGTATACTTAAACATATACCTATTTAATAGAAACTTATACATTTCATTATAAATATATTTTATTTTTGTGAAAACATTATAAATAATATTAAAAAATTACTTATTACTATTTATATTACTATATTTAAGGGATAAGTTATAAATATATCATTTAGATAATTATAATACTAAATTTTTGTTTTGTAGAATCTCAATCTTTCGTGTAATGCATGCCACGACTGTGTTGCATGTAATAAATGATACTGAATTTCATTAAAAATGCAACACAATGTAAAATATTGTGATGTTACATTCTCCCAACCATCAATAAATTTCGTACTTATAATTTGAAAATGGAATTCCAAAAAAAATATTGACAATAGAAAATAAAATTGTGGAAAACCCCCATCAGAAATAAGGTTAATAAAAGGTCTAATTTAAAATAATGAAAAGGATGTATGAAAGTTACCAAAAATAACACAAATAGGGTTTATATGTAAAAATACATGGACAAGAAAGAATAATATAACCATCATGTTCTAATGTAGAGTGATAGAGAACATGGTTAGGAGTATCTATGCAATCACAACGTTAGATGAAAAATATGATTTAAGGGATCATTGGATTTATCAAAAAATAAAGTAAAAGGATTTGTTTTCATTTTAAGATCGTTTCTGTAGAGATGAATAATTAATTTACTTAAGTGACTATGAAATAAGAAAAGATACTTACTTGATAAGAAGAGTTCCATCCCTCAAATAATTTCTATAAAAAACTCATCTTTTATCCCAAAAGATAATAGAATAAAAAATATTCTATTTTTCAAAAAAATTTAGGGTTCCGAAAATGAACTTATTCTTCATCTATCATAAAATTTAAATTAAAAAACTAAATTATAAAAACTATAACATCATGTAGGCAAATGGTAGGTGGTGAAATATTGTCGCTCTTTGGTTGTGGGTTCTGGTCTCCTGACCTTTCCGGATGCAACATGTTGTCGCTCGACCTACAGGTTGACATTTTCAAAAAACTATATTTTAATAACATTAAAAAAATAATATTAAAATATGTTTAAACAATAACAAATACTATCATATGTTCAAATTAATAAATTCCAACATTTAGAGTCATCCAAAATATTTCCTTCTAAACTCATAGTACAATGATTTAAAAGGAAGGTAACTAAATTTCTTAAATCAATAAAACATTATGTATATCCTTCATCATGTACTCATAAATCGTGGTACTACCCTGAATTACCATAATACCATATTGAATATGTTTACTAATCGTATTTCTTTATGTAAAACAAAGAATATGGGATATAATCCTTAAATCCATAATTATTTTAATATCTTAAAAGGATGGAATAAACATACCATTAATCAATTACAATGTAATCAATAATATCCAATATACCTTATCCAAATGAATCATCTATTTATTCTAACATCATTATCTCAGTATTAGAAATATATTAAGGGTTTTCTTTACCTCAACCATATATTTTCCAAAATGTTTAACTTGTGGTTGAGTCATTTTTCTTTGTACCATACAATCATAAATCCTTAATGAAATAGTACTACCGTATAATCATTTTTATTGAATAATTCTTATAAACAGCACATCTTTGAAATAATACATAACTAAAATAATTACAAACAACATCACATTAATTTTTCATCATTGTCCTTGGTAGTAGCATAATATTAAAAATTATCTATTAGCCTCCTTTTGGGTATATTCCTCCTACACACGAGACATTGATTAGTGTAGTTTCCAATCTCATTTTAGTAGAACCACTATGTGTTGAAAATTCCTTTCAGTCCCTTGTAGTCATGAACCTAATGGCCTTTGCCTCCACACTTATAAAAAACCCCCATTCCCTTCAATAAATTACTGTGGTGATTCTTTCCACAATTATCACATGTGGGAAAATACTTAATTCCCGTTTCCCCATTATCCAAAATTTTTCAAGAAATCCTTTTATTATCATTCTTCTATCAGAATAAAAAGTACATAGAGTACTCTTTAACTATCCCACTATCACTTGATATTATGTATTCATATTATGAGAATGCATGGGAGATTATTTTCCGTGTAAATATTATCATAATAACATGAAATATACGATCCTTCTTAATCTTTGGATCACATGCATTAGTGGAGTTCACATTCCCTCTACTATAATCCACTTATAAACAAGGAAAAATACTATATTAAATCATAAAATAATGTATAATCCTTAAAATAGAGAAACATTTAACATAAATTGAATTATTTATGCATATCTACTCTCATAATAAAAAAAGGTTTCATTGGGGACATATCTACGTTTAAATTCCTCACAATTTTTTGTAAAAAAAATGTGAATTACACTAAGCATATCCCCTAGGAGTTTCACACCTAGGGCATAATATGGACCATTATCGTGTAATAGGTCACCCCATATCTAGACCAAAACTCTTTTTTGGAGTTTTTACTCGTAGGTACATCTATTCTAGAACCACATACATACGTAGCATCTCGACAGGGATGTATTTTTAATGAATAACTACATAATCTGAACATTACCAATATATTAGGATGTTCCTATATACTTATCCTCAAATTATATCTTAAGGTTATTATCCATAATATAAATTTTATAAATATAAGTTCCACGTTTGATTCTAAAATTACTTTGATACCAATTTTAATTCCCTGAACTGATATTCCTAGAGCTGGTGTATTATTTTAAAACATTGCCATGATTACAAGGAATAAATCCTGAAGGACTGATCAATTTATAAGACATGGAAAATAGATTATAGACATGAAACTTTCATCACAATTAAAAACATAATAATAAACATAACTGATTATTTGGGAACACCATTATTATCCTATCTTGACTCTACATATCAATCATAAAACACTTCTTACCATTCTGGGAAAACAATATATATGAAAAGGGTGAACTCAGATGCTATGTAAGGTTAAAAAATATTGCATAATCTTTCAAAATAAGCATAAACATTTATGGAAAGTGTAAAACTAAAAAAACTCCTTTTAAATATAAACATGAACATAATATGGAAAGAATAAATCAAAAATTGTCATTTAAACATTCACATGGATATTATACTAGCCTAATAATCACCTGTAATACCCATAAGTAATCTCATAATGATGAAATGCATAATACTGGATATCATAACCATATAATCAAGGACTTATTCCACGACCATACATAAATGGGTAAAAACCCAAACTAATTTCTCATGAGACGTACTGATGCATCAAGGGGATATAGAGGGTCCCACCAATCACTTATTGAGTCCAATATATTCCTCATATAAAAATGGTGAAACATAAACAACATAATCATTTTTATTAAAAACTAGTAAAAAAATATGAATACTATAAATATAAACAGGAATGATATATAAAGAGAAAATCCACAATCAAAATGATCAAAATCATTCAATAAAATATGGTAAATTATATCATAATAAATCAAATGCAATAAATCATAAGATTCAATAAAGGATGTTGACTTAAATGAAAATACTCAATTCAAATCATCGAAACTCCTTGATATATATATATATATATATAATTTGAAATCATTTAAAATTCTCACAATTATAAAATATAAAATTTCATTTAAAAGTATCCTTTCAATATTATAATGGAAGAATCAAAATGTTAAGGCTTTATGGTGGATGAAAAAGGAAGTCGGGACAAATAAGTTGAAAATCATTTTTTTTTTGGAAAATGACTTAAACTAACTCATTTGGAATATGAAAGACAAATTAATTTCTAAATTTTTTATAATAATTAACATATGAGAATACAATAATTTAAATACACTTAGGTAAATATTAAAAATATTTTGGAATACATTTTTAAGAAATAAAAAAAGGGATCGTAAATAAGTCCTAGTAAATATATACATATAAATAACCCCCAATAAAAATGAGACTATGAAATAAAAACATATATAAAAACCTTAAAATGTTTATTTTTGAAAGAATTTTAATTAACAAAAAATTAGAAATAAAATTTTCTTTAAAATACTTTTAAAACATAAAAATAAATATGTATGATAATATGAATAATATTGAAAGGGAGAGAGGATTAATTCTTTAAACATTCAAAGCGTCCAATACCACATTGAAAATTTAAATAATAATCCAAATATAATCAAATGAATCTTTAAATACCATTAAGATAAATATTCTCCAGATATCAAATATAATAAGGGAAGTACATACACCACACCTAGGAAATGGGAGGTGAATGTGGCATATCTCTCACGAAAATTTAATGTGAGACATAATTCCCTTACCTTAGGTCTAATACTCTTGAAATTTTTATGAAACTTCTGAATAATGGTTTTAAACATATTAAAATATTCTAGACGATTCATAATAATATTTATGAAATCATATATAATTCATTTAGGAATTTAAATTACATGTTTATTATTAATTTTTAGGTTATGGAAATATTTGTTGTAGTAATGGCTTTGTTTGTTGTACATGTTTTGACTTATTATTCTTAATATTTTTAACTAGATAAGATTTTACATACATAAATAACGTAAAACAGGATTTATATATCATATATATTAATTATATAAATATATATAACAAATAGATAAATAAAATGGAACACACCGTTCATAGAGACGAAAGGTCGTTCGTACGCATGAACACTATTTTTTTCCTATCGTACTGAATGGATGCTTGTAAATGACACAAAAAAACACAAATATATATATATACATATATATAATTAAATATTCGTTATTATGTAATATATTTCACATTTATTTAGTATCTACAATTTTATTGTCATTCTAAAATGGTTGTAATAGAGGATTAATCTCATCGTGTCGTGAAGACGGTAGGTCGTGCGTACGCACGAGCGATGATATCATTTCGTTATGGTAAAAGGTAAAAAATTGTATTGAATAAGAATTATAAATAAACAATATCATTTCATATTTATTAGTTACATCCTTTATATAAATCATTATACCCATATAAATAAATTATACATGAAAAACAATTAACACCACGGTGTGGAGAAGGTAAGCCGTATGTAGGCACACAGTCTGATATTGTTTTTAGTACGATGGGTAAAAAGAGGTATATCTTTGTAAAATATTCCTAAAAAAATCATGTAATATATTATATGTTGGATTTATTACTTTTATATAAACAAATTAGCAAAAGTAATTAGAAAATGAAATGAAATTTGATAGAGTAGTTAAAACAATTACCACTTCTTCGAGTGCCTCTTTTTGATTTAGACAAAATTGCTTCATAGGATGGATTTCGCACCATATTATGGAAACTAGGATGAATTTAGGGATGTTTGGTTGATAAATGGTTAGTTTTGGGAAAAATAATGTGATTTAGTGGTGTGAATAAAATAGAAGGAGAGGTCTCCTTTATAAGAGAATGGAGGGACACTTTTGGAAAATAAAAAACTATTAATTTATTATAAATTTATGTTCGATTTAAAATGAAAAAAAAGTGAGTTTTTATTGGATAAGAATATTTTTTTGTCTAAATAGTATCAAATAATTAGTTATATACAATTTTAGGTCAAAAAATAATCATAATCTTTTGGATTTAACATTTAGTAAAACAATTTAACTCTTAATTAGAAAGATTTTCTTTTTTACACTATAAGGTTAATAATATTACTAAAAACAAACAAAAAACACCTATTGGATAATTTATGAAATAGTTAGCATTATAATAGTCATTTGGATGAATTTTAGTTTTTTATAAATTTTAAAACAATTTAAAATATATTATTTATTATAAGGTATCATTTATGTCAATTTTGATACTATTCAATATTTACAATTTTTAAAATATCAAACCAACATTATAACTTCGAAAAATAATTCCAATTTCTGAAAAAATGTCATATTTATCAAAAACATTCGTGGATTTCATTAATTATGTAAAATTATATTTGTTTTAGTGTTATTAATATAATTTGTTTGATATCTAAATTAATTACCCAATTACTGCATAATTATTATACAATCCATTAATAAAGATATTTATTCTATAAATATTAAAAACAAATTATCATCATGAATATGAATTTATTATATATAAAATTAATAATTATAGTTGAAATTTTACTGTTTATAACTTTATATTAAAAATGATTTAGTTATTAAAATTTGAATATGACATTTTCTAATCTTCTTTAAATAAGATACAATAAATATCTTAATCTTACCCAAGTGTCTTAAAAAAATTATATTTTCAAACTTAGGTTTATTTTTTTTATAAAATCTTATAAAATTAAATTATAATATGTTTTTGGGTAATTTATTGTTGTTATAATATTATTTTTACCTTAAATTCCTCTATTTACCCTTATCCGTAGTAAATAAATTGAAACAGTTATTATTAAAAAAATATTACTCTCATCCTATTACTAGAAAATTTTCATACTGATATTAAAAATTTATATTTTATTTCGATAATTAAATATAAAAACATTATAATATTATGAATAATTCTAATGCTACAAATATGGCTAGAAGCTGGGTAAAAGAGACTTTCAAAAAATCAATAATTTTTTATATATCAAATTACATTATAAGAATGATTCTAATGAACTAAATTTGATTAATATAATTCTTTTTTATATATTGAAAATATAAAATAAATTTAATATAAAAAAATTATTTTAATGAAAAAGTCATATTTTCACAACAATGCAGTTTCATTTCACTATTAATCCAAAGTTGAAACTTTTTCAAAAAAATACACAAACTTCACCTTAATCCAATTTTCTTATGCTGAACTCAAAAGTGTTGTCTATTATACCAAATTCAATTTTTTATAATTCCTAAAATTAATTTTATTATTGTTTAATAAATGACATAAAATGTATCTCCACTATGAAAACAATATTTCTAAATATATAACTATTTTACTGAAACTTATACACTTAATTATAAATATATTTAATTTATGTGAAAAAATTATATTTATATTTAAATGTTATTTATTAATATTAATATTAATTTTAATATTAATATATTTTACGGATAAGTTATAAATATATCATTTAAATAATTATAATACTAAAGTGATGTTTTGCAGAATCTAAATCTTGCATCTAACGCAAGCTAAGTTGCTGTTGCGTGCAATTTAAGCTAATATTTTTTCAAAAAGGAAAACATACTATGAAATCTCGAGGTGTTAAAATTTTTATTTCATTCATATTGATGTTATTTTCAGGTTTAAATATTTAAAAATTAGTCCAAAAATCATATATAAAAAAACCATAAAAATACAATGTGGAAACTTATGAACAATTCCAGTTTTACTATAATGTAAAATATTTAAAAAACCATGACCACTTTTATGAAAACACTTCATGACATTCAATATGATATCTCCCAATCCTTAATCATCCTTGAGTCCTATGAAACACAGTTAAGAAACATGGTATGTGAGAAAAAATCTCAAAAATGGATATAAAAAGATAGAAAGCATTAATCCAATGAAAAAATTAAAACCCATGAAAACATTATAATAAAGTAATACATTACACCCTAAATAAGTAGTAAAATACTCCCATTGAAAATAATCTCAGTCTATAATTTTTTTAAATAATATTTCATTAAAACCCATACCAAGCATAGAAAATACATATAGGTAATTGGTGACATAATAATACTTCTCACTCTTATAAATGGAATAACCATGAGGTGGAATTTCATATATGTAACTCTTGAAAATGGAATATCCATACGACCATCATAAATTCCCAATGCTTTGGAGGATATAACATAACTAACCTTACATAGTTTACCACAGAACCCCCGTTCCTTGGATTATCACATAACCACCCCTCAAATGTCTATGTACCATTATATAATCATAACACATAAAAGATTTCAATTTTCAGAATTTCCCTCAAACAATTTCATTTGAAATCACCACATATTATTTAAATATATTAAAGTAATAAATCAAATTTAAAAACAAATTTAAATACCAAAATACCCTAAAATGGGAAAACAATTTTCTTTTTCTTTTTAAAATATGAATGAATTTAGAGGAAGCTAAATAGAAAATAATTTTCAGGACAGAGGAGATATCCTTATCACCGTATGTGTTAAAAAATGAAAATTCATTTTGTCAATTTTAAATAAATTTAAACTATATATATAAAAATCATAAAAATATTATTTTTTGAAAACATTTTAATGGAATTACATGTGAATGGGGATGTTTACACCACTCATAAAATTAGGTGGTGTGTAACATCTAAACATTCCTCAATGAAAGGAGATTGAGGCGAATTCTCTTTCCCTGAGTCTCATTCATCATATATGTTCACTATCATCTAGAATAATAATTTTTTTATAATTATTTACTTTCATGAGAACCTTTTCATGTTTATTATTCCTTTTTAAATCACTTATTACCATGTTATAAAAATTAATTATTTATTTAATTTCAGGTCGGATGTTTTGATGATATTCGGTACATGAGTGCAAAATGACATTGCTAGGATGTAAAAATTCAAATGTGTTCCTTGGTTCATTATATATAGAATAATATTAATGATATAATAATAATTGTTTTAAATTAATATTTTTTTAAATCCCTTAATTACATATAGAGACGAAAAATGATCTATGTTACAATCATGGAGATGGTAAGCCGTATCTATGCCTGAGTAATGCTTCCATTTTCCAAATACCATTATAGAAAGAATGTAAGTATTATTTTATGTTACAAAAAATATAATAATACAATTTATATCATATTTATCATTTAACTATACTTATATTAATTATCCATGCGATATGTTGATTAAAATGAATCACATCGCTTCGTGGAGGTGACAGTCCACATGTACACATGAATGAATTTATAAGTTTTACGTGCATGTAATGTTAGAGAATAATTGATATATTATTATATAATAATGATAAATATTTAATTAATATGACAAATAATCATTTATTCCATCATTATTACCAGTATTCAAAGATGGTGATGTAAAATTAATTATATCATTTCGTTGAGGGGATAGTTCACAGGTACTCACAAACGATTATTTATTTTTCCCAATTAATGAATGTTTAGTGGATTTAAGAGATATATTAACATAATATAATATATGAATTTTGAGTATACTGGAGATATTATCTTATCATGGTTTAAGAAGATTTTATGGAAGTGTAAGATGAAATAAAATAGAAACACAACTTTAAAAATGATACCTCTTTTTTGGGGGATTTCTACTAATTATCACCGTTACACCACTAAGAGGGTATTAGGTATAAAATAAGGCCTCTATAATGTGGGGAGAAATTATAAGAAGGTATTCAGGTATATATTTTTTGATCCAAATTGGTTTTTAAGTGTATTGAAATGAGAATAAAGAGTTCTCTTTTATAGGAGAGGGGAGGGGAACTCTTGAAATTTTTTAAAATATTAAATTAATATAAACTAATTTTATATTAAAAATGGGAAAAATTTAATTGATTCCGAACATAGGAAAATTTTCGGTCAAAATAAATTCATAAAATAGAAATTTGACATGTTTTGATTAATTTTTAATCCTTATCTTTTTTTTCTCCCTTTTTTCTCTTACTATGATATCAGGTAATTTACCCTTTGAGTGTTAATATAATTACTATAAAATCTGAAAAACTAATAAATGAGTCATCGATGAAATCAGATGTATTATCCAAATTATTTTTCTGATTTTTATTTAAAAAATTATATCATTAAATAAAATATTATATATTTTTAAAAACCATTATTTTCAATTTCGACACTATTAATTTCTTGACATTTTAGAAACATCATAACAACATGATACATTTGAAAAAACACATTAAAATATCAATAACATGTCTATTTCTACCATGAAATTTTTGTTTGACAATAATTATATAAAATTATATTTATCTTAATACTTTTAATATAATTTATTTTATATTTCCTTTAAATAAGCAATTACAATATCACAATTGTGCAAGCCCTTAGTTTAATTATTTAGTTCCTAAAAATTAAAAAAAATTAAATATCATGTTTAAGAAAAATATTTAATATTTCAAATTAATATTTATAGTGTAATTTTACTTATTTATAACCTCATATTAAAAATATTTCACTTCATTAAAACAAATGTATGTAAAACGATACTATTAGTTAAATAGAATACAATAAATGTATTAATGTCATCAAAGTGGATCCATGAGCTTAGAAATTATACCCAAGGATGATTTTGTTTGAAAAAAATGCATCAATTAAAATTTTGACAATTATAAATGTAATTTTCTAGCATTTTTTAATATTATTTTTAACCTCTAGTACCTGATTTACCTTTTACTGTGAAAGTAAAAATAATTAATAATTTTAATAATCATATTATCCAAATATTAAAGGTATGTATTTGATTACATTTTCCGTTATGATTTAAAATATGGAATAAATTTTTCTAAATTTTAATCACATATTTGGATAAAATTAATTTAAAATTAATCCCACAGATAGATCGAGAAAAGAGTGTTTTAATGTAAAAACGTTCAATAGTTCACAAATTTTTTATATCCAATTTGAAAGTCCAATTGATTCAAATAAATAACATTGGAATAATTGATTAAAAAATTTCTAATTATACTTAAAAAAATAAATAATAAAATTTAACACTATAAATAAATGTTATGAAATGTTGATTTCAATTAAAATGGACTTTTTTCGCTATTAAACAAAACATGAATGTTTCCATAAAAATACTAAAAAATCAACTAAAGTAAATTTTTATACTCTGGTTTCAAATGAGTTGTTTATTCTTTCAAATATAAATTATAGAAGAGTCAAAAACTTTCTTTAAAATAAGTGCACCATTAAAAGGCTTCAAAACTACCTTTTCAGAAAAATATCTCTTTTATGTGTAAAATGAGATTTTTTATTTCATCATGTATATAAAACCTATTAACTGAATGATAAATATTGTATTTTATTTTTTATATGTATTTATATTTCATTAATATAACCCAACAAGAGTGGTTTTTTATTTTTTGGTATAAAACACACTTTTGCACATATAAATAGTTTCTTTTCCTAAAACTAGTTTATTTTATTTTACAAAGGGTTTGACATTAATTAATAACCAATTGGACAAATAATTAATTATATATACTTGTGTGAACCTTATATTCATAATTAAATTAATACTATAAATTCCCTCCATTGTAACGTCGGTGTTATAATAGTAACTTTTAATTAATAATGTTTAATTTTTTAATTAAACTTATTGTGGCATATCATGTATGCTATCAAAAATATTCATTCCTTTTTAAAAACATGGGATATTTCCAATAATATCTTATTTTAATAATGATTCATTTATCCTATGGAGACACTCTAAAACTTTGGAATAAAAAACTACCTTTCTCTTCACATTATATAGTTTTTTCCTTTGTCCCTTCAACCAAGTCTGATGGGAGCACAATATTGACTTTTATTTTCTTCGACTAAATATCCCATGAACATGTCCACATTAATTTTTATTTATTTAAACTTTCATATCTCTGAATCATTATCCATCAAAAATTTCAATATGAAGTGGTAAATTAAGTAAATATGCATCACCCATGAATGGAAGACCATAATGTTATCTAAAGGGATCACTCCCTAATTAGTAGAGAATAAAAATACACCATCCATAATTTTTTATAGCTCCTTGGGAATCCACATCATCCATTAATAATCCATTAAATTTTTTATTTATATTAAAATATACAACTTATGTTGTACTCAAGGAATTAATCCATTGTAGTCATGAAATCCTACCGACAACCATCTCGCCATATGTAAACAAAAAACCTATTATAATTTTCAGATGTTTAATTCACCAAAACAAATCTACATAATAAAATCCATGAAATGGATCATCTATTATAACGAACAAATCAATATCAACTATTCATTTCATTTACTAAATGATATATTCTATAGCATCCCAGATTTTTATTCCCTGGAATGAAATGAAATATCTTATAAAGTCTACTACAATGGATATTTATAGTCTTGTAAAAATCACCACATGCATAATTATTCTCAGATGTGATAAAAAATAAACCCTTTCCATGTACATGTTTTTAACCTCTATTTATGTGACCTCCCCTTGTTTAATTTGAAGTGTCTCATAGATGGTGTCAGGATTAGTTTTCATCTAGCCAAACAAAACTATTCAACGACCATTGGAATGAATTCCTTTTGATAAAGTACTAATTCTCCATCTCTACTATCTCTCTAAATTTCCATTCATAATATATATATTCTTGTTTGGGATATTTCCTCATTAACCTTATAGATAATTAAAAATACAATATTCAAATTCATTTTATTACTTGTCCATCTAGCAACATATCAACTATATCGAGTTGAAGTATGATGTATGTTGCATCATTCCTCTCATCTTGGTAGAAGTACTTGTCTGTTTTTCACTATATGGATAATTAATCCACTATAAATGTCTTGAATTTAAAATAAAATTATATCAAAAAAAAATTAAATATTGAAATACATTTATCCATCTTATAATGTAATACCTAGTTCCTATCATCCATGAAACCCTTCGACTAACACATGTAAATATATTCCACTAAATCTAAATGATGGAAGGCCATCATTACATTCATCTAGTCTAAGAACATATTGTCTTCTTCTAACATGAATAACACCATCCAGATTTTTTCATGCAAAATTATCATTGATAATATCTCTAAGAAATAAACTCCTTTTTAGTGAAATATATTCACCACCAACACTGTGTTTCTAATCTTTTGACCCCAACATCAAATTTGCACAAGAAAATAAGATTATTTTCAATATATGTTTTCATTATGGTGTCTTATTATGATCTTATATTTAATTGGACATTAATTAATAAATATTTTTATAAATATATAACTCTCACTGATCATATTCACTTAGTTTTTCCACCTCATTCATGAATCCTAGTAATTCACTATAAATTTGTAGAATAAAGTTCATGTCAGGTAAAATACATTGAAAATTTTTTCTAGCCCTTATTTATGTACTTAACATAAAAATTTTTTCTACACTATCTGACTCTAAAAAATATTCAATTCTTTATCTTCCAGAGGTTTATCATCTGGTGATCCGAGTCATGATTCATTATACCTTGTCCTTTTTGACATATCATAAACTAGTCTCACCACGAGATATTTGGTGCTACTATCATAATTATATTCAACATTTAACCATCAAGTATTCTTGAAACAATTCACATTAAAATCAACAGTTTATTATTTTTATTGAACTTATAATTTATCCTGGTTTTAATCCTTCTATAGAATATATCCATTGAAGAAAACGTCTGAGATCCAGATGACTTATCACTTATTATCATCCCATAGGCAGAATGTAAAATATGCCTTTCCATTTCCCATAGTGAAACATCCATGGTATTTTACTTCTTTCATGTTCAAATCAGTAGAATCAACTTTAGCATAATATATACCATGAAAATTCTTGATATAGTTGGATAATTGAATATTTTTTAACCGAAGATATTCTAGGTATTTATACCCAACTGCTAATGATGGATGATGATTACAATGTATATGAATATGTTAACTACTTTTTTGACAAATAAAATTAATCATTATAGAGTGAAATGTGATGTATTAGACATGTATTCCATATAGAAATTCCCCAATCCCAGTTGGCCACATGGCCTCAAGCACATCTCCCCAAATACTAGAGGATGTTGACTAGGAACAAGGACCTAGGTTGTGTCCATGGGGAGACTATGCCATCATTAGAAAATTTAATCACACTAGATAACATGATAAAAATTATATAAAAGTATAAAAAGTAGTGTCAAAAAGATATGGAACAACACAACATAACTGGACAGAAACAATAGACAATACAACGCCTCTGCTATATATATTTACAAAAACTGATGATGATATCTGTAATGTCACTAGAAAGATGGAAAACAGTTATACAATGCAGCATACAGGAATTATATAAAAAATTACCAAAAAGAAACCACAAACTATCCCCAACATCATGATATGCATCTCAGTCATCAGATACTAGCACCATTCTAAGTAATCAAGCAATCATGTATCCAAGGTTACCCAATAAACTTTATCAACACCTGAATGCACCCAGTCTGCCTTGGTAACAAACAACACATGAATATGGTGTGAGATAAACCTCCGTAGGCCCCCACAAATTATTTCTATAACATCATCATCATGTAATAAAATCATTAATAGTGTATAAAAATTCATATATAAAAGTAAAAGACTATTGTCCGGAAAATGACCATGTACCTGGTTCCATCCTTGAAAGGTGTCTAAACATGTATCTAGTTCATTAATTTATAGTTCCCATTTATATATTTTTTTTTATGAGAGGCAATATCCATCCTTGACATCCCCTTGTGATAGTATTAGTAGTGGTTCTATGAAATAACAAGGAGACCATGATGATTATAATATAAAAAGTGTTCTAAGGTGATAACTGAGGAAACCTAGGCCTCAATGGTCATAAAAATAGAAATAAATACATCCTAACTAAGGGTAAGAGTGTAATCCAAGGAGTTTCATCCCAGGAATTCAACAATATATTGATCTAACTGACTCCAAGTAATATATCCATGGAAAAACGAGATATGATATGGCTAGGACCAAGGATATATCCAAGGAACCACATATTTGTAGAAGCCATCCTGAATCCATGGGGTGTATCCATGGAATCCTAAAACATAAATGAATGGATCCTAAAATGTCATACTGGGAATCCAATAATAAAAAAGGACCAATTTCAATGTTTGGTCTCAACAAAGGAAACCATAATCCTTGAATCGTAATGGCATCCTCAAGTGCTCATGGAATTCCCTCAGGAATCCAAAAGCTAACCTGATTCAAGCCACCCTTATTTTAATGATTTCAAGGTCCATATATAATTAGGAACCTTACATGTAATTCATTTATTCAATTAGTCCATATTAAATTTATTCCAATTAAGGATTGAAAGGTTGATTTCATGCCTTTCAAACTTATGATGAGGAATTTTAAAGACATCTAACCATTTGAATTATACATTTAATAAATATTCAATAAATTAGGGTCGTTAGGTTTAATCCTTTCCTTTCATTTGCGTGATACGGCTAAGGGGAATTAAACCATCTCATTAATTCATTTAATCGATGCTAATCTAACATGGTTTATTCTGCTAATTTCCATTGTAAGTGGATGGGGTCCAATGATATTCAACCAAAATTCATTTCATTTAGTAATTCCAATTCATATATAAATATTATACTCTCCAATATGCCATTTATGTTTGATTAATCAATTTCAGAAACATACCATTAGTGGGTCATGTGTGTTGAAAACAATGTAATTTGCATGGTAAATTCATAATTCATTATCCATCTAATATAGAGAGTCTTACCATTAGAATGGTCAAGCTCAATCTCACCTAAATGGTGGCTACAGGGTGTCAAATCATAAAAACTTAAATATGGATGCTCACCCTACATGGGGTGGTTGATGTGGTGAACATAACCAACAACTATGAATTAAATATATGGAAATGGCCATTGAATACATTCATAACAACTTAAATAATGAAATATGTATTCAAAAAATGATTCCCGATGAAATTGGTGTAATTACATGACAATTTTAAAAAAGGTGAAAATTGATAATGGAGCTAATGACCAACTACCTTAGGCTTGTACAACTATCTTTATCAAGTATCCTTTTTTAGTTCATCCAAAATTGAAGAAGATCTGAATAATTGATCAATTCCCTAAAATTGTGGCATAAGAGACTAAATCTAAATAGTGTCATATATTGGAAGAAGAATGATGTAAGATTAAAATGGAACTGAGAATTCAATGATGTAGATCCAACAAGATGAACGTTGGTCGATTCAGAGTTAGTAGGAGTTACAGATATCAAATCCTAGTTGATGCATTCAAATTCACATAGAAAGAGAAAATGGGGGTTACCTCCACTCAAAAATAAAAACCAACGAGGGGTACAAGAAATATTTCATTAAGGCCAATACAATATTTTTACCCAAAAAACACCATTCACATTAATTGGATGCACTATTAGCGATACCGTTATCCAAATGTGCTTGAGAACCTGTAGAAAATGGTCACCCACATAGTTAGGCTGCATGGTTAGGGAAACTGTGTGCCAAATGTGAGAGACAAATCTCTTAAAATTGTAGAAATTTTGACATGGGTGTACAACCCAAGTCACACAGTTTAGGAAAACCATAAACCATATTCCAACCCACTATCCAGTATCACAAGGTTTAAATAAACCATTTGGAAAATCTAATGTGGTTTAAACTGAACAGTGACAAGAACATTCACCCAAATGATGGGTTTTGGGCTCCCAAAAAAACCTCTGTAGCCCCTGATACCTCTACTAACACATCGAGTATCCATATTAGGTCCATAAAATAAAATTGGACCGAAATTTAGCTGATCCATTCTTGAGTGAAAAACTGGATTCTTAAAGCTTTCCCAACTCAAATTAACTCATCCAAAATTTCACCTTCAAAGGGTAGTGAATCATTTTTTGAGAACAAATCTGGCCACTAGGTACGTTCTTCTACATCCCGCTCCCAAGTCTCATCTTGTACATGGCCTTCCAAACATAACAACCTCACTATAGGGACAGAATGTTCTTGAAGATCCTTCTTTCTCTGGTTAATTATGTGTATAGAATACTCCTAAAATGAAGCATTGTCATCTATCTAAACTTCTTCAGAATCAAAAGTATGAGATGATCCAACCAGATAATGGTGGATCTATGAAACCTAGAATATGTAGTGAATGGAATAGTACCTCTAAGGTTGATGAAACCAATAGGCTATATGTTTGATTCTCTCAAGTATCTCAAATGGGCCGAACAAGCATGGAGAAAAATTCCCTTGACATGGTATCTATATATAACATATACTAGTGGATACCCATGTTAAATCATAATACTTGACCTCAGAATCAAGAAACCATCAAGGAAGATTGGTATATGATCTCTGTCTAGACTGAGTAGTAGATATATGATTTCTGATAAACTGCACCTACTTTGATGACACCTACATCAAAAGAGGACCTAGTAGGGATACCTTAGATTCCTCAAGAAAACACAGGGGTCAACTGAATGAACATTCGTATAAGTCCTCAAAAAGATCCATTTGAATGTTTACTTGAAATCATTAATTATAGGTGAAATTGAGGACAAGGATATGATTTTACCAAGAACAGATCAAATTAGGGGCTCATTCCTGAAACATTTCCTATTGTACTATATAATCCGCTCTGACTGTCCATCGGTTTGAGGGTGAAAGGTCATTCTCAGAAGCACATGTGTACCCATTTCCTTCTGCAACACCATTTATAAAAGTGACGTGAATCAAGAAAACCTATCATAAATGATAGTACAAGGGACCCCATGTAGTTGTATAAGCTCATAGACATATAGTCTTCCCATCTCAACAACTGATAATGCATTCTAGATAGGAAGGAATTGGAAAACATTCTTTATTCAGACAATGAAAACCTAAACCCCATCACTACCTCTAGGTGATCTAGGTAAACCGAAAATAATATTAATTTTAATATCATCCCACTTTCATTCCTGGACTAAAAGCTGCCACAACTAGCCTATAGTTTTCTTGTGCAGTTCCTTCACCTACTGATTGGTGCAACACCTAGGGATAAATCCTTTTATCTAATGTTTCATCCAAGACCACCAATACTAGAGTCCCATCTCCGGATACATTTTGGAGATTATTGGATGAAATGATCACTAAGAAGAATGGTAATTTCATTTCAACTACACTATCATACCTATGGGAACCTAGTCAAACCCTTGTATATACAGGTTGTCATCTCTATCCAAAAATTTATCTGTAGGTGGGTTATCTCTTGAAAGACTCACTTGGAGAACCAATCCCTTAGGATCTTAAAATTTCTTTTTCTCCACCTTCTCATGGATTGAAGAGGTAACTATCATGGATGAGGGGAATGAAATATCATAAAAATATTGAAACTCTAGATGCTACTTTGAAAATAGGTCTATAAATTTCTATTCATCCCTTGCTTTCGATCCGACATGTTCTTGATTTTTCCATCTTAGCACATTATCAAACATGTTGGCTCTTCTATGTATATTGGCAAGCTAAAAATCTAAGGAATAAATATATTCAACATATCTTCACCATCTAAGAATTGATTCACAATGTGTAAAGACATATTTGAGGCTCTTGTAGTCTGTATAGACAAAAATTCACCACCCGAAAGATAATGTCCATTGCAATGTTAGGCATGGAAAAATGTTGCAACCTTAATGTCATGCATCAAATAATTTTTCTCATGAGGCCGTAACCACTGAGATAAATACACAACAACACTATGTTCATGCATCAACACAACTCTTAATCTTGTTCCAGAAACATAACAAAATATGGTACAACCTTTTCCACGATCAGGAAAAGTCAGTATCGGTGCTGAGGAAAAACTCCCTATAAACTCTTGATGTGATTTCTTTCACTCTTATGAACACATTAACTTAACACCCATTTTTGTAAGACCAATAAGAGGTGAATAAAGGCATGAAAATGTCTATATAAAATGATTTTAATAACCATCCTACCCTATGAAACTCCATATATCAAACATGTTCTTGGGACCCTCCCAAGATAACATAACACTCTCATTCTCTAAGTTTATAAAAACTCCTAATTATGAAATAATATGAACCAATAAATGAATTTTTTGATCTAGAAGTGGCAATTAGAATGCTTGAAAAACAATATTTCAATGTTGGTGTACTTTAAATAATATATAGCTTATTAGCATGGCCGTTATGAGTTTGAAAATACACCAAGATTTCTACCTCAATGACTATGGAAAATAATCTAGATATGGATGGAATACCATAATCCTTATATCCATGAAATAATGGGAATGTTCATAAGACCTAATGACATTAAAAGGTACTCATACAATCTATAACTACTATGAAATGTTGTACAAGGTATGTATGATATCCTGACTCACACCTGAGGATAGCCCAATCTCAGTTTGATCTTAGAGAAGACCCTATCTCCTTGAAGCTAGTCCAAGAGATCATCTATTAGAGGAAGTGATTACCAGTTCTTGATTAAAATATAGTTCAACCATCTATAATCCACAAATAGACAAGGGTTCCCATCTACCATCTTGAAAAAATCATGGTAAAACACATAGATGGAGTGAAATTCCATATAAAACCATTAGTCCACAAATACTCTAACTAACTTATGCGCTCCCGGAGCTCATTAGGTGCCATCATTTATGGAGTAATAGACAATGGAGACACTCTTAGAATATGATCAATCATAAACTCTATGTCTCTCTCTAAAGGTAAGTTGGAGATTTCATCGAGAATGGAATCATTGAAATGATGTACCACTAGAGGGAATTTATCCTTATGTAAACCATGAACATCGATGAAGATATTGTAAATTTAAGAGGTCACACCACCTTTCCCATGATGGTTTGGTCCATCTCTTCAAGCATAGACATTACAATCACCCTTGTGTAGATATCAACTTCCTTCTAGTGATATAAATGATACCCTTCCAAGATAGTTTTCTTCAATGATGTGATAAGGAACCGAACAAAAAATCCTGATAATGAAATTAAAGTCCATCATCTTGAAAACAAAGAGGTCCCACATGAAAGGCTATCTATCCATCTTTAGGGGAAAATCCCTAAACTAGATTATGTTATTTATAAATAATCCCATAGGTATATCAAGGGTCTTTACACCATTGTAATACTATATTTCTAGCCCATGTATTACCTAGATAGATTAGGAGATGATAGAGTGTGAAACACCTATATCAAATAAAGTAGATACTTTAGTGGAGGCTATTAGGATTGCACCATGAATAATAGATTGTCCTATAACCCGATCCTCGGGTATAGTTTATAAACAATGCAACTAACCTCTTCCACATCCCTTTGAAATAGATAAGCTACCATAATTAAAACTACTATGCTGTCACTTCTAGTGATTAGGAGTCTTAAAACTGTATCCATGACCTCATCCATGGTCGTTCCTATTGATTCTACTCCAACTCAGCACCTGATGAGGCACAAAAGAGCCTTTCCTTGAAGGTAGGGCTGGTACTATTCCTCTTACACTATAAGCTAATGCAATGGGTTGAATAAATATCTTCATGTGGCCCATAGGACTTCACACTTAACACTCCATACAATATCAATCACACTAAGGATTTAGGTAACCTTGTCTTCCACAATGGTGACAAACTAGAGAGATACTATTATGGGTTCTATGGCTACCACTACCCTAACGAATATCATTGAGGGGCCATCTCCTGCATCTGGAATAACTACTAGCCTAACATGACACTAGTCCTCTATGTCTGGTAATGTTTCCATCGCTCAGGTTGTGCTCATTAAGAAGTGCTTGATTGACTATTTCAGAAATGGTATGAAAGAGAAAGACATTCACCAGAGTCTAGAAAGAATAATAAAGCCCATCCTCATTGTGTCTATCTTGTGTAACCACATCATTATCCAGAAGTGGTGAATTTTATTTAACTCAGTGAAACACACTAAATACTCCATTACTATCATAGAACCCTTTTTTAGATACATGAACTATCTAGATCTGTTAGCTATCAATGATTAAAGACTGAAATGATCATAAATGGAGGTTTGGAAATCATCACATACCATTCCAAGTTGGAGAACAGCCTGGGTAACCACATCCTACCAGTTCTTGGATGAATCACACAACTTTTAAGTATCTAGCCTAACCCTCCACTTTGGAGGTGTCTCAAGATTCTCAAATATAGACAAGGTGGCCTCTAGCTAAGACCCAATGGCCTATGGACTACCACAACCTATTATGGTGGGAGGTTACTGCACCTAGAACTCGTGAATTAGATTAGACATCATACGTGTAGATCATAGAGAAACATTCATAGAATTATTTAGATAATGAAAACCCTCTCAAACATTAGTATCAATTCACAGTTCGGGTACAACAATTGGTGCCTCTAGTAGTACTTCTAGAGATACGACTGGTAGCTAAGGGACCATAATGTCTAGGGCATGGTCCTCTCCAACCTCCTAGCTCTTGGAACAAGGAAATAATGGTATCATTGGTCTACAAATTCCAAATAAACACCTCAGAACAATTTTTATTTAGATGGATAGAAAAACTAGCGAAAGTTGAATGAATGAAAGGGGCCTACCACCCATTTTATATTACCCAAAATACCCACATAGAAGGATAGGTACTAGTATGTGATCAAGGTTATTCTATAGGGTTTTCTATAGATTAATGTTAAATAGAAACTTTCCTCGTCATTTATTCGAAACCATTTAATTTCATTTCATATATATCTTCTAGGATCACTCCTTTAACTTTCACAAACATGATAAGTGGTATAAGGACGCAAAATCATTTATTTTAAAAATTAATGTTTCAATATCAATTTTCATTTGAATATTCCCATATATCAGGGGCCATCTAAAATGAGATTTCTATACCATTGTATCAGGGTCCATACTCCTTATCATATAGATGAACTCCCATTTCAAATTTTAATGAAAGTTAGGATTTGGTAAATTAATCATTCCAACCCACTAGGGCCCACAACACCTCATTAATTGAAATTAAAAATCATTCAATCATAGACTAAAATTATTAAAAAGCATATATACACAAAAATGGATCACTCAACAGTCATAATAATATCATGCAATACAAGGCAGTGAAATAAACCCATATGGCCTGGACATATGTATGACATGTGAATTATAGGTGTTTTTTATGATGAATATAACCATTATCATTCTCGTAATATCATTCAACCAATGTTGAAATGTAATCTAAATTTGAATATTAATCAACAACACTATATAGCATGTGCATCACTTAATAATGAAATGATATCAACTCTAATAGGCAAAAGTCTGAACATCAATTATAATCCAGGAAACTTCACCTTTATCCCAAACATGGGTTCTTGATGCACTTGAATGAAATATAACCAAGTTACATGCATTACCAATGTCCAATATATTATCTATAATTATTAAATCTATAAAGGAATAATAATGATACAATATTGGGACATCATAGACCCAAATAACCCTTACAAGTTCCCCGTGCCCGGTTGGCCACATGGTGTCAGGTGAATCTCCCCAAATTCGAGAGGATGAGAACTAGTAGAGAGGTCCTAGGGTGTATTTGTTGGGATACTATTACCTCATTACCAGAGTGAATCACAACATATAACATGATAAAAATAATAGATAAGTAGAGTAATAAATTTAAATTATAGATTGAACCACAAAAGCTAACTGAATAGTAATAAAAAATAACATGATTCAAATAATATAAATTTTCAACAATTGATGTTGATATAATGAATTTCATTAGAAATCTAGAAATAGGTATACAAGAAAAAAAAATTATTATATAAAAAATTACCAAAAATATACCATACACTATCCCCAATATCCTGAGCTAAAAATCAGTTATCAGCTACAAGATCCATACTAAAAAATCAAGAATTCATGTTTATGAATCTACCTGCTTACCTTTTTCAACACCTCCATAAATTTACTCTACTAGAGTACCAAATAGTTCCGGAATAATGTCTGAGATAAATATTAGCAGGCCACCACTAATGGTTTTATAACATAATGTCAAAGAAATATAAAATATAAATACATACAGTAATTCATATATAGAAGTAAAGAAATAATTTAATTTAAATACCCATGTACCTGCTTCAACCCTCGGCTGATGTCTGAACATGTAACCAATTAATTAATTAATAGTCTTAGTTTGTATATTTATGTCTTGTGAGGAAATATCCAACACTGACTTCACTTTACTATTATATATTAGTAGTTCCAATATTTAACAATGAAATTATGATGATTATAATATAAAAATGGTTTTAAGGTGATAACCAAGGGAAAATAGGCCTCAAGGATCTCTAACTCGGTAGTAACTATATTTTGGTTAACAGTAAGATTAAAATCCAAGGATCTTCATCAAAGACATTCCAAAATAGAATGATCTAACCATGTACATAGAATACACCTGAGGTAAAACGTGATAAGATATGGCTAGGCCTAAGGATATAACTAAGTCATCCTGTATCAATAATATCCATAATGGATCCAAAGAGTGTATCCAAGCCATCCTGTAATAGAATAGAAGGGATCCTATTATGTCATATCAGGAATCCATTGTTAGAAGAGGATCATGATCCAAGGTTGGTATCAACTAAGGAAATCGACATCCTTGAATCAGAATGTTGTCCTTGAGTGTTCAACGCATTCCCTTGGGAATAAAAAAGATAACTCGAGTCAATCCACCACTATAGTAATGATGTCAAGGTCTTTGGGTAATATGAAACCTTACCTATGATTAATTTAATGAATTAGGCTATATTATAGTTATGCCATTTAACAAGTCAAAGGTTTATTTTATAGCATTCATAGTTGTGATAAGGAATTTCAATACATGAAACCAATAGATTAATCCATTTAAATCATATTCAATTAATTAAGGTCAATGGGTTAAAGCCGTATCTTTTATTAGTGTTACCATGCCAAGGGGTATAAAAACATCTCAATAATTCATTTAATCCATTATAATTTAACTTTGTTCATTCTGCTACCTTCCACCATGAGTAGAGGGGAGTGCTACAACATGGAACCAACATTCATTTAATTTATGAATGCCAATTTATATATATACAATATACAAGCCATTATACAATTTGTGTTTGATTAATCATGTTCCGGAATTTCCCATAGGCAGTTCCAGTGTGTGGCACACATGATACATTCCATGGTTAATGCATAAATAATTATCCATATAATATGGAATGTCTTAACATTATAATGGTTAATCTCAAGCTCTCCTGAATGGTGGATTAAGCATGTCAAAGCACAAAAAGAAAAGATAATGAAAATTTCCCTACATGGTATGGTTGAAGTTGTCAACATAACCACCAACTATGAATTAAAAATGTTACTAGGGTCATTGAATTCTATCATAAGGACTATAAAAAGAACATTTAATTGAACAAAAGACACCTGATGAAAAGGATGCAATGACACAAAAATTTAAAAAATGATTGAAATTAATAAAGAATTTGTAAACCAAATACCTTAGTCTTTTCCAAATATCCTCATCCAATATCAGCCTTTAGTTAACCCTATAATCGAGTTGATTTGAATAACAGAACAATCCCAAAAATTAGGGTACATGAGTTAGAATCAAAACAGCATCATAGATTGGAAGAAGAATACCGTAAGAGTAAAAATGAATCGAGAACATACCCAAGTCAATCAAATGTGATGAACGATGTCTGATTCATACTGTTGATGGGAGGTAGTTCTTAAATCCTATATTTGGCCTTCAAAATTATAAAGAGAGATAAAATGGGTGATAACTTCTTTAGAAAATAGAATCCAAGGACAAGGGAATAATAAATAGACAATTAATTGAAAAACTATTCTTTTACTTATAAATTACCCTTCACATGGTTTGGCCACACAGTTAGAAAAATAGTGTTCCAAACATGCATGAGAAGCTGTATGTAAGGGGAACCTTCCTGGTTAGACCTCATAGATAGGGAAACCATGTATGACCATTTGAAATAGCTCTGTTATAATTGCAGACATGTTCACACATTTATGCGACATAACTCAGATGGTTAAGGAAAATTGTGTGATCTATTCTAACCTTCTATCCAACCTCGTATGTTTTAAACAAACCATGCATCCAACCATGAAGATTATAAACTAACCATGTGGATAAAAACTTTTCTCCCATGAAGATGGGTTCTTGGCTTTGAAAAAGCCCTGAACACCACCAGAACCTCCACTAACTCATTATGAATACATATTAGGAACATAATATAATTACACCATTATTTAAAGGATCTATACCCAAGTAGGAAATGAGGTTATTATAGAAACTATGTTCTTAAATTATACATAGTATACTATTAATTCATTATATTATCCACTATATTTTTCTTGGGTGTTCTGGATATAATATTACCTTTAAAGATCACCTTTGTTTGATTGAAGTTCCATAAGTTATGTCAGTTGTATTCACTACTATTACAAGACCTTAACAGTTTTATATTTTTGAATGGATTACCTCTCCCCCATGTAATTACATTTAATGAATTAAAGAAATAATTCTTACATATTATTCAAAAATTACACCCATATAGTTATCATATTATTATAAATAAATGATGAAATGTAATGTGATTCTTTATCATATTTGATAGAGGAATGTTCCCAAATTCCTAAGTAAAGTAGTTTAGAGTTTTGAGATATGGGATTTAATCTATTCAAGTTCAATAATAACCCTTTATATTTTAATTGAATACAAATTTCCCATAGTACAATGTTAGTGTGATTAAGATTCATCATTCCTATAGTCGTTAGAGTATTCATATTCATCTCACTGAGTTGATTGAGTTGGTAGTGCCATAAAACTATTCTATAAATCATTATTTATCTAGAAAATAACACTCTATTTGATCATCCATTTAGATATTTGGTATCATTATTTATTTCTTATTAAACCACCATAAGTTTTTTGATGTAATTAGATATTACCTCGGTGAAGCTAGTCCCAAATCTCACATCAGCAAGTTGTCCTTTGAAAATTATACATTTTTATAACCCTATGAAATGTAAAACCTCATTTATCTTTAACAATATCCAACTAAATATTTTGAAATTAACATCTCCTTTCCCCATTTTATATATAGGACCATCATCCTCCCAAATATACCTTTTCAAAACACCCATACACACAATTAAACATGAATTAATGATTTGGTATAGAATGGATTTATAGTCCATAGTTAGTAACCCATATATCCACAATAATATTATAACTGACAAAAAATCTATTCTTCCTCTCAATTATACTTATGGAATTTATTATTTTATAATTTTAGTCACCTCCTTAGTTTTTTTGTGACACTTTAAATCCTTATTTAAGAGTACATTCTTCCAAAAACTCTAGCATATAAGATATACAACAACCAAAATTCCCTATAACATAATTCTACATCTCTTATCTGATTGTTTCATCATTTTTCTCCTCTTGGATTGCTATCCACCTTTTTAAGCATTACTATCATTTTCAAGAAGTTCTTAGATATCATGTATTCATGTTTCTTAATTATGAATCAGTTTCATAACACCATTAAATACTAAAATAGTTTTACCACATGAATTACAAATTATTGTTACCATTAAATCCCTTGATACATACAGTGATAAAAAAATTAGCGTTCCTATAAATTATCTTAGAAATTAATTTTGAATGATTTATGTTTTCCTCTTATTATATTGAAGTTATTCAAGTTATATTCCATTAGATACCATATAATAACCTCATTTTGAGTAATGTTACATTAATGAACACTTTTTAAGTGAAATAATAATATTAATAATATATATATATATATATATATATACTATAGGGACTTCATGGAATCCAATTTGCAATAAAATTCATAGATATAAAAGGTAACAAATATATCTAGTGAAATCCTGACCAACCCCACAAACATACTATTAAATCATTTCCATTTAATTTTTTCAATTTTCTTTATAAGAACTAATGTTATTGGAATGTAAAATACAATTTCAATTATAAAGTCATATATATTCATTTTCTCAAAGCCCATAAATATTCCACCAAACATATCGACACATACCTTACATTAATACGATTCCATAAATTCCACTGACAATAAACTACCATTGATAATTAAAAAATTTTGAAGGTAAGAGTGAGTGAAACCTAAGTTTCCTATTTGTTTTCTGTTCATTTTTCACTGCACCTCAATCCTATGATTCTACATTTTGGTGCTAGAATCCAAAACAAAAACTATCCTTGATAACATTTTTCAGGAGATCATGGACCCAACATCTAATTCTTAGATGTAGTTAACCAGAAATTAATTCACTGGATGAAACATTTATGGTATATCCAAGGTCGTCCAAATATATTCCCATGACTAAATGTACAAAAGATTTGAATCATGAGACCCCACTCACCACAAAAATTGAAAGCTATCATAAAAATCCAATGAACTCAAAACCCCACAAGAATTCATCTAGAAAATAATAATGGAGAGTAAACATGAAATTACATGGTTTAAACAAGGTGTCCTATATCCACTGCATATATAAGATAGAATTCATTATAACCTAATTTTTCAAGTATTTACAATTAAACTCAATAAATTCAATGAAGTTTAATTATAGATATTATTATTATATAATTTCATGATTTCTTTATTACATTTCATAAGGGTACCTATATTATTTTATAGAATTTTATATCAGTTCCTTCAATTTACACAATCCTCCTACAATTTCTGAGGTCCTTCCATTAATAATTGTGACTACTAATCGCCGATAGGTTTATGGAATAATCCTCTTTACTATGTGAACTTCCCTTGGTATAATTTTCGAATAAAAATTTTCACTATGTTTTCAAGATTATACCCTATTCAAACATTCATCAGAGTCCCTTCATTTGACCCTCTTACCATATCTTAAAGAGATTAAATGACTCTACCTAGCTTTCATAAATTATATATCATCACGACCCATACCATCTTGTAAACAATGTTTGTTTTAATAACTCTTAATTCACATAAGAACATTTTTTCTCCATTACCCTACCATAATGTTTAGAGTAGACAACATTCTCTCATGATACATAAAATTTTTTGTAGAAGGAAAATTTGTTTTTTCATCCTGATGATGCTCCTATAAATTTTAAAATGAAATATACTGAGGTATAGATATAGTGCTATCGTTATTTATATTAGGGATAATATTTTATCCTAATTATATGTTACAAAATGTGTGAGCCTCATGATCCAGAGGAACTTTGAACCTGGTAAATGATGAAAGACCATAATATATACATCCATGGTAACACATAAATCTCTCACATATGATATATCTCTTCTGTGTTATAGATATTTTGACTTTAGAGGATTCAATTGAAGATGAAAACCATGTTTTCATAAAAAAATCTTAGGGATTTACAATAATATTTGAAAAGGGTGACACCAAAGGGAAAGAATCTTATATTGAATGATTACTTGTGGAAAAAATGATATGGTCATTGTAGAATAATTTTCGATAGAGGAGATGTGTTATTCAATAGTGTAAATCATTACACACTATATAAATATGTGTTGGATAATATTAAAATCTAATAAAACAATGTAAAATCTAGTTATATGATGGCATGACATGAATAACATCTATAAATTAGATAGTGATCCCTTAAATAATGTTGGAAAAAAGAAAAAACTATGTAATCTATTTTATGTATTAGTAACCTATAATTTTTATTAATGTGTTCTATATTATATTATCAAGGAAAAAATTATAGTTAAGGAGTATATCGTGACTCAATTTATTGATAATCTATGTTCCAATGGAATAGACCATTTCAATATGATCTCACTATGAGTTTCACTTGCATTGAACTAGATGAAGGAGAATAATATTTAACTTCTTGGATAGGGGAATGATGGAAAAGTTTAAATAGTTTTTCTTGTGCTCTAACATCTCCCTTTAATTTTTAATTCACATATGTAATGGTTATCATCGATTTATCCTTTCCAAATTAAGTGGTCTTGACAATACATATTTAATATCATGAACAATAATAGAATTCAAAGACTTCTAAATTAGTGGTCCTATAATAATTCATAGATGCATCCCAAAATATACTAAATTATTTTAAAAAACTATATAATAGTGTATAATGACATAGAATTTTTTATTAAAAGATTTCCCAGATAATGGTTGTTCTCTTCACTATGATGATTTTACATAGTATTCCTTTTATATGTAAAATTTAATGAAAATACTTCATTGAGAATGATAAATTTTATTCTGGGCCTAATATGATAAATTTGACATTCAACATATTTTAAGAAAGTGATTATAAATTATAAAGAAATATTAATTTACCTTGGAAACATATGAAGATAGATGATGAATAATTTTCATAGAAAAATGAATTATCATAGACCTGAGGAAAATTTTATTTAAGAAAAATTATGATTTAACACACATGATCCAAGGGAAGAAGTTAAGTGACAAATTTATTATACTTTAATGATTTTCACTAAAATAGTTATTGGAAATTAATTTGTTCTTACACCATCACTATGAATCAAGGTTACTCTATTAGAGAGTAAATAAAAATTTAATATCCTTTCATATTTATCCTCATGGAAGGGCATTGACTGCATAAGTGGGTTTACACTATAATCGCAAAAAAATGTTGTTCTAATTAGAAAGTAAACGAAGAAGGGTTCTTTATCATACACTTCTATAGAGATAAGTATATAAAATACATGTATGAGTTATAATCTCCATAATCATATGACACTGATAATCCATTTTTCTATGTAAGGGATTCAAAATTTAGGGAAATTACAATCAAAATGTGTCATAGGATGAAAATTTTGTTTTTTATAAAGTGATTTTTAGGCACCCTAATAGAAAAATTTCATACCCGTTTTTGTATAATGATATAGACTCATATGATTGAAAACAAGGTGTCTTTAAATTTTTATCACAGATCTATAGAACTATATATAAATGAATTATATTTTCTAATACAAACACCTTCCATAATGGTTTTGTTCCTAATTCATTCACGGGACAAAAATTTTTCATAAGAATTTTAATGATATTCTTATAGGAGGAAGAAACACATATTTTTATTACTCCATCATTTTTGGCATATTGAACATAAATATTTTTTCCCTATTTGTAGTTTAAGTTCATGTGTTTTGCAAGAAGGGGTATTAAATTTTTATTATAACAGAACATAGATCCACAGATTCAAAAACTTTAATATCATATAGAATTACCAATTGCTTCTTTGAGTTTATGTTGATACAAATTTTATTAAAAAGTATTTAAAAGTTTAAGGTCTTACAAACTTAAAGATTTTTTGATAAAATTTTAACATCGTAATGGTTTTTTGAAAAAGTGATCAAAATTTACTATCATTCTGTATTTAATGAAGGTAATACATGTTTAAGGTTGTAATTTTCTAACAAGTAGGTTGTGTGGAATATATAGTAAGAAACAAAAAAATGGGCCATTTATGAATTAATTGTAAAATTTGGGAAAAAGAATACATTCGGGGAGTGAAATTCCAGAATATTTTATAATCTCTTCTCTTTAAAAAAATGTAATTTCATTGAAAGCATTCTTTACATGAAACACTTGGCTGAAAAAAACCACAATATACAATTAAAAAATTATAATCTAATATGGTATGTATCGCATAACTTTTCGATTGAAATTTATGAATATGTATGTCAATATTGTGAAAAAATAATTTTTACATAAATATGAAATGAATTAATTGATTGTAAATTTTTTAAAAATGAAAATAAAATCATTTTAAGGTAAAATAGATTCTTTTCCGAAAATAGTTTTTAGTTGAATAATGTGTTTTTAACAACATATATTACATTAATCTATAATTATTAATGTTTTTCATGAAATTTAAGGGTTATAAATTTAATAAAATATTTTTAGATTCCTATAATGGTTTTTCTTAGTAATGAAATATTAATAAATCTAGTTTTATGCATAAAACAAATTTTTCAGGTATAACAGTTTTGGTTGATTACTATGCCCTTATTTTAAAATGAATTTATTCAACTTAAAGAAATTTGACCTCATAAAATACAGTATCAATTTTTATTCAACAAAAATAATATAACTTAGTAGGTTTAACTATTTTTTTCAATTATGAATAATAACCTTGAAAAAGATTTTTCTCCGTGGTAAAAGAGGTAAAATTGATTTAAAACTATGAGGTAATGCATTAAAATATCTGTAAAACAATAATTTATCCTATTTTATGAGTGGTTTAAGAAAAAATATATTTTTAGAAGTTAATTTGTGTATTTTAAAATAATATTATGAAATTTGGAAAACAATATTGTCTTTTATGAAGATAAGTTATATATTATTGGATTCTAAAACATTTTATTGGCCCTTCCATTTAATGGAATGTTTATAAGACAACATTCAATTTCATATTTCATTTTGTTTCTAAAGTCAACAATTTTTTATTATTTATCCAAAAAATTCATCTAAACTATCTTTTTACATGATTTCAATATAATTTTTTTAGTATTAAAATAGGTTTTTAAAAAAAAAATATTTATCCGTAAATTTTTTTCCTATATTAAATAAAAATTATTCCATCTTTAGAAACATAATATTACAAAATGAATTCAAAATTTGGTAAAATAATTTAAATACTTGGTTTGAGTTAACTATTTATTTTTGTTTATATGTTTTTATTATCATGGTAAAAAATTAAGCTATCAATTTTAATGTTAACATGGCTTTAAAGTGGTTGACTTAATAGAGAAGGAATAAAATGGATTAAAAATTGAAAAAATGTGATTGGTTGAGATTATTTGGACCCTATACCTTATTATATTCTAATTTTGTATTTCTTTGTTCAACTTTTCAGGATTTTGATATATGTATTATTTTAAATTTTAATTTATTTCATGTGTTTCCTTTCGATCACTTATAAAGGGAGCCTCCACATCTCCCTTATTACAAATTATTGAGAAACATATTTCTACCAATACATACCCTAATACAATAATAACTTCCTTAACCCATTAAATATCATTGTATTATTGATATACAAAATCCTTTCAAGGCTTATGGTTTGAGATAAAAGAGGTTTCTCAATGAAGAGGTATAACTCTTAATTGATTACTTTTAATTTATTTAATATTTATACCTCATTTAATATATTATATTAATTATAAAATAAACAATTATAAATATTAAAAATAATTATTTTTTATTTTTTATGATAGGAGAACCGTTATCCTCCTCCCTTCCATCCCATGGGAAAATAAAAAATCCCTCATTTGTGTGTGTAGACTACCACAACCCCAAAGCGATGCATTTAGTTTTTCATCACCACATCACATTGATTGTTATAATGATTGATTTAATAATTATATATGATATTTTTATATTATTATTCTTATATAATGGTGAATTATTATTTACCTTTGTTTCATTCCATCTATCAGAAATTAGAAATATCTCTTATGTGTACGTATGGAATACTATCTTAATGAAGTTATGTAATTAATTTTTAATCACGTAATTATATAAATATATATAAAAATGAAAATAATTATTAAATAAGTTATTAATTAAATTAATAAATTTCACTGTGTTATGGAACCATGATCGAAGTAAATGTTCTAGGAATTATGAACTAAAACATGAAAGAAAAAACATCAAGTTATCACACTGAATAACGATTTTAATAAATAAAGGATAATAAAACACTGATAATATGTTATAATTAAAGAATATATTTAATGATATATATGAGTTTGTATCTGGAATGGTTTTAGAATAAATATCCATTTATACTATGTGAGGTTGGAACATGAATGAATCAAGATGATACATGAGGTATTTGATTTCTATTACAATACCATTTCTTCATTGGATTGTTTATACTATATTAATATTGAGGTAAATTATATGAATGTTATCATTTAAAACCCATATATTTTTTGGGTAATATGTTTATTTATTGAGTTTTTATACTAGTACCATTTCTTACTTTTTGGTTCATATAATGATGGAGAAAATGTTTTTAATAATAATGTGACCACATTTCTTCTTTGGTCGATGAACTTTTTCTTCCATGTCTACGCTATTCATAAAAACAATTAATAGTTATTACATATACATGGAATGTTATATAATGTTAATTTTCACAAACATTTTGTTTATTTTATTTTTTTAAAAATGGATCATTCTAATTTTTTTTTTCAAATTTATAGTTTTTGATTTTTTTATAAAATCATGGAAGAAATAATTTCTTTTTTCATATAGTAAATGAAAAAATTTTACTCCATTATGAACATAATTTTCATTAAGTCTTCCATTAAAATTTTAAATACTTATTTTCAATTAAAATGATTCTATAAATTTTTTAAATTTAAATTTAATATTTTATTAATAGAAAATGATATTTTCTCATGATTTTAAAATAATGTTTGAATGACCTTTGAAGGTAATTTTTTATATTTCAATATAATTTATGTATTTTTACGCATCATAGGGGATATTATCTTACGATTCCATCCTCCAACGCTATATATAATAATTATTATTATTAAAATTAAAGTATTATTCTATGAAACCCTATGGGTTAATTTTGTTATAATGAAATCATTATGAAATCCATTTCTTTTCCATGGATTTCTTGTGAAGGAATTGTGGATTGTTTATGAACACTATTTGTTTTCTATAGTTTTTTATAATTTAAAACAATGAATGGTTTATGGTCTTATGGAACACATATATATGGTTTTTATTATGGGATGGGTGGGTCTATTATAATCTGCCAATTTATTGGTTACAACCTTATAATACATGAGATAATTAAGAGAAAATAGTTTTAGATCACAATACACTATGGGAAACCAGAAGAGATTCATGATCCACTATTATATAGGAAAATATAGATATTACTAATATAATAATATATAGGAAACAAGTATTGATTATTGATCCTCTATGACATGGGAAGGATGTGTTGATTTTTGATCCACTATGATATGATAGTCTTGGTTTCTAACATTGACTTATGATATAATTTCTATGTCCATGATGGATCAACTATGTTATGATATGTTTTTTTCGTATCATTTGAACTTATTAATGATGATTTATTTATAATGATTATTTACTCTAACGATTCATGTTTATTAAATTATAAATATTTATGCAATGATTCAAGTTTATGAATTATGAATTATCAGGTATTAATTTTATAAGTTATGATCATGATATCATACAATTACACTTATATTATTATTTCATAAGATCATCTATTGATATTATATTTTTTTTATCCATACTGAGTCTCTTATATAACACTTTTTCATGTTTCCTTTCCCCCAGTTTTGAGGAATGGATTTAAGTAGGGTATCTCAAATAACAGTATAATGTGAGAAGAGAATTATTGGATATGTTTAAGATATATTTTGAAAAACAAATTATGTATCAGGATTCTATGTACACTAAAAATTATATTATTTTATGGAATTTAATATAATTATATACATGGAATATCCTAATTTTTTCTATATTTTTGTAGAAAATTATTGAGTTGCCTCAATTGGTATCAGAGTAGTGTTTAACTATTTTTTAAGACTATGTTTAAAGAACTTTGGTGAAAACCATGGGTATATGTCTTTGTATAGTATAACATCCTATTTTTTGTATGTTAGATACTATGTGGGTTTTCTATAAATACATCCATGTATTGATTCTAAAAGAGAGGATGTTTTTTTTCATAGGGGAATCTTGGGGTAATAACATAAAAAAAATTTATTGAGTTTATCTCGACCATATTTGTGTTTCATGGTTAATGGTTCTTACTATTCACATGGTTTGAAACACAAGGGGAATATGGTCAGGTTAATTCACATTTTATTTGAAAACCGTTATACAGTTTTTTAACAGATGATAACCTCAGATGACCAAGGTTATACAAAAGCTGTCATATATTGAAAAACATGTGTCATGATTTAGATATCTTATGAATGAGTTTTCATGATTATATGACTTATCACTATGATTAGTGTATATTGATGATTACAATTTTTTTTATAGTACGAATCATTTTAATAAATAATGAACTCGATAATGAGATGAATATTCACTAGAGAAACTGAATTCTAAGGCAATTGAAATGAATTGTTTTTCTATTAAGAGGAAAATTTATTAGGCCATAAATCAAACTTATCATATGTATGATCAAAGGATGTAAAAAAATACGGTTGAGTCATTTATGAGGCATTGTCTTCCTTCTTCCAGCGATTATTCTAATTCACTATTGTCTGAGATAAGGATCGGTACGACTAAGAATATATTTTCTGTTATCGAGTTTTGAGATCATGAAAAGATATCATATCTATTTTTCATTTTCATTATAATGTAGATCGGTATTGGAATCTTAATATGAATATGAGCAAGGAGGAATAAATTAGCTCTGAAAAATGGGATGTGTTAAATAAGATATTTTTTAGTAAATATATTCCCCTACGTATAAAACTGGAAATAGAAAAACTTGAACTTAAGTATAAGGATTATGAGTCCATTTAAACCTATGTGGAATATTTTTCAAGACTATTGGGGTATGATTCTGGTATATTCATCATCCCATAAGAAAAAATTGATTGATTATTTGGTGTATTAAAATTATGTCTCTGAAATATGGTATCTATAAGAGACATTAGTCCCTATAATGGAATTATTTGTCGTGATCTAAATTTAGAAATGTAAATTATATATTCCCATAATAACTTTGATTTTGATAAGAATATAATGATTCAGTCTCATGAAAGATCAAATAAATCACATTATGGAGAGAAATTTCAATCAACTACAATCTAGAAATGCTGGAAGAACATAAAATAAATTTCATGAATGGAAATCAGAGGTGATTTAACTATTTGATTGGATGGTTATAAAGCCCAAAACGTTTATAATGGAAATAAAGAGGACAATTGTTACAATAGATGAATGCATGATTATAAATAATGCAGCACTTACAATCCAATGCTTCAAATGCGTAGAGTATGAGAATTAATAAAAATAATAAATTAATATGAAGGTTTTTTATCAGCATATACAACCAATAGTAATGGGTAATCTCTTATAATCATTACTACCAATGTGGGTTACATTAATGACATGGTGAAGGGTACAATTATCATCCAATATTGAAGATTTTTTTTATTTGATTCAATCTATAAAAAACATTTTATATCTATGAAATTTTCATAGTGTATCACATTAAAACCTCAATGATTAGAAGTTTTGTTATCCATGAAAACACCCAATGCTATGATGATTTCATATTTTTTTTATAGTTCCTTACCGATTGAATAATTTGGGAATTTTGCTTTACGTAAATATTCTAGTCCTCCCTCAAGTTGAATATGATGTGATTATAGGAATATATTGTCATTAATTATATAGATCCATTAATAATTTCCAAGGAAAGGAAGTAATATTTTATACTTTTAATGAACCTACGATCATTTATTAATATGAGTATGAATATGAACTTCCAATGGAAATTACTTTTACATTATAGGTCTAAATTTATATTCAATATGGATATATATCTGATGAAGTTTTAAAGAAACAAAAAATTAAGTATATATATGTCGTAAAAGAGTTTGAAGATGTCATTACATAAGAGTTTTATAGTCTTCCCTTGATTCATGCAGTTCTGTTTTCAAAAGAACTCATACCAACTTCTAGGCCTATTTCAAAGACTCCATGTAGAATTACCCTAATTAAGTAATAGAAAATCTAGTGGAAATTCTAGTTGAGTCATGATAGAGTATTTAAAAAAATTAGTGTATCACCATGGGGTGAACCTATTCTTTTTTTAATAAGAAATATGGGTAACTATGACTTTTCATTGATTATCGAGAACATAACAAGATTAATGTCCAGAACATGTATACTCTTCCCTATATCGCTGACTTATTTGATCAACTACGAGAGAAAAAAATACTTCTTCCAAGATTGAACAACATTATATATATATCATCAAATAATTCTTATGAAGGATTATATAACCAATAAACCTCTCCACATGAGGTACGAGCATTATAGAATTATATTGATTCCATTTAGACTGACTAATTCCATTGTAAAATTTATAGATTTATGAATAGATTATTTTGTGATTAAATTTATCTGTTTTTGGTAGTATTTTTAGTTGATTATATTATTTTTTTGAATATAATGGAAGAGAACAGATAATATTTTAGAATTATATTAAATACCTTGAGGAAGGAGTAGTTGAATTCTAAATTTACCATGTTTGTTTTTTAGATCCCCTAAAATCAAATTCTTGGGCCATATAATCTAATTTGAGGTTATATCAGTAGATTATTAAATGATAGATTTTATTTAAAAATAGACTATTCTGTCCATTGTAATTGTGGTCTTCAGTATTTTTGGAAGTCTACATTCTACCAGTGCATTATGAGGGAATTATCATGGCTATTTAATCTAATAACCTAGTCAACTTGAAAGTGTAAAGTCCCGACCTAGATGACACTAAACGGGTGCTCTAATATGTTTTGTTACGAGGCCCCATGAATTCCTCTCCTTATATAAGATGCTACTAACTAAAAATAATGGAATAGGGTGTGTCTGTAGAGAGGCTATCCCTTCATATCAGAGTAAACGAGAATAGAAATAACTAGATAACATCCAAGAAGTAAAAAACTGTCCATATAGGAGATAAATAAACTAAAAAAGATAGCACTATAATAATAAATGATATGCATAAAATCTCAAACAACTATGTCATGCATATAACACTATTCACCCACTGTATGAGAATACATTCAAGATTTCATAAATGAATCTAAAATAAATGTAGTTTTTTTAATACTATCTATGATCCAAAACACATACCCGACTACCAAGACATCATCAAACTACACCATCCCTTTCAAAATAATCCACCTGAGATTCTTTTCTCGATCATGCAATGAAATGCCTCTATCTGATCCTCTATGAAACTGTACTCAACCATAAAAGTAGAAAAATGTTCTACACACATAGTGATGTGAAAAAAATATATGAAAAATAATCTTAGTATTTTACCCAAATGATGAACCTATAATATGTTTGCATAAGTTATTTCTCCTGAAATATTCCTAGCCAAGCCGCGAGACAACTAAAAAGATTAACAAATTAACGTCAATTAAACCGTATTCAATCCGTGAGTCTATTATCCCTATCAGCTATGCAATGTCATATCATGAAAATTAAGATTTGGCATCATATATATTTATATTCCAAAAAATATAATTAAATATGAGTATGCATGAGTAAGGTTAAAAAATAAAATATATAAAAAACAATCAATCCTTGGGTCCATAAATCCCAATCTCTAAGACAACCTATGTGAGGGAATTAATATAGATATAAAAACACTCTATCTGTGTATCATTATGTCGATCTATGGGTCTTTAATCCCAATATACAAATATTTACATTGACAAGTCCCTAAAATGTATTTGAGGAATATACATTACCACTCGAGTATACTCATCATAACCCTAGGTTCACCAGTACACGACTGAAATCACTGTCACAATGGATTCCAAGGATTTCCATATATATATATTATAAATGGACTATATTTGGTTTCCATTCCACTCATTCCATTTAAATATAGTCCAATTTCTAAGTCCAAGGTCCAAGTATATCGGTGGTTATGACTTCGCAACTCGGATAATTTCTACGTGTCTTACATAAGGTGATCTGTAAGAAGATCTGATAAATGAGACATCATGACCACCCCTCAAGTTATATAAATTGGAAGATCATAATCATCACAATAATCTAGTAGATCATATTTATCCCCAAGTATCCAATGATGTGAAATGTTGTATCAGACACTATAATCTCTTAATTGATCTGCGAGGGTGTAATCATTCCTATTTCTTAAGAGAGAGTAATCATCCACAATTACTGTAAATTTTTCGGGAGAATAATCATCCTCACCACATGACATTCATAGGATATCATAATCAATCTCATCACTGGGGGGAATGTAACCATCCATGAGTATCATTACTAGTGACTCCATGCCTATATATCATATTTTATGGCCCAAAATCTGGATCCTAGGAAGAACCAATGGAGATTCAAATAATATAGTACTCAAATATATTGTCATGACCCACCTCCCAGGCCCTAAACCTTACCATCTAACCCCATGGGTCTCTTGTAATACCTTGGTTTCCTTCTTAGCAGACCATAGGCTATTACTCACTAGGGTCGATTATCAGACTAATGACTGTCCCCACAGGCCAACACATGTCCTTTTCAGTTTGTTTTTTCCTCAATCACATACATCCTGGAAACTTCACAGAAGGTCACCCATCCTGATCACTAATCCAGACCAAGCACGCTTATCTGTGGAGTTCTAATCAAACAGGCTCCTGAAAAGGAAGGTGCACCTTGTTGACATGGGTAGTAACATTTAGCCTTTTAAGTCTCACTTTTTCAGGGGTGTTACAATATTCACCCCTTTAAAGCACAACGCCCTCGTTGTGGACCCCAAGCCTCAAACCCAGGCAGTGCCTAAGCACTTCCGGCTGGGTATTGGCTCTGATACCATTTCGCATGACCCGCCTCCCGGGCCATGAACCTTATCATCTGACCCCATGGGTCTCTTGTATTACCTTGGTTGCCTTCTGAGAACACCATAGGCTATTACTCACTAGGGTATCTTATCAGACTAATGATTGTCCCCACAGGCCAACACATGTACTTTCCAATGTGTTTTTTCCTCACTCACATCTTGGAAAATTCCCAGGAGTTCACCCATCCTGATCAGTACTCCAAGACAATCATGCTTACCTGTGGAGTTCTAACCAGACAGGCTCCTGAAAAGGAAAGTGCACCTTGTTGACATGGGTAGTAACATTTATCCTTTTAAGTCTCACTTTTTCAGGGGTGTTGCATATATAGTCATAGTAGCTTAGTCCCAGGTAGTACCTATGGGTATGAAAATAACACGAAATAACATTGCTCAAAATTTGGATCCTAAATAATTTATAGGGAATCCCTAATAGAAAAAAGGAAAATTGTGTCAGGCACATCAGCCACCAACCAAATTAACCCCTAGATATAATCACTACCTTAGTAATAAATATTTGAAATTATAAATAAAATAGTAAGGGTGGTTGAACGCCTCAACCCACAACTAATACAACAACCTATAAAGATTATAAGTTCACTGTGGGTTCAACGGTGACATTAACTACCTTCTCCGCCAAAACCTAAAAAACTTGCATAGAGTCAGTCAAATAATGAGGCACCCATTAGGGACCTCAAGTCAAAATAGTGGATAAGAATCCTACTTGGGATCTTCAATGTCCCCACAAAAGAGAAGACATCCAACAAAGGATACATAGATGACAAGTTAAATGGGGAATTCTACATAGGACCATTGATGGTATTGAAATAGATGTATCCTACATAGGATCCTCAGAATGGTACATAAGAAGGGGAGTCCAACTTGGGACTCCCAAAAGAAAAGTATGAAGTAGAGGAATCATATATGGGATCCTTGGAATGGTATGAAGGTTATGGTACCCTATAGGGGATTACATATGATAGAATGCAAGTAAGGAATCCCATAGGGTAACATTCATAAAAAAAATGTAGATAGAGACATCCTATAGGGGATCCTACTAGTCAAAAAGTATGTAGAGGTATTCAATAGGGGATATTGGGAAACAGAAAACCACACCACCTTGTAGCCCATAAGGTCACAGCTCACAAAGGATACATCCTCAAGGGAAAATAAACAGAAGCATTGGTAACCGGAGATAGCTCAAGGCTCATATAAAATCATGTCTCACTCATAGGAGACAAAAAGCATTTTATTATCAGAGGAAGAATCCATCAATTTAGATAGAATCCTCTAACCATCCTTTAGGAGTCCAAAAACCACCCCAAGGTTTTCAACATCTAGATTTATAAATATAACTAATCAGAATTGATTAAAATTATGCACAATTCAAACTAGTCAACATTAAATTGGAAAAGTTCCTCAAAGGGTAGAAAAGTAGTACATGGTATGTGTACCATAGTACATGACATGTTGACTTAGGTCCCCACCTGGGTGCGTACTTCTGATGAGAATAGTGTGTCAAAGACAATTCACACAACATGTTGATCATGTACATATTGAGTACACTACATGGGGAACCTACTCATGTACATCACATGACCTATCCATATACTTCTCATGTATTGGTACCTCTACACGGAATGCAACCCACATGGGATCTTGCCAAGTATTTCACACAACCATCTTCCCCTACAAAAGCTATCTGGCCATGCACTCAGCTACACAGTTGTGTCCTTTTATATGCCATGTATACACCATACACAACATTTATATTGAAAACTATAATCATCCCCGAACAAGAATAACACACAATATATGTTCTAGAACTACACCCCATGTGATGGGGATTTTTGAATGGAAATCCCTCAAATCACCCAGAACCACCATTTTCCCAAAAAAATAATTAATCATCCCATAAGGAGTCATAATGAGGTATTAAAGGAGTTTGAAAATTAAAAACAATAAATATACAAAGATAAATGATAAAAATAAAAATATTTTACTGTTGGGAAGAATTCACTGATGGTTTGGCTGTTTCCAAGCTCCATGGCCACCACATGACGATTCGACATGTCTTGAGCTTTGCAGCAATACCATTCTTCCCCTCTCCGAATTTTTCTATCTCCCTCTCCCTTTTACTTCTCATTTTTACAATGAAGGAGGATCCCCCAAGGACATACATAATAATCAAGGGATGGAAAATAAGGAAAAGAAAATAAAATAATGCAGTGGAGAAAAAGAAGAGAAACAGAAAAAGGGGTACCTACCTAGCCTGATCGAAATAAACCACTTAAGTTAATGTCCCAAAAACATACACCATGTTTTAGACACAAAAGTGGAGATAGAATCTCATTCAAAAGATCAATTCATAAGACATGGTTGAACTGACCTTCTTGAATAATTTAATAATAAATTAATTAAATACTAATTACTAATTATTCCACTAAAATTATGAATGTTTTATAATTCGTCCAAAATCCAGAAATAGTGTAAAACCCTTTTTTAGGCACCCAATAGTTTTTGAAAAACAATATATCCAAGAACATCTACTATGGTGAAATTAACATTTTAACCCATATAAGCATATCAAAGAAAATTCAAATTTCTACTCAAAAATCTAATTTGAAAATCATGGGTCCTTACTATGTCTTCACTATAAACATTCACATCACCAATAATCCTTTTTAGAAAAACCCATATTCATTTTCTTAACTCAATAATCTATAAAATAGTTCCATCTGAACTTTACAATGACTTGTCTAAAAACGTAAAAAAATGTCTCCTACATGGGGTACATTCAATTATGACCGATTCGGAACTCCCCAACAGTGTAGTAACCTAATTGCGTTCTAAAAATAAAAGCCTGATCACAATGACCTATGAAAACACTGAATTTCAACTAAAACTCGGGTCACTGTCCTCAAATATCCAATGGTCAACTCTCCACTATATGACATACCATATACCAGTCCTCGAGCGCAACCTCAACAGGTTTTATTGTAAAATAAGAAGGACATTTAAAAAATTGATGCTTGATGTCAAGTGGATTTTATCTTAGAATACTAAGGATGATGTAACAATAGAGCATGACTATTTATTACTAGATGTACACTAAGATTCAATCAAAGGCGTGTACAACTCTATCTGATACATGTTCAACTAAAAATAGGCTAACTTTTTTTTAACCAGCACCTAATACCACGTCTCCTAATAATTCATTTACAAGTTTAAACATGGGTTATCCATCTCACAACTCCATGTTTATCCTCAATGTCTACTATAAAGAGATATTTATCATTTAACCAAAAATCTAGAAAATCATTCCCATGTATTATATTGAAAACATCGACCCTCTTCTCACACCAAAACTCCCATCTATTTAATATTGAATGGATCCATGTTAAACACATGATTACCTTTATTACCTGAATCATAATACAGTGATTCATCCATCAAAAGGAAAATAATACTGCACTACCTGACATGCTACTCCCATTAAGTTAGAATCTCCCTTATAACTCCTCTTCAAAATTATGAATCTCACTTATGCCTTGATTCTATCCATGACTACCCGTCACTCGAAAAAAATTCCATCATAAGAATCTACCGATTATTGGACTACATTTTCAACATCAGAAACACTACTCACTAATGATAGACACATAAATAGTCCTCTTAGTGGAAGATGGTCTTAAAAATCACGAACCCTAGGAACTTCATCAAAATACAAAAATATCAACACAACTATATAAAAAACCCAATAAGTAACCATGCATCCTTATCAGACAATCATATAACTATAATCACTATCCCAAAAGGTATTTAGTAACCTGGTCTAAACTCTCAAACATGTTTCTGTTGGTCAACACCCATATCGACTTACAAGGGACTGATTCAAATATATGGGTGACCAAGTGTTCCTCCTAGCCCTACAAATCTTGTCTCACAACTAGGACATAAATTTTTACCACTTATCCCAAAATATGAAACCTCTCTAAGGAAGAAAATGATAACATTGACCTACATGGGTCAAAACAATTAATAGGGCCTACAAGGGCCCAATCCTCTTGAAGCATCATCAAGATGAACTTCTTCCTGGAGGACATGATAATAACTTAGAAGTGATACTGAACTAACTCTCATAGAGAATCCATACATGTTAATACCTCCCTTGAAGTGTAGTTCATGACAAACATCCTAGTAACAATTAGTGTCATAATCAATTATCAAAAAAGATAATGGAAATGAGGGTTGGTTAAGTAGAATTACATTTCCAAAATATGTAGGAAAACACTACAAAGATTTTTACAATAATTTTTATTAACCATACCAATGAAGAAAACCATATGATGTGTTTAATACAAGTGCATATTTTTCATTATCCACCTAGAAGGGTCACTATACCTCCCATGGACAAGAAGTTATTCATCAACCTCAACATCAAAATGTATCAAAAATAGATCCACAAGATTAAGGTCATATAAAAATACATATTCATATAGGATCAAATGATTATAATGCCACAAAAAAATCTATATCAGAAAAAAATTTAGTTTTATGTTGAGAATTTAGAAAATTGGCTTCTATAGTGAGGAAAAGCACACACTATCAAACCTATAACATGTGAATCCTATGTTCCAAATATGATACACAGGACACCTCCTTCATTTTCCGAAAAGAGTCAAAATTAATCCTAGACCACTTTAAAATGGTAAAAGATCCATAAATCCATAATAAGCCCTAAAATCCATACAAAATGTTCTTCAATGAAGGATAAAATCATTTAAAACTATAACATCACAGATAAGAAAAACAATTCCATAACCCTACCAACCCAAACATCTTATGGGAACAAGCATTCTCAATACTCAAGTATGTTATACATCACATGTTCCAACACATTCCTAATAATCCTATCTACCATATTACAAATAGTAACTCTATAATAAATTACGCACCGATATAACTTTTTTACACCCTATAGCGACCCGAGCCTTTTACATATAACATTTCATGATATTGAACATAATTAATCATCAAAGTAAATTCCATTTATCATTAAGTCTGGTGTCTTGGAAGACTCGGTACATAAAACATAAAACATGGGGCTAAAAAACACTTCATTATTTAATCTCCATAATGATCTCATAAATTCCTTTGAGCCCTTACATCTACATAGGGTACCCTGGGGAACACATGAACAATGGGATGAGCTGAAAACCCTAGTAAGGTAAAGAACATAAGGATACAACTTAAGCACATGCGTTAGGAGGCATGACATTTTGATATCCAAAACATGGAACATATGAAATAATAAAATATAATCGGGGGATCATATAATCATGGAATCATATAAATTTGGAAGAATCATAAAACATTTCTTTAATACGGGTCAAAGCTAACTGCCAATTCGGTTTCCCATTTCATTATGGGTCAAGGCTTACCACCAATCCCATTTCACGTCGCATCTCATGAGACTTAAACTTACCCAATGCATTGGATCGCTATATGGGCACACCCATCTGAAAATTTTCATGAATATTATTCCACATAAATATTATTTCCACATAAATATTACTTCCACATAAATTATCATACATAATCAATTGTTTATAAACATAAGGATACCCTTGGAGAAAATTGGGTACCACAACCCTGACAAAACACATTACCAAAAAGTGTATCATGAAATTATCCATAAAAGAAATGGATTACAACATACATGGATGTTCAGAAGGTAATATAGGCATATAACATGGTATGTTGTTATAATTAGTAGTGATAACATATAATAAATGTATTTGAGAAACATTAGCATTAAAGATTTTTTTTTCCGTTTTAAGGAAAATGCTATAGAGATTTTTAAATATTAAAGAGGATATTATTTTAGATAAAACCATAAATGAACCAAGAAGGTTTTCATAATAAAAATACATATTTTATAAAGACAATGGTGTATTAAAATAGAGGATATAGTGCACTTGAAAATGGGTAAAAGTTCGGGAAGTTCCTTTAAAACGAGTGTGCTTATTGCGAAGTATCGAGGATGGATTCACTTAAAAGCATCTATATCCCCAAAAGATAATGAGAGATGGATCTTGGAACATGATTTTGGAGTATATAAACATAATTTAGAAGTTTTACACACAAATAAAAGACAACTAAATTTTAGTAAAAAGAAGGATAGGGCAACCCGAAGGAATACAGAAAGTTATGGTAGAATCCATTATGGTTTATCGTAATGGTATCAAGGGTAACTAAGAGGACTTTATGAGAGAGATAATGGCTTTATCATCACATATAAAACATTATAGAAGTATTGGGGAGGTGAATAAACATACCCTATAACATGGTATTACAAAAAAAGACATAGCATAGAGAACAATCTTGATTTAGAGTGAAAACGAGAGGATCCCTTACCTTAAATACGTTGGTGTTCTCCACATGTTATTAAAGGTCTGAATAAAAAAATTTAGGATTATTAATTAATACTTCCATAAAATATTTTATATTTAATTTATTTATTATAACCCTTTTAGTTCATTCAAAGCCTTTTTGATTAGTTATAAGGTTCAATTTCATGGTTCGGGATCGTTTGTTTACATGGCTTTAAAAGATCGATTCACATACATTCAAGTTTGGATTTTATGTAAGATGAAAGTGGTTGTACATAATTGAAGTTATATTCTTTAGTTAATATCCAAGAGATTACATGGTTTTAATTTTAATTATGTTACTTAGAGTGAAGTCGAATTATTATATATATAACCTTAGAGATAACTATTTTTGTTAATCGGTGGATTCGATAATAAAGAACATGTTGTTCATTATAACTTAATACCATTTTTATAATAGGATTACATAACCAAATATAAAATATATTACATATATAATAATCTGGTTCTACCATAACACAAATGGTTTCATGACCATAATTAAAGATAATAATAGAAATTGATAAACTGTTGTCCTTGAATGTGCTAAATTAGCACATCTCAAACGATGCTTTCATTTCTTTCAAAAAAAAGGGTGTGGAAAGGAGAGAAGATTATGAAATATACCATTATAATGAAAGAATTAAATTACATTTATGTTACTGGATTTGTCATACTATTATGGTGAAAGGGGGTGTGGAAAGAAAAAAAAATAAAGAGATCTTAAAAGAAATGATTGAATTGGAAAGAAGAATTTACTTCTTGAGACTTCCTCCTTTGAGAACCTTTTAAGGGGAGAGGTTTTGGTATTTTGAAGAGTCAAGGAGCTTTTGGACGTGGGATAGGATCTTGGGGAGAGATTTGGATAGAATAATGGAAAGGAACATGGCTTGAGATGAGTGAATAAAGAGGGAGTGAAGGGGATTTTTTATAGAGGAGGAGAGGAGGGATTTCATAATATTATAATCATTAATTTATTATTTCTTCACAAGGCAATGAATTGTAAGTATTACATGAACATGAATAGTAATTTTATCATGTGATCTCAAACCAAGTGGGCTTACATCATCAGAACATCATCAATGACTCAATAAATCCATTATTTAGCATTTATTGTAAATTATCGTATTTTACTATTCATAAAAAATTCATGTATTTCAGAAAAATCCAAAAAATTCACCATAACCTTTTTTTGACATGTAGAATCCAAAAATTAAGTCCTTTTTTCAAAAATACTTTTCTAAATATGACTATTTTAATACTTAATTAATATAATAATTTATTATCAAAACGAGTTTTAAAACATTCATTAACTTATTCTAAAATATAGGTTTATCGTACTTCCAACATGAATATTATTTTTATACTATCATAGGAGAGGTTACTATTCATTATGGTATATCACTATTCAAAAGGGTATGTTACTATTCATTAGGGTATTTTACTATTCACCAAAAAATATGTTTTTCTTATCAGACTCCAAATAACTTACTGATTACAACCGGTTATGCCAGATTTTCAAAATTCCAAACACAAAAGTGTTAAATATATGTTTAAAGGTCACTTAGCACTTATTAGTTAATTATGTTGTGTTTTAATGTGATTTTTTTAAAAAATTCTTAGAATGTAATTTCCATTGAAAAACATTGGGTCGTTAGATTTTCCCCCTTTTGAAATTTCACGCTTGAAATTTCATTTTACATTATAAGCCAGAAACAGGTGTGAGTACTTTTCCTTTATTTCTTCCTCCAGTTCCCATGTTTCATTTTCATACTTATGGTTTCTCCATAGTACCTTGACAATATGAGTAGTCTTGGTGCATAGAAATTTGTCTCTACGGTTCAAGATCTTCACTGGATGCTCCTCGTAAGAGAGATCATCATCCAACTGTACCACCTCTGAAGAGGGTACTTGTGAAGGGTCTGGTATGTACTTCTTTAGGAGGGATACATGGAAGACATCATGTTCTTTCGACATGGTAGGTGGACGTGCCAGTCGATACGACACAACTCCAACTTGATCAAGGATCTCGAAGGGGCCGATGTACCTGGGTCCTAACTTCCCTTTCTTCCCAAACTGCATGACCTTCTGCCAAGTGGATATGCGTAGAAATACCATATCTCCAACATTGAACTCAAGGTCTCATTGACGGTTATCTTCATAAATCTTCTTACGACTTTGGGCTGCCTTGATATGATGGTGAATGGTTTTCACCTTCTCCACATTTCCTTGACCATTTCAAGTCCTAGAAGCTTAAACTCAACAACTTCATCTCAATATTCCGGTGTTCTTCACCTTTTCCCATAAATGGCTTCATATGGTGCCATTCAGATGCTCGAGTTAAAACTATTGTTGTAGGAGAATTCAACTAGTGTAAGATGATGGTCCCATCCTCATTTGAATTTTATTGAAATTGCTCTCAACATGTCTCCCAATGTTTGATTAGTCCGCTCAGATTGTCCATCAGTTAGAGGATGATATGACATAATGAAGTTTAGTTCAGTGCTTAGAGCATGTTAGATACTTTTCCAGAAGTTCGAGGTGAACCTCAGATCATGATCAGATACAATAGATAGTGGTACTACTTGCAGCCTTACCACATCTTTGATGTAAATCCGTGCAAGTTTATCCAATGAGAAGTCCTCTCGAAACACGATAAAGTGAGATATCATCGTAAGATGATCCACAATGATTTATATAGAATTGTTTTCCCTAGATGTCTTTGGATGTCTAGTGACAATGTCCATGGTAGTGTTCTCCCACTTCCATGCTGGTATGGGTAGTAGTGGAATCATCCCCTTAGACTTTTGTCTCTCAGCCTTCACTTGCTGACATACAAGGAACTTTGATGTATATTTGGCCATCTCCCTTTTCATATTGTCCCATCCAAATATTTCTTGATGATCTCAATACATCTTGGTGCTCCCTGGGTAGATATAGATGGTCGAGCTATGTGCATCATTCAATAGATCCTTCTTTATCTTGGGATCAGATGGTACACATAATCATGTCCCAAATCGTAAAACTCCTTCCTCATCAAATTTGAAAACATAGGATTTCCCATTTTTAACATCTTCCACCATTATATGAATTTCCAAATCCTTTATTTGAAAATCCATTATTTTATCCAAGAGGGATGGTTGAGAAATAATTTGAGAAAGGATTGATGATGTTCCTCCCTTAATGATTCTCATGTCCATCATTTGAAAATCTAATAAAATCGGATCCTTTTCAATTCTCATCATTGATAAAATGCTTGATCCTTTCTTCTTGGAGCATCTTCCACCTTGTTTCCCTTACCAGGATGGTAGTGGATTGAGAATTCATAACCCTTGATGAGCTCTATCCATCTTCATGGACGCATATGAAGCTCCTTCTATGTGAATATATATTCACTACTGGAAATATGACCTTTCCCAACGCTTCTATACCAACGGTTTGTAAAAAGCGTTGGGAAATCCTACTTTGAGGCCACCTTTCCCAACGGTTTGGCTAAACTGTTGGGAAATCCCACATTGTGGCCACCTTTCCCAACAGTTTTGGGAAACCGTTGGGATAGGTATACCCTTTCGCAACGGTTTGGCCAAACCCTTGGGAAAAGTCCACTTTGTGGACATCTTTCCCAACGGTTTTCCAAAACTGTTGGGAAAGGTCCCCCACAAATCAACCTTGCCAAAAAATCAAAATCCAAAATCAAAATCTATACCAACGGTTGTCAAAGCCATTGGTATAGGCCTATACCAACGGTTTTGACAACTGTTGGTATATATCCTTTGATTTTTTATCATTTCTTCTTACCTAGAACATTGTATAAATAAAATTTTAAAATAATTATGAGAATACATATATATATTTTTATGTAATTATATTCACAAAATTCATGTTAGGTTAGTGGTTAAGTCATTGAATAATAAACTAGGGGTCCTGGGATCAAATCCCAGTGAATGTTTTTTTTGAAATACATTTACCAACGGTTCTATAACAGTTGCTATAGATTTGCATATTAATTTTACCAACGTTTTCCAAAACTTTTGGGATAGGTCTATACCAACAGTTTTGGGAAAACCGTTGGCACAGACCTATCCCAACGGCTTGGCAACGGTTCTCCAAACTGTTGGTATAGGCTATACCAATAGTTCCAAACCGTTGGTATAGGTTAGTTTTCCAGTAGTGATTTGAGATTCTTGTGGTCAGTATATATCTTACATTTTTCCTCATAGAGTTAATGCCTTCTGATTTTCAACACAAAGATCACAACCTCTTACTACAGATCATGCATAGGATAGTTTTTCTCATGGGTTTTCAACTGCCTTGGGGCATAAACTATCACTTTATCATTTTTTATTAGCACACAGCCTAAGCCTTTCTAAGAAGCCTCGCTATACACCAAAAATAGTACTCCACTTGAAGGGAGTGTGAGTACTGGCATAGTGATATGCCTCTTTTTCAAATCCTGGAAATAGTCTTCAAATTACTGTGTCCAGACAAACCTTACTCCCATCCGTGTTAGCTTAGTCATTGGGTTTGAAAATCATGAAAAGATCTTCACGAGTTTTCGATAATACCCACCTAGACCCAAAAAGCTATGGATCTATGTTACAGAAGTTGGCCTCAGCCACTCTTCAATTACATTCATCTTGGAAGTGTCTACAAATATCCATTTCTGGGTAATAAAATTCCCTATGAATGATAGTTCTTCCATCCAGACCTCACATTTACTGTACATTTCATACAACTTCTCCCTTCACAAAGTCTTTAACATAGTTTTAAAGTTCTCCTCATTTTCCTCCTTTCTCTTTGTGTATATCATAATATTATCAATAAATACCACCACAAATTTTTCAATGTAATCTCTAAAGAATCTATTAATTAAATCCATGAAAATTGTTGGAGAATTAGTGAGTCTGAAGGGCATCACTATGATCTTATAGTGTCCATAGCACGTTTGAAAGGAAATCTTGGGAATATATTCCTTCCTCACCTTTTGTGGGTGATATCCTGACGGAAGGTCCACCTTAGAGGAATAAATGTCCCAATGAAGCTGATCGAACAATTCATCTATCTATGGAAGGGGATACTTGTTCTTTATTGTGATTTTAAGGAGCTCACGATAATCAACGTAGAGGTGCATTGATCCATCCTTCTTCAGGATGAAGATGACTGGAACACCCCATGGTAAAGCATTCGGGCTTAGAAAACTTTTCTCTATATTCTCATGTAACTGTTTCATCATCTCTTCCGACTCTATGGTGGCCATTCTGTAAGGTGTCATTGAGATTGTCCGAGATCTAGGGATAAGTTCAATTGAGAACTCAACTTCTCGGTCAAGAGGAAGACTACGAAACTCTTTAGGGAATACATCTGTGTAATACCTCATGATGGACATGTCTTCAAGCATGATTCTATCCTTTGTACCAATCATTTGATCTCGATATGCTTGCTCAAAAGTAAGTAGTATCCAAACATGAGATGAAGATTCTAAAGTAGACTCATCTTCCCCTTTACACTTCTAAAGAATCAGAGGACGCTTCGTGATGTGAAATGTGATCTCCCTTTCCCGACAATTGATGTTGGCCTCGTACAAAGATAGCCAATCCATGCCCAAGATACTGTTGAGCTCCACTATAGGATGTATGACGTGATTTTCTGGGAGGTTCATTCCATAAACGTTAACTGGGGGAGAGTTATAAACCATGGATGCAATAATTTTCCCATTTTATGATCTCATAGAAAACATTTCCTCCAAATTTTGAGGTGGTGTATGAAGAGTTCTACTAAACTTCCAAGATATGAATGAATTTGTAGAAAAAAAAACAAATAGTACATTCACTATTCTTGAATGAATAACAAGGGTACCTATCACCACATCATTTTCCGGCTCCAACTCAGTAGTAGTGATAGCAAAAACCCTTCCTTGATGTCTTTAAGTTTGTTGCTGATTGCCTCCAATAACCCTCATCTTAGGGAAATTGTTCACATAATGCCCAAGATCATTGTAGTTGTAACACTGCATTGCAGGTAGAGTGTTGATCTGAACCTTCCTTTCTTCTTCAACATTATCAGGATTTTTCATTTCCCTTTGATAGTTCTCGTCTTGATGACAAAACTTTACAAATTTGAAGCAATTCTTTGTTCCCTTGAGATACTCACCAACATGCTTCTTCCCACAATTTTTACAAAGGGGAAAGTGAGGTTTCTTTCCAAAATATGATTTTTTTTATGAACCACCCTTGATAGTATCTATTTTCCCCTTCTTTTCACTAGGCCAATGAGACCAATGAGACTCTCTAATCTCCATTTTAACCTTGAGGGCACAACAAACAATCTCCTCATAACTGCCGAAGTCTCGAATCGCCAACACTTTTTGTAGAAATGGCCTTAGTCTGCTAAATATGCTATCCTTCTTGCTTTTAGTGTTCATGACAATGCAAGAGGCATACGTTGAAATACTTGAAAATTTCGCTTCTTACACCCTGATGGGCTCATCTGACTTCTTCTTGAGTCCAAGGAACTCTCTTTCCATCTTGAGATGAAGCATTCAAGGAAAATATTTGTTGAATAACATCCTCCTAAATTCCTCCCAATATATGGAATCAATTTCCTCTTTGGACTTTGTATTCTGGATCAGTGTCCACTACTGATCAACATCCCCATCAAAACGATAGACCGAAAGTACAACTTTCTCTTCATCCGAGCAATGGAGGAAAGAGAAAATCATTTCAATGGAGTTAATCCATTGTTCTGCAAGGAGGGGATCATAAGACCCGCTAAACATTGGAGGCCTTTTCCGCATGAAGGATTCTATGACAACATTCTCTTTCCTTGGAGGAGGAGGACATTCCACCTAATTCAAGTTATTATTCATAACATGAGCTAGCTGAGAAAGTACTTCCATGAAATTTTGAGAACCCGCTCCCATAACATCATACATATCATTAGGGTATTCATCAAATTTTCTATCACATTGTTTGTTGGGACGTGTTCTTCTATATCCTACCATTAACTAAAAAAAATAACGTATAATTAGAGATCTTCAATACTTAGCAATTGATCATTAAAAGTAAACTTTGAACATAAAATTATAAACTTATAAAGAAGAATTACTTCTGGACTTGTTATTCCTTAGGTATATATCCAGGTTATTGTTGATATATTTCTTAACTTATATTCTTATGGGATTATTTTTTCCCCTTAATAACGGTTTTTACTATGCTCATGAATATACCAAAGCATATCCCCCAGGAGTGTCTTAACCAAGATTGCAGCAATGCCCATTTTCATGCCCCAGTTCCCATTTGAGTCTTGATCAAAGAGTTGTTTTTGAGTTTTACCCCTAGATACATCTATGCCAGAGACGCCTCTACTTTCTCGTATCTAGAGAGGGATGTATTTTCTTGATAAACCACTTACTCAATACTCACCAAAATTCTAGAATGTTTTCTAATAAATATTCTCATCCTCAAGGTTCTCACTAAGGTGCTCTATTCCAAATCTCCAAAAACAACTAAAACAACCTATGATACCAACTACAATGACCTGAGCCTTCTACATATAACATTATATGATATTAAGAAAAATTAATCATCATAGTACAAGCTAAGGATCGTTAAGTCTAGTGTCATGGAAGACTAGGTACATAAAACATAAAACATGGGGCTAAGAAAAACTTCTTTATTTAATCTCTATAATGATCTCCTATCTTTATTTGATCCCTTACATGTGCATAGGGTACCCTGGGGAACACAAAAAAAAGGGATGAGCTGAAAATCCGAGTAAGGGAATGAACATATGGATACATCTTAAGAACATGAGTTAAGAGGCTTGACATATTGATATCCAAAACAAGGAACATATAAAATAATATCATATAATCATGGGATCATATAAACATGTAATCATATAAATATGGTAGATTCATAATAAATTTCTTTATTACAGGTCACGGATAACTGCCAATCATGTTTGCCATTTCATTACGGGTCAGGGCTGACCGCCAATCCCGTTTCACAACGCATGTCATGAGACTTAACCTTACCCAATGCATTGAATCGCTATCTGGGTGTACCCATCTCAACATTTACATGAATATTCTTTCGACATAAATAATCTTTCCACATAAATATTCTTTCTACATAAATAATGATACATAATCAACTGTTCATAAACATAAGGATACCCGTGGAGAGAATTTGGTACCACAACCCTGACATAAAGCATAACCAATGAGTGTATCATGAAAGTATCCATGAAATAATGGTATAAGAACATACATGGACGTTCATAAGGTAATATAGGCATACAACATGTTAGGTGGTAATAATTATAAGTGACAACATATAAGAAATGTATTTGATAAACTTTAGCATTAGAACATTTTTGTGCGGTTTTAAGGAAAATACTATAGAGATTTTAAAATAGTAAAGAGGATATTCTTTTATATAAAAGCATAAATGAACCAATAAAGTTTTAATAATAAAAATACTTATTTTATAAAGACAATGGTGTCTTAAAATAGATGATAGAGTGCAATTTAAATTGGGTAAAAGTTTGGGAAGTTCGTTTAAAACGAGTGTGCTTATTGGGAAGTATCGAGAAGGGATTCACTTAAAAGCATGTATATCATCGAAATTGAATTAGGGATGGATCTTGGAACATGATTTTGGAGAATAAAAACAGAATTTATAATTTTTCAAAAAAAATAAAAGACAAGTACATTTTGGTGAAAAGAAAGATAGAGCGAGCTGAAAGAATAAAGGCAGTTCGGGTTGAATCAATTACAGTTTATCATCAAGGTATTAGGTGTAACTAATAGGGCAGGATGAGAGAGAGATAAGGGGTTTATAATCACTTATAAAACATTAAGGAAGTATGGGGGAGTTGAAAAAACATACCCCATAACTGGGTATTACAAAAAAAATCATAGCATAGAGAACAATCTTGGTTACGAGTGAAAAGGAGAGGATCCCTTACCTTAAATCAGTTGGTGTTCTCCACTTTTTATTAATGACCAGAATAAATAAATTCAGGATTATTAATTAATAACGCAAGAACCTCTTCTATATGTAATTTATTTATTATAAACCTTTTTAGTTCATTCAAAGCCTTTTTGTTCAGTTATAAGGTTCAATTTCATTGTTCGGGCTTTCTTGTTTACTTGGCTTTAAAAGATAGGTTCACTTATATTCATGTTTGGATTATATGTAAGATGAAAGTAGTTTTACTGAATTTAAGTTATATTATTTAGTGATCAACCAGGAGATTACTTAGTTTAAATTTTAATTATGTTACTTAGAGTGAAGTCGATTTATTATATATATATATATATATAACAATAATGATAACCGTTTTTGTTAATCCGTGGATTTGATTTGAAAGAACATGTTTTGATTTATAACTTAATACCACTTGTAAAAAAGGATTACAGAACCAAAAATAGGATATATCACATATATAATAATCTGGTTCAACCATAACACAAATGGTTTCATGGAAAGAATTATTGATAATAATATAAATTGATAAACGGTTGTATTTGAGTGTGCTAAATTAGCACATCTGAAACAGTGCTTTCATTTCTTCCAAATAAAAGGGAGGGGAAAGGAGAGAAGATAATGAAATATACCATTAGCATGAAAAAACTAGAATAAATGTATGTTACTGGATTTATCATACTATTATGGTGAAAGGGTGTGAGGAAAGAAACAAAATGAAAGAGAACTTAAAAGAAATGAAGGAATTGGAAAGAGGAATTTACCTCTTCAGAATTCCTCCTTTGAGAACCTCTTAAAGGTAGAGGTTTTGGTATTTTGAAGAGTCTAGGAGATTTTGGATGTGGGGGAGGATCTTAGGGAGAGATTTGGATAGAATAATGGAAAGCCAAAAGGTTTGAGAAGAGTGAATAATGAGGGAGTGAAGGGGGGGTTTTATAGTGGATGAGAGGAGGGATTTCATAATATCATAAACATTAATTTATTATTTATTCACAAGAAAAGGAATAGTAAGTATTCCATGTCCTATAATAGTAATTTTATCATGTGATCCCAAACCATGTGGTCTTACATCAGCATAACATCATCAACAACTCAATAAATCCCTTATTCAGCATTAATTGTAAATGATCTTATTTTACTATTCATAAAAAATTTAAGTATTCCAGAAAAATCCAAAAAATTTACCCTAACTATATTTCAATGCATAGAATCCAAAAATGTAATCCATTTTTGAAAAATAAATTTCTAAATATGATTATTAAAATAATTATTTAAAATAATAGTTTATTATCAAAACCAATTTTAAAACATTCATTAACTTATTCTAAAATATAGGTATATCGTACTTCAAACTTGAATATTATTTTTATACTATCATAGGTGCGGTTTATATTTATTAGGGTATATCACTATTCATAAGTGTATGTTACTATTGATTAGATTAGGTTACTATTCACCAAAAATTATGTTTTTCTTGTCAGACTTCAAATAACATACTGATTACAACTGTGTATGCCGGATTTTCGAAATTCCAAACACCGAAGTGTCAAACATATGTTTAAAGGTCACATAGAACTTATTATTTCATTATGTTGTGTTTTCATGTGATTTTATGACTTAATTATGAGAAGGGAATTTCCATTTAAAAACATTGGTTCATTACAAAACCTCATTCAAATGACACTAAATTGGTGCACCTAGTTGGTTTGTTACGAAGCATCAAACACATATCTCAATACTCCACAGGATTTTGACTAGTAGTGAGGTCCTAGGTTGTTTCCATAGAGAGACTATAATCTCACTTTAGAGTAAAAAACCTCATAAATTACAATATAACACCCCTACATTAATTAACAGATTCCAGAAGTAGTAAATAAACTAAAATAGAACATTTTATTATAATAAAATAAATTGCATAAAATTTCGAAAAACTATTTCAATCATAAAACACTAGTCACCAACTGGGCTGACTATACATGAAATGGTGAATAAAATGGACAGAAATAGAATTAAAAGTCACTATTACTAGATTTGTGCAAGACCAAAAACTAGGTCGCCAATACACTATCGAACTACATCCACCCAAAAAAAAGATTCCATAGAAGCAACTCCCTCTACTCATGAAAGACTAAGCCGCATACCTATCCCTTATGGAACTATCCTCAACCTAAAAATTAGACATAAGGTCTACATGCACATTGTGGTTCACATAAGGGGGTGATAAAGAATCACATTAGGCCACCAAAATGATGAAATTTTAAAATGATGTGATAAGTGCATTATGAGAAAATATGATCAGCCTAACTAGGAAACAACTAAACAGATAAGTAAAATAACCTCAAGTAAAACAAAGTCAATTACAATTTTTGTGATCATGATTAACTAGACAATGTGATGTGTAGTTTTTTTTATTTATCTATGAATATATTTTTATATTTCCATACATTATCATATATAAATAAATTTTTTTCTGCATGAGTAAGGTGAAAGAAATAACATAAATCAACAACAGTCGATCCTCGATTCTATAAACCCCAATATCATGGAAAATCTAGAGAAGGGAACTGATTTAGATGTCATACCACTCATGATATGGACTATAAAGCCAATATCTAGGTCTGTAATCTGGATAAAAATTACCTACTTTGAACAATTATAGAAATTGCTATGAGAATGCTATGTTACAATAGGGGACACTCACTCAAATCAGAGGTTCATCTATAATATTCTCGAATAATTGCAACATTATTTTCTAGGGAATTAAATCTGGAAGACTTGTAAATGACCTAGATCTGGACACCATGCCACTCATATCATGTAAATCCAGTCCAATATCTAATCCCTTGGTCCTTACTTATAAGCGGTCATGACATTGCATCTCAAATAATATATAAGTGTCTTACCCTTATGATATACACAAGGAGAGATCATTGGTGAGACATCATTCCAACCACATGAGGTATCTAAATAGGGAGAGAATAGTCAATCCTATAATTCATTAGATAATAATTAGCCAAATATATACAATGATGTGAAATTCCTCGGAAAACACCATATTCTAGTAGTCGATTAGGGAGAGCGTAATCATCCATATCGATCAAGAGAGTGTAATCATCCACGAGATTAGTTAGTTGAAGGCGAGAATAACCATCCTTGTCACATGTCAAAAAGATGAGTGTGGAATCATCCTCTTCACATGGGAGATTGTAATCATACATGAGTATCATTACTTGGGATGTGAATCTTGTATATCATAATTTTAGGATAAAAAGACAGATCTCAAGAATCACTTGTACAGATCCCAATAATATAATTCTCATATATAAAAGCTCATAGCTAGGTCCCTTGTAGTACCTTTGGGAATGAAGATAACTTGAAAATAACATGAAAAAAATATGTATCCTATGAAATATGTCTGGGCATCACAAAGAGAAAAAATGATGCATAATGTTAGGCACATCTACCACCGACCAATATGAACCTCTATCTATCATAACTGCATTAGAAATAAACAATTGAGAGTATAAATAAATGAGTGAAGGTGGATGAACACTTCAACCCACCACTAATACCACGTCCTCTATGGATTATATGTTTGGTGTGGGTTCTAAGGGTACCACCACTAAAATCTCTTCTCAAACATGACGTACTATTATAGGGTTAGTCAAAAATCATATCACCCATTGGGCCCCTCAATTAAAAACAATGGAGAGGAACCCTACTCTAGATTCTCGAGGACCACACAAAAGTGAAGGCCTCCAACTCGAGATCCTTTTATGAGAATGTAAAGGATGAATCCAACATTGGAACCTTGTTAGTAAGAAAACTATGGCATCCTAAAAGTGATATTTAGAATGGTACAGAAGAAGGGGTGTCCTACTAATGACCCTCAAAATAATTGTATGAAGTTGAGGCATCCTACAAAGGATCTTCCAAAACACTACACAGGTGAAGGGAACTTATAAGGGATTACATAGGTCATCATGTAATAATGGAATCTCATAAGAGACCACTGGTAACAAAATGAAGATAGACACATACTACAGAGGATCTTCTTGGTTGAAATATAAGAAAATGTATCCTATAAGGGATCCTTATAAATTACTAACCTTATATCCTCTTAAGAAAGACGGTCACAACATGCAAGGGATACATCCTCAATGTAAAACATACAAATGCATTGTACATAAGAGATGTATCATGAATCATATTTTATCAAGTCTCACTCTTATGAGAAAAATTTTATTCAATTATTTGATGAAAACTCACTCTATTTAGATTTTATCCCCAAAAACCCCATTAGGAGTACTCAAATCACACAATGGGTTTCAAAATCATGATCTAGGTGTAATAATGCACAGCATGGATGCCTCTTATGGCCAATTATGAATCTAGGAAATAGAAATGGAATATACCCTCCAAAGTGTAGAAAATGAAGAGTACACAATATGTGTACCCTAGTAGGTGTCATGTACCCTCTTGTGCCCACAAGGGCTTGAAATCCAGTAGAACATGGTGTGTCAAATCCCATGTACATAGTTTGTTCATCATGTACATGGAATGTTCCCTACATGGGGTACCTCACCATGTACATTACCTGGATTGACCAGGTACTTATCCCAGTCATGTACCTCTACATGGTGTATAAACCACATCGGGTTAGGATATGTTTTTCATATGAACCTATGCCCCATACACATGATGCTTGGATGGGTACTCTACTACACAACCAAGTCCGAGCACATGGTTAGTTTACCCAATCCATACTGTGTAATTCATAAAAAACGATCATCCTTGAATAATAATAATACAAAGAGTACATTCCAAAAATACATGCCATGTTATCCGGATTTCAATAGGGGAAATCCCTTAAATATCTTAGAAGAACTATTTTCATCCAAAACAAAAAGAATCAACTCACAATGTGCCCTAAGAACTATCTAAAGGGGTTTAAATTCTTAAAACAAGTTATATATACATTTATTTATTGAATAAACATAAAAACATCCTACGTTTGGGTGGAATCTGCTGGATCTTCAGTCTTTTCCATGCTCCACGTCCATTACACATTGATCTGGCACATCCGGAGATTCAATGTGGTTCCTTTATATCCTTATCCCCATTTCTCTCTCTCTCCCTATCCATTTTCTCTCTCGATATCATGAGGAATGAAGATCCATTCGTGGTATACCTGAGAAGACATTAAATAAAAATAATAAAAATAGAAGAAAATAAAGAAATAGAGAAAAGGGGAAAAAAGAAAAAGGGGACATGACCCAGACCTGACGCCTAACATAATGTTATGTCCCAGCTAAGAAAAAATCCACATTATAGACTCAAGAAAAGAGAAAAAATTACAAAATGATTATTTTATCAAAATATTTTTTTTGGCTGAACTAGTAAAAATAAGTTAGTATTTAATTTATTATATAATATATATTAATTTTTTTGCTAAAATTCAAAACAGATCATAATTCCTCCAAACTTCTTCTCTAGTGTAATAAACCTATTCCCGGAGAAATTATGTGGTCAAAAAAATTATTCCAGATTCTATTTTAGGTTAAAATTCTCATTTTAACCTTACAATAATATGAATGTCAAAATTCATGTTTCTTTTAAAAATTTTAGTTCTAAAAAACACGAGTCCTTATATGAATAGAGTTACGTTTAGTTGGAAAGGTGAATGTGGGATAATTTAATGTAGCTAAAAAGATGGGTTTCAGCACACATGTACTTGTAATGTGGCATATTGGAGAATATTTTGTGATATTTATTTATTCATTTATGATGGTATTACGATGTTTCCTTATGGAAAATGATATTTTGATAGATTATCAATTACACCAATTAGAAATTTAGGTTCAAAATTACCTGTACATGATTTAGAGTTGGAAACAACAATTGTTTTATAAAATATGGATGAATTATATTTAAATTGAATGATGTGTTAAATATAATAATTATAAAATAATTAATTATATATTCTCATTTAAAGATTTGAATATTTTACACAGATGTTTGTTGGATTTGATTAAAAACTATGACTTATAAATACATTACCACCTTTAGAGTGTGAATGACGTAGTTGATGCCATGAGATTGGAAGGAAACTCCTGATTTTACATGATGAGTATGGAAAGGGATTCGTTATTTATGGGTATTCCGATAATGGATCTCAGAGTCATATGAAAAAGAAATAAATAATATTTTTTAGAAAATAAATTTACAACCATCTATCAATGAGAGGATTAATGTAACATAAAAGAAGGATGAGGAACTATAGAACATAGTGGGAAATGTTTCTAAGTACAGCCATGATTTTGACATAATTATAAGGATTAAAATTAGTTAATGCGACACATCAATAACATATATAATGAATGAGATATTGGATGAATATCTTAATTCTTCAATTTAAATTCATTCTAGAAGTGAGAATATGTTTTGAGATATGAAATAATAATTATAGAGGGACAACATGAAATGGTATTTGACATAGTATTTTTATTTATGCATCTTCATTCCGAAAGTTATGTCTAGGAGTTATAATTCTAAGGTGATCATAAAACCATTACCCATTCTAGAATGGGAATCAAAATACATTTCCATGTATTTTTTAGAAGACTCCACAAAAACCTAAATTGAATAATGCTATTTGGCCTATAGTTGATCACCCCATAAGATAGTAGACTTTTTTCATCATATAATATTTCTTTATTATTCATATTTAAGGATAAAAATTTATAAATATATATGTTTTCATAGGGTACCACATTTTATTGTATGTAATTGGGATTTCAGGTTAACTATGATGCTCAAGATAATTATTCAGTAGGATGTAGATATAATATGGAGATTCAGTACTAAGTATCATTATAAGATATATGGTTATTCTGAAAGGACCATTAAAACTCTAGAATACATTTTGAGATCATACTCTATATATTTTAAGGTTTTTTTGGATCAACACTTTGGTGGAATTTATTTACAATAATATCCTTCACATGAGAATACATATGACTACTTTGGAACACCCATATGGAAGGAAGTCTCAAACTCCAATGTGATTTGATGAATTATGAGAATTAAATATATTGAGACATAATATATATATGGAAATGAAAGATAAGTTTAGAGCTATTTAGTTTCACATTAAGGAAACTAAAAGTTGACAAAAATTTTATGATTACAATAATTGAAGTGATAATGAGTTTAACGTTTGATACATGGTATTACTATTAATATATCATTGAAATAAGGTTATGATAATTGTAAAAAATAGATATTTGAGAACAAGATGTATCATGACCTTCAAAATAATTGGTCTTATTGGGATGGTAGCTTATCTTTTGGAACTTCCACCAAATCAAGCTCATGTTCACCATATCTTCCATATATCTGTCATAAGGAAGTAAATACCAGATACTTGACATACAATAATCTCAAAGTACATATCTCTTAAAGAAGATAATTATTATGAGGAAAAACATTATTAATTAATCATCATTGTGATAAAGAAATATGAAATAATACCACTCATCTTTCCAAAGTGTTGTTGAAAAACCAACAATTTTTGGAAGCTACATGGGAACTTGTTGATGTGATGAGGTATAAGATTCCTCAGTTTCTTGCATAAATTTCAAGGAATATTGAGTGAAAAATTATTATAAATATAGGTGTATACTTTAAACCCCCTATTATTTATGAAAAATTTCTCATTGAATAAATTTAGCTACTCTAATTTTCTTCCACACACACAACACCATGTTTAAACAAACCATGTTACACTATTAAAATATGATTCTTATAGTTGGTAGTTGTTATGATGCCATTGTATTAGAGGGTATTAATTGGACTGTATAAATTATTAAAAAATTATTGTTTACACATCTATAAAATTAATAAATTGACTATAAGTTTGTTAGAAATGAAAATAAAACCAGTTTAAGGTAAAAGAGACGCTTTCTTGAAAAATAGTTTTTATTTATAGAATTTTATTTTACATTAATAAGTTAAATTAATATATATTTTTTATTTAATTTTAATAAAATAAAAAAAATATAAATTAAATTTTCTAATAATTATACAATAGTTTTTACTAGGAATTGAATATAATAAATCAAATTTCATTCCTGAGAATTTATTTTTCTAGATAATATTTACTGTTACATTTTTCATGAGTATTTTGAAATGAATTTCTATAACATATAGATATTGAATCACATAAAAAATTATCACATAATTTAATTCATTATAATTAATAAAATATAATAAGATTGAAATATAATTATATTTCATTATGAATTGAAACTATTATAAAAATTTTACCTCAGTAAAAGAAGTAAAACATAGTAAAAAATATGGGACAAGGCATCAAAATATATATATCATAGTTAAATAATTTATTTGAGAACATTATTTTGAAATTGGGAACCCATGATTGTCTTTTGTTTATAATAAGTTATATATTATTCAAATTAAATACTTTTTTGGTTCCTTTCATTTAATGGAATTGTAGCAATATTCCATTAACATTTTTCTGTCTACAATAGTCTAAATTTCTCCATTTTTGTAGTATTTAACAAATAAATTCATTGAAATATTATTTTTACTATATTTAGTTGTAAACTAATAATTATGTTTAAATTGGATATTTTTCTAAAAAATCATTTTTTTAATGAGTCTTCTAATATTAAAATTAAAATAAATTTCGTAAATAAGTATAAATTTTATTTAATAAAATGGATTAATTTTTTTTAATCCTAAAATAAAAATTTTATTATAATTATACCTATATTTTTGGTTATATAATTAAGTTATCATGTTGAAAACTTAATTTGTCACATTTAAGGTTAAAGAGTGTTTATTGTGTTTTATGTAGGAGATAAGGTGGAAAATGTATCCAAAATGCATCAATATTAAATCGGTGGTTATTATTTAAAAAATATGACATCTTTTGTTTTAATTGTGGGATTATTGGTTCGATATTATATGATAATATACATTTATACACACACACACAGATATATATATATATATATATATATATATATATATATTATTTAATCATTCATGTAATTTTAAGCGCATCATTTCCATCACTAATAAAAGTTAACCTACTATTATTCCTTATTCATAATATTTGAGCTATATGTCTTTGAAAAATCCTACCCTAATACCATCATAACTTTCTTATACACAACATATAGCTTCTTTTCTTCTCAAAAGATCATCCTTTCACAGATAATGGTGTAATCTAATTGGGTTTTTCTCAATAAATAGGTACAGATCTTAAATGAGTCCTCTCAAATTTATTTCCCCTTATACCTCCTCTAAATAGATTATATCCATTAAAAAAATACTTATTACAATATCATAAATATAATTAATTTTTATTATTATGATGTCCTAATGATTATCCACCTCCTTTTTGTCATATGATAAAGGAAAACATTGGTTGTGTGTTTGTGTGGGATACCACGTCCACGAAGCGTTGCATTTCTATTTTCATAACCACTTCACATTGATGATTATAATGGGTGATTTAATGAATACATATGAATTTTATTATGTTATTATTGTTATGAATATTATAATTATTATTCAATTTTCTTTCATTCCAACTAACAAAAAGTGGAAACATCACTCTTGTATAATTTTGAGCTGCCCTCTCCACGATGTGATTTAATTCATTTTAATTCACCAATTTATATAAATAGTTACTGTAGTTTATATAATGACTAAATATTTTAACATGAATTTATTAATATTATGGAGATTGTGGATACGTGAAAAATTTACAAGTATTAGTTTTTCCAAACCGAAACATGCATGAAAAATGAAGTAGTGATCAAATGGAACAATGATTTTAATAAAGAAATGTTAATAAATTAGTGATAAGATGTTATAGGTAAATAATATATGGATTGATATATTTATGTTTTGTTATCGAATAAATTTATAATAAATAATTTTTTATTATATATGAGGATCACATATTAATGAAGAAAGATGAGGCTTGAGGAAAGGGGTATATGTTATAATCTAATTTTTTCATGATTTTTTATGATAAATTTAAATTGAGTAAAATTATATGTATATGATCATTTAAGACCTATATATTTTATTCTAATATGGTTATTTATATATTATTTATGTATTAGTAATATTTTCCTATATTTTTTACTTAAAATTATTGATAAAATGTTTATAATGAAAATATGAAACTATTTCCTCTTTGGTTGATTAAATTTTTCATCCAAGAAAACTCTCATAATTTTTTTATAAAAGTTATTAACAAAAAATGGAATGAAATAAAATTTTAATTTTCAATACCTTTGAATTTATGTATGAAATTTTGAGAATGGATCATTCAAAATGTTTTTAAGAAAATCATTTTTGATTTTACACAAAAGTGTGAAAGGAATGTGTCAATTAACGTATAAAACAAGAAATGATTTTCCTTCCCCCATTTCCATTATTTTATTTAAAGGTTACCTTACAGGATTCTATATTTATTAATAGATTTTATAAATTTTTAATGAATGTTAGTTAACATGTTACCTAAGGAGGATTTTATTTTATTACGTTTTCAATGAAATGTTCAAATGATCTTTTTGGGAAATTCACATCTATGTAAAGATAGTTTAAGTATTTTTATTCTTCACTATGTATATGTTATCATGGCACCAAAATATTTATTTCATTGGATGGTTTATGATGATGATAATTTATCGTTTATTCATTGAAACACGTTTCTGTACCAATAATTTAGTTACATATGATGAAATCATTATGACAACTATTTATTTTCCATGTAATATACTATAATGAAATGAATAAATTTTTATAAAACCCATTAATTTTACATCAGTAATGATATGTTTAAATGTTGATGGATTTATTATTTTGGGAAATAGATATGTATGGTTTTCAATTTTTTATGGGTCTGACCACCCCGGTCATCCAATTAATTGTGTAAATACATATATATCATGAAATATTTATAGGAAAAGAGTTGATCTCTAAATAAACTATGGTAAATATAAAGGGGTACATGATCAACTATTATACAACAAAGAGTTTGAAACACAAGATCCACAATGTTGTGAGAAGCATGTGGTGACTCCAAATCTTCTATGATATGGGAAACAAGTGTTGATACCTAAACCAATATGATATGATGGTCTCAGTAGTTAACCATGACATATAGTAAAATTTATATGACTATGATTGTTCTAATATCTTATGAAATGTTTTTATGATTTCAATTTTAGCTCATGGATCATCATAAGTTTATGATGATCCCTCACTCTTATGATTTGTATGTTTTAAAATGATATTGTTTTATGCCACAAACCATGTTTATGATCTGTGATAGATTCGGTATGCAGTTTTCATGTTATGATGATGATATCATAACCATATGATTATCTTATTTGTGTTTATGATAATTTATGGATTTCTCCTATAATTACCATTATCGACCATCAGATTCCACCCTTTCATATAATTCATTTCACTAGGTAACGAAGTATGAGTTTAACAAGGTTTTTTTAAAGAAGGGAATAATGTGATAAAAAAATAACGCATAATGTTAAATATATTTCACGAAATATGTTTTTTATAGAGCTAGTTTCTATGTAAACTATTACATTTATGGATATTGGGTATATAATGTTATTTTATTTATTGAATATTCTTAATAAAGGATGTAATATTTATTTATGAAATTTTTGGATTTCATTACTTTGAGTGCTTGCTCGAATTTAATTGGGGTTTTAGCATAACTGAACATGAGGGAGGGGTATTCTTCTCAGTTTGGACTCGGCATGTTGACCACGAGTGTACAATTAATCTTATTTAGAAATAAAATTTGGGAATCATATTTTTTTATTTTTTTATTATGATCTATTGTTTTTTTAATGTTGTGACTGTAGGGTTGAAAAAATTGAAAATTGAATTTTTCTCAGATAGAACATTCTGGGGATTTGACCTGAAGAGTTTTTGATCTATTTATTTTATAATTTATACTAATTTAATTTAATCCTAAAGGTTTTATAATTTAATGTTTTAAAAACATTGACCAAATTATATCAATTTTTAAGTTATAGAGTTCAAATGAAAATTTGAACGATATTCTCAACCAAGGTAATGAGTATAAACATGAACTGATTAAGTAATTAAAATCAATATTGAGTGACCGTGACTGTCTATGTTTATCATTAAAAATGAGACTAGAGTTACATGGGTTTGAATAACCAAAAAAATTTGTATTTTGAATTACATGTCTTTTTATCTATGTAATTTCGAAGATGTTTTGTCACATGATCTACGAAAAATTTTATTCGATGAAAAAAATGATATTGGGTGACGCAAATCAGAGGTAGAAATATTTAAATTTGGTATTGTGGGATAATAACATTTATTTTAGAGAAAAATCTGACCATGTCGGAATATTGGGCCCATTATTGTATAATCATAGAGATATATAAAAGATGACCAATGACCATTTTCAAATGATGGGTTCTATTGTAATACTATTAAATGATTATGAGGTTATATAATCATTTATTCAAGGTAGATATATTCCCCAAGTGAAGTGTAAGTGGGTTTTATTTGTGTCACATGTTCATTTACCATATAAAATATAGTATAATTAGATAATATATTCTCAGAAACAATATTTTGTTTTTGAAAATTAATTTTTTTTACTATCAAAACACTTTTGAGGAAAAGTGAGAAACCATGAAATTAACATCACCACTTAGAAAAAAATACAGAAAACTCAAATCATGCATGTAATCGGATCCTCCCTAGTAGTTGCACTATATAGAAGCTTTCAACAAAGTATAACCCTTCCACAAACATTCATGTGTAGATGTGCATGAGCACAGAACTGATGGAAAAGCTATACCCTCTCATCGACCAAATCCGAAAGGCAAGCTTCGGTGAAGACTTCGTTCTTTGATCCCCATCTGGTGTGAATCCACATGTTGTGATGAGTGAAAACACTAGGATTTCAGCATCATAATCGACAAAACTAATCCTAACATAGGTACATCACGCACTTTAAAAAAAACTCCCAAGACCTTCTAACCAATGGGTATCAACATGAGGTATTGAGAATGAGGTTTTAATAAAATATTGTTGTTGAGCTTATGTTTTGAGATTCATTCATCAAAAAATATCTTGTGATGAAGTGAATCAATAGAAACATAGTATTGGAGAGTAATATGGATTTATAATATTATATGGTTTTATGGGAAACATGATGTGAATTATTAGACTAAATAATAATATAGGTTTCAATTATGGTGAATTTTTTGGAAAGGACCGAGATAACAAATTTGGCCATCAATCATTATCCATGGGAGATAGAAAGAAAGCCTTATTTAGTTATCGAATATGCTTGGTTTAATCAATGTACAAGGCTATTATAGGTGACCTAATGTTAATTGACGAGGGGAAGAAACATGATATGGTGGAGGAATTTTATTCACTATTTATATATATATATATATATATAATATCAAGGTATAAATAATTATCCTTCAATGACACGAATCAATACTCAAGTATTTTGAAATATGGGTATCTATACAATTCTAGACTGTTTATAGGGAATTCGTGAATGGAATGAAGGTGGAACCAGGTGAGAGGATTGGAATGATACTATAATTTTTGTATACTTATAAGATTACAGATTTGTGTGTCACTACATATCCTATATTAACTAGAATAAAGAAAAAATAGGTTCGAAATGGAATATGAATGACCATAAGGGACTTCTATGTTTATCGTACATAAACGTAAGTAGATTGTATGAATTAAAAATCTACTATCCTAATGTGGAGATCAAGTTTCATGTTGTTTATGTGACTTTTCATAAACACTATATACCATATTTTTTTTGATTTCATTTCGTAAGGACCCCATTTACAGTAGTTTATAGTCTTTTTACATGGATGTTATGTCACATATTTTAGAGTTTATGATAAAGACCAGAATTCATGTTATTTTAAGTATTACAATGAGAACTATATTCTGTAAATTTCATTGTTTTATGATGAAGCATATATGCCCGATAGTTTTAATTCTTAAGATAAAGAAAATATATTTGGAAGTGGAATTTCATAGGATAATAATATTATGTTATATTTTCCAAATAATTAATAAATATTATTTATATAATTAAATTTATAGTCTTAATATGATGAAACAATACAATGCATGTGACATCCCATTACCAACTTCCAGGTTATTCCCTTTTCCTTAATTATTCTACTCTTTAATTGGGTGCATCTTGCAACTCCTGATGATAAATATAATTTTTTATGGAAAATGACCCAACATTCGAGGATGTATATTGATTTGAATTAATGGAATCCATGTATAAATGTGTTTATGGATTTGGGGGGTTCTCCCTATGTTTTTAGGATTCCTGAGTTAGTTCTGGAGTTTTCTGTAGTACACTATGTGGTTAAGTGTTGGGTAAAGAGGATAAATGACATTTAATTGGTCCTCATTCACATGTCATGAAATGTGCATAGAAAATTAAAGGGGTACACACTATGTAATGTTTACATGACGTGTAATGACAAAATACTAGTTTCAATTAAAAATGTGACAAGTTTTTTTTGTGTGTTTTATTGTCATGGATTACACCACATGTAATGGGATTTCATACCACATAATTTTCAAGAGATTTTATTTTAGAGAACAATATTTGGTACGTTTCAGATCATTATCCCACATCTCTTTTCTCTCTCAACATAGATGGGTTCTCTAACAATTTTGGGGGTCCCTATTCAATTTGGATTGACTAGTTTGATGTCTGATCACCATGGAGGTTATTTCTAATCTCTTTTAGTGATTTGTACTTTATACTTCCTCATTTTCTTTATTGTAGTAGCGCCATGGTGTTGCATTATCATATCCATTGATCTGTAATGACGACTACACTTGTTTTATTGTGGATCCATTATGTAATTTTGTTCCGAGGGCTGTTTACATTATTGGTTATGGTGCAGTGGGTGTTCCTTCCTAAGGCATCTATAGTTTCATCTTTATATCGAACCCTTTGGTTCAATTATATCAATTATAATATGTGTATATTTATTATAGGGGCTTTGTTGTTGTTTTTTTCAATCTTCTTGTTGATGGGTCCTTCATATTCACGTCTGACCCAGAGATTTGAGTGAGGTGGTTCCATCTATATAATGTTTTGGTGAACTACATTTTTCTTGTTTTAATAATTGTTTATTTAAATGGAATGGCATGATATGACTGATTATTTTTTGTGTGGGGACTATATTTTTTATATAACATGTTCATCCAATGGTTTTTGTTAAATGGAAAGGGTTATTAATGAATTGTGAAAGAGTTTTATGATTTTTCTTTCAAATAATAAAATGATAAATGGTTTGATTAACTGGTTTGGAAAATAGAGAACATGTGAATCCTTGGGTACATAGTTGGAAGGTATAATAATAGGTATCTTCCACTATCGTGGGATATCCTCAAAGGTATTATCTATGATCTCTAGGTATGTTGTTCTAGGGACTTACTAGACCCATTAGGGGGTCCAATTTCAAGGGGTTTCCTCTACCCTATAGACCCAATGTATATATCTAGTGCATTGATGGGTACATGATTGTATATTTTAGGTATATGTGTGGAAGCTATCCGGACCTACTGTGATACCTAGCATGATGTTACATGTTCTTTTGATTTTTTCTTGCACTATTTTGTTTTACTATCATGGATTTGATATGATATGTGATACATGATTTATTTTGAAATGATATATCTGCTAAGATATTTTTTTAAGAAATGATTTGAAACTGACTTACCTACATTATTAGAAAATTTGGAAAAAGAGAAAAAGTAATCTTTTTACCTTTATTTTGATATAAAAATTTCTAAACGGTAATAATTCATTGTTCTATTAAATCTTGAGAATTATTGAATTATTATTATTTAGATATGATATAGAACAACTATGTGTGACCATACTAATCCTATTTTCCAAATCCCTTCATACCTTTTTGTTGTTACATGGTACTTGTTATGACTTTCAATATATGTAATAGAAAGGATACGAAGTGCAGTGGGGAGGTTTTCAATCAGATGGGATGGGTAGTTGTTGGTGAGATGGTGGAATTTTCCCTTACTATGACATGGAGAAGTTGGTTTTTCATGTTTTGTTGTTCTTTTTGATAAGAATTATACATAGATATTCTTTATAATATTAGTTTGTTTGGTTTCCATTGTTTACTCTTTGTAATGGAGTATATTTATCTTATGCTACTTCTCTCTATTATATATATATATTTATATATATATATATTCCATGTCTCTTAATACAATTAGGAGAAATCATTTCCAAAATTTTTTGTTCGATGCTCAGGTTCTATTCACTAGCCCATAGTTATTAGAAATTCCATTTATGTATGTGGAGTATTTTGTCAGGATTTAGTTTGATAGGGTATTCAGGCCTATTCATTACAGTTTTGTATCAGATGTGGTCTATCCTCATGAGTCATTTCCCTATGAATATTGTTAAATTAGAGATAGGACTATTGATACTGGAGGAGTATATTGATGTCAGTTCATGACCATCTCTTTCCTTGATGGGACTCAATTTACTAAGGGATATTGGGATGTGTGTCTCAAGTTTTAAGATCTTGATATTAATATTAGTTTCTGCGAATGGTTTTTCTAGTTTTAATTGAGATTATTATATTGTGTAATCATATTTTTTTGTCCACTAGTACGACTATAAGTCATTTTATACATGGTCCTCAGGAGGGTAAAGCTGATGCTCCACAAGGTTGTCCTCCAATGGATCAAAACATTATCAAAGCTATCCTGCGAGAAGTTTGTGATGTTGACTAGAATGTGACACAAGTTCAGAACAAAAATGTTAAGATGGAGTCATGAGCAGTATGAGAAAGGGATCAATCACTATAATTCTTGTATGAGAAGAAACCATCCTTTAATGGTATGAATGAACCTAAATAGGTGGAGTAAAATCTTGAATGATTGATTTTAAATTATTGTTCATGAAAAAAAATTAGAATATTAAGGTAAATTGTGCGGTTTTCTGACCTGTGGTCCCCAACAAGAGGTGGTGGGAATCCGTGGTATAGGCTGATGGGCATGTGGGATTAAATTAGAAGAGTTTCAAGAATCTATTTTTCCAATACTTTTATCTAGAGTCCCTAATTATAGTGAATTATATGTAGTTACTCTCTTTGTAAAAGGGAGATATTTTAGTGTCATCATGCACTAATTGGTTTGATGATCAAGTTTGTTTCATACCAGTGGTTCTAAAAAATGACCACTTGATGACTCCAATGTACCTACAGGGATTGCGACTAGATATTAGATCAAAAGTGTTCATGATAAAAAAATTTACCTATAAAAAGACATTGGGTTGATATATTATGGAAGATATGAACATGACATGAAATTATGAATATTCCTGCCCTTACCATTCACATATAGGTAGCTTCGATTGCGTGCAATAGAAAAAGAGGAAGTGGAAGCCTCGTCACTGGAGTGGTGTATGTGGTTCTTTGTATTATACATCTTTTTTCCTCTAGTTGTAGCTAGCGGTTCTCCTGAGAATATCTATTAGAGTGATAAGTTCAGAAACACACAATGTTCTTGCCCTTCACCTAGTAATATTTGTAACAGCTATTGGTATTATGGTCATCTGCAGGGTTTCCACTAGGCTATGTTTACTCCTTTATATGGTTAGGGATCGTCAGCTCCAAAGGACACATTGTTGGATTCAGATACTTGAAAGACTATAGGGATCCATCTATAGGCCTCAAGAGTGACTCTCCTTCATTCTTTAGATGAGTTTCCAGTGATAGTCGGCATGGATCCAGTAACAACAATAGGTACCAACTTTATTTAATACTAAGTAGTCATTTATTTATTTGATACCAGTTATTTTTACTCATTTATATCTGACAATTTTGTTGATATGCTTAACCATAAAATAGAACTCATGTCCTTTGTGTTGGAGTTAGAGGAATCTCTTTGAAAGAGGGAAGAGAAGGGGTTTCCGTTTCATTCTTGTTCAATTTCTATAGAACATACAAAGCTAGTATAGGGTTCTCTTATTATTCATCTGGGTCTTTTTGACATCATTATTGCGATGGATTGGATTATTTCTCATTGAGATAAGGTTGATTGATATCATCATTTCTTGTCTTCTATAGCTGAAGGGATCTCATAGTTGTTTTACAGAGAGTGGGATTTGAGGTTAGTTCAAGCATGACATTCCTCCCAAGATCTTAGGGTCTTGTTTTCTACTATTGTAGTAGAAACCAATGGTTTTTCTTCTTTTAATGGTATTCCCACAACTGTTTGGGATTTTCCTGAGACTTTCCCATATTATTTGTTTGGGATTCATCCCAAGAGTGAGGTAGTTCTTTCAATTTACCCGGTTCTAGTAATCCATCCAATATATATAGTTTCTTATCATATATAACAAGAAAAGATGAAAAATAACAATATTTCTTTGGTTGACTTGGGGGGGAGGGTTTTTTTCACCCTTGTGTTTATCATTAGGCATCACAAATGAAAATTTTCAAGAATGTAAGAGGTGTGATTTAGTTTTACGTAGACTACTAGATGTCAAAATGGTTAATAGATAAAAACAAGTATCATTATCCTAATTTGGATTATTTATTTGATCAGTTAAAGGGGTTAGAGTGGTTTTTGAAGATTGATCTTCGACCAGGTTATCATCATCTTAGATTTCAAAAGTGTGATATAATTAAGATGGATTTCATGAGTAGTTATGGAAACTAAAAAAATCATTTGATAATATTATTTTTGACTAACAATCCTATAGTTTTCATGGATTTTATGAATAGAATATTCCATTATAATCTCAAAACATTAATAGCAGTGTTGGTGGATTATATTTTGGTTCACTAAAGATCTATTGACGAGTACAAGAACTATCTACCTTTGATTTTGGAACACATATGGAGTCAAATTTTTAAGGGAATGCTTTCAAAATGTAACATCTAGATTTAATAAGTTAAATTCATGGATTACGTGATTTATGATTATGGATTATAAGTTTATCCAAAGAAGTTAAAAGTTGTCTTATTGTTTGAAGATCCACGATTTGTCTTCTATATTTAGAGCGTATATTTTCTTACATGATACGACTTATGATTTTCCTGGATTTTCTAAATTTTTAATCACCAATGACTGATCATAATTAGAAGTGGATGAAGTTATCATGGGATGGAAAATGTCATATTCTTTCAATGATATATACAAACATCTAACATCATCTGTAATTCTGATCTTAACTGAGTCTGATAACGGGTTTTTGGTTTTCTATGATTCTTCTAGCACTATATTTAATTGTGTGATCATTCTAGATGATCATTTGGTAGATTATGGATCTCATCTTCATCAACCACATTATAATAATTCCCCCACTCATTTTTAATATATTTAAATAGTTTTTTACACTCTTATGTTTTGGATACATTATCTTTTTATTAAAAGAATCACATGCTTTTATAAAAATAAAATTTTACACAATATATTTTCTCTGAAAGAATCAAATTTTCGATAGAGGCAGCGGGTGTAATAACTATAGATGTTTGATTTCAGTATCAATTATATCCTGGATTATGGAATGTAGTTACATACACTCTTAATAAGAATGTTTTATCTCAATGCATTTTAGAATTGCCCGAAGAGTGTAACCTTATTATAATTTTTTCTCAGTTGCATCTTGATGGTTATGAGGATGCTTTTGGTATGGTTCTGACTAGTGTTCAGTTACCGTCATCAATTATTTAGTTTTTCAATATAACCATTAGAAGGATGATGAGTTTAGAGTAATTTGAGGAACCATATATGGTGGATAGACCATTTTTTATTTGTCTCTCTCTTGGATGGTATTATTATTTTTTGGAATCCGTTTTTATCCCATTATTTATGAGAAGCTCAATTTTTTTCGAATTATCATAGGTCTCCATGGTCCATTCATTCAGGTGTATGAATATATATTATTATATGAGGTGTAGATTCTGGTGATTGGGTATGAAGTGTGACATTATTGATTATGTGTCCTCCAATTACACCTTCCAATAGATAAAATAAGAGAATATGAATCTTTCTTCCTTGATCCGAACTATTATAGTGCAATTTTTGGAAATGGGAATAGTTATCCATGTACATTGTTGTTTGGATAGGATGGAATCCATGAGAGAGGAATTCTATCTTGGTGGTGATTGATCTGTTGAAAAAGTGATCTCATTTCATTCTGATCAGGGACACCACTAAATGTGGTGATTTGGGTAAAATGTATGCTCATGAAGTGGTGTGGCTACATGGGGTTTCTTCTATATATTTTTCAAATAGAGATCCTATGTTTACTAATAGGTTCAAAATAATTCATTATGAGGTGATGTGGACCCATATCAAATTTTTTATAGCTTATCATCTAAATATTGATGGTTAGAAAAGGCACGTTCATCAAATTTTAAAGCATATGATTCATTCATATGCATTGGATTTGTGTGGATATGTGGATGTACATATAGGGATGATTTTGTTTTCGTACAACAACAATTATTAGTCTTTAATTAAACTGGATTCTATTCAGGTGATGTCTGAAAGGATTCGGGATATATGTTGGTATCTGGTTATAGTGTAAAGTTGAAAAAAATATCATGCAAAATGATGATGTAAAGCTATGAATTTTTCCAGAGGTGAATGGATTTTATTGATATATTCTAATTTTTTTGGTCACCGTCATCAAGGAACTTAGGTAATGTTTGATCCGAGATATGTGGGACCATTTATGTCCATTGGGTGGCTATGGAAGGTTTCCTATCTGTTGTCATTTCCAAATTAGTTGATGGTAATTCATGACCTTATCCACATATTCTAGATTAGGACATATCATCTTGATCCTTCTCATGTTCTTATATGGTATGTGATTGAGTTTGAGATAGATGACTCTATTGTTGAGTAGCTAGTTGAGGTCATTGATTCTCAAGTTAATGAATTTCATGGGATGTCGATTCTATTGGTCAGAGTGTTATGGTGACATTGATCAGATTCTAATGAGAATTGGGAGTATGATACATTGATGATGTATTAGTTTCTGTATATATTTATTGTAAATCATTCTTCTAGATGACGTTTGTAATAACCCGGACCTTGTTTCAGGTATGTTTTTCCTTTTCCTGGAGTTGTTAAGAAAATTAAATTTTATGGAAATTTTCAAAGTACACGCCGTGTACTTTCTGAGTACACGTCGTGTACTCTTCTTCGGCTCGAAGCCGTGTGTTTCCCGTTCCCGGGCCATACACACGGTGTGTAGGAGTGACATGGAGGCAAATTTCGGCGGAGTAAGTAAAAACCCACTACACACCATGTACATTAAAAATACACACCGTGTACTTTTCTTTTTTTCATTAAACGGACCGGGGTCGCACCTAACCCCTGATTTCATCTTCTTCCCCAGATTTCGTCTGCCCGAGAGCGACCGTATGGATGGATCTTCGATGAGCTCCCACCTCTTCGTCTATTCTTCGATTCGAGCATGGTCGATTGCGTTGGAATCGTAGCGGTGAGCTCTCCTTTCTTCTTTAGCCTTGTTCCATGATTCCTCTTCATTTTTATGTTATTGTAGGTTGATCGTTTTGTGCATTTTCTCATATCTACGTCATTCTAAGGGGAATCCGTCGTAGTCGTTCACATATATCAATCTCCTAGGATCAAGGTAGGTGTTTTGTGCCTTTCTGTAGGAAGTTGACGGATATTTTGTGCAAATTCCACCAATTCCTTTGAGCGTGGAATTGGGGGTTTCCTGTTTTGCCCTACTATTTTCCTGCTTTTCTTGATTGCTGTAGTAGAGGATTATGATTGTGAGTAGAGTAATTTATTTTGTGCTTAGGTTGCTTTTCCATGCCGGTTCTACCTATTTGGCATTTTTCCGATTTCCATTCCTAGTAGGATTGTGGACTATTTCCTTGTATTGATGTTGAGACTTAGATTTATATCCAAGTAGTTCTTGAGATTTATTTGGATGAGATACATGCGCTGAGTATGTTTAGTTTCACTCAGGATAGTGAGATCTTGGAGTAGTAGACCAAAGGGAGAATTGACGGAAGGGCTTCCCTAGAGTGTATTTTAATTACGATGCGAGACCACATGGGGAATTGACGTTGAGTGCTTCCTCAGAGAGTATGTAGTTCCTTGACGCGGGCCACAGGGTGAATAGATGTTGAGTGCTTCCCCAGAGAGCCTTTAGCACGATGCAAGACTCTAGGGGGAATTGACGGTGAATGCTTCCCCAGAGAGTCTATTATTTTCATAGCTAAAACAGAGGGGTGAGACTGTGTGTGCCTCCTAGAGGGTTGATAGTACATATATGTTTAACCATAGGGGTTAGGTTGTGAGAGCTACCCAAAGGGTTACCTGTTTTCTTCTTGTTGCTGGATGCTTACTTGTGTACCTTGTTTGTTAGTACTGTGGATTGTAGCTGCTTGTGCTTTCCTGTTTACTGGTTCTTGTTTTATTACTGCCATGTATTCATTGACTGTTAGGCACAAATATTTGGGTGATTGCCTACTGGGATCGTATCTCACACCCTGTTTAGGCCATGATTTGGGTTCCAAGAAGACTATGTTGTTGCATGTATAGATAAGGGAAAGTGCCCTTCTACTTCAGGTTCTTGATTGCACTGGAAATGGAGAGCATGGGACCGAGCCGGGGATTGCAATGCTGATGAGTTTATTTTGTTTTCCCTTACACTTTTTTTAGTTGTATTCCAGCACGTTTTTGTGTTTTCTGCATTCCATAGACATATGTACAATGTTTCATCATTATTGTTTTATATATTGCTTCTGCTGTTCAGCTCAGTTGTGGTATGCTGTTTATTGTTTCCACCGCTGTGTTTGGTTGTCCTTCTGCTGTATACCTTACCGAATGAGGACATAGTTTCCCCACCGACTCACCAAGTCCCTCACTGCTAGTTGGCAACCTCTGGAATTTTTGGAAACGCGGTTGAGTTCATGTGGTGAACCGGGTAGGGGGACCAGTGGAGGGGCTTTAGATTCGGGTCGTTAAAAAGTGCTATCAGAGGAATTATTATCTCTTACTTTACTGTTTAGAGACTTTAGCAAGTGATAGGATGAGCTTGGTACATGGTATTAAGCTGTGCTCGGGAGTATCTAACCCGTGTACAGAGAAAAGCCATACTACCTCGTTAATTGCAGTTCTGGTTTTGAGATTTTATGGTTGATCTTATTTCACCGAGAGTGATTCACATGGCTTGTGCTATTAATGTTTTGATATTTCGGTTCTATTTCTGTCGCAACTCGATGAGATGAGGGTATGCCATCTCATGAATCATATAGGCACTTGTAGAGATCACATGCCATGCATTCTTACCATGCCATCTAGGGTGCATTAGCGATTGCATGCTATTGTGATAGGCTTCCTGTAGATTAGGCATGCTGTTGTGATAGATGTTTGATAAAATCTCTGCTGTTATGTTAGAGATATATTCGATTTCCCTTGTATGTGACTATAGGAGATTCCATGCTTTGATTCTTAGGGAGTATGGGCCCTCATGAATCGGAATTTGGCACCACTTTGCCTTGTTTTTAGTGTTTCTTGGGTTCTATGCAGTTTCTGAGCTACTGCCCAGAAAAACCCAGAATACACGGCGTGTACTTTTTGGATACACGTTGTGTATTTTTCAGGGCGTGTTAGTGACCGTGTGAGCAGAACACGGTTTCATGGAAGTTACTTTAGGGACACACCATGTATGGTAGGTACACACCGTGTGGTAATGAGCCATGTACCCGGCCGTGTCACTAACAACACGGGCTGGGGAAGCTCGGGTATAACACGTCGTGTCAATAGGGAACACGCCGTGTAGTCCTGTCCAGGTTCCCGGCCATGTCACGAACAACATGGGATGGCGTTACCTTCTTTTCCACAAGTTGTGTTTGTATGGAACACGCCGTGTAGTCCTGTCCAGGTACCTGGCTGTGTCACGAACAACACGGGCTAGCGTTACCTTCTTTTCCACACGTCGTGTTTGTTCGGAACACATTGTGTAGTCTTGTTCAGGTACCTGGCTGTGTCACGAACAACACGGGATGGTGTCACCTTCACCTATACACGTCATGTTTTTTCAGAACACACTGTGTAAAGTTCAGCCGTGTAAACGGCCGTGTGTTTCACAACACGGGCCGCCGAAGCCTTGTCCACTAAACGCCGTGTCATTATGGAACACACCGTGTAGTCTCAGTTTAAGAAAACTGTGTGGGTTAATCATGTAAGGGACTCGATCAGGGGAATAGTTTTCAAGTACACGCCGTGTGTGGATGAAACACGCCCTGTAGTTTGAGGTTTACACGACTTGTAGGGCTGGAGTATACGCCCATGTCAGTGGCTTAACAAAACACATCGTGTAGTTTTTATACACGCTGTGTAGTTTTAATACACGCTGTATAGTCTTGATTTGTAAACTTGTGTGTTTTTCTTCCCCTATTCCCATTTTGTACTCTTGTGTTTCTGTCCTTGCATCTCTAATCTAAGGTGTGATTTTGATCTTTCATAGTTATGCCTCCTAGACATCCTCCGGTTGTACGTCTCTCGTCAGGTAGTGATCAGACGCCAGATAGAGCTAATCAGGGACTTCCTACCGATCCTCCAGTCGCGCCAGCCTTGGCACCGGCTGTCATACCAGTTGCAGGCGCTGACGCGTAGTTCAGGGAAGGTTTTATGAGGATGATTCAGACCTTCAAGGGCGCACCACCTCATGCCACGTCTATGGAAGATTTGACGCGGGGTTTTCAGCAGCCGCGTCCTCCCACATTCTCAAGAGAAGGAGTACCACAGGCTGCAGAGTCATGGATAGATGCCATGTTGACCATCTCTGAGCATCTGGAGACGCCTCCATAGAGGCGGGTCAATCTCGCTACCAACATGCTCTGAGACTCCTCCAAGAGGTGGTGGTACGTGATCTCACAGGAAGGTCATCAGCAGGTTATGTCTTGGGAGGAGTTTCAGTGCGTCTTCTATGACTACTTCTACCCGGAGACCCTGAGGGCCGACCGAGCCCAAGAGTTCAGGAGCCTAGAGTAGGGTACTATTTCTTTCATGGATTATTCCACTCGTTTCAGCAAGCTACAACACTTCACACCCCTCCGTGATGGGAGTGGGGTGTTCTTGGAAAGTATGTTCGAGGATGGTCTCGGGCGGGAGATCGCTCACAGGTGAACATCTTCCAGCTGACTTCCATCACAACTATCGTCAACCAGGTGTTGATTGCGGAGCGCAATCTAAGAGACTCCAGAGCTGTGAACTAGGGTGGTTTTGTTTCCAGAGCTATTTTTCCTCCAACTGACAGCAAGAAGCGCTTTAGGGAGTCTACGCATGGGGATTTGAGGAAGTGTGATGCATCATCAGGCAGCCAGGTGGTATGATATCATTGTGGTCGGTCAGGGCACATGAGGTTGCAGTTCGAGAGGGACCCCGTGGAGTGCCAATCTTGCGGCAAGATGGGTCACCTTAAATGTTTCTGTCAGGTTTTCTCGCCAGTAGCTGGTGACCGGGGTTCTTCCATGACTCCTAGTTCAGGAGCAACACCACCCTTTTGTCACCAGTTGGGGAACTGGAGTTCGTCCGGCCATTCGGGCCGAGGTGAAGGTCGAGGCCGTAGCAGTTAGCCACAAGTTCCTCAGCACCAGTAGGGAGGTTCAGCTCAGAGTGGTCAGCCAGGGGTGCCAGGCCGTGGTTCAGGACAGTCATTCACCGTGGAGTAGACTTATCAGGAGTAGGATCCTGACCCTTCTACTCTCCGAGGTACAATTTTTGTAGCCTTAGTTTTATCTTCATCTCTTTTCGATACTGGTTCTACACATAGATTTATCATTGTTGTTGTTGTGGAGAGCCTTGGACTCTTCATCTTTTCTTCTCCCGACTCGTTGACACTAGACACACCATTGGGGATGAGGACATCTATTGTACGATAGTGTAGAGAGTTCCCTCTCGAGGTTGCAGGGTATCGTTACTTATGGGATTTCTATGTTCTAGAGATGACAGACTATGATTTCATTCTTGGAATGGACTGGTTGGTTCCCTTCCAGGCAGTCATCGACTGTTATCGCCATAGGGTGTGTTTCTTTTCACCAGAGGGTGAATATTTTCTTCATCGAGGTGAATGGGATGTTCGAGCGGGTTGAGCATGACTCGAGCATCATGGGCTAGGAATGGTGACGTCTCAGATTTCTAGTCTTTATCTGGATGATCAGGGGACTTCGTAGCTAGACTTTCCTCCAGTGGTGGTTCTTTTCAGTGACGTCTTTCTAGAGGACTTTTCGTGTTTTCCTCCAGAGCGTGAGGTATATTTTTCTATTGAGCTCGTGCCCGGAGCAGCACCAGTGTCCATTCTTCCTTATAGGATATCTACACCTGAGTTGCAGGAGCTCATGAAGTAGTTAGAGGAGTTGCAGGCAAAGGGTTTCATCCAACCCAATACTTCACCTTGGGGTTCGCCTTTCCTGTTTGCGATCAAGGCAGACGGTACCCTTCAGCTTTGCATGGATTATCGGAAGCTGAACCAGTTGACGGTTGAGAACCGATATCCCTTGACGATGATCGAGGAACTCTTTTATCATCTTCGAGGAGACCAGGTGTTCTCGAAGATCGACTTGAGGTCCGGTTATCATCAGTTGCGTGTTAAACCTTCAGATATACCTCTGACAGCTTTTCGGAGCAGGTATGGTCGATATGAGTATACAGTCATGCCGTTCGGTCTAACGAACACACCTATAGTTTTCATGGCACTAATGAACCGAGTGTTCCATCCTTATTTAGACTCCTTCATCACGGTCTTCGTGGACAATATCTTGGTGTACTCTCACACTCGACACGACCATGCCACACATCTTGAGATCATTCTGAGCACACTGAGAGAGCATCATCTTTATGCTAAACTATCGAAGTGACACATTTGGATGGATCAGATTCACTTCTTGGGTCACGTCATCTCAGAGGCAGGAGTATCTGTGGACCCAGAGAAAGTGAGAGCTGTAGTCTCCTGGGAGCATCCGAATAACGTTTTTGAGGTGCAGAGTTTTATAGGGATGGCTGGATACTACAGATGGTTCATTCAGGACTTCTCACGCCTAGAAGCACCCTTGACAGCTCTGACCAAGAATGGGGTGAAGTACGTGTGGTCAGATTCATGTGAGTCAGCCTTTCGGGATCTGAAGGGTAGATTGACATCAGCACCGATACTAGTCTTGCAAGAGCCAGGAAAGAGCTACATTGTTTATTGTGATGCTTCAGGTATCAGGCTTGGATCTATGCTTATGTAGGGGGATGGATTCGTTGTGTATAGGTCTTTGAATTTGAGGCCACATGAGAGGAACTACCTAACATATGATCTGGAGTTGGCAACTATTGTTCATGCCTTACGCTGTTGGAGACACTATAGGATGGGAGAGAACTTTGTCGTCTTCACCGACCATAAGAGTCTAAAGTATATCTTCACTCAGCATGATCTGAATCTGAGACAGCGCAGGTGGGTTGAGTATCTTCAGTCTTTTGATTTCGAGCTTGCCTATACGCTGGTAAAGGGCAATGCGGTGGCAGATGCGTTGAGCAGGAGGACTCAGATTCAAGTAGTTCAGGAGGCCAGCAGTGAGTGGAAGCTTATTACTCTGTTCTCTAAGATGCATCTGGAGGTGCATGATAGATAGGGACAAAATTACCCATCTTCTGTAGCTGTTACCTCTACACTTCTTGATCGGGTACGGGTGAGTCAGCTATCAGACGTAGAAGGATTAGTCCTTCGGGAGAGTGTATCAGGAGAGGACCCTCTTCCTGGATGGACAGTGGGTGAGGATGGGATCTTGCATTTCCTGGGACGTGTATGGGTTCCAGTAGACATACGCGAGGAGCTGATGCGGGATTTTCATTCCTCAGTTTGGGAATTTCATCCTGGCATCACCAAGATGTATCGGGATCTTCATCGACAGTACTGGTGGCCAGGTATGAAGAAAGATGTTGCTGGTTTCGTCTTGCGGTGTTATACTTATCAGAAGGTGATGGTGGAGAACCAGCAACAAACATGCCTTTTACAACATTTACCCATTCTAGAGTGGAAGTGGAAAGATTTTGCGATGGACTTCGTGACCAGTTTTCCAAGGTCACCTCGAGGGAACGATGCTATTTGGGTTGTCGTTGACAGGCTCACGATGGTTGCTCAATTCTTGCTGACCAAGGAGACCTTCAATGTAGATGATCTGGGACGACTTTACATTAGAGAGATCGTTCATCTGCATGGAGTTCCATGCTCTATTGTTTCAGACAGGGACGTGCGCTTTACCTCTCGGTTCTGGCAGGGACATTAAAAGGCCTTGGGTACACATGTACTTTTGAGTACAGCATACCATCCCCAGACGGATGGCCAGTCCGAGCTCATGATCTAGGTGCTTGAGGATATTATCCGAGCTTATATCCTAGACTTTGGTAGTTCTTGGGAGAATCATATCCCTCTGGTGGAGTTCTCCTACAACAAAAGTTTCCAGGAGACCATTCGGATGGCACCTTATGAGGCTTTGTAGGGTAGGCCATGCCGATCACCCTTATGCTGGCTGGAGGCAAGAGAGGAAGCTTTGCTAGGACCTCGTCTTATTCAAGAGACATCAGAGTAGATAAAGCTGATTCAAAATAGGATGGAAACAACACAGTCTCGACAGAAGTCTTATGCTGATCAGCGGAGATGACATCTGGAGTTTGAGGTCGGAGATCAGGTTTTCCTGTGTGTCGCACCGAGGTTGGGACAAAAGATAATTTAGAGATAGGGTAAGCTTTCACCGCGGTACCTCGGGACATTTGAGGTCTTTGAGAGTGTGGGGCCGATCGCCTATCAGTTGTAGCTACCTCTGAGGTACCGGGACATGCACAACATCTTCCACATATCTCAGCTCCGATGTTACTTTTCAGACCCATCCCACATCTTTCAGCCTGAGGAAGTCGAGATTGAAGCGGATGCGTTATTCGAGAAGCATCCTATCCGGATTTTCGATCGCAGTACGAAGGTTTTCTGCGGGCAGTCTGTTCCTTTGGTACGAGTGCTATGGCAGCACGGGCGAGTACATGACAAAACTCTAGAGAGGGGGGCCGATGTACGATCGCAGTGGCCGGAGCTGTTTGGGGATTCTTTTTCTCCACCTTGATAGGTAAATTTGGGGACCAATTTTTTTAAGGGGGGAATTTTGTAAGAACCCAGACCTTCGTTCAGGTATGTTTTTCCTTTTCCAGGAGATTTTAAGAAAATTAAATTTTCTGGAAATTTTTGAAGTACACGCCGTGTACTTTTTGAGTACACGCCATGTACACTTCTCCGGCTTGATGCTGTGTGCTGGCCGTGCCCGGGCCACACACATGGTGTGTAGGGGTGACGTGGAGGCTGATTTCGGTGGAGTACGGAAAAACCCACTACACACCGTGTACTTTAAAAATACATGCTGTGTACTTTTATTTTTTTCATTAAACGGACCAGGGTCACGCCTAACCCTCGATTCCATGTTCTTCTCCAGATTTTGTCTGCCCGAGAGCAACTGTACGGACGGATCATCGACAAGCTCCCGCCTCTTCGTTCGTTCTTCGATTCTAGCACAGTCGATTGTGTAGGAATCGCAGCGGGGAGCTCTCTTTTATGCATTACCATTGTTTCATGATTCCTCCTCATTTTCACGTTATCGTAGGTTGAGCGTTTTGTGTGTTTTCTCGGATCTATGTCTTTATTAGGGGAATCTGTCATCGTTGTTCACGTATATCGATCTCCTAGGATAGAGGAAGGTGGTTTGTGCCTTTCTGTAGGAAGTTGATGGATATTTTGTGCAAATTCCACCAATTCCTTTGAACGGGGAATTTGGGGTTTCCTGTTTTTCCCTGCTGTTTTCCTACTTTTCTTGATTCTTGTAGTAGAGGTTTATGCTTGTTATTAGAGTAATTTATTTTGTGATCATGTTGCTTTTCCATGCTTGTTCTTCCTGTTTGGAGTTTTGCAAATTGCCATGCCTAGTTGTAGGATTGTGGAATGTTGCCTTGTATTGTTGTTGAGCCATAAATTGATAGCCATGTAGTTATTGAGGTTTAATTGGACGAGATACACACGCTGAGCATGTTTAGTTTCACTCAGGACTGTGAGAACCTAGAGTAGTATACCAAAGGGAGAATTGACGGAAGGGATTTTCCAGAGTGTCTTTTAATTACGATGCGAGACCATAGGGGGGGGGGGAATTAACGTTGAGTGCTTCCTCAAAGAGTCTGTAGTTCCTCGACGTGGGCCACATGGGGAATAGATGTCGAGTTCTTCCCCAGAGAGCCTTTAGCACGATACGAGACTATAGGGGGAATTGACGATGAGTGCTTCCCCAAAGAGCCTATTATATTCATAGTTGAACCAGAGGGGTGAGACTGTGTGTGCCTCCTAGAGGGTTGCTAGTACTTATAGGTTGAACCATAGGGGTTAGGCTATGATAGATACCCAGAGGGTTACCTGTTTTCTTCTTGTTGCTGGCTGCTTACTTTTGTACCTTGTTTTTTAGAACTGTGGATTGTAGCTACTTGTGCATTCCTGTTTACTACTTCTTGTTTTATTACTACCATGTATTCATTGACTGTTAGGCACAAATATTTTGGTGATTGCCTACTAGGATTGTATCTAACAACCTGTTTGGGCCATGCTTTGGGGCCTAAGAAGACTATGTTGTTGCAGTTATAGATAAGGGAAAGCGCCCTTCTACTTCAGGTTCTTGATTGCACTATAGCTGGAAAGCATGGGACCGAGCCGTGGCTCGCGATGCTGAGGAGTTTATTTTGTTTTCCCTTAAACTTGTTTCAGTTGTATTCTAGCACGTTTTTGTGTTTGCTGATTTCCATAGACATATGTACCATGTTACATCATTATTGTTTTATATATTTCTTCTCCTGTTCCGCTCAGTTGTGGTATGGTGTTTATTGTTTCCACTGCTGTGTTTTGTTGTTCTTCTGCTGTATACCTTACCGAATTAGGGCATAGTTTCCCCACTGACCCACCAAGGCCCTCACTGCTAGTCGGCATCCTCTAGCATTTGGGGAAACGCGGTTGAGGTCATCTGGCGAACCAGGTACGGGGCACCAGTGGAGGGGCTTCGGATTCGGGTCGCTACAAAGTGGTATCAGAGGAATTATTTTCTCTTACTTTACTATTTGTAGACTTTATCCAGGGATAGGATGAGCTCAGTAATTGGGATTAAGCTGTGCTCGGGAGTAGCTAACCCGTGTACAGGGAAAAGCCATACTACCTCGTTAATTGCAGTTCTGGTTTTGAGATTTTATGGTTGATCTGATTTCACCTCGAGTGATTCACATGACTTGTGCTATTATTGTTTTGATATTTCAGTTCTATTTCTGTCACAACTCGATGAGATGAGGGTATTCCATCTCATAAATCATATAGGCGCTTGTAGAGATCACATGCCATGCATTCTTACCATGCTATTTAGGGTGAATTAGCGATTGTGTGCTGTTGTGATAGACTTCGTGTAGATTATGAATGCTGTTGTGATAGATTCTTGATAGAATCTCTACTGTTATGTTAGAGAGCTATTCGTTTTCCCTTGAATGTGATAGTAGGAGATACCATGCTTTGATTCGCAGGGAGTATGGGCCCTCACGAATCGGAATTTGGCACCACTTTTCCTTGTTTTTATTGTTTCTGGGGTTTTGTGCAGTTTCGGAGCTACTGCCCAGAAAATCCCAGAATACACGGCATGTACTTTTTAGATACACGCCGTGTATTTTTGAGGTCGTGTCAGTGACCGTGTGAGCAGAACATGGTTTCGTGGAAGTAACATTAGGGACACACCGTGTATGGTTAGTACAAACCGTGTGGTAAGGAGCCGTGTACCCGGCCGTGTCACTAACAACATGGGTCGGGGAATCTCGGGTAGAACACGCTGTGTCCATAGGGAACACACCATGTAGTACTCTCCATGTACCCGGCCATGTCATGAACAACACGGGCTGGCGTTATGTAACACCCCGCGATTTTATGAAAAATATTCATTTTAATTTCATTAATGTCTTGTGTCATAGGCTACACCAAAAGGAGCTTTCACAACACACATCTTTGACCTGGCTTGAATTACACGTAATCGCGACCTTCCACGATAGCGTGTGTTGTACGCAACACCACGTTTCGCTAAACAACGATATGCTATTAAAATATTATTAAAACTAGCCGTTATGAATAGTAATAACCACTTTTTGAAATTTTGTAAATTTTATTTTTCAAAATGGGCTTCATTTTTGGATTCAGAATATCAAAATTAGCTTAGGGTGAAATTTTGGTGATTTTCGGATAACTTTCATATTTTGATGAATAGTGAAAATTACTAAATTTTAATTAAAAACAACTTTTTCAATCGAAATAATTAATAGTGATAAATTATTAATTTTAGTGGTTTTAAAGTATATTTAGAATATATTTTTACAATTTAATACAATGGTGGTCATTGGATGTAATTTCACATTTAAACCAGACCTAAACAAGTGTCAATCTTTTGATAGTTATTATCTCTTAAGAACACGCTATTTGTTTTGACGAAGGGAATTAATTTTTAAATTAATTAATGAAACTGATATGTTTTGAATTTGGTAAAATAGAAATCATTTTTGAGTTCATAATATCAAATATAGCTTAGGCCTAATTTTTAGTAATTTTCTGAAAACTTTCAATTTTTGATGAATAGTGAAACCACTAAGTGGTAGTTAAAAAAACTGAATTTTTCATAAAACTTAATTTTACCGCTTCTGTGAGTGGAATTTCAAAAATCCGAGAGACACGGTTGATGTCAGTAAGTAAAATGTGGTTCAATGAGATGAAAATAATTTTTGGTGAATAGTAACTTTTTACTTTTATTTACCACGGTTAAAAGTAAATAGGGTAATTAAGGGTAGAAATGATATTATTATTACCCTAACACTTGTCCTAATTCTATTGGACAAGTGTAATTATACCAAGAACAGACATAGGAATAAAATATGACCATTTAGGCCCACATGGATTAGATTAGGACATTTATTATTAATTTATTTAAAGAAGGGTTAAAAGAGTTAAAATCAAAGTTTATTTAATAAAAAAAATTTAATATAGGGTTATACATATGATAAATTCGACTATAAATATTAATTATAAACATAACAATATTTCCTACATAATGGTATTTTATTTGTAATTTTTAGACTTTATATAATATAATTTATTTATGACACAACGATGATGCAGTAATTATATTATTAATGAAATATTGACATAATTGATGTTATCAATACCCAAATAAATATAATTTGAGACTTTTTATGAATTAAACTAATTTTATAGGTTAATATGACATGTTAGTATTGATTTAATTAACTTTGTTAGAACTTATCATTCTGTTATGATTTTCACAAAAATCAATTACTAAATAGTGTCAAAATTGACATAAAACAGTTTTTAAAACAAATATTATATTATTAATTGTTATTTTATTCATAAAAATCTAAGGTTCGACCAAATGACTTATATAAGGTTATATATATTAATAATAAACAATTTGGGGTTCTTTTGGCTTCTTATAGTGTGTTTATTAACCTTATAGTGTAAGAACACAAGAAGACACGGTAAAAGTAAAATTATTTAACTTAATGTTAAATCTAAATGATAAGGTTAAAATAGGAACCTAAACTTGTCTAAATTCTATTGGATGAGAGGATTTCGACCCATCCCCACCTTAGACTAGAAATAAATCAATTTGGAGCTATTTAAAACCGAACTTGACTTTATAATAAAATAATATTTTTTGTTATTCCAAAGGTGCCCCTCTCCTCCCTTATAAAAGGGCACCTCCTCCCTCTCTTCCTCACACAACTATGAGCCTTCAAACTCGGAAAAACCCTGCCAAATTATCTTCTCCACTTCCCTAGAAACATCCTAGAGGTTCTGGTCTTCCTCAAAGACCAATTTTAGTGCCCTAAGAGGAGGTCTCAAAGATGCGCTTCAAAGAAGAGGTAATTTCCGTTACCGATTCCTTCACCTTTATTTCTTCTTCCACTTCTTCTTCTTTGGTTGTTTCATTATGAAGTAATAACATCAGTATCACTCATATACTGATATGTTATTATAAGTATGAAACAATCCTATTTCACAATCTTTCCATCCTACGGAAAACAAAATCACCGCAGGTGCGTACGTACGGAATACCGTCTCCACTCCGTGGTGAAATCTATTTTCCACCACCACCTTACTTGGATGGGTATAATGGTGTAAATAATAACTATATATTATTATTTTAAAGTGATATTGATTCTGAAATAGTATACATACACTCCAATACAGTCCCACGATCATGAGAACGATATCATCGCTCGTGCGTACGCACTGACTACCATCTCCACGACGTGATGAGATTTATTCTCCACTTTAACCATTCATGAATGATTATAAAGTATATATAATAAGTAATCATGAAATATATGACATAATAATGATACTGGATTTATGTGTATATATATTTATGTCATCTACTTAATTCCGTTCAACTCAATAAGGAAACGAAAACAGCGTTCATGCGTACGTACGACCTACCGTCTCCATGAACGGTGTATTTCCTTCCATTTACTGATTTATTATATATATGTATATTCTGAATATATATATAAATCATGTTTTATATTATGGAATTAATTAATCATGATCTAAGTAATCATATGAATAATTACAAGTCAAAACACGGACGATAAATGAAACAATTTTACCCAAAACGCTCTTTAACATGGAATTTACAAAAGAACGGGTAATATAAAGTCATAAGTGAACCATATATGATATCATAACGATGAATATGATTCTGTAATAAGTCAATGACATTATTTAAATCATTTTACAGGAGGTTCGGACACTTACGAAGCAAATCGGACCTAAGGTAAGGGAAATATCACAATCTCATTCTTATCCGATATTGTTTATACTTTAGTATTTACTGGGGTGTATTTTATCATCCACATCCATGTTTCCTCAATATGTAATATTATTTCCATCCACCTACAATTGTTTAAATCCAATTTTACCCTTCGGTGAGTTTTTAGTAAAGGATATGAAAGGAATCTTTTGTCGTTTTTCGTACGAGGTACTTTTTGACTTTTCCGACAAAAGTACGAAGAATGTTTTTTAAAACTTATACGGCATGAATGGATTTTAAAAAATTATTTTCAAGAAGCTTGATGTACAAGTTTTCAAGTTTATTTTTAATCAACTTCTTTTAGTTTATAATTGTACGACATGTTAAGAAAGGAAAAGTGTTTTTGAAGTAGAAAGGATATTTTCCTCAAAAATGGAGTTCAAGTGTTTTATCAAAATTATTTTCCATCTAAGATAATATAGGGTTCTGTTTCTATCCCTATTATTAAATTTATTTGATTATGTTGTGATGTAATAATTTTTTGAATTCCTTTATCTTATAGTAATTGTTTGATGATGTCACGATGTTTAAGATTCCCATTTTTATTACATGGGTTATGCAATGATGTATGATTTACGATTTTGTGGCACACATAAGAATGGTATCTTTATGAGATGGGTGGGACCTATATCTCCCTCAAATGCATTGGGTAAAGATTTTATATCTCATGAGATAGACATGGATGGAATGGTAGGTTATACCGGTTCAGTGAAACAGGACTGAAATGAGGGTGACTCGGTTCAGAATTGGACTTTGTCCACTAAGATAGTCTTGGCAATGAGTCTTGACTAACAAGAAATTATTCCCTTTGATTATGTGTGAATGCCACAAAGTTTCATGTTTTAAGTTATGATTATTGTGATTACATTTCACTTCCATGAGTTATCCCAGGTTGTGAAATTATGATCTCTTTTACAGGTTAAGATTTCCAAAAGTTATGTGCTTATGTATATGATGTGATTGATATTTCTTTTGTTTACCCTTACTGAGCATTTGAGCTCACCCTTTTATGTTTTCTTTTCCCCAGGATATAAAGAAAGATTTTAGGTATAAAAAAATGAAGATCTTTATGGGAGATGTTGAAGATCTTTCACCAGGATTAGAAGATTATATTCCGAGTTTCCAAAGACACTAAACTATTACGATCCTTGTGTGTGTGTTTTTGTTATGTACTAAGTATTCCGAAAATGTAATGCAATGTCAATGTACGTCAAGCTTCGGGTCTCTACAGTTGGTATCAGAGGAAAGGTTTAGTCAACCTTTGGAAACTAGGATGCGAGAACTTTAGTGAGATCCCTAGAGATATTTCTAAGGTATGTCTAGGGATGTCTCTAAGGTTAAGTATACGTATAGGTTATAGTCCTAGAATTGTGCTAACGATCATAGAATTTAACCTAAGATGTTAGATATTGAAGGTACTCCCCCTTTATTATGTTGTTTTCCCTAGCATGATTTTTTCCTCTCACACTATTCTTCTTGGGTTTTAGAAAATGGCTGGAAACAAGATGATTCACGATAACGGAGTATATGATGGACAATGGAATGGTATTATTCATGAGAAACCAAATGAAATGGGATTTGGAAGTCCAAACATCATTATTATGCCGAATCAGCAATCTCATAATATGATCAATAAAGTAAAATTTGGTAAGTTTCCTGACTCGGCTAATAAGAGAAAGATGGAGTTTCATGATGATCATAGAGGAAAGAAAGTTAAATTTCCCCTGTGTAAATCCTGTGGGAAGAGGCATCAAGGAGAATGTTTCAAAGGAACTCGAAGATGCTTTGGGTGTGGAAAAGAAGGACACAAAGCCAGTAAGTGCAAAAGAAAAGGTTCAGTTAACACCAGGGATGAGGATAATGGTATTGCTACGACATCAAAAATGGTTAAATGTTTTAAATGTGGAATGTATGGGCATTATGCAAACCAATTCCCTAAGGGAATGTCTCATGAAGAGAATTAGTATGGTCGTATGGGTAGTATTTATGTTGATGATGATGAAGAGACTACAAATGATATGTGAGATGAAAGAATTGTTGAAGCTCGGTCAATGGTTTAAGAATGTAGTGGAATGATGACATGTTTATCATGTGTAATGTTGTATATGTAATCTCATGGTACTATGGAATAAAGAGACATCTAAGGATTGTTACACTGCTGTCTTTCCTTGAGTTTTGAAAGTGTATGATTAATGGTACCAGTATCCATGAAAGGTTATTCAGATATTTTTGGAACGTAGATGATATACGCATAATGAATGGATAAGACGATAATGAGATGTTTGATTGTATTCATGAGCTCATGTTTGATATAAGGACTAAGTGATATCATGGTTTGAGTATATAGAATTTTGAGGATTTTGGTATGTGGAATGTGTTAACGTTTAACTGAATTCATGTTTTCAATAAGGTTCAATGGGTATTCAAGATAATACATGATTAAGGCCTTTCAATGTTTAGAATGTGACCAACAAGACATATCTTATGATATATGGGGATCAACGATGGTATTAAATCTCCGGTAATTGTTTTCACTATATTATGAGAGTGGACTGAAGTATTATGGATAAGCCTAAAGATTGGAATGGATTATGTTGGACATAAGTTAGTATTGTTTAAGGATAGAAGTTTTTCCGATATTATTGATGGGATGTTATAGTAATATAGTTTTAGAAAAAGGATAACCTGCTGGACGAGCGACAACCCATCGCGTCGGACAAGGCTGTGGGAATCGAACCCACAACCGAAGTGAGACTGGCCTTTATCGCCTACCACTGTCCTACAGGAAGTCCCTATTTAGTAGAAACTAGTTTTATTATATTAAGCAGTATGATATATGAATTATAAGTCCATTTTAGGAACCATATATGATTAATCTCACTATAAGATGACTTATATTTAATAACTTTTGCTAACCTTTTGTTTGAGACAGATGGAATGACCCGTCATTCTATCACATGATCTGCTAACACTTCACGAATAACAAATTGAACTTCATTTATTTAAGAGATGAAGTGGAAATTGATCAAGGCACAAACAATAGTGAGATTGTACCAAAATAAAGTAAGTATTTATTCTAATTCAAATTCTTCAACTTTAGGGAAACGATCTTGAAAACCAAAAATGTTGTCCTAGTGCTCTTATATATGATTAATCAGATGGTACCTTAGATCGTCACAAATTTATGGATTTTTGATTGTTGGTTTTTCCATAACCATGTTCTCTACCACTCTCCATCAGAACATGATGGTTAGATTTTTCTTCCATATCCATATTTTCACCTATGTGGAAACCCATTGATTAGTTTATTTGGGTAACCGTTACGTTTCATACTTTTGTTTTTAAATACTGGTTTTGGTATTCCTTTTTACGATGTGGGTTTCTATTAAAGAAACATTCTAATAGTAACCCATTTATAAACCCGACGAATTTCGAGGGTGAAATTCATTTTAAGGGGGGTAGAATGTAACACCCCGAGATTTTATGAAAAATATTCTTTTTAATTTCATTAATGTCTTGTGTTATACGCTACACCAAAATGAGATTTCACAACACACATCTCTAACCTGGCTTGAATTACACGCAATCGTGACCTTCCACGATAGCGTGTGTTGTACGCAACACCAAGTTTCACTAAACATCGATATGCTATTAAAATATTATTTAAACTAGCCGTTATGAATAGTAATAACCACTTTTTGAAATTTTGTAAATTTTATTTTTCAAAATGGGCTTCATTTTTGGATTCGGAATATCAAAATTAGCTTAGGGTGAAATTTTGGTGATTTTCGGATAACTTTCATATTTTGATGAATAGTGAAAATTACTAAATTTTAATTAAAAACAACTTTTTCAATCGAAATAATTAATAGTGATAAATTATTAATTTGAGTGGTTTTAAATTATATTTAGAATATATTTTTACAATTTCATACAATGTTGGTCATTGGATGTAATTTCACATATAAACCAGACATAAACAAGTGTCAATCTTTTGATAGTTATTATCTCTTAAGAACACGCTATTTGTTTTGACGAAGGGAATTAATTTTTAAATTAATTAATGCAACTGATATGTTTTGAATTTGGTAAAATAGAAATCATTTTTGAGTTCATAATATCAAATATAGCTTAGGCCTAATTTTTGGAATTTTTCTGAAAACATTCAATTTTTGATGAATAGTGAAACCACTAAGTGGTAGTTAAAAAAACTGAATTTTTCATAAAACATAATTTTACCGCTTCTGTAGTGGAATTTCAAAAATCCGAGAGATACGATTGATGTCAGTATGTAAAATGTGGTTCAATGAGATGAAAATAATTTTTGGTGAATAGTAACTTTTTACTTTTATTTACCATGGTTAAAAGTAAATAAGGTAATTAAGGGTAGAAATGATACTATTATTACCCTAAAACTTTCCCTAATTCGATTGGAAAAGTGTAATTAGACCAAAAACAAACTTAGGAATAAAATATGACCATTTAGGCCCACTTGGATTAGATTAGGACATTTATTATTAATTTATTTAAAGAAGGGTTAAAAGAGTTAAAATCAATGTTTATTTAATAAAATATTTTTAATATAGGGTTATACATAAGATAAATTCGAATATAAAAATTCATTAGAAAGATAAAAATATTTCCTACATAATTGTATTTTATTTGTAATTTTTAGACTTTATATAATATAATTTATTTATGACACAACGATGATGCAGTAATTATCTTATTAATGAAATATTGACATAATTGATGTTATAAATACCCAAATAAATATAATTTGAGACTTTTTATGAATTCCACTAATTTTCTAGGTTAATATGACATGTTAGTATTTCTTTAATTAACTTTGTTCGAACTTATCATTCTGTTATGAGTTTCACAAAAATCAATTAATAAATAGTGTCAAAATTGACGTAAAATTGTTTTTAAAACAAATATTATATTATTAATTGTCCTTTTATTACTAAATATCTAAGGTTCGGCCAAATGACTTATATAAGGTTATATATATTAATAATAAACAATTTGGTGTTAGTTTGGCTTCTTATAGTATGTTTATTAACCTTATTGTGTAAGAACACAAGAAGACACGGTAAAAGTAAAATTATTTAACTTAATGTTAAATCTAAATGATAAGGTTAAAATAGGAACCTAAACTTGTCTAAATTCTATTGGATGAGAGGATTTCGACCCATCCCCATATTAGCCTCTAAATAAATCAATTTGGAGCTATTTATAACTGAACATGACTTTATAATAAAATAATATTTTTAGTTATTCTAAAGGTGCCCCTCTCCTCCCTTATAAAAGGGAACCTGCTCCCTCTCTTCCTCACACAACTTTGAGCCTTCAAGCTCGGCCATCCCCTGCCAAATTCTCTTCTCCACTTCCCTAGAAACATCCTAGAGGTTCTGGTCTTCCTCAAAGACCAATTTTAGTTCCCTAAGAGGAGGTCTCAAAGAGGCGCTTCAAAGAAGAGGTAATTTCCTTTACCGATTCTTTCACCTTTATTTATTCTTCAACTTCTTCTTCTTAGGTTGTTTCATTATGAAGTAATAACATCAGTATCACTCATATACTGATATGTTATTATAAGTATGAAACAATCCTATTTCACCATCTTTCCATCCTACAGAAAACAAAATCACCGCACGTGCGTACGTACGGAATACCGTCTCCACGCCGTGGTGAAATCTATTTTCCACCACCACCTTACTTGGATGGGTATAATGGTGTAAATAATAACTATATATTATTATTTTAAAGTGATATTGATTCTTAAATAGTATACATACAATCCAATACAGTCCCATGATCATGATAACGATATCATCGCTCGTGCGTACGTACGGACTACCGTCTCCACGACGCGATGAGATTCATTCTCCACTATAACCATTCATGAATGATTATAAAGTATATATAATAAGTAATCATCAAATATATGACATAATAATGATAATTTATTTATGTGTTTTTATATGTATTTCATCTACTTAATTCCGTTCAACTCAATAAGGAAACGAAAACAGCGTTCATGCGTACGTACGACCTACCGTCTCCATGAACGGTGTATTTCTTTCAATTTACTGATTTATTATATATATGTATATTCTGAATATATATATATATATAAATCAGGTTTTATATTCTTGAATTAATTAATCATGATCTAAGTAATCATATGAATAATTACAAGTCAAAACACGGACGACAAATGAATCAATTTTACCCAAAATGCTCTTTAACATGGAATTTACAAAAGAACAGGTAATATAAAGTAATAAGTGAACCATATATGATATTATAACGATGCATATGATTCTGTAATAAGTCAATGACATTATTTAAATCATTATACAGAAGTTTCAGACACTTACGAAGCAAATCGGACCTATGGTAAGGGGAATATCACAATCTCATTCTTATCCGAGATTGTTTATACTTTAGTATTTACTGGGGTGTATTTTATCATCCAAATCCATGTTTCATCAATATGTAATATTATTTCCATCAACCTACAATTGTTTAAATCCAATTTTACCCTTCGTTGAGTTTTTAGTAAAGGATATTAAAGGAATCTTTTGTCGTTTTTCGTACGAGGTACTTTTTGACTTTTCTGACAAAAGTATGAAGAATTTTTTTTAAACTTATAAGGAATCAATGGATTTTTAAAACATTATTTCCAAGAAGCTTAATTTACAAGTTTTCAAGTTTATTTTTAATCAACTTCTTTTAGTTTATAATTGTACGACATGTTAAGAAAGGAAAAGTGTTTTTGAAGTAGAAAGGATATTTTCCTCAAAAATGGAGTTCAAGTGTTTTATCAAAGTTATTTTCCATCTAAGATAATATAGGGTTCTGTTTCTATCCCTATTATTACATTTATTTTATTATGTTGTGATGGAATTATTTTTATGAATTCCTTTATCTTATATGAATTGTTTGATGATGTCATGATGTTTAAGATTCCCATTTTTATTACATGGGCTATGCAATGATGTATGATTTACGATTTTGTGGCACACATAAGAATGGTATCTTTATGAGATGGGTGGGACATATATCTCCCTCCAATGCATTGGGTAAAGATTTTATATCTCATGAGATAGACATGGCTGGAATGGTAGGTTATACCGGTTCAGTAAAACAGGACTAAAACGAGGGTGACTCGGTTCAGAAAGGGACTTTGTCCACTAAGATAGTCTTGGAAATAAGTCTTGACTAACAAGAAATGATTCTCTTTGATTATGTGTGAATACCACAAAGTTTAATGTTTTAAGTTTTGATTATTGTGATTACATTTCACTGCCATGAGTTATCCCAGGTTATGAAATTATGATCTCTTTTATAGGTTATGATTTCCAAAAGTTATGTGCTTATGTATATGATGTGATTGATATTTCTTTTGTTTACCCTTACTGAGAATTTGAGCTCACCCTTTTATGTTTTCCTTTCCCCAGGATATAAAGAAAGATTTTAGGTATAAAAAAAGGAAGATCTTTATGGGATATGTTGAAGATCTTTCACCAGGATTAGAAGATTATATTCCGAGTTTCCAAAGACACTAAACTATTACGATCCTTGTGTGTCTGTTTTTGTTATGTACTAAGTATTCTGCAAATGTAATGTAATTTCAATGTACGTCAAGCTTCGGGTCTCTACACGTTACCTTCATTTCCACATGCCGTGTTTGTATGGAACACAGCGTGTAGTCATGTCCCGGTACCCGGTTGTGTCACAAAAAACACGGTTTGGCGTTACCTTCTTTTCCACACGCCCTTTTTGTTCGGAACACATTGTGTCGTCTTGTTCAGGTACCCGGCCATGTCACGAACAACACAGGATGGTGTCACCTTCACCTATACACGCCGTGTTTGTTTGAAACACGTTGTGTAAGGTTCAGTCATGTAAACGGCCATGTGTTTCACAACACGGGCCGCCGAAGCCTTGTCCACTACATTCTGTGTCATTGTGGAACACGCCGTGTAGTCTTAGTTTAAGAAAACTGTGTGGGTTAGCCGTGTAAGGAAATCGAGCAGGGGAATATTTTTCAAGTACACGTCGTGTGTGGATGCAACATGCCGTGTAGTTTGAGGTTTACACAACTTGTAGGGCTGGAGTATATGCCCATGTCAGTGGATTAAGAAAACATATTGTGTAGTTTTTATACACATTTTGTAGTTTTAATACACACCGTGTAGTCATGCTTTGTAAACTTGTGTGTTTTTCTTCCCCTTTTCCCGTTTTGTACTCTTGTTTTTTTGTCCTTGCTTCTCTAATCAAAGGTGCGCTTTTTATCTTTCAGAGCTATGCCTCCTAGACATCCTTCGGTCGTACATCTGTCGTCAGGTAGTGATCAGACGCCAGACATGGCTAATCAGGGACTTCTTTCCGATCCTCCAGTCGGGCCAGCCTTGGCACCAGCTGTCATACCAATTGTAGGCGCTGACGCACAGTTTAGGGAAGGTTTTATGAGGATGATGCAGACCTTCCAGGGAGAACCACCTCCTTTTATGTCTATGGAAGATTTGATGCGGGGTTTTCAGCAGCAGCATCCTCCCACGTTATCAGGAGAAGGAGGACCACATGCTGCAGAGTCATGGTTGGAAGCCATGTTGACCATCTTTGAGCATCTGGAGATGCCTCCAGAGAGGCGGGTCAAGCTCGCTACCTACATGCTCCGAGACTCCGCCAAGAGGTGGGGGGACATGATCTTACAGGCATGTCATCTGCAGGTTATGGCTTGGGAGGACTTTCAGCGTGTCTTCTAGGACTACTTCTACCCAGAGACCCTGAGGGCTGACCGAGCCCAAGAGTTCAGGAGCATAGAGCAGGGTACTCTTTCTGTCATGGAGTATTCTGCTCGTTTCACCGAGCTGTAGTACATCACACCCCTCCGGGATGGGAGTGGGGTGTTCTTGGAATGGAAGTTCGAGGATGGAATCAGGGGGGAGATCCGCTCACAGGTGAACATATTCTAGCTGACATCCATCACATCTATCGTCAACTAGGCGCTGATTGCGTAGCGCAATCTGAGAGACTCCGGAGCTGTGAACCAGGGAGGTTCTGTTTCCAGAGCTATTTTTCCTCTAGATGACAGCAAGAAGTGTCGTAGGGAGTCTATGCGTGGTGATATGAGGAAGCGTGATACATCATCAGGCAGCCAGGTGGTATGCTATTAGTGTGGCCAGTCAGGGCACATGAGGCCGCAGTGCCAGAGGGACCCCGTGAAGTGCCGATATAATGGCAAGATGGGTCAACTTCAATGTTTTGGTCAGGGTTTCTCACCAGCAGCTGGTGACTTGGGTTCTTCCATGACTCCTCATTCAGGAGCAGCACCACCAGTTTCTCACTAGTCGGGGAACTGGAGTTCGTCCGGCCATTCGGGCGAGGTGAAGGTCAAGGCCGTGGCGGTCAGTCACCAGTTCCTCAGCACCAGCAGGGAGGTTCAGCTCAAAGTGGTCAGCCAGGGGTGCCAGGCCATGGTGCAGGACTGGTGCTATGCATAGCTTTATCTATGTTGCTGTTATGGAGAGCCTTCTACTGTCCGAGGTATGATTTTAGTATCCTTAGTTCTATCTTCATCCCTTTTCAATACTGGTGCTATGCATAGCTTTATCTATGTTGCTGTTATGGAGAGCCTTGGACTCTTCATCTTTTCTTCTGCTGACTCGTTGACACTAGACACACCCTTGGGGATGAGGACATCTAGTGTACGCCAGTGTAGAGAGTTCCCTCTCGAGGTTGCAGGGTATAATTTCATATGGGATATCTATGTTCTAGAGATTATAGGCTATGGTGTCATTCTCGGAATGGACTGGTTGGTTCCCGTCCAGGCAGTCATCGACTGTTATCGCCATAGGGTGAGTTTCATTTCATGAGAGGTTGAATCTTTTCTTCATCGAGGTGAATGGGATGTTCTGGCGAGTCGAGCAGGACTCGAGAATCATGGGCTAGGAATGGTGACATCCTAGATTTCTAGTCTTTATCTGGATGATCAGGGAACTTCGTAGCTAGACTTTCCTCCAGTGGTGGATCGTTTCAGGGACATCTTTATAGAGGACTTTTCGGGTTTTCCTCCGGAGCGTGAGGTAGAATTTTCTATTGAGCTCATGCCCGGAGCAGCACCGGTGTCCATTCCTCCTTATAGGGTAGCTACACCTATGTTTCAAGAGCTCATGAAGTAGTTGGAGGAGTTACATGCAAAGGGTTTCATCCAACCCAATACTTCTCCTTGGAGTTCGCCTGTACTATTTGCGAAGAAGGAAGATGGTACCCTTCAGCTTTGCGTGGATTATCGGAAGCTGAACCAGTTGACGGTTAAGAACCGATATCCCTTGCTGAGGATCGATGACCCATTTGATCAGCTTCGAGGTGCCCAGGTGTTCTCGAAGATTGACGTGAGGTCTGGTTATCATCAGTTTCATGTTAGACCATTAGATATACCTCTGAATTCTTTCCAAAGTAGGTATGGTCTATACGAGTATACAGTCATGCCGTTCAGTCTCACGAAGGAACCTACAGTTTTCATGGCACTAATGAACCGAGTGTTCCATTCTTATTTGGACTCCTTCGTCATGGTCATTGTGGAAGATATATTGGGGTACTCTCACACTCAACACGACCATGCCACACATCTTTAGATCGTTCTGAGTACACTTAGAGAGTATCAGCTTTATGTTAAACTCTCAAATTGCCACTTTTGGATGGATCAGAATCACTTATTGGGTAACGTCATCTCAGAGGAAGGAGTATTTGTGGACCCAGAGAAAGTGAGAGCTTTAGTCTCCAGGGAGCAGCCGAAGAATGTTTTTGAGGTGAAGATTTTTCTAGGGCTGTCTGGATACTACAGATGCTTCATTCAGGACCTCTCACGCCTAGAAGCACCCTTGACAGGTCTGACCAAGAAGGGGGCGAAGTTCGTGTGGTCAGATTCTTGTGAATCAGCCTTTCAGGAGCTGAATGGAAGATTGATCTCAGAACCGATAGTAGTCTTTCCAGAGCTAGGCAAGGGCTACACTGTTTATTGTGATGCTTCAGGTATCGGGCTGGGAGCTGTGCTTATGAAGGGGGATGAAGTCGTTGCGTACAGGTCTCGGCATTTGAGGCAACATGAGAGGAACTACCCGACACATGATCTAGAGTTGGAAGCTATTGCTCATGTCTTACACTGTTGAAGACACTATTTGCTGGGAGAGTACTTTGTGGTCTTCACTAACCACAAGAGTCTAAAGTATATCTTCACTCAGCGTGATCTTAATCTGAGACAATGCTGGTGGGTTGAGTATCTTCAATATTTTTATTTCGATCTTTCCTATACGCTGGGAAAGGGAAACGCGGTGGCGATGCGTTGAGCAGGAGGACTCAGATTCAGGCAGTTCAGGATGCCAGGTGTGAGTACCATCCTATGAATCTGTTCTCTAAGATGCATCTGGAGGTGCACGATAGATAGGGACAAACTTACCTTTCTTCTGTAGCTGTTACCTCTACACTTCTTGATCAGGTACGGGTGAGGCAGCTATCAGACTCAGAAGGCTTAGTCCTGCAGGAGAGTGTATCAGGAGGGGACCCTCTTCCGGATGGATAGTGGGCAAGGATGAGAACATGCATTTCCAGGGACGCATATGGGTGCCAACAGACATACGCGAGGAGCTGATGCAGGATTTTCATTCCTCAGTTTGGGAAGTTCATCCTGGCGTCACCAAGATGTATCAGGATCTTCATCGCCAGTACTGGTGGCTAGGTATGAAGAAACATGTGGCTGGTTTCATCTTGCGGTGTTATACTTATCAGTAGGTGAAGGCGGATCACCAGCGACCAACATGCCTTTTATAGTAGTTACCCATTCTAGAGTGGAAGTGAAACGATGTTGCGATGGACTTCGTGACCGGGTTGCCAAGGTCACCTCGAGGGAACGATGCTATTTGGATTATTGTTGACAGGCTCACGAAGGTTGCTCACTTCTTGCCAATCAAGGATACCTTCAGTGTCGATGATCTGGGACGACTTTACAACAGAGAGATCGTTCGTCTGCATGGAGTTCCATGCTCTATTGTTTTAGATAGGGACATGCGCTTTACCTCTCGGTTCTGGCAGGGACTTTAGAAGGCCTTGGGTATACATGTACTTTTGAGTACAACATACCATCCCCAGACGGAAGGCCAGTCTGACCGCACGATCCATGTTCTTGAGGATATGCCCCGATCATGTATCCTAGAATTTTCCAGTTCTTGGGAGAATCATATCCCTATGGTGGAGTTCGCCGGCAACAACAGTTTCCTGGCGACCATTCAGATGGCACCTTACAAGGATTTGTAGGGTAGGCCATCCCGATCACCCTTATGATGGATGGAGGCAGGAGAGGCACGTTTTCCCGGACCTCGTCTTGTTGAGGAGACATTAGAGTAGATAGAGCTAATTCGATAGACGATGGCTACAACACAGTCTCAGCAGAAGTCTTATGCGGATCAGTAGAGACGACCTCTAGAGTTTGAGGTCGGAGATCAGGTTTTCCTGCGTGCCGTACCGAGGTTGGGACACAAGAGGATTTGGAGATAGGGTAAGCTTTCACCACGGTACGTCAGGCCGTTTGAGGTCTTGGAGAGAGTGGGGCCGGTCACCTATAAGTTGCAGCTACCTCAGAGGTACTGGGACATGCACAACGTCTTCTACATCTCTCATCTCCGACGTTACTTTTCAAACCCATCTCACATCATTCAGCATGAGGATGTTGAGCTTGTAGCAGATGCATTATTCGAGGATCATCATACCCGGATTGTCAATCGCAGTACAAAGGTTTTCCGTGGGTGGTCTATTCCTCTGGTACGAGTGCTATGGAAGCACGAGCGAGTACAGGACAAGACCTTGTAAAGGGATACTGATGTACGATCGCAGTGGCCGGAGCAATTCAGGGTTTCTTCTTCTCCCCCTCATTAGGGAAATTCGGGGAAGAATTTCTTTAAGGGGGGAAGTTTGTAAGAACCCAAACTTTCATTCATGTATGTTTTTCCTTTTCCTGGGGATTTTAGGAAAATAAAATTTTCTGGAAATTTTCGAAGTACACGCTGTGTACTTTCTGAGTACATGCCGTGTACTCTTCTCTGGCTCGAAGTCGATTGTTGGCCGTGACTGGGCCACCCACATGGTCTGTAGGGGTGACGTGGAGGCCGATTTCGGCGGAGTATGGAAAAAACCACTACATGCCATGTACTTTAAAAATACACTCCGCGTACTTTTATTTTTTTTCATTAAACGGACCAGGGTTGTGCCTAACCCCCGATTTCATCTTCTTCTCCAGATTTCGTCTGCCCGAGAGTGACTGTATGGACTGATCCTCGACAAGATCCCGCATCTTCATCTGTTATTCGATTCAAGCACGGTCGATTGTCTTGGAATCGCAACGGTGAGCTCTCCTTTCTACTTTATCCTTGTTCTGTGATTCCTCCTCATTTTCAAGTTATCGTAGGTTGAGCATTTTGTGTGTTTTCTCAGATCTAAATCATTATAAGGGAAATCCATCATCGTCGTTCACATATATCGATCTCCTTGGATCGAGGTAGGTGGTTTGTGCCTTTCTATAGGAAGTTGATGGATATTTTGTGCAAATTCCACCAATTCCTTTGAATGGGGAATTGGGGGTTTCCTGTTTTGCCCTGCTGTTTTCCTACATTTCTTGATTGCTGTAGTAGAGGTTTAGGCCTGTGATTAGAGTAATTTATTTTGTGCTCATGTTCCTTTTCCATGCTTGTTCTGCCTTTTTGTCGTTTTTCCGGTTGTCATGCCTAGTTGTAGGATTGTGAACTATTGACTTGTATTGATGTTGAGCTTTAGATTGATAGCCATGTTGTTCTTGAGGTTTACTTGGACGAGATACATGCACTGAGAATGTTTAGTTTCACTCAGGACTGTGAGAACCTAGGGTAGTATACCAAAGTGAGAATTGACAGAAGGGATTCTCCAGAGTGTCTTTTAATTACGATGCGAGACTACAGGGGGAATTGATGTTGAGTGATTCCTTAGAGAGTCTGTAGTTCCTCGACGTGGGCCACAGGGGGAATAGACGTTGAGTAATTCCCCAGAGAGCCTTTAGCACGATACGAGACTATAGGGGGAATTGACGGTGAGTGCTTCCCCAGAGATTATATTATTTTCATAGCTGAACAAGAGGGGTGAGACTGTTTGTGCCTCCTATAGGGTTCCTAGTACTTATAGGTTGAACCATTGGGGTTAGGCTGTGATAGCTACCCATAGGGTTACATGTTTTCTTCTTATTGCTGGCTGCTTACTTGTGTACCTTGTTTATTAGTACTGTGGATTGTAGCTGCTTGTGCTTTAATGTTTACTACTTCTTATTTTATTACTGCCATGTATTCATTGACTGTTAGGCACAAATATTTGGGTGATTTCCAACTGGGATCGTATCTCACACCATGTTTAGGCCATGCTTTGGGGCCCAAGTAGACTATGTTGTTGCAGGTATAGATAAGGCCAATCACCCTTCTACTTCAGGTTCTTGATTGCGCTAGATCTGGAGAACATGTGACCGAGCCGGGGCTCGCAATGATGAGGAGTTTATTTTTTTTCCCTTACAATTGTTTTAGTTGTATTCCAGCACGTTTTTGTGTTTTCTGCTTTCCATAGACATATGTACCATGTTGCGTCATTATTGTTTTATATATTTCTTCTTCTCTTCAGCTCAGTTGTGGTATGCTGTTTATTGTTTCCACCGTTGTGTTTGGTTGTTCTTCCGCTGTATACCTTACCGAATGAGGACATAGTTTCCCCACCGACTCACCAAGGCCCTCACTGCTAGTTGGAAGCCTTTGGAATTTGGGGAAACACAGTTTAGGTCATGTGGGGAACTTGGTACGGGGCACCAGTGGAGGGGCTCCAGATTCTGATCATTACAACTATTTTGGGACATAATGTCTTATTATTGCGATTATATAACATCATACTACCCGCTTATAATTAATTTACTTTTCCACAAATGTTTTCCACTTTAATTAGTCGTGTTTTGGGGCCCCTGAGGATCATGATAATTTGTTTGTGAAATTGGCCTATTATTTAGGTATGTATTTTTGTTTGAATTAATAGAATCTTGGTATAAATGTATTGATTTATTTGTTGATTCTCCTTGATATTGGAGGATACTCGAGTTGGTTCTACAGTTTTCTATTGTATGTTATGCGGTTAGATGACGTGTAAAGTGGTTACATGATTTGTACTTGGTCACCAGACACAATTCAACAAATGTGTACAAATAAGGAAAGGGTTACACACATTTTAATGTTAAAATTAACTATAATTCCAAAATATCTGTTTTAATTAAAAAGGCGGTGATGATTTTATATTATGTAATCACCATGGATTACAAGACGTGTAATGGGATTTCATGACTTGTTATTTTTATGCAAATAGATTTTATGGAAACATTCGTTTGGTGTTTCATTTCATTCTCCCACAACTATTTTTTCTCATTACCTATAAGGATTTTCCAATAATTTTGGTGGTCTTAGTTCAATCTAGAATGATATGTTCGACATTTGATCAATGAGGCAGTTGGTTATCATCTCTCCGTGTGAGTATTAATTTCTTTTTATTGATTATTTGATCATAGTTTCATCATGGAAATGTGTTATCAGATCCATTTACACTAATGATGATTCCTCTTATTTCCTTATTTACATGTTTTTTGATCTTGTTCTGAGTTCATTTCCTTTGTTGTTTGTGGTGCAACGGGTATACGTTCTTGATGTATGTATTATTACCTCTTCTATTCCAACACTTTGGTTAAATTATATCAATTATTAGATGTGTAGATTGATTCTAGGTCCTCTGTTGTCTTTTTTTTCATTCTTCTTATTGGTGGATACTTCATGGGAATGTGCATTCTTGATTTTTGAGGTTGGTGGATTCGACTCTAGCCTATGTTGGTGAAATACATTCTATTATATTTGAAAACCTGTTTAATTAAATGAAATTAAACGACTTGTTTTATCATTTTTTGTGTGTCGAACTGGGTTTTTTGAAATTTCTGTTTGCCATGATTTTGGGTAAAGGAAAAGGGTTTTTCAATGAATTATGGAATTTTTTTATTAAATAGTTTTCAAATAATGAAATGATAACTGGTTTAAAAAATTATATTGGAAAATAGATAACTTGGAATGTCATGGGTACATAGGTGGAAGGTATTGTAATTATTCTCATCCAATATTAGAGGATTATTTCATATGGATTATCTCTGTTATCTAGGACTATTGTTTGAGGGACTTGTTAGAACTGTTAGAGGGATCAATTTTTAGGGTGTTCATATACACTGTATAATTGATTCATATCTTTTGTTTCTTGATGCATACACGATTTCTAATGTTTGGTACTAGTTTCCCAGCCATCTTAACCTAGTGTTATCCCCAGCATGATGTTACCTATCATTATTATTTTTGCTGGTACTATTTTTTTTACATCTTTGGATTTGATACGATTTGTGATGCATGATTTGTTTTGAGATTATTTATCTTCTATGATATTTTGTTATGAAGTTATTTGAAACTGATTTACCTAGTCTATTTGAAAATGCGTAAAAAATGTGAAATTAATCTATTAATTCGAGGATTTTGATATAAAAACTACTAAATTTTTATCCTATCTTGATTTCTTTAATGTAGAACATTAATGGATTGTTACACAACAATTTGATATGGAACACCTAGGTAAAACCCTAGTGACCATGTTATCTCCCAACCTATGTACCTCTTTGGTGGTGCATATGCCTGGTTATGACTATCGATGTAGGGAAAGGAAAGGTTCCATAGTGAGGCAGTGTGTCTTTCTGTCATCTGGGATGGGTAGCTTTTGTCAATATGGTGTGATTTTTTCCATTTTATCTCATATAGTTGTTGTGTTTTTCCTATTTTGGAAGTTATTAGTCATTGGACTTGTTCTTGGAGATTGTTTCTACTCTCAGGTTATTTGGTTTTCCCTGTATCCTTCCAGTTATTTTCTATATTTATCTTCCACTGTTTCTCTCCATTATATATATGTTTGATGTCTTTGCTTCATTTTTGGATAAATGATTCCCTATGTTTTGGTATGATTCGTAGGTTCTTGTTGCCAGCCCATAGGGACCAGGAATACCCTTCGGGTATGTGGTGCATCGAGTTGGGTATAGGTTTGATAGGGTATTTTTATTTCTTCATAAAAATATAGTTTAAATAACTATAAAAAGGGCATTATATCACTGATTTTATAGACTTCTGATAAGTTTTTTTGTCATTTAGTTTATAACCTTATATTGATGAATATATTTCATTTCATTTATATCTTATGACAATGAATTTTTAATCTAGTACATATTCAAGTGATTTATTTCTCATATAATCACGAATTTGTATATGGAATGATACTTTATCCATTTATTTTTGTTAAAGAGTATTCTCTATTAGAATAGAAATTACGTATAACACCATTACCCTCTCATTTTATTTCTTATTTTATAGGTTACCTACTGGGAATAATTAGTTTATTTAGGGTTATCCCTAACTCTCTTAGATGAAATAATTATCATTGGAATATACTATTAAATGATAAAGTCCTTATTTATTGGTGGATCATGAGGTTTTGGAGACCACAAAATCTATTATATTAACAATTTACAACATATTTTGTAGAATTTTAACTTTTAGCCTTTAGTTTTTTTGGCTTAAAAAGTTATATTGGGTGGTTTTAGTTGAGTCTAAATTCATAAGATGGCATCCATCATGTATAATAGGGAATATGGGGTCACCTATAAATGGGTATATATAGTGGTGAGATTAGACTCTTATATATTAATGAGTTTCTTTTTCCACACCATTATATCTTCACTAATCAAATTCTATAGGATATTTGATAATGTTTTTTTGAAATTTTTATTAGTCTATTAGAAACTATGTGATAACAAGAGTAGTGGTCGGAATAAATTTTGTGATTTACATTCAATAATTTAACTCATATAAATAAAAATTAATGCCATTATTTGTTAGGATAACACGATGGTCTATAAATTTATAAATTATATTTCAAATTATTAATATAATCATAGAATTTTTCATGATTTACTTGGATCATAATCCTTCACCCCATCTATAGAATAATATTTTCACATTTAGAATAGATTTTCATTACCAAGCCATCACAGAAGAGTATAATCCCTTGACATCTAAACCCCGTTTAGAAAATATACTAGATTTTTTTTGTAGCATGAATTAATTACAGTAGTTTATTTATAAAGATAATGTGAATTTATCCTGCATGAATATTCTTAATGATTTTTCATAGTATTATATTTTTGACATAAAAATGTATATAAGACTTTTTTCCTGGTCAATGAATTTCAATAACATCTAATAAAAATAATATGCACACTCATGGAATTATTATATGAACATGAGTTCCTCTCTTTTTTAGTTTATATAAATATGAACCCATTAAACCATTTCATGTATTACAAATTCAATGAATTTGGGGCCTCTCATAGGATTGATTTTTTTTATTCTACATTGTATATGTTACCTTTCTGATTGATCCAATAAAATATCCCTATAATAAATACAATCAACTATCAGGGGTATCCAGTTATTTTTTTGAGTATAATGTAAGATAATATTTTATTTTAGGTGCATCAGTAGTTATTTTATCCACTCCATTTAAATCATTTTTGGAGAATAGAGATAATAAACATTGATCTTCCATAAGGATAATCATCTTCCTATGATCTACGTAGGTGAGGTGAGTGTCTAAGTTACATAATTAGTCTCCAAGAGCATTATAAAACCATGGTATCTAAAGAGATATTGATTCCATGGGAAATATCACCATAAAAACTTGATTATGATCGAGTAATGACACAAAATATTCCATAATGGAATATACTGCATTAATTTTACTAATGATCAACTCCGAATATCGTTGGATATTGAGATGGGTAATTATGATTTATGAGAAATTTTATAATCCATTTAATAAATATTAATACTATACTACATTATTTTTTTAACCTTATAAATGGAGGATTAAATATTTTAATCATGAATTTTTATTAGATATAAATGCTATCCCTTTTCTATGGTTGTTAAATTATGAGTCCCCCATTCACTATCTATATCATCTTATAGAAGAACTATAAAAATGAATCACCCTTGTTTGAGAGGATTAATTTATGGATAAGACAAAATAATCAAATATTTCTATATATAGTAGTTATGAATTGGATATAATATCAGGGACTAAGATATATTTCGGAGTCTTCCCTTATGTATCATTCTATGAGACAAACTAAATTCCAAATTGCAATAATATAACGAGACATGATTCTTGATTCCCAATTAAAATTACATGTTTGGGAATATATTTTAATTTAATGATGTGGGAGACTATATGTATATCATGATGTTGTTGGTAGTGTCATTGGTTTTGTACCATAAAGACCATAGATGTATAATTATTCCTAATCATGTAATATATTCTCTATTTTTTGAGAATGGTATAAATTAGATAATATAAATTATTTTCATTCCATTCTTGTATTTTAGTGGAATGAAGGGTTCCTAGTGAAACTCCAATTACTCTACCTAGGGAACGGTAGGTTTTCCTTAGATAGAATTAAAATTATAGGTCTCAAGATTTATTGTTTTATGAGGCTAATTTCCTCCTATAAATCATCATCCTATTTTTTTGAATCACCTTTCATAATCGACTGCTTTAGGGGAAAGAAATTTTTAATTTTATTTACAATTCAACTCATTATATAAGTGAGGTGACTTTATAAATCCTTATTATACTAGAGGTTCTTAAGTTGGGTAAGATCAACGAAATTATATTTTCCTCATAGAGTTAAATTTAATTCTTCATTGGTGGAATATAATTCCAACAAATTTCTTATATGTGACAGAAAATGAATATTTTTGTGGATTCATATTTAGGTTGTATTGTTTTTTTTCCAATCAACACCACATTGATAATTGGAAAATGATCAAAATTCATGTTGTACATTTCTACCAAGTCTTCTACACAACATTCAACTATATTAATATATAGGAGAACAATGATATGATGTACAGTCGATTGATTGGTGGTCCAAAAATATTCATGTAAAAAGGAATAACCAAATAATTGTGCAGAAATTAGGGTTACCTAAAATATTGGGTTGAATTGTATCTAGGTTCAATCTAGATTAGATTATATATAGAGTATACAATTGTTATAAAGATGTATTTTAAACTCATTTTCATCGAATAAAAATTTCATGATCGATGTTGGGAAATAATATATCATACAATTGATGGTCATGGATGTCCATACAAACTCTAAATTTTCTTTTCCAATTATTGATGGTAATGATGTTAGCCAAACATTTAGGTAGTTAAACTACCCATTAAAATTATATTTGATAAAATTTTTAGCCTCAACCACAGTACTATGGGATGAACTCATTCTTTATATAAATTATTTAAAGATATGATTCATAAGTTGGAGGCTCATATGGCCTATCAAAACATTGATATCTATACCTAGGAGCAATGTATAAATCTAGTTGAATACATTATACTATGTGTTAGGAATGTGATGTATATCTCTTTTTCCAGAAGGTAAATTACTACGTTGATTAATATTAGATGTTTATCTCTATTATTTTCCAAATATAACTATATGAGATCTAGGAATTTGTATGTGTAACCTTCTTTAAATGTGGGTGGATCATTTCTAAGATTCACCTCAATGAGAATATTTATGGTACAATACTGATCATCCTCTTTATTCTTAAATGAAGGCCCTTACAATATGGTTTCTTTGTTATGGATATCATTATCTGTAAAAAAAATTCAAAATTTAATGAAGTGTCTTGATTTTTTATAGATTTTATGGAAGAATATAGATGTTATAATGCCTAATGTTTTGTTCCTATGGTAGTATCATATGAAATAAAAAATCTAGGTGATGTATATGGGTTTTTAATAATGATGGTGTTTTGGTAAGCATTCACTATATGAGGAACTACACACATTAGATAAGTAGACTGACATTTTCATATACCAAGAGTGATTGTATCTATAACCAAATATGATAATCCCATTTGATAGAGGATATTTTTTAAGAAGGTTCTCCATTTCTCTAGGAACATGTGGTGATTTCCCAAGTATATATTTTTTACCTTAATTTGATGAATGAGAAGTTGTAATCATTCATTTAAACATGTCAGTGGGTTAAAGGAGATTATTTCTACTCCATTACGATCATCCTCTTATTATATTTTTTATATATGGGGAAGATTTAACTCCCTCTTGTAATAACCAAAAAAAAATTAACTAGACTCACATTTTTTGAGTGGATATATTTCTCCACAAATAACTATTATGTTCCCCTTGATTGTAATGTACCAAACTCAGATGCCAATAAAAGTTTTCCCGAGCCCGATGGGTCACATGGGCTTAATAGAATCTTCCCAACCACCAGTGGTTTCTAACTAGTAGTGAGGGCCTAGGTGTGTCAATGGGGAAACTATACTCTCATAACTAGAGTGAAACACAACAGAACCTCAGTAACAAATAAATGGAATAATTATTTAATCATACAGATAATAAGGTAAATAGAGAATGAATAATATATAAAATTTCAAAAGACTTCTCTTATACAAAATGATGATAAATTTCATATTTCCATAAAAAATGCCCAAAATAGGAACACAAGGTAGATGCACAATTCATATAACAAAATTAAAAAAAGTCCACAATTATCCTAGTAGCACCACAAGCCCAATCTGTATCCCATGATCCCCTTCTCCCAGGGCTAATAATGATCTGGAAGTATGTAACTTCCCCGTACGAATTCTGAAAATCATATAGTCTATTTTTGTACTCAAGGTGGACCAAACAGAGTGTGAGATATAACCCCAGTATGAAACAAACCAAGGTCAAGTTCCAATCTGTCAGTGAATATATACAATAATAGTGTCTTAGAAAAATAAAAAAAGTAATGGATGTAATCAAAAGTAAACATCCTATATGTCTAGGTTCACATTTAATAATCAATTCTATTAATTAATTTCCTTTAAGAAGCATGTCTCTGAATTAATTTTCAAGCATGTGTCATGATAAAAATCTCATTTAACTATTCATTCCATTTTATTTATCAAGTCTCAAGACCTAAAAATAACCCCCATATCCCCTATAAGCAAATAAATCAATTGATTCCAAAATAATATATCCATAATGTTCATGTCAATAATGAATCCCAGATTGTGAATTATGTTATAAGACACATCATACAATTCATTTAATTATTATTTTAATTTATAACCTTTTCCTATAATTGGAATTCCAAATTGGAATCAATGTTTCACTCCTGGTAATATTAACTGACACCCTACAAGCCCATCCATAGAGAACCTCTCAATAACCTAGGTATCTCTCTATGTGTGGTATAATATCACTACCAATAAAGTCTATCATTGGACATCCACTAAGGGAGCCCCAAGTATCAGACATGGATAATATAGTCAATAATAATTGAGTTCATCCTTGATAATCCATTATAATTCCATGTTTCACTAGTCATATAATAGTCAAGCCTTTGAGTTAGTCTTTACTTGTCCTCATGGGAGTCCAAGTATCAACTGAGCTTAAGAAAAGTCCGAGCCAGTTGAGTCTATCCAAGGCATTCATCATTGAATCCATTTGCCTCAAAAGGTAGATAACATTTCAATCATTTCCATATCATTTAATATAATTCATTTCAAGATGTCAAGGTAAAAATGAAGAACATTACAATTAAAACATCACCCCAAGGGTGGCTAAAGATATGGTCTAAGCTTAAATGGATTGGATCACAATTAATCACACATGAAATATCATTATAACTCGAATCTAATTTATAAAAACATATAACGTGGCATAGAAATAATTTAATCACATGGGAAAAAGAATTATATCTAGAACTACATGCTAAACATTTATTAAATGAAATTTAATCCATTCAACTCACATGGTAATATCATTAAAAGACAACTTCATGCTTTCTCAAGTATTTAATTAGCACGGGGAAAGGGACACCTTCATATATATGTTCCTATCAATCCATTTACTTTACAAATGATATCATCATTGAATTCACATGACCATTTTTTAGAAATATTAATTTTTTTATCAACATTCCATGACATGGGGTAAACAGGCATATACTATGGTGTCTAAGAAAAAATATACCCATGTTGCCCCATTCATATATCAAAAACTCCCAATGGGGTGCTCTATATAATTACCGTTTCTCATACTATGAGCAAAAATAAACAATCTGATTTCAGTAAACATGTCATGCTGAGAAATTCTAGTATTCGATATCAATTCATGAAACACATGAGATTTGGTTCTGGAACAGTGAAAAATATAAGTGAATCTAATTAATGTGAAAGGTACCAAACAACCTACTTTAGGTTCTTTGTTTATATCTCATCTAGTATCAGCTCCCAATTCAGTGAATATTGGGAGAAAATAAAAGAGAGAATGAAGAACCTATTAATAGGGAAAATCTTCTTGCACCTAACTAGCAGATCAGATATCTAGAAGAATGGACAATTGCCAAAAAGGAATCAAGGTATTATAGTAATAGATCTACTAATATGTGTGACCTTTAATTTAGATATTGGGTGGATATGTTAGCTCAAATCATAGCTTAGATACCAAGGAGGGCTTAAAAAATAGTGAGGCTTCTATGCGAGAGATGAAGAATGATTTAAATTTAAATAGAGATTTCTTTTTATTGAAAAAACTAAAACATTCCCAAAATACAAGGGCTTCATTTTTAGGTTTACGGTTTGTCAAACTATGCACCAACTGTTCTGAAGTGGCTATTGGCACAGTGAACCTACATGGTTACCTCATATAATTTGACTAACCACGTAGTAACAATGCAAAAAACCATTGTCAAGATTGTAGACCTAGATAAACCTCTATTGAACCCAAATTCACATGTTTTTTTTTGAAACCATGAGCCCTATTCCTACAACATTCCCATGCCTTTAATGGTTTATTAGAAATTTAAGACTTCTCTACATGCTTTAAAATAACCACGTTTTAGGCATTTTTCATCCCAAAACTTAGGTTCTGGGCCTTTTACCTTCCCTTGACACCCATTTTTCCTTTATCAACTCAAAATACATTTATATTTGGTCATAGTGAAACATTTAAATTGAGAATTTATGGAAATAAAACGATCTATACCTTAAATAAGAACCTGGTTCTTACAAACCTCCCCTTTTAAAGCAATTCATCCCCGAATTTCCTTCTTAGGGGTGGTCAATCATGTCTAAGAATAACGTTGTCCACTTCAATTGTACATAATCCTCCCACTACTAGGTATCACCATATACATGGTCATGCTTCCATAACACCCATAGTAATGGAAGGGACCGTCCTTAGAGAACCTTCATGCAATGACTCACTCTACATATATAGTGTTCCTAAAAGGGAAAATCTACCTATAACTCAACATCCACTAGCTTAAAGGCAGGAGATATGTCAGAATAATGAAATCGCAACTGATAAACATGAAATATGTTGTGCATGGCTGAGTATATCTGAGGAAATTGCAACCGATTGGCTATTGGCCTGACTCCCTCCAAAATCTCAAAGGGCCCAACATATCATGGTGAAAGAATACCCTATCTCATCGTCCTATTGTCTCCCAAACATGGTGAAATAATACGGAAAACCTGATCCCGGACCTCAAACTCTAGATTTCATCAACAGTGATCAACTTATGATTTCTGAAGAGTCTTCACAGTTTTGATCTGCTACTGAATCATCCTCAGCTACTCTATGGTATCCTAAACAAGACGAGGTCCCAATATAGCTACATCTCTTGATTCTAACCAACACATGGGTGATTACCATGGACTACCTTACAAGGAATCACAAGGCTTCATCTGAAGAGTATCCTAAAATATATTATATTAGGTGAATTCAACAAGGGGAAAATACAACTCCCACGAGCCCCTAAAATCCCAGATACATGCTCGCAAAATTTCTTCAAGTAGATGAATGATATAATCTAACTAGAAATAGGTTTGAGGGTTCTATGAGGTGCTCATAAGAACATATGTATGTAATTACATATATATCCTTTTTCAGAACTATGAAGTAAATTGGTTTTCCAAATCTAAAATGATAGATTACAAAACCTATTGAAGTTGTACTATCTCACAGATATAAAAATATCCAATACCATCCACATTGGTGGTTTCCTTGATAGGTAAGAAATGTGAAAAATTCAAGAGACTTTCAACAAAAACCCAAACAAAATCTTTACCTTAGGGAGACCTTGATAAACATTTCAGGAAATGAATCAGAAACTTATTTAATTTCTACTCAGGATTGGATTGTAACTATAAATTTTTGGATGGTAATTGGTATTAAACCTTCAACTGATGAATGATGGACCATATCAGAAAAAAAAACCATATACATATCCTTTCATATCTGGCCACAAATATTGGTTATTTAAATCCCAATACATTTAGGTGATGTCAGGGTTCACTTCCCAAGTTGAATCAAGAAAATATCCTATTATATCCTCATATATGTCTTTTAAAACCCACACACAGTCAAGAAGATGAAAATTTTCATCACCTCATACTGTCCAACAAGGAGGAGGGTCCTCGGCTACCATACTCTCCCATTGGACTAGGCTGTCAGAGTCTGATAGTTGCCTCAACATCACTCTCTCCAGAAACATAGAGGTAACAAATAAGGATGATAGAAAAGTATTTCCTTGGCTCTCATGCAGTTCCAAATGAATCTCAAAGAACCAATATATAAGCTCACACTTTCTATTGGACTACTGCACCTCATATATATGATTCCACTTAGTTAGTGAATCAACCACTTCATTTCCTTTAATAGGCACGTCGAAAAGTTTTGAATCAAAAGAAAATAGATACCAAAACCACCTTCACAACATCAGATTCATATTACACTATGTAGTTATGTGATTGCGTATTTTTTTTGGTTTTTTACCCCATGAAATACTCTTCCAGTAAGTAGTATATCAAATAGTATAATACAAGAACAACTGTAGATAACTCGAGATATTGCATCGGGTAACTCCTCTCATGTGGACTCCATTGTAGAGACACGTACTCCCTGAATCTATCTCCCATTAAATGAATTTATCCAGGACTAATACATTACACATCATACTAAACAATGTAAATTTTATAATATCTATTTAAAAATCATTATTGACATTGAAGTCAATGCCCCTTTCAGCTACTGAACGGCCATCTCATAGAAATCTGATAATAAAAAATTACACCCTTCTTAGTCAAGACTGTAAGTAGTGCTACAAAGTATGGTATTTCCTATATGAAATGATTGTACTAACTATACACCCATATTAAATACCCTACCTCAATGATGATATTAATAAGATCCCAAGAAACCCCAACTATAAAATTATCTGGGTCCATTGATACTCTTACCTATAAGATAATGTGTCCCAAGAAGTGAATTTGATTTATCTAGATGTAGTAGTTTGTTATCTAAACAAATATATAATTCTATCAAATTGAACTTAAAATTATCTCAAGATGTTTCTCATGGTCGTGTTGATTGTGAGAATACACCAAGATATCATCCACGAAAACAACCACAAATAAATCTCGATGGGGATGGAACACTCTGTTCATTTGTCCTATGAAGAATACTAGCGCAATCATGAGGCCAATGGAATAACCAAATACTTGTATAGGCCATACCTACTGCAAAATGTTTTCCGAGGTAAGTATGATGGTATAACACACACCTAATTATAAATGGATCTCTAATCCACATATGACAAGTCCCAATATCCTTGGATCTAGTCATAGAGATCATCTATCCATGACAGAGGATAATAATTCTTAAACAATTGATGGTTTAATTTCTAGTAATCTACACTTAGTCTGAGAGTACTGTCTACTTTTTTCTCAAAAGGAATGGTGAGCCCCATAGAGACGTATCGGGTTGGATAAAACCATTGTCTTCTAAATCCTCTTGCATCTTCCTGAACTCTTGCATCTTAGTAGTAGCCTTCCTATAATGAGTAATGGATATAGGTTTAGATCCTAGAACTAGATCCATAGATAAATCTACCTCTCTCACTAGAGGATACCCTAAAAATTACTCCTGGAAAGAATCTATGAAACCATTAACTACTTGAGGGAAATGAGGATAACATGACCCCAAATCATCATGATATAAAATCGTAATCTGGGTTGTCTTCCCACCCATCAGATGATGGTTGGTACTAGATTGGATCCACTGGACATCCCATTCAAAATATTGAATGAAATTACTACCCTATGATTATTTAAAAGTCACCCAATTTTGATAGAAATCAACAAAATCATGAAAGGATACCAAACAGTCAATCATATGAATGATTTCAAAACTAGACATCTTGATGGAATTGAGGTCCCAGTCGAAGTGAAACCAACCAATCTCAAGGGGGAACTCCATAAACAAACATTCAAACTCTATTCTAACCCCCAAATGATGTGTCACGAATTATGAATCCCTCATAAATATAAATTATTATCCCAAGGATCTTCACAATGGGCATAAATATAAATCTATGTGAATCTCCTGTATCAAAATATGATGAAGTTACAATAGTGGCAACTATAATAATACCTATGACAGAAGAAGGTCTGAGATTTTTGTCCTCAAGGGTCTGTTTCAATGCGTATATCTATCTTGTACCATGGACCTATGATAAGTCCTTGCTACCCTGAGCAGATCCACTTCATTGTCTATATAAAACTAGGGTCTAGCTACTGCATATATGACAACCATCTTGGACTAATCATCCAGCTTTACACCAGCACCTTGACTAATGAGAATATTTTGACACTGTTATTGAATGTGGAGTTAGTTCAAACCCACTCCATGTTGATTTCAGAAGAAAACTTGTATAGAACTATTATCGATTCGCTATCATTTCATAGCATCGAAACTCTACTATGTCCCCTGTACACTATCACCTTGTATTTCCTGACCTACCACACTGGTAGCACCTCACATGGCTACCTGAGTATGTGATCTACATACCAGTGTCACAGTGTGGAATTTAAAAAAGATTATTACTACTATAGTTCAATGCTATTCTAGATTTATGTGCCGAACAACCATGGCTCGCACCTCCAGCCTCTCACAAGTTACACTCTATGATAAGTGAATCATTTATTATTCTACAAAAAGTATTCAACGAGATAAAATTTACTGGTGATTTTATGTCATACCATAGACCATCCATTAATCACCTAACTTTAGATGACTCTTCATCCATTGGAATAGGTTTTAAGTGCTAGGGATTAGTAAAATGACTAAATAGTCCATAACTGACAGCTTTCCCTACATCAGGTGAAAACCTCTTCAGATCTCTCAACCCCAAACATCTTGATATATTAGTAATCATATAAGTATGTATGAAAATCCATGTAGTACATCTCCCAATGAAAATATGTATGACTGATAACATCACAGCATATCTTGGAAGAATCATAAAACATTTACATAGAAAGCTTCACCCTCCTCTCTAGAGGAGTCTATAGATTCTCAATGATATAAAACAAGGCCTCCAAACATGACTCTACAACTAGTGGTCTTCCATCCAATGAAAATATGGGTTGATGCTACTGACGAAACTCACATGCCCACTCTTCCATAGTCATGGTAGGTCATGGTGCTCCCTAAATAGTATGCATAAACTACATAATTCCTTTACAGAACTATGAATCAACACATGCATCCGGTATAATAGTTTATTCCATAGTTGGAAGTACAAGAGGATAAACCAATTTCCAATAGACCACCACCTTTGTAGTTTAGTCATTACAAACCTCATAGAATAACTATGGAGGTCATTATGGTGGCATGACTCTAAAATTCCAAACACATGCCTTAGGTAGAGATTTTACCAAAGTGCATAGATCAAAATTGTTGATATTAAAATAGGATACGTACATGACTTCCTATATAAGAAAAGAACCCCTTCCTTCTCCATGAGTTTGGTATGGGCATCACAGTAATCATATATAACAAAGAGACACTACCAATCACCATGTACTATAGTATAGTGTGGTCATGTTATCTTCTATATGAATTTCAGTTTCACTTGATTTAAAATTTGATTCATTTTCAATTGAGTTCAAAAATTCATAATGATTTGAATTCATAATCATTTCCTATGTATCTCAATTTATTTTAAAGGATAAACCCGTGTTCGTCAAAATTCCAATCCATTAGGGCCAATACTCCTCAAGAACCAAAGCATGAAATCAAACTGATTCATACCATAACACATTCAGGAATACCTATCACACCAGTAGTTATAACTCTCACAACAACTATCACAACAACATTAAACAAGTAATTCATCCTAAATGGCATGGTATAGTTCATGGAATGTGATATATAGCAGGTGCCTATATAATTTTTGAGACAACCACATCTCATCAGTTTTCAATGAAATAGAACCCAAAATCATATCAATAATAATATCATAATTCAATTGAATCACCCAAAAGAAGAATCAAATCAACTATACTAGTAAAAATCTATAAAATAAGGATTCAATTTCAGTAAGTTTGGATTTCTCTTATACACGTGTTTTATACAACCTAGAAAATCTCCATGCCAAACTCTATTTACTTACTATCACTTTATATTATCAAAAAATAGGAATGAAAACAAGAAAATAATCCCTCTGATAAAACATTTTAATGTCCCAGACCTAGATACCACTGGAAGGTGACCCGAGCCCGGTGGGTTATATGGCCTCAAGCACATATCTCTAAATGACAGAGGCAAATGACTACCAATGATGTTCTAGGTGTGTCTGTGGGGAGACTATGCCCCCATCACCATAGTGTAGAGCAATAGATCATTAGTAACATATAGATAGATGAAGTGGTAAATCATAAAAATAACAAGGTAAATAACTAAATACTAATAAACAATTCCAAAATAAGTCTCATATAAAAATTGAGACCCATTTTATATGTATCTACAAAATTACCCAAAAATTTTATAAGGAAATTGTACAACACATATAACAAAATTTGAAAAGGCCAATGGTATCCCAGTATCAATGTATGCCTTATTTAAATCCCATGCACCCCTTCTCCCTATAAGAATCATGATCCTAAAGTAAGACCATTTCCCTAATCAATACCTACAATAATATAGTTAGTCTGGGTGACCAAAGGTGGTCTAAACAAGGTGTGAGATATAATCATAGTAGGTTACCATGAATGGTTAGATCCCAATCAGTCATTTAATATACATAACAACAATGAATGAGAAAAAAATAAAAAGTAAGTCATTACTCAAATGTAAACATCCTATAAGTCCATGTTCACATTTAATAATCAATTAAATTAATAAATTTCAATTAAGATGTAAGTATCTAAATTAATTTTTAGTCTTGTTTAATTACAACACGGTCATTTAACTATACATTTCATCTTAGTCATCACGTCTTAAGACTTGGAAATAATCCCAGTATCCCTCGTAATAACATGTATCCAAGGATGCCTAAATATGACATCTATAATGTGTATGTCTAGACCAAATCCAATATTTTTCTTTATCATGTTAGACGTGTTATATAATAAATTTAATTATTTATAATATTTTTAACCTTAAACCTTCCTTGGCATTCCTAAATTGGAATCCATGTGTCACTCTAGGTAATATGAACCAATACTCTACAATCCCATCCCTAGAGAACCTCCCCTGAACCCATGTATTAGTCTTGGTGAGTTAAAACATTACTACTAATCAATTTCATCCATAGAGGTACACTAAGGGATCCCCAAGTATTACCCATGGAATATATAATCAATTCCCTTTGACTCCATCCATGGAAATCCATTTGGATTCGCTGTGTCACAAAGCATATAACAGTCCATCCTTAGAGTCCATCCACAGTGGTCCTCGAGGAATTCCATGTATCACCCGAGGTTATGAAATTTCCTAACCAATTTAGTCCATCTGTGACATTAATCATTGAATTCGTGTTACAAAATAGTAATATAATATTTTAATCATTTCCATATCATTTAATCAAATTCATATAAACATATCAAGGTCAAAACCAAGAACATTACAATTCAGACCTCACCCCAAGGGTGGCTAAGTGTATGGGACAATTTTAGAAGGCTTGGATCACAATTAATCAGATAGAAAATATCAATATAACTAGAATGTCCTTCATAAAAAACAATTACATTGATCAAAAATTACTTACTCACACGGGAAAAATTATTATAACTTTCACTACATGGTTAAAATCTATTATTAGGAATTTACTCCTTAAAATCACATGGTCATATTAATAAAATAGAAATTCATGCTTACAAAATCATTTACATTGCATGGGACAAGGTTCATGGTCATGTATCCCTTCCAATTAATCCAATTCTTTTTCATGTGATATCACCATTCAATAAACATGATAATTTTATTTAAAATATCAATTTGATACTCAACATCCCATGACATGGGGTAAATGGGATCACCTGAAGGTATCCAATTCAACATCCACTCATGGTGTTTTATTCATATATCCAAAACATCTAAAGGGGTGGTTACTTTAAATTCAAGGATCATAAGATAATAAAAAAACATAAACAAACCTCTTTAGCTAAACATTCCACTCCTACAAATTCATGTATTCAATTTGAACTCAGGTGACATAAGGGAATTGGTTGCAGGACACAACTACATATATAATTGACTCAAATTTAAGTAACAATGATGGTAACACCGACCTGAGGTCCATAGTTGATAGCTCATCTAGTATCTACACCAGATTCTACTTAGATCAGGAGAAAAATGATGAATGGGTGAAAAAACTAATTATAGGTAAAATAATGTTACACATAAATATAACAATCGATATCCTTATTAAGGGAGACTAACTAAAAAGTAGTCGAGGAGTTACCATTAAATATCCAATGAGAGAAATGACTTTCTATTTGGAGATAAGATAATAAAATTATCACAAATACTCATCTAGACACCATAGAGGGATTCAAAAAGGCTAAGGATACAATATGAGAGATGAAACATGATTTTAGGTTTAATATAAATTTATTTTAATTTAAAAAAATTAAATATATCAGTTCTACAAGGTTTAGGAACATGATTTATCAAATCATGTGTGAACAATGCATGGTTTCCCATAGGTAGGGGGAAACTGCATGGTTACCTCACATAGTTTTACTAACCATACATAAAATATGAAAAAACCAACTATCAAGATTCCAAACATGGATGCAAAACCGTGTGACCAAAATCACATGGTTTGACTTAAATCAGCTATCCTATTCCCAATCACTACCTATGACTTGCATAGTTTACTAGACATTTTGGTTTTCCCCATATAATTTTAACAAAACATGAACATGGAAATTTTCTTCCCAAAACATTGCTTCTGGGATCCATTTCATCCCCACACACCCCGAGTACCTTTATGATCACACAAGGAACTCATAGTAGGCCATAAATATAAAATTAATCTCTTAATTGATGGAAATAAAAGGATCTGTACCATAAATAAGAACATGGACCTTATATTTATAGAGTACTTTTGGAAGTTATTATATAATTATGGAACTACCACATGTATAAGAATCCAGTTTAGGAAAAATAGAGAACTATATGTTGTATCCCAACAAAAAAAATCATAAATTCAATTTCAGAGTCTACGTCAAATTATTTGATTCATACCATGATTTCTTATAAAAGATTCATAATTTCATTTTAATAGTCATTTAATACCAAATAAGAAGTGTTTTTATTGATCCCATATAATATATGATATCAATGGTTTCACAATGTGGTGAGATCAATCTTTGAATCAATAACTATATCGAATCAGATTATATAATCATTATTTCTGTAACTTGATTAAATGTGGGGCCCAATGTACCCTTGAATCATTGTCCCATAGTCTTTGTAAATAAAATGGAAATTTTATAGAATTTTCATTTATTTTTAGTAAAAATTGAATCATTTGATCCCACCTCAGTTAGAAACTCCAGCTTATTTTTAAGGAATCAAAATGGCCTCTCTAAGTACCTTAACCATTTAAAGAACATCCAAAAATAATATTTATGCTCGGACTATGTAAATATGCATCAATATTTCATTATTCGGCATCATATACATAGGTTTTCATCCCTAATCCTATTTATGATATTTAGGAAACATTGATTTAGGGGATTCTGAGGATAACTCAATTATTTTATTATGATATAGTGACTTTATAAAACTATACTGATAATATTTTGGTCATATTGGGATCTATGATTACCCTATGAGTGGGGTTATTTCTGGATGGTTCACTAGTCAAATGGGGGATATATGAAATCTAAAGGGTCATGGATTTGGATAATAATATTATTTAACATCTTAAATTACCATATAAATAGTTTTAACATCATGAATGTTGTGATCTAGAATAAAAACTAGATGATTAGGAAGACCATGTTTGTGTCTACCTATACCATCATAGCATCCTTCATTAAGGGTGTGCTGGTTTATATAAATCCTCCATACCAATATTAATGTTTTTAGTTGGATAATGTTGTCAGAAGAAAACTACTATTCTTCATCCATAAAAGAATCCATTTTTCATTCTATATCATGTATTTACAAGTCTATATAATGAAATTATTGAAGGTTATACTAGTTTAAGGACACATAGGGGTTCCAATTTTTTATCTCTAATGTTTCAATGTTGGTCATCTATATGACAAGAAAATATTGATGTGGAATATTTTTTACACACTTTAAATGAGCATCTGTGATTCTAGAATTGATGAAATTCCAAAATCCTAGGTGTTATTTTTATTGAAATAATAAATAAGGAGCATCATGGATACATGGAGGCCAAGTGTCTAAATCGCATCATTTTCATGACCCCTAAAAAGACACATGATCTAATAACTCTGGAAATGTCATGAAAATGAGTCATTCAATTCTCATGACATATTCATGATCCTTAAAATAAAATTTTAATGGAACACTAATTCTTGAGAAGGCATCCCGACAAGTGTATATGATCATGTAGAGGCTTCCCATAGATCTCCTTAGATCATGCAACATATCAGGTGATAGATTCAAAAAAATAAACTAAATACCCTAGAAAAATAGATAAATATAGATGAAAAATGTAGAGGATTCACATGGTCAATGTCATATTATTTTTTCAATGTGATGGTGTTATGTGCGTCATGTGATCACAATTGAACAAGCAGTGTTTATTTGGCATGCAATATCGATTTTGGAAAGAGCCTTTGGCATGCTATCTTGACCGTTAAAAAGGTCATTGATAATCTAACTTTATATCATGAAAGGCTCCATAATAGTCTCCCTGGATCATATAAAAGCTTCTTTCATAGGGGTACTAGTGTTGCAAAGACTCCTAGATATGTCAGTATGATCTAATAAAAGGATCTTAGACATGTTAAAATGATAATGAAAAATAACTTTTAGATGATTTTGGTCTAATAAATTTTCTATGATGAGGGTTCTCTTTGTCACTAGCTATCATGTGATACCATGGATGACCCGCGGCAAGATCATGCAAGCATCTGATGCGATAATCCCATGCCAACTCTATACTATATATATGATGTACGGACCATGAAAGGTAGTGTAGATCCGAGGAAGAAAGGATTATAAATCCCCCTTATACAAAAACACACACATACATGATACATAACACACACCCATAGGTTCATATAAGAGGGGAAAGTTTAGATTGGAATTCCACAAAATCACAAGGGTCTTCCACTAGGTTAAATATTGTGAATAACCGTAGAGAATATGTGACATGAATATGAGCTTCGATGATCACCCTATTTATCACATGAAGGACCTTTAGTGTGCCATCCATATTATATCAAGGGAATTCAGTTTGTCAACATGGTTACATAACACCTCATCAAGCTAAAACATTACAAAAATCAAGAAATATATGAAATAAATGATATAAAATATGGATGAATTTTGTGAAAATGGATACACTAATTTTCATGAGAAGTAATATTGTGATTCCCATGACTTATCCATATAATGTGCTTCATGTAACCTATCCAGATAATGTGACCACATCAGGTCATGTCAACAAGATCATATGATAGTTCCTAGTCATGTCATTCATGTCATGTGAAGTCCTCCAAACATGTTATCCAAGTCTTGTGAAGTCCTCAAAACAAGTCATAAAAGTCATGTTAATTCCAATTGATATACTGATTAGATCATGAGACATCCTTTCAACATGTCATCATGGATTATACAAAACCCATGGAAATGTTTGCGCTGATCACATGAATCTCCTAATACATCTCAAGTAACTCATGCGATAGTGCTCTAGATATGTCAAAAAAATATAACAGATGGCCTCAGACATGTATGCCTCAATCATATGAAGTACCCTAGGAATTGAGAACTATTTAACACCAAAAATTTAGAAATTTTAACCCTGTTAGAAATAGATCCTTTGACATTACATTCATGTTAAGAAGACGCTCTGGACATTTCAACCATGTCTTGAATAAATAATTTCACATGTCAATCATGTCAAATATAGACCATACGACATGATAACCTTGTTTATTAGATATATTCAACCATTACCCAAAACATACTATAGTGAATCTGATTCCCAGCCTAATTGGATATGTAGGGTGCCTACCTAAGGCCCGAGCTCTAATGACAATCCACCTTGATGTAATTCCCTCAAAATTTCATGTACTATTAAATAATGGGACTGAATTATTAGATAACTCTACTATCCCTTTTCATCCATCATCATATGAGAAGTGGGATTAGACATGGAAATCCCTTCATGTGTAATCCCCAACAATTCCCTCATATACCACAAACTCATCAACGGGTTACCGACACATTAAACTATGAAGACTATGATTCCTTTTATAATAAATATAAGTAAGAACCCTTATTAAGGCTCATGGTTCATATAAAACATTAAATAATGGAATTCCTATTTCATACATTTTGTATCGATATGTGATGTGTATGATCTGTTGTTATCATTTGTTTCTCACACTGAACCTGACACACATGGGATGAGAAATTATTAATGATCATATCACTAACACACTAAGTATCCCAATCATTGAAGCCTATATAGGTACATGTTATTTTTTGGAATGATATTATTTCCATAATTCAAGGAAAACCACCTCAGTGTTAGTCCTAAAAACATTTCCATATAGTTAAACCCTAGGGAAATAATCCTCAAAGGAATTAATTATATATCACCACCCATCATTAGGTTTAGAGAAAATCAATCTATGATGAATCTAAATCATTTTATATGCAAGATACAGAGGGATATATACAAAGACATGATCTCCATACCCAATTCCCAAATTACCTCAGATAAATATATATATATATATATCCTTTATTCATGACATTAAACTACACATATTTAATGAAGTATATGGGTTTTGATTCCTTTTAATTATGGGTAACGTAGGATGCCTCATAATGTATGAATTCCATCCCTAAAACAATAATCAACTACCTTGATGGTAGAAAACATAGGATATCCTGATTATAAGGTTTCAATGCATAAATAAACACCAATTTATAAGAAAAAATAGAAATTTTTTTGATCCTTATATAAATACCGATTGTCTCATCAATAGTACCCCCTTTAAGGATATTAGGATTATTCAGATGATCATTTTGTTAGGGAAATAGTCATGTAACAATATTTTTAAGAGATTCAAAAAACTATATTAAATCTATTAGAGATTCCTAGAATTTGAAATAATTCCCCATAAAATAGTGTGATGAACCTGACCACCCATCCCCTATACTAATTTGAGTTCCTATGTGTCAATTGGTTTGAAACCCTAATTAGAAGATCTCTATTAGAGAGAATATTTGTACTCACTAATGGATGTGGGATCCCTTTAGAGTTTCTATAAATGATGAAAGTGGTAAACCTGATTTGAATGATTATGGAACCATACATGAACCCCCCACAATCAATATGTAGCAAGTAACAAATTTGGATAACCTTGTGGGAAATCATATAATGAAAGAATAAATTCATCATTATAGTCATTGAACATTAATGTATCTAGAACCTAGTTGAAAACTATAACATCTATCATCATTTAAAGGAAAAAAATAACGAAGCTTTCATGAATCTCTCATATAATAAAAATGATATGTTGGCCTTGTTTTGGGACATTTTTTTTATCTATTTTGAAAAAGTAAATGGTATAATCAACATGAATTCCTTTATAAAAGGTTTCCTATGAATTAATTCCATTCCCACTATGTAAATTCTATTTGATAAAATTGACCAAACCTTGAATAAGAAATGAAAATTGTGTAACCTATGCATAGCTGATTATGAATGTTTCATACATGTGATGATGCAATGATCAGTGACCTTGTACATTACAGTCTTTGTGAGTAGAGATAACTCTGTCACAAAAAAACCATGAACAAGGATATTCTCTTCATCCAGATAATGTTATGGAAACTCATTCACGACATTAACCTATGCAGGTTACAAAACAACCTCAACTACACAAAACCATCATATTTGTTTGGAAAACATGATGGTTCTAAAATACCACTGACATGGTGCAATTCAGACCTCAAGGGATCAATTAGAGGTCTCAAGACGATATATCTCACCATCCATTTTCATTGAATTAAATCTACAATGAAACAAGGTCCAGCTACCAGCATGACCAATTACATTGAACGATGATCCCCACAGTGTACAAATTATAACCTTCCTTATATTTTTAAGGTGGATCAAGGTTTTGACTATGGATCTTTATTGGTTGCTGAGATACTGAGGGGGGCTTCTATCAACCACAATTACTAGAGTCATCCCACTGGTTCCCCCCAGTCTCCTACTATGGTAACCTCCCAATATGTTTCCCCCTGGATACTGATGCAAGGGTAATATGGAGGTTTCTCCAAGTGTAAAAATATGTGGAAGAACAAGAGGGGGATCATATCCAAGATTCTATAGATGGGGCACCTTGAAATTTTATACTGATAGATAGTTTTTAAGCTCATATTCTTTCTTACTCATATCATTTCTGCACACATATTAATACAGAAAATGAGGGGGAGGTGTATATCTGCTCCATGATTCATGAATCCAATCAATCGATTCCAATTAGACAAGGATGATAAGAGTGGAAATATATCTCTATTTCTATCGAATATATTTTCTAATATATCTTATAAACTAAGAAGGTTATGTCCTATATTATTTTACCAAAATTTATAAACAATCACTACATTCTAGCAACAACTAAAGATATATATTATCTTATTCCAAGAATGTTATAGATACAGGGACATGTGAATATTTTTATCTTGATAGCTGGGGAAACATATCGAAATGATCAACATCAATAGGTGATTAATCTGGAGAAATAACTCATTTTGAATACTATCCAATAGGTTTATCATCATATTATGATAAATGGAAATGCATATGGTCAAGCTCATGTCACCATTCTAATCAAGGATCACCAACTCATTTTGGAACATGCCTTAGGTTAAGCACACATTCTTGTTGAAAAATATCATTGAAAGACTCTAATGGAATAGGATTAAACTCACATCCTCATTATAAATATTTCCTAGAAACATATTTTAAAACATGACTTGGGATAGGCACACATTATTATTTTAAAAGACCCATGGAATACTCGAATTAAATTGGGCTAGGCTTATATTCTCGTTCTCAAATGGGGTTTACCAACTCAGTTTGGAACTTGCCTCAATATATGTGCATATATATATCAAAAAAGACTAGTTAAATACTCTAAATACACATGATGAGGCCCATTTACCCTCTCTAATCATGGTTTTTCAACACAATATGGTAAAAAACTGAATGTATGCTCATAAAATTTCCAATGAGGGAACATAACATATTAAAAAATATCTTAGAATCTTAGATCATAACCTTACATTATTTAATGAATGAAAACACTAGTATCCTATACATGATATACCAGAGGAGTCTCATAACCTTTCTGTCATTCCAAAGGTCAGTTGGGAAATTCTGTTTGTGAATGCATATTTGAACTGGGATCATATCACTACTTCAGATGGGATTGACCAACATATTCTGGAAACCAACCATATGAATAATCATATTCTGGGGGATAATATAGAATCTCCTCAGCATACTATAATAGATTCTTAGAATAATGATCATATTACTTCTATAGTAGATAGATATTAATATATTTCAGTTTCCATTATACAATAGTCTCATATCCCTATTCAACCCCAAAAGGCAGGTCGACATATTTCAACCATGATGTATAATGAGGCTTATATCCCTAATCTACTAAATGATTTTCTCATTGAGGATATTGAATGAATATATAAAAATTGATAATGTTTCTTTCAAACATTATACAAATAAAAATGCTTTCATTAGCTTGATTTTCATCCTCATAGTAGTGTAGATATGGATTTTTGGGATTCTAATCCCATCATATCTTGTGGTTAACCTCCACATGATGATATATCAATCAGATAAAGATATATTCTCCTTTTATATACACCAATTTATGGATAGGTTATCAAAACAATGAAAACAATATATAGACAGCTTCTCGAAACATTAGGGTTAACTATATGTAGTTCCCCATAAACTATTAGTAGTACTTAACCATGGCCAGTAGGTGACCTAGATAATAAACCTATATGTTTCAACCAAAAGGAGGCATATAAATATCATTATATAGAGGATGAAATGGATATATGGAGAGGGGTAGTCATAAAAAACCTTTAAACCAAACTCTGTAACATCACCACTTTTTACTATGAGATCACATTTGAGCTTGAGAAGGAATGTACCCCTAAAAAAATTAGTTGGAAACTTATTTTTTGTTGAATTCTATATGGCTCCCTTACCTTGGATACAATTTCCACCTTCAAACCATATAGATACACCATTTTAAAATTGATCGAGATTATATCATCAAGGATTAGAACCCAAATCCAGAAAAGGAAAACGGAAATATATTTCATAATTTCTACCATTGTAAAAAAAATTCTTCAATAACATATTCTTGAAGCATTGTAAAATATCCGTATCAAAGAAGGGGAAAATTATGTAGAATTTGACTTCACCGAGCCCCCAAAAAAATAGTACTCCCCAGATAGGGAATCCTGTAATGTCATAGCTACATGGGAAAACATGGGACTGGGTAACTCATCAACTAAAACATAAATAAAATGAAATTATCTCTCCTGAAATATTCAAAGACATTGTTGATAGAGGGATAAGACTACAAACATATTCATAAGTTGGTCCCCACAAAACAATGGGAGCACATTTTACCCAAAAAAAAACCAAATTTATGGAAAACCCTTCAACTTCCAATAGAAAATGACTCCCATCATTGGATACCAGTTCACCAAGCTCATACATGTGAAAAATTTCACCAAATTAAATAGATCACCATAGTAGCTTCCATAAAATATTTCTAGGAGATTAACGAGAAAAAATAACTGGGGGTATTGTTTCCACTTCCTCTACCCCTCAAGTCATCAAAATCTTATATGATCATTGAAATATCATTGGCTATTATAGACCAAACCCTAGAAATAAGACTCTTGGAATAGTTATCTCAATCTATATCACCATTTTCATCAAACCATGAAAGTTTCCTAGAGAAATCATTAGCAGCCATTGGGATAAGGGAATTTAAATCTCAATTTCCATCTCAAGACCTATAAGATCGTTGACTGGAATAATCAAATACTCCATAATTGGATATACAAGATCCAATAGAGGTCTTTAATCTTCCCCAAACCCACTAGGATATACATATTTTCATCATTATCATCACCATAGAGGGAATTTGTCTTTTCTAGGTTGGGACGAAAATACCGATGTTCGACATTCCATATGGTCCCCTTACCCTGAGAAAAAACATTTCTACATGGGGCTCATTCAACAAACATGACTGGAATCCCCATCGAGGTCACGATTCATAGACCAAGATAAGAGGAATGTGTGAAGTTGTCTATAAATCCCGATAAGGATAATAGAACAAGGTTTCCCAAAATGGATAGGGTTTAGAAAAATGACCATGATGCAAACTTGGAAGGAGGAGTAAGATGTCTACAGTCACCATGTTGTGTTGTGTGTAATGGGATAACTTCTATTGATTGATTCACCATGGTGAATATCATCACAATAAAAAAAACATGGAATGGATCAAGAAATAAACCTTGAGCAATGAAATTCTGAAAACATAGCTTGAGCAGAGGGAGATACGGACACACCAGCCAAGGCTTCACTTAGGAAAAATCAAGGATGGTTCTTGAACTTGGAACATATGAATAATGAATTTCCACCTATATATAGGAACACCATAAAGGATAAATACAAAGGTGTGTCTATATCTCAATCAGAACATGGGGGCAATAAAATCCATTCCATGTTGGAATTATTGACATAGTATGAAAATGAGTTACAAAAACTTAGACAACTTAGTGATGAACTACATAGGGGAAATATTCCCTCTAGGTATTCTCTCCAGATAGAGAAGAATATCCCTCATTCCATATATCTGGAGAGGGTTAATTTACCTATAAGAATATAATATGAGTTTCATGCCATCTTTGGATCTAGGAAAATAGTATAAATAAATGTTAAAGTTGTGTATGATCATTACATTCCGATATATCAATGATAGCATCTCCCTCTTTCGAGAGATCATTTAGTCCTAGACTAGATAAATAATTAGTCAGATATGAAAATGGGAACCCAAGTAAAGCCTCACCATATCCTTATATATGATATGTGTTCCAGAAAATGATTTATCAATAACATATGAAGTCCATTGAATCCTTAGTTTCTCTCATGGATTCCATGTAAGGTCGGTGCTCACCCATGTTTCTCGATAATAAGTGAATCCTTGAGTGGGAAGATAAAACTTTTCCCCACCCAATTTCAATTTTTTTTATTCTCAGCAATAATAGATTGGGTGTTCCAGAATAACATATTGTAGACTTTGTGTCCCAATGCAGCATAAAGATTGGCCCTCGATATCTACAAGGAGAGACCAAGATAAGATGACTTGTACAAACTTTAATATGGCTAGACATTGTTTGGTACAACATCCTTCTTGTTGGATCCATTATGGGATGGTAAGAACTTCATCATCAAACTTTTATCATTTCATCTCCATGTTCAATGAAAAATTATGACCTAAAAAAATACAATACAAAAATGGGAGGGTTTGTTTCTTAATATTTATATAGAATGATTTAAACAATTCACTCACCATATATCCCTCACATGATCAATTTTTTAAAATCTATAACGAAAATATTCTTAATGTGTTGGAAACTCCTTGGGTCACGATGAAATACCTATATATATTTGGTGATTGTTTAACATGGAAAACTTACTTAGAAGAATTCATTCAACAGACTTGACCCAAATCTCATTCCATAACCTAAATATATTAAAAAATACTTTATAATTAAAATAATACATCTCTTAACCTTACTGTAGCAGAAGTTACCATTAATTCACCTATAAACGACCAAAATTCTCTAGTGCCTCCCATCGAATATAAGAAACAATGAAATTTCCCTAATACAGAAGAAAAAATCGACTAGGTTCTCTTGTGATTTTTGGAATAGATGAATAAATAATACTCCTTAAATAATTAAATAGTCCCAAGTTATTTTCATGACTCTATGGAAAATGGAATACTAAAGCTATAAATGATAGGAAACATAGTGAGGTTAACATCATTGATCATACTGACTAATACTCTATATATAGGATGATGGGTTATGGAATCCTAGATTTCTTCATCATAAAATCTATCCTCCCAACCATTGTTGATTCTAAATAGGTGATACTTGATAATTCCTTGGAACATGTGACTTGTGTTACTATCACTCCAATAAAATAATTTAGTGGCAATAAAGTGGTTACAACTAGGAACAGACTAAGGTTAGATAATTTGATGACTTGAAAGTTATTTGACTGATATCATGCCACCCTAGATCCATATATTTACAAACCAACAATAATCCATTCACTTAGGGAGGTGAGACTGAGTACACCTCCCGGAGGTGGAATTAATTATCGAAAACGAGAAATGACACACTTGGAAGAGTTTTATTTGGCCCCCGCACAAGTCTTCACTGTAACAATCTTATATCCTTCAAAATATGGAAAAAATACAATACCCCACCAAATGGAAACATTATCAGTTGAATAGATCGTTTTTGTTTTTGTTAACATAGGTCAATTAATATTTCTCTTCCCCAATTAATAATACACCTTTTATTATAAGTTTACCACACTAGATATGGGAGATGGATGTTTAGAAAATTGAATCCAATGAAAGAGGTGACATCACATGTGTGTTTGAACAAAATATTTTGATTACATCATTACATGGGACATTTATGTTTCTATGCAACTAGTGTTGTCACTCTAGTAAGCCCAATAGAAACACTGATATTTTTCACAACCCTCTAGTGGTCATCCAAGCCCTGTCATATTGTATGACCGACTGGTGGGTGTATGATTGTCAGGTCAAACTAGATAAAGGGGAAGGTCGACATGACCTAGGCCACTAGAAGGAGATACTATTTTCACCTCTATTTATGCACCAGACACATACACCTCAAACCCATTAAGTCCTAAGATACATAATAGGGAGAAACTCCATATTGGGTAGTACATACCCCTATAATATAAGTATAAAATTAAGAGTTGATAGTTTTCCCATCCAACCTTTAAATCCATGATTCTCTCCATCATTCAAAATGAATAATATAGGAAATCAACATATCCCTATAGATCCCATGAGAGTTCACGATATAATTCAAAACAACTAAGATTTATTGATTGGATAATTTTCCATCAGAATTCCATGTCACATTCTAATTCAAAAAACTGGATCATGTTGAAGTTATCTAGTGAAATATCCAACCCATATATGCCTCACAAAACTCAATAATGTTGACATCTAGGCTGTTTTGATTGCTAATGGTTTCAGGATCAACCTCATCCCAATTTGGACCAATAGATGTTTTGGACACTGGGTTGTTGATCTGTATCAAAAAAAGATAACCATTCAAGGGTATGATATGAGTGAGAAAATTCCTCTTGGTTTTATAAATCTTAAATCTTGGTTTTGGTATCACACATTAAATGTTGAGTTCATGGATATTCAACATAGTACCATAGATAATGTTATGCATGGAATTCATTGTCTTGATATCCACATACCTTTACCATAAACATTTCTTCATTTCCTAAAATACCCCATTGATGGGATGTTCGGTATACTAAATGGTGGTAGTGAAACCATAATTTTTTTGTGATGGCATATATGATGAGGATGGTTTCTATAAATTTTAAGGAAAACAACTAATGGTGGAGGCTGATATAAAGGTTTCTTCCCCTAGTGTCCTAGGGACCATACTTGATAATTCTTTGAGTGTGGTCAATATAAATTATGAGCGGCCCAAATAACTAAATGAGGTAGAATACATAATCCCAGATATCCAGGATCCTATTATGCCATGTAGAATCATAATAATAAACATTTAGATCTAGAATATCTCTGCTATAAATATAAAATTCTAGGATAAAAAATTATCCTCTAATGTATTCTCTTACTTATACGGTGAAATGTATGTCCCCGTATTTCACCCCATGTCTGAAAATTCCTCCACATTATTAGTGATGGAATAATAAGAGGAAGATATCAGGAATTCTGCTCCATTCCTCTCAAGGACAAGGAGATTCGTATTGACATTATAAACAAACCTAATATGTGTCCTCTAGGAATTATAAAGAAATGCTCAAAATGAACACCAATGTGGCTACACATCCCCAAGGATTTCCTGACAAACATCATGGTCTTAAGAAGATTGCCAGGAGGATGCAACCCTCTCATGCAACTAATGTGGATTCATAAGTTGACAAATTGACCAAATCAAAGTATTTCTGGGAAGTGAAGTGCCCAAAATAGCTAAACAAAATAATTCCATTCAAAAAAATAAATGGGTAGATCATTCTCTTTATCTATTTCAGGGACCTTAAGTGGAAATTCATGAAGGATGATTTCTAATTGATGATGAAAGAAATTTTGATCAATGAAACTACTAGATTATATGCCATTTACATTATGGATTGGTATTCAGTGTAAAATCAAATAAAGATAGCCCCTAAATTCAATCCATCCACCACATTTTTATCACCTTGGGGATTTTTTTCTTTCGGGTCATACCCTATAGATTAAAAAATTCTTTTCCAATTTACCAAAATTTCATGCCTCATAACTTTAAGACCATTTAAGGATTAATTTAAGAATTCTATGTTAATAAAATGAATCTAAAATAATAAAAATGATACGATCAATTCACTGATATTTAGACAATCTTTAACAAGTTTTGGTAGAAATATTTGAAGATGAATCCACTAAAGTGTGCTTTCGATAGAATATTTGGAAAATTCCTTGGATTTGTGGTACACTTCCATGGTATTGAGGTTGACCTCGAGAATACTAGTATAATTTTATAAATTTCACTCCTATAAATCTCAATGATGTAAGGGGATCTAAGGGAACCTCACATACATTCGTAGTTTCATAGCTAACATGGCCAGAATATATCTCCCCAACACTATGTTAATGAAGAAGGAAGTAACCTACCTATGGGATGAGGACTAATCAGAATCCTTTGAGAATATCAAGAATTACACACTACACCCATTGGTCTTGATGAACCTATTAGAATTAACTATACATATCTTATATGTGGCTTCCATGGAGTGATCTTTTGGTGAAATCCTCTCAAAACAATGATGTAGGGAATTAAAAAATATATATTACCTTAGTGGAATTATGATAGGCAATAAGACCCTATATTATGATATTGAGAATAACTACCTCACACTCAAAAGTTTAGTGAAAAAGTTGATACATTACTTGTAGCATTATGAATTATAATCAGTCATTCATATTAGACCTATTAAGTGAATCCTAGTCTACCCTACATTAATTGAGTGTTTGGCCTGATGGGCAGTTATTCTGAAACAATATAACATCAATTTCATGTTAGTAAATGATGTTAAATGGTAGAAATTAGCTAGATTCCATGCAGAAAATCCCCCTACATGAGGAACACCAGTGGACCTTTTACTTCTACATAAAGAGTATTTTTATGTAATGACACTCCCAAAACATGAGAGATGTATATTTATAGTGTTACCTGAAGTCTTATTGGCAAGAGGCTGAAAAAATCAATGCATAACCTCATTCTTATATGTATTTTTTCCGATGAAAATGTAAATTTCCTACCTCATTGTCACTTCCTAAATGCTCTACTAGTAATGAAGAAAAATACTAGTATCCCTTTTATAGCATGGAAATATCCATACAACTACAGATATCCTACATGAACATCAAATGGGATTCATTGCTACAGATCAAAAATTTTAGCAGTGAAATTATATAAAGAAGGAATAATAATTTCCTCTCGTTACTTATGTTAGAGGATTTTTGGATGAGTTCCCTTTTGAACCAACCTTTCATCATGTACCTCAATTAAAATATGCTAGTGCCAACCCACTATATAATTTATCCATAGTCCTCAAAAACATCGATCAAGATGATGTGTTTTCCACATCATGTAATTAATAATGGTCTCATAAATCATCATATGTGACACGGATGAAATAAATAAGATAAACATGACCGTGGATCATGATGAACAAATAACCACTCATGGATGGATGTATACTATAATTGATTATCTCCAAAATGGGACCCTACCATTAGATCGATCCAAAAGGAAACAACCTTGACTTCGATCAGCGAACATTACCTTCCAGGATAGACAAAATTAGAAAAAAAATTCTCTATATATGAGGCTATGATTGAGTCATTCTTATATGAATAATATTAGGAGACGTGCCTACTGACATGGAAGAGGTATATACAGGCTCCTATATCACTCATTAGTCCAGGACCAGACCCTCCCATTAAATTAAGAGTCTTGGTTACTACTAAAAAATAATTATATAAGACTATGTGGAATTAACTATGAAATTTCAAGTAAACTAGATTCATGAAAACATCATATATAACCCTCATAGTTTCAACATACTGGTAAATATTCGTAGCCATTTTTCATATACGGGATAGATACTGTGGAGTCCATATCCACAAAATACAACTAAGAAGTTTATGTAAATCCATAATTATACCGACTTATTTTTTCAATATTACGAGGCCACACCCCTTAAGTAATTTTGTGTGAATAATATCATACATTTTTAAATGTCCAATATCATCACTAGATTCAGAGTCCCCAAATGATATTGATGGAAAACGACATGAAATTATATTCTACCAAATTAAATAAATTATAAAATGATTACAACATTGAATCCAACCATTAATCCCACTATCAGGAAGTGGAAATTGAAAGATAGATTCATTCATCAAAAATCAATAAAATATAGCCAAAAAATGGTAGAGAAGGACAATATTTCTGGTCCGGACATGCTATATTATAAATTATGAGTCTACTATACCACTATTCACACTTTAATACAGGAAAATCCATATTCAATTATGTATGGAACTAAGTATTTGATGACTATAGATTCCTTGTTTCCCTCACTCCAAATAGATCTACGCAGAAAAAAATCTGATGATCATAAATCAAACAACATGCTTGATGTGTCAGAATGCCTTGATGAAAAAAGTTATTGTACACTACAAAACCTCCAAATTCATCAGAATCAGGAAAAATTTTCCTTAAATAAAAGGATTAACCTTTTCTAATTCCTTCATGGAAAATTGATATTGGCCCATAGAACCCCAATGATAATATAAAAGAATCCTCTATTGATGGAACCCAAATGGAATGGTTTTTACACTATAAGTAAGGTTTATTGAAAAGGATCATACTCATTGGACACAATTGATGGGGATCACAATAGGCCCCCACAATTTCAATGTTTCTCAAAAAGTATTTTCATATACACTTTCATCAGTCCTACACACTTACAATGTGACTTTAAACTGCACAGAAGATGTTCCAGCAGAAATAATTTATATTTTAGTCTATCCAATGTCTTGGTTTCTAGAATTTAATCTTTAAAATTTCCATAGTCATATTTTTATGACCTAAAACTATAAGAAACTATTCCTTTCTAGTCACATGATGCTAAATTGAATAATGCATATTTATCACATGACCCTAAAAGGCCAAACCCATATCTTCCCATTCACAATATATTAATCTATAAAAAAACATCTTTTGAACATGATGTTAAAATGTAGTCTTAAACTATGTATAAAGAATATAATTCCCTATGAAACCAAATCTGGAATCATAATGATATAAACATTAGATTCCTCTAAAAGATATAATAATGGGACACTTGTATATTATTAATGGGGATTTATGCTTTCATTTTCATGTCAGGTAACCATCACACTCTCTACATGACCTTAAAATTCAAGGTTTACCAGATATTCATATGACTTAATTCTAATTCAAATGACATATATAGAGATAAATAGAGTTTATATCGTTTCCCAGCCACAAAAATATAAAAATTCTATCAACCTTTATTTTAATCCCCTTTGTGTGGTCAAAAAATCCTTTACCAATTCTTATTTATTACACTGAGCATATATCATGTGGGATTTTGATTTTTGGTAAGGTTATAAATGAATGATCAGGTAATATCTGTTCATGATAGGTTTAGCATGGTCATGGATGAAAGACCACAAAAGGAACATTGGTCATCCTTATAACAATATGTTAAACTGCATGGTTGACGTCTCTTGCATGATTTAAAAATATGAGTTACCATGGCCCTCATCTGACAGAATAACTATCATTAGTGCGGGAATATAACCACAATTCCATTCAAGAAATAAATTTACCATGATTTGTTTCATCATTGGATATGTAGTGAAACCCAGATCTCTATTCATTGTTCTGACCAAAACATCAACAGAAAAAATGCCCCAATCTATGTATTGGTCAGACCTGTGTGGAGATTTTTCTATTCAATAACTACATGTGGACTAATTCCTTGAATCAAAGGATATATAGTGATGAATAGATCTCCAATCCAATTTCCATACACATCCTAAATGTAAAAAAGTCCCCCCAGCATAGGGATCATTAGTACATGGAGAGTTTTCCATTTGAGAACTAGGTGTGGCTTGATTTCTATCATCATAAGATACATAGTGATCCATGATCTCGAATCCAGGGTACTATAACAATATTAATGGAAATAATTCCACCTCTACATATTGTCCTAAAATGTGTTAAGAGTTTTCTATTTAGTAACTACATGTGGATTTATTTATACCATCATAGGATATTTACTGATTCTTGGATATCTAATATTGGGTCTTCCCACAACATCAACTAGAAAATTCCCCCTCACCCAAGGTCAGACCCATGTGGAGTATTTTTTATTCAATAACTATGTGTAATTTTATTTCTAGGATCACAATATACAAAGTTGTTCCCATATCACCAATATTGGGTCTGTCTGAAATATTCATAGAAAAAATAACAATACTATATGTATGGGTCAGACCTGTATAATGAGCCATGATTTTCATACATGGATATTAAATAATTTTAGATGAATATTAATTACATTACACAAAAAAAAATATATAGGACATTAGAAGTTTAGTGCCTTTGGAATCACAGAAGTTAAACCTCTATTCTAGAGAAATATATTAAATTTTTCCCATAATTATCACCCGGTTTTGTAAACCTACTTACAACCTTTATTCATAACCCGTCGAAACAAAACAAAAGAAATGGGTGATCTTGAATACTGCGTAATGGTATACATTAAAGATATCAATTTATTATGTTATGAAAGAATATGATAATAAATATGGGTATGTTATAATGAGAAAATTTCATACCCATCCATTCATGGATTATAAATACATACCTTTGCATAAAATATTAACATTTCAAAAGAAATGAATCCGAATAATGAAACATCATCATAACACAATCATGAAATTGATTTTCATGTGATAAAAATGTGTGGAATCATAAAATTTATAGAAAACCATTTCATATTTCAAGGATAACTATAATGACTGTCATATCATTACCTATCCCCAATTTTCCCAAATGGATCATGCACATCAACGTGGGTCCCATCATAGATCAGGCACATCGACTTGTTTCCCATCACATATCTACCATATTGACTTGTTTCCCCTAAATATCTCATTAGATTTAATTAATTTTCCACTTTATTGGAGGGAGATATAGGTTCCTCCAGTAACATAATGAAATTTATTCATATGTGTTCCACAATACCATAAATCATTCATCACATTAGAACCCATGTTATGAAAGATGTTTCATAAGTACTTCATCATAATATAACTCATGGAGAAGAAATAGGTTTAATAAATTCCATGCCATCATCAGCAAAGATCATTTAGAGAATTAATATTAATGGTATCCTTGGTTAATTTTCTAAAAAAAATCATAAGTAACCAAAAAAAGAAATCTTCGATGGGAAATTTTTTTTTGAAAGATTATATGAAATAATTCCCAAGGGAAATATCAATTCTGATGTGAAATCATTTATTAAAGAGGAAAAAAGTTATAAAAGAATTCATTTTAATTAAGAATGATATTGTAATATTTCAATGGAAGATTCAAATAAATTATATTTCATTAAGGTTGGAAAATCCTCTCATCATATATAATTAAAATATATATTGCTTGCATATTTCGGTTTCAAAATTCATAGAGATCATTGTTTAGAAAATGAAAAGAATATTATTTTAAAACCATTTTGTAAATATATCAAACATGGGAAAGAATGATTTTACACAATGGTAGAACCCTTTTTTAATGTATTTATTGAAAACATGGAAAATGAAGGTAAATATACCCTATTGGAGTCTTTAACATAAAAAATCTTGAATAATGATGATATTGTGAAATAAACCTTTACCACATTATAATAAGTCAAATTATATACTTCACAATGGAATGAAAATTATATGGATATGAAAATACAAGAAACATTCTAGATAAGACTCATAAAATACATTAATTTTAAGTATAAACAAAAATCAAAAGAAACAAGTAGTGTATAAGGTGTGTATCCCAAAGAAATAAAAGTAAAACAAAATACCCTATTGTAGGACTCATATTCCTTTATAAACATTCAAACCTCATGTATAATATAAATAATTTTTTGAAAAATATACCATATAACCATATTTATCTACAAAATAACTCTATGATTTAATTATGAATTTATATTACTATCTTAATAAAAATTCTATTAAAAGTATATGTTTTGGTTAATAACCGCTTTGTTTTTTGTACATGTTTTGACATCATATTCATAGTACACTTATTTTGATCCTCATTTCATCACATAATAATTATAACAATGAAATAAATATAATATATATTCAGAATATATTTATTTGTGATGATTCATAAAATTTAGAGTTAGAAAATAAAATACACTGTTTATGGAGATGGTAGGTTACATGTATGCATGAATGTTATTTTCATTTTCTTATCATGTTAATAGAAAGAAAATTATATGATATATTATAATTCCATAATAATATTTATTTCATATATATATAATATGTTTATTGAAATCATCATTAATACATTCGTTTTCACGTGTGAACAAATCACATAGCTTCATATGGTGGTAGTCCACCATACATAAAAAATGTTGTTATCATATTCCCAAAAAATGGGAATCATGAAGGTACGAGTGACATAAAAATTAACAAGCCATAGTAACATCAAAAAAATAGTATATATCATATATAAAATATAAATCCCCTATTATTTATAATAGATGAAGGTGGTAATGGAAGAATGGATGACATCAGTTCATGGGGGTAGTCTTCCATATACACGAACAATGATTTCATATCCCATTTGATGGATGTATATGAAGTTGTAGGTAAAAACCATAACATGGAAAAATATTTTTATATATAAGATAATAATTATATTATATAAACATGAAATAAAATGATTATGTGGTTTAATGAAGAAAAAAACAAAAACATTCATTGTTGAATGTAACATCTTCTTCGGGTATATCCTTTTAATTTACAAAAAAGGAATTCCTTGGTAGGAATTATGTCCAATGAAATGAATATATAATGAAAGGTGGAATGTTGGGACAAGATTTTTATATATTTTTTATAGACCAAATAGGTTTTGAAGTCAGAAAAAGGAGAATAATAGGTTCCCTATTATAAGAGTTGGGGGGCACATTCGGAATATATAAAACATTAATTTATAAGAAATTCATTAGCAATCAAAAAACCTCAAAAAATATATTGATTTGAAAATATTATATGATCATGTTTCAATATCAGGATCAAATAGACTTTAGATTTTTTGGTTTTAATTTAATTATTATCATTTTGATTGGCCATTAGTTAATTTATTTTAATTATAACTATGGTGAGAAATTTTTAATTATTAAAATGTTTCAATTTATATATATAAAGTGTAAATTGGACTATAAAAGGTCCATTTATGGTATTTTAAAACATAATTTATCTTCATTGTACTGACATAGTATTTTTAGGGTATTTAAATAATTTAATAAAATATTATTTTCATATATTATAATGAGAGTCAATTTTGACAGTATTCATTCCATTGACTTTATAAAACTCAAGGCAATAAGATATATTCAAAGAAAACTAAATACACTCATAATATATCATAATAATCTATAAAATTCATTTCTCACCTTAACTAATTAAAATCATATTTAATATTATATTTCTAATATCTTTTAATTAATTTTATTTTTAATTGGATAATTACTATGTCATCATTGTGTCATTATTTATGAAAACAGTTTCTACAATAAAAAATTAAATTAAATTTCCATGATATAGATCCTAATTTTAAATTTCATAAGAATATATATAATTAGTAATATATTCTATTCTACTATATATAAAAAATTTAATACTTTTCATCTTGAGAAAATGGAATACCATGTGTGGAATTTTCAAACCCCCCACACAGTGGAATCCCCCTCCCTTTGAAGAGGTAACTCTTGAGAGTTCCCCAGGCAAGAAGGATTCTTTAAAAGCTATTATGGAAGGGAATTTGGGAGGGAGAAATCCAGATTAGCGATGGATCGACAGATAAATCTATCAACACGAGTAGTTTGTGGCTCATTTTTCCCGCCCAGTCAGGGACTAAGGGACCTCAAAAGATGAGCAGATACAAGGGAAGGATAAATTCACATAAGATCAAGATCTGTGGAATCAAACCCTTCACATCCCAATGGAATTGGTTTTTTACCACCTCTTTCACCAATGTGCCACTACTGAAGTAGAAAAATCATGTGGAAGGGTAACGATCGCCTCCCACTGGGGGGGAACTACTAAGTCCAAAGCGCGCTACAGGTTTCCAACCTGGGAAAATGAATTTAAATCACCACATGCATAATAATGAAATTGTTTGATTCTAGAAGGACTTGAGCCTATGAAAGTATCCTAAGCGGTGGAGGGGTATAACCAAAGGGTACCACTCAGCTAAAACCCCAAGGGCTAAAAAAATATTGTACTAATTTAATGAAAGAAAGTAACATTTTTTCACTCTAATTGATTTAAAATATATCTAAGTAATTTTCATGAAAATATGTCCATTAAATAATTCAATTTATAACATTAGGTGTTATGTATCAAATTAAATCCATCTAATAAATTTTTGGTGAGTGTTAGGGTAATTTTATAATATTTATAATATTATTTTCTCATAATTACCCGATTTTCCATTAACTATCATAATAAAATTACAAAGTTTACTATTTATATTTCTTAAAAATAAAAGTGACCTATTTGCCAAATATTATTCTTATTACTCCAAATAATAAATCCATTTTTTAAAATTAATAACACATATGTGGCTAAAATTAATTTAAAATTAATCTCATAGACTGGAAGAGAATTTCGGATTTTAAAGTGAATATTTTCAAATGTTTATTATGTTTTTATATCTAAAATATGGATAGAATGACCTAAATTGGATTAATGGATGTATAATTTTAAAATTTTTACTTAAAAAAATTCAAATATAATTTAACATTATTTATTATTTTGATGAAAGGGTATTATTCAATTAAAATCTAGTATTTTCTTTATTTATTAAAAAAACTAATATTTTTAGAAAAATAAAAACAATTCACTCTTAGATAATTTTGATATTTTTATTTTAAATAATAATATGATTTTGTAAAATAAAATTTATAAAAGTCTGAAAATTTATTTTAAAAACAAGGGATCCACTGAAATGAAATAATAATACTTTTAGAAATATACTGTTTTTATGCTTAAAATGGATTTATTTTTATATCCTTTTTAGAAAACATATAGTATGAATGTTAAAAAATAATTTTAATACTAAATATATAAATTTCATTAATATAATATTATAATTTTTATTTCCTTATTTTATTGTTATAAAACACCCTTGTGCACTTTTAAATAGGTTTATGAAAAGAATTTCCTTTTAATTTCAAAAGGGTTTTCTATATGTAAACCATACTTTTAGAATTCAGTTAATTCAGTTTATAACAACAATTCTAAATTCTTGGTTATAATTGACTTGTTTAAATATTCAAAATAATAAAATTTTGTTTCATAGAATCTTATTTTTTACGTGTAATGCAAGCTAAGCCTGTATTGTGTGTAACACACGACATCAAAGAAATAAAATTATTTTATAAAATCCATTTCATAAAATCTCGAGGTGTTATTGTCTACCCACTTTAAATAAATTTATCTATTGAAATTTTTTATGTCCATCAATGATTTAATACATGAAATTTACTTTCATATATTCCCACATTCTAAAAAAGAATACTAAAATTTCCTGTAAAATAATAAATTTTAATAATTAATGGATATATAATGTAACTCATATCTAGGTTTACACATACGAGAACATATGTGGAATGTAAAAACATGGATTGAGAACATAAATCTAACTATTGAGTTCTGATGGAGAGTGATAGAGTATTTATTCAAGACAAAGTCATTGAACAAAAAACCATATAACAAATAGGTCTGGAAAAGTTCATTTATATCATAAAAATTTATTATTATAGGATAACCATTGATTTAAAAATCTTTTTAGAAGATATACATACGTGATTTCATCTCGTAAGTACAACATCATCTTTTGGTTATTACTTGTACAATTTCCATTTCATCATTTACTCGAAGAATAGATGAATTTGAAAATTTAATAAATGAAGAACTAGTGGATCCTAAGATCCATAGTGGGATCATAATTCGTTCTGTCATTCAATAGTTATTATCACAAAAAAATGGTTAGAACATGTTATAAAATATTCATAAATCTTAATATTATGAAACATTAATTTCTAAATACATATTATAAGGTAAACATAAACAATTTCTATAAATGGTTATTCAAATAACCCTTTCCAAATTCATTATTTTTTTAAAAAAAGTACTACTAAATTTCTCAAAAAACAACTTAACATTAATCACTAAAAATATTGATGTAGTATTTAATTATTATATACAAAACATGTGAATACCATTATCATGTATTTTCATGAAACATGGTAATATCCTAAATTACTATAAAATCATAGTGAAATCATGCATGATTTAAAAAATTAACTCTTTCCTCATTCCATAAATGAATAAAATTCTATAATCTCAATACATGATATCCTAAACTATCTTATTAAATTATCTGTCCCAAGGTCAGAAATAACATCCAATTTATTTTATCACTATAAAAAATCACATTATTTCATTATCTCAACAGAAAATAAATATTAAGGGTAATCCATACATTAACTTGGTGTTTTCCAAAAATATCAATTTACCACCTGAATCGCACATGAGCATCATCCCGATTGGTGAGGACTCGGTATGTGTATCCAAGAGACCCGAGATCAAATCTAGGTGGAGGGGTATTTCAGTGTAACATATCTGTACTGTAGTAGGAACTATTAGGTACCGTAGCAGCAATGTAGGAGTTACTGTTCGGTATTGTAGCAGCTAGAACTATTCATACATATGGGCCTTTGGGCCGCTAGTTTGGTCCTCAGGTCCTTTAAGGCTTTCGGGCCAGCCAAGGCCTTCGGGCCAATTGATTCTCAAGGCCTTAAGGCCACTATAAGGCCTTAAGGACACCCCATGGCCTTCAGGTCACATTAATGAAGATGTACGAGTTAGACTACAAGGGACAAGACTTTAGATGAGGAATCAGTGAGGGTACATTCACTTGAGTAGAGCTAACCAGATTTGGATGAATGAGAGGTTATGGCTTTTCCATCTGTACTAGTCTTGTACAGCTTTTCATATGAAATTTATCCAACCATCCCTACGAAGGTGGAGTGTGGATATCATGACATATGCAGGGGATGAGACGTTCCATGTGTCTTTCCTGGTTGATTCTCTCTAACACCTATGATCATGTAATTTCTTCTAAGCCTTTGGTCCTTGTAAGGGTTCCACCTCACTCAATGAAAGGTAGATTATCAAAAAAATGAAGGCCTTCGGGCCATTCGGATTGACTGACCATCTGAATCGCTTTTCATGGTTATGAGTACCATTCAGTATATGATCTCAAATTATTATGAAAAAACTAAATTTTACTCAAAAATAAATGATTAATTATTCCATAATACCCTAAAATAATTTATACAACATTAGTCTTGAATTTCAATACATAAATACTCAATAATTCCACCACATCATTGTCATAATTCACAATTCCAGTAGTGATCGCATGAGATTTCCATTTGTTATATTATTTTATATGTTATGAGTGTCAATCTTCATCGATGAACCTTGTAATTTGAAGATGATTAGAATAATTACCATTATCCTTATACATTAAGAAATGAATTGTGGGGTGCATTATGTGTAGCCATATCTATTCACATCATTATCTAACTTCATCCAATTACATTGGAATTAATTTTCTAGATAACCTATATTTCTATAATTGAAACTTTTACTAGTACCCATAAGGAAATATAAACCATTCATCATTCCACACATTAAACATAAAGGTAAGAAAAATATATTTTTCTCTGCGGTCTTTATATTTGTCTTTAAACTCCATCTTTCTTTTCATGTGAAAACCATGAGTTTGATATGTAACTACAACCTTCATTTCCATCGTGATTGAAAATCATATGGTTTCATCATAGCCACTAAAGTCCTTTATGGATAACACCATTCAAAGCCTTTTTTAAGCCACTATAAAATTGGTTATACTTACTTTATGTATAGAATATTATTTTAGAATAATCCCTAACAACTCTTGTAAAATATTCTTCATAGGTTCCAATAGATTCTTCTTCCTTTTGATTTAACACATGGAATACCCTCTCTATTTTTGTATGAATAATAGGTGGAAAGTTGTTATTGAAAAATAATTCCGTGAAATCATCCCATTCCGTAGAGTCAATTTCATCTCATTGTCACGTATTCTTGATAGGATTCCACCATTGATATGATTCACCTTCAAAATGATAAGACATGAACATGAATTTTTTAGGTTCTAAACATTGGAGAATCGAAAACAACATTTATGTTGTATGGATTCATTGGTTAGACATAATTGGATAAGAAAAACCACAAAAAGAAGTTGGAAACTACCTTATGATTGACTCAATAGAATATTATTCCCTTATTTTCTCATTTTAAAGTACTACTTGATTTATAGCCTCAAATGGTTGTGTGACATTAACCTCATGATATGTCATTCTTTCTCCCATATCTTTTGGATGATCAAGAAGAAAAACTTTACATTGATTCTCACATTCATTATTAACTTGGTTCCTTCTGTTCCAACCATTGAATAAAACTAGAAATAACTGTGTGACAAACACTAATCATGGTTTTATAGCCACATAATCCAGGGAAATTACATATAAAAGTTGAATATATGACACATTCAGTTTAATCATAGGTTATTCCTGGTTATTATAAAAACTATAGGATTGTAACCTATACATAGAAATATCCTTAAGGATCATTCTATGTTTTCTCATCCTTGTTTCCAAATACTGACTAAACCTTTCCTATGATACAAACTATAATAGCACATGATTTTCATATATGGATATTACATCATTTTAGAAGAATAATCATTAAATTACACAAAAATATTCCAGAGGACTATAAATGTTTAGTGCCTTTATAACCATGGAACACAAAATTCATGTATGGTAGAATATATTTAATGCTTACCAAAAAGATCTTCCCCATTAGTACCCCTACTTAAAACAATTATTCATAACTTATGGGAAGGAAATATTTGAAAAGGGTGAGATTAGATTCTCTATAATGGAAACCATTGACGATATCAATTTCTAATATAGTGAAACTGTAAGATAGAAAAACTGGGTATGTGGTCATGAGATAAGCTCATACCCAAAATTACATGGATCATAAACATGATTCAGGGCCTAAAACATTTACATTTTTGAATACACGCATCATAAAAATGAAAATTCATCATTACTCAATAATGAAACATAAGTTCATATAATAAATTTTTTTACATCATAATTATGTTTAAAAAACCCTTTGATATTTAAAGGATAAATATAACAACAATCTGATTGATAATTCTTACATATTTCCCTATAATGGATCAAACACATCAACTTGTTTCCCATAATCGATCATGGAAATCAACTTGTTTCCCATCCTGAATAAAGCACGTCAACTTGTTTTCCCTCACTATCCAAAGAGATATAATTCATTACACAATAAATGAGGGGGGATATATAGGTCGAATCCATAACTTTTTAAGAATATAAATTTGTGTTCCATAGGCCCATAGATCATTCATCACATTAGAACCCATAAAATGAAATGAGTTTCATAAACACATCATCATAACATTACACATGGAAAAGAAACAGGTTTAATCAATATCATTCCATCATAAATATAGGACATTTATAAAAAGAATAATAATGTTATTATTGGGTAATATACCAAGTAATATAAAATTAACACAAAAATAAGTCATCTTAGAATGATAAATGATTTTTTAATGATCAATCAAAATAATTCATAAGGAAAATATTTTTTCCTCTATGAAATCAATTTTTATGAGTTATATATTTTTGAAGGAAAATATTTTATGTGAAAATACACTTTTAAGATTTTAAAGAAATATTCAAATAACTAAGTCATTATGATGATGGTAAAATCTTTAAATTCCATATAAGTTAAAAAACATTCATTTATTATTTCAGTAAGAAAACTCATAAAGAGCCCTTTTTAGAAAATGAAAAAAATGATTCATTTGAAACCATTTTTAAAAAGATAAAAAATGTGTCAAAATAATTTTAAATAATGGTAAAAATATTTTCTAAATCATTCATAGAAAACATGGACATGGAAGGTAAATATTCCCTAATAAATACATTCATACAAACAGTCTTGAGTAATGATGAGATTGTGAAATAATCCTTTACCACATTATAATTAATAGAATCATATGCTCCCTGAAGGAAAAAAATTATATGGATAAGGTAATAACAAAATATTGAGGATAATACAAATAAAAGTCATTAATAATTAATATATAAACCACATAAAATAAAATGTAGTGTATAAGGCATTTGTCCCACAAAGATAAAAGTGACACAAAAATCCTTTACCTTATGTCTTGACATCCTTCGTACACATTGAATCCTCCTTTAGAAAAAATATAATTTTTATTATAAATATAAAATATAGAGATATTCATATATATATATATATAATATTAAATACTCTTTACTTATGACTTTATATTACTCTCTTTTTATGAATTCTATATAAATGTTACGTTTCGAGTGATAACTGCTTTGTTTTTTGTAGATGTTTTGACTTTTTATTATTGGAACTCTTACAAAGGTCAAATTTGAATCATATAAAGAATTATAAACATGAAATAAATTTACTATATGGTATTAATATTTTTATTTATGATGATTAATAAAATATTGAGTTAGAAAATAAAATACACAATTCATGGAGATGATAGGTCATACCTACGTATGAACACTATTTTAAATTTATTATCTTGTTAAAAGAATGAAAATTTTAAAATATCATATCATTTTATAAACCATTTTTATTTCTTATATATCACATATTTTTATTAAAATCATTCTCAATACATTCCATGTTATGTGTGAGAGAATCACTTTGCTTCGTGAGGCAGTAGTCCAGCGTACACATGAACGAAATAATCATATTCCTAAAAAATGGAAAGAATGAATGTATGATTGATATTAGAAATAAAAAATCATAATAGAAAAAAAATTAATATATATTATATATAAAATATATATTCATCATTATTTTAAACCATTTAAGGATGTAATATATGAATGAACAACATCAGTTCGCAAGGTGACAGTCTATTGTATACACTAATGATGATTGTGTATCCCATATTATGGATGTGTATAAAGTTATTGGTCGTAACCTTGAAATAAAAACATATCAGTTTATATAAGATAATTAGGTTATTATATAAACATTAAATAAAAATAATTTATGGGGTTTAAGAAAGGAATAAAATAAAAACATTCATTGGTGAACATTACCTCTTCTTTGGGTATGTTATTTTGATTTGCACAAAATACATCCTAGGTTAGATTTATACCTCAAGGAAGGATTATTGTAAGAATGGATGGATTTTGAAACGATATTTGGTCCAATTTTTTCTAAACAAAATTGGTTATGAAGTGTGAATAATATAGAATAACATGTTCCATTTTATAAGAGAGGGGAGGGGTGCTTTTGGGATTTCCCAAAAGCTTAATTTATAAAAGATTCATTCTCAATAAAAATACCACAAAAGGACAAAATTTTAATCTAATATAAGATAAGGTTATAAGATAATAAAAAAAGATAATTTATACAATTATTAGTGTTATTTAAAACTGTTTTATTTTGATTAACCCATAGTTTATTAAATTTAATTTTAAATATGGTATCATTTTTTTCATTAGTAAAATGTTTTCATTATTACATATAAAGTTTCAAATAAAAAATAAATGGTCAATTTAATATATTTTATATGTTAATTTATCCAATTTTTCGTAATATAGTATTTTATGGGTTTTTATATAATATAATAATATAATATTTTCATAAAATTTCGCAATTGTTAATATTGACAATATTCATTACTTTAACATTAAGAAGAACAAGAAAAAAGGATACATTCAAAAATAATAATTTAATACAACCTGAATAAATTATATTATTCTATAATTTTTTTGGGTAAACATAATTCATAAAAATTATAATTATTATAATATTTATAATATGATTTAATTTATTTTTTATTAATTTCATAATCACTAAATAATTATTGCATAATTATTTATGAAAATTATTTATTCTCTGAAAATAAAATATAAAATTTCATAACAGATATATAAAATTTAGATTTTATAAGAATATATATAGTCAAATATATATTTCATTTATGACCTTAACAAAAATACTTTACTTATTGAATGTTAGAGTGTGGCATTTAGTCAATATCATTGATATTAATAATATCTAAGTCCTCTTTATTGAAAATTGTACTCTAAATAATTACAATTTGCTCATAAGGGGATAAGGGCCCAATTAAATTCATCCAAAAATACTTGGTTAAGTGTTAGGGAAATTTCATAATATATATAATAATATTTATAGCCTTAATTACATGATTAATCCTTAACTATGGTAATAAAATTACTAAATTTACTACTCATATTGTACAAAAAATGAAAAGGAAATATTTATTAAATTTTGTCTATATGATTTTAAATTTGAAATCTATTTTTCCAAATTTGATAAATATAAGTGTCCAAAATTAATTTAAAATTAATCTTATTTACTTTGTGGGAAATCACGGTTTTAAAGTGAAATTATTCCAAAGTCTGCTACGTTTTTATATCTGAATTCAATAAAAAGGATTAAAATGACCAAAATTTGATAATTGGATTTATAATTGAAATATTTTTAATTTCAATACAACTATATAAATAGAATTTAACATTTTATATTTTTTAGAAGAAAATAAAATTTCCAATTACAATATAGTAGTTTTTACTATTCATTAAAAATGATTCTTCTCAGAAAATTATAAAAAAACACCATAAGATAATTTATATATTTTTTTCAAAAAAATATATTTTTTTCAAATATAATTTATAAAAGTTTCATAATTTGATTTTTAAATAACTGCTCTATTAAAATAACATAAAACTCCTTTAAAAAAACATATTTTATAAGAATAAAAGTGGATTTATTTTTAAATAATTATTTGAAAACACCTAGTTTAAAATATAACAATTATATAGTTTATTATATATATATATAATAAATTAATATAATTAAATAATATTTTTTTATTTTATTTGTATATAATACACCTGTGTTCATTTATATTGATTTTTCTTGAAAAATATTTCCATTTACTTTAAAAAGGATTTTACATGTGTAAACCGAATATTAATAATTTAGTTAACACTTTTGATAAACACCTATTAAGGGATTTGATATAATTTTATTGTTTAAATAATTACAACAATGAATTTGTTTTGTATAAACTTAGTGTTGTGTGTAACTCAAGCTAAGTCGATGTTACGGGTAACACAAGACATCAAAGAAATCAAATTATTAGATAAAATATGTTTCATAAATATTTTTTTGGTGTTTCAAATGAGTGGATTGTTTCTTTTCATGATCTACATATAGATTTATTCTTATTACTATAGGATACATAGTGACACCCAAACATTTAATCCTGGGTTTAGCTGCAATATAATAACTTCCTCATCACTGTGCACGGGTCTGACATGATAAGGTAGCTCTCATAAAATAACTACATATTGATTGATTTATATTACCATAGGATAAGTAGTAATGTATATATATCCAATCATAGGTCTAGGCATAGTATATATAATGATAAAAATACACCCCCTATACATGGTCTATACCATTACGGGGAACCATCTGGGAACTACACATTGATCGATCCATCCTGTTATAATGTTCATAGGAGAACACATGGAATACATGGAATAAAAGTATAATATAACACTATTTATAGAGGAAAAAATATGTTAATGAAGGTAAAAAACATATTGATTCCCCATAATAATCCCATCCATAGATAAAAGATTCATCATGCATCTAAATTCCCTGACTAATGAAAATTGTTCTTAGGGATATCTTACATAATTTCAAACCAGTTCCAACATCCTTACCACATGATGTTAAAATAAATGAGAAATACGTCCCCACTAAATTATGTTAATGGTAGAATACTATCACCCCTATTCATTCCTAATCAAAATAGTAGATGATCTTAACCCTAGTCAACCAGTGTATGGGGTGATTCTATTATATTTTAAGAATTTAATCCCATAAATAAAGCATCATGTACTGAGAAAATTAGTTTTCTGTAATGAATTCACATTCCATAGAATGAAGAATAGTTATATCTATTAGAACATGCTAGTAGTGGATATTCCAAAGGTCCTTGACCAACAAATAAGTGAAATATTAGTCTTATAAGATAGGATTTCTGATCCATGCGAGCCCTATTGTTGCCGAAGTGGATCTCATCACCTTATGGTGTTTTGGGGCATCCCCAACATGATTTTTTCATTCCATTACTCATGACTAATTACTTCTGCGAACGGATCTATGACATTTTCTTATCCATCTAAAAATGATATTGGAGAATGGTTGACCCTTGGTATCCCAATTAGGCTATTTTTTAATATTCCCCTCATATTAGGTCCACATGCATGATGACCTAATAATATATGCACTTCAATCAAAGTTGTAAAAACATATAATTTAGCCTTTGATTAGACAAATCAAAAGTTACTAAAATTCATATGAAAGAGGCATAAAAAATACCACTCTAAAAACATACAAATGGTGTCTTGAGAAAAATTAAATTATCTGCACTATGAACTCTTCATATTAAATGTTTAGGAAAATGATGGAGCATATATAAACATGGGATAATGCTCATAAGGCCCGATTTGTGTCTATATAAAAACATCATCTATTCTCGTTGGATCCCTTGGTCTTGGAAGAAGATAAAGTAATGATTTTTCACATCACCTCCTTGAGATAACATGTTCACTTAGAGACAAAATTCATGTTTGGTTCTCAATTACTTCAATAATATTATTTTTTCCATAATAAAAACATCATGTATTTGAATTTTTAGGTAACACAACCAATTATGTGATTCGATATCCTTCTCTTGGAACCACCTTGATTATGGGCTCCCTTTTTCCTAGTTCTTCCCTATAAAATACATATATTAGGGGTTATCAATCGAAAATGGGCCATTGGGATCCATAAATTAATCCCATGAATCTAGGATCCTATTTCACCCCTTTAGTAAATAGGTAATAATGAATAGCTATTCCAAAAAATACCTTTGTCGCAGAGAGGACCCCGTTACATCTATGAGTTATTGTCCTGACCAAGTGAAAAATGGGCATCCACCATTACTAATAGTTGACTATTTCTCAGTAGTTTCCACATCTAGTAAAATTATATATTCCTTGACCATGAATTAGAATCCCACTAACCATAATTTTCATGTATAGTTGACATCCTCGACATTACGTCACCGTGTATTGAACCCTTCATGAAAGAAGGTATTCAATATTCCATTCATGACAATTTTCAGGGCATATACAATGTGACTTAAAAACCCTATGGAATAGGTCTAAAGCCTCCAAAATAAATGATAAACTACTATAACATTCCAAAACCAGCCTTGGATAGTGTTATATCCACTTATAACTATATATAAGAGACATTTGAGTATTGACAACTCTTCTATGACCATGCTAAGGAGTGTGGATCCCCTATACATGACCATGAATTAAATCCATATGATAAATTGTCTAATGGCCAATGAACTACCATCAATAAGAATATCATCCAGGAAAGTAAGGAACTATAATCCTCATTGACCCAATAACAATCAGAATAAACATTGGGAATTAGGGTGTTTTGGGTCATCCCTAGTATGTCTTCACCATTATAATCAGGTGCCCCGAAAACACCATGGAATAACTCATCACCTTAGGGGAATTTTGTTTCAAACCAAGAATAATTTTTTATTATATGCTCATTGATTCAAGCACATGGATAATTTTTTTACAAGATCCAATTCCAAAGCACTTTATGGACTCGACTTCGAAAATATTTTACCATACACCAATACATCCTCTAAAAATATTTAATGGTCCATGGAATAGTTTGGGGACACATATACATGACCATAACTATCATAATTATGATCTTATCCAAATTTGCCTCTGACCTACTATCTAGTGGAATATCCTCCTTGTAGGAATGGACCTCTAATCATCATGATCCCCAAAGACATTTAGGCAGAACTCAGCACATTAGGTTGTTTTGGGTCATCTTCGATGTGTCTATGCTATTACAATGGTGAGACTCAAAAAAAATATGATGGAAGTCATCACCTTATGGTGTTTTGTGTCATGCTGGACATTTCATCACCATTACCTTATTTTATCACATCATCCTAGCCGTAATAATTTAAAATTCATATCATTTTTCATTATTACCAAATGACATTAATATCCATAAAATATGTCCTTTCTACATGACATTAAATTACAAAATAAATCACTACAACATGATAATAAAAATTCTTGGAGAAAATTAATAAATTAACAATACAGTAACAACAACAAACACATTCGAAATTTGGGACTGCATACTATAGTAGGAGTTGGAATGAGATATAAGACCAAAAACTACAAAAATGTATAGTTGGATATGGAGGACCCTAAACTATAAAAAAATAATAGTATAGTTTCAAATACTATAGATCGACCAATTAAAAGAGAAACCTTGATCACATGGTTGAAAACTACATAAGGTAATCTTGGGAAAAAGTCAAGTCTTTGCTCTATAGACTTGCACATTGTATGATTTGGGAAATATTGAGAACTCCTAAAATAAAAAAGGCCTAAAACATGTTATTCTAAAAATTTGTAAGACAATGGCCTGAGAAAAAATATTACTCCATGCATTTTATGCTTTCTCCTATATAAATATTTGTATCCATTTAGGGAAATAAATTAAAAAGAAAAAGTTAAAATATTTTGTGGATCATTTTTTCCAAATAAAAAATCATGATATTCTCAATAATTCCACTAAATTAAGAAACATTATAGTCCCTTCCCATTGGGATATATTTTCACTAAAATTTTACTTTTTAATCTAGGTAATTCCATGACATGTTGAAAAGATAAATCAATAAGTAATCTTATGTTGGTAAGCAGTCATGATAATTTCTCAAGAGAAATCTACAATGATTTTGTAATTCAAATCATAATGTTTGGGTTTATTGGGAATTATAAAAAGGATGGGTTTTTTTGAAGGTCTATATGATATCAAATCATTTAAATTTAATGAAAATCATAAATAAAATAAGGATAAATAATTAAATGTAAAGTTCAAAAGAATTATTCACCGATAATGTGAAAAGGAGGAATATCAATATATCAGAGTCTCTCTTATGAATAAAAAAATAATTTCAGGTTCATGAAACTATAGTCCCATTATAGTATGTGGTAAGACGATTCCTTGAGCTTTACAAATGTCTACTCTTAGGAGGTAATGGATTAGTGAAATTAATCAGATGATTTAGATTATGCCTCCATAATCCACTATAATTCCACCACCCAAGAAAATACATCATGTCAAGAATTCTCCTCCATGCCGAGCAACCCCTATTACTCCAATACAGTTTTCTCTAAACATTTCAATGCTTTCTACAACCTATATAAGTATTCTTTTAGATATAAGAATTTAGGGTTTAATTAAAAAAATTGTCTTTATAGTATATAACAATTTTGCTTGAGATATTCCCTCTATTGCTTGTTGGAAGGAATCATTCAAGGAAAAATTCCAAATTAGTTTAACTAAAGATGATGCCTCATCCAATTCTACCCTCAATTCAAGAGCCCAACATTTCTCTCTCCCAGGAACATCATTTCTTTCACCTTTATATGAAGATTAGTAAAGTTAAATCCATCATAGATGTGGGTGGTAAAAATATATCATAGATTATATAATCAGTCCTTTAGCTCCAACAAAATGGTATCTCAGAATATGGACCAGATTTCCATGCATTCCTACACATAAATTTTCTAATTGAGTGATGCGAACTTCGAGACATGACCTAATCCCAATCAAGGAATATAGATTTATTCTAGGACTACATCATTAAGAAACCGAATCCTTCTAATTGCATATGAAGATGTGGGTATTGAGTCAGCCTCTACATTATTCAACACCATGTAAAAATCCTAGAAGTATAAGAGAACAAAACAATGGATATCAGAGATGCAGGTACAATAAAAAGTGGTACAAAGGATTATCAGTTAGTTGTTAAATGGTAGGATTTAATCTGATAGTTAACGAATGCGATCAATATTTTTGGCACACCATTATCAGTAGGATCGTTGTCCATGTATGACGCCCTAGCCCCATCTTCAAGAAATGTGGAAATTCCCTCTTGTGATGAGTGACCTGGTGGAAGTAATGTGGGATTATTTTTTTCACAAACCACACATCTAATTTTAGTGATAAAATGGTGAAATTAATGAAACAAAATATGAAACAAAGTGGGAAATATGTATAGTCTCCAAAGGAGTTATTACCTTTTTCTAAATATTCCTCCATTAGGACTAAATCAATAATGAAGTAGAAACCAGAATAATCCTCCTCCAGAAGTGAGTTTTCCAAAAAAAATTCTAATGGAATGTCCAGTATAATTTAAACATTAGGCTAAAAACTATTCTATTTTGGCACTTCAACTGTCTCAACTATTTCATGGGCCAACACAATAGTGACAGTTCTAATAGAATAATAAAATTCCCACCAATATTATCAATAGTAGTTGTATGTTCCTCTATGATAGATTCGTGAGGACCAATACAATTTTGAAATTCCTAATGATCTTTTTAAATGATATGGATTATTAAATGAATAAATGTTTAAAGATTACTTGAGGATCTAGGTGTGAAGGATCTGATAGTTTAGAGTAGTTTCCTTTTATTTTTCTCTCTTCGTAAAGAACCCGATAAGGGGATGACATAGATTGATTTGAGGATGGATCCAACGAAAATTTTTACTATGAAACCTAAGGTATTCTAGTCACCACCCTCATCAAATATAGTTGATATGGGGATCCCTCGTCATAAGATCCCAGGTCACAACATAAATCTGTCCCAAAATCGGTATCACTGAGATAATATATAGGGAATGTTAGGAGTTATTATACTCTAATAACTTCCATTCATATCCATGGAAATGATAAATATATTAGTGTAGCTTCAATAGCTGCAAAACTATTTGAATATGGTAGGGAGAAAATTCTTACCGCTATCTCAATGGTAGGATTTCCATTTTCCTTCACAACAATCTCCATCATACTGGGAACCACCATATACATCACCAAAAGTTTGTAGTGGTCCTGGACCATCATTATTTATATCATCTCATCAAGGATTATAAGGAAATACTTAACCTCATTGGAATGGTTTTTTGATGGAGAAACATGTAGGAGAAGTATTGAATACAAAGCTGTCAAATTGTATATACATTGTTCCATGAAACTTAACATCATTGTTCTCTTACCTATCTTTAATTCATTATTGAACCGAAATGCAAAATAATATTTTAGGAATGAAAACACTCATATTTTTCATTCTCATCGCATGTTATCAAGTTGGAACATATCATGGTAAAAAAATAAAGTTAAATGTATCAACACCTTACAAGGTGTATCTGAGGTTATCAGTCTCCTTGAAGAAATCTACATTGTGAGCCTTGTATTGGTGACATTTGTAACACCCCGAGCTTCAACGATACACTTCTCTTTCAGTAATGCAATAGCTTGCATTATAAGCAAGTTCGAGATTCTAACACACCGTGACCAATCCAAATTGCAATTAAGAATAGTTATACCCACTTTTTGAAATTATATATATTTTATATTTCAAAATGGACTTCATTTTTTGATTCGGGATATCGAAATTAGACTATTTCGAATTTTTTATATTTTTCTGAGAACTTCCAATTTTTTATGAATAGTGAGAAATACAAAAAAACAACTTTTTTAATAAAAATAATTTATAGTGATAAATTATACTATTGAGTGGTCATAAAGTATAATTAGAATATATTTTTACCACTTTATCCAATGGTGGTCATTATAATTAATTTCATGTTGAAATTGGACATAAACAATAGTCAATCTTTTGATATATATTATTTCTTAAAAACATACTATTTGTTGTGACAATAGGAATTAATAATAAAATTAATTAATGCAAATTATATGTTTTTAATTTTTTAAAATGAAATTCATTTTTGAATTTGGAATATCAATTACATATTAGGGTGAAATGTTGTCATTGTTCTGAAAAACATCAATTTTTGATGAATAGTGAAACCACTAAGTGGTAGTTAAAAAACAAATTTTTCATTTAAATGAAACATTACCACTTCTGTGATTTGAATTTCAAAAATCCGACATACATGGTTGTCATTATGAAGTAAAATGTGGTTCAATGGGATTAAAATATTTTTTTGGTGAATAGTATCTTTTATGTTTAATTAATCGCAATTAAAGGTAATTAGTGAAAGTTATGGTAAAAATGATATTATAAAAATATGAAAATACCTTTAGACTTGTCCTGCCCCTATTGGATGTGACATGGCCGACCAATGAAATCCATGGGTCAACTTGGGGACCCCATGGATCCACTTTGGTAGGAAAATGACATAAATAACTTTTATTTAATGTTAAAATAAAAATGTCACAAACATAAGTTGTTTTACTAAAACAATTTATAAGTGGGGTTATACAAGTCATCTTTTTGACTATAAATATTCATTAGAAAGATACAAAGATTTAATAAATCATGATATTTGTTTTATAATTTGTAGACATTAAATAAATTAAAATATTTATGACACAATGATGATGCAGCGATTACCTCATTAATTAACGATTTAAATAAAATGAAAAGATAATGTAAAATATAAGGCTTAAACTTGTCAAAAACCTATTGGATGGGAATATTTAGAACCCTTATCACCTTATCCTCGACATATATCATTGTGGGAAATTTAGTATCCGAAAAGAATTTCATAATATTTTAACATTTCAATCTTCCCCAGAGTGACCCTCCTCTCCTCTTATAAAATGCCCCCACCACTCCCACCTGATTCACACCTTCAAACCATTTGGCTCGGCCAAAATATGCCCAAATACTCTCCCAAATTCCCTCTCTTACTCCTAGAAGCCTCACATTGGGCATAATTCTTCCCAAGGAATCCTTTGGATCAAATCACAAAAAGAGTTACCTGATATTAAGGTAATGTCTTCTCTAATGTTGTTTTGTTTTATTTTGCTTCTCCAACCCCCTAAACTCTTTTTATTATTTTCTATTGTAACAGAACCAGTATCTTCAATATACTAGGATTTTTTATGAGAATGATTTCATTTACACTTACACACACCTTCGTCTAATGGTTAAAGAACATACTGTTTTTGTGAGTGGTGAATTACTGCCTCACGAAACGATGATTGTTCAAACTTCTTTTAACACCTCTCATGGTGGCCATTATGATGACACTATTTTTTATATTTTTTATATTTTATATATATTATGTTTATGTTTTCCTTATGCTTCTGTATTTTTCATTTATGGAACACGTTTATGATTTCCATAATGGGTAAACGCGATAATTTCATTTTAGGAAGCACGGACTACCGCCCCTCAAAGTGATTTGAATCGTTATTTCCATATGTGGGATGTATAAAGGATGGAGTAAATGGTATTATAAATTATATTATACTGGAATTATATTATAACTTTATATAATTATAATTTCATTCCATTAAATATGAAATAGAAATGAAAGTAGCGTTCATGCGTACGTACGACTTACCGTCTCCATGAACGGTGCATTTCATTTATACCTCTAAATGTTACGTAATATTATTAATGAATGTATATACTGGATATATATGATATATATGATATCTAAATCATGAATATAATTTTGGATATAATGGATATTTCACCACATGAACAACTTGTAATTATAAGATGTTTATTTTTGAATCAAGTACCAAAGATCGACAAAATGACAGTTATTAACATAAATAATTACACAATGTTCATAACATGGTAATAAGTGATATAAAAGAAATAATGAACATGAAAAATATTATTAAGAAAATATAAATTAACTCTAGTTTATTATTCAAGAGGTTAAAGAACGATCGAGTCAATTCGGACACGAGGTAAGGGAACTTCTTAACCCAATTTACGTTCTTTGGGTTAATCTCCTACATTCAAATTATGTCATGATATTATTATGTCCTATATTGTATTTTTACTTTCGTTATGTATACATATGGTTAATACACATAATAATTTTATTTTATTTAAAAAATATTCTTTGTAAGGGACTTCATCTCAATCTCCTTTCATTGAGGCATATTTGGTTTTATACACAACATTCCTTTATACGGTGTATAAACCTCTATGACTTTTACTTTTATTAAAAAGGAATATTTTTATACGAAGCGTTTTTACTAAACAGTAAAAGGAATGTTTTTTCTTATGTATGAGGTGACAACGATTTCTCTGCCACCGTGACCATTATTTGAGTTTCGGCTTCCTCTACAAGCCATAACTTTTTTTTAAAATGAAAAATAAATTCAATGTTTTACTTTTCGTTTATTTTGGTATTGAAAATGGTTTTGATAATGTTTTATTATATCAATGTGTTGTATTGATATCTTGTGATTGAAATGTGGAATTGTTATGTTTCCTTTATGTATGTTTTATGTGATATGATTATGTTATGGATTATGATAATTTTAAAACTTTTCATATAAGGAAAGCATTCGACTTAATAAGTGACGGGTGGAGCCCACTATAACTCCTCGATGCATCGGTAGGTCTCATGAGACAAACTAGTGTCTTCTCATGAGGCCTTGACAAAATTTTATTTGTAGTCTCGGCACGAGGCCTTGGCTACGTGGTTGTGATAGTCTGGCATTATGCATTCCATCATTATGAAAGTGGTTATTGATTCTGCATGTGATTATTCGACTAGTAGAATATCCATGTGAGTAAGTGAATGGCATTATTTAATTTTATTTTCTCCATATTATGCTGATGTTCAAGTTTAAAAAGGATTTTGTTTTAGTTATACATTACCTTAAAAGTTTATGTTTATTGATGAAAGCTTCCGCTATATTGTTATCCTTACTAAGCATCTGAGCTCACCCCTTTCAATGTTTTATTTTTCCCAGGATGTGATGAAATATTTTATGACTGACCTATAGGGATAGTCTAAAGGGGATAGAAGTGTGGACTATGGAGACTATGTTATTGTGATTTATCACTTTATGATGTAATGTATCATTTAGGAATGTATCTATTGTTTACAAGGCTACTAAACTAATCAGCCTTTCGAGACTTGATCTTTTGTGATCATGCTAATGTTACGCAATAATGCACCGACTCCGGGTAACTGGGGTCGGGGCATTACAGTTGGTATCAGAGGCAGTTTAGTACTAACCTTGGAAGCTAGATTTAAATAAACTCTGATTAGAGCACATAGCCCGAAGATAGACATTGAGGATTAGTATAGAAGAACTTTCTATAATTTTGGTATTATAGATATTTTGTGAGTTTTCCGAGCAATACATCCCTGTTTGGATACGAGCAGGTAGAGGCGGCTCTAGCACATATATACCTAGGGGTAAAACCCGAAAACACCACTTTGAGCTAGACTCGAACGGGAACTGGTGCACAACAACCGGCCTTGCTGCACTCTTAGTTACGACACTCCTGGGGGATATGCTTAGGATAATTCTTGTCTTCTTTACAAAAAATTATGAAGGGTTTATGAGTATATAATTTTCAAAGAAAACATTTCTTTTTATTATTATGGATTATATTCATAAATATTTCAATTTATGTTAAGTGTTTTACAAGTATGGAATTATGTATTTTGATTCATAAACTAATCTAGTTTATGTCATTGTTTAGAAATGGCGCCTAGTGGAAGGAATGGAAACCGTATCAATGCACGCACTCCGTGTAGGGATTTCCCTCCTGCTCAAGATAATTGTTGTGGAGCTGGAGATACAACTGGTGCTGATCAACTTATTACCATACTGGGACAACTCACTCAGGTTATGAATAATGACCTTACTCCTATAGAGCACCCTGATCCGCAACGTGGAGGATCAATGTTAGACCGCTTCATGAGGCAACAAACGCCAACATTTAATGGGGGTACAAATCTATTAGTAGCTGAGAAATGGATAAAATCCATTGAGAAAATATTCCATGCCTTGGGGTGTAGCGAAAGGGAGAAGGTTGTCATGGTAGTTTACCGGCTCACTAGAGATGCCGATCAATGGTGGTCGTTGATTCAAAACACAAAGGAAGATGAATAAGTATCAAGTATGGAATGGAGGGAGTTTAAGGAAATTTTCTTAGAAAAATACTTTCCTCGTGACCATTGAGCAGATATGGAAAGGTAATTTCTGAGTCTGAGGAAAAAGGAGGATGAGAATGTTGCAAAGTATGAGGCCAACTTTACAAGGTTAGCAAGACATGCTGCAGATTATATACGTAACCCGAGAAGTAAGATTGATCGTTTCTTTGATGGGTTAAAACCGTTTCTCCGTCGAGCTTTAGTATCACAATCTTTCTCAACGTACGAAGATATAGTCTCATGTTCTATCAAGAGAGAAAAGGAATTCTCTAAGTCTTATGAAAACAAAGTAAAGAAAGAGAAGTAGAAAACGATGGAACAAGAGATAGATAAAAGGAAAAAGGGAAAGAAGGATTTTCCTTTTTGTGATAATTGTGGGATGAATCACCCTGGTAGTTTCCTAAAAGGAATGGGAGTTTGTTATAAATGTGGAGAAAAAGGTCACCAGGCTCGTGATTACAAGGGAAAGAAAGAGGCCATCAATGTTGAATGCAACAATTGTATGGAAATGGGGCATTATGAAAATGAATTTCCACAGTGTCAGGGAAACTTACCTTAGAAAAGTCCAAGGGATCAAGGCCAAGATTATGCTGTTACTACAGATAAACTTGAATAATTATTGTATTTGTGTTTTTGGACTAAAGAACTAGATTATGGTTATAATAATAATGTGATATATATAAGGATTGTACTGCAGTACTTGTTGTTTTCATTAAGGTTTTAATATGATGAAGGTAATCATATTTTCAGTATGTGACGATAATAGAAACCTTACTTTGTTTGCGGAATGTAATGTTGAAATAGATTTTGTAATTTAAGGACATTTTAGAGAAAGACTGGACAGAGGTATTTTGGATAACTATAAAGGTTGGAATGGATTAAGTTGGTCTTTGGATAGTATTGTTTAAGGTTAAAACATTTGTGAAGATTATTTTTGGAATATTATAATACTATAGTTTTAGGAAAAGGAAAACCTGCAGGGTGGTGAATAACCCGTCGCGTCGGATAAAACTGCAGGAACTGAACCCACAACCATAGTGTGACAGGACTTTATTACCTACCTCTAGCCTACAGGAAGTCCCTTCTTATTAAAAAATAGTTTTCCTAATCTAAATGGTATGTGGTAATATTTAAAACCTTATACAATTAGGATAAATAGAATATTTTTGAGTTCTGTTACCATTTGGAGTGAAGGATGGGTTTGTGGTAAAAATTTATTAAAGAATGAAAGTCTACACGAAAATTAAGTATATTTCCTTACATTCTTAGTAAATCTCTTAAATAAATTCCTCAACTTTATGAAAGGTAACTTAAAACAAAATCGTTGTCAGTTAACTTTTCCAACTGGGGATTCAATGATCGTTAAACCAATGACAAGTTTGTGAATTTCTTATTGTTAGCTTTCTCCTAATCATGTTTTCTACAACTCTCAATCAGACCTTGATGGTTTGTTTTTCTTCCATATCCATATTTTAATAGAATCCTAGTATGGGCTATCTTGGGTGACCTTTGTACCTATCTTTATTTCTTTTAAAGATATATTTTATTAACCCTATTTCCGATGTGGGTTTTGCACAAAGGTATTTTCTATTTTCAACATTTTATTTTCAATGAAAAATTTCAAATTGCGAGGATGCAATTCATTGAAGGAGGGGATAATGTAACACCCTGAGCTTCCACGATAGGCTTCTCTTTCAATAATGCAATAGCTTGCATTGTACGCAAGATCGAGATTCTAACACGCCGCGACCAATCAAAATAGCAATTATGAATAGTAATACCCACTTTTTGAAATTATATATATTTTATATTTCAAAATGGACTTCATTTTTGGATTCGGGATATCGAAATTAGCCTATTTTGAATTTTTGGTATTTTTCTAAGAACATCAAATTTTTTATGAATAGTGAAAAATACATAAAAACAACTTTTTTAATCAAAATAATTTATAGTGATAAATTATACTATTGAGTGGTAATAAATTATAATTATAATATTTTTTTACCATTTTATCCAATGGTGGTCATTTGAATTAATTTCACTTTGAAATTGGACATAAACAATTGTCAATCTTGTGATATATATTGTTTCTTAAAAACACGCTATTTGTTGTGACAGCGGGAATTAATTATAAACTTAATCAATGAAACTTATATGTTTGGAAATTTTTAAAATAGACATCATTTTTGAATTCGGAATATCAATTATAGCTTAAGGTGAAATTTTGGCATTGTTCTGAAAAACATCAATTTTTGATGAATAGTGAAACCACTAAGTGGTAGTTAAAAAACGGATTTTTCGTTTAAATGAAACATTACCACTTCTATTATTTGAATTTTAAAAATCTGACATACATGGTTGTCATTAGGGAGTAAATGTGATTCAATGGGATTAAAATATTTTTTTGGTGAATTGTAACTTTTAAGTTTAATTAATCGCGATTAAAGGTAATTAGTAAAATTTAAGGTAAAAATGATATTATAAAAATATGAAAATACCTTTACACTTGTCCTACCCCTATTATATGTGTCATGGCCCACAATGAAAATCCATTGGTCAAATTGGGGACCCCATGGAGCCACTTTGGTAGGAAAATGACATAAATAACTTTTATTTAAAGTTAAAATAAAAATGTCACAAACATACGTTGTTTTACTAAAACAATTTTTAAATGGGGTTATACAAGTCATATTTTTGACTATAAATATTCATTAGAAAGATAAAAATATTTCCTACATCATGATATTTTTTTTATAATTTTTAAACATTAAATAAATTAAATATTTTATGACACAATGATGATGCATCGATTACCTCATTAATTAACGATTTAAATAAAATGAAAAGTTAATGTAAAATATAAGGATTACACTGGTCAAAAACCTATTTGATGGGCATATTTCGAACCCGTATCACCTTATCCTCTAAATATATCATTTTGGGACCTTTATAATCTGAAAAGAATTTCATAATAATGTAACATTTCAATCTTTCCAAGAGTGCCCCTCCTCTACTCTTATAAAAGGCCCCCACCACTCCCACCTTATTCACACCTTCAAGCCATTTGGCTCAGCCATACTCTTCCCAAATAATCTCCAAACATCCCTCCCTTTCTCCTAGAAGCCTCACTTTGGGCATAATTATTCCCATGGATGCCTTTGGCTCAAATCAAAAAATGAGTTACCTGATTTTAAGGTAATGTCTTCTCTAATGTTGTTTTGTTTTATTTTGCTTCCCAACCCCCTAAACTCTTTTTATTATTTTCTATTGTAACAACAACAGTATCTTAAATATACTAGGATGTTGTTATGAGAAGTATTTTATTTACACATACACACACCTTTGTCTAATGGTTAAAGAACATATTGTTTCTGTGAGTGGCGAATTACTGCCTCACGAAATGATGATTGTTCAAACTTCTTTTAACACCTCTCATGGTGGCCATTATGATGACACTATTTTTTATATATGATATATATTATGTTTATGTTTTCAATATTCTTCTGTATTTTTCATTTATGTCACACCTTTATGATTTCCATTATGGGTAAACACGATAATTTCATTTTAGGAAGCGCGGACTACCGCCCCCTCAAAGTGATTTGAATCGTTAATGCCATATGTGGGATGTATAAAGGATGGAGTAAATGTTATTATACATTATATTATACTGTAATTATAGTATAACTTTATATAATTATAATTTCATTCCATTAAATACGAAATAGAAATGAAAGTAGCGTTCATGCGTACGTACGGCTTACCGTCTCCATGAACGGTGCATTTCATTTCTTACCTCTAAATGTTACGTAATATTATGAATGAACGTATATACTGGATATATATGATATATATGATATCTAAATCATGAATATAATTCTGGATAAAATTGATATTTCACTACATGAACAACTTGTAATTATAAGAAGTTTATTTTTGACTCAAGTACCAAAGATCGACAAAATGACAGTTATTAACTTAAATAATTACACAATGTTCATAACATGGTAATAAGTTATATAAAAGAAATAATGAAAATGAAAAATATTCTTAAGAAAATATAAATTAACTATAGTTTATTATTCAAGAGGTTAAAGAATGATCGAGTCAAGTCGGACACGAGGTAAGGGAACTTCTTAACATAGTTTACGTTCATTAGGTTAATCTCCTACTTTCAAATTATGTCATGATATTATTATGTCCTGTCTTGTATTTGTACTTTATTTATGTATACATATGGTGAATACACATAATAAGTCTATTTTATTTAAAAAATATTCTTTTTAAAGGACTTCATCTCAATCTCCTTTCATTGATGCATACTTGGTTTTATACACAACTTTCCTTTATACGGTGTATAAACCCCTTTGAATTTTACTTTTATTCAAAAGGAATATTTTTATACAAAGCGTTTTTACTAAACGACAAAAGGAATGTTTTTTCTTACGTATGCGGTGACAACGACTTCTCCGCCGCCGTGGCCATTATTTGAGTTTCGGATTCCTCTACAAGCCATAACTTTTTTTTAAATGAAAAATAAATTCCATGTTTTACTTTTCTTTTATTTTGGTATTGAAAATGGTTTTGATTATGTTTTATTAAATCAATGTGTTGTATTGATATCTTGTGATTGAAATGTGGAAATGTTATGTTTCCTTTATGCATGTTTTAGGTGATATGATTATGTTATGGTTTATGATAATTTTAAACCTTTTTATATAAGGAATGAATTAGACTTAATAAGTGACGGGTGGAGCCTGCTATAGTTCCTCGATGCATCGGTAGGTCTAATGAGACAAACTAGTGTCTTGGCACGAGGCCTTGACAAAATCTTATTTGTAGTCTTGGCATGAGGCCTTGGCTATGTGGTTATGATAGTCTGGCAGTATGCATTCTATCATTATGAAAGTGGTTATTGATATTGCATGTGATTATTCAACTACTAGAATATCCATGTGAGTAAGTGAATGGCATTATTTAATTTTATTTTTTCCATATTATGAGGAAGTTCATGTTTAAAAAGGATTTTGTTTTAGTTATACATTACCTTAAATGTTTATGTTTATTGATGAAAGCTTCCACTATATTGTTATCCTTATTAAGCATCTGAGCTCACCCCTTTCAATGTTTTATTTTTCCCAGGATGTGAAGAAATATTTTATGACTGACCTACATGGATAGTCTGAAGGGGATAAAAGTGTGGACTATGGAGACTATGTTATTGTTATTTTTCACTTTATGATGTAATGTAACATTTAGGAATGTATCTAGTGTTTCCAAGGCTACTAAACTAATCTGTCTTTGGAGACATGATTTTTTGTGATCATGCCAATGTTTCGCAATAATGCACCGACTCTGGGTAACTGGGGTCAGGGCGTTACAACATTAGTCTATGGAATATCTATAGCTTCGGGTACTTCTATGGATATTTTCATTTTTTTTATATGAGGGAATTCAAATATCAGCATAGTGTTATAATAACTGATATCAACTTCATTTAAAGGAAATTTTATCTGATCTTTAGTCTCATATCTATTGGACATTAAACATAATATTAAAGGAACCATTTGATGTGTTTTGGAATGAATGTGAAGAGGGGTACGAAAGTTTGTTTGAAATCACCGAAATTTATGACTAAAATGGAATGGTGTGTACCAATTAGGGAAAATTATTCAATCAATATAGGATAAAAGGGAACCCACATGGATTGAAATAAGATAATCCTGATCCTCATAGATTCCCCCACCAATATTAGTTATACTACCAATGGTAATCATGTGGAATTGGAATGATAAGAGGCCTTGGAGACTCATATGAAACATAATTTCCTTATGCTTTAATATGATGGACCTTTCCCCTCTAATACATAGTTGGAAATGAATGAATAGAACACCAGTAATGTTATAAAATGACTGGTATTTTTATCCACCAAGGAGAGCCCCCATCAAAACCTCATTCACCTAGAAAGAAACAAAAATTCAATGTGGGAATCTTCCCCAATAAACATGGTGTCGGTGGAACCATTTTTTATCCAACATAGGGGTAAAAACACAACATGCATCCAACCTTCCATGGATGTATCCATTATTTTGGTACAAACATTGAATCCACCCTTCGCATTTGTTGGGTGAAAGTACCCACATTGGAACATAGAATGAAAAGAGGCCAACTAAACGGTGTATTGAAAACTAGGAAAAACCTCCCTCCACATGTTGGTAAATGAGCCCTCTTCAACTATGATCAAATAGAAACCCTCAGTACTGTGAATTTGTTTTGGGAAAATCCTTCATCCTCACGAAGTGGGCATAAAAAAACTATTGATAACATATTCGACCAAGTTATTGAACTATAAGATTTCCTTAGGAATATGGTCCATCTTAAGCACCTTCCCATCATGGAAATCAGTTATCAATAATGGGGATGCCTGTACTATACATTATCTGGCACAAATAATGTAGAGAGAAACTCTTTATACTTTTCAACAAAAATTGGTATTCCAATTGTTCTTTGATTTCCTAGAGAATTATCCTCACCTTCATAGGCATTAGATGAAATTTAATTATTTCTGGACTCTATGGGCAGAATAAGTCTTCCATCAAAACATTATTATTATATGCGATGGTTTGAGAGCTTCATAAAAATTCAGGAATACTAGTGTTCTTTATATATAAAGAAATTTATGAAGAGATATAATGAATCATTATGGGTATCACCAATTCCTCATGAAGCTCCTTCCATAAAGAAGGTTCGATCTTGGCCACCACATGTATAAGGCCCCAGCCTTAAACCTTACTTAATCTTGTGTTATTACAAGATTATAGATTGAGGATCTTTTCAGGTTTAGAGTTTTATAGAATTAGGACATAACTACTAAATCTAAAAAGATTACAATGTAGTCACTTCTACTAAATTTCCATAAAATAAAAACTCTAAAAAAGAAACATGTCTAGTTCTATATTTTAGATAGCATGACTTTCCATTGATCCCATCCTTGACCCTATTCCACATAAAGTCCTGTGAAAAACATTTCAAAAAAACATTGGGTGAGCATAAAAAGCTCAGTAAGGGATACACAATGAATGAAAACTGTTAGTTTTTCAATCATCAAGTAAACCATGTATACTTTATGAAAGTAATACCTTTACCTTTATGAAGTAATAAAAAACTCTTCACTGAAAAAAATATAATTACTTAACCTTTTGTAACCAAAATATTACCATAAACCCCATGTAAAGAACAAATCACAAATAAAGGTAACCTGGTACATGAACATACTTAAGTGGAATAACCATACAGTCGACTTCCAAAAATCTCACTTAATGGAATAGCCATACGGCCAAATTCCACACATACTTAATGGAATATCCATACGGCCGACTTCCATACCCAATGCATTGGAGGTTATAACGTAACCACCCGTCCTGGTATTCACGGCACCACCCGTCATATGGTTTATCACGTAACCACCCGTAAAATGTCCAAGTACCATCATTACACATAAAATATTGAAAATATAAACATTTCAATAACAAAATATAATTTTCAATCAAAATAAGTAATTCCATGATATTGAATTAATCAATCCATTTTCAAAAATCAATTAAAAGAGATTTTTGAATCAAAGTGCCCCATACCACTTTGAAGCTTTTATTGGAATTATAATTTTAAAACATTAATGTCCATATAAATAAATACTGAAAACCATTTTGAAAACATGTACATTAAAGATAATGATTTAGAATAAGAAATCTTTAAAAAATTTAAAATGATATTTTTTTAAAGAGTTTTTAACAAAATGAGAGACTCTTGAATACAAATAATTGCGGAATAACATTTTATCCGAACTTTATAATATCATGAGAATAAAGGGATTCACGATATAATATTTAAAAGGACAGTATACACACCATATAAGAGTGAATTGGTTCATAACAACAATAAATTCTCAAAGGAAATGTAAAATGAGATGAAATCCATTATAAAGAAGGTATCCTTAAATTAAGGATAAATCAATCTCATAATTATGTGTGACAAATATAAATACACCCAATATAAGTGGATATTAAGTGTAAAATAATCAAAGGTCATTCAGAAATATTCAAAGGATGACATATTCAATAACTACATGTTGAACCCAAAGAAATCAAAATTGGGTTAAGAAGTTCCCTTGGTAAAATTCGACAGCCTAACGGCGTCACATAAAATTTTAAAAAAAGGGTTGATGAGAGAGATAAAGGGGATCCCATCACTGGGACATAAAATTTACATAAATAAGGATATTTAAAACATATCCCAACATAATAGTATGTGAATTAAAAGACATAACAAAATAAGTCTTTTAATAAAAAGGAGGGTGAAAGGTCCCCTTACCGAGTTGGATAACTTTCGAAAAGTACACCCCATGGAAGAAGGTTCATACTATGAAGATGTAAATACCCATAAATGAAATTATACTTAAAAAAGTGTATAATAATGGGAAGTACATACACCATTCAAAGGAAATAGTGGCAAACGTAGCATAAATGTCACGGGAATAAAAGTGAGAAGAAAAATCCCTTATGAAAACTCGGCAGCTTAACGACGCCACTTAAAACTTCCAAAAATGGATTTATGAGATCAATAGTGTCTCCCATAATATGAAAAAAAAATTAATGTATGAGGAATATAAAATTACATCCCCAAACATATGAAAGATGGGCTTAAAAGAAATGACATAAAAGAGAGTACTTAAAAATAAAGAGAGAGGTTGGATCCCTTACGAAAATTTGGCAGCCTAACGGTGCCACTCAAAATTCCAAAATTGATTGATGAGAGAGAATAGGGTCTATCAACATATGAACATAAAAATTACAGTAAGATTAATATAAATTAACATCCCAATAATAAGAAATATGAGCTTAAAAGGAATGACATAATTGAGTGTACTTAAAAAGAAAGAGAGGAGTATGATCCCTTACCTCGGGTCCGACTTGACTCGATTGTTCTTTAACGTCCTGAATTATAAACTTGAGTTAATTTATACTTGATTAAGAACCTTTTTCAAGTTCATTATTCCTTTTATATCACTTATTTCCATGTTATAAACATTATGTAATCATTTAAGTTAATAATGTTTGTCTTGTCGATATTTGGTTCTTAAGTCGAAAGTGGACATCTTACAATTACATGTTGTCCGTGTGGTCAAAGGTTCATTATATTCAGAATGATATTCATGATTTGGATAACATATATATCATATATATCCAGAATATACATGTATTTATAATATTACATAAACATTTAGAGGTAATAAATGAAATGCACCGTTCATGGAGACGGTAAGCCATACGTACGCATGAACGCTACTTTCATTTCGATGTCATATTAATGGAATTAAAAATAAATGATAGGTATGTATATTTTAATTCCATAATTATATTAATCATTTATATGTAACATAAATCATATATAATAACTTTAAATCCATCCTTTATACATCCCACATATGGCATTAACGAATCAAATCACTTTGAGGGGGTGGTAGTCCGCACTTCCTAAAATGAAATTATCGTGTTTACCCGCAATGGAAACCATAAAGGTATGACACAAAAGAAAAATACAGAAGATTAAGTAAAACATAAACATATTATATATAATATATAAATATAGTGACATCTTAATGGCCACCTTCGAAGGTGGTATATGAGTGTTGAACAATCATCGTTTCGTGATGCAAAAATTCGCCATCCATGGAAATAGTATGTTCTTTAACCATTAGATGTAGGTTTGTGTAAGTGTATCTCGAATACTTCTTATAAAAACATCCTAGTGTATGGAATATACTGGTTTGTTTAAAAAATAAATTAATAAAAAGTGTTTAGGGGGTTGGAGAATCAAAATAAAACAAAAGGACTCAAGTGAAAACATTACCTTAAAATCGGGTAACTCACTTTGGTTTGAGCTCAGAGGCTTCCTTGGGAAGACTTCTACCCAAAGTTAGTCTTCTAAGAGTTTTAGAGGGATGTGGAGAGACAAAATGGGTAGGGGTTGGCCGAGCCAAAGGCTTTGGAAGTGTGGGTAAGGAGGTAGAGGTGGGGGACTTTTATAAGAGGAGAGGAGGGACACTCTTGGAAAGTAAAGAGAAGTTACTTTATTTTAAAATGAGATTCGGATTTAAGAGGTCCCACATTGATATAATTCGAGGATAAGGTGATAATGGTTCGAAATATACCCATTCAATAGGTTTTTGACATGTGTAGGTCATAGATTTTACATTATCTTTTCATTTTATTTAAATCCTTTATTAATGTGGTAATCACTGCATCATTATGAGGTCATAAATAATTTTATTTATTTAATGTCTAAAAATTAAAAAAAATACTATGATGTAGCAAATATTTTTAGCTTTCCAATGACTATTTATAGTCAAAAATCTGACTTGTATAAACCCATGTAAAAATTCCTTTAGTTAAACAACTCATGTTTGTGACATTTTAATTTTAACATTAAATAAAAAGGTATTTATGTAATTTTCCAACTAAAGTGGCTCCATGGGGTCCCCAAGATGACCCATGGATTGTATTGGTCGTCCATGACTCATAAAATGATGTTAGGACATGTGTCTAGGTAATTTCATATTATTAAAACATTAGTTTTACCTTAAACTACACTAATTACCTCTAATCGCGATTAAAAACATAATAAGTTACTATTCACCCAAAATAAATTTAATCCAATTGAACTACATTGTATTTCATAATTAAAACCATGTATGTCAGATTTTTTTATTTCAAAACACAAATATGGAAAAATTTCATTTAAACGGAAAATCAGTTTTTATAAGTACCACTTAGTGGTTTCACTATTCATCAAAAATTGAAGTTTTTCAGAAAATTACCAAAAATTCACCCTAAGATATATTTGATATTACAAATTCAAAAATGATGTCTATTTTACAAAATTCATAACATATAAGTTACATTAATTAATAATTAATTCCCTCTGTCAGATCAAATAGCGTGTTTTTATGAAACAATATATATCAAATGATTGACACTAGTTTAAGTCAAATTTCAAAGTGAAATTAATTCCAATGACCACTATTTGATTAAATGGAAAAAATATATTCTAATTTCACTTTAAAAACAATTCAAAAGATAATATAATCATATAAATAAATTAGATCAAAAAGTGGTTTTGAATTAAAATACAACATATTTCACTATTCATTAAAAATTGACCTTTTTCGGAAAAATACCAAAAATTTACACAAAGTAAATTTTGATGTCCCGATTATAATGAAGAATTTTATTTTGTCAAATATAACACATAAAATTGTCAAAAAGTGGATTTAAAAGAGGTTCGCCCTCAAAAGGTGGTTAATCGACCTTTTAAAGAATATTAGGATGTTTACGCTTAAAATTGGATTCATTCGCATTTTTAATCCTCTAACATTTACTGTAAAAAGTAAAAATATTTTACAAACATATATAATAATTTTGTATTTAGTTCTATTCATTCCCGCCATCACAACAGCTAGGCGTTAACTACCATTTAAAATAATATTATTTTATTATTAGTGTGCAACGTAAGATTCTCAAGAAACTCGTTGTTGCGTGTTGGGTACGCCCTCAAGCATAGCATCCCCTTTAATGTTATATTAATATTTTATTCCCAAATATGGATAAATGTGAAAATGTCATACTCTTTATTTACCTGGGGTGTGACATCCTTCCCCCCTTTTGGTAATTACGTCCTCGCAATTTTAAAACTGGGCTTGGAAACTTCATTGAAAATCCCAAGTCGGAACAAGAGTCAGTAAAACAATCACTTTAAAATAAATAAAGATAAGTACAAAGGTCACCCGAGTTAACCCATAATAGGATTCCAAGTATGAAAATATGTACATAGAGGAAAAAACAAAGGGTCATGTTCTGATGGAGAGTGATAGTAAACATGTCTAGGAGAAAGTTAACCATAAGAAAATCACAAACTTGTGATGGGTTAAACGGTATTCGATTCCCCAGTAGGAAAATTTAACAGACAACATTTCTATTTTAATTTAATTTTTATTGAGGAATTTATTCATAAGGAAACATAATTACTTATCATGTTGACTTTCAACTTTTATTACATTTCTTACACAAACTCATATTTTCTCCAAAAGACGAGTATTTAGGAAGACTTGTTCACTATAATCAACTTCTAGAGAATCACCTAATCCACAAAAGAGATCTATATACTTCCCATTTCTTTAGACATTAACCAAAACCAAAACCAAAATGGTTAGTACAAGATCAGATAATCCATAAAAAGGACAACCCTTTATAAAAAGAAAATCTATTCTTAATCTCCAAAATGTTTCCAACAAAACCCAAAGTTCAATGAGGGCCATTCGATAAAGAATTTGTCCATAAAATTATTCAAAGTAAACCAAACTAGGATTTAAACCCAAATATTTGAAGGATTTAGTCACACATTCTCCCATGTTAAATCGTAACATTTATCTCCAAACAACATCAGTTGCTCTTAATGTCTCGTATTGAAAAGTAATGAACCAAATCACATATCCTCCATGATAGGTTACTAAATTTCCATACATATCCAAAAATTAACTTAATCTTAATTCATAAAATCATCTAACTAAAAAGAATTAGTGAAACTAACCAGGGACGTCACGTAGTCCAGTGGTAGGGGATAAATACCAGTAGCACTTTGGTTGTGGGTTTGATTCCCGCAGCTTTGTCCGAAGCGACGGGTTGTCACACGGTCTGCGTGTTGTCCTTTTTCCAAAACTATATAATTCTTAAAACATTCCCCCAAATGAGATAAAATCTTCAAAAATAATCATAACATATTTTAACCTCAAGATTATATCATGCCTTTCATTTTCCATCATAACATATAATAACACATAATTAACTCAAAAGTAAGGATCATATAAACTCTAATGGTTACCTTTATAATTAATACCTGAACATCCACATTGATTGGTCATATTTTACATGATGAATTACAGATAATACCAAGGTTCAAGTGGTTGATAATGAATCCTTGATAGATGGTTTAGAATAACCACGAGTTTCCTCATTGAATCCCCCATTTTATCTAGTATCTTAATCAGAGAACCACCACAGTTTCCTTCAAACCTGTTGTCTCTTTGGTGCATGCTAGATCCAACCATTCACTAAATAAAGAAATGTCAGTGTGATTATATCAAAAAAACCATCATGTACTAATGAGTAAGGTAAACACTAAGATATACTTACTCATTCACTTTATCTAAAACTATGGCTCTTTCTAAAATCCTAACCATTATGGTAATGTCACTTATGCTTAGAGAATACCCTAACCTCTAAAGTTATCTAAACCGACCTTCGATACCATCTATAAGGCCCCCGCCTTAAACTTTACTTAATCTTGAGTTATTACAAGATTACACATTGAGGATCTTTTGAGGTTTAGTGTTTTAGAGAATTAGGACATAACTATTACATCTCAAAAGATTACAATGTAGTCACTTCTACTAAATTTCCATAAAATAAAAACTCTAAAAAATAAACATGTCTAGTTCCATGTTTTAGATAGCATGAATTTCCCTTGATCCCATCCTTGACCCTATTCCACATTAAGTCTTGTGAAAAACATTTCAAAAAAACTTGGGGTGAGCATAAAAAGCTCAGTAAGGGATACACAAAGAATGAAAACTGTTAGTTTTTCAAACATCAAGTAAACCATGTATACTTTATCAAAGTAATACCTACACCTTTATGAAGTAATAAAAATCTCTTCACCGAAAAAAATATCATTACTTATCCTTTTGTAACCAAAATATTACCATAAAACCCATGTAATGAACAAATCACATATAAAGGTAACTTGGGACATAAACATACTTAAGTGGAATAACCATACGGTCGAATTCCACACATATCACTTAATGGAATAGCCATACGGCCAAATTCCACACATACTTAATGTAATATCCACACGGCCGACTTCCATACCCAATGCATTGGAGGTTATAACGTAACCACCCGTCCTGGTATTCACGGAACCACCCGTCATTGGTTTATCACGTAACCACCCGTAAAATGTCCATGTACCATCATTACACATAAAATATTGAAAATATAAACATTTCAATAACAAAATTTCATTTTCATGCAAAATAAGTAATTCCATGATATTTAATTAATCAATCCATTTTCAAAAATCATTTAAAAGAGATTTTTGAATCAATGTGTCCCATACCACTTTATTCTTTTATTGGAATTATAATTTTAAAACATTAATGTCCATATAAATAAATACTGAAAACCATTTTGAAAACATGTACATTAAATATAAAGATTTAGAATAATAAATCTTTAAAACATTTAAAACGATATTTTTGTTAAAGTGTTTTTAACAAAATGAGAGACTCTTGAATACAAATAATTGTTGAATAACAATTAATCCGAACTTTATAATATCATGAGAATAAAGGGATTCACGATATAATATGTCAAAGGATAGTATACACACCATATAAGAGTGAATTGGTGCCTAACAACAATGAAGTCTCAAAAGAAATGTAAAATGAGATGAAATCCATTATAAAGAAGGCATCCTTAAATTAAGGATAAATCAATCACATAATTATGTGTGACAAATATAAATACACCAAATATAAGTGGATATTAAGTGTAAAACAATCAATGGTCACTCAAACATATTCAAAGGATGTCATATTCAAAAACTACAAGTTGAACCCAAAGAAATCGAAATTGGGTTAAGAAGTTCCCTTGGTAAAATTTGACAGCCTAACGGCGTCACATAAAATTTTACAAAAAGGGTTGATGAGAGAGATAAAGGGGATCTCATCACTTGGACATAAAATTTACATAAATAAAGATATATAAGAACATATCCCAACATAATAGTATGTGAATTAAAAGACATAACAAAAGAAGTCTTTTAAAAAAAGGAGGGTGAAAGGTCCCCTTACCGAGTTGGGTAACTTTCGAAAAGTACACCCCATAGAAGAAGGGTCATACAATGAAGATGTAAATACCCATAAATGAAATTATACTTCAAAAAGTGTATAATAATGGGAAGTACATAAACCAATCAAAGGAAATAGTGGCAAACGTATCATAAATGTCACGAGAATAAAAGTGAGTTGAAAAATCCCTTATGAAAACATGGCAGCCTAACGACGCCACTTAAAACATCCAAAAATGGATTTATGAGATCAATAGGGTCTCCCATAATATGAACATAAAAAGTAAAGTATAAGTAATATAAAAGAAAATACCCAAACATATGAAAGATGGGCTTAAAAGAAATGACATAAAAGAGAGTACTTAAAAATAAAGAGAGAGGTTGGATCCCTTACGAAAATTCGGCAGCCTAACGGCGCCACTCAAAACATCCAAGATGGATTGATGAGAGAGAACAGGGTCTCTCATCATATGAACATAAAAATTAATGTAAGAGTAATATAAAATAACGTCCCAATCAAAAGAAATATGAGCTTAAAAGGAATGACATAAAAGAGTGTACTTAAAATGAAAGAGAGGAGTAGGATCCCATACCTCGGGTCCGACTTGACTCGATCGTTCTTTAAAGTCCTGAATAATAAACTTGATTTAATTTCTACTTTCTTAAGAAACTTAGTCAAGTTCATTTTTCCTTTTATATCACTTATTTCCATGTTATACACATTATGTAATCATTTAAGTTAATAATGTTTATTTTGTCGATATTTGGTTCTTAAGTCGAAAGTGGACTTCTTACAATTACATGTTATTCGTGTGGTCAAAGGTTCATTATATCCAGAATGATATTCATTATTTGGATATCATATATATCATATATATCCAGAATATACATGTATTTATAATATTACATAATTATTTATAGGTATGAAATGAAATGCATCGTTCATGGAGACGGTAAGCCGTACGTAGGCATGAACGCTACTTTAATTTCTATGTCATATTAATGGAATTAAAACTAAATGAGAGGTATGTATATTTTAATTCCAGAATTATATTCATCATTTATATGTAACATAAATCATATATAATAACTTTAAATCCATCCTTTATACATCCCACATATGGCATTAACGAATCAAATCACTTTGAGTGGGCGGTAGTCCGCACTTCCTAAAATGAAATTACCGTGTTTACCCACAATGGAAACCATAAAGGTATGAAAAAAAAGAAAAATACAGAATCTTAAGTAAAACATAAACATATTAGATATCATATATAAATATAGTGACATCTTAATGGCCACCTTTGAAGGTGTTATATGAGTTTTGAACAATCATCGTTTCGTGAGGCAGAAATTCGCCATCCACGGAAACAATATGGTCTTTATCCATTAGATGTAGGTGTGTGTAAGTGTAGCTCGAATCCTTCTTATAAAAACATCCTAGTATATGGATGATACTTGTGTTGTTACAAAATAAATGAATAAAAAGAGTTTAGGGGGTTGTAGAAGCAAAATAAAACAAAAGGACTCAAGTGAAGACATTACCTTACAATCAGGTAACTCCCTTTGGTTTGAGCTCAAAGGCTTTATTGGGAAGACTTCTGCCCAAAGTGAGTCTTCTAAGAGATTTATAGGGATGTGGAGAGACAAAATGGTCAGGTTTTGGCCGAGACAAAGGCTTTGGAAGTGTGGGTAAGGAGGTAGAGGTGGGTGCCTTTTATAAGAGGAGAGGAGGGGAACTCTTAGAAAGTAAAGAAAAGTTACTTTATTTTAAAATGAGATTCGGATTTAAGAGGTCCCAAATTGATATAATTAGATGATAAGGTGATAAGGGTTAGAAATATACCCATCCAATAGGTTTTCGACATGTGTATATCATAGAGTTTACATTATCTTTTCATCTTATTTAAGTTTTTTATTAATGAGGTAATCGCTGCATCATTATGAGGTCATAAATAATTTTATTTATTTAATATCTAAAAATTATAAAAAAATACTATGATGTAGGAAATATTTTTATCTTTCCAATGACTATTTATATTCAAAAATCTGTCTTGTATAAACCCATGTAAAAATTGTTTTAGTTAAACAACTCATGTTTGTGACATTTTAATTTTAACATTAAATAAAAAGGTATTTATGTCATTTTCCAACCAAAGTGGCTCCATGGGGTCCCCAAGTTGACGCATGGATTTTCTTGGTCGGCCATGACTCATACAATGAGGGTAGGACATGTGTCTAGGTAATTTCATATTATTAAAACATTAGTTTTACCTTAAACTACACTAATTACCTCCAATCGCGATAAAAAACATAATAAGTTACTATTCACCAAAAAATTATTTTAATCCCATTGAACCAAATTTTATTTCTTAATGACAACCATGTATGTCAGATTTTTGAAATTCAAAACACAAAGGTGGAAAAATTTCATTTAAATGGAAAATCAGTTTTTATAAGTACCACTTAATGTTTTCACTATTCATCAAAAATTGAAGTTTTTCAGAAATTTACCAAAAATTCACCCTAAGATATATTTGATATTCCAAATTCAAAAATGATGTCTATTTTTCATAATTCATAACATATAAGTTACATTAATTAATAATTAATTCCCACTGTCAGAACAAATAGCGTGTTTTTAGGAAACAATATATATCAAAAGATTGACACTAGTTTAAGTCAAATTTCAAAGTGAAATTAATTCAAATGACCAATATTTGATTAAATGGTAAAAATATATTCTAATTTCACTTTAAAACCAATTCAAAAGATAATCTAATCATATAAATAAATTATATTAAAAAGTGGTTTTGAATTAAAATACAACATTTTTCACTATTCATTAAAAATTGAACTTTTTCGGAAAAATACCAAAAATTTACACAAAGTAAATTTTGATGTCCCAATTATAAAGAAGAATTTTATTTTGTCAAATATAAAACATACAATTGTCAAAAAGTGGATTTAAAAGAGTTTCTCCATCAAAAGGCTGTTAATCGACCTTTTAAAGAATATTAGAATGTTTACGCTTACAATTGGATTCATTCGCATTTTTAATCCTCTAACATTTATTGTAAAAAGTAAAAATAATTTACAAACATATATAATAATTTTGTAGTTAGTTATATTCATTCCCGCCATCACAACAGCTAGGCGTTAACCACCATTTAAAATAATATTATTTTATTATTAGTGTGCAACGTATGATTCCCAAGAAACTTGTTGTTGTGTGTTGGGTACGCCATCGAGCATAGCGTCCCCTTTAAAGTTATATGAATATTTTATTCACAAATATGGATAAATGTGAAAATGTCATACTCTTTATTTACCTGGGGTGTTACAACATGAACATCCATTTATTTAGTGACTTCTTCATGATCAACTGGAACATATTGAGGCATGAATCAGATTTATGTTTATTCTTTCCAAATTCAATTGGAGTACAGTTTATCATGTTCTCATATAAGCATTTCTAATTTGGGATGAAAAGTCCCATATGTGAAATATTGGATAGAAATGTTTTATGGGTCCTTATAACCGAAGAAGGAGACATGATTGATGACTATGGTGGAAGGAATAGAACATCATTTTGTAAGAAATAAACAATATGGAGGTTAAAAATTTGATAGAATATATTTCATAAGTCTTATATCCATAATCTCAATTAGGTTTTTCTATGATGACATGGAAATAGAATCATAGATGGTTTCCACATTGGAAACATATATTATTTAGACATTTCAATACCATTGTTACAACATTTTTGAAGTCTAATGAAAATTTTAATCCATATTTACAAAACAAGAAGCACATATCAGATGAATGAGTAAACCTACTAAAAGAGTTGCATGACTTGGATTGCATTATGCAATTCACATGAACCATACAAGTATTCATGATCGTATGAACCACCTCATGCCTTGAGAATCGCAAGACCCATGGAGCATCTTGTGGTTGTGTGACACATTGAAATAATTGATATCAAGTGACCATGGGGAAATCATACAAACAATTTAATGATTAAATTATCAGTTCATGGAGTTGTAATATCATGAAAAGATCACATGGACGCCATGTGAAAAATAAAAATCCTCCATTTTCTACCAAATTACCTTAAATTGGTTAATAGATTGGTTAAGTGAGTTGAATAAGTTCCATGGTGAGATTACGTGATTGAATCTTATGAGAAATTATTACAAATCATTCACATGATCTATGGAAGTGCAATATCTAAAATTTTTAATTAACAAGTGGAATGATCCTCGCCCTCACTCCCATATTAAGAGGATATCTCATGGAATACAAATGTTCACATGGAATACCAAGAACTACTTGGGAAAACTAACAATATAAGTCTCATAGAATCCATTCTACATTTAATCTTTTCATAACATAGTCATTTTCTATGTGGACCTCTCTCCTATGGGGGGTGGGGGAATTTGTTAATGTCTAATAGATGATCATCGAAAATTCTTGAATCAAAGAAATAATAAAAGAATGTGTATTATTTTTTCTATAAGACAATGGAATGAGGGGAATAACTATATGGAGACCAAGTGGCTATATCAAATAGACCCCATGACCCCCAAGAATACACACGATTTCAAGAACATTGAAAGTTAAAGAAAATGGGTAATGCACTTCACAAGACCTGATCATGATAATATGAAGTCCATCTGAAAAGACATCTTGTTCTAGAAAATTTTTCAAGACAAGCACTAATGAACGTGTTGAGGATTCCTAACAATTTTCTACCATAATGCACTATATCAAGTGAAATATGACTAATAATCACTGGAATCCCCATGTAAAATAATTAAATTATGCTAAAAAAGAGGAGGCTTCATTTAGTTGAAGTTATGCTAGTTTTTAGAAAAAGGGGTTCTGTGCCTCATGTGATCAACATTGATCACGTGGAGGTCCATTGGTATGCCATCTTGATTATCATAGTAACCTCTCACATCCCATATTGATCTCATGAAAGTATCTTGACAAGATAATTTCATCTCACAAAAGGCCACATACAAGTATTCATTGATCAAGGAAAATCATATTTGATTGTTGTATTGGTCTCAAAGTGACTCCCAGAAATATCATGTTGATCTTGTGAATTATTTTATATGTGTTTAAATGGTCATGAAAAATCACATTGAAAAGGTGTGGGTCTAATAAATCTACTAATGGAAGAGTTTTCTCACAGTCTGTGTTTATCATGTTATTTCGTGGATGACCCATAGAAAGATCATAAGAAACATGTGATGTGATACTACCTCAACCGAATCAGTCCCATATCTATGATATATGAACTATACAAAGAGATATAGATCTTGTGTAGTGAGTAATATAAATCCCCCCTTAGTACAAACACACATAGACCCAATACGAGTTTCACTCCCATGGGATCACAGAAGAGTTGGCTTATTAGAGTGGAAGGCCATGAAATCACAATAGTCTTCCACTAGATAGAATCAATAGAACAACCTAAAGGAATATGAATCTTGAATATTCACTTAACGTGATCACTATATTTTATACATGGAGGACCTATGGTGCACCATCCAGATTATAGAATAGAGTTTTTATGTGTTGACTTGGTTACATTACATCTCAATAATCTGATATATGAAAAAAATCATGTAATATATGAAATAAATTATGAAATATTTATTTTAACATGAATAAACTTATTTTCCTGCGAATGCACCAAGTAATTCACATGATGTATCCAAATAATGGGCTTCAAGTGACCTATCCAGATCATGTGACTACACCAGTTAATGTCAAGGAGATCATGATATAGTGCTAAAAAACGATATTTGTGTTAGGATAATTCTTCTAAAATTTTCATAAATGTCTTTTTATGTCCCCTATAAATATTATCCATGTCATGTGATGTCTTGTAGGCATGTCGGTCAGATTGGGAAATAACCTTCTAACATGTCATCCCTGATCAGGTTACACACTTGGTTATGTCCAAGTTGATCTTGTGAACCCCCACATAAAGTTCATCCGAGTCATGATATTGTTCTCTAAAATTTTACCTAAATAATGTGGTTGACCTATGATAGGTATCCCTTAGTCCCATGATGTTCCCCTGGGTATTCCCCCCAATTCAGACGGACAAATAGGACGTATCAACTATGTGTGACAAGAACATTAAACATGTCAAGAATATCATAAAGATACACTTTTCATTTCAACCATGTCAATAATAGATCCTTATACATGTCGATCATGTTATACAGACACCTTAATACCTGATATCATTGTCTATTAGACATATTTAAACATGCCTCAAAAAAACTAAGGGGACACTGATTAATATCTATGCATGATATGTAGGATTCTTTCCGAAGGCTCAATCTCCAATGGGAATCCAACCTAGTTTAAGTCCCTTATTATCTCAAATATTTTTATATAATGTGAATGAGTTCTACCATAAGTCTACGACTCATCCTCATCCATCAACATATAAGAAGTCAGTTCATACATGGGTATCCTTTTATGTGTAAGACCCAACAATACCCTTATGTACCACAAACCCATCAGTATGTTATGAATGCATTAAATTATGATGAATCTAATTCCTTAAATAAAATGATACATAGTATTACTCTTTATGGCCTTATCTTCATATAAAACAACTGATAAGGGTTATCCCAATGAATAGGTCTTAAATCCATATCTGATGTGCCTAATTTCTGGTTATCTCTTATTTCTCACACCTAGCATGACTCATGTGAGAATAGATATTTTCAATGATCGTATCAATCATTTTTACATGTATCCCAGCTAGGGAAACGTCAATATGAAATCCATATTTAGAGTATTGATATGACTTCCCCTATGTAATGGAATCTACCTCATTGTATTTCCTTAATATATTACTGTAGTTATAAACACTAGGGAAATAATCCTCACATGCATTAATTATCTACCACACACCATCAATGAGTGGACATAGATCCAAATGAAATTATTCTTTTCCTATTATAGGAAGGATATGTAATATATCTTCTTATGCATCATGCTCCATACCGAATTATAATGTTTCCTTGTATACATCCTTCCAATATGAATGTCAACACCACATCTTAAAAAAATATTTGGGGTTTCATTTGTTTTATAAATGGGATCATAAGACACCTCATAAATGTTCAATTCCATCCCCAAAACACTAATCTTATCTCTAGATCGAATTAAACTCCGTAGTTATTACTTATATGGCTTCTAAAAATAAACAACTACCCATTTCTATGAAATAACTATAAATAGATAAAGAACCTAAAATATATATAGATGGTCTCATTAATAGTACCCCTATTTTTATTGAGGGATTAAAGATTTGATCATTTTATTGGGGTAACCAATCCCATATCAGGATTTGGAAAAAATTCATGAAAATATATTAAATTGATAAGAGAATAACAGTAGATGAAATAATATCAAAAAAGGGTGTGATGATCCTGACTTACCATAATATCATTGAATGTGAATTCCCAAGAATTGGTTTTGAAACGTAAAGTTACCATATACCATTGGAATGAATGTCTGTACCTAGTTGTAGTTGTGGAAGATATGTGGAATCTTTATAAAAGATAAAATTGGTTAACCTGATGGGAATGATTGCAAAACCATACTTTATCCCACAGAAAATCAATCCTGAAATAGGAAACAAATATTGATAACCCAATATTTAATAATTTAATTACAAAACCACTAAATAATTATAGCCAAAGAGAATTTATGTCTCTTAAACCCTGAGTGAAAAACAACAGCTTCCAACATATTTCATAGAAAACAATGATTTTTCACTAGGAATGTAGTGGTTATTGGGTCCCAAACATTTTTGTTCAGTAATTATTTAATGATAGATTAATCATGATTAAAAATCACCTAGGAAAAATAAATATAATTTTTGGGCATGATTTTTGAACATTTCATCTAACTCCCCATCAAATAATGGGTTGCAGCTACATGGGTTATGATAAACTATAGTTCTTTAAATCATAAATTCATATATTCTCAAATTTTTTTGAGTACAAAATTATAGAATTTTTAATCTTGATTTGAATACATCAATATATGATGGATGGGGTAGTAATTGTGTTGTTCTTCCTTACCAACATCAATGATATTTCTGATCTCATATAGTGTGATCATATCATGATCTATGGGTGATAAAAAATTAATGAACATTATTAGGTCTAAATTAATATTTTTCATTCCTTTTGTATTTTAATTTATGGTTCCATTTATCCCCATGGATATATATTTAATTACGTCCATTGAATGAGTGTTATTATTGTTAAGATTGATGTTGAGGTATATGTGCCTATTTAATCCTATGTCATATATTATAAAATGTTAGTGTTGTTGTTTCCTTGAAATTAACTATGGATATTTCTAATTTCCTTGGGTTTTTGTTTTGTGATTTTAGAGCTAATTGTGATTTGTCCCTGGATCATTTATTTAAATCATCTAGGTGTTCGGTTATAATTTTTTTTCCATAATCCTAAAAGGAATTTCTATAAGATTAGAATTGTTGTAACTCATCATGTAATTTTCAAATGAAAATTTTGAAATGATTCTATATAAGAAAATATATCTATAAGAAATATATTCAACCATTCCATCAGTATCTGAAAGAAATAAATATCTTATTTTACCAGTATTGGTAGTTAGAGAGGTCTTGGATACTTATTTTAATCAAATTCAAATTCAAATTACAGAAGAAAATTTAATATTGGAATTCCCAGCTATATATTTATTTGGTTTCTATATTATTATACAAAAAAAATATTTTCTCTCCAATGTTTAGACAAACAAAAAATGTTTTGTGGTAAAATAATTCTTATGTGTTTCAAACATTTCACAAAAATATAAAGTAAAATGAGAAATTTTTCAATCTATGTCAACTATTCCATTATAGGATATGGTTATGGGGTTTAAAAATTACATCAATAGAGACATCTAATGAACCCATTTTAGGAAATAAACTGTTTTGGATATATCCATGACCACATTCACATGATCATTTCTATATGAGAATTTATAATCTCAAATATTTCAATTTATGATTTCTTTTTTATATATTGCAGTGCTTCCCAAATGGGTCACCACAACTGGAGTTTGATGAAAATTTTTAAGTGTAAAATTTTAGTACTTCACATGGGTGGTGGTCATGTAAATAGTTTGATTTTTTAGATCATATATTTCAGTATTTTTTATTATCCTTATTGAATTTCTAGTTACATCATGGATAGAAGGATCAGTTGATGAATGTTGTTCTTCACAATTTTTATTATTATTAATGATGGAATTCACTCAGTATAGCTTATCGATAATTTAGTAATTTAATTAAATATATTTAATTTAAATTTTATATCCTCATCCTTAACTATGACTATATGAATATTCATTGATAGTGGTATAGATAGGGGAGTGATACTTACTTTTTTCCTTATCATTTTCTAATGTGTGTTGGGTATTTTTAAGAATAAATTCATAAGGGGAACCAAAATCATTGAAATTCTTCTGATAGGTAGTCCTCCCACCATATTATATTACATTAATTTGAACATTAATTTCAACTAAGGATAGTATTAACATGTATCATTACAAGATTCATGTATGGAGACCATGGTGATATGAATGGTGATAAAACAAATTGATCTGTTTGATAAACGTACTATCTCATCATCTATTTTAGTAATGTAAATGTATTCAACCTAATTAATAGCACAACTATATATATCTTGTAGTCTACTATTGTAAATAATTGGTTAAAAGGTCTTATGGGTTTTCAATCCCAAGGGTATATCACTTTTTATCATGGATGGAAATTCCATAATGTGTTATATGATTCTACATGACATATTATTTGAAGGGAATACATGCCAAATTTCAATGAATGAAGATCAAGGAGAAATTTTGACAGTTTTTTATTTCTATGAGGGTGTCCCAAAATTTTTAGACCTTAATCTACTTAGGAGAGGTGCAAACACTATATTTTTTCATCGTCTTTGTTGGGGGATTAGTGGGTGATATTGGTTGGGATAAAACTCTACAGGACATAAGGTCTTGAGAGATCTATGGTTTGTTTCAGCTAATGTTACAAATATGACTTTTCTTTCTTCCTAAATATGTATGTTAACATGATCCAAAAGAGGGTTCTATAATAATTTTACACTTGGTGAAGTTATTTTCAGTTGATAGGGATGTTTTATGGGATATGATATAGTTTAAATAGGTTAATCATTCCCCAAACTCGACCTAGTCATGATATGGATTGGTTCATGGAAAATTATTCTAATAGGTTTTATCCACCAATATTTTTACACCACATAATTTTTCAATGTATTTTTCCCTTTAAATATAAACGTCCTTATGTAACATGTTTCACACATAACACCTAACTTAAATGACCTTCAATACATTTTATTGAATGAAAATGTTACAACACATGATAAACATTAATATATTTTGGGAGTGTAGTTTGAAGAATCAGTAAAAAAAATTAAAATTTCAATAATTCCAACAATAAATAAAAATAAAATTAATAATAAATCGTTATACTCATGGTTTTCCATGAATGCTAACCCCTAATTCAATTATGGAAGGTATAAAAAATATTATAAATATAATAGACATGTTGAGAGTGAGGTAAATAGTGTGAATTATTTAAGTAATATACATAAGGATCTATATAGGAATGAAATATAGTAATTATAAATAATGAAATTGGAAATATAGTATTTGGAAATTTGGACCTTGGAATAGTATTTTAGATAACAAGCATAGGATGATTGGACAAATCACTTAGTCTGACACACTACATGGCCTGATGGGACTTCCTAATCCCCATATATCAGAATCTGTTCTTGTGACATAAATTGTCCAGGTTTGACTAAAACCATAACCCAATCCATCCCTAACAAGGTATACAATTTTCCTCCACAAACATCAAAGCCTACTGATTTGTGGTGATGCCATAAAGAGATTCTGTGTGGAGACAATATCCTCAGATAATAGTGAAAACATGGTTGAAATAAACTAGACACATACACATCCATGAAAACCAGAGTTCACATAATAACTAAATAAATGAAACAACTCTTAACAATGGAATACAATATAGGGACTCCAAACAGTCATATAGACACTGGTCACCCACCGGTATGACCACATTCTGAATAAAAATAATGGTAATTAAACACACAAGGTGATACCACTACACTCATCAGCTCAACCATTAACCATTACACCACATGAGTTGCTCCACCCAAACCACAACACTATGCAACCATACTCTCCACTACACCATGATCAAACTAAATTCGCACATAAGTTCTATAAATACAATGAGGTGAACATGCATGGGGTGAGGATAAAATCCCAGAAGGCCTCCTCCATCGGTGGTCCTAACATCAGCTGTCATAACATGCACATGAATCATGTATCCTGTCCAAACAAACCTAACCTGACGAAAAAAACCAAACTAAATAAATATAGATAAAAAGAAGGGATAAAAATAGGAAAATAATAAATCTCATGTTCTATCCATAAAACCATAGGTAATCAACCCCAAATCTGGCCCCATCTAGCATTATTACTATGTGTGGCTAACGTAGCCACAACATCAAGCATTCCATCCTAATCCATAAGGTTCTATAAATTCCATTGAAAGGAAACGAACATATTTTTGACCCTAGGATCCCATCCTAGAAATAAAAAACAATGAATAACATCTACTATGAAATAAGACTCCAATAGAATGATTTGAACATGCAATATGGACTCCCTACTGACCCCGAGAGTATACTATCATACCTAAAATTTCTAGCAAACCTTATGGATAAAATGAACCTATATACTTGTCATTAGTGTAACAAATCTGGCTAACAAATCAAATAAACTAGTATTTGGGAATTATATAAACATAAAAGTCCATGAATCTTATAAAGGGTTAAAATCTAATCTAGTGCACCTAAAATCATCCAGATCATCTATTATCTCCCAAGCCCCTCTGGAAAACAAACATCTAAGAAGAGAGTAAAAAAATCATTATCAGGGCATATGATAAGTCTGATAAAATCCCAAAGGTCTTATATATCTTCTTGTACTTACCTATTTTAATTTCCAGCCAATACGCTCCCAATATCGTTCCCTAGGGTCTTCCAACACCTGCACTATATGATCAAAATCATAGAAACCATCATCAAATATATCACAGGCCATACAAATTTAAGTAAAACACTGCGGTTCCCAAAACATCATTACAGAATAGTCAATGTAAAAGGGGGTAATCCAAAAAATAAATACTCATATATTACATCAAACAAGTTATATGTCTAGTATATCCAAGCATCGGTCCTCACCCGCTCAAAGGTACTATGGCTCATCTCTTAGATCAAACCCACAAAACACCCACCTAGAAGGGAAAAATCAAGAAAAATCCTAACATGAATGTAAACATAATTAAAGTACATATAGAAAGGAATATTTAAAATTGGTCCCTCACACATGTCCTAAAATATCCTCAATGGTACCCATCCGAACTGGACATTCTCCGATGTCAACCATTCAAAAATCTCCTACATGTGTTGACCTTATGCAACAAAATCTAAACCTCTTGAAACATAACTAATTATATCATCCAGGAAAACTATTGGTCTTACCTCTGGGGATATATGAAAAAACCCTTTAGAATGACCACCTAGCATGGGCATCCAAGGTGGTAAATAAGAAAACAATCATCCCATGGGCCGTACAACCCAAAACGAAAATCCTAGGAGGATTCTAGAACTTGAACATCAATATAATCTTCCCTATATTATATCTCAATATAAAAACCATCCAAACATACCCAAAATTCAGAAAGGATTAACCAATTGAGATCTATGTAAAAATAATAATAAGAATGGAGTACATACTTGTCAAATTCTTACTATAGAAAAAAATACACCAAAAAACCCATTACGAGAAAATGTACATGGGTTGTACTTCTGAGTAAATGGCATGGAATATAAATTTTGTAGTTATCCATTAAACTATTGATGGAAAATTAACACATATGGTATTCATGTATACTATTATAGGGGAATGGAATCATCTCATACACTATTTCATACCCAATCCCCCTAACATGGGTTTTTTCCCAACCTGTTAGCCACATGGCTATGTACCATTACATAGCATGTACTCAGAGTACATGGAATGTAGTATCCAAACAAACATATACCAATGTATAAGGAAATATGGGAATGAAGCACTATATAGGGTGCACCAGGTGTACATGACTTGTACATTCCCAACATAGATTTCCCATGTACCCAACCATAGGGCATGGTACATATCCAAGAACTACAACATGGAATTTAACTAATGTAAATGACATTTACTTATAAAAACATCATCTTACACAAATTAAGAACACATGGTCAGTTTTCACCAGACCACATGTCATGTGTCCAAGGTTTCCTGAGTAGAAATCCCTATGGACCTCCTGAACCACCACATTAATTTACTATAAAACCACCAGATCAAACCTAAAGCGGTCCGAAATAGTAAAAGAACGTGATTAGAACTTGAAAAAAAAAATCAATGACAATTCAAAGAAAATAAAAATAAAAATATTCTACCTCATGGTGGTAACACATAAATATTTAGTCTAATTCGTGATCTACTTATGCCACATGATGATCGAACATGACTTGAGCTCTATGGTGACATGTCTTTCTCCCACTCTCTATATCTCTCACCCTCTCTATCTCTCTCCCCATCCTCCCTCCACTTATACTATATCATCCATGAAAAGGGAGATCAAAAAAGGGGTGTAAACATGAATCTAAAAGAGAGAAAATTATAAAATTTATAAATAAGATAAAATAAATTAAAAAATAAAAGAAAAGGAAAAGGAGGAGAGGGAAGAAAATGGGACCTTACACCACCACATATCGCAACACAAAGTTATTCTTCACTTAGTAAGAACCCAAAATTCCAGATATAATAGTGATTTACGAATACCAATATAATGGTTAGAATAAAATATATTACCAAAGGTGCATGTGTAAAAAATAATATTTAAATTATTTAATATTAAATATTTGGAAAAAATTTAGAGAGGTTGGAATTTCATTAAACCTATTTCTAAGAGTAAAAAACACATTCTAGGACCAACAAAGTGGTCATAAAAAGTGTAAGGTATATCTTGATTGTATAAATAACCATTTCCACATCTAAAACCAAGTGAGAGAGAAAAAATCCAAATTTCCCCATTTTCCTCAAACTGTCATGATGTGGTTCAAGGAATTCTCTACACCATATATTTTTTCTCACCCCTGAGAATCCTCTATGGCCTTATAGAAATCCAAAATCATCACAAATACAGGTTCTTTAAAAAAATACATGACCATCCACCAACCAATCTTTTTTCCTAGGACTCTCCTAATAAGAGGGAAATTCAATCGGGATAGATATGATGATCCCCACCATTTGAGTATCCTTATAATCTACCCTATACCAATAACTAGTCTCCATGACCCTTTTTTCATCCACTATTGAACACAATGTCTAGAGATGGCCAAAATTCTCACACCATTGTGTAAATACTGATGACCAACAAGTTCCCATTCCAGGACCACTAGGAATGATATACGCACACTAAAAAGTCTCTTAAATACTGGAATACAACCTATGATGACATATGATGAACTCCCCACAATAATTCTTACCAAATAATTGAAAAATTGTAAATGAAAATATTCATAGATTAACCAATGCTTTTCATAACCTTTCCACACATGCCATCACTCCAAAATGATTATGAAAAAGTCCCTGTAAACCTCCACTCTCCTCCTCAATGAAGAGTGATTCCCCAAATTTCTCTCATATAATCTCATTCAATGATGAACCGAGAGACAATTAACCAATGATAACATTACCAAAACACTAATCATGCTCATTATGCAGGTGGGTTCTACACACCAGAGCATCCTCGACACTGTTATCTAAAAACTAATCATCTCCCTCATTCCAAGATCCAATACATAACCAACCTCCACACATGTTATGATCTAAAGCCATGAGTGGCCAAACACTCTTTCACCATGCAACCCAAGGCACAACAAGGAACCAATAGTCCTAGGCATCTTACTAATCATTCCCTCTCAAACCATCCACCCAAACCAGCAATGAAACCGTAATAACTCCCAACACTCCAAAAAAATACACAGGCATCCATATCCTCCCAAAAGAATTTTACTGGGAAACCAATAACTTAGGAAAACATGAGGTAGATCAAAATATCTCTTAAGAATCATTGACTTCATGGATCCAAACACCATAAAGAAATTGTTCCATACAAATCATGTAGTAACCCACAAGGGATTACATCCATCCCCCAATGAAGGGACTACATCACCACCACCTGAGAAAATCTCTTCAAAGGATCCACATGACCTTTAATTATAACCATGGTACCCATGGTTCAATTGAGTTAAATGAAACCAGTACATATATGAGGAATAATTATATTAGTTGTTGTAGAAACACTAAACAACTGAACTAGTTTTGTTAGTAGTAACAAACATAGCCATGAAAATGTCAAGAGGATACTATGTGTCCATCATGATACATGATAAAAATAACGTTGTCATTTGTAATAGACAAAAAACTAATAAATTAAAAAAAATTCCCAAACACAAGTGCATCAATCATGGAGAAAATTACACAACCATAATAGTAAAAATCATGATAAAAAATACCACATCCCAAGAAACCTAGACTTCCTTCTAGAATGGGTGTTCATGAAACACCAACTAGGTATCCACAGAAGGATCTAAATCATCCCTAAATCCAATATTTTCTGTCAACCAAATCTTATGAAAAATAAAAATAATACTTTGATACCATTCTATCATGAACTAAATTGGATCAACCTGACCCATCTCCTAATATAGCATGATAGAAGACCTAAGGTATGCCCCCAACTATTCTAGAGCCACCTGACTAGTAGAGAGGGAAAAAAAGTATATAGTATGGTGAATACTCACTCATATCAGTGTCAATGATAGTATAAATAATCTAAAAGCATAAAAATTCAGTAAAATTAGAGTTCATATGATAAATAAATATCTAAAACAATTGTAAATAATGGAATGAAATTTGTAAACACTAGAAATGAATACTGACACTGGTCACCCATTGGGATGACCTCATATAGATCCTTGTGTATATATTTTCCTTCTTCTAGAAATGAACCACAACTCCACATGAGTAGCTAAACTCGAACAATAACAGTAGTACACTTCCCGATCCACTACACTATGCTCAACTAGAACACATATATAAGGTATACATATAAATTGAGGTGAACATACATGGGATGAGAAACAAACCTAAGTAGGCTCCCACAAATGGTCATCCAAACTTCTTCTGTCATAACATTTGTATGAAACACGTGTCATGTCCCTCAAATACAAATGTTAATTCTAGCACTTAAAAAAAGAAATATAGAGAATAATCAAAAAGTTATAAGAAATGGAAAATAATATTCCATGGTTTCTTTCGAAAAACCCATAGGTAAATTACCACCACTATGGCCCCAACTAGTGGTATTACATTGCATGTCTCAAGAATATAAAACATTGAGCATTATCAACTAATCAAGAAGGAGGTCCAAAGTCCAATGCAAGAAAAAAACACATTTAAGACCCCAGGACCCAATCCATGGATCCTAAAAAAATTAATCCAAACTAATGGGAACTAAGAATCCAATAGAGTGATCTAACATAGAGGTGTGTACTCCCTATAAACCTCAATAGTATACTGATATTCCCCATTGTCCTGCATCATCTAATGGGTTGAAAAAACCTATCCACGCATCACAAAGATAACTGATCTATTTCCAACATTCACTAGTGCAGAAAACATTTTTCACGTCGGTTATTTTTCATTTTTAACTTCGGTTTCTAGCCGACGTTAATACGGGCGACGTTATAAATAACGTTTTTTACGTCGGTTATTAAAAAATCGACGTCAAAAACCTAATATCGCGATGTTTATCACGTCGGTTATTTTATAACCGATGTGATAAAGAAAACGGAAAGGGTTTATAACGTCGGTTATTTAATAACCGACGTGATAAAAGTAGTTTATCACGTCGGTTAATAAATAACCGACATGAGACCCCCCCCCGGACTGGTTTAGAACGTTGGTTATTTTATAACCGCTATGATAAACTGGGGGGGGGGGGGTTAATCACGTCGGTTATATAATAACCGATGTTATAAACCCATCCCCCTCGTGTTTCATGTCGGTTTTTAATTAACAGACGTGATAAACTCCTGGGAGAAGGTTTATCACTTCGGTTATTATATAAACGACGTGATAAAATAGTCCGGGGGGGGGGGGGGGGGGTTTCTCACATCGGTTAATAAATAACCGATGTGATAAACCATTTCTCAGGCCTTTTAGCACATCGGTTATTTAATAACTGACGTGATAAACCATTTCCCAGGCCTTTTAGCATGTCAGTTATTTAATAACCGATGTGATAAACCATTTCCCAGGCCTTTTATCAGGTCGGTTATGAAATAACCGACATGATAAACCAATTTTTTTTTAAAAAAATAGAATGCAATAATCTGCTCTCCCCCAGAATAAACCAGAAAACAAATCCATAAATCGTACCACAAAAATAGAAGGATATCAAATTTAAACAATTACATTGATAACATATAAAAATTACCCCACTAGACAGCCCCCACCCTCATGTATACCCCATGGACAGCCCTCACCCACCCCATTATAGCGCCCACCCTCATGTATACCCCCTGGACAACCCTCCTCCACCCCATTGGAGCCCCCACCACACCCCTGGACTACCCCCTGACCCCCTGGACAGCCCCAAACACCCCTCAACTACCCCACCCTCCTGAACATCACCCCCTCACCCACATGATAGCCCCCACCCCATTGGAGCCCCCACCACACCCCTGGAAAACCCCAAAAACCCCTACACAACCCCCCCCACCCTCAAGTATACCCCCACCCCTTGTACAGCCCTCCCACACCCCTCGACAGCCCTCCCACCCCACCAGACAGCCCTCCCAGACCCCTGGACACCCCCAACCCCATTGAACACACCCCCACACCCTTGGAACCCCTCCCCACAGACCAAAATCCATACAAGACACCCCACACCCTTGGAACCCCTCCCCACCCTCATGTATACCCCATAGAAAGCCCTCCCCCGCCCCATTGGAGCCCCCACCACACCCCTGGACTTCCCCCGACCCCCTGAATATCCCCAAACACCCCTCAACAACCCCACCATCCTGAACACCACCCCCTCACCCCACTTTACATCCCGCACCCCATTGGAGCCCCCACCACACCCCTGGAAATAACCAAAAACCCTTGGACACCCCCCACCCTCATGTATACCCACCACCCCCTGGACAACCCTCCCACACCCCTGGACAGCCCTCCCATCCCCTGGTCTGCCCCCCACCCCACTGGACATCCCTCCTAGACCTTTGAACACCCCCAACCCCACTGAACACACCCCCGCACCCTTGGAACCCCTCCCCACAGACAAAAATCCATACCAGAAAAACCATCACAAGTAGAAGAAACAAGAAGTAGAGCAAAATTAAACATTCACATATATAGAATTCAACTCTTACACTTTCAACTTAAAAAAAATACAACCTAAAAAACTACCAAATACACAATTACAATGAAAATATTAAAAATTTCATTTTACATTACAAACAACTAAAATTTAATCAAACCTATAAAATAATTTGACCACTCCACTTGTAAGTGTTTGATGTCTTCAGTAGTATAATGTTGAGGGTCATCAAAAAGCTACAAATGAAAAGGAAAGTAGTTAACATGTATAATGAATAAATAAAATTGAAATATTATGGCAAAGTTTAAGAGGAAATCGTACCAGGTCAAAATTCACAATTTCCCTAGTTGTTATTATTTCATACATAAATCTTAACATATAATATCTGCATTCGATGATGCCTTGTTGTTCATGACAATTCTGTTTGAATGAGTGTAAATTCAGTATATTATTTTTATGTCATAAATCAAAAAGTAAAAATTATGAATGGGTATTTACCTTCACATTTACATATTTGATCTTTCCACTCTTTTTCATTGCATTTTTTCGGAAGTAGGCCCATGAAATGTTAGAAAATAATACGAATGGGGTAAATTTAAAATTCATTATAATATATAAAACTATTGAGAAATTGAAACTTACTTTTCCAATATATTCTTAAAACGTTCCCGCACATCATCATGGATAGAGCATATCTAATAAAGTAGTTTCTCCCTTGGGAAAAAAACCCCTAACATCCAATGATCACTGATAAAAGAAAATTTAACGTTATTGGTTTTTTATGTTAATAGATAATTAACTCTTTGAGAGAAATGTGTTTCATACCTCTCACAAAAAGGAATCATCTAACATTGTGTGACTATATTCTTTTTATGTCTTTCAGCAATATAAACCATTCTTTGTTCCTCATTCAATTCACATGCTTCAGGGGAAATCAATTGCGGGTCCATGAATCCATATACATCTGTCAGCTCATTCTTCTCACAAATTTTATAAAGAAACCTAATACAAAACATACTTAAGTATGCATTTTTAATAAATATAACGTAGGGAAAAGGTGTTAAAACTTACCTGGAAAAAATTTGCACCATGTTGATTCCCAACTTATCTCCAGTAACAAGCTCCATGATATCACTTTTCATAATCCCCACATTTATTTCACCTCCACAAATATGAGCTTCCACTGGAAACTCATAATGACCCGCCAACATATTTGAATATCTTGACAATCTGTCAAGACTACTAAAATCTGTATCTGATGTCATATCCATTTGTCTTTGTTGTTGTCTATACAATATTTCTTTACCTTTGAAGTGTTCCTGTAAAAATAAATTCAAAAATATATTAGTTTTCAAATGATAAAACAACTTTAAAAATAAAATAAAATAAATGATATAACATGCATACCTCTATGGTAATGAGTCGAAGAAGTCTGGATAGCGAAATTAAAAAATGGCCGATACTCTGTCCAACTGTCGCCACCTCATCTGTAGGTATTGGTACCCTATCTGATCTATCTATAATATCCTGTACAGTTACCCTCTGATTTTCTACCTCTAATTGTTGATGATGAACTGTATCTCCTATACAATATACCAACCTATATGCTACTATATGATGTTGAGAATCATCAACATACAACTCGCAATAAGTAGGAAGCTGTGGCGGAGGAGTAGGATAAAAAATGGGGTCCGCAGGCTGAGGTGGGGGAATGGAAGCTACCGGCGGAGGTGGAGGATAAATAATGGGGTCTACAAGGGGAGGTGGAGGAGTGGGAGATGCAGTCTAAAATTGTCATTGCATTTCTCCAAACATAGACTGCCCCGACGCTCTAATCTTGTCCTCCATCGTCGCATTAATATTATGAACATCAGCCTCCAAGGATTCTATTTTTTTATAAACCCCCTCAACGTTAGAAGTTGAAGAACGTGGAAACACTTTTCTTACCGATACACCTACCAGATATCCTCTTACACGACCAGGATGTTCAGGCCTTCCCAATGTTGCAGATAAAATATCTTCCCTCCCAGTAGCTGTAAATGTCTCATGTGAACGCTGCTCCTCAAGAGAGTCTTGTATTAATTAATTGAACATTTCTGTAATGATTGAAATTAAATGAAGAGAATAGTTAACTTAAATAAATAAAATAAATATCTTACAATCCCCTCAGCTATGATTCTCGATTCATCCGAAAGATATTGCCCTTTTTTCACATCCGAGCTCTCTTCCATTTTTCATGTATAGATGGAGGGGATGGAGGGGCCACCTCTCCAGAGCTTGAAGACTCAGCTCTTAGTTATTGAAATTTTTCTGCCATCATTTGTTCTTCCAATAATTCATACCCTCCCCAAGATAAACTATGAGGGTTTACATTTTTAGATTGTATCTCCTGATGATCTTTCCTTGTTTGCTGTAATTTAATAATAAAGAATTCATTAACAAAACATTAATAAAATCATTTATATAAGAAATTTTATAAAAGTTTACATTGACCTTACCAGAAATGACTCTTTTATTCTACTTTCAAAAAACTATCTCCATGTGTCTTCATCTATAAAAGGATATATACGACATGGATTGTCATGACTCCTATGACCATAAATGAAATCAGATGAGAGGGTTGATTTGAAATCCCTCCATCTCCTGGCAGCCAATGATAAGCATTTCTTCCTGACTCCTCCAGTGTCAGGAATATCAAATTTCATCTGATAAAGAAGAGGTTAAACATATTATATATACTAGAAACATTAAAAGAATAGTCAAACAATGAAAAAAGATCTTACCAAAATCGTCTTCCACAACTGAGAGATTATCGCTTTATCCACACTTCTCCAATCATCATACAAAATTCTTACTTTGCTCTTGGCATGAGTTTCTTCAAAACTCTTAAAATCTTTCGCATTCGGACCTCTAGGAATATCATCATCATAAAACTCAACAACTATCCTCTGATCTTGCGTACGGGAAACTGATAATTTTGGTAAACGTGAGCACCCACATTTACCAACCTTTAAACTCTTTGTCGTAATAGGAGAATGTGAATGTTCATCCCCAGAGGTATGACCAGCAATATGCTCATCTCCAGAATCATGTGGTTGATCAACTGAATGATCTGTCATTATCCTTCAAATCAGAAAAACAAACGTCAGTTCACAAATATACAAATTCAAATATTTTAATACTACTGTAATCAGAAAATAGAAAAGTGTACTAAGTTACGCAATAGTAAACATTGGTAATATGCTAAGCATGTTAAACAATGGTAAAGATGGTAAATATGGTCAAGATGTTCAAGATGGTCAAGATGGTCAAGATGGTAAAATTGGTAAACCTGGTAAACATGGTAAAAATGGTAATGTAATTGTCACTGAACAAAAATAATAGATATATAATTCATTTAATGGTTATAAACATGATAATGTAAACTAAACAAACATAAAACAAATAATAACTTATACTTATTTTGTTTTAAAACATGTTTTAATAATTAAAAAACATACAATATCTGACATTTATGAGAGAAATAAATGTAAACAAGGAGTGAACATATATTACCTGTAATTTTAGGAATGTACAAATGGATTGTTTTCCCAAATTCCTTCTTCGTGATCGTTCCTTATGGAACAAACCATGTCTTCAACATGTTCATCATTATGTTCTTTTAATCTTTCCAAGGAAGTAAGTATCTCACATAAATCAAAATCTTCACCAAGTTCATCCTCACCAACATATTGTTTTTTCCCTTGTAAAACAACATCCCACTGCATATCTGATTGATCTACTAGATAGAAAATTTTTTTTGCATGTGTTTCCATTATAAAAGAAGCAGTTGTGTCTTCCAATCTATTCAGATTAACAAGTGTCATTCCAAATTCATCATGTCTCACACTGTTGTTACCGATAAACCATTTACAGTTAAAAACAGGAACTTTAATTTTAAAGTAATCAACCTCCCATATGTATTCAATCACTCCTTAATATGCACTTGATGCAGAAATTGGGTTTTTGTCCTTAGCACTCGAAAAATTCATTGCTTCTACAAACACCAATACACCACTATTTTGAACTGCACTTATATTGTCCCGAGCTTTCGTATGAAATGTATAACCATTAATGTCATAACCGGACCATGTTATCACATTTAAACATGGATCACACACTATCCATTTTAATGTCTCTGATACATCTGATCTACTAAGAAAAGTCTTTTTAATCCATGACAAAAAAGTTTTGTTGTGCTCATTCAAAATCCACATTTCTTTCTTCTTTGGATGACATTGTTTCAACTCATTAATATGCAATGTGATATACGGTTGAGCATCAGCTATGTTATTCAAGACGTATGATTCAAACTTCTTCATCTGTTCAGCTGAAAATGATTTGAATTTCAAGCCATGAATCCCATTTCCCTCATTGTTAACTCATTCATGGAGAGATGGAGGCAAACCTATGTGTTGCACCACAACCAAAGTAGCTCGTACAAAACTCTGCTACCTCCTCAGAAATATACTTTTCAATAATGGAGGCTTCAGGTTGATATGGATTTTTAACATAACCCTTTAATATTTTCATATTCCTTTCAAAAGGATACATCCAACGAAGATATAAAGGTCCACAAATCTTTATTTCTCGAACTAGATGAATCATTAAATGCACCATTATATCAAAAAAAGTTGAAGGAAAATACATTTCCAATTGACAAAGTATAAAAATTGCATCCTTTTCCAAAATGTTCAAAGCATTCACATTAATCTCCTTGTTACAAATTGAATTGAAAAAATAACACAACTTCATTATAGTCTTTCTGACACGAATGGGAAATATTCCACACAATGAAACTGGTAGAATTTGTTGCATCATGACGTGAAAATCATGTGATTTCATTCCTATCAACCTCAAGTCCTTCATCGAGACAAAATTTTTTATATTATAAGAATAACCAGGAGGCACTTTGATATCATAAAGACACTGAAAAAAGCTAATTTTCTCCCTCTTCGATAATGTATGACAAGACAGGGGAAGAAATGTTCGTCTTCCTTTATGAGTGGGAGCTAACTCCAAACGTATTTCCATTGATAGTAAGTCTAATCTTGCATTCAACCCATCTTTTGTATTTCCTTTAATATCTAACAATGTTCCAATCAAAAAATCACAGATATTCTTCTCCACGTGCATGACATCAATATTAGGTTTAACTTCATGATACCTCCAATATGGTAGCTCAAAAAATATTGACCTTTTCTTCCAAATATATCTTTCATTACCAGATTTCTGTGTCTTTCCCAATGTCACATCAAGGTTTTTCACCCTCTCAAAATACAGAACATGGGATAAAGGTTTCGGAGTAGTATTGAATTCTTGTGAGCCATTGAATTCCTTTTTTAGTTTTCTATAAGGGTGATCCATAGGCAAAAACTTTCGATGACCCATGTACACTATTTTCCTCCCATGATGCAATTGAAAATATGACGTCTGTTGTTCGCAAATTGGACATGCTTTATGCCCTTTAACGCTATATCCAGATAAATTTCCATACACTGGGAAGTCATTTATAGTGAACAGAAGCACTGAATGCAGTTGAAAATATTCCATTTTATAAGAATCATACACCCTAATACCATCATCCCCTAACAATTTCAAATCATCAATCAACAGTGACAAGTAAACATCAATATCATTGCCGGGTTGCTTTGGACCAGAGATCATTATACTCAACATGACATATTTGCGCTTCATACAAACTTCCGGAGAGAGGTTGTAAATTACCAATAAAATAGGCCATGAACTATGTGTGCTACTGAGGGTTTGGTATGAATTCATTCCATCTGTGCACAACCCTAGTCTGAGATTCCTAAATTCATTTCCAAATGTAGAATACTGCGCATCAATTTTCTTCCATTGTGGACAATCAGCTGGAGACATATTTTTCCATCACATACCCACTCATCAGCATGCCATATTAACCTTTTTTCATCCTGTGAATTAGCAAATAAATATTTTAAATGATGAATTAAAGGAAGATACCAAAATACCTTTGAAGGGAGATTTGTAATCTCTACATCACCGTGTGATTTTTCTTTCACCTTATACCGTGATGTCCCAAATTTAGGAAACTCTGAGAGAAATTCATATTCCTTCCTATATATAATGTAGTGATTCAGATAGGCATGTATTTTCTTGTATCCCAATCCCATCGGGCATAATATTTTCTTGGCTTTGCAATGTGAATCTGGAAGATCGTTATATTGTGGAAGAATGTCTTTCATCAATTCTAACAGTTCTGTAAAACTTCTGTCACTCCATCCATGTTTCGCCTTCAGGTTAATCAATCTTAACACCACAGAAAAAACCGTTAAATCTATACAAATAGGATATAATGGGTTTTCAGCATCACCATATAGACACACAACTGTCGGTTCTATCTCAATTTGTTCTGCTACAATATCACAAATCATTTTTTCAATTCCATCAGAGTTACCATCTTGCGAATAATCATCATCAGTGACATTATGTCTAGTTTCACCATTCCAAATCCACGGGCTGTAACTCGGATTAAAACCATGAAAAATCAGATGATCTTTTATCTCTCTACTATTCAACTTCTTCATATTCAAACATTTCAGGCATGGAAAGAAAAAATGTCACTACATGGAACATTTCGTTTAGAAAATTCCAAAAACGCATCAACACCTTCTTCAAATTCATTTCTCATTCGATGTTCCGTAATCCATCTTTGACTCATTATTACCTATAAAAAATATAAAAAATATATATACTTTTTTTGATAAGACAAATATATGTTTATATGAAAAAAATCATAATTTGAATGTAAAACAATTTTGAAATATAAAACAAATCTAAGGGTATTTAAAGAAATATGCTTGAATATTATTTTTGAAACAAAATATATTTAGATATAACAGTTTTAAATTCCATTGAATCAAAGAAAACCATGGCGCCTGCATGGTTGATAGAAAATTGGAGAAAATGGAGTAAACCTGAGAATCACCCCCACCCCCCGGAAAACCCCCAAAACCCTCTGGACAGGCCCCCACCCCCTTGGATAGCCCCCCACACCCACCCACCCCCTTGGACCCCCCCTTGGACACCCCCAACCCTCCGGACAGCCCCCACCCCTCTTGAAAGCACCCCCATCCCCCGAACAACCCCCAAAACCCTCTGGACAGGCCCCACCCCCTTGAACAGCCCCCCACACCCACCCACCCCCTTAGACCCCCCCTGGACACCCCTAACCCTCCGGACATCCCCCCACCCCTCTTGATAGCACCCCCACCCCTTCTGGACACCACCCCCACCCCTACCCCCTTGGACACCCCCGTGGACACCCCCAACCCTCTAGACATCCCCCACCCCTGGAAATCCCCCCACCCCTCTTGACAGCACTCCCCACCGCTCCTGGACACCACCCCCACCCCCTACCCCCTTGGACACCCCAATGGACACCCCCAACCCTTTGGACAGCCCCCCACCCCCTGGACAGCAACCCACCCCTCCAGACAGCACCCCCACCCCTCAGTAGAAGACATTTTTATTTAGAATCATGAGACATAGCGATGCATCGATGGGACATAGAGGTCAAAATCCATTACATTATATCTCTAATAGATTATCATATAAAATAGGATAAACATAAGCAATCGAATTGAGCCCAAATGTGGTGTTTAATTGAGAAAAGTAATTGAATTGGGCTTAGTGTCGTTAAAAAAAGTGATCTGAGGTAATGATGTCATAGGTGTTGACAGGGAAATGAGGAATGATGAAGGTTGCAGGAAATGGAGGAGCGGTGTTGGAATAATTTATATAGTCAGGTATAGACTCAACTAGTTGAATTTAGGTGGTGATTATGTGACTTTAGTTAGAAGGTATCATAACTAAGTAGGTACATGCAAAAAGTAATGTTTGGTGTTTCTATGATGATTTGGTCAGTGATGTCTCTCATTAGCTAGTTAAAATAAATACATGTAGTGTGTTGTAGTCCACCTCTATTTGATGTTATTAAATGATAAATCCATTTTTAGAATGGGTTCAGATGTTGGGTAAGAACCAAGTTGTATTTAGTTGATTGTTGGAAGGTATATGTATGTCCATTCTAGTTTATTTTCAAGGAATGTTGGATGGCAATGTAACATGGTATTCTTGTGGATGTTTGAGAACAGTGGAGTGGTAGAAGCATCGAGTACATTGTGATGCTTGAGTTTGAGGTTCTATAAGTAATTATTTATACAATAGAAGTTATAAAAAGGGTAAGATGGTGGTTATAAGACCATTTGTGTGGTTATGAGAACCATATAGGGAAAGTGGATGACTAATGATGTGACAAGTTCCGTCTAGGGTAAATGTGTGTTGAGCGGTTCTGTATGAGAATGAGGTAGGTGGACTTTACCATTTTCTCATAGTATTATTGTTTTAATTATGTTTAACTTGTCGTTCCAAGTTACCACCTCAAATGGTATTTTATGTATTTGGATATGAAAGAATCTTACCTAGTTTAAACACAAAAAACGCAAAACAAAAATATAAACTATCCGAAAAAAAATGAATGAAATAAATTCGTGGAAGCTTAATTGAGTGTTGCGAGTTGAGATGGTAGATCTGAGGAGAGTATGGATGATAAATGATGAAGGGAAAATGTGTTTAAGGTATCTAGATCGACGAGACGATTAGGGTTTAACGCGCGAGAGAGATGACACGCCGGACGTTCGATCGAAAAATCGTAAATGACAGTCCACACGGCTTGTTAAATTTTTAAATTTTTTATAACGTCGGTTGTTTAAGAACCGACGTTATAAAATATTTTTTTTACATTTATAAAGTTAGTTATTATAATAACCCACATTATAAATGTATCACAAACGGATTTTCTTACGTCAGTTATTTTATAACCGACGTTATAAAATCCGCGTGTTGGTTTTTTACGTCGGTTATGGAATAACCGACGTAAATAATACATCAGAAATCATAGTTTTTTACATCGGTTATTGTATAACCGACTTAAAAACTTTTGCAGATTTTTTTGTTACGTCGGTTATAAAATAACCGACGTCAAAAAGGTCTCAGAAGACATGTTTTTTACGTCGGTTAATTTATAACCGACCTAAAAAACGAATGCGCTCGATTTATAACGTCGGTTATTAAAATAACCGACATTAAAAATATTCTCGCTGCATTTTTTACGTCGGTTATAAAATAACCGACGTAAAAAACCACATTTCACAGATTATCATGTCGGTTATATATAACCGACGTCAAAAATGATGACGTAAAAAACGTTTTCTGCACTAGAGATTATATAAAACAGGACCTAAGAGAATTGTATCATCCACATTCCACAAATCATCACATGGGATAAAAGATAAACATTAGTGGATTCACTCATCTATATTGTATTTATCTTAATATACCCTCCTCACAACAATGAGTGAAGTAGTAAAAAAGTGTAACAAAATCAATAAAATGTCTTATGCTTGATCCGATAATATTCCAATGGCCTCCTCTGTCATAAAATCATAAACTATAAAAAATAAAAACCTCTAATAACAAATGATTTATCTCTAGGGTTGGACAATTTTGGATCCCTCTGGTAAAAAACATAAAATCCAACACCAACCATCTCACAGCCGACCAACAAAAGAAATCTATCAATGTTCTCAAAACCCAAGAAAAAACAGGACACAATATAAGGGGATACTCTAGAAATCCATAAATTAGGAAGGAAAACCTACAAGGGGACCTCCAATAAAACAAAAAATCTGGTCATGCAGGTTCAGTGGGACCATGGCTAGTCTCCAAGATCAAACCCAAAGAATACCCACCGAGAAGGGAAATCTCAAGAAACAAAAAACCTAGAATAAAACCTCACGAAACACCTCCTAGAAGGGAAATCCTAAAATGGTTCCCTTAGAACCATCCTAGACTATACATGATGACACCCATCCATATAAGAAATCCTATGATGTTGAATAACCTAGTGACACCAACCTTACTAGACCTCATTTACCAGAACTATACCTCAAGCCACTAAACTAACGATATCATCCAAGAAAACAATTAATCCCACCACTTGGGACATGTGAAAATAACCTTATTATATCTCACCTATAATCCACAACCAAGGTGATTAGAATGTTCAAAAATCTCCCCTATGTCTCACAACACAAAAACCACCCCTGTGAGGAGTCTAGAATTGAATCCTCAAAGTAATCCTCTCACCAAAATTTATAAATATTGAACACAATATAGAAAACCTCAAAATAAAAAAATTATTCCACCATTGTGATCAATGTGTAAGAACATAAATAATGTACTAGTTGCTAGTATAATTATGTCTACGGGGCCCAAAGACCTCCAAAACCTTATTGATGGAAAATTTGTTCAGTGTTTACTTCCATGTTATTAATCTATAGTCTCATGTGTGCTCCTTAATATATACTTACACATGGATAAGAAACTCTTGGGGTTTGCTGTTGTACTGGTACATGAGTACGACATCTTCTTGTGATCCATTTCAGGACCATGTCCCCCTCACATGAGGTGTCTTTTCGAGAAGTAAACCATATTGTCAGGTAACACTACATGACATGTAGACTCCAGAAATACATATACCCATGAAATTAGATACATGGACACAAATCACAAAATGAGTGGTACAATAGGTATATAGTGTGTACCGTCCAAATTCAGACTGCCCATTTTCATGGCCACATGGCCAGGTACATTGAGAAGAAATTCTACAAAGTGGGTACTTAATGTTCCAAGCATATACTTCTAGAAACATCAACCTCAACAAATTGGAAGAACACATGATATGTGTTAATTATACCACATGCTATGTGGTTGGGATCTCCCCAATATAATTCCCTCTAGACCGCACAACCCCTCCCCCTTCCACGATTCACCCAAAAACAACCATATCCATTGTTGTGGGGTCCATAACAGACCACAAAAAACCTAAAAAAATAAAAACTAATATTTTGGGATTAATGGTGAAAAATTTAAAAGGTCCTTGATCCTTGTGGAAAACATTTATATAACGCCATGACCCCAGCTACCTAGAATCGATGAATTATTATATAACATTGGCATGATACAATGAATCTTGTCCCAAAAGACTGATTAGTTTAGTATCCTTGTAAGTACAAGAAACAAACATAAGTTTTACATTTCATCATAAAATACAAAAAATAACCACATGTCCCCTTTGAACACTCTTATATCCCTTAGCCTATTCCTGCAGGTCAATCGTAATATTCTTCTCTACATCAAGGGAAAAATATAACACAAGAGAGGGGTGAGCTCAGAAGCTCAGTAAATATACCAATATAGTAGAAATAATCATAAATAAGAAAAAACATTTAAGGCAATGTATAAGACTAAAACACAAGCCTTTTAAACATAATTTTCAGTATAATATGGAAAAGATAAATCAAATAATTCCATTTAATTATTATCATGGATATTCTACTAGTCTAATTATCACATGTAATATCAATATCCCATTTCATAATGATGGAATGCATTGTGATGGACATCGTAAACACATAGTCAATGCCTCGTTCCAAGACTACAAATAAAATCTTTTCAAGCCCTTATGTCAAGACACTAGTTTGTCTAAGGAGACCTACCGATTCATTAAGGGTCTATAGTGGGATCCACCCATCACTTACTAAGTCCAATGCATTCCTCATATGAAAGGGTGAAACATAATCTAAAAATTTATTTAAAAACTAGCATAGAAATGTCAATATTTTAACAACAAACCGTTAATGGAATAAAAAGAGAACATTCACAGTCAAAAATAACTCATTCAATAAAATATGGATGACTGTATTATAATAAATTAACCCCAATCAAGAAAAAAATACACTGAAGGATATTTACATAGATGAAAATAGTCATTAAAACTATTTGAGAGAAACATCCCCTTTTCTTAATAACATTTAAATGTCGCACTATTTATTAAAGAAGTCATTTAAAAGAGATTTTTGAATCAAAGTGTCCCTTACCACTTTGAAACATTTAAAAGAAATTTTAATTTAAAATAATTCATGTAAATATAAATAAATATATAAGAACATTTTTAAAACATAGATATTAATGAGAATGATTTAGAATAATAAATATTTAAAACATTTAAAATTATATTTTAGTTAAATGGTTCCTAACCTAATAAGAGACACTTGAATACAAGTTATTGAGGAATGAAATTAATAAAAACATTATAATTTCATTAGAATAAATGGATTCAAGAAATAATTTGTCAAGGGACATTATTTACACCATATAAATGTGAAGTGGTTCATAACGAAGAAATGGTATGAATGAAATGTAAATTGAGACGTAATACCTTATAAAGACCATATCATTTGATTAAGAATGAATAAATGAAATAATTATGTCTAAAAAATATTTATACAATAAATATAATTGAATATATAGTGTAAATCAATCAGATTACATTCAGATATATTCTTGTAAGAACAAAACCAATGACATGGATGTTTTACTCAATGAATGAAAATTGAGTTAAAATCACCATTAGAAAGTTCATATCAATGGAATGTGAATTTATGAATGGAGTGATTATGTGAAAAAAAGGTATATCCACAGAAAGGGGAGTTTAAATTACTATATAAATAATAAATAGTGATTCCACAAATAATCTTGGAGTAATATAATCAATGGAGTATGCGTAAAGCCCAATGAGTGGAAATTGAAATTTGAAATTGCCTTAATGATTTGGTAACATAAGAAAAATACACCCCATGAAATAAGTATCATACTATGAAGAAGTAAATACCCATAAATTAATGTATATTACACAATGAATACAATCATGGGAAGTACATACACCACACAAACAATAAATACTGGCAATATAACATGAATCCCACAGGAATAAAAAGTGAGATGGAAAACCATACCATATTGTAATCACCTGATTCATAAGAAAAAAGTTAATTAACACCAAATGAATCATATAATAACATGAATATAAATAGAATCACGATAATATTTCTCTATTTTCATTACAAAATACACCACATGCAATAAATAAGTGGTGAACAATGTAAATCTCACGAAATTAAAAGTGAGATAAGAAGCACCTTACCTCGTACATTTCCTTAGTTGAGGGTACGTTAACCACCTTTATAATAGCTAAATAATTGATATTAAATTATAAAAGAACCACATTCATAAATATGATATGATATATGATCTTTTAATATTTCTTTGTTAATAATATTTTTGTAATATCATTGTTTTGGGTGTTAACTAATTCGTTTTCCATTATATGTTTTGTTACGTAAGCCATGTTTTTTATGGATAGGATGTATTTGATTCATATATAGAATGAAATAAAGTCTTTATCATAATTTTTTATTATCAAATGAAAATTATTCTTGAATGGTTATTATGGGGAATGAAATCTCATTGCATCGTGGAGATGGTAAGAAGTACGTACACACGAGCGGCAATAGCATTCATTTGATGGTGAAATATTATATAATTGGATGGTATATCATATATACAGAATAATTAAAATATTTTTTTTATTTACATCAGTTACACCCATTATTATACCCATCCAAATAATAATGTTTTTGAATAAAAAACTACACTACGACGTGGAGACGGTAAGTCGTATGTACACATGTATGGGGACATTGTCATTTATAGGATGGATAAAATAATGAATATGGTTGTACAATATTTATAATATCATCACAGTATGTAGGAGGAACTTTGTTATTATTTTTCTATGAAAATAACAATGAAAGAGGATGTGGAAGAAGAAAATAACTTGAAAGTGGTTGGTGAAATTATTTCCTTTTCTTCGAGTGCTTCCTTTTGAATTGATCAAAAGGGTTCTTTAGGTTGGATTTTTGATCAAAAGAAGCATACTAGGATGTTGTGAATGTAGTTGTGGGGATATTTGCTCAGGCCTTGAATGATCCAAATGTCTTTGGAGGTATGAAATTAAGAGAAGGGGAAGTACCATTTTATAAGAGAAGTGTGGTTCACTTTAGGAAAACCTTGAAATATTATTTTATTAAAAAAAATTATGTTTCTACTGGAAAATAATTGATTTATTTAGAAGATGAGGTGGGTATAAGTCAAAATACTCTTAACTGATAGGTTTTAGACATTTTAGATAACTATATTAACCTTATCTTTTAAATTAAACTCTTAGTTAAATAGTATAACTTTTACCGTGTCTTCTTGTATTCTTACACTATATGGTTAATAAACATACTCTAAACATCCAAGAGAACCTAAAGTGGTTCATTAATGAAATATATAATAATATTTAAGCTATTTGGCCAAGCTTTATATTTTTAGGAATATTATATCAGCCAATAATATAGTATTTGTTTTAAAAACTCATTTAGGTCAATTTAGACACTATTTTGTATTTGTTTTTTTTAAAATTATAACAAAATGTTACTTCGAATAAAAGTTATTTAATCAACCATAAATTGTCACATTAACCTATAAAATTAGTGGAATTCATCAAAAGTCTCACGTTACATTTATTTGGATATTTATAATAGCAATTATTTTAATCTTTCATTAATAAGGTAATTACTGCATCATCATTGTGTAATCAATAAATTGAATTATTTAATGTCTAAAAAATATAAATAAAATACCATTATGTAGTAAATATTTTTATATTTATAATGAATATTTATTGTCGAATTTACATACATGTAACCCTATATTAAAATTGATTTAGATATTAAACATTGAATTTAACACTTTTAAATCTTCTTTAAATAAAATTATAATAAATGTCCTAATCTTATCGTTATGGTCCCAAAGGATCATATTTAATTCCTATGGTTTTTTTGGTCGAATTAAACTTTTCCAATATAATTAGTACATGGGTTAGGGTAATTATAATATCATTTTTACCTTTAATTACCCTATTTACTTTTAATCGGGGTAAATAAAAGTCAAAAGTTACTATTCAACAAAACTTATTTTCATCTTATTGATCCAAAAGATACTTACTATTTTCAATTGTGTCTCTCAGATTTTTGAAATTTAACTTACTGATGTGGTAAAATTATGTTTTATGCAAATTTTCAAATGCTCCATGAAGGTGGGTAAAAACGGTAAAAAAGATCAATAATATTTTATACATCTAATTTTATTATAAAAATGACGCTAATTAATCACATTGAACTAATATAGGTATTATATATCTATATAGACATAAAATAAATAAAATAAATAATTATTTAAATAAAAAGTTGATTTTTAAACAATAACGCAGTGTTTTTCACTATTCATAAAAAATTGAGTTTTTTCTGAAAAATACCAAAAATTCACCCTAAGATAATTTTGTAATTTCAAATTCAAAAATTAAGTATATTTTACAAAATTAAAAAAATAGAAGTAACATTTATTAATTTATAATTAATTTCTATTTTCAAAACCAAAAAGCGGGTTTTTAAAAAGTAAAAACTATTAAAAGATTGACATGTGTTAATGTTTATTTTAAATGTGAAGGTACTTATAATGACCAAAATTGTATTAAATGATAAAAATTTAATCTAATTATTCTTCCAAAACATTCAAATTTATAAATTAATAGTATAAATTATTTTGAGAAAAAAAATTTTTTCAATTAAATTTTAGAAATTTTCACTATTAAAAAAATATTAAAGTATCAGAAAAACAAAAAAAACATCAAAAGTAAATTTTTATGTCCCAATTAAAAATAATAAGTTTATTTTGACAAATTGAATATATAAAGGTGTCAAATATTAGATTTAAAAAGGGATCACCATTAAAAGTCAGTAAAAATGTATTTTCTGAAAAATAATTCCTTCATCGGAAAAATTGAATTTTTTCTTATATTATGTCTAAGAAACACATATTATGGATGTCAAAATTATGTGGAGTATATAAAATAAAAAATGTAGTTAATACTATTCATCAGCATTTTTTGAATGGCTAGTGTGGTAAGTTGTGGTGCACTCACACTCGGTGATGCATGTAGTGTAAGATATCGAATTGTTTTGAAGAGATAACGTACTATGAAATCTTGGGGTGTTACATTATCCTCCCATTCAATACATCATGTCATTGTAATTTGAAATTTTTATTTGAAAATAAAAAGTTAAAAATAGAAAAATACCTTTGTGGAAAACCCAAATTTGAAATTGGTTTCATAATATATAGTCTTAATAAGAGGGAATAAGAAATGAAACATTCACCAAAAAATTATGACCTTGATTAGGAGAACATTGGTTGAAATTCGAGACACATAATTTGAGGAAAATTTTATATATTTATAGGGAGTGATTGAGGTCATCAATCCCCACCAAGTATAAAATTGAGGGCCTCAATTCCATCAATCTATGATGAATCAAAATATTATTGGTTCCACAAAACATAGGGTATTAGGATACCAAATTTTTTTAAAGATACCTTACCTAATGTTTAAAAATGAATTTATTCATAGAATAAGAAGAAAAAATATAATTTTTTAGTAGAGTCTCTTTCTTCAACCAATTGCTACCACAAACTCATCTTTCACTCCAAAAGATAATAGAATTAAAAAATAATATATTTATCCTAATCATACAGGGTTCCCAAAAAATGAATTTATAATTTATCTGTCAGACCATTAAAAAACCTAAATTATAAAAACCAGGGAATCATGTAGGCCAGTGGATGGTGATGCAACCTTGTCGCCCTTCGGTTGTGGGTTCAAGTCTCACAGACTTGCTGGACACAACGACTTGTCGCCCGACCTCTGAGTTGTTCTTTTTATTACAATCCAAAAATAATATTAAGAAATGATTTAACATTAAGAATAATATCCAATGTTAAAATTAATCCATTCCAACCTTTATACTTATCCAAAATACTTATATCTAAACTCATAGTCAAAAATTTATATTAAATGTAAACATAATGAAGATCTTTTTTGCCACGTAATAACATGTGAATACCTTCATCATGTATTGTTTTAACACACAGTAACACCCTAAATTACCATAAAACCTTATTCATTACATTAATTATACCTTAGTCTTTATAAAATACTGTATGTACTCTTTATATCAAAAAATGTTCAATACTACAACAAAAATGAATAAACAGAAAATTAATTTGTTTAAAAGTACTCAAGAAGGTCGAATATAAATTATCCAAATCAATAATATCTTTTTCCAAAATCACTACCTCAGTATCAGAACCATATTAAGGTTTACCTTTCCTTCAACCTTATATTTTCCAAAATGTTTAAATTGTTATTGTGTAACTTTTCTTAGAAATATATAATCTCAAATCCTCAAGGAAATAGTACTGCAGTACAATCCTTATTTATTTCAAAAATTCTTATAACCAGTACATCATTGATACAAAACTCAAATGAAATAATTCTTTAATAATAACATAAGAACACTAGTCATTACCCTTCATCTATGGTAGTATCGTAACTTGATTATTATTTAATAGCATCATTTGGGGCATACTCTGTTGATTTGGACATTGATTCGCGTAGTGTCCCAACTCCAAGAAGATGAAGCATTTTACATTTGAAACCTTTTTCTTACCCATTAAATCACATACATGGTGTCCTTTTTCTCCAAAAATATAACAAACTCATATTACCTTCAAAAATTTACCAAGGTAATTTTTTCCATAGTTATCACATATGAAAAAATCATTCTTTCACCTCTTCCCTTTACCCATATTTCTCTCTACCATCCATTTATTTCCACATAGTTTCTTCCTTGAACAATAGGTTATCCTAAAAAATAGGGCATTCACTCGGGTAATGCCCAAGTCCCCTCCATTTGTGGAAAATGACTATATATTGATTCTTGGGATTATTTTTATTTTCTTCCATAGTACTCTTCGGTTTTCCTTTGAAATTCGTTACATTATGTCATTCTTTCCCACACATAAATAATTTCTTTGTTCCATTGAGCCACATTCATAGGTGTCTCCTTCCACATTTCCAGTATGATGGAAATTGATATTTATTTTCTCCATGGTCTCCACTGCTAGAGCTCTTATCATTGACATCCTTTCTCTGCTTTTTTGAGTCTGGGAGTTGGTTAATATATATGTTGTTGATCACATTTTTGGAAAACTAATTCGACATGAACACGATATATTTTATACCTATCAACAATCCATTTTGTTTATCATTTCCACCAATGTTCCCAACTTGTACATCTTGTTCAATGTTTCTATGACTTACTTGGAATCTAGCCATTGACTAACACAAGAATGTATAGTGTGAGTCATAAAATAATTTAGAAAATATTATAACACCTTATTTTCCTTCTTAAAAACCTTAGGATTAACCATGGTTTTTTATTTTCATCTTATATTAAAATCCTTCAAATTATTCTGTAATGAAAATGTGAATTATGCAAAGAATATCCCCCAGGAGTGTTGTAACAAAGAGTGAATCAAGGCCCATTATTGTGTACCAGGATAGCCCAGGTCAAGCCCAAAACACCTTGTTGGAGTTTTCACTCCTAGGTACATCTGTTCTAGAGCCACCTCTACCTTCTCGTATCTAGATAGGGATGTATTTTTTAGAAAACCCACATAATATTTACATTAAATAAATTTTTGAATGTTCTTAAATACTAATCCTCAATGTCTATATTAGTGTAGTGTTTTCTAATCCGATTTTTTCTAAATCTAACTTCCATGGTTTGAACTAAACATCCTCTAATACCAACTGTAACACCCTGACCCAAATTACCCTAAATCAGTGCATTATTACATAACAATGGCATGATACAAGGAATAAATTCCCAAAAGACTGATTAGTTTATTAGCCTTGGAAGTACTAAATACATTCATAAGTTTTACATTAAATCATGAAATAAAAAATAAAAACATTGTATCTCCTTGGAACACACTTATATCCCTTAGCTTATACATGTAGATTAATCATAATATACTTTATTGTATCCTGGAAAAAATAAAACATAAAAATGGTTGAGCTCAGATGCTCAGTAAGGATAAAAATATATCAGAAACTATCACAAATAACAATAAACATTTAACGCAACATATAAGACTAAAACCCAATCCTTTTAAACTTAAACTTCAGTATAATATAGAAAATATAAATCATATAATTCCATTTAGTTATTCACATGGATATTCAGCTATCCAAATAATCATATGTAATATCAATATCCAATTTAATAATTATGGAATTCATAATTTTAGACATCATAACCTGATAGTAAAGGCCTCGTGTGAAGACTAAAAATATGATTTTTCCAGGGACTTGTGCCGAGACACTGGTTTGTCTAATGAGATCTTCCAATGCACCAAGGAGGTATGTAGGCTCCACCCATAACTTACTAAGTCTAATTAATTTCCCAATGAAAGGGTGAAACATAATAAAAACATTCATATTAAAACTAGTATACAAAATGTTATTATTTTAACCACAAACCTTGAATGGCATACAAATAGCACATCCACAGTCCAACATAACTCATTCAATTAAATATGAATGATTGTATTATAATAAATCCACCTCAATCAAGAATAAAATAAATTTAAGGATATTAACATAGATGAAAATAGTCATTAATACTATTTGACAGAAACATCCCCTATTTCTTGAAAACATTTAAATGTCACACTATTTATCAATGTAGTCGTTTAAAAGTGATTTTTGAATCAAAGTGTACCATTCTAATTTGAAACTTTTAAATGGAATTTTAATTTCAAATCACTCATTTTCATATAAATAAATACTTCAAACCATTTTCAAAACATGGACATTAATGAGAAATATTTAGAAGAATAAATATTTGAAACATTAAAAATGATATTTTAGTTAAAGTGTTCCTAACCCAATAAGAGATGATTTAATACAAGTTATTGAGAAATTAAATTAATGAAAACATTATAATAACATGAGAATAAAGGTATTCGTGATATAATATGTCAATGGACAGTATATAGACCATATAAAAGTGAATTTGTGCTTAATGACAAAGAGGAATCATTGTAATGTAAATTGAGATGAAATAACTTATGAAGACTGTATCCTTAGATTTTGAATAAATCAATGAAAGAATTATGAGTGAACAATATAAATAAACTCAATATAGTTTTATATTCAGTGTAAAATAATAATATTACATTAACACATATTCTTGTAAATACAAAACCAATTACGTGGGTGTATAACTCAATGAATGGAAATTGATTTAAGATTAACCTTAACTAGTTCATATCAATGGAATACGAATTTATAAATGGAGTGAATATGTGAATCAAAGTTAAATACATATAAATGGGAGTGGAAACTACTACAAAAATAATAAATAGTGATTCCACATATAATCTTGGAGTAAAATAATCAATGAAGTATGTGTAAAGCCCAATCAGTGGAAATTGAAATTTGAAATTTCCTTACAGATTTGGTAGATTACAAAAAATACAACCCATGAAAGAAGTATGATACAATGAAGATGTAAGTACCCATAAATTAAATTATATTACACAAATACTACAATAATGGGCAGTACATACACCACACAAAAATAAAATAGTGGAAATATAGCCTAAATCTCACATGAATAAGAATTGAGATGAAAACCCCTTACCACGTTTTAATCAATTGAGTCGTAAGAAAATAAAGTAAATAAACACAAATGAATCACATAATACCATTAATATAAATAAAATCATGATAATATATATCAATTGTCATTACAAAATACACTACATGAAATAAATAAGTGGTGAACAATGGAAATCTCACGAAATTAAAAGTGTGATAATAATCCCCTGAACTTTTATTATTCCTTAGTAGAGGGTACATTAACCTCTTGTATAATAGTTAAATAATTGTTATGAAATTATAAAATAACCACATACATAAATATGATATCATATATGATCTTCTAAGATTTCTTTGTTAAAAATATTTTAGTAGTATCATTATTTCGGGTGTTAACTGTTTCTTTTTCCTTTATATGATTTGTTACGTATGTCATGTTTGTTATGGACAGGATAAATTTTATACATATTAAGAATGAAATCAAGTCTTGAAACATTATTTTTAATCATCAAATTACAATTATTTTTGAATGGTTATGATGGGGAATGACATCTCATCTGGTCGTGGACACGGTAAGCCGTACATACGCATGGGCGATAATATCATTATTTTGATGGTGAAATCGTATATAATTTGATGATATATAATATATAAATAACCATTAACATATTATATTTATTATTTACATCAGTTATACTCATTATTATAACCATCCAAATAATTAAACTTTTGAATAACAAACTACCCCACGACGTGGAGACGGTAAGTCGTACGTACGCATGTATGGTGACGTTGCAATTTATAGAAAGGATAGAACAACAGATATAGTTATACCATATTTATAATGACATAAAATTATGTTTTAGGTACTGGAGTTATTATTTTGGTATGGAAACAACAAAGAAAGAAGAAGTGGTAGAAGAAAAGAACATGAAAGAGGGTGGTGAAATTATTACCTCTTTTTCAGGTGCTTCCTTTTGACTTGATCAAAAGGTCTCCATTGGTTGGATTTATGATCTAATGAAGGACTCTTGGATGTAGTGACAATAGATGGGAGTATAGTTGGGTAGGTTTTGGCTGAGCCAAATGTCTTTGGAGGTGTGAAATTAAGAGGAGGTGAAGTACCCTTTTATAAGAGAGGTGTGGGTCACTTTAGGAAAACCTTGAAATATAATTTTATTATAAATCATTTTAGGTTTTTAATGGTTACAAAATAATTTATTTTTAAGATATGGTGGGTATGGGTTGAAAAAAACTTATCCAATAGGTTTTAGACTAGTTTATGTCACCATATTAATCTTATCATTTAGATTTAACTATTAGTTAAATAGTTTAACTTTTACTATGTCTTCTTGTATTTTACTCTATATGGTTAATAAACATAATCTAAACTTCCATGAGAACCTCAAGTGGTTCATCAATAATATATATAATATTATTTAATCCCTTCAGCCTAAAAATAGGTTTTTATCAATTTTATATCAACCAATAATAAAGTATTTATTTCAAAAACTCATTTAGGACAATTTTGACACTATTTAGTATTTGGTGTTTGTGAAAATCATAACATTGTGTTACTTAAAAAAAGTTTAATCAACCCATAATTGTCATATTAACCTATAAAATTAGTGTAATTCATCAAAAGTCTCAAATCAAATTTATTTGGATATTTATAATATCAATTATTATAATCTTTCATTAATAAGGTAATTACTGCATCATCATTGTGTCATAAATAAATTTAATAATTTAATGTATAAACTTTATAAATAAAATACCATTGTGTAGGAAATATATTTAAATTTCTATTGAATATTTATAATAAAATTTATCTTATGTGTAACCCTATATTAAAAATGATTTAGTTATTAAATATTGAATTTAACAATTTCAACTCTATTTTTAAAAAAATAATAACAAATGTCCAAATAAAAGACAAGTGGAAAAAAGGATAATATTTTATTCCTAAGGGGTTTTTGGGTCCAATTACACTTATCCAATAGAATTAGGACATGTTTTAGGGTAATTTTAATATAATTTTTACCTTTAATTACCCTATTTACATTTAATCGTGGTAAATAAAAGTCAAAAGGTACTATTTAACAAAAAATATTTTCATCTTATTGAACCAAATTTTACATAATTATGTCAACTGTGTCTCATTTATTTTTGAAATTCAACTCAAAAAAGCTGTAAAATTATGTTTTATTCAAATTTTCTAATGATCCTAGAAGGTGGGTAAAAGACAGTAAAAAAGTTCAATAATATTTTATAAATCTAATTTTATTATAAACATGACTCCTATTAATCACATTGAACTAACATAGGTATTATGTATCTAAATTGAATTAAAATAGATAAAATAAATAAATATTTAAATTAAAAGTCAGTTTTTAAACAATAACATAGTGGTTTCACTATTCATCAAAAATTGAAAGTTTTAAAAAAATTCAAAAAATTCATCCTAATATAATTTTGATAATACAAATTAAAAAATGAATTATATTTTACCAAATTAAAAACATTTAAGTTTCATTTATTTACATAAAAATAATTCCTATTTTCAATACCAAGAAGCCGGTTTTTATAAAGTATAAACTGTTAAAAGAGTACATGTGTTTATGTCTAATTTAAATGTGAAATTACTTATAAGGACCTAAATTGTATTAAATTATAAAAATAACATCTAATTATACATCCAAACCATTCAAATTTATAATTTAACATAATTAATTATTTTGATTAAAAATGTTTTTTTCAATTAAAATTCATTATTTTACACTATTCACCAAAATATGAAAGTTATCAGAAAAACACTAAAAATTTATCAAAAAGAAATATTTATGTCTTGATTATAAAGAATATTTTTATTTTTCCTATTGAATATATAAAAGTTTCCAATATTTATTTTAAAAAGGGTTTGACAATAAAAGGCGTTAAAATTTCATTTTCTGAAAAATAATTTCTTTATCTGAAAATTTGAATTTGTTATTATATTATGTATAAGAAACAGATAATATGGATGTTAAAATTTTTTGGAGTATATAAAATTAAAAATGAAGTTGATACTACTCGTGATCGTTTTTTGAACGGCTGGTTTGGTAAGATGTGATGCGCTCGAACTCGGTGTTGCGGGTAGCACAAATTATAGAAATACTTTGAAGAGATAACGTACTATGAAATATTGGGGTGTTTTAGTTGAAGCACTGGTCTGATTTGTTATCTGCATCTTCCACAAAATGATCTCGCAAGACTCATGCTTCAGAATGGCATCATCTCTCTCTATCTCTCTCTATCTCTTCCTCTATACCTCTCCTATCGTGGCTATGACAAAGGGGATACCCAATGGGGTCTACTCAAAAGTCCAAAATGGAGAAAATTATTTAATATAATAAAAAGTGAAAAAATGAAAAAAATATATATTAGAAAATGAAAAATAAGAGAGTGACGAAAAGGGGACCTGACCCGGCCCCTCTGACCGATACAATGTTATTCATTAGCTTGGAAAACCCCACATCCTGAATTCTATACTCAAAGATGATATCAGAATTTCAACATGATTTTATGAACATAAGATATAATTTAATGAATGTGTATTAATAAATTATATTTAGTTGAAAAAATATTTAATATTCATCATCAATTCAAACATCTCAAAATTCCACACAATTTTATTATTAGGTAGACAACCTATTATGTGACCAAAGAAGTGGTAATAATAATTATGTGAGATCTATAAACAAGAAATATTCCATTTTTCATTAAAAATAATCGAGAGAAAATTCAAATTTCCCATGATTTTATCAAACCATCAAAACAAGATTCATGAAAAACAAGGTATCATAAACAAGAATGTGGGAATATTTTCAACCCTAATAATAATATAAATAAAACAGAGAAACTAATAATATTATATCATTACCTTACCCAACATTGGATATCCATTAACAATAAATTATCTAATTAAAAATAATAAACCAAAAACACATGGTTTAAAATTTTAATAACCATCCACATGAGACATCATCAATAAAAGTTATTACACTCATATATGAATATACAAAAAAAATATAAAAATTGGTGTGGCCAGGACATAAATTAGAGATAAAATACAATAATAATCCACATAACAAATTAAACATATCCATATGGGTAAAACAACATAGAATAAACAAATAAAACTAATACCAACCCAACTATCATATATCTTTCCATGACCCACGTTCACTCATCATGACCACATGTCTCTCAATAAACCATGAGGAACATCAGAAAAAAACCATGACACACAAAAGGAATCATGGAAGATTCATAGACACTTATACATTATTTTGATGAATGGTGTGTAAAAAACATGCCTATTAGGATATTACCATTGTGTTTGTTGAATTCCATTAAAACAATATCATGAAAAAATTTAATCATATAATAGAATATGTATTTTCACTTTTGAATAAAAATTAATAATTTAAATAATCAACATACTCTATTATTTTTATTTTTGAAACCAAAAAATGAATCCTCACTAAAAATAATTCATATGTAGTTTAATAAAATATAATATCTGACAGTAGTAATTAAAAATGTGTTACATTAAAATTTATCATAATCCATGAAAAGGGGATTTTTAAATTGGAAACAAAAACCCTATCCTTTTCTATATCTTCGTATAATGTTGTATAAATAATATTTATAAAATAAAAACAAATTGGTTTTCTAATAATACATTCAAAACCATTTTTGGACATAATTTGGAGGAAATATAAATAATCACCATAGTTAAAATACAATCACCTCTAGAAAAAAGATATAAATCTATCATAATAATAGGAAAATAACCAAACATAGATTCCATGAGATCAAAACAATAAAATGGGATAAAATTAATTCTTGGAATGGGTCCACTATATGACATCACATTACATGGTTTTAGGTACTTCATGACTATAATTTATATTTTCATTTGAATGGATATAGTTTTATGATATTAAGGGTAGTTTTTGAAGATTATTTTGTTTTTAGGGTGTGAACGTTTGGAACATTGTTATGGAAAACCATGTAGTTCATCCCAAAAAAACTATTTTACTTATCATTAGGAAATGAAGAGTGGTGTACAGTTAGTTCGAACCATGTGGTCCCCCCTTAACTATGCAGGATTTGATATTTGGGATTTTTATAGTTGACACATGGGTTATAAAACATAGCATATAAACTATGAATCCAATTTAGTATCCTAGGGAGGACTATATGTTTTCTTTATGGTTTATCCAACCATGTAGTCAAAAACATGAATATCTTCTAGAAGGCTAGTGAGGGAACACAATTTGGTGCAAGATTAGTGTTAACCGTGTTTCCTAAATAAAGAAACCCTTAAGTGGGGTTTTAATCCCTTGATAATGGTAATTAAAAAAAACTACCTCTTTATTAATTATAATCACCTCTCATCCATCCCTAAGTCAAACTTTTTTATTTTGGAGGAACATAAGAATGTATATTGGATCCTTGAACCTTGTTTCCCTTGCATTTAATTCCAAGTGGATGTGATTGATCTTATTTGGATAAGTATAATATCCACAATTTAGTAATCCTCATTCTTATGTTCTTTATTTAATTTGGAGCGATGGATCCTCATGTTTTCAGTGGGTATAAAAATATTTGGTGGATGTTTGAGAAAATATGAATTCTAATGAAATTAATTTGATGCAATGATTTGAAATTGATTCTTGAGAAAAATGGTTCTAAAATAAAAATAATTTTAAAAGGCATAAACATGATGTGATATTTTTTTTGAAATTGAATTAGAATTTTGAACCATGAAATTTTGTATATGAATTAGGAATTGTGAATTGAGTTGTAATTTCAAGTGATTGTTTGATTTACTGATTGTAGTATAAGTGAGCCTTAATATTTAGTTATTGATAAGGAAAATAATTCTAAGACTCAAAATCCAAACAAATAGATTCAGAGGGGAAAATATAACTAAAGTATGTTTTCCAAGAATCACCCAAATGTGGTGTGGATTGATTCATTCACAATGGCCTAATCCTTAGGGATGTGTGTGTAGTGTGAGTTGTGATGATTGGCTGACTAGGGTGAGAATCTTATATACCTACACTGATGAGTCATTGGGAATATCAACATGATGGGTTCTTTTGTTATGACATTATTATTACAAACCATGAATTATATAACTATTTTATTCATTCCATTGATTTATAGAAATGTTCATTCAATCTTGTTCTTATATACTTAACCTCTACCCACATTAAAAACATGAATTTATAGGAAATGTAAAAAATGATCTTCGATACCTAGCTTTCATAATATTTTATTCAAAAATGGTTTCTTTGTTATGGAATTTCTTGTTGAAAATTTAGTGGAATCATATAAGGATATTTTTTCTCACACCATAACTTTTCATTTGGGAGTTTATATATTATGTTATACCTAATCCATGTAATGAGAAAGAGACACATTTAGGTGAAAAATTTTCTTGATTTATGGGAACATGGGTGATAGTGGTTACAGGTGGAGTTTTGATCTATACATTACATAGAGACTCTATGTCATATCTTGAAAGATGTTATGTAATCTTTTAGAAGATGTACGATTTCATTTTTTTTCTTATTGTGTTATTTTTCACCTTATGGTGCATTTGAAATCCCGAACATTTATTATTTCATATTCATATGATTTATATTTATTCCTTTTTCTTGGGGGTTAATTCATTTCCGATATTTTTTTAGTTTCAAAGGAACCGACCACAAACTTGTGGGGATCATGATTTCTCTTCTGGAAAAGTCAATGTTGGTTCAAGTGTCAATGTACAAGGGTATTAGAAATGGTTTTGACTAAATCGTTTTAATGGGAGGTTCATCATTCCTTCATTATTGGATATTTATGAGTAGGTACTTAGACATATCTCATAATAAATAACCTATAGTGACCATTATATTTTGGGAAATGATTCTTTAATGAATTAATTTAACTGATTCCAGTATTTATTCTTAAAAATCCCAAAAATATTTTGATTTTATCTGACATATTTTATATTCATGTATCTCTTGAATGATTTAATTATTTGACCATCCTTCCTAATATTAATTGTGTCTCATATTGATTTTGTGTAATATAGTTAACAAAAGAGTTCTCCTGAGTCATCCTTAGGAGGGAGATTCTAATGAACTATGAAAATTTAATACTCTAGTTAATCAGATCCTCATTGATATAGTAGTGCATGCTATACAAGATCTTGGAAATGCATCCAAAACCATTCCAATTAATTATATATTAATGATACCATGAAGTGATGAATCTAGAGATCATTCTAAATAGCTCAATCGATAGAAACCACTATCTTTCCAAGGCTTGAGTGATCCTTATTAGGCATAAGATTTTTTTGAAAAAGATTGAGTAGTTTTTTGGGTTATTGGAATTGTTTGATTTAATAATGATTAAATGTTCTATAATCAAGCATGATGTTTTTATAATAGGGTATGGGATTCTATGATTAAATTTATTAATCATGAAGCATCATGTGGAAATACCACAGTTCTATTTTCACAAATAAGTTCTATCCTAATTAAATGGTTTTGAAAAGACTATGGATTCTTTTTAAAAACAACAAGTTGATAGGACTATGACTCAGTATATGAAATTCGTTTCAAAAAATTTGAATTTTTCTCATGATTTTGTGAAATATTATAATTTTAAGGCTTTATGATTCAATATGGGTCTTCAATTTGATATTTGAGACTAAATTTTCAGGTTACGACTCACTTTTCATATAGATGCTCCTGATAGAGCCCTAATGAATGAGAATGACCATGATGGCCGGTTAGGGTTAAAGGGAGTTATACACTCTCTTATTTTAAATTTTTTTAGTTCGTTCAAGGGAAATATGAATCTTGATTAATCTCTTAGTGGATCTCAACAGCAGGTATATCATAAACGTACTACGCTTTCTAGAAGAGCAAGATTTATTTTCATTCAATGGGGTAGTGTTGGCCCATCATAATGATTTTGTTCTGAGGAAACAAATAGAAATGATTCTTTTTGTCAAGTAGTATAACACCCCATGTTTGTGAAAAATATTTTTTTAAATTAATTTAATGTTTTGGAATGTTGCATTTCATGCAACGCTGAATTTATCTTTTGTTATATAAAGTCACTAAGTTATTATTTCTCTAAACACAACACTATGTCGAGAATTCACTAATAAAAGCACATGAAGAATCTTGTGGTACCTGCATCACTATGATTGGATTGTGGTACACAGAATTCCTATCCCCTTCAATAATTTCAATTACATTGAAGATAAGGATTTACTAAACTACAATATACTATTATAAAAATTAAATTATAATTATCTCCTAGCTATACGAATAGAATATAAGAATGATATTAACTAAACTATGATGATATCGTTTACACATATATATAATAAGAATTACTGGGTGACCAATTTACTTGAAATAAATGTAAAACCCATTGGGAAAATATAGGAAATCTTTTTTTGGAAAACAATATTTGTGAAATCAAACATGTTTTACCATAATAAATTAATATAAAAACATTTTAAAAATTATTTTAATGAAATATATATAATATATTTATTCATTTATTTTATGTTAAACTCATCTATTTCCTAGACATAAAATAAGAATTAATTTAATTTTATGAATACAAAGATGTATGTATCTAAAAAGTGTTTTTAATGCCTTTTAATAGAGAACCAATATCAACAATCAATATTGACATTATTATAATTTTTATTTGAAAAAATGAACTCCATTTCTAATGCATAATAAAAAAAATTACCTTGGGTGATTGTTTTTTCAAAAAAAAAATTCATTTTGCAGGAATTTTGAAAAAATAATGATATTTATTTCAAAAATACATTTTCATATAATTTATTTATAGAGTGAAATTATATTTTCATATAGTTTAAATGACTACTATTTCCAATTATCCATAATTAATCAAATTTATGTCATTTCATCCAATTTAACAATGAAATTGGATATAAAAACATTTCAAACATTTTGAGATTTTCATTTTTTAAACCTGTTGTCTCGTCCTCTCTATAAGAATAGTTTAAATTTAATTTCATTCACATATATATTTATAATTTTGATAAATTTATTCCATAATTGGACTTGGTTTAATTTTTAATTTGAAATAATCTTAACATAGATTTAGACAAATAATAATAGTGAATGTAATTAAAAATAATTACAATTAGTAAGGTAAAAACAAGATTAATTAATGACTAAACATTGAATACATGGTGAAAAAAGGAAATTGAACATGTCTGAAAAGTATTTTCTAGACATATTTTTACCACTAAACCTATAAGTAGATATAATGGTTTATTTTTAACTATTGGTGGATTAGTAAAATATGGGGGGCAATAAGATCTTTTGAAGAATGCCCAATGTTCCCTTTTTTGCACTTCTAAAAGGCCTCCAATCATTCCCCTCTCTTTACTCCTATTAAGTGAATTGGGATCAGTAAAAACCATCCCATATATTCTCAAAAATCACCTAAATTAGTTCTAGAGTCCCCCCATTGGGATTAAATCCTACGATTGTATCTCTTTGGTGAAATCCAAAAGAACTTACCCTAAGAAGAGGTTCCACCATTTGACAAGAACTTTCAATTTTTTTATTTATTCACCCTGTAAAATTATCTTTTTAAAAGACTATATAAAAAATTGGTTATCAGAAATATAATGATATTTTGACATTATAAGGTTTTTACCTACACTTATAGTGTCTTATATAAAATGGTTAACAAACTTACCGTTCATGTGTATGGCAGACTACAACCTCAGGAAACGATGTTGTTTGTTTTTCCTTTACCACCACACGTGGTTGGGAATTACCATCGTAATACCGTTTTTATTAGATATATATTATATTTATTATGTATTTATTAATTCAGAATTATTATATAGGACATAAATTCATGATTTACTGTTTTTAAAAAAACGATAACTTCTATTGTGGACGTGTGGACTACCGCTTCCCCAAACTGATGTGGCTCATTCAAACATTACATGGAATGTATTTTGGATTTTATATGATAATTATATGATATATATGGAATAATTATGACACGTAAATGATAATATATATATATATACATATGGACAAATTTATATATAATTTTTTTTATTTCAATACGAAAAAATTAGAAACATCGTTCATTGGTACGTACGCCCTAACATCTCCATGAAAGGTGTATTCCATTTCATATTTCTCAATTTTATATATTGTTATAAATATTTAAATGATTAATATTAATGAAATTTATAATATTTTTTACATTATGAAAATAAGTAAATCATGATCTATGAAATATTATCATGTGTAATAGTCAAAAATATATATGAAAAACAAATCAAATATTACCCGAAACAAAACCTTAACCAGAAATTGTTAACAATTGGGAAATATAAAGTAATAATGAAATAATATATGGTATTATATATTATAAAATAGTTATTTGGAAGATCAATAATAAACATATATTTATTCTACATGGGGTTTTATTATATAATAGGAATGTGAAGACTTAAAGATATTCTTTTCTCACCCCACATCTCATATCCATGTGGTACATGCCATATTCACCACTAGTTTATTTCATGTGGTGTATGTAATGACCAAAGACATTTTATATCAAGAATTAAATTTATTTAATTACATTTAATGAATCAATTAATTTTATTCATTCATAGGGATCATGATTCAAAAGTTACTCATACAGTAGGGAGATTTATTATGTCACATTTATTTTTATGAGAAATATACCATATAAACAACTCATTTTGTTTGTCTGGTGAATATACTAACCATGAGTTTTTATATGATTGTAACACATAAATTTATTGGTATTTACATATCTATTTTTTTATCTCTCTTTCTTTGGGATTACAGTTCAAAACATTCCAAACTAGGATAGTAATTTGTTCTCAATTTTTATTCTATGAGACACATGTTTTACTATGCGCCTATATTCATTGAAAATTTCTATATAATTTAAGTTTGACTTATTATATCATGACTATTTTTATTTTATTGATATTATAATATTTATTTAATTTTCATCTATCAAGGGTACTATGATTTAATTCTTTCAATGTGGTAAGAGTTTAATATTACAATCTTACTATTTATTGGGATTCTTTACGATTATGCTTACATTGACAAAGTATAATAATAAATATTTTAATTACTCTCATTATTTTCCATATCATATTTTTATTGATTATAACTTCACGAAACATTCCATTTGTTTAACTCATTGGAACTTATGACTATTAATAATTTGTTTTTATGAAAATAAGACATTATTTTTCTCTTTGGGTCAAAAGTATATTTTATTTAATAAATGAGTTTTAAAAATATGGGATAAAAAATTTATTACTATTATCCTATGGTGTTTAATGGATATTTTTATGAAGGTTTAATATTTAGAAAATGGGTTTAAAAAGAATATTCTTGTATGTTTCAGATTAACTAATTTTTCTAAAATTTTTATGGTGAAAAATGAATGATTATAATGTACAAACATACCCACCCTCATGACCATAATTTAATTGAATCTTAAATTGAGTGATTATATGTTTTTTACAATAATTTTTCCATAATACTCTAGGAATTTTTTGGTTTTATAGTGGTTTTCAAAGTAAATGTATTTATAAAATATTTATGTTTAAAAAATTTTCTAAATTATTTTATAATATTAATTTATAAGTTTTAAAATATATTTCAAAGAAAATGGTTTTCAATTTGTTTGGTTAGAAAGTGTTTTAAATTATTTTCCAAGATACCTTTAGAATTTGTCATATCTATTTTGTGAAGAAATACGTATTCTAAATGAATCAAGTTTTAAAAAAAATAAGAGGAAAATATATTGTCCCCATAAAATATTATAAATGGAATATTAAAGATTTATTTATAAGAAAATTATTTTTGAATTGATTTTATAACATGGATTTTTAAATAAATGGCTATTTTCCTTCAGAAATGTTCCATGTGGTTTTTTAAAATCATTTTCTATTTATGATGGATAAATTTTTTATTGTTTATGATTTACTATGGATATAAATCCGGAAAACCAATAATATTTTTTCTTTTATGGTTTCTATTATGATGTAATTATGTTTAGGAAACTCGTTTCTACCCCCATTGACTATATTCTATTGAAATCCACTTTTTTAAGGGGTTATGCTCTGATGAAATGATTATGTGACTGACATATTTCCCTTGGGTAATGACACGATGAAATGTTTATGATACCCATTTCATTATAGGGGTTATTATTTGATGTATATCAAAATAATATATTTTAATTGGTCAGGATATTATGATTGTTTTATTTCATTTTGGAGAATTAATATATTATTTTATTATGGGATGGGTGGGACAAATATTTCCTTTTAATTCATCATGTAAGATTTATATCTCACAAGAAAATGAGAGGAAACAAGTTAATGGGATTGTCTGATAATGAGTAGTAGGTGTGTCTTGATCAATTACTGGAAATAGTTGTGTCATAATCCACTGTGTAAAGATGGGGAAACACGATCCACTGTGAGATGATAGGGAAACCTGATCCTCTAAGGGATAATGGGGAAACCAGATCTAGTACGGTAATATGGAGAAAACTAATCCATTATTACGAAATTATTATGACTAGGGATGTGGGTGTGTCCCTCTTTGTATTTGTATTCCATAAAAAGTTACTTCGTAATGTTTTCGAAATGATACATCCCTTATAAGGAATGATTTAAATGCCTGATCCTGATTACATGTTCAAAATGATGTGAAAGGACATAGTTGCATGTCCATATGTTTATATGAGGGCATAATTTCATATCCTAAGAATTTATAGAACTTGTTTCTATTAACACATGATCTAAATGTTATAATATGACGCGTTTACCACATTTAATTACCTTATTCCTATGTTATTTTGTAATGAATTTTACTATTTGACTTCATTATGATTCATTTATTTTGAACTTCCAATATTCTATGCCATGAATCATGATTATTATCAATGATATATATGGTTTACTCTTCTAATGTTATGATCATATAATCGAACCCTTATTCTAATGGTATTCATATATATCTCCCTTGATTTCCCTTAATGAGAATCTGATCTCAACCCTTTATTATATTTGTTTTCCAAGACTATGAAGAAATGAATTAAGTAGGAGTACAAAAATGGGAAGATTTTTATAGGTTATTTTGAGGGATTTACACCAAATTAGATGAATGAATTCCTAGTTTCCATGGACAATAATCTATAATGATCCTCATGAATTTACTTTTAATTGTGCTTAATATTCATAACAAATGACGTAATATCCATGTATGTTATTTATGGTTTACTATAGTTGGTATTATAGGAAAGGTCTAGTCAAATTTTTTTACTAGGATGAGAAATTTTATTGTGATCCCAAGGGATATTTCTAGGAATATATCTCGTGATTTCTCTAAGGATTAGTCTAAGAATGAGTAGAAGTTTTTGAAAATTTATGGAATTTTATATCCTTGATTGATAGTGTTTTCTATGAAATTACATCCTTGGTTTGATTATATAGGTGTATTTGGGATAGTAATAGATGTAGATAGTTGAAATAACCCCAAAACACCGTATTGAGTTAGAAATAATCAGGAACTGGTGAAAAAAGATAGGACTTGTTGCACCCTTGGTTCGACACTCTCAAGGGATATGTTTTTTAAATTCACAAACTATTTGTTAACCATCAAAATGTATTTAAATAAAATGGGACCTGGAAAAGCCTAGGATAAACCTAAACTACCATAAATTATATACGGTTCAACAATTAAGCATTCTATATGTACTTTTTATTGATTATTTAGTTTTCCTCCATGATTTTTTACTCACACTATGCATTATTATTTTAGTCAATGACATAGACTAGAAGGAACTGGGATGGCATTGACTATTTTAGTTTTGTAAAGTACGTGATTTATGAAAATATATTTCACTATTTGAAATCACATAAATAAAATCAAGAAGATGGTATTAGTATTGGTTATAATGATGAAAATAAAGAGGTTTTGAATAACATGTGAATGGTATGAGATGTTCTAACAATATTGTTTACAGTATACATTAAAAGAATGATTAAATTGATGTTTAAGAACCATAACACATGATTATTATTTCATAATTCAGATAATGAATATTAAGGAATAACATGACAACATTTAATTAATTTTTTGAGAAGGATGTGGGATGAAGTAATTGTCTCTATTTTGGATATCAAATATTATGTTCTATGAATCAAGAAATATATAAGTATTTTGAGTATAATTTTTTAATTAATGCTGGAAAAAGGATATTTTGAATTGTTATGAAGATATATAAAAGACATTTAATGGAACAAAGATACTTTGAATTAAGGCAAGGTAACCCTTAATCATTTCTCAATTTTGAGACAATTGTGTTTAGCTTGGATTTATAGATTATTGATTTTGATAAATAAAATTTTATAGAATAAATAACCTTAGAAAAAATTATATATTAGTTGGAAATTTGATCTATTCTATCATAGATAGAGTTTAAAGAATTTTTGAATTTTGCTAATATCTCCAATTAACTTTTTAATAAAGAAACATTCACATTTTAAAAAAGTATTTATGGTAATTTATGTCATTACCAGATTTGAAGAGAATACATGATTAAGTTATATACATGTTTGGTATATAAAAAAATAAGATATACATTATGATATATAGGGGAATCAATTCTAAGCTATTTTTTTGTGAAATTTAGAGACATTATTTCTATTGTTTTTTATTTCCTATATTAGAATGGTGATAGGGATAACCATTTTTGAAATGGTCTAAGTTAATCATCAGATGAGGTTTTATAGATTAAGGTATTATCTCTTGATAATAATATTTATTAATATCATATAATGTATGAAACTATATTTATATGATGTTAAAATGGAGATATATTGAATGACTTATCATTCTTACTCATGATCTGTTAGTACCTGAGGATTCAAAAACACACCTTCATTTCATGTAGTAAGAGATGAAGTGGAAACCGAACAAGGAAAAATGCAAGGTTGAGAGTGTGAACATATAAATGAATGAAATAAATTAATTATAATTTCTAATTTTTATAGATGTTAAATTAATTCCTAATCACAATTAAAATGATATTGAAATGTATTCATCCAAATACCTACATTTTTATTGAACCGATGGTCTTACAATTCATCACAAATTTATAGTTTTAAGGACCTTAACATTCAATTTATCATTGAATTTCTAGTGGTAAATGATCTTTATCACATTATATAAATATTTAAACATTTAATCCTTGTAAAATCTATACTCCAAACCAATGTTCTCGAAAATGGAAACCTATTAATGAGTTAATTTAGGTAACGATTACAGTTCTAACATTCCCTTTTTCAAGTTGGTTTTAGTATTCATTTTTTCAAATTAGTTTTCTATAAAAAGACCATTAAATTGTTAATCCATTAATTATAAACCCATGAGATATTTGTGGAATATATTTTTAAATATTATAGTTTCTTCAAAATCATGAATATTAGTTTACACCATATCAATATTTCACTACATGCAACACCGACTTAGCATGTTGTACACACAACATTGAGTTTATACAACATATCATTTTATTATTGTAATTATTTATACAAGATGATTATGACATATCAATTAAGAGTTATGTAATGAATAGGATTATATAAATTATCAAATTATTGTATAAAGATGTATATATAACACTTTGACCAACAAATTAAAAATTCAAGTATTTTTTTAAATAAAAAGATTTGTTTTTCCAAAAAATATACTTAAATGTGAACAAGTGTGTTTTATACCCAAAAATAAAAAACTATCCATTTTGGGATTATATTTATTAAATATATATAATATAATAAATATAATTTTTAAAATCAATGTTATGTGTTTTCTATAATTTATATAAGAACATATATAATTTTATTTATAAAAGTTGTATTTTTCTTAAAAGGTAGTTTTGTGGCCTAATGATGGAAAATATGGAACATATCAAGCAATTTAATAGATTTAAAGATTATATATTACAAAATAAATATATTCTTTTGAAGCAAGAAAACAATATTTACTTTGTTTTTAATTTTTTGTATTTTTCTACATTGTTTTATATTTTGATGAATTTTGAAAATACCGATTTTTATTGAAAATTATATTTTATATTGAAGTATTTATAAGGGAAAATTGGGTTTTTGATTATTTTTAAATTGTAATAAGTAATTTTTTATTAAAAATAATCCAATTATGAGTTTTAAAATTTATTTTATACTTGAATTTATTACGAAATCAATTTTTTTGTTTGAATAGAGAATTTTTTTCAAAAAATATGATTTTGATTGCTGTTTTACAGTTTTATTTTTAATTATATTATATAAGTTATATATTTTTAATTCTAGAAAATGTATTCTAAATTTGGATCCATAACACAAAAATTTATTGAATACATCCCTTTTATTTTTTATCCAATATGAATAGTAAATGTGGTAAATTGTGTTACCACGGTAAAAGGTAAATTATGTAATATAGGTTGAAAATAAAATTATAATGATAATAAAATGACCCTAAAAAATGAAAAAATTATATTTGAAGAATTAAATTATACCCTTAACCCATAAAGATCTAAATTATTTCATATAATGGACACTTTTCCACAAAAATTACTTATATAATATTTAAATTGAAGAAAGACACAAAATGTCATTTTTGTCATCTTTAATATATCTTATGTCTCCACATAGGAAACCATGAATGTTATGAAGAAATATAAATTTCAATTTTTAACATACTACATATATTCACATGGTATAAATTTATTTTTTATGTTTTGAGACAATTGGATGAATTTATTATATTTTTAATCTTTTATTTAATAAATATTTAATGATGTCACATTCTTGTTTTAAATAATATATCCTTTTTAATATTTGCATAAAAAATAGATATAGTGGAAAATAAAATCATTATGAAATATAAAAGATAGGTATTCATCATTTTAATTTATTTTTAATTTTTTTTAAAATATTAATAAATAATTACCCAACACTAATGTCGTAATTATTATATTATTAGAAATATAAAATAAATATTTTTTAAATAATAAAGAAAATATAATTTAGATAATTAATATATTCAACTAATTTTATATATGGCCTTGAAATTTTTGGGATTTGATAATATATTTATTTATAATTCAACTTGTTATATTGGTTTTTTTCAAAATCCACGAAATAAATAGTGTCAAAACTGAAACTATTGATACATTATCAAAATAATGTATTACTAAATTATTTAAAAATCATAAGACATATTTAAAAATAATAATAAAATATAATACTATATAAAATTTTCTAAAATTTTCATTTATGGTCTAATTGACATCACATAACTTAAAATTACATCAATTTAATATTGATAAATTTGTTACCTTATTTAAAATTAAAATTGGGTAAGTACGGTTTAATCAAGATAATAAGGCTTAAAACTATACCATAACCTGTCAAAAATATATTTGTTTATGAAATCACAACATTTTGTATGATTATATCATAATCCACGGCCTTTTGGATATATTTCAATTTATAATGGATTTATTATAAATTAATATTTTCAGAAATTCTAAAATTACCCCCCACCTAAATTATAAAATGGAACCTACTCCCTCAATTATTCATATGACATTTTTCCTTCAATCTCAAACACGAAATATCAATTTATATTATTAAATTCCATATTCACATTATATAGGTATTTTTCTACTCAAACGAACAATTGAAGTGTCCCTAAGAGCACATTGAGAGGGAGCTTGATGAAGAATATGTAATCTCATTAACCAACTATTTCATGGTTCTTTATTCTTCTACTTAATTTTCATGTGTTATTACATTATAAATTAATAAATCTAGTAATATATATCATTATATGTAATTAAGATTATGGAAGAACCATAATAAAAATTTAATCCATCCTTTGAAAAACAAATGTTTCACACATGCGTACGTACGACTTACTCTCTCTAGTCCATGGTGTAAAATATTTTTCATCACATATTTATTTGTGTTGTTATAATTTTTGAAATAATATATATTAATATATATAATTATTATAGAATGATATATTTTCAAAAAAAAAATTATAACATCCACATCCTTACCTTTTTACTATTAAGGGAATGATACCGTCGGTCTGGTGTACGTATGACCTACTGTCTCCACGAAGCGATGCAATCCATTTTACATATTCATCATTTAATAATTATTATATAATTTTATATAATTAATAAATATGATATATATATGTATATGTTACATTAAAATCATTCAATAAATGATGGAACAATATCAGACCAACAATCATTGATAATTATACGACAAAATATACACAAGAAAACAAAGTAGTTAACACGTGATAGAAGTGTAATAATGATACATTATTAACAAAAATGTGATTATATGATCATATATGAAAACATAAATATTAATATGGTTCCTTAATAATTTAATAACATTAATTAATCTACTATAATATATTTTTCTTTATGTAAGAATTAAATCAAACCATATGTAAGGGTTAATTTAAAAATGTTATTTTTGTATATGATTGTTTATATATTATAATTTAAGGGGGAACATTTATCATCCATATATATGTTTCATAAAAATGGTTTTCAATTTTTTTACTATTAATATATAATTTTTTAAATTAATTTTTAACCATGCATGAATTTTAACTAATTAGTATCAAAGATATTTGTTTTCATATTCCTAAAATGGTACTTACTGACTATTCCAAAAAAAGTACATGGAAATTTTTTCATTTTAACATATATTATGTGAACATATTTTTATTCTTTCATGAATAATTAATTCCTTGAAGCCTATATTACATTATTAAATGTTTATTTTCAAATAAAACTGTTTTCTTTTAAAATTTAACATCATTTTTCGAAATTAAATAATTTTAAAAATAGAATGGATATCATCCTCAAGAAATATTTTCAAGTGTTCTATAAAAATTATTTTTCATCTGCAATAAAATTTATTGATGTTACTTATACATTAATAGGAATATTTTTTTCAAGTATATTATCTCTATTATTCATATAGTTGGATATATTTATGACTGAATGATATTTATGTAACCAATTTCATTCCCATGGGTTATGTTATGATCAAATGATGTTTATGAAACCTATTTCATTTCATGGGTTTTGATTAGATGAATGATTTATGTTCTTATGAAACACATAAGTATGATTTTTATTATATGATGATTGGGTGCTATATCTCCCTCCAATTCATTGGGTAATGATTTATGTCTCATGATAAATACATAACTGTAATGGGAAATTATATTGGTTTAGTAATACTGGGATAAAACAGTGAAAAATATCAGTTTTGTAACATAGTGATGGAATGAGGTGTGAATTTGTTTCAGTAATGTATTTTTTCCACAATGATGGTCTTGGAAATGATCATTGAAAAATATGGAAATGATTTTTTATGAAGATGTGTATGCGAATTTTTTTTTCTTATTGTGATATCTTCAAATACGTTATTTGTGGACTTCTATGATTTCTACCATGATATGAAATCAGGAATATTGATATCCATGATATAATTTTGAATTAATTTTTCATAGATATGTATAAACCAAGAATATGATATTATTTTTATCTCTATTTTTACCATTAATGAGCATTTAGGCTCACCCTTTCTTATGTTTCCTTTCCTTAAGATATCAATAAGGTTTTTATGTAGGAATACTAAAGATGATGATCATTTTGGGAGATGTCCAAGGTCTTTCACCATATTAAAAGAATGTGTTATACCTTTCCAAAAAAAACTAAACTATTATTTCATAAGGGAATGTGTTTATATAATGTAATGAATATTAATCTAAAAATATATAATATCCATGTACACTATGCCCAGGTTTTTATAGTTGGTTTCATATAAAAATATTAGTCATCCTTTACAAACTAGCATGAGAAACCCTTAGTGATATCTCTATGGATAATCCTATTTATAGATTACAACAATATAGTTTTGGTAATGATCATGAATGGACTATGTTAAACCAAAGGTGTCAAAGATTTAAATTTTATTTGTAATTTCCCACGATTATGAGTTTTTCCAAGTATGATTATTGTTTCTCAAACTATTATTTTTGGGATTTACCCAATGGTTGAAACATGGAGGATTCATGTTAATGGTGAATTTTATGTACAATGGAATGATATTCCTCATGTGGAACCAAATAAAATGGGTGTAAGATGAAAAATCATTTTAATTATGCTTAATTAACATTATCTTAATGTGTTTAACGATATCAAACTAGGTAAGATTCTTCTCCCATCAAATAAGTGAAATTTGGAGTTTCCTAGTGATCATAGAGAAAATAAAGTTAAACTTATCTATTGTAAACATGTGGGAAGTGGCATTAAAGAGAATGTTTACAAGGAACTAGAAGATGATTTGGTTGTGGAAAAAAGGACACAACGAATGTAATTACAATGAAAATGGTTCAAATAACACAATAGACAACAATAATGATATTTCTAAGGAATGAATGATAGTTAATATTTTAAAATGTGGAATATATAGGAATTATGAAAATTTATTCTCAGGGGGATAATATCATCCACAAGTTTGTATGAGTAATGGATATATTTCTGATAAAGAAGAAATTATGAATTAAATTTGAGATAAAGGAAGTGTAAAGGAATAAACCAATGAATATTGGTTAATGGTTTAAAATGATAGTGAAATTATTTTATGTTTATGTATTGGGAGTCAATAATTATGTTGTAGGAGTAATTTTATGAATCATCTTAGTACTGTTCTATGACTACTTTTTAAGGATTTGAGGGAATATTTTGAATGGTATAAATAACTATGAAAATTAATTGATGTTTTTTATGATTTTTATGGGGTAATGATTTAAATAATTATTTTCTTTTATAAAATAAATGGGATAGTATTGATGATCATTGTACTTATGACAAATAGGTTTATAGTATCATGGTAAGTGTATATAGAAATTTCAAAATCATGGTATGAGGAAAGTGTTGAATCTTAGAATCATGCGTGTTCTCAATAAGGTTTTATTATAATCTATGTTATTTACACATTTCAAGAGAATGTGTGATCAAGGTATTACTATGATCATTATGTTAGAATAAAAGGGTGATTTTTAATATATGTGGGGTTAATGTCAAGATAATATTGAGATTTAATGATCCTAATTATATAACATTGGACATTCATATTTCTAATGGGAAATATGGTTAACCATTTTTTGAGCACTAGATATTAAACACAAAATTACTTTTTAGATTTTAAATTATTGTCTCACTATATTAGGATTTATTCATATTGGATAACATGTGTTAAATGTTTTTGTGATGATGACTATAAATAGATGGTGTGACTGATCATTCCATTATGGATCTTATGATCCAATAGTTCTTCAAGCAATATAATGTCAACATCATTTCTTTTAGTAAGAAGTGATGTAAGGATTGATCAAGAAACAACCAAAGAAAAACATTTTACATACAAAATAAATTAAAATAAATATTTATTCTTAATTTATTTTAGAAGAAAATGTTACCTATCATCTTCTTTTTTGATGATATTAATCCCCTTTTCCCAGCCTATTTGGTCTATGTTGTGGTGTTCATTAAACTTATAATGACCTTATTCTCTATCACTCTCCATGAAAACATGATGGTTAGTTTTCTATTCTCCATGTTTTCAATATCCTCATATATTCTCCAATGAGGAAACATAGTAATGAGTCACCTTAAGAAACCATTAGGATTTTAAATTTAATTTTTAAAATTATTTTTTGGAATTCATTTTTATGATGGGGGTTTCTTTGAAATTAAATTTCAAGTATTAAAACATTGATAACCCAGATGAATAATGACGGTGAAATTCATTTTAAGGTGGTAGATTGTGACACCCAATATTCTTACGAAATAGAATTTTAAATAATATTATTCAATTTATATCATAATTACTATTCTACTCCATGTTAATCATTCAATACATAGAACACCAACTAATCTTTCATTAAACACAACAATAAGTGTCTATGAAAATCATATAATAGTTATAATTATTTCAACCAAAAAAATATGACCTATCCATTATAATAGAAGGTATGAATAGGTTCAACTAAAGTATAAAATTATGGTTTATGAATGAATATATAATTATTTGACCAATTTATTATTAATTCATGTAATACATGTTTTTAAAAAGAAGATAATGTTTGTCTAAAAAAATATTTAAATTTGCACAGGTGAGTATTATACGAAAAAAAATTAGAAAATAAATATTTTTTGTATTATATTAATGGTATATATGTGATATATTAAATATAATTATTAACATTCATGCAATGTGTTATCTATACATGATATAAGAATAAACCAAATATTACACTTAAAAGTAATATTTTTCTAAAAATGCAGTTTTGCTGCCTTTTGATGTCGAACATGTCAAAAATCTATTTTTTTGAAAATTTTATAGATTATATTTGAAAAATTTAAGTTATTATTTGGAATTAGGATATAAAAATATAATTGGGTGAACTTTAAGACATTTTTATGGATGTTTAATGTTATGATAAATAGTGAAAATACTGATTTTTATTGAAAACTATGACATCTTTTTGAAATATAACATGGAGAAATAATTATTTGGATTATTATAAAATTATAATAAGTTCATTTTTATTTATATTATTAAAATTATGGTTTTTGTAATGTTTTTAACACGAATTTATTATAAAAACACTATCTATTTTAATGAGGAATTTTCTAAAAAAAATGATTTTCTTGGCAGTTTACATGTTCTCTTTCAAATTATACGCTGAAACATCATTTTTTTAATTTTGAAAAAATGTATTCACGGTTTATATTCATAGGTTTAAACATCATTAAATATCCCCCTTTTACTTTTGGGGCAGTTGGAATAGTAACCATGGTAAATCGTGTTATCATGATAATGGATAAATTAGTTAGTTTAGGTTAATAATTAAATTATAATAACTATAAATTGTTCCTAAAAAAATTCTACTAATTATATAATAAAAATAAAACATAGGGATCTAAATTATTTTTTTAATGGAATATTTCCCTTGATAATGACTTATAAAATTTATATATTAATGAAAGACAAAAAAAATCATTTAGTTTTTCTTTAATATCTCTTATGTGTCTACATGGGGAAAATTGAATTTCATGAACACATATCAATTTAAAAATTAAAAATAATAACTGTATTTTCATGTTATATTATTATTATTTTATGTTTTTATCCACTTGGATAAAATTATGATATTTTCAATATTTTATTTAATAATAATTTAATGATTTTACAATCATGTGTTAAGAATTATATCATTTCTAATATAGTGATTCAAAATTGATATATTAGAATATAAATATATATGTGAAATATAAAAGATATATCTGAATCATATTAATTTATTTTTAATTTTTTAGTAAAGAAAAGATAAATTAAATACTTACACAACAATAATGTTGTAATTAAATTTTTAATGGAAATATTAGTGAATTATTATTAAAAATATTTATATAAATATAAATTTAGGCAATTAATGTAGGATTTTCTTTTTCTAGAACTCCATGATAATTTAAAAAAATGATAAAAAATTATTTGAAACTTAACTTATTATATTGATTGTCTGAAAAATACAGGAATCAAATAGTGTCAAAATTGAGACTATAGATATTTTTTCAAAATAATGTTTTGCTAAAATATTTAAATATCAAGATATTTTTTATAAAATAATAAATAATTTTAATATGGTCTATAATATTATTAATTGTTCATTTATTTTATAATTTATTTCACATAAGTTAAAATTACAGCCTTTTAATGTGGAAAATTTTGTTACCTTAATTAATATTAAAATTGGTTAGGTAAGGGTAAATGAAAATATCATGATTTAAAACAAAATTGACATGTTTCAAAAATAAATTGGTTAATGAGGTTAAGACTTTATATTATATTATATTTAATCAAGGTCCTTAGGATGTATTTTTATTTATACTTAATTTATTATAAAGTAATATTTTTAGAAATTCCAAAATTTCCCCAAACCTAATTTATAAAAGGGCAGCCCAACATCACATATTAACGTCAAATATTTCCTTAAATCATAAAAATTAGTTATAGATTTACCTTATGAAATTTAATAGTAAAATTATTGAGGTTAATTTCTTCTAAAAAGACAAAATCTAGTGTCACTAAGAGCAGATCTATAGGGATCTTGCTGAAGATGATGTAATCTCCTTTACCACGTGAGTGTACGCACAACTAACCATATCCATGTTGTGGTGGAATATATTTTTCATCCCAAATTTATTCGGTTGGGTATACTGATGGAATATATATATATATTATAACATGATACTAATTCTATAATAAAATATAAACCATCCACATCCATACCTTTTTATTTTTAGGGGATTGATATCATGGCTTGTGCGTACATATAACACACCATATCCACGACATGATGCAATTCATTTTCCATATTCACCATTGAAGTATGATTTTATAAATGTATAAAATGAATAAATATGATATATATTTTACATCTATTTCATTATGTAAATGGTGGAACAATATCATATAAACAAGAATTGGGATTTATACGATAAAACATGCATAAGAAAATGAAGCAGTTAACACCTACAAGAAGAGTAATAAAAAAAATTTATTAAAAAACATGTGATTATATGATCATATATTATAATATATGATATAATAAATATTAATATGGTTTTTTAGTATGTTAATAAAATTATTTAATCCATTATACAGTATTTTTAGATACACATGAATGAAATCAGACCTAAGGTAATGGTTAATTTCACAATCTCATTATTTTGTAGTACTATTTATACGCAAGTGATTACTAGGGAAAATTTATCATCCATGTCCATATTTTATAAAATTGGTTTCCAAAATATTTTTACTGTTCTTCTATAAAATTTTTATTTAATGTTTACCCATGTATTAATTTCTACTAAATGTTATGAAAGGAATCTTTTTGTCATATTCTTAACATGGTACTTTTTTTCCTTTCTGGAAGAAGTATAGGGACGACGTTTTATTTTAACTAATATGGTATGAACATATTTTTATGATTTCATTTCACCTTAATTCACTAAAGATTACTTTAGAATCATAAAATTTTATTTTCAAATTAATTTTTTTAATTTAATATTGTACTACATTTTAATAAAAGAAAATGATTTTAAAATTGAAGATATTTATTCCTAAAGAATTATCATCATGTGTTCAATAACAATTATATTACATCTACAATAACATTATTTGATTTTACTTATACTATAATGTGGATAATTTTTAAAAGGATAGTATCCCTATAATTCCTATGGTTGGTTATGTTTATGATGGAATGATATATATGAAACCCATTTCTTTTACATGGCTTACATTATGATTGAATGATGTTTATGAAACTTTTTACATTATATGGGATCTGATCTGATGAATGATTTATGTTCTTGTGGAACAAACATCTATGGTATTAATTATGTGATGTTTGGGACCTATATATCACTCTAATGCTTTGGGTAATGATTTATATCTCATGAGATAAAAATGAATGAAACTGAAAATGACCTCGATTTTGAAATACAGGGCTGGAAAGGGAAGTAAACCTAGTTCAATTACACATGGATGGAATGAGGATTGAGATCTGTTCAGTAATGGAGTTTTTCTACTATTTTTTCTATAGGAAATGAGCCTTGACTAATATGGAAAATACATTCTATAATTTTGTGTATCCCAAAAATTTATGTCTTATATTATGATCTCATGAAATATATTATTTTTAAATTTTTTTGATTTTTACAATGAAATAAAATCATGATCATTGATTTGAATAAAATAATTTTCAAAAGTTTTACTTACGTTATTATGTCCCTTAATTATTCTATGATTGATATCTCCCTTGTTTACCCATATTGGGAATCTGTGATAACCCTTTCATATTGTTTTTCTCCCCAATATATAAAGAAGGTTTTTAAGTAGGAGTACTAAAGGTGAAGATATTTATGGGATATTTTAAAGCTCTTTCTCCAAAATAGTAGAATGTTTTCCTTGTTTCCAAAGGCCCTAAACTATTATGGTCTTCAAGCATATATTTGTGGAATATAAGGAATATTCATTTAAAGAGATGTAATATCCATGTCTATTACGCCTCTATTATAATTGTTATCACCCTGAAAATTTCAGAGGGAGAATTTCATTTCAATGGTAGAAGAATGTGACAACTTCAGTTTTTGTGAAATATTATATCAAATTAATTCAATCCTTTTTATATTTTTCATTTCATGAAACACTAAATGTATCTTGTTTTAAATGAAAACACCAATTTAATCTTGATTTTATGCAACACCAAGTCATTATTTCACTATAAAAAACACATAGGAATATTTTTCGTACATAGAATACAATTCTTTTCTTGTGTTACACACAATACCTAGTCCCTTAGATAAACTGTGTTACACAGAAGATATAGTTGTACAAAACTACAATATACTATTATTAAAATATTATTATAATTATCATAAAGCTATTAGAATGGTATATATAAATTATGTTGATTAAAATATGAAAATATGGTTTATGTATTTTAATAAAATGAATTATTTTTTAACCAATTAACTAGAAATAAATATAATACCATTTCTAAAATATTATAAATATTTTGTTGGAAAAGTACATTTATGCAATAAAATGAGTCTTACATTAATAAATTAATTAAAAAACGTTTTATAAATAATTTAAATGAGATATATATATATTATTTATTCAACATTTTTACATTCATCTTATGTGTTTCTAATATAAGCTAAAATAATTAATCAACTATTATGACATAGACGATTTTTTTTTCTAAAAGGTATTTTTACTACTTTTTAATGGACAAGAAATTTTAAATATAAATTTTGAATTTTTTTTCATTTTTACATGATATACTATACATAATTTTTTAATTTGGAATATAAAAATTTACTTTTGGTGAATTTTTTGTATATTTATGAAATATTTCATTTTTTGATGAATAATGAGAAATATTGGGTTTTAATTCAAAAATGCATTTTCCTAAAATTTATTTATATAGTTAAAAAATATTTTTATTTTTTATTAGAGTATAATTAGAACAATAAAACATCAATTAATCCAATTTAATATGCTGGTACTAATTTTACATTGAAATTGTATATAAATACATTACAAAATGTTGGAATTTTTCACATTAAAAAACTCATTCTCTCGCCCCATCCGAGGGATTATTTTTTTTATAATTTCTTCCACTTAAAATCTATGAATTTAGAAAAACTGATTCCATATTTTGAATAACAAGAATTTATAATTTATAGTATGGTAAACTTAGTATTTTTTACCCAAAAAATAGTTAAAGTACTAAAAATAATTATAGTGATTAAGGTAGAAATGCATCTCATTAATGTCTATGCTTAGAATATAAGGTGTCAACATTAGCATAAAATTGTATAAAAATTATTTTACTGACATATTTCACTCATTAATCCTCCATGAATATATAAAGGTTGATTTTTAACTCTTAGGGTCCAGTACAACGTGATTAAAAGGATAATATTTTCATAAATACCCAATGTACCCTTTTCCACACTTATAAAGGGCCTCATATCACCCCCCCTCTTTTTAAACATATGAAGACATTCTTCAAAGGAATACCCTAAAAATTTACCCTCCCAACTCCAACCCCTTAATCATATAAGCCTCCCATTCGGCTAAAATCCAACCAAGGAATCCCTTTGGCGAAAAGAAAAAGAAGTTACCCAAAGAAGTGATAGCATTATTCAGTAAGAACATTCATTTTATTTCTTCCGTCACCCTATAAAATATTATAATTCATTGATGATAAATTAACTTTAGTATAATAATATACTAAGATGTTTTTATGATAAGGTTTTTACATACACTTACGTACACTTCTAAAAAATAGGTAATAAACTTACAGTTTGTGTGCATGACGTACTACAACCTTGCAAAACAGTGTTGTTCATTTTTCATTTACCATATCTCATGGAAGGAATTATTATTGAAATTATATTTTTGTACGATATATAATATTTTTACAATTAATTTATTCTTTCTAAAATATTATATAAATGATACATTCTGGATTTAAATTATTTGTAAATTTGATAAACCGTTTTAGGATGTGTGGACTACCTTCTCCTCAAAGTGAATTGATTCATTCCCAATTTATATGGAATGTGTAAATGATGTGTTTAGTGAAATTATAAAATTTATATGAAATAATTATCCTAATTTAATGATATTATTTGTATTCATATATTTAGTTTTCAATCTTTCATTCAATACGACAAGAAAATTGAAGCATCGTTCATGCGTATGTGCGACCTACCATCTCCAAGAATGATATATTCAATTTGATATTTCAATATTTGATAAATTATTATAAATATAAATATAATGAATATATATTATATTTATAATTTTTTTTAATTTCTTGAAATAATCAAATCTTGTTTTAAGTAAGAGGATCATGAATAGAAAGTCCGAACATATAGAAAAATCAAAATTAATAATACTTGAAACGTAACCTTAACATGGAATTATTAATATACTATTAATATAAAATCATAATAGAATTATATATGGTAATATATATAATAATATTATTATGTGGTGGATTTATAATAATATTATAGTTCTTATACATGGTTTTGGATCATGTTTGAAAAATGGCAAGAGATAATATAAGGGTTTTGTCATATCATTTTCATAGCTATGAGATACATGCCATATTTGACACTCCTTTATTTTATGTGTCATATATACTGACCTAATACATGTCATATCATGAAAAAAAATTATGTACTAATATTTAATGATTCATTTGATTGTATTATTTCATGTGGATTATGAATCTAAAGTTATTTATTTAGTATGTGGATTTCTTGTATCACTTTTATTTCTATGAGACTTCTTCCATATTCACCACTAGTTTTATTTATTTAGTGTATGTAATTCCATTTTGGGTATTATATTATTGTTATTATTAAATTTATTTTTATTTAAAAATCCATTTGATGATTTTTATTTCATGGGGCACATGGTTCAAAATATTTCAAATCGATATGTTAAATTTTTCTCAATTTACCTTCATTGAGACACATGTTTTACTATGAAACTATATAATTTTACGAGTTGTAAATAATTTAACATTTACATTTCATAACACAAAACTTTCTCTTTTTTGGATATTATATGATTCATTTAATTTTATTCTCTCATGGGTATTATGATTTAATATTACCAATTTTTAAGAGTTTATTGTCAGAATCTGATTATTTATTGGGATTGATTATGATTATTATTCCATTGATGAAATATTATAATTCATATCATAATAAATCTCATGAATTTTATTATCCTCTGGTAATTCATGATATCTTTAATTAATGGTACCATTTTTACAGTCTTTATTATTTAAGATAGTTTTGAAATGTTTTTTATGAAAATAAAACAAAATTTATTTGTTCAGTCAAAAATATATGTTCTTTCAAACACATGTTTTCTAAATATGTTATCAATTTATTTACAATTTTCCTATTTTGTTTATAGGTAATTATTGATAATTCATATGCAAATTTTTATTCAGAAGTAACATTCTAATCATATTTAGATGAAAGCACTTTTCAAAAAAATTTATAGTGAAAAGGGATTGTTCAGCTTGTACAGACTTTCTAGCTATCCTGAAAATCATTTACATGAAGCATGAATTCTATGTATATAATGTTCTTTTTGAATTATTATTTTCCTATAATTCTATAATTTTTTATCTTAAATTTGTTTTCAAAGAAAAATGGTTTCATGTTTTTTATTTTTAAAATGTGTTTTAAATGAATTTCAAATATTCCATTATATGTTTTCAAAGTTACTTCAAAGTAAAATATTTTAAAAATGTTTTATTTTTAAATTTTTTTTAAATGATTTTCAATATTTCTTTTACATTTGTTTGAATCTATTTTAAAATAAAAAATATTAATATTTCATTATGTTTTCTAAAAGTGTTTTTCCGAGAGGAAAATATATTTTACTAAAGAAATGTATTAAATGAAATTGTAAATCATTCATTATATGAAAATGATTTTTTGAATTTGTTTATGAAAATGATTTTAGAAGAAAGGATATTTTCCTTAATAAATGTCCCATGTGATCTTTCAAAATTCATCTCCGTATATGATGACCTATATTTTTATAGTTTATTAATGACTGACGATACGATCCAATAATAATATTTATATTTTTTATTGATTTTTATGTCCTTATTTAATAATGTTTATGAATAATTTTTATCTTCCATGGGCAATATTCTTGTGAGAAATTATTCTTTTCTCAGGTTATCATTTGATGAAATGATTTTCAGACAAATTTCTTTTTCATAGGTAATCATATGATGCTACATTTATGATGACCATTTCATTTTACATGTTATGTTCTCCTGTTTATGTAACCAATTTCTTTTTATGGGTCTTGATATTATTAAATATTTATTATCTTGTAGAGAATGTATGTATGATTTTATTATGTGATGGGTGGGACCTATATCTCCCTCCAATGCATTGGGTAGTTATTTATATCTCGTTAGATATTGTTGGGAAACAAGTCGATGGGATTGATCAAAAATGGGAAACCCGGGTGTTCTAATATGATGTCGGGACCAAGTGTTTTCTGATCAACTATTTGAAGATGGGGAAACCCGCTCCACTATAGGAAAATGGGAAAACCTGATCCACTATGGGAAGATGGTGAATCCAAATCAACTATGGGACGATGTGGAAACCGAATCCCATATAAAGAATGGATTGTGACTCGGGATGCTGTTATGTCTCGCCTAGTAAGTTTATTCCCCATTAAATTCCCCACCAATGCATTGGGAATGATCCATGACTCGTAGGGAATTATTTTTATGTGTGAAACTAATTACATGATCATAATATTATGGTTGGAAGAAGTTGAATTCCCATAACTATATTCAAGGGCCTGATTTCATATCCTTAACTAGATAAGTGAATCTATTTCTCTTTACACTTGTTCACAGTGTTATAATTTGGTTTTTATGCAACAATAATATATATTATTCCTAGGTTATATTTTCATGATTTATGCTCTTTGACATCATTTTGATTCATTTATGATGAACATCCATTCTTTATTCCATGACTATTAATTATGATTTTTGATATATTGGGTATGATTTTCAAATGTTAGGACTATGTTATCAAACCCTTATGAAAATGTTGTGCTTATATATATCCATTTATTTCTCCAACTAATCATCTGAGCTCACCCGTTTCTTAGGTTCCCTTTCCCTATGTTATGAAGTAATGTATTAAGAAGGATTAACAAATGGGGAATACCTTTATGGTAGATATTGAGGATATTTTACAAAATTAGAAGAATTGGATCCCAGTTTCCCAATACACTAAACTATTATGGTCATTATGAAATTACTTTTTTAATGTGATGAATATTCAAGAAAATGATGCAATATCCATGTATGTTTAGACTGGGGTGAAATATGTAGGCTACCTATAAACATTCTATCATGTATTTTCTAATCCACATTATGGAAAACGTTCATCTCATCATAAGGGAATTATATCAAAATTATATTATTTATGAAAAAGTCTTTCTAGCCAAAAGCATTTACAAAAAAAAATTTTGACGCATTTTATTTACTTCTAAATGAATATGATGTCGGTACACTGATAGTGATACACACCATCACTATATATTCATCTTTATAAATTTCATTATCAAATAATATTGTATCTACTTCATTCATATAGAATAATATTATGAATCTTCTAAACCTATGGTATTTATGTTTTATGTGATAGATACTACTATAACCCTTATAACAGAGAGAGTGTAGGGACTATGAGACCCATATTTTGTATTCTCTATTTTAGAGATCGAGATGTCCTGGTATTTAATAGTTCATCATATGAGCCCTTTGGGTGTCATTCTCAGGATGGTTTGGATTATTACCCCTATATCCAAGATTGAATGTTATCTTTATTGGGTCTTTTTTACTACCTTGATGGGATATTCCTTGATATTATTATTTTCCTTTAATATAAATTAACAACATTTAAGAGGTGATATTTCTCTAGTTTTCATTTTGTTTCTCGAAATGTTTCTATATGAATCATCTAGATTACCACTAGAAATGGTGGTTGGGTTTTTGATTGACTTGGTACCATACACTCATTAAATATTTCTTCCACCCAACCATATAGAACTAGTGGAATTAAAATTTTCATAGACTTAATTGGGTGTTTTTTGGATTATGTCTTTATACAGTTGACCAATTCATCATGGGTGGTGCCTAATATTTAATCAATAAATGATGATGGAACACTTTACCATTGTGTTGATTATCACATTATAATTTGAATTTTGGTATAACAATCTTTCCCTAGATTGATGATTTTTGTCATTAGTTGAATGGGAGAAGAGGTGCTTACAGATTTATCTTTTTTTTGGATTTCACAGATAAATATCAGGGAATATAATGTCCCAAAGACCAACTTTAAGATAATTAATGTCTCTTATGAGTACAATATTATACATTCTAAAATATCAATTCATCCAAATGTTTTTATGGTAAAGATTAGTTTAATATTCACTGAGTATCGTGACTCAACTATGGATGTATTTATAGATGATTTCATAGTTTAATGTTGACCTAATTACGATCATGTGTCTCATATGAGATATGTTTTTGAAAATTTTAGAGATCATTAAATTTAGACCATTCTATCAAAATGTAATTTCTGGAGTTGGGAAGTGATGTTCATGGGACTCATGGTCTGGAAAGAGGGTACCTCATTATATCATGAGAAAGTGAAGGATATTATTCCTTGGTATTACATGTGAAGGGTTTCAAGATTCATATCTTATTAGGCTTAGGAGGGTGTAACTATCAATTCTATAATTATTTCTAAAATATGGATACATCGATGAATGAACCCACTCAGAATAGTGTAATGATAAATTAGGAATCAATATTTACAAATTATTATAATGATTTGAAGAAAAATTTGACTTATTTTCTAGTTTTCAATCTTCTAAACATTACGTCGGTCTATATGGTCTTTTTTGATGTATTCAGTTCATGTTTGTGATGCATTATTATGTACGGTGAACACATGGTGGCCTATAATTCCATAAAACATAGTCTACAGAAGAAGAACTATCCTACTCATATTCTATAAATATCATCATTGATTCATCCACTTAAGAGTTGGAAGAATTTCATTTTTAGAGAAATAATTACCTTTTATTCCAATAACAAAATCCTAAGATATATATTCTCTAAAAAATATATCAATATCTATTAGAGATTTTTGGTGGATTACTAATAATTCTTTTCATTTGGGATCACATACACTAATAAAATCGGATTTCATTAATGAATTATTGTGTTATAAAAATTGGATCGATTCCAAGAGGGAATCATTAGATGAGTTTAACTTGGTGTGGGTTTTTACTCATATGCATTTAAGAGTTTAAGAGGAGGAGAATGTGATCATTTTGAAAAGTGACTTGTTTAATTCATCTATTCCTAAGAATATTATTCAACACAAATGACATGATGATTTAATTTTATGTATTAGGGGATCTCATTAAGGTAGGGATACTATTAGAGTCTGGTCATCATTTTCTGAAGGTGTACTATGATTATAGAATTGATTCATCAAAACTTTTGCACTGTGAAAATATTTAATAGATGAATTCCATAGTTCCCAATAGGCATTTAACCCTGAAACCATGAATATTTTCTCTGATATGTGACTGTGATTTTATGCGGTTGGTATGAGATGATATGTCACAAATTTTTTATTGTTATTCTACACATCTTTAGGATAAGGATGACAACCCAAAATAATCTGGGTTTCTTCAGCCCCATCCTCTGAATACATGGATGTAGGAAGATATATCATTGAAATTTGTGTTTGCGTTTTCAAAGACCCCTTGAGGGAATATTTCTACACGTATTTGGATTGATTGGATAAAAAATAGGTTCACTCTCTCCCCTTCCATGACATAATAAAATTCCAAGACATACAATTTTTTTATATAAAGGGGATAATTATATTTAATAGATTTCCATATTTTATAGTTTCAAATATATATCGTAATTTCAATACTCATTATTGGATAGGCCTCCACGAGGCAGTGGGATCTGGGGTGAGAGTGAGAATTCCAAATAATATATATATAAGTGGCTAGATATAATGAGATACACAGATTCTCAATGACATGATTCACACTTATTTTCATGACATTAGTAGAATTTATGATAACCACTTGGTAATAGTTGATATTTTATACAATATTTTCTGTCATTCCACTATCAGGATGAAACTCCTTGAGGCCTTGTATAGAAGACAAAGTAAATCTCTATTTTGTTGGTTATAGATTAGAGAAGCCTCCTTTTCGTCCTATTCTGGCCCACGATATGTTGAAAAATATCAAGTTGAATCATTAGTGAAGTATGATAGATAAAATATAGTAAAAATAATATGGTGACCCCTATCAATAACATTTCTAGTTTTTATTTGGTGGCCATGTGTTTCCGAGAGTTTCACTTTGGTTAGATCCCTAATGGATTGTAAAACATGTATTTTTAGTACTGAGATACATTAGACCATTTGATGTTGATAATAATATTTGAAATTTGGATTACTTTTTAGATTTAGAAAAATAGTTGATGTCAATTTATAACATGATTCACATTTCATAGCTCAGAATGTATCTCTTTAACTCATTTCATGTTTTTAGCTCAGAGGACCTTGATGTGCTACTGGATTTCTCGGTGACTCATATGTGAGTTCAAATTGTTGATTTTCTGACAAAGGTTCTTCATGAGAAGTTAATAACATTTTTTTATGATACATGGAAACATGATTATGATTTATAAGATATGTGGGAACATGAGGAACTAATGGGAGATAATATGCCTTATCACTTTCATATGGAGTCTTCTTAATAGGGTTTCAGGGAGTAGAGTTATTTACAGGTGGGGTGATTATAACATCTTGTTAATATATATTCAGGTACTTTGTGATTAATATTTTAATAATATATTATTCATATCAGGTTTCAGGAGGATTTGGGTTCTTTTTGAAGACTTTTAATGATTTTTGAGGCTGTGAATGGTTGGCACATGGTTAGTGAAAAGAATGTGGTCCAAACCAGCAAATCGAGTGATTTTTATGGAGAAATAATAGGGTAACACACAATTATTTATAATCATGATGCTTACCATAGAAATATTTGTAATGGGATATTTTTGATTTTTATGGATAGCACAGAATTGTTCAAACATGGTGGCCAAACCAAGAACTCTTATCTGTAGCCTAGGTTAGAGCACATAGTATGTGCGTAGTTTGTGAAAGAGTGTGATGAAAAAATGAATCTCTTCCAAAATCCCAATGAAGGTTATTGGTTAGCTGCATAGTTCATATTATCATTATCTTCTAACCTAGGAAAAAGTGCAAGTAATATCCGTCCCCATATCATTGGATTGAAAATGCAGAAGGATATTACATGGCCTTAGGGGAAATCTCAATGGTTCCAAAAGCTAAAAATAAATTACAAGGGATTTAATACATTTTTGGGGATGATTTTACTTTGAAATTAAAACAAGAAAACCAAAAACACCATAAAAAATGAAACACTATATTATGAATGATAAAAATGTGTACAACTAAAATTATATCAACAAATAATCATTCCCAAAAACATCGATGAACCATATCACAGTACCACATAAAAAACAAACTAGAATTAAAAACAAAGAGGAAGGAAAAAATAATAATGACCATGGTCTTTGAAGACACCAAATATGAAACTCCAAACAAGTCTCATAATCCTACTCCATAATCCATGCCAAAAAATCTTGAATCACCACTAATTATATTCAATGCATTCCTTTTACTTGTGTCTTGATAAATTAAATCTATAAACACAATAAAGTGACCAAGTATGTAGTATCTAATGATACTTAGTAGGTTTTCCCCAAATTACATCTGTACTCACACCACTATGATAGAACTTTCTAGTACATTAATATAAACTTTTAATAATATAACTGATAAATGTTTCTATAAATTCGAAACCATTTCAATGTAAAACCATTTTCTTACCAAAACATTTTTCCAAACCAAATACATTTCCATGGAAAGCATCCAAACAAGTCATTCAAAAATTTCTCAATAAAAAATGTCAATAAACCAATATATTTCTCCCCCATGCTGACACACTCAACCACAAAAGGTTGGTGATGCCATAGATAGTGTAAAAACACGTCTATACTTCATCCCTTTGATGTGGGTACATCACTACCAATATCCTTCCCATTAAACACATGATTAACCATTTAATACAACAACCATACCAACACATTCACTACCAAACCATTAATATAAAATTATCCTTTCATTGGAAACACTTTTCCACGAATCAAAACTAAACCAAAATTATAAAATTGGCATTTTATAATCCTTTCACAACTTTCACCTTCCTCCAAAACACCCAATTTTTAAAATTCCAAAAACTGTCACAAATGAGTGATTGGAATAGACAATTTAGAAAAATTTAACAATAAATTTAAATAAATATGGTCAGTTTCAAATCAATACATCATGTTCTATTAAGAGGAGTTGAGTGTGAAGCAACCTACCTTATTAATATAGTTAAAATGAATAATAGAATGAAAACATCAACAAAATTGGGATAAATATCCCAAAACCCACGTTATATTTAGATCCTTAACATCAAAACAACCATATCACATCATTTTTGGAATCTAATATCATAGATATATCCCTAAAAGAAAAGATATATGAATCTAAAATAGGAAGAAGAAGAATATATTTGATGAGAACCAATAAGAAAATAGTTTTACAAAGATACCTAGCCTTCAAAACCCCATTTTTTACCAATGAATCTCTCCCAGATCAAAGGTGAGAGTCTCCATAGCCTTTAGGAGGAGGTAAAACTGGGTTTGGGTGAAAAAAGTGATACATGAGTGTTTTAGAGGTAATATTGAGTGATATCCAAAATTTAAGGATATAGTTTTAAACCGTTCATAGTTAGGTCACTTGGTTTGGAAAACCGTTCGCTAACTTTTTGCAAGAAATTGACTATAAAAAACCATTTCTTGGTTGGTTCACATGGTTAGAAAATTTATTTTCCTATAATATTTTCCCTATACTCAACTTTTAAAATTTACTCTTGGGGGGTTGGACGGTTTTGAAAAACAATGCGCCTAACTGTGACCCTACATTGTAGCCCATGTCTTACTTTTCACAGTTTATTGCAAGAATTTTCGAGTTTCAGCTTTCCTTTCTTAAAACGTAGTCCTTCAAAAAATACCAAAATATATTTCAAATGTCTTCCAAACCCTCCCAAACATTACCCATAAAATGTACATTAATTAAATACATAAGGAAAATAATTACATTATGAATCATGGGTTCTACATTCACCCCAACACTATCCTTTCCATCACCAAAAATTTGCAAATCACCATTTTCTTGAAAGAGTTCAGGCCATTTCTCAACCATTTCATTCTCCCGTTACAATGATTCATCCTGAATCTGACCATGTTTCCATAAAACCAACACCAGAGTGATGCTTTCTATAGGAATGTATCTCTCTTTCCTAACAACAATATACACTAGTGAATGCACCAATAAAGCATATTGATCTAGGTCAATGAGATTCAATCAAATCAAATAGCTAAGACCAGTTTGATACTTTTTGAAATGTGATACATGAACCAAATAGTGCACTAATGTAAAACACAATGATTTTATGATATAAATTATTTTTAATTTTATTGATGTCTTGGGTTGTACACTAAAAAAATATTAACTTTCACTATACAGAACACCATATGAGAGTTTACTTAACAAAACACTATTCTTGTCTTGCGTTACACGTAATAGAGACCTTCCACAATAGCATGTGTTGTACACCATTCCATGTTTCACTAAAAAATGATATATTATTATTATTAAATTGGATAAAAACTAGACATTATAAATATTATTCACCACATTTTTTGTTTTATATAACATTATCATTCATGTTAATTTTTTTCTAGAACATGGTTTGAGAACAAAATTATTTTTTAGGTTAAAAGATGTATTTTTCAAAAAATGGAGTTTTACCGCCTTTTAATTACACACCCATTTTAAATATACTTTTAAAACATTTATAAGATAAATTTTAAAAAATAAACTTCTTCTTTGGAATATGGACATTAAAAATTACTTTTTTAAAAAAATTGAATTTGTTTCTTAAAAATAAAAGTTTAATGAATGGTGAAAATTACTTCATTTGAATTCAAAATTTCCTTTTCATCTAATTTATTAATATATTTAGATTTATCATTTAATTAGTTTTAATGATTAATTGGATTTTATTTTTATCATTTAATCCAATTGTGTTCATTGTATGTAATTTCACTTTTAAATAGGACATAAACACATGTCAATCTTTTGATAGTCATAATTTTTAGAAACCCGCTTTTTGTTTTTGACAATTGGAATTAATTTTAAATCAATTAATAAAACTTCAGTGTTATGAATTTGCAAAAATGGATTCCATATTTGGAATTATAAGGATTATGTTGTGTAAATAATCACCTTTTATTTTTGGAAATTATGAATTGAATCTTCAGTAATTATTTTATTTACCATGGTTAAATGCTAAATCAGGTAAATAAGGGTAAAATAATAATAATATAATAATATTAAACTACCCTAACAAATGTACTAATCCCATTTGATGTTATATTCCAGACCATTGGCATCCTTGGATCTATTTTGGGACCCCATGGATTCACTTGGATGTTAAAATGAAATTTTATAAAGATTAATTTAATGTAAATATAATTATAACCTAAAGATATATCTTTTCCTAAATCAATTTTAATATAGGGTTATATAACTGATTTACACATATATAAATGTTAATTATAAAAATAAAAATATTTTCTACAACATGGTAATTTATTTATAATTTTTGGACACTAAATAATTAAATTTATTTATGAAACAATGATGATGTATTTTTTAACTTATTAATGAATGGTTCAAATAAATGAGATTAAAAATATAAATATAAATTTAATTTTAATAATTATATGTCATTTAGAATTTTATGGATTATTATGAATTATTATTTTTAATTGATATGATTTTTTCGAATGAATCACGTTGTTTTGGATTTTTAAAATGTCATTATATGAATAGTATAATAATTGATATAAATGGGTTTTAAAAAAATTGCAATTCTATTAAATGATATAATAGACATAAAAATAAAAGATTCAGACAAATGAAATATATAATATGAAAATTTCATTAATTAACCACTTTTGGTTCGATTGGTATATTATAGTTACTATATTAACCATATACTATGAATATACAAGAAGACATTGTAAGAGTTAAATTAGTTAACTAAGGGTTAAAGCTGAAATATAATGTCATATTTGAGACCTAAAATTGTATAAAACATATTGGGTGAGAGGATGTAAAAAAAATCATCTTATATTCAAATTTAATTTGTTTTTTACCTTTTTAAAACGACAATAATTTTATAATAAATTAATATTTTTAGAGTTTCCTAAAGTGCCCCTCTCCTCTCTTTTAAAAGGGCATCTCCTCCATCTCCACTTCACTCCATTTTTAGCCTTCAAGATCTTCAAAAACCTACCCATTTTTCTTATAAAATCCCCTAGATAAATTATAGAGGTTTCATTCTTATGAAAATACCATCTCTAGTGCCCTAAGTGAAAATTTAAGGGAGGCACGTCAAGGAAGAGGTAATCTCTTCTACATATTCATTCAAATTTCCTTCTTCTTATGCTACTTATTCTTTAGTTTTTCATTATAAATTAATTAAATAAGTATCAATATTATACTTATATGTTTTTATAAATATGAAAAAACCCTATTTCACATTCTATCCATCCTACAAAAAACAAAATCACCACGCTTGTGTACGTACTGTTTACTCTCTCCACAATGCGATGAATTTCATTCTCCATATTAACTATTCAAAAATGATTATAAAGTATTAATAATAAAAAATCATGAAATATAAAACATAATAATTCTACTATATATATATTTCATTTATATACATCCATTCAATTCATCAAGCAAAAAAAACACCATTCATGCGTACTTACGACCTACCATCTCCATGAATGATGTATTCTATTTCATTTATCTATCTATGATAAATATTAATATACTCAATATATATGATATAAAAATTATTTTTTATATTATAGATGTATTTAAATCATGATCTATGTAATAATATCAAGAATAACAAGTCCAAACACGTACGATAAATACAACAATTATTACCCAAAATGCTGGTTAAATATGGAATTGTCAAATTAACGTGAATTATAATGTCATAAGTAAATAATATATTATATAATAAATGTAATTATGGTTTTTTACAACTTAATAATACTTTTAAACCCACTATATATGTGTTTCGAACACATAATAAAGAAATCAGTCTTATGCCAAGGGAAACCTTTTCAAATCTCATTTTTATCTACGACTGTTTATACGTAAGTATTTATTGGGGGTATATTTATCATCTGTTTCTTTGTTTGATAATAATTTTCCCATAAAATTTTTATTATTCATTTTTTTTCTAAATACATTTTTAAACATTCTGACATTTACTACATGGTTTGGAAGGAATCATTCTTACATTTACCATTCGAGGCACTTTTTGACTTTTCTAGAAAAAGTATGAGAAAAATGTTTTTTACGTTATACATAATGAATAAAATTTTAAGGTTTCATGAAACCTTATTTCCACGAATATTCCTAATAACTTTTTAAAGATTATTTTCATTTAAATTTTTTATTTTAAAATTGCGTGGAATTTTGTGAAAAGAAAATGTATTTGAAAAAGGGAGGATATTTTCCTCAGGAATTAATTTGAAGAGTTTTATGAAAATTATTTTCTATCTAAGATGTCACTCTATTAATATTGATATCTATTTATCCATATTATAACAATGATTTAAATGTGTTAATGACTTAATATTGTTTTTTATAGATAATGTCATGTTGAAATGATGATTACGAAAAGTCATTTTATTTATTGGGTTATGCTATAATGAATAATTTATGTTTTTATGGTACATGATACATTGATTTCATTATAATATGGTTGGGACCTATATTTGCCTCTAATGCGTTGGGTAAGGATTTATATCTCATTATACAGACATGACTGGAATGAAATATAAATCTGGTTTAGAAAAAGAAGGCTAGAGTGATAGGTAAACATGGTTCAGTAATGGACTTTGTCCACTATGATGGTATTGGAATCAACACCTTGGATACTATAGAAATAAGATAATTTTCTTATTAGAATTCCATAATTACATGTATTATACTAATTTTATTTTATCATGGTTAATTTTCTTTTATGATCGATTCCTTACAAACTCCGAGGATTTATTTCATGACTCATGATTTGGAAGATTAAATATTAGATTCATGTTTTTACGTTCAAATGTTTAGGGTTTGTTTTATGTTCTCCATGTTTACCCTTAATGATAATTTTACATCTCCCTTTTTATGTTTCCTTTTTCCCAAAATATAAATAATGATTTTAGGTAGGAAGGCAAAATGGGAAGATCATTATGGGAGGTGTTGAAGATCATCACCCTGTTAGAAGATGATGTTCCATGTTTTCAAAGATACTAAACAGATACAGTATTTGGGCAGATTTTTGTGTCATGTATTAATTATTCTAAAAAATTAATTTAATTTCCATGTATGTCATGATTTGGTCCCTACATTTGGCACCATAGTTATGGTATAGTTAATCATTGGAAATTAGGATGTGAGAACATTAGTGAGATCCCTAGAGATATTTCTAAGATATATAAGGGGATGTCTTTAAGGTTTAGTATAGCAATTGTTTTTGTCCTAAAATTATGTTAATGATCATGAATAACATATAATTTAACATAAGATGTTTGAGATTGACAGTCCCCCCCTTGATTATGTTGTTTTCCTTGTATGATTTTAGCCTCTCACACTATTTTATTTGGGTTTCAAAAAATGGATAGAACCTAAAGGAACCCTGTTGTTGATCAATGCACAAGAAAAATCATTGATTTTCCTCCTGACCAAAAACATGTTATGGGAGATGGAATGGAAAATATTATTGATATACTTACACAAGTTGTGAATCATTTTGGACATCCAAATGAGCATAGAAGAGAACAACCTTCAGTTGAGTCCTTCATAGGAAACATCCACCTTCTTTCAGTGGGTCTTATGATCCACTGGTTGTTGAAAATGGGTTACTACCATTGAAAATATATTTTCCATCCCTTTCTATTCATAACATGAAAAATAAATTTAGGCTATCTATCATTTAAAAGGTGAATAAGACCAGTCATGGACTCTAATTAATAATAAAAGGCATCAAAATGAAATTGAATATATGGAATGGGATAAGTTTGAGAACTTATATTTCTATATGTACTTCCATTAAATTATTCAAAAAAATATTGAAAAGCAATTAATTAAGCTTATGTAAAATCATGATGAATCTGTTAGTACATATGTGTTTAATTTTACAAGACTTTCATCATATGTTTCTAGATTCATCATCCAGCCTGAATGTAATGTTGACTGATTTCTTTGTGGATTAAACCAGGTGTTCAAAGAAAATTAGATATAAAATAATTCAGTATCTAGGAAGAGATTGTATGTTGGGATATTAAGGTAGAACTATATGTTGGTATTACATGTCTATCTCATGGTTTTGAAAAGAAATGAAAAATGGAGTTCAAGGGAAAATATAAAAACAATGGTTAAAAGAAGATGAATTTCTCATTATGCTCAACGTGTGAAAATAAGCAGGGTTTAGATTTTATTAAAGGGAATAAAAAATTTATGAAGCATGGAAAATATGTTCATTGAGTAGTTGTGTAATGAAGTAATAGGAAAATTTTTTCTAATGATGTGAATAGAGAATATAATACAGAGAATGCACCACCAACACTTCAATGCTACATGTTCATGGAAATTGGGCATTATGAAAACCAATTTCCTAATCCAAGGGTTAATGATGATTGATGTCACCAACCTCTCAAGGGAAAAGACAATGGGAAGTCAAATGTGATCACTATTGGTGATGTTGAGTATGAAAATGAATTGGTGGAATGATTAAGTTTGTAATGGGATTCCAAAATAGTGTTGTGGATTCTCATTTTTTGTATTATGGAATATTGGAATATCTTTGTATTTGTCTATTGTGTTTTCCCATAATTATATGGTATCAATAACCATGATAAGTGGTTGAAATATTTTTTTAAAGCACATAATATGAATATAATGAAGGGATAAAGAGATAAAGAGATGTTTGATAGTATTAATGAGATCTAGGATGATACAAGGAAAAAGTGATATCTTGGTTTGAGTATATAGAATTTTTGGTATTTTATATTGGGTGGAATGAGTTAATTTATATTTAATGAAATTTTTCACTAATGTTCTATAGATATTTATGATTTTATCATGATTCAAGAGAAAACACGATTAGGGTATTCACATGTTTGGTACGTGACAACAACGAATTACCTTATGAGATATGGGAGATAAAAGTTTTATCGATTTAGTCTACCAATTTATAAAGTATTATAATTTCTATTTTAGGAAGGATTGTAATGTGATCCATTTATAGATACAAAATGTTATTTTTTGGTGGATGTTCGTTATATTCTTGTATTATCTCACTATAGGTGGACTTATACATATTTGACTACCGGTGCTAACCGTTTTTTGAGATAGACGGAATGACCTATAATTATATTTCATGATGTGATAACACTTCAAGAATGAAAATTCAAACTTCATTTCATTAAATAATATATGGTGAAAAAAATTTCAAGGCACAAACAACCGTGAGATTTTACCATAATCAAGTAAGTATTTATTCTCAGGAAGAATATTTTAACATTAGGAAAAAGATCTTGAAAAGAAAAATTTTGTCCTAGTACCTTCTTATCTGATGAATAATATGGTCCCTTAAATCGTCACATATTTATGTATTTCTTTTATTTAACATTATCCAATAATTTTTCTCCATCACTATCCATCAGAACACGATGGTTGAATTTCTCTTCCATATCCATGTTTTCACTTATCACCTATGTTCTCCTATATAGAATTCCAATGATGAGTTACATTAGGTAACAGTTATGTTTATATATTTACTTTTTAAAATTTTGTTTTAGTATCCCTTTTTTAAAGTGGGTTTCTATGAAATTAACTTTTTTGTAGAAAACCACTTACAACCGAGATAAATTTTGAGGGAGAAATTCATTTTAAGGGGGTAGAATGTAACTCACTTAGATTTTATGTGATAGATTCTTTTAAATTTCATTGATGTCTTGTGTTTTATACTACACCAATATAATCTTGAGCTATAAAAAACAATTTATTATCTTTCAGTATACACAACACCATTCTTGCCTTGCATTGTGTAGAAGGGAAACCTTCCTCGATAGCTTACATTGTGCGCTATACCGAGTTTCACTAAACAACGATAAATTATTAGTATTTAATGAGATATAAACTAGCCATTATGAATAGTATTAACCAAATTTTGAATTTTATATAACATTGTCATTAATCATGCACATTTTCAAGAACTTGGTATGAGAACAAAATTAGTTTTTCGGATAAAGGATGTATTTTTATAAACAATACATTTTTACAACCATTTGATGGTGGACCGATTTTAAATCATGTTTTTGACACTTTTATTAGTTAAAATTGATAAAATAAACTTCTCCATTATAAAATGGACTTAAAAATTAATTTTATTTTAATTTTTTTAGTATTTGTCTAATGAAAATAAAAACTTAATGAATAGTGAAAAATAATCCATTTTAATTCAAAACGGCAATTTCAACTATTTTTTTAAATATTTAGAATAACCATTAATTTTTTTTAAAGTGCATTTGGATTATATTTTTATATTTTAATAAATTTTTTTCATTATAGGTAATTTCACTTTTAAATTGTACATAAACACATGTCAATCTTTTGAAAGTTATTATATCTTAAAAACATTTTTTCTATTTTGACAACAGGAATTAAGTTTTTAATTAATTACTCCAACTTATGTGTTTTGAATTTGGAAAAATTTATTCTATATTTTGAATTAGAAGGTTCAAATTTTGTAAATAGTTACATTTTATTTTTGCTCTTAATGAATAGTAACTTTAGTAATTATTATTTTTACATGGTTAAAGGGTAAATCTAGTATATAAGGGTAAAAAATTATATTATAATAATATTAAACTATCATAACACATATATTAATCCAATTAAATGATATATTTCCGACAATGGGAATTGGAGGGTTTTTTTGGGACTCCATGGATTCACATTGATTTGAAAATGACTTTTTATAAAAATTATTTGAAAGTAAAGATAATTATAACCTAAAGAAATATCTTTTACTAAATAAATTTTAATACATGGTTATATAAATGATATATATGTCTATAGACAGTAATTATAAAGATAAAAATGTTTCCTACATCATTGTATTTTATGGATAATTTTTAGACACCAAATAAATAAATTTATTTATGTCACAATGATGATGTAGTGATTATCTTATTAATGAGTTATTTAAATAGTTGATATTAAAATTAATAAAATAAATTTAAATTGAATATTTTTTTCTGTACAAAAAATTTTATGGATGATTATTACTTGTTATCATTGAATTAATGATGTTTTTTCTAAATAATCATGTTTTTATGGATTTATTATAAGTCATGACATGAATAGTATAAAAATTGACATAAATGGATTTTTAAAATAGATATTGTTGTATTAAATGATATCATTGTCCGAAAAATATAATATTCTTCCAAATGACTTAGATAATTTTTAACATGACACTAGTTATCAACTTTATGATTGATTGGAATTTCATAGTAACTATATTTACTATATATTATTAATATAAAAGAATACACGGTAAGAGTAAAATTAGTTAACTACGGGTTAAAGGAAAGAGTTAAGGTTAAATTTGAGACCTAAACTTGTCTAAAACTGATTGGTTTATAGGATGTATAAAAACAATCATCCTATATTATAATTATATGTGTTTTTTTCTTTTTTAAAATGAAGATAATTTTATAATAAATTAATATTTTGAGAGTTTCTTAAAGTGCCCCTCTCCTGTCTTACAAAAGGGAACCTCACCCCACTACATTTAAATTCATTTTGGACCATAATTCTCAGCCAAACATTCACCATTTCTCTTATCATAATCCCTATTTACATTCTATAGGTTCTGGGATTCTCAAAATACATACTCTATTTCCCTAAGAAGAAATTTAAAGGAGGCACGTTGAGGAAGAGGTAATCTCTTCTAATAATTCACTCAAATTCGATTCGTCTTCTACATAATCTTATTTAGTTTTTTAATTATAAGTTAACAACATAAATATCACTAATATACATATATTTTATTATAAATATGAAATAATCCTATTTATCTTTCTATCCATATTTTGAAAAATGAAATCATTCCGCGCGCAAATGTACAACTTACCTTCTCCATAACTTGATGAGATTCATTCTCCGCATTAGCCATTGAAGAATGATAATATTTTTTATATAATAAAAAATAAAGAAATATATAAAATAATAATTCTATTGTATTTATGTATATGTATTTATATATTTCATTTACTAACTTCCATTTAATTCAATAAGGAAAAGAAAAAAAATGTTTATCCGTACGTACTTCTACCATCTTGAGGAACAATGACTTCCATTTCTTTTATCTATTCATTATATATATTTATATAATGAATATATATGATATTAAAATCATTTATTACATTATGGAAGTAAGAAAATCACGAATTAATTAATAATATCAAGAATAACAGGTCAAAACACGTACGATTAATAAAATAATTATTACCCAAAATGTTTCTTGAACATGGAATTGAATAAATAACGGGTAATATAAAGTCATAAGAAAATAATATATGATATAATAAATATTATTATGGTTTTTTTACAGGTTAGTAATATGATTAACCCCACTATACATTAGTTTCTGACACATATGATAAAAATCGGACCTAAGGTAAGGGATATCATTTCAAATATCATTTTTATCCTAGATTGTGTATACTTATGTATTTATTGGGGGTATAATTATCATCAATTTTCATGTTTTATAAGAATATAATTATAAAATTTATATTATTATTATATGTTTATTTAAATTAATTTTTAACCATTTTGACTTTTACAACAAGGTTCCGAAGGAATCTTTCTTAAATTTTACCAAATGAGTTACCTTTTCAATTTGTTGACAAATGTACCAGAAGAAGGTTGTTTTAACATATATGGATTGAATTGATTTTTATGTTTTCATGAAACATTATTTCCATGAAAATTATCTACACAATTTCAATATTTTTTTCATCTATATTCGTTTCATTTAAAATTGTGTGGAATTTAGAGAAAAGAAAATGTGTTTCAAAATGAAATTGCATTTTCCTCAGGAGTTAATTTCAAGTGTTTTCTCAAAATTCTTTTCCATATAGAATGAAACTATTTAAATAGGGATATGTTTCTATCCCCATTATTACTATGATTTTAATTTTTTAATTATGGAATGTTATTTTATATTGATTATTATATGATTAAATGATGTTTAAGAAAACCCATTTTATTTTTTGGGTTATGCTATGATGAATGATTATTGTTTTTTTTCACATGTAAGAATGATTTTATTATGAGATGGGTGAGACCTATATGTCCCTCAAATTCATTGGATAGATATTTATATCCCATTAGATAGACAATACTAAAATATAAAGTATATCTAGTTCATTAATAAAAGGCTGGAACCATAGGTAAACGCGGTTGAATAACGTACTTTTTCCTCTATGATGGTCTTTTCATCAATGCCTGGGATACTATGAAAATATTATAATGTGATTATTAGTTTCCCACAATTATATGTTTTATACCCATTAAATTTTATCATGGTTAATATTATTTTATGTTCTATTCCTTACGAACTACCAATAATTATTTCAGGACTCGTGATTTTGATTTTTATACATTATGTACATGTTTTTACATTGAAATGTCTATGGTTTGTTTTATATTCTCCATTTTTAGGCTTAGTCTGAATTTTATCTCACACACTTTATGTTTTATTTTCCCCAATATACAATGAAATATTTTAGGTAGGAAAACGAAAGGGGAAGATCTTTATGAGAGATTTTAAAGATCTTTCACCATGTCTGAAGTTGATGTTACATATTTCCAAAGATATAAACAAATATGGTGTTTGGGTGTATTTTTGTGTCATGTATTAAATATTACCCAAATTTAATGTAATGTCCATGTATGTCAATCTTGGTTATCTAAAACTGAACGGAACCATAGAGGAAAATCCAACCAATATTCCACCTCCCAAACCCATTCAATTATCTCAAAGGGGCCTATGTATTGAGGAGATAAGATTCCATACATCCTAATATGATGTTGGGAAAGGATTGTAGTGATTCTCAAGAACACATTACCACATTCATTAACTGAACATTGTAGTTTATGGTAAAAAACATACAATTTTTAAAAACATTGGGCTATAACCTTTCTTTTCCCGATAAATTGAATCTTCTCTGTGATCTCTTGTAAAAGTATGAACACTGCTAGGGAAGTATCACCTATTTCCACCCAAAAAAGTGTGGAATGACAAGGATTGAAATAAAATGCTTAAAAAGGTTCCATATGTATCTAGGGAAGATAAATATACTCATATTAGAACCCAACTAAGGGTATTTGATTCTCCCACAAAATCCAAAATCCATTACATAGGCCTATAACTTGTCTTCCATTGTTCATATAATCATTTATGGTTTCCCATCTGTATAAGGATGATACTCCATACTCATTGTCAACAAGGTCCCAAGGTATTTATATATGTATTTCCCAAAAAAAATTTAATCCTAGGGTCTCTATATGATAATAAAAAAATTATACAAAATAATTCTTTCTTACTTATTCGATATACATTTGGGAAAAGCCTTTCACCATATGGGATTCATGAATATGAATGAAATGTGACAATTTGTTTTGTCAGTCCACTATCAAACATATAATATTATGTTTCTGAACCATTATTGGGAAAACTATTACAAAATCCAAGCCTATTTGTGCCCATTTGTAAATAGTAATAGGTAAAAACTATAACATACCCACTACTTGCTGATGTTCTACGTTAACATACTGACTGGTGGGGCATCTCGAAACAAACATATCCAACTTTATTTTCATACCCTTCAACCAAAACTATTATTTAAAAGAATTATAAATCTTTTGAAATATAGGATAAAACACCGATCTCGATTGATGGTATGCATGAAAAATTCTTTCCTAACAATTCATATGTATAACCATCTAGTTTTGAAAGCAAAAAACTAAACTCTAATACAGCTTCCATCCCTGAATGGTCTCCCCACCATTGAGTACAGACCTTATAAAAAATCATTCTAGATCTAACATCTATATTAATCTAACAATCCCAACCAAATAAGGATCCAAATAAACTCAAAATAATACCACCAAATTACCAATGTTATCACATTCTATGTGAGTGCCTGCTATGACCAACATTAATAGCCACTAATTTGAAACCAATTTAGCCAACTAATTATTCAAAATTCTTCCTAATTAATCCACCACTAAATATCCTTTACCCAGTGTTTAAATTAATTCAAAACCAATTATTTGGAGATATTCCATCCATTTTCATTGTCTTATATTGAAATCCCTATGTGATAAAATATTTTTGAATGTCTTATGATCTTTAAACACAGTAAACATCTCCCCAAAGAGGTAATGCCACCATATTTTCAAAGCATAAAATATTTAATATACAATTGTTTTGGGTGGTTTCTCTCCTGAAATAAAAGAAATTATGATCCATAAGAAATAACATGATCTTCATACCTTAAAAAAAACCAACCTAGATCCCAAAGCATCTCAATACACCATCCACCCTTTTCATTATTCAAAGAAAAATGATTGGGGCTGATGTATAGTGATGTTTAATATCCTGAATATACTTCTAAATTACATAATTACATTGTAATTGATAATTATCCCTTATAGAGAGGGTCATTAGTGAATCTAGTCACAAGAAATCCAGAACAAAACAGCAGTAAATAACCAGCTAGACCAAGGGAACTACATATGTGAAAGACATTCTTAGGTAGTTTATAGGGGATAATAGCATCTTTATTTTATGGATACAAAGAAAAAACTTATTCAGAGATAAATTTACCATGGAAACATAACTATTTAATACAAAAATCACACTATTATTATTTTGAATTCATATAATGATCCCTAAAAATTCTTAATATTATCACATTGTATTACTGATTCTCAGCCCTTTTCCTAGAATACACCAATATGTTATTAATAAACACCATCAAAAAAGAATCCATATTTTTATAAAATATATGATTCATCAATTCCAAAAGAACTACTGATGAGTTTGTAGAACCGAAATTCATAACAACATAATCATAATGACCATATATACTCCTAATATATTTCTTTAGAATATCCTCTTTCTGAACCAACAATTGATGATTTATTGATCACAAGTAATTATTTGTGAATAATTGGTATCTTTTTAATTGATTGAATAAACATCAATGAACGGAATAGGGTATCGAAGATTTATAATAATTTCTTTATGCTTATGACAATACACTCACAACCGATGAGTTCAATCTGCCTCTTTGAAAAACAAGACAGGTGCTTCCCACAGAGATGTGTTAGGAAGAATGAACCCTTTTCGTTCCATATCATACAACATCACATTAAATTATATTAATCCTGTTTCTCAATCCAATAATTGATAATTGAGAATTTATTGGTCCCCAAAAAGAGATAAATCCTAAACTCCATCTCTTTTGTGGGTGGAAACCCTAATAAAATTTCTGAAAAAACATCCAAAAAGTGATCAAGAAACACATTAAAAATTCAATTCTCAATCTCATACATTGATTCTAGAGTCAATGTTTCTAATTGGTATAAGGTAATTCCCAATTTTTGTTCCATAAAATATTTTTCACATTGATTTATATTTTTGGTCTCCACTACAGTGATTCTCAACCCTATCATCAGTCGTAAAACTAAACATTTGGGTATAATAGTCGATGTGAACATATGAATATTTTCATCCAATCCATACCTAGTATTATTTCATATAAATATATCTCAAGAACCAATAAATCCTATGTCAACTCAGATCAATCAATAGTTATAGAACTGCTTTCACACACAAAGGGTTGGCTTTCTCTTTGACTAAGAGGAGTTTGTTATTTCAAAATAGAGTGAATCATCTCAAAAGTAAAGCCAAAAATCAAAAAACATGAGAAGAAATAAATGTAAAAGATGATGCTATATAAAGAACAATATTTCATAAGGTTATAATTCAAATGAATCATAACCATCACCATCAATGGTCCAAAATAATTATCCATAATCACTTTTCCAGCTCTATATAACTGCTTACTCGATGCGCTTTTTTCATTATTACAATGATGTGATTTAACTACATGAGGATTCATGGTATTTCAAGAATAATCATGGAAATATTGGTCATGCTAACAATAGGTATTCAACTTACCTTTTCCCATCAAAAAACAAAAAATCTATAAACCATTAGAGTCTTCCAAAACACTCAAACATAGAAATATGTGTCCCTATTTTTTTTCCAAGTATTATTGTTCCCACCAATTTCCATTGGTATCAACATGTTACCACCACCTATAACTTATTTGATGTACTATTTTCCCCCATCAATCTTTTTAAAATCTCAATTTAAACCATTATATAAATTACAAGAATCATTGATCAAATCATTTCGTTTTCACTGATTTGGAAATGTGTTTCTTCAAGGATGCACTAGAAAAATCCTTGGGTCCAAAGAGAACTAAATTCATAAATTTATCTACATATTATGTCACCAAGAGGTTCCCCCACTTCAAGTTGAAAAAGTTTATTGTTTTTAATTATTGAATATTTTATTATTTAATTATTTATTCACAAATTCTTCAAAACCACCCTCATAATTCCTCTGTCTAATTTAGCTTGAACTAGTAAATCAAACCACTATCATGAAATATCATCCAGCATATATGTTTCCAATTTGATGTTGAGCTATGCTGGTGTGCCATTGAAATTTAAAATGTGATTCATCTTATTCTTCCCCATATTTTAATTGTGGTTTGGAATCACCCTCAAAGTTGTGTGGATTCTTTTTCTGGAATTGAATAAAATGATCAACCTTACATGGATTATACCATCGATCCCTCTAACCACCATCTAAAAAAATTGGAATATACATTTAATCATTTATTGGTTCAATTATTTATCAAGTGAAACGATATATTTAGTGGCCTCTTCTGGTTATATTCTATGATGACTACCACGTGGAATTTTCAATAACAAAAACAAAAACACCACAAGTCCCACTCTCTAGAAAATGTGGTCTTAACAATTTTTAATTAACAAGATCACAACTATTATAATAAGTATTTCCCAATGTTCCACACTTTTCATTTCCAACCCATTTCTATAAATTCAACCACTATTTGGAAAATCAAACCATTTTCAAAATAACACTACCATTTAATTTTTGAAATCTCCCATTTGAGAAATTACATCAATCCTTTAAAAAATGTGCACCAAAATCCTAAATAGTTGCTCAAAATGAAATATTAACTTCTAGTGGGAATAAATTTATATAATTTCCTATCATTCACTTATCATTGGTTAAACATGTGATAATGAGACAACAACTCCTATAATTGTCTCCAAAACACTTATTTACCCAATTCCCTTTTAATGAGTAGTTCAACACAAATTGGTTAGCTACATCATTTTATGATATATATTTCAAATCTTGAAAATCCTACACTTTTATACCAATCCAACATAAGGACTAAACCAATATTATTTTCATCACCAAGAGTGACACTACAAATATCCAAGGATCGAATAGACAAATACTTCTTGCGCCAAAATATTTGTATCTACCAAGACTGATATAATTTTTTCAAAAAGATTTGGAACAAAAAATACTAATAATATTTGTAGCATGTCACCCCTACTATTTATCTTGAGAAGGAGGAAGGATATTATATGGACTTAGGTGATATCCCTATAATACCAAAAGAATGCAATAAATTCCAAGGGCATCAATACTATTTGGGGGATGATTTTCCATTTGAAAATTATGAAATGAAACTAAAAACATAATATAAAACTAACAACACAATGATACATGATAAAATGTGTAAATATCAAATTATATCAATTTATAATCAAACTGAACTAAAAGTATTGACCATATCAGAGTGACAAGTGGAATATAAACAAGAATTAGAAAAAAATGCAGAAAGAAAAAACCAAAAATTCTCATTGACTCTGAAAAAATCAGCTCTGCAACTCCCCACAAGTTTCCGCATCCAAATGCACAATCCATGAAAAAATATAAATAACCACTTATAAATATATGTGATAACTTCCCATTAGCTTTGTCTTGATAAACAATATCTCCCAACACAACAAAGTTCATAAGTACATGGTATGTTATGAAACTCAGTAGGTATTCCCCAAATGAATTCCATACTCACACCAGTTGGATAGAAAACATAATCTTGTTTTGATAATATATATATATATATATATATATATAACACTTCAAAACAGTTTATATCAATGCATAACCATTTCTAAGTAAAACAGTTTTAATACCAAAATTTGTTTCCAATCCCAATCCATTTCCAATGAAAGAAACCAAAAAATTCATTCAACCGTTAATCCATAAACAATTGGCATAACACAATATTTTTAAAACCACACCCACATACTGAACCCCATAATAATTGTATTACCATTTATGGTTTAATTTTGTTCCTGTACACTACACATATGATAGAGGTTCTCATGACTAGTAATCATCCCATTCAAATCATTAATAAAAATTTAAGTCAAAAACCATGACATATAAATCATTTCCAAAACATTTCATTAAAATTTTCCATTTTTGAAAACAATTTTACGTGAATCAAAACCAAATAACTATTTTAAAATTTGCATTTTTGATTCATGTTGCCCATTTTACTTTCATCCAAAACACCCTATTTTCGAAATTCCTTAAACTGTCACCAAAGAGGGATTCCATAAAAAACATCATTAAAACATCACAATAAATTTCAATAAAAAACAATAAATTTGAAATAAATCTATTATCTTCCAGTAATAGTAATTGAGTATGAATCCACCTATCTCAGAAACAATAAAAAAACAATGAATGGAAAGAAATATTGAAGATCTGGTTTGAATCGCCAAGATATGCATTTGATCTTTTTACATAACATAAATACAACTATATATAATAATTATTGGAATAAAATATCAATGATATATACACAGTATTCTAGATATTTGAATCTAAGAGAGGGAAGAAGAATGGATCTAAGGAAAGAAACCATGAGTGATGACCTACCAAGAAATCAAATATTTAATTCTCTAAGATTTTACAATGGATCACTCATGGATCAAATGGGAGAGTCTCAAAACACATTTATTGGAGATAAAATAAATTTAGGGTCTAAAAAGTGAATAATGGGGGTTTTATATGTCATCCCATGTGAGATCCAAAATTTTATGATAAAATTTTCAACCGTGCATGGATAAGTCACATAGTTAGGAAAATCATGTGATAACAGCACGTTACCCACTCCCTCCAAAAACCATATTCATGGTTATCTTGAATAGTATGAAAAACCACTCCAAAACATGTTTTTACCAGTTTTACACTTTTCATGGTTACTTTTTGATGGATGCATAGTTTGGGAAAATTATTGGATTAATAGTGCACCTACCCAATAGTCTTTGTCTTACATTACTTAGTTTCCTATTAGAGTTCTATGGATTCTAATAACTATTTTCAAACTTTGAACCATCATCAAATCAACAATAACATATCATAATTACTCAAAACCATCTAATAAATTCCCAGAAACACATTACATACTGAAAATGAATAAATAAAGGGTTACTAAATTGAAACTTAGGGTGCTATTGTACATGTGATTTTTAATCCCCAAAAAATTCCAATTTAATTTCCTAAACCCCATTATTAATTATAATCACCTCCCTCATGACCCTAAGTTGATTCTTTGGATTTTGGGGGCTCTCAAGAGAGGATTTTGGCACATTAAATCCATTTCCATTGATATTAATGTAATGCAGGATTTCATTGATACCATTCGGAATGGGTAATCTTCTTGAATAGGGAAAACTCCTCCTTTTCATCACCATTTCATTGATAGTGATTTATCTTCACATTTTTGGTTGATCAAAACCAAGATTTTATTTAATTTTATTCTATGTATTCCCCATTGATCATCCTCACCATTTATTTTCTATTTGTGATTTCCATTTTAGGGATTGATTGATATTGTTATTAAAGGTATGTGGTTCTATAAGGGGTTTCCAATTAATTAATCAAGGATTTATTGTATTATTTGAAAGAAAATTTTAATTTCTTTTCTTAATTTGAGAATAAATTTTTCTTATTTTTAAAAAGAATGTATTTGGGAAATAAAACCCTTATTTCAAGGATTCTAAAAAATTAGGTGGACCTTTAATAAAATATTGGTCAAAATGAAATTAATTTTATTAGGACTATTGAGAAAAATGGATTTACATTATAATTAGTTTGATATGAATGAACTTGATGAAGACTTATGATATTTTTTTTGAATTTGAAATTTAATTTTGAAAATCGAAATTGGGAATTGGATCTATAAATGATTAGTTGAATAGTAATTGTCTATGATTATTTGATTGAAGTTTATGTAACCCAAAGTAGTGAGTGGGTGAGAACGACATGATGGATATGACTCTAGCACCCTAGTAATGGATTTATGATGAAAACACTAGGTAAATCATGTTAATTATGAATTTACCCAACGATGTGTTGATTAACTCTATCTCAATGGTCTGAGACTTGGGGAAATGTGGAATCCTTGACCAATTATGATTAGTAGAGAAGCTCAAGGATCCTATAGACACAAAATAGTGAATGTTAGAGAACATGACCGTGGTTATTTTTTTATTTATGAATTTATTATTAAATTATTGTGATTAATGATCAATTTTATTCATGATATTGATTTATAAAAAAGTACATTTATTACTTTTTGAATATAACTTTCATCTACCTATGTTTAGTGCTGGATTTTTTTTGGAAATGTGAAAATTGATTTGGAAAGCCTTTTTATTTTAAAATTAGGCATAAATGGGGTTTTAATTAAATTTATTATTTAAAATTTGGTGTAATATAAAGGGGATATTTTTAATCACACCTATCCATTCATTTTGGGAATATATAGATTAAGTTATTCAATTTTTAGGTTATGTGAATGCATCACTTAGAGGTGGAAGATGAGATTTATTCATGGGACCTTGGGAGATGGCAATGGCCAGTGGGGTTAGGATCTACTTGTTACACCTAGATTTTGAGTGCTCATATTGGTGTCTGTTATTTCATCTTTTGGATAAAATATAATTTAACTTTTATTTTTTTATAGTAATTTTTTCCTTGAAGACTATTTAGTATACCTTATAAATATTTTTTTTAATATTATTATACTATATCTTGTTTCTTTATTCATGGTGTGAAATCATTCACTCAAACTATTTCTGATCCCCAGGTAGTAGTCCCCAACTTATGGGGATCTAAACTACCCTTCGAGTTATTGTAATGTCAGTTTAGGTATCAGTGTACCACAGTAGTTGGACCGATTTGTAAATAAAGCACGCCTATCGTAGGGCGTGAAAAAACAATTATTTCTTATGTTAAAATGTAGTAATGTGGTTTACCTGGGATTTCTCTCGAAGAGGAGTGCACACAAAATAGATTGTCACTTTAAAACAAGGGAAAAAATGACGTGTTTTTGAAATGAAATTTGAAATTAAAATGATTGAAAAACTATGATATTAGAAAGAGTGATTAGGTCAGGGTTGGTTTCGTAATTGTAATGCTATACTTGTTCAATTTAATTCTAGCATCTTCTTCTTTGTTGATTAAAGTTAGTTTCCACAATCATTTCCTCTCACTTCCTTGGTGAAATTATGATGGTGAGAGAAAACCTTACTAAGATCTCGGTTTGGTCATCTCTCCTTCTATGTGTAAAATAGTTGTATTAAATGTCCTTAATTGAATTTGGAAATACCCGATCAGGTTTTGGTTATCCCAAACAATCAACAATATTCACTACACCTTTTACACGTACTGACGATCGTCGAGTACTTCACCACCAATCCCTGGTCTATTCCTTCGTATATAAACCAGAAATCAGTGGAGGGAGATTATGATTATTTTACCAAGGAAAAAATCAATAACGGAAATATTATTCAAGAACGATCGCACTTGATAATAAAATACGCTATAATAAATTGAAAACAACTTTGAACAAAAAAATAAAAATATTCAATAGCGTCCAAGAACTCAAGCATTATAATGTAGAAAACCAACCCTTCCCCAATAACTCCAAATGTATACCCCACCATGGTAATGGTAATTGAGATGAATCAGAAGACATTAAAAACTTTGAAAATGAAAATAAATAAAAGACAAAGCTGAAAATATCTCCTTATTGGTGTCCCGAAAGGAATGGGATGGAGAATGGGATGCCTTGAGAGGGTGGAGCTCTCATCCTTTTATAGCCAGAGTTTTCTCCCACATGTTGACGTGTTGTGGCCCCATTAAATTACATCTTCATGCGTTTATCCTTCTTTAATGTTGTTCATAATTATCTTGGTCGTGTTCCCTTAAAATCTCAGTGGATTTGGACATGTATTCCGGAAGTTATGTCTGTTTTACACTGAGCATTTATTCATTCCAGTCAGACTCCCCAAATCGAAAACCTCCGGATTAGGGTGATTTAATGTCCTCCTAAAAGACCAATTCATGCGGCCCTTTATTCATTAAAGATTCTCAAAAACTTCTTGAGCGTCCACCTAGTGAATATCACAATATTTGGGCACACCATGAATGTGTTATGAAGCTCACACCAAAACTATACAGAACTGCAAACAGTTTTCATAATCCAACTTCTGATCTTTTTTGGAGCTTCCATATGATCGATTAAGCTATTGCTCTAAAGAGTTGAAATGAATCCCTTGATGTGTAGGATTTGTAAAAGAAAGAATTTTTCAATTTTGAATAGTGTAGAATATGTTATGGCCAAAATACAGAAATATTTAAAAACAGTTAAAAATCTGAAATGGCCCATTTTTACTATTCAACTCAAAATAACACCAATATCATAAAAATGAAGCAATTAATCTTAGAGTAATACTTTTGTGGGATTAATAAAATTGAATTAAATTTAAATTTAGTTGAAAATATTTTCTCTGTCAATTCCCCCACCCTTAGCACTTGGACTCCTGGAAAAGTATAAATGAAATCAAATCAAATCCAAAACACCTACCAATGAGATGTACCAAATCAATTCAAAGAAACAAAAAGATATCATGGATAATCAAAATAAATTACTTTAATATCTCTATTTTATATTATTTAAAATATTTCCACTTCATTTCTTATCCCATGCACACAAATCACTAACCTCGCAGTACTTTTCTCTCATCTCACAAATGTAAATGCTCAACAAGGCTTTTCTCATCCAAACTCACACAAGAGTCATCATAGGCTTGATAAATTTCTACTTCTACAACCGATATGAGTCATGGACATGTGTTTCTCATGAGGACTTTTCAAGGTTCTTTTGTGGCCTCCAGTTGGTAGGACTTAGATGTTAAAAATTATGAGGTGAAAAAATTAGGGCTTGGATCTTTTTGAATCAAAATTGCAAGATTGTAATTTTTACTCAATTATGGTCTCCTTATCTCCCCCTTTATAGAAACTCATCTCTTCCACCATTCAATCAGCTCAGGATTTCAGCAGAAAAAATTTCAATCTTTTCAAACATGATTTTTCTTGAAATCTCCAAATAGGCACAAGTTTCTTTTTTTTACATCTGAAGTTCCAGAATGGCACAACTTCTCTTATCATGAAAGCTCCAGAAAGGAACATATTTTAAGAAAATAAAATATTCAGTAGTAACATTAGATCTTTAACATTTTATATCCCACCAAAAGTATCACCAAATTAGGTAGTACACTAGAAGACATCTTCCCCCACACTTAAGTTCAATTAGATCATGCAATTTCACTTAAAGATCATGTAGGATAGAGAAAATTGGCTTGTAATATGGCTATCCTAACAGGAAATTCATGGCTACTAGGGGATAAAATTAAGGATAAATGTAAAGGTGGGCCATAATGAAAAGAATTATTTTGAAAAGGGGGCTTCAAACCAAATAAATGACTCAATCATTTAAAACATATGTACCCCAAACCCTCATGTTTTGAAAGGAATATATCAAATTCTGGTTAAAGAAAGCATGGTCTGGTTTCTCAAGAAATGAGGTGAATGAATAGAATATGAAAAAAATTGCATAGAAGACTCACAGGAAAGTGATTTTAAAGATATAGACAGTAAAATATGGAATGGGTTTCAAAAATCAGTGTACTTTTCATGAAATTCCAAAAGATTTGAACATGAAACAAAGTTATTTTAGCATTCATTTAATCTCAGTTTCATGGGAAACATTAGTTCAGTCATTGACATGGGTTTCAAAAATGGTAATGACAATCATTTAAGCTCAAAAGTCTCATAAACACACAAAAAATTGAAATATAAACACACAAAAATATGAAAATACGTAATTGTTTTTATTTTCTGAAAATCAAACACAAATTGAAAATCCTAAACTACAATGGTTCCCTCCCCCACACTTAAATGATGCAGTGTCCTCAATGAATTGAAGTGTATTTAACATGTAATCCAATTTTCAAATGAATCACAACATCAAGAAAGTGTGAAAGAGAGGTACGACCTGATGGATCTTATTAATAGACAGGTTTGATGAGCGGGATATCCTCCCTTGGATCTGATGGTAGGGTCCCAAGGAATTTCTTCAACCTATGCCCATTCACAGTGAATAGATCCTTCTCTCCATCCTTCGCAATCTCCATAGCACTGAAAGGATATACATGAGTAAATATAAATGGAACCTCCAATATGGAATGATGTTTACCTGGAATCACCTTGAGTCTGGAATTGAATAGCAACACTTTATCTCCAGGATGGAATTCATTCGATTGGATCAGCTTGTCATGAGACACTCTTGTTCTCTCTTTGTAAATCTGGGAATTTTCAAATGCTTCTCTTCAAATTTCCTCAAGATCCTGTAACTGCAACCTTCTCTCTTTCCCATCACATCTAAGATATACATTCATCTTCCTCACAGCCCAATACACCTTATGCTCCAGTTCCACAAGTAGGTAAAAACTTTTCCCATAAATCAGCCTATATGGACTCATTCCAATCGGGGTCTTGTAGGCTGTCTTATAAGCCCATAAGGTATCTTCTACCCTTTGGCTCTAATCCTTCCTCTTTGGATTAACAGCCTTTTACAAAATTCCTCTGATTTCTATTTTGGAAAAATTAGCTTCCCCATTAGGCTGTGGATGATAGGGAGTTGATGTTTTATGATGCCCCCCATACTTTTTCAGCAAAGTCTACATTCTCCAATTGAAAAAGTGATTCCCCTGATCACTGATGATTTAAATGGGCACTCCAAACCTACAAAATATGTTAGACCTTACAAAATCACAAACAACATTAGCATCATCAGTCCTTGTGGCTTTTGCTTCCACCCATTTGGAAACATAATCAACTGCAAGAAAGATATAAGAAGTTCCAAATGACATCAGGAAAGGTCCCATAAAATCTATCCCGTAGACTTCAAAAATCTCACAAAAATTATGTGGTTGTTGGGGTATTTCATGTCTCTTTGAGATGTTTCCATAAAACTGACATTTTTCACAAAATTTTCAAAATTCATGAGAATCTATAAAAATTGTGGGATAATAAATTCCAGATTCTAAAACCTTGATTGATGTCCTTTAAGGTCCAAAGTGGACTCCACAAGCTAAATTGTGACAAAAATCAAAGATAGATTTAACTTCACCTTCACGTAAACATCATCTTATTACTTGATCATTGCAATTATTCCAAATGAATGGATCATCCCAAATGTAATACCTAGATTTATATTTCAGTTTTTGAATTTGGTGAGAATTGAAATAATATGGGACATGAGATGTTACCAGAAAATTGACTATGTTAGCATACCAAGTCACTTCTCCTTCAATCAAGTACAACTGATGTCAGGGAATTTAATCATTCAGTGGGTATCCTTCTGGAACATCAATTTCAATAGTTTTTGGCAGTCTACTTAAGTGATCATCCACTTAGTTCTCAGATCACTTATTATCCTTGATTTCTATATTGAATTCTTGCAGCAGTATCATCCATCTCACTAACCTTGGTTTAGCATCATCTTTCTTCATCATGTACCTCAAAGCTGCATATTAAGAAAGCATAGTGATTTTAGTTCCAAGAAGATATGATCTAAATCTTTCTATAGCAAAAACAACTCCTAATAACTCCTTTTCTATGGTTGTGTAATTGAATTGAGCCACATCCAAGGTTATTTAAGCATATTCAATGACTTGTGGCCTGACCTCAATTCGATGAGAAAGGTCTGCTCCAACTACTTGGTTGGATTCATCACAAAGTAGCTCAAATGGTTCTTCCCAATTTGGCGGATTCATCACGGGTGGTGAACTCAATCTCTTCTTTATCTCATCAAATTATTCCTTACATCCACCATTGAAATAAAAATCAGCATCTTTCAAAAGTAATCTAGAGATAGGGAGATAAATCTTACTGAAATCTTAGATAAACCTCCTATAGAATCATGCATGTCCTAAAAATGATCTAACATGTTTCACACAAGTAGGGTAAGGAAATGAATTTATCGCTTCAATTTTTTATTTATCCACTTCAATTAAATTTTGGGAAATGACATGACCAAGTACAATTCCACTTTTAACCATGAAATGAAACATCTCAAAATTTAAAACATGATTTTCTTTCAATGCAGGTTTTCAAAACTTCTTCCAGATTTTTCAAAAAATGATCAAATGAATCTCCAAAAACATTGAAATCATATAAGAAAACATCCAAGAAATTTTCAATGTGATCAGAATATATACTCATCATTCACCTCTAAAATGTTCCTGGAGCACTAAATAATCAAAATGGCATTCTTTTATATGAAAAAGTACCAAAAGGACATGTAAATGTCGTCTTCTCTTGATCCTCGGGAGCAATGGGTACCTTGTAGTAACCTAAAAATCCATCCAAAAAAGAAATAATGAGTTCTCCATAACAACCTTTATAACATCTGGTCAGTGAAGGGGATGTGGAAATGACCTTTTTGAGTGACCTGGTTTAATTTCTTAAAATCAATGCACACTCTCCAGCTGTTTTGAATTCTCATAGGGATTAACTCATTCTTTTCATTCCTCATAGTGGGCAGGCCAGTATTTTTTGGAACGACATGAATAGCGTTGACCCACTATGAATATGAAATGGGATAAATGATACCTTCTTCTACGAGCTTCTCGATCTCCTTCTTCACAACCTCCATCAAGGTCAAATTCAGTCTCCTTTGGGGCTGTCTAACTGGTTTGAAATCTACCTCAAGAAAAATTCTATATGAGCATATTTTGGGGTTTATTCATGGGGTATCACCTAAGCTCCATTTGATTTCCTGGAAATTCTCTCTCAAATTATCAATAAATGATTTTTATTGGGATTTAGATAGATTATTTGAAATTATCACTGGTATCTTCTCTACTTTCATATGGTACACATATTTTAAATCACCAGGGAGTGGTTTTAATTCATGTTCATTAGGATTCTCAAGGGATGGAATTAAACTAACATTACCCACTTCTAAAGGGTGATCCTCTTGCACACAAGAAACCATATTATCTTCCTCATCATTTAAAAAATCATCAAAAAAATCAGATTTTACCTCTTCCTCCCACATGAATTCAGAATCTCCAGCATCTTCAACATCCACATGTTCAATGATATTTCCAAGGGAAGAAATCTCTCATAAGTCTAAGAATTAATTGAGCATACCTGGTACTTCAATTGGTTCTGCACCATCTTCATGAGAATGTGAAAAGAGGGAGTGATCATTGGATGGGTGCCTCATGGATTCAAAAATATTGAAGTGGACTGTGCTTTCTCCAAACTCCATGGTGAGTATCTCCTCGTGGACATTAATGATGGTTTTGGATATCTTCAAGAAAGGTCTCCCCTGAATAATGGGTGAATGTGATGGGATCTTATCCATTTCCATATTGAGCATGTAGAAGTCAGCTGGGAATAAGAGAATATTGAATTTCACAAGTGAATCCTCCAAAAATCATGTTGGGAAAACTGTGGATCTGTTTGCAAGCTGGACCACTTCTCTTGTAGGCTTCAATTCTCCCATATGCAAAGAAGTGTATACCGAGTGAGGCAATACATTAATTGAAGAACCTAGATCACACAAATCATTAGTGAAATTTAATAAACGATTGGTTCATGAAATTCAGAACGCCCCTGGATCAGGACATTTGGTTGGAATATGTGGCATGATAAGGGAAGAGACACTTCTCCGCAACATGATTCTTTCATTCCCATTAAGACTTATTTTTTTTGTGCAATGATATTTCAAAAATTTTGCATACCTTGGAATTTGTTTAACAGCTTCAAGTAACGGTATATTGATTTCCACTTTTTGGAAGGTGTACAGAATATCTTTTTGAAGTGCTTCATCCTGCAATTTCTTTGATTCAATCATCCTTGATGGAAATGGAGGTGGTAAGTCTTTTTCTCCCTTTGTTTCCATTGAAATGGTGTTTATTTTCTCTTATTCCTTGACCTATCCTTCTCTTCATCCTATTTCTTCTCTTCTATACAATTCATTTTCACAGAATTTTCAGAGTTTACAACCTCATTCTCCCTTAACCTAGGTGGTCTTGTTTCAAGTTCACGGGATGCTAGTGGTGAGAGCTCTTTTCCACTTCTTGTTGTCATCAAGCTGACATTATCCTTTGGGTTTGGGATTGTTTTGGAATGACGTTTTCTGGGATTATTGCTTAGGAATTCCATGAGACCTTCAAACTTGGTGGAAAAATATTTTACAGAATCTTTTAGCCCCCAATATCAGATATATGTTGTTGGTTCAAAATTATGGGTTGTGCACTGGTTGATGGTTTTTGATAGGGTTTTAAGAAAGTGGGTGGTTGGTGAGAAGGTTGGCTATAAGATTGCTTTTCTTGAAATAGTGGGGGTTTTTGGAATCGTTGCTGGAATGGGGGTCTAGCTTGATTCTACGGATTTCGAAACCCGTATTGAACATGATTTGGATCTCTCCATCTTTGATTATGTTTTTATTTACTTTTCTGAAAAGTTTCCGCACATGTTTCCATTCCCTGTATTTCATCACACTAGTTAGTGAAATAATCAGGTGATGAGCATAAACCACATACCTTAGCTGGTGCGTGTTGGTCACCCACTTGTTTCAAGGCATCTCTCTCACCAAACTAGTTAACTCTTCAATATTAGTTTCTAGTAAGGGTGATGGATGGGAAGTTCATACCTCATGAATACCTATTGTGCCAGTACCTCTTGTACCAAACTGTTGCGAGTTCTCATAAATCTTATCAATCAAACCTTGGGCATCTTCGGGTGAATTTTCAATCAATGTTCCTCCAGATGATGCATCAAGAAGGTTCCTATCATTGTCCAGTAAGCCTTGATAGAAGAATACAAGAATTTGATGACCCTCAATGGCTTGATGAGGGCACCTAGAACATAGCTTTTTAAATCATTCCCTATATTCATAAAGGGTTTATCCAGATGATTATTTGATGGCATAGACCTCCTTTTTTGTGGTTGTGCTTCTAGAGATGGGGAAGAATCTTTGAATGAAGCATCTCACCAGGTCATTCGAATCATCAAAATCTCTAGGTTGTAGACCATACAACCATTCTTTGGTAGCTTCTTCAAATGAAAACGGGAACGCCTTCCACTTAACTTGTTCCTCAGCTACTCCACGTGGTCTGAAGGTTGAGCAGACATGTGTGAACTCTTTAATATGTTTGTTGGGATATTCACCTGACAAGCCATGAAACTTTTAAAGTAGTGGAATCATGTTAGGTTTCATCTAAAAATAAATTTGTAACAATGGCATAACAAGTTGATTATTCTGATTAAAGAATTGTGGGGAACAAAGGTCTCCAAGGGTTAGGTTTTGATTTTCAGCCATGATGACAGGCTCGGAGTGAACACTTGATGTTTCACACGAGTCTTTAGGAGAAATATCCTCAAATTCAGGTTGTAAATTGAGGTTTCTGAGCCTATTCATTAGAGTTATTTCAATTTTAGGATCAATGGGGCAAGGTTCAGTGTTTGAGGATCTATTCATGCAACATTGGAATGAAAATAAGAAAAGAGAAAAGAAAGAAGAAAGAAATTGTTGGAACTACCTCCCCGAAAACAACGCCAAGTTTGACGCACACCTGTCATAAGGCATGGACAAACAATTATTTCCTAAGTTAAAATTTAGTAATGTGGCTTACCTAGGATGTCTCCTGAAGAGGAGTGCACACAAAACGGGTTGTCACTTTAAAACGACAGTACAAATGTTGTGTTTTTGAAATAAACTTTGAAATTAATATGATTGAAAAACTATGACATTAAAAAGGGTGATTAGGTTAGGTTTGGTTTCCTAATTTTAATGCTATCCTTGTTCAATTTAATTCAAATATCTTCTTCTTTTTATTAAATTGAGTTTCCACAATCGTTTCCTCTCACTTATTTGGTAAAATTATGATGGTGAGAGAAAACCTTACCAAGATCTTGGTTTGGTCAACTCTCCATCGATTTGTAAAATAGTTGTATTGAATATCCATAATTACAATGGGAAATTCCTGACTGGGGTTAGTTTATTCCAAACAATCAAGAACATTCACTACACCTTTTACACGTACTGACGATCGTTGAGTACTACACCACTAATCCCTGGTCAATTCCATCGTATATAAACCAGAAATCAGTAGAGGGAGATTATGATTATTTTACCAAGGAAAAAATAAATAATGAAATTAATATTCAAGAATGATCATACTTGATAATAAAATCTGCTATAAGAAATTGAAAACAAATTTGAAGAAGAAAAAAATTTATTCCATTGCGTCGAAGACTCAAGCATTACGATGTAGAAAAAAAATCTTCCCCAATCACTCCAAATGTTTACCCCACCATGGTAAGGGTAATCTAGATGAATGGGGAATAAGAAGGCATTAAAAACTATGAAAAAAAACAAATAAAAGAGAAATCTGAAAAGTTCTTCTTCTTGGTGTCCCGGAAGGAATGGGATAGAGAATGAGATGCCTTGAGAGGGTGGACCTCTTCTCCTTTTTTAGCCATAATTTGTTCGCCGGATGTTTACGAATTGTGGCCCCATTATATGTCATTATCACGTGTTGATCCCTTCTTTAATGTTGTTCATAATTATCATTGGCGTGTCCCCTTAATATCTCAGCAGATTTGGACTTGTATTCCGAGTGTTATGTCCATTTTACTATGAGCATTTATTCTGTTCAGTCAGCCTCTCCAAATCACAAACCTCAAGAGTAGGGTGATTTAATGACCCCATAAATGGCCAATTCTCACGGCCCGTCCTTTATTAATGATTCTCCAAAAAAACTTTTCGCTTCCACCCACCAAATATCATAAAATTTGGGCCCACCATGAATGAGTTGTAGAGCCCACACCAAAACTAGGCAGAACTGCAAATAGTTTTCTTGATCCAAACTTTTGAACTTCTTTGGAGCTTCTATATGGCCGATTCAGCTATTGGTCCAAAGAGATGAAATTAATCCTTCGATGTGTAGTATCTGTAAAAGATAGAATTTTTGATTTTTTATTAGTGTATCATATGTTATGACCAAAATATAGAAATAATTTAAAACAGTTAAAAATATTAAATAACCCATTTTTACTGTTCAACTCAAAATAACACCAATATCATAAAAATGAAGCAATCATCTTATAGTAACACTTTTGTGGGTTTAATACAATTAAATTAAATGTAAATGTAATTCATAATATTTTCTCTATTAGTAACACAAAAAGTCATCCCTAAAATGATATAAATATTAATTGAAACTACATATCTTCTAGAATGAGTGTTAAAAGTATCAGACCACCAGTTCACTCACTAAAAACCCATGTGAAACTATAATATCCCAATCCACTCCTGTTATTGTCACCTAGTATAAAACATACCCATATGATGGTGAACAATTCCAAATAAAGTAGCTATAATGTTTACACCATGATAATATACAACACATAGAAACTATCTAATTAGTTTCCATGGATCCCATGATACTAATCAAGAATGATGAGAAAACAATAAGCCATGATATTAAAATAATTAATGGAGTTGAAAAAAAATTAATGATGCATTAAATTGAATCAAAAATAATTATTTTTTTGAATTAATCCTCATCAAACCTCCATAAATATTTCAAGAAACCTACCCAATAATTATATACTTTACAATTCATTACATAGAAATAAAAAATTAGTAAATATCACCATCATCGAAATAAATATATGAAAGAACATTCACTACAAATTTTACATGTATGGATGATCGTCGAGTACTTCACCACTAATCCCTGTTCTATTCCATCGTATATAAACTAGAAATCAGTGGAGGGAGATTATGATTATTTTACAAAGGAAATAATCAATAACAGAATTAATATTCAATAATGATCTCACTTGATAATAAAATCCACTATAATAAATTGAAAACAACTTTGAATAAGAAATAAATTTATTCAATTGCGTCCAAGAACTCTAGCATTACAATGAAGAAAACCAACCCTTCCCCAATCACTCTAAATTTTTACCCCACCATGTTAAGGGTAATCGAGATGAATGGGGAATAAGAATGCATTAAAAAACTATTAAAAATAAAATAAATAAAAGAGAAAGCTGAAAATTTCTCCTTGGTCTCAGACAGAATGGGATGGAGAATGGGATGCCTTGAGAGGGTGGAGTTCTCTTCCTTTTATAGCTAGAATTTTTCACCCTAATGTTGACACATTGTGGCCCTATTAAATTACATTATCACGCGTTGATCCCTTCTTTAATATTGTTAATAATTATCTTGGGTGTGTCCTCTTAAAATCGCAGTGGATTTGGACATGTAATTCGAATGTTATGTCCATTTTACTATGAGCATTTATTCTATTCAGTAAGACTCTCCAAACCGCAAACCTCCAGATTGTGGTGATTTAATGACCCCTTAAACGGCGAATTAATGAGGCCTGTACTTCATTAAGTACTCTCCAATAACCCTTGTACGTCCACCCACCGAATTTCACAACATTTAGGCCACCCATGAATGAGTTATGGAGCCCACACCAAAACTTGGCATAACTGCAAACAGTTTTATTGATCCAACTTGTGAGTTTCTTTGAAGCTTCCATATGGTCTATTAAACTATTTATCCAAAGAGATTAAATAAATCCCTAGATGTGTAGGATCTGGAAAAGAAAAAAAAATCAATTTGAATTTGTATAGCATATTTTATGGCCAAAATACAGAAATAATTTAAAATAGTTAAAAATACGAAATGGATCATTTTTACTGTTCAACTCAAAATAACACCAATATCATAAAAATGAATTAATTCATCATAGATTAACACTTTTTAGGGTTTAATACAATTAAATACAATGTAAATTTAATTGAAAATATTTTCTCTATCAGTAACACACTAAGTCATCCCTAAAATGATATAAATATTAAGTGAAACTACATATCCTCTAGAATGAGTGTTAAAAGAATCAGATCATCAATTCCCTAACTAAAACCCCATGTGAAACTAGAATATCCAAATCCACTCCCCTTATTGTCACCTAGTATAAAACATACCTGTATGATGGTGAACAATTCCAATGAAATTAGCTATTAATTTCACACCATGATAATATACAACACATAGAATCAATCTAATTAGTTTGCATGGATCCCATGATACTTATCAAGCATGCTATGAAAAAAATAAGCCATGATTTGAAATTAATTAATGGAGTTGAAAAAAATAAGGAATGATGCATTAAATTGAATAAAAAATAATAATTTTTTTGAAATAATACTCATCAAACATCCATAATTATTTCAAGAAACCAACCCGATAATTTTATACTTTACAATTCATTACATAGAAATAAAAAATATGAAATATCACCATTATCGAAACAGTATTCCTTATAAAATAATTATGTTCATAAAATAGGGTCTAATAATAACAAAATAATAGATTTATAAATTTTAAAATGACTATATCCATGAAATCTCAGGATCCTTAACCAGTTATCATTATATTAAATTTTATTGAAAAATAACCCTTAAATCGTAATTTTTGATGTACACTTTCAATTCCATTTAGAAATCAACCCTTTTCTAGGATTCCACTTCTAAACGACTACAAAACCCTTAATAATTAATAGCATTTAACATGGTCATAAAAAATATTATTTATCAAAAAATCATTTAAAACAAAAAATCATTATTAAAAAACCAACTAGTAAAAACACCCATTTATATCCATATTTCCTTTAAAAATGTGATTTGGACATATTATAAATCACTTGGAATGAAAAAATTTCGATTGTAGAACCATATTAAGGTAACAATTAAAATCCTATTTTTTCCAATTATGAATCATTTTGGAACGAATTTTCAAGCCTTATAGGGGTTATATATATATATATACATCATTATAAAAAAAATTAAATCATTCAAGAATTTTATGGCATCCATTATAATAGAGTTCATATAAAAGCATCCATTTAAATTAAGTGGGAAAACATCTCCACGCATAACCATCGATGGTGGAAGAAAAATCACGCTTGGAGAACACACAAAATGAATTAAAAATAACTATTTATTTTATTAGACTCTACCAAATCCCTAAAAACATTACATATGGGATATATATTTTACTACAGAATATAAACAAATAGAAAATGGAAAAAAGAAGTCATTTAGAGGAAAATATAATTTAGCGTGTAAATATACATAAAATAAATGAATAATAAAATATAATTAATGTAGAGAAGTATGGATCACCGTTTATACTATATATTTCTTGGATACAAGAGTGTGGAGAAGGAGGAGAATCAAAGTATCCTAAAAAGATGATTGGTTAATTATGTGAAAACTATGAAAATATAAGTTTATTGGATAGGGAACCCTAGTGTCATGGCCCACTGTCAATATTGGGTGGTGTTCCTCAAGAAAACATAAAAGTACTAGCCACCCCAATAGGTTTATCAACTAGGATGTGATTCATATAGTGGTCTTGACCACTCTGACCTTGTGTAGTTTCTCTTTTAGTTTAAAAACAATCCATCCAAGAGAGAGAATTGGTGGGGTGAAACCGATATTGTTCCCCCAACCACCAAGCTCTACCATGGCCATAAGAATTTCCACAACAATAATATTGAACAATGATGTTTCCCTTATGGAAAACATTGAGCCAAAATTAACATTGAAGTACCCAAAACCGAGGAATAATATTATTTCAATGTCACCCACACATCAATACCGCCATTGTAAGATCAAATTTCTCAATAAATAAATATTAACTCCCAAAAAAGATAACATTTTACCAAAGAAAAAAATATTTTATACTAAAGTATCATGGATGTGTAACAATTATTCCAAATATACCACCATATTCTCCACGAAATACATTAAATTTTGTAAAACTGATAAAAAACAATAATTCAACAACCTATACATATGGGATGGCGGGGGGGTGGGTGGGTGGGTTGAATATGATAAGGCTTCTACGGAAAATAAAAAAAAACTATCAAACAACTGAAAAAAATTAATTGGAATAAATCGTTAACCAGCAATAAATATCCACTAACAACATCCTTATATTCAAAAATTAAATTATATATCTAAAGAAACAATGACCTAATATAGGTGACCCAAAAGTTTAGAATTAATTTAAAATAAAGGACTAATGATAAACAACCTCCATATAGAGAATATTACAAAAAAACATAATTCCACCCTTCCTCAATGGGAGCCTTATAATTCTACCAATGACCATCGCTCACATTAAAGTCAAATCAAATTAAAAAAAGTACGTATGAACTAAAGAAACATATTAAAAACCAAAAAATAGGTAACATATGAATATCTTAATATAGATCCACTAAAACAATTAAATCCCAAAATATCATAAACTTAATAAAGCTACAATTAATCCTATAAATGAAAAAATAAAGTTATAACATCTATTCATGAAACTGCTTAAGTTGGTATCATGGGAATGTCTCATAAACATTATCTCATGATGTTCCCATTAAATGATGTCTATCTAGAAGCTCCCATTTTTTAACTAGGAAAAACCACACATCCATGCCACTCAAGAATATATCTAATGTATCTCATGTTCTGTCCATCATCCAAAGTACTTGTGCCTATTTATCACCATAAATATATCATTACCAGTTAACCACAATGGACCAAACATACAATAACGCTAGGTCATCCCAAAAATAACCACCATTCACTAAAGATAAACTGGATGGTCTACTAAGGAACACACCCACAAATTCCTCCAAAAAAATAACTAAAAAAATATTTGATCATTAACCCCAAATAAGATCATCACCCCTAAGACCTAATATGACCAGTCCTCATCAATTAAACCATAAAAGGGCTTACCTTCATAGTTTATCGAATTTATCGTAAACATTTTTTGATTAACATCAATGGGGGAAATCTTATTTGAATTACTCTAAGATATATGAAAAAACCATCAAAAGAATAAAAAACATCTTATACTACATTTATTTTATATAAATTTCCATGAAAATAAAATAGGCCACCCATAATGATAAACACTAGACTTTTTACAAATATGATTATAAGAGGTTTACTTTAAATAAATAAAATCATAAACCCAATCAGATCCTATTTTCTAAATCCCATAAAATGGTCTCAATATAAATGAATCTGTTAATCTAAATAAAAAATCAATGAAAACATGAAAAAATTATTTTTTAAAAATCCGCATTAATTTAATCAAACTTTTAAAAAATACCACCATTTTAAGACATTCTGACCCTAAAAAGTAACACCCCCAAAACTGTATCAAAATCACACATCATTTATGCATCATCCAAGGGATAAAAACTAAAAATTCTTAAAAATTATTTTTTAAATCCACCAACTTCCATTAAGAAAAATTATGCATCTCAACATTTAATAATATATATTTTATTAAAAATTACTTGAAAATTAAAATAATTAAAAAGTAGTTCTAAATTTAATTTTTATAATTGAACCCTTCAAATATTATGATTCAAAATAGGGAAAAATAATTTAAAAATAAATCATTAATTGGTTTTATAACCAAACACTTTCTATATTCCATGGTAAAATCACCCACTTCCAATGAAATATTTCATGAAATACATATTTTAAACATGAAAAAAGGTTCACTAGAGTCACATAATTAAAATGACACCAAAATTACAAAAAATATTTTATCCAAAAACATTAGAATATTCCAAGACCCACATTGATGAATTTCCATGGAAAGATAATCACATAGAAATATTTGTGAATTAAGTGGTTTAAATAATAATAATAAAATAGATTCATATCTATTGTTTTTTTTCATATTGTTCTATGGTTATTTAGATACTCATATAAAAATCCATAAAATATTTCCAAAATTTTGCAGTTATTCACTATAAATTTTGTGAGCCATGTAATCCAACCTCATTCATTTGACTAGTTTATATTTTCCCAAAAAACATAGAGAACCCATAAGGGATGTCTTACAATTCAAATGAGGATCAGAATACAAAAATATTAAATGAAAATTCGATAAATATAATCAAAACAAAAAAAAACCTAACTTCTTATTGAAATAAAAGGCCCATGATAATAAGGATCAATCCAAACACTCTACACACATACCGCTTTCATCTTGACATCCCTATATCTATAATACTGGTGTGACACCCCAAACCCACAACCCAAGATCCGGTTCCATAATCACATACATTACATACTCACTTTGAGATCATATGTAAAATCCATTATGTAACCATTCTTAATTAACAAAAATATATGGATGATTTTATCTCTTTTATTTGAAGAAGTTTTTAGTTAATTGTTTTTATAAAATGATAAAAAAAATTACTAAAAAATTCAATGTTATTTGTATCCAGTAGATAATTTTTTTCATAATATATGAAACTACTTAATACATAATGAATAATTAAAATGTCACATATATTATTTAACTCATGCTATCCTTCTTATAATTCCATGTTTACTTCATTTCGTCATAAATTTGAGAAATAGAATAATAAAAAGTGGTGATCTCAAGTTCACAGTAAAGGAAAAAAATTAGTTGTTGAAATCACGACATAAATAAGGAATAAATATTGTGCTTAGAATAAGTAAAAACACGAAACTATAATATTCTTGAAACTGATGGCATGAAATATTAATAAAAATAAATGAAAACATGGATATCAATAATTATATTCTCATACTAATAGAAATAATTATTTTCAGCATTAATAACATGGTGTTATGGACTATTGTAATGAAATTTACTTTTAGTCTAGACAATAGTCAATATAAAATTCTAAGTTGGGATGGCATACACCAAATACCCAAATATGGATGTCTCATGAGACACATATATGAATCGTTGGGATATATAAATTCATCCTCCCAATCACATGATTAATTTAAATAAATTCACCGTAAGATTCAACGTGACTATTTGTGCCATTATCTAATTAACCACTTAGTGAATTAAAGCATAGATACCATAAAATAAAGAATATATTATTTTAATACAAGATCAATATGTGTGAGTGGTAAATAATCCTCCAGAATAAAAATAATATCCCAAATGTTAGTAAAAGTATTAATTTGATGCTAAAACATCATGAGAAAGAAGGTGGATGGTCGATCAATATATAGTCTACCTACCAATAAGGATCCATATTGGAATAAAAATATACTTTAGACTAATAATTTTTTCCATCATAATATAATAACATTGATTCTATGTGAAAATTATCCAACATGAAATATATAAAAAGTGATGTTCATGAATTATATGGAAAAAAGTATACAAATAAGTCAATAATAGAATAACATGACCCCAAACAATCCATTTAAATAAGGTGGATGGTTACAAAAGAATATAATCCAAGAAGTGAGAAATATTCTATAAAGGGTTTATGGGGTAAGAATAAATATCCAAATAAACAATTGGAGAATACAACAAAATACACTAAATGGGAAAAACCGAAAAATAATATATGAAGTATGTTCAAGAGAATGACTATAACTCATTGAATAAGAATTTTGTTACCAAAACTCCATAATATTTGAAAAATAAATAAATCTATATCTAATTGAATGAGGGAATATGATTTAAAAATTAAATCCCATGAAATAAAAGAAGTGTGATAGAAATAAGTCCATAGGAAATGAATAGATAATTCATGTAGAAAACAGTCTTCAAAATGTATTATGTCTCAAATATTTATTATTAAAACTAATAATACCCTTCAAAATTTACAAATGATCAAATAATAACCCATTAAAAGAGTGATATTTTAATTGATCATAAAATAACATAATTAAAGACAATTCATAATATAAAATCTAAAATAGGTTGTATATACACCACCGAAATGAAATTCGGTGTATAGTAAAAATAAAATAAAATGAATGAGGATTGAATGGAAAGACAAAACCAAATCATTCTATGAAAATACATGATTCATGAAAATATTAAAACCAATAATTAATTAATCTAACAATATTTTTCAGTTCTAAAAATGTTTTCTCTATGTTTTATTATGTAAATGTTTTTTTCGAAAAGTATTATTTTATATCATGAAAACCCAATTTGATTTTAGATTGGTTTTGTGAAACTCTCGGAAACACTTATATAATTATAATATAATAAAAGTATTATATTTTTTTAATCAAAAAACAATGTTTTCTGACTAAAAATAAACATTTATGAAAAAATATATAAGTTTATAATATAATAACACTAATATACTAAATTCAAAACTGTTATACATCGTTTAGAAATAAAATAAAAATATTTAAAAATTTATATTTAAAATAATTTCTAAAAATATAATGAATATCCATTTTAATTGGATTATGATATTTTCGAAAATGATCAGTTATTATTTTCAATCTATATCATTTAACAACTAAACCGGTGCTAACCAATTATAAATATCTAACATAATTTATCAACATTAATAATACATTTTTTAAATAGAAATTCACATCGCAGAAAAATGATTTATTTTAAAAACTAATTTTATAAATAATAAATGATATTAATTGTCATTTTATGTAAATTAATTGGATTTAATTTATTTTAAAATATGTGTTTATATTCATTATACATATATTTCATGAATTAGTTACTCCTATTAATTTTCAATGAATCAATAGATCGGTTTTTTATAATAATTAAACATTTATATTTTATGTAATTATATAATAATTTTTTCTATGTTTTCTTTGGGTGCATTAAATGATATTGAAAAAATTTAGATCACAAAAATTAAGTCATATTTTAAAATATTTTTGTGTTCAATTCTCCCCAAATTAAACAAATTACATCCTAAAAAATTTTAATTGTCACTTACTAAAAGAATTATTCTAGTGTATCTTAGAGATAGATATAACTAAATATATATTATTGAATGAGTTGTTGACTTAAATATCTAATGAGTGACTATGAAATAAAATTATTTATCCACATTTTTTACCAAAATATTATTTCTATATTTCCTCCTTTTTTCACATAAAAATATCCATATTTGTTAAATACATTTTCATAGGTGTTATTACTACATTTTTCGCATGAATGATACTTAATCTTAATTTCTTTATTACCACAACCACATAAATTTTAGTGAGATTAAAACCTTCTATTATTTTGTGAGTTTTTGTATATTAATTTACTTACTTTGTTAATCAATATTTTTTTTAACTAGTTTTTTATAATCACAGATTTCTCACTCCAACCCTTCTCCCATTAGGTTGTTCATTAGGGCAGTTTATACATTTTCAATGATATACATTGTTAAAATGGTTTGTTTAGGATTTATCATTTAATAATAATAAAATGTTTAACATGAATAATGATAATTATAAGATAATTATCTTAAATAACCATCATGAAATTAAACAACAATATTTACATGTTTATAACACTATCATTGTAGCCTATAGTTCTTATAACTCTACTTGTATCATAATCATTTAATACTATATAACCCTTGGGTTGACATATTTCATTATTGGTTCAAACTTGGTTACGTTGATTTGGGTTCCCTCATATTTATTTTTAAAATCCTTAATACATATTCCCAAAATCACAGAAATTTTCTTACAATATTCTAAATAAAAAACCATTTACATATATGTTATTAAAATGAAATATATAATTGAAAAAACAACATTAATCATTCATAAAATCATATGAAAATGTATTTATATACCCTATCCATAAACCCCCCACAATTACACATTTCCAAAATCCAATTTAATATATAAGATATTAACCACCAAAAAGATTATATATTCCTCAAAAAATTGAAATTGTCATTAAAAATCAAATGGTATTAACCACAAGTTCATAACATCTAACACTAATCAATATATATCATAATTAAAAATATGTGATGAAATTTTGAAAAAAAATATCTTGTGTCAATAATCACTACTATGGTTACCAATTACTATCTAACATAACCCTTCAAAATAAAATCTTCTTTCAGCATCATGTGTACCATAAAATAGATAGTTAACCATACCATAATCACATGTTCTATAAAAGTTATCCCCCAAAAAATAACCTTGTAATAAAACTACTTATTAAGGTTAATATTATGATTTATATATATGTTAATATACTTTTAAAGTATATATTATTAAGAAAAAATATTATATGTCCCATATAATCCTCAGAAGTTTTACAAAATTAAAAATTTTGTATGCTAAATATCATTTGATTATGGGAATTAATAATATTTTATATATTATTTTATATTTATTCTAGAACCAAAGGAATGACTTGGAAACTCACATTTTCCATCATATTTAGAAAATATTAAAAATCATGACCATTTAAGTATACTTCGTTTATTTTAATTATTAGACATATAAGTATCATTGCACATATATTTCTCAAATTTATTTTTACGATCAATTTTCAACCAAATGATAAAACCAAAATGGTTATGATAATATCCAAATTACGAATATAAATAAATCGATTTTAAATTATATTCTCTTATAAAATCTCTTTTAGTAGATGATGCATTAAGATTATCCTATGATTGCATTTGTAAAATCTGTGGGTATTCATGGCCATTTTTCTATTAGGTCCTCAGCCTTACTAGTTTACATTGTTATCAAATCCATTATTATATTTTAAAAATTGAATCATATCCTTTAATAGTATCAAGATAGTTTCAAAGTCCCAGGACCACTCTTAATTCTTTATAATAATGATTATGTCAATTTTGAACAAACATTTTTTTGTTGATTATCAGTAAGATCATCTATATTGCAACTAGAACCACATTATACAGTCCGAAGAAGGATATAATTTTAAGTATAAGGACCCAGTGAAGACATTTCTATAACTTTAGGATGCCATCATGTACATTTAATTATTCCTAGTATTTTGACAAAATCCCACTTATAATAATATCCATATAAAATGCAGATTAATACATTATCATTAAATCATATATAATGAAAATGGAAATCTGTTCCATTGAAATTTTGATCAAAAATAACTTATCTAACTATAAAATATCATTAGAAAACATCCTAATATCTAATTTTATCCAAAACATTCCTTTGATTCCAACTGTGATGCCCTATACCCAAAATCTTATATTTGTCGGAATAAACATGTACTTAAAATACTTATTTTGATTCTAGCGGAAAATAAATTGATAATAATATACATAATAAAATAAATAATAATTAATATTTCTTAAATTATGTCTAAAGGACCGTTTCTAGTTTTTACATTTATAAAATTTAGATAAATTAGTCACCAACAAATACCAAGTTTTTTATGTATTGAAATTTTTTTTTTCTATTATATATGATTCACTATTAACAATAAGTAGTCTTAAACATTTCCCATAAAATCTTTCACTTTTCATATCCTTATAAATATGTAATGTTCAATATTGTTCATTATAACATGGGGAAATTTAATCAAATAAATGGTTGTGATGAAACATTGAGTAATGGAAAACAGAAAACAGAGGATATAATGGAATAAAAATGGCATAAAAATTATTGAATGAATAAGTACAAAACATTTATCCATTATCAACCTTAAATTGAGAACATTCTGTATAAATGAAAATAGTTTAAAATATGGATATCAATAATACTAGTCTAAAAATGATCGAATCCACAATAAAAGATATAAAAAACCTGATGTTAGGGCCTTTTTTCAAGCCATGTACAATTCATTGAGAATGTAGTTGAGAAATATTTTCTAATCGGGAAGAGATTCACGAAATACCTGTACATTTTTTAAAAGGAGACCCATTGATGCCTGAAGGGGCTATATAATTTCAATCCCCACCTTCCACTTGATTATGTCTAATGAATTCATCATAAGAGTGCAGAATAAATTTCATACTACTTCTGATGGAATATCTTACCTAATAAAAATTTATCTATACATATAATGATGGTACAATATATCAATACATTATCGAACTACTTTAACTATAAGAAATCATTAAGAATGTGAATACATTTCACCATGAAAATAAAATAAGTAATATGATCATAACCCACCATGAGAAAGAAAGTGAATGGTAAACCAATACATAGTTAACTTGAAATGAATCATTCGTATTGGAATAAAAATATACCATATGCCCATAATTTTTACTCTGTCAATATAATAACATTACTTATAGGGGAAAATCATCCAAAGTAAACTATGTAAAATGTGAGGTGCTTTTTATTTAGATAAATGAGTATATAGATATGTGAATACCAGAATGACATAATCCACCCCTAGAAAGTAGGTGAATGGGTAAAAAATAAAATAACCCAAGAAGTAAAGAATATTAATCAAAGTGATTATAAATTATTAATGTATATCGTTATAAAATAATGTTTTAATTCCACATAATACAATCTCAAATGGAATAATTTACACATATTATATAAACTATGTTCATGAGAATTAACATAACTCAATGACTGAGAATAAACTAAAAAAAATTCTATATTACAGAGGAATCTACTAAATCAATAGAAAATTGAATAAGGGAAATTTATTTTGCTAGTAAATTCCATGAAATATAAGAAGTATAATAAAAATATATCCACAGTTAGTGAATAAACAATTATATTAAATCATTGTGAAAAAAATATTATGTCTTAATGAATTATAATTGTATCTAAGAAAACATTTAAGAATGATGAAACTTTCCAATCAAACTATACGAAAAAACTGATTTAGAAGAGGTTTTGATCACTTATGGTAATTTTTTTAATAATTATTTAGATTTTTAAGAATTTTTTCACAAAAAAAATCAAAATTAGTTTTTTGGTGGCTTTTTAATAAACCTCTTCAAAATAACATCATTTTTTAAAAAATTCCTTTAAATTAATGGGAATAAATAAAATAAAATTAAATATTTAATTAGGATTTTTTGGTTTTGTATTAACTATCCATTTAATTTATTATTTATAATTAATTTAATTATATTATTTTAATTAGTAAATATTTATATTCTATTAGTTAATAATAGTTTGAAACTTAAAAAAAATATTCGAGAAGCGGAAAATTAGTCTTCGACATCAAATGACCATAACATTAGATCTGTGAGACCATTTGGGAATCACATCATGTAAAATAGAATATTATGAAATGAAATAAAATCATTTTATATATAAATTTTGTAATAAGTAAAATAAATAAATTTATTATAGTCTCAAAAAAGGTAGGAAATTAAACATGTTGTTTAAACGACCATAACTTTTTATCCGGGTGACTGTTTGGACTCCACCAGACATAAAATTGATTCTTGGGATGATATCAACACTATGTTTATCAAAAGAACCCATATCATTTTTTTGTGTAGTCAAAATATGCTATAAAGAACTATTAAACTGGGTTTTCACTAAGGGTATCCCAATTTTAAAACATTTGATGGAATTTCAGGCTCACTTAAGGGGGGACTATAATCACTTTTTTTGTTGGGACTAAATTTATTCCCAGGGATTATATTCAAGTTGATATTATGGGTTTGATGTTATATAATTTTCTAAAATTTAGTTTTGTTTAGAATTAAATATATCTATATTTTTCTATATTTAACTATAATAAATCACTAGTATAAATACATATTTACATATAAATGTATTTTAAAATATATAAAGCATAAGGAAATATTTTTTTTTCATTTCATGAAAATAAATAATTGTAGATTTTATTTTCCTTATAAAAAGGCATTAATTTTTATAATATATAACTATACAAGTAATATATATTTATAAACATTTGTGTGTCAATAAAAAAATCTATATTTATGTGTATATTTTAATATATGTTATTAAACACATATATATTTAAATAATTGTGATTTAATCATGTTATAAAAATATTGTGGGTATATATCAAATATAAATTTATTTTTTATATAAATATATCATTATCATTAAATACAATATATAATTGAATTTATAGTAAAACTAGATGAATATATATATATATATATAATGATAATATATACATATCCATGAGTATTAATAATCTAAAATATATTTATATTCAAATATTGGAATGTAATTGTTAATATATTATATATTTAAATAATTATTTGTATTTATATACATATCATACACATTCGATGAGATTTCATCTTTATTTAGGAGTGTATATATGTATTTTTTATATCGTTTTTGATTTTTTTGACACTAATTATATTCCAATTGATTTGATGGTGTGTAATTATTGTGATTTACCTTTTTTTAATTTGTTATAAAATATATAGATATGTTTATATGAATTCAAGAAAATTGGTGTATATTAATACACATTTGTAAATATATGTAAATGATTATAAATATATAAAAATATTTAGAGTTATATATTTTAATATCATATATGTGTAAATATATATATATATATACATATATTTTTATTTACTTGTCATTATATGTATATATAATTGTATATCTGAGCGTGTATATATATATTTGTGTAACATAAATTTGTATTTCTATATATTTATGTAAATTTTGTTTTATGTATATTTATTTTAAGATATTTTATCCATTTATTATTTATTTATTATATATATGTTATTTATTATTAATTAATTAATTAATATAAATTATTTATAAATTATATAGTAATTATGTTTAATTATTTATTAATATTTTTAAATTATTTATTTATTAATTATTATCTAATTTTTAATTTTTAATTTAGAATTTGTAATTAATTATTAAATTATTATTTATTATTTTAATATTAATTCATTATTGAATATTTATTTAATGGTTTTTTATGTAATAAAATTACTATTAAATAACTATATAAATTTTATTTCTTACTTATTATTTATTCATTTGTTATTTATTTATTATTTATTATATATGAATTATTAACTTATTATTAATTTATTTTTAATTAATTAATTAATATTTATTAATTTATTCATTATTTATTATATAATTATTAATTAATTATTTATTACATATTAATTGTTTACTAATTTAATAATAATTACTTATTTGTTAATTATTATTGGTTTATTTATTATTATTTAACTACATATTAATTAATTAATGGTATTTATTTATTATTAATTTATTTTTCCTTTATTTTTTTATTTGTTTATTTATTTAATTATTAATTAATTAACTAGGAATAATTAATTATTTACATGTTTTGTATAATTTTTTAATTAATTAATTATTAACTAGTAATTATTAATTATTAATTATTAATTGTCAATTATTTATTTATTATTTATTATTGATTAATTATTAATTATTAATTATTAAATATTAATAACTACTAACTATTAATTATTTAATTATTTACTAATTATTTAATTATTAATTATTTGTTTGTAATTTTTTATTTATAAATTTTTATTTATAAAAAATTTGTTCTGTTCAATAAAAAGAATTTTTAATCAGAATGTGAATCAGTTGATGACATCTTTGATTATGGAGATGGTCATCATTTTGCTCATTTGTAGTTATCTGTTTTGGATGAATGCTTGTCTATTGTTGGACCTCATCATTTTTTATTTCCATGTTTATATCTTTTACTCTTCAATAAATTTTGGAAGCAGTAGCTTTTCATGGTTGTTGGACCTTGTTTATTGTATTAATAATCTCATAATAATAATAATAAATAAATAATAGTAAGAAAAAAATAAATTAATAAATAATAAATAATAAATAATAAATAATAATAATAATTAATAAATTTATTATAAAAATTACAAAATTAATTTAAATTTAATATAAATTTGAATAAATAAAAAAACCAACCCTTAATGATTTAGTGGCAGTTTAAAGCAGTTGTAAAAACCCTTCGCTTAATCATTATTCGATGATTTTGAAAAATCGTCACTAAATAAATACTGACACACAATTTTGTCGTGGTTTTCTAAAACTACTGTAGTTTGATTTATCATTTGTTTAAACCGCCGATAAATGAAAAAACTACCAATAAATGCCTATTTTGAAGTTGGGTAGATAAAATTTTAATGAGCGGAATCTGAGATGGAAAACACTTACCTTGTATTCACACAAAGTTGATGATTCTCTATCCTTCTATATAATGAACATAACTATCCTTATAACATATCTCAAAACAAAAATATAAATTTAATAATGTTTTATTGTTATTTATTTACCATATATGGAAGATATGTTTTCTAATTATAGTTTATTTTCATTATTATATTTTATAACACAAGGTACTTAATTTCGTAAAATCTTCATTATGATGAGATTGATTCCCACCAAGTGGCTTGATGTTTGTAATTTATATTTTATTTAGGGAACTATAATATATATTCTTGAATGGTTTATAATTTTTTAATTCCATTCCATTTTTGTTTTAATTATGATAAAAATTAAGATGAAGTCAATTAAAATAGTTACTCGATACTTTTTAATGAATGATGATCATATATTAATAACATGTTTAAATATTAATATTAGCATTTATAATATTAAAAAAAATATTCAATAAATGATTATTATATAATATTACTAGTATATTAAAATCCTAAATAATTCATTATATACACATTACCACACTATTTATGTAGGATAGAAAACTAACCAAAAATATCACATTATAATGTTTGAATAAATAACAACCCATTACTAAATAGTTTTAATAAATTTTTTAATGAAACATAAACATTTCAATTGTATCATATATGTCCGATGATGTCATTCTTTGAACCATACAAGTCAGGTGGTGTTGTAAAATTAAATTCATTGCTTGTGTAGAGGTACTCCATAGATACAGAAATTTAACAATTCAATTTCCCAAAAAAGGATGAAATAAAGGGATATGATAATTTATAATATAAAAATCATGATAATATTATATACGACATATTTATTCAGCAATACCTTCCTTTTGACCAAATATAAGAGGTGTTCATGAGAAACAAAATGCTTTATTTTATAGTTATGATAGTCTACATGAACACCTAAATGATGATTTCAATTGATCTTAATGGATTACAATGGTTTGTAGATTATGATTATAGTGTTTTTTGGAGACTATTGTAAGAGGGTGGATTTAACTTTTAAAAAGTAATGTGGAATAAAAGGTATATTTCTAAATTTAAGTGAAAAAATGATTGAACCAATTTTTTGAATGTATGCAAGTCAATATTAACCGATTCAATGGGAAAACCTAAATTTAGGACAAAAACAACTGATAAATAGTTTGGATGGTGCTCAATGATAGCCAATATGACTCAAACCCTATACTTATGAGGTATATTGTATAAATATATCAATGATGATCAAGAAACACATCCATCAAAAAAATTCTTATGAGTTCCCACTTGAGTTTCTATAATATACAAGTAACTCATCCCACACTTATGTGAAGTGTGAACCATTAGAAAATGGAGGTGGAGATGTAAGAGTTTATATTTAAGAGAAACCATTACAAGAAAATGGAAACTCATTTTTATGAATGAAGTATAATAGATAATCACATATTTTATAGTATGCTTTAGATCTTTTAGGAAATTGAAACTATAGAGGGTATGTGTGAAAATTAGGGATTTTAGAGCTTCAACATTAATTTTATTATCGGGAACCCATCGATGGGAGAAATGATCCCAATGGGAATATTCAAGGAGTCAAGGTAGTTCCTTTATATCCTCCAAAAGTACCATGATACTTTAGAAACATTTTTATGGAATTGAAGTCAAAAAAGAACACAATTGTGGTCATTCTGACAATAATTAATGCCCCATTTTTGGAGTCTACTCGAATCCATCAAATACTCAATAGTCTATAATGGGTAGCCAGTGGGATTCATGGATTCAGGAGTTGATGATGATTTTCCATCGAATAGATTCTGCAGGATAAAAGATGGATAATGGGTTTTGGATAAAGAGATTCTTCACTGGATGAGACATCACATATCTAGTGCCACTACAATTGGTAGAATAGGGTCCGGTTGCATGTCTGGAATGCTACCATCATGGTATATACATGCTGGTTCCCTGCATCGGCAAGATGGTGCTATCTGTATGGGTCTATGCTCGAGTGTGGCTATCTCCAATTTCTTATAATTTATTCTTTGTACCATCAAGGATTTTTCCCTTGACTTTAAAGACATTAATATATATGTTAGAGCCTTTAAGAAGGAAGAAAAAGTACTTGATGATGATAATAATTCCAAAAAATTGAATTCAATAAAACATGTGTAGTTCACATGAATAATAAAGTTAGAATCATAGGTGAGTGTTAATGACCAATAAATACACCATGATAGATAGAGAGAGTTATGCTAACAATTCATTTTTTTGATAAAGAACACTTAACTAAAAACTAAAAAAAATGTATAAATGAAGAACAAATGATATTCATGATTTCATATGATATTCTAGATATTAGATATTAGGATATTTAATAATATTATTTGATATTCCAAAATATTTTAAAGGACATTCTGTAATATCAATAATTTAATAAATAAAACATGAAATTAATAACAACAATGATAATATAAAATCTACACCTTTGTAAAAATTTATGTTGTGGAGAATAATATAAAGAATATAGAAATTTAAAAACATATCCCCCTTTGTGAAAGTAATGTTAGTTGATTTATTCGTCGTATATTTTATTACATTTCACATACTATATGTCTATAAAATAGAGAATAATGGCTCAATGATAAAAAATAAAATATAATGGTCAATATTATTAAATATTTTCGAGGAAATAATCAAGAAAAATATAATAAAAATAAAAATTAATTTTTTAAAATAAGAAGTATTTTAAAAAAACACATATTAATTTCAAAACACCCAAAATCATGTAACCATTAGAGAAAGATATTGGAATTTAAATAATAATAGAAGATGAATTTATAATTTAATAGAGATAAAGAAAAAAATGAAAATTAAATTTTATATACTGTTACCATGAAATCACTTTTCCCCAAGGATTAACTTTTCCACCATATATTTATTTATCAAATGAAAAATCTTAAGGATATAAATACCATTTTATAGAGAAATTATTTTTTGAAAAAGTAATTATATTTTAATAAAATAAAAAAGGTTTAGTGACATAAGTATATATAATAAATTTTTAATCATCTTTTATATAGTTTATGTGAGATACAAAACTCATTTATTAAAAAAAGTATACAGATAAACACTTAATAATTTTTGAAAATTCATTGTGAAAATAAAATTGGAAAATCAAAAGAATAAAATGTAATTTTAAGAATAAAAATATTTTCAAAAGTACATATTAATTTTGAAAATATTAATTTGAAATTTTGAAAAAGAGAAAACCTTTTGAATGTTATTAATTAATATATTATGAAACCAAAATATATATCAAAAATGAAATTAAAAAATTAAAATATATTTGTATGACCCTGAAATGAAAATATTTATTAGTTAAAGGGATCATATCCAATAAAAATAACATAATAAAACAAGAAATTCATGTTTTTAAAATATTTTTTAAAAATAAGATATCTTAAAAAATTCCAAGAAGTAACTCAAGATATCTATAAATAAAATGAATAATTCCGTTGGGTATCCATTTCGATTTCAACTTTATTGAATTCAAAATGATAAAGGGATAATGGTTTAGTGTAGATATCATTGTGTTATTATTAAATTTGGAAAATATAATAGGATAAGACTTTTTTGGAAGTGTTCTCTTATTAATTGTTATTGAAGATCAATATGTTTAGTGAATGTGTGTTGGATATATTTTTTAGAGATATATATGAAACCAGTACATTCAAAAATAATATGTACACAGTCAAATGTTTTCCAAAGATGAAGTGACTATGTTATATATATACTATTTGATCACAACACCACCCAATTGCTATGTATTTGGTTTTGATTGTGAAAAGGAAACTGAATTAAAATTCTTACTACTCTTTGAGATGATGGATTTTATTAGTATTTGTAATGTAACAATAGTATATTTCTTATATATTTTGAATCCCCCAAAATAAGCATCATAAAAAGAAGAGAATTTAAAATAGGTTTATTATAAATAAAATGAATCAATATTCTTAGAACCTTTCATGTAATGATAAATCATTTTAAAATATTAATAACCATATTTTTTGGATTCAACTGAAAATGTGAATAGAGAAAAACAGTGGAAATTATATGATGTCAGGACATACTATGGTAATGATAACCACCGAGCATTCATCAATAATTATTTTTATCAAATTATTACTGGATTCATCTAATTTTAACGTACTATTCATAATCATGGGACTTCTAGTTTCTTTGGTATGAACTAATACATATTATTTTATGATTTTATTAGTGTATTTTTCATGGATTAAAAAAATTCAAATATTTCTTTTGTGATAATTTAAAAATGATGAAGAATTATTGTTCACCCATAAGACCCATCGAAAAATAATTTTTCATTAAATCTAGAAAATTCGAAATAATTAGTTTTATTCATTGGTAAAATGACTAAATCAATGTAAATTTTTATGAGTAATATATCATTTGATATAGTTTACAAAATGTACTTGAAAACATATTTCCCATATTAATCCCTATTTAATGAATATAAATTGGATGAAACTTTTACTATGTGGTTGTTCTCCAAAATTATGATTAGAAATAAAATAATTTAGAAAAACACTTATGACATTAATTTGAAGAGTTCAAAATTCATGTGAGAAGAAAATTATAATAGGATTGTTACTGGGAAACATGTGGAGAGGATTCACCATATTATATTTTAATTCTCAGTTGTAACATTTTGTAACTAAATGAGAATTGTTTCTAGTGATAATAGTACATTAATATACTTTATTTCATCAAACTAATCTTCTTCTATTTACTTAATGATCACAATGTCATTTACTAGGTGTGAAAACCTATATTATTGTGAATTTATCTTATATCAATGGTACACAATTTTCATCATTAAGGCCATCATTATGGTTTTTGTATCTATATTGTTAGATGGAGGCCTTGTGTTTATCATCATTTAACATTGATCAATCAGTATGAGTTCCCACTTTTAAATAATCAATTGAAATTTGATTGGGATAATCATTATATTTTTTGTAAACATTAAGAAGATAATTTAAAGGATAATTTTATTCTTTTGCATCATCTTCATTATAGATGTTTCATTTAAAAAATTTCACTCAAAATTATTTTTTGAGGAATATTTGGAAATGATTCTTGGAAAACAGCAAGGATAGATTCTTCAAGAGGTTTAGTACACTGTTAATAATAAGTTAATAATTCCTTGAGTTGGAGTCACCAACAAAAATAATTACATAATATATAGAATTAAAATTCCATGGTTTTATTTGATGATTAATATAAACAAATTTCGAAAATAAATGTTGAAAACCCCGATATACGAATTTTTATTAATCAAGATTTCATAAGATATTTTGTTCAAAAAATTCCATATGGGAATGAAATTAATGATAATATTTATTAATTAAGGACCTCAACCTATATATTTATTTTATGGATAAATTTAATTAAAATAGTTTAATTGTTTTCATCATTTTTTCAATTTCACATATATACTACCTCTTTTTATTAAGGTATTTGAACAGAAACAATGTATTATTATCTTTGTAAGTAATAAAATCATTTAAATCCTTATTTTTGAGTTATTCTCTATTATCACTATGAATTGAAATTATTTTAAAATCTTTTTATTTTCAACAATTTTTTTAAAACCTGATGAAGGTTTTTCATTATTCACTTTGATGAGTTATGAAATTATCCAATATGAAAATTGAATGGTTGTAAAAAACATAAGCGTAAAGGATTTTATTCCTAGATATTGAATTTAATTAGGATTCAAAATATCATAATGTATTAAATCAATATTATTGGAAGTGGAAATTATTTTTTTATATTTAATTGATGAATTTTTTGGTTTCTATATTGGAATTATTCAAAAACAATTTCATTATTGAAATTAAATTTTTATAGATATCTTAATAGTTGATAATTATTGAATATTAAAGGGGATTGAGGGTATACATTTCCATGGTGACTGGAAAAATCAATGAGTCAAACTCTTGTTTACTCAAACATATTATGATTTTCATAGTAAGATGTTTAAAATTAATTTTGTAAACCTTTTGAAATATTTTAGTAAATTAATGTTTTTATTTTCAGTAGAAAACATTAAAAATTTCATTTTGGGAATGGATATTAAAAAAGGATCACACAATTGACTAATTATTAGTAAAATATTCTTGAATACTTTTATGAAAAATCTTTTGAATTCTGAATGAGTTTGAAAAATGAGTGGGACTTTCTTTGATTACCAAACCCTTGCAATTATCAATAAATGTTACATGACCTTATTTAAGATAAAAATTAGATAGTATTTTATGTGTCAACAGAAATGTGTCTCATGAAACTATAATATTTGTAGAACAATGCTTATTGGGGTTTTCTTGGGTGAAACTATTCACATAATATTCAATAATTCAAGATTTTGGAACCCACACAAACACGCTCCCACATATATTTTCCAATAAATATTCTGAATATAGTATTTTAGCATGATTTATTTTGATAAAATTTGATTATATATTAGTTGAATATAGTCTTACATATCCTGCATTTTTCAATAAAATTCATATATTAAATTGGTCAATTATTTTCAATTATTTTCAATTTTTATTTTCAATGAAAAATTAAAAAATCTGTTACAAATTGAATTTGTATGATCTTTAATGATAAGAATAACCAAATCCAACCCAATATTTTATGGGTTTTTGAGAAACCAATTCTATTTATATTTTTTTACCTCGTTTGAATTTTACTGATGAATTTTTGAGTCTGTTAATGGAGGATGAAATATTAATAAAATAAAGTATAGTTTTTTTATTTTAATGATGAGGTCATCATTTTAATTAGAGATAAGATCCTCTGTTTTTACTAATTTTATTTTTCAATGAATTATTCATTATATTCCATTTAATTTTGTTCATATTAAAAAACAAGTTCAAAATATCCTTTTTTGAGTTGATTTTGAACATATTTAAATTCATCATAATTTATGTGACTAGAATATAGTGAAGAAGAAGAAAGAGGATATAAAGTGGGAGAAAAAGTTAAATATGAGGATATAGGATAAATGGAAATCACCTTGATGTCCTTATTTATATATCCTAGATGTAAATTTATGAATGAGTCACTTGATGTGGAAGATTATGTGTAATCTGTGGGGTTATCACATACAATACACTATGTGGCTTTCATGTCTTTTTTTACAATTTTTTCTTTGATCAAATATTATATAGATTTGGTACTCTAGTTTGATGTGAGCTTAATTTATTACATTTGTAATGTGTCCCCTCTTGTTCAACATTTTTCATAGAATTTTTGGATTTCTTGTTCATTTTTTTCTCACGGTATATTTTTTCCATATTAATGTATAGACATTTAAGGGAAATAAACTCACATTAAGATGGTTTATAATTGATAAATTAAAAGTAAATTGTTTTCCTAACATCATTAAATTTATTTTCCTCTTTCTTTTATTTTTGTTTCATTATGATTTCATATGTTATAAGGGTGATAATGAGTTCCTTGAATGACTTATATATTACATCTTATCATATTAAATGTTTGTGATTTGATGAAAATTTTCTTGGTAAAACATATGACATTTTCATTACAATTATTTATAACCATAAATATTCACTGAGATTCTTTTTAACATATCATATAGAAGTAATTTTTGTACGAATATTTAAATTGAATCATTAAATATTCATGATTTTTTGTAAATTTCTTGATAGTAAAAATCGTATAGTTTCCTTTACTTTATTTATTCAATCATGTGTAAATTCTAACAATTTCCACATATCATTTGAATCTTTTTAAGAAGAAACATGTGGGAATTAATTTTTATCAATACCACATCTCAGGGAATTGTTATATTTTTTATTCAATATAATGTTAATAAGAACTTTGGGATTAAATTTTTCCTCAATTTCTTTAGTGGGAACATACCCATGCATTACCATTTTAAAACCTAGATAAAAAAGACTACTAATAAAAGTTTACATATTATTTGTACAATATGAATAGTGGATTTGATCAAAATTAGGTGCATATTAATTTAACCCAGATACAAAAAAAGAACATGGATTTGAAATTGATTGGTACTTGAGAAAAAATTTGAAGTATATTTAGAAGAAAACAAATTTTTTGATAAAAACACAAAGCACTCCCATAGATACTAATTATTTTCTAAAGATTAGGAATATAATATGGACTAACTTTTAAAAATAAGTATATATAAAGGGTTAATTTTAGAATTAAATGATTATGAAATAATAAATTGAGAAATTGTATGCTGGATAGTTTATGAATTCAATTTGAGTTAATAATGTTAAAATCAATTTAATTTAATCATAAAAACAATCGGGCCTATGTTATGAATATATGCATGTTGATATTAAATAAAAGAATGTGGAAATGTAAAAAAAGGAAAATAAAAATTGATAAAGAGTTCATTTAAGTCTTTATTTCAGCCCCTAAATCTCCACCCCTTCACTTAAGAGGTATATTAAGTTAGTCTATTGATATGAATAGTGATCTGGAAACCAGAACCTCAAAAATGTGTCCTGTGATTGACCTAATTATCTTCACAAGGGTCCATGTTTCCCATCCCACTTTTTCTAGAGTGTGAATAATTTCATAATGGTGATATATAATTGAGAGTATTTTTTATCTAATCCCATTACAATGAGCTCATAAATATCTTTCATAGATAGAATATAATGTATAATGAGAGATTTGACATGATAGTTGAGTTCTTTTAGAGAGTATTAAATTTTAATGATATTTGGTAGAATTATGGATTCTAAGGACTCGTCATTTATTCTACTTCTAAGAGAATTTTGTTAGGATAAATTATCGCATTTTGAATCTTTATGACTCTAATGGGGTCATTCTGTAACCTCTAAATGGATTAGATGGATTCTTGTAGTATTTGGGTGAATTGATGCCATTGAAGGATGAAATTATAGTCTTTTTTTATATAATAAATTCCCCCTCACTAGTTTTTACTAGATTCAATTGGATTCCCAGTATCCTCCATTGGAAATCCAATAGGCTTCAAGAATCTCAGAGTTACTTGGGATCTTCCACCTGTTTACCACTATTAGCCAACGACGGGAAAATGAAATTTGTGTAAGGTGCTGATTCACAAGATGAGACATTGAGTTTATGATGCACCTCCACTGGGTATCTAGCTATCCACCTAGGTTTCCATATTGTTACCATCCTGGTAGAGTCTCATCGGTGCCCTGTATCAATGAGACAGTGATGCCTTCACCGGTCTAACTTCATTAGTGACCACTTCTACTTCATTATAAGAACATATTTGAATATTAAAGGGTGTTTCCAAGGACATGAAGGATAGAGATAGATATGTTTAAGCCTCTATATACTTTAATAAAAATTTAATATGGCCTAAATTCCACATCATTGAATTCAACAAAAATAATTAAATTTACCTAAATTAAAATGTTAGAAACAGAGGTGAGTGTCTATGAACATGAAAAATAGAATGACATAGATATATATTACATTTATATTCAATATAATAATATTTAAGTATATTTAGGATAATAATATAATTATTGTAGTGTGGTTATAAAAATTTTAAATGAAGGCGATCAAGAAAAAAGAATTGTTATTTATTATACTCACATGTTGTACTGAATTTTCCATGGAAGCCTCCTTGGAAATGATGGACTTATGAATGTTAATGTTGACAAAAAGTTTTTTATCATTTAATTAGGCTCTAGGATGAGTAAAATAGAAAATTATCATGGAGTTATTCAAAAAATAGGTCAGACCTGTGGTGGTGAAGGTGTTATTCTTTTATAAGTCAGGATAAGGGTAATTTTGAGAGTGAACATTACATTTTCTATAATGTGAGGTTACTATTAATGTGTCAATGTCCAAAAAATGGGAAAAGATGTGAGGATAGGTAGTGTGGGTATAAAATCACCTCATACACTCTTTTTTGAGAAAAAATTGAATGTGGTAGGGCATTTATTATTTTCTTTTAACTTAATCCTAATTTAATTTTACCTTGGCCTATAATTTATAACCATAATAATTATTATTATTAAAAAATAAACAATGAACCCATTATATAATTTGAGACTTATTATTTTAAAAATTTAAAATCATTTTATCAAATAATATTTCTATAGGTCTGAGATGTTAATTTCAAGATTTAAAGAGATAACATTTAAGAATAGTTTTAATAAATACTATGTTTTTATGTATAAATTTTACATTTATGATGTAGTTATTAAATTTATCAGTTAAAATGATAAATTAAGTTATTTAAAATTTAAATAAAATGTATGAAGCACTGAGGTATGTGCAAAACCGAATCTCAACATGATTATTCTTGATTCAAATAAAATATTACAAACAATTTTTTATTAAATTAATAATTTAATATGTTGGAAAAATGTTTTCCATTGGTTTTACCTAGATGAATATTATAACAAAATGAATATTTTTTCTATTAAATAAAAATTTTATTACTTAAAAAAATTTATAATCTGTTAGACTACTCTTGGGAAATTATAAATCATAAAAATTATAATTTTCGCAAAAAGTATTTTTCGATTAAAGATCTATATTTTTGAAAAAGCTAAAAATTTACCCTTAATATAATTTTTTTATAAATTAAAAAATTATTTCAATCTCTTAAAATTGAAATTCTAAAATTGACAAATTTATTTGTTATATAAAATCATAATATATAATGAAAACTCATTTTTGTTCAGAAATGAAATTTTATAATATTAACTAAAATTAATATTATTTTAGGACATTTACTAACTATAGTAATGTTAACAAAATTTTAATATAAACCATAATTTACGATCATTTATCATACCTTTATTGAAATAAAAATTCATATCACATAATAAGAAAATTTTAAAAAATACATTTCTAACCAATAAATGATCTTATTAGCCATTTTTGTAAACTAGTTGAATTTCATTTGTATGTAAAAAATTATCAATTTTAATGAAAAAATATTTCATAATGTTTTGAGTAATATTCATTACCTCTAATTGAAAATTTTGGTTTTAATGGTTTTACATAAACATTTATATTTTTTCTAAATATATCACAATTTTATTTAAGGTCAGTCTTACTTGGAGTTAAATCTATCATACCCATTTGTATTATTTAGAGGAGGCCATATATTAAAATATTATATTGATACAACTAGACTTAATAAATAATTAGTAAGTGCTTCTAGAACATAGTCCCCTATTGAGAACATAGGATTTAATTATACTTGTAATGAACTGACAAACGCTTACTTGTCACATTACACATCCTAGCTCGCTACATAACCCAAGAGAATTTTGGATCCTAATGGGATAAAAATGACACATGGTATTTAGGAACAAACAATTGGGAATGGTTTCACAATTGTATTGTTATATTAATTAATGATAAAAACTATTTAGAATTCGTCATGGCTATTTTGTATATTTTAAATGCATGCATAAAAAAGAGATAATAAATAGTACAATATACCAAATATGGAATAGATACAAATAATAATCCTCATGAGACATAATTTATAAAAACGATTAGTCCCATATTATAATAAAAATAATAATAATAAAATTTAAAAAATTAATAATAATGATCATAATATAGAACCAAATAAATCACAAAAAATAATCTAAATTTCAAAATATACATCGCTAGAGGGTAGATATTATCATCACCTAACTAATAAAACTGAACCCTACCCAACACTTTAATCTCTCACTACAATTTATGATCAACTACTATAAATAATTTCAATAATTTGACCATGATTATCGTCCAACTGAATAGAGGAACTCATAAATAGAAAACAAAATAAGGAATCTTCATACACATACATACCATAGTGTTAATATAGTGTTCCAGGTAAATGTTCCCTATCGGGTATCACAATGGAATTTGTGGAAATAAATTCCTAAAGTAACTTATTAATTATAATATTAAGATAATATATAAAAAATTATTTCTATTTTTATTATTAAGGAATTAAAAAAATTAACAATATAATCTATCATTTTACTTTTCAAAAACACATAGAAAAACCTACTAATGATAACACATATCTATTTAAAACCCCTTAATTTTAAACATAATTAATTAATAATTTTTTACATTTAAATTGAAGAAACATAGATTAACCATGTTTTATTTTTTGTTATTGAATGGATTATTTAGAGTCCATGAAGTTATAAGACATGTGATTCCAATACCTAATGTTCCCAAAATAAATGATTGACATATATGAAATATATTAAACAAAACATGGTCATATTTTTAATGAAAAACATGAACAAAATCTATCGTGTTTCCAAATCTGAAATATAAGGTAATAGTTGAGTCACAACATATGATTTATTAAAAGAACAACATAACCATTAACTATGCAGGTCATTTGTGGAAGAGTCATAATGTCCGTAAAATAAATAAAATAGTTACATAAATATATTTTAATAGTCCATTGACATTAAAACTAAATTTTTATATTAGAATATGATATAATGAATTTATTGGGTTATCCAAAAAACCATGGAGCAATTGAAGATCCCCTAAAGAGAGCATTGAAGGATATCTCTTTGATGAACATCCATTGGATCATCGATCAATGATCTTTTTGAATCATAATAAAATTATTTCAACAATTAATATGACACTACATCATTATTCATCAACGATCAATCCTAATTAATAGAGGATTTTATTATGATTTGGGGTTCCTTACACATTTTTTGTTTCTATGGAGAACATGGATCAATCAACAAGTAGACTGATCCTTTGATCACACATATTGTAGGGTGGGATAGGTTAGTTAGGATTTGGATAATTTCATTAGGATTTAATTATTTGCTATTTATTCATCATTTTAACATCATCAGATCATTGTTGATGAAATAGTCTACTAAGGACCATTCCTCACGATTGTGCATGTCCTTTTCTCCCCAGATTTTTCATTCATCATGGTCTTTTCTCGCTAGCCTATGGTTTGACATATCCCAATGAATTGATCATTACACACTTATTTTTTGGTGCACTAATATGTTATAATAGATCTATGATGAGAATGAAACAAAAGTGGGGAGATGATTTAAGCATCGATGGATTGGATTTTTTTCGTACAAGATTTCATGTTCTTCATAACACAATAAAGAATGTTCTTCAATGGTGATCTCTGAATGAATTTTATGGCCAGAAACTATTGTTCATCGAGGGAGAGGATCGAATAATATGGTTCCATGAATTTACCAGTGAGTTGGTTTCCAGATCTAATGTTAGAGGCATGGAAAAAAATTTGGATTTTAGATATGAAATTTTGAAAAGTTTTATGATCAATGGAATTTATCCCAGAGGGACACATCTTGTGGGATCCTCCTAGAGGTGACATGGGTTATGGAAAAAATATATGTATGAAACTAGGGGTGACCCTTTAACATGTTGTGTGAAACCTTTTAACGAACTTGTAGTATACCTTAGAGGGTAAAGAAAAATGGTTTGGGGTACACAGGATGGATCACTCCATGTACTCCCCTACAAGGACAAGGGCTGTAATAAAGTACACATTCTTATCCATATAATAGTACAGGGGAAAAGTAAACCATAAGACCATCAAATTTTTTTATCTTTTACATACATGGTAATGAAACATAAGTCATTTAAAGTGGTATGACCTAGGGTTGAGGGACATGGTGTGTTACCCTTCTATGTGTCGCGTACTTTCTAAAATATGGTTTAGATCCCTTTTCCACCAAATCGTGGAAAATTTTCATTAGTGTTAATGCCCCATATTATCTATATAATGTTTAGTTTGGAATTGGATCCTACTCATAGGTTAATGATCTATTTAGCAAGACATGATGGATATTGTTATGGGAATCTTTCTATGGGGCCTAGAGTGAGATCCACTATACATATTCATTCCCAAGGTGGAGTTCTTCGTATCTTCGTGAACAAAACTACACGGGTGCTGATACTCTACATAGTTGTTTAGTCAAAAATTAGTTCTTGGTTGAATCCATGGGCTAGGGTGTGATTATTATCAAGGTGTCATATTTCATTAGGTATTCAATTAGTACTACAAATAGAGTGACCCAATGAGAACCACCTCATAGACAAATATCATCATTGCTATTAGACTTAGGAGTGTGTTCTTCTAGATGGGTTCTTTTTGGAAACAGTTGAAGAGATCATAGGATGTCATTATGGTTGTGACACACTCTTATATAGTGCATCTGTGTTGAGTATATAATGATATTCTTGTTATATTTTATGATTACATATAACTTTGTAGAGTACGGTTTGTGGTTTCAGGGTGTACTGCTGATTATTTTTATACTATCCCACGAACAGTCTTTACATACATGTGTCACATATTGTGAATATGATATAAATTTTGGAAGATTAATTAATTTACTAAGACCAAATGGTGTGTAGTGTGATCAGATAGATAGAGGTGTGTTCTTTTATTATTTTGACAGTAGTCCCAATTTTACTTTATATTTGGATATGCTTTCAGACTCTTTGTGGAGGGATTTCATTTGTCCCTATTTACTTTCCATTACATCCTATCATTACCTAGTTGTGGGATTTAGATATATGTATGCATGGGTGTTCTATTTTCTTGCACATTCCATCATTATATGGGATTGTAGATTTGTTCATGTGTATAGGTGCATAGGTTAAGGCCTCCCATGTTAGTGATATGCTTGCTCTGCGCTAGTCTACAGCCCCTAGCCTATTTGAGATAGTGTCGGGGGCCATAGAATGGCCCCTAGTGGGACATGTCATAAGAATGTGGTATCGTAGTATTCATTTACACCATTGGACATTAGTCTGTTAGATTGGTTTGGGACAATGTTTTTAGTGTTTCGAGTTTGGATTTCATGGCAGAGACCCTAGTGTTGGAGTAGAAGTCGATGTATCCATATAGAAGGACTCTAATCACCTCTTTTTCAAATGTGTACATGAGAGAAATGGTTATAGAGAAAAATGATTCCCTAATAATATAGTATTTGGTAGTGTATCCCATGAACTTCTTGAGTCATCTCCCCAGATATACTCATTGATTGCGGAACATCTTGTTTACTTTTAGGAAAAATGAGTGACATATTATAGTTCGGGTTAAGCTAGAGGATCAAGCGGTTGATGACCTAAATCATGAGGAATTGATATATAGACTATTTGTATATATAATACCTCCAGGGCTGCACTAGTAATGCCAACACCTATTGAGTAGTTCATGGTACCAACAATACTAGCAGATTAATGGTTTAGGATTGTTGAAATTCTTCAGTTTCAATAACAATGACCCCTCATGATGCAAGTCATGCCCAACCCATAGGCATTTTAGTACCATATTCAAGTGGTGACTAGAGTTTTCCATATGGAAATCAAGATTGGGTCTTGTTTGAAAGGATTCTTTATAGCTGAATTGGATGATTGTGGGGGCTGGTGACCCAATCTTATGATTATGTGAATCTTTCGTGGTCAGAGTTTGAGCATCATGTTATATAAGACTTCTCCACAACTATGCCAGAAGATGTATATATCTCAGATATTCTAAATCTCAATAATGGTTGCATGACAGTAGATGAGAATTCATGAAGGATTTATAACCTCTATAGGTACTCAATGTATATGGTTCTTGTGATGTTCTTCATGTCTCAGACCATAGAGTGAGTACTATATTGGGACATCTAAGCTAGTATCATCCATCTATGCATTACAACATATGATGGATTGAAAGTGTGGTCTTTGGTGGCTTATTGTTACTTAGATTAGTAGATACAACCATTGGTAGTCGATAGTGGGAAAGTAGGAGGATGGACATCAACAATAAGGAGAGGACGTCAGTCTCAAGGTCATAGACATGCGAGATGTCTTATTAGGAGGTTCTAGGAAAGTGGGTCTACTATTTAAGGATCTCATGATGGGTTTGGTCGTCCCAGGGAGTAGTAGTGATTCTTAAGTTATTGATGTGTACATCTTACATGAGAGAGTCCAGTCCAATATACACCATATAGAGAGTCTATGGATAGATCTCCAAGGCAGGTACAATGGAAGGAACATATATGTTTGTCAGGTGATAGTTGTGGAAGAGGATATGGGGGAGTATTTTGTGGTGAGAAATGTATTAACTTGTTACCAAGACCACTCCTAGTTAGTCTATGCAAGGATCATGGAGTTGGATGTTAGGGGATGGGATGGATAAAGGCTGATGAAGATTTTGACCTAGAGGCTTTATGAATGATTTGAGGTATAATATGTGACTTTTATACATTAGATATAATAATAATAGACACATGTTCATGTAATTCAATTAATTCCACATATCTAATTTGATACATATAGATTCAATTTGATCCAATGGCCCAACCATTAGACATAGAGAATCCTACTAGGGACTACTCAGTGATCAAACCCTTGTGCCGACAGTGTGAAATGACTATGGTATGTGAGTGTTTCTATTGGGATCTGTTTTGTAACAGTAATAGGGCCTTACAGCCTTATAATAGGAATAGATTTTTTATCCATTATTCCTGCCTAAATGGATAGTTTTAGTAAAATTCTATTGTGTTTCCACACCAATGAGACTATGATATCCTTTTCTAGTGAAAATGAATCCTAGGTAGAATTTGATATACTCATATAGATGACTGTACATTTGATTACTCATAAATTATATATCATGACCCTTGGAGTAGTGGATGTTATGAATTTACAGTTTCCTTTAGTTGTAGAGAAGTTGAAGGATGTCACCCCTCAGGATGTTCCAGTCTTACCTCTTATCCAATCGATATAATTATTCATTGATCAACACCCTGGGATTGTAGAAATACTAATTCCATCATATCATAATGATCCCACATATATTCTATATTTGAGGGTGCATTTGGGGGATAGGTAGAGGAAGCTATTTGATAAAACCAATGTTTCACCCACAATATCATCAATTTAGTGCTCCAAGAAAGTGTAAGGTATCCTAAGTTTGTTTCAGGAATATAGGAACTTGAACTAAGTCTATGTGAAGAACATGTATCCAGTACTGAGTATTGATAAACTCTTTGATTAGTTTAGAGGGTACAATTATTCTCTAAGGTTGATATTAGGTTAGTATATCACCAGTTTTATGAATTAGATGTGAATATACCGACTTTTACATTCAGGGGTTAGTACAGTCCCTAATAGTACTTGTTTATTCAATTTGGTGTAAAAAATTCCCCACTAGTGTTCTTGGGAGTCGTGAAACATATTATCTATCCTCTCATATAATGGTTTATTGTATTTTTCATAAATTATATCCTTATGTACTCGACCTCCTAGGAGGAGCCTGAAAAACACAAGAGGATGGTTTTGGAAATACTACTAAACTACCACATTTATGAAAATCTATCAAAGTGTCAATTCTAGATTTAAGATGTCCACTTTCTAGGACACATTATCTTAGTAGATGGAGTTGGAATAGAACCAACCAATGTTTAACATGGTTATCATTGGATACACTATTAAGCATGACAAATGTTCTTGTCACGACCCGACCCAACGGGGCTCGAGCCGTGACTCCCCAAGCCCGCCTCCAATAGGCCAAGGGCTGGCGACTAGCGCTGAGTAGGCTATCACACACATGGGAGGCATTAGCCTAAGGCACCTGTACACACACACCCACAAACACCTCTATGCAACAGTGCAGAGATATAGAAACTGAAAAGTAAATGCATGCATACACTATCCCAAACCAGATTACAGCAGAAGTACAGATGGGAAAAACAGGGCCCACCAAAAGAAAACCACAAGCGCATCCAACCTGCTCTGACGAGGGGAACGCTGCCACAAACACCCCCCCGAAATCTCCCTCGGCACAGCCCCGGTAAACACCCCGGTAAACACGCTCACTATGCTCCGCCTGCTCCGGGTCCTCCTGGGACTCCGTCGAAGGGAATGTGGTCTACACAAGACACAAACATGTGCGGAAAAGCCCGTACAGGGGTGAGTATAAACATACTCAGTAGGCACCCCAAAAACCCAAAACCCAAGGGAGAAACTGAAAGGAAACAGTCCGCTCAACCCAGCCAGAGGGAACCCAGACGAGAGTGAAAATCCATCTCGTGACCATCATCGGCTAAACACAACTAGTCAGCTCAGCTCAGCTCAGGTGTATGCCCATACATACACCTTGAACAATCCAGATATACTCAGATCACGCCACAAGCCACAAGAGGTACCGACCTCATCACCATCAATTGCCCACAACCAGGAGAATACACCGCACGAACACTGTCATTCCAGATGACACTCATCCGAGAGATACACTCCATCGGGTCCCAAACAAACATCTCAGATGCTCACCCAAGAGACCACGCTCGTCGGATAACATCACTGAGGAAACATCGCTGAAACAACATAACCACCAAACTCTTCGGATAGGGGATCGCTGCTAGGGTCCGCTAGGGGATACCAAGACCCACTCCGGTATACGTAGCTCACAGATAGAGGATCACTCCCAGGGTCCGCTGGGGGATACCACGACCCGATCTGGCATACGTAGTTCTCATAGATTGGGGATCACACCAAGGATCCGCTGGGGTATACCACAACCCGATCTAGCGCTCGAAGAAGCTCCACACTCAGATAGAGGATCATCGTCCATATAAAGATGGTCACGATGATACCGAAACCCTATCTCATACAACTCGCGATGTAGGGGATCGAACCGACGATGCCGCAACCCAACAGAAACCACGCGCTGAGTAGGGGATCGCATAACCAACGATACCGCAACCCTACCGACACCAAGCGCTGAGTAGGGGATCGTATAACCAACGATACCACAACCCTACTATAAACATCATGCGGAGTAGGGGATTGTAAACCCGACAATGCCACAACCCTACTGTGCACGACCCACTGCGTAGGGGATCATATTCCTGATGATGCCACAAACCCTACGGGGTTGACCTGCTAGATAGGGGATTGCCGCCCGTAAATAAGCGGTCACAGCGATACCAAGAACCCAATCTAGGGTAAAGATGCTAGAGGATCCACTCTGGGCCCACCGGAGGGATACCACAACTCTAACAGTTTAAACATCCCGTTGAGAGGATCACAAACCCATACAAAGGTTGTGATACCACACGAACCCTCGTAGGAAGCATGGTTGAAAAAGGCACTATTCACCATAGCTAGATCATGCGGGTCCCACACAATGATCCCGAAACCCATCGAGTGGATCACACCACGGCGATCCCCTCGGAAAAACAAGCGGAACCGACTACTCACTCGTCCAAAATGGACACCCGGTGAAAAAGGTACTATTCACCGAAGGCCAGCTCGGGTGGGGCCCACTCCTGGATTCCGAAACTTATCGAACGGATCACACCATTGTGATCCCCTCGGAAAAACACACAGGATTGACTAGTCATCCGCCAAAATCGGACTCCTGGTGCAAAAGTTGTGTTTCTCCCCAAACGCCAAAACCCGGCCTCGTGGGGCCCAGAACCCGTTCACAGTCCCAACACCCGAAAACCATCTCAAAAAGTCTGTCGTACCATCAGGGTCTCAACACCACTGATGGCACGTCAATCGGACGCTCCGGGTAAAAGTTACAACGGCCCGAAGTCGTAAAATAATAAAACAATATTATTTTATACGACGTTTCTAGCTCCCGGGCCACGATTCCGACCTTTAAACCCTCGAACCCATACCGGAGGGTTCGCCTCGTCGTCAGGGTCACGTCACCGCAAACGGTGCGCGAATCCGGATCCCGGTTCGCATGATACGGGTGATTAAAGACCCCCGTAAAAGAAAAGTGGTCGGCCCGCCCGGACCGGCCGCTGCCGCCGGCCCGCCCTGGCCGGCGACCTCCGCCGCGCGCCACCGCGCCGACAGAACTTCTGCGGACCGCCGGGGGCACCCCGGTGGTCCATTTTGCGATCCGGAGGCGTCTACACGACCCTCGGGACCCGATCTATACTACTACGGCTTCAATTTGCAGAAAAACGCAGCAAAAACGGGATCGGGGGTTAAAACTCAAATCCGCCTACCTAGCGGGTGAAACACAGACGTTCTGCCTCAGATCCGCGCTCCAGAGCTTCCGCTGCGCGCTCCTGGAACGTCCACTGTCGAATTCCGAGCTCATGGGAGCTTCGTTTGCTCGATTCGGCGGAGTGGCGGCGAAGAACGGCGAAGAACGCCGAGAGGAACGGTAAGGGGGGGGGGGGGCTGATATTTATATCAGCCGGCCGCCGACGCCAAACTCGCCTCGGACCTGACGCCCTATGCGAACAAAAGTAAGGTCGCCCTAAGGGTAAATGCGTCATTCTGAATGCAACGGCGGACTCAGATTTTCCATCTGAGACTCCGTTCAGAAGTTATTTGAGCCGACGCCCGCACACTAACTTCGCCACTTATTTACGAAAACGCCCCTGGTGGTGTTTCTCACCGCAGGCCCGCGCCCACAATGTTTACACCTCGCCTAGGGTAAACAGCACGTTCCGGACGCAACCGTGCCGTCAAATTCCCGTTCTGAGCTACCGTTTAGGAGATATCACACCCCCGCCATGTGCATATTATAAAAAAACATAATATTTTTATAAAATTAATTTCGGGCACACCGGGCCTCGGAATCGCACGTCGTCTTCACGCCTAGCTCTGGAATTATTCCTAGAAATATTCAAAAGTCTGATAGGGCCAAAAACCCGAGTCGCTACATCCTCCCCCCCTTAGAACTTTTCGTCCCCGGAAAGCTCTAAGCACAAGGAAAGCGACTGGACTCTCAACTGGTTCTCACACACAAGCGAGCTCACCGACAAACACCCACACATTGTCTTACTAACGCCCTTAATAAAACTCGAGAAAGAAACGAAAGGAAAGAGTACCACTAAACAGTGTCTATCAAACTACTGCAGAAAGTAGAAAAGACACAAGGCGTACCTCTATCCATCCACGGTGCCTCTCGGTCAACAGCTTCCAGGGCATGCAGCTGTCCTCGCCCTCGACCACCAACTCCCTGAGCTTGGCGTGGACCACCTGGGGGTGGGGGTGCTGGAAACTGATACTTCCCACCACCTCCTCCTGCTGCACTAGCTCCGCCGCCACGTCCGCCGCCCTGCGGACCTCCTTGCTCAAGATGCTGCCTCTGCCAAGGCGGTCCATAGACCGACTCCCTCTCAACAGCACGTCGGGTCGGACAGTCTCTAACAAGTTGTCCCCGACCATCGCAAGTGTAACACCGCCTCTCCTACGGCTGACCAAAACTGGCATGCGAGCCCTGTGATCCCTGAGGCTCAGATCCTCCATCCTCGGGTCACCTCCTGAAACGTCGACCACATCCTGACCCCTGAGTCTTTCGTCGGCTACCAGATGCCGATCCGACTGACGACGTCTCACCTCTCACGTGCCCAACACTAACAGGTGAGATCTGCTCGGCCAGAAAACTCTCCACCACCAATGCTCGCTCCAACACTTCAGCATATGTGGGCAAGCACAAGGAAACCACACCTACTCGGATGTCCCTGCGTAAGCCCTGCTCGAAGGTCCGAGCCCTAAATAACGGGTCTCGAACCATATCCAGGGAGTAGCGCGACAGGTCTGTAAACCTCGCTGAGTACTCCGACACAGTCATGCTATCCTGTCGAAGCTGTAGACGCTCCTGGATCCGCACTAACCTCAGCGTCACCGGATAGAACTCCTCCCTGAAAAGCCGCTCATACTCTGCCCATGTGAGAATATCCTCGTCATGGGACTACGTCACCAAACACCACCATCACCCGACAGAAACATGGAGAAGGCTCGCCGCTAGGACCACCATCTGATCTGGAGGTGTCCTCACTAGGCGGAAAACTCAGGTGACTGCCTCAAGCCAGTCATCAGCTGCCTGGGGGTCTGGATCACCCCGGAACCTCAGAGGTCACTGCCTCTGGAACTCATGCAGCGCACTCAGCCTGCGCGCAACCTCATCTTGTACTGCTGGCACAACTAGCTGCTCGACAGGTGGTGGCTCAATTGGCAGACCACCTGGAGGTGCAACCTCAGAAACTGCACCCTGCTCCACAGCCTCTACACGGGGCGGGTCATTAGCACAATCCTGCTGCAGAACCCTCGCTAGCTGTCATCGTGGTGGCATCCTGAAATACATTCAAGACGCACCACGGTCAAAGAGTATATCTGGAGAGCTGTCTCAAGAAGGACAAGGAAAACCCAAAACCCAGTCCTATATGATGCATGTACCATTATGTCCCCGTGACCAGTGTATGAATGTCCCGAGTCGAAAGGCAAGTTATCAGAGTCCTGGTGTATAGATACGTCGGCCGCCGCACCAACACTAGAGTCCCTGGCCTGAATTTCGAACTCAAAACATCCTCACACTACCACTATGCAACCCAAACCAAACTCACAGCTAGTCCAGCTAAGCTCTAAGATCCCAAAGGTGGAACCTCCTCTGATACCACTCTGTCACGACCCGACCCAACAGGGCTCGATCCGCGACTCCCCAAGCCCTCCTCCAATAGGCCAGGGGCTGGCGACTAGCGCCGAGTAGGATATCACACACATGGGAGGCATTAGCCTTAGGTACCTGTACACATGCACCCACAAACACCTCTATGAGACAGTGCAGAGATATAGAAACTGAAAAGTAAATGTATGCATACACTATCCCAAACCAGAGTACAACAGAAGTACAGAAGGAAAAAACAGGGCCCACCAAAAGAAAACCACAAGCGCGTCCAACCTGCTCTGACGAGGGGAACACTGCCACAAACACCCGCCGGAAAGCTCCCTCGGCACAGCTCCGGTAAACACCCATGTCAACACGCTCACTAAGCTCCTCCTGCTCCGGGTCCTCCTGGGACTCCGTCAAAGGGCCTGTGGTCTGCACAAGACACAAACATGTGCGGGCAAAGCCCGTGCAGGGGTGAGTATTAACATACTCAGTAGGCACCCCAAAAACCCAAAACCCAAGGGAGCAACTGAAAGGCTACAGTCCGCTCAACCTAGCCAGAGGGAACCCAGACGGGAGAGAAACTCCATCTCGTGACCATCCTCGGCTAAACACAACTAGTCAGCTCATCTCAGCTTAGGTGTATTCCCATACATACACCTTGAACAATCCAGCTATACTCAGCTCACGCCACAAGCCACAAGAGGTACCAACCTCATCACCAGAAATTTCCCACAACTATAAGAATACACCGCACGAACACTGTCATACCAGATGACACTCATCCGAGAGATACAATCCATCGGGTCCCAAAATAACATCTCAGACACTCACCCAAGAGACCATGCTCGTCGAATAACATCACTGAGGAAACATCGCTGAAACAACATAACCACCAAACTCCTCGGATAGGGGATCGCCGCTAGGGTCCGCTAGGGGATACCAAGACCGACTCCAGTATACGTAGCTCACAGATAGGGGATCACTCCCAGGGTCTGCTGGGGGATACCACGACCCGATCTGGCATACGTAGTTCTCACAGATAGGGGATCACACCCAGGATCCGCTGGGGGATACCACAACCCGATCTGGCGCTCGACAGAAGCTCCACAGTCAGATAGAGGATCATCGTCCATATAAATATGGTCACGATGATACTGTAACCCTATCTAGTACAACTCGCGATGTAGGGGATCGAACCGACGATGCCGCAACCCTACCGAAACCACGCGCTGAGTAGGGGATCGCATAACCAACGATACCGAAACCCTACCGACACCAAGCAATGAGTAGGGGATCGTATAACCAACGATACCGCAACCCTACTATAAACATCATGCTGAGTAGGGGATCGTAAACCCGACGATGCCACAACCCTACTGTGCACGACCCACTGCATAGGGGATCATATTTCTGATGATGCCACAAACCCTACGGGGTTAACCTGCTAGATAGGGGATCGCCGCCCGTAAATAAGCGGTCACAATGATACCAAGAACCCAATCTAGGTTAAAGATGCTAGAGGATCCACTCTGGGCCCACCGGAGGGATACCACAACTCTAACAGTTTAAACATCCCATCGAGAGGATCACAAACCCATACGAAGGTTGTGATACCACATGAACCATCGTAGGAAAGAACCAAGCGAGAACCCTCAACCACTGCTGGTCCAAACGTTGCTAACCCGAGCGACCCGCCACAATGCCACACTGCGCACCTCCGAAGCCAAAACCGAGGCCACCATCGCGTTCCACGCGGAAAAACACACAGGATAGGCTGTTTACTCGCCCGAAACGGAGCACCGGTGAAAAAGGCACTATTCACCGTAGCTAGCTCGTGGGGGGGCCCACACAACAATCCCGAAACCCATTGAGCGGATCACACCACGGCGATACCCTCGGAAAAACAAGCGGAATTGACTACTCGCTCGTCCAAAACGGACACCCAGTGAAAAAGGTACTATTCACCGAAGGCCAGCTCGGGTGGGGCCCACACCTGGATTCCGAAACTTATCGAATGGATCGCACCATTGTGATCCCCTAGGAAAAACACACAGGATTGACTAGTCATCCGCCAAAATCGGACTCATGGTGCAAAAGCTGCGTTTCTCCGCAAACGCCAAAACCCGGCCTCATGGGGCCCACACCCCGTTCACAGTCCCAACACCCAGAAACCATTTCAAAAAGTCTGTCGTACCATCAGGGTCTCAACGCCACTGACGACATGTCAATCGGACGCTCCGGGTAAAAGTTACAATGGCCCGAAGTCGTAAAATAATAAAATAATATTATTCTATACGACGTTTCTATCTCCCGGGCCACGATCCCGAACCTTTAAACCCTTGAAGCCATACCGGAGGGTTCGCCTCGTCATTAGGGCCACGTCTCCGCAAACGGCGCGCGAATCCGGCTCCCGATTCGCAAGATACGGGGGTTCAAAGACCCCCGTATAAGAAAAGTGGTCGGACCGGCCCGGACCGGCCGGTCCGCCCGGCCTAGACCGGCCGCCGCCGCTGGCCCGCCCTGGCCGGCAGCCTCCGCCGCGCGCCGCCGCGCGCCGCAGCGCTGGGCGGCCAGCTGCCGCGGCCCCGCCGCGCCCCGCCGCGCTGGGCGGCCGGCTGCCGCGGCTCCGCCGCGGGCCGCAGGAATCCGCCGGCGCCTGCAGAACTTCCGCGGACCGCCGGGGGCACCCCGGTGGTCCGTTTTGCAATCCGGGGGCGTCTACATGACCCTCGGGATCCGATCTATACTGCTACGGCTTCAATTTGCAGAAAAACACAGCAAAAACGGAATCGGGGGTTAAAACTCAAATCTTCCTACCTCGCGGGCGAAACGCCGACGTTCTACCTCAGATCCGCGCTCCAGAGCTTCCGCTAAGTGTTCCTGGAACGTCTGCCGTCGAATTCCGAGCTCATGGGCGCTTTGTTTCCTTGATGAACAACGGCGAAGAACGCCAAGAGGAACGGTAAGTGGGGGGGGGGGGCGCTGATATTTATATCAGCCGCCCGCTGACGCCAAACTCGCCTCGGACCCGACGCCCGATGCGAACAAATGTAAGGTCGCCCCAAGGGTAAACGCGCCATTCCGAATGCAACGGAGGACTCAGATTTTCTATCCGAGACTCCATTCAGAAGTTATTTGAGCCAACGCCTGCACACTAACTTCGCCACTTATTTATGAAAACGCCCCTGGTGGCTTTTCTTACCGCATGCCCGCGCCCGCAAAGTTTACACCTCGCCTAGGGTAAACGACATGTTCCGAATGCAACCATGCCCTTAGATTCCCGTTCTGAGCTACCGTTTAGGAGATATCACACCCCCTCCACGTGCATAGTATAAAAAAACTTAATATTTTTATAAAATTAATTCCGGGCACACCGGGCCTCGGAATCGCACGTCGTCTTCGCGCCTAGCTCTGGAATTATTCCTAGAAATATTCCATAGTCTGACAGGGCCAAAAACCCGAGTCTCTACAGTTCAACTATTACTTATGTTGGAAGGAAATTACAATATATTCATACTAGATTTTTCCAAGGTAATAGAACCAATGTCATAATTGACACAAAAGGGAAGTTGTTTGTGTGTATGGAGTGGTTTTAGAAGGCCTCTCAGATGTTGAGGTAGAAATTTATGGGTTCCCCTTTTTAAGGATTCCAGAGGAGTGTGTTTTTTATGTAGTGTTCCATGGTGTATCTAGAACTGGGCTTGGTTGTGTTCTGATATAGATGGAGGTGGTGATTACCTATGGTTCACGTTAGTTGAGACCACTTGAATATTACAACAGGACCAACAATATTTAGTTTTTAGTGGTGGTATTCCCAAGAATGATGTGGTGACACTATCAAGTGGGTGACCTATTTATCATATTTCCTAATCTCAAGAGTCTCAAGTGTATCTTCTCCCTAAAATATCTTAACATGAGACAAAATTGATGGTTAGAGTTCCTTTAGTATTGTGACTTCATAATTTTCTATAATCCTATCAAGGATAAGGTGGTACCAAATTATCTCCATAGGAAATCATGTTATCCATTACTGAATGAGGAGTCAGATCTATTGGGCTCGTTGTAGTTATCATTTGTGGATAGAGATGGATCATCTTACCTGTAGTCGATGGTTGTCACCCCACTACTATTGCAGTGAGTTTGAGAAGAAACATTGGTAAGAAGATTATGAGACCCTACATACTCATATATCTATTGGGCAAGATTTTGATAGATTTTATAAATGTGGGGATAATTTCATTCTTTTCATATGATGCATGATGGTACCAATGATGTTACAAGAATATGATCTAAGAGGGTTTCATATATCACCTTTGGCATATATCTAACTGTTGGAAATAAATTCATGAACCTTTGATATTAGTTTTTGTGGCCAAGGATGATGAATGGAGTTACAGTGTTTGTCTCTCACTTCCCTCATTATCATCATTTGAAGGATGAGAACCATGTTCTAAAAGGTGTTTCTCCAGCCATTGAAGATTCATAGTATATGTGGGATCATATATCCTTAGAATTCATGAATATATTACTATTTATTTTCTGCTGATAGGATTCCATTTGGGTGATCATAGACTAACTCACCAGGTTGGCCCACATATAAGCTATTCTTAAGTAGAGTTCTGTAGAGAATGTGGGAAGCCTGTACAAGTAAGAGATAGTTCAAAAACATGGAGTTACATCGATTATAATTTCTAATCATGATTATATATTCTCATCCTTGTTGTGGAATGGATTTCCAGAGGCTTTTGGGACACAATTACAATTGAGAAAAACGTTTCACCACCAAATGGATGGCTAGATAGAGTATACCATTTAGATCGGGGATGACATACCTTGAGCCTACATACATGATTTTGGATCTAGATGGGAGGATCACCTAACACTGGTAGATTTTATATATTGAAACAACTATCATTCCACCATCAAAATGGCATCATTCAAGGATTTTTATTATAGAACCTTTAGGTCTCCCCATTACTGGACTAAACCAGCAGAGTCAGAAATTATGTGCCAAAAGTTAGTGAAAGAATCTATCAAGATGGTGAAGATCATCCAAGAGAAGAATATGTCAGAACTGATCTGTTAGAAGTCTTATGATTATAGAGAATGGAGCCCATTAAAATTTGTGGAGGGAAGCCATGAGTTCCTAAAAGATTCATATTGATGTGTCTAAAGAGATGAACTCGGGAAGAAATATATATAGATGATTCCTTGGACACTTCTAGACAATGCATAGATTTGGTGAGGTGGGGTACCACATAGATCAACCACCACAGTTAGACTGGGTACACAACATCTTCAATGTGTTGTAGATGAGGAGGTATATGTATGACCCATCTACTGTTATCGACTGGTGTGAGCTATACATTGAGGATGGAGATACCTTTGCAGATTATCAAGAAATTACTGGTAATCAGTCAGATAGAATCCATCATGGGAAACAGATTCTTGGGGTCATGTTAGGTGGAAGCATAATAATCATTAAGAGATGACATGGGAGCGTGAGGCTCATATACATGCTTAGTACCCTCATCTATTTCTATAGAATTTGTTTGGATTTTTTGAAATAAAAACCACTAGGTGGGGAGAAATTAATATCGTGGATTTTCTATTTATTTTTTTGGTTTTTGTATGGTTTATTTTTTAGGTGTGGTGTTGAGATGACGTGAGATTCTAAGGATTGGTGTTCCAGAATAAATTTTTGATATATATTAAATATATTAAATAGTTAGCATTAATAGTTTTTTTGAAAAGTGGGATAACTTCATAATAGGATCCCAAATTATAAATTCAAGGGAACTATTGATTTCAAAAGGTGATTTTTAGCCATGGTGCGACATAACCATTGATTATGTGGATTGTTTTTGGAAAAGTCATTATGGTCATAAAATAAATAAAAGTATTATGTAAAATTATTTTATTAATATGTTAACATAGAAACCAAAATTTTTCTAGATGATTATGGTAATTATGAAATTACATGGTCAGCCACATAACCCTGGAGATATTGGTGATCCCAAGGGGATATTGTTCAAGGAGATGTCTTAGATGAACTTCTATGGGATCATGGGTTGGCAGTCTATCTCACGAACCGAATCTGGTCGCCGCCAAAACCGACACCAAACCCAGCCCGTGACGAGGCCCGAAGGGCGTTCCTAATCCCCAAGGGCTGGCACAAGTGCCCGAGTATCATAAAATGAGGCTTGGGAATGATTTACCCGAGTTTATAATCATTAAACAACAAACAAACTCAATAAAATGAATATGAATTTTTCAACTAAAACCATTTTTTACAAATTTTAGAACTGAATTACATGTTTTCAAAAAAATCATCAAGAGTATAAAAAAAGTACAACATCAAAATGAAACATCCCAAGAACCCTCATGGTAAGCGGCGCCGCCCTCAATCCATCTCCACGGGACGTCACCACCACGGACCTACTAGAAACCCGAACCACTAGAACTAAAAAATGTATCCAAACCATCAACAAAAATATAACCAAGTAAACTTACACCCAAGGGTGTAAGTAGGGTGTGAGCCAATGCCCAGTAGGATTCCACCACTAAGAGATTCCATGTGATAAACATTCAAAGACAAAAATCTTGCAGGTTTTCATAAACAGAAAATGCTTGAAACAATTTCTAAATGATTAAACAAAAAAATTAAAATAGATTTCAAGTGTCTTATCATTAAGAATCCACACTTAAAAAAAATTGATTTCAACACTACTGAATTTTCCATCCAACCATTTCTTATGATGAAGGTAATCACAAAGTAACTAATGTGCACAAGCAATAGGAAATAACCCCTAGGCACTAGCTCGTTGTGGGTCCCAGGTACCACATATCTTGGTGAGAGTAACCATCACAATATTCGTTCTCATGCACGAGACACTAGTGGAGAACGTACCCATAACCTATTGGTCACCAATCATCATCTTCATAGTTTAGTTAGAGTTGTAAGTGTCAATCATGCTAAGTGAAACTGAGGCCAAACCCCACAGATTCACTAGCATACTAGTACACGTTCACCCACCGAGATACCCAAGTTTTCCCCTTGTTCTTGGAGAAGTTCAACAAGTCAATAAATATACCTTGCACATGAAAATAACATTTTCATATCAAAATTTCACCCAAAATCCCACATGTATTCCGCACAAGTCAAAAAAATCCACCTTTTCGTTCAAATGTATTTTGAAAACATACTCACACAAAAAATATCCCACACCCGATTTTTCACATCTTTCACAATTCAACAAATCCATTAACAATTTTATAAAATATTTCCCAAGATGCTAAACATCACATAAAATCCTACTCACATGTTATATAATACCATTTTCATAAACAACGTCCATTTTTCACATCACACTCACGCAAAACATCCCAAAAACACATTTCACACCCACATCCCAATTTCATAAATCACCTTGACAAATTACAAAACATTAACAAAATTTTTTACAACATTACTGACCAATCTATGTTTCAAAAACTCATTTTAGGAACATACTATCACCCTAACAGTACATAAGAAACCATTTCACACTTTTTGTAACTAATTAAATCATTTACAATTTTCATAAAACCAACCCAAGAGGTGCGACCATGGTTTGCATACAAAACCCATTTCAAAACCCTAATTTAGGACCAAAAAAGGCCAATAAAAATAAAAATTAGAATTGGTAGCCCTAAAAAAATTTATTAAACCACCCCCATGTTTTATACAAACACCTCAAACAATACCACAAAAGTTACACATGAAAAACACATGTTTTCAGAAATCACGTTCAGGAAGTAAATCATGGTTTCAGACAATAAAACCATTCAAAAACCCCTTTAAAAGGCCCACATGACATTAATGAATTAACAAACTAGAATTCAAGCCCCTTTAAAAACTAATAAATCACTTTCATAAGTTTTAAAATACACCTAAACATTTCCCCAAGAGCCACACATGAAAAGCACCCAATTCCAAGCAAAAATGAATCTACAAAATTAAACACTTAATCAAATCCATCAAAAAATAGTTTTTCCAGCACAGAAAACATATTTGAAACATACTAAATTAATAATACAATAAATATAACTCATCATAAAATGGTTATACATGGAATCACCTACATTTTATGTCGAAACGCTCCAAACATGGTGCGAAACATAAACTGCACCACCGCCGCACCTCAAGGAAGTGAAATCCAACCAAAAACCAGAAGATTTCACCCAAAAGACAAGATATCAAACCCTAGGATTGAACCCTAACTTCTGGACATTAGGAATCTTATGGATAAGGTATGAAACCATAATCACATTGAATGTAACCCTAAGAAAATTGAGAGATGATTGAATAAGATCAACTTACTTGGTGGATCTTGTAGAAATCGCCTCACATACACCAGTAGCTGAATTTGAAAATAGAAAAAATTCAGGGGTTGTTCAAACAAGATTTTGGAGGTAATTCAGGAACTATAATGGGGGGAAATAGTAAGAATTGATAGATTTAAGAAGGGATGAAGCCACCTCTTTAATTCTAGTTGATTTGAGACACCCTCTGAAGTTCTTCCAAAATTCTCGATTTCAAAAAGCTCCACGGAGGGGGTAAAGGCAATGGGAGCGTGCCTGGGCTTATTAGGGTCGGAAGGGAGGTGGAATCACTGATAAATTTATTATAATTAATAATATATTTAAAAAATTAAAAAAAAAATTAAAAATTGAAAATGGTATTTCGGGTTGGCCCAATTCTTAAATAAAAACCCAAAACCCCATTGTTATGGATTCTTGAGGGGTCCGAAATACAATGGTGGTCTTAATATGTCAGTAGAGACCATTTGGGAATTATAATGGGTGAAAAATATTGAAAAATGAAAAATTTATGAAAGAAAAAAAATTTATTATTAAATCTGGAATTGGGCTCATGGTTTGGCCCAATTCACAAAAACTCACCCATTCCACCATAAAAGCTTGATAAATCCCAAAATCAAAGAATAAATAGAAATTAAATTAAATTTAACATTAAAATAAGTCATGTATGTGACAATTATCCCCACAATGAAAACATTTCATCCCCATAAAGTTATAACAAGGCCAGATACCAAATTCAAACCCAATAGATGAACCAAGATGTACTTCTTTGCCAAGCTTCACCCACAAGGGCCAAAACACCTCCAGTGATCAATTAAAGAAGTATTAATCTCCCATCCCAAACATACACCACTTTCCAAAAATTATCAATCACATCCATACTTTATCCCAAATTAAAACTCCTCAAACACTATCTGAACAAGACTCAAGCAATTCACCCAAACGAACAATAACTTCGAACAAGATTACACTTATATTACATTAAGTAAACCATTGGGATCTCTCCAATCCCAATGTTTAATCAAGGAAGATGATGGTATCAAGATGGTTCTGAATGATAATAACTTTCACAAATCCAAGACCATGGAAAAATCTGAGTTATTGGTATTGGGGAACACAAATAGGCACCCCAACATGAAAGGCAACCTATATTTTTTTCCGAGACAGAATCAAGACACTAACAGGGGAGGCCTCAACGAACTCCCTAGTATAAAGGGTGGAATTCCATTCATTATTTATGAAGGAACGTACATGAGATGCATAGTTGATCTCCCCGCCATAATAACCAACCATCATAACCGACCAGCATGTGCCGACACCGAAAGACCCAATTTTTTTTAAAAGATTTGGGAATGGTGTAGGGTTAGTACAGACCGTTTGGGAAATTCTGCACTAATTGTGTAGATAATTCTTTACACATGGCTTCCTGGAACATGGTCACCACTAACCATACACAAAATATGTCCTCAGCAAGTCTATCCAAATTTCCAACCACTCTCTAATGACTCGGTGGAAACCAAAGGGGGAGGGAATTACATTAGGTGATGACATGGGTACAAGGCCCTCAACCTATTTCCACTGAATGGGACGAACATAAGAAATATGAGGAAACTAGAGGTTTAAACTCTTACTATATTTCATACTGAGGATAAGACATTGTACATGTGTTTAAACAACCCTGGTATTTCCCCCGACTATGAGTCAGCTTCTCTGTGAGACCTATTGCTGGAGCTCAAATGATTGAATCATCTTCGACCATGCAGTTAGACTTTAGAAAACCCCCTGAATGAGAATTCTTCTTTCGGTTCCACTGAAAACTATACTAAAATACCCGATAAGATTTACAAGACATAACACATTTCATACTCACTTTACCCTAACTCGATATTTCACTAAAACAGGGGCTAATAAAATGAAAACACATCACAACTTGTTTCGTCAAGTGAGAAACTATACAAGTAAATAACACCTATAATCACCTTCCTCTAAAATGGAAGATTTTGAAGTATTTACAAGGGAAACATTCTCCCAACATAAAGAGACTCTCAGAGGATTGCACGACTTTCACCTTTAAAGTTAATCGGGTGCACTAAATCACAAGGGTTCACCGAACATGACCATTATGGCTGATATAAACAATGCATGGAGTGGGACCTTATACAACCTCCCCAAACAACACAAAATTCTAGAAAGTGGCCACAATATCATATCAGGACCCGATTTCCCACACTGGTAGTTTATTGTGAACTCCTTCTTCGAAGAGACTATGATGGACTGAGAGGACCTCTTAGACACCATCCAGATACTCATCCATGTTAACAACCCCAGACCACTTCCACCTTCAGCAAATCATGAAACTTAAGAAGCTAAGTTCTATTTCAACCTTCCATGATAAATCTCACACAACAAGTGGATACACAAAACCAGGAATGGAAAGGGTGTAGAATAAATCTAAAAATCTTAAGAAAAATATTCCTTATATTGAACTACTAGAGGGTCTTCGAATAGAGAAAAAATCTGGGTTGCACTTCAGTTGTGCACTATCCCTTAATGGGGGTGTACATTATCCAACAAGAGAACCCAAGGACCCAACACAGATGGTACATTGGTAAAAAATTGCCACAAACCAGATCAAAACTCATGAAGGGAACCACCATAAAGGTGTCCCAGAACATATCTAAGAGTAGACTACTAATCAGTCCTTCTACCCAGCTTACTGACCAAACACAAACCCAGAGAACAGCTCGAACATAAGGGGTTCATGGACTCAAAAAATCTCACAACATCAACATTTTCCAAAAAAAAACACATAATATAAACCATCCCAAACAATTCAACAAGACATTATTTTTTTCATTAAAAATATTTTTTTGAAAACAAACGGTTCAGCGGTCAGCGCATCAACAAATGGTACCCCATGGGCCTTACACATGCATGTTACTGTGCCACACTGAACACCCAACCCATATCCATCCCGACAGTCATCCAACTGTTCCCTAGACCATCCATCGTCCCATATAACCCCATGCATGTGGTTTCTCACGAAAATACTAATGGTTGAAACAAAAATTATTTCCACATTTAAAAACCAAACCAATTAACTAACACATCATTTTTCTCAAAACCCCTAACCACACGATCAAAATCCCAACACAAATCATACATAACTTTTCAAAAAGGCAAAAAAAATTAGAAAATAACTCACTTTAAAGATATTCACATCAATTTCAAAACATCTCATCCCATTAGAACACCCATTTACTATTTAGAAAACTCTATTGGAAACACTTTTTCAAACCAACTTCAATATAGTTCCTGCTTTCAAAAGAGGTTTAAGCACCCCATTTTCCATTTCAAAACAATTATGAAAATTCAGTTTCACTATTTCATTAACCAAACCATTCCCTCTTTATTTTAAAATCATTTCACAAAAACTTTATGCTTCATAAAACCATGTCACTTTAAAACCAATGATCCATGTTTTAAAAACTAAAGAATACAAGAAAATACGAGAGGAAACTAGTTTCAGTGGGTGACTTGGACATATGGTTGGAAGTCATATTCCAATAACTTCACCATAATAGAGAGTGTTTTTGGTAAATATCCCTGGATTCACATGGCTTGCCAGACCCTGTGAGCTCATAGAGACCAATAACCAAAATCTCTTTTCATTTCCCCTTATCATCTTCAATCCAAGAAATCCAAAGGAATCATATAAATCCTGACGTCCCCTAGAGACTTGAATCCCATCATGAGGTGTGGTGATCAACCACATTACTCATAAATAGATTTCCATGTTTCGAAAATCCTAACTCCATACTATCCCGACTATTGCCCAAATAACATGACCTAAAGAGAGCGAACCTCCTCTGATACCATTTTGTCATGAACCGAATCTAGTAGCCGCAAAAATCGCAACCAAACCCAGCCTGTGACAAAGACTGAAGGGTATTCCCGATCCCATTGGCCTATAATAAGTTCCTGGGTATCATAAAATGATGTTTGGGAATGATTTCCTCTAGTTTATAAACATTAATCAACAAACAAACTCTATAAAATGAATCTGGAATTTTCAACTAAAATTGTCTTTTACAAAGTTCAGAACTGAACTACATGTTTTAAAAAAACTCATCAAGACTATAAAAAGGTACAAAATAAAAATTAAAAGGCCCAAGAACTCTCATGGTAAGGGGCTCCGCCCTCAATCCGTCTCCACAGGACTTCAACACCAAGGACCTGCTAGAAACTCGAACCACAAGAACGAAAAACTGTATCCAAACCTGCAACATCAAAATAACCAAGTATAATTACACCCAAGGGAGTAAGTAGGATGTGATCCAAATCCCAGTAGGATACCACCACTAAGATATTTCATGTTATAAACATTCAAAGACAAAAGGCTTTCATTTTTTCATAAACAGAAAATTCTAGTTACAATTTCTATAAGATTAAACAAAAAAATTAAAATAGTTTTCAAGGGGGGTATCATTAAGAATCAACACTTTAAAAAAAATTAATTTCAACACTACAGAATTATCCATCCAAAAATTCCATATGCTGACGGTAATCACAAAGTAACTAATGAGCACAAGAAATAGGAAATAACCCCTAGGCACTAGCTCTTTGTGGGTCCCAAGTACCTCGTATCTCAGTGAGAGTAACCATCACAATAGCTATTATCGTGCACGAGCCACTAGTAGGGAACATACCCATAACCTATTGGTCCCTAATCATTATCATAATAGTTTAGTTAGAGTTGTATGTTTTAATCTTGCTAAGTGAAATGGAGGCCAAACCCCCTGGATTCACTAGCATACTAGTGCACGTCCACCCACCCAGATACACGGGTTTTCCCCTTTTGCTCAGACAAGTTCAACAAGTCAATAAATATACTTTTCACATGAAAATATCATTTTCACATCACATGTTCACCAAAAATCATTCATTCATTTCGCAGAATTAAAAAAATCCACTTTTTCATTGAAATGAATTTTGAAATCATACTCACACAAAATATAGCCCACAACCGATTTTACACATCTTTCACAATTCAACAAATCCAATAACAATTTTATAAAATCTTTCCCAAGATGTTAAACATCACATAATAGCCCACTCACATGTTACATAAGTCCCTTTTCATTAATAAATTCCATTTTTCACACCACACTCACGCAAAACATCCCAAAAAACACATTTCACAGCCACATCCCAATTTCATAAATCACCATGACAAATTACAAAACATTACTGAATTTTTTTACAACATTACTAACAACTCTATATTTCAAAAACTCATTTTAGGAACATACTATCACCCTAAAAGTAAAAAATAAACCATTTCACACATTTTGTAACTCATTAAATCATTTACAATTTTCATAAAACCAACCCAAGAGGTGTGACCCTGGTTTTCATACAAAACCCATTTCAAAACCCTAATTCAAGACCAAAAAAATACCAATAACAATAAAAAGAAGAATTGGTAGCACTATAAAAATTTATTAAATCACCCCCATGTTTTATAAAAATACCTCAAACAATATCACAAAAGGTACACATGAAAAACACATGTTTTCACAACTCACGTTCAGGAAGTACAACATAGTTTCCGACAATAAAACCATTCAAAAACCCCTTTAAAAGCCCATGTGACATTAAGGAATTAAAAAACCAGAATTTCAACCCATTTCAACTCTAATAAATCACTTTTATAAGTTTTAAAATACGACCAAACATTTCCCCAAGAGCCACACATTAAAAGCACCCAATTCCAAGAAAAAATGCTACTACAAAATTAAACACTCAATCAAATCCATCAAAAAATAGTTTTCCCACCACACAAAACATATTTGAAACATACTAAATTAATAATCCAAGAAATATAACTCATCAGAAAATGGTTATACATGGAATCACCTAACTTTTATGTCGAAACTCTCAAAACATGGTGCGAAACATAAACTTCACCACCACCGTACCTCCATGAAGTGAAATCCAACCTAAAACCAGAAGATTTCACCCAAAAGACAAGATATCAAACCCTAGGATTGAACCCTAACTTCTGGACATTAGGAACCTTATGGATAAGGTATGAAACCCTAATCACATTGAATGTAACCCTAAGCAAATTGACAGATGATTGAAGAAGACCAACATACTGGGTGGATCTTGTAGAAATCGCCTCACATACACCAGTAGGAGAATTTGAAAGCAGAAAAAAATTTAGTGGTTGTTCAAAAAAGATTTTGGATGTCATTTAGGAACTGGAATGGGGGGAAAATAGTAATAATTGATATATTTAAGAAGGGATGAAGTTACCTCTTCAATTCTGGATGATTTGAGACACCCTATGAAGTTCTGCCCAAATTCATGATTTCAAAAAGCTCCAAGGAGGGGGTAAACAGAATGGGAGCGCACCTGGGCTTCTTAGGGTCGAAAGGGACGTGGAATCACCGATGAAACCCCAAATAAACCATTGTTATGGATTACTAAGGGATCCAAGATACAATGGAGGTGTTAATATGTCAGGGGAGACCATTTAGGAATTATAATGGGTGAAAAATATTAAAAAATGTAAAAGTTATAAAAGATACAAAATTTATTTTTAAATCAGGAATTGGGATCACTGTTTGACCCAATTCACGAATACTCACCCATTCCACCATAAAAGCTTGAGAAACCCCAAAAAATCATAAATAGCAATTAAATTAAATTTAACATTAAAATAAGTCATGTATGTGACAGTCTACATGCAACATAATCATATAATCTCAACAATGACTATGAAACTACATTGTTCTTCTTTATTTATCAATCCAAATATCGGTAAGAAATTATTTAATTAGGTTTATTTCCCCATTTTTTTCAAAGATGAATATAGATCAATATTCCAACAGATTAAACCATAGATCGTTCATATTGAGTGATGTGTTATATTAATTAAGATTTTGGAGAATTTATTTTTGATTTAAATGTTATCTCTTCATTAATTGTTTTAATGGAAATGAATCGAGGATGAAATAAACATCAACCTTGTTTAGATACTCTTGTCTTTTCTTGTTATTTTATTCCATGATTCTTTATTCAGCTCCAAAATTATTTTTTGGACCAAGGTTCAACTTTTCTCTAGGAATTGATCGTTGCACACACATTTCATTGCACAATGATATGATATTATAGATTTTTTATTGGAACGATGATAGAATGGTGTGATGATGGAATATGTATATATCATATTGGTTTTTAATGATAATTTCATGTTCTTATACACACAATAAAGAATGAAATTTGGTGGCCAAAACCTATTGTTCATCATTGGTGAGGCTCGAGAAATGTGATTTCATGATTTTTACAGTGAGGGGGTTGATAGATCGGAGGCCGAAATAAAAGGACAGAATACTAATTTTGGATACGGAATTATATAAAATTTTATGATACATGGTGTCTAACCTAACACCACATAATATATGGACCCCTCTTAGTGGCATCTTGGGATATAGGAATGAGATATGTATCCCATGTTTTCTGACCTAATCATATGACATGTGGACCCCAATTAAAAAAATATAATGTACCTTAGAGGGTGTACATACATGGGATACAGTACAAAGGTTGGAGAATTCCATGTACTCCCCTACATGGACATGATCTCATCTAATGTACACGGGCTAAGCCATATACTTGTTCACAAGCAGAGTATATGGACAAACCACTGGCCATGTACTCTTACATGGACACAAGAATGAGACGCGGATAATTTACATGGGTAAGACTAAGGGCTAAGGGACACTATGTGTTGCCCTTCTTGGCATAGTGTACTTTCTAAAAGATGATTTTGAGACCTTGTCCTCCACATCTAGGAGATGTTTCATTAGGGTTTTTTCTCTATATCTAATCCATTATCATTATTATGGAATCACATATTATTCAAAGTAAATCATTCCTTTTAGTTGGACTTCTTAGATAGAGTTGTTAGAATAATTTCAGGTGGCTCCAAATGAGATCCATTAATCATCTTCATTCCCTAGGTGGATTTCATGGTATCATTATGATAAACACTACACATTTTACTATCCTTTACATAGTGGGTTAATCTAAATTGAGTTGTTGGAATACCATATTTATTTGGTTGTTATCGACATCCATGAATCATATCTCTTTAGAGGTTCAATGTGTACTTTTAATGGAATGACCCACTGAGCACTACATCTTGGACAAAAGTCATAAAAACTATCAGTATCAGCTGTGTGTTATCCCAGACCTGTGTAGAGGTGACTTGATTATTTTTTCATCATATTAATTATTTTTGGTTTATCCTCCAGATTATTTTTAAACCCACACCGATACTTACTTTTCCAACATGTGTCGTCTCTTGTGCATACGATCAACCTTCTCATAGAGGCCTTGATAGAGTTGGACTAGGAAATGATGAGTAAGACTATATAGAACGAGGTGTTTTTCTAAATTATTTTGATATAAGTCCTAGTTTTACTTTCAAGTTGGATTTATTTTCATACTCCTCTAGGTGGTCATTTATTTAGACATATTTACTTTTCGTTACTTCATTTCATATTTCAGTTGTGGTATTTTCATGTATGCATGCATGGTCATTTAGTTGGTTTATATATTTCGTTATTATATAGTCTTGGGGATGTTTTCATGTGTATAGGTGGTAATTCCAATGCCTCTCATGTTTTTAATATGCCTTCTTAATGCTAGTTTCTAGCCCTTTCCATATTTTAGGATGTATTAGGGAGTCATGGAAGGAGACCAACTAGGATGCCTCAAGCCATAAATTTCACCCAACTCTTGAAAATGGATTTTTATGTTCATAACCAAAACTAATATCAATGCATCCCCTTTTTAAAAAACTGTTCAAAAATCCTTTTTTATAAAACAAAATTACTTAAAGTATCGAATCATTCGTAAATAACCATTTTAGAACCCAATTTGATTGAAAATTAAACAAATAATTGAAGATAAAAAACAATGACCAGAGACTAGATGATATCATTGGATCATTACAATATATAAATAACCAAACATCAATTGCATAAGATAAAAAAGATATGGGATAAAATAATTTATAGAATAGGGACCCCAAATATATCACTAAATGAATTTACGCATCATGAGAAAATACCTGGGTTCTAACAGTAATGGTACTAGAATTGGATTATCAAGTCACTCAATAGGCTTCCTATGTGAAATTAGTACATAACATTTGGAATCCATTAGCCCACTGAGGAAAATGTTCCATTATAATATGCCAATACATTCCTAGTTCATTCTCATGTGACAAAAAAATCTATCTTAGCAAAAATCTAAACATTTTTACATCGCAACCTAAGATCATAAGGCCTCAATCAATAGAGGTGCATAAACAAGTAATAAGGCTATCACATGTATAAAAAATAATAAAAACATTTGAAATATAAGAAATCTTACCTCTGATATCCTTGCAAGAAATAACCATTTCACATAATCTATGCCAAAAAATCACATAAGAATTAATAAATATGAAACAATATTACTTGATGAAAAATATACATCATAATAAAATCTCTGGGGATCAAAATAGGGTCTCAGATTCATAAAAAAATTCATTTATAATATTCTAAATGACCCTTTCCAGAAAATAATTGGACATAAATCCACTTATCATTATATGGAATCATATTTCAAATCATCTTTAAAAATCAAATTAAAGAAACATGATTTTAAAACCATTTGGAAGTCAACCATATTCATAGTAGTTAATTTTAAACCCCAAAAATACCCTTATGTCATAAATCCATTTTACTTGGGAAACACATGATTCTCTTTATAGAGCAGCACATTGAAACATTAAAACATTATCTGAAGACCAACCAAATCCAACAACCGAGTTCTAATCACCATTTCCAATTTAGAATAAATATTGTAATTATTAAAAACACTTGGAATTCAATTTGTTTTAATATAGAATGATATTTAGGATACCATGAAATTCATCTTAATTTAAAGAAAAATCATTATGAAAAAAGTTTCATTCTTTCTTGAGGTCCCAAATATTTTTATTGTTCATTAGAACTAAATTAAAAAATTCATGAATTTCATAACATGCCTTTTAAGGAAATTTCTAGTGAATCACCTACCTCTATCTAGCTGTAACAAATCCCAATGCATCTCCTCTGATGGAATAATAGAAACAATGAATTTAAATATATTAATAAAACCCTAAACATCAAAAGACTCTTGATTTGACTAATAAAAAACGCAAAAAACATCCACCTTGGGAATTAGGGTTTTCAAGAGAACATAAACTAAGAGGAAATTAATGGAAGATAAAATAATGGAAAAACTATGACTTTACCTTCCAAATACACTTAGAACCAATGAAGAAATTCTTTGAATTGATAATGAAAAGATATAATTATCTAATGGATTTCTATAGAAATGTGATATGAGCGAGGGGAGAAAAGGTAGAAAAATTTCATAAAATGTTAATGGGGGTGGGGGGGGAATTGTAAAGCAACCCAAATTAATAAAAATCAGACATGGAACAATTTTGTTCTGGACCATAGACATAATGATGTGGTCCACCTCAATGTGCTCCAAAATTCACTTCCACCCTAGTAGTTCTCTCCTTTGGTAGGAATTTTAGATAAGGTTTTAAACCAAAAAAATATGGTGAAACACATGACATGGTTGTTCCCATGGGAATGTAAAATGATGAAAATGAATGGGATATGACCTGGAGGAAGCTGTATCGATTATCCCAACACTAAAATCTCACTACTGCCACTCAATCTCATGGACCATAAATCTTGAGGCTCATTATTACATACATGCAATTGTTTTTTCAAAAATAGCCACTAAAACACCAAACACTAGGGGACCATAATGTGATTAGGTAATCCTTAGCTCAAAATACACTTTTTATGTAAAGAACACTGAGACACCAATGAGAAACTCTTAGGAAAAATAAAATAGCCTAAAATAAAATAATATAATATATCATAGTGACTTTCTGGTGTCAAATGCGTATATCCCACAAGTATATGAAAATTTTATAATATTTAGGAAAAAATAAAAATAATATAATTCAAAAATAATAATTAATTCTATAATGATATTTTGATATAATATTTAAATAAAAAATTTTATAATAAAAAATTCATTTTTTAGGTTTTTCATATTATTATTAATATAATTTTATTTAATAAATGATTTTATGTTTTAATAACATTAAAAGAAATATTTTTCTAAAAATTTATAGAAATAAGTATGTTTTTAGAATATGATTAAGTAATTTTAATAGGACGTGGTGAATGTAATTTAATTTAAAATAATGATATTTTTGGAATAATTTTTTTTTAACTATTATTTAGTTTTATCATTAAAAATTAAATTGATAAAAATTAAATTAAGAATAATATTTAATGTTCAAATAATTGTTAGTTTGGTTGAATATATTTTAATTACAAATTAATTTGAATTAATATTAATAATATTGAATGTTTAAAAATCTTTTCTTGAACTCTATTTTCTAATAAATTTCATTTTTAACATAAAACATATGATTACAAAATTTAGAAATTTAATTAAATTTAAATGTGACCAATTTAAGAGTAAAAATTTTAAAATTTGGTAATATGGGATATCATATATTTCGGGATGAATAAAATTTCCTGGTAAAAAAATTAAACTTGGTAAAAAGTTGTCAAGAGAGGTGAAATATGATGGATCAAAATTTTTTTAATTAATGATATTTTTATGAATTAGTGAAATACTTTAATATTTATGGTCATCATATATAAATTCATTACCAACACTTCTTTAACTAACATACCAAACTCACATGTGATTCTATCCTTACAACTAAACTTACTAATGTTTCCAAATAATTGTCCCTCATTTCTAGAAATAAAAAGTTCCCTAACATACCCCATAAAAACACTATATTAAATCCTAACTATTATTAGGTAGCCTTAAAACAATACACAATACTTAGTTATGTTGATAGTTCTAATTTATAAAACATTGAAGATCTTTTTAGGTTTATAACTATAACAATATAGGATATATTACATGTATGAGATCCGACATTTATATATGGGGGATACTACTAAAATAGTATCTATTTCTTGAAAAATGTAAATCATTTTAAAATATGTTTTCCTTGAAAACCTACAAAACATTCAAATTTAATTCCTCATTTCTATTAACTATAGTTATACACAATGAATACATTTAAAAACATTTGATGAGATCCAAAATCTCAGTAAGGGTATATAGAATTAAAATTGATAGTCTTGTGAAAACATGATAAACCATTAAGAACCGTTTAAAGGAAAAATGATATGCATATAAAAAATAATCATGAAATTCCCTTGGGAAATACTGACCACATCACTCTTACATTCAAACTTACAAATGGAGTAACCTTATGGTTAAATTTCATATCTAGAGTACCCAATGCATTGGAGAGCTACAATTTGGATCACCCCTTATATCTTAAGCTATAATGGGGCTCAACCCAATATATCATAATATATAATGGAGATTAAACCATAATATCATGATCTATTAAGGGATCAACCCATAATAAACAAATTCCAGGGATCATATCATAAACAAAACCCTTGATAACTCATTTAAACACATGGAAAAAATACATTCATATATCAATATACAATTTTATCATAAATATCATATTTAAAATATAAGAACCACACACATTATAATGATATAATATTGTAAGAAAATAAATACAAAAAAATATAAAGGAATCATTAAAGTAATTGATAATAATGAGAGAGGGATAAAACAATCATGCTGTAAAAATGAACAATCTTTTTTAATTTCAAAAAAGAGACATTTAAAAATATTTAAAAAGGAAAGTCCATTACCTCATGTTTGAATTACTTTTAAAGAGTTAAAACATAAAATATAATGGTTTTAAGAGTGTTATTAGTTTATTATAATACTATACTTTTGTTTGTAACCCTTTACGTGATCCCTTAAAAACATTTTCTACCAATTTCTTAACAACATTTACTTATTCAAATTGTTTTAGGTGTGTTATTTTTACATATTTCACCACCCGTTTATTATGGAATTACTTCTCAAAAAGAAATAATAATAAAATATCGATAAAATATATATACATATAGGTAAATTTAAAAATTTATAAGACAATTAAAACTTCCTATGATTCCGATAAAGGTAAAGGAAAACTCATCATCCATTAAGGTGGTGAAATGACACACTATAAACAACGATTACATCATTTAGTAATTAAAAGAGAAGATAGGAGATTTTATGTTGTATATACAATTAAAAACAATATTATAATATATATATATCCTAATATAATCTTCATGAAATAATGAATAAGAGTTTCGAATATGGTAGATGAGAAAAAGGAAAAAAGAGGAGGAAGGAGTCTTACATCTTAGAAAATTTCTTGTTGAGAACCTGTTTAAGGGTCCGGGAGGTGGTCTTTTTTTTGATTCAAGAAGCAAAATAATGTGGAAAATGATGAGTAAATGGTCATTTGGATAATATATTTTAGAAATAAGGATTTAGTGGATGAATATTTTTGAATGGAGGATCCTCTTTTTATAATTAGCGTAAGGGGTAACTTTGTAACTACTAAAAATTTAAAAATATAATAAATATGTTATACTATTTAATACATCCAAGAAGGACTAAAAATAGGATTAAAATTTAGACACAATATTATCACATTTGAATTTATTAAATAGTTTTGTGATTTTAAATAAATAAATAATTAATTTTCATCATGGAAATTAATTTTTTTCAAAATAAAATCTATTCAAAACTATGACTTTAAACATATAAAAATGTAGTCTTAAATTAGAATAAAAATGGTTATAAAATCATAAATATATCATAGTAATCTATATAAATCATTAATTATCCTAAAAATATCATTTTACATTTCTTTTATTATTTTTCATATTACTAATTTTATTTTTCCATTAACTAAATAATTACTACATCATAATTGTTCAATACATTATGGTGATTATTTATTCAATAAAAATAAAAAAAATGAATTATGTCGATAAATTTATTAACTTTCAGTACACATTTTATGATTAAAAAATCTACTTGAAAACTGTACAGTAAGATATTATAGTTATTATGAACTATAATGTGAAAACTTGACATACGTTTGAAATGAAATATTATAATGGAATTCGAGTGATTCATGTGGGTCCACAATGTCCCAAAATAAAAAAAACTAGATATTTTAAAAAATATACAAATCCAAGTAAATTCATATAGTTTATGGGTCTATCATATGTTCTTATAAAATTAATTAAAAAAATTTTATTTATTTTTCTTTTTCTTTTCACATGCACTACATTAGTTTTGCACCAAAATTAAAGATAATTATGTCATTTTTAAAATTAAAAGTGACTTTCAATAAGTAAAATAAATATATAATGTTAAAAAACTTATATATTATTTCATTATTTATATGGACTCATATACATAAACAGAAACTTCTTAAATTTTTTATTTTGTCACTTTTTGTATTATGCAAGCATTTGCCTTGCATCTATATAGGATTAATATTATATAACTATGAAATTAGAAATTAACTACCAAAAAATAATTAGTAATAATTAATAAAAGAGTCTTGAATATAATTTTGATCACTCAATTTTTATTTATAAAGAACCAAATTTTACTTTCCTAATTCCACCTGGATATTTTATTAGCACTAAGAATTATGTTTCTACTTATTAGGAATAGAATATAATTTTCAAGTTATAACTCTTTTTTGAAAAAATTACATTAATAATATCATTATTTAAATATTAATTAAATTATAAAAATTTTGTACCACAATTATGTATTCAGGATGTCACAAAAAATATAATATTATATAAAGTAATATATTTTTTCAATACACAAAAAATTACACTTTTTCATAAAATTCTCCAAAATTCATTCTAAGATGATTTAATCAGGATAAAATCAGAAATTAAAATTGTTTATTCAAATTTAAATTCTCTAATAGAATAATTAATGTATTAAATCACTAACAATATAGTAAATTATTTATTTTAAGAATCACATAACATAACGAATATAATAATTTAATTCATGAATACAAATAAAAAATAAAAACTGATTATTATATTTTTACCTGAGTTATTACATTCTCCCACATTTTGAAATTGTTTCCTCAAAATTTTTATCCACTTATTAAAAAAATGGGAATAATTTTACCTCATATAATGTTTGTATTTCATTGTGTAATCTTCAACCATGTGGTTTATCCTCAAAAAAATTTCCTGGAGAGTTACCTTTTCCACATTACTTTATATATACAATAATGAATATTAAAATATATATGTTTATAAGAAATTCACTCTTATGGATGAAAAAATTTAGTAATCAACACATGAGATGAATATAGAATATAAATTATTTATAATGAAACATGAAAAACAATTTTTATCCAAGACAAACTCAAAGGTAAAGCTACTTGGTAGAAAATTGGTCTATATTTTTCCAGGATTTCATAACTTCCAATAAACCATGGATATAAAATTCATTTCATATAAAAATACACAACACTTTTCCTAGGAGATATTTTATGGAAAAAATGATCACCTTCTTAGAAATAAATGTCATTCTTTCAGTTATCTGCATAAGTTTTCTTCCAAAACTCCACTATGCTCATCTGTATCTAAATCAACTGATCTTTATCTACCACTTCCCCTACTAATTCTAGTCCCATACACATTTTTTCTATGTGTTCAAAAAAAATTTGGAGTTCCACACCGTATTCCATATAATGCTTCCAAAGGTTCCATTTGAATATAGGAATGAAAAATTTTATTATAGGAAAACTAAACTAATGAATGATGTGTATCCCCATTTCCATTGTAATCCATTGAAAAAGTTCAATGCATATCTTCTAATGGAAAAATTGTTCCCTATAATTGTGCATATGATTTGTGTTGAAAGTTTAATATAAAATTTGATTTAGTACCCAATGAATTCAGATGTCCTTTCCCAAAGTTAGAAGTAAAATTGGGATCTCGATCATATTCAATTGAGATTTTCACTCAATATAACATAAAAATATCTTTAAGGTACAATCAAGAATGTTTTCCCAAATGGCATAATTAAAAATTCATAATGCTTGTACCTAGTATAGGACACATTATTTGGATTTACTTCTTACTTTACATTCTAAAGATTATACCCCAACCTCAAGTAACCATAATAAAATAATGTTCTCCCTGGGTCTAATCAAACAAATCATTGATATGTGGAAAAAGATAAATATTCTTAATTCTGATGTTTTTCAAGGCCCTATAATCAATGAAATGTCTCACTGAACCATCATTAATTTTAAAAAATAATACATGATCTCATCATAGTGAAATTTTAGGTTGGATGCAGCCTTGATCAAATAATTATAACAACTGATTTTTCAATTTTAGAAGTTCTACCAGATCCATTCTATTAGGGGGTTTGGAAATTAGACTAGCATCCAAAACTAATTCAATTGTTAAATCAACTTCTCAAATCAAAAAACCATGAAACTCAGTAGGAAAACAACAAGATAATAATTTACAACTAGAAAATCAATAATCTGAATAGTTCCTCTATTTTCAACAATATGTTCTTGATAACTTTTATGTCTATATTTTAGTAGTTTCTTAGGTTCATAGTATGTTATAAATTATATGGGTTCATTATTGTACACAAAATGAACCTATTTATACAATTAAATTTCATTATATATATAATAAATCTTAGTATGGTAAAAAACCCAATCCATACCCAAGATAACATTTAACTCCACTTAAAGAAATAGTACATTATTTTTTTTAAAATAACTCCACAAAATACAACACTATGATTCATAAAATTTCATTTTTAATTACAATTTCCCACATGTTTTTTCACAATAGGATTTGGAATCATTTCTCATAGTGGAAATTAAAATTTAGCATAAAATTTATTAGAAATTAAATAAAGAGTAAACACTGATCCTAAAAACAGAGTCATATTCTGTAAAATAATAAATGTACTTGATAACACATTGATTGACGGATCAACATCAGATGGAGTTGTTGTAAAGGATTTTCCCACACCCCACTATTTTATAATCTTTCAGATTTCTGTTCGAAGTGACTAACATTGGATGAAAATAAAAAAAATGATAAAAATCCTTTTAATTAAAGAACCACACTATCATATTATATTCACTATTCAGGTCATTTTCCTTGCACTCATGGGCCATGTGTCCAAACATTCCACATTGGTAAAACATCCTAGAATTTACAAGACATTATCAATGATTCTTTTTACCTCATTTGGAAAATAAAGGAATTTTTTTCTCACCTCTAAATTTCTTTGATTTATTATTCACCAAGGACTGATAACCTGACTGATTCTTATTCTTGTCGTCACGAAAAACATATAGGTCATAAACAACTATTTAAACCTTTTTTCACAATGATTTACCTTTACATATCATTTAAATTATTTGGGATCTGATGCTCTTCATAAACATAGTTTCAATCCTATGTTAAACTAATTACTTTTTCAATTACTGTCTCAAAAAAATGGCCCATACGATGCGAATATTCTAAAACTTGCTTCATATAAAGATAAATAATATTTAACATTTTTCCTCATTTTTAGAAACTTTTTTCCTATTATAATTCCATCAACCTTAAAAAAATATTTTCCAATGAAGATATCCTTGAATGTTTCCCATTATATGGAAGCAAGATCCTCTTTATCAAAAGTATTCTTAAAAAAATACCACCATCGATCAACTTCACCTTCAAAATGGTAAACAGTAAGGGTTAATTTTTGATGGTCCAAACATCCCATGACATCTAATATTTTCTCCATATCATTTAATCGTCTTTCTACCACCATCGTGTCATATGATACAATATCTTTTGGAGGATGTTTCATCATGAAATGCTGAAAAAAAGATGTGTTCCATTATGGTTGATCATATTCCTCTCAAGCATGAATAAAACCACCATTTATTGACTGCTTCAACTGATCCATTACTATAAGAACCAACTATGTTCAAATTCCAACCATTCCAGGCATCAAATAATGATAGATATCATCCTATAAATGACTTCATAAATAAGATTCCCTATTTATTCTAATGAAAAAAATTATAAATATTTATATCATAGACGAATCGCCTTGTAATCATCAAATTCAATATAATTTTAAATTAAAAAAAATGAAATAATCATTTATAGTAATCCATTAGCATCATCCTATCCTCTAGGGTTTTCTAAAAAATAGATTGATACAAACTGTAAATATGAATCCTCAAAACATTACATAATCCTTAGTTAATTCCAGTAGCTTACAATGTTTCACATTGACTATAAATTAATGTTTTGAAATTTAGAGAAAAAAACATAATATATACATAACTTCCCACATTTGTAGAAGGTGTATACTATGAAATCTATATACATTTCATCCAAATTATAAAAATTTAAATATAAAATATGATTTATTTTAAATATATTCAAAATATTCAACAAGACACCATCATTTTTCATACCCATATTTAAGACCTATGAAAACCAGTTAAAAACATTGGATGCACACAAAAATATCAATATGGGACATAAATAATGAAATTCATTAGTCTAGTTAAAATATGAAAACCAATTAAAAAACCATTTCTTGAAAACATATAATATTGAATATAAAAATCATGAATCCTCATTGGGATATCATTATCATATCAATATTACATTAAAACATAAAAATGAAAAAACCATACGGTCAAATTCCATCTCCATAATACAGAATGCATTGGAGAGACGTAATGTGGCTCACCCATCATATCTTAATATATAATGGGGTTGAACCAATCATATCTTGAGCCATAATGGGGCTCAAAATGACATATCATGTTCTATATTGGAGACAATTCATAATAAAAAATTTACAAGGAACATATCATGATTAATCCTTTTATAACTCATTTATATCGACAAGAAAAACACATTGAGATATCAAAATAAAATTTTCTCATAAAAATAAAATTAAAAATATAACAACCAAAAAAAATAATGAAATAATATCATTCAAAAATAACTAGGAAATCATATAATGTAAACATTATATTAATAAATCATCATGACTATGGGATAAACCAATAATGGTGTAAAAAAATCAATCTTTTTTAATTTCATAAAAGAGACATTTAAAATGATTTTATTAAAAAATTTCCATACCTCTGATTGGACTTCCTTAAAAAGTGTTAAAAAATTATATGTAATGCTTTGAAGAGTTTTATAAATTTATTACCTAAATAAAATCATGATTATACCAACTTTCATGATCATTTTATATCAGTTCTACCAATTTATTAATTATAATTTGTTATTTTTTTAATTTTGGAGGTGTTATTTTAATGGTTTCTAAGGTCTAATTATTATATAATTTCATTTCAAAAATAAATAATAATATATTAGTGAAAAAATTTATAGATATATAGTACATGTTATACATTTTCAACAGAATTAAAACATTCTATGATTTTTGTAAAGGGAAACAAAAACTCAGTATCCAGAAAGGGGGTGAATTGACACACCACATATGATGATTTCGATTCTTATAGACCAAAGGGTAAGATGAGAGCTTTAGGATGTATATAAAATCAAAGGGAAAAAATAATATTATATATGATACTGGATTTTTCATGAATCATTTTATCATATGTGAGGAAAAGGTAGATGTGAAAATTAAATAGAGAAGAAGAAGGAATCTTACATCTTGAAAATTTCTCCCTGAGAACCTACTTAAGGATCTAGGAAGTGGTATTTTTGTTACTCCAGAAGCTCTAGAATGAGTATAAGGATTATGAAGTGGGGAATTCCAAGAATAGAGTTGATAAAGAAGGCTTAGTGTGCAAAATATTTGTGAAGTAAAGATTCTTCTTTTATAATTGTGGCGAGGGGTAATATATGAATTTATACAACTATTAAAATAAAAAATCTATTATAGTGATTAAGACATCCAAAAAGTCTTAAAAATTAATTAATATTACATTATGCATGAAATACTATCCCATTTGGGCTAATTAAAGGCCTGTGGAATTTTTAAATAATCTAATAAAAGATTTTACTCTTTTAAATATTTTTTATCAGAATAAAAAATATTCATAAGCATGACTTCAAAAACATCACAACATTGTTTAAAATTAAAATAATTTTTTTATTATACCATTTAAAAATCATATGAATATATATAATTCGTAATTATCATAAAAATATGAAATTAATTTTTTTTAGTATATTTAATTTAATTAATTTTATTTTTTAAATTGATAAATAATTAAATAATCATAATTGTTCAAGACATTTATGTAATTACTTATTCAATAAAAATTTAAAATAAAATATATTGAATAATTTAAATTTATTATATTTTAAAAGAATATTTTTTTTAAAAAAATGCTCAAAAACCTTACATTAAAATATTATACAAATTAAAAAAATATATTTGAAAAAATGACATCCTTTTAAAATAAAATATTACAATGGACATAAAGTGATTCATGTGGAAGCAAAATGTACCAAAATCGATTTAAAACAATTTAAAAAAAAATTAAAATACATGTAAATTTATATAGTTGATGGATGTTTTATTCTAAATTTAATTAAAACCCTTTAATTTATTTTTCTTATGCTTCCATTAGCATTACATGTGCATTGTACATTAATTAAATATAATTATGTCATTTATAGGAATTTAAAATAAATTAATATCCTAAAAATTGATTACTTAGGTTGAAAATAAAATTCCATATTCCTTCATTATGTTTATTCATTCGTATACATAACAAGAGATCTTCATTAATTTTTTATTTTGTCATTTCTTGTCATACATAAGAATAACACAAACAACTAGATAAGATTAATAATATATAACTATAAAATTATACATTAATATAAAAAACATCAATAATATAAAATAATTAATAATATAATATTCAAATAATTTTTAGCATTCAATTAGTATTTACAAAGAACTAAAATTTTCATTTTCATTGATTTACAGGGACTGTGTCGACACTGATAATAATTTCTATACTTATCCTGAATAGAATATAATTTATTAAAGATAAAAAATATTTCTAAAATATATTCCTCTTATAATATGGTTTTTAATTATTCAATTAATATAATACATTATATATTACAATTATGTCATCATGATTCGACAAAAAAATCACCTAATTTAATAAAAGTCTATATTTTTACTGTTCATCAAAAGATAAATATTTTTAGAGAATTATAAATAATTCACACTAATACAATTTGAACGAGATTAATTAAAAAATTAAAATAGTTTTGTCAAATTGAAATCCTATGATCAAATAATCAATGTTTTAAATAAATAATCATATAACAAATTATTTCTATTAAGAATTAATTAACATAAATAATATTACTGTTAAATTTAGGAATACTAATAAATATAAAAAACTGATTCTGTAAAACCCCAAGTTTTTGAAAATAAATATTGATTTCCTTTTATAATATATAATTTATACTCAAATTTTCCTATCCTATGTTTTCAATTTCAAAAAATCGTCATCTAGAGATGTGATCAGTAAGTCATTTAGAGTCTGATAGAACAAACTTGATTTTTTAGTGAACAGTAACATAACCTTATGATTAATAATATGAATAGTAATATGACCCTTATGAATAGTAAATAATAATATTGTTTTATTTTCTTAACATAATAAGATAATGAGATCTTAATTAATTTTTCAATGTGAAATAAAACTAATCACCCTTAAAATTGTTATTTATTGAATTAACTATTACTTTATTTAAAAATCTAATTAATAAAATTTAGAAAATTATTTTTGAAAAGTGGAGTTCATTTTTGAATTCTCCACATCCAAAAATGGTAGGGGAATATTTTTCTGATTTTTCTGAAATTCTATAATTTTTTATGAATAGTGAAATATGATAAAATATCATATATGCAAATTATCTGTTAAATTACCTATTTATGAAATCATAAGTGACTTAAGGAATCTTGGTTCAAACTCACATGCACTAATTACTATTAGGGTTACATGAAACAACACTATTGGTTGTCTAGAGGGAAATAATAAAATAATGAATTAAATATTCAAAATTTACCCCTCCCCTCCACTATAAAAACCCCACACCAATCCCTCTTATCTTCACTTTTCTAAGCCTCAATGCTCCTAAATGTTTTGCCCAAATACCCTTCCATTTTCACTCCCCACGACTAGGAATATCTTGGTCTTTGGAGAAGACCAAGATCCTTTCCCATAAGGAGGTTCTCGGGGAAGTTATTTCAAGAGGTAAAGCACCTTTCTTTTTCTTTTTGTTTCATTTGAATTTATCTTTTTTTGTTATCCTCTCCTCACACCCTCTGTCCAAATTACCATTATAACTCCCATATCATATATATACTAGATTTATATCATTTTAAAGGAAGAACCATCATCAATATTCTTAATCCATCTCTTTTATTTTTATAAACGAAATCAACGTCCATGAGGTTCCAATTTATAACATTCATGGACGATGAAGTTTCGTTCATCAATAGTTCCTTCATTCCTTGTCGTGAGACCATATTTATGGTTGAAATAGATTATAATATATTTATTACAACCAAATTAATATTTAAGGACCAGTATATGTACATATTATTAATTTATGTGACAAAACTAGTTCATAATATTTTAAATAATGCCAAATAATCGAAGTGATTGTCATCTAATGATTCATCCTCATTACATGCAACCAAATAATAGAAATGGTCATTAAAAATTATTTATGTTCATAAATAATATTTAATTTCAATTCATGATATTTACATACATGCCACTACATTACTAAACAACAAGTGAACCCACTATTAAAAATAATGAAAATAAACACACCAGAACGACGAAATTCAATTCAATAACTTATCAATAATGGCATAAATGAACTTAAAAGAATTATGATAAACCAATTACATGTCTAATAGGTTCTTAAATAAGTTATAAATAAGTATAATTTCATATTCCAGGAGCTTATGTACAATAGCGGAACACGTTCATAGTTAAGGTAAGGGTTTTCTCACATGAACTTCCATTTTCATTCGTGTTACATTAGCTTTCCAATTATCTCGATGAAATTATTATATATTGTTATTTACTCCTTATAAATTTTGTGTGAGTACTCTATATATGTACAAAAACCATAATTCTTTCCTATTTGATGGATTGATACATGTTTTAAAAGAAACATGCAAAACAGTTTCCAAAATACAAGCCCAATTTAAGGGACTTTCTCAAATCAATATCTTTTTTCAAGGGCACTATATAATCTATTTTTTGGAAACCATTATCTTTATAAAAACACTCATTTTATTATGAAAATAATACTTTACTTCACTTCTGGTTCTATAAAAATATTTTCCAAAAGAAATCATCTTTTCAAAATAAAGGAGTATTTCATTGAAGATTGCTTAATGATTTAATTAGAGTATTTTCATTTGATTCAACACCCTTGTTTTTTATGTATTATTTGGTTTAATAATTTTTGAAGTACTGTAAAAAAAACATGACTTAATGTTTTAGGACTAACCCTATTGTGGATGATCTATCCTAAAACCATTCACCATATTACTTGGAATTTTTAGTGTTTTATGTTTAATTATTGGGGAAAGATAGATACATTTCATATGATAGTTTCAATATGAATGTATATGTTGTTTATGTTTATCCTCACCATTATGAGGAATTTATAGGACTTATTATGTGACAGGTGGGGCCTGCTATACCCCCTTGATGCATCGGTAGGTCTCATGAGACTAATAGACGTGGAATTGGACGAGGCCTTTCCCAATTTGTTATATGGATTTTGGCTGAGGCTTTAACCATTAGACGTATTGGCCAAGGCCTTGAAAAAATGTTTCATAATGTCTATAAAATTCACTTCCTTAATTATGAAGCTACTAATTAAATGTTCATGTGGTTATTCAACATCTCCCATAAAGATCTTCCCCTTTTGTTTTCTTACCTAAAACCATTCTTTAAGTCCTGGTTAAAATAAAACATATAAATGGTGAGCTCAAATTCCTAGTAAGGGTATGCATGGAAAAAATAAATCAAACAATATATATTTGAACTTCAAAACATGAACATAATATTTAAACATTAAAATCTTGAGCAATAACATAAAACATGGTAGTACATAAGGCATTGATCATAATGGATCAGAAATCATGATAACATATCATGGTAATAAAACATGTAATTGTGGAAAACCATTAAGCACATGATATGATTTCCATAGTATCCAAGGCATTGCTGCCAAGACTATCTTAGTGGAAAAAGTCCCTTTCAGAATCGAGTTCACTCCTCGTTCGAGTCCTCTATCACGGAACCAGATTAACTTACCATTCAAGCCATGTCTATCTAATGAGATATAAATCTTTACCCAATGAATTGGAGGGATATATAGGTCCCACCCATCTCATAATTAAATCATTCTTACTTGTGCCACAAAATAAACATAAATCATACATCATAACCCATATAGTGAAATGGGGTTCATAAACATCATCCCATCATAACATAATCCATATAAAAAAATGGATATCATTTCATCATAAGAATAGTGAAACCATGTAAATCATAGAGACATTATACTGGAAACATACACATATAAAATAATTTCATCTTAGATGGAAAATGTTTTTGATAAAACACTTTAAATGAATTTTTGATGAAAATATCCTTTCTTCTCCAAAATCATTTCACTACTGGAAAATAGACCTATACCCACGGTTTTTGGAAAAACCGTGGGTATATGGGTGCCCTATACCCACGGTTTAAGAAAACCGTGGGTATATGTATAGTGGGGGAACCTATACCCACAGTTTTGGGAAAAACCGTGGGTATATGGGTGCCCTATACCCACGGTTTAAGAAAACCATGGGTATATGTATAGTGGGGGAACCTATACCCACGGTTCTAGAAAACCGTGGGTATTGGTCACCTATACCCACGGTTTTTCTAATACCATGGGGATAGAGTTTTTTTCAAAGGACTATACCCACGGTTTTGTAAAACTATCGGTATAGGTATTTATTTGAAGGCCTATCGCCACGGTTTTTGAAAAACCTTGGGGATAAAAAGAAAAATTTTGAAGGCCCTATGCCCACGGTTTTTTAGAACCTTGGGGATAGGTTACCCACATTATGGCGAAAAAAAGGCGCGGGAAAACCAAAACGATTTAGCGGGAAAATTTATACCCATGATTTGAACTAATATATATAAGTTGATAGAAATTTATAAACAAATAAAATCTGCGGCTTGGTTGGTTATGTGTTGCGTATTTTTTGCAGTGGTTGTGGTATAGAATCCCGCTGGCTTCGTTTTTTTAATACAAACACAGGGATTATTATATTATTAAAAATACATATTGATTAATGCAAAGTCGAGTCTGCTTAGTTGGTTAAGCACTGGATGGCTGGAAGTATAATGCGTCAGACGCGGGTTCGAAACCCGCCGGCTTTATTCTTTCGTTATATGATCAAAGATTAATATATATTTATAAATATAGATATATATTCATATAAATACGTTTTCTAAAGTGGAAAAGTTTGTTGGATTAATTGATGAGGTTGCGGGTTGGCGTGGGTTCAAGACCTGGTGGCTGTATATTTTCATTATTTTTTACCCACGGTTTTTAAACCTTGGGAAGAATGGTTTGACAGCATGGAGGATGGATTGAAACAGTGGAAATGAAAGATATACCCACGGTTTGTCAAACCATGGAGATAGGGTAAGACCCCTATACCGACGCCACTCAGCCCCTCGGTTCCCAAAACCGTGGGTATAGCCTATACCCACGGTTTTGGGGGCTATACCCACAGTTTTGAACCGTGGGTATAGGTAGTTTCTCCAGTAGTGTTTTCTTATGACAAAATGCCATGAAATTTTAAAGGAAAAGGATTTTGTTGAAAATAGTCATTAAATATTTTATAGTAAGATTCATGAAATTAAGGCTTTATGAAACTGTAAAAATCCATTCATTCCGTATAAGTTAAAAAACATTCTCCTCGTACTTTTGTCGGAAAAGTCAAAAAGTTCCTCGTATGGTAGAAAAAGAAATATTCCTTTCATAACAAGTGGTAAAAGTCAAAAATGGGTAAAAAGGAATTTAATCATACATAAAAATACTTTTAGAAAACATGGACATGGGTGATAACAATAACCCCAGTAAATACTTACGAATAAACAATCTCGGATAAGAACGAGATTGGAATAATTATCTATTACCTTATGTCTGATATGCATTATATGTATCCGAACCTCATGTATAATGAATCAAATAATGACATTGAATTATTACAGAATCATATTCATAGGTATGATATCATATATGGTTCAGTTATGACTTTATATTACCCGTTCTTTTGTAAATTCCTTGTTAAAGCATCATTTTCGGTAAAATCATTTCATTTATCGTAAATATTTGGACTTATTGTTCTTGATATTATTATTACATATATCGTGATTTAATAAATTCAAGAATGTAAAACATGATTTATATATCATATATATTCAGTATATATATATATATAATATTTAGATAAATGAAATGAAACACACCATTCATGGTGACGGTAGGCCATACGTTGGCATGAACATTGTTTTCCTTTCCTTATTGAATTGAATGGAAGTAAGTAAATAACATATAAATAAATCCAGTAGCATTATTATGTTATATGTCTCATAAGTATTCATTATATATACTTTATAATCATTCTTTAATGCTTAACATGGAGATTGAATCTCATCGCCTCGTGGAGACGGTAATCCGTACCTACGCACGAGTGATGATATCATTCAAATAATTATTGAATGGAATTGGTGTAGATGATATAATATCTCATAATCAGTATGATGTTATAATATCCATATATAGTTATTCTTTACACCATTATACCAATCCATGTAAGGTGGTGGTGAAAAAACAGATTACACCACAGCGTGGAGACGGTATTCTGTAGGTATGCACGCGCGGTGATTTCGTTTTCAATATGATGGATAGAAGGTGAAATGGGGTTGTTTCATATTAACAATAAACTATCAGTATATTATAGATACTGATATTATTAATTTATAATGAAACAACTAAAAAGATGAAGTTGAAGAAGAAAGAAACTTGAAAGAATCAGTAGAAAAGATTACCTCTTCTTCGACGCACCCCTTTTAAGCTTCCTCTTAAGGCACTAGAGTTGGTATTTTGCGGAGACCTGAACCTCTATAATGTTTCCAGGGATGTGGAGAAGATAAATGGGAAGGGTTTGGATTATATTGATGGCTCAAAGTGCTGTTAATAAGAGAATGAGGAGGTTCCCTTTTATAAGGGTAGAGAGGGGAACCTTTGTATACCTCAAAAATATTAATTTATAATAAATTCAAACCCCACATAAAAACTTCTAAAATGACTCAAATATGAATGTTATAAGATATAGGGTTTCATTATAATCAACCAATGAAATTTATACATGTTGGGAATTTATTTTAAACATTATCAACTTGGTTTATCCTTATTTAATCTATTTAATTTTATTTGTTGTAATAAGATTCTAAATTTTAAATTGTTATTAATAATTACTTATGTGTTGTGAATTGTACATAATTGGATATTTTATGAAATTTCAGACCATATAAATTTTAATTTATAATTTTAAAATATTTTTGTGATTTTTAATCAATTTTATATTATGTTATTTGTATAAAATAACAATAGTGTCAATTTTGACACTATTAATTTAATTGAATTTAAATAGAATCCTCAGAGAAGATATGTCCGAAATAAATTCTTTAAAAGATTCATAAAATTTCATATATATAAATAAAATTAGTTTAGGACATTAAATAGTTCATATAATAATTATTTTAATATTTTTAAAACCATTTATTTGATATTTCAATCAATAAAATAATTTCAACATCACTATTATTTCACCTTTAATGATAATTATTTAATCCCTAAAAATTATAAATAAATTTAAATGATGTTGATAATTTTATATTCTTTCTAGAGACTATTTAGTTTCTATGTTTCATGAATTTTATCACTAAATAAAAATTATTATACTTATAAGATTTGAGAGAGTGACATGTTGTCAGTTTCTTTGGTTTTAATAATATTTAAATTATTTTCATGGCCAAAATTCCATAAAATTATTCTATTCCGACCCATAGGTGACATGGTTCTACTTTTATTCATCCAATATAATTTTGGCTGGTGTTAGGGTAATTTTATAATCTTATTTTTACCCTTAAGTACCCGATATACCTTTAACTGCGGTAAATAGAAATTACCGTAGTTACTATTCATAATATAAAAAAAAGTAACCTATTAGAATAATTTGGATCCACTTAATTAAAATATGGAATCCATTTTTCAAAATTTAAAACATAGATGTTGTAGTAATTAATTTAAAATTAATCCTGTTGTAAAAAAAATGGGTTTTAAAAGCTAAAACATTGCCAAATATTGAAATGTTTTTACCTATGAATTCATTGTAAAATTAATGGTAATGACATAAATTATATTAAATGGTAAAAATATATTCTATTTATACTTTTAAACCATTCCATATTATAATTTTACCATATAAAGTTTTGCGATGAAAAAAGTTTTTTTTAATTAAAATATCGCATGTTTTTACTATTCTTTAAAAAATGAAAGTTATCAGAATAATGTGAAAATTTTATCCAATGTAAATTTTTATATCATCATTCCAAATAAGAATTTTATTTTTTCAAATTGAACTTATAAACCTATAAAAAACTAGATTTAATGTGGGTGCTCCATCAAAAGGTGGAAAAAGTGCATTTTTTTAAAAATAATTATTTTACCCAAAAAAATTATTTTGTTCACATAACATGTTTTAGAAAATGTGTAAGATGAATAATAATGTTATAAAATTCAAAATTTAGTTAATACTATTCATAATGGATAGTTCATAATATTATAATAATATATCATTGTTTAGTGAATCCCAGTACTGCGTACTACACACGCTATCGAGAAAGGTCGCGATTGCATGTAATGAAAGCCAAGTCATGGATGTGGGTAGTGAAATATCCCTTTGGTATTTCATATAACATAATAAGAACTTATTTCATTTATACTTTAAACATAATCTATACATAATGTTACGTAGAATAATTCCTACAAAACTAACATGAAATTGTGTGTAACACGCGCCAAGAATAGTGTTGCGTATACCGCAAGCTAATACGGTGTTGTGTATAGCACAAGCTAATTTTGGTGTAGCGTACAACACAATACATCAATTAAATTAAAATGAATAATTCTCATAAAATCTCGGGTTGTTACATTCTACCCCCCATAAAATGAATTTCGCCCTCATAATTGGTCGGGGGTTATAAATAGTTTACTACTTGAAGGATTCTTTCATAGAAACCCGCATCGTAAAAAGGAACACTAAAACATAATTTTAAATAGTGAAATATGAAACATAATGGTTACCCAAATTAACTCATCATTGGGTTTCCACATAAGAGAACATAGGTGAAAATATGGATATGGAAGAGAAATCTAACCATCAAGTTTTGATGGAGAGCGGTAGAGAACATGGATATGAAGAAGACAACAATCACAAAGCCATAAATTTGTGATGATCTAAGGTACCATCTGATTTATTAGATATAAGAGCACTCAAACAAGATTTTTGGTTTTCAATATCATTTCCCTAAAGTTGAAATTTTTGAAATAGAAAAAATACTTACATGATTTTGGTACAATATCACTATTTTTTGTGCCTTGAACAATTTCCACTTCATCTCTTAAAGAAATGAAGTTGAATTTGCCTTCCGTGATGTTTTAGCAGATCATGTAATAGAATGATAGGTCATTCCATCTGTCTGAAACATAAGTTAGAAAAAGATATATACATAAGTCCATATATGGTGTGATTAATCGGATATGGTTCCAAAATGGTCTTATACTTCATCTATCATCCTGATTAATAAAATAAAACTAGTTTCTACTAACCAAGGACTTCCTATAGGCCAGTGGTAGACGATAAAGGCATGTCGCACTTTAGTTGTGGGTTCGATTCCGACAGCCCTGTCCGACGTGATGGGTTGTCACCCGTCCTATGGGTTTTCCTTTTTCTAAAACTATACTATTATAAAATAACAAAAAGTTATATCCTTAAAAAATACTATATGATGTCCATTCCATCCTTTTGTATTATAAAAAATGTCCGATTACTAGACATTTCATCTACCAAGCATGTTAATTCCTTCATTTGTCCCCCATATATCATAATATATATCTTTTTTTGGTCACATTTTAAACAAGTGAATACCTTAATCATGTATTCTCTTGAAAAATGAATACCCATTGAACTTTAGTGAGAACATGAATGCTATCAAAAGTTAACTCTTTCCACATACCAATATCTCAAAATTTCTATATACTCCAACCATGATATCACTTGTCCTTATATCAGTCATGAGCTCATTAATACTATCAAACAAATTATTTTCTCATTATCTCTTCATTATACGCATATCATCATCTTTACAAAAATATTACTATCACTTTTCATGATTACCAGTACCATATAATTATTAAAAACCAAAATATTGATATTCTAAAATTCCATGATATCATAAATGAGATTCCATGATACTATTTTGAAATCCTATTACCTAAACACATAATCATTCCACAAAATCATTTTCAGAATCAACATCACAAATAGTGATCGCATGTGACTTCCCTTTATCCTTTTCCTTAAGAGGTTGCTCATGTTGATCATCGTTAACCCTTGGATTTGGGAATTGATTAGAATAATTCCCCATTTCCTTTCACTTAAAGCATTGAAGTATTGGTGGAGCGTTCACTGTAGTCTTTTCTCTATTCAAATCATTACCTACTTTTTCCCATTACACCGCCACTCAACTGCTTGATGACCTTATTTTCCACACATAAAACATTTTCTAATACCTTTTAGACAATCTCCACCATGCTAATTTCCACACTTTGATCATAAAGAAACAGTCATCTTTTTTTCACCATTGTTTTGAGATTTCTCCTTGAACTCCATCTTTTGTTTCCTGTCAAAACCATGAGATGGATATATAACACCAACTTCCAGTTCTACCTTGATAGAACAACGCACAATTTCTTCATAGGTACTGAAGTATCTTATTGCTAATGCACTTCGAAGACTTGGTTTTAAGCCACTTAAGAATCGATCTACTATACTTTCATGTTGGATGATAAAGCCAGATGCATACCTTGCAAGCATTGTTATATTTTCTTCATACATACCAACAGAATCATCATCCTTTTACTTATGCTCAAGGAACTCCTTTTCCATCTTTGTTTGAAGAAATCGAGGGAAGTAATTATTGAAAAATAAGTTCTTGAACTCATCCCATTCCATGGATTTAATTTCATCTTGGGGCCTTGTATTCTTAATTAGAGTCCACCATTGGTCTTCTTCACCTTTTAAATAGTAAACAACCAGAATGACTTTTTCATGTTCTGAACAGTGAAGTATGGAAAATATATTTTCAATGGTACTGATCCATTATTCAGCAACAAGTGGATTAGAAGACCCACTAAAAGAAGTTGGACATTTCCTCATGAAGGACTCAATAGAATATGGTTCCCTTATCTGCTCATTTGGAAGTCCAGAATGATTCATAGCTTGAGTGAGTATAACAATAAGATTTTTCACTCCATATCACCTAACATTGGTTTGTTCAGGAGGACAATCATTGCATTTTCCATTACATTGATCAACACGGTTCCTTCGGGTTCCAGCCATCGTCTACAACCCAAAAAGAATAGTGTGAGAGGCAAAAATCATGCTAGAGAAAAAAAATAAAGGGGGAGTAACTTCAATATCTAACATCTCAGGTTTAATTCTAATATCTTTACCATAATTCTAGGACTATAAACTATTATTATACTTATCACTAGGGACATCCCTTGACATACCTTAGAAATATCTCTAAGGATATCACTAAAGTTCTCACATCCTAGTTTCCAAAGTTTGATTAATCCTTTCCTCTGATACCAACTTTAGAGACCCAAAGCATAACGTACATGGATATTAAATTACTTTCTTGGAATACTTAATACATAAAAGAAACAAACACACAAGGACCGTAATAGTTTAGTATCTTTGGGAATTCGGAATATAATCTTATAATTGATGTGAAAGATCTTCAACATCTCCCATAAAGATCTTCCTCTTTTGTTTCCTTAACTAAAACCATTATTTAAATCCTGGGTAAAATAAAACATATAAAGGGTGAGCTCAAATGCTCAGTAAGGGTAAGCATTGAGAAAATAAAGCAAACCATATACATTTGAACTTCAAAACATGAACATAATATTTAAACATCAAAATCTTGGGAAATAACATAAAACATGGCAGTACGTAAGGCATATATCATAATGGATCATAAATCCTGATAATATAGCATGGGAATAAAACATTTAATTGTGGAAAACCATTAAGCACATGATATGGCTTCCATAGTATCTAAGGTATTGTTGCGAAGACCATCTTAGTGGACAAATGCCATTTCTGAATTGAGTTCACTTCTCATTCCATTCCTGTATAACTGAATAAGATTAACTTACCAATCTAGACATGTATTTCTCATTAGATATAAATATTTACCCAATGCATTGGAGGTAGATATAGGTCCCACCCATCTCACAATTAAATCATTCTTACTTGTGCCACAAAATAAACATAAATCATACATCATAACCCAAATATTAAAACGGGTTTCATAAACATCATCCCATCATAACATAATCAATATTAAACAAATGGATATCATTTCATCATAAGAAAAGTGAAACCATGTAAATCATAGAGACATTATACATGAAACATACACATATGTAATAATGTCATCTTATATGGAAAATGGTTTTGATAAAACACTTTAAATGTATTCTTGAGGAAAATATCCTTTCTTCTTCAAAATCATTTTATTTTCAAAAAAAACCATGCAATTTTAAATGAAAAGGATTTTTTTTAAAAATAGTCATGAAATATTGTAACGTAAGCTTCCTGAAAATAAGGCGTTATGAAACAGTAAAAATCCGCTCATGCCATATTAGTTAAAAAAACATTCTCCTCATACTTTTGTCCGAAAAGTCGAAACGTTTCTCGTATGGTAAACAAAAGAAATATTCCTTTCATAACATGTGGTAAAATTAAAAAATGGGTAAAAATGACTTCAATCATATATAAAAACACTTTTAGAAAACTTGGACATGGATGATAAAAATAACCCTAGTAAATACGTACGAATAAACAATCTTGGATAAGAACGAAATTGGAATAATTATCCCTTACCTTATGTCTGATATGATTTGTATGTATCTGAACCTCTTGTATAATGATTTAAATAATTTCATTGACTTATTAATGAATCATATTAAATGTTATGATATAGTATATGGTTCACTTATGACTTTATATTACCCGTTCTTTTGTAAATTCCATGTTAAAGCAGCGTTTTCTGAAAAATCGTTTCATTTATCGTACGTGTTTGGACTTGTTGTTCTTGATATTATTATTACTTATATCATGATTTACTAACTTCTAGAATGTAAAAAATGATTTATATATCATATATATTCATTATATATATAATAGATAGTTAAATGAAATGAATCACACCGTTCATGGAGATGGTAGGTCGTACGTACGCATGAACATTTTTTCCTTTCCTTATTGACTTGAAGGGAAGTAAGTAAATAAAATTTACATAAATCCATTATAATTATTATGTTATATATACCATTATTATTCATTATATATACTTTATAATCATTCTTTAATGGTTAACATGGAGATTGAATCTCATCGCGTCGTGGAGACGGTAATCCGTACGTACGCATGAGCAAAGATATCGTTCCCATAATTATTGAATGGAATTAGAGTGGATGATAAAATATCTCATAATCATTATTATGTTATAATATTCTTATATAGTTATTATTTACACCATTATACCCATCCATGTACGGTGGTTGTGGAAAAACAGATTACACTACGGCGTGGAGACGGTATTCCGTACGTACGCACGCACAGTGATTTCGTTTTCCATAGGATGGATAGAAGGTGAAATGGGGTTGTTTCATATTTATAATAACATATAATTATATTATAGATACTTATGTTTTTACTTTATAATGAAAAAAATAATGAAGAAGATGTTGAAGAAGAAAGAAACTTGAATGAATCGATAGAAGAGGTTACCTCTTATTCGACGCAACCCTTTTAAGCTTCTTCTTAAAGCACTAGAGTTGGTCTTTTGAGGAGACCAGAACCTATAGAATGTTTCTATTGAAGTGTATAAGAGTAATGGTCAGGGTATGGATGAGGTTTAAGGCTCAAAGTGTTGTGAAGAGGAGAGGGAAGAGGTTCCCTTTTATAAGGCAGGAGAGTGGCACCATTGGAAACCTCAAATATATTAATTTATAATAAATTCAAACCCCACATAAAAACGTCCAAATTGACTCAAATACGAATATTAAATGATATAGGGTTTAATCTCATCAACAAATAAAATTTAGACATGTTGTGAATTTATTTTAAACATTATAAACATGATTTATCCTTATTTATTCTATTTAATTTTATTTGTGGTAATAAGATTCTATATTTTAAATTGTTATAAATAATTACATATGTGTTGTGAATTGTTTATAATTCAATATTGTAAAAAAATTTACACCATATAAATTTTAATTTATTTTTTTTAAATATTTTTGTGATTTTTAAAATTTTTTATATTATGTTATTTTTTTAAAATAACAATAGTGTCAATTTTGACACTATTCATTTACTTGAATTTAAATAAAATCCTCACAGAAGATATGTTCAAAATAAAAGAATTAATATATTCATAACATGTAATATTTTCTATAAAACTATTTTATTACATTAAATAGTTCATATAATATTTATTTTAATATTTTTAAACCATTTATTTGATATTTCATTCAATAAAATAATTTCAACATCACTATTATGTCACCATGAATGATAATTATTTAATCCCTAAAAATTCTAAATAAATTAAAATGATGTAGATAATTTTATTAGATTTCTTGAGACTATTCAGGTTCGAAGTTTCATGAAGTTTATCACTAAATTAAAATTATTATACTTATAAGATTTAAGGAGAGACATGTTGACCGTTTCTTTGGTTTTAAAAATAATTAAATGATTTTCAAGGTCAAAAGACCAAAAATTTAATTTATTCAGACCCGTATGTGATATAGTTCATCTTTTAGCCATCCAATATAATTTTGGCAGGTGTTAGGGTGATTTTATAATCTTATTTTTACCCTTAATTACCTGATTAACCTTTAACTACTGTAAAGAAAAATTCACGTTGTTACTATTAATAATATATAAAAAATAAAATTATCCTATTAGCATAATTTGGACCCACTTAATTCAAATACGGAATCCATTTTTAAAAATTCAAAACACAGACATTTCCGTAATTAATTTAAAATTAATCTCGTTGTTAAGAAAATGGGTTTTAAAAGCTAAAACATTGCCAAAGATTGAAATGTTTTTACCTATGAATTCATTGTAAAATTAATGGTAATGACATAAATTATATTAAATGGAAAAAATATATTCTATTTGTACTTTTAATCCATTCAATATTATAATTTAACCATATAAATTATTGCGATGAAAAAAATATTTTTTCATTAAAATATAGTGTGTGTTTACTGTTCATTAAAATATGAAAGTTATCATATTAATATGAAAATTTTGTCCAAAGTAAATTTTTATATCCGGATTTCAAATAAGAATTTTATTTTTTCAAATTGAACTTATAATCTAGTAAAAAAATATATTTAATTTGGGTGTGCCATCAAACGGAGGCAAAACTGCATTTTTTTTAAAAATACTCATTTTACCCGAAAAATTTATTTTGTTCACATACCATGTTTTAGAAAATGTGTAAGATGAATAATAATGTTATAAAATTCAAAATTTAGTTAATACTATTCATAATAGCTTGTTCATAATATTATAATAATATATCATTGTTTAGTGAAACATGGTATTGCATACTACACACGCTATCGAGGAAGGTCGCGATTGCGTGTAATGAAAGCCAAGTCAGGGATGCGTGTAGTACAAGCTCACTTTGGTGTTGAATATAACATAATAAAAACTTATTTCATTTATACTTTAAACAAAATAAATACATAATGTTGCGTAGAATAATTCCTACAAAATGAACTTGAAATTGTGTGTAACATGAGCCAATAATAGTGTTGCGTATACTGCAAGATAATACGATGTTGTGTATAGCGCAATATAATTTTTTGTGTAGCATACAACACAAGGCATGAATGAAATTAAAAAGAATAATTCTCATAAAGTCTCAGGTTGTTACATGCACCATGTATTATGATTATTCAATTTTTTTTTGTATTTCTTACTCTTACTGAGCATTTGTGCTCACCCATTTCTTATGTTTCATTTTTCACTTGACATGAAGATGTAAATTGTGAATGACTTGTATGAATAATCTAGGAGACATGATATTGATTGTGGAATAAATTAGTGTTGTATTTACCTTCATGATGTAATGTTAAACTTATTTATGTATCTTCTTTCCAAAAGCTACTAAACTACTTGGTCCTTTGGGATTATTATTTCTTTTTAGTATGGAAAGGTAATCAAATAAGGCACCAGCTCTAGGAAACTAGGGATGGGTCTTTATAATTGGGGTCAGAGGATGTTTTTTAGAAAACATGGAAATGTAGATTAGGGAAGAATCCCTAAGTGAGTCTTTGAGGATAGACCTACCAGAACGTCCTGGTATTTTGGTATGGAATAGATTACGTGTATCATTCAAGTAATACATCTCTGTCTAGATATGAGCAGATATAGGTGGCTCTGGCACATATATACCTAGGAGTGAAAGCTTCGACAACGAGATTCAGTCTTGGCCCGGGGTATCCTGGTATATCACAACGGGCCTTGCTGAACTCTTTGTTACGACACTCTCAGGGGATATGCTTAGAATAATTCACATTTTCTATAGAATCCATCATGAAGGATTTAAGTGGAAATTTTTCCTCAAAGATTCCATATTTATGAATTTGAGAATATCTATGTGTATAATTTCGTTATATGATTATTATTTTACGATATTAAGATTATAAATTATGACTCATACTATAATCTAGTGTATGACATTATTTATAAATGGTGTCTAGTGAATGGAATGGAAACCACACAAATGCATGTGTCCCCTGTAGGGATTTTCCTCCAATGTAAGATAATGTTGTTGGATCTGGTGTGACGAAACTCATAACATTAACAGGAAAACTTACTAATGTTATGAATAGTAACCTTACCCGTATGGATCATATAGATCCACCACATAGAGAATCTATGCTAGATCATTGTATGTGACAATAACCTCCATCATTAAATGGGACTACAAACCCATTTATAGCTGAGGAATGGATAAGATCCCTCGAGAATAAATTTCTTTCTTTGGGATGTAATGAAAGAGGGAAAGTCATCATAGTAGTTTATCAGCTATCAGGAGATGTAGATCAGTGGTTGTCTTTAATCCAAAACACAAAGGAGGAGGAAGAAATAGATGATTTGAAATGGAGAGATTTTAAAGAAATATTCAATGATAAATACTTTCCTTGAGAAAAGAGAGTAGACATGTACAAACCATTTTTGAATCTGAGGCAGAAGGAAGATGATAATGTTTCAAAGTATAAAGATACCATTACAAGGTTAGCAAGACTTGTTTTAGACTACATATGATATACAAGGAACAAAATTAATTAATTATTTGGTGGCCTAAAACCATTCCTCCAGCGGGCACTGGAATCCCAATGTTTTTCATCACATGAGGATATAGTTTCATGTGATATCAAGATAGAAAAATAATTCACTAAGCGTTATGAATTTAAGGAAAAACAAGAAAAGAAGAGGGTTGTTGAGATCTCTAGGAAAGGAAATAAAGAAATATGGAAGAAGGGAAGAGTTTAATTTCCACCTTGTGATAACTGTGGAAGGAAACACCCTAGTGCGTGCTTATAGGGAAAAGGAGTATTCTACAAATGTGGTCCGAAAGGCTATATTGCTGGTGATTTCCAGGGGATGAAAGTGGCCAATAATTTTGAATTCTATAATTGTAGAAGTATGGGACACTATGATAATGATTTTCCAATGTGTCAAGGAAATATGCAACAGAAAAGGCCAATGGAGATGGGAAAAGTTAATGTGATCACAACTATAGAGGTTGAAGTTCTGAATGATGTGGCTGCAGGTACATTGATCATTTCATCATACATAGCTGATACTTTATTTGATTTTGGATCATTCAATTGTTTCATTTCTTCCCAGTATGCTAAGGAAATTAGATATTATCAATTTTATTTTACAAGGGAGTTGTCTTTCAAAACTCCTAAGGGAAATATCACTGTAGCAATGTTTTGTGAATCAGTTCCCATTAGGGCACAAAGAAGATCTTTATCTATTGATCTCATTGTCATAGCATTGATTGAATTTGTTATAATCCTCGGTATGGATTGGCTTTCAGTCCATGATGCAAAAATTTATTCTAAGAATAAGGAGGTTACAATTTTCAATGATGATAGGGTATAACTTATCTTTAGAGTAGAAACGTCAACACCTGATTCTTATCTAGATCCACCCCCATTAGTTTAACTAAATAAAATTATTATAGAGGTAGATAATGAAATAACTATGGGTGAGGAAAATAATGTTCAAAGAGAAAATGTACCTGTTTTGAAAGAATATTTTGATGTCTTCCAGAGGATTTACCAGGATATCCTCTAGAGCGGGAAATTGAGTTTTCCATTGACATATTTACTAGTTCAAGGTCCATATGAAAGAAATCTTATAGAATGGCCACTATCGAGTTAGTGGAGATAAAGAGACAAATTTAGGAATTGAGTGATAAAGGATTTATTCACCGTACCCATTCTCCATAGAGAGCCCCTGTTCTTTTTATTAAGAAGAATGATGGGTCTATGAGGTTGTTTATTGATTACAAGAAAATCAATGTTGTTACAACAAAGAATAATTATCCACGACCACGAATTGATGATATATTTTATCAAATTCATGGGGCCCAATATTTTTTAAAGATTCATCTTTGATCTGGATATCATCAGTTACTTGGGAGGAAAGAAGACATTTCAAAAATAGCATATCAAACCAGGTATGGGCATTACGACTTTACAGTAATGCCTTTTGTACTAACTAATGATCCATCTATTTTAAGGGATTTGTTGAATAGAATTTTCAATGAATATCTTGATGAATTTTTGGTGGTGTTTATTGATGATATCCTACTGTATTATAAATGCTACGAAGAACATGAAAATCACATGAGCACTATTTTAAAGTCTCTAAGAAGAAATTAATTTTATGAGACATTTAGAAAGTGTGATTGATGATCCAATTAGTTTCCTTTCTGGGCCACATTGTCACTAAGGATGGAATATATTTAGATCCTATGACGAAAATGGCTATGCACAAATGGCCTAATCCAACCAACATAACTGAGGTATGTAGTATTATTGGTTTAGCGGGTTATCATCTGTGTTTTTTTCAAAACATCACCCATTTAGCCAACCCAATTACCAAGATCACACTAAAAGGGGTTATGTTCGTATGGAAAAAGGAATGAAAAATATGTTTTGATCAATTTAAGTGGAGGTTAGTGAATTTTCCAATCCTAACCCTACCTTCAGGGAATGATGGGTTTGTTATCTATAGCGATGCATCAGAGAAAGGACTGGGTTGCGTCCTTATGGAGAATGATAGAGTGATTGCCTATGCATCTTTCCAGTTAAAAGTTCATGAAAAAAATTATCCAACACATGATATTGAGTTAGCAGTAGTAATATTTTCACTGAATATTTGGAGACATTACCACTATGGAGAAAAATGTGAGATATATACAGATTCTAAGAGTTTGAAATATATATTCTCACAGAAAGAACTCAACATGAGAAAAAGGAGGTGGACTGAGCTACTCAAAGATTATGATTGCACAATACACTACCACCCACATAAAGTGAATAAGGTAGTATAAGAATATAGTATAAGGGACCATGAAATTCTTTATAAGATGATAGTTGAAAGGGATCCTATGTTCCTGGATCTAGTAAATATGGATATGGGAATTATCAATGAAGGTAACACATCACTAATTTTTCAAATGGTTTCCCAACCTTCATTACTAGAGAGGATAAAAAGTTCTCATGATGATAATGAGGAGTTTCAAAAGAAAATTAAAGGTATAAATTATGGTAAGTTGACTAAATTCTCATATAAAGGTGGAATTTTGAAATTCAAAAAGAGGCTTTGTTTTCTTGCTATTATTGAGCTAATGAGAGAGCAGTTGGATGATGCTCATAGCTCTAATTTCTCTATACATCCTTGTAGCACAAAGATGTATCGAGATCTCTGAGAAAACTTTTTGTGATCAATACGAAAAGGGAGATAGCAGAATATACATAAATGTGTCTTGTATGTCAAAAAGTGAAGGATAAGAGGAAAAAGTCTAAAGGGATGATGCAACCACTACCCTTACCATCATAGAAGTGGGGGGGACATTACTAAGGACTTTGTCACTGGACATCCAAGGACATCAAGAGGAAACAATGATATATGGGTCATTATGGATCATCTTACAAAGACATATCACTTTATTATGATTCGAGAGGACATATCAATGGATCCACTTGAACAGATTTACATCAAAGAAGTGGTAAGGCTACATGGAGTACCACTCTTTATCATATCCGAATGTGATCCTAGATTCACCTCAATCTTCTGAAAAAGTCTCCAACATGATTTATGAACTAAACTGAACTTCAGTACGGCCTATCATCCTCAAACTTATGGCCAATCTAAGCGGACTATTCAGACACTATAGGACATGTTGATATCATGCTCTATGGAATTTAAAGGAGGATTGGACCAACATCTTCAAATGATTTAATTCTCCTACAATAATAGTTTCCACTCAAGCATCCGAATGGAGCCATATAAAGACATTCATAGGGAAAAGTTGTAGAACACCATCATGTTGGGATGAAGTCTATTAGCGAAAGCTGCTAGGACCTGAAGTTGTTAAATAAATGGTAGAGAAGGTGAAAACCATTCAGCAGCATTTCAAGGCAGCCCAAAGTTGACAAAAGTGATATGTAGATAACTGTCAATGAGACCTTGAGTTCAAAGTTAGAGACATGTTATTTCTACGAATATCTCCTTGAAATTTGGTCATGTGGTTTGGGAAGAAAGGAAAGATAAGTCCGAGGTATATTGGCCCCTTCAAGATCTGTGATCGAGTTGGAATTGTGGCCTATCGACTGACACTTCCACCTACCATGTCGAATGTACATGATCTCATTCATGTATCCCTCTTCAGGAAGTACATACTAGACCCTTCCCATGTACTCTCTTCAGAGGTGGTAAAGTTGGAGGATGATCATTCCTATTAGAAGAAGCCAGTGATATTCTTGGATCATATAGAAAAAGTTCTATGCAACAAGACTACTCATCAAGTCTAGGTACTATGGAGAAACCATAAGTACGAAGAGGCAACATGGGAACTGGAAGAAGTAATAAAGGAAAAGTACCCCACCTGTTTTTTGGCCTAGATTGTAAAATGAAATTTCAAGGGATAAATTTATGAAGGGGGGAAGAATGTAAAACCACAATGTTTTGAAAAGAAATATTGATTGAATTTTATAATCTAGAAGTTAAACTCAAATTTGACTCTTCTATGTTTTGAATTTCAAAAAACAGTCATCTAGTGTTGTGATCAGTAAATCATTTAGAGTCTGATAGAACAATGATGATTTTTTTGAATAGTAACATACCCTAATGAATAGTAATATGAATATTAATATACCCTTATGAATAGTAAATAATAATATTATTTTATTTTCTAATGGAAATAAGATAATGATATCTTAATTAGTTTTTCAATGGGAAATAAAACTAATTGCACATTTAAAATTTTTATTTTTTTGAATAAACCATAAATTTATATAAAAATTAAATTAATAATATATAGAAAATTAATTTTTAAAAAATGGAGTTTATTTTCGAATTCTAAATGTCGATAAATGGTGGGGATAAATTTTTGGGAATTTTCTGACATTCTAGAATTTTTGATGAATAGTGAAATACGAAAATACCGTATATACAAATTACCAGTTAAATACACTATTTATGATATAATAAGTAATGTATGGCCACTTGGTTCGAACTCACATGCACTTATTAATATTATAAGTAACATGAAACAACACTATTGGTTGTCTTGAGGGAAATATAAAAATAATGATTTAAATATTCAAACTTTACCCCTCTCCTACACTATAAAAATCCCTCACCAATCCCTCTTCTCTTCACTCCTGTAATCCTGGAAGCTCCTCAAAGTTCTTCCCAAATAACCTTCAATTGTCACTCCCCATGACCAGGAAGCCCATATCCTCTCCAAAAGTCCAAAATCCTTTCCATTAAGGAGGTTTTCGAGGAAGTTATTTCACATGGTAAATCACCATTATTTTTCTTTTAGATTCATTTGAATTTATCTTCTTTTGGTATCCTCTCCACACCTGCTCTATCCAAATGTACATGATAACCCAATTATCATATATATAATGGATTTATATCATGTTAAAGGAAGAACCATCATCAATATTCATACTCCCTATCTTTTATTTTTATAAACGAAATCAACATCCTTGAGGTTCCAATTTATAACCTTCGTGGATGACGAAGTTTTGTTCTTCAACAATTTCTTCATTATAGGTCATGAAACCATATTTATTATTTAAATATAATATAATATATTTATTAAAACCTAATTAAATTTCAGAAACTAGTATATGTACATATTATTAATTTATGTGACAGAACTAGTTCACAATAATCCAAATACCGCCAAATAATCGAAGTGATTGTCATCTAATGATTCATCCTCATTCCATGTAACCAAATGATAGAAATGGCCATTACCATTTAATGATGTTTATAAATATTATTTAATTTCAATTATTTATATTTAAATCCATAACACTTCATTAATTAAGAAAAAGTTAAACGATTATGAAATATACGGATAACAAACACTTCAGAACGACGAAATTCAATACAATAACTTATCTATAAAGACAGAAATCAACTAAACAGAATTTTGTTAAACTAGATACATGTCTAATATATTCTTAAATATGTTATTAATAAGTATAATCTAATATTCCAGGAGCTTATGTACAAGAGCAGAACACGTTCAGTGTTAATGTAGGGGTTTTCTCACCCAAACATCCATTTTCTTTCGGGTTACTTTCATTGTCTAATTACCTCACTGAAATTCTTATATATTGTTATGTAGTCCTCATAAATTCTGTGTGTGTATTCTATATATGTAATCCAACCAGAATCCTTCCTTATTTTATGGATTGATAAATGTTTTAAAAAATCTATCAAAACTCTTTCCAAAATACATGCCTGATTCAAGGGAATTTCTCAAATTCATATCTATTTTCAAGGGTACTCTATAATATGGTTTTTTGAAAACCATTATCACTATAAAAAACTCATTTTATTATGAAAATACTATATTACTTCAATTCTGTATTAACCCAAGGATTTTCCAAAAGAACTCTTATTTTCAAAATAGAGTATTTATCTCAAGATTGCTTAATGATTTCATAAGAGTATTTTCGTTTGACTCAACACTCTTGTTATTTATTAAGTATTATTGGGTTTAATCATTTATAATGTCCTATGACATATTTGTTTAATGTTTTATGACTGTCCCTATTGTGGATGATCTATCCAAAAACCATTCATCATATTACTCAGAATGGTTAGGGTTAAATGTTTAATGATTGGGGAATGATAGTAACATTTGAAATGATAGTTTCAATATGAATTTATATGTTCTTTATGTTTATACCTGATCATATTAGGAATTCATTGGACTTATTATGTGACTATTGTGGCTTACTATATCCCCTCGATGCATCAGTATTACTCATGGGACAAATAGACGTGGAATTGGCAGAGGCCTTTCCCAATGTGTTATTTGTATTTTGGCTGAGACCTTAATCATTAGACGTCATTGCCGAGGCCTTGAAAAAAATGTTTTATAATGTCTGGCATATGCACTTCTCTCATTATGAATCTATTAATTGAATGTTCATGTGGTTATTCTACTAGTATAATACCCAAGATTATGTTTCATTATGGAATTATTTACTCATCTCATATTCCTGCAATAATGTGTGCTAGATTATTATTAATGGATTGTGTTTTCATTGATGCACCTTGTCTTATGTTTATTCTATCTTCTACTATATTTCTTACTCTTAATGTGCTTTTGAGATCACACCTTTCTTATGTTTCATTTTTCACAGGACATGAAGATGTAAATTATCAATGACTTGCAAGAAAAATCTAGGAGACATGATGTTTCTAGTGGAATAGATTAGTGTTGTATTTCATTTCATTTTGCAGTGTTAAACTTATTTATGTATATAGTTTCAAAAATCTACTAAACAACTTGGTCCTTTAAGATTTTTTTTCCTTGTTTGCATGCCAATGTAATCAAATAAGGCACCAGCTCTGGGAAACTGGGGCCGGGTCCTTACATATTCTATTTGTAATTGGGTTATTATAGTGAAAATATTGAATCCATACCCATTTTACATCATATAAATACTTATAAAACATTAGACATCTTCATGTTCTATAATATATGGATAATCATTATTTTCAAAGGAACTCTTACCGAGAAGAAAAAATTAATAATGTATCTTGGTTTTTATCTTATATTTTCAATTACTATTTCATATAAGATATTTATAAACCTCATCCTTCACTAAAATGATGACATATAAACATAATTATTCATCTCAAAAAATGATACTACTATTAAAAAACTCTAAAACTATTACTCCTTCATAAGTATAAAAAGTTTATTCCTGGGTAAGTTCAAGAAACTCGATGAATGATCGTATTCTAACATCATAATTATTCATCATGACAATGTATCAAGAAATAAATACTATTTATACTTTATATAATGGTGTAATATATATGATTAATTTGATTTTAAAAGGTTGAAATGATAGTTAATGGTTATTATCATATTATGCATGGTTATATTTTGAAAACACCATTTCGAAAAAATACCAAAATAATAAAAATTACAATCATTCAATGAAGATATTAAAAATTATATGATTATATTATTTTCAATGAATTATTATAATAATGTAATATAAATGGGTAATATAAGTTAACAGTATCATCAAATATTTATTTATATGGTCATATTTATTATATAAGAGTATAGTGTGATTTCATTGATGTCATGATTAAAATTAATTTTTTTTGTTTATAATATCATTTTTATTTCAAGATCATTATGAATAAGTTTTCATCAAGGGAAATTATCAAGCATTAATATCAAATACCTCATATATTTTATTCTATACTTTTTTATACTGAGCTTTACGTGTCCTCCTACTATTTAACTTCCCCTTTATTTCAAAATTCACTAAATGTGATAATTGTTAAAGAAAATGGCCTTTCCTATTCATTTTCATGGATAATATTTATATATATATATTATATTAATATAATATTTATTTATTTTATGGATATCCTTATCTCTAAAAATTTTATTTCTTAAATTCTTTTTAATGGAATAAAATTTCTGTAATGAAAAAATATTATTTCAATATTTTTGGTGTGATCATTTTACTTTTCCTATAATGATTTTTTCAATACATGAAAGGAATATCCTATTTAAATTTGTTCTATACTAATGTATTTTAAAACAATATGTTGTTCCGAATCCATGGGGTAGTAGTACATGTTCATTACCTCTAAATCAAAATTAATTGAGTATGAATCTATTACAGTGAAGCTATATGTTTAGTACTATAGCATTCCATGTTGCACTATTATGGGGTATTACTGCAAGATGTACTATTAATTTGTGGCATTTTAGGCTATAAAATTTGGTCATTGGTGTATTGGCCCTACATACAATCAGTATGTGGGTTTTACTGACATAGGGCCTTTAACCCATCAAAACCAGGCCTTCAGGACATATGATCCTCTAGGTAATCATTTGGGGCCTACAAAAAGCATGGTAGGACTATGTGAATGACTTTGTACTACAATAAAGGAGTGCATTGGAACACATAGGAATTGTTGGGTGCGTATATTTCAAATAATTATTTGAGGGATGTAACTTGTAAACCTATCTTTTTTCTTTATGGATCAATGATATTGAATAGAGTAGTTCCCTAACATATGATTATCTACATAGTCAAACATCTAAAATAACATGGTGTAAATAGTCAGAAGATGAAACTGAGTTCCACATAATCATCACATGTTGGGATCCTCGAAAGAGATATTGGTGTGTTGGCACCATTTATCTTGACCTCCTACCACACAATTGATGGTGGGGTTCCCTTCCATGGTGACTATGAGGCTATTACTACAAAATGATACATAGATGGGGGTGATACAACTTTCAAACACGTAACATGGTGTGTTGACAACAAACAGTAGAGGCATGATGTAATGATTTGTGGCATATCATAATTCATATATCTCACTTGGGCCTTAAGGAAATATCATTTTGGGTTCATTGATGCACATTCAACCGGGCCTTCTATCCATCAAGGGATTTTCCTAAAAATAGACAATATATAATAACATTAGTATAGTAGATGATTACTATTCTTATTATAGAGGGATACAGATTGAATCATTTGGGTTCATAGTTGTATGATTTTTTTGTAGATTATAAAATCTTCAAATGAATAATTATTTTATCATCACATTAATAAAATTTATTTATGATACTTCAACTTTATTTTTCCATGTTTTATGAAAATATATTTCTGTTCCCTTAATATATATATGATTTTTAGAAATGATAATAAACATAAATGTGATTTAATTTTAATTATCCATATAATTTATAATTATAATATAAAATTTTGTTTCATTTATATCAACATCGTTTGATATTTTTAATGATTAAATTGAAATATATTGTGATGGTACCATCCATTTTAACTATATTTATGTATTGTGATTATTTTATTATGATTTTTGCATGAATGCAGTTTATTTTTAAAATTTTAATAAATATATGATGTAATTATGAATGTTTTATATTTTTATGGTACACATACGTAGATATTATCAATACAATATATGTGTGTTCGATATACCCCTCTAATTTATTGGATGAAATTTTTTATCTCACGAGATCAGGATGGGATGATTGTGGGTGACCTAAGTTCACTATGTTATTGGATAATGGTGGTTTTCTAAATTCCAAAATGTTTAGGGATAAAAATGGTTATCTCAGGTCAACAATACAATGGGATGGTAGTTATCCTAGCCTAGTTTGATGTGAATTTCATAGTGATTATCCACATTATTAAGGGATGAAATATAAAAATGTTATGTTCTGAGGACTCAAGGATATTTATTGACATATCCACAATCTTATGATGCACATATTATGTTTGGATAAAAACATATTCTACGAGTCATGATTTATAATTAATATTTAATTAGGCATGTTTCAATTCATTTATATATCTGCACCTTGGCTATGATCTCACATATAGATACTCCTCTTATGTTGACTTATAATCTTTGATTTGTGACTCTTATAATTTCCCTCACTGAGCCTCTAAGCTCATCTATTATTAAATTTTCAGTCCCCATTGTATAAATGGGAACTATTATCCAACTTGTTCATTTTCACGAAAAAATAACTTAATTAAAAATCTACATACAGACACTCATTAAATGAATTTATTAAAAATAATAGACAAATGGAATATTGAAATAGAATGAATCATAATAATTAATATATAGTTTATATGGACTAGTAGTTGGGAATATGGCACGTTGGTGTAAGATATATTATAAGGAGACACATGTGTATATGTAGAATTGATGTACACATAAATTAAAAAATATATTCATTATTTGATATGATTCTGTGAAAAATGAAGGTTATATTTTGAATATTATGTCCTAGAAAGAATGGTCTGATGTGGTAGATTATGGAGGAAGATGGAAGTTGGAAGGATGAAATTTCATAGGGTTTTAGGTTTATATATAATGACCCAAACACAAAGATCACAATTTTGTGTTTTCTCTCAATTATATTGGCATCATTACAGGGAATCAAGCCCCGATGAACCAATAGATTAGTATTCTTGGAAAATAATTTAAATAAATGAGGCTTTTATTACAAATAAATACACTAATTAATAAATTAGTTTTTTATATGTAAATAAATATATTTGGGGATAACTATATTCTATATAGTATATTCATGCATATCTTTCATAGTATGATTCTTGAATTCCTAAAAAAACATTACATATAAAGGTTGAGCTAAAATGTGCAGTAAGGGTAAATTATTGAGGTAGAAATAATGAATCAATAGGAATAAGTCAACATGGTAGGGTATATAAATGAACTAAAATTCCATGTAATCCAAATGATGAAAACTAGGTGAATGAACAATAAGGTTTATTAAATGAAAGCACACGCCTTTAAAATAACTATATAAGTAAAAATAAATATGGAAATGTAAAAAATTGTATCACATTACATTTAATCAGTGCAATTAAAATGAAATTTATCAAAAGATATATCAACATAAAATCTCATGGATGAATAAAAACTAAATCTAAATTTGGTAAGTGCTTCTTTAATAGATGTCATGTCTAAAGCACAAGAAAACCTATTCTAGAATGTCCTTTCACAAGATGATTTAAAATTATGGAGAGAGATCGTTTTAATTTTTTCATGTTATTTGTATCATGAGAACCTATCAATGCACCAAGGAGCTATATAATTTCGAGGCTCCTCCTGCCATTTCCTATACAAATAATTCTTCACATCAAATATTCTTAATACATAATATTCATTATCAAATATCTTTATTGAATGAAGTATATAGAATTATTAATATTTCTCCTAAATAATCATATAACTGTCAAATTAGACACTATATTTAAAATGGTATATGGTTTAGGAAATAATAATATTTATTATAAATTAAATGAATAATTAAGGGGAAATTCAATGTTCAATAATAATTGGAGATTAAATATTTTAGGGGGACTATAAAATCAATCAAGTATGTGAATGTGAATAATACCCTTTTCCAAATTAATCATAATCCATCAAGAGGAAATATAAGGATATTGTCAAAAAAATCGAACGGGAGTAAAAGAATTTGTTTTTTATTGATGAATATAAATAAAAAAATCTATAAAAAATCATGAGGAAAATATACTTTTGTTTTGAAAAACATTTTATTTGAAAATCAATAACGAAATTTTTTTTAATTAGACTTTCGAAATTGACAATCAAGCATCAAATAAATAATGGTGAGTAAATATGTAATTGACATATGAGTTAAAAATGAAATTTCTTTCTCATAATAAAATGTTATAAAATTCTTCGTTAAAAAAAGGCAACATGATTCCTTTGAAAACAATATTAAAAGACAAAAGGATAAAATTTCATTTAATATATCACTTTTACGGTTTAAAAAAAGTTTAATATTTTATTTGAAACAGGGGTTTTAGGAAAAAATAGGTTGTTAGACCATTGAGATAAATGAATTGGGGTTTTCTTAAAAACATTTTCTGTAACATTTTATATACTAATTAATGGAAATACTATTTTATTACTTGAAAATGGTACTAAATTACTAGTGGAAAAAATTATGGGTTTTATTATAAAATGAAAAAATAATTTCCACTGATGGAAATTTAAATATAAAAAATCATGAATAAAATGATATTGTAAAGTAAAATTTTGAAAATATTATAATATTGGAGTGAGAATCAATCAATCATTAGATTATGTGTATCAACAATTAATCCACATATAAATGGGAATATACACCAATAAATTAAAAAAAATTACTCATAAACATAATCATAGAATATTAATGATAATGTGGATGTAATATGACCTAATGAATAATAAATTTTGTTATGAAATCTCTTTTACCCTTTGTGATTTTAAACTCAAATCCCCTTAGATGAAATATTTCATATTGAAACCCAAATTTTCATGTACAATGAATGGATCATGATATTATATGACAATGTTTCTAGTTTTACACCATATATAAGAAACTAAGTGCATTAAAATTAAGTGATTGTTTGAAGATAAGGTTAATAATCTAAAATAGAAAGTGAGATTGTGAAGATAATCATTAAAAATATTCTTAAGGAGAATAATATTTAAACATTCCAAAGTGTCCTATACCCCTTTAAAAACATTAAATCACAAAATACATGAAGGAATAATGTTAAATGAAACATATAATATCATCAGAAAAAATATATTTATGATATGAAATGTCAAATGGAACTATATAACCATATAAATGAAATAAGGTACATAACAAAAATTAAGACTCAATGAAATGTAAATTGAGATGAAATCCCTTACCTTGCATCCTACATGTCTTGTGGGAAATTTAAATTCATTAATAAAAAAATATATTAAATATTTACTTGATTGAAGAACTTTTTCATGTTTATAATTAATTTTATTTCACTTATTACTATATAGTATTCAAGTAATTAAACAATTATTTTTACATTGGGTATTTTGACCTAATTCGTTTAATGTGACACAAACAACACTTGTAGGTTAACATTGATCAAATGGGTAATTACATAAAAATCTCTTGAATAATAACTATAAAATAATTACCATGATTATAAATCAATTATATTTTTCAAACCAGTCATTATATATGGTTATGAAAAATGATTCAGTTTTATAACCATTGAGATGGTAGGATTCACTTAAGCATGAGTAACATTATTATTTTTCCATTATTGACATTAAAATAAGATCTATAGAATTATAACATTAAAGAAATATGATTATATCTTAAATACCATTTTATTAAGTCATATATACTTACATTTAGAATCCTTGTGATGTTTAAAGAAATCACATCATGTTGAGGAGGCAGTAGGAAACATGTCCATGAACGTTGTTATCACTTTCAAAGATTATGAAAAGGTATTATAAAAAATGATATATATTATATTTCCAAAAACATAATTATGAAAAAAATATTATACAGATTGTATCTATGTCAGACATGATTTATTAAAACCATTTCTTATAAATTCCTTGTGTCATTTGAAATAATCTCATCGCTTTGAGGGGCTTGTAGTCCACACTTCCACAAATGATGTTCTCATTTTAAAAAATATGGAAATTATAATGATATCTGTTGTTTAAGAGTTACAAAATAATTATGACATAATAAATTTCCTATATATCCTATAAATTGTTTTACCAATGTAATAGTAAACCATGAATGTTGGTAAAGGAAAAAATGAACAATCATTGTTTCGTGGGGTGGTAGATCGCTGTACACAGAAAATATATGTTCATTACCCATTATATGGATGTGTGTGTAGTGAAAGTAAAACCATTAGAATAAAAACATACAAGTTTATTTATGATAATTATTTTTTAATAAATGAATTAAATCATAATATTTTAGATATTTGAGTATTTAAATAAAAAAACCTTGAGGAAGTTTGTTACCTCTTATCCTGGAAACTCCTTTTGGTGTTAACCCAAGGCATCATGATATTGATTTCAGATCTAGGGGAGGATTATAAGATGATGGATGGTATTTTAAGGATATATTTTGGTAGATCATGGACAATCAAATGTTTCTTGAGATGTGTGATGATTTGTGAGGATAGGATGCATTTTTAAACTAGAGGGGGTGTGTCACTATTGTAATATTTGGGAAAAGGAATTCCATGAAATTTTTTATGTTGAATGTGGATAAAATAATGGTCAAATTTAATTTCTAGAGAGTACAGTGTCGATATATGGACATCTAACAGCTCTTGTAAAAGTTTATAAATGTTTTCGCTCTTTATGTTTATGGTTTAGTCCTTTATTGAGCATAATTTATCCTTAATCGTTGTGATTAATTTTTATTACAGTGAATACTAGTTTTTTTTTGAAAAAATATGATGGTATTATTATAAATTATAAATAAATCTCCTTAAAAATATAGAATCAATTTTTCCAACTTCTAATAAAAAATTTTAAAAATAAAGTAAAAATTTATCCCAGAAGCGGGATGACAATGTTGGTTTTTAAAGTATAAATGCTGCAATGTTTAATATGTTTTTACATTCAATTTCAAAGACAAATTGATCCCAATGATGAAAATTGAATTGATTGATAAAATTATGATATAAATAAACATTGAAAAAAAAATTAAAATTAAAATTTATCAATATAAATAAATTTGATGATAAATATGTTTTGAACTAAAATTAAGAACTTTTAAACATTCATTTAAATATAAATTTTTTTTGAAAAAAATTATTAAATTCCCCCTAATTGATTTTTAAAATTCATATTTAAAATAAAATTTTTATTTTGAAATTTTAAATCAATTAAATTTTCAAAATTCATATTCAAAATGGTTAATCCATTAAAAAGGCAATAAATTTATTTTATAAATATATAGGTTTTTTTGTGTGAAAATGGATTTGTTCTAATCTTATGCATATCAATACTAATGGATGAATATATATTTTTATTGAATAAGTAACATATATATATAATTCAATTAATTAGCTGACCATAACTAATTATGTATATATAGTTAAAATATATTTGGAAGCATATAATAATTTTTATTTATATATCTAATTAGTTCTTAATTTCATTTCTCAGTAATTGGTCTCCAGTGAAATCCTATTATATTTTTTATGAACCATAAATTTTTATAAGTTATTTAATAATGTTAATATATTCTAACATAACAGTTTGTCTATATCATATTAAATTAAATAATATTTATATGCATTGTTATTTGGTGAATATTGTTCTTGCATTCACAACTAGATGTCAAAGAAGATTGCTATTGTGTGTGATGAAAGATAAATTAGTGTTGTGTGCATTACAAGATATTGAATATATTATATTTATTTAATATTTTAATTTATGACATTTGTATATTCTCTTCTTATACATGGTGTTACGTGTCATAAACACTATTTAATTCAGTTTTGTGCTTTTGAATTTCACAGTGTGACGTTCTCCCCAGGTTAATTAAATTGTGTACTCATAATTTAAACTTAATATCGGTAATATATTGTTTTATATTTCCTATATTGAAATCCAAAATTAAAATAATGGTTCATAAGAAATTATATAGAAAATAGAGAACGATAAGTACAAAGGACACATGGACTACCATATAACAATGTATTTATTTAGGAGAACCCCTGTGGAATGCAAAAATATATACTTGGAGGAAAATTGTAAGTATTTTTAGGGAGTTAATAATTTAATCAATAAAAAAATTTAATGATCAATATAATAGAAGAATTAAAAATACATATATCTATGTTTATTTTATGGAACATTTGATAAAAAAATTAATATTTAAGAACAATATTTTTTTATGATACTTTTCCTAACATTGAAGAATTATTTTACTACGCATGTATACTTACATGATATATTTTATATAAATTTAATTTCACCATTGGGTTTTCTTCTATTTTTTTTAATTAATTAAAAAATTAATTTTGATGCTTGAAGAATTAGAATTCATTTCTAAAGGATATTAAAGACAATAAAAGAGTGACTTGTCTAATGATTTTCCTATAACTATTTTTGGAAACTAATATGGGTAATAGATTTATATCTAATCCTCAAATGATACATTACTATTTCATTATTAAAATTTAATCACATAATTGTCTATCTAAAACCCATGAAAAATTAATGAGGACGTTGCATTGGTTAGTTGTTGGAATTAAACCCATATGGTCATTCAGTCATGGATTTATGACCTACGACCTTACTGGATTCGATTGGATTTTACCTGAATTATAGGTTGTTATTTTCTAGAAAAATATTATTATAGTATAAAAAAATAAATATTTTTAAAAACATGAAATATGGTTAATCACTAAATATCTTTTTAACTGTTTTTTTCAACACTAACCTTCTACATAAACACATCATCCATTTACTTCCACATAGGAACTTCCTTGTTCTAGGGTTTATCTAAAATATCATTAATATGATTTCTAAATCATGACAACTTATGTTTAATCTAAAACACTTGAGGTTTAATATAGGTTATTCAATGTCAAAACCCATCAGAGTAGTTTTTAAAGAAAATGAGCTTTTTTCTAAGCATATCCCCCCGGAAAGTTAAACCAGGTGCACAGTAAGGCCCGTTATCATGTATTAAATTTCACCAAGTAAGTCCTGACACACATTGTCATAGTTGTTACTCCTATCTATATCTATTCTAGAACCACATCCACTTTTAGTATCCATACATGGATGTATTTCTAAAAATCCTAAATAATCTCTACCCGACTGAAACTTTAGGATGTTATCCTATAAATTTCCAGAACATCAACCCTAATTCTATGTTCTATAATCTATTTATTCATTTATAGAGTTCCCAATGATGATAATAAACTTCCTTCAATTCCAACTATAGCGACCCAACCCTAGAGTTCTTGGAGTCTGTAACTTCAATCAATTACATTGGTATGATTACAACGAATCGAGCCCTAAAGGACATAGAGATTAATAGTCTTGGTAATGATGATACACAAATGAGTCTTTTATTAAAAATTAATACATTAATTAAAACATAATATTATTATAAATAAATATATAACAATGAGGATAACATTATTCCATCTAGTATATTACTGTATATCCTTTATAATACACTTCTTGGATTCCTAGGGAAATATAACTTAATAAGTGTGAGATTATGTTCTCATTAAGAGTAAATTATAGAGGATTAAATACTGAATCAAAATGAATAAATCAATTAGGTTGGGTAAATAAATGAACACAAAATACAATTAATGAAAGTAATTAATATTAAGTGAATAATAAATAAGTAAATGTAAATTAAAACAAATTCCATCCAAATAACTAGATAAGAGAAAATAAATATGAAATTGTAATAAACTAAAAAACATTTTAAATAATCAATAATCGTAAAATGAAATATATCATTTGATATTTCATTGCAAAATATAATGGATTAATAATTAAAACAAAATGAGGTAAATGAATTCATAATGGATGTCTGGTCTAAGGCACATGAAAACCTATAACATCATGATCTTTTACATAATTGTTTAAAACAATAGATAGATACCCTTTTAAATTTTGAAACCTATTTATTTGATGAGAACATATAGTTTCATCAAGGATCTATATATTTTTTGGCTCCACCTTTCATTTCTTGTTCAAATCATTCATCATATTGAAATTTGGAAATAATTAATATGCCTTATCAATTATCTGTATTGAATGAAGAATAAAAAATTATCAATACATCCCCAAAATAATAAAATACATATCAATGTAGAAACAAAATATATAATTCTGCATGGTTTTTGAATATTAATATCCTTGATAAGTGAAATTTATAATTAGGGTAAAATTTAATGTTCAATGACCATTGGAGAATGAATATTTCAAGGGGACTAAAAATAGAATCTAGGAAGTGAATTTTAATACCATCCCTGGCCAAATTATTATAAAATTGTATAGTGGGAAAATAAGGATGGTATTAATAAAATATATACCATGTATATTAATATAAATGTGTTTTTTCTATGAGTAATATAAATAAAAAGATAATTTTAAAAAAAATAGAAACAAATATATTTTCTTTTTGAAAAATATTTTCAAAAAACATTAATTTTAAAAGACATTTTGAAATATTATCTTTTAAATGAAACCTTTTAAACATGAAAATAATCTTTAATTAAATGAATGCATGTGTATTCATTCATGACTGTGAGGTTAAAAGAACATTCCTTTTCACTCTAAAAATGATAGAAATATTCTTGGTTTAGAAAGAGATAATAAGATTCTTTTAAAAATACCTCTAAAAGAGAAAAGGGTAATTTTTTTAATAAATCATTTTGGGAACTATAAAAACTTTTGTGAGAACTGTTTTAGAAAAAGCTAGTTTTATAAAAACATTGGATCTCTGACTAAAGTAATAAATGATGTTGTGTTTTCTTAAAAACATTTTATAAAAAAAATATGTACAAATGAATGGAATAAAGGTATGATTCCTTGAAAAAGGACTTGAATAAATATAGGGGAATAAAATTAATGGGTGTGTTAGACAATGATAAAATAATTTCCACTATTGTAAATTTATGTGTAAACAATCCCAGAAAATGAAATTATAATGTAAACACTTGAATTGATTGTACGAATTGACTAAAAATCAATCTATAATTAGATCATGTGTATCAACTATAAATCCAAATATATAAGAGTAAATACATCATTAGATAGTTAAATCCATTATACACAAAAATATATAATATAAATGATAATGAGAAAGTAATATCATCCAATTTAAATGTATTTGGGTTATGAAATACATTTTCCACTTGGTAACATTAAAATCAAATTCCCTAATATGAAATAGTTCAAATTGAATCTTAAAATATCATTAAGAATGAATGGATCATGATATTGTATTACAAAGATGATGTATGCCCATCATATATAAGAAATCAGACCCACAAAAATTATGTGATTGTTTCAATAGAAAGTTAACAATCACAAAATTATCTGAGATTTCAAAGATAGTCATTAAAAATATTATCAAAGTGAATGATCATTAGACATTAAAAAGTGTCTCATACCACATTGGAACACTTAAATCTTAATATGCATGATGGAATAACATTAAATGAACTTATAATGTCATGAGAATAAATATATTCACGATATAACATGAAAAAGTGTAGTATATAAACCATATTAAAGATACTAGGTGCATAACAACAAATAAGAATCAATATAATGTAAATTGAGATGAAATCCTTTACATTTCATCAAAACTGTCTCATAGGTATTTAAATAGTTGAATAAAAACTTATATAAATTATTTAATTTCTTGAGAACTATTTACATGATTATCAAGTCTTTAATTTTTTTTATAACTATGTTGTATACAACAACATAAATAGTTATGATTATACTCGGTGTTTTAATCAAATTCGGTTTATGTGTCACAAAGAACACCGCTAGGTAAACTGTTGTCAAACAGGTCATTACATAAACACCTAAAGAATAATAATAATTGAAAAACTATCATAATATTATATAAAATATAATTTTAGAACATATCAACAAATATGGTTATGAAGAATGAATCAAAGTTATAATTATAGTGACAGTAGGATGTACATACTCAAGAGTTACATTCTCATTTTTCAATGATCATTATACAAAGAAGGAAAGTCTAACTATGTAATTAAATAATTATAGTTATATAATAAATATTATATTATTTAGTAATATATATTTATATATATAATTATTATGATGTAATAATGAATCACATCAGGTCGAGGAGGCAGTTTTCCACACGTCCAGAAACAATGTAATATCCTATAAAGTGTGTGAAAGGGAAATAGAGAACATGATATATTTTATTTTTCCAGAAAGGAAATTAACTCAAGAATATCATATAGTTTTATTCTATTTCACATATGAATAATTAAAACCATTTTTTATTCATTCTAGGTATCATGTGAGAGAATCACATCGATTTGATGGGAGAGTAGACCACATTTCCATAAACGAGGTTATGGTTTTTACGCAAAATGGAAAGTATAAATATATGTGTTGAAAAATAGTTAACGAAACATTAATAAATAATAAATATCAAATATATAATATTAAATTAGATATTCCATTATAATTTACAACCTTGAAATTTGGTGAAAGAAAAATGAACAAACATAGTTTTTTTGAGGCGCGTGTTTTCCATACATAGAAACATTTTGTCCGTTACCCTTTAGATGAATGTGTATGTAAGTGTAGATATAAAACATAGAATAAAAAAATTATAGTATATTTTGGATATTATTTTATAAAAACCTAAAATATTAATATTTTAGTGATTGGAGAATTGAAATAAAAGAGAAAAGCTACAGGAAGTTTTTTACATCATATTCAGGTAACTCCTTTTGGGTTGAACTGAAGGATTCCATGGATTACATTATGACCAAGGTGATACATATAGGAAGATGGGATTTATTTTATTAACTATTTGGGAAGGAATTGGTTGATAAAAACTATCTTGAGAGGTGTGAGGTAGTGGGAGGATAGGAGGCCTTTTTATAGTAGATGAGGAGTGGTATGGTTGTACTATTTAGAAAAGGGAATTGCATGAACCTTTATCCTATTTAATGTTGATCCAAAAATGGTATCATTTCTATAACATAGTGAATATGTTTAATATAGGTTTATAAAATAGGTTTTGGACTAGTTTATAGTTGGTTTTGGGAACTACGGTTAATGATTAGCCCCTATTAAGCATTCGTAAACCTTAATCATTGTAATTAATATTAATTACATTCACTAATATTTTTGGGAAAAAATAAGATGGTATTATTAGAAATTAGAAATTATGATAATTCCCTATATGGATTAAATTTTTCAAAATTCTAATCACATTAGTGTAAGAAATTAATTTAAAATTTATGACGGAGGTGGGATGAAAATGCTGGTTTTAAGAGTATAAACGATATAATGTTTAATATGTTTTTACATTAAATTTCAATGTGAAATTGATCCCAATGAAATAACATGTATTATTATATAAAATTGTAATCAAATTAAAATTTAAAACAATTAAAATTATAATGTTACCTTATAAATAAATTAGATGAAGAAATAGTTCGTAACTAAAATTATGTATTTTTAAGCATTCATTAGAAAATTATATGTTTCTGAAAAAATATAAAACATTCACCCTAACCTAATTTTTATTTATATTTGATTAAAATATGAGATTTATTTTTATATATTAAGTCAATTAATGTGTGAAAATTCATATTTGAAATGGTTTCTCCATTAAAAGGATATAAAATTACCTTTATAAAAATATGGGTTTTTATGTGTGAAATTGGGTTTGTTTTTAAATTATGAATATAAATCATATTGTTCGAATATGTTTTTTAATTAAATATATTACATATATATTTCATTAAAATAATTAACTAGCTATAATTAACATTTATTACTGAGAAAAAACACAATTTGAATTATATAATAATATTTAATTTTTATCCAATTTGTTCTTATTTTTGTTTATCATTACATAGTAGCCAATAAATTTATTATATATATATAAACAATGAAATTTTAAAAGTTATTTACTATTATTTATAACAAAGAAAATAATGAATGTGTTATTTCATATAATACTAACGAATAATATTCATTATTTAATTTTTATTTTGTGAAACTCTGTCTTGCATGTGACACAAGCTATTGAGGAAGGTCTCCCTTGAGTGTAACAGAAGCTATCAATGATGGTTTATCATTCAATAAATTTATTCTAAATTATATTTTTATAAATTTTAAGGTATATAATTTATTATATTTATTTAATATTGTAATTTATCAGGTTAATTTATTACGACTTTACCCATGTTGTTTCGTGTCATAAACATTATTGAACACAATGTTATACTTTTGAATTTTGGGGTGTTACATTATATATTTATGGAGAATAATTTTTTAAAATAAATTCATAGGGAAAATGATGGATTATGGATGTATAGATAAATGATAAGGTATTATCTAAGAGAATATTGATGTAATATGAAGTATGCAGGATAAGATTAATCTATACAAAAATAGAGAAAGATATTGTCTTATGGTTTTGCGAGAGTGACAGTGGCACCATGGGTAGGGAGGGATAAAATGAATGGAAAATGGATAGTAAATAAGGAATGAACCAAATATTGATAATTTTAAGAAGTAATTATTTATAAAGAAAACTATATATAAATTAAATTTGCGACATGGGAAAAGAAAATAGAAAATTGTATTTAAAAAACAGCCTTAAAGGAATTTGTTTATATATATGGGAAACCAATTTTTACATATAATTACCACAATTTCAATTCCTTACATGATGTAAAGTTGAAAAAAAAAAATTCAAATTAATCCATGATAAATTAAAAACTAGAAATTTTGATATGAGTCATTAAATGAAGTTATAATGTTTGGGAAACACTAAAATAAACAAAAAAAATTCATACCTTTAGGATATATTTATAAATGAATGTGATCACGTATTTTTTCATATCAACACGAAATTATATTACAATTAGAAGTCCAAATTGAATAATATTATGATTTTCAATAACAAAAAATTAAATATTGTATTTTAGAGTAAGTGGTGTCCTATAATATTGTAATAGAACAAAAAAATACATTATCAATGGATTATAAATAAATCAACATACCTATATATAGATAATAAATACCTATATGAAATTATCAGAAAATTGGATTCATAAAAAATCAAGAGAATAAATAATCTGCATGGAATGAGAGGAGAATTGATTGGAAATAAGAAATTCACTCCATCTAGGGTTTATTTATAAAAATAAGTGGGAAATAAAATTATATGTAAATTAAATATTAAGAGAGGAAATTAAAAAACAACAATACATAAAAAAATAAACATTAATGGTAAGTGTTTATATAGAGTAAAAATAAATTTTCACATATCATATATATCTATGCCACACTGGACTAGAAAATAAGGGACTTAGGAACCTTAAAATCAACAATACTACCTTATTATAAATTCATAGCATCAATATCGGTTGATAACTCCATGAACTATCTCAGAAATTGGGAGGGAGACACCAAATGATGTTTAATGAATTTACCATGTATAATGGAAAACTAATCCTCCCTCGATTCATAAACATCAGTTTCATAATTTGGTACTTCATTAAAAACCATATCTAGATGTAATCTATAAGGGGCTTCATTAGATCAATATCCACATAAAGATTCGAGAGAGTTTAGATCCACTGATAGGAATAGATAAATCTATCTTAAGAATTACTAACCAGCTATAAAATATAAGGATTTAAGGATTTTGAATCCAGGTAATTGAGCCCACATCACCAACGTTGGAGCACCACAAACCTCATTCAAACCACATGACCCCCTAATCTGTATGAAATAAATGGAAATAAAAATATGTGACGAACTAGACCATGCCTCAACATAAAAATTATGAAGAATATTCTCTATGCCATATGGCTCTTCGAGTCCCATATATTATAAGTGTACTTAGAAAAATTACTAATGAACGTCCCCCGTGATCATAACAACCAACCAACAAACAAGAAAGTAATGGAGAATATTATTAAAATTTTTCACAATCATTCTGTAGTATCCCTAACCTTGGAACATCTTGATTGTGTTAATTATATGGAGTGAAGTTAGGCATGCATTGTGAGAAGGTCAAGGAAAATTAATTTATAAGAGGAGATAGAGAAATAGGTGGAAGAAAATAATTTAGAGGTGGAGTAGGTGAATGATTTAAATTCAATGAAACTGGATGCAGGAAATGATCAGATGTAATGGATGGACCTGGAACCATTTGTAGGATTATGGTGAGTCATAGTGACGTGGAGGGGAATAATAGGAGGGGATATAAAGGAAATGAGGGAGAGGATGTGGTGGAGGAGTAAGAGGTAGTGGAACAGGTGAATTCTAATTGGAGACTGTGGTGTAGGAAAATGTGAGGGAGGAGTCCATATCAGAGGTGGTAGGGAAGGGTTTGTAAGTAATTCGAGAAGAGAGGCGGTGTAGTTATAGGCTTAGGGTGATTTAGAGGTGATGGAGGTAGAGGTGGTGACCACCAAATCAGGATCAAGGGGAGGATAGGAAAATGGATTTTAAGGGATTCATGAAGGGCTTATAGAAGGCCACATAAGGAAAACACATGTGAAGATAACATATGGGATGAAATGGATCAGGATTTGGAATATATAATAGGTATTATTTATACCTTTTCTTATTCGTATCATATAAGAATTTTACTTATGGGATTTGTTAAAGATGTTGGAAAATATTTTTTAATGTATCTAATATATAAATAAATTTTACCTTTAGGTTCTAAGCTTAAATAATTGTGATATAATCTTAATATTATCGTAATGTTTTATAATATATATGCAAGAAATATATGGGTCACATTAGTTAATATTAGAGATTTTTTTAAAAAAAATTCAAATTGGTTTATAAAAAATAAAATGATAGAACCTAAAATTGTAAAAGGTGAACCATAAGTGACTAAGGACGAACACAAAATGACTTTTGATGAAATTAAGGGGTTGTAATAGAATTTTATTATTTATTAAATTTGTTATATGATTTCTCAGTCTAATTATTATTTCATTATACACAAAAAAAAATATTTTGGTTTTAGTAAGTTATTAAAGATGGAATGAAGAAATTAGGGTGGTGACAATTACACTCAATATTAAAAGAATTTAAATTGATCAAAGTTATATGAATTATTTTTTATCTGAAAACATTTTTTCACTATTAATTTATATCCCCAAAAACTAGATACTAAGTTATCGAGGAAAAATACATCTTGTATGAGGATTATATCGTAGTCATACTATTGTTCTCTGATATAAGATAATGGTAATGTGTTTCAAAAAATATAATTATTCTACATTTGAGAAAATTTGATGTGATTTTGGTCATGGATTCTATTTCTCTATATAAATACCATATCAATTATAGAGAATTGGAAATCATCTTCATATAAAAAATCAACCCATGTATATATATCAGTGAGATGTGGACTATAAACTACATAAGAAACTTACATCCATATATGAGTAATAGTACTCATCCACGAGAGATATTTATCTCAAATGGTTTGGGTAAATCTTGATATTAAATTAATTTCTTTTGTGTGGGAATAAATCAATGCATTTTCAGAAGAGATTCTATGACTTCCCCAAGATATTGTGGTTGAATTTTCAATGGGACCTATACTAAGTGTTATGCTTATTTCATTGTATCTTTATATAATGACCCCAATTAAATTAGAGTAATTGAAAAAAAAAATGTTGAATAATATCTTTATAATGGTTTAAAATACAATTTTAATGAGAATAAGGTTCACTACGCAGCTTTGTAAAGAATAAAAATGGATCAATTATTCCATAAATTTATTATTATTAACATAAAACAATAGTAGTCAAGAATAATTAAAATGCACCCCATATTTATGACTTATTTTATCATTAATGGAGGGAAAAATTCTTTTCAATGTATATACTTCATTCAGAATATAATCAATTAATGCTGAGAATAGAAGATGTACCCAAGACAACCTTTTCAAAAAGATATGAGCACATTAAATTCATATTAATGGAATTCTAACACACAAATTTCCATGTTATCTCAATTAAAATGATAAATAGAGTCTATAGAGATTAAAATGATCAATTTTACTATCCTTTATAGACGATTTATCATATATTTTAAGATAAAAAATATAATGAAGATCATTTGAGTATTATAAAGAAGACCAAGAAAAATAATAAATTATATGCCAATCTTTTCATGTGTGAATTTATGTTATATAAAGTATCAAATTGGATAATTTAATCATAAGTGAGTTTATATATATGGATCCCCAAATATAAGAGGGATCAACAAATAATCCATAATGACCACAATAAAAGAGGACTATAGGTTTCATAGATATTAAAGATACTATCAATGGTTCTTGAGAAATTTTTGATGACATTAAAATCTAAAAAAGTTATTAAAAATACTGGGATTCAAGTTCCTATATATAAATAAATGTTATGAAAATTTCAAGAATATAATGAGAAGGTTGGTCACCACACATGTACTCACATTCCCTATTGTGTATAAGGGTTTGTAATATATAATAATGTATCAATGAAGGTATTGGGATGCTATTTCATACGTAATTATATGGTGGAAAATTATGCCTCCCATAAACTAAAAATTGATGAATGAAATTACCGTTCATAAGATTTAGAGATAGTGATGTTAATGTTTTCATTAATGATATGGTGGAATTATATATATAGTGATATATCTGAAATTTATACAGATCAAAATAGCATAATTTATATATTCACATTGAAATATGAAAACATGCACCAAAATAGATGTTTTGAATTGATAATGGAATATGTATTCTTCATACATTCCCTCCATATGAAGAATTTTGTGGATTATGATTCCCATATCAAAAATACCATGCATCATTTTCCACAATGAGGATTATAAAAGAACCAATATACTTAAATTTTCAAATAATGGACCTTTAAATCAGAAAGGAAATATAAAAATAATATCTTGAATAGTTGGATTCTAGATCATCCATCAATGTAATGATTCTAGGGACATTAAAGGAGGATACCAATCTACAGAATAAGGTTTGAAATATTCTAGAGTTGAATGTTTTCAATTATAGTAATATATGATATTTAAAAAATATGTTCTCTATCAATACATAATTTGAAAAAGGATATCTTGGATGATTCATATCTATCATCATTCATTATCCATCAAAGAAAATAAAATCTATATTTCGATCTCAAGATTCATTTATGGTGGGATAATATCAAGATATAGATTATGGAGTATGTATCATTCAACTTTTTATTCTTTAAATTTAATTTGGGATGATACAAGTTTGAGGGGATGATGTAACCATTACCCATTACTATATGTAAATGGGAGAACATCATTATTTTTTTGTAGGTCTAACTATTTCTTCTAAACGTTATAATTAAATTTTTTTAAATGGTTTATCACCTCAAGAAGTTAAAACATTTAATTTCAATTAAAAAATATTTCTTAATTGATCAGTATTCCCATAATAATATAAATGATTTGGTAAGGATTCGTGTAGTATAATATTAAATTGTATTGGATCATGATATAAGGATTACAATAATATTCTTAAGAAATATAATAAAATTGTATATTCGGTTTATCATTAGCACGACATATCATTTTTTGACTTATAGTCAATAAGAATATCCAATTCACACTCTAGAATATATTTTAAAATTACATTCAATAGAACATAAAGGTGGTTATGATCAACAATTACCCCTACTACTGTTATCATATAAAATTGCTTCAAATCAATCATTTATGTGGATCTAATTGGGAATCTATTTGGGAAATGGTCAAAAAATCCGTTGTATTAGGATGAAGATGGAGAGAATAAACTTATAGGTAGAGATCCTTCACATAGAATGGAATATTACATTCAAACAATTTAGTGGTATATTAAAACTGTCCAGAGTAGATAGAAGCATTATTTAGACAATCATCATTGGGATTTTGAGTTTAATGTAAAATATATGGTATTCATTAAGATATCATAATGTAAAAGGGTTATGAGATTCATGAATAAGGTAACATTAATCCCTATATAAATTCAAACATTAAAAATCCCAAATCATGTTGATATTTTATCCATGAATCATGAACATTATTTGACCCCCATTTTAGTTAATAATGGGTTCCATGTTTCACTTTTTAAGAATTAGATACATGACCCATCTAATTTATTAAACTCCATAGCTATACTTTTGGAAGAAGATATTTCATATAATGAGATACTTTTAGTTATCATGTATCACATAGATAATGTAATATAGAGAAAACCACTCATCACGTTAATATTATCTGGAGAAATCATATGTTTGAGGATTAAAAATGGGAACTAAATGATATAATTTGACTGAAGAACACATGTTTTTTATCAATTAAGTAGAAAAAAATCTTGGGAGAAATTATCTTATTGGCGTAAAATGTAATACCAATGACTTCACTATGTATTTTTCCCATTAAATAAAAATTATATTTAATATATTATTACATGAGAAACAACGCACTAAAAGGGACTATCATACATTTCATTATTATAAAATATTATAAGAAAATAAAATATTTTGTACACTATTGGAATTATATTTGATACATCTTTATAAATTGTACTTGTGGAATAAATATTAAATTAATTTAAAATACCATGAATATAAAATCTATATCATCACAGTTTTAAATGATTATCAAAACCCATCATATAAATCTGGAAAGGTGAGAAAAGTTTACAAATATTATAAACATGATTAGAGAGATGAATATTGGGAGAATGATTTTTGTAATGTTTGTAAGAATATATATAACAAGAAATATAACAATAATAAATATATTCATTAGAAATATGTTTAATGAAAATATGGTCATTATATATTTAGTTATTGGGATTATATGTATCCAATATTTATATATATGTTGAATAATCATTAGTATCAAATTTTAAATATTATAATTCCAAAATAATAAATAATTTAGTAAAAATAGATTTAATACATAGTTAAAAAAAATTCTATTAGAAAAAAAATCTATTTATATAAAAAAAATTACTATTATTATCATAAATTAAAAATTTTAAGTATTTTCAAATGTATGTTAAATATATTAATGATATTTATTTACATAATTTTATAGTTATTAGTTGAATAATTAAATTTAATTGGATATTTGTCGTATTATTTAATGTAAAAAATGATATTTTTCAAAAAATAATATGTTTTTGATATTGGGTATTTTTATCTTAATAATTTAATATTATAATATTTAAATAATCAATCAAATGTAATTTTTAAATTTCTTAAAAATTAAACCGTAGTAGTAAAAAACTATTAATAACACCAAATGTTTACAAACATATTTTTTCTAACAATTAATTTTCATTACATTTTTTCACATAAAAGATAAATTTAATTTATTTATAAATTTAATTATATTAAATAATGTCCAAATGTTTTATTATAGCACTAATATATAGAATTACGTGTCATATTATTTTGCTGGAAAATATATTAGTACAATAGTAAAAAAAATATTGAATGTTAAAAGGGTAATTTGAGGTAAAAAACAAGGATAATATTTTGTTTAATTAATGTGTGATTATCGTATTAAAGAATTTTTTTAGGTTTTAGAGTTAATCTTGAATGTCTTACTAACATTTCATCACCTAACATACATAAATCCTATTTTATTCAATCATTTCCCATAACAAAACTTAATTTTCCAATGAAATGTACTTTATTTAAACCCATTAAATGTGTTCTTCTATAGCCCTTCTATTCAATTCTATTACTTAAAAATAATTTTACTTCTAGACTATTATCTATATCATTTTTCCTTCTATTTTTTTGTAAGCATCTATATTTAATAAGGATGCATGCATCTGTCATTCTAAAGGAACTTCTACAGAGATGGGGAAAATTCATCATGAGCGTATCAAAGTTATTATCTCAAATATTTAATTTATTTATCATTTCAACTATTTCTACATTTTATTATATACTATAATGTTGTTAAAGATAGATAATTATGCATTTTGAAAAATGATACCACATTTATATAAGGCTTCAAATTTTATGCATTCACTAGTATATCATGTTCCTGTTTGGGTTGGTTTAACCACCTACAAGAAATATTCTATACCAATATCACAATTATTCTCATTGAATAAGTATTAAGAAAATATTACTCATAATATATAAAATTAAGAAGTTATATTTCATGATTACATGTCTATAATGATGAAATAAAAACTATTATTCATTATAATATAACTCATGTTTATTGAAAATTTATCCAGCAAATGATTGTCATGAATGGCATCCTCACAAACCATGTCAATAATTTAACTCAAATGAACATGGGGACACTTGAATCATTGAAAAAATAAATTTAAATTTCATTTGTAATATTTTAATGATGATCGTGGAATTGTAGAATTTAGTCTAATATCTTAATTATAAAACATTCAAGAAATAAAAAAAATACTAACATCCAGTAATGAAAATAAACCACACATAAATAAATATTCTGTAATGAATAAATATTAGGAAATCATATATATGGTTTATAGATATAAATAATTTTTGGAAATAAGTTATTAACATCATCAAAAGTTCTGAGCAAAAATTGACTTGTGACTACTTTTGGGAAGGAAAAAAAACTTTTTGAATGATTATATATGCCAATAATAGATATCATGAAAGAAGAACTTTCTGGAAAGACCTCTCTGTTTTGGCTAACAACAATTATGACCCTTGGGTTGTAATGGGAGACTTTAATTCCATTCTCAACTTCAGTGAGAAAATGGGCCCCTCTCACTTATCCATATTTTCAACAGATTTTAAGACCTCTATGGATGATAAAAACCATGTGGAAATCAACCTAACTGGTGTAAAATTCACCTAGTATATAAGTCATTGTAATAAGATTGTAGCCAGTAAATTGGACAGATCCTTTGTGAATATGGAAACGTTGGACAAATGGGACAATGTCTCTAGCATTACCCTCTATAGATTAAGCTCTGATCATCATCCTATTTTGGTCAGTTTGATTTCAATCAACCGTAAACCTATCATGCCTTTTATATTCAAAAATTCTTTGCCCACAGACGATGACTGTGTTTCCTACATCAAAACTATTTGGGATAATATGAACCATCAACATGCTACCTTTCCCTGTATCCTCAAATATAAGACTTTAATGAAATCCCTCAACGGCTGGTGTAGATCTAAAAATAAACAAATTGATGCTGACATTTCTTCTCTAGAAGCGGAACTGTTTCAATTTTAAAATCAGAATACTAAATATGATTTTATTTTTGATCCTCAAACTTAAATAATCATTTCCTTAAAACATAAATCTTTTATCACATTCGATGAAAATATGCGTAAACAACATTTTAGGACTAAATGGATCTATTATGGTGATAGAAACACTAAATTCTATAAATCACTTCAAAGAGTTAGGATAGCCTCTCAACCTCTTGCTATACAATTACACGATGATCAACTCCTTGACTCTAAAGAAGATATTTACAACCATGTTGTTTCTTATTTCCATAACATCTTAAGTGGAATAGATGTCAATATTGATCTTAGAACTAATATCATTACTCTTATGGTTGAGGATAAAGACAATGAGTCTCTTTTAAACATCCCTCTGGATCATGAAATTAGAGATACTTGTTTTTCTCTGAAACCTGATAGTGCCCCTAGACCAGATGGATTTAATAATGGTTTCTTTCAACGACATTAGGATGTCATTCACATGGACGTTTGCAATCTTGTGAGGCCCTTCATCAGCAATGGTTTTCTCCCTCATGGCCTTAATGCAGAATTTCTTACTTTAATTCCAAAAACTGACAATGCCTCTGATATTCACCAATTTCGACCTATTTCCCTAATAAAAACACATTACAAAATCATTACAAAAGTCATTTCTGATAGACTTACACCTATATGCAACGGAATTGTTTATTGGAATCAATTATGTTTCAGAAAAGGAAGATCTATTCAGTACTAAATTTTCATTTCCTCTGAATGCACTAACACTCTTAATAAAACAACGAGGGGTGGAAATGTTTCCATCAAACTAGATATTAGAAAATATTTCGACACTATTGATTGGAGCTTCATTTCAAAGTCTTAAAATGTTTTGGATTCAATGATACATTTGTCATGAGGATCCAAAACTTGTTTAAATCTGCTTTAATTTCCATTTTGGTTAATGGTACCCCCAAAGGCTACTTCAAATGCATAAAGTGTGTCAGAAAAGGAGACCCTCTCTCAGCAATCCTCTTTGTTATTGCTGAGGATTACCTCAGCAGACTCATCAAACAACTTGTCAATAAAAATAAACTGAAACCCATCCAGGCTGCCAGAAATATTAAGGTCCCTAGCCACATATTTTATTTTGATAACATAATCTTGTTTATAAAAGCTGATCAAATGAATATTTAGGTTCTTAAAACCACTCTTTCTAATTATGAGGAGGTTTCACGTCAAGATATTTCAGGGAACAAATCACATATTTTATTTGGAAAAAATATATCCCCGCAAAAAAGACATTATCCCTGCTAATCTTGGGGACAAAGATGGTTTCTTCCCCTTCACCTATCTAGGGGTTCCTATATTTTGGGGAAGAACTAAATCCTCCTATTTTGACAGTATTTTTTATCAAATCATCAGTAAACTATCTTCATGGAATGGAAAGTCTCTCTCCATGGCTGGTAGAATATTTCTCGTCAAATCAACTATTGTCCCCAAGATGGTCTACTTTCTCATGATCTATAGGTGGCCTATGGGAACCTTTAATTAAATCAATACTTATATCAAGAACTTCATTTGGAAAGGAAACATTTTTGAATGGAAACTTATCACCATCCCATGGAAGTCCTATTTCAAGACCCTAGATAAGGGGGGTTTGTATTAAAAACATAAAAATTTTCAATGATGCCTGTAGCCTAAACTTAATTGGAGATTAATGAATAATAGCTCTAATGTTCTTGACTTTCTCAAACACAGATTTCAAAATAATCTTAAGAGGGGAAATTTTAATTATATCGCCACCTTGATTTGGCCCCCCATTAGGCGCTCATTTAATAACATTATGGAAAACTCCAGATGGATGGTTAGGTCAGACTCTGTCATAAATCTTAGGTAAGATAATTGGACTGGTAACACATTAATTTCTATTCATCCTTCTAATTATACCCCTGGGAAGAGTATTTACACCATAAATGATGTTCTTCAATCTCACAGGAATAACCTCCCAGACAATATTGCACAAATCATTGACAACTACCCTTATACTATTTCTGATGATTTATTTGTCTAAGAGTCGTCCCTAAATGGAATTCCTGACTCCAAAAATTTCTACCAATAGTATTTCCATGCCACTGAATCCAACTTTCAATGGTTAAATCATTTTAACAAACCTTGGATCAAACCTACAGGACAGACTCTTATTTCATGTATTACTCACAACAGATTTCCCACTAAGGTCTGCCTTTAATCTTTTGGTATTCAACATTGTACTATGTGTCATATATGTAACCAACGTAGAGAATATACTAACCATATTTTCTTATCATGTGATACCGACACTTCATTATAGAATTATATCATTGATATTTTCAACTATATATGGTTTATACCTGACTCAATCTGTTATCTTTTAAAGAAATGTGTTGGTTAGGATGCTTCTCAGCAAATCAAAATCATCTTCCTCTTTTCCGTTTCTGAGCTACTGCATGTGATCTGGTATGATAGAAATGATATAATTTATAATAAATTCTCATTAAATCTCAATGTAGGAAAATACCGGATTCTCATTGCGGTACATGAGACTGCTTCGATCTAAAAAGGCCACTGCAACAACTCTGTTGGAGACTGGGAGATATTGCACAGAATCCAGGACGATGGAATCTATCAACAACCCAAACGTACCTTTGATGTATTCTGGCAGGCTCCTATACCATGATGGATAAAAGTGAACATCTCTGGTTCCTTAAAGGGAAACCCCGGGCCTTTTGGCTGCGGGGTGATTTTCAGGGTTTCTTCTAGTCAGTGCCATGGTTGTCTCCTTGGAAATGTGGTATGTCATCCTCATTAGAAGTGGAAATGATGGGTGTCATTCATTCCATCAATTTTTCCCTTAAAAAGGGATATAGAAAACTCTGGATCGAAATTGATTCTTCCACCATTGTTCAGGAAATCTGTAATGGGGTTATTTAACTAGCATGGACCCTCAATAATCATTGGATGAAATATCTAAATTCTCTCCCAAAGATTGATTACATCTTCACTCATGCCTTCCGGGAAGTGAACATTGTTGCTGACACACTTGTAAAAAGGGGAATTGACCAGGATATGACTTGGATGGACGATCTTCCTCTGGATTTATTCAAGCTTTTTGAAAAAGATTATAAAAAACCGGCTACTTTTCGTCTCCGGTAAGCCTATTTCTTTTTTTTATATTCAATAAATTGTGCTTTGGTCTTTGAACAAGGCACCACCTTCTTAAATAAAATTCACTTCAAGTTATTGTTGTAAAATAAAAAAACATTATCTCATAATTTCAGTCAAGAATCTCTTCTTCTATACCCATATTCATTATTTTATATGGTTGTTTTTATCATTTATATTATTATTTATAAATTGGTTTTTTCCTAATTAAATGACTATTATTATGAAAATGAATATTCATTTAATCAATTCATTATAGTAATTTTACATTAATAATGAAATTCTATTCAAAGTGTGAAATGAATATTTATATTAAATGTTTTAAAAAATTAAACATTTTACCTCCATATTCAATTAATTTATTTTTAAAAAACCTGTCCATATTTCAATATTTTCAGTAAAAAAATTATTCCCTTTTATTGAAAAACTTTTTATAAAAGATATAACATTTATAAAGTGCATTTCTTCTTCGTTTTCCAAGTAGAAGTTAATTACCTTATAAAAAAGTTATTTTTATACATGTTAACATCATTTGATGTTTCTTATTCTTTAATGCTAATAATATTTGCCTATAAAATCGACCATACCTCTATATATGGATTATAATAAATTCTTATGAATATTTTAATGAAACACCTTTTTTTCAGAGGTTAATCGGGCTATGATTGAATTGTCAATTATTTTGAGTTCATGTGAAAAAAATAAGTATGGTTTATTATTATGTGATCGATCAGAAATGTATTATTCTCCAATACATTTATAAATCGTTTATGTCTCTTAGGATCTTTATGGGATATTAGTGGATATAAAAAATCTATAATGTTAAATGCCCTGGTTTTTTTATTCAATGTCATTAATGTTATGTCATGTGGTTTACCCAAGTTCACTCTTCTATGGTAGGGTGGTTATTATAGTCAATTATGATGTGAAAGCCTTAGTGTTTATCATTTAATTATTATATGATTTATACTCTTATTTTTGGCCAATTTTCATATATTTTGAGATATTCATATTTTATGGACTATTGGATGTGGATTAATTTCTCATGTTTGCACACACTTATGTCTCATGAATTCTATTATGATAAAATACTTATGCAGAGACTCATGTTTCATGATCTATATCTAGTTAGGTATGATTCCCTTATTTTATGTCAATGTACCATGATTATGTTCCAAATCTGATATGATCAGATTATGTTCACATATGATCTTTTACTGATATCTCTAATAGTTACTTTAATAAACATATGAGATCAATCATTCTATTATTTCCATTATAAATTCTTTATATATAGTATTACATATGATATGCATTATAGGAAATGTAATATAATAGTATTCTTTGGATTTACTCAAGATATTATCAAATAAATTAATTATTTATCTATTATATATATACACTAAACCTTTATGTATTATGGTGTGATTTATTGTAATATTAAATGGATATTAATGTTAAATGATATAATATATCTGCACTAAATTCATAGGATTATTAAAATAAAATATATTTTATCATTTAAGGAATTGCTTAGTGGCTGGGAAGATAATCTAGTAGATATTACCTAACCATAAAATATATACATATCACAATCTTTTATAAAAAATATTCATTAAATCACATAATAAATCACACCCTAAAACATATAGGTTGATTTTGTATGAAAATAGATACAAATGATTTTGTTTTAAATTTTCCACTATATCAATCAAAAAATATTATAACATGATTTAATTATTTACATATTAATGATAATATTCCTCTTCATTTTCTTGGGAATGAAAATATAAGAAAATTGAGTACTCAGATTCGTAGTACTGGTTAACATAATTGAAAAAATCAAATGATTATAAGATAATATACTATGAAAATGTGGTTTTGAGAATAGAATCATGGTTTATAAACATAACATAAGACTATGATACATAATAAAATGTCAATCCTAAATTAGGATTCATGACTTAAGGACTTTTTCATTTTGAACGACAGGAATCATAGGAGTGTGGAAAGATGAGTTCGTAATAATAATCCATTAAATTTGACATTGATATTTTTTTATTACCTAATGATTTGGCATGATAATATTTTATAAACATCTTCACATAATGAAATTTATTATTTCAAGGCACATAATGTAAGCCATTATCACATATTGTAAAAAATACCCATAATAGTTTAAGTTCAATCCCTAGTCCCTGGTATGTAATCACATGATATATCAGGATACACCAAATGAATTGAATTCCTATATAACATATATACCATAGTAAAAATGATTATTGAGTCACATTGTCAATGGGTATTACTTAGAAGGCTCATAAATACCATTCTTTGAGAAATTTCATTGGGCATCATGGAATCGGTTGGAAAAATCCATCACGGAAGAATGGATAAACATGTGAAATGTGTCTAGCTCAATGAAGGAAATGAAATCCTATATATATTTTGAAATTATTGAAGTGAATCCCTTTTTGATACCTACATGATTAAAAAATAAAGATTATACTAGAGATGCTTTGATGAGAGAACAGAAAAACTTACCATCCAAGCCTAGAACATGAATTTTTTTTCCATGTTTTGGATGAGAAAGAGATTTGGTTGGTCTGAAGGGGAGACATCAGGTACTGGAGTGAGTACTTGGATGGTCAGCCTCTTTAATTTCATGGTTTTCTACCACTATAGTTCTCAATTATTCAGGTGATCACATACCCATGGCTCATTTTGATGATTCTAGATGATAAAAATAGTGCTGTAAACTATAGGATCTAACTCACGGAAGAAAATTATAAATGAATTTCCATGGCCTCATCTTTTGGAACCTTTAAATCCTATGATTTATTTAGATCCATCCAATCTTTCATTTATTTTGACCTGATGTATACCTCTCTCTGGTGTAATGAAATTATGATGATGTTGATCTTCTTGGTTTGGAGAGTTCACAACATTTCTTTCCCAATAGATGATAATGATCAAACAAGAGGGATTCAACCGGACTCAATGTTAATGTTTTATGAACACTGTTTCATATAAACTATTAAAAACCTATTCATTCATAGTGAATGGGAACAATTTCCTTGTATTTGGTTGGAAAATAGTAAATCTTTAGGTTTAGGATGAAAATTTACAGGAATTTCTTCAACGCTTGTTCTTTGGGTTAGAGTGATGGGATCTCGATGTGAAGATCCATGGTATGTATGGTGGTTCATCTATTAACAATTTTGGGAAATGTGATATTTAGGACATGGAGGGATATATATTTCTAAAAACATTTTGATGATTCACCTTCCTTCCCTTATAGAGGATCTCATGTTCTAATTACAGGGTTGAAAGAGGTAGGAATCCAATGAAGACCTCTATTGCTGGGGTCCAAACATGTGTGTCTCATCATCCATTGGTACATTGATCAACCATAACCCTCCTAGGGTTGGTTAAAGTTTCGACATGGATGGGCCACAATTTAAGGGAACCATGAGATGAGGTGTCATCGTTCGTGACACCATAGGATTAGTAATTATTGGGTTCATTACTTATTACGACCCATACAACTCAATCAAAGAGGAATCTAGATCCCTTTTAGTGTAATATCTTTGTGAATGTTTTATAACATCAATATTAGGGAGATGGAATGTGACTTGAATCTTCTCGTGGATTTTATTTAACACAATACCTATCTCCCGTGGGACCTAATCCACCACATCAGGAAATTAACGTCTCCCATTTTAAATGGGATAAACATGGATCATAATTTTTTTGAGGGGAAATTCACTATAGATAGCATTGACAACAAAGGAGGTCCTAATGATAGTATAATTCTATATTATTGTCTTGGATGTCATCCCATTTATTGTAATCTCATTCTCAGGAGGAATGGTTTTGACCATCACCAATATTGCCTCCATGATTTATTTGGGATATCCTCTTGTGTTGTCTTTAATAAATAAATAGATATTTTTTAGTTAGTGAGACATTAATCTTAACCTAATATAATGTAGGGATATATAATTTTTAACCTCACATCATATATTGAAAATCCATAAATATTTTGTACACATGAGAAAACTATAAATTATACATTAACATAATTAAATACTAAGAATGAAATAGGTTTCTACAAAATTTTCACAATACATTATCCATCCATGGAATGATGTTAGATGATATCCTCATACAATATACCTAGTAGAGTACAAAAGAAAAACCAATTATATAGATAGAATTTTTTTTAAAATATAATGAAATATTTATTTTAAAAATACTTTAAAATTATAATTTTTTATAAAATTTTATAAAAAAAATGAAAATTTTCAAAAATTAATATTTTAAAAAATGAAATTTAACTTGGAAAACCATGGGAACTTGAAAAATAAATATAATCAATAAAAAAATGAAAATATATGAGCAATAATCTTGATACATCATTTAAAAGACACAATTGAAGAATTTATTTATAATATCAATTGAATAAGAAAATTAAAGTAAGAACTCATATGTTTTCGGATAATTACTTCCAAAAAATCATTTAAAACATGCACATCATACAAACTATTTTTGAATGAAAAGAGAGACAAGCTCTTAATTAAATCCAATAATAATTTCTCATTAATTGTGTAAAAAATATAATTTAAATGGTTAATATATATTTAAATCATAGAAATGTATATGAGATAATAATATATAAGTGGTAATAGAGAGATTTTTCACTAAATTCCTCTTGATTAAAATTTATTCAAAAAACATTTAATTTCCAAAATGATGCATGAAAAGAAACCCTTTTGGATTGATATATTTTGAATAAAAATAAATTAATATTGTGAAATTTTATTGAATATATAAATAAATTTATATAAATAAATATTTAGATACATCACGCAATATAAAATAGTGATGTATATGTACTATATCTCAAGGAAGTGAAATTGATATGAAAAACCTATACATCGGAATATTATTCAGTAAAATTCTCCCTAATATTCCGAGAAATATATTTAGGTTTAAAATTAATCTATATAGAAACCATAATAAAATTTATTTTATTTTATATAGTTAATTTTAAATTTATTATTTCCCATTGGTTAATAATTCTATATTAAAATTAATATTTGGCTAAACATTTTCATGTTCGATCTATGCTAGCATCATAGTAGTGGTTATGGTCATTGATCATTGTTCATGTATTCATCAATAATATAATTTTGATTAATGTTATATAAATGAATTTTTTCACTTTTTGGATTTCTAATGTACATTTTTTGGATGGTACAGTGATTGTTCGAAAAGGGAAATAATTTTTTTTTAATTTGGATTCAGTAAAATGAACAGATTTTATAAATGAATATACATATATATTTCCATCATACATCTCTAAAATAATACTTTATTCCTCATTTTTAAATCATATTACAATTATTTATGTTTTCTTAATTATTCATTATGGTAGTGTAATTGTATTGATATTATTAGATGTAAAAATGACTCTAACAAGAACATAATATAACTAATGAATGAGTAATAAAATAAAGTTATATTATGATAAAATAAATTTTACAGAAGAATTATGAAATTAATATTTCATAATTTAAATTTATAATTCTATTTAGGAGGATTGTATATGAGAAATTAAATAAATGTATTTACGAAAAATTTGTTACATTCATTGATGGAATTGCTTCATGTTACAACGTATTCCACCGCAATATAGAAATTTGTCCTCTTTTTTGTGAAAAGGATAGAAAACATAGGATATAGCTTTAGGATACTAAAAATTTATAGGTATTAAAGATATAAACATAGGATATAAGTTTTTTCAGTTTTTGGAAGATATATCCTTTTATATGTGAAAATGAGGGTAATCTATTAGAAAACAGAACATAGGTCATGGGTAAAGATAGCATGACATAGGGGTTTGGTGAGTACGATAAGAAAATTTTGTTAAGGAATTAATGTGTGAAACCCATGGTTAAAAAGAAATTATTTAATTTTTAAATAGAATGTTAATTATATAAAATATGATTTAATTTAATTTACCTCATCTTACCCCCTACTTACTTGTTTAAATATTTTCAAAAGGTAAAATTTTTCAGTAAAAATATATTTATGCCCATCATGAATAATTTTTAAATTATTATTCCTAATGTGGACTCCATATAATAAAATTTTATTTATAAATGTGAAAAATATAACTTTTAGATTAAAATATATAATATAAGGTAAAAAATAAGTTTGTTGAAAAATGTCATTCTAGACATTATGTTTTCTTTTCCTTATTTCATATAAATATTAAATCGCTATATAGGGATTAATTTTTTTTACCTATAATAATTATACTTCATTAAAATAACCATTTAACAATAATATATTTATTTTGATAAAATAAAAATCACAACACTTAAAAATTACTTTTTAAAGAAATAATTTTCTTAAAACTATAATTGATTTTATTCACCCCAGTTAACTATTTATGTTATAACTTCTAAATATTATCGATTTTGTGGAATTTTATTACCTCCTTAAATTTTATAATTAAATTATATCATTTAACAATTAAAATACAATACAATATATATATATATATATATATTTGTGTATAAATCAAATTGAATTAATTAATGTATTTTAATTTAAATGTAAAATATTTTATTATATATGAATTATATTATTTTAAATTCATTACTATAAATGAATGAATATTAATGATTATACTGAATACCGTTATATCCATCCACCATATGTTCAAAAAACATATATCCAGTTTCCATTGGTCCAATGGCCAAATAAGTTATTTTCGTATTAAATTACTACATATATCCTTAAATAAATCTCCAAATTTATTAAACTTATTTTATTATATATATTTAAAAATTTATATTATATTTCATATGAATTTACATTTTTCCATTGTTATAATCACATGTATATTCCTCAAGGAAAATATTTGGAAAATATATTTCATGCTCATGATAATCATATTTACTTGTTTTATTATTGATATTTTATTTTTTTAATGATGTTTAAAATTAAATTTTCATAATGTATAGACCTTAATCATTCACTATAATATATTATCAGAATAAAATTTATCATTTATTATTTTAATTTAGTTTTACATTTATTAAAATATATGGAAGAAATAACAATTTAAATTAATTATATAATAAAATTATGAGTAAAATTCTATCCCATTAAAAGAATATCACCTTCAAAATGTTTTCATTCTTTTGAAAAATGATAAATATTATTTCCCACACTACATCTTTAGGTTCCCACAGTGTTTCCTCAAAATATTTATTTCTATAGAGAACATTAACCAGGTGACTGATCATGTTTTTCAACACAATATCCCAATGATCCATTACTTATACATCTTATTCAATATAAGAGAGATAATTTTATTTCTACAGAAACTATTTGTCCTGTAATTTTTTTGGATCATTTCTGTACATCCTAAAAATTTATCTTTGGGAAAAATCATGCATATGAGAGAGTTTTATTTGAAGTGTGTGTTAATAAGACACCATACCCACACTACCAAGGATTTAAAAAATATGATATTACAAGGAATCATAATTCTCTTATTTGTTAACTCATAAAACACTTACAAAGACATTCAAAAGAATTATATTTCTCAAACATAAAATTCCCGGTCTTCCTAATGATTGTTTTCATAGTTACTTTGATGGAATTAGGCAGTTTTAATTCTTCAATGGATACATTAAATATTATCTAAAATATCTTGTAAAAAATTTCATCCTAATAACATACATTCTCCAACATCATACCAATTATTTGGGGTTATGATCCTCTTTCTATAAAATGTCTCATATGATCCAATTTTAATAATATTTTAATATGATAACTCTAATAGGGATGGAAATTGATCACATCCTTCTTTTAAATCTATAGAATATGATCACATCACATCCTCTAGATTTTTAATGGTCCATTCAGATTATACATTAGTTTTATGATGATAAGAGATTCTAATGCGTAATTATGAAATGAATTATTATTAAATACATCACTCAGGGATTGAGGTAAACCTCATATCTTGATCAGATATAAATTAGAGTGATTTCCCATTTAGTATTACCAATTCCATTATGCATTCATAGAATGTTGATCAAGTGATAAATATTTTCCGATAGTAATGTAATGTACTAACTTCATACGGAAATCAATTATAACCAAATAGAATTATGGCCTTTATAATTCTTGGGAATTCCTATGATTAAATTCATGGTGATGTTCCCCCATAAAAATATAGGGATGTGTAACAGTTTAATCACCCCTATAAATCTATCATTTACTAATACCTAATTTTAATACAAATCAAAGATATATAAAATATTAATATCCCTCTTAAACAAGTCATACTCAGAATACTTCTTGAGATATCTATATATAATTGTGATTATATGATGGATGAGAAATTATGAGCTATGTGTGTCACCCAATAACTACATAATTAATTTATATATTTAAGGGAGACATATTAATTTAATAACCAAATATTTCACTAAACATAATGGTTTAAATTTGGAATGTCACATAAATTATTCCCAAACGCTAAAATACCATTTTTACCTCATTTATTATATCATTGATGGATGGTCGAGAAATTATTTTAGAAATATATGACTTCTCATCTATTCGTATGATATCTATGGTTTTCAGTTGAAAAATCATTAGTATTAAGTCACCTTCAGTACTCATAATTAATTGGATAGCATGATCATTCAATCTTAGATCATAAAATATATTGTTCACCTTCCTATGGTGATAATGTATAGACTAGTAATAGTACTAATGAATAACAATCACCACCTTTAAAATCATGGTCAAATATATTAGTGATTATATATACTCTATGATCCTATGATCAGTATGAAAATGAATTATTTCCCCATGTAGATAATGTATCCATATCACTAATGAAATTATTTCCACTTTTAATCTTCATATCATACATTATGTTTTTATGATAAATATTTAATGATTCTAGGAATATTCTATCAGCATTAAATTTTGAATGAGGAAATATCCCAATACATTCTTTAATAAGTCAATATATTTTAAAGACCTTCTACACTATCAGGATGATTGAGTATAAGTGTAATAGTAAATATTCCCTTAAGCTCATTAAATGTTTCTTTGTATGAATTATCCCAAAGGATCTTCACTACAATTAGAGTTTATATGGTTGATATATTTGATAGTCACATGATATTTCTGAAAAATCATTGATAGTATCCAACCAATCAAGGAAAACTATGGATCACTGCTATAATTGTCTGTCTAAGGAATTAATTAATTATATCATTGAAGGATCCACATATGTGTTTCCCTATGGATCTAATAAATTAAATGGACAAAATTTGTAAAATTTTAGTATGAAATAATTACTAAATATTTTATGAACTTCAAGTTTTAGGTGGATCCATTTTATGAAAATACAATATTATGAAAATTTAGAGTAAAATTATGTGAGTATAAAATCTATTGTTCGTATGAAAATAGTAACCAAATATTTAATTTTGAGATTTAATTGAAATATGATAGTGTAAATCAATAAGAATAAATAAATATATTTAAAAATAATGTTAATATAAAAATTAATACAGTGTTATTTTGAAAAATATTCATTGTGTTTTGTATTGCAAACCGAATAATCCCTGAAAATTATAATATTAATAAATAATTTACATAAATGTGAATGGAGGATATTGATACTAGGTCCATTCTATACATGAAAATAAAATTATTGATGAATACATCCTTAATGTGAGGATAACCATAAAGACAATTAAAAAACCCTAGATAGGTCATAGTGTATTAAGACGAGGTCGATCAAAAGGATCCAATTTCAAATGGCCTAGTAATCATTCCAAATATATTCACATGTTTTATACTATAGAAATAATTAAATGATAAATTTATATGATAGAAAAAAAGTTATATTAATCAAAAATTAAAATTATGAAATTTGACTATAGGAAGAAGGAATTGGAAACATAGAATAAAAAAGGCCCAAAAACCAAGATTAAATAAGAACATTAATGAAATCATGATACAAGACAAGGTCCATGTTTATAAACATCAAAATAATTCAATAGGATCAACTAATGGATCATATTATTAACTGTAAACATCATTAAAGGTGTGGTAGATTATTTACTCACACCCCTCTCTCATCCAAAATGTTGAGGTCTAATGTACAGAAATGCTTCTAGAGCATAAAAACAATCCCAAATGTAAAATATTCACTCAATTTAACTACTTTGACAAAGAATATCATCTAGGATGAATGTTTCTTCATGATTTCGATAGTCAAAGAACCTCACCATGTAATAATGTCGACTGGCCTAAGAGAAAAGGGGAAAACCTAGGTATATAGATCTGGATCCACAACTTGTGTGTAAATATAATGGTGAATCACTACTTGAAATTAATTTTTTACTAAGAGAATGTAAATTTGATGATTTATTTTTGTTTGTTCCGTAAAATGAATTATGTTTCACCACCTGTATAAGCACTCATGAATAAACCTTTTATGATAGGGTGTTTTACATTAAATCAGATAGGAGGAAGAATAATGAAAAACATTAGAATTATAGATTGAGTTTGAAACAATAATTATAGAATGAGATAATGGTATGTCGGTGCGAGTTAGATCTTGTTCCCATGAACTAGGAAGACAAATAATTTCTGAGTTGTGTGAATCATATTTGAAAATGTAAATACAAAAGACATGACATCATAAATAACAAAGCGAAATATTTAACGACAAATTCTATGAAGTGATCAGTATCTTACCCAAATGAAGATTTCGTGGCTACAACAATTTTCCCATAAATACATGGTATTTTCCTACATAAATAGAATTGAGGGAATTACTATGTCATGATAATATTGAAATCCATTCCTGTATCCTTCCTATGACTCTAAATATTTCTAACAAATCTTCATAGATGTCAGGGTTTCATCATTCCATTGTCTTTTATATTTTAGAATTCAGAATTGTGAACATGATAAAATCCTCTTCCTAAGACTTAATAAAATTTTACCTTGCCAATGATTTATAATATATGGCCTAAATACATTTCCATATCCCATAATTTTTAATTATCTACTAATTTAGAAAAAAAATGACATGCGACCCTGTCATTCCCTTTGTAGAAAAAACCCCCAATATTAGTCCAGATAATTATCATCATCTCCCCTCCCTTGAATAATTTAGGATCATCATATTTTTGTTCATGGAAAAAAACAATATTTATATTTAACTTTCCATGCATATATGGCTAAAGGTAGTGCATAACCCCATTCACCATAAAGAGGTTTACCCTTTAATTTTTTTCTTAACATTCTCATCAGGATGTCATAGGTGATTAGTAAATCACCATGTGTTCATCAACCAAAAAACATACAAGTAAGAAAATATAGATGAGTAAAGTCCCCCCAATGACTTTAACCTGCATCGGATTCATACAAGACAATAATAATGATTTTTTTCACATAAAACATTATAAATTTATCATCACCACCAGATTTATCATTATATTCATACTAAAATACTCTATATTTAAATTCAATGTTCATGTACATCATCCTTAGAAAGTGTACATGATTATAACATCACGATGTCCACACTTTTGTGCAGTTTTTCCTCTTCACATCAATGTAATTCATTAATTATGAAAAGATTAAACCATCTTAAATTGGTTCTTCATTGATTCCCCATAAACATTAAGAATTGGTATACGTACAAATACATTTTAAATCCCATATCCTACTAGATTTTTATTTATTACTGTTTTTAAACATTGGAAAAATCCCATAATCTAGAAATTATTTATATATATGAATCATGTAAGGTTGAACTATTGTTTCTAGTGGTTATTGCAGAATAGTCTCAGGTGATAATGGTTGAATCTATAAATAATCAAACCCAGAAAATAAAAATTATGTTTCTTTATTTCATTCAATATTTTCCCATTTATATCAAACTAACTAATAAGTGTACACAATTTATCATTGGTAGAGACATTACGAAAATTACGGGATTCATTGAGGTAGGAAGAAATTGGAAAGAAACTCATATAATCAGTATTATAAACATGGGTATTTGACGTGGAAAATTATATTTTCTATATGGTATGTGGATAGGAGATATTATTATCTGTTAAAAATGTACTGACATGGTAGGTTGTTCTCTAGGAATTGTAAATTTGAAAATGAATGTGTCGAAACCTAAAAGGTTGCTCATATGGTCACAAGAAGATTAATTATTGTGGTTATTATATTTACTATAGATATGTATTTAGTGTTCCCATTTGGAATTTGGGTCTTCTAGGAGGTTCTTAATTTTAGATTGGGGTCACATAACTAATTGTTCCAGTTTCCTATGGTTACCTGGGATCTGAACATGTGGTCAAAATACTATCCATGAGACTGACATATAGTTACTCCCTGTTGTAGGCTTACATTTTTTTCATACAACCTAATAAATAAAAATTCTAGAATTCTTAAAATGGTGATCTAAAAATTCAAAAACCTAGAAAGTCATTCTATTTTTAAATACTAAAAGTCCACTAAATATTTTTTAATATTTAAAGTATTGAATTGTGAAATAATTTAGTTTATATATAAAATCCTTCTTTTACATCACTTATAAATATAATTTCTATGAATATTTTTGAAAAATAATTTTCCATAAATTAATTATAAATTACCTCAAGAACATTTGTCCATTTAAATTGTAAAAAATAATTCATATATAAAGACAAAAAAACATCAGGTAAACTATCATTCCCTAAATGATATAAAAATTTAATACTTGTAATTTTAGTAGTTAATCAAAAAATGTAGGCATTTTTAATTTATAATATTCAATGAATTTAGTGTCTCATTGACTAATGAAATATATTTATTATTTTATCATTAAAAGAACATTTTCAACCTAAATACTTAAATAAATACCAGTAAAATCTTATAGAAAAATTCATTGATTTAATTCCACATGAAATTACCCCATCTAGAGTCAATAATTTCCTCTTTAATTCAATTTATATTATTTACTTACAAAGAAACCTAATTTTTTTATACTACCATAATAAAATAAACAATAACATTAAGGAATACCATAGATTTATCAATTTCTAAAACATATCATCCCTCTTATGTCATTATTATTCCACAACCTATTTCCAACCATGATCAAGTTCATGATCAATGAGTGTGGACCAAATTGATATAAGTGGAATAAAAATAATAATGAGAGGTAACTTCAATTATAAATATCCCCCATGTTTTAAAAATCAATGATTCATATTTCACTTTTTTAAATCAAATTAAATTATTTTTCATTTTGTAAAATACCCACTTTTTCATTCATGGTCTTAATTTACCTAACCTTAATGAGCCCATTTTAATTAATTACAATCCTTTTTTTCTAGAAATGAGTTACTTCATAAAAATATTAAACAATTTTTTTGAATTTATAAATAGCCTTATTTATTTATAGAGACACCACTAATGACTATTTCCATATAGATTCACCATGGGATCTCAATTTCCCATTATACACTAGTTCCAATGTATATATATGATTACCATTCGAGTTGTATCCATAAGGTGTTTGTTTCAAAAAGGGTGTTTCCCTAAGGATCATGTTCAAAGATTTAGTATCCTGATATTATAATATCAATTGCACAGTGATATAACTTATCAAACTCACCTATTTAGTTTATCGTATATATTTACATTAAAAATGTGGAAACATCCCTTATCAATAATGAGATTCGTTCAATTTCATACTTAGTGAAACCCCTAAAACGAGTATACTAACAAAACCTAAATTGGATACATTTTATTTCAATTTTACAAACCTAAAAATGTTTATAATGTTAATTTATTGACAAGGAATATATACTAAAATTAAAATGAATGGGGGAAAATTTAGAAAAAAAATTGGGCATTTTTTATGTTTTCAAAACTGATATAAAATGAATACAAAAATTAATAATCAATCCCCCACAAATAGAACCTAATTTGGGAGAACATTTTAGACAATTTTGTTTAAATTATATTTTTAGTTAAATTATTTGGAGATTTTTTAGTGCCACATGATGTCTAGAACAACACATTTTCATGTATGGAAGTAAATTTTAATTTTTTTAATAATTTTTCATTACAAAAATATTAATTATCATTGAAAATTATATATAAATCCGGATAAATAAGGGATAAATTAACAGAATACATTTTATGGGTGATTGAACATTTCAATGATCAACTAAAGTTGATTTTAGACATTCTATATACAATTATTCTAGAAACACAGTACAGAAAGCACATTCCAAAATTTATTTTCAATGGATCTAGGGGAATTTATCCACACCATGTTTATGAATATATGTATATATATATAATTTGTATAATAAATTTTTTCTAATTTACAGTAGCACTCCTCTGATGAAGAACCGTTTATCTTTCATGTTTATACAATACACTCCCATTGTTAGCTTCATTCAAGATCTAAGGCTGTTCCAATTGAGCTATCATTTGATGAAATATAAATCAATAGTATAATTAATCATATTATGATCAATATATTATGGAACCAATAATTTAAATATGTATTTGTGATACAAATGTGTTAAAATTTTTACATTCTCTTTGAAATATAGAATGATTCTACCATGACTCCCTAAATTCTACCTGGGATACATTTAATAGACATGTGAATTGTAGAGTTACTTCATAGTCATTAACAATAAGGATATCATTAAAATGTAAACAAATAAAATGAAAATTATGAAATGAATCCAAACATGATAATATAGGGAAAATTCCCTAGGGTATTTCAAGTTTAGACTCTCCATAAATGAACAATATTTTTTTCAACTATAATCATATTGATGTTTAGAATTATTCATAAAGAAGAAAAATATTTTATTCACTCCAATAATAGTATATGTTATCTTATATAGTATCATTTGATTAGATTCATTAAATTCCCCCTCATCAACATTTTACCACCTGAGGAGTAACAAAGGGAATAGTATAAAAAAGTGGTACTCCCTTAATTCTTCTTCAATATGAGAGTTATAGTGAAAAAGTGGTTGGAATTAATCACATGGATTTGAAATTTGTTTTTTAGTAAAAAATACTATTTTTTTCTAGGTAATAAAATGTATTAAAACCCCCTTTTGAACCAATTCACAACTCTAAAAATCCAATTCTTCTACTGCTAATCCCATATTAAAAATTCCAGAAAACATTAAGTGAATCAATCTTTTAATAGTTGGTACACCATCATGTTCTCATAAATCCACCAAGTCATAAAAAATATTATTTTACTCCTCAATACCTAAATAATAGAATCAATTTTATACATAATAAAATCAAAATAAAATAGAAACCAAAGTTATTCCATGAAATTTTAAACTCATGGAATAAGTGTAGTGTGTCGATATTAATGATTGTAATGTGATTATTTTTGTATGTATATGGAATGAGTGAGGAATTAAACCTAATAAATCCAATATTAAAGATGGAGAACATAATTTATTGTGTCTTTTAAGGGAAATGATGTTATGTCTATGACCTGTTCAATAATGAAGGAATCAATAGATAGGTAAATGAAAAAATTCAAAATAATGAAGATAATAAATTAAATTATCCTTACAAATTTTCCATCCTTCTCAACTTCAATATATCATATATACTACCATCATATTAAAAAGAAATTACTATGTTTATATTATATCTCTATACTTGAATCCAAGGGAAGAACAATTTTAAAAGTGGGAAATTATATCTCTAAAACAAAATACTCAAGGAAAAATTGTAAAAAATACTTATGTTTTTTAAAATAAGATTCTATGAGTTGTGATCCTGTGTTTTACATAAATTATTAAATTATTTCATTAAAATATTCATTACAAAAAAATAATGTATGGTACCCAAATTCTATAGGAAATAAAACCTACTATGTGTTTTGAGGGTTTGGGGAGGGGGCATCATTTTATAAATTTTTAAATAAGATTTTAAAATTTTTAAATTAGAAATAAAAAAATTGAAGAGTCACTAAAAAAATTTCATCCATAATAATGATTCCAATTCATGATTTCATTCTCATCATTGGGAAGGTATAAAATATTTTTACAAAACCCTAGATAGAGATCAATGGCTTAAACATGGGTCGATCGTAAAGAAGAAATATCAAATTTCCCAGTTATTAAATTTCAAATATTTTTCTATTTTATAGATTTGAGTGAAGTAAATAAAAACATATAAATAAAGTGAAAAAAGGTTGGTGTTAAAAATGAAATTTTTTTAATTAAGAAAAGGAAGAAAAAAAATAAAAATAGAGAATAAGAAAATTAAGACCCACAGAATAATGTAAAAGTTGAAAATGAATTCTAATTACAAATGATCCAATATTAAATTTTATATTCCCTCAAAATAACATCATGGATCCAAAAAAGTATTATATTATCAACCCTCAACCACAAAAAATGCATGGATTATATATGAATAAAAATACTATCTCACCTAATGCATTGATCTCCCACATACATTACTTCATCTAGAATATCAAAAAATCCCTTAAGGAGAATGAGTCACTCCATATGACCACCTCACCCAATAATAACTCCCATGAAGATGTGATAGTTTTGAGTTGATCAGTAACACAACCTCCATAGACATTTATGTTTAGAAATTTGAAATTGGAAGGGATAAATTCAATGTTTGGAGGGTAGAAAACACTTTCAGGGAGAATATATAGTACACAGTGTCCACTTTATGATCATTAACTTCCTATAAAAATGAATAATGTTACAATGAAATGAAGTTTGATATCCATGTAGAATTGAGTTTTATCTTATGGATCTAGCCTTTTATATCATCCAAACAAGTTTGGAAGATTGAGATAATAGAAAAAAGGAAAACAAGAATGAAAAATATGAAAAGTATATTAATTATTAGAAAAATAGAAAAATAGAATGATAAAATAAAAAATTATTAGAGAATTAGGACAATATATCAAAAATATGGAATACTAATATATGGTAGGGTATGGTTCTCTAATTTAAAAATGGAAAAAAAAGAAATGACATAAAAACTAACATGCTCCAAATATCCACATGACATTGTTTGAGGTTATCTTCATAAGCACCAAATGAATCTATATTTCCTGATGAAAATCTTATATATTTCATATTATATTCCGAAAAATGATTGATAATTGTATTTTATAACTCAAAATATGTCTAATTATTTTTACAACATCATATATAGGAATCTATAATTTTTAACTCTATTCAATAGAAGAGGTTCAAGAATAAATTTGTCTTCCCTTTTAATAAATTCATTTAGTTCATGTTTATTGTACTTTTTATATTATATTATCTATTATTACCCAACATTGGACATGTGATGTGATAAAAAAAATCATTTTTATTCCCTATTATTTTTTAGAGTCCATTTCTTCACGAAAAAAAACCCACTGGATTCCAATAATCTACTCATGATTAACTCCTACAGTGTTTTGTCAATCTAGTTATTATCATATCTCCACTGTTAAAAAGATATGTATTTTTATCTTATGAGTTTAGATAAAAATTACAGTTCACATTAAACATTTTTGTCTGGGAATACCATAACTAGTAATGAAACTAATTGTACATGAAAAGGTTGTACAACTAAATTTTTATCCTAAATCTTTCCTAATACTATTACATGTGGTTAGTATAGTACCTTGCGTGTGTTGACCAACAATATCACAATTAAAAAAATGTGGATGAGAAAGGTCCTCCATTATGAAAACCTCTTTTATGTGATGCACATGAAACAACTAGAAGAATTATTTTCTTAAAATTCCTTTGATTTCACCCATACCACTAGATCATTCCTTCTTTACATTCTTACACACATGGAATAAAAGTTATATGTTTAAATCTATAAGTTATAGAAAGTGTAAATTAATAAATATCCATGATGTGCATTGTGCGACATTGTCCGTTATCTTCCCTTCTAGTTAATATGATACCTTTTATATACCTCTTATGAACTCAATCAGAACTTTATTTGATCTACATAAACATTAAGAATGAGTTTAGGTACATGTTATTTGGAAAATACTATCTACTATAATATTTCTATTCCACATAGTTATCAAAATTTTGTGATATACCTTTACTATAAATTATTTAAAATGTGACACTTGTTAGAAAAAACAATCTATGTAGAGTTCATTGTTAATGAATATCTTGTGATAATGGATCAATATCCAAATTCTAAAAAACTAAAAATAAAAATTCTATTTTACAATTTTAATTACTTTTTGTTTATTTAACCCAAAAAAATAAGTTCTCAACATTTATATTTTGTGGAGTTTATTGGTAAAAATTTGGATTCAATATGGTAGGTTGAAATTAGAGGAGAACTATCAGATTTAGAATACTAACCATAAGGATAACTCATGATGTTTTATCGTGTTTCCTTATGGAATGTTGAGTGGATATATTTCAATTAGTTTAACATTTTCAGAAATAATAGGATGTTCTCCAAGGATATTTTTCTTGGAAATTGATATACGGTTACATGAAAATATTCTCAAATTGTCACTTGATGATTAATTAATTATGTTAGTATAGTGACCATTTATATACTGTCAGTGTTGTTATTTTGATTTTTAGTTCCAGATGTCACTACTTCGTTAGGTCTTGTAGTTATTAAACTAAACATACTGATTTCTGACATCCACCACTAATCTAAAAATGCGGTTAATATACTGACCAAAAGTGTGACATGTATTCAATCATTATGATAGGTTTTGTATTGTAATTTGTGACCATACATCCAAAAAATACATAGAATTTATAATTTAAAAAAATTTACAATAAAAAATCTATTACACAAAAAATCAATAAATTTTAATGTACCAAAAACAATAGAAAATATTTTTAATTTTATATAAATTTTTTTGGAATAATTAATTCTTAATATATAAAGCTCATAAAAAATAATTTAGTTAATGATTTTAAATAAATAATAATAGAAAATAACATTCCATAAATAAATGAGAAATTAATGAATGAATATATGATTCTTCAAACACGATAAAATCATTTAAAATTTGAATAAACATTAATTAAAGAAAAAAACTATTCTTAATTAATATTTCAAATTATACTAAAAACATTTATTAGTTAATCAATCCAGTATGATATTTTTGAATAAATATTATATGAAATTAATGTTTTAGAAGCCAATAATGGTGATTAATATTTTCCCATTGAATTTTTAACTTTAAAAAAACATCAATATATTTCCTAAAACATTCATGTGGAAAAATGAAATAATTTAATCCAACATGAAACGTTTTATATGGTGATATATCATTCTATCCCCAAAATATTTCTTCATAAATCTTTGGTAACTGGTATATCTTAAAATCCCTAGATGACCACATCTTTACCTAAATGTAAGTATGATGTTCTATCCCCAAACACTATTTCATTTTATCATGGATAGCACATGATTCCACATGATCATTATAGGAAAACAATATGAGATATACTCATATCATTATAATAATACATCAATAGAAAAATCTATCATTAGTCACATAGAAATAAAATCAATCATTAGTACGATAAGTTAACAATATATTGAATACATCAATGGAATTAAATTTTTCATAGGTCCTTAAGTCTCTTCTATATTCAAATCATGAATTTTTGACCTAACTTATAGAAGAATTTGTATATAATTTTTATGAATGAATTTCAAAAATATCAGAATCATTTTTAATAATATAATCCACATAATGATCATTTTCTTATGAAATTATTATTTAACATTCCATACTAATGAGTTTATCTATCACCACTATAAATATATTGTATCCAATGAATGCAATATATTTGTAATTTTTATTCTATAGGATTTCCAAAAACCTTATTAAGTTATCTGTTATTTTATTTATTAGTTTTTCATTGTATAAAACAAATACTCACATCAAATCAAGTTTATATGAAGTGTATGGAAAATCAAAAAAAATGAAAAATTATTGATTCATTAAATCTACAACCTCCCCCTTTATGGATATCATAAAAGTCATATGTAAAATTGGAATGTTCAATAGAATTTCATATAAGACTCACAATGAATTATACTAATGTGAATTACTCAATTTTTTGATAAAAACCCTAAAAATTATCTCATTAGTAAAAATATAGATATACGATAAATTTTCTAACAATAATTGATTAAAAATTTAACTATTTTTACCTTTATAATTCGTTATATAAATCTCTCCCCCATTGTGATTTTAAAAATCAAATATAATTGGGATTATAACTGATAAAAATAAATCCTTTATTTTTTGGATATTTGGATTTTCTCATTGATGATTTGTATTATTTGAATCAAAATTTTCAACAATATATTGACAAAATAATTTTTTTATAATATAATAAATATGAAAATACATTGAATATGAAAATAAAGACATAAATTTGAAATTGAGTTATCTTAGGTATTTACCGATCATATGAATTCGTTTCATTAGAATTTTATTTATTTTTGAATCTTCATGAAATCTTTTTAACATGGTTGATTATTAAATTTTTTAGACATAAATTCTATTTCAAAAATTATTTCCATTCTATAAATATTTTTTATACCATGAGTTACTATGTGGAACATTATCTTCTTCACTAAATAGTATGATCTTATCCATAATATCATCCTAAGAATATACATCCTTTTGTATTATATGTTTTTACACTTTACCAACTTCACCATTGTTCCATGAGTGTGATTCAGATACCCCTATAGATAAAACAATTTTAGTATATAGAACAATGATATTTATATATGATCCATTGGGATTATTTCAATAATCAATCCAAGGGATGACTTCTTTGAAACTAAATTTTCAGTAGTAAACATTAAAAAATATAAAGAAAATTTATTGTGACTAAAATCCAAGATAATAATGTATATATAATGGATGTATAGATTTTTATTTTAAAATAGTTTTATGTTATTTTAAAAATAATCTAAAATGATTCCTCTGAAAATATATTTCCCAAAAATATATCATACCTATTGATTTATAGAAATTAATTTATTATTATTTTTAAATTAAAATATCAGAAACCTTATCATAAAATTTTAATCGTGAAATAAATATAATAGTAACCAAACCCATATAAAATTTAATTCCAACAAATTAATAATATAATAATTAATATTTACCTCAATGAATTTAATTCAGTTATAATTTTGAATATTTTCTAGTGGTTCAAGAATTTTGTATATACTTTTTATATAAAATGTTCACCTCATTAATTAACTAAGAATATATTCATTCATAGTGGTTATCTCATAGAATTCATTTGATATATAATTTATGAAATTAAATTTTTAGTCTAACAAGATGAAAAAAATAACCGAAGAATTTTTTTATTTTTTTATAAAATTAAAAATATCGATGAAAATGTTCCCAAAATAGTTGATTATTTTTTTATGTTAGGAGACCAACAAAAAAGAAATGAATTGGAGATCACATTAAGTTTATTAGTCTCAAAATCTATTAAATTTATTTGAATCTATCAGAGTTAATTGGGTTTCTACAAATATTAGCAATGTAATTTTTAGATATGATAATTTTAATAATTATACCACATTTTTGTGTAGGATACATAAGAAAATGGGGTGTTACATATTTTTTTTCTAGTGACTGATGGGATGGGTTCCTTGAGAACTATTTATCACTAGTATTAGCAAAAAAGATTATTGTTTGAGTAAAAATCAAACCAATATCAATATGGGTGTGTTATATCCACTACACATAAGAATGATAACTTTGGCTTGAAAAATATTTTTATTAAATAGTGTAAAGTGGAATAAAAATATTCTTCTTACTAGAAAATGAATCATACAATTAATATAAGAAATTACATGTTCCAGAATTACAGTTTCTAATTAATTAAAATCTACTAAACTATGTATCTCAGTAAATTAAAAAATAAATATTAGTATAAAAAACTAAACCATGTTATGATGATTCATTTAGGTTATAGAAAATATGTTTTAACACCATTAAAGGTAATTTTTTCATATCATATTTAATCTTTAAACATAAACATATGAAAATAATATCTTCCGGTTGATATTATATTTTATATAGTTAAAATATGATCATAAATATATATTGATTTTGATAAATCGAATTAATAGACACAACATGATATAAATTGTAAAAAAAATTATTCTTGAGTACTTATAATTTATTAATATTAAAAAAAAAATGTTTGTGTATGTCATATATATATATTTATGTTGATATAAAATATTTTCTTTTGTTTTTTGAGAAATTTTATAACCAATAAAAAGGTAATGTGAAACCATCTTTATCATTCCATGATTAGTGATAATTCATATTCTAACACTACTAGAATGATATTTTTGAGGAAAAATAATAGAATGACATGAATATAAATGTTATCAATAATGGTTTCTTTAATAAATTCTATATAAAAGGATGTCATACATGCATCATTTAATATTTTTTTTATATAAATATATGGTTAGTATATCACAACATTCTCTTGGTTCATTATTATGACAAGAAATTACTTGATCAAGTGTAAATTCAATCTCTATTATTTATTTGTCTTCAAAACCAAATGGTTGTTTCATATAAAAATTGAACTTATGTATATGTTAAAAGAAGCACTTTTAATAAAAAATTAAAAATAATTGAAATTCATATTTTCTAAAAATAATTGTACACTACACATAGATTCTTATATTTCAATAGGGGAAATGGTTTAACAATAATTTTTATCATCCCATTAAAAATATGTCTCATTTAAAAATCATGATTTATTCTTAATATATTTCTTTCATGATATATAATTTTAAAAAAATTTAATAAAATTAACAAATTCTCATTAAATCATTCAACGGTAGTCCAAAATTGATCCCAATCAAAATGATATAATTATTATTTAAAATCCATTATCTAATATTCATCACTTAAGACATCATCAACTATTTTATTTTAAATTCTTGACCTGAATACATAATTATATCATTGACTTACTAGGGAATATCTTCTTTTAACAAGTCAACATATATCTCCATTAATAATTTTGGTAGGATTATTCTTCAAATTAAAATAGTTATTAGGAAAAGTGGAATGTTGATCTTCCAATGATGAAGGTGCATCATCCACGGAATTATTTTATTGATTATGAATATAAGAGGCTCCCACTTTCTAATGATTTTCTTTATGTAGTTTGGAATAAAAATATATTAAATTAATAAGATAATTTCCAAAACATAATTCATATAAATAGCTCAAAATGGATTAAAAAATTATATGTATCAAGAAAATTTACATGAAATATTTCTTCAACAATTTTTTTAATAAAAACTTCTATAAAGATTACAAGTTGTATAATAACAAATAAAAATTTCTTCATCTGTCATAGTCGAAAAATAACGCAATTGACCTTTTGTATTCAGGATGTATAATTTTCATTTATATAATCTCAAATAATAATATTTCTTATTTATTCTAGTGTAAAAATCCTAATGTTTTTTATTATGAAAGGATTTTATTTAAACTAAATTTATAGTATACCATGTAGTACTCAAAACCTCAGCTCTAAAATAATTTATTATAAAATTACCACATTGAAAAGTTAGATAAACTTAATGATGAAATATATTTTCCCATTAAAATAAAAAAAATTATAATGTTTTTGGGTGATGAAAAAGTATGTTTAATACTATATTTAGTTGAAATAGATTAAAAATATGAGTCCATAAATCACCACCATGTTAACTAATGGTAGTAACCAAAGGGATTTTGTTTAATTTAAATAGTTGAATAAAATTACTTAAAATGATTTTGAGATTAAAATTTCTATGTATTGAAATAGAACGAAGTAAATCATAAATAATAATTATTTAGGAAATATATATAATATTTTATCTTAATACAATAATTTTTTACATAAACATGTAAATTACTTTTTCACTAAATTTAAATCATAGAAACACAATACCTCAATTTTTGGTTCAAAAAATTAATTATGTTTCCTCGAAAATTTACAAGTATTATAAAGTTTGGGTGAATTAATATTATGTTCTAAAATATACCAAACATGTCATTTCCAATATTTTTTTCAAATGTTTTAATGTTACTATCATATATTCTCCCATGATACTAACAATATAGAGAATTCACCACACATAAATATGGTAAACATTGATTACCTAATTCTTCTTACTCTAGTGTGTAAAAAGACTCATACCAAATAGATGATATATTGTTAGTACATTTTTATCTTTTAATTGTACACTTATCAATCCTAAATTTTAAATGATTACCGTCCGCACATAATTGTATAATTTTTATAAGGTTATACTTATCATATGAATAAAATTAATTATTTGAAATTTTTATTTTTGTGAAAAAACAACTCATTAGAAATTACAATGTTTTACCCTTTGAATTTCCTTCATATGTGACTCATACACAAATTATTTATTTCTAAATATGGAAGTTGTACATGTGTCCTGTCAGGTTTCATGAAAAACAACATTAATTGTACCATTTTTTGTACGGATGGCACTTAACTCATTTTCTAAAAATGATAAGACAACATTTTTTTCCCCAAATGTCCATGGGACTATTTATATTATAAAATAATTTTTTGGGAACCCACATAATCCAAAGTATACTATGATGTAAAACTACTTTCTATTCATAATAAAATGCATTATGGGAGGAAAAATTGAACTCATTTTAATGAAAAAATATATATTCTAGTTACATTAAGACAACCCATGAATTTAATACAACAATATTATGTTTTTGTTGATGAAATTTAAACATATATTACAATACCATAACGCCGAGAATCCCAAAAGGATTAGTGAAATTGGACCTTAGATACACAAAAAACATATTTTATGTAATATCTTCATGTTATCCCTTAATGTTCTTCACGCATTATACCCTTCCTTGACACATTGTATATAAAAACATTCTGCAAAACTTGAGGAATGTAATTATATGAATGGGTGAGCTCATATTATCTATATATATAATCATGAGAGATATCATTCGATGACTATGTACAAGAAAAATATTATTATAAGGGCATGATATCATTATAATAACATAAAATTTACATTCATAATTTATCATGGAGAATAAAAATGAGTTATTTAATAAAACATTATCAATTTATAAGACATTAATCGCATGCGTAAGAAATCATCATTAACCATTCATGGCCCATGAATTCTAATCCTATAAATAAAAGCATGTCAAAATAGTGGAACAACATAATAAAAATATAGAACAAATAATATTTCATGGTTAACTATTAATACCATAATATTATAGTGGAATAAACACCACCACATATTTCCCTTATCATTACAATTCAAGAATGACAACCTATTTCCCATATCATAGTGGATTCGAAAACACCACATATTTCCTATAATGGATTGAGAACATTAATTTATTCCATACAATTATATAATATGATATAAGGAATTACCCAATGCACAAGTATTATAATTATTCTCAGGATGTCCCATCACATAATCATAATCCATTTATATGTGTGTAATAGTTTTATAAAAAATTCATCATATCATCATATCAAAACCTTTGTAAATAAAATGAGTTTCATAAATATTTTGTCATTTAATCAATGCATAACCCATGAAAAATAAATGAACATAATTACTAGATAACCATCATAATCATAAATCATATAAAGATAAATATAAATGCTCTCAATTTACTATATCCATATAAAATCATAAGTTACATCAATATATGAAATCATATATGACAAAGTTCCATTAAAAAATCATTGGAATATTTCATGATTAAAATATCCTTTTAATTTTGAAATAACATATTCAAAATTGAATATCTACTATATCTACTAAACCTGGGTGTCCGTATTTTTACGTTTCATCTCCACACTACTCCATGTCACCGATTTTACATTCCCAATTACCAATTAACCATCCACTATTCATTAGAATCCCCACAATACCCATCACAAATTGACTTCGAGTAGAGCATCACTGTGACCCACCACTGTTCCCATTTGCGCTCACCTTCGTGCTCATGATCTTCCTCTCACAATCCTAGGGTTACTGCTGAAAAATTATTCCTCCTTCCTACCGCTCTCAGGTTCCTTCCTCTAGAATTAGGGTTCCTGCCTCGGGTATTGGCTTCATCTACCTCACGAACAAGACTCAAGGCCTTAAGGTTATCCAACTCCACCACTTTGTGCTCCACTACTACATGCTCCACCACCTCCGGATCTACCTCCTCCACCTTTGTCTCCTCAGTCTCCAGCTCATATGCCTCCTCTGATTCAACATCGGTGAAAAAATATTGTAGTGGGTTTAAATCCTCTACAAGAATCTAATGTTGGAATCAACTTAGGGTACATTTATAAACATGGTGATGGTGTCTCTAAATCAGAGGGTGAGGATATAAACATCCAGTAATGACTGGGAAAGGTAATCCATTTTTTGTTGTTTACATTTTCATACTGTTTAATCTTAGTGCTAGGTTTTTTATTTGTCATCACCATCAAGACTCATATGTCGGTCTCCCAATCCCCAATTCAGTGCATGGGATTCAATTATTTTAGCATCTTCGTTGATCTCTATTGAAATGAAGAACATAAAATGTGTTGCGGGATTCATTTTCTTCCTCTTCAAATGAAGTTGGTTTGTGTTCTCCAAGGAGACAGAACCTCGATAACAAATGCCATATCTGGGATTGGTCAACACCACATTCATAATTACAAAAAGGATACTTGGGTGATTCTTATTCTGGTTGTGGATGAAATCAAATCATTCAATGAACTTTGACTCAGTCTAACATCATCCTTGGTGATTCTTTAACTCACCTAGTTCATAGATAGTTAGCAGATCTTTTTGATTTGTTTGTTCGTCAAGAGATTGGTTCACATCTAATTACATGTGTTTAAAAGTGAAAGTGATGGGTTATTTGAAGTTGTTACCTAACAATCAAGGACTTATTTGTATTTAGCGTCATCCAATCTTCAAGAGAAAAACATTTGTATCATAGATTCAATTATTTTATCTCTTCTATTATATTTTTCATATTTTTATTTTACTTATAGTATTTTTATTCCATAAAACATTAAAATCAAATGATTATTTCCCTACATTATTCTATCATCTTGGTTCATTGATTATGCTCAGGTTTTTTGAAATCAGATTTACATGAATCATAATCAAGTTTCAATGATTCTATCATAGTAGATGAAGGTTTCATTTTTTTTACTGTAACATTAATGATTTATAAAATTCTATTTTTTATGTGTAGTGATTTTCATTTAATCGTTCATATGACCTTTGTATTATTATCATTATTCATAATTATATACACAAACAAAAATATTTTTATCACAGATTTAGTTATTTTATCTCTTCTATTATATTTTTAGTATTTTTTTTACTTAAGATTTTTTCTTACGTCGTTACAATAGATCATTTCTTCCATTTCATCAATTGAAACAACTATTTCATTTATTAAGGTGATATTTATTCATCTATTAATTTTTTTTGGGTTCAGAAATTGTTCATCCACTTTAATGGGAATTTTGTGGTTTAGTTGAAGTTGTTACCTAAAAATCCTAGACTGCATTGTATGTTGGGTCATCGAAACTGCGACAGAAAATCATTTGTATCACATATTTAGTTATTTTATCTCTTAAATTAAATTTTTAATATTCTATTTTCTTAATAGATTTTTTTCTTCCATCAGTTTTTTCAAATCAAATAATAACTTCCATAAAATTATTCTATCATTATAGTTCATTGATTACGCTATTTTTTTTAATTTCTAGCTAATAAGAATCATAACCATGTTTCAATGACGGTATGTAAGTGGATAAAATAGTTCATTTAATTTTAATTATAGATTTAATGATTTATTTAATGATATATTATTTTTTTTCTTGTGCGGTGGTTTTCATTTAATATTTCATATGCCATTATTATTATTTTTATCATTCTTCATTATGTATAACAACACAAACATTTTTATTAGAGAATTAGTTATTTTATCTCTTATATTAAATTTTTAGTTTTTCTTTTTTAATAGGAATTTTTCTTATGTCATTACAATAGATCTATAATTCCATTTCATCAATTGCAACAACTATTTCATTTGGTAAGATGATATTTATTCATCTATTCATTCTTTTAGGGTTCTTAATTTGTTCGAATGCTTCAAAAAGAGATGTAGTTTAGGTATTCCTAACATACTTAATTCACTATATGATATATTACCTTATGTCTCCTATGAATTCTAGGTACTCTTGATTATTGATTTTTATAAAACTGTTATATTACACACATAATGTAATTTCTTCCAATGGGGAAGATCATATTTCTATAGATTTTTGTGGCCTCAACATTGGTGTTTTGTTATCATGTTGGTGGTGGTTCTATGTTAGCTTTGAATTAGAGTGATTTCAGGCTTTGTTGGATGGATTTTTTATGTTATGTGCAAGATGTATACCAATAAGTACCTGACGTAATGGTTCTTGGGTAGACATGAATAATGGGTCCTTCAAAATAGAATTGACACAATGAAGGACCCAAAATTTTTCATTCTGAAAACTCAAGTTAGGTATGCTATTCCACCATTTATCCTTGCGTTTTACACTTCTAAAAACCACTTTTACATTAGTTTTTTCAATATTTATTCTTATTTTTGAACATTATAGTGTACAGGAAAATGCGTTTGATTCTTTTGAAGTTTAGATTTAGTACAATGTGGAAATTAAATATTTTCATTCTACAACCAGGTGACTGTCAATGATTGATAATTTCATAAATTGCATTATTAAATGTAATAAATTCACATTAAAACATAAATTTTATCCTTAATACATATGATCATTATAGCAGTGAATCCTCATGAGTAAGTATTTCCATTTACCATAACCAGTTAGTATTTTTTTACCTTCTCCATTCTAATTTATTTGAAAAAATACCACTTCATTGTAATATTAATTTTATCCTTGAATGATAGGGACATCAAGTCAATATAACTTTAGGAGTTAGTTGCAACCAATGGACCGTAATGTTTTCTTTTTTTCAAACCATTCCTTTTATGTTTTCATTCACAATGGTTCTAATTCAATATTTAGTTTTGAATTTTCTTCTTTTTATGGCATTGTTCAGAAACAGGATCTGGAACAACACTTATTAGGTACATTTCATAACCAATACATTTTTTGAAATTCTATGATTATTCAAGTCATGCTTAATGCATGTTTTATCACAAATACATGTTCCACTACATTTTCATGAGTTTGATCATTTCTTGTAACATATAATAATGTATCAGTAGTGGGTTCCATCATAATGTTTTAATTTTTTTCAAATGGTTTCTAATTTATTTTAAAATGTTTGAGAAATTATTGGACATATTTAGCTTTCATAACCTATAATTGTGACTGTCAACCAAAACATCCCAATTGTTTTAGAGGAAAATAGGTTATTAAGTTTCTCATCTACTATCATTTGATTGAAATGTTATAATTAACAACAATGTTTCTGTATTTTTTTACAGTGACTTATAAATTATCTGTAGCATATGGGGAGATTATGCAAACATAATAACAAAATACTTGGAAACTAACAATGACTCCCCAATGGGTACAAATCAGGAAATTAGTTGTATTAAAGAAATTGAGTTGTAAACTTTTTAGGTAACTATATATTGCAATTACATAAATTTCATTCATAACCATATAAAATTCCCATAACAACATTTATTTTTGACCTTGTTATATAACATCATAATTGTAGTTAATCTCTACAAGTTTTACCATTGACCAATAAGAGGATCTAATTTTTCCATTTTAATTTAAATTTACTAGAATCCATATGCCACATTATTGTAATATTCATTTTACACTTGTGTTGTAGAAAAATGAATGTGCTGGATGTTTAGGAGTCGGCCGCAACAGTGAAATTTGATTTCATACAACTACAATTATCTCATCTATCCAGGTTGATGTTTTTTTCATCATTTTCTTTTATATTCATTACATCATTGGAGTAGAAAATACATATTTTTTCAGTTTTATTTACAATTTTTATATCATTAAAACACATTGAATTTGTTGTTCTCATAAGACAATAGGTTAACATCAGGATTCTTCTTCAGTTTTTTTCTTTTATAATGAGTATATATTATACACTGAACAAAATTCCCTTCTTTTTTCTCACCTATTAATAATTGTTGTAGGGATTGACATTATTGTCAACCAACATCCAGAAGTGTTGGTCCACTACTGAAAAATCACACAACATTCCCGGTATGCTACTACTAACATGAAAGTATGAAAATATATTTTGTCCAGAAGTGTTGGTCAACTGCTTCAGTTTCTAGGATATATTTCTTCTAACAATATCCTCTATGTAGACGAATCTGTCGCATTTTTTTGATAGTAAGGATGGTCTGAAACATAGTGATGAGACCTCTCCATACTGCGTCATTACTACAAGTCATATTTCTAAATTAGACACCATACCTAGGGGAGATATAAATAGGAAAAATGAATAATAGACTGAAATGTGTTGTGTCAAACACAAGGTAACCATATATATTCAGTATTCGTATTCTTTTCATTTTTTTTCTTCAGATTTACAATTATAGTGCAATACGTATTACATTAGATAGAGTACATATAGTTCATTTAAGTTGTATTCTACTACTAATATGATATTTTGATATTATTAGTATATCATGTTTCATGGAAAATACCATTGCACCTCAAATATTTTCAGTATTCAAGCTATTCAAAATTATTTATCTAACTGTTAGGATGTATTAATTGTTGTTCAATTGTAGCATGTATCATTTGTTTGTTTAATTATCTATTCAACTATTAGAATGTAGGAAATTCAGCCTCTTGTTTTGAATAGAGGACTCTGTTTATTTTGAAAAATTAATCACAAATTAATACAGTGTTGTTCATCATGAAATATAACTCCAATTTTTTACAATTGATTAACTATAGGAGCTGTATAATACACACTTTTTGAAATCAACAGTCCGTAGCTGAACCTGTAACATTACATCCACAAAAAACCCCCTTTAAACTATACGACTATTATACAATAGTCCGTATAATGTCATCTGTTTGTATTCTTTTGATATAGTTTTTATACATTCCTTTAATAAAGATTCTCAACACATATGAATTTAGTCTGAAATTTCTCGTATCCACAGATCCCTTTACTATGCAGTTCCATAACAGTCATTTATGTTTCTAAAAATATATTCAATTTACATGGTACATTATATTTTTATACTTTAATATTCATCACTTTTTATTAATGTTAAAATTTTTCTTCTCATCTACAGTGTAACGCCCCGACCCTAGTTACCTAGAGTCGGTGCCTTATTACATAACATTGGCATGATCACGAGAAAGATCAAGTCTCGAAAGACCGATTAGTTTAATAGCCTTGGAATAACTAGATACATCCATAATTTTTTACATTACATCATAAAAAAACATCTTTTCTTCATATCCCCTCATACTATCCCTGCAGGTCATTCATAAATTAATTCTTCATAATCCTGGGAAAAATAAAACATTGAAAGGGGTGAGCTCAGATGCTCAGTAAGGATAACATTATAGCAGAAGCTTTCGTAAATAATCATAAACAATTAAGGCAATTTATAACTAAAACAAAAGCCTTTTAAACATGAACTTCAGCATAAAATGGCAAAGGTAAAATGAAATAATGCCATTTACTTACTCAAATGGATATTCTACTAGTCGAATGATAACATGCAATATCAATATCCACTTTCATAATGTTGGAATGCATAATGCCAGACTATCATAACCACTTAGCCAAGGCCTCGTGCCAAGACTACAAATAAGATTTTGTCAAGGCCTTGTGCCAAGACACTAGTTTGTCTCATGAGACCTACCGATGCATCGAGGAGCTATAGCGGGCTCCACCCATCACTTATTAAGTCCAATGCATTCCTCATATGAACATGTTTAAACATAACATAAACATTCGTATTAAAACTAGCATACGAAATGTCAATACTTTTACCACAAACCATGAATGGTATAAAAACAGCACATCCACAGTCAAACATGACTCATTCGATAAAATATGGAAGATTGTATTGTATCACATTAACCTCAATCAAGAATAATGAATGATGTTGACATAAATGAAAATAATCATCAAAACTATTTGAGAGAATTATCCCCCTTTTCTTGAAAACATTTAAAAGTCACACTATTTGTCAAGAAGCCATTTCAAAGTAGATTTTTGAATCAAAGTGTCCCATACCACTTTGCAACTTTTTAAAAGGAGTTTTAATTTCTAAAACATTAATGTCCATATAAATAAATCCTTAAAACCATTTTTAAAACATGGAAATTAATGAGCAAGATTTAGAAGAATAAGTCTTTAAAACATTTAAAAATTGTATTTTAGTTAGAGATTCTAACCAAAAGAGACACTTGAATACAAATAATTGAGGTAATCAAAACATTGTAATATCATGAGAATAAAGGGATTAATGATATACCATGTCAAAGTACATTATATACACCACATAAAAGTGATTTGGTGTATATCAACAAATAAGTCTCAATGGAATGTAAATTGAGATGAAATATCTCATAAAGGCCGTATCCTTAGGTTAAGGATAAATCAACGACATAATAATGTGTGACAAATATAAATACACTAAATATGATTGGATATTCAGTGTAAACCAATCAAAGGATATTCACACACATTCTTGTAAAAACAACACCAACGAATTGGATGTTTAACTCATCAAATGGTGAATGAGTTAAAATTACTCTTATCAAATTCATATCAATGACTTGAGAATTACCAATGAGTGATTATGTTTATCAAACATATATCCACAGGAAGGGGAGTGGAAATTATGACATAATCAAATGAATAGTGATTCCACACATAATCATGGATTAATATAATCAATGAAATATGGGTAAAGCCAAATGAGTGGGAATTGAAATCTCAAATTCCCTTACCGATTAGGTAACATACGAAACATACACCCATGAAAGAAGTATCATACCATGATGATGTAAATACCCATAAATTAAAGTATATTACACAATGAATACAATCATGGGCAGTACACATACACCACATGCAATAATTAAGTGGTGATCAATGGAAATCTCACGAAATTAAAAGTGAGATTAGAAACCCCTTACCACGTTAATCAACTGAGTCGTATGGCCAAAAGTTAATAACCACCAAATGATTTACAGAATAACATGAATATAAATAGAATCATGAATATATATCAAATGGAAGTACACAATACACCACTTTCAATAATTTAGTGGTGAAAAAATGGAAATCTCACGGAATTGAATGTGAGATAAGAAAATCCCTTACCACGTTAATCAACTGAGTCGTATGGCCAAAAGTTAATAACCACAAAATGATTTACAGAATAACATGAATATAAATAGAATCATGAATATATATCAAATGGCAGAACACAATACACCACTTTCAAAAATTTAGTGGCGAAAAATGGAAATCTCACGGAATTGAAAGTGAGATAAGAAAATCCCTTACTTTGTACTTTTTCCTTGGTCGATGGTAGGTTTACCTCCTGTATAATGGTGAAATAATTGTTATTGAATTATACAAGAATCATTTACTTTAATATTATATCATATATGATCTTTTAACATTGATTTGTTAATAATATCTTAGAATTATCGTCATTTCGGGTGTTAACGGGTTCATTTTACTTTATATTATTTGTTATGTGAGCCATATTCTTTATTAATGGGATGTATATTATTAATATCCAGAATTATATCAAGTCCTTAGATACTATTTTTAAATCGTCAAATGATAATTATACTTGAATGGATATGATGGACAATGAATCTCATCGCGTTCGTGGAGACGGTAGTCCGTACATACGCACGAGCGACAATATCATTCTTTTGATATTAAAATAATATATAATTGGATTTTATATCATATATACAGAATCATTATCATGTTATATTTATTATTTACATGTGTTACACATCATTATTATACCCATCCAAATAATAATATATTGAATAACAATTACACCACGACGTGGAGACGGTAAGCCGTACGTACGCACGTATGGTGACATGTTATTCAAAGGATGGATAGAATACTGAATATGGTTGTACCATATTTATTATAACATCACAGTATATATATGATACTGGAGTTATTATTTTATAATGGAAATAACAAAGAAAGAGGAAGTGGAAGAAGAAAGGATCTTGAAAAGGGGTGGTGAAAACATTACCTCTTCTTCGGGTTCTTCCTTTTGATTTGATCAAAAGGGCTCCTTAGGTTGGCTTTCGGATCAAAATAAGGCCTCTAGGTTGTAGTGAGGGAAGTTGAGATAGTATTTGGGCAGGTTTTGGCCGAACCAAAGGGCTTTGAAGGTGTGAAGAAATGAGAAGGAGGAGTGCCCTTTTATAAGAGGGGTGAGGGGAACCTTTGGAAAAGCTAGAGATATTAGTTTATAATAAATTCATATTCGGTTTCCAATGGCTCCAAAGTTGACTATTCAAAGGTTAAGGTGGGGTGGGTCGAAAACAACTCAACCAATAGAATTTAGACAGGTTTGGGTACTTATATTAACCTTATCTTTAAGTATTAACTCTAAGTTAATTAGTTTCACTTTTACAATGTCTCTTTGTATTTTTATATTATACGGTTAATAAACTTACCATATACATACAAGCGACCCCCAAGTGGTCCATTAATGATACACCTATCATGATATAAGTCTCTTGGTCGAACCTTAGATTTTTAGGAATTTAATATCAATTAATAATATAATATTTGTTTTAAAAACTCTTTTATGTCTATTTTGACACTATTCAATAGTTGATTTTTTTGAAACTCATAAAAGATTTATTAATTCAGAAAAAGTCAATTAAATAAATAATAATATATCATATTATCCTAGAAAATTATTTTAATTCATTAAAAGTTTCATATTATATTTATTTGGGTATTTTTAATATCAATTATTTTAATTTTTCACTATTATAGTAATTACTTCATCATCATTGTGTCATAAATAAATTAAATTATTTAATGTCTAAAAATTATAAATAAAATATAATTATGTAGGAAATCGTTTTATCTTTCTAAGGAATATTTATAATCTAAAATCCAACATATATAACCCTCAGTAACAATTGTTTTGTTAAAAGATATATGCTTGTGTCATTTTTGTATTTATTTTAACTTAATTAAAATAATGTGTCATTATCACTTACAAGTGGATCCATGGGGTCCCAAAATAGACCCAAAGATTCCCATGGTCGACCATGTATCAACCAATAGGGTTAAGACACGTTTTAGGGTAATTTAGTATTATTATAATATTATTGTTTAACCCTTATTTACCGGATTTACCCTTAACCATGGTAAATAAAATATTTACGGCAGTAATTATTCAAAATGTCTAAAAATAAAAGTTACCTATTTACAAAATTTGAACATCCTGATTCCAAATATGGAATCCATTTTTCTAAATTCAAAACACAGAAGTGGCAGAAATTAATTTAAAATTAATTCCCGCTGTCAAAACAAAAAACGTGTTTTTAAGAGATAATAACTATCAAAAGATTGACACTTGTTTATGTTCGGTTTAATTGTAAAATTATGTCCAATGACCAAAATTATATTAAATGGTAAAAATATATTCTAAATATACTTTAAAACAACTCAAATTAATAATTTATCACTATTAATTATTTTTATTAAAAAAGTTGTTTTTAATTAAAATTTAGTAATTTTCACTATTCATCAAAATATGAAAGTTATCCAAAAAGTACCAAAATTTCACCCTAGGCTAATTTCGATATTACGAATCCAAAAATGAAGTCCATTTTGAAAGATATAATTTATAAAATTTCAAAAAGTAGGTATTACTATTCATAACGGCTAGTTTGATTGGTTATGGTGTGTTAAAATCACGAAGTTGTGTACAATGCATGCCATTGCATTATTCGAAAGGAAACATACCGTGGAAACTTGGGGTGTTACATTCTCCCCTCCTTCAATAAATTGCGTCCTCACAATTTTTAAAATTTTGCTTGGGAATATAATGGAAAGTCCCACATCGGAAAAAGATCCAATAAAACTATCACTTTAAAAGAAAGAAAGAGAGGTATAAGGGTCATCCAAGATAACCCATACTAGGATTCCATGTAAGAAAACATGGATATGGATGATAAACTAAGTGTCAAGTTCTGATGGAGAGGGATATAAATCATGATCAGGAGAAAGTTAACAATGAGGAAACCACAAACTTGTGTTGGGACAAACGACCATTAGTCTCCTAGTAGGAAAGTAAACGGACAACATTTTTTTTAAAGTTACATTACATAAGGAAGAGGAATTCATTTATGGTATTGAATAAGAACATTATGAGATATACTTACATTTTAAGTAAATTTTCATTCTTTAATAAATTTCCACCACTAACTCAATTTTTTTTTAAACGATGAGTATTCAAGAAGACTTGGTCACACTGGAAGAGCTAGAATAAACTTCTATAGAATCACATGATCCATGCAGGATAAACCATATATTTACATTGTCTTTGAAGATTAATCAAAACCAAAATGGTTAGTGAATGATCTAATGATCCCCCAAAAGGATATTCATTGAGATAAATATGCACTAATCTTAATTTCTAAAATTAAACCAACAATACCCCAAAGTTAAATAGATACCATTCAATAACCAATTGTCCTTAAAATCCTTTAATATAATCCAAACTAATATTGAAACCCATATCATAGAAGAATTTGATTTTGTAGTCTCCCATGTTACATTGTATCTCGAAATGGCATCAAATACTCTTAAAGTCACATACTTAAAAGTAATTAACATCATCACATATTCTCTGTTATAGGTTAATAATTTCCATAAATAACCCAAATCACTATAAATCAACAATAAAAACGTAGATAAGAAATCCACCATTACTCTACAAATGAAACCCCATTGTATTCTATTTTCCTTGGTCATATAGTGTTTCCAACAAAGCGAACATCTTCCAAAATAACATTTATCACTTAATCACCAAATCATTTTCCTATAACAAGGGTATTCATTTGATAAGACATAAGAACCCAAATCATCTTATTATTGATCAATAAAATCATTTAACAAAAAAAATAGTCACATTAACCAGGGACTTCACGTAGTCCAGTGGTAGGCGATAAATCCCAATCACACTTTGGTTGTGGGTTCGATTCCCACAGCTTTGTCCGACGCGACGGGTTGTCACACGGTCTACGTGTTGTCATTTTTCAAAAACTATATTTTATAATATTACCAAAAATGAGATAAATTCCTCAAAATAACATAATTTAATCACAAATGTTATATCATACTTTGCATTTTTATCCCAAATTATAATAACTTATAATTTTCTCAAACCCCAATGATCATATAAAACCAAATGGTTATTTATACCTATATCCACAAGAGAAGAGACAATTCTTCTTCAAATATCATTCTCACATGGAAAACTGCGGGGTTACAAATACAAGAGAAAATTATTCCAAAGTACCCATCAACAAGGAGTGCTAATACTTTTTATGTTTTTCTCCAACCATTTATTTCCACATATCTTCTTCTTTGACCAAGAAAATATCCTATAGAATAGGACATTCACCCGGGTAATGGCCAGGTCCCCTACATTTACGGCAAATGACTGTAAATGAACTCTTGGGACCATTTTTATCTTCTTCCATAGTACTATTCATTTTTCTTCGGCAATTCTTCACTTTATGTCCTTCCTTCCCGCACGTAAAACATTTCATTGTCCCATTGAGACACTTTCCTGGGTGTCTCTTTCCACATTTCCTGCATGATGAAAATTGAGGTTTCTTTTCTCCATGGTCTCCATTGCTGGAGATCTTATCATTTATCACCTTTCTCTTCCTTGTTGAGTCTGGGAGTTGGTTAATATATATGTTGTTGATCATATTTTTGGAAAACTGATTTGGCATAAAGACGATATCTTTTACGCCTATCAATATTCCATTTTTTTGCTCATTTCCACCACCGTTCCCACCTTGTACATCATTCTCAAAGTCACTATGACTTCCTTGGAATCCAGCCATTGACTAAAACCAGAAAGCATTGTGTGAGTAATAGTAGTCGTAAAATCATTTAGAGATTAAAATGTCACCATATTCTCAATTTGAAACATATTAGGATTAACCAAGGTCATTTACTCTAATCTTATGTATATATTAATTAAATCGGTTTGTAAAGAAAATGTAAATTATCCTAAGAATATCCCCTAGGAGTGTCGTAACCAAGAGTGCAGCAGGGCCCGTTGTCGTGCACCAGTTCCCGTTAGAGTCTAGCTCAAAGCGGTGTTTTCGGGTTTTACCCCTAGATAGATCGGTGCCAGAGCCGCCTCTACCTGCTCGTATCCAGACAGGGATGTATTGCTCGGAAAACTCACAAAATCTCTACAATACCAAAATTCTCGGATGTTCTTTTATACTAATCCTCAAAGTTCATCTTAGGTCTACGTGCTCTAATCAGAGTTTATCTAAATCTAGCTTCCAAGGTTTGTAATAAACCTCCCTCTGATACCAACTGTAACGCCCCGACCCTAGTTACCTAGAGTCGGTGCATTATTATATAACATTGGCATGATCACGAGAAATATCAAGTCTCGAAAGACCGATTAGTTTAGTAGCCTTGGAATAACTAGATACATCCATAATTTTTTACATTACATCATAAAAAAACATCTTGTCTTCATATCCCCTCATACTATCCCTGTAGGTCATTCATAAATTACTTCTTCATAATCCTGGGAAAAATAAAACATTGAAAGGGGTGAGCTCAGATGCTCAGTAAGGATAACATTATAGGAGAAGCTTTCATAAATAATCATAAACACTTAAGGCAATTTATAACTAAAACGAAAGCCTTTTAAACTTGAACTTCAGCATAAAATGGAAAAGGTAAAATGAAATAATTCCATTTACTTACTCACATGGATATTCTACTAGTCGAATGATCACATGCAATATCAATATCCACTTTCATAATGTTGGAATGCATAATGTCAGACTATCATAACCTCTTAGCCAAGGCCTCGTGCCAGGACTACAAATAAGATTTTGTCAAGGCCTTGTGCCAAGACACTAGTTTGTCTCATGAGACCTACCGATGCATCGAGGAGCTATAGCGGGCTCCACCCGTCACTTATTAAGTCCAACGCATTCCTCATATGAACATGTTTAAACATAACATAAACATTCGTATTAAAACTAGCATACGAAATGTCAATACTTTTACCACAAACCATGAATGGTATAAAAACAGTGCATCCACAGTCAAACATGACTCATTCAATACAATATGGAAGATTGTATTGTATCACATTAACCTCAATCAAGAATAATGAATGATGTTGACATAAATGAAAATAATCATCAAAACTATTTGAGAGAATTGTCCCCCTTTTCTTGAAAACATTTAAAAGTCACACTATTTTTCAAGAAGCCATTTAAAAGTAGATTTTTGAATCAAAGTGTCCCATACCACTTTGAAACTTTTTAAAAGGAGTTTTAATTTCTAAAACTTTAATGTCCATATAAATAAATCCTTAAAACCATTTTTAAAACATGGACATTAATGAGCAAGATTTAGAAGAATAAGTCTTTAAAACATTTAAAAATGGTATTTTAGTTAGAGATTCTAACCAAAAGAGACACTTGAATACAAATAATTGAGGTAATCAAAACATTGTAATATCATGAGAATAAAGGGATTCATGATATACTATGTCAAAGTAAATTATATTCACCACATAAAAGTGATTTGGTGTATATCAACAAAGAAGTCTCAATGGAATGTAAATTGAGATGAAATCTCTCATAAAGGCTGTATCCTTAGGTTAAGGATAAATCAACGACATAATTATGTGTGACAAATATAAATACACTAAATATGATTGGATATTCAGTGTAAAACAATAAAAGGATATTCACACACATTCTTGTAAAAACAACACCAACGAATTGGATGTTTAACTCAACAAATGGGGAATGAGTTAAAATTACTCTTATCAAATTCATATCAATGACTTGAGAATTACCAATGAGTGATTATGTGTATCAAACATATATCCACAGGAAGGGGAGTGGAAATTATGACATAATCAAATGAATAGTGATTCCACACATAATCATGGAGTAATATAATCAATGAAATATGCGTAAAGCCAAATGAGTGGGAATTGAAATCTCAGATTCCCTTACCGATTAGGTAACATACGAAACATAAACCCATGAAAGAATTATCATACCATGATGATGTAAATACCCATAAATTAAAGTATATTACACAATTAATACAATCATGGGCAGTACACATACACCGCATGCAATAATTAAGTGGTGATCAATGGAAATCTCACGAAATTAAAAGTGAGATTAGAAACCCCTTACCACGTTAATCAACTGAGTCGTATGGCCAAAAGTTAATAACCACAAAATGATTTACAGAATAACATGAATATAAATAGAATCATCAATATATATCAAATGGCAGTACACAATACACCACTTTCAATAATTTAGTGGCGAAAAAATGGAAATCTCACGGAATTGAAAGTGAGATAAGAAAATCCCTTACCACGTTAATCAACTGATTCGTATGGCCAAAAGTTAATAACCACAAAATGATTTACAGAATAACATGAATATAAATAGAATCATGACTATATATCAAATGGCAGTACACAATACACCACTTTCAATAATTTAGTGGCGAAAAATGGAAATCTCACGGAATTGAAAGTGAGATAAGAAAATCCCTTACTTTGTAATTTTTCCTTGGTCGATGGTAGGTTTACCTCCTGTATAATGGTGAAATAATTTTTATTTAATTTTACAAGAATCATTTACTTTAATATGATATCATATATGATCTTTTAACATTGATTTGTTAATAATATCTTAGAATTATCGTCATTTCGGGTGTTAATGGGTTCATTTTACTTTATATTCTTTGTTATGTGATCCATATTCGTTATTAATGGGATGTATATTATTCATATCCAGAATGATATCAAGTCCTTAGATACTATTTTTAAATCATCAAATGATAATTATACTTGAATGGATATGATGGACAATGAATCTCATCGCGTTCGTGGAGACGGTAGTCCGTACATACGCACGAGCGACAATATCATTCTTTTGATATTAAAATAATATATAATTGGATTTTATATCATATATACAGAATAATTATCATGTTATATTTATTATTTACATGAGTTACACATCATTATTATACCCATCCAAATAATAATATATTGAATAACAATTACACCACGACGTGGAGACGGTAAGCCGTACGTACGCACGTATGGTGACATGTTATTCAAAGGATGGATAGAATACTGAATATGGTTGTACCATATTTATAATAACATCACAGTATATATATGATACTGGAGTTATTATTTTATAATGGAAATAACAAAGAAAGAGGAAGTGGAAGAAGAAAGGAACTTGAAAAGGGGTGGTGAAAACATTACCTCTTCTTCGGGTTCTTCCTTTTGATTTGATCAAAAAAGATCTTTAGGTTGGATTTCTGATCAAACTAATGCCTCTAGGTTGTAGTGAGGGAAGTTGAGATATTATTTGGGCTGGTTTTGGCCGAACCAAAGGGCTTTGAAGGTGTGAATAAATGAGAAGGAGGAGTTCCCTTTTATAAGAGGGGTGAGGGGCACCTTTGGAAAATCTAGAGATATTAGTTTATAATAAATTCATATTCGGTTTCCAATGGCTCCAAAGTTGACTATTCAAAGGTTAAGGTGGGGATGGGTCGCAAAAAACTCAACCAATATAATTTAGACAGGTTTGGGTACTTATATTAACCTTATCTTTATGTATTAACTCTAAGTTAATTAGTTCACTTTTACAATGTCTCTTTGTATTTTTATATTATATGGTTAATAAACTTACCATATACATACAAGCGACCCCCAATTGGTCCATTAATGATAAGCCTATCATGATATAAGTCTCTTGGCCGAACCTTAGATTTTTAGGAATTTAATATCATTTAATAATATAATATTTGTTTTAAAAAGTCTTTTATGTCAATTTTGACACTATTCAATAGTTGATTTGTTTGAAACTCATAACAGATTTATTACTTCGAAAAAAGTCAATTAAATCAATAATAATATATCATATTATCCTAGAAAATTATTTTAATTCATTAAAAGTTTCATATTATTTTTATTTGTGTATTTTTAATATCAATTATTTTGATTTTTCACTATTATAGTAATTACTGCATCATCATTGTGTCATAAATAAATTAAATTATTTAATGTCTAAAAATTATAAATAAAATAAAATTATGTAGGAAATCTTTTTATCTTTCTAAGGAATATTTATAATCTAAAATACAACATATATAACCCTCAGTAACAATTGTTTTGTTAAAAGATATATGCTTCTGTCATTTTTGTATTTATTTTAACTTAATTAAAATAAAGTGTCATTATCACTTACAAGTGGATCCCTGGGGTCCCAAAATAGACCCAAAGATTCCCATGGTCGACCATGTATCAACCAATAGGTTTAAGACACGTTTTAGGGTAAGTTAGTATTATTATAATATTATTTTTTAACCCTTATTTACCGGATTTACCCTTAACCATGGTAAATAAAATATTTACCGCAGTAATTATTCAAAATGTCTAAAAATAAAAGTTACCTATTTACACAATTTGAACATCCAGATTCCAAATATGGAATCCATTTTTCTAAATTCAAAACACAGAAGTGGCAGAAATTAATTTAAAATTAATTCCCGCTGTCAAAACAAAAAGCATGTTTTTAAGAGATAATAACTATCAAAAGATTGACACTTGTTTATGTTCGGTTTAATTGTAAAATTATGTCCAATGACCAAAATTATATTAAATGGTAAAAATATATTCTAAAAATAATTTAAAACAACTCAAATTCATAATTTATCACTATTAATTATTTTGATTAAAAAAGTTGTTTTTAATTAAAATTTAGTAATTTTCACTATTCATCAAAATATGAAATTTATCCAAAAAGTACCAAAATTTCACCCTAGGCTAATTTTGATATTACGAATCCAAAAATGAAGTCCATTTTGAGGGATAGAATTTATAAAATTTCAAAAAGTAGATATTACTATTCATAACGGCTAGTTTGATTGGTTATGGTGTGTTAAAATCACGAAGTTGTGTACAATGCACGCCATTGCATTATTCGAAAGGAAACATACCGAGGAAACATGGGGTGTTACATACAGGATTCAATTAATGGATGATAAAAAAGGTGAAGACTACTTAGGAACAAGAACAATTTCTTGCAGACTTTTCCACTTCAATTACCTAGAAAAATTCTTCAAAAATGAAATTCATACAATTCTATGATGTTTTTAACATCAATTTATATCATTCTGTAATGAAATTATTCCACTTCACATATTTCATGTTTTATTACAGTAACCACTCATATAATGATAATGTGTTTCTATTTTATTTAAACTTTTATTATATATAACTTCTGTTATCATTTACATTTTCTGTTTAACATCATTTTAAATAATTCACTGCTTACTGTAACTTATTCATTTTTGAGAACTATTACCAGCATTGTAATTTCAACATATTTCTTTTCAATTTTCATTGATAACTTCTCAATTTATTAATTCATTTTTATATTCATCTTATATTTTCGGAACCATGCATATGTACGGGCGGGGTACTAGATTTAATAAATATTAGGAAAAAAATATTATTTGAAAATATATATGTAAACGTTTAACGGAATAATCTAATAAAATAACAATATTTATGTTATAAAAATTAGTTCATCAGTTATATGTTAAAAGGAAGGATTTTATTCACACCTTTGTAAAAATTAAAAACATGAATTGATTGGAAATTTTTTAACAAGATTAATTTTTACACACTTTTAATTAAAATTAAAATTTAATGAAAATAATATTAAAATATAGAAATAAAAATTCAATTATAAAATATATTTTATTCATTTTCCATGATCAATATTACTTCTTTCAATGGAATTGTTTAATACAAATCCATGAAAAGGGATGAGATTGTAACATAACCACTGCCTCAAGTCTTTTCTTTCTACATACACATTTGAAACTAATATGAAATATACATTTCTATTATAAAAATGTTACTAAAATATAGTCATATATAAAATAAAAAATATGTTTTATTTAAAACATATTATTACCTGTTTATTAGAAATTATTTTTTAGAATCACTACTCTTATTGAAGATTGCTTAATTTTTCATGCATGTTTTAGTTTGGAGACCCAGTAAATGAAATTTGAATATATTTCCATAATATCAATAATTTTATATTATTATATTTAATAATTATATACAATTTTATAATTATTTATATAAATTTGTAATGATAAAAATAATTACATTAATTTGTGGATATGATATTTTATAAGTAGGTACGATTGATATTTCCAATTTTTTATGGATATAAAGAAAGGAAATTAAAAAATAATTAAGAATTACAGAACAAAAATACTATAATAAATAAAATTTTTAAAAATAAAATCAAGCATTATAACAATCAATGTCAATATCTGACGAAAACAATGCATCATTTCATTAAGGTTATATTCCACATGTGTTCACAAAAAATGTTTTCTTTCCTGATTGGTCAGAAAGGTGGGTGATAATGATTTTTTTCTATAATAATAATATATTTTTAATATAATTAATAAATTATTTTTTAATGGATACAAATAGTTTATATTATTTAAAAGATGAAATAGAATTGAATGAATTTAGTTATATGTTAGACCACTTTGTTGAGAAACATCATTTAGATTACACTGTATAGCATGAGAGAATGGTATTTTGGAATAACATTAACATAAAATATATAAATAAGGAAAGATTGATTTTATTATAATTTTTCTTTCAGAATCTATATGGTCTAAACATTTCCAATAATGGAGGATTGTGGGTCCCGTTTTATAGTTCAGTGAATGGGAACACTTGGAATTTCCTGAAATATTAAATAAAACCTATATATATAATAATAATCAATTTAAGTGGCACCAAGGTGCCCCAAATTCTAATATAAGATGTTATCGGGTCTGAAAAACTAATACACATGCAATGAGGTAAGTTTTGGATACTTTTTAATCCTTAAATCCATGTCAATCTACATTAAACTCATTTTAATTTTTAAAATGATAACATAAATCTTTACAACGATAACCTAATTATATGAAAAATAATAAAATAGAAAATATAATTTTATTTATGAATTATGATACCAAATTTTGATTCAATATTATCTTAAATTATAATTATTTAAAGAAATTACATTTATTATAAGAATACAAAACAAATGGAAAATAGTTTTTAATAAAAACCCATATTTAATCGTAATATTTATTTCACAATAAATGTAATACAGATGTTGGGTTACACAAATTATATAGTTTAATAAAAATAATAAATTTGTTTATACCTTTTTAATCAATTCAAAAAACAATGGAATCTTCCAACCAAGTAATATAATGTAACAACCCAAAAATTGTTTTATATTTTAAATAAAATTTAACTTGTGTTCAAAGAATAAAATATTGGGATACCTAATTTAGAATAATTTTTTAAAATCAAGTTATTATGTCTTTTAACATGTATTTGGTTGAAAAAATGTTGCACAACTTATTAACTATCACATCGCATGACCTATTTCCCATTTTTTGACTATATATATGAGTTCTTAAAATTTGTATCAATTCATATGTTCTTTTAGGGGATTTTCTATACTTCTTTTAGGGTTTCAAGGCCCACCCATGATTTGCGCGTAGTTTTAACATTATTAGACAATACATGAAACCAGGATTGTAGATGTTAACATAGTTGGAACATAGTTAAACTATGTGCATTGACAAATGATGAAACAATTCCATTGGGTTTGTTTTGGGAAACTAATTGTGTGCATGGTTAGTACTAACCCCCCAATAGACTAATGAAACTGTGTGATAGAGAAATAAATTCCCCAAAAATTGAAATTAAAAACCTTAAACAACCATAATTAATTTTATACTCTTCCCACTAGATCCTAAATCAATCCATTGGATTTTTGAGGACATCTAGAGCAATCCAGGCTCCCAAAAACCCATCTAATAGTGGATCAAAGCACTGATTGAAGTAGGGATCCGAATTCAGAATGCTATTTTTTATGTATCGTCAATATATCTTCTTATATTGATTCCTTATTAAAAAATGTTATGATTTCCTTGAGAAAAAAATTATTATTGTGAAATTATATATTTGGGATAATTCTCTATTCTCTAATGATATATTTTCTATGTTCTGGTGATTTCCATTGAATGTGACACATTTCAGATTCTCTATGGTTGGATTCCAAATAATATATGTAGGTGTTTCTAGAGATTTAATTTATTTTTTAATTTATTTTTCTTGATAAATTCATATATGAGTTCTTTTAAATTTCGAACACATATTCTATTTAGTTTATCCTTGAAATTACTCACAATTTTTTTTTGACCAATTTACCTTAGAGTTGAACATGGAATGAATTTAATGGATATAATCATTATCTTTTTAAAGTTTTTTTGAATTTTTAAACACAATTTTTTGTTTTGATTTATTTTTAATGATATTTTATTGGATGTTACGGTACAATTGAATGATTTTTAAAATTTTTTAATTAATAAAATGATTTTACTGGATTAGAATTACATGAATTGAACTATTTAAAATTTTCATAATAGTTTCAAATTCATTAATTTATCAAACAACCAAAAAACACCAAGGATTTCTTTTACAGTTGTTTGGAAATTGGTGTTCTTGGGTTATTTTAGAAATGAGTTTTATCAACATTAAAAGAGGGTGTACACCCATGTTTTCAAATGAATATAATCCTTTAATAATATAAATTTATTATTTTAATTAATTAGGAATGATTTGAAATAAATTATTTTTTGAAGGCATGTTTGGCATTATTATGATGGTTTGGGAAATGAATCAGGTATGGTTATTCTTTCTAAATGATGAAATTATTTAAAAGGATTTGAATTGAATTGATGATTGTTGATGGTCTAGTTGGTACATTATGATGATCCTATCTTTCAATAACCCCTTCATGAAACATTCTTGAATATTTTACTTTCTACTATTATGTGTTAAAAAGGTACCATTGAATTTGATGGTATTAAGGTGTGATAGTGAGGTGTTATTTTGGGCTAGTTTCTAGGGATTATAAGGATCCCAATACGATCCATGTATCATGATTATCTCTCTCATATATTTTTACTAGTAATGGGAACATTTATAGTTTTATTGGATGACCAAGTTATATGATACACTAGCAGACTTAATCCATTCTAGTGTATCCATAGAGAACAAGAAGGGTTTAGATAAGGAATGTTCATCCAATAAAGAATGTGTTATTAGATCTTGTTTTCTTCAGTCCAATGAAACCAGATCTAAGTCTATCACTTAGTCATGATATAAATTGGTTATCTATTCTGAGGTAGACTCACTATTTTACCTAGGTTGTACCCATGACATCCATACCCCTGATACTTGATACATGATAGTTTTCATTTTCACTATTTTTCACCGTAGATTCCTTTATTGATTCATTAATTTTGATTATGATCCACGAATATATTGTATTGAATTTTTTTCATCATTTCATATCATTTCCATATCCTCATTTTTATTGATTATCTAACATTAGCTTGTGAAATGTTTTTCAAAACTTTTCAATGAAATATTTAGATTTCAAATGGGGAAATGGAATGTTTTACATTTTTAGTTTTTTTAATTATTTTTAAATATGTAAATAAAACTTTTTCAATTATTCCATAAACTATCTTATTTTTATTACCCATTTATTATATTTTAATTTTCATTATCATTTAATTGTATAGAATTCTAGGTGGAATCATATAAGGATTTTTATCTCACACCCTTCTTTTACCTATTTGTGTTTGTAGCCCGTTATGATATTATAGATTGTGTCTATGAAATCATATTCCATTGTGGGTTCATTCTAGGGTGAGTGAGGGTGGGTGACTTGGGATATAGGGGGTGGTCTTGGACCACCAGAAGAAAAGTTGCGCTGGTTATGTTCCTCATTCAATTTTCTAACTCTCATTATAATTGGAATTGTATATATTAATTTAAATATATTATTACAAAACAATTGTACATTTTTATTATAATATCATGTGGAAGAAATCATTACCAATGTTTTTATATTGATTACTAGGTGCTTGTCACTGAATCATGGAGATAAGGAATGCTCATAGGGATAGTGGTGATTTCGATCAGGTATCAGTTTTGATGATATTTAGGGTAGGTTCATTACAAATGTTCTCAAATGTGGATTTTACTTTAAAGTAATCAATTATCCCTAAAATAAATTATGTTATGTAGGGTGTTTCATGGTATAAAAGTGATTAAAAATGTGTCAGGACTCAAGTTGTATGCTGTGAGAATGTATTTGATCACACCTCCTAATGAAGAGACATGAGTGTCCTCATAAACTATGTGGAATTTACGTGATTAATCTAGAAATACTCTAATGAAAAAATATGAGGTTCATTTTTGGTTTACCCATACATTTGACCAATCCTTTTACACTTCTAACATGGTCCTAAACATGAAACCTTATCCACTATATTACTTGTGACATCACATATATGAGGTCAGATTTTTTTGGTTATATATGTGGGTAGTTTTCTGCTATTGTGTGGTTATCTCATCTTTATTCCCTACTAGATGATTTTGATTTTTTTTAAAATCTAAAATTGTGGAATATAACTTGTTTTATTAAGATCCTTGAATTTTTTTCTTCAATTTACATAAACATACAATTATAATGTTTTTTTGGTATAAAATTGATTTTCAAATACCCTTTGATTATGTGATAATTAATGTCTTAAGAAAGATTTTTATATTCTATTGTTTTGAAAGAAATATAGGTTTTTATAACTGGAAAATGTGATGATTTTTTTTAATCCATTGAAAAATATTCTATGATTTCTAAAGGGTTTTTGATTCTTACAAGTATTTGTAAAAAAAATTATAATTTGAGAAGGAAGGAGAAATTTTTATAAATGGTAAAATCATAAGTGTTTTGAAATAAATGATTCTTTGATAAAGTGGTTGTGGATTGTTTTAAAGTTATTATATTGTTTTCTCTATTTATATTATTCCTATTTTGATATAAATAAGTTTTTTATGTTTATAAATGTGTCATAGAATGTACATTAAGAAATTTATATTTTCAATCTATCTTTCCATTTTTCAGTGTGGTCCTTCACATTTTCCAAATTTTAAATCTCTTGTCAACAAACTGACCAAAGACTGTATAAAAATTTGTTATTCAGGAGACCTTATAAACATTGAACCCCATACATGACTTCTAGTATTTTCATCCACCTATTTATAAAGGAAAAAAAATATGCTAAGGTAGTCATGTTTTTTGAAGAAGTTGATGTGATTTTTGGTTCTCTAAATGCTCAAGAAAGACTCATGGCTATCTCTATCAACTCTTTATTTGAGAGATATGGCCAAGAGTTGTAGGAAGTTGTGATTAAATATTTTCCAAATGAATTTATGTCTGGGGAATTTTTCATATCAATATTAATTTTATCATAGTGTCCTAAAAATGTGAACGCAGAGAATTTTTTTTAGTTCTTGGGTTTTGATAAAGATATGATATCTTTTGTTTAGTTTTCCATGAAATTTTCACATCTAGATTGTTTTATTCCAATGATTGTTTGTAATTATTTAATAGAGGATTTCTGTTTTAGAAAAGTTCTTCACCATTACCTCTTAACCATCATTCATGTGGATGGGTTGATCTCTTATACAGGGATGCACAATAAGGTGTTCTTAAATGAAGTAGATTGTGTAAAAGAACATGAATGTAAAGATACTTCATTCAGGGTTGAGGAAAGAAAGTTTACTTTGGGAGATAAGATTAATATCGCATGTTTAAAATGTGGTGATCCTGGCGATTATAGGTAGTTTAACTCAAAATATGCATAGGTTTTTTTCATAGTTTTGCAATTTAGGTCACCTTCATTGGTTTTGTAAGTTTTTAGACATAGAAAAGTTATTTTGTTCAATAATATCATATCTTGACTGTGGATTGTATATGATTCATGAAAATATAACTATAACAATATGTCTCATAGTGAAGAATTACATGCAGTAGAGGAGCTTCTTGATTTCGGTGGTTGTCTACCAGATGTGGTGTACGTTTATGTAGCATGTCACTTTCTATGTGGGATTGGAAACTGTTTGAGGCTTCCTTTATGTGGATCAACTATTTTGGAAAATTATTTGTTTAGTATCATTGAGAAATATATCATGGGTAACATGGTTTTTTTCTTTTTTGGATAGAAAATGTAATAATGGTATCCTTTTTATGAGGTATTTATTGATGTTCTTTGGTGTTCCTCTTGTTGTCACTTGATTGATAACGGTATGTTTTGTTATATTGATTGATCTCCTTTATGCCAGTGTAGTGACCTATTGTGCACTGAATTGACTTTCTGAGATATTTCTAGTTTTATTGGGATGGACCTTGGGAATGTACTCAACTAACTAGGATGATGTTTCTTTTTGATAGACCAGGCACCTAGTGGTGCATGATTTTTTTTTTGATGTTCAAGTTGAGGTATGGGGCTCAGTTTATAATATCAAATATTACCATTGATTACTTACATAGGGTAGGAATACTTATTAGTTATATACCTTGTTTATGGATATTTGATGTTAGATGTTTCTCTTTAGTGAACTGATGAAGTCTCTTTTTTGGTTCTAAGGTATGTGTGTTTCTTATGTTACACACTTTTGGATAATTCTTAAATAGTGGTTAGACCTATTCTGGGTCTCCAGTGTTTCTCTGGTTTATAGATGTGTGGTGAGATATGGTTTTTGATATTGTGGTTGCATCTGAGTTGTTATCCAATCGGTCATAATCTATATTGTTATGTGGAACTTTGATCTAAGAAGATGTGTGATGGATTTCTTCTTGTGTTACCAGGTACTATCATTTCATCATGTTTCTTTATGGGAAAAAATTACTATGGAGTAGAGATTATAACATCATGTTGCCTAATTTTATGTGTTTTTATACATTTATTTGTGTACTGATTGATTTGACCTCTTTGAAGTTTGTTTCCAATGTTTTTAGAAACGTTTTTGAATGCTTATGGGATTATGAAATTTTTTTACTTGGATTGAGCAGTTTTTCATAGAGTGTGTAATATTGGGAAAAGGGGGTGACATAGTTTGTTCATAGCTAAACTAGGTTTTTAGCCAAACCATCCAACACATCTGGTGCACATATTTCAGGTGAATGGTTAGGCGATCGTTACTACTAAATGTGTGACTTACCCAAGAAACCATTCGAAGGGAAATTAAATTCCTCAAAATAGTTAATTAAATCTTCAAACCAAATAATTAACGCTAAACTCCTCCCAGTGAAACCTAAATCGATCAATTGGATTTTGAAGCCTTCTAGAGCCATTTTGGATCACCAATCCTCATCTCTTGAAAGATTTAAATTCTAATCAATGAAATGAACATCTTTCAATGAGTTCTTTTATTCTTGATCATTGATCTACCTCCTTATCTTGATTACTTATCCTCAGATTTTATGTTGTCCCTATAAATAATGATGTATTATGTGTAACTATAGATCATAGATCCCTTCTCCCATATTCCAAGATATACCTTTTGAGATCTAGTTATTACCATTAATGGCAACACATTTCATATTTATTTTTGATTTTTTCTGAATATTCTAAGTTGGGGTATCTATGACATTCCTTTATTTTTTAATTCATTATTTCGTGATAAATTCCTAAATGTCTGATTCTTCATTTCAAACATCTATTCAAAGTAATTTATCCATGGAATTCCTCGTAAAATATTCTTTGAAGAATTTAAATTTGAATTGAACATGAAATGAATTTAGTACTATAATATTGATCTTTATAATCTATATATAAATTTATTAATTCCATATAGGTTTTGATTTATTTTAATGATCTTTAAATGGTAGTTTTGGTGGAATTGGGGGCTTTGTAATGGGTTTGTATTTATAAAATGGACATCCTTTATTTGGCATAATTGAAATGAAATATTTAATGATTTCAAAATAGTTTCAAAAGTGTGAATTCATATAATGAAAAATAATCCCCTTGGAGATATTTACCACTATTTTGACATGGGTGTTCTTATGTTATTTTATATTAATGATTTATTCATATAGAATAAGGCTGTCAACCCATGTTTTGAGATGTATTGTTTTTTGTTAACATTATAATACATCCCTAAAATTATTTAGGGATGCTTTGAAAAATTTTAATTTTTGATGGTTTGTTTGGTATTATAATTTTTATTGGGAAATTGATGCATTTATGGTTATGCTTTTTGAATTTTTAAATTTTATAAAATTATCTGAATTAAACTGAAGATTCTTGAGGTCCTGGTTAGAAATTTATACCGATCATCTATTGTAGTATTCCCTTAGTGAAAAATTAATTATTCTTTAAATCCCATAGTTGGGTGATGAAAAATGGGTTTCTGACATTTTGGGTGAGATTGAGAGATTATATAGGGCCAGTTCTAATGGTTGATAAAGATCCTCATATGTTCCACATATCATGATTATCTCACTCACCACTTCATAGTAGTTACGTAAACCATCATATTTAGATGGAATAAAAATGATATAGTCTTCACCAGAACACTAACAAGATTTTTATGTATCAAAAGAGAACATGAAGGGGTCAGGTTGTGGACATAGTGATTTGAATGTGGGTTTGTGTGGAATAAGTTTTCATGAGACCTCTAAGACATGATATAACCTGATAATTGGCCATGTTGTATTTTTATTAGATATTCTACGGTGGATGGAATATCATACCTAAGTTGTACCCATGAAATAAAATAGTTGATATTCAACACATGAAATCCTTCAAAGTTATTATTTTGGCACACAATTATCCTTTCTAGAGTCATTTATTTTTATTATCTACCCTGAATATATTTTATTGACACGAGTTTATCTTTCCATATCTGGTTAATATCCACACCATTCATTGATTATTTAATTTCTAACTGTTAATTGATTTTTAATTATATTCAATGAAATGATTAGTTTATTATGTGGTGTAATCTCATGTTTTACAGGTTTAGAATGATAAATGATTTTATAATGTTTAAAACCCTTTTTCAAACATAACCCTCATAATCAATTATTTTTTGTCCATTTTTAGAAAATTTGTATTTGATTATGGATTAATTGCAAAGAATATTTGGTTGAATACTTTTTGGATCTCTTACTCACAATCTACATGTACCTTTTGTCATTCTCATCCCTTTATGATCTTATAAAAAGTGTTCATGTTCTGTTCTTCCATAGGGGCATCGGGGTTGAGTGACCGAGGGTGGGTGACTCGGGACTGGTGAGTTGTCATGGACCACCAGGAAATGAGTTTTGGTTCTTATGTTACTCTTTCAGTTTTATTATGATCTATTTTTTAATTTTATATGAATATGTTGTTTTATATATATGATGGTGTATATATATTTTATTATTTTGTTTTAATATATTGGGTGAGAAATCATTCCCAACAGCGTTCTATTGATTCTATTATGGATGTCATTGGCCCATTAATATTGGTAATTATCTTCAGGATGTAGGGAATTGAATCATGAACATTATTTGATCATATTTTGGGTTGAATCATTACATTAATTCATGATTATGCCCTCATCAGATCATAAATGTGATATTATTTGAAAATTTTGTATTCCCACTATTCACCAAAAAATAAAATATTTTATAAAAAATAAAAAATCCCCTATATGAAATATTTTATACATGGAATCATGAAATTTATAATATTTTATAAAATAAAAATTGTTAATGTGATAGAAATTAGTTTTAGAATAATTGTGAAAATAAAACAATGTCGTTACTAGAAATATGGGTATTTCAGTATAAAACATAATTAATTATAATTTTATGCCTAGGAAAATACATTTTAGAAATGCTAAATTTATTTATTAAATATATATAAATTTCTTAAAAATTATTCATTAATAGAGAATAATTTAATTTCTTTTTGATAAAAGAACAATGCTCAGAGAAAAACTTTTTTAGAAAAACAACTTCTTTTTTCAAATTCTTTTACTTTAATTTAGAATATATTGATAACTAATGATTTATTTTCATCCATTTATAACCAATAATATTTAATAATTTTAATATTCCTACTCAATATTTAAAATCAAACAACTATAAAACATGTTTCACATTATATAATAATTTTTTAAAAATATATCACAGTTCGTTTAAACTTGGAGGAAGTGATAATCGATAAGAAACCATCCCAACACAATCACAAATTTAGAATGGATAGATTGTAATGGGGAATAAATTTACCTAATTTTCTAATCTCAAAATTTTTTTATGGATATATTAATCATAATACCTTTTTCCTTTATTTTAAACACTAAATATTACTTCCAATTTATAACATGATTGTTATGGACTATAGGATTTATTTATTATTGGACGAATGGATCTATATATCTCTACCATTTTCATAGGTAGATCATTAGGTGACAAAAGTATTTTATATATTATCATTACATACATTTTCATAAATATTTAATATATATATTAACATTACATTCCTCCATACCATAATAGGTTTTGTGTACTTGGAGACAAGATTCAGAAATGACTTATTTTATCAATGATCTTCAATGACATCCATAATTTTCTTCTAATTTTAAAACATTCATTGACACACCATACTTGTTAGACTTATTCATAACATGGGGAAAGGTAATTTAAGAAAGTCTATGCTCAGATCCTCAGTAAGGTTAAATAGAGTAAATTTCAATCTATGATCATATGTAACAATAAAATGAGAATAATGTTATGATATCATGACCAACATTCATTCATCATCGATCTTGGATAATAAACATGTGTCTTAGACTATCATAATATTATTTCCAAATACCTGAATCAAATGAGTGAGGAACAATCAAAAATAAATCTTTATCCCTGAAGTAATATCATTAGCATAACAACATGTTAACGCATTGTGGAACCTTCATAGGAAAAGAAACTATATCATATTTAATTGGTATCTTCTGAGACCATGATATCATAGTGGATCTAGAATCAGTAATTATTTTCTATATAATTGAGAATCAGCAATCACATCTTATTTCTAATATTGTTGTGGGTCATAAATCACCACCAGTTTCTCCATGACATAATGGACTATTAATCCCTACCTATTTCCCATAATGGTTTGATAACATAAACTCTTTCCCCGTAGTTATCTTCGGAGATATAATGATTTACACAATTCATTAGAGGGATATAATGGATCCCCCCATCACAAAATGAAAAATACACATATGTGTTCTAATAGACCATATAACATTAATCGTTTCCACATGTTATATAATGTGGAAAATAAATTTTTATTATAATCATTATATCATATCATCTTAACACATGGAAAAGAAATGTATTTCGTAATGATTTTAGCACAACATAATTATCCCTTGGTTATGAAATGAATTTTAAAGAAATAAAATTTTATCATCATCATCATAAACCCTCTATATAATGATATTGGGCGTTTTTGTAATAACATATCCCTATTCATGCATATAAAACATTAAAAGGTGATGAAATAGATGAAAAAAATAGATAAATTAAAATTCAAAAATTTCTGTTAACACATGAAAAAATAACTATTTTATTTTATTAAATTTTAACATAAAATTAAAAAAAATATTAAAAAAACAAATTATTTTTAAAATAAATAGGGAAGTATGAATTCTTCTATTCAAGTAATAGAATAGTCATGATAGCGATAAACTAATCTCAGTCAATTTATATTAAAATAAAATATTCCCTTCACATTTATGTAGAAATCCAAAATTGACTTGTTCAAAAAAAATTGAAACATTATTTTTAAATTATTTTAAATAATGTCAAAGGCTGTGAAAATAATATTTTTAGAAAAATATGTCTACAATTAATAAATTTTATAAAATATTTTTTAAGAGTGTGGACATGAATGAAAAATTTCTCTAACTAAATAGGGAATATAGATGATTATTAATCAAAAAAACTACCCAATACTTTTATGAAAAAAAAGAGGGGAAAGTGGTACAAACTCATTAAAAATAAAAAAACACATTTGGGGAAGAAAATATATGAGGTTTTTATGTTAAAAGCCCTATAATTTCCCTCAATTTAAATTTATCTTAAACAATCCTAAAATGAAATGGTATTCTAACGAAAACCCATTTCCTCAAGTTTCTTATTACTTCTTACAAGTTCAAAAGTCATATATAAAAAATATAAATTTATTATACTCAATTATAAAACTATAAGAATATATATCATATCTTATAAATTTTTCTTATGAAACCATTTTAGCAATTTTTTAACAATTATTTATTAAAATCACTATTTGAGGTGACAACTGCTTTGTTTTTTAATGCAAGTTTGGGTTTGGAAATACCATCAATTGTACATTGATAATTTTTTCATAATATATATAATATTAATATTTTAATTATTATTATAGTTATACATTATATATACATTTATACTGTTTAATATAACTTGGTGATAAAAATATATTGCATCACCTCATGCATACTATTGTATGTGTGTATACACGAGTGATGATTCAATTTTTTGAGAATGGAATAAATATAAAAAAATAAATCAAATTCAGGGAACTATAATTATATCATAATTATAATATATATTTATTAAATCAATAATTTTAAAAATTAATGAGAATTGGTGATAGAAAAAAATCACATCACTTTGTGGAGGTGGTAGTCCACCTGTATGCACAATCGATAATTCGATTTATCTACTACCTTAATGTAGTTGAATAATTTTTTTATATCATCAAAATTAAAATTCATAATATTAAAGATAATGAATTCATTAATATATAACGGATATGATATATTTATAATTTGTAAATATAAAATAAAATTCAAAGTACTTAGTTAAGAGTTAAACCTCTTTGGTGAGAAACCACCTTTCTGTTAAACCTCATGCCTTTGAAGGAAGGTTTTTTAGAAATAAAAAATATCACGGAAGTGGGGAAGAAATATTTAATGGTATTTGGGAAGGTATTGGAAAATATTTAATAGTCAAACATTGTAAAAATGAATAAAAGTAGGCTCTATTTTATAAGAATAGTAATCGAAACAAATGGAATTACATAAATAGTAAATATATATATATATATATCATAATCAATTTATGTTGATCCAATGTATAAAAAATTACAATAAATGATGTTATCAGTTCAAAATAAACTCAATCAGTAACATTTGATTGGTTTGGGATACATTCAAGATTTATCTGTATGGTAAAACAATTTAATGCCATTATAAAAATAACTGTGATAAGAAAATGTTTTACCATGTTAAATTAATTTTTCTAATAAAAAATAAAATGGGCCTTATAAGTAATTCTAGAAATGATGATTATAAATATTGAATTTATTTTATAATATTAAATTTACATATATAGAATCAATTAGTTTTAATATAAAAAAACCAAAATATTTAAACATAGTTTTTAGGAAAATACATTATTTATGAAAAAAAATATGTTTAAATTATTATTATTTAAAAATAAGGGTTCAAATATTATTTTAGGTTGTATAATAAAAAGAATATTCTGTTAGATTTTTTAGATATCAAAAACCAAATGGAATCATCCAACCATGTCATTAATTGCAAAAACCAAAAAATAATTTTTTATTTTCATAAAATATAATATATCTTAAAAAATACTATGATTCAGTTAACAATATAAAAATATTTTTTTAGATACATTGATGAACTCTAAAAAATTATATTTTTTTCAAACAGAATTTTTTTCCATTATTATAAGTGAATGTTTCAACTATATTTAACAATTTATCACACATTTTTAATCAAGTTTCACTAATTTTTCTAAATAGAAAATTCATTACCATGGATTCTATAAGAAATAGAAATTTTAAAATACAAACATTTCACTCAATAGAGTGATAAATTGAAACATCTATCTTAAACCATCCATAAACTATATTTCATTAAGCTTACTCTCTTCGATGTATTATCGAACACGTAACCTTGAGAATTAATAAACTATAATATAATATTCAATTTTGAACTAGAATTTAAAATAATAGTTGTGAATAGTAATTAAAATAATTATAAAAATTATGATTATCTGTTTATTATAAATTAAATAACAATCATTTAAAATAAAAAATATAATTTTTCTGAAAAATAATAATTTTATTTCAAAAATAGGTTTTTGTGTGCTTTAGACACATAATTTAAAATTGATATTCACTAATTTTAGAAATTATTTTTGAAAGAATAAACATCATTTTTTAGATAATGTTATTAAAATTACCATATGAAGAGTTTTATGATTTTTATGAAATATTTCTTAGTTCACCTAATAGTGAAAAATAATGAATTTTAATCGAGAAATTAATTTTTGTTAAAATAATATATAATGTTAAATTATGTTTTGAAATTTTTGGTAAAATTAGATCCATTATATTCCTAATAACATAATATATTTATTTCTATTAATTTTCATGTTAAATTTTGATATAAAAACACTATAAACTTTTGACCATTTTTTTTCTTGAATACATGTGTTCTCTTTGTGTACATGAGATTAATTTTAAGTTATAAATTTCCACTTATGTGATTGAAATTTCATAAAATTGATTCTATATTTATATTTATAATAATTTATATTATTTAATATTTTTAATGTAATTTTTTACCACAATTATTAGTGAAAATATTAAAAAATATTTAAATTAGTTAAGGTAAAAATGGGTATATAAAGGTGTTAAACTATAAATAAATGCAATTAATTAATAATAAAATAGGTATGAAAAATATTTTATGTCCATATTTCATCCTTATCATATATTATTATATATAATAATACCTTTTTACCATTCTTTCATATTAAAAATGTGGATGCACCTTTTTCTTTTCAATTATTACAAGTGTTTCACTCGGGTCATTTATAAAAGGACACCCACTATCCTTTATTAATCACTACATAAAACACATTTAGTTCAACCAGGAACTAAAAAAATATCTTCAAAACTACTATAAACTCGTCCTATAATCCTTGTGTGGCAAATAAATCCATTGAAGGAACAATTTAGGTATAATCCTAAAGAGGTTCTATAAGGGGAGGTAAAATTCCCAACTATGTTTTCTTCTTTAATTTCTTCCACCACCTCATTAAATTATTATTAAAACACGATGATATGAAATAAAAACAATATTACATATAAATATATTTTATTATGTTATTTTAATGAATGAAAACATCGCTACTTCTATAAAATTGTTTACAAAATCACCATTCATATTTATGGTGAAATACTACATAACAAACCAATGTCATTCATTTTTCCCTTACAATATCTCAAGGTTGGGTATGATAATGTATATAAAGAATATATATATGTGTGATATTTATTAAATAATTATACATCGGAGTCATCATATCATATATTACAATTTACATTCTATTCTGTTGGGGATCCAAAACATGTGCTCGTGTGCTTGACGGACTACCACCTCACGAAGCAATGTGAATCATTCTTGATTGAAACATTACATGGAACATAGTAAGGATATATTTAATGAATATATGTGGTATATTTTGCATATCTATAATAATAATTAAAATTTATCTTTCTAAAAATACAATATATTATTTTATTTAGTAATAGTTCACTCTGTAAAAGCTAATATTGTGGTTTCTGTATGTGTGGACTACCGTATTCACGAAGGGATGTGACACTATTTTCAACACCACACCACATAAAAGATAGATAGAAATATATTGAATTAATTTTTTTTAAAATTATTATCACTATATAAGGATAAGATATTACATTCCTCATTTCTTTAATGATATTTGAAAAATGGAAATGTTCCCCTAGCATACATTTGGCATACACTCCCACTTTTCATAATGTACTTATTTTAAGAAAAAAATATTTATTTTATGATTTTAAACTAATAATTATTTTATAAATATGATAATTACTTTATGATTATTATTCTGGAAATAAGTTAGCTATATAATATACAAAATAACCATAAATTTCTAAAAAAAGGATAATTGTCAAAAGAAAGAAATTAGGACCAGAAACCACAATAATAATGAAATATTATTAATGAAAAGGTTATAATATATTATAAAATGATAATATATGATTTTAAAAATATTAATATCATTCTATTATAAGTTAATAACATTTTTGAAATCACAATATAGGAGTTCCAGGCACATTCATCCAAAATGAATCATAATTTAAAAGAATTCATATCAATTAGTTGTTATTAAGGCATAATATAATGTCATGCACCTAATTTAATTTAAATGATGCATATAATACCCATTTTACAAGTAATATCATTAATACTTAAAATTTAAATATAATTTTCAGTTTTAAACTGAATTTCTCCATCGAATGACACCTGACTTAACAGTTTCTCTTGGGAAAAAAATTTCATAACTCAATTTTTTTATTGGGTTATATTTTTTCATCATTATCTTTGATATTTTGATATTATTTGTGAAATTAAAAATGATTATATTATGTTTTATTTAAAATATATCATTTTTATTTATAATTGATACAAATATTTGATTCATTGAATAATATATAGTTTAACTTTATAATAATTGTAAGTATTTAGTTCCAAACATCACACTAATCAATTATGTTTTTTCATAAATTTTAGCTGAAGGAAATTTTATTCTTCCATTTTTATATAAACAAATTTAATTTTATTATCCTCTGGATAGTAATGATATTTTAAACTAATAATAAAATTCTTCTACACATTGGTATATAAAATGAATGGGAATATATTTTTAATAAAATACAACTTCCTTTCTCCCTTCAGTAGGAAAACATTTTTCATATATTTGTTTTTCAAAAAATGATTCACAAATGATTTAAAACCACTCAAAAATTATTAATTAAGAGAATTTAAACTAAGGGACTATTATAATTTTTAATGGAATATTATTGTAACTTTAAATACAAGGACCATTTGGATTTTATAAATAAAGTGATAAATATATTTATTTTAACATACATGGCATGTAAAAATGTTTTTTCCTTCATGACCATTTAATTTTTTAGATATCAATTTATAAGGTTTGATGATTATTTTTAATGAAATTTTTTTTGAATGTTTTTGGTAAAATTTTTGTTTTAGAAATTTATTTTCTAAATTAGAAGTATATTTTCTTCAAGAATGTTTTTAAATATCTTTTTATGTAATTTTTATTCATCAACAATAATATCCCTTAATTATAATTCCCATGGGTATTTGTTGGATTTAAAATATCCTTGTTATTTCAATGGTTGGATCATGGAAATTTTTACAATAGAATGTATTTACATTAATCTTATTGATTCATTTTTTAAGTCATTGACATTCCCTTGAAATATTGACTTACATGTGTTCATTAGACATTAAATTTCCCACAAATAACCATTTTATTATTATGGATATATTTATTACATAAAACATATATCATTTCTAAATATATTTTTCTATATTGAATGTTATTTGATTATATGTTGAATTATTGATAAATATGTATTCATTACTCAAGACAAATAATTAATGATAAGACACATCCTTCATGAATTATTCAATTAATCGACATATGTTAAATTATTTGGACATGTTGTGATGGGTGGGGATAAAAATTATATCTCTCATTATAACAACCCATACTTTACATACATTGTTAATACATCAAAATTGAAGCGTACTTATTACATCATATACCAAAACCACGAAAGTACTGTATAGGTATAGTGTCTTTAGAAACTGGGAAACATAAACAACTGGTTCATAAAGCGTCTACACTGTCTCCCATTTATTTCATCATATCTATAGTCCCTTTTGGAATATCTTACTTAATAACCTTCTTCCTGACCTGGGGAAAGAAAACATACAAAAAGGGTGAGCTCAAATGCTCAGTAAGGGTAAACAAAAGAAATATCAATCACATCATATTCATAAGAACATAACTTTTGGAAATCTTAACCTGCAAAAGAAAGCATAATTTCATAACATGGGATAAATCATAGTAGTGAAATGGAATCCCAATCATCATAACATAAAACATGAAAATTTTTGGAATACACACATAATCATAGAGAATCATTTCTTATTAGTCAACACTGATTTCCAAGACTATCTTAGTGGACAAAGTCCATTTCTGAACCGAGTTCACTCCTCGTTTTTGTCCTGTTTCACTGAACCGCTATAACCTACCATTCCAGCCATGTCTATCTCATGAGATATAAAATATTTACCCAATGCATTGGAGGGAGATATAGGTCCCACCCATCTCATAATGATACCATTCTTATGTGTGCCACAAAATCATAAATCATACATCATTGCATAACCCATATAATAAAAATGGGATTCCTAAACAACATGACATCATAAAAAAATTCATATAAGACAAATGAATTCATAAAAATAATTCCATCACAACATAATCAAATCAATGTAATAATAGGGATATAAACAGAACCCTATATTATCTTAGATGGAAAATAATTTTGATAAAACACTTGAACTCTATTCTTGAGGAAAATATCATTTCTACTTCAAAAACATTTTTCCTTTCTTAACATGTCATTAAATTCTAATATAAAAGAAGTTGATTAAAAATAAACTTGAAAACTTGTAAGGGAAGCTTCTTTGAAATAATGTTTCAAAAATCTATTCATGCCGTATAAGTTAAAAAAAACATTCTTCACGTAATTTTGTCGGAAAGTCAAAAAGTACCTCATATGAAAAATGACAAAAGATTCCTCTCATATCATTTACTAAAAACTCAACGAAGGGTAAAATTATATATAAAATATTGTATAAGGATATAAATATTACATATTGAGTAAACATGGATGTGGATGGTAAAATACACCCCAGTAAATACCAAAGTATAAAAAATCTCGGATAAAAATGAGACTGTGATATTTGCCTTAACTTAGGTTTGATTTTCTTCGAAAGTGTCCTAACCTCCTGTATAAAGATTTAAATAATGTTATTGACTTATTCCAGAATCATAATTATTGTTATGATATCATATATGGTCATATTCTTAGCTTCTTAGTAGTAATATTTCATTGCCACTTGTTATTCTGGTGTTTATAACTTTTTGTTCTTATGCATGTTTTGTCGAATAAATTATTATTCTTCTCTTTAGGTTATAGATACCTCATTTCCAGAATGGTCTTAGTGTAATATATATCATATTCATTCATTCAATTCATTTATATAATCATTATGAAATGAAGATCATGTATAACGGGTCGCATCACATCGTGGAGACGGTATTCCGTACGTACGCACGAGTGATGATATCGTTCCTATGATCATGGAATTTTATTGGAGTGTATGTATACTATTTAGGAATCAATATAACTTTATAATAGTCATATATAGTCATTATTTATACCATTATACCCATCCAAGTAAGGCGGTGGTGGAAAATAGATTACACCACGGCGTGGAGACGGTATTCCGTACGTACGCACGCGCGGTGATTTCTTTTTCCGTATGATGGATAGATGGTAAAATAGGTTTGTTTCATAGCTATAATAACATATCATTATGTGAGTGATACTGATGTTATTACTTCATAATGATACAACTAAATAAGAAGAAGTGGAAGAAGAAATAATGATTAAAGAATCGGTAACGAACATTACCTCTTCTTTGAAGTGCTTCTTTGAGACCTCCTTTTAGGGCACTAAAATGCGTCCTTGAAGAAGACCAGAACATCTAAGATGTTTCTAGGGAAGTGGAGAGAAGAAATTGGCAGGGGTTGGCCGATCTTGAAGGCTCAAAGAGGTGTGAGGAAGAGGGGGAGGAGGTGCCCTTTTATAAGGGAGGAGAGGGGCACCTTTGGAATAACAAAAAATATTATTTCATTATAAAGTCAAATTCAGGTTTTAATAGCTCCAAATTGATATATTTATAATCTAAGGTAGGTAGGGGTCTAAATACTCTAATCCAATAGAATTTAGACAAGTTTAGGTTTCAATTTTAACCTTATCATTATGATTTAACTTTAAGTTAGATAATGTAACTTTTACCGTGTCTTCTTGTTTTCTTATACTATAAGTTTAATAAACATACTATATCAATCCAAACGAAACCCAAGTTGTTTATTATTAATATATATAACCTTATATGAGTCATTTGGCCGAACCGTTTATTTTTAGGAATAAAATAACAATTAATAATATAATATTTGTTTTAAAAACTATTTTATGTCAATTTTGACACTATTTAGTAATTGATTTTTGTGAAACTCATAACAGAATGATTAGTTCGAACCAAGTTAATTAAATCAATACTAACATGTCATATTAACCTAGAAAATTAGTTTATTTCATAAAAAGTCTCGAATTACATTTATTTGGGTATTTATAACTTCAATTATGTCAATATTTCATTAATAAGATAATTATTGCATCATCGTTGTGTCATTAATAAATTAAATTATTTAATGTCTAATAATTACAAATAAAATACCATTATGTAGGAAATATTTTTATCTTTCTAATTAATATTTATAGTTGAATTTATCTTATGTATAACCCTATATTAAGAATGATTTACTTATTAAACTTTGATTTTAACTATTTAACCCTTCTTTAAATAAATTAATAATAAATGTCCTAATCTAATCCAAGTGGGCCTAAATGGTCATATTTTATTCCTAAGGTTGTTTTTGGTCGAATTACACTTGTCAAATAGAATTAGGACATGTGTTAGGGTAATAATAATATCATTTTTACCCTTAATTACCCTATTTACTTTTAACCGTGGTAAATAAAAGTAAAATGTTACTATTCACCAAAAATTATTTCCATCTAATTGAACCACATTTTAGTCCTTGATAATAACCGTGTCTCTTGGATTTTCGAAATTCCACTCACAGAAGTGGTAAAATTAAGTTTTATGAAAAATTCAGTTTTTTTACTACCACTTAGTGGTTTCACTATTCATCAAAAATTGAAAGTTTTCAGAAAAATACCAAAATTTCACCCTAGGATAATTTCGATATTCCGAATCCAAAAATTAAGTCCATTTTGAAAAATAAAAATTATAAAATTTCAAAAAGTGGTTATTACTATTCATAACGGCTAGTTTGAATAATATTTTAATAGCATATCGTTGTTTAGTGAAACTCGGTATTGCATACGACGCAAGCTATCGAGGAAGGCCGTGGTTGCGTGTAAAGAAAGCCAAGATAGTGTTGTGTGTAGAATAAGATTCCTTTGATGATTTATATAACATAAAAACAAAATATTTCACATAAAAGTCTTGGGTGTTACATTCTACCCCCCTTAAAATGAATTTCGCCCTCGAAATTCGTCACATTGTAACAAATAGATGAGGATACCTCTCCCTCATCATATCCTCAAGCTCCCATGTAGCTTATTATAATTGGTGGTTCCTCCATAAAACTTTCACCAATCGAGTGGTCTTGCTTCGTAGGACTTTTTTTCTACGATCCAGAATCCTTATCGGCTGTTCTTCATAAGAAAGATCTTGCTCCAGCGGTACAACTTCTAAGCTAAGTACATGTGAAGGATCAGGTATGTACTTTCTCAGGAGAGATACATGGAACACATCGTGAACTTGAGAGAGATTCGGTGGAAGCGCCAATCGGTAAGATACCTTCCCAACAAGATCCAGTATTTTGAAAGAACCGTTATATCTAGGGATCAACTTCCCCTTCTTTCCAAATCTCATGACTCTCTACCAGGGAGATATTCGTAAGAACAATTTATCATCCACTTCAAACTCTAGGTCTTTTCTTCGGTTGTCGGCAAAACTTATCTGTCGACTCTGAGCTTCTCTTATGTGTTGTTGAATAGATCTGACCTTTTCTGCCATTTCATCAACGAGATCAGGTCATAATAGCTTTCTTTCCCCAACTTCATCCCAGCAAGTTGGAGTCCTAAATTTCTTTCCATAGAGAGCTTCATAAGGAGCAATCTGAATACTGGAGTGAAATATATTATTATATGAAAATTCCACCAAAGTTATGTGTTGATCCAAACCACCTTTGAAATCCATAGATCAAGCTCTCAACATATATTCTAGGTTTTGAACTGTTCTCTCAGACTGACCGTCTGTCTGAGGATGATAAGCAGTGCTGAAACTCAACTCTGTATCTAGAGTATGCTGAAGAATTCTCCAGAACTTCGAGGTAAATCTCGGATCCCGATTAGATATAATAGAAATTGGTACTCCATGAAATCTTACCACTTCCTTTACATATATCCTGGCATGCTGATCCAGAGAGAAATCCTCTCTAATAGCAATGAAGTGTGCAGACTTGGTAAGATGATCAACTTTGACCCAGATAGCATTATTACCTTTGGATGTTTTAGGAAGTCCTGTGACAAAGTCCATAGTGATGTTTTCCCATTTCCATTTGGGTATGGGTAATGGTTGTAACATCCCCTTAGAATTCTGTCTCTCAGCTTTAACTTTCTGACAAACCAAGCATCTAGAGACATATTCAGCAACATTTCTTTTCATGCCATCCCACCAGAAGTACTCTTTCGGGTCCCTATACATCTTCGTGCTTCCAGGATGTATAGAGAATGAAGAACTATGAGCCTCATCCAGCAGCTCCTTCATTAATTCGAGGATGGGAGGAACATAAAACCAATTCCAGAACTTTATTATCCCATCACAATCAAGGTTTAATTTAGGAATATTTGTCACCTTTTTTTGTAACTCGACATCTTCTTTTGTGCATCTTTAATCTTCACATGTATAGATGGTTGAACATTCATTTGAGAAAGATATGATTTTTCCCCTTCCATTATAATTCCAAGATCCATCCGTTGTAAATCCATAAATATTGGATCTTTTGTGATCCTCATCATGGATAAACTGGCATGATCTTGTTGACTTAATGCATCTGCCACCTTGTTTTCTTTCCTAGGGTGATAATGGATTGAGCCGTCATAATCCTTAATCATCTCCAACCATCTTCTTTGACGCATATTCAGCTCCTTTTGTGTGAAAATATACTTTAAACTTTTATGGTCAGTATAAATATCACACCTTTCATCATAAAGATAATGCCTCCAAATCTTTAATACAAAGATTACCGCAGCTAACTCCAAATCATGTGTTGGGTAATTTTTCTCATGGTTTTCAACTGTCGTGAGGCATAAGCTATCACCATATCATTTTGCATAAGAACACACCCTAATCCCTTCTTGGAGGCATCACTATAGATCACAACCCTTTCTCCACTATAAGGCAGTGTGAGCACAGGTGCACTGGATAACCTTCTTTTCAACTCCTTGACATTCTCTTCACATTCCTCCGTCCAGACAAACTTAACTCCTTTCCGAGTCAACTTGGTGAGTGGATTAGATAATCATGAAAAATCATTCAAAAAACGTCAATAATATCCAGCCAAACCAAGAAAACTTCGGATCTCAGTTACTGTTGTTGGTCTCGACCATCTTTCGATAACCTCTATTTTTTCCGGATCCACAGATATCCCCTCTTTTGAGATTATGTGACCCAAAAATGAATCTTTTTGAAGCCAAAATTCACACTTGGTAAATTTGGCATAAAGCTTCTCCTTTCTCAGGGTCTTCAATATAATTCTCAACTGATCTTCATATTCTTCCTTTCTCTTTGAATAGACAAGAATATCGTCTATAAATACTACCAAAAATTGAACAAGATAGTCTCTACAGACTCTATTCATCAGATCCATGAAGATAGCAGGGGAATTAGTAAGACCAAATGGCATCACTATAAATTCATAGTGTCCATACCTTATACGGAAAGCCGTCTTTGGTATATCCTCCCTTTTGACCCTTAATTGATGATACCCTGAACGAAGATCAATCTTGGAAAAGTATTGAGCTCCACGTAGTTGGTCAAATAAGTCATCAATGCGTGGGAGAGGATATTTTTTCTTGATAGTGATCTTGTTAAGTTCTCGATAATCAATGCAGAGTCTCATTGATCCATATTTCTTCTTAAAAAATAGAATAGGTGCTCCCCAAGGTGATGCACTAGGGAGTATGAATCCCTTATCAAGATTCTCTTCGAGTTTCTTCTTCAATTCCTGCAACTCAATTGGGGCCATTCTATAAGGTGTCTTTGAAATAGGCAAAGCACCCGGTACGAGTTCTATTGAAAACTCAACTTCACGATTTGCTGGAAGACCCGGTAATTCCTCCGGAAAGACATCATCAAACTCCCGTAAAATGCACATATTCTTAATCGTGAGTTTCTCACCAACCATTTGAGATAAATAACCTTCATTTAGTGGAATCAAGACCCATAAGGTAGAAGGAATTTCCACTGGAAGGTTATGTTTATACTTGCATTGATAGATGATCATAGATTGATCTGGAATATGAAATGTGACTTCCCTTATTTGGAAATTGATATGAGATCCATATAAAGAAAGCCAATCCATGCTAAGAATCACATCAAATTCCACTATAGGAAGGACTACAAGATTTGTTGGAAGCACTTTCCCACAAACTTCGTTCGGAGAAGAATTATAAACTTTTGATGCGACTGTTGTTCCATTAGGTGTTGTCACAGCGAACTCAAAATCTAATTGTTGAGGTAATACGATGATACCCATAGAAAATTCTACAGATATAAAAGAGTGGGTGGATCCAGAATCAAATAAAACATTTTCTACTTTAGATTGGATGGTAAGTGTACCTTTCACCACATCGTTATCGTACTCCACATTGCTGATAGAAATTTCATGTGACATTACTTTGTCTTTAGCCTTAAGAGTTTGTTGACGTCGACCATCATCATCAACCCTTGGATTAGGGCATTTATTGGCATAATGCCCCATCTCCTTGCACTTTAAACATTGAAGTGTAGTAGGTTCATTCTGTGTATCCCTTCTTTTGTTTTCATCATTAGACATCTTCTTCCCATCATCGCGGCATTCAAATGCCCGATGACCTTCCTTTCTACATTTGAAAAATTTACTTGTCCCTTTAAGACAACTCCCTCCATGTTTCTTTCCACACTTTGAGCATAAGGGAAAGGTCATCTTATTTTCAGTGTGCTCTTTAAATTTTCCTTTGAATTCCATTTTCTTCTTCTTATCAAACCCATATGACTGATGGGTTACTCCAATCTCCATCTCAACTTTGAGAGCACATCGAAAGATTTCCTCGTATCTATTAAAGTCCCTTATGGATATGGCCCTTTGAGGACTTGGTTTTAAGCCACTAAAGAATTGATCGATATTACTCTCAAGTTGGATAATAATACTAGAAGCGTACCTTGCAAGTCTCATAAAATTTGCTTCATAGGTACCAACAGATTCATCATCCTTTTGCATCAGTTCAAGAAAATCTTTCTCCATCTTTGTTCAGAGAATACGAGGGAAGTACTTATTGAAAAATAAGTTCTTGAACTCATCCCATTCCATGGACTCAATTTCATACATTTGCGTCGTATTTTTAATATGATTCCACTATTTATCAGCATCACCTTCCAAACGATACACTGCTAAGATGACTTTATCATGCTCAGAACATTGAAGACCTGAAAATATCATTTCAGTAGTACTAATCCATTGTTCAGCAACTAATGGATCAATAGACCCGCTGAATGAAGGAGGACGCTGTCTCATGAAGGATTCAACAGAATGTTGCTCCTTCCTTTGCTCGTTTGGAAGTCCTGCATGATTCATAGCTTGAGAAAGTTGTGTGAGAATGGATACAAGATTTTTAATTCCATCTCCCATAACGTTTGGTTGCTCAGGGGGACAATCATTGCATTGCCCGTCGCATTCCACATTAACACGGTTCCTTCGGGTTCCAACCATTGAATAAAACCAAGAAGAATAGTGTGAGCAACACTAATTATAATAGGAAAACCACATAATCAAGAATAAAATTTCACACTTAAGATCTTATCCTAGGTTATTCATGGCCATTTCTAAAACCCTAAGATTGTGTTCTATTCTTAGAATTATCCTTAGGGTTCTTACTAAGGCTTTCACATCCTAGTTTCCAAAGGTTGACTATACCTTTCCCATGATACCAACTATAACGACCCATACTTTACATACATTGTTAATAATTCAAAATTGAAGCGTACTTATTACATCATATAATAGAACCACGAAAGGACCGTATATGTATAGTGTCTTTAGAAACTGGGAAACATAAACAATTGGTTCATAAAGCGTCTACACTGTCTCCCATTTATTTCATCCTATCTATAGTACCTTTTGGCATATATTACTTAAGGACCTTCTTCCTGACCTGGGAAAAAAACATTAAAAATCGGTGAGCTCAAATGATCAGTAAGGGTAAACAAAAGAAATATCAATCACATCATATTAATAAGAACATAACTTTTGGAAATCTTAACCTGCAAAAGAGAGCATAATTTCATAACATGGGAAAAATCATAGTAGTGAAATGGAATCCCAATAATCACAACTAAAAACATGAAACTTTGTGGCATACACACATAATCATAGAGAATCATTTCTTATTAGTCAAGTCTCATTGCCAAGACTATCTTAGTGGACAAAGTCCATTTCTGAACCGAGTTCACTCCTCATTTCAGTCCTGTTTCACTGAACCGGTATAACCTACCGTTCCAGCCATGTCTATCTCAAGAGATATAAAATCTTTACCCAATGCATTGGAGAGAGATATAGGTCCCACCCATCTCATAATGATAACATTCTTATGTGTGCCACAAAATCATAAATCATACATCATTGCATAACCCATGTAATAAAAATGGGATTCTTAAACAACATGACATCATAAAACAATTCATATAAGACAAAGGAATTCATAAAAATAATTCCATCACAACATAATCAAATAAATGTAATAATAGGGATATAAACAGAACCCTATATTATCATAGATGGAAAATAATTTTGATAAAACAATTGAACTCTATTCTTGAGGAAAATATCCTTTCTACTTCAAAAACACTTTTCCTTTCTTAACATGTCATTAAATTCTAAAATAAAAGAAGTTGATTAAAAATAAACTTGAAAACATGTAAGGTAATATTATTGGAAATAATGTTTTAAAAATCTATTCATGCTGTATAAGTTAAAAAAACATTCTTCTCATACTTTTTTCGGAAAGTCAAAAAGTACCTCGTATGAAAAACGAAAAAAGATTCCATTCATATCTTTTACTAAAAACTCAACGAAGGGTAAATTTGGATATAAAATATTGTATAAGGATATAAATATTACATATTGAGTAAACATGGATGTGGATGATAAAATAAACCCTAGTAAATACCAAGGTATAAACAATCTTGGATAAAAATGAGATTGTGATATTTCCCTTACCTTATGTCCGATTTTCTTCGAAAGTGTCCGAAACTCCTATATAATGATTTAAATAATGTTATTGACTTATTTCAGAATCATAATTATTGTTATGGTATCATATATGGTCATTTTATTATCTTCTTAGTAGTAATATTTCATTGCCACTTGTTATTCAGGTGTTTATAACTTTTTGTTCTTATGCGTGTTTTGTCGAATAAATTCTTATTCTTCTATTTAGGTTATAGATACCTAATTTACAGAATATTATTAGTGTAATATATATCATATTAATTCATTCAATTCATTTATATAATCATTATGAAATTAATATCATGTAGAACGAGTCGCATCACATCGTGGAGACGGTATTTCGTACGTACGCACGAGTGATGATATCATTCCTATGATCATGGAATTGTATTGGAGTGTATTTATACTATTTCAGAATCAATATCACTTTATAATAGTCATATATAGTCATTATCTACACCATTATACCCATCCAAGTAAGGTGGTTGTGGAAAATAGAATACACCACGGCGTGGAGATGGTATTCCGTACGTACGCACGCACGGTGATTTCTTTTTCCGTAGGATGGATAGATGGTGAAATAGGGTTGTTTCATACTTATAATAACATATCAGTATGTTAGTGATACTGATGTTATTACTTCATAATGAAACAAATAAAGAAGAAGAAGTGGAAGAAGAAATAAAAATGAAAGAATCGCAAACGGACACTACCTCTTCTTTGAAGTGCTTCTTTGAGACCTCCTTTTAGGGCACTTAAATAGGTCCTTTAAGAAGACCAGAACCTCTAGGATGTTTTCTAAGGAAGTGGAGAGAATAAATTGGCAGGGGTTGGATGATCTTGAAGGCTCAAAGTGGAGTGAGGAAGAGGGGGAGGAGGTTCCCTTTTATAAAGGACGAGAGGGGCACCTTTGGAATAACTAAAAATATTATTTTATTATAAAGTTAATTTCGATTTTTAATAGCTCCAAATTGATATATTTCGAAGATAATGTCGTTATGGGTCGAAATCCTCTCATCCAATTGAATTTAGACAAGTTTAGGTATCTATTTTAACCTTATCATTTAGATTTAACTTTAAGTTATATAATTTAACTTTTACCGTGTCTTCTTGTTTTCTTATACTATATGGTTAATAAACTTACTATATCAAGCCAAAAGAACCCCAAGTTGTTTATTATTAATATATATAACCTTATATAAGTCATTTTTCCGAACCTTAGATTTTTAGGAATAAAATAACAATTAATAATATAATATTTGTTTTAAAAACTATTTTATGTCAATTTTGACACTATTTAGTAATTGATTTTTGTAAAAATCATAACAGAATGATTAGTTCGAACCAAGTTAATTAAATCAATACTAACATGTCATATTAACCTAGAAAATTAGTGTAATTCATAAAAAGTCTCGAATTACATTTATTTGGGTATTTATGACATCAATTATGTCAATATTTCATTAATAAGATAATTAATGCATCCTCGTTGTGTCATAAATAAATTAAATTATTTAATGACTAAAAATTAAAAATAAAATACCATTATGTAGGAAATATTTTTATATTTCTAATGAATATTTATAGTCGAATTTATATTATGTATAACCCCATATTAATAATGATTTATTTATTAAACTTTGATTTTAACTATTTAACCCTTCTTTAAATAAATTAATAATAAATGTCCTAATCTAATCCAAGTAGGCCTAAATGGTCATATTTTATTCCTAAGGTTGTTTTTGGTCAAATTATACTTGTCCAATAGAATTAGGACATGTGTTAGGGTAATAATAATATCATTTTCACCCTTAATTACCCTATTTACTTTTAACGGTGGTAAATAAAAGTAAAAAGTTACTATTCACCAAAAATTATTTCCATCTCATTGAACCACATTTTAGTCCTTCATATTAACCGTGTATCTCAGATTTTCGAAATAACACTCACAGAAGCGGTAAAATTAAGTTTTATGAAAAGTTTAGTTTTTTTAACTACAACTTAGTGGTTTCACTATTCATCAAAAATTGAAAGTTTTCAGAAAAATACCAAAATTTCACCATAGGCTAATTTCGATATTCTGAATCCAAAAATGAATTCCATTTTAAAAAATATAAATTATAAAATTTCAAAAAGTGTTTATTACTATTCATAATGGCTATTTTTAATAATATTTTAATAGCATATCATTGTTTAGTGAAACTCGGTATTGCGTATAACGCAAGCTATCGAGGAAGGCCGCGGTTACGTGTAAATCAAGCCAAGCTAGTGTTGTGTGTAGTAAAGGATTCCTTTGATGATTTATATAACCTAAAAACAAAATATTTCACATAAAAGTCTCGGGTGTTACACTCCTTAATTCACCTGTAGTCTCATGTGGTGATTTGGTAATCAATCCTTAAATTTGGTTTTGATTTTTCATTAAGACAATATAGTTTAAGGTATCAACGATAGAGGTATCATGATACACGAGATCCCGATGTCCATTAATTTAGAATTTTCTTCATTAAGAATTATGTTATTATAATCCATTATATAATTATAATTCTATTATCTCTAGAATAATTTCATTCATTTTTTTTGTTTAAGAGGAATAATTGATCAATTATTTAGTTTTTCATATCGATTATACAATAGATTATTATATATGATATTTTAGCAATAATATTATATATGGATGTATTACAGTCACAATTAATGGATTTAATGAATTTTTTTCCAGTTATTTACCTTTTTTATTGATACTGGATTATATAATCATGGTATTCAAATTATTTACATGGAACTTATGTTTTGTTTTTTAACTATCCATTATTATTATCCTTATGGATTCATGATAGCTTTTAATATACTTATCTCTTATTGATCAATTGATCTCACCCTTATTTTGCTTCCATTCGAAAGGATTCCATGAATTTTACTATGATTGATAAAAGAATATATTCAAGAAGGAAAAATGTTATTCTTGACAAAATTGTTCAAATTGGTTTATTCAATGTCATTATGGGACTCAATTATATATATATTTTTACTAAGACTACTAAACTATTCATTGCTTTGCAATATGATTCCTTGTATATTATACTAATTTTACAAATCAATGATTTGGCATTGGGCTACTGGGTTCTGGGTCACTACAAGTGGTATTAGATGAAGATTAGTAGAAACCTTAGGATGTTGTTTATGAAAACATAGATTAGGAATCAAAACCAGATTATAGAATTTCAAGATATGTACAGAAGAGAATCATAATGTTATGGTATGGTAGATTTTATGTGATTTATCTTTGTAATACTTCCCTATATGTATACTAAATGTGGATGTGGTTATTGAAAATAAGTAAAAACAGATCATAACTCAAAAAATGGTGCATTTATCTTGAACTAATCATCACCTAGTGCATAAAAATGGGCCTTACTGCACACCTTGTTTGACACTCCTAGGGGAAATGCATAGGATAATTCACATTTTTATTACAAAATAGTACGAATCATTTGAATAGATGATAATAATGAATAATCAATATTAAGAAAAAGGTTTCCAAGATTGAAATGATGGCATCTCAATGGAATTGAAAAAAATATATATTTGATAGCAAAGGGTATACAACAATGAATTTCCTATTAAAAATTAGGAGTACGATTTAAGCAAATAAATCTATTCCTAGAGATCCATTTATAGTTTATTTCCATAATTGTGGGGAACATTGGAATTAACCAAGTTAATTCAATATTATAAATGTTAATCCAAATTCCACTGAAGGATTAATTAAAAATAAAATGGATGAAGTATTTATGTATTATTATTTGATAATTAAATTGTAGAAGTAGTTTTTACAGTGGTATTCTGGTTTTAAGAATCATGAAACAACTAGTAATTTCTAATAATTAAGAAATATGTATTTATTATTTATCATAAATGTTATATATGACATTATAGGTTGAATAGTTCAGGATTTATCATATATAAAAACTCATAAAAAACCATTTTTAGGTTTTATATGATGGGAATCTTCTAACATTAAGGATATTTTGGTATAAACTTATGGAAAGAATTTTTTTAGTGGAAACTTCATTTGAAGAAGAATTACTTTTTATATATTTTTTATTATGATTAATGTTTTTTGTACACTTTATGGTTTATATTATCTTTGAGGTTGTAGTAACTGTGGTTCATCATGATATCATAGAATTAGATTAATTAGATTAATATATTTATAGAAAGATTAAATCTCTCATGATGGGAGAAAACCAATAACTTTTAGTAAGGTTGTGGGCCAAAAACCAATGATTGAAGGATGATAAGGGTTTATTGCCTAAGAGGAGCCATTATGATGTCCTGATTAATATTTCATTTTATTTAATTATACTATTCGATAGATAAATATTAATGATGAAGTAGTGGTGTTACTGTTGAGGTTTAGAGATTAATGTTTTGTATTTGATAAATTCTGCTGACAAAATCATTTTTTGGAAAATAGTTAGAGAATCAAGGAAAGACTCAAAAACATTTTATAAATCTTTCATTCCTTAAAATTTAATTTTACTAATTTAGGCATAAAAATTCATTTTTGGACATTCTTTTATTAGAGTAAGAGATTAACTGTGAATTAAATGAAGTACAACCACATATTGAAATTATGCTTTTGAAATAGAAGCATATCAAGAATGTATATTTCCTTATATCCATAGAAAATAAAATAATTCCCCATTTCATGGAAAAGTAACTTGAATTTATTTTATCATTTTACCTTTATTTATATTGTAACTATGGTCTTTAAAATCATCATCAATTTATGGTGTTGAGGACCTTATTCTTCCATTTATCATTCTATTTCTATAAATTGGTGAACCCTATTGGTCGCTATAATAATATATGATTTTTTCATGACCATATATTCAAATCACACCAATTTTATCCAAAATATAATCATAGGGACGTGTTATAACATATAGGCTTTGTGATTATCTTTCTCTCTTATTAAGAGGTTATATTATTAACCCTTTTATGACATTGGTTTTTCAATAGTGATATTTCGAAATGGTTTACCCCTGATTACTATGGTCATGTTTAAATGGGTAGGATGAAATTTATTTATGGTGGTTATAATTTAACAAAATAATAATAATAAAATTTTATTTTATTAGGGTATGTGACATGAATCACTGTGCTAAATGAACCCACAAAATTGTTTTTTAAAAGCATAATATATATGATATCTTGGAGAACATACAATAAAAATTCTAAATAAACCATATTATAGTAGAAAACTATGAAATAAAAGATAAATATTATATGTATTAATAATACTATATAAATTAAGGAAATTATTGTTATCTAATTCTTATAAATAAAATATGAAACATTTAAAAGAAAAAAGAATAATTTCTGATTTTTTTATTTTTTTAATTAACTGTTCAGGCATACTTTTCACACACAAATTAAAATTACTTTTTATCAACTTTATAAAATTTATTTTATCTCACAAACATAATTTTTTAACTATTAATATAAAAAATATCTTTTATAGAACATATTTTTTCAAAATTAATTCATTTAATGATGAATTGTGAAGAAAACTAAGTTTTAACTGAAAAATGCCATTTAATTTAAAATATTTATAATTATAAACAATATTATGATTGTTTAAAGCAAATTTATTTAAATTTTATCTCTAATAATCCAATTTAGGTCATTGGAATCATTTTTTTAATTTCAATATAAAAAATTCATGATCTTTTGATCATTTCTTCATTGAGAACTTCATTTTTTCATTGTGTTTGCAGGGTCAATTTTATGTTATATTTTCGCACTTAATGCAATAGAATTTCGAAAAATGGATTCAAAATATTTTCTGATAATAATATATATTATATAATTAGTTTCACTAATTTTTTTACCAATATTAATTGTTAATACAGTAAAAAAATTACCATAGTTAAGGAAAAAATTGGTTTACATATGGTTAAAATAAAAATATTAATGTTAAATAATCCTAAATTCATGTATAAAATATAATTTCTAGAAATATTTGGACCTTATAAATTATATTTCTTTATAATAATTTATTTGGTACCCTTGTGGCAAGTGAAAAACATGGGTACACCCTTTTCTTTTCAAAAATTACAAGTGTTCCCCTAACTTATAAATGGAAACACTCTCATATATTCATCACACATTTAAATTATATTGTTTCTGAAAATACCTATTAAAATTATTTCCCAAATATTATTCCCCTATCTTATAATCCTTCTTTCATAAATCCATTCTAGAAATAACATAGGGAGAATCCAAAAGTGGTGGTCTAAGAAGAGGTAATGTTCTCAACAATGTTTTTTATTATTTCATACTCAACATATTTCAATTATTGTTTAACCAAGATGAAGTAGAATCCAAATTATCATCCATATAAATAAATATTTTCAGGTGAAGGTGTTTTTTAGAATCATACCCACTTCTATCATGTGATTTATGATATCATAATTCATGTGAACGGTGTACTAACACCTTGTGAACTGATGTCATTCATTTTTTTTATTGCCACCTCTCATGGTTTGGTATAATGATGGATATAAATTATATATATGATATTTATAAAATTATTATACCAATGGAGTAATTATATTAAACATACCATTCAAATTTCTATTCATTATTTTATAAGATAACGTCACTCATGTGTACGTCAAATAACCACCTCCATACACGATGTGATTCATTTTTCTCTAATGCTTTACATCAATGTTAATATGGATATATTTATTGAGTATAGGTAATATAAATGAAATAATTACAATATTATAAACATATATATCATTATGAAAATACAATATATCATTTTCTTTATTAAATTTTCACTCACTTAAAGATGATAACATCATTAATGTATGTGTGGACTCCCACCTTCATAGATCAATGTAACTCTCTTTTCATAACCAAAACACAAGGATGATATAAATAATTATATTCAATGAAATAACATCATATTATGATTATTATTCAAGGTTAAAATATTATATACCTCCTTTCCAAAATTATCCTTGAAAAATAAAATGTTACCCATGAATTCATATGAAGTACCATCTCTAGGATCACAACGTATAATATTTATTACATCATTATTTAATGATTGGTATTAATAGTATAATTGAAGTATAAATATGATGATCATTTCATTTTTATCATTATGGGGATGATTAAAAATATAATATACACAGGTACCTAAACATTAATTACAATGTAAGAATTATAAAACAAGGTGATTAACACCTCAAAAAATGAAAATAATGAATGATTATATAAAAAAGTTGATAAGATGTTATAAAATGATCATATAAGATATTATAAATATTAATATGGTTCCATTATAAGGAAATTTTTACTCTTTAGAAATTCCTAATGAAATTATTTTTATTCAATATCATATATGACACACAATACCAAGAGTTGATAAGAAAATGGCATCCAATGAAATTACTATATATTTAATATATTAAAATATATTATATGATATAGCTTAAAACTAATACAATAATTATTTATCTTGTATAACACACAATAATGAAATTATTTAATATCTTGGGTTACATTAAATACTTAGGATTACCAAATAATATTAAAATTATTATGACAATTATGTCTTAGATGTAAAATTAGAGGTTATGACTAGGACTAACATATGAATATATATTTTTTAATTCATTTGTTACAAATAAATTATAAATGTAAATAAAAAAATTAATAGATTATAAAAGAAATGTTTTTATAAAATATATTCTTAAGGCACAAAGCTGTTTTTTTTGAATAAATTAAATTAATTATTAATAGTTATTGATCCTAATAAAATGTATAGATTTTATTTTCAAATAAATGTATTAAAAATAATACAATATATTTTATATGAATAATATAAGAATAATCCCATTTTAAATGAATTAAATTTGTATTTTCGTGTTTTAAAAGATGTTTTTCCACATATTAAGGGCGCACATATTAAAAACTCAATTTTAAAAATTATATTAATATTATTTGGAAAAATAAAATTCTTTTTTAAAAATGTATTTTAAAAATTATCTTATCATGAATATTATCTATTTTTATGAGAAATTTTATTTTTGGATTAATAGTGAAAAATACTGGATTTTAAATGAAAAAAACTTTTTAAACTAAATAATTTATAATATTAAATTTTATTTTAAATTGTTTTAAATAAAATTAGGTAACTTATACATAAATTAATCCAATTTAGGCCATATGAGTAATTGTTATTGAATTTATATTTTATTAAAATTTTGATCATTTTCTTCTTAAAAACTAAATTTTCTTAACACGTCTCTCAGATTACTTTAAAAAAAATTTCAACAACATATTTTACTTGAATTATAATAAATGGATTCCATATTTTAATTCAGAATAAATTATTATTTATTACATGGTCAATTTAATTTTTTCTATATTTATTAGTTATAAAATTTACAATTTATCATAATGAATAAGAGAAAAAAGAGTTTTTGAAGGGGATAAACTATAAACGTAAGGGTCCAAATGAACTAGAAACATTTCCAAAAGTTTTTGTATGGAAATATTATAACTTTATTCGACATATTATGTTATCTAGTGATTTATGTGGTCCAATAATGTGGGATAACATTTTTTTTAAATTCACTCTTTTATAAATTTACCTGTTTTCCACTCATCCCACTTAAAAAAGGGAACCCCCTCTCCCCTATCATACACAATAAAAAACTAATTCCCGCATGAACTACCAAAATCACAACGCAAAAAACCCCTTATCCTATAGGATTTCTATTTGGATGAAATACAACAAATGAATTCATTTGTGATATCATAATGAGGGTACCATGAAAATATTTATTATTTTTCTAATAGCTTTTTTATTTTATTTCCCTCTCCACCACATTAAATTTTATTTAAATCAAGATTATATAATAAACACTATATATAAATATAATTATATGTATTTATATAAATTTTTTTTCCTAAATATTCACACAAATACATCAAATGGGTTATAAAATATTCGCTCTTGTGTGTGACAGACTACCACCTCCTAAACCGATGTCATTGTTTTCCATTACAACCATTAATGTTTGTGAATAATGATTGATATTATATTTTATATATGATATATATTATATATATTATATATATTATATATATATATATGATATATATAATTTTTTATGATTTTTAATTATTAATTTGTATATACTCAAATGCCTTCATTTCTCTGGGAATATGATAACGTCGCTTGTGTGTAATGTGGTCTACCTCATAAAAAAGTGATTTTATTCATTCAAGAATTACATAAAAAGTTTAAAAGATTATTTTAATTTACATATTATATATATATATATATCAAATAAAAAGGTTTTATGAATGATAATATATGTATTTTTATTTCATTTTATTCCATAGGACATGAAAAAGAAACAACGTTCACACGTATTTGCGACCTTCTGTCTATATGAATGGTGTATTTATTTTCCTATGAGAAAAATTAAGGGATACTATAAATAAATATAAATTTAATAAAATATATTTTTAAATAAATAGATAAATTTTTGAGATGAATAAGTAATGATTGATGAAATAAAATCAAATAAATAACAAGTCAAAAAATACTAAAAAAGAAGAAAATAAACACCCTAGAAAATGAAAATAATAAATGATTATAAACAAATTGGTGATAAAATGAAATAAAAGGATAATATATGATATTATAAATAATAATGTGGTTTTTTATAATTTTTTAAAAACCAAAAAACCATTTTACAATAGTTTAATGTTCTTCAATTAAAAATGGAGTGTAAGGTAAGGGGTTTCTTTTCTATTTACATTCCATTGAGATTTATTTCTTATTATGCACCAATTCACTTTTATATGCTTTATATACTTCCCCTTGGAATTTATTATCCTAAAAAAGTCATTATTAAAGGTATTTTAAGTTTCAATTTTATTTATTTCATTCATGGTTATTTTCATTGAATGTTACATAGTTGTAAATAATTTCAGAACTCAGTTTCTTTTCATTGTCTTTTAATAATTCACCATTGTATATAATATTCTATGATTAGGTTTATACTATATTTTGGTTATTTTATATTTTATTTACAGTTTTTATGTGTATTTACATGTGATACACATAATTAATTAATTGATTAATTGGCACATAAAAATTAAGATCATTGGAGGTTTAATTTCACAATCACATTCTAATTGAGATTATTTATTCTTGATCTTCCATTAAAAAGATTATAATATCATTGATTAATGAAACCATTATTTTATTATCCTAAATATATTCATTATCTCTTTGTAGTGATATAACTATTTCTTCAAACTTTGATAATTAAAAATACTCATAAAATGTTTCAATAAAATCTAACATTATTTTTGTCTTCAATCAGAAATATGTTTTCATAAATTACGATGTTTTCTAAAAAGGTTTTTGAAATTCTAAATTTGACTAATTAAAAGAAAATTTTATCCATTTTTTCTAAATTTTTTTCAAGGTAATATTCTTTTCTTTTTCTATATAAGGATCGTTTCTAACATTCTACAATGAAAAAATAATGTTCTTTTTATCTTATACAGAATAATCTATAATCATTTTGTTGAAGCCCACATTGATATTTTACAAATATATTTTTAAAGAATTATCTTAATATGTGATATTCATAGAATAAAATTTTCCAAATGAATAGAAAACTAAACTCGTTATTAACCTCAAGAATTTTTTTAAAGAACTACATTTAGTAATTATTTTCTTCAATGAAAACAATCCTTAATATTACTATATTTGGTATTTGATTTATTGATATCATCCATATTATTCCTCTAGATAGAATATTATTATTTTGAAGAAGGATAGATAATCATTTACTTAATTTAATCACATTCATTTTCATTAACCTTTGCTTGAGTTATTAATTTTCCCGTGACCACTAAACATTAAATATAACCTAAGTATGAACATTATTTATCGATGATAAAATTATTTTCTAAAAAGTTTAGAATCTTTTCACATGGTGTTTACGATGAAATTTATTGTATTATCTAGATAAATAATGATAAGTTTTTTTCTTTAATCAATATAGATATTTAAGAAGGAACTATGTTTATGAAATAAATTTATTATTTAATATACGATGAATTCATTAGAAAGGAAGAGAAGGGTGAATGCCGGACATTATATATCCTCTCAATGGACAAACGAGTCACATGAGAGAAATCCATTGTCCATATAAAATGGGTTTCTACCTATCATTTTAAACTATCGTGTAAAATATTTTAACAGGATTGGTTTTAATGTTTTTTTGGAAAGAGGTCCAATATTAAAAAAAATTGAACATTTAGAACCCAGTTATTATTATCCATGAGATTTTAACTATGAAAAATTCTGTTGATATATTTCATTATCACTTTATTGACTAAATGGAATGTTTTTTTAGTAATTTAACTTTCTATATTATTACTGAAATATCCTTTTAGTTTATTGATTTCATAGAATGTGTTTTCAGATATTTACCTCGAAATATTCATTATGCTTATTTATTCGCTATTTCTTCCACTATACGTAACCCATAATGAGTATATAACCTCACCCTTATTTTTTTCTTTCCCAAGGATTCCATTAAGATCACTATGACTGATATGTAGGGAAAAGATAGATAGAATAAAGTATTTTTTTAAAAAAAATCTTTGTTGTAATTATTATATTAAATTGTAATAAAATACTAAAGTATGAATATAGATTACCAAAAATACTAAATTATTTAGTCCATAATGATATTATTTCCTTATATGTTATTCCAATATAATGGTAGAAGGAACCGACAAGGGCTACTAGGGTTGGGGTCAATACAGTTGGTATTATAGGATTTTTAGTAGATACTCTAGGAACAAAATTTTTGGAAAAAATGATTATAGAACATAACACTGTGATATAATTCAAGGATAATAATCTAATAACATCCTAATGTTTTTATAAGTTTGATATTATGAGGTTATTTATAGAAATATATCCCTATTTCGATTCTATATGTAGTCTTGGTTCTGAAAAATATGTAACAAGGGGTAATTAATCCAAAAATGATTTGTTGGGCTTAACTCGAGATTAACCTATCACATGATAGTGGGTTTTACTACACAACTCATTTTACACTCATGGGGGATATGTGTATTATGGTTAAAATTTTAATTACAAATAATTTTGAAGGATTTGACAAAATATGAAAATTAATATTTGAAGTTAAACATAAGTTTTCATATATTGAAGAAATTGTATAATATTTTAGAGATCCTATAAATTAGATTACGATTAAACCATATATAAAAATTGAGGAGCAATATCAAAATAAAATGGATAAAGTATTTACATATTGGAATTTAAGAATATAATTTTAGAAGTACTTTTCCAATGTTCCTTTATTATATAGATCATGAAATTTATAAGGATCATGTAAAATTTTGAAGTTCATGGGAACTTAATAACATAAATGTTAGGGATACCATAATGGGTTTATGATTTTAAGGTTGATCATACTTTCGGAGTCTTAAACACACTTTTTATGTTTTATGTGATGAGATTCCACCCTAATTATCAAAATTTTGGAGAAAATTTACAAAATTATATGTTTTAGTGAATTTATTTTGAAGAATAATTCCTTTACATGTTTTGAAAAAAAATTTAAATAATTTAATAACCTTTAGTGTTAATATTATAATTAATTTCATTGTAAATATAATTAAATAAGATCATTTGATATAAATTTTTTTAAAAGGGTAGCAATGAAAACCATACTAAAAAGACTATTTAATGATTATTTTTTTTTCAAGTATGTCTTTAATAAATTTGGTAAGATTTTATTAATTAAATTAATGTAGTTTGGAAAAATTTCAAATTATTTACAATGTGACAACTCATTGCATCCGATGAGGTGGTTGGGCCTTATCCCAGGATTGAAGGACGATATGTGTTTCGTTTCTACCACTCACCTGCATGATGTCCTGGTTAATATTTCAATGTTTATAGTTAAACAATTTTAAATAAAAACATTAATCAGGAGACAAAATTATTACTTTTTTTGTTAATAAAATAATTAATTAGTCATATTTCTATTAGAAAATAATTTGATATAAAAATTAAAAATTCAATTCTCTATACATCTAACAATTCGTCAAAAATATATTTTAGATCTTGAGATATATAAAATGCCCTTATGGTTATTCATTTCATAGAGTAAGATATAATAGCACAACCAAAGGATGAAATTTGTTTTTATGAGATATAAATATATGTTTTATGTATATTCCCAAATATTTATAGATATTAAAATAGATCCACAACTTTGAAGAAGGATATTGAAATAAATGTTATACTATTACCATCATTGATGATGATATCAATGATCTTTTCACACCTACTAGAATTATTTTTCTGATACGATAAGAAATACATTAATAATCCACTAGTTTATTATCAATGACCTTAATCGATCTCTATAATTATGTACACTTTAACTCCATGTCCACATATTCTCTTTCCACTAATGTTCTCACATGTAAAACCCTTGTAATATATTATTCCATATATACATTCTAATTACCAATAATTACTATTAAAAATATATTTTATTAGATCATTTATGATTTGTGTTTTTCAACAAATTGTTTTCCAAATTTCAATCCATTGATTACTATGATCATGTTTAAAAAGGGAGGATGTATTTTATTTATGTTCAGTATAATGAAACACCTTGAAAATTATAAATTAATAATGTTTTGTTCAATAGAATATAAGAAATGAAAAAAAAATATAAATATAAAATACATATAATTTTTTTATATTTAATATTTTGAACAAATTCAGTCTATGATATATCACGTGTCACATACAATGTTGATTTATTATGCATTATATGTAACAAAAACTGTCTTCGATATATTTTGTTACATGAAATACTGAGTTTTGAGGAATACTGTTAATATTATTTTAAAAAATTTACCCAAGATGTTAAATTTTTTGTTAGTAAATTTATTAAATAACTATAAAAAATATATGGTTAAATGAATTGGTTACCAATTCATTAGAAAAGAAAATAAAAATTACATTAATATTATGGAAATATTTTCATCAAAAAACTATTCATAGACGCCAATGAAATTTTATCTGAATAAATTAAAATTACAACTATAATTGAATGTTATCAAAAAATATATATTATAAATTCAATAAAATTTTTTCACATTAATAAAATATATTATGAAGGAATAAGTTAATAATAAGTTAAATCATTAGTCATAATAACTACATTATTTCTAATTTTAGTTTTTCCACCTTTTCACGGTCTACATGATTTAAATATTAATTTTTAAAATTTAATAATTTTTATATGAAAAAAATTTGAAATAATAATTTCAAATTTATATTAGGCTGATTTTTTAAAATTTCCAAAGAAGATTCATTTTTGGAGGAATAGTGCAAATACACAATTTTAATTCAAACCATACTTTCCATATAAATAATTAATAATGTTAAATTATAATTTAATTTTTTTTTCGAATATTAATATGATAAATTAAAAATATATTAATCATGTTAATTTATTTTAATAATTTTTATATTGAAATTACACATAAAAAATCTATAATATTTTGAACATATTGACATAAAAACCCCATTTTCATGTCATGTCTGTATGATTAATTTAATTTTACATTCATCCAATTTTGTGATATGAAATTGGAAAATGGATTTCATATGTGGAATAATAATACTTTTTATTTTATAATATTTTCATAATAATGATTTACCAAAATTGTTGAAGATGTAATTTAAAATTAATCATAGAAATTATGGGAAACGAGATTTTACCAAGGGACTAAACATTAATGTTTAGGGAAAGAATAATCCAACAAATTTAAAACAACCTACATATCCATATTTATGCATTCTAAATAATAATATCTATTTTTTTTATCATTTTTGGTTCCAAATTTCATTGATGAAATGTTGGTGTATTTCACTCTTTATAAAATTTACATGTTTTCCTTACCCCATTTATAAATGGGCAGCCCTCTCCCACTCACTTCACACCATTAAAATAAATTGGTTCAAAAAATAATTACCAAAATAAGTCTGAATATTCTTTACCCTAATCTAATAATCCTCATCTTGTTCCTAGATAAAAATTAGTAATGAATCAATGTAATCTTAATGGGTACATGTGAAGAAGAGTTAGTGTTTTTCTAAAAGTGTTTTTATTTTAATACCTTGTCCACCTCCTTAAATAAATTTTAAATAACTATATTATAATAAATAATTATATTAAAATAATTATATGATATTATTTTATGTTAAATACTTTAACTTCACACACTTTCATTAAATGGGTTATAGAATAATTGTTTTTGTGTATGGTGGACTAACAACTCCTGGACCAATGTCGTTCATTTTTCCATTACAAAAGTTCAAGGTTGTGAATAAGGTCTATTTTATTGTTTATATATATACATATTATATAAGATATATATGCTTTATTTGGATTATATAATTAATATATTACACATACCATCATTCTTTCCATTTTTTTGGAATACTATAGCATCAATCACGTGTACGGTAGACTACCACCTCAAAATGTTATATGATTTGTGCATGATTTACATGGAATTTGTTAATAATGATTTTAATATGAATATGCGATATATATTACATAATAATTATACTAGAATGATAATATATATTGTATTTAATTTTCATTCTTTCAATATGGAAGGAAAATGTGTTCAATGGTCATGCGAACGTACGACCTAGAATCTCCCTGAATGGTGTGTTTTTTTTATTATCAAAAAATTATATGGATTACAATAAATAAAAATATATTTAATATATATTATATTTAGACCATGTTTTTTATTCAGGATTTTAAGGAATTATGATCACTTTAAGAGGAACAAAAAAATAATAAGCTAAAACATACTAAAAACTAGGCAATTAACATGGTTCTTTTATAAGTTAATAAAATTCATATATCCATTATAATGGGGGATGAATGGTGTTCAAATAAAAGATTTTAAAAGTTAGGGGATTTCATCTCAATTTATATTCCATTTTGACTTATTTCTTATAATGAACCAATTCAATTATAGAAAATCTGTAGTATGATCCTTGGAATATATTATCACGAATAATTAATTACCATTTTATTTTATGTTTCAATTATAATTATTTATTTTTGGGGGATTTTTATTAAAAGGTAATATTTGTTAAAGAATTGGATTACTCAATTGATTTACATTGGGTTATATTACTTCCTCATTATCTATAATACTATAATATTATGTGTATATTATATTTTTATTGTAATAGGTTTCAGTTAACCTTTTATATATGTATTTAGATCTGAGACACATAATCCATTAATTTACTAATTATCACTTTAATATTATAATATTTTAAGGGTTTATTTCATAGTCCCATAGTAATCGACAATATATATTATTGAATTTATAGTAATGTATATTATATGATCATTTTTTAATAATGACATTAATTTTATTATCATTTTTTAGATTATGATATCCATCATATGATATTAAAATATTTACATTTTTTCATAAAAATAATGAGAAACTATTTTAATAATATTTGAATTTATTTCTATATTCAGTCAAAAACCGCTTTCATACAAAACCAAGTTTTCAAAAAATGATTTCCATATTTTTTTGGTTATTTTTAATTTTTTTTAAAATAAATATTGACCCATTATTACATTTTAAAAAATATATCCCAATGAATACTCTTAACACATTCCAAATGAGGCACTTTTCTATCCTTTTTACAATATAAAATTAATGTAACTTTTTCCTTTTATGGAATTAACACCCGTCATTTCATTGATGCTTCTATTTATATTTACAATGAATTTGTAAAGAAAATTATTTTAAAAGTTATTATCAAACAAAATGATTTTCAAAGTGTTTCTAAAAAATGAAAAGGATATTTCCCTCAAAAATGTTTTTTTGAGATCATTCTATGGTAATTATATCCATCAATTATACAATCATTATTCTTAATATAATGTAAATATGTCATATTGAATCCATACTTATTATTAATATAGTAGTATTATGATATTTGTCTATCAAATATAGTGAGGAAATTCACTTCTTTGAATAATTTATTATTTGATAACTCACCCAAGAGTAATTTTCATTCTAGGGATCATTAGAAATTAAATTTTCCCAAAATATCCACAATATTTATCAATGATATATAATTTCCTAAATCATATACCATTTTTATATATAGTTTTTACATAATTATTTTTTTTATCGACTGAAATATTGAAAAGTTTTTATTATTTACTCAATAAGGATAATTAATAAGGAATAATGTCTGTGAATTAAATCAGATATTTGATATATGAGGAATGTTTTAGACTGGAAGTTATGGGTGAGGACTAGACTCAATGTTACCCCTTGATGCTTCGATGGGTTTCATGAGACAAATTAGTTGGACCCTTTAAATAGGTTTCTACGAATTTTTTAAAATCATCTTCTAGACGGGCTTAACAAAATTGGTTCTCATGTCCCTCAGACATGACATCAAATGTTTAAGCACTTTTTACATTTAGAATTTATATGTTATTATCCATGATATTTTCATAGTGAAGAAATATAAGGATAAATTTCTTTAATATTTTATTGAATAAATGATTTTTTCCAGTTATTTACCTTTCCATATTACTTAAAAAATTCATTCTATTTTTTTTGATTACATAGATACCATTTTCAGTTATTTACCTCGTAATATTTATTATTCTCTTCAATTCACTATTTCATCCACTATAAATCACCCTTAATAAGAATTTGGTCAAAACATTATTTTATTTCATTTTCCCAGGATTCGATGAATATTATAAATACTCAAGTATACAAAACTACATTGATTAATGGTATACGATCTCCTTGTACCTCATGCCAATGTAATGGTATAAGGCACATGATCTGGGTTACTGGGGTATGGGACACCCCATTTATGACATATCTAAATCCACTATAATGTAGGTTATGTCCTGTTCAACCTAAATGAAGTGTGAGGTTAGAGAATTTGTCTCCATTTAATTTTATTGAAGAATATTATTTTTTATTCACCTAATTTACTTTATATAATGTATATTGGCCTGATTTTACTTCTAATATGATGATTCATTAATAATTTATAGTATTTTTAATTTATAATTTATTAATTTGAACCAAGGGGATATGACATAGTAGGTACCAAGTGGAAATGAATATAGTTACTCAATTTATTTATATTAGGTTATGTTATTTCTTCATCATCATTAATATTATAAGATTATATATGAAATTAATTTCTATTATCTAATGTATTATTTCCAATTTTTTATGTATATTTATTTTTGATGCAAATGATCTAATCATTTATTAATCATAACCTCAATGTTAGGAATATTGTAATGGTTTAATTCAGAATATCATTTAAATCAATATTGTTTATTAATGAATTTTATTTGATAAAAATTATTTTAAAAATTACAAATAAAACCATTTAATTTTCTAATACATTGTATTTTAATTATATTTTTAACTAATTGTAAAAATTTTCAGCACACTAGTACTTGAAAATACTGGGAAAATATTTTGAATAAAATCCATATTCATTTTTTTTTTTTGATCTGAAAAAAATTCTTCGGAAAACATGTTTTCAAAATTTGTTTTTAAAAAATCATGTTAAAAATTTTTTATATGATTTATTAAGAAATATTTCATTTATTTACTTTATTACTTTATTAAATGGAATATTAATGTCAAATTTAAAATAATGTCTTTTTGTATTTTATAGAAAATGTGAAAGGAATCTATATTTTCACACACACATTATGTATAAAATTTAATTCCCTCATGAACACTCAATGTTTTATGTCATCATTTATATGATTATATAATATTTTAAAATTAAAAGATGTTTTTATAATTTTATATTCAAAACGTTAATTTCAAATTTAAATGGATATTATCATGAAAAATGTTATTAATGATAATTTTATTGTTTTTTAATCATCAATGAAAATATTAAATTATTCTTACCTCAATGGGTATATGTTGGGTTGGTACTATTCTTATTCTTCTATAGACGTTTTATGATCATTTTTACCATGTCAGGTACTAAAATTCACCTTCTTGATTCATCATTTTAGTAATTAACATTTCAATGAAATATTTACTTACCCATGAACATTGGATATTAAATTTTCCATAAATGTACATATTATTATCCTGGATATGATTGTTACCTAGATTGTATAACAATTAAAAAAACTCTATTCTACATTAAAACATATTTTTTATATAAGAAAATATTGATAATTATTTATTAATTAATCAATAAAGATATTTGATGATAGGGAACATTATTCATAAATTAAATTAATTATTCAATATATGAGTAATTATATGTACACGTAGTGATGGTTGGGGCCAAGAGTTATATATCCCATATATGAATCTATATTCTCATGTGGTGACTTAGTAAGTTGTAATTAAATGGTATTTTACCTATTGTTTTAAGACATCTTGTCAACGGTCTTGATAATAGAGGTAAAATGGTGCCTGAGATTAGGACATCCAATAAAGGAGAATTTCATTCATTGTGAATTTTTTTATTATAGGGGATATTTTTACAATGGTATTTTCTATTCAGGAATTTAATTTATAGTGTATTAATTATATGGAATCTATGTTAATTTATTTAAAATTCCTTATTAATTATTCATTTTCATATTATCCATGAGATTTTTTGTAATTATATTTTTACCTTTCCATAGTAATAATTCCTATATATAATTAATAGTTAAATTATTTAAATGGAATATAAATGTTGTGATTTACCTTTCTTTCTTGATTATGAATATTGATTAATGATATATTATTCTATAGTTCACCCTTATTGAGATTTTTATCTCCCCATTATTTGTTTTACAATTACAAAGGATTCCATGATGTGTACTTTGATTGATTGTAAGGATATGAATGAGGAAATAATTTCATTATAGGCAATAAATTATGATGTACTTTTTAAAAAATAACAAAATACTCAAGTATGAATCTAGATTATAATTACTATTAAACTATTCAGTCTATCAGGAAGTGACTCATTATATCTTATGCTAATGTAATTATGTAAGGCACAACCTCTTAGATACTAGGGTTTGGGTCACTGCCGTTAAAATTCAAAATGATCAAAAATTAATTTTAACATTTTACATTATATTAATTATTATGATTTAAAATATTGGATCAGTTTTATGAGCTTATATTTTTATAAGTTGATGTAATTCATTTTAAAATAATATTGAAAAATTTAAAAAAAAATTATTTATTTAGAAAAATTATTTTGAACATCAAAATTTATTTATACATATTATAGGTAATGTAAAAACTATTATATGAATAATATAAAATTTCATTGAGTATATAATATTTACATTTTATCCAAATCATTAATCAATAGAGATTAATTTAATATACTATGATAAAAGAACCTTCGCATAAAATTTTTTTTATGAAAAGAATACCATTTATCTTAAAATGATTATATTTTCATTTATAAAAAGTTGATAATTAATGAATTAATTTTATAGATATTTATACAATATATTTTTATTATTTTATTTATTTATATTCCTAAACTCCAACCCATCGGCAATGCGATGAATCCCATATAAAGTAATAATATTTTAATAGTATATTGGAGTTTAATTAAACTCAATGTTGTGTGTAAAGAGAGATATCAATGAAATTAAATTTATTTAAATATAAATATATCATAAAATAATAGGTTTTCATATTCTACTTATCCTAATGAATGTTTCCAGAAAAATTCCTTCATTCTAATATAAAAAATGGGGGATACTTCTCTATTATTACATCATTATGTTCCCATGAACCATCCAGTGATTTATTATTTCATTTGAAACCATTGATTATGTGATTTCCTTGGTTGGTATAACATTATCTACATGACCCAAAATCACCACTAATTTTTACTCATAAAAATGATCTTTCCCTACATGCATGACCTCATAGTTCAATACATGTAATGGATCTAGAATGTACTTTTGTTGGAGAGATACATGAAAAAATCCTATTGTTTTGATAGATTTGGTGGAAGTGGAAAATGGAAATCTACCATAATAATACAATTAATAATTTATTGGGGACAGATATATCTAAGGAAAATATTTCCCTTTTCTCTAAATCTGCAAACCTAATTGTAAAGATATATTTATAGGAATACCTGATTATTAAATTTTGTCTCTATATTTCACTAATGATTGTTAGGATAACTTTTTTATCGACTCTATTCTATCATGATGTTCTAAAAAATATCCTAAAACATTACATAAATTTTTTCTTTTATATAATCTCCAAATATTATTATTTCTACATATTTACCATAGTAAGGTTTATTTTTAAACAACTTACCAAAAGAAGATTCATAGTGGGATGTTTGTATTCTCGAGAGAAAGTTAATTTTATATGAAAATTAAGCTAATCGAATGTGACGATTCCAACCCCATATAAAATATATAAATCAAAATATAATATTTTCTTCAAGATTTACAAAATATATTCATATTAAATATCTTACTATGTATAATACATTGTACATAAACTCAACAATGTATCCAGATCCTATTGAATACCTCTCTAAAATTTCATGATTAACCTTATATGTTATGTAGATAAAATGGAATGTGGCACACCATGAAACCAAAAAACCAACTTAGTCTATATCCTTGAATGATGATTAAGAGATAAATCTTCTATGATGGTAATAGAAAGCACTTATTTTTAAAGGGATAAATTAAAATCAAAATAACATAATTCCATTATAATATTTTGGACAGTTCAATGAAAAATAAATTGTATTTTTTCCCATTTACTTTTATGATTGGGATGTTTTTCTAAAATCCCCTTTTAATATTTTATGTTAACCTTAAGTTTTTACATATCATGCACTGAGATACATACTCTGTAATATCTTATTTCATGTTTCCTCAGTAAAAATTTTAGTTTAGATGACTACACATATTCATAAAACTTGGAGGAATATAGTAATATGAACAATGAGAATCATCCAACTTCTCCTTACTCAGACCTAGTATTAAAAGTTTAAAAAACATAGTTCCTAAATATTATCATAAAATCACAACCATTGTTGAGCTTATGTCCATTTATTACAATCTTATTTAACTCCAAATCCCCTTTATACACCTCTTAATCTACACTTGGATAGATGGTAAAACAATTATTTTAGAAGGATTGAATAATTTCCCCTTTCCTAATAATTTCTATATCCATTTTTTTAATATCAAAAGAATTATGATATCATAAAATCCCCATTATGGACACACATTAATCGTCTCTTTGACCGAGATAATCATTCACCTTGTTCACCTTGTTCAAATATTATTTAATAATATTTGATCAAATACCACCATCTCCTGTGAATAATATTTAAATATTTCTATATGAATATATACTTTAGGATTTCTTGTTCAATATGTATCAAATATTGAACCACAATGACAATACCTACATATTTTTCATGAAAACATTGATACCATGAGCTCTAAATCATAATTTGGGTAATTTTTTCATGAATAAGTAGTTTATGTGATGAACAAGATAAAACTACATCATTATAATTAAGTAATAATCATAGTCCCTTATTCAATTTATCATTAAAGATCACAACCCCTTCTCCCAAAATATTAGTGCAATTAGTAGTGTGCTAACTAACAATCTTTTTAGTTCCTTAAAATTTTCCTATCGTTCATCTATCCAAATTAACAAGTCTCTAATCTATGTCAAGTTATTTATTGTAATATATATCCATGATAAATATCTTATAAATAACTCAAATTACCCATCCAAATAAATAATACATTGGATATTGGTTACCATTTTTGGTTTTTGATATTGTTCAATAAAATTTTTATATGATGGATCTACCCATATACCATCACTAGAGATTATATGACACTCGAATGTAATATTTTTATCCAAAATTCATAGTTGGTAAATTTAAATCACAAATTCTCTTTCATTGGGGTCTTCAAAAAAATAATTTAATGTTCTTTATAATGTCCTATGCTCTTTGAATATACAAGAATATCATCTATAATGACTAAAAACATAAATCAATCATATCTATAATGATTTTATTCATTAAATATAAATATAATATAATGAAATTAGTATGTCCAAATGGAATCAGAATAAATTAAAAATACACATACATTTTATGAAATAATTTCTTGGGTATAACAACCTTTTAACCTTAAATTTATTATATATATAAAGAAATTCAATTATGGGAATGTCTCGATCTTCTAATAAATGGTAAAAAAGGATCAATAATCTGTAGATGATATTTATTCTTGATAGTGATATTTTTATTTTTATGATAATGAATGAAAATATATGTGGACTCAACATTCACCTTAATAAAAATAATAGGTTCTCTACATCGAGACGCAAATAGGAATATGAATTCTTTGTGAATATTCTCATGTAGTTTACTCTTTAATTCATATAACTCAATTGAGTCAATTTTATAAGGATTCTTTGAAATAGGAGTAGAACCATGTATGAATTGTATTGAGAACTCAACATCATGATTTCGATGAAGTCTATGAAACTCTTCAAGAAACACTTCATGAACCTCTAATACAATAGGTATGTCATCAATGGTTATTTTTCCTGAATATTCAAACATTGTTAACCTTTATTGTTAGGATTGATGACTAGAAAGATTGAATTAGTTTCCATTGAAACATTAAATTACATTGTTCCTTGATATGTGGTCAAAAGTTCATTCAGACTTTGATATGTGACTTTAACACCATGGAAATTGATATGGGATCTATATAATGAAATATAATCGATTCCTAAAATTACTTCAACTTTATTTAGAGAGAAAATAATAAAAATTTCCAGAATAACATTGCCAAAAAAATTAATCAAAGAGGGATTATAAAATTGTGATTTGATCATTATACCATTTGGAATATACATTTTTAATTAAACATCTATTCATTAAGGAGGTAATTTGATACCATTATAAAATTCCTTAATTATATTAGAGTGGGGTTAGGTAGAATAAAAAAATACATTATCTTCTCTATAGTGGATGATAACTATACCATTCACAATTCCATACTCTTATCCTAGACCAGCAGTCACGATCACATGATATTTCCCTTTTCCTTTGGGAATTATAAGTTGTTTTGCGAATCATAATTATAAAACATTACAATCATAAAATGGTTGTGGAAACATCTATATGTGTTGTATTTTATTTTTTGGTGTGTGGGTGGTGTATTAGCCTATATATTCCATTCCTGGATTGTATCAACTATCCTCATTATTTCCATTCAAAATTCATAGTATTTATAACCACATCTCCCACTATTATATATCCACTCTGTTGAATTCATGAAATTCACTTGATGTTTCTTACCAAAGTTTTTGCATATAGGTGTTTGAAATTTCATTCCACAACGTGATTTATTTGAGCATTCATGAGACGCAATATTTCATTTCAAAAAAAAACATTTGGAATCATGGGAATCTAATATTTCCAATTATACCATGAGATAACATATAGATATTTCTTCACAGCTGCTAAATTCTCTTATATCAAATTCATTTCAGAGACATGGTCTTAATTCACCAAAAAATTGATTAATTTTTTTTCTAGGGATAAAGATTAAACTATAAGAAAACAGTGAAATCCTTGAAAAATTTTCTTCATTGGTTCCAATGGATTCATAGTCCTTCTAATTAATTTTATGGAATTAATTGATTGTTTTATAAAGTATATGAGTTATGTAGAAACTAAAAAATAACATATTAATATTATACAATTTCATTGAGTTCATTTATTCTTATTACATAATAATCTAAATAATATTCTAGTAATTATTTACATCACCTTCCATGTGATAAATGACAAGGATCAATTTTTTTATGTTCCAAGAACTGGAGAATAAAAACTACTTTATCAGTGGTAATGATACATTTATTATAAACTAGTAGATCAAAAGAAACACTAAAAGATATATGTGGTTTACATATGAAATATTTTATGGTATATTATTTATTCTTTTGATTTTCTATAAATATAACATTTATTTAATTCCCAATAAATTTTCAAGATCATAGAAAAGCAGATCAATACTCCATATTTGAAAGAATTTAGTATCTCAGGTGGACAATAATTGTATAGTACACCACATTTCTGGTAATCCGGAATCTTTTAGGTCTAATCCATTATGTAAAACCAAAAAGTATGATTTAATACCAAATGTTATAGTAATCAAGGTGAAAAATTATATATATAGGATAAATAATACAAAGGATATAAAAATAATGACATCTTCATTTAAATCATAAACACCATAGTTTTATCTAATTTAATCATGTTCATCAACAAAATCTATCCTTAATAATTTATTACTATGAGAATTTTAATTATCCAAAGATTATCCCTTAAAATTGTAAAAATTTGTGCACAATATGTGACCATTAATAATTCACCAAAATAATGGTCATGATATACCCCACAAACTATTTTTACAATTAATAATATAAGATGCCTCAATTGGAAAACCACATCCACTTTTACTATGTAGTTATGAATGTATTTCAAAGTAAGCCACATAATCTCTAGTAACCAGAATGTTTTAGGTTTTCCTATGTGTAGACATATCCCCAATGTTTTCACCTTTGTTCAATGATATTATGATTAAAAAACAACTAAACCCTTCTCTGATACCTGCTGAGCTGACCCAATAATTTCATAAAAATATATCATTCTTTTATATTAATATTGAATAAATATAATTACATTACACCCATATAATTATAAATGTTTCAGATTACCCGAAGAATATATAAATAAAAAACTTATATCATGCACGATATGAGAAATCACAAATTAAATCATTCTAAAATTATATCATTCTTTGAAATACCCTACATAAAACCCTTCATTATAACCGAGGTAAAAAAGATTATAAATTGAGGGATTATATTCCCTATAAGAGAACCATTAAATTAACAAATTAACGATCATATGAATGTATAATACAAGACTAATTATATGTGATCATGATCAATTTTGATACCCAATCAATCATATATCTCAAACTCGAGACATGTCATAATATTTTATCATTGAATAAATGAATAATAAGGGTAAAGAATAATCATAGATCCATTATGATACTATGTCCAAATAATAATAATATTAAAATCTTAAATGTGTGTGGAACCATCATACGTATCGAAACTATGTAATATTTTAATGATAAATACCAAGACCATAATATAATAGTAGATTAGGCATCAAAACCAATTGCCCATATCATATGTGATCTAGAATCACCACCTATGTCCCATATAATCGTTGATCATGAATCACCATTAGTTTCCCATTTCATAGTGGATTATAAATTCCTACTTATTTCCCATATTGTGATCATATAATCAACATGTTTCTTTAATTATCAAATAATATATAAAGCATTACCCAATACTTTAGAGGGATATACCTGACCCACTCATCTCATATTAAAAATAATATATATTTTTTATAAAATATCATAAATTATTCATAATTTCCAGATATCATAACCAATTAAAATGAAATAGTTTACAAAAATATTCCTTCTTATCATAATAACATATTCCCTGGAAAAGAAAAAAAATTCATAAATATTTCATCATAACAAAATTAAACCACAGAAAAAGAGCATGTTTCATTGAATTAAACATAAATAATAATCATTATATGACATATAGTGAAATAATTAGAACTATATCATTAGGTAATATACCTATGGGATTATAGAAGAAACTTGTATTATGTTGAAATAAATGAAAAATTACCTTAAAAATCATTTGAATTATATGTAATCATGAGAAAAATTCCTTTTTCATTGATAAAATTTTAATGAAATTTTACAAGAATATTGATATATTTTTCTCCATAAAAATAAAATTAGAAACATATAATGTAATTTTCAGAGAAAATATTCTTAAGGATGGTAGAAAAAAAATCCCATGTAGTATACATGAAAAGAAATCATTATTTTCACTGTTTTAAAAAGTAAAAAATGAATTGTTTTGAAAATCAATAGATTAATTCATTTTTAATATATTGTAAATAAATTCAATATTATTGAAAATTATTTTTTTAGAAAAATATATGTATAATTAGTAACATTAATAAAACAATTTGTATGGTCTTTGACATTTATGGACAATTTTATTGAATAAATATGAAATGAGGTTGAATTTTCATAAAAAATAATAATAAGACAATGATAAGTACCAAAGGGAGAAAATCGTAATAATGTAAAAACTATAGATATAACTGGAGGAGAATAAAATATTTTATTTATATGATAATACAAATTTTATTTTCTTAAATATAATTTTTCATAAAAACACTCAAAAATAAATATGACTGTGACATAAAATCCTTATCTCATGTCTCATATTTATTTTTATATTTTTTATTTAAAGGTAGGGCCAAAGAACCTTAAATAGAAATGATAAACAAGAAAAATGATAAAGGGGATGGGTTTAGATAAAAAATCCATGCCCTCATCAATGAAATCAAACACCATGTTTTTTCTTATTCTTAGATCAAATTTTAATATCGTCTTCACATAATTCATTCCAAAATAAACATCATTGACACACACATCACTGGCCTCTAGAATAACTCTCTTCAATTAGATTTTCCTATTGAAGAAGGATTTCAATATTCATGTATTCATAATTATATTTAATTTATGGTGGATATGCCTCCTTTTGAGTATCCCAATCTACACATCCACATCATTAACCACGATTTTGTGGATGGATACCTCATTTAAATGTTTTTTGTGGCCTTGGACCATCCAATTATTCCTTTCCAATGATTGAAATATATTCTTCAAAGGTAACCTTCTTTTCATGATCCTTGTCCATTAAGGTGACCTGTTCTGCCAATAGAATTTTCCCTTCTTGAATATCCATAATGTAATCAAGGGGGTTGTGTGCACCACAATGATCAGTAAGGACCAAGGTTTCCTGAGGAAATTGTGGTAATTCATCCACAACTATTGGTATAGGAGAAGAATGTGACGGGGATGAATCATTCAAATCATGTTGATTTTCACTCTAGGTTACAGTAGTTAGTAGCTTAGAATCAACTGTTTGGACAATAGACAATGATTGGTGAGGTGTTGTCATTTAAATTTCTTTCTTTAAATGACCATAGGAATAACTTGTTTCTTTACATAGATGATCCATCTCCATTTTATTATATTCACCTGGTAAACCAAAAAAATCACAAAAGCTTTTGGTTTTTTCAAAATAAACATCTAAAATCCATCACTATAAAACACAATGTTATTAACTATAATTTTAACCTTGATAATATATTCATATCTAATTTCAATATCCAATAATTTTTAGGCTTTAGCTTCAAAATTATTATGCTCTTTATCTTCCTCCAATGATATGTTATCCCATAAATCATGATCACAAGTTGAACAACATTTTTCTTTGATCTGTTATGGAACATAATTAAAATAAAGTTTGATGATAGACTCATTCACATGAATAAAATGATAGTCATCACATTGATGACATACAATTGTATGAGTTCCATTGGTATGGGTAGAGATCATATTAGGTAGATTCTCATTCCCAAAAATTTACTTAAAAAATATGCATAGAAGACCCTCCCAACAATCTGTGTAGTAGGAATAGGACCCTCCTTGAACAGGTATATAATTTCATCCTTTAAGGGACCATGCCATCCCAGTTGATTAGTACTAGGTAGGTGATGTCTGTATGATGTAGGTGAGTAACCATATTTCATGTTGTTAGAGCACTATGGGTTCTTATAACAGTTCCCAATGGAGTGTCTTATTCACAGACAATAGGAATAGAAATCCAAAAACCATTCCCAATGAATTTATAGTTTATTTTTTAGAGAACCAGTATTAAAAACCCATTTAAATAAGATACAATGACAAATAAACTTCAACTAGAGCTCTAGAATAGTGTTCATACATATCCCTCTTTGTTTCCTTGTCCAGTTTGATCAGTCGTGCCACTATAGTAGCAACATCATGCAAGAATGAAGGGTTATAGAAGAACCAATTCAGTCCACCTTTTTGAATCCAATAATGGAAATGGTTTTACTAGAAGAAACTAGATCAGAAAGAGGATCCAATTCGTTTAGGGAGAGATAGCGAAGATTCAATAGAATTGGACAGCGACACCAAGAAAGATTTTTTACCTTCGACAGGAAAACTACATGGTGTAGGCCCTTGACGATTAGAATTAGTTTCCATTATAAAAACCCCTAATGATGTTGAATCTGGTTCTTATGGTCTTTAAGCTTCTAAGGTGCACACGTCATCAATGTTCTAATGAGAACAAAGTTTCAACATAACTCAATTAGGTCTTTTAATAATTTAGGGTTGGCTTCCAAAAATGAAATTTTACCATTCTGAGTGATTATTTTATGTGAAGTTCCTAAATCATCTTGTGAATCAGAGAAAAAATTATTTAATGAGGCTTTAGGTTTCAGAGGACTTAGAAGTCTCCCCTTATTCTCGCTCATCGCTTCTGTCTTAGATGTTGATGATCACATTACTGCCTCATTGAGAACCCTTACCACATTATTTGTAGGAGGAATGAAGATATCCTTCGGATTGAAGTAGCATTCTAGATCTGCCATGAGAAGAAGCTCTCCCAAGAATCATCGGGATGACACCGGGCCGTGGTTCCTACCTCCCCCCAAATAGCATGGGCTATAGTTATAATTGTAATATTTATTATACATGATAAAAATTAATGTATAATAATTAAATTAATTAAAAATATTTTATAGAATATTAATTTTTTATATCATAAAATTTATGATTTATTTATTATATCTTTTCACTAGTTTATCCAAAATTAAATTTTAAAATCAATGTTCAAGGTGATAACTACTATGTTGTTCATGCATGTTTTGGTTTAGTGGTCCCTGTATTTGTACATTTATTTTGGTTCATTCATTTATAAAAATGTAAACATGTAATTATTGTCATGTTAAATATTTATATACTAATTTATATCTATTTTCACAATGAAGGGATGAAAAATGTCTTAGATAACTTCATGGAAATTATTGTTTACATGTATATACGAGTGATGTTTCCATTTTTCAAATGATAGATTAAAAGATATTTAAATAAAAAATAACCTTTAAATGCTCACAAAAATTACATTAGAAGAATTTATTTTCATTAAATTGATCATTATAGCCCCCAATTTTATGTTTCCAAGAAAAACTAAACCAATCACATCATGGATGTAGTAGTCCACACGTACATAATGGTGATTGTTTCATTTCAGAGTTGACGGAATGTCAGTAAAAAAGGTATTTTACGTCTTCTTAATAAAAACTATATATAATTAATTTACATAATTTAATAATTTATAGTGGATAAAATATATTCAACAGTGTAAAAATAATAAATAAAATTAAAATTACTTGATAAAGTGTCTTATCTATTCACTGAAAGACCTCTTAGGGCATACAAAATAAGCCTAGAAAGGATGGTATTTTGAAAAGACGATATAATATTTGTCATATATATGGCATATAATACTTTATAAGGGATTATATCATCCACGATATAAGGCTAATTTTTTTGGATATTAATGAAGATGAGGTTCCAATTAATTTCATTGGAAAAGGACATAATTGGAATTTTAAAAACGATTAACATATATATATATATATCATAATATTATATAGTGAACCAAGGATACCCAAAATTAAAATATAATATGTGGTTGTACAAAATTAATCTCAAATAAACACATTTTTAAATGTTTCATAAAATTGAATCCCTCAACTCAAAATTCAACCACTCTTATCCCATTTTAATTATCATAGTGATAACATAAATGTCTACAATGGAAAATTAAATATTGGGTAATAATTAATATAAAACCAAAAATGATATTTGGACATGTTCATGAAACATTTGAAATTGATTTCATCATTTAATATTTCTATTGATTTATAAATTAAATTTAGTAGAATAATATAAAACACATAATTTAATCGTAAAAATCCATAGAAATTTGAAAAACATTGTTGCTTTATAATAGTTTTTGTTTGTTTAAATAATAAAATAATTAATGTTTTTATTATATTTTAGAAATTTAAAAATGAATTCAATCATACAACCATTCCATTTAATGGAACGACCCAAAAAAGATTTCAAATTTGAATAGAATATAACTTACCAAAAAACCCATATTTTCTTCCCAATTTGAATAAAATATTAATACACAATATTTAACTATTTATAATCATATTTTGATTATAACCTATCATCAAATAGTTTAAATGAATGTGTTAGTGATATTTTAATGATTTACCCCATTGTTTTGACCACGTTTTACCTTTTTTACTAGGTGAAAAATTATTACAATGGTTTCAATTCATATAGACTAAAAAATAAGTTGATGTAATTAGATAATATTAGTTATTATGATTCTAAATAAGGGATAATTTTTCTTATCTTTAAATTATATATTTTTTTAGAAATTCATTTTAAAATAAGAATGTAAACATTCAAAAAAATAGTTTTAAAAAAAATTATTTTTAAATATTAAACTTGAATTATTTTAATTAACTAAATAGTAGAAATAAAATAAATGAATATGAAAATATTTTATTTTCAATATAATATTTACATTTAATTAAAATCATTCTTAATTTGCGATTAATTTAAATTATTATGATAAAACCACATTGTGGGTGTTAAAACCATTATTCCCAAAAAAAATCTTTTACCTTGAAATGATTTTATATTAAATTATGAACAATTGATAATCAAAGATTTGATTATATAAAAGTGTAAAAAAATTCATAATTAATTATTCCACTTAAAACCCATCAATAATGTGAAAAGGTTATATGTCCCACATTAAGAAAATTATTAATAGTATATCGTGGTTTTCTTAAATTCTTAGTATTATATAAATAATTCTATCAAAGAAAGTAAATTCATTTAAAGAGAGATATGTAATGTCCCAAACCATACTCTATAAAACGAGATCTATTGACATCTTTAACATATTTCCCTATGTGCCCCTCTTCGTATACCAGAGGTGGAATATTAGCAACAATGGCCTTGGGTGTGTCCTTGGACACATTATAATAGCCAACACATTTCATACATAAATCTTAAATATAAATCGTAGAATATTCACTACATAATATAGAAAAAATATTCTAGAACCATATATGTTTAGTGCCTTTGGAAACTAGGAAATGTAAAAATCAGGTTCATAAAACATCAACATCATCTCCCTCCTGTTCCTCCATAATTAAAACCCCTTTTGACACATGTTAGTTAATAAATTTATTCATTTCCTTCGAAGAGATACATAAAAAGTGTGTGATTATATTATTAGAAATGGTAAACAAGGGAGATATAAATCCTATCATAGTCAAGATGTATAATAACATAAAGATTTTTTTATATTACATCTTTCATATAAATTATCATGGAAACTTATCATGGTATAAATCATAGTAGTTCAAAGAGAACTTATTTCATGAGAAAATAACATAACACATGATATCATGGAATACACATAAGTATTAGAAATAACATCAATACTAATAAAGGGACACTGGAAAGAACATTATGAATGAAAAATTTCCATTACTAAATTGGGTCCTCTATTTTTTTTATCTGTATGTTAGAAAACTAGTATTACTTCCTATTCTAGACATATATTACTAAACCTATATCATTTCCTATTTCATTCCAAACTAATTCATGTGATATAAATATTTACCATATGAATTAGATAAAGATATATATCTTAACCATCACATAATGAAAACCATATATTGGTGTTCCAAAAGCAAATAAATCATTCATAATATTAGAACCCATGAAATAAAATCAGTTTCATAAACATCATTCAGTCATAACATCACCCTAGAAAAGATTTGTGTTACATTGTTATCATTCCACAATAAAAAAAATAATAGGAATAATTAGAATGTAATACTTGAAAATATCATTATTAGAACATATGTTACATTAAATAATATAATCTTAGATCGAAAATAATTTTGAGAGACCATTTGAAAATAATTCGTGAGCAAAATATCCTTTTTGCATTGGAAAATTTTCATTCCATAAATACTATATATTTTTTCATCAAATAATTCTATTTTAAAATAAAATTATATTATATTAAGGAAATATTCATCTCATGAACGCATCATGATACCGTAAAAATTTATTCATTCAGTATAAATTAAAATAATATTTCATTCGTTCTTATGCTGGAAAAGTAACAAAGTACGTATTTGGTAAAATGAAAAAAGGTTCCTTTCAAACCATTAATTAAAAAGTCACAGTAGGGTAAAAATACCATTATATATTATATAATAATAGTAATAATATTTTCCAATGCATTTTTATGAGATATGGACTTGTAAGATAATTATTTCCCAACAAACACTTACCTACAAACATCCTCAAATAATAATGAGATTGTGTAATTAACCCTTACCATTGGTCTAATTTTGTTAAAACATATTTGAATATCATATATATGGAATTAAATAATTTTAGTATCTTATTTTAATAAATATATAAATATTTATGATATCATATATGATCATAATATCACAACCTTTTCAAAAATATATCATTATTACCCTTCTTTTAGGTGTTAACTGATTCATTTTCTAATGCATATTTTGTCATATAAGTCCCAATTATTGTGCATAGTATATAGTTATATAATATAAATAATTATATAAAGGTATTTAATATCATTTTTATTCATTATATATAATTATAAATTCATTATTTAATGTATAATATGGGAAATGAATCGCATCCTATTGCTGAGACGGCAGACCATACGTATGCACGAGTGATAGTATCATTCCTATAAAAGTAAATTTGTATGGAAGTTTATTGTATATATTTTGTATGGAAATAAATATAATGTTATAATTATTAAATATATCTTTTATTTACATCATTATACTCATCCAATTAATGTAGTAGAGAAAAACAGTTACACAATGACATTGAGATAGTGATTTGTACACATGTAGGTGTGGTGGTTTCGTTTTTTATAGGATGGGTAAATATTGGAATATTGTTATTCCACAATAATAATAATATCCAATAATATATTTGATACTGTATTTATTACATAATCATGTAATCAAAAAATAATGAGGAAGTATAATTAGAAACAATCTTGGAAGATTCAGTAAAGGCAATTACCTTTTCCTTGGCAAACTTCCTTTAGATCATCCCATAGGGAAACTAGTGTTAGTATTTTGAGTAGCCAGAACCTATAGATTCAATCCACGTATGTTTAGAATTGATTTTTTAGGGTATAATAATTCTTGAAATTTTAATGAGATGTGTAGAATTTAGGGAGGAGGTTCCCTCTTTTAGTTGAGGTTAGAATCACTTTTCAAATTTCAACAATATTAATTTATAAATAATTATATATAAAACACCTATCTTAAAAACACAATTTATTAAAATAAAATATTAGATATGGTTGTAATATCTTCATAAAATATTTTTTCCTAATTTTTGGTATTTTTATACCTATTAAAAGTAACCAATTTTAATTTTAACTATGCTAATAAATTTTTCATTATTTAATGTTTGCCTTTTTTACTTATGTGAGTTTTAATAAATAATAAGTGAACCATTTATAACATTTTATTAAAGAAAATAATTTCTATGTGTAATTAATTATTTTTTTGTGATTTTTAAATAAATTAAAAATTTATTATTTTGATAAAATGTCATTACTATCAATATTGACACAATTCATTATTTAGACCTTTACAAATATCAAGATACAAAGGTATATATTTTTGAAAATATCTTCTTATATCCCTATGAAGTCGCAGTCGTCTATAAAAATCATTAATCTCATTAATTTTATCAATTTTTATATATTTTAATATCTCTAACAAAAATTATTTTTAATTTTAATTAATAAAATAGTTACTACATCAGTGTTGTGTAATTATTTAATATATATATTTAATTATTAAATATTAAAAATAAAATACCATAATGAAGAAAATATTCTTTTTTCAGAATAGTATTTATTATCTAATATATATTTTGGGTAACCTTAAATTTAAAATGTTTTATTATTTAAAAATGAAATATTGCATTATTAAATTTTAGCTAAGAATGGTTTTTAAATACCACTATATCATTTATAAGACCCAAATACTAAAAAATAAATTAACAACATGAAAATATTTTTATTAAGATAAAAATATTTAGTTATATTCATTAATGAAATAACTTTTTCCCCATGTGGACACATAAGGGATGATAAACACAATGAATGTTACATTTTATGTCTTTCATAGATTTAAATAATATATAAGTCATTTTTATAGAAGAGTTTTCATTATATGAATTAAATTATATCATTAGATATTAAGGATCTATTTTTATTCATAAAATAAAATTTTCTCTTATATTAGGGTTATTTTGTAGTCCTTATAATTTTATTTTTAATATAAATTACTAAATTTACTCATTATCAGGGTAACAAAATTTATCAAGTTTACTATTCATATTGGGAAAAAATTATTTGGTCATATTCAATTAATTTTATCCTTTGGATTAAAAATTTTCCATCTATTTTTCAAAATTCAAATAATATTTATTGTTGAATTTTATTTCAAAAAAAAAACCTACAAAATACCTTGAAAACTCATTCTTTTAAAAAATCCGATCTAAAACCTAAAATAGTTTATGGTCAATTCAAGTATAAAATAAATTTTAATAATAATAATTGGATTATTTGAAATAAAACATAAATAATTTATATTTAAAACTAATCTAAAACATAATTTGACATTGTAAATACATTAAAAGAGAAATACATTTTTCAATAAAAATTTCTATTTTAAATATTCCTCAAATCATTTTAGAAAAATATAAAAAAATAAGGCAATTTTGACATGATCAATCCCAAATGATATTAATTTTATCAAATCCATTTATTATTACTTCTAAAATTAAAATTAATTGAAACACATTTATAAATAAAATGTATTTTTGATTAATAATGTGATTTTACTAAAATTAGAGTGAGCAATTCTATTAAGCAGTTATTATATTCATATTGACTTATTTTTAATTCATACATTAATAATTTATATTTATTTCCATATAATTAATTACTAGGTTTTAAAGATCATTGTATACTAATAACGAGTCATTGTTTTCTTAACTTCACAGTTGAGTGAAAATTCATTTAATGAAGAATTAAAATTATTTAATTTGACATATTTCATAAAAATATATGGCCGTTACATTATACCCCCTTATAATGAATTTTTCCATTTAAATTCATCACTTGGATACAAACACTAGAGGATACCTTTACCTTACTTAATCATTAGTTTCACACATGGTATCCTCAAATTTGTGGTTCCACTATTATATTTTTGTGAAGGGAGTGGAATTATTTTGTTATAATTTATCTCTAAAGACAATAATATCTATAGGTTGTTATTCATAAGAAATATCATTTTATTGTGTTATATCATCTCAATTTATTAAATTGGAATGATTACGTATGTACTTTTTTGGATAGATATAAGAAACACATCATGAACATGAGAGAGATTTGGTGGAACTGCCAACTGATTGACTTCCATCCCAACATGTTGCAAATTTTCAAAAGGAAAAATATTTTAAAGTCTTTTACTTCTATTATTTCCAATATCATCACTATCTTTTGGGGAGATATTCATTGAAATACATTTTCTCCCACATGAAAATCATGGTATTTCAGCAATTTATAGTGTAATTTCTTTAAACTCTGAGATACTCTTATGTTTCTCGGAATAGATATAACAATATCTAACATTTACTCAACTAGATAAGGTCCCAATAGATTTTCCCCCATCTTTATTTTATCATATTGGAGTTCTATACAACATAACATATATTTCATCATCAAAACCCATATGAATACAATATTTAATAATAGTGGGGTAATAAAATTCTACCAAAGGTATCTGTTGAGCCTAACCAATATAGAAATCAATAGAGAAAGATATCAACAAGGATCCTTGAGTTTAAATTTTCCACTTAGACAAAACATCTATTTGAGGATGATAAGAACTATAGAAACGTATCATTATATCTAGATCCTACAAAATAATCCTCCATAATCTTGAGGTTAAACTTAGATTCTGATAAGATATATTAGAATGTGGTACACCATGAAATATCACAACTCCCATTATATATATTTTGGAAATATGATCAAGAGCGAATTATCCTCTGATAGTAATTATGTGTGACGACATGGTAAGGAGATAAACTATTACAAATATATTATTATGGGATTTAGATGTTTTGATATGTATGATGATAAATTCCATGGAGATGTTTTCCAATTTTCATTCTGGTATGCGTAATTGTCATAACATCCCCTTAAAAAACAATCTCTCAACCTTAACATGCTGAAAACCATAGCACCAAGAAACATATTCTGCGACCTCTTTCTTCATTCCATCTCACTAGAAATACCACTTCCTATCTCTATTCATCTTGGTACTTCAAGGATGAATTGAGAATGATGATCAATGAGAGTCTTCACACATCTCCTTAATTAAATCTGTTATGGTGGGGATAGAAACATGGTTCCTAAACTTTATTATTCTATCATATTCAATTTTTAAATCCTGAACATTTCTCTACTTCTTTTCTCTCTCTATATCCCTTCTGCAACTTATTAATCATCACTTGTATTGATGGTTAAACATTTAATTAGGCTGTATAACACTTTTATCCTTATATTATTATTTTTAGATCCATTTGTGGAAAATACATAAATATTTTATATTTTATTATCCCCTTCACAAATAATATTGCATGGTCCTTACGACTCAAAACATCTGTTGACTTGTTTAATTTTCCTGGCGTGGTAATATATTAAGTATTCATAATATTTAATCAATTTAAATGACCCCATTTATTTCATATTCATCTCCTTTTGAGTGTAAATTTATATCAATCTTTTATTATTAGAATATATATATAACAACTATTTCTATAAAATAATTCCACAATATATTTTTTGAAAAAAAAAATATAGTTGTTAACTCCAAATCATTAGATAGGAATTTTTTCTCATGAAATTTCAAATTGCTGAGGCATAAACTATCACCATATCATTTTTCATGAGAAAAAAATCATATACCCTTATTGGATGTTTCACTATATATAAAAACCCTCTCTCTATGACAGTGTAGTCTGAGCATAGTTGCAATGACACACCTTCTTTTCATTTTATTGAAATTATCTTCACATTATTATATCCATAGGATCATAAATATTTTTAAAGTCAACTTGGTGGGTGGATTATAAAATCATCACAAATCATTCAAAAAATATCGACAATAACAAGAAAAACTAGGAAATCATTAGATCCTAGTTACCATTGATGGTATAGGAAAACATTCAAAAAATTATATCTTTTCTAGATCCACTAATGTCCTCTATATTGATATTTTTTGACCTAAAAATGAGACATTCTGAAGACAAAATTTACACTTGGACATTTTTTTCATAATGCTTATCCTTTATCAGAGTCTTTATCACAATCCAAGAGTGATCTTCATGTTCTTCCTTTTTTTGAATATGTGACAATATGATCTATAATGAATAAAAAAATGATCATGAAAGTCTATAATGACTCTATGAATTAAATCTACAAAGATATCAGGGGAACCTGTAAGTCAAAAAAGAAACAATATAAATTCATAGTGCCGATATCTTGTTCAAAAAAGAAAAAAGTTATTGACCATTATCCTAGACCATAAAGTATATCTAGATTGGAGATAAATATTGTAAAAATATTGATCTCCACATTATTTGTCAAACAGTCTTCAATATAGGGGAGATGATATTTTTTCTTGATAGAGATATTGTTTATTTCCAGATAATTATTTTATAGTCTCAATGGACTATATATATTATTAACTGATATAATAAGTGGAACCCATTGTGATTCACGTGGGAGTATGAATCCCTCTTTAATATTCTATTGGAGTTTTTTTATTTCACTCAAATAAATCAATTAGGGCCATTTTATAAGGAGTATTTGAAATACGCAAAACATCAGGTATGATTTCTATTGAAAACTCAAGTACATTATTTGAAGTAAGACCTAGAACTTCTTCTATAATGCTATCAAAAAACACCCATATTGTGGGTTTATCCATAATTGTGACTTTCTCCTCAACAATCTAAGATAGATTATATTATTTATAGGCATTAAACCCTATAAAATGGAAGTAATTTTCAATGGAAGATCATATTCATCCTTTCATTGATATATGATCATATATTAATTTATAATATTAATTATGACATCACTTCCGTGGAAAATGTAATGATATGAATATAGAGAAAGACAATCCATTACAAAAAATCCTTCAAATTTAACTAATGGAAGGATTAGAATATTTCCAGGAATCACTTTCCCATAAACGTCAACAATATAATAATTATAGACCTTTATGAAAACTATTGTTAAATTATATTTTTTTACAAGATAATTAAATATATAGTTCTTAATGAAATACATTGATATCATTAGAAATTACATTAGAAATTGAAAAAGGGTGGATCACGAATCAAATTAAACATTTTCTGCTCTAGAATGGATTCTTATTGTACCTTTGACCAATTAATTTTCATACTCCACGTAGTGAGTATTGATCACATTGGATTTTACTTTTTCATTAGAATTAATAGGTTATTGAGGTTGATCTTCTTCAACAAAAATAGATCTGGGAACTGATTATCCAAGTGACAATTTTCCTTCAACTTCTAACATTGATATATGGGAGGTGAATTTTTAGTATCATTTTCACTATTTTCATCAATAGATATCTTTTACTAATCATAACAGTTATAAATTTCCCAATGAGCATCTTTAACACATAGAAAACATTTACTTTTCCCCTTAATAAAATTTTGACCATGTTTATTTCAATATTTTTCTCATAAAAGAAATATCATTATCTTCTCACAATGGTTTTTGGATTTTACCTTAAATTCATAATTTATCTTCTTATCAAACATATAATATTGATGGGTGAATCTAATCTCCATCACAGACAACATATCACATTTATCGATTTTCTCATAGATACTGAAGTCCCTTATGGATAACTCCCTTTGGATACATGGATTTAGTCAACAGAAGTATCGATCAACCTTACACTTGGGTTTAATGATAATTCTATTAGAATACCTTGGAAGTCATGTAAAATTCTCTTCATAGGTTCCAAATGAATCATCCTCCTTTTTAAAATTCTCAAGGAACATGTTATCCATATTTGTTCAAAGAATTTGAGTAATGTACTAATTGAAAAATATGTTTTAGAATCCATCACATTCAATATAGTCAATTTAATCTAATTTCCTTGTATTATTGATAATATTATACCAATTATCTTCCTTAAAATAAAATTGATTGACTAACAAAATACCTTTCTCATGTTTTGAACATTAGAGAACCAAAGATATCCCTTTATTCATACAAATCCATTGGTCTTCCACTAGTGGATCAGAATAACTACTAAAAAGGGTGGATGTTGTCTCATGAAGGAATCAACATAATGCTTTTTCCTCCTTTTCTAAATTTCATTTCTATCATGATCCATAGAATGAGAATGTTGTGTGATCATAAAAACAATATTCTTATTCTATCTCTGAAAACATATGGTTTCTCAGGAGGACAATCATTACATTTCCCATCACATTTAACATTAAATTCATTCATTCTATTTACAATCATTAACTACAACAAAAAATGATAGTGTGATAAACACTAATAATAATTGGAAAATCACATAATAAACATATAAAATTTTGATTGAAGACACATTACGTTATATCCTAGGTTATTTATAATCATTAATTAAAATCTAGGATTGTGTCAAATAAATAGACAAATCATAAGGGTTATATTAATTTATTTCTTATCCTAGTTTCAAAAGGTTAATTAAAATCTTCTCTAATAACAACTATAACAACCTATACATTTCATAAATATATACTAAATATAAAAGGATGAATATTTATTAGATAACCCAGAAAAAACACTTTAGAACCATATAGGTGTATTTTATTTCTAGATTGAGAAATATAAGAAACTAGTTCCTAAAACATATACATCATCTCTTGCTTATTAATTCGTAATTAGAAACCCTTTTGAAATATCATACCTAATACTGTTCTTTATATCTAGTGAAAAGAAAGATATGAAAGGTGGATCTCAGATTATTTATATGGGTGAACAATGGAGATATCAATCCTATCATAATTATGAGATATAATATAGGAAAAAAACAATTGAAAATTTTACCATACATGTAAAAGATCAAGATATCAAGTCATAATATTAATCATAGCATTTCATAAAGAACATATATCATGAGATTTCAACACATGACATAAAATCATGGGATACACATAAGTGTATAAAATCCATTCAATATTAGTCAGGGCTCACATTAGAGATCATGTTATTGGACATATTCTTTTAGTGAATCATGTTCACTCTCCATTCCAATCCCATGTTATTGAACTGGGCATACATCTCGGTCTAGCCCTGCATTATTAAACCAATTTCATTTTCCATTCCAGTGAAATATATCTCATAAGATATAATTATTTACCTAATTAATTAGAAAGGGATATTGGACCAACCAATCATTAAATGAATATAATATAAATGTGTTCCACAAGAACATAAATAATTCATTATATCAGAACCCATGAAATGAAATGGGGTTTATAAAAATCATTCAATCAAAATGTAACCCATAGAAATGAAATGTGTTTCATATTTATCATTCCTTAATTAACATAATCCAACCTTAGAAAAGATAGGTAAATTATAGATGAATAAACACCAAATTAAAATATATTTTATATAAATGAATGATATCATTGATGGAAAATAATTTAGAGATATCAAATGATAATAATTCTACAGGAAAATATCCTTTCTTATTTGAAAATGTTTTCTTTTCATAAAATTCACGAAACATTTCAAATAAAATATATTCTTTTAATATAAGCTTGTAATATTATAAGGGAAGCTATAGGGTATAAATTATTCTTGAAAGACGAATAATATATTCATTATATATAAGTTTAATAAATATTTGTTTCATACTTTTTCTAGAAATGTCACAATATACCTCTATATAAAAAATGAAGCAAATAGATTCATTTAAAACCATTCAGTAAAATGTAACACATGGATAAAAATGAATTTAAAAATAATAGATGAATAGTAAACCTGTTTTAGAAAATATTTTTTAGAAAATGGACACATACATTAAATATTTCCAGTAGATAGTTACATAGAAACAATTTTGAATAATAACGTGATTATGGAATTAACCATTACCTTTGGTTTGATTTAATGATTATGTATTTGAATATCTTATATAATAGATTAAATAACATTATTAACTTAATATTGATATATATTTAGATTTATGATATCATATATGATCATATTATCACATATTTGTTAATAATATTTCACTATTACTATTCTTTTGAGTGTTAACTGTTTCAACTTCCTATGCTAGTTTTAACGTATAAGTCTGAATTATTATGCATATTATACAGTAAAATTATTTACATAATTATATTAAGGTAATAAATATCATATTTATTCATTATATAAATTTATATAATCATTCTTTAATATTGAATATGTAAAATGAATCAAACCACATTGTGTAGACGATATGAAGTACATACGCATGAGCGATGACATCATTTCCATAATAGTAAAATGTTATAACAGTGGTTGGAATATATTATGATATAGAATAAATGTCATTTTATAATTATATATATATATACATATGTATCATTTAAATTATTACACCCACCCATGTAAAGTAGTTATGAAAATCATATTACACTAGAGCATGGAGACTGGACATAATAAGTATGCACGTGGGGTTCTTTTGATTTCCCTAGGATACAAAGAATTTGGATTATGGTTATTATATAATCATAATAGGATTCAAAAAATATTTGAAACTATATTAATTATGTTATAATCGAAACAACACATGAAGATATGTAGATGAATAAATAATCTTGGATGTGTCGGGAAAGATGATTACCTCTTCCTTGACGAACACCCTGTTGATATTCCCTTAGGGATAATAGAGATAGTATTTGTGAAAGAAAAGAACTTCTAGAATGTAGAAAAGGAATTTTATAAGTGAAGTTGGTGGTGGTATGGTCGATATTGATGTCTCAATGGGATGTGAATAAGTAAGGGAGGAGGTTCCCTTTTGTAATTGAGGCGAGGGGAACTTTTGAAATTTCAAAAAAATAACAAATCTAAAAAAAATACCTCTAAAAGGCCATCAATGAAAATATAATATTACATAAGGCTTTAAGAACAACAAACAACATCTTTTATATAGGTTTTAGTATTATTTCAAACATTATCATTTTCATTAACCCTTATATAACCGATTTTAATCTTAATTAAGTAAAAAAAATTTAATATTAAATGGTTGTAATTTTTACTTAAATAATGTAAAATAAAGAATAAATGAAAATTCTATAATATTTTTCACAATATAATTTTTATGTTATTAAATATGGATTTATTATTTTAAAATAATTTAATTATATGATATTTTGATTAAATGTCATTAGTGACAATTCTGATAGTACTCAACATTTAGGCTTTTACAAATATCAACAAAACAATTTAAATTAAAATAATAGTTTATTATATCCTTTAGATGTAATAGTCATTTAGAAGATTAATATTTTTGACAATATATATTTGATATTTTAAATAATAAAATAATTTCAACATTAGCATTATATATTTATTTAATATTCTAATTTATTTATTAAAAAATATAAAGTAAATTATCAGGATGAATATAAATATTTAATATTTCTTAGGAATATTCATAGTAGATTTATTTTATCATTATATAAATTTTTTTATATTTTATGAAACATGAATGTCACATAATTAAAATTTTATTAAAAGGGATTTTATAAATACTATAATCTCATGTATGTGACACAAAAAGTCCAAAATAAATTAATTATACGAAAATATATTTATTAAGTTAAAAATATACATTTATATTCGATCATAAAATATCTTTCTGACCATATTGATAGATATGGGTTTTTAAAGACAACGAAAGTGACATTTTGTGTCATTATTTGATTTAAATATTATATAAGTAATTTTCATGGACATGTGTCCATTAAACAAATTAATTAAGATCATTATTTGTTTGGGGTCTAATTTTATTAATCCAATAAAATTTTTGGCATGTTTCAGTGTCATTTTATAGTCATTATAATTTTATGTCTAACCAAAATTACTAAATTTACCATTACCGTGGTAAAAAAATTTAATAAGGATAATACTAAAAACTGGATAAAAATAAAGTGAAACACAACAATAAATATGGATCATAGGAATATAAATTTGTAATCTACTTTTCAATACTCTAAAAAATAAAATTTTAAAAATAAATTTAAAATAAAAACAGTAAAACACAATGATAAACAATGTTTAAAAAAATTCCATTTTTAAAAGTAAAATGTTTATTTAATAAATAGATTTCTAAAATCCAATTAAAAACTTAATTGAATTAATTTAAATATAAAGGACCTAATTAATATTTTAAACTGACCCAAAACATAATTTTACAATTTAAATAATGAAATTGGAAAATACAGTTTTCAATAAAAATCAGTATTTTAAATATTCCTTTAATATTTTCACAAAATTATAAAAAATAATTTTAAGATAATTTTAATATACAGAATTAAAAAAAGAAATTAATTTTCTTAAATTCATTTTATATAAATTTTAAAAATAAAATGAATATAGATTCATTTTTATGTAGAACGTATTTTATATGAATAATGTGATTTTTCTAAAAAACTGTGTTATCAGTTTTTAAAGAACATAATATATTCATATTTAGAAAAACTTCTTTCATAATTTAGTTATTCATATTTATTCCATCCAAATTAATGGCTTGTTTATAATGGTTTTTATAGACTAATAATATATAATTGTTTTTTAAGCTCGCTATTGCGTGAAAAGAAATATATTGAAGAATTAAAATTATTAAAATGTAAATATTTCATAAAAATATCTTGGTGTTTTGTAGAATATTTCTCACACACATACCTAGTAATTTTCATTGGTATTTATTTTTTTAATATTTTATTTTTTTAAATTCTTATTTTAATAAATTAAATTCAAAAATAGTAAATATAAATTTAAAATTAAATGATTTAATAATAATAATGATATTATTATGATGAAGTTTTTTTATTTGTGTATATACTAATTTATTAGGATGATTATTATTAATTTTTTATTAGGGGTTTGATTAAACACAAAAACGGGGTATCCCCATCCTCCTCCCTCACCCCACCTACGCAATGCTCCCCGTCTCCCCCTTCTTGGTTCCACTCAGGTGACCCCCATTGGTTGAGGTTCGTCCTACAGCCATTGCCCCAACTCTTATACAGACCCTCTCATCCTCTAGTGGATCTCCCACATGAAAAACCCCTGGTGGATGATCCCCTCCATCACGTGATGATTTCCGAGATCTTCATCAATGCATCCTCCCCCCTTCCGTTGATCCTCCTTTCCCTACAATTTCATTTGGTTTTCTGCTCCACTTTCCCAGGTATGTTCTATTATTTCCCCTCTTTAGTTTTTTCTATGATTTTCTCTCATTAAATTTCCCTTATTCCCTTGGCTGAACCCTAGATTACGAGTTAACTAAATTTTGGTTCATTCAACCATTTTTAGGGATCAATCTTGAGTGCTTGTTGTGTGACTGAATTTTGGCACTAAATCCAATATTTTTTCTTCTCTCAAGGTATGAGGTTCCATGCCCGACCATTTTTAGAGGATTTGATTAGTTTTTTTGTATAATGTTTACATTTTCTATAGTTTTATTGTGTGATCCAAAATATGTTTTTGAAATGTATTGGCATTCATGAATGATGAAATTAAATTTTATAAGGAAAATGGATATGCATTTTATATGTGTCTTGTTGTGTAAATTAGTGTAGATGATTAATAAATTGTTTAAGGAGTGAAAAATGTGTACAATTTTTCTTGATGTGAGAGTTTAATTAATGTTGGTTTTCTAAAAGAAGATAAATAATTTTGTCATGTTTGTTTTTTAATGAGAACCACAAATTATAACTTAGGGGTGTGTAAATTATGCAATCATGTTTTAAATGGAGAACCTAGTTTATTTGTGGGATAATAATAGGGATAGGCTATATCATTAGTTGGTTTTAATTGTGCATTTTTCATGTTCTTGTTAATGGAGAATTTATAAATTAAATAAGTGATAATAAAAGAATTTGAAATGGATTTTTTAATGTGAGTAAAATGGAAAGTGGATTAGTATTATCCTTTAGGCCTTTTTGGTGATCTTTTGAGAATACGATGAGAATTTTTTAAATAATGGGAAACTTTTTTTGTAAATGAACATTTTTTATGTGTGGATTCAAACATGTCGTCTAGGATATGGTTTTGAGTGAGAAATTGTGTACCATTCATGTTTATTGATAAATAGAGTTTTATGAGTAGAAAATGTACTTGAAAAAGGGTTTTGTCTTGTGTAAAATGAAAAGTGGGTTGTTCATGAATATGGGGATTTGTGTGGTATTCTTGTCATTGATTTTTGGGAGTGGTGATATGTGTGACATGTGAACATTAACGTGAAGCATCTATAATACTAGGTATCTAGGTGGTATTCCTATTTCAACTATGCTAGATGATATAGGGGTGGTTCATCTCGATTTATTCTACCATGACTAACACTTACCACACAAACTAAATATTATGATTGTTGGTGGCCACTAGAATATTAGATGTTTCACCTATCTAATGTCGTGTGCCTATGATATCTCTAGGTCATGGTTTCTAATCCCTATTTCACCGAGTTATGAGGTTTTAGTATTCCACTCGAGCTATAATAACCAGAGGATATTTACCCATGGTTCTCTACAATATATGATATGGTTCCATCAGTTATCCTAAAGATAAACTCCTGTTTGCATGCATGCCTATAATTTTTTATAATTTCCTTTTTTCTAAGAATTTTATTGTGAAATGGATTTCCATAAAAGGGTTCCCTTTGAAATTTATGCCTTATAAATGATCTTCCTAAAAATGTTTAAAAAGAATTCACTTAAATGAGCTTGTTAGACTGTCTCATAAAAGTTTTATCATGGATTCTTTTTATCCAGGTGGAATCCTACAGGTCATATTCTGACACCCTACATCCACCCATTAGTGTATGTAGACATTAGTCTACATTTTTTCTATGTAAAGGAATGATGTTGGGTTTTGGTGGTTAGGGTCTCTAGTGGACTACATTATAGACCATGGTGTTGGTGGGTGGATGAAGTTAATCCTATTGTCTCATGGTAGTTTGGGATGGAGTGAGTCCCCTCTTTGATGTATTACTTTTTTGGAGTTTTATTCCTAGTTTTAAATTTTAAATCGATAAATTGGTTATACACACTTTGGTTGTTCATTTTTAGTTTTGTTTTTTTCTTCTTTGCTGTTTATCATTATAGATTTTGTTAAATCATTCACATTTTGAATTATTGATACATGAGAACGTTTTTCAACCTGTGGGGATCAATAACATTCTTGAGCCTTGCTATATACTGGGTCATGTTCCAGTTTAAATGAATACCATGCTTGGTTTGTGAAAAAAATTTCATTATAGGAGGTTGTGCGATTCTGGGTCTTGTTTCATGGAGAAGAGTCTGGGAAGACTTGAGATAAGATTATGAGGACATGAAATATTGGTTATGATTAGGGTTTTTATCCAAAACACCTCGTTATGGGACTCAAGTCTTAAGGGGATGTGAGGTTTAATCTGAGTTCTTTGGCCATTGTGGTGGCTTGTTGTTTTGAAAATAAAATGGGAGTTGGGTGAATGGTATCTGTGATCTCATATGGCCTAGAATGAAAAGTGGATTCAGATAATTTATCCTAAAACACTCCTCGTGATGGTGGTGTGACTGGAATATGGCCACTAAACATATGTTCGAGTCACCCATCTACAATAGTTTCCACTTGAATCATCTGATGCCTCTTTTAGTTTTGAAAATTTATTTTTGAAAAGCGCTTATATTGAAATAATGAAAACATGATTTTAAAATAAAATTATTTTGGTTTGGGTAGGTGGTAAAATAATTTTCAGAATTAACAAAAAATTTGTTTTGGAAATATTATCTTTTGTAAAATGATTTCAAGTAAATGGGATGAGTTTATTGAGGGTGTATTTTAATAAATAATGTTTGTGGTTTATCAAGAGTTGGTTTCATGGGAAATGGAAAATTGTTTTGAGAAGAGAATATTTTTAACATGGTTTTGAGTTAATAGGGGTGAGTTTATTAAAATTTTATTTTCATATTCAAAACTTTTGGTTTGGTGAAATTAATTGTTTATCATAGATCATGTTATAGTAGGTTTTCAAAATATGTTTTAAAAGTGAATTACTAAACTATTTAAAATTAATTTGGATGAGAAAATTGGTATTTGAATAATATTTTGAATGGAATGAATGGTTTTGAAATTTAAGTGGGACTTTTATAAATAGAATTATATTTTGTAAGTAGCAAGATTTTGGAATGTTTTATGATTTTTTGAAACCTGTTTTATAGGAGATTAGATTATTTTTTATTAAAATGGTTAATAATGAGATGATTATTGTAACTAAATTAGAAGTGTTTTGATATGAGGGATATTTCATGGAATTGTTGTTTAATGATTGAAAATTGGTTTATTTTAATTTTTAGTTCCTTTTTGTGAAAGTTATATAAAATTATAATCAATTTTTATTTTTTATAGCATGTCATTTCCATTGGGTTATTTTTTAGACCATATCTTTTTTCTGTTGGATAGTGTACACCCCCATAAAAAAGAAATTCATGTTTGATGTGCGGCCACATGTGATTCAATATTTATAGACCCTCCATTTGGTAATTTTATGGACTCTCTCCTTGAATTTTAGAAGAGAACACTACTTCACATATTTTTTAGTTTAGTGAGTCCTCACACAGTGGGATAGTAGATGCGAGAGGAGATGAATGAATCTTTAATCTATTTTTTGTATGTGTTGTTGGGTATGAAGTCTGAAACCATTATTTTTGAACATCCATTTGAGAAATGAAAAAGGTAATTCTAATGAGGAATGGTACGGGTAGTCTATATTTATTAGTGTTGATCATTATCTTGAAGGGCCTTTGGGAATTTCATCATGTTCTTCTAAGAGTGGGATCATGCTAGGACCACAATGTGGAAAATTAGTTCGTAAGATGATATTATGGTCATTTTTTGAAATTGTGTGTCGTTTAGGACTTAGTTTATACTCTTTTTCCCTTATAAGGCCTCTTTGGATGCAATGGACATATTAAGAGATGTTTTGAAGTGGCATGTTATCATTCAACTATAAGGGTGGATCTTGTGAAATATTCCAAAATATTATGTTTTATCATAAGAATGATTTCTTTTTTAAATTCTTATTTTTCCCCATTTGAATGGAATAATGTTCCATGTGTTTATATTTCATTTTATCTTTGCTCAATGTGAATAGAATGATAGATGGAAATATTATAATATCTTCTCACGTTGTTGTTCTATATTGGGGAAAAGTTGGTTATTGGATGTTTTTGTCTAATTTTGATGTTTGGATCATGGGGTGGTTGCTTGTGGTATCAGAAATAGAAGTTCAATTTAAGTGTTTTCAAGGATAGACAATGAGGTAAGAGATGCTTTCATCATCAGAGCTATAGCCATAGGTCCCTAAGTGAAGAAGGCATGTTGTTAGGAACCCCTAGGGGTGTATGGAGATATTGATATAATTTAAGTCCTCAGTGTTGTTAATAGATAAAATTTAAGTATTATATGTCTATTTTTATTTTTTGTTTTCCTATTTAGTGGAAAGAAGAGTGAGGCATCATTTCCACGTTGTGACCCATGTGGGTGGAAGAGTTCTTTCGTGGTAGTAAAGAGGCATGTCTGTCTCATTCTCTGAAACCACATTGTTAGTAACCTTTTGGATGCAAACCCCGATGATAATTTCTGTGTATGGTATACCAAATAATTCTATTTAGGTCATGGTTGTGCTAGTTGAAATTAGTTTAATCTCATGGAGGTGGTGAAGTTATTATGAGTTTCCATTTGGTTTGAAATTTATATTTTGGTGACCCTTGTGTTGGTGGATTTGTTTTCGATGGGAATTTATCATGTTGGCCCATTTTAGGCTCCCTTTTTTCATATTCATGGTAGGTGGGTAGGTGGTTTCTAATGGTGGTAAATTCCACCATGGGTCTCTTTTTTGTTCCTCTAGAGTGAATAGGTGTTAGCCTATCTCGTATTGTGGGGAGTGAGTTCAGGCTTCCTGTTTTGGTAAACTGGTTTTTTCGTGATTTTGAATTGGAAATGAGTTATTTTTTTTATTGTTTCTATCTAGTGGTGAGGGTTTTGTAGATAATTTCTAAGTTGTTTTGTTTTAAAGCTATATATTATGTGATTTGAGAAATCATTATCGTTGATCAGTTTACTGGAGGGCTTCAAACTTAATGGGGCGGGTGGCACAAACGGGGAGTCAATTTTCATCTCCTAATTTTGATATATAAGTCTCTTTTTTATGTGGGTAGTTTTGTAATCTTTTCCCATTTTACATTCATTGGGAATTCCCTTATGATATGAAGGAATGTATGTTCTTTATTTTGTGTTAAACCATGGAATGGATTTCGGGGGGGGGGGAGAATTTAGGTTATGAGAATTATCACGCCCCGACCAGGAACCTTGTAGCTTCTGTTATTCTTTTTATATTTGAATATTTTTTAAAGAAAATTAAAAATTATTAAAATATAATAAAAAATAATAAAAATTAAATAAAATTAAAATGATATAATAATAATTATAACGATATTATTATTATTATTATGAACACTATTATAAATATTTTTATGTTTAATATTATTTTTATAATTATAATTATTAATACTAACTTATTATTATTATTATTATTATTATTATTATTTTATTCATTTTTTATTATTCAGTTTTTTATTCAACTCTAAAAGGGGTCTCCCCTTCCTCCTCCCTCACCCCCTTTGTGAAAAAACCCTTCTCCCCCATTCCTATTCTGCTAATGTGACCCACTGTCAGCCGAGGGCCCTTTAGTGGCCACTGCCCCTCTTTAGGTACACAACATCCCCTCTTATGGCGTCCCTCCCTCATGCCACACCCCCGACTAAAGAACCAATCCCTCACGCGATGCATTCCAAGACCTCTGGACACTCACAATACCCCTTCCTGTGAGCCTCCCTTATCCATTGATTTAAATATGTTTTCAGATAATATCACCTAGGTATGTGCTCTGAATTCCCTCCATGCATTGTTTTCTATAATTTTTCTTCATTTTGTCACAGATCTTTCCTTGGAAGAACCCTATATTTTGGTTAAAACCAATTATGGATCATTCTTCAAATTTTGGTGTTAATCATGCACGTTTGTGGTGCAGTTGAAGTGATATTGAGTATTCACACTATATTATATCATTTTCTTCACCAAAGGTAGGAGGCTCTATGCCTTATCATTTTTTCCTGATTTTATTTGATTGTATAATTAATTTTTACATGCTCTATAGTCAGATTTTGTGATGCCAAAAATATTTTGTAAATGCTTTAACGTGCATGTATTATGAAATAAGATATTATAAAGTAAATTCCCATGCCTTTTATAAGTTTATTTATATATAAATATGTGGAATTGTTCCATCAATTTTTTAATGTGTGTGAAATGTGATTTCAAAAGTGCTTGAGGTTCATGTGTAATTAAAGTGGGTTTTAAAAAGAATAAAAAGTCATTTTTCATGCTGATTTTTTATTAAGAATCTTGAAATATAATTTAGGTGTATGTAAATTATGTAATAATTTTCTAATTAGAGAATATTATCTATGTATTGGTTTATAAAGGGACATAAATATAACATTGGTTGGTTTTAATTGTGTGGTTTTCTTGTGTTTGTTAAAGGGGAATTTAGGAGTTGTGTAGGTGATGCTAAAATAATTAGAAATGGGGTTTTCTGTGTTTGTAAAATGGAATATTTATTTTTATTGGCATGTAGGACTTTTTTTAAATTTTTAGTACTAGTTATAAATTTCTAAATAATGAGAATCTTTTTTTGGAAATTAACATGTTTTTTTGTGTGGGTACAATCATTACATCTTATCCCATAATTTTATGTGAGAAATTTTTGGACATTATAGTTTCATTTTAAATAGAGTTTTTTGAATTGAAAATGTATTTGAATTATTTTTTGTATTGTGTAAAATTAAAATTACTTTGTTCATGAAATTGGAGATTTCGTTGGTAAGCTGGAAATTGAGTTTTGGGACTGGTGATATGTGCGACTTGTGAAAAATAATTGGAACCCACAAGAATCCCATGTATATAGGTGGGCTAGAAAGTTATAGTATGATAAATGATTTTGAATTGGTTCATCCCATGATTTTCTAGTAGTATTAATTCATACAACACTAACTAAACATTGTGAATACTGGAGACCACAAGAATTTTGGATGTTTCCCCTCTCTAGTGGATCGTGCATGAGAGCGTTGTCAGTAGTGGTTTCTAAGCCACGTTTCACTAAGGTAAATGGTAGTAGTGTCCTATTCATGCTAGATCAACCCTAGAGGTTTTACCCATGGGGATATAATATATATAATGTGGTTTCATCCATTGGAAAATGGGGAACCTCTTGTGTGTATGTGGGTGAGTGTTTTTTATGAATCATCTTTTTATTTTAAAAAAGTTATTGTGAAATATCTTTTTTTAGAAGGGTCCCTTCGGAAATGTTTACCATATAAATGTTCTTACTAAACAAGTTTTAAATGAATTTAATTAAATGATATTGTTTGATTACTGCATAAATGTTTTGGCAATGAATCTTTTTATCTAGGTGGAATTGTACTAAGAATTTGATCACACCATACATACAACATTGGGTATATGTAGACTATATTCTATTTTTTCTCCAGGTAAAGGAAAAATATGTGGTTTTGGGATGGAGTGAGTCACCTCTTTGATGCAGTCTTTTTTTGGAGTTTTCTTACTAGTTGTAAAATTTGAATCAAAATATTGGTCGATCCCTATTAGGTTGTGCGTGTTCACTTTTGGTTTTTTTGTCTTCTTGGTTTCTTCTCATTATAGCATCTGGTAAATAATTCTAATGTTCTATTATTGATACCAGGGAAGTTGTGCCTAACTGTGGGGACCAGAAAAACCCTTCAGAACAAGCCATGGACTCAGTCGAGTGCCGGATCAGATGATTTCCCATTAGGGATTGTGACATTATTTACTCATTTCAGAGTAAAAAAATTAAAAATAACATGATAATGAACTATTAGTAATAAACATATTATAGAGACAATAAATATCTGAAATAGTACATGTTGTAATAATAAATGAAACTCTATAAAATCATAAAAAACAATGCCATACATAAAAAATTGACCACCAACTAAGACAAGAAATATACATGAGTACATAAATAGACAGAAATAAAATTATAAATATCTATAAATAACCCCAAGATGGACCACATTGAATGTCCCCGAGACACCATTGATCTACTTTATCTAGATCAAAACAATCTAGATAAGAGACTCCACTCAATCATGGAAATTTGGTCCTGAGTCCTATCCATCTTCAATTTTATCTTCAACCTAAAAACCATTAATACGATCTTAATTCACTCTGATATCCATATAATGGAGGGAAAAATAATTTTATTAGGCCACCCAAATGAAGAACCTATAAATTTCCTATCATATGTTCTTGATTATGAAATAAGCCCATCCTAGCTGAGAGACAAAGAAAATGAGAAAAAAAATAACTCAAGTGAATCCAATGTCAATCCTTGGGTCCATGATTGTGGTTGACAAGAACATGTGACATAATGAAAATATATTTTTATATGTCTAAATATATATTCCCATATATATATATAAATATTATTATATATGAGAACAGTTTAATAAATAATATATACAATAGTAATGATAATTTCATTGGTAATCCTAATCATCTAAATATCCTATTAAAATGGTATTGATTTGGATGTTATACCACTCAATATGTGTATAGTTTTTTAGATATTTTATACCAAAATTGAAATAAAAAATACCTACATTATATAGAGTCAAAAATATTGTGGAGATAGCTACATCACCATTGTGGGATACATGAAATAGCCATGGGATCACTCGTAATAACCACTAATCACTTTTATGAATGATGTCATATTCCAATGGAAAATCCTATAAACACTCACTAAGATATATTTCATTCCACTAATGATATTTAAATCTAGTCTGATGTTTGAGACCTATGTAATAGTCTATAAGCTTTCAATAATTTAAAAATTAGGTTATCTGTGACGGTCGGACCCTTATGTGATGTATAAGGACCGATGACTAGTGAGAGTCCATTCCCACCCCTTGTGATTTCTGATCACTGAGAGTGATTTCATCCTCATAACATGGGTGAGATTAACCATCTATGATTATAGGTCATATCAACGATGATAAACTCCAGGTCCCCAAACATTATCTAGTAATCGATGTTGGAGAGTGTAATCATCCCAATCACATGGGAGACAATAATCATCCATGACTATATACCATATAAAAATGAGGATATCTATTTTCAATTATCATAATTTAGGGATGTCATGCTAAATATCACAAACAATGGACACTATGCCACAATATCCTATATAATAAGAACAAATCCGGATCCTAGGAAGCAGCACTGAACATCCCAGTGATTATAAAAATAAAAACATTGCTTAATATATGGATCCCATGAAATAAATATATTCATCCAAATAAATGAATAAGATAGATCCTTGAAAAAACATGAAGGAATCCTAATAAACTAAAACAAAAATAAAAAGGCTCATCACCCACATTCAAGGAAGAAGCCATCATAATCAACACCACATCCACAGTAAATAGGAGAACGCATGAATAAAAGAGAGATGGTAAAAATAAATAAATAAAATACAACAATCATTGACCCACATGATTACATGTTCGGAATGGGCTCTAATCTCATACACATTATCATATCTACTGAATCCTAGAGTACTAGGTCATGGTTGGTCAATAATCCGAGAATTATTTGGATTTTACATTTCATAAAACAAGAGATGAATCCCGACTAGGATATATAGTAGTGAAGGTAAAAGGATGAATTGTATTTGGGAATCTTGATGATATGTAAATAAATGAGTCGAACATGTTTTCATTGAAGCCGTACATAGGAATATGTTTCATTGTTGGGACACCCAATAATAATTTATGTTGTCAAAGGCATCTTATACGATATCCTATAAATAGTAAATAGGTGAATAAAATCCTACCAGGGATTCGAAGGAAAATTCATCACACATGGGACACATAGTAATAGTATAAAGATAAAATAATTCTACATGAGATCCTCCATGTCAGAAAAGTATAAAGAGAATCTAATAGGGTATCCTCAGAAAGCACTAAACTCATAACCTCCTCGGACTATTGTATACATATCGAAATGCTTAATGGGAATGGTAAAAAATCATTAGTTGTTTTATATGTCTTGTGGACAATATCAAATGATGGTCTCACTCTAAATAGATAAGTGGATTTTTTTACTAGTGGAAGAATCTATCCATTTATAAAAAGTGTCCAAAACACCTCATAAGAGACCCCAAATCACCCATAGGGTTTTACCGTCATAATCTAGGTGGGAATATACTAAAAATAGGATAATCATGTATCTAATTATGATTTGATGGTATAATGATATGAAAATACCTCAATATGGTGTAAGGGGGAAGTAAATGACATGGATACCCTAGTATATAACGTATACTCCCAAATTACAACTCGAGCATGTTATCCATCCAAACATGGCTTGTGAGAACCCATTTATCTTGTGTGTTGAAATTTTACATGGAAAGTACCCAACATGGGGTACATTCTTGGGTACATGACAAGGTATGGACATGTGATTTTCTTTTCCATGTAGTTCAATAAGGAATGAAAATCACATAGGGTTTTTCTGAAAACTATAGAAATCCATGTCCCCGTACATGGGCTATGAAGGTGGGACCTTAGCTACACAACTTAGTACCATTACATTTTGTGTATACCCCATATACATTTTTTAATCGTAACAGACTATGTTTCTAAAAAAATCAGACGACATAAATTTTTTTCCGAATACTACACATTGTGTGATCATGATTTATGAATTGGAAATACCTCAAATTAGAATGAATCACCATTTTTCTCCAAAAAAACTATAGATCAACCCTTAATGGGTCCTAATAAGTAATTATAGTAATTTAAAAAATAAAAATTTAAAAACATTGTGGATTTACATAAAAACATATAAATCGGCCCTCGGTGGGGTGAAATTCATCAATGCTTCTCCCATTTTCTTGATCCACAGATACCAATCGATGATCTGGATCCTCCTAAGATTCATTTCAGTACCACTCTTCCCCTACCACTCGTCAACCCTATTCCTCTCCCTCTAATATTTTATTCATAGTAAAGAAAATATGGGTGTGCATATTAAGCCATGTGATAAATAAGAAAATAAATGTGATAAAGAAATGAAAAAGGAAAAGGGACATGGGCCCAATCATGAGGCCCGAACTGAGTCTAATCTTGATCTTGGACAAAATGCACATTCCAAAATCAATATAGGATAATAAATATAAATATGATTCCCCATTAAAAATATATTTATGAATAAACCTATAGGAATAAATTAATGTTTAACTCATTAATTAATAAATATTAATAATTCCACTAAAATATGAATGGTTTATAATTCCACCAAATTCATAATATATGGTTATCTCCCTATTCTGGTATTGAAGAAGTTTTCCTAAAAATATTATGAGATCATCATTTTTCGGAAACAACCATATTCCCTTAGAATTTAAATTAAAAAAAATCAAATATATCTTCCAAATTGTACTATTAAAAAACTGGGGTCCTTATAACCTCCCCACCATAAAATTGTCATCCATGAGAATCCTAGTTGGTAATATAGAAGACATGCTATCATCCAAAGAATATGTGAAACTGTGATATCTTGACTTTTAAATGACTAGTCTGACAGTGTTAACAAATCTACTACATTGGTGACACTTAACTGAGACATATCTAGTAATCCCCACCATGAGTGTATCATTATCATCACCACATAAGATCACTCATTCTAACATCTAGAGAATAATGTCCTTCAAAATGATTGATTTCAAACCAAAATGAGTGTCACACCCTTTTATGGATAGTGATGAAATAACCACTATATTTATTAGTTTATACATCTCCTCGAGAACAACCTCAAAAGGTTCCTTCAACAAAATATGTAATCTATTTAAAGTAAATATAATATTTACAAAGAGCTATTTCTCCACCAGTGTACTGAAGTTGAGGTCTTAATTGAGAATAATCATCTCTATTATGACATACACTTCAATTCATTAAATATATGTGTTTTTCTATCTAAAATTATTTCCCATATCAAAATTGGATATAATTTCTATTAACCAACCCTCACACTAAGTCTCTCAATGATGCATGTATAGGTCCATTCATGAGTCATCTTTCTCATAGAACATGGTCTATTTCATATGTATCCTCTACCATAGAGGAACATTATTCATTTAACCACAACTCCCAAGAGATCACACCAATGAAATGCCTTTTAAAACCATTGGTCTCCATCCCTCAAACAACCAGACATCAATTTATAATTTAATGAGAACCACACACAACCTTGTGTACCTTCATCACACAAACCATGCTTCACTAAGTCATCCGTTAGAATGATAAGATGAATATTCAACATGACATGGCAGTCTAAACAATCCAAAAGATGCATTAGAACACATATTAAAAATAAGACACCTTACACATTCTATGAATTATTCTAAGACCTCGCTTCACTCAACATCATTCCTATCATGAGAGCTTTCCCATGCACCGACAACCTTAGTAACATCAGAAACACTGGTCAATAGGGCCAGGAATATAATTATTTCTACCTATTAAACCCAGTCTTGAATCCAAAGCACCCTAGATCTTTCATGAAATCCACCTTCTTCAACATGACAATATCAGAATACCCAGGCATGAGCCAAGAATCATTCTCAAACATGCATATAGCTAGACTCACTGCTTGAAAAGTAATCCAAACTCTCAGGCTAACCCTTTCTAACAGTTTCCCTTGATCAAAATAAATGTTGAACTACAAGGGTCACAGTCAAAACTATGGGCATATTGATATTCCACCTTGCCCTATAGATTATGTATCATAACCTAGTCATAAGTTCTAACAATAAGGAACCGATATGAAAACTCTATATACGAGGTAAAGATAAAACTGGCCTAAGAGGGTAAAAACAATCCAGACACTGCCTTCTAAGGCCCTGATCATCTTTAGCTTCCTCATAAGGAACTACTCCATGCAGGCCATGATAGCAACGTTAAATAGGTATTGAACTGACGCTCACCATAAATCCAGGTAGAGTAATACCTATATTAGCTCATATCTATTAGAGAATCTTAGTACCTATCAGCATAATGCATAGTGATCCAATTAGGTAACCTCAATCCATGGTCGGTTAAGTAAAAATCAATCCAATATATGTAGGAAACCATTTTATATGTAGTTATTAGCATTTTAAATAACTAGATCTCAAAACAGAAACCCTACATGGGGTCTAAAACATGTGAATCATGGTCCCTATAATATTCTAGGGTTCCTACCCCTTCCCTAAATGAGGACTAAGTCATCATCTTCACCATCAATGTAGAAACATATTTCCACATCTCCTACCAGAAGAATTAAATACATATACATGTTGTCCCAATTGCTTAAAATTCCACCAAAAACATATATAGGAAGTCAAAATTATGTTTTTGTTTAAAATTTTAAAAATTAGCTACATCCATCAATAGTAGTAACACACTAGTAGGCCTATAACATGTGAATCTAACATGCCAAAAAATGATTCATGAGACATCACATTCTTTTGTAGACCAAGATTCTGAATCAACGTATGACCACATTCATGTGAGCCATGATCTAGAAATCCATAATAAATCATAAAATCCTTAAAAAATGATCATCTCTGAATATGAAAACAGGAATAAAATGTAGAATCACATATCAAAATAATAATCCCACATCCTTGGAAACTAGGACCACTAACTCGAACAAGTTTTCTCGAAAAAATAGTATGATAACAATTGTTGGTTATGACATATTCCAAATAATCTAATCTACAATATCATTTATATTAAAAAAATGTAAAGAAAAAAAAATTGATTCCAATTTGTAACATCCCATCCATGATTCCACGAAACTATTCCTCCGATCTAGTTCCCCAAAATTCCTCAAACGTGCCTCTCCATGCATCAGAGGCTAACGACTAGTAGCGGGGACCTTGGATATGTCCATGGAGATATTAAACCCTCATATTAGAGTTATTAAAAAATAAATAACTAGGCATCATTAATATAATTAATAAATATAATTATAAATAATTTGTAGTTGAAACAAAAAATTCCATATTAATAAATGAAAATATATAACACCCCTAACACCCATTCTTGGCCTAAAACACTAATCATCCACTAGGATGACCATACATATAAGAGTACATATATAGGTCGAAATAAAAGTAAAAGGATCTATAAATAAATTATATACATACCACACACCCAATCTATAAAAAATATCAAGATACTCTAGCATAATGAAAATAATCCAAATGAGGTAATCATTTTGATCATGAAACCTAGGGCCTTATCCATTTCCATCATTTATTTGTGATCAACTGATAATGAAGACCTAATGTATGCACACACAACGTGGTGCATGTACATGGGTGAAAAATAATATCAGTAATAAGAATAAATTATGATCTTATAAATATACTTTCACATGTGCATGGTCTTGTTATATTCTTATCCATGAAGTGACATAACTAAAATGATAAGACAAATAAATTAAGAGAAACCACATTCGATCACATGGTCTAGGATACCGATCAATTGGGAAATTTTCTAAAATGTATATTTATATTTATATGTATATATATAATCCCATAAATATACAAACACACACACACATATATATATATATATATCTTTATACTAGAGAAAGGTGGATAAAATAACATGAAAAACAACAGTCGATCATTGGGTCTGTAATTCTGATCGATTGGAAATCCAAAGAAAAGGGAATTGATCTTAATACCATATGATTCAAGATATGTATAATTAAGTCGATTTGTAGGTCCTAATATTTAATGGACAATAAATTATTTGGTTAAAATCATAAATTTACCGAGGAAATCTATATCACTATAGGAAAATACATGTCCCAACCCTGGTTTCACCCAAACTCGACTCTAGTCCCATTAATAATGTCCGTCATACACTAATGGAAAATCATATAAATGATCACTATGCTATATTTATTAACACCCATTCTAGGTAAATATAGTCTGATTTTTGATCTCTAGGTCCCAATCTATAGACATTCTTGACATTGTGGCTCAGATTATCCCTATGTGTCTTACCCTAAGGTGATGTATAAGTAGAGGTCGCAGATTATTGTTCATTTACACCCCTCGAGGAATCCAATAAAGGGGAGTTTAAACACACCCATCACTCGATATAGTGCATTCATCCATTAGTATATGTCATATATATGGTGAAGGGGGATATATCCATAACTATAATATTGTAAATGAATACGGAGAGAGTTATCATCCACCTTGCTCAAGATAGTGTAAGAATCAAGGAGTATATGTCACTTATTCGATGGGTATTTATAGCTCGGTTATCATAATCATGGGTCATAATTAGAAAATATCATATACACATGACATCATTGAAAAATATCATAAAAAGAGAATAAAATATGAATCTTGTGAAGATTCTTTGGACATCACAATAATAATAAAAATATGACAGCTCAGAATCTAGATCTATGGAAATAGGTCTAGGAACCCTAGTAAAAAAACATTAAAAAAGCTAAGAAATAAATCCTGGAATCCCAATATGGTAGTATAACTATAAAAATTATCATCAACCATGAACAACGAATAAACTCTAGTAATATCACTGCATTAGCAGTAAAAATGTGAGATTGAGAATAAAATTGTACCGGTGGTCGAAAGATGAAAAACACCACCAATATCATAGCCCAATGGTCTTACAAGTTTTCTATAGATTCTAGGTGAAAATAGCTACAATCTATACAAAATTATGAAATAATATCTTAGGGTTGCTCAAACATCAAGGAACCCACGGGCTCTCTCCAGTTATAATAAATGAGTGGAATCCTACATAGGATCCTCAGAAGTGTAGTTATAAAGTGAAATCCTAAATGGGTTCCATGGTACTTTGTAAATATAGTAACCTAACATAGGATCATATAATTTTTATACATGAAGATGTGTCTTACTTAGAACCCCATATAACAATGGGTAGATGTAGAGGCATATTAATCTAGATCCTTGGAAATGAAAACAGGTGAAAGGGTTCCTACAAGGTATTTCCTACGTCATCATGTAAGTGATGAACCTAAAATGGGCCCTTATTAACAATAATATGTTAGAGGAATCTGACACATAATACTCTAGGTCAAAATGATAGAAAATGCATCCTACAAGTGATCCTCATGAAACAACTATCCTTATGGTCTCCTAGGATATAATAGAACCTATCGCAAGGGTGAACTCAAAATGGGTGAAGCTAAAACATCAATAGCCATGGGAGATGCCTCACAGACCATTTTATATCAACATCTCACTCTCAAGAGAAAACTAGATTTGATTACTATAGGAGGAACTTGTTTTTTTAGAAAAAATCCAAAAGCATCTCTTAAAAATCCACAAATCAGCCCAAGGGTTTACTATATTGATCTATAAACAATGATAATAATATTGAAATTATCTGGTTTCTAATTCAAATACCTTGTTGAAGATATAAAAAACATTCATAAATGTAGAAAGGCATAGTTCATATTGTGCATACCCTAGTACATGTGTGTAATCCCAAATCCCCACCCAGGTTTGTGCTCGAGTTCGACATGAATTTTAGAAACAGAAGAACAAGATTTTTTTATCATGTAAATTTTGTGTGAAATACACAGAGTAATTTATTGTGTACCTCACAGGGCTTTGTCACACACTTATCCTGATAGTGTAACTCTACATAGTGTGCAACCCACACTAGGTATGGGTATGAAGTCTACACAACCATGTTCTCATACACGGAATTTCTGGAAAGGTACTAAACTGCATGGCTTAATCTAGGTACATGGAATTTATAACCCAATCACATTGTATAATTTTAAAATTTTCATCTTCCCCTAATTAGAAGAACACAACACATTTGTTATTGCATCTATGTAGCCTGTGATCAGTATTTCCATTGGGGGAACCCCTCAAATTATCCCAAAGACCCATTTTTTCCAAAAAAAAAATCGGTGCATCCCCAAGGGGTCCTAATAAGTTATAATAGTTTTTTACAACATGAAAATGGAAAATAGGTAAGGATTTAAAGAAACTAATAAAAACGGCCTACCTTCATGAGGAATCAACCGAATCTTCACCCATTTCTACAATCCGCTATTTTCGCATGATGATCTGAATCCTCCTAAAGTATGTAGTGGTAAATTTCATCCTTTATCCATAATTTTATCTCTCACACTCTATCTCTCTCACTCCTATCTCATTCACAAGTAGGGAATCCCATTTAGTGGAATAAATTAGAAGCATGGGGAGAAAGAATAAATGTAAAAGTAAGAATAAAAGGAATAAAATTAAAAAAATGGGTATAATCCATGCATTGGTTCCCAACATAATTTTATGAACTTCAAAGGAAAAATATCCAATATGGGTCCAATGGAGGATACTGAATCTCAATCATTTTCTCTTCTCAATATTATAGTGAAGAAAACCTAGATGAATAAATAAATATTTATTTAAGTAAATATTACATATTAATTATTCACCTAAAATTATAATGACATATAAATTCACCTATATTTTATACAAGGGTAAACACAAAATTATTGGCCCAATTGGGTGGTTAGAAAAATTATCCCAGATTTTATGCTAGTGGAAAATATTGATTTTAGCGCTAATAATCATATGATGAAAAAAATTAAAATTTCTGCTCAAAATAACATGCGCCCTTTTAGGATATAAAGAAAAATATGGGTAGTTTACATATACAGCATTAGTTGTTTTATTTCAAAAAATTCATAGAAAAACATTGGAGTTTTGAAATTACATTCAATGAGGGCTCCATAATGAGACATCTGAATAATCTAGTGAAAGATATTGTAGTAATAAAATTCCCAAAAATTATGTTATAGATACAAAACATCTATAAAATCCATTGAAAATGATCTAAAAATTTCTTATATTGTTTTAATGTTCCTATTATAATTAAAATATATATGAGGATGATATACTCTAACAAAACCATACTATATATCTAGATCCTACTAAATAATTCTATAGAATATCAAGGAAATCCTCAAATCTCAATCAGATATAATAGAATGTGGTACACCATGTAACCTATTTCTTCCTTAATGTATATCCTAGAAATTTATCAAGAGATAAATATTTTCTGATGGAAAGTAAGTGAGATTATTTCATATGGTGATCGACTACAACCTAAATATCATTTTTTAATTTAGTTTTTTGGGGAGTTAAATGATGAAATAAATGATAATATTTTCCCAATTAAATTATGATATAATTAATGGTCGAAAAATTCAATTTTACTTATATCCATAATCCATAACATCATGAAATACCACCCACCAATACAAAAACTTTACATTATTCCTTTTAATGTTGTCCCACTAGAGATAATCATGTAAATCTATATCATTTATTTACTTCAAGGATAAATAATAAATGACAAACTATGAGTTTCATCCAACAAAAAATTCTTAAAATATGATATTTTGGGGACACATAATTGGTTCTTGATCATTATCTTTTCATCAAAATAATAGATAAGATTAGGAATATTTAAAATATTATTATAATGTTCCACATGATCCATTTATGCTTCTTCAATCCCTACATGGATGGAAGCATGAACATTCATCTAAGGAAGATATTATATATACCATTTCTTCATGATTTCAATATTTATATTTTATAAATACATTAATATTTGATCTATTTCAATCCTCATTAGGAAAAAAATAACACTTTATCCTAAATTAGTGTACAAAACAACTTATTCACCATCCCTTGGCAGCAATGTGTTCTGATTTTATAATCTGTATTCAGTTAAAACCATAATATCTTTCAAATATTAAACTATTTTTTTGTGAGTATAAAATTAAAAATTTTATCATCAGTATATATATCAAACATTTCATTATTAATGTAGTTATCTTATATCTTCTTTAAAAAATTATCGATTCTAACTCTTAATCATGAATCATTTAATGTTGGATATATATTTTGAGTTTTAAAGAGAACTATGATATCAATATATCACTCTACTAAATAAATCCTTATATACCCTTCCCTGATGAATCATTAATAATAAAAAATCCTTACCTATAATATGGTAGTGTGGCCACAGGTGAACTTACCATACTTCTCTTCAAATACTTGAAAATAGCTTTACATTCATCTATTTGTATGAACATAACACCAATATGAGACCACATTACAAGTGGATAAGATGGTTACAATAAATATCTCAAAAATCATGGTAGTATGTTTCCATCATATCAAAACTATTGATGTTAGTTACCATGGTTTTTAGTGCATTTCCCAATAACATCCATATTTGAGGAATCCACCAACATACCTTCAGTTGAAAATATATTACCCAAGAATGAAAATTTATATATCTAAAAATCATATATAGTAAATTTATCTTACAAATTCCCCTTCATAATGGTATTTAAAATAATTATAAAATTAATTTATTAATAATTCATAGAAAATTAATATATAATAATTTCACCTATAAATATTACCAAAAACTAAAATATTTTCATCTATATATATTATATTTCCATTAAATCCATTATTATAGTAGTTAAATTATTTAGTCCAAGTAGAATCACATTAAATTTATAATGTCTATACCTCATATAGAATTTTTAATTTGGTATATCCTCCTCCTAAACCCTTATAAACAAAGGTAAATATTGGTAAATAAATTATCGCTAATTAATTGATGAATCAAATAATCGATATGGGGTAAAGGATATTTCTTTAAGATAATAATATTGTTATTTTCCAAATAATCAATGAAAATTCACATTGATCCATTATTCTTATTAATAAATACATTTGGCATACCCCAAGGCGATGTAGTCTAGCATATGAATCAATTTTTTGTATTATTCTTGAGCTGTTTATTCAATTCCCTTATCATAATCTGGGAAATTTTATATGGAGTCTTTGAAATAGTTATATCATCATATATGAGTTCAATAGAATCATCGACATCATGTTTCATTGGAAGACTAGAAAAATCCTATGGGAAGACAAAAAAGAACTATCATAAAATTAGAATAACCTCAATTACGAGATTCTCCACTATAATCTGAGATAGATACCCAACATGGATATGAATTAAGGCCCATATGGGTTATGAAATCTCACAATGCTTTTTATATGTATCCCTACAATAATAAATGATCATATAATTATTCAAAATATCAAATGTGACTTCCAATACTAATAAATTGACATGGGATATTTATAAAAAAGTAAAACAATTAATTCAATCACATAATATTAAACTAACTAGAGAATCACTAGATTTAATGGAATCGTATTCCAATAAAAATTAATCAAAGAATAAAAATAACCCTGAGATTATATCTTAGTTCCATTAAGATTTTTCAGGCCTAGTTCAATATCCAAACACTGTGGTGGAAATCTATCATTTTTATAAAATTATTTTGATAAAAATGAGAGGGGTTGATCTAGAATAAAATAAGATATTGGATGAACTGGACTATAAAATATGTGTAACATTCACAACATCATTTTCATAACCCAATTTGGTAGTCATAATCACCTGGAATTTCACTTTATCTTTAGGATAAATAGGTGATTGAAATTTATCATCCAAATAAACTTTTAGATTCTACCCTTATTTAGGGTAATGAAAATTATTCTTATAGTTTAAAAATTATAGTTCGGGAGGTGTGTTAGTTTTTATATTACTTTACCTTGTTATATCAACTAATTTATTTATTTCCTTTTGAAATTCATGGGCTTTATGACCATCTCATCCACCATTAAATCACCTTTCAATTCTGTTTAGGAAATTTCATTGATATTTGTTCCTACATTTTTGTTGTATATGTGATTGAAATTTATTCCCCCCATGTGATTTTTTTTATATTTCATGAGTCCCCAAGTTCAATTTCTCACCCTAAACATAGAAATTATAAGAATCCTTAATATACATTTCTCCCTTGACATAATATGGAAATATTTATTCAAATATAACGAAATATTATAGGGAAATAAAATCATGGAGTTTTCAATAATCAATCCAAATAATCATTCAATGTGTTTAGTGGTGATGGTTAATATAGGATAACACATTAAAGAAAATGAAAAATTCTCTCATAATAACCAATGGTTCATCACCCTTATACTTATTCTTAAGGAATTCATTCTCTTTATTTTTTATATTTAATATGAACTAATTACATAATGAAAATTACCCATAACCATATCCCATTCGAGGGATCCAAATTATTCCTCTTGAATATTATTATTTATAGTATTCCACCATTAATATGTTTCACCTTTGAAATGATAAAGGTATAGGACACATATTACACGTTGCAAGAATTGGGGAATAATAAAAAAATTGCATCCATACTGATCCATTAGTCAGATACTTTTGGAATAGAAGACCCACTAAAAAATCTATATGTTTCCATATTAATTTATCAACAATATGTTTCTCCATATATTTATCATTATGAGACTCAACATTATGATTCTCTATTATGAATTGTAATAAAATTCCATAATTCATCTACTTTTAAAATTTGTTTCTATGGGGGAAATCATTTTATTTTATATCACATTATTTTTTACTATGATTCCTTTTGGATTATACCCTTAAATATGATAAAAAATAATAGTGTAATAATCAAAAAATAATAATCTATGTGAGTATTCAAATAATCATGAAAAATATTTATAACGATGTAAAAATCATAAAACCTTCATTTCAGTCCTTGAAACCATAATTTTACCCTAGTTTATCCATTGTTCATAATAAGGGTTTTTAAAATGAATTTTAATTAACCTAGGAATATATTCTTGAAGTTTCAAGCATAGTGGGTAGTCAGGGCCCATTCACTTTTTAAAATAATAATGAATTTGATATACATGATCAACATTTTTTAGTGTTATTACCTCTTGAATAATCTATTAAAAGAAATCAACTTCTAGTATCAAAACAAGGATATATTTATAAGAATCAATCATAATATATATATATCACCTAAACATTAGGATGTTTTCATAATCTTGTATTTATCCCCATATTTTTTACCATGGTTGTAAATACAAATGTTAAAAAATAAAGATTCCTTTTTATAATACCAACTGATGTGGACCAATCATTTCATACACAAATATTTCATACTTTTAGATGAATATTCAATACATATGAAAATATTACATTACCTATAACCATTAAAGAATTACTATAAATGAATATTAGATACATAATCATCTCATTTCAGGAATGATCTTCAAAATATAAAAATATATTCATTTCGTATTATAAACATCTCTAACATACCCATCATTAAATAATATTTCATGACCTATAGAATCGAATAATAATAAAGAGCAAGATAAAATAGTCAGTAAGTTCAAACATTGGAGATATTAGTCAATGAACATATGAAAGATGGAGGTAATAACACGAGTATGATAATATGTTCATATCATTAATGGTCTATGCCCATTCTTTCCTAAATCATAGAGATGCTTCATGACATTCAAAATTATCATTTAAAAATCCTGAATCATAAGAGTGAGGGATCATCAAAATAAATCTGGCGGCATGAGTTCAAATAATAAATATAAATGAACATTAAGAGTTTGGAACCATCACAATTAAAGAAACCATATAATTGGTCATGATTAACTTCAATGACCATCATATCATAATGGATCAAGAATCAACACCAATTTCCATATCATAGTGGGTTAGAGATTACAACCTACTTCCCATATCATAGTGGATATAGATACAATACCAATTTCCTATAATCGACCAACCACATTAACTAATTTCACATGATTATTTCAGGTTAAATAACTATTTGACTAATGAATTTGTGATGTATATAATTATATGAAAACCTATTACATAACCTAAAACCATTCATATGTGTCGAAAAATAACATAATACAATAATTATATAATTATATCATAACCATTGGAATGGAAAAAAATTAAAAAAATTCCATAACTTCATCATAGAAAAACACATGGAAAATAAATGGTATTCATAAAAATTTCATCATAATATACATAAAAAATTAAAAGAAATTATAGGGATGGTATCATTGTATCATTTACAAGAAAAAACATATGTAACATCAAATGATGTTACCATGTATGAAAAATTCGTTCAAATGATCATTGGAATATTTATTATTGAAAATAACTTTTTAATTTTTAAACAAATTATTTAAAAACAAAAAAGTTTTCGATTTTAATGAAAATAAATTAACTAAAATGATAAATGGAAAATTTTATGTTTAGATTCATGGAATAGAATAGTCACGAAGTTATGAATATCAATCCAATTTATATATGTTAAAAGAAAACCACCCTTTTACGCCTTTGTAAAAAGTCAAGAATTAATTATTCAAAATTTTTTAGAAACAATACTTAATAAACCATTGTAAATAAAGTAAAAGGATATTAAAATGAATTTTTTTAAATATTTAATGTAAAGATAATAACTTTTTAAATAAATTTTGAATTGTTTGAACATGGAATAAAAATTCATCAATCAAAGTGAAAATATAGTCATCTTTTTTCCAAAAAAACGTTCACAATAATTATATATACCAAAGAGTATAAATTTTACTAATATTTTAAAACTATGAATATAAATCGACATAAATAATATATATTACTTTATATTTTCAAGACCCATAAAATTTTCCATAATTAAAATTTATCACAGACAAACCTGAAAAAGAATTAGGTTGGAACATAATACTTAAATAATATATTGTCTTTATTTTACATGTGAAAAAATCATGTGTAATAAAAATATATTTATAAAAATTCTATTCAATAACCACACAAAAATATATCTATTAAATTACTATTTACATATATCATTTTTTCACCCATTTATCAAAAACCCATTATAAAAATCACTATTGGGGTTGATAACTACTTTTTTATGCATGTTTTAGTTCAGATATACCTTTATATGAAATATTATCATGGATAAATTATATAAAAATATTAATTATTTCAGTATTAATTTATGTTATAATTTTATAATCATTTATAACTATTTACATAAAATAGTGATCAAAAATAAATTACGTAACATCGTGAATACATTAGTACGTACATAGGTGTGAGTGATGATTACACATTTAAATAGATAGAATAAATACAATTTAGATGATAATTAACATTTCAAAATGTTAATAAATTCATAAATTTCATATATAATCATTAAATAAATCATTAAAACAATCAATGTGAAGTGATGATGAAAAATGAAACTCCTCCTATCATGGTGGTGGTTGTCCATAAGTACACATTAGCGATGTGTTATTTCCACATAGGATAGGAAGATGGTGGATAATGGTTTTTAAATCCTCATAATAACAATAAATATTGATACCATTGGTTTAGAAGAGGAAAAATAAGAAATAAAATTGATAGTGCATGATAATGAATAATATCACATTGTTGAAAAAACTCCCTTAGCATGCACCATAGGAGTTGAATAGATGATATTTTGGATAGGCCCGTAGATCAAGGATGTTGGAAAAAAATATGTGATGGAATTGTGGTTGGTATTGGATGATATATAGTGTTAATGTTTTTTTGAATAAGGTTGGAGAGTAGGTTCCCTTTTAAATGTGAGGTAAATGACACACTTGGAATTTAATAAATTAATAAATAATATATATTTCATAATCACATCAAGTAAAAAATGAATCAAAAATTATATTAAAAGAATTGTTTGTATATTAATAAATTTGACAAATCATATTTATGGATGTTTTGGATATAATAAATCCATATATCATAGTTAATGTATATTAAACCGATTATAACATTAACTGTGATAAGTTAAATATTTTAAACTGACAACATAATAATGTGACCAAACATAAAACATAAACTATTTCTGGTTTTTTATATTATGATTCCTAATTTTAAATACATTTCATTAAATTCAATTTCTATGGGCGGAATAACATAATTGTAAAAAAAGTGAATGAGCATAAAAATTGTTTTTAGGAAAATAGCCAACTTCCGAGTAAAAACCATTTAACCTAGAAATGATGTAAGAAGATGGTCTCCCAATATTTTTTTTAATGAATGAAAAGATTATTTCTAGATTTTTTAATCAAGTAATAAAATATTTGAATCTTAAAACCATGACATTAAATGAAGAGACCCAGAAATAGTTTTTTGTTTTAGAAAAATATATCATATTTTAAAAAAATTCAATCATGGGTTCTCACATTCAGAATAATGTTTTTAAATAAATCATTTAACAAAATTAAAATATAATTGTTTGAAAAAAATTATTTTAAAATGATTTTATGGGATTACATTATAAATTTTTTATAAAAGATAAAGTATTTGAAAAATTAGTATGCTGACTATTAAACCAAAAATCAACTATTTTATAATAATATAAACGACTCACTTTAATATTTATTTGATATTATGAATCATGAATTTAAATAAATTATTAGAAATAAAATTCATTTATGTGTAATAAAATCATTTAACAATAATTATCCAAAATACGACAATTCAATTTTTCAAAAAAATACTTACTTGAGGAAAATAGATTAATCATTATTCCATTTATTGAAAATAAAAAATTAGATGAATATTAAAAAAATCAGAGAATATATATACATTTAATTATATGAATTTATCAATAATAATTATTATTATTTTATAAAATGAGAACAATTTTGTGTAGGAAAATAGTTTTGTAAAACATGTATTTTATTTTCGGATTTTATTATTTTAATTTCTATTTAATTGATAACAAATTAATTGATTTTATAATCATGTAAACAAAAATATTTTTGAAATTTAATCAGTTATATTAACTCTCTCTTATCTAATGGAAATGATATTACTATCAAATTATAAAATAATATTTGACTAGTAAATCGTAGTTCGTTTAATCTCATTGTTATGTGTAAATCATTCTATTAGAGAATTAAAATTCATATAAATAATAATATATCATAAAATCTTGAAAAATTACCTAAATCCCCTATGAAAATTAGTGAATATCAATTCAATTTTATGTAAAAAATAAATCAATTAAAAATGAGATTTATCAATAGTAAAACCAAATCGATTTGACATTTGAAATGATTTAATTTTTCTACAAATATAATAAAAAAATTATTAATTGGAAGTTAAATTGATTGATGTTTCTTAAAACTAATACATTTAAATTTGAAATTAATAATTAAATTTTTATCAACTAAATTTGAATATGATTTATATATATAATTGAATTTTAATGAAAGGATTGAATCATCGAAAGATAACATGGAAATGGTCTTATTAGTATTAACAATTATAGTTTAAAAAATATCCACATAATTTTTAAATGTCATGTTTTTTTCAATGAGATTAACATATATATCCATTTACCAAAAATTAGTAAATTCCACGTCATATTTTGATGAATTAACTTTTTAATAATCTAAGGAACTTATGTTTTCATCCTCCAATGAAGTAGAATATTCATCTATAGAATTGTTAGTAAATTTATAATAAAGAGTTACACTTGTAGAAGATTTAATAGTTACAATATTTATAATATATTTATTATATTTTTAAAAAAATTTATTAAATAAAATGATAAATCAAATTTCCACTCATTTTTTGATGAATTATTAGAAGATGTATCACCAACAGTTATGCTCAGGGCGTCCGAGGATTTCATGATCTTTATAACTTTACATCTATAATATCTCATTCAATTTTTATATTTCTACATAATGATAGGAAAGTCATTCCTAATATGGGATATCTTATAAAATTCATAGTACAATAAAAATGATGTCACCATAAAATTATATCTAACTATTCGACCATTATGATGAGTATATCAGAATTTATTATTATACTATAGAATATTCAACCCTATAGCATGTTGAGTGGGATAATTATCAATGTTATCAGAACTAATTGAATCAAAATGATAATATTTATTCCTTGAAAGTATATATTTATAAGTATCAACATAATAAGTAAACATATATAAATTAGTGTTTTACAAAGTAGACAAAAATGATTCTCAATTATCCATTTTATATTTATCATCATAACCCTTAAATCTTCTTTCACATTGCATTAATGAACCAATTATATAATATTAACTTGTATTATTTAATTTTTCAGTTTCATCAATGTGAAACCCTAGATAAAATAGAATAATTTGTTTTGATAATAACTAGTATTCGTGAATTAACTTGTCATATTCATTATGTTTTGTAATTATAAAAATAAATAATATATTTTATGGTTAATTATCTAAAATGTAATTTTTCAAATGTAGAATTTTTATTTGAAAAAAATAATTTTATTTTGGAATTCATAGTATTGGAATGATATTAATATAATTTTTGTAGAATTTTATGAAAAGGATTAATTTTTGATGAATAGTAAAAATACATTCTTTTATAAAATATATAATTTTTTATGACATCATGATGAAATAATTGTGATATTCAATTTAAAAATAATTATGGAATAATTAAATTGTGATATTATAAAAGGAATATTGTACATAATAAATTTAGAACATGGAGATTACATTCTATACCTGACAACTATAAATTTGTTTGTCAGTGCCAACCGATTTCTTGCAGAGCATTTGGAATGTCAAATTTTTCTATTTATAAATAATAATTGTCTGCTAAAAATTATTTTCAAGAATCTTTTATTAATTATTATGTATTATTGATATTATGGTTATTAATATATAATTTTATAGTTATGTAATATTAATCTTATCCAAATGTATATGCAATTCTTACATAGTGAATGAAAAGAAAAAATAATACATTTATGAATTTTTCTTGATAGGTATTTGAATAAATATTCATAATGAATGAATATAAATAATTATTTGGAACCTAATTAATTTTTTCGTAATATTGTAATATATTTTTAATTTTGATAAATAAAATAATTATCTTTAATGATTCAGAAATGCCGATGGAGTTCTTGTGCAAGAAGAAAAAAATAATAAGTTTTTCATTAAATTTATAAGAATACATAATCAACCAATAAACTATGTAAATTTACATATATTTGAGTTTTTTTGGAGAATATCTCAATTTTATTCTATTTTGAGATATTTTTTACTTCAATGAATAAATTTATGACCTCTATAGTATTTTATTTCAAAAGATGTCATGTTGTAAAATTATAGTATTTTATTAATATTATAGTGGAATATATGGTTTTAAATTATTGTTTTTATAAAATAAATAGTTTATTGAAAGAAAAAAAATTATATTATTCATGAAACATTTTTCTTCATTTTAGTGAATAAATAAATACCTTAATATCTTGATAAAACATGATTCGGTAATGATTTATTTAATAAATAAATGTAATTAACGATATTAAAAATAATAAAATAAATAAAATTCAATATTTTTATGATAATTAATGAAATAAATAGAATAATAAGATATGTATATGACATAAAAACTATTCTAATTTGGAACATTTTTATGTGTTTAAATTCATAGTTATAAATATTATTTGTTTGGAAAAATATATTCCTCATGAATAAAATATTTTATCAAATTATTTAGAAATCAAAAAAAAATTGTACGGCCAAATGTGAAATGATTATATCATTATTGTAATGATATATAGTTTTTATAGATTTTTGGATGTCTTAAACAAAATAATAAATTTATTAAATTTTTATAATTTGATGAATTCCAAAGTTAGACCTCGCCACAATTATAAAAGGAGGATCCTTCCATACCAAATATACATCACCTAGAGCCTTTATTATTGACTATATTCCTCCAAATTCCATCATCCTCTTACATTTGTTCATTTTATATTTTTATTTTATTCAATATTCCATTTTCAATCTAATATAGTGATATTTGACTATAGATATTCATATTCTATGTATATAAATTTGTGTTACAAATTTATGATATACATGGTATTTTATCTATTTTCCTTGAGATATATTAACAACTTAATTATCTAGAACATCATATCTCCCTATCACCATAAGATGTTTTTCAAAGCCTATATTAAGGGTATAAGACCTCTTATAATTTTTTCAATAAAAAAACCCAACTCTAAAAAATATGTTGTGTGGTAAGATTTAATTTTTTCTTAGAGTGCCTCCTGGAAATGTTTCTATTAAAACATATTCTCATTACAAAAATAGTTATTAAAATGAAGTAATAATGAAATGTTGGTTTAATAATTTGAGAATTAATATAATCGTAAATTCAGGTAGAGAATTTTTCTAATATCAAATGTTATGCTAAGGGTGTTGTGTGTAAAATCAATTGGGGAAAGTGGAGGGGTGAATTTTATTTAAAAAACACAACTAAAATTTTTCAAATATAAATTTTGATGTTAATAGGTTTTATGAAATTTAATTGAATTCAATAATCAATGTAATTAATATGCATGCAGTAGAAATATATACTAAATAAAATATAGTATGTGAAATGGAAATATGTTACTCAGATGTTTGTTAAAATCATAATGATGAAATAAAACATACAAAATTAGGAAATTTAAAAACAATATTAATTGAAAAATATATACAACAAGAGTTAAAAAATTATGGATTATTTGTAAACAAAAAAAATCTTTTAAAAATATATTATAAATCAATCTTTTAAACCAATTTTTAGGCTATATTTTTGGAAAAGATAAAAGATATATCTGACTTTAACATAATTTTAATGTTCTCCCTCTTCATATATTTATAATCCCTCGAATCAACATGTTAGAATATATTTTATCTTCCTATCCTCGGAATCCCTGGGATTAACCTATCATTATTTTTATTGTTCTATCCCACAACAATCGATCTTCCTATATTTAGAAGCAAATTTTTCACAAAGGATTAGTAAATGAACAAAAAAATAATTATAATGATATTTATAATAAATCCTAAAATGATATAACTTATATTAATCACTTATAATGAATACAATTTAATGTGAACTATTTCTAAAAGCTATTTAAGACTTTATTTGAATGTAATATTTTTGAAGTTCTCAAATCTGGTCTTCTAATGATGCTCTTTTTTGGGGATAAATTTACAGACACCATTGTACGAAACATGAATAGTTGAATACAAAAAATCATGGAGTGTTGTATCATCAAAAAAATAAAATTATTCAACTATAGATAGACATATAATTTTAATTTATCTAATGATGATTTTATCTTACAACACTACAATTCCATAATACATTGTGGATGTAATTTAATGGGATGATTTGACTGTAGGATTTGACCAAATCTTATTATTATTCTTCTATTTTACTTTCTTTAAATGAGTGTTGTATAAATAAAGCAACTAAAAATATTAATGTTAAATATTGATCATATGAACTATATTGTGATATCCAAAACAAATAAATAATGTTCTTCATTAACATACCCTGTATTATGGTAAAATAAACCAATAATGAAACATTGTGTTTTCCAAATTAACAGTTCTGAAATATGGAATATTGTTTTTACTCTCTGACACTATTCAGAACATTCCCAGAATAACATTAAAGATCCTTTATACTTATGTAATATATGTAAATATAATTTTAAAAAATCAAAAATAAATTTGGGTAATCTATAAATAATCCATTAATCCAATCCATGAAGATAACATGTGATATTTTAAGTCTCGAACGAATCAATATGAACTCAAAGTGTCTATATATTGTGTGGATGGATTTCATGGATATATCATCTATTTTCACACATAATTGATGATATACATTTTGATGTTCATAATTTTCAAGATATATATCGCATTGTAGTTGTTTTAAAAATAAATAAATATGGGGTAGAGGATACTTGTTCATAAACATAGTCTTATTATGTTCATGAAAATAGATGTAGAGACACATTGATTAATGTTTAATATAAATAGAGATTTGTATTTTAGACAATGAATTATGTCTATGGAATATAAATCCCTTATCACAATTCTCTTGGATATTATCATTTAATTATTTTATTTCCATCAGGAATGTTATATAATTAGTTTTTTATACAATAATATCTCCATGCATGAGTAAAAACGGAAATAAACCACATGATTAGAGGGATTAATAGGAAACACTATATAAAAATCATCAATCTTATAATGAACTGAGATAAATCGCCCTAAAAAGTAGCTGGTCCGGAACAACACAAGACCTCATGTATTCATTATTATATTCCATACGATAAAAAATGATATTTGGTTAATATAGAGATATGATGGTGAGAGAATACATTCTATATCAGATTTAAAAATCATATAAGAAGTAAATGTGTATCACACAAAAAACATAACCACCAGAGTACTTGGACAATAAATTAGAGGAAATATAGGATAATAAATAAAACTATCATAGGTTCATAGAAGTCCTATATAACTGATCATCAACTGGGTTGATGATATATACATAGTGTAAATATGAGAAGAAATAATTACAAAAATAAATGTATAGGGGGATCCAATATAATACCCAAACAATATGTCATCCCAAAATTTATTTCTCATCAGTGATTCTCTATTATAATTAGACAATATAATTCTTATAAAAAACTTGGGCATTTGGAATGTGATAGAATATAAGATACACAAGTGCATTGGAAGTTTGATCTATGTGAGAGTACATAAAAAAGTAAGTAACATCCGACACGTTCCCATACTATACAAATAATATAGTAATATGTTCATGTGGAAAAATTCGAATAAATAAATAGTTACTGATTAATAAATATAGAAAACTAACCCAGGATACATTCCTTAAACCAGTGATATATTATCTCTAGGAACATTGCATAGACCATGAAAACCAATATACCAAATACCACACAATTTTGGATCCAAATGTTCATGACCTAGATTGACCAATCCTTTATTGGCCAGTGAAAGGGTGTCTCTGAGTACATGTTGATAATAATTACGAGCTACTATCATATGTATACAAACACAGGATTTTAAGATAAATATAGTACAACATTTTTGTAGAATATTTCATAAATTAAATAAACACAAGACCAATGACAGTAACAATTTAGTGAATTTGAAAACATGGAATCATAAAAAATGGGGTTATAAAAAATCTATTACTACTCTATCATATTTCTTCTTAACTAAAACCCTTTTTGACATATCAAACTCAATACATTTATTCTTATACTAAGGAAAAATAAATATAAGAAAGAGTGACATCAGATGATCAGTAAGGATAAACCAGTGAGAAAACAATAATAAAATAACCATAAGGATTATGTTTATAAAAATCATTTCAAAACCATATATTTTATATCAAATATCAAAATATCTTGTCATGATATAAATCATAGATGTTATTAAAGAATAAAATAATGTATACAAATTGGATTAGACCATAAGATCTGGAATTGTGCCATACACATAAGCATAGATAATCATTTCAATATTATCTAAGGATCCCTTCTACGATCATCATAGAGGATAAAGAAATTTATTAAATTGGGTTCACTCCCAATCCATCCTTGTGTTACTAAACAATGATTACATACTATTCCAGCTCCGCATTTCAGAACCATGATCATTTCCCAATCTAGCCCTCTATTTCCAATGAGATATATATTATTACCCAAAGCATTACTGGGAGATGTAGGTCACACCCATCACGAAATAATAACTATATATATGTTTTCAATAGGAACATAAATCATCCTTCATATCAGAACCCATGAAATTAATTGGGATTCATAAATATCTTTAATCATAACATTAACCATAAAAAATAAATGTGTTTCATTTTTATCATTTCATTGTAAACATAATCCAATCACATGAATAACAGTTATGGTATCTTTTAAAAATATCCCCATTTAAACATAGGTTATATCAAATAACAGAATTGTATATAGAAAATTATTTTTATATGTCACATGAAAATAATTTTTATAGAAATTACACTTTATCCATTGAAAAAGGTTTTTGTCTTAAAATGACTTGAAATTTTAAAGTATCATATTTTATTTTGAAAATACAATTCTAAGAATTTATGGGACGTATTAGGGAAAGGTATTTTCATGAAAGTGAGAAAATATATTAATTTCTAGTATCTTAAAAAAATTCCATTCACAATTGTTCCGATAAAGTCACAAAGTATATCGTTAAGAAATTGAAAAGACAATTCCTTTAAAGCCATTAAATAAAAGTCACAGATGGGTAAAATTGACTTTAAATATTCTATAATAACACTAAAAATAATTTATAATTTTTTTAAGGAACACGGGCATGGATGATACAAATTCTCCAATAAATACTTATATATAAAAAATCCTGATTAATTATGGGATTTTGAAATTAATCCTTACTACAAGCTTAATTTACATCATACATGTTTGAAACTCTTGTATAATGGATTAGATAATGTTATTAATTTATTCTTGAGCCATAATAATATTTATGATATCAAATGTGATCATATTTTCACCCATTCATTAATAATATTTCATTTTTTCTCTTATTCATGTTGTTAATTACGTCATTTTCCAATGTATATTTTTTCATATAATTCATAACTACTGTGAATATGATATAATTACATTATTTAAAATAATATATTAAGGTGTTGTATATCATATTTTTGCGTTATACATATTTATATAATAATTGTTTTATATTTAATATGTAAAATGGATCACATTACATCATTGAGATGGTAAGCCATACATCTGCAAAATCGATGATATCATTCTATTAGTGGTAAGAGGGTAAGGTTTTGGATGGTATATATATCGGTCTATAATATATATATATTTTTAATTATAATAAATATCTATTATTGTAATCATTATACCAATCCATGATATGTATTAATGAAAAAAAGCATACACCATAGTGTGGAGATGGTAAGTTGTATGTACACACACATGGTACAATCATTTTTCACAGGAAGGATTAAATGTGTAATGGTTGTTACATAATCATAATAATATCTAATAATATATGTGATAATATATTTATAACTTTATCATGTAATAATTATTAAAAATCAAAGTAGAAGAAGAAATAATCTTGAAGGTGTTAGTAAATACTATTAACTGTTCTTTGGAAAATATTCAATATATCTCCTCTTAGGTATAATTTTATATGTCTTTTGAGAAGAAAATAAAATATAAAATGTGGATAGGGATATTGAGTAGATAATATTTTTTTTGTATCATTAATATTTAAGGCTCCATATGATGTGAATTACTGAGGGAGGAGGTTCTCTTTTTTAAATGTGCTGTGTGGAACATTTGAAACTTCCAAATATATAAATATATTATAAACTCAATATCAATAAAAATGACTACAATAAAAAATTTAATCAAATATAATATGATATATGGCTTTAATCTCATCAACCAATTGATTTTAGAGTGGCTCTGGATTTATTTTAAACCTTTTCATTTTGATAAACACTTAATTATCATATTTTAACTTTAACTATGGTAAAAAAATGAAATATTAAAAGGTTGAAACTTTTAATTATGTTACGTAAATTAAATCATAAATGAGAATTTAATAACATTTTAGACCATATAATATTTTTTATATTTTTAATTAAGTTTTATGATATTTAAAAAATTTAGTAAATTAATATTTTGATAAAAAAATGTTATTTTCAATTTTGACACTATTCATCATTTTGAGTTTTACAAATATCCAGATAATATGGTATCCTTGAAAAACATATTTTATTATATTCCTATGAGGTCACATAACTGAAAAAAATTCATTCATCATTATTGTTATCTCAAATTATATTTATTTTAATATTGTTAATAACATTTATTAGATATTTCATCAAATAAAATAATTATTGCGTCATCATTGACTAATTATTTAAAATACATGTTTTTAAGAAAAAAACACCATTATGAATAAAAATATGATAGATTTCATAATAATATTTTTTGAAGAATAAATCTTATTGGAATCCGTATATTAAAAATGTTATATTAATTAAAACATGAATATGAAAACTATAAATATTTACTAAATATAATTTTACAAATACAATAATCTCATATATGTGACTACAAAAGGAAAATATGAATTCATATCATGCATTTATGACTATTTATATAAAACTTATAGTTATATTTGTACCTAAGATCACTTCTTTACCTTGTGCAACATAAGGGACATTAAAGACCAAGAATATGACATTTCGTGACTTTCATTGATTTAAATATTATCTAAGTCATTTTTTGTCCATGTGTCTGTTATATGTCTTTATATAGATCCTTATGATTAAATTGTATAATATAATTCCCCCGATAAGTTTTTCATGGGTTGGAGTCATTTTATAGTCTTTATAATTTTAGTTTTAACCTAATTTACTCAAATTACCCTTTCAATAGTAACAATATTTACCATGGTTACAATTAATTTTGGGTAAAAAGGGAACATGGTTTAAAAATTTAATAATTCTGAATAAAAATATTGAATTTATTTTTCCAAATTCAAAAAAAAATTAATAATTTAATTTAAAATTAAATGGGTATCACGCTATGCAATACAATATTTTTGAAAAATTCTATTTTAAAATATAAAATGTTTATAATAAATTCATGTATAAAATCAATATAAAAAACATAATTTCATTATTTTAAATAAAAAAGATATAATTAATATTTAAAACTATTAAATAATATAATTTCAACTTATAGAGACCTTGAATGGAAATATAATTCTAAATAAAAATATGTATTTTCACTATTAATCAATAGAAGAATCTTTTTAAACTTATATGAAAAATTCATCCTAAGATAATTTTTACATTACATTTTCAAAATAGAAATTTATTTTGTATGAAATAAAATTTTAACATTACAAAAAGTAGTTCTTATATAGGTGCTCCATAAAAAGGTGGTAAAACATCCTTTGAAGAATTATAGCTTTTTATACATTAGATTGGATTTATTCTTATGTAATGTCTATAAAATATGATTCAATAATTTTAAAAAAATTATTGAATATATATATATATATATTTCATGGTTTTTTTTATACTATTATTTATCACAAATTTGATGGCTATATTTTAATTTTCTTATTTAAATAATTTTAATAAAAAAATTTTTGATAGAAACTTAGTGTTCTATGAAACAAAAGAAAAGACAATGTTGAATGCAATGAAAAATAAAACAGTGTAGCATGAAATTTATTTTACTAAAGAAATATATTTTATAAAAATCTCAAGGTATAACATTTTCCCCAATCAAATGAACTTCTACCTTGTAATTTTCCAGGGTCATCAATGTTTTAATACATTAAAGTTATTTTCATAGAATCCCATATCATAAAAATGAATATTAAAACCACCATTTGTAAGGGAAATTTGGAAACATCATGGTTATACAAATTAAATCATGATTATTTTTCCACATAAGAGATTATAATTAGATAGTAAAAACTGGAACATAGAAGTGAACTTTTACAAATAAGTTCTAATGGAAAGTGAAAGAGAAATTGGTTAGGAGAAATTTAACAATCATAAAGACATAATTCCAGTATGATTTAATGTAATATTTGATTCATCAAAATATAATGTATTAAGATACTTTTTTTGTTTAAATATCATCTCACCAGAGTTGAAAAATTTTCCTTGGAAGAAATACTTATTTGATTTAATTACATTTCATAAGAAAATTTTAATACATTCATTATGCCAATAAAAATTCCCACTTCATCACTTATTCCATGAAATGTAGGTGGATATTTCATTCCTACAGAATTATCAAATGATGATATTCATATATAAAATTATATTTTATTCCATCTATCATTAGTTACCATAATAAGAAAAAGATTAATATAATTTATACAATAGGAATAAATCCTCATACCGAGAGGTAATACTTTAATCTCTAAAACCTCAACCAAATTTCATCATAAATAATGTCATTAATTGTTACCCAGATGATTCATCTAAAATATTAAAATCCAAATTTTTTTAAAGATTTTATTATTCTTCCAAATATCTACTTATCATTAATCTCCCAAAAAACATAATATAACTCTTCATTGTCACACACCATACATTTAAAGACCATTATCATTTATTCTATTTAAATATTTTAAAAAACTGCATTACCATAAATCCATAGTGAAAAATGAGTTCTTTCAAAAATTAAATCCTTCCTTATACCAAAAATCAAAAAATTATATAAATTCAATAAATGATATAATAAAACACCTTATCATTTTATCATCGTAATTTTCTTCCATAACATACCATTTATTTTATCACAATAAAAAATTTGTGTATTTCATTATCCAACCATCATTAAAATTATAATGGTTATCCTTCCCATAATCATCTATTTTCAAAAAATATTACCATTCTACATCAATTACATTTTATGGTTACCAAAACCATTATGCATGTGCTCTCAAATCCTTATGGAAAGATTATAGTTGTCTAATACTTATATATTTCATTAGTCCATAATTTTTTAAAAGTAATTCAACAACATTATTATTGTATTAGTTTACATAAACACTCGATAATTCTACCACCTCATTGTCATTCTCTCTATCACCAGTAGTTATTGCATGTGATTTTTTTCCTTTATTCTTAAGAGGCAATTGATGACGACCATCACCGATAAACCTTGGAATATAGAATTGGTTAGCATAAATCTCATTTTCTTTCCCCATGAATCATTGAAGTGTTGGAGGTTCATTATGTATATCATTTTAGCTGTTTATGTCATTAGCTATATTTTTACTAGGAATTATGTATTAAATATCCTGATGACCTTCTTTGTCAAACATAAAACATTTAACATTCCCCTGCAAAAAATATTCCATCTTTATTTCCAAACATTGAACTTAAATGAATTCTCTTATTATTTTATCCATGGTTTTCATATTCTCCTTTAATCTCCATATTGAGTTTCTTGTCAAAATCATGTGATATATATGAAAATCCATCCTCCATTTCCACCATGATAATAAAATTCACAATTTCAACATAGCTATAGATTTATCTTATGGATAACTCCCTCCAATGACTTCATTTTAAGCCACTAAACACTACTGGAAAATAGACCTATACCCACAGTTCAAAACCGTGGGTATAGCCCCCAAAACCGTGGGTATAGGCTATACCCACCGTTCTGGGAACCGTGCTACTGAACGGCATCAGTATAGGTTTTTTTCCACCGTGTCAATACTCTATACCCACGGTTTTCAAACCGTGGGTATAGGTTTTATAAAATAGCGGGTGTCCAGATTCGATCTCGTGACCTCTTCGCCGCTAACGAACCACCTTACCACTACCCCAATGTCGACTTTACGTATATGTATATATATTTTGTTAAATATATTTATTTAAACCGTGGGTATAGAGGGAAGAACCGTGGGTATATAACTCCCGCCAAAAACTTTTTTCCCCTCGGAAAATAAAAATTTCCCGCGCCAACACAGGAAACCTATACCCACGGTTTGTCAAAACCGTGGGTATAGGTTTTTAACGAAAGGCTATCCCCACGGTTTTGGGAAAACCGTGGGGATAGAGCTGACCTATACCCATGGTTTATGGACAAACCGTGGGTATAGGTATGTTTTTGAGACCCTATACCCACGGTTTTCTTAAACCGTGGGTATCGGTTCTGGAAAACTGCCTATCCCCACGGTTTATGAAAACTGTGGGGATAGGTTGACCTATACCCATTGTTTTTTCCAAAACCGTGGGTATAGTTCCATTTTCCAGTAGGGAAAGCATTTATCGACCATATATTCATGTCATATGATAATACTAGAAGCATACCAACTGTAATTTCCTAACCATAATCAGGTATGGACCATTTTTACTTTATGGAAGTTTAATTAATTATTCGACCTAGGGCGTGTGCCTGCACACCTCGTTGCGGTTTCCAGGAAGATTATTATTTAATTTAAATAATTGCAGACGTTTCATGAAAAATGTCATGTCGCGCTTTGGCACCGTGTTTGGGTTTTAAATAATTTATTGTGTAATCTAAAAGAGTAGTAATAGATTTAAATATGTTTTAAAAGAATTCAAGAAAGGATAAAAAGAAATCCTGAAATAAAATAAAGAGGGGGTTATGGGAAAAAATGAAAATAATTAAAATGGGGGATTCTCGTTTTTAATTATATTTACTATTCTCCTTTCCATTTTATGGTTTTATTTTATCTTTCTTTTTTACATTCTATTTTATTTATCTTTTATTTTTCCGTTTTTTTCTTTTATTTTTCTTTTTCATTTTTTTCTCTATTTTCTTTTTTTTTCTCTTCTCTCTCCCTCTCCCACTCATCACGTCGCACCCCTTAATCTCGTCACACTAACCATAATCCCCTTTGGAAGGCCACTGATCCTCTATCCTCCGTACGACTCCTTCACTTTCAGCTATGCAGTAAACCTTAGGGAAAATCTACTGTTGAAAAACCGGAATAATGAATTTTCGTTGACTAATTTGCGCACAGTTCATCGTAGAAAATTGTTAGTCAATTATGGGGTTTTTCTAAATTCATTAATTTTCATCAGTTTAATGTCAAATAAAATCCCACCACGGATCATAGATTCATCTACGTCTACAAGATAGGGTGCTTAGTCACTTTATATCTATTTTTTCAATTTATAAAAACCACACCATTGTACTGTTAGTCGGTTCCTACCAGCTTTGTGCAATTTTAACCATTTTATTTACTTCAATGGTTAAATTTAATTATTGAAGCCTAAATCATCATAAATTAATTTTTTTGAATGGTATCAACAAGATCGGACACCCCTTTGGGTGTACTGACATAGTCGACATATTTTTTTGTTAGTCGGGTTATTAATTTAATTAGTTGTTGGTATTGCACAACACCTTTAAATTGTTTTTAAATTAAATGAATAGTTGTTTGAATTATTTAAAAAATGATGGACACCCCATTTGGAATTCCAAAAATATCTATGTATTCTTCCATTAGTCAAGTTTATTGTTTGATTAATTGCATGTGTTTCAAAGCCACTTGTTATTGTAATTAAATAAAATAAATTGATTCTTGTACATGAACATAATTTGTTGGATCATTGGCACTTGTTTTGCTGAACTGTTTATTATTTAAATATTAATTATCCACTGAGTTTGATATGATATGAATATTTCTTAAAAGTTTTTATGTTTTACTATTAAATTTATGCCTTGTGATACAGGGGTGTTTCTGGTTAGTTTTCAAGCTGTGACTTTATATGCTGATATTGTTATATCTACTGTTGTGAAAAATATAATTAAAATCTTGGTGAGGAAAGGTGGTGGGTCTCGTATTAAGGGACACGCTTAGATCATCCATTCCTAACAGGTTACCTCTATGTGCCAGGGGGGCGGTGTCGTTGGATTTTCCAGACCAAGACTTCCCCGCACTTTCAAATACTTTTGAGTGATACTGGTTCCAAAAAGGGCCCATTGGGACGGATGTTCCATAGCGATACCTTCGGGATGGGCTCAGACTCCAACTCTCAACTTTAACCTTAATAAATGATGTACTAAAGGGTTGATATTTTTCCATTTGAGTTTTCTTGGAAATTGAGATATCCTTCTGATATGTGGTAGTACACTTGGTTGACACTTGACTTAGACCCCAATTCAAAGCACAAGTTTGGGGTATACCTCTTTCTTGTTTACCTTTCTTTATAAGTTTTGTACATATATAGATGTTCGTGAATTTTGCTGACAGGTACACCTTTAGAGTAAAATATTATGCTGAAGCAGGGGATTAGCCATGGGGGCCGTTTGGAACCCAAGACGGATTATTTATTTCATTGCGTTTATATTATATATCTTTGATTATTAATTAATGGGAAACTTCATTTTTATTTCTGCATGAAATGGAATTATTTAAACACTGTGGGTGCTGGCCTACTCGGATTTTATCTCACACCCTTCTCAAGTGTCAAGGACACCCGAGTAGATTACATGCTCACAGGTATTGACAAAGCGAAGCATGCTGCTTCCGATGCTTGAATGTTCATTACTTCTTTGGATGGAGACTGGGGTAGAGGACCGGGCCTTGCTTCTGATGCAGTTACTGCATGTGTCTTTTCATTTAGTTGAATGTGTGTTTGAGTTCTATTTTTTTTACTCTCAGTTTAGACTCATATCAGGGCATGACATTCTTTTGTTATTTTCTGCACTTGGTTTTTATTATTCAGTAGGATTATTTACATTGCTTCTACTGTAGTTTATTTATTCACATTCTTCTATTATTTATTTTTTTCAATTGTTTACTTCCGCTTTGATATTATCTGTTACCTATGAGGTCATATTCTCCCCCATGGATATAAAATTGGCCCTTGCTGCTAGTCAACAACCTCTAGAATTTGGGGATATGTGATTGAGGTTATGTGATGCACCGGTCCAGCCACCATCTTAGAGGTGAGTCGGGTCGGGATGTTAGAAAGTGGTATCAGAAGTGGTTTTTTCCTTTTGTCTTACTATTTGGGTTAGACATGAGACTAGGATATATAGATTTGGGATTTAGCCTATGCTTGAACGTAGCTAAACCATGTATAAGGGACAAGTCAAATTCCTGGGTTTGGATTGCAGTTATTAATTATTCCAATTATTATTGATATGATTTCACCTTGGGTAACTCACTTGTATTGCATTGTTATTGTGATGGTATTATTGAAATAATTGGTTTACTATTACACCCCAAGGATACGAGGGCAAAACATCCCATGCATCATGATATGCACAATAGGATTTAAATGTCATGCATATTTCTATTCCATATCTACTTTCAGCATGCATTTTCTTATTTCATGTGAGTGTTTTTATACATAGTAGAAGAATTTTGAATTGTATTTTAAATAAATATAATGTTGTGTTAGTATGTTATATGTTAGCCTAACTCAACCTTGGTGTGGGATGTAGAACATTATAATAACCCTTTTTAGTTGTCTCTTCCATCTTGAAACACATCCATTGAGGGGGTTGTCTGTTGTTTAGTGCTTAGAGGCAGGCTATGTACATTACCTCTTTTGTGCCTTACTTGTTTTTGTCACCTTCTTCACTCCTTTATATTTGATGCTATTACTGAGAGTCTTGGTTTTCCAATTGAGAACTTTTTGCGGTGTCATCTCTCTCGACACCCCGCTTGCGGTCAGGACTGAGGGCATACGCCAGTGCCAAGAGTGCCCCCTTGAGATAGGTGGTTACCACATTGTTTGAAATTTCTATATCCTTGATATGTCTGGCATTGAATTCATTCTTGGTATGAAATTGATTTCTACTTACCATGTCAAAGTGTATTGGTATCATAGTCGGGTGTCTTTTACATCCCCTGAGGGCAACACATAACTTTACAAAGGAGAATGGGATCTGAAGGAAGACCATGCTATACCTAAATGCACAGGGTTGGGTAGAGTGACAGCTCAGTTGGAAAGTCTCTTCATGATCGAATAGGGAACGCAACCAGTTGAATTCCGCCCAGTGGTGGATCATTTTAGGGACGTCTTACCTGATGATTTCTCTGGATTACCTTTTATGAGAGACGTGGAGTTCACTATCTATCTCATGATAGGTGTGGCACCAGTGTCTATTCCTCCCTATAGGATGGCACCAACAAAGCTGCAGGAACTCAAAAAGCATCTTGAAGACCTAGTGGCTAAGGGATTCATCAGACCTAGAACATCGTCATGGAGTTCACCTATCCTTTTTTTCAAAAATTCATATGGTAACCAAAGGTTATGCGTGGATTATCGTCGACTCAACCAGCTCACGGAAAAGAATTGATATCCATTGCCTCATATAGATGATCCCATTGACCAGCTCTAGGGAGAAACTATTTTCACCAAGATTTATCTGAGGTTGGGATGTCACTAGGTGCATGTGCGGCCATCTGACCTATACCGTACATCATTCCGAAGCAGGTATGGATTCTATGAGTATCTAGTTATTCGGTTCAGCCTCACGAATGCGATGGCAGTCTTCATGGACCTGATGAACTATGTTTTTAATCTGTATCTTGATTCCTATGTGGTAGTCTTCATGGAAGACATCTTAGTGTATTCACTTTCTAGACATGACCATGCAAACCATCTTGAGATCATGTTGATTACACTGAGAGAGCACTAACTATACACTAAGCTCTATAAATTCCACTTCTGGATTGATAAAGTGCACTTCATGGATCATATTATATCTAATGCAAGGGTATCAGTTTACCTAGAAAAGATGTGTGTCATGGTTTCATGGGATCATCCCGAGAGTGTCTTTGACATCTGTTGTTTATTTGGGCTTGATGGATATTACAGGTGATTCATCCAGTATTTCTCTTGTGTAGATGTGCCTCTTATGGCCCTGACAATGAAATGTGTACAGTTCATCTCGTAAGAAGATTGTGAAAAGTCTTTTAAGGAATTAAGAGGAAGACTAACTTCAGCCCCTATCACGATTCTTCCTAAACCTGGTAAGAGCTATACAGTATATAGTGATGCTTCAATAATTGTATTGGGTGCAGTTTTGATGTAGGGTGATCGAGTCTTGGCTTATGGATCATGCCAGCTAAGACCTCACGAGCAGAACTATCCTACACCCAACCTTGAGTTGGCATCTTTGGTTCATGTGATATGTTTTTGGTGATAATATTTGTTATGTGAGATATTCATTTTTTACACGGATCATAAAATCATGAAATATAACTCAACTCGATGAGAAATTATCTTAAGGTAACGCAAGTGGGTCGAATACTTGTTTTCGTTCGATTTTAGGCTTCCATATACCCCTAGGAAGGGAAAGTCTCTAGTGGATGCTTTAAGCCAGAAGACACTGACATAGGTCGTACAGGTATCTAGCAATGAGTGGAAGATGATGGCCTTACTTTTAGAGATGCATCTATAGGTTCAGGAGTAATGCGGACAACCGGTTCTAGCAACTCTTATAGTGACATCCTCTATTCTTGGTCAAGTCTATAGGAAACTGTTGATTAACCATTATGGTCTTGTTTTGAGGGAAAGTTTTGTAGGAGAGAACCCACCTCCAAGTTGGGGTTATTGATAGTAGTGAAAATCTCCTTTACTATGGCCATGTATGGGTACTATCAGGTATACAGGAAGAGGTGATAAAGTAATCTCACACCTATGTTTGGGAAGTTTGTCCTAGACTGAAAAAATGTATAGAGACATGTGTCGACAGTATTGGTGGCCTAGTAAGAAAAAGTATATAGCTCGGTGCTCCACGTGCCAACAGGTGAAGGTAGAGCACCAGCATCCTGTTGGAATCCTACAGAATCTATCCATTCCTGAATGGAAATGGAATGACATCACCATGGATATAGTTATAGGCTTTTCATGTTCTCCTCGAAGTAGTGATGTAGTATGGGTTGTTTTCGATAGGTTGACCAAGGTTGTACACTTCTTACCCATCCGAGAGACCCTTATGATTGACGAGCTGTAAATGTTGTATATCCAGGAAATTTTGTAACTTCATGGTTTACCTCGTTCTATTATCTCGGACAGGGATGCTTTCTTTACTTCATAGTTCTGGCAAGGGTTTTAGAAGGCATTGAGCTCACAGGTACTTCTGAGTACTGCATATCACCCTCAGATCGATGGGAAGTCCGAGAGAACAATACAAGTGTTAGAGGATATGTTACGGGCCTATATCCTTTATTTTGGAGGTTCTTGGGAAAAGTATTTACATCAAGTCAAGTTTACCAATAATAACAGCTTCTGGGAAACAATTAAAATGGCTCCAAGAAGGTGAGACAGCTCTGTTGGGTCCTCATGTTGTTCAGGAGACATCTGAGAAAGTTCAGTTTATTCAGAATCATTTTACTATAGCTTAGACCAGGAAAAAGTCGTATACTGATCCTTGATGCAGACCACTGGTGTTTGAGGTGGGACATCAAGTCTTTCTGCGTGTTTCTCTGAGGTTGGTTCATTGGTGGATCAGGAGACCGGGGAAGTTATCACCGAGATACGTCGATCCATTCGAGATCATGGAGAGAGTTAGGCATATAGCTTATCGGTTACTACTACCTCCGAGGTACCGTTATATTCATGATGTTTTCCATGTGTCTTAGCTTCGACCATATAATCCATACTCATCTCATTATTTTGACCCTGATGACATCATTCTTGATGATGATGCATCCTATGCGATGCATCTGATCTGTATCGTCTACCATATCATTAATGTCCTCCAATGAAAGTCAGTCCCACTAGTCTGGGTGTTGTGGCATTATAGACGTGTTCAGGACGAGACCTGGGAGTGAAAGAAGGATTTACGTGTGAAGTGGTCGCAACTCTTCTCTAGCAACATGCCACTACCCTCAGAAGGGAAACTTAGGGATATGTTGTCTTAATGAGGGGAGGTTTTTACATCCTGAACATAATCAAGTATGGAAAATTTTTACATTATTGTAGTCTAATTAATTAAGCGACCCGGGGCTCCTGCCAGCAGACCTCGCTGTGGGTCCCGGTCAACTTTTTATTTAAATTTAAATAATTGCAGACGTTTCATGAAAAATATCACGTTGCGATTTGTTTTGGTGTTCAGGTTTTAAATAATTAATTAATGAATTTAAAAGAGTAATAATATATTCAAAGAATAGTTAAAATAAATCATGAAAGGTTTAAAGTAAATTCTGTTATAAAATAAAGTGGTGGTTATGGGAAAAAATTGAAATAATTAAAATGGGGGATTCCAGTTTTTAATTATTTTTATTATTTTCCTTTCCATTCTTTTGATTTATTTTACCTTTTTATTTTATTTCCTTTTTTCCATTTCATTTATTTTTCTCTTATTTTTCTTTTCATTTATTTTTCTTTCTTTTATCTCGTTTCTTTTTTCCTCTCCTATCTCCCTCTCGCACTCATCATGTTGCACCCCTCAGTCCTGTCACACCAACCATCAAACCATTAGAAATGTCGTTGCTCCTCCGTCTGACGTCTGATTGCTTCACTTTTAGGTGAGCAGTAATCCTTAGGGAATGGCTAACGTTGCACAATTGTAATCATGTGTTTTAGTGGAGTAATCTGTGTGTAGTTTGTTGTGGAAGATTGTTGCCCTATTTTAGGATTTTTCTAAAATCCGTCTTTTTCATCCGTTTTAGGTCAAATAAAATCCCACCATAGATCTTAGAGTTACTTATGACTACAAGTTTTGTTTCCTACTCACTTTCCCTCCATTACAGTGTGATTTATAAAAAACATACCATTGTGTCGTTAGTCGGTGTCGACCGACATTGTACAATTTTACCCATTCTAATTACATTAATGGTTCGGGTTAATCTTTGTAGCCTTAATCATCTTAAATTAATTTTTCTGAATGGTTTCAACAGGATCGGACTCCCCTTTGGGTGTGCCGACATAGTCGTCATATTTTTTCCCTTAGTTGGGTTATTAATTTAATTAGATGTATGTATTTAAGAACCCCTTTTTATTGATTCAAATTAAATGAATAGTTGTTTGAATTATTGCAACAATGTTGGAAACCCCGATAGGGTTTCCTACATGATCGGTGTATTCATCCATTAGCTGAGTTTATTATCTGATTAATTTCATGTGTTTCGAAACAACATGTTATTGTAATTAAATTAAATAAATAGTTGCGTGAACATGAACTTCAATTGTTTGATCATTGGATCTTATTTTGCTGAACTATTTATTTTTTAAATATTCATTATCCACTGTGGTTGATATGATATGTATATTTCCTTGAATGTCGTTATGTTGTACTGCTAAATTTATGCCCTGTGATGCACGGGTGTATCTGGTTAGTTTTCAAGCTATGAATTTATATGCTGATTATGTCATATCTGGTTCTGTGAAAACATTAATTAAATTCTGGGTGGGGAAAGGTGGTGGGTCCCATATTAAGGGCCATGATTAGACCTTCCATTCCTGACTGGTTACCTCTATGTATCAGGGGAAGTTTCACTGGATTTTTTAGACTGAGACTTCCCTAGACATTTTAATACTTTTGAGGGATACTGATTCCAAAAGGGCCCATCGAGATGGATCCATTGGCAATTTGGCTATGCCAACCTCGAATGACACTCATCCCTGTTTTGATAGATCGGGACAAAATCAGGGTGAATCCATACATCGGGTGATACATGGTCTTTTGAATGATTTCCTTGTATGGGCTCAGTGGTATTGGATAACATGATGGATGTTCTATAGTGATACCTTCAGGACGGGGTTGGACACCAACTCTCAATATGTACATTAATAAATGATGCACTTAAGGGTTAGTATTTTTCAATTTTAGTTTTCTTGGTAATTGAGATATCCTTATGATATGTGGTAGTACACCTGGTTGACACTTTACTTAGACCCCAACTCAAAGAACAAGCTTGGGGTATACCTCTTTCTTTTTTACCTTGCTTTCTAGGTTTTATACATATATACATGTTCATGCATTTTGTTGATAAGAACCCTTTTTGACTATCGACTTCAGCTGAAGTGGGTGGTTAGGCATGGGTTCTATTTGGAACCCAAGAATGCTTATTTATTTCATTGCCTTTATATTAATTATCTTGGTTTATTATGAAATGGAAGATTTCATTTTTGTTGCTCCATGAAATGGAATGGTTTAGACATTGTGGGTTCCGACCTACTGGGATTTCATCTTACACCATGCTTGGGCATCATGAACACTCGAGAAGATTACATGCTCATAGGTATTGAGAAAGTGAAGCATGTTGCTTCCAATGATTGACTTTTCATTACTTCATAGGATAGAGACTAGGATAGTGGATCATGCATTTCTCGCGAAGTAGTTGCTACTTGCGTCATTTCTTTTAGTTGACTGTCTGTTTTAGTTTTGTTTTCCACACTTTCATTTTAGACTCATATCATGGCTTGACACTCTTTTGTGAGTTTCTGCACTTTTTTATTATTATTCAGTTGGACTATTTACATTGCTTCCACTAGAGTTTATTTATTCACAAGTTTCAGCTACTCTTTATTTGTTGTTGTTTACTTTCTCTATGATATTATATGTTACCTATGAGGGCATAGTCTCCCCCACAGACACAAAAAGGGCCCTCGCTGCTATTCCATATCCTTTTGGGATCAGTGAGATGTGCTTGAGGTTATGTGACGCACCGGTCTGACAACCATCTTAGAGGTGAGCGGTGACTGGACATTACACCAATGATGTGTGGTAATGAATCCTTATTAGTAAAAATATATTGATCATCCTTTTTATTAATCTCAATGAACTCCTTTTCTATCATATTGTTTAAAATAAGAGGAAATTAGATATAGAAAAATATGATATCAAACTCATCCCATTCCTGGGATTTAATTTAATCTCATTGAATTGTATACTTAATGTGATTCCACCTTTGATCCACTTAACCTACCAAATAATAAACTACCTAAATAAAATTTTCATGTTACAAACACAAAATGGTGGAAAATATCTTCTTTTGTTGTACCTATCCATTATTCAGGAAATAGTGGATCATAGGACCCATTGAAATAACATGGATATTGTTTCATGATGGAACCAACCAAATTCATTTCTCCTATCTTCTAATTTGATAGTCTAGAATTATTCATATATTTTTATGTATACTAATAATATTTTTCATTCAATATCTCATAACATTTATATTTTTGAAGGAAATTCATTGAATTTCCTAATAGACTCATCATTAAAATGATTCATTTGGGTTCCACACATTGACTAAAACCATAAATCATCATGTCAGCAACCCTAATCATTGTAGTAAAACTAATGAATCAATGGAAATTACATACAATATGTAAATCAATGACACTATAGGTTGAATCTAATGTTATTCATGAATGTAATGAAAACTCTTTAACTACAACCATACATATCGGAATCCTGAGATACATCCCTATAAATATCATTAAGACTATATCTAGGTATCTCAGTAATGTTTTCTCATCCTTGTTTCCAAAATTTGAATAAATATTTTATATAATATAAAATATAAAAACCCAGGCTTTTGATTATTGACCTTACATAATTTTTGGGGAATATTTCATGAAATACATAAACACATGCTTGATGCACATTATAATTTATTGACATAGAAAACATGGAAACATAATAAACTCATTCATAATACATTTACACCATCTCCCACATATTTATTCACAACTAGAATCCCTTTTGACAAATCAAACTTAATATATTTCTTCATATCCATAGAAAAAGAAATATAAGAAATTGTATTCTTAGATGCCCGGTAAGGGTAGATATGGATGATATAAACCATATCATAATAATAAGGCATAAGATTATTATTTTTAAATCATATCCAATAAATAATAGATCCCGATATTGTGTCATGGAATAGACCATATACTTTTATAAAGAATCAAAGAATATATTCTATGGGAGCATTACCTATGTTATGGAATAATGGAATACAAATCAGCATAGAAAATAATTTTTATATTATTCGAGGCTCACTTCCAAGAACATCATAGTAGATAAAGTAATTTATAAAAAAGGTATACTCCATGTTCCATTCTTGTGATACTAAACCGTGTTTTCTTTAGGTTCCATCATTATATTTCTACAATGTTATAATTTCATATTCCAGTACTATCTATATCATGAGATATAAATACATAACTAATGATTTTGAAAGAGATATAGGTCCCACAATTCACATAATGAATACCATATGTATTTGATTCATAATAATATAAATCATTCATCGTATCAGAACCCATGAAATGAAACAGTTTTCATTAAAAAAATTCAATCAAAACATAACCCATATCAATGAAATGAGTTTCATAGATATCTTTACATAAAAAATAAAAAAACCATAGGAATAATTGGGAAAACATCTCTGAAAAATCTCCCCATTGAAACATAATTAAAATAAAATAATATCATTATAAATAGATCATAATTTTGTGAGATCACAAGAAAATAAATAATGAGGAAAATATCCTTTATTATTTGAAATTGTTTTCATTCCTTAAAATGCTGTGAAATTTTTAAAGGATTTTTTTTTGAAAAAAATAACATTGTAATCTTGTAAGTGAATCTATAGGTAATGAATTCATTATGAAATCAAAAAAAATTATTCCATATAAGTTAAAAAACATTCCTTTCATACTTGTTATAGAAAGGTCACAAAGTACATCATTATGAAAATAAAAAAAATATTCCATTCAAACAATTTATTAAATGGTATTCATGGGTAAAAAGGCCTATAATAAATCTATAAGAATGATTTTTTTTTGAAAATCAGTTTTTAAAAATATGAAAAATAAAAATAAATATTCACTAATAGATACTTTTGTATAAACAATCTTGAATAATAATGTGATTGGAAAATTAACCTTTCCATTAGGTTTTATTTGATTAATACCTATTTAAAACTAATGAATATTGAATTAAATAATATTATTAACTTATTATACAACCACATTAATATTTATTATAACATATATTGTCATATTATCACCCATTAGTAAACGATATTTCATTATCACACTTATTCAGGTGTGATGTGATTCATTTTCCTATGAATTTTTTCACTTATAAGTTACAATTCTTGGGCATATGATATAGTAAAATAATTTACAGAATAATAATAAGGTAATATATATAATAGTTATTAGTTATATACATTTATATAATAATTCATGAATGGTGAATATTGAATATGAATCGTATCACTTCATTGAGATGGTAGTCTATACGTATGCATGTGTGATGGCATCGTTACCTTAATGGTAAAAGGTAAAGAAGTGGATGGCATATATATTTCTTTGAAATAAATATAATTTTACAATAATTATAAATATATATTATTAACATCATTATTACCATTCATGAAAAGTATTCATGAATTATATTTTACACCATGATTTTTGATTTAGGTAGTACGTACGCACATGTGCTACATTCGTTTTTCATAGGATGAATAAAAGGTTGAACAAGGTTATTTCATAATCATAATAAAATCTCATCATATAGGTGATACTGGATTTATTACTTTATAATGGAATGAACATGATAATATAAATTTGTGGATAATGAAATTAGGAATGATACTGTAAATAAAATTACCTCTTATTTAGAAAACCTTCTTTATCTATCCATATAGGGACACTATGGTTGATCACTTTAGAAAAAAGAAACCTCTAGAATATATTTTGGGAAGTGGAGTAATGAAATTGACATGGTATGGTTTAAATTTAATGCTCAATATTATGTGAATAATTGAGGTAGGAGGTTCCCTTTTATAATTGTGGTGATGAGAACTTTTGGAATCACAAAACATATCAATTTATAATAAATTCAATCTTAATAAAAATACCTATACATGGGAATATATTAGAATATAAGAAGTGATTAAGTTGTAATATCATAAAAAATATATTTCAGACATGTTTTGGTATTATTTGAACCCTTATCATTTATTTTAATACATAGTTAACATATTTTAATTTTAACAAAGGTGAAATTTTTTTCAATATTAATATGATATAATTTTTAACATGTTATTTCAATTAAATAATAAATTATGAATTTATATCACTTTAGAATATATCATATATATTTTTTTGTATTTTTGAAAAAAAAATTTAAATAATTTAAATATATTTTTGTTTATGAAATGACATCATTGTCGAATTTTAATCTATTAATTATTTTTAATTTTAAAAATATTAATATAACAAGTTTACTTTGAAAAAACATATTTCATTATATTCTTCATAGTTCAAGGTATTCTATAAAATTCATTAAACACAATAATTTTCCCAAGATATATTTATTTTAAAACAAATTGTAACCTTTTTTTAATTTCCATTGATAAAATAATTACTACATTAGTGTTGTCGAAATATCACCGACCGAAAAGACAATAAACCAATAATTTAATATAGGTTTCCACTTGAACTCAACCATTCCTCCACTTATGAATGAGTTTATCAACTCGTAGAGAGCACCTAACATATCACATGGGGAGACTATACCAATGTTACCATAGGAGGCCATAACAGAACACATATAAAATAAAGGAAAAATTAACAATAATCAAGAAATGTGAATTAATAACCAATTACCAAATAGTTTCCAACCATAACCAATCAATAAATATTTCATTTCATGATAAAAGTTCTTGGAGTGAAGGGAAATCCAAAATAATGGCCAATATCTGGATCCCCAAAATGAAACTCTAAGTTTGGATCATCAACCACACACATTATAAGCCCATCTCAACTCCATAGCATATGGCATTTTCCCTTATCCTGACCTGAAACCATAAAATCATCTTAGGTACCCAACCACAGAGGATCAGTGTGTTAGTACAACTTAGTAGTCCACCACCTATAATGTCTAGAAAATATCTAGTCTGAAAAGATAGTGCATGCAGATATGAAGTAAATAACATGGTAAACCAATGACAACTCAGGTGATATTAGTTAAAATTATTTACTTTATCCATTTCCATCATTTATTCCATTTTTATCATGTATACAATCATCATTACTAATTACTTTTCCATCATATTTTCCATGGGTCTGGAATTTACATCATTTACACAATGGATTAATCTGGTCAATTTCTATGAATGAGGGAAAAAATAAAGTTCCTTATCTCTCTATGGAAAAACATATCATAAACATTTACATCACACATACCTTGGAGCCTCGTCCCAGCTAGTCTCATCAAATGAATCTGTTAGGTGCATAGGCCCTTGACCACCATCCCAAACCCATGTATTATGGGGTTGGGTTTGGGGCCTCATTCTAACCCCACACATGGGGTAGATCGCCAAGTACAATTCACAACAACCAACACATATGAACAAAATTATTTATCCATTTACAACAGTTATAATTACATAAACCAAACATAAACAACATAAATAACCTTCAAAATTCATATTAGTTCACATATAACTCAATATAAATCCATAAACCATTAACAAATTTAACATTTATATGGCATACCTTATTTTTCTCATTTCACTTTTTTATACATCAACCCAGTTATCATATTTCAAAATTCCCATAAATTAACCCAATTTACCCATTCCTTAATTAAAAAAATTAAACAAATTGATACTTACTTGATGTACAGGATGATAGAAACTCCATACAATATAACGACTCATCCATGAGTCGCTCTTACCAATTACCATTTAGCTTCCAATAAAGAAAGGATCATCCCCTTTCCTACATGTCCGACTATCTTTCTCAGGTTTCTTTTTGAATGTTTCTATGCTTCCATAAAACATGAACCAATGGCATAATATTACCCTAAAATAATTTCTCACTAATAACCATATTAAGATCTACATTTTACTTATCAGAGTCAGTAGCCTCAATCTTAATGTCCTCGTCATTAATCATAAGAGATTTGTCAAGGGGATATTTCTAAAGCTAAAACACATTAATAACATTATGATAATGATTATATCTCCATGGAAGACCCGATTGATACACCACCGGTCCGATCCTTTCCACAATCTCAAGAAACCCCATGTACATGGGCACTAACTTATACTATTTTTGTATCTGATGGTGACTTAACCTTGAAAACAACCAAAGAAACACATGATCACCCACTAAAAAATTATGTTTTCTATGAAACTGGTATATATATGACATCGTCCTACTCTGATCCACTTCCATATAATTTCAAAATAATTTAATTAGTTTTGAAAACTTCTTCATGACACTCATACCCAAAATTCTAATTCCCCAGCCTCTATCCAATCAAATAGTGATATATATGACCTAGCATAGTTCACCCCAAATGGTTCCATCGGAATCATGGCCTATTAACTATTGTTGTAGGAAAACTAAAGATGATCCAAACACTTTTCCCGTGATCCAAAAAAATATTGGACACATTCCCTCAACATATCCTCTATTATGTGAATAGTACAGTTATACATGGGTCCCTTTAGGGTAGGAAAGTAGTACTCTAAAAAAAGGGTTCTGTGAGCCTTCTGTAATCCCTTCCAAAAGTAATAAGTAGAATTTGGATCACCATATGAAAATTTTGTTCATGGTACCCCATGTAACTAGACTACCTCATGATAATACTACCCACCCAGCTAAGTCATTGGTGAATGTCTCTCTAATCAATAAGAAATGTGCCACATTTGTAAAACAATCCATAACTATCCATATCAAATCATTATTATGAGGAATCCTTAGGGGACCCACCTCAAAAATCCATCATCACACCATCCCATTTCCACTTTGGATGGAGAAATTGCTTTGGAAAAGCACTAATTCACTGCTTCTTATCCTTCACCTACTGACAGGTGAGGAAACACACCACAAAAACCTACAATATCTCTCTTTATCCATGGAAACCAATACTGATTATAAAGATCATGATACATTTTGGAAAAACTAGGATACGCTGCCCACATCGATGCTTGAAACTCTGGAATCCACTCTTCTTACCTACATGTTGGCACAACAAGCAGACTAGAAACACAAACAAACAGATCAATACAAATTTTCTAACTAGAAGGTGACTATGTGCCTTTAAATATTTCTCTTATAGCTAGAAATTATTAATTTTAATGAAATTTCTCCTTAAGTCAGATTATAAGTGTGGACTCAACTACCAATGAAGTAAGGGTCATCTAATCTTTTACATAATTTCCCTCTAGATTCATCTTGGAAAATGATTTCATCATTCAGCATTCTTGAATTAGTTTTTGAAGCTACCTAATATTGATTCTTATGACTCAATGCATTTGAAAGACTATTTACCATTCCCACTATGTAACACAAGACAATTTATAATGATTTTATGTACTCAACCCATTTTCAATGTTGAATATTCAAATCATACTGAGATAATATATAATTCACAATTTTATGATTGGTGTACACTGAAAGACATTATCCAAATAAGTAATTCTTCCAACAAATTAAATCATAAACCATTACAACCAATTCAAGATCTTGTGTAGGGTAATTAATTTCTAGTATTTTAAACTGTAGTAAAACATACACAACCAAAAAATCATTATGAACAAATATTTCCCCATTCCCAACACCAGATGAATCAAAAAACAAGGTATATACTTTTCAGGTATCATATAAGAATAGATTCACTGCATTCATCAACTGATTCATTAACTCTTGAGAATAATTATCACACGGTTGAGACCATTCAAACTTTATTACCTTTATGTTCAAGCCCAAAAGTGGATCTACCAAATTTGAAAAGTCTTTTATGAACCTTAGATAATATTGATACAATCATAGAAAACTCTGAACATTAGATAACATTTTAGGTTACTTACATGACAAAATTAATTGCACATTCCCAGAGTCCACTAACAAGCCTTCCTAAGTGATAATGGGATCCAATAAATTCTCCATGTTGATCGAAAAATGAAATTTTGATAGCTTGGTGTATTTCATATTTTCTATTATTTTACTCATAATTATTTCAAATTGTTTGGCATAATTTGCAAGATTCATTGAGTAAAATAATATGTCATAAACAAATAAAACATCAAATTATTTTTGGTATGGGTTAAAGATTCAATTAATTATTGTAGAAAACAATTTTGGTGAGTTTTGTAACCCGAATGGAATCAGAAATACCTAGTACAACCCATACCTACTCATGAGGTGTGTAAAATATACACTATAAGGTCCCACCCTCATCCATTGATATCCAAATATGAAATCAATATTATAAAACTATGAAGCACCTCTCTACATTTCAAAAATACCATTGGTATCATAAATAGGGTTACAATTATTAACATTCATCTGAGTCAATTTAAAATAATAAACACACAACTGTAACAACACGTCAAGGTTCTAAAAAATAGAACTAGAGATCCCCAAGGTGATGTACCCTGATTTATGTAAACTTTATTCTCCAATTCTTCTAACTAGGTTTTATGTTTCAGGATTAAATTAGGTGAAATTATATCTGGTGAAATGGAAACAGGTTCTTCCCCCCAAAAAAAAATATATTATGCACTCAAAATCAATCTTAGGTGGCATCACCCATACATTTTCATGTCACGCCCCAATTAGTGTACAAATCAACGTGAACCGACACATACATTCTACTAATAGGCCCAAAACAACTAAAAACATAGAATATATAGATTATTATGAGTCACTTGTATGAAAAATCATTAACCGTTGTAGAAGATATAAGAATCATACCCCAAATATTCAATAGTCTCCCGTTAACACCTCTATGTGTGGACTAAACTACATGAAACTATCCCTTTTCTTTTCCTAGGCCTTGTTTCGATTTCCCGGTGTTGTTCTACTCTATTGATGTGGGAACTCTTGGCATAGAGTACCACATCTTCTACCTCGACTAGTATTCTGAGTCAAACTAAGATGAATGTATGATAAGGGGTACCGTGCCTCATTCTTATACACTACATTAACTTCAATCCACCATTTATGCCTAGCTATCAAGGGTTCTTATAGGACATGTGCCAATGCCCCATTATGTTGCACGCTCAACACATAATAGGTGGTTTAGGAAAACATCCACACATGTTCCACGATCATAAACACTGATTGAAAAACATAGGGTCACAATCATGGGAGGATGATCCCCCCATCTGACTACTATCCATGCAACATCCCCAGTGATGATTTCAAAAATGAAACGTCCTTCCCCTAAAAGTGGAACCACTAGTCTATCCATCTGAACCCAAAAACCTTCTAACTAAATCCTCCATTATGTTCCCTTCCTAAATAAGGTCATGATCCACCATTGTGGAAAACCTATTCAAACAAAATATACTCTCACGTTAGTTATCTCATTCTTAATTCCATCCAATAAATGTCCTTCCATTGTAGCATCATCCCATCCCAATATTAGAAAAAATCATTATATGATTAAAAAATGGACAACATAATCCATTACCATCAATGTTACTGGTTTCGACCTCATAAAAACTAAAACCATTTCCTATCTCAAGGTATATAGATAGAAATGATATAGTCACATTTCCTGATTGTACTTTCAAAACATACAGTCAGATGAATATTTAAGACACACAATATATCAAAAAAATATTATATTCCCTAGAACATATTTTATCTCAACAGGACACCGTTCTCTGTATGAGTATTCAAGTGATCTAAATTCATCTAAAGGGACTCTATCCAAAACACAATAGCCTCCATTCCACCATCTCCAAAAAATTAGAGGGTGATTAACTAAATCTAACATGTTAGATAAAACATAATCTACAAAACCCACATGGGGTCACTTTCCATGATATGTAAAAATGAAGAAATTTTCCCCAGAACTGAGCTTATCCTAGAGTATAATAGTACAATGAGTTTTCTTTCTCCTCTACTAGTGGATCATTTTCAGTAATATCATCATGGTTCATAACTAGAACACATCATCATGGACAAATTTCTCTATATTTCCAAGCATGAGTCTTAGAAGCTTTGACATTAAGATTCTATTATTTACAAAAAAATATGATGCTCTATTAGCCATAATCAACCCATTTCTCATACAATATCCCATCAAACATCTCCACACATAGAACACTACATTTGAACATTACTATTGTGGTTCGTGGTTAGCATGGGGTAAAACAACACACGTAGTCAAAAGTATTTCGTTTAAAACCTTATTAAAAACATTTCCACAGTAACAACATAAATCATTCTTCCTGGTAACATTTCCTATCTCAAAATTTGTTATAACCAAAATGTTAAATCATTTAAAACACTTTATTATGCACAATTATTTTTCCATATCTTAAAATTATTTACATTTACCCTTTAAAATCATCTTTATTAGAGACCATTTTTTTCAAAATATCCAAGGAGGTAAAGTTAATTATACCCATTATTTCCCACACAATCATCCAATGTGTCCTTATAATGACACATTCCACCTATATCCTTACATCACTAACATGATTAAGGAATGCACAACATTATTCCATTCCGAAGATGAGAAAAATATAATAAAAGTTTCACACCACATAACATTTTAATCAACCAATTGTGATATTGCATTCAATGGTGTCAAAAAATATTAAGGGGAAAAATTTTCCACCATGGGTACTTGGGGTTTCCCTAATACATGTGTCAGATACTCCCATGTATGAGGTCATTACCATGGCATGACACAACCAAATATCCCATTTACTATCACAAATAATATGGCAATAGACACAACCTTAATCTAATAAAACTTCATAATGTCCCCAACCAATAATCCACTAATCCAGTGCTTCGAGTTGGGTTTCCATGTGACCTCAAGAATGAATGAACATATAATATATGTTTCAGACAAGAAGTGAGGGTCTAATAGATCACTTGTAGAGACTATACCCCCTTTAACAGAGTAATACACACCTAGGATCGTATAAAATTAAGGAATAATAACAAATAATCAAGAAATATGCATTACAATTAATTCCCAATCAGTGTACAATCACATCAAAAAAATGATATGTCATGTCACACAAACTACACCAAGGGTAAAGGAAAACCAATATAAATACCAATAGCTAAATCCCCAAAATTGGTCCTAACTCTATGTTAGGATCATCAACCATAAACATCCCATGCCAAAATCAACTACCAAGAATGTAGAATTCTTCATTGACAAGACCAGCAACCATGAAAATTCTCGAGTACTGAATGATGACACAAGTAGGGTGTGTGTAAAACTTAGTAGTCCACCATCAACAATTCCTACAAAATATCTTGTCTAAACAGATAGTGCATGTATGAAGTAAGTAAATAACAAGGTTAACCCAAAGACAACTCAGGTTCCATTAGTTAAAAATATTCACATTAATTGTTTCCATCATTATTTATATTTTCATCACTTAAACCATTTTAATCACTAAAGCCATTTCCATTACATGTTCCGTGGTATAAGCACTTACATATTTTTCAAATTAGTTTAATCCAATCAATTTATAAGCATAGATTTATAAATATTGTTCCCTATATCTCTTGTGATAATAATTTCGTAATCATTAATGTCACACATTCCAAGTAGAATTGGTCTGGTTAGTCTCATAAAATGCATCTATTAGGGGAATAGAGTCTTGGTCCCCATCCCTAACCTATTCATTATGTGGTGGGGTTTAGAGCTTCAGTCTAACCCAGCCTATAGGTGAAGATACTCCAGTGCAATATCCAAAAAGAACCAAGATATGAAAAAATTATTATTTATCGGTTTACCACACTAAACAAAAAAAACATAAATAATACACATAAAATTAACAATCCATATCCATTCACATATAACTCAATATCAAGCCATAACCCATTAATGAATTAACCATTTATATTTCATAGTCCATTTATCTCATTTCCCTTTTTATAACCCAACCAATTTATCATATTCAATAGTGATCATACATTAACCCATTTAACCAGTTAGTAAATTAAAATGCGTTATCCAATTTATCACAATCATAAAAGCTTATTCCTTAATCCAATTTTTCCATTCCATTACAAATTCAAAATCCATTTGATATATTAATATCAATCCATTTTACCCTTTTCTCACATCAGGAAAATCAATCCATATTCCATTGTCAATAACTATACACAAATACCATTGGGGCCTCATATAGTATAAACTAACAGGTCAAAATTATTTTCATGGGCTCAATTTGACCACAGATAATCCCTATTCTTAACATTTAAAATTTACATGTTCAGTAACATCGGTGCATCCCATGGGTGCCCATAAATCGGTCAAATAATCATCAACATATCCCATAGGGATCATAAGGGATTCATTTTATATTTTAGGAAATTATTTTACCAATCTATATCTATTGAATCAAATGCACAACAAAAGAGAACACAGAACACAAACAGACATGAAAAAATTTTAAAATAAAAATATAGGATATAATATATAGACCACCTACCTCGAATTCAGTGATTAAATCACCCATATAATTTAAAATAGATGAGGATTCTAGTACAATTTTACACCGAATCTGGGAGACACTATAAAAAGAGTGTTTTAGGGATTTCAAATAAGAGTAAATGAATCGAAAATACCGAATGTAGAATGGAAAATAAAGAGATGTATTAGACACACATGGAGATTTGATTCACAACCAATGATGATCCAAATGGTTTAATATTGAAGGAGATTGATCCATGGAAGGATTTGATGGTTTAGGTTCATCAGTAGGTCTATAAGATGATGAAATGGGGAAAAATAGGATGAGTAAATTGAAATCTTGAGGGGAATGTTGGGTAATTTTTCTTTTTTTAATGGGGAACACAGTTTTACAATCATTGGGCCAATCTCACACCAGCCTCCATTTAAGAGTAGAAAAGTTTTTCCATTACCTGGGGAGACCACATGGTTTGAAAAACCATTTTCTAAAATTATGGAAATCCCCATTTAATGTGCACATAGTTTGGCTTCCCTTATTTCATGACTCTTCTTAAATGTACACCCCTCCTTCTAGCTAGCATGGTTTGGGTGCATAGTTTTCTCTAACCATGAGCGAACCATGAAATAAGCAATAAAAATCCATTTTACATTTGTTCCATTTCCCAAACCCTTGTAACACCCCTAATCCTCCTCACACACTTGATAAACATTCCATTTACCCAAATAAAGAGGATTAAAATTTTGATAAAAAAATTTCTCCATGATGTATGGGATCTTACAGTTGGGTGATTATTTAATATACTAATTTAATTATAAAAATTTAATAAAAAATTCCAAGAAAAAGATATATATTATTTATTTTAGATGAATATTTATAGTTCAATTTATGTTTTGGTAACCTTATATTAAAAAATGTTTTATTATTTAAAACAAGAAGATGATATATTTATATTTTTTTTAAATAAGATATTATAAATACCACAATCTCATATAGGATTTCAAAAAAGTCAAAAATAAATTCATAACACGAATATATGTTTATTCAGTTAATAATTTATAGTTATAACTTCCCCAAATACAAATTCTTTCCATATTTTGAGATATAAAGGATATTATAGAAAAAATTGTAATATTATTCGAATTCTAGGATTTAAATATTATAAAACTAATTTTCCTATAAATGTTTATATTAAATTAATTAATTAATATCCTTAGGTGTTAAGGGAATAATTTTATTCATCCATATAAATTTTTTATTGTGATAGGGTAAATTTTAATCTTTATAATTTTATTTTATACTAAATTGCTTAATATAACCTTTAACATGGTAACAAGATATACAAATGTTTCTATTCCTATTGAATAAAAATTGAAGGGGAATATTTACTAAATTTTCACCATATGAATAAAAATTTGAAATCTGACATTCTAAATTCATATCATAAAAGTTACAGAACATAATTAAATATAAATTTGGCACAACTCTATGAATTTTTTTTTTCAGAAACATTTCCGTTTAAAATATTACTTTTTATAAGAAATTCATTTATAATACCATTTTAGAAACCATAATTGAATTATTTTTAATTTAAGTGAACTTATTAAAATTTAAAAATAATCAAAAACAAAATTTTCCCATGAATATAAATGGAATAAAAGTTTTGTTTTAATAAAAATCAATATTTTCACCACTCATCAAAAGATGAAGCATTTCAAAAGAACAAATAATTCACAAATAGATAATTTTGAAATCCAAATATCAAAAATGAATTTTATTTTTTCAAATATTATTTATGAAAGTCCCATAATTTAGTTCTATAATTCATGATCCATTTAATGTTGAAAAAAATATCTTTTTCAAAAATATGGGGTTTCATGCATAAAATTTGATTTATTCTTATCTTATATATATTATATATGTTGGATTAATGTCAAAAAATGATTTAATAAATATATATATTGAATTTTGTGGTTAATACTATACATACCCCAAAATTTAACATCTAGGATATTATTTTATTATTTTAATAGTTAGAATAAATTATTGTTTTGTAGAAACTATGTATTGTGTGCAACGCAACCTAAGACAATTTTTCATGTAACTGAATATTTATATTGTTTAGAATAAAATGAATGAATTTAAAGAAATATTTTTATTATAAGTATCGGGTTGTCAAAATATGGATCCAAGTGCATTAAATCCCAAACCATAGCATCACAAAACTGTGTATCTGTCCCACGTTAGTACAAATCATTGAGATCCAAATACCTAGATGATTAAAAAGATAGTTAAAAATCAATTGAATTTATAATATTTATTAAAAAATATATGGAATTTTGGACCTTATCCTTATTCTTTTGTCGACCCATCATATTGTAGTTTGATCATTTGAGCTCTAGAAACATGGAAGCACCAACACCAAGCTCCCGATTTGGGGTAGCTCTAGCAATGAGATCAAAATCTATAGTAGATCCAACACGAAGCTCTGTATCCTTGGAAACTCCCACCATATTAATGAGTTGAATTCCATGTAATTCATATTATATATCCAACTTTATGTATATGATATCCCAACATTGTAGTTTAAAAAACTCTTATGAGGGATATTTCTCAGTGGGGTCATAAATAGAATATGACCATTCATGCCATACAGATATGCCACACCTAAAAAGGTCATTAGAGACAGCTAGCAACCAATATTTTCTAAATTTCTCTTGTTATCCTATTTAGTCCTCTGACCAAAGTCAATATTTCCTTCCACAAAGCCCAGAAAATTTCTTTACATATCATAAGGGTAAATTCATGACTCAATAATATACATCTACACATTCCGTCATTTAAACCCCTCTTGTTGGAGATTAAGGATTAATATGGAAGTTATAGTTGGTATTTTGATGATATGGTCACATTATTGACACACCTCAAGGGGTTTGTGGACTATGATTAAATTATGAGTCAATGGTTTAACCATTTGAGGCTGAGGGATCAAGCTAGTATTCAAATTGAATTGATTCCTAGTAAATATATTCCTTTGATTCATTGATGATAACAATATATTGAATATTTTTTAAATTAAACATCTTATTACATGAATAATTAACATTATAACAAGGGTTTATCACCTTAGTATTGAGACTACAACTATACATTAAAAAACCATAAATAAATATATAGGTCTAGTTGTATGACTATCTACCTAGATATTGAGCTAATGTTTTTTTAAAAAATTCAATCTATTAGTAACACATTGGCTTGTAGAGACCCTCCCAAAAACAATTAGGATCCTCCTAGCTCATCCGACCACCAAAAACCAACCCAAGTCCCAGAATAACTCTGAAAGAACAATATAGATCAATAATGGAATTTATAAAAGATATAATAATTTAATTTAATAATAATATAAATTATCAAGTCTCAGTAGATAACCTCATCATGCTGGAACTGTGACCATCCCATTTTTAGTATTCCATAATGATCTGTTGACACCATGACAAGTGAAAGTCCCATCCCAAGTTACCAATTCCTTCTGATTTTTATTTTAATTTTTTAAAATAACTTATGAATATTCAAAATGGTGACATAATTCATTCAAAATTAGGAGAAACATTATATAAATAGTGTCTTATGGCTCCATATTCCTAGGATGAGTAAAATAACATAGTGTATTATTCAATTCACCCATGATCTGGTGGAATCATCTCAAAATCACAACCAATAGGAATTTAATAATTTGAGAGGTAGTTATAGGAGAGTAAATGAGGATAATATAGTAATATACTAACATTTATTCACCCAAAATAACTGAAAAAACATTTCAATTACGTGTAGAAATCAAGGGGTCAAGGAGTAGGATAAGGACTAATTCATGGGATAGAACATTAGAGAAATTGGGGTCCTCACTCATATAAATATAATGCATAAATTTGGTAAAATACATTCAATTAAACACCACCAGTTCACTGATTGGTCAATAGTTAGATTGTCATTATCCATCGGCTAGTCGGTGAGCCTAAAATTGGAATAAAACCACTGCCCACACCACTAATGAGTTATATGCTCACCTGTATCTAGCTGGGCAATGGGTATATAATATAGACCTTGGAAACATAGCTTCCTAAGACACTATAAAGAACCGTTTAACCATCATTATATGTTTATTTATTATATAAAAACCCAATATTGAGAGGTTTAATCTTTCAAAAATTCATCATAAATCTTAGATAAAATACATATCCTTCTACGAACTAGAATGTAAAAATTTATATTGATTTTTAAAACCCATCCACACACATGATAATTGTAAATATATTTATTCAAAATTTTCATATCTTCAAATGTGAGTTTAACCCGAACTATTTGATTGAAATACCCCTCATGATTATATATTATGAAACATATAATGGGTGTAACTTATACAGTGAGTTCATATTCAACCTTTCATTTATATATTATCATCAATTCAGTTTAAATATGCAATTTGATTTACCAACATCATAAATTATTATGATAATTTTATATAGAAAAACACTCCATTCCCAAATTCATAATAATTTGACTAGTGGATGAAAAAGGTTATTTTCCGGGTGAAAATTCCACCATGAATCAATAAATGTGATGTTATAGGAATTGGATACAACCATCATACAATTATGAGTTGTCTTTGATAAGGGAATATCAATATATTAGGGATATGAATAAATTGACTTCGATGATTCATAATTTCATGAAATTCATATAACTAAATTCAAATATTATTATTTTCAACAATGATCATGTCTCTCACCACCCCAATTTCATTATTTTATCTTTCATTCTATACCAATATCCTTAACAAATAACATTTATAATAATAAATCATTTGATAATGAAAATAAAACTGGATCTTTTCTATGATATGAAAATTTATTTCAACCCCATTAATTTTACGTTCATCCTATATCAATTTTGGTTCAGTAATAAATTTAAGGTTATATCCATTAATTATAAACAAAATAATAAAAAAACAATTAAACCCCATAGATATACTAATGTATAGGGCTTAAAAATAGTAAACATATGTCTATCTCAATTTAATATAAATATTGATTATATTTCACAATAAATCATACCCACAACCTATAGGTTTATATTATTTCTAGAAGGAATATATAACCAACAAATTTAAAAATAAATTAAAAATAACAAATAATTATGTTTCCCCCATGATATGATTCTTTACATTTTATACGTAACATTCTATATATCCAAGGGAAATATATCCTTAGAAAAGATTAAGCTCTGATGCCATGTAATAGTTAAAATAAGTGATAACATACCATAACCATAAGTTATCAAAAGATTAATATGTGGGTATGAGAACATAATAAATGTGTATGGACATATCATAATAAAATAGTACCATATAAAATATAGTTAAATTTTTTTGAATCATGATATAAAGATTTTGTCATAACATGTTACAAGATTCAATGGAGTGTGGAAATATATGTATATAATCATGATTAATTATATCATAACATGGTAATGTTTCATAATTATAATATGTTAAAAAACAATATGAAAAATATATAAACATATTAGATCATTTATTTTGTAAAGGCTCATAGACATGAACACTGTCACGCGGTGGAAAAATTCCATTACTAGATTGTGTTCACTCCGCTTTATTTAACATGTGATCTGATGTGATATGTGGATATATTGAATTCATTATAGGGATATATAATTGTGATCCCATGCATTTTATATTGGATTTTATGGTAATTGATCTGATTAACTCATCGGTCCCATAGAATTCTTCACCTATTATAAAAAAAATATAATTCAAAGAAATAGAGGTGTATAAAATTCCATGTCCACCCATTATATTGTGAAAATAAATATATAAGTGTTCCAAAAAATATTGATATTAACATTATTGATTAATTATGAAATGAAAAATAAATGGGGTTTGGGATCAATTATAATATACATGATCCATTTTGATAATGATATTGGACGATATCATTAAGTCACATCCATAGGGGATCTTAATAAGACACAATGGATATTACCATAGATTAACCCAATTAATAACAAAGATTGAAAACATTATTAATCTATAAAAAATATCATTAAATTTTGGAAGAAAATTTTTTGAAAAATATATTTTTTAAAACATAATATTTTTTGGAAAAAACGTTTTCTTTGTAAATCCATAAAAATATGGAAGGGAATCATCAAAAACAAAACAAAATAATGAGACATGAGAAAGTGGCTTAAAATAATACTTTTCAATCATTCCTTCTACACATAGGTAGAGTAATACATTTTTAATACTGAGTTATCATAATAAACTATAGAATAATGTATACAAAAAAAAAATTAATACGGGGTAGAATTATTACCAAATGAAAAGAATATATACGATAACACAACTCATGGAAATTATTTTTATTCAAATTTGGACCACATAGAATTGAATTTGTAAGGATACATGTAAAAACCATAAATAACCATAGGATAAAAGTAATTATGGGGGATTGGGGATAAATATCATATAATTTACCTTGATGAAAATTTAATCAAAAGAAATCATAATATCAAAAGTGATATTATGAAAGGAAATCTTACTATTTTGGTGAAAATTGAATAAAAATATCATGAAAGATATAGAATGATATATATTTTAAAATAAGTCGAATTAAATGAATTTTTTGATAAAAGTATTCAATTGTTAAAATATACACCATAAAAAATAAAAACAATGTGGTGAATTTAGAGCATATCTCAATGAAGGTAAATTAAGTCATTGAAAACATACATTGGATTATCATTTAGTAAGAGGGGATCAACCCATCTATATAATAAATTTAGGTTTCTAATTCATGAATAACATACCTTTATTCATTTATATTTTTCTTCACACAACTCATTTTTTATTTTTTAACTACTTGTTAATAACTCTCAGTTAATATTAATATTTGGATATTTGTTGTCTCATTCGTGTTGTGCTAGTTTCCGTGTGGTTTTAAAAAAAAATTTGTGATATTAATATACCTCCTTTTACAACTTTTTTTAATTGTTAGAACATTCAATATAATAATAATATTTTACTAAAAATATCAGATTCCCATGGTAACCTAATATCAATGTTCAGATTCAAAATATAGATAATAATTAAAAAAAATTAATTTTTTTAATGTTATATTTATCTTTTAAATGAAAATAAATTAAATAATGGAAACATTATTTTTGTTATAAATTAAAAATTAAAACATTATATGATCTTATACATATTTTAAATAAATTACTAATCATTACGTGAGTCATAGTAAAATTTTTATGCATATAATAACTATATTTTATTAAAATAATCATTGAATAATCTTAAGTATTTTATGTTAAAATAAATATGCATAAACTGTTAAAAAATATCTTTTAGAAGTTTAATTTTTTATTTATGCGTTAATTTATATCACATTAAATTAATAATTTATCATTAAACCATTAAAATTTATAAATTTATTTTGTAAAATATTGGAATTTTCCTGTAATTTTTTAACTATGTGGAATTATTTTGAGACAACACATTCTGAAGACACGTGATTCTGAGGCCTGATGAGCACAGAATAGATTTTTGAACTCTTTTAAGGTACATTCATTAAATGTGGGAGTGATTTTTTCGTTCATTGAAACCATTTCATAGATCAAAAATCTTATGGCACCATTGAACTCGAAACACCTGGATTCTCATTGAAATGACATAACTTATGACACCAATGGCCAAACAGAAAATTTATTTTTCGGACATCTTGAGAAAAATAATAAAATAATTTATAAGAATTTATTTATATCTTTTCACACTGTAGAATGTCCGATGGTGATGTTGTGGTGCACTGACCAGGCAACAATGTGGCTCATTAATGAATCACATTAAAGGACCCTACCCCGCAGCACAATGATGTAATAATGTAAGTATAAAAATGACGTTGTTTCATAACGGAAACAACTTAATGACTCAAAATTTTAAAATAACATAAATGATGCATCATAAATCATTTTTTTAAACCAACACATGGGAGATTGGTGAATTAAACTACGGGGATTCTCTGATGAATCGACTGTAGTTTTCCTGTATAACGAATATTTATGAACGCTGGTGGGACTACATCATCTTCGACAAACCTAAAATAATAGAGCTGTATGTGATGTCGACAACTTGAAACCTCACGGATGAACACTTCGGCATCACAGGTCATCGAGGTAGGGTGTTTTTTAAATTTAATTGTTCTTTCAAATTATTTTTCTAGAAACGAAAAACACAGATCAAGCCTCGAACCTGTTGATCCACGAATTGTTCGTTTATGCGGTAGGGTGACATTTATTTTGGTATTTCTTTATCCAGGGCTGAATCATCATAGCTTTTCAAATTAAAGTCGCAAAACCTCCATTGATTATAAAATCTAAGATAGAGGGTGCAGGCCGACACGAAAAGGGCCCTAGCCCCTCTAATTTGGGTTTTATTCGTGGCCAAACTCTTGAATTGATGGAAAGAAAGATTTGAGACCTTCGCGGTGTGAAGGATATTACATAGAGAGAACAGGAACAAAGAGAACGAATAATGGACCACTGGTGCCGACTCGGTGGTCCATTGAAGAATCTTCCAGTGTGCTGGCATCGTCAACAGTGGCAGGTGGGAGGTGGTATGCCAAGACGATGCGCCGAAGGAAGGGCCACAACACAGTGGGAGGAGCTAGCATCTGGAGGTGGAAGACGTGGTATCTAGACCATGTCAGAGGGATATGGATACAGCGGGCCGTAGTCTCTCAACAATGGTAGAGGAGGTTTCCCATGGGGACCCGCGGTCCGATGGCGGTCGACCGAATGCGACATCAGGCCATGTCCCATCGAGCCGGAGGTGGGTTGGCATTAACTGTCCCACGGGCTGTACACACACCAGTGAGCTGGACCCGTGGCCTAGTAGGCCAGTCCAATCCCCAGTAGGCTCACCCCACTTCAGTAGGATAGACCTGCTCCCATTGGGCCGGCATGAATGAGACCGGGTCACCAGGAGATCTGGTAGGCTGGACCCTCAGCCAAACTGGGACGGGTCTAGCAAGGCCCATTTGAACTGGCCCACCGGCCATGCTTGACCAGACTAACCCCAACCAAATCCATTTTAGGTCATGTCCGTATAAATAAACCGTGGTATGTGGGACCCCCCGGGTTGAGTTGGTCTGGTCTGTATCACTAGGTTGGACTGGCCTCAGACGCAACCACCCCCTATTTACTAAAACACTGGTACCTCTCAGACGAGGTGTCTAATTGACGCACCATAAGTGATGTTAGGACCCTTGAGATGATGTGTTCCATATGATATACTCCAATTGAATTTTGGCAGATGTTGGAGTATTTATAGGTTTGATCGGTATCGAATCCAAACGGGGACTTTTTAATAAAAAGCTGATAACCTACAGGCAGGCCGTCTGAATGACATGTTGACTATTACATAGGGACCCTTACAATGAGGCAGTTGTTTGGGGTTAATTAATGTGGGACTTGGTAGTGGTTGAGGTATTAATTTTGGCTTCAAGAGTGGATCTTATAGAAATCGAACGCGCTAAGTGTGAGTATCCAGTGGTCGGATATGCCGTGAAAAAATAATAGTGATCCTCTGTGGGTCAGCACCTTGAAATCCTCTATGGGTCATCACCAAGCAATCCTCTCTAAGTTAGCACCTAGAGATCCTCTACGGTTAAGCATATATTGATACACTGTGGGTCCACAGCTCGTGATCCTTTGTGTGTGTCAATGCCTAGAGACCCTCTGTGGGTCAGTATCAGAGCCTCTGGATAGAATTAGATGATATAAATTTATGAATAAACATCTTTATTTCTATACTTATGTTATACCTTGTCTGATATGCGAGTTTTACATTGTGATATGTGTTGATATCTTTCTTGGTGGTATTACCTCAGTGGTATTTGATTTATGGAAATTTTCTGTCGTGGATTACTAAGAGACATTCGGGGGTATCGAGGTCCTTAGTGAGTATTGTTATTCTCACCCCTATATGGGCTTCAACCGCATGTGTTGTGTCTAGTTTTCAAATTTTCAACATAGGTGTTCAGGGGGATGATACCGATGGATGCTAATATGGTGGACTTGGTGGTCTAGGACTAGGTGGGGCCCAATAAGATTGGGTGGGTATGACATAATACTTTAGCTTCCAATAGCTTCACTACTCTGAGTCCCCGAGCAGATGACAAGATGGATGTTGACTAACAACCAAGATAGCGATAAAGGATCGAGTGAGGATGTCCATAGGGAGGCAGATGTGGACGGGGAGAAGGTTGTGCGACAGGGGGTGTACAACAGTTCGAGGTACCACCAACACCATCCCCAGGTGGTCCACCCTGAGATCTAGGAGCACATTGACTGGGGTGGGGAAAACTACATGCAATGGAGTCCTATGACCATGCTGATATATATAGATGATTATAGGTACGATATGTGTCTACTCCACCTTATTTTCAATTGTTATAGATGTAGGTTCTAGTCTGTCCTTCCTTTCCATGGCCTTCATTCAGAGCTCAAGGATTCTGATAGAGTTTTTGGCTCGACCCATATGATTAGAGACTCATACGGGAGAGGATTTTATGATTACACACTGGTAGATTACACTAGGATGATAGATCTTCGACTGGTATCTCCTAGTATCCTCATCACGACCTTACGATGTCATCTTGGTTATGGAATGGTTATCTATAGTACATGCTCAGATTGATTGTTTTTGGTGCAATGTGTGGTGTGACTATGAGGATGGGACCAGGTTTTCCTTCGCTGGAATGAAAGAAAACTCTACAACATATGATGAACATTCACAGAGGAGTGTGAATCCAATCATTAACTAGTGGATAGCCTCACCCTTGGTGCAGTGGATGAGGGGGTTCTGAGTTTTCCTATATTGGTGGACAAATTAGAGGATATCCTTCCAAAACATGTCCCAAGACAACCTCTTTGAAGAGCGGTAGACATAAAAATTTACTTTTACCAAGTGATGACAATGATATCTACACTTTCATATCTGATGGATACCATGGAGATTTGTTAGATGAGGGTACAACTGAAGGACATGCAGAGGAAGGGGTTTGTAAGGCCCAATGTTTCTCCACGGGCAGCCCCAATTTTGTTTTCCAAGAAGGAATATGGGAGCGTAAGGCTATGTGTAGACATCCAGTGCATGAACAATGTGACCATGAAGAACAAGTATTCACTATCTAGGATTGATGACATCTTCGATTAGATGAAGGGAGATAGGTGGTTCTTAAAGATAGACCATAGATCGGGATATCAATCGCTTCAGGTACGGGATGAAGATGTAGAGAAGATAGCCTTCAGGTGTGATTATGGCCACTAAGTATTCTTGGTGATTCTTTTTGGTGTGACCAATGCCCTAGAAATGTTCATGGGACTCATGAACAGGATCATCCATCCTTACCAAAATAATTTCTTGGTGTTCTTCATTGATGTCATATTGGTGTAATCGACGTCGGAGGAGTATCATTCTAAACAACTTTAGATATTCTAAGACTCACTGTGAGAGAACTAGCTTTATGTTAATCTCTTAAAGATCATGTTTTGGTTTTGGGAAGTCGACTTTCTAGGAATCATCATCCTAGAGGCTGGAGTTGTAGTGGATCTGGTGAAGATATGGGTAATGCTTTCATGGGAGCCACCTTGAAGTGTGACGAAGGTGAGGAGTTTCCTAGGGTTGGATCAATACTACCAGATATTTGTACCCAACATTTCCAGAGTTTCAACACCATTTTATGCTTTGAAAAATAAGTTACATCCCATTGTATGGATGAAGAGATGCCCGTATAATTTTCAGGAGGTGCGGTAGAGACTGATGAGTCCCCTCATATTGAGACTACCATAAGAGGGTGTTGGGTATGTAGTCTACTGTGATGCATCATGGACCATACTGGGTTGTGTCATGAATTATGATCAAGCAGTGATCTCCCATGGCTCATAAAAATTGAGGAAACATGATCATAACTAAAAGACCCATGACCTGGAGTATGTAACAATGGTCTTCACCTTAAAGATGTGGTGATACTACATGATGGTTGAATGATTTAGCATCTACTCCTCCAACAAGAGTCTATTGTATATATTATCATATAATAACCCAAACATGAGACAGTGAAAATGGATGTAGTTCCTCTAAAACTATAGCTTTGAGATTTCCATTACTCATGGGAATAAGAATGTGGTGGAAGACAGACTAAGAAGGATGTCTAGTTTGCAGATGCTATGTGGGGCGAGGGAGCAGCTAGCAGCGATGCAGATATATATTGTGGATAGTGATGGAGCAGGTTACCTCCAGTCTATGAATATCTATCCCCCACTCATAAAACGAGTTAAGGAGGCACAACTTGTGGAAAATGACTGTGAGGCTCGACATGGTCAGTTGTCCATAGGACAGGCTCCTGATGGATTTTCATTTTGTGGGAGCACGTCATCCTTTTCACATGTTGAAATGTATTACCAATGACATATTTGGAGTTGGTGTTGAGAGAGTTCCATATTTCCACTTTTGTGGTACATCCGGGAGTGGTGATGATGTACCAGGACCTCATATGTCAGTTCTGGTAGCAAGGGATGTTGTGAGCAGTGGCAGAGTTCATTTCACGATGTCTCACTTTTTAGTAAGTGATTGTCGAGCATCAGGTTCTGGTAGTATTATCCTAACCAATTGATTTACTAGAGTGGAACTGGGATGATATCTCAATTGAATTTGTGATGGGGTTACCACGTGTGTCTCGGTGCCATGATACCATCTTGGTGATCATTGACCAACTCACCTGGTCAGCTCACTTTCTACCCATCCAGGAGAAGGGACTATTCGAGGGATTGGGGTTCCTATATATCTTGGAGATAGTGTGGATCCATGGGGTTCCTTTGATGATTGCCTCAGATCATGATGCTCACGATCTTGTCAGCTGTAGAGGGTATTATAGGAGGCGTTCAGGACTCAGCTGCCTTTGAGAACATCTTTTCATCCCCAAACCAATTGTATGGTGGGATGGACCATACAGATCATGAAGGACATGGTACATGATTTTGTCATAGATTTTGGTCATATTTATGAGATACACCTACCACTATTGGAGTTTTCATAAAACAAAAGTCATCACTCTACCATTGGCCTGAAACTATTTTAGGGCTTGTATAGGAGGCCATGCTGATCACCCTAATGTTGGAGAGACCTAGGGGAGTCGACAGTCATGGGTCCAGAGTTGATATGGGATACCACCGAGATGGTGAAAATCATTCCGGAGTAGATGAGGGCTTCACTGATCAGGAAGAAGTATTATGTCGACAAGAGACAGAGACACTTAGACTATGAGGAGTGAGATCATGATTTCCTTCGGGTCTCACCCCAACGAGGATTATGGAGATTTTCCTGGGGTGTAAATCTATCTCTGAGGATCATCGAACCTTTTTAGATACTGAGCAGAGTTCGCAAACCGCCATCCTCTTCCCCAAGATATGAACTGGGTCCATAATGTTATCCACGTTTTATAGTTGAGGAGATATGTGCATGATCTATCGCACATCATCGATTAGGGCATGTGGGACGTTGAAGATGGGGAGATGTTGGACGAGTTCCTAGTGGAAATAAAGGATTGACATGAGAAGGTCCTATGTGGTCGGTCAATTCCTCTGGTGTGAGTTTGGTGGGAGCACGAGAATGTACAAGAGAGTACATTGAGAGGGAGGCTCAGATTCATGCTCAATACCCCCATTTCTTTGTTTAGTTTTTGTTTGGAATTTCGGGAACATAAATCCCAAAGGTGGGGAGAATGTAAATCTTATAATTTCCATGATTTTTTTTTGAAACAATGAATGCGGATCCAACCATGATGAGTTAGATCCATGATTCGTGTATTTATGCAGGAGGGTGACTTTTCTTTTGGTATTTAATTATCTTGGAATGAATCATCATTGTTGTTAAAATACAAAAATTTAGACCTAATTTGATTATAAACTTCTAATTTGGATGGAATGGGATGACACAAACAAGGAACGTGCCCCCCCACTCTTGGTGTTATTCATGGCCAAACTCTCAGATCGACGACAAGACAGATTGTAGACATTTTCACTGGGGATGAAGTTCCCCAGATAGCGCTGGCGCAAGTGGCACGATGAACAGACCACCACAGTAGACCTGATGGTCCGTGGAAGAGTTTGAGAACATGTGGCTGTCAGCAATAGGCAATGAGAGGTGGAGGTATTCCACATCAGTGTGTTGGATGAATGGTTGCAATCGGATCAGGACATGGCACAACGGGAGTAGTCGCCGGCTAGGCCGACGACTAGAGGTTGGGGATGTGGTTGCTCAACCGTGCTAGATGGTGACAAATGTGGAACCATGACGAATCCCACCTGGTGGGTCGCAGTCACTTGACTGTGGTACAGGAGGCGCCCCATGGCAACCCACGGGGCAATGGCGGTAGAACGGTTGTGGCATTTGGCCGCGACATAGCTAGGTGGACTAGTCCGCCATGGGCAGACCGGGTAGAGCAGAACCACCCAGCGGGCTAGACTAAGATCGGCATGTCATAATCATGGCCAAGTGGACCAGATGCATGTCATTCGGCCAAACCCGCACCCTTTGGGCGGGGCTGGATGAGACCGGGTTTCTGGGCATCCTAGTGGGTTGGACAATCGTCTATCCTAGGTCGGGTCCAATATGGCCCATTGGGCCAGGCCTACATGCTTGGATAGACAAGACTGACCCCGAGACAAACTACATCAATTAAAGTCTTTATAATTATATCGAGGTACATGGGACCAATGGTCTGAGTTGGTTAGTTCAGTCTGACCGGGTTAGAATAAACACAGATGCAACCAAAACCTTTTTACTAAAACACCCATATCTCTATGATTGGGCATCTGATTGACTCACTATCAGTGGATTTGGGACACTAGAAATGAAGTGGTCCTTTTTATTTACTCCAATTGGGTTTTTGGTTATGGAAGAGTTTTTCTAGGATGGATCATACTCGAATCCAACCATTCCCTTTTTACGAAAAAGAAGATAACTTACAGACCGAGAATCTGAACGACCATACCTCAATTACATTTGGACCCTTACTACGAGACTATCCTTTGGTATTAATTTATGTTGGACTTCGTGGTGATTGAGGTAAAATTGATGGCTTGAGGAGTGGATCCTCCAGAAATCAACTGTTCTATGTGTGAGAATCTAGTGGCTGGCTGTGGCGTGAAGAAAGAATATTGATTCTCTATGGGTAATCCCATAGCGATCCTCTTTGGGTTATCACCGACTGATCCTCTATTGGTCACCACCTTTTGATCCTTTATGGACCAACCCCTAGAGATACTATTTGGGTCAGCACCTAGGGATCCTCGGTGGGTTAGCACCTAGAGACCTTGTGTGTCAGCAGTAGATCCTCTCGACAGAATAAGATGGCCCATCTTTATAACTAATCATCTTTATTTATGTAGTTACATTTTTCCTAGTGTTATCTGAGTGTTTTAATTTGTGGTATTTTTTGAGATATTTCATATTGGTATTAACTCTGTGGTATTTTCTTTGGGTCATTTTTCTTTCATGGATTACTAATAGACCTTTGGGTGTCTTGGGGTCCCTACTGAGTAATGTTATACTCACCCTCACACGGGATTTTCCTACACGTGTTTTGTCTGGTGTAGAAGGTCATCATTTTGACAAAGGTTCTATGGGGGATGGGATAGATGGACGCTATGATGATGGACATGGTGGCCTAGGACCAGGTGGGGTACAGTAGGACTAGGTGGGAAGGACACACTACATTGGCTTTTAGTATCTTCGCAACTTTCACGATCAAGTGGGATTTTCCGCAGATCGCAATCAGAATTTCAATTTTTTTACATTACTGTTTTCAGTTCCTTGTTGGTATTGTATTTTGGACCACTTAATTTCACTTGTACTTGCACTCAACTTTGCTTCAGTGGTATGCTTGTTTTCCTCATTCAGTGTGTTAGGATGTCGTTGGGCATGTGTGTGTACACGTTTAAATGCAGTACCTTCCCATTATGGGGATATGACTTTCTAGTGCTGGCCACCATCCCTTAGCCTATGAAAGGAGGGTTTCGGGTAGTCACGACACATGCCCCATGGGATGGGTCGTGACATATTTATATTTGAAAATTTATTTCAGTATTGTAAAATTAAAAATAATTAGAAATTAGTAATAAAATATAATGAATAAAAATATATATTTTCATTAAAATGAATTTTAATTAATTATTATATTTTTATTTCATTCCATAATTTTTTTCATATAAGAATTATATATTAATAATTTTTTAATAAAAATTTCCCAAAACTAATCCATCTAATGAATATAGGTATGTCTAATTACCATATGTACAATGACAATACAAATAATGACCATATTTCCGAAAACTATATATATATAAGTTTTATTAAATTTAAGAATATAACCTTCCATAAATATCCAAAATCAATGATTCTATTCGAACACTTCATTGTCAAAATATATATTATATTTCCAATACATTATCTTCAGTAAATTGATATATTTAAAACTATTGACATAATTTAAAACCATTCGGATAAAATTTTCATGTTCATGGTCTTTTTATTTATTTCTGCTTTTATTTATATATTAGTTTCCTTAATATTGTTTCAAATTTTATTCCCTAAGCATGATAATTTTTTATTTCATTGTAATATTATATCTCAATAAAATATATTTCACTACAATTTATTTCAGTGTTTCATGGACTACAAGAGATCAAACATGAAATCATTATTTGAAGGCAAATATATTATAAAATCCTAGAGAGATTAATTCTACCAGTATTAAATGAATTTCACACTGGAAATTTCACTAATAAGAAAAAATAGCTTTTTATACTTTCTACAAAATGATTAATTGATCTTATTTTGAAACAATTAGATGATTGGTGGAAGTTCATTATGATATGCTATGATACCCCAATTATCATTTTGTCTTAAAGGGTTATTATATCTATGGATTTACTTTCCATTATTTCAAATAATCATTAATGATTTCTAAAATGATATTTCAAGGATTAACATGTCTCCAATATCATAATCCATTTTTCAAGGATGATAGTCAATGTAGTGCTTCCATTTAATTTGTGTAGTTTTAAGGTTTTTCATATTGGATATATTATTATATAATATATCATGAGAGAGATATAATCACAATTATTTATTCTATGAAACATCATATTGACATAATGAATTTCAATACATCTTCTCCAAAAAGCCTCATATGCCTCCATATGAATTCTTGAAATGAAACTATTACTATATGGGAACTCTACCAGTATAAATTATCAACAAAACTCTCATATTAAATCCATTAAAATAGATATTAATATATCATTTAGAGTATATTCGTTTACTTTAGACTATCCATTATTTTAAATAATATAAGTGTTTATAATGATCAAAATCATATTCAATAAATGCTAATGACTTCTCTATAAATTTGAGGTAAACCTAATATATTGATAAAAAAATTTAGGATTGAAACTCATTGAAACATAAAGACGTTCATTAAGTATATATTGAAAACATGATCTAGTAAGAGTTATTCTCCGATGAGAAAGAAATATGCCTTCTTTATATGTTAATGAAATATTCCCCAAATGGAATTTTGAACGTTACAACTCACGGGTTGTCCTATGAGGAAATCCATAATGATATTATCCCATTTATATAAATTTTTGGGTATAAATGTAATCACACCCTTTTATATTTTTCATTCAACAATATCTTTTTGACAAACCAAGAATCGATATATTTCCAATTATATCTATTTCATTAGGATATTACATTTAAAATATTCCGTGAGATCATTATAAATCTATGTGATTCAACTATTGATACAGAATGATGAGCTACGTGAATCATCCAACAACTCAGTAATTTATAAAATATTTATTTCCACAATATTATTATTCCATCATTACACTGGTTGAAATCTATATTTTTATTTACCATCTTCTATAGTATCATATAATCCTTTGGCACAACCTTGATCTTCTGAAAGCTAGATAGTTTGGAAATCATTTTTGAAAAATAGTATTTCACCTCCAACCTAATTATATCTTTTGAATCCTTTTATAATACAGGATTATGTTCGGTCTTTGATTCCCCATCATATATATGTTTATAATATTCTTTATTTTTTTTAGTATTATTATCATTGATATTCATTTAAGGGTGGTAATTTATTTAGTAGACACAGTCCATGATCAACACTAGACATATCCATATGTGAACGTTCAACTCCATATGAGTGAATATATACTTTTTGGTCTTGTGATATATATACAAATCTCACATTTCTACATTGAGATAACTAGACCACATCATTAATGTAAATACTACTGAAACCAAAACCAAAGCTTATATCATCTAAATATTATTATAGTGAATAAGACACAACCACATAAACAAAAAGTCCCAACTCTTCTTCCCTACCCCATCTCATATAACTATGAATTTCTAGAAGTATTTTCTACAGTTCATATGATGAACGATTAACTTAATCCCATATATTTCATTCCATCATGATGGATATGTACACCTACATGGAGGAATACTACTTTTACTTATCATTGATCACTCAAATTGCCTCTCGAACACAAAATCATAAAAAAATAATATGTTTTCTATTGAAATGGACTTTCCATTAGTGTCCTTTTTTATGGATCTATATATTATCTATATTATGTGGCCACCAATCCATCTCTATTTTCATCCACCATCTTGTATAGTTCATAAACAACCAATGTTTGGTGTCTAGAAGCACATGGTGAAAAGAATATACAGTATTATTCATATCCAAAAAGTGAAAATAATAATTTTACCTGGCCTTAACGGAATTAAAATATACACATCAACCTTCATGTTGAAATTTTGATTTGTCTTAGACATGACCTTCCATGAATATTGATATTCTATCAAATGTTCCATAATTTTGACTACACTAAATGTCTATAAATGTTTCATATCACATTATATCACAAATGATATAAGAAAAAATTAGTTATAGGGAATCATACCAACTACATTTCAATAACTCCAAGAGACATCTCTTCTTACCTCTACTATATTTACATCCATACCTAGGTCGTTTCAATAATGAAGACCATATCATAAGAATGCAGACTAAGCCATCAATTTATAATCAATGGAATTAACTCCCATCTTGTCCACTAAATCAAATTCTTGAGTCTCTCCCAGATAGAACTAAGGAGTACATATAACACATAAATAATGTCTATAATTCATAATGACCCAAAATTAACAGCACCCTCATCAATCAGTTAACTTCAACTTCCTATGTATATACTAAATGTTTCAATATAACGGATACCATCTTAAGGGTATCTCAAGTTTACTATAGACCTTTCTGAAAAGCAAACCCAACCAATACCTCAGTCTAAACGAAACAAACCATATATCAAGGAAATATTCGTCTTATTTCTCTGAGGTTGTTTTTTATTATCATGAAAATTAGAAAATAAATTTGAAAACAATAATCATAAGGCATAGAAAAACACACACATGGAATAAATTACATGACATCATCAAGTGGAAGAAAGATATAATATTTTCTCAAAACATTTCACTAATAAATTATAATAATATACAGTTAAATATTCTATTTTAAATCTTTTTAAAAGGATATATATGTGGGTTTTACTAAAAAAAGTCCATATACTGAAACCAATGAAAGAGCACTTAAAAAACCACTCATTTTTGGAAATACCATTCCAAATCCATTCATTTAAAAATTAAATTTTAAATTAAACATCAATTTCTTCTAAGGAATTATTGATTAAATTTAAATATGGAACAAAATTTATTACAAATAATACTACTAAAACCATTGAATATTAATAAAATGAACCTCTAGTAATTTTTTTGTTCAAGGAACCACTAATGTAAAATTAAAAATTCTATGTTATTAATGTTTACTATTAGGTTCCCATGACTATGTTCTATTGAATTAATTTATAATATAAATTTTTTCATGAATTCTTGAAATATTATTAATGCTCACATAAAAATAACATATCAATAATTGAGAAAGATACTATATAATATAAATGGAATTTACATCAATGATTATCTATAAATAAATTCAATACACACAATGACCTCTTATGAATAGATGTTTACTAATATCAATTAAAAAATATCTCATGTCAATAAATAAAACATTTTAATATAAAACACCTCATTAGTTTTCTAAATAACAATCATATCATGTGAATCTATGACATTGAATCCACAAAAAATGATTGAAGTCCACATTAGATATATAAATAGGACTAGAAAATATAATGATTAATATCCCTATATCCAAATAAGCTATTTGTTTCATCAAATTTTTTTAATGAACATAATTAAATTAATTATGTTACATATCTTAACATGATATATTAAAAAAATTATGAATTCATTTATTTAAAACCTTTTTCAATTGATACTAATAAAATCCTCATTATAAAAATTTGATTTCAATATGATCCCAATAAATCATTCATAGAACACTTTCTAGATAAAATCAGTTATGTGATGAATAAAAGAAGAGTAATAATGGTAATTGTTAGAGATGATAAATTGTTAAAAATGGAGATATATAGAACATCAAGGTAAAGGGAACAATATTATAATGATTTTGAAGATGGAGATCTATGATACTTCATATTATTTGTGTAAGAAGAGAAGAACCATCAAGTGGGATTATTATATAATAGTTTAATGCTAATATTTCCCCCCAATAATGGAAAATGTGATAATATATTACTAGGATCATAGTAGTCCTCCACAATGAGTACCTGGGGGTTGGTCACTATCCATTCATTTATTATCGAGCAAGGTCTACCCAACTATTGGTTCCATAGGGTAGCTAGTTGTATGGTGTTAGTTACCAAGTGGCACATTATTTCAATAATTTAATTCTTTTCTTTTAACATAAATTTAAAATATCCCTTTAGTAATTCATTATAAAAAATTGAACCTCAAAAAATTCCTTATATTCTATAACAAGATAATAAAACACCCTTCCATCAATCCGAAATCAAACATCCAAATTCAATTTTACACCAAAATGAAAAAAGGATTACCATACAAATGGTTCACTAACTCGTGAATTCATGGATAAATATATGAAAAATAAAGGGTAATATATTTCCAACACCCTCTAATATGCATTTATGTTGTCGAATTCTTAATGACTCACCAAATTTTTTTGATACAATCTACTTAGGAATACTAATAGTGTTTTTATTGTCAACTAGTCCATTTATGTCCTATTATATAATTGAGATGGAGATATACCTTATTTAATTAATTATTTAGTATCATAATACTCTCTACAACCCTAATCTATGGTAAAAAGTAGCTACTGATGTCATTCAGTAAAATCTAGAATGGTATAGAGAGGTTGTGTGCATAATAATATACATTTTATGGGAATCACATACTGGTGGTTGGTGAAGAAAATATAAAAAACTATAACTTTTCTTCCACTTAATAAATACAATTTAAATATTAATGGAAAAAACATTATATTTGTGGATCTTATGGTTTCTCCCCAAACTGTTCAGTTCTATATAGCTTTAATGAGTGAGGTCATATTTCAATTGGTGTTCACTATTTTACCCTAGGTAAAAATTTCTAGTATTATTATTAATTATGATATCTAATTCTATATCCCTTATATTAATTTCATACTAACATCAATAGATGTTGGAAACCATATTTTTTAATGAACTTATTTCAAGAGGATCTCTAGGTTTGTGGTTACCCTCACAATGACTAGTGAATTTATGTATGTTTACAGATAGATGCACAATGTCTGATTCACTAAGCCATATGTGGAACATGGTTGATATTATATATTTTTTCTTTGAATATATATATTTACATATTAATTAAAATAAATTATTTATCTTATTCTATGAAATAAGATATACCATGAAACAAATTCTTGGTTTCATAATTGTTGAACCCAATAAATACGGGTAATCTGTAATATTAACATAAGTACATCCTTTAAGATTATTTTCATTTCATTTAGGAGGAAATCGGTGTTTGGTGTTATAATTAAAATGTGTACACATCAAATTCATCTTTATGATCTTATAATTGGATTTATCACTGTTGTAATGAATCTACCTTCGTGGATGAGGTATTTTGTTATGTCCACTACTGCACACTGATGTGGATTACTTCATTCCATCATGATAGTAGACTATAAATCATTCACAATTTTAATAGGAATAAAACCCTAAGGTTTATTTTGGTTGAAAACAAGGGGATTGATGTTTCGTTAAAACATGGGTTTTTTTACAACCATCGAACCCCCTTCTAGGTTGAAGAAACTGATATCCAAGAAAGAGTTTTTATTCAAAACCTCTTAATAATATAGAGTAATTTTGATGTGGAAAAAACTATAATGTGTGGAAGACCACCTATCTGATTCACATGTATTATAATTAATTACGACCCATCCTTATCAAAATCCATCAAACATGAATGGTGGTTGTTGTCACCTTCTGGCGTGTGAGTCTGTAAATGGTTAGAGGTGTTAATCTTGGATTCATATCCCCTTTGTTCTATCAAATGGTAAATTGGCCTCCATAGAGTTACCCCATCAATTTTTTATAACCATTATATGTTTTCGAAAATATAATCATTAGATTAGTTCAATTCATGAACATAAGTTGTCACTAATTATAGGCACTATGTTGGATAGAATGGGAAACAATACCAAACTATTGAGTTAGAGTTAGAGAAAATTTAATACTTATGGGGGTTCATGATAGGGAGTCTATTTTTCATAGATGCATTATAATATTTCTTATTCCCCACACCTGTTTAAGGATACATAATCCTTGCCTCAACATGATGGAATTAAATAATATTTAATGTCCCAAAATAGAAATTATATAATCATTCATGATTAATTAAAAATAATTATGAAACATTAATCAATATTTTTCATAGGATCAAATAATTATCCTCTGGATCACTATTTTCTAAAATTAATTAATTATTATCATATGTAGTTTGTATTTTATTTCAATGTAATTAATGATGACATTTAGATGTAGGGAGGTAATCTCATCTCTCTATAGAGATTTCTAATTTAGTTTTTTAATGCTCTTTGTTAAATTTAAACATAGGTTCATGAAATCATTTTTATAAAAATACTAGTTGGTTTTGAATCTATTTCCATTATAGAATGGTTAAAACCCACTATGAATAGAATTTAAGGATTTATATATAGAAAAAAACATTCACTCTAATAAATCATATCACACTCATGGAATTAGACATCCCATGCTCATTTTATTAGAATATATATTTTCACAAAATTAATCTATAGTTTAAAGCTATATTGGAAAGGAAAAATAGATTTATTTCTAATCATGTATGAGTAGTGGTATTTTTTATTCACATTAATTTTATTGACATTTATCATTTGAGTTTAGTGTAATATTAAATGTGATTAGAATTTTATGGATTAATAACCTATGGAATTTCATCATTTTTTTGTAAGAATATAAATTTATTTTAATCCTATATAAGTATCCAAGACTATGTATTAGGTTATAAGTTAATTGAGGGAGATCCTAGAATAGATTATAATGGGTACAATGGAGGAAATTTACAAGGGGTGGCTATAATGGGACATTGGGTACATGTTCAGGGGAAAATTGCTAACATGTAGGTGGAAAATGTGGAGGGGACCCAATTTGGGTCCACTAAGAGTATGTCATAAGTCAATGAGAACATAATTGTTCAATTTATTATTTTGAATAGTAGGGTTAAGATATTCATATAATTGTTATCACCTTGGGTTATTTGAAATGGTATGGTTTCAAATTTTCCATTTTTTATTTTCTATTTCTATTAATTCATCCTCTCTTTCTCACTGAGTACCTCCCTAGATTTAGGGTTAAATATAAGTCTATAGTTCATTGAAGAAAGTTAAAATTTCTTTCCATGTTTTTATTATAACATTAAAAAAAATGGTACTATGTATCTTTTGGTTCTGTATGTTGATACTCACGATGAAGGATGCTTCATTCTATGTTGAAGGATGGAGTTTCCCATTGTTGGTGAAGAAAGTCTTAAGAAAATAAGAACACACCCTATTCATATCCATTATGTTGATGGGTATGATAGGAATTTGGGAGAGAAAAATGATTATCTATGAATAATTATGATTAAGGATCACAACATGAGATATACCATTTCATTTTAAAGGGTGTGGTATATATTTATTCAGTATATGGAACCCGAGATGTCACAACAAGCTCATTGTCATGGACGATGGATGTTGTGGTAAAATTATGAAACAGTATCAACGCATAAATTTTTTATTATATGCCTTAGATAACGACTTATCAATATGGTAATTCAACTATGATTAATGGGTAGTCCCATATGATAATGGATCAAGTCATGATTTTATGGTTGTTCACCTGTGATACTAAAGGTGTCTCGCTACAACTGTTTTGGAGGCCATAAGGATTATTTTATTTGGGAAATAGATCACAATAGGAGGCTATATAATGGAATTCAAAGGATGTGATTCTTTGTTAAATTGATCAAAATATGATGCATTATTCTAAATGATCAGTAAAATAAGGGAAAATGACCATTTTTAATAATAACACCATTGTGAATTTTATTTCAGAATTTATTTATCTAACGAAGTAAAATTTTATTAATGTCCCTTTCAAATTTATATTAGTTGTGTCCTTCATTTGACGGAAAATTATTTTAATTTTTTGAATCTAATAATTATATCATTCATTAGGATAGAGGTAATTCACACAGTTTAAATTACTTTAAAGGAGGAGGATCTGACCATGTGTAGGAAGAAATTGTGGGAGTTATATCTGAAAAATGTGTTTGATAATCAAAAATGGAATAAGAACTGATGGATTAATCCAGATATCATCTGAAAGTTTGATGGTTAAAGAATGTGTTTTTATAATATTTCCCTTGTATTTAGGTATGTTTTAAAAATCATGTGTTTATTAGAATCACCATTCATGTTGATGATTAAAATTATGTATTGGTGATGAAAATGGTTTCATCTTAAGGAGCTCTTAGTTTTTTGATGTAAGAGAGAGATGAGCTTTCCAAATGTTCATGGTTGTGAACCTGGATGGTCAGTGAGTCCACTCAAAATAAATTAATTAAGAGAAGTGATATTTTAATTATTTTCCTGAATAATAACATTGTTTCGAATTATCCTTAGATATATACCAATGATGGTAAACCAATTAAAATTTATCATGTCATCTATAGCTTACATCCCTCGTTAAAATAAAATAGATATAAATTGATGTGTTACTCACTATGAGAGGTACTAATCTAAAATTAAGAATGAATTTTTTTAGTAATCTACACCTTAGTGCACTCCCATATCATGGTGTAATCGTAGATATGGAAATAATAAGGGGTATTGAAGGGATGGGTTTTTATTCTTCCACTCATGAAATTAAAAAAATTTCAACCACAAAGGAATCCCCATCATTTGAGGAAATAATTTCCATTTTTTAAAATTTGGACGCAATATTATTACATATCTTTTAACATGGATGTTTGAAAATTTTGCATTAATGAGTAACTACTAATATTAAGATTAGATCCTTGATGGAGAAAGGTGATTAAGAATTGAATTGAATAACCAAAGAACAAATTTAAATGGAATTTTCACTTTCCAATCCTATATACCCTAAGGTAATGTCTTATAATACATCTATTTTTAAGTTGGAAAAATATCTAAATACCTATGAAAGTGATTTAATGGTTTAATAGTCAATGTTCCAATTTTTTTGATTTGATACAATGTTTTGAAGGTGAATTAACAAGAGATAGTTAATACCTACATTGATAATTTTAATGGTATTAATGAAGTTATTTGAGGCCTTAGTGAAGATCTCAATGATGGAAAGATCATGAAGTTGATAAAGACATGAATCCTACCTCGTTATAATGAAAAATTTCTTGTTCAATATGGAAAGGACATGAATTAAATATCAATATATAAAGTTAACATTACACATAAGGATTATGAGATGAGAAATGAAGATAATTAGTCATAATTTTAGGAGATTACCCAATTTATGGCCTTTAATTTCAACAATATTATCTCAATCAAAGAGAAAAATCAAGTTGAAATGTTGATAATGTTATTTAATTTATTTATTATAATATTAAAATAATATGAATAATATTTAAGGGAATTAAACCACTTTATTATGTTAAATATGTAAATGTGGGGCATCTTGCAGATATATTTACCTACTATCTTGAATATGAAAATAATGATATGTATCCCAATCAGAAAATTTTTTATATAAATAATTCTTAATAGAGGTCCTACAAATTGAATAAAATTTATTTCTAAAGAAGAAGACATTTCTAGTGAAAGTGTTGTGGAATAAGTTGATGTTAGAAATGATGAAGGTGTGTTAATGGCTATTTGGAACATGAGAACTAATGGTGATAGAGATATTCAAAATGACACAGTTTTAGGATGGACTAGTCTATATGTAGAACATGAGGCATCCAATGAAAAAAATGACTTCTAGATGGAAAATAATAATAATGCTAATGAAGTGGTTCATGATTTTGTGAAAATAAATATTTGAATTATTTTATTAAAAAAATAAAATATATAATTTATGGAAATTCATGAAATGGATTTGAATAAAAACTTAATTTTTTAGAAAAAACCCAAAATATTGATAGTTTATATATAACTATTAAATATGGAGTCATAAGATTTATGGATATTGATGAATAGGATATGAATTGGTTATAGAAATGTGAATGTCAATAATTATTATTGAATCTAGGAATGATTATAGTGAATTATAAGGAGTTATCATCAACTCAAGTTAATAAATATCTAATGATGATCATATAACTATTCATAAATATTAAATTTTCAATGGAAATAAAAATATATGGGGGAAAAAGTTGATGAGAAGAAACAATTATTAGGCTGTTTAAAAAATGAATCACCAACTCCATGAAAGATGGTTGATAATCCAAACATTTTCACAGAAAAAATAATGAGGAAATGATAATTCAAAATAATCGTGGATCTAGATGCTAAAAAGTCAAATTACGCACCAAAAATAGTAGAGAAATAGTGTATAGGGAATGAATATTTTACAATCATTTACTCAAGGGAAAATAATAATTCATGTTCCTAAATATTAAACTATAGTTATATATCTAACATGAATAGAAATTAAGTCCTCATTATGAAGGTGAACCACCAAAATTGATGGTGTCATACATTTTCAGAATGATCTGTGTTGGTTTTATAAAATCAAAATTGGAGGTAATGATTTCAGGAGGGAAAATATTCTCTTTTTTGATGGGATAAGGTAATATTTTCTTAGTTTCAAACAATTTTGTGCATCTAATTGTTTTTTGTTTTTACCAAAGGGATATACTCATAAAAATAATGATGTTTCAAAGAATTTATGAGGAAGAAGAACCATGTTAAATATATAAATTTTTAGAGAATATTTTATTAATGAAATCCATGGAGGAGAACCTAAGACAAAATTAGAGGCTCATTCATTTGACCCAAACATATCAGGAGAGGGTAAAAAATTGTGTTGCCAAATTTGATTATCTCTATCTGAAATATGATCACAATAACCTATGTCATTCATGTAAAAATGGAATATTATCTAAATGTATTACATTCTAGAGAAGGTGAAGTCGTCGTGTATTATTAATATAGTGCACTTGGATGTTTTTTGATCATAATTTCAAATGATATTGGTATAAAAATATATTAAGTGTTGTTTTTTGATGTTTTCAGTAAGATGGAATGGATAACAACTGTCACACAGAATATTGAGGAATATATATGTATCACTCTATATTAGGGGAGAGATGAAAATTTGTTTACTGGGATGATTCAAACAATATATACTATAAATTTCAATTAATATAACAATTTTTATTTCATGGAATATTTATGGAATCATGGAATTCCACATCTTGTTTTATCTATTAGATCACCCCAAAAATGGGGCAGCATAGGGAAGAAAACATCTTATTAAAAACATGAACAATTCAATGCTCATAAAAATGTCCATTTCAAAAAATATATTTGAAAGAAGACATTCATAATGTTATTCACATATCTTGTGTAGTATTGATTTGTGAAAATGAATGGGGAACACTATATGAAATCTAGTATGGGAAAAACATACACTAAAGTACATGTGGGAGTTCAAAAGTTGGTGTTATTTTATCAAAAATTATTAGAGTGTAAATATTAATTATTTTCATAATATATCCTATTTTATAGTTACTCATAAATTATAAGATCCTATATGGTAAACAACAATATACATTGAAATTTTATTAAAAAACATGGTGGTGGTTAAAAGTGAGGAAATGGTAGAAGAAGATGAGAACATTTCACATAACAACTGACTAGTTTTTGAAGCTAATAGTGATGAATATTAGCATTACTCAGGGGTAGTTTGATGTCTAAATGAATATTATGATAATGAATATTATTCTGAATAAAATACAAATATTGAAAGAGTAATAATAACATGAATGATCAATGATGAAATCCCTAAGTTAAACATTATTGGAGACTGTAGAACTCATGTACAAAGAATAAGAATGAAGTATCCAGAAAATATATATATATTATACTTTTATGACCAACATCATTTAAGGTATTTTTGAAACATAATGGTTGTTTCAATGATATAAATTAAGAGAATGACCAAATATAAAATTATTAGATATGGGAAATTTTTAATAAGGAAACTAAAAATGTTATTAGAAACAAGTTTGTGTTCATAAATAAGGTTATTGAAGATGAAAATGTGATATGAAAAAACCAATAGATTGTGTTCATGGGGTATTCTGAAATTGAATTAATTAACAATGATGATATGTTTTTAGTAATAGAATGACATGAAACCATCATGTAATTTTTATACAAGGTGGTTTAAAAGGGTTTCAAAGTATATAATATGGAAGTTATATCATGTTTTATAGAAGAAGTACTTGAAGAGGTGGTGTATATTTAAGGACCATATGGGTTTCTCATTAATAAAGATGTAGTAAAAATATTTCTACTAAGTAAGGATTTTTATAGGCTCAAATAATAACAAATATAAAGTTATTTTAGGTTAGATAAATAATAGATGAAGCTCTATTTTCAAATTGGATAATTTGACCATATCCTACACAGTGTGTTGGTGAAATAGTAGTGATTGATGGTGAATATCGATGTTTATAAAAAAAATAATTTTCAATGAAAACACATAAAAGATGGTTTCTTATCTCATGAGTTGGGAGTTCAAGATGTTTGTTATTGGAGATTTTTTATTTTTTTCATTGAATTGCATGTAATTGAAGGAAATTATGGAATATTTATCCATCAAACTAAACATTCAATGGATTTTTAAGGAAATTTTAGATTGGGGATTCATGGTCCATGATGGCTTCATTAGAGACAAGGATCAAAATGTTAAAATATAATGGGAAAAATGTTCTACGTGACACATTATAGGAAAATAAATGAAAGTATTCATTATTTAAAAACCTATTTACCAATAATTATATTTACCAATATCCAAACCATATAATTTTAGAGTTATCAAATATAAATCCTTATGAAATCTATGAGAATAATTTTATGATATATTCATAAAATGTTAAACTACGGAATATTTATAAAAAATATTCATAATAAAAATTATTAGGATTTGCTAAAGTGGATTGGGTAATTTTGGAAGACGATCTAATATACACATTAGAATGTGAATTATTTCTTTGAATATATTTAATATCATAGAAAAGAAATAAGTATGATTTCATATCTTTGAGCACTGTGGGGGCGTAGAGAATTACTACCACTCAATCATGTACCCAATTAAATTTTAAGTAACTAAAACATGATAATATTTTTTTTAAATTGATCTCCCATATTCGAAAAAGTGATAATTTGAGTGTGGTCCATCATAGAAAAAAATATATCCATCATCCAATGAAAAATAACATCAATGTCAAATCCCATTTCATAAATGGGAATGTAGAGTATAGTGTTGTAATATTTGAGTTTATGTTAAAAAAGTTCATGTAGAAGACATAATGAAAATTGAAATACCAAAATTAGAGTTTGAGAAACATAATTTGGTTATTATAGTCAAACTAAATGTGTCCAATTAATTGGTTCTAGGATGGAACCCAAACTCCGCATGGTTTCCCTAAAACGAATAGAATGTTTCTAGACCCTAATTGTCATATTTCTATAATGGTGTTATAAATAATTTAGTTAAGTGATCAATTTGGGATCATATACAAAGTGGTGATATTTTTAGTTTGTTTACTGGGGGGAAATCATAAGGAAACAACATGAAAGGTGGAGGGTATATTATTGAAAAATCACGTGGAGAGAGGAATGTGGAAAGGGGAGATTAGATCAATAAAAACTAGGGGGAGATATGCTTGGTTGGTGAACGAAATAAAGGTACGTAGTCATGATTTCTTTAACCAATCCAAGATTCTTAACCAATGTAAATAACACAATAGATTACAATTTTGGATTAGTGGATTATTAATACACATCATAAAATTTATTTCTTCAAAGAATGAAGATTATGTTCTTTTTGTTTTTAGAGTGTTTTCACCAATCCCAAAGAGTAAATTGTCAAAAAAATGAATGAAAATAAATTCTGGGGTACGATTGTTGACACTATTAATAATTTATGCATCATAGGATGATAAGGGATGGAGTTTATCATGGTTAGTGTAGTATGTCCTAAAAATGGTCATGACCATGCATTGTGGAAAAATGTTGTGTGTATGGGAATGACTAGATTTTAGTAGAGTAGACTCATTCCCAATGTGGTTTTGATATTATGGAGTATAAATTTTTTGAGACTATACGATTTCAATTGGGGGGGTAAATATTTTGTTTCCATGTGGAATAATGGTTATTTTAAAACGGCCATGGAGATAGATAATTGGTGTTTTGGTTTTCATTTGAAATGTGAATCAATATGATAAACATGAGAGGACCTATTAGCAGATAATTTCATTGCATTATAGTTATCCTCCTATGATCTATTAATTTTCTCCTAGGGTGTGGTATACATATAGGAAAGTTGGGTGGTCATCTATATTTTGAAAGGATTCTATTAATTGATGTTTTAGAAATCATGGTTTGAAGAGATTGTACCTAAGATAAATCAGTAATAATAGGAATCTATATTTGAGGATGTTAGTGTGTCGAGGTAAAATGGATATTTTTTTTCACCATTTTATAGTGCATTATATATAATCATTTGAGTTTTCTATGATAGGAAAATGAATTTAAATTACCCTTGGGCTTTTATGGAAGTTTTAACAATAAAATATTTGATGGGTTTGATTAATTTTTTATTACCATAAATTAATAATTCATAAATATGGAAGGAATTAATATAAAGTATTTATTTTAGTATTTTTAGGCTCTGTCCAATGGAACGTATACATAGTGGGAGAGAGATCATCATAATGATATAGGATATTCAATACAGTTTAAGAATAAAGGGATTATTCCAAATCGCATCAAGAAGGATGAATGTTGAAGAATGTGTTATTCTGGGAGTTCCATTCTCGATAAGGAAGTTCACCAATTTTTGTGGTTAATATAAAAACATTAATCGTGAATATTTATAATATCATCATGTAATGAATAAGGATTCATCATGATATTTTATGAGTTTCCTAATATGAGAGAACCACGAGACATACAAATTTTAATGATAGTGATACTGAAGGGATATTGGGGACACTCGAAATCATACTTGTAAATGTAGTGAGATTTTACTTATTTTGGTTCATAAACACATTTTCATGTATACTACTTGTATGTGTATAAGTGTAGGTAAACCAACTGAATCCCCTCTAGAAATATATATCTTATATCTCTCATTTATATGAAATATATATAAATCATATTATTCCTTAATGTAAGAGAACAATATCCAATATCAAGAAAGAATATTTTTAATCTTCTATATCCATATTAAAAACCCATCTCAGGGTTTAATCATTATCAAAGAACTGACACATTTCTAATTAGTTCCACCCTGAATTAGTGTGGCTCTATGATAGTGATAGTTTTTTATTAAAATAAAAAATATTTATGTATAAATGATATCAAGGGGATTCTAGGTGTGCTATCAAGGGGATGCCATGTGATAATGAGTCCACAAAATCACTCCTTGTGTTAATAAGGAAATGTTATCAATTCAGTTTTACAAGGGATTTAATGAGTGATTATTATATTGGAAACATTTATGGTGTTGTTTATAAGGTATTTTACTTGTAGAGTTGATATGTGTAAACCATAGAACATTCATACATCATCTATTATAGTTTCAGGTTGTAAACATTATTGGTTTGATTTAATAGTTTATTCAACTTGGGATTCTTTTATTATTTAAATATTTTATAACTTATAAAATTATTTATTCTAGTAAGTAGGGGGATATCATGTCCTCGAATGGATTAACATGGTCTGTGAAGGGAATTTTAGTCAAGGATTGAGTGTATAACTCTATGAATGAGGTAGGATGTCCCTAAGATACATAGTTATGTGTCATTTATGTCGGATTGTTCTTGATTTTGTGTAAGTGTATGTCTAGGTATGCTATTTTGTAGATCAATATTGTTAAATGAATGATTGAATAAAATATATTGAAAAGTACACGTGGAAGGGATATATGCATGTATTTATTTGATATTTACCTACCCATAGTGGTTATTTTATACTAGTGTGTGGAAAGTTTATTAACAATTAGGCATAAATTTAATTTCCTAACATTTTTGTCTTTATCATGAAGAGTGTGGTTTGTTTCTATGTGTGTGAGATAACATCCTTTGAATTTATATTCAACGAGGAATTGAAAAAACATATTGGATCTGATTTCTATTATCTAGGATAACCATGTTGGGATGGATGTGGATTTATAATAGGACTTCAAAGATATATAAGGTATTATTTTTGTGGTAAAATTGTTTTTACAATTGTGAACATTTTTTCTACATGGGTGTATATAAATTTGACTTAGTGACCACCATAAAACTTGAACAAGTAATTCCAAAAATCTATAATATGACCAATGAGATATTGGATGTGGGCTCCAATTAGTGGTTAAGGATTTTTTGGGTCAAATAAAACAATGGGGTTCTTTATTTATTGAATAAGAGTACACTAATTATTTCAGAATATCATGCCTTGTATGATAAGTTTTCATAGATAATGTTTAACAACTGAGGTGAGGTTAATTAGGAGTTATGAAAATGGTAATAGAGTTATGTCACAGTGACAAGACTCTAGGATGTGAGATAGAACTTGTGATTCATGGTATTTATTAGCTAATTTCCATAACATTGGGATATATGTTGTATTATTATAATTATTTTTTAAGTGTTATAAATTGATAAAGGTGTGTATATTATAGTGGTATGGGGATATTTTGGGATATGGGTAGAGGCATAGAACATAACATCTAGTATCCTCAGATGTATTTTTTTATTATCCATAGTTTGGACGATTGAGTGATCAATAGACCATCTAGAATATTGAATAGATGATCCAACTAGTTTAGAGCATCAATTTCATCTAGTATTTAATACCCCTGGTTTTAATAATAGAGATATACTGATTCTATTTGGTTTTTAGAAAAACTATTTTGACTGTATGTGAGTCGATGAATCTTTCAATAATATAGACCCCTTGAGAAAATTAATTAGAATTGTAGGGCTCCATTTGGAATTTACATACCCTAGTTAAACTAATGAATGGTTGAGATTCCATAACTAATATAATAACAATGGTCAGAATGATAGTGAATACATGATTTTATATTTTATTTAACATCCATGGATAGGACAATAGAGATTCTAGGATTCTATATTCCATTTAGCTCCCATGGACGGACATGAGGATAGACCAATACACTATTTAGATCATTATTGATTATGTAAATATATCAAAAATTACTTTTGGACTATGTATGATACTGTTTTGTCATATACAGAATGATATACATGCTTCCCTAGATGTAAATGGCATTGTATATCTGGTTTCATGGTGGTCTAGTTTTCATGTGATGACCCGACACATATAATAGTAAACCGTATGCTATAAATATTGTTCTAATAATTTTATCAAGCATACATTGGAATATAATGGAATATGTTTGGGACCCCATTGGTTCTATCTAAATGGTAGTAATTACTCACATATTGGACATTCATGGTAGTGGTCATGAATAGACTATATTTAATAGTTATGTTAAAGAATATGTTTTGTTGGAGATCAGATTTGAGCAGTTCGATTTGTTTTATTACATGGATGAAGTAGAGGTTTTGGGTTTGTAGTGGAACATACATATGATTTTTTCAGTTATATATTTACAATATCGATATTGTGAACGATCCCTTGAGGTTTCATGAGATTTATGAGAAAGAATAATACTTTATTATATAATTGGTGTATATTTGTTCTGTTATGGATTATTATCATTTATGGAATTTCATGTGCACAATATAATTTTTCCTTATGGTAGATGTTTTGGTTAATTATTATTATTTATGTCTATGATATTGAGTGTGTAATTTCTCAATAATTATTTAAAGGCTCTCAATATTGGTTGGAAGAATCATGTGTTTGTTGAGTCATGCATAAATTCTGTTGAAAACCCTTGTTCGATAATATGATCTCTTTCAAGGGTTGAAGCATTGGAAAATAATATAAGAGACCTTATTTTCATTTTTTAATATTTGGTTCTTCATATATGGATACAAGATGGGTCATATTCTATTAGGGACAATGGTAATATACATTATTTAGAACTTCTAAGTGAAAGTCCTTGTCATTATGGTTCTGTTGTTGTGGTTACTCATTTTCAATATTAATGGTGAGATATATACGAAGGTATGATCTTTTAGATGAGGCTACAGAAAACTATTATTGTAACGCCCCGACCCCAGCTACCCAGAGTCGGTGCATTACTTCGTAACATTGGCATGATCACAAAAGATCAAGTCTCGAAAGACTGATTAGTTTATTAGCCTTGGAAACACTAGATAATTTCATAAATGTTACATTACATCATAAAGTGAAAAACTATAATAAAAAAGTCTCCATAGTCCACACTCATATCCTCTTCTGACTATCCCTGCAGGTCATTCATACAATACTTCTCCACATCCTAGAAAATATTAAAACATTGAAAGGGGTGAGCTCAGATGCTCAGTAAAGATAACAATATTGCATAAGCTTTCATAAATAAACATTAACATTTAAGGCAATGTATAACTAAAACAAAATCCTTTTAAACATGAACTTCAGCATAATATGGCAAAATTAAAATGAGATAATGCCATTTACTTATTCACATGGATATTCTACTGGTCGAATAATCACATGCAATATCGATAACCACTTTCATAATGATGGAATGCATAATGCCAGTCTATCATAACCACGTAGCCATGGCCTCGTGCCAAGACCACAAATAAGATTTTGTCAAGGCCTCGTGCCAAGACACTAGTTTGTCTCATGAGACCTGCCGATGCATCGAGGAGCTATAGCGGGCTCCACCCGTCACTTATTAAGTCCAATGCATTCCTCATATGAATAGGTTTAAACATATCATAAACCACAACATAATCATATCACATAAAATATGCATAAAGGAAACATAAAATTTCCACATTTCAATCACAAGATATAAATACAACACATTGATATAATAAGAAGACTTTCAAAACCATTTTCAATTCCAAAATAAAAGAAAATTAAAACATGATATTTATTTTTCATTTAAAAAAAGTTATGGCTTGTAGAGGAAGCCGAAACCCAAATAATGGCCATGGTGGCGGAGAAGTCGTTGTCGCCGCATACGTATGACAAGAAAAACATTCCTTTTTGTCGTTTAGTAAAACACTTCGTATAAAAAGATTCATTTTGAATAAACGTAAAAGTCAAAGGGGTTTATACACCGTATAAAATAAATTTGTGTATAAAACAAAATATGCCTCAATGAAAGGAGATTGAGACGAAGTCCATACAAAGATCATTTTTAAAATAAAATAGATCTATTATGTGTATTAATTATATGTACACATAAAGAAAGTATAAATACAATATAGGACATAATAATATCATGACATAATTAGAAACTAGGAGATTAACCCATAGATTGGAAATTGGGTTAAGAAAGTCCCTTACCTCGTGTCTGAATTGACTCAACCACTCTTTAACCTCCTGAATAATAAACTAGAGTTAATATCTACCTTATTATGAACCATTTTCAATTTCATTATCCTTTTTATATCACTTATTACAATGTTATGAACATTATGTAATTATTTATGTTAGTAACAGTCATTTTGTCAATCTTTGGTACTTGAGTCAACAATAAACTTCTTATAATTACAATTTGTTCATGTGGTGAAATATCCATTATATCCAGAATTATATTCATGATGTAGATATCATATATATCATATATATCCAGTATATACATTCATTCATAATATTACGTTACATTTAGAGGTAAGAAATGAAATGCACCGTTCATGGAGATGGTAAGCCGTACGTACGCATGAACGCTACTTCCATTTCTATTTCGTATTTAGTGGAATGAAATCATAATGATATAAATGTATAATATAATTCCAGTACAATATAGCATATAATACCATTTAATCCATCCTTTATACATCCCACATATGGTATTAACGATTCAAATCACTTTGAGGGGGCGGTAGTCCGCACTTCCTAAAATGAAAATATCGTGTTTACCCATTATGGAAACACTAAAGGTATGCCATAAATGAAAAATAAAAATTCATAAGGAAAACAAAAACATAATATATATCATATATAAAAATATTTTCATCATAATGGCCACCATTAGAGGTGTTATATGAGTGTTGAACAATCATCGTTTCATGAGGCAAAAATTCTCCATCCATAGAAACTGAATGTTCTTTAACCACTAGATGTCGGTGTGTTTAAGTGTAGCTAGAATCCTTCTTATAAATGAATCCTAGTATATTGAGGATACTGGTGTTGTTACAAAATAAATTAATAAAAAGTGTTTAGGGGGTTGGAGAAGAAAAATAAAACAAAACAACATTAGAGAAGACATTACCTTATAATCGGGTAACTCTTTTTGATTTGAGCCAAAGGCTTCCTTGGAAAGAGTTCTTCCCAAAGTGAGGCTTCTAGGAGTAATAGGGGGAAGTTGGGAGAGTATTTGGGCAGAGTTTGGCCGATCCAAATGGCTTGAATGTGTGAATGAGGTGGTAGAGGTGGGGGCCTTTTATAAGTGGAGAGGAGGGGCACTCTTGGAATGTAAAGAAAAGTCACTTTATTTTAAAATGGTATTCAGATTTAATAGGTCCCACATTGATATAATTCGAGGATACGGTGATAAGGGTGAGAAATAAACCCATCCAATAGGTTTTGTACATGTTTAGGTCTTAGATATTACATTATCTTTCGATTTTATTTAAATCGTTAAATAATGAGGTCATCGCTGAATCATCATGATGTCATACATAAATTTCTTTATATAATGTATAAAATTTATAAAAAAATACTATGATATAGGAAATACTTTTAGCTTTCCAATGACTATTTATAGTCAAAAATATGACTTGTATAACCCCATGTAAAATTTTTTTTAGTAAAACATTTCATGTTTGTGTCATTTTTTACTTTAACATTAAATAAAAGGTATTTATGTCATTTTCCAACTAAAGTGGCTCCATGGGGTCCCCAAGTTGACCCATGGATTGCCTTGGTCGGCCATGACACATCCAATGATGGTAGGACATGTGTCAAGCTCATCTCATATTATTAAAACATTATTTTTACCTTAAACTACACTAATTACCTTAATCGCGATTAAGAACTTAAAAGTTACTATTCACCAAAAAATTATTTTAATCCCATTGAACCACATTTTACTTCTTAATGACAACCATGTATGTCGGATTTTTGAAATTCAAATCACAGAAGTGGTAATGTTTCATTTAAACGAAAAATCAGTTTTTATAAGTACCACTTAGTGGTTTCACTATTCATCAAAAATTGAAGGTTTTCAGAAAAATCCCAAAAATTAACCCTAAGCTATATTTGATATTCCGATTTCAAAAATGATGTCTATTTTACAAAATTCCAAACATATAAGTTGCACTAATTAATTTTATAATTAATTTCCGCTGTCACAACAAATAGCGTGTTTTTAAGAAACAATTTATATCAAAAGATTGACAATTGTTCATGCCCAATTTCAATGTTAAATTAATTCTAATGACCACCATTGGATAAAATGGTAAAAATATATTCTAATTATACTTTAAAACCACCAAATAGTATAATTTATCACAATAAATTATTTTGATTAAAAAAGTTGTTTTACGTATTTTTCACTATTCATAAAAACTTGGAAGTTCTCAGAAAGTTACAAAAAATTCAACTTAGGATAATTTTGATATTATGAATACAAAAACGAAGTCCATTTGGAAAATTAAAATTTATAAAATTTCAAAAATTAGGTATTACTATTCATAACAGCTACTTTGATTGGATGTGGTGTGTGTTAGAACTCGAAGTTCCGTACAACACAAGCTACTGTATTATTCAAAGAGAGGCGTATCGTTGAAGCTCAGGGTGTTACATTCTCCCCTCCTTCAATAAATTACGTCCTCTCAATTTAAAAATATTCTTTGAAAATAAAAGGTTGAAAATAGAAAATACCTTTGTGGAAAACCCACATCGGAAATAAGGTTAATAAAATTTAGCCTTAATAAGAGGGAAAGGGAAATGAAAAAGTCACCACCCAATTATGATCTCAATTAGGAGAACATTGGTGGCAATTAGAGAAAAATAATTTGAGGAAAAATGTAAATATTTGCAGGGATTGAGTGAGGTCATCAATCACAAACAAGTGTCAAATTGAGGGCCTCAAAGCCTTAAATCTATGTTGATTTAAGATATCATCAGTTCAATAAGACATAAGGTATTAGGATAACACATTTTTTTTTGTTTTAATATCCCTTTAATAAAGTTTAAGAATTAATTTATTCATAGAATAAGATATAGGTATATATATATTTATGCTTGACAAGTAGAGTTTCAAACTTCACCTAATTTCTACCACAAACTCATCTTTCACTCAAAAAGATAATAGAACTCAAAAATATTCTATTTATCCTAATTGTATAATGTTCCAAATATTAACACATACCATTTAGATTAGTAAAAATATTTTGTAATAGCCAGGGACTTTATGTAGGCTAGTGGTTGGTAATAAAGGCATGTTTCACTATGGTTGTGGGTTCGATTCCTGTAGCTTTGTCCGACGCGACGGGTTATGCCCCACCATGCAGGTTGTCCTTTTCCTAAAACTATAGTATTATAATAGTCCAAAAATAATATTCAGAAATGTTTTAACCTTAAACAATACTATCCAAAGATCAACTTAATCCATTCCAACCTTTATTGTTATCCAAAATACCTGTAGAGACCCGTAGCCTGACGTACATGGACATTACATTATATTTGCGGAATACTTAGTACATAACAAAAACACACACTAAAGGATCGTAATAGTTTAGTGTCTTTGGAAACTCGGAACGTAATCTTCTAATCGTGGTGAAAGTTCTTCAATATCTCCCATAAAGGTCATCCCTTTTTTTACCTAAAACCTTTCTTTATATCCTAGGGAAAAGAAAACATAAAAGGGTGAGCTCAAATGCTCAGTAAGGGTAAACAAAAGAAATATCAATCACATAATTTTCATAAGAACATAACTTTTTTGGAAATCTTAACCTGCAAAAGAGAGCATAATTTCATAACATGTGATAAATCATAGTAGTGAAATGAAATCATAACTTAAAACATTACTCATTGTGGCATACACACATAATCATAGAGAATCATTTCTTGTTAGTCAAGACTCATTGCCAAGACTATCTTAGTGGACAAAGTCCCTTTCTGAATCGAGTAATCCTCGTTTCAGTCCTGTTTCACTGAACCGGTATAACCTACCATTCCAGCCATGTCTATCTCATGAGATATAAAATCTTTACCCAATGCATTGGAGGGAGATATAGGTCCCACCCATCTCTTAATGAATCCTTTCTTATGTGTGCCACAAAATCATAAATCATACATCATTGCATAACCCATGTAATAAAAATGGGATTCTTAAACAACATGACATCATAAAACCATTCATATAAGATAAAGGAATTCATAAATATAATTCCATCACAACATGAACAAATCAATTTAATAATAGGGATAAAAACAGAACCCTTTATTATCTTAGATGGAAAATAATTTTGATAAAACACTTGAACTCCATTCTTGAGGAAAATATCCTTTCTTCTTCAAAAATATTTTTCCTTTCATAATATGTCATACAACTTTAAAATAAAAGAAGTTGATTAAAAATAAACTTGAAAACTTGTAAAGGAAGCTTCTTGGAAACAATGTTTTAAAAATCCATTCATGCCGTATAAGTTAAAAAAAACATTCTTCGTACTTTTGTCGGAAAAGTCAAAAAGTACCTCGTACGACAAAAGATTCCTTTCATACATATTACTAAAAACTCACCGAAGGGTAAAAATGGATTTAAAAAATTGTAGGTGGATGGAAATAATATTACATATTGATGAAACATGGATGTGGATGATAAAATACACCCCAGTGAATACTTACGAATAAACAATCTCGGATAAAAATGAGATTGTGATATTTCCCTTACCTTAGGTCCGACTTGCTTTGTAAGTGTCTGAACCTCCTGTATAATGATTTAAATCATGTTATTGACTTATTACAGAATCATATTCATTGTTATGATATCATATATGGTTCACTTATGACATTATATTACCCGTTCTTTTGTAAATTCCATGTTAAAGAAGCGTTTTGGGTAAAATTGTTTCATTTATCGTAGGTGTTTTGACTTGTTGTTCTTGACATCATTATTTCTTATATCATGATTTACTTACTTCCAGAATATAAAATATGATTTATATATCAAATATATTCAGTATATATATATATAATAGGTAGATAAATAAAATGAAAAACACCGTTCATGGAGACGGTAATCCGTACGTACGCATGAACGCTGTTTTTCTTTCCTTATTGTCTTGAAATGGAAGTAAGTAGATGACATACATATGTATATATACATAAATCCAGTAGCTTTATAATTTCATATATTTCATTATTATTTCTTATATATACATTATAATCATTCTTAAATGGTTAACATGGAGAATGAATCTCATCGCGTCGTGGAGACGGTAGTCCGTACGTACGCACGAGCGATGATATCATTTCTATAAATATTGAATTGAATTGGAGTGGATTATACAATATATCAGAATCAATATGATGTTTTAATAACTATGTATAGTTATTCTTTACACCATTATACCCATCCATGTAAGGTGGCGGTGGAAAATAGATTACACCACGGCGTGGAGACGGTATTCCGTACGTACGCACGCGCGGTGATTTCTTTTTCCGTAGGATGGATAGATGGTGAAATAGGGTTGTTTCATACTTATAATAACATATCAGTATATGAGTGATACTGATGTTATTACTTCATAATGAAACAACCTAAGAAGAAGAAGTGGAAGAAGAAATAAAGATGAAAGAATTGGTAACGGTAATTACCTCTTCTTTGAAGTGCCTCTTTGAGACCTCCTCTTAGGGCACTAGAATTGGTCTTTTAGGAAGACCAGAACCTCTAGGATGTTGCTAGGGAAGTGGAGAAGAGATTTTGGCAGGGGTTGGCCGAGCTTGAGTGCTCAAATTGGTGTGAGGAGGAGGGGGAGGAGGTGTCCTTTTATAGGGGAGGAGAGGGGCACCTTAGGAATTCTTAAAAATATTAATTTATAATAAATCTAACCCCACTTAAAAACCTCCAAAAATGACTCATATTCGAAGCTTAGATGAGATAGGGTTGTAATCTCATCAACCAATAAAATTTAGACATGTTTGGATCTTATTTTAAACCTTATCAATTAGATTTAACTCTAAGTTAAATAATTTATCTTTTACCGTGTCTTTTTGTTTTCTTTCACTATATGGTTAATACACTTACTATAACATGCCAAATGAACCCCAAATTGTTTATTATTAATATATATATCTTTATCTAAGTCATTTGGCCGAACCTTAGATTTTTAGGAATAAAATAACAATTAATAATATAATATTTTATTTAAAAACTATTTTGTGTCAATTTTGACACTATTTGATATATGATTTTTGTGAAAGTCATAACAGAATTAAATGTTCGAACCAAGTCGATTAAATCAACATTAATATATCATAGTAACCTAGAAAATTAGTGGAATTCATAAAAATTCTCAAATTACATTTATTTTGGTGTTTATAACATCAATTATGTCAATATTTCATAAATAAGATAATTACTGCATCATCTTTGTGTCATAAATTAATTAAATTATTTGATGTCTAAAAATTACAAATAAAATACCATTATGTAGGAAATCTTTTTAGCTTTCTAATGAATATTTACAATCGAATTTATCTTATGTATAACCACATATTAAAAATGTTTTAGTAAATAAACTTTGATTTTAACTCTTTTAACTCTTCTTTGAATTAAATAATAATAAATGTCCTAATCTAATCCAAGTGGGGCTAAATGATAATATTTTACACTTAAGGTTGTTTTTGGTCGAGATACACTTTTCCAATAGGATTAGGACATGTGTTAGGGTAATATTAATATCATATTTACCCTTAGTCACCCTATTTACTATTAACCGCGGTAAAAATAAGTAAAAAGTTACTATTCACCAAAAATTATTTTCATCTCATTGAACCACATTTTAGTCCTTGATATTAACCGTTTCTCTCGGATTTTAGAAATTCCATTCACAGAAGCGGTAAAATTAAGTTTTATGCAAAATTCAGTTTTTAACCTACCACTTAGTGGTTTCACTATTCATCAAAAATTGAAGTTTTTCAGAAAAATGCCAAAATTTCACCCTAAGCTATAATTGATATTCCGAATTCAAAAATGATTTCTATTTTACAAAATTCCCAACATATAAGTTGCATTAATTAATTTTATAATTAAATCCCGCTGTTAAAACAAATAGCGTGTTTTTAAGAAACAATATCTATCAAAAGATTGACACTTGTTTATGTCTAGTTTAAATGTGAAATTACATCCAATGACCAACATTGTATTAAATTGTAAAAATATATTCTAAATATACTTTAAAACCACTCAAATTAATGATTTTTCACTATTAATTATTTTGATTAAAAAAATTGTTTTTAATTATAATTTAGTAATTTTCACTATTCATCAGAATATGAAAGTTATCCGAAAAGTACCAAAATTTCACCTTAGGCTAAATTCGATACTCCGAATCCAAAAATAAAGTTCATTTTGAAAAATAAGATTTACTGGATTTCAAAAAGTGGTTATTACTATTCATAACGGCTAGTTTTAATAATATTTTTATAGCATATCGTTGTTTAGTGAAACTCGGTATTGCGTACTACACACGCTATCGAGGAAGGTCGCGATTGTGTGTAATGCAAGTCAAGTCAAGGATGTGTGTTGTGCAAGCTCCTTTTGGTGTAGCGTACAACACAAGACATTAATAAAATTAAAAAGAATATTTTTTTATAAAATCTTGGGCTGTTACATTCTACCCCCCTTAAAATGAATTTCGCCCTCGAAATTCGTCGGGGTTATAAATGGTTTACTATTTGAAAGTTTCTTTAATAGAAACCCACATCGTAAAAGGGAATACCAAAACTTGGCTTTAAAAACTAAAGTATGAAATGTAACGATTACCCAAATAAACTAATCACTGGGTTTCCACATAGGTGAAAATATGGATATGGAAGAGAAATCAAACCATCATGTTCTGATGGAGAGTGGTAGAGAACATGGCTATGGAAAAGCCAGTAATCACAAATCCATAAATTTGTGACGATCTAAGGTACCATCTGATTCATCAGGTATAAGATCACTAGGACAACATTTTTGGTTTTCAAGATCATTTCCCTAAAGTTGAAAATTTGAATTAGAATAAATACTTACTTTATTTTGATACAATATCACTGTTGTTCGTGCCTTGAACAATTTCCACTTCATCTCTTAAATAAATGAAGTTGAATTTATTATTCGTGAAGTGTTAGCAGATCATGTGATAGAATGACGGGTCATTCCATCTGTCTCAAACAAAAGGTAAGAAAAAGTTATTAAATATACATAAGTCATTCTATAGTGAGATTAATCATATATAGTTCCTAAAATGGACTTATACTTCATATATCATACTGCTTAATATAATAAAACTAGTTTCTACTAAACAGGGACTTCCTGTAGGCCAGTGGTAGGCGATAAAGGCCAGTCGCACTTTGGTTGTGGGTTCGATTCCTACAGCCTTGTCCGAAGCGATGGGCTGTCGCCTGTCCTGCAGGTTGTCCCTTTTTCTAAAACTACGTTACTATAACATCAAAAATCTTCTATCCTTAAACAATACTAACTTATGTCCAACATAATCCAGTCTAATATTTAGGCTTATACATAATACTGCAGTCCACTCTCATAATATAGTGACAACGATTACCAGAGATTTAATACTGTCGTTGATCCCCACATATCCTAAGATATGTCTTTTTGGTCACATTCCAAACATTCAAAGTCCTTAATCGTGTATTCTCTTGAATACCTTAGTGAAAACATGAGTGCAGTTAAAAGTTAACACTTTCCACATACCAAAATCCTCAAAATTCTATATACTCAAACCATGATATCACTTAGTCCTTATATCAATCATGAGCTCATGAATACTATTAAACATTTCATTTTCTCGTCTTTATTATGCGCATATCATCTTATTTCCAAAAAATATCTGAATCACTTTGAATACCACATCAATAAATATTGCAATACTCAATGATACAACATTATTTTGGAATCCCATTACATAAACACTTAATCATTCCACCACATCGTTGTCATATTCAACATTTCCAATAGTGATCGCATGTGATTTCCCTTTGTCCTTTGCCTTCAGTGGTTTCTCATGTTGATCATCACTAACCCTTGGATTAGGGCAATTATTAGCATAATGCCCCATTTCCTTGCACTTGAAGCATTGAAGTGTTGGCGGTGCGTTCTCTGCAGTGTTTGCTTTATTGACATCATTAGAAACCCTTTTTCCATTACTTCGACACTCAGCTGCTCGATGACCTTCTTTTCCACACTTAAAACATTTTCTAGTCCCTTTTAGACAATCTCCACCATGCTTCTTTCCACACTTTGTGCATAAGGAAACATTCATCTTCTTTTCAACATTATTCTGAGATTTCTCCTTGAACTCCATCTTTCGTTTCTTGTCAAAACCATGAGATGGATATGTAACACCAACTTCCATTTCTACCTTGATAGCACAACGCACAATTTCTTCATAGCTACTGAAGTCTCTTATAGCTAATGCCCTTCGAAGACTTGGTTTTAAGCCACAGAAAAATCGATCAAATTTACTTTCAGGTTGGATGATAATTCCAGAAGCATACCTTGCAAGTCTTGTAAAATTTGCTTCATAGGTACCAACAGATTCATCGTCCCTTTGCTTCAGTTCAAGAAACTCTTTCTCCATCTTTGTTCGAAGAATACGAGGGAAGTACTTACTGAAAAACAAGTTCTTGAACTCGTCCCATTCCATGGACTCAATTTCATCTCTTGGCCTCGTATTCTTGATAAGATTCCACCATTGATCAGCTTCACCTTCCAAACGATATACTGCTAAGATGACTTTATCATGTTCAGAACATTGAAGAACTGAAAATATCTTTTCAGTAGTACTGATCCATTGTTTAGCCACAAGTGGATCAGAAGACCCACTGAAAGAAGGTGGACGTTGCCTCATGAAGGACTCAATAGAATATTGTTCCCTTCTCTGCTCATTTGGAAGTCCAGAATGATTCATAGCTTGTGTAAGTATAGAAATAATATTTTTCACTCCATCTCCCATAACATTTGTTTGTTCAGGAGGGCAATCATTGCATTGATCAACACGGTTCCTTCGGGTTCCATCCATCGTCTAAAACCCAAAAAGAATAGTGTGAGAGGAAAAAATCATGCTAGGGAAAACAACATAATAAAGGGGGAGTACCTTCAATATCCAACATCTTAGGTTTAATTCTATGATCGTTAGCGTAATTCTATTACTATAACCTATACGTATACTTATCCCTAGGGACATCCCTAGACATACCTTAGAAATATCTCTAGGGATCTCACTAACGTTTTCGCATCCTAGTTTCCAAAGGTTGACTAAACCTTTCCTCTGATACCAACTGTAGAGACCCGTAGCCTGACGTACATGGACATTACATTACATTTTCGGAATACTTAGTACATAACAAAAACACACACTAAAGGATCGTAATAGTTTAGTGTCTTTGGAAACTCGGAACGTAATCTTCTAATCGTGGTGAAAGTTCTTCAATATCTCCCATAAAGGTCATCCCTTTTTTTTACCTAAAACCTTTCTTTATATCCTGGGGAAAACAAAACATAAAAGGGTGAGCTCAAATGCTCAGTAAGGGTAAACAAAAGAAATATCAATCACATAATTTTCATAAGAACATAACTTTTTAGGAAATCTTAACCTGCAAAAGAGAGCATAATTTCATAACATGGGATAAATCATAGTAGTGAAATGAAATCATAACTTAAAACATTACTCATTGTGGCATACACACATAATCATAGAGAATCATTTCTTGTTAGTCAAGACTCATTGCCAAGACTATCTTAGTGGACAAAGTCCCTTTCTGAATCGAGTAATCCTCGTTTCAGTCCTGTTTCACTGAACCGGTATAACCTACCATTCCAGCCATGTCTATCTCATGAGATATAAAATATTTACCCAATGCATTGGAGGGAGATATAGGTCCCACCCATCTCTTAATGAATCCTTTCTTATGTGTGCCACAAAATCATAAATCATACATCATTGCATAACCCATGTAATAAAAATGGGATTCTTAAACAACATGACATCATAAAACCATTCATATAAGATAAAGGAATTCATAAATATAATTCCATCACAACATGAACAAATCAATTTAATAATAGGGATAAAAACAGAACCCTTTATTATCTTAGATGGAAAATAATTTTGATAAAACACTTGAACTCCATTCTTGAGGAAAATATCCTTTCTTCTTCTAAAATATTTTTCCTTTCATAATATGTCATACAACTTTAAAATAAAAGAAGTTGATTAAAAATAAACTTGAAAACTTGTAAAGGAAGCTTCTTGGAAACAATGTTTTAAAAATCCATTCATGCCGTATAAGTTAAAAAAACATTCTTCGTACTTTTGTCGGAAAAGTCAAAAAGTACCTCGTACGACAAAAGATTCCTTTCATACATATTACTAAAAACTCACCGAAGGGTAAAAATGGATTTAAACAATTGTAGGTGGATGGAAATAATATTACATATTGATGAAACATGGATGTGGATGATAAAATACACCCCAGTGAATACTTACGAATAAACAATCTCGGATAAAAATGAGATTGTGATATTTCCCTTACGTTAGGTCCGACTTGCTTTGTAAGTGTCCGAACCTCCTGTATAATGATTTAAATCATGTTATTGACTTATTACAGAATCATATTCATTGTTATGATATCATATATGGTTCACTTATGACATTATATTACCCGTTCTTTTGTAAATTCCATGTTAAAGAAGCGTTTTGGGTAAAATCGTTTCATTTATCGTAGGTGTTTTGACTTGTTGTTCTTGACATCATTATTACTTATATCATGATTTACTTACTTCCAGAATATAAAATATGATTTATATATCATATATATTCAGTATATATATATATAATAGGTAGATAAATAAAATGAAAAACACCGTTCATGGAGACGGTAATCCGTACGTACGCATGAACGCTGTTTTTCTTTCCTTATTGTCTTGAAATGGAAGTAAGTAGATGACATACATATGTATATATACATAAATCCAGTAGCTTTATAATGTCATATATTTCATTATTATTTCTTATATATACATTATAATCATTCTTAAATGGTTAACATGGAGAATGAATCTCATCGCGTCGTGGAGACGGTAGTCCGTACGTACGCACGAGCGATGATATCATTTCTATAAATATTGAATTGAATTGGAGTAGATTATACAATATATCAGAATCAATATGATGTTGTAATAACTATGTATAGTTATTCTTTACACCATTATACCCATCCATGTAAGGTGGCGGTGGAAAATAGATTACACCACGGCGTGGAGACGGTATTCCGTACGTACGCACGCGCGGTGATTTCATTTTCCGTAGGATGGATAGATGGTGAAATAGGGTTGTTTCATACTTATAATAACATATCAGTATATGAGTGATACTGATGTTATTACTTCATAATGAAACAACCTAAGAAGAAGAAGTGGAAGAAGAAATAAAGATGAAAGAATTGGTAACGGTAATTACCTCTTCTTTGAAGTGCCTCTTTGAGACCTCCTCTTAGGGCACTAGAATTGGCCTTTGAGGAAGACCAGAACCTCTAGGATGTTTCTAGGGAAGTGGAGAAGAGATTTTGGCAGGGGTTGTCCGAGCTTGAGTGCTCAAATTGGTGTGAGGAGGAGGGGGAGGAGGTGTCCTTTTATAGGGGAGGAGAGGGGCACCTTAGGAATTCTTAAAAATATTAATTTATAATAAATCTAACCCCACTTAAAAACCTCCACAAATGACTCATATTCGAAGCTTAGATGAGATAGGGTTGTAATCTCATCAACCAATCAAATTTAGACATGTTTGGATCTTATTTTAAACCTTATCAATTAGATTTAACTCTAAGTTAAATAATTTATCTTTTACCGTGTCTTTTTGTTTTCTTTCACTATATGGTTAATAAACTTACTATAACATGCCAAACGAACCCCAAATTGTTTATTATTAATATATATATCCTTATCTAAGTCATTTGGCCGGACCTTAGATTTTTAGGAATAAAATAACAATTAATAATATAATATTTGATTTAAAAACTATTTTGTGTCAATTTTGACACTATTTGATATATGATTTTTGTGAAAGTCATAACAGAATTAAATGTTCGAACCAAGCTGATTAAATCAACATTAATATATCATAGTAACCTAGAAAATTAGTGGAATTCATAAAAATTCTCAAATTACATTTATTTTGGTGTTTATAACATCAATTATGTCAATATTTCATAAATAAGATAATTACTGCATCATCTTTGTGTCATAAATTAATTAAATTATTTGATGTCTAAAAATTACAAATAAAATACCATTATGTATGAAATCTTTTTATCTTTCTAATGAATATTTACAATCGAATTTATCTTATGTATAACCCCATATTAAAAATATTTTAGTAAATAAACTTTGATTTTAACTCTTTTAACTCTTCTTTGAATTAAATAATAATAAATGTCCTAATCTAATCCAAGTGGGGCTAAATGATAATATTTTACACTTAAGGTTGTTTTTGGTCGAGATACACTTTTCCAATAGGATTAGAACATGTGTTAGGGTAATATTAATATCATATTTACCCTTAGTCACCCTATTTACTATTAACCGCGGTAAAAAAAGTAAAAAGTTACTATTCACCAAAAATTATTTTCATCTCATTGAACCAAATTTTAGTCCTTGATATTAACCGTGTCTCTCGGATTTTCGAAATTCCATTCACAGAAGCGGTAAAATTAAGTTTTATGCAAAATTCAGTTTTTAACCTACCACTTAGTGGTTTCACTATTCAACAAAAATTGAAGTTTTTCAGAAAAATGCCAAAATTTCACCCTAAGCTATAATTGATATTCCGAATTCAAAAATGATTTCTATTTTACAAAATTCCCAACATATAAGTTGAATTGATAAATTTTATAATTAAATCCCGCTGTTAAAACAAATAGCGTGTTTTTAAGAAACAATATCTATCAAAAGATTGACACTTGTTTATGTCTAGTTTAAATGTGAAATTACATCCAATGACCAACATTGTATTAAATTGTAAAAATATATTATAAATATACTTTAAAACCACTCAAATTAATGATTTATCACTATTAATTATTTCGATTAAAAAAATTGTTTTTAATTATAATTTAGTAATTTTCACTATTCATCAGAATATGAAAGTTATCCGAAAAGTACCAAAATTTCACCTTAGGCTAAATTCGATACTCCGAATCCAAAAATAAAGTTCATTTTGAAAAATAAGATTTACTGGATTTCAAAAAGTGGTTATTACTATTCTTAACGGCTAGTTTTAATAATATTTTTATAGCATATCGTTGTTTAGTGAAACTCGGTATTGCGTACTACACACGCTATCGAGGAAGGTCGCGATTGCGTGTAATGCAAGTCAAGTCAAGGATGTGTGTTGTGCAAGCTCCTTTTGGTGTAGCGTACAACACAAGACATTAATAAAATTAAAAAGAATATTTTTTTATAAAATCTTGGGCTGTTACAATACCTCTGTCCAGACTTTCTCTAAAAGGTCTCTAAATTCCAAAATCAATTGTATCGTCAGATTCCTCAAACAAGGTAAAGTTTATCTTATTGTCACATACAAAAATATTATTACCTTCATCATATTAAAACCTTAATGAAATCAAAAAGTACTGTAGCACAATCCTTATATATATATCACATTATTCTAAAAACCAGAACATAATCCATGAGTCCAAAAGCACCAATACATTAATTATTCCCCTTCAACTGTAGTCACAGCATAAGATTGGGCTTGATCCCTTGGCCTTTTATGAGGTAAGTATCCCTAATGCTTAGGACATTCATTTGCATAATGCCCCATTTCTCTACAATTGTAGCATTCAACATTGATAGCCTCTTTCTTTCCCTTGCAATCACGCGCATGGTGACCTTTTTCTCCACATTTATAACAAACTCCCATTCCATTTAGGCAAGTACCAGCATGATTCTTCCCAAAATTATCACATACTGGAAAATCCTTCTTTCCCATTTTCCCTTTATCTATCTCTTGTTCCACCATTCTCTTCTTCTCTTACTTTACTTTATTGTCATAAGATTTAGATAATTCCTTTTCTGTCTTGATAGCACACGAGACAATATCTTCATACGATGAGAAGGATTGTGATACTAAAGCTCGATGGAGAAATGGTTTTAACCCATCAAAGAAACGATAAATCTTACTTCTTGGGTTACGTATATAATCTGCAGCATGTCTCGCTAACCTTGTAAAGTTGGCCTCATACTTTGCGACATTCTCATCCTCCTTTTGTCTCAGACTCAGAAATTGTCTTTCCATATCTGCTCGTTGGTCACGAGGAAAATATTTTTCTAAGAAAATCTCTTTTAACTCTCTCCATTCCATACTTGATTCTTCTTCGTCTTCCTTTGTATTTTGATTCAGCGACCACCATTGATCAGCATCTCGAGTGAGGCGGTAGACATCCATGACAACCTTCTCCCTTTCGGTACTCCCCAAGTCATGGAATATTTTCTCTAAGGAGTTTATCCATTTCTCAGATACTAATGGATTTGTACCCCCATTAAATGTTGGCGGTTGATTCCTCATGAAGCGGTCTAACATTGATCTTCCACGTTGTGGATCATGGTGCTCCATTCGAGTAAGGTTATTATTCATAACCTGAGTGAGTTGTCCCAGTATGGTAATAAGTTGATCATCACCAGTTGTATCTCCAAATCCACAATAATTATCTTGAGCAGGAGGGAAATCCCTATACGGAGTGCGTGCATTGATACAGTTTCCATTCCTTCCACTAGGCGCCATTTCTAAACAATGGAATAAACTAGATTAGTTTATGAATCAAAATACATAATTCCATACTTAACACTAATTGAACTATTTATGGATATAATACATAATCATAAAAAAAGTTTTCTTTGAGGAAGTAAATACTCATAACACTTCATAGTGGTTTGTAAAGAAAATGAGAATTATCCTAAGCATATCCCCTGGGAGTGTCGTAACCAAGAGTGCAGCAAGGCCCGTTCTCGTGCACCAGTTCCCGTTCGACTCTAGCTCAAGGCGGTGTTTCCGGGTTTTACCCCAAGGTACATCTGTGCCAGAGCCGCCTCTACCTGCTCGTATCCAGACAGGGATGTATTTCTCAGAAAACTCACAAAATCTCTATAATACCAAAATTCAAGGAAGTTCTTCTATACTAATCCTCAAAGTCTATCTTTGGGCAATGTGCTCTAATCAGAGTTTATCTAAATCTAGCTTCCAAGGTTAGTACTAAACTGCCTCTGATACCAACTGTAACGCCCCGACCCCAGCTACCCAGAGTTGGTGCATTACTTCGTAACATTGGTATGATCACAAAAGATCAAGTCTCGAAAGAAAGATTAGTTTACTAGCCTTGGAAACACTAGATAATTTCATAAATGTTACATTACATCATAAAGTGAAAAACTATAATAAAAAAGTCTCCATAGTCCACACTCATATCCTCTTCTGACTATCCCTATAGGTCATTCATACAATACTTCTTCACATCCTAGAAAATATTAAAACATTGAAAGGGGTGATCTCAGATTCTCAGTAAGGATAACAATATTGTGGAAGCTTTCATAAATGAACATTATCATTTAAGGTAATGTATAACAAAAACAAAAGCCTTTTAAACATGAACTTCAATATAATATGGAAAAATTAAAATGAGATAATGCCATTTACTTATTCACATGGATATTCTACTTGTCGAATAATCACATGCAATATCAATAACCACTTTCATAATGATGGAATTCATAATGCCAGACTATCATAACCACGTAGCCAAGGCCTCATGCCAAGACCACAAATATGATTTTTTCAAGGCCTCGTGCCAAGACACTAGTTTGTCTCATGAGACCTGCCGATGCATCGAGGAGCTATAGTGGGCTCCACCCGTCACTTATTAAGTCCAATGCATTCCTCATATGAATAGGTTTAAACATATAATAAACCACAACATAATCATATCACATAAAATATGCATAAAGGAAACATAACATTTCCACATTTCAATCAAAAGATATAAAAACAACACATTGATATAATAAGAAGACTTTCAAAACCATTTTCAATACCAAAATAAAAGAAAATTAAAACTTGATATTTATTTTTCATTTAAAAAACGTTATGGCTTGTAGAGGAAGACGAAACCCAAATAATGGCCATGGCGGCGGAGAAGTCATTGTCGCCACATACGTATGACAAGAAAAACATTCCTTTTTGTCTTTTATTAAAACACTTCATATAAAAATATTTCTTTTGAATAAACGTAAAATTCAAAGCGGTTTATACACCGTATAAAAGAAATTTGTGTATAAAACAAAATATGCCTCAATGAAAGGAGATTGAGACGGAGTCCTTAAAAAGATCATTTTTAAAATAAAATATATCTATTATGTGTATTCATTATATATACACATAATGAATGTACAAATACAATATAAAACATAATAATATCATGACATAATTTGAAAGTAGGAGATTAACCCAGAGATTGGAAATTGGGTTAAGAAATTCCCTTACCTCGTGTCCAAATTGACTCGACCACTCTTTAACCTCCTGAATAATAAACTAGAGTTAATATCTACCTTATTAAAAACAATTTTAAATTTCATTATCCTTTTTATATCACTTATTACAATGTTATGAACATTATGTAATTATTTAAGTTAATAACAGTCGTTTTGTCGATCTTTGGTACTTGAGTCAACAATAAACTTCTTATAATTACAAGTTGTTCATGTGGTGAAATATCCATTGTATCCAGAATTATATTCATGATGTAGATATCATATATATCATATATATCCAGTATATACATTCATTCATAATATTATGTAACATTTAGAGGTTAGAAATGAAATGCACCGTTCATGGAGACGGTAAGCCATACGTACGCACGAACGCTACTTTCATTTCTATTTCGTATTTAATGGAATGAAATCATAATGATATAAATTTATAATATAATTACAGTATAATATAGCATATAATACCATTTACTCCATCCTTTATACATCCCACATATGGTATTAACGATTCAAATCACTTTGAGGGGGCGGTAGTCCTCACTTCCTAAAATGAAAATATCGTGTTTACCCATAATGGAAACCATAAAGGTTTGCCATAAATGAAAAATAAAAAATCATAAGGAAAAAAAAACATAATATATATCATATATAAAAATATTGTCATCATAATGGTCACCATTAGAGGTGTTATATAAGTGTTGAAAAATCATCATTTCGTGAGGCAAAAATTCGCAATCCACAGAAACAGTATGTTATTTAACCATTAGATATAGGTGTGTGTAAGTGTAGCTAGAATACTTCTTATAAAAACATCCTAGTATATTTAGTATACTGGTGTTGTTACAAAAGAAATGAATAAAAAGTGTTTAGGGGGTTGGAGAAGAAAAATAAAACAAAACAACAATAGAGAAGACATTACCTTAAAATCTGGTAACTCTTTTTGATTTGAGCCAAAGGCTTCATTGGGAAGAGTTCTGCCCATAGTGAGGCTTCTAGGAGTAAGAGGGGGAAGTTGGGAGAGTATTTGGGCAGAGTTTGGCTGAGCCAAATGGCTTGAAAGTGTGAATGAGGTGGTAGAGGTGGTGGCCTTTTATAAGTGGGGAGGAGGGGCACTCTTGGAAAGTAAAGAAAAGTCACTTTATTTTAAAATGGTATTCAGATTTAATAGGTCCCACATTGATATAATTCAATGATAAGGTGATAAGGGTTCTAAATCCACCCATCCAATAGGTTTTGGAAGTGTGTAGGTCTTAGATATTACATTATCTTTCCATTTTATTTAAATTGTTAAATAATGAGGTCATTGCTGCATCATCATGATGTCATAAATAATTTAATTTATTTAATGTCTAAAAATTATAAAAAAAATACTATGATGTAGGAAATAGTTGTATCTTTACAATGACTATTTATAGTTAAAAATATGACTTGTATAACCCCATGTAAATTTTGTTTTAGTAAAACATTTCATGTTTGTGTCATTTTTTACTTTAACATTAAATAAAAGGTATTTATGTCATTTTCCAACTAAGGTGGCTCCATGGGGTCCCCAAGTTGACCCATGGATTTTATTGGTCGGCCATGGCACATCCAATTAGGGTAAGACATGTTTCAAGCTCATCTCATATTATTAAAACATTTTTTTTACATTAAACTACACTAATTACCTCTAATCGCGATTAAGAACTCAAAAGTTACTATTCACCAAAAAATTATTTTAATCCCATTGAACCACATTTTTCTTCCTAATGACAACCATGTATGTCGGATTTTTGAAATTCAAATCACAGAAGTGGTAATGTTTCATTTAAACAAAAAATCAGTTTTTATAAGTACCACTTAGTGGTTTCACTATTCATCAAAAATTGAAGTTTTTCAGAAAAATCCCAAAAATTCACCCTAAGCTATATTTGATTATCCGATTTAAAAAATGATGTCTATTTTACAAAATTCCAAACATATATGTTTCATTAATTAATTTTATAATTAATTTCGGCTGTCACAACAAATAGCATGTTTTTAAGAAACAATTTATATCAAAAGATTGACAATTGTTCATGCCCAATTTCAATGTTAAATTAATTCTAATGACCACCATTGGATAAAATGGTAAAAATATATTCTATTTATACTTTAAAACCACTAAATAGTATAATTTATCACAATATATTATTTTTATTAAAAAAGTTTTTTTAAGTATTTTTCACTGTTCATAAAAAATTGGAAGTTCTCAGAAAGTTACAAAAAATTCAACTTAGGATAATTTTGATATTACGAATACAAAAACAAAGTCCATTTGAAAAAATAAAAATTCAAAATTTTCAAAAATTAGGTATTACTATTCATAATGGCTACTTTGGTTGGTTGTGGTGTGTGTTAGAACTCGAAGTTGTGTACAACACACACTACTGTATTATTCAAAGAGAAGCGTATCGTGGAAGCTCGGGGGTTATAATTATAATCATGTCCTAGAGTGGAAAAGGGTGTTTTTATAGGCATCACACTTCTCAAATACGATTAATATTATATTATTGTTATTTTGTTTTATTTAAATCATTTTTGATGGTTTGTTCATTAATTTAACTTGCTAATAGATATTAAATACAATATTCTAAGATAATTTATTTTTATAATTATTCTTAAACGGGACATGGTTTCTAGTTCTTCATATATTAAAGTTATTAGTTTTTATGGATAACTGGTTATGTTCATCTTTTTTATCAGTTTTTAAGTAGATTATTAAATATATAAACTTTTTCTTATGATATATGGCATTTATTGTGAATTATTTCAACTAGTTGATGTCTAGATGTTGGATTATTACTATAGGTGTAGGCTTGTGATATGGTTCAGAATTGGGAATAGTTTCTTCATGGTTTGGAATCCCTTGAGGAGATAGTTCAATGATTATTGGATTCATTTTATTTGATATATATAAATCCATTAAATTTATTATAGGATTGTGGTAATGTTCTAGTAGAAGAGTTAGTAAGATTCATTTTCTTCCAGGATCTATGTGTATGATTCAATGATATAATTAATATAGATACAATATGGTCAAGACTAATGTGATTCTATTTTTAGTATAGATTTATAGCTTTAAAACATATATAGAAGATATTTAATAATGTTTTTTTAATTTCATGAGTAAGACACCATGTATTAATTGGAAAGAGATTATGAAGAGTGTGTCTTGTTATTTTCTTATACTCCTTTCTATTTTAATTGACATTTGAGTCAAAGATATTTAATATATTACTAGAGGTAATATAAAATATTGGTAGAATACATCCTTTGTTGAAATGATGATTTATAGTAAAAGAGATGGGATAAGACATTATTTAGTCTTGTCAAAAAATATATCTTTCAATAAAAGTTTTTTAGAAATGATTATACTGGACCCCTCAAATAATCAATGTTTCTCTAAGATCCTATCTAGAAAAAGAACATACATATACTCCTTGATGCCACTTCCCACCAATTAATGATCTTATTACCTAATAATATTTCATTGACTCAAAATACAAAATAATTATAAAAACATGAAAATTAGAATTATTTATTCAAAATCCATCTTAGATGGATCAACATGTGTTGAAAAAAAATAATTCAGTTTATATTATTCCTCATTCTTTATTATGTTACTTGAAATCTAGGTCCTAAAAATTATGTAACAATGATAGACTCTCTAAACTCACAAATTATTGTTTTACTATCTTTCTTATATTCATTCTTTAATGACAATATGTATACCAAAATAGTGCCTCCTTAGTCTTATCCATTTTACAAAACATTTTCTTGTATTTATACATCGATTAAGAATGTATAAAACAAAAAAACAATGTATGTATCCTTCTTATTCTAAAATATCATGCACAAAATGTTCATTAGTGTCTAATATTTTCCTTCCCTAAATATTTACACATTTCCATGAACAAGATTATTTTCTGAAGGTTAGAAATGATAATATTCACATTCTCTAAATAACTCTAATTATTCTTCTCTATTATCTTCTCATATTCACATGAATTTTATTTAAATATTTCAAAAATAATAATAAATTTATATTTGAAAAATTTGACTTGTTAAATAAACAAGTATTCCTTAAAAAACCATCTACCATTAAAAATTGGGTGAGAATGTTGTCTATAATGAATCCATCTTTGATCACCAAAAATGAAATTCGAATATATGAATTTGAAAATAATAAAATAATAGTCTTGTGATCTTCTCAATATCTTCTCATTTAATAATAATCTAGTCATTACATGATCCAGAACCAATATATTATCAACATCACAAAATATAATCATTGATGTACAATACATTGTCATGTTAATTTGACCACTATAACTATCATACATTTTGAAAATTTAGACAGACAACCCCTATGAATCACCTCTATGAGTTCCAATAAATCATACGTATAACCATGAAAACCATTAACTATTCATTGGAATATCAAACTGACCCTTACATCTCCTTTATTTTCAATTATGTATGCATTTCATGTTTAGGATAACATTTATGTATCCTTGGGTATCTCAATAATTTTCTAGATTTTAAATCATCCCTCACTTTACCCTTACATATCTTAACCATATAGACCCTTAGATATTTACTTTTTTTTATAACTTTTATGTATCATGTAACTATCCTTAATGTACCAAAATGCATCACAATAAATCTTCCAAATATCATACATTCTATTTACCCTTACACTTGAAATGTGATAACCATTAAATAATGATAAATATAGCTTTATGTATCATAATTTGACTCAAAATTTAGACAATTGATAGTCTTCATGGGTTGAGAAACTCTTACATATTTCCTTTGAAATAAGGTAGATATTTCACATTTTCTTGCGAATCATACTTAAACCTATTTTTCATCTTATATATTCACTTAAGTTTTAATTTCCCACAAAAGATTTATTTTTATTATATAAGAAGTGGGTACACCAGATAAATAACACCACACAACACAGGGAGTGAAAATAAAAACAAACTCAAAAAAAGGAAAGGATCATGGGGGTTAAATGTAATGAAGTACAATAGCATAAAAATAATGAGAGCCAGGATTTCATATGGGTGGGAACCAAAGCTAGAGAAGAAATTCATCCTATCATTACAGATAGACAACGAAGCAACCAAATCAGTAACTTGGTTGCCCTCATGCTAGGTGTTGAGAACCTCTATATGGTTGGAGGTGAGACTGTAGCATTTTTAGATGATATAAGAAATTCATAATGGAGTATCACCAACACATCTCAAAGAGCATTGTAAGAAAATGTAATCTATTTCAATGTCATAAATGGTGATGTTATTCTTTCTACAAATGAGGATACCTGTGTGTATGGATTGTGCCTATGCCTGCAAGGAATTTCCACTATCAAAGAAAGGTGACAAGGATAGTTAAGACAATCAAGAGTGATCCCTAACAGTACCACCATAATGCATGAAACCCATCTAGAAGAGGCTGTTTTTATTTAGTTTGAAGCTGATAGAAGGTGTGGAGAAATGAACCTAGTGGCCCTAGGGGTTCGTGACAGGGGAGGGGTGGCACTTAACAGTAAGAGATATTTGATTGAGGGTTTCCTTGTCTACCTTATTGATGAGATGATAGAGGTCATTGAGGATTCTTATAGTTATAAATATAATTTCCATATCTGTTCTGACCACACCTTCATGACGATCTTGATTCATTACATTCCATATACACAAGCATCCCGCAAGAAAAATAAGGGACCTAGCCTAATTTTCAATGGTGATATTCAACACTTGAAACCAAGTGGAAAATAATGTGCCACTAGTGTTTAAATATCCTAAAAACCTAGTAACAAATTCTAAAATACTCTCACATAGAGCACACCCAAACACTATGGATGAAAATTTGGTCCGAGGATTCCTATTGGTGATCAAAACATCAAGCACATTTGGAAACCAATAAAATCCATTTTTGCCTCACATTATTGTTAATAGGGGAGGTTGGTTCCTTATGTGCCTCATGTGAAAGATGAAATTTTATGGGGCATCCTTTCCCCATAATAGATCATCCAATGCTAGAATCCAGAATTAGTTTTTAAGAGATGGAAATAATCTTTTGAATGAAGACCCACATTGAGGAGCCAACAAACAAACAGATATCCGAATCTTCTTTCAGATTGATAGATTCAATAAGCACCTGCCATATATCATCCAAAATCATGTTAATAAATCATGGGTAAGCACGAGATTACAAGAAGTAAATTTCATGGATCCAGAAGCAAGGAAAATCCATCTTGGAACTTTCCCAATTATGATGCCATAAACTAATGACACCTTTTCCTATAGTCCAACTGTTGTGCTCTGGTATGATTGTAACATGGTGTTGAACAGCACACCAGAGTATAAAAGAGTATCTATTTTCTATATCGAAGTTTCTACCAAACTTATTCTAGGTGAAAGGGCCCAAATGGTTATCCCCCACAATGACCTCCCAAGAAAATATTCCATGCAAACATTTCATGATTCTAGATTATTCATTCGCATTGATTCCTCTATTCTACGATGGACCGACCAATCTCTACCAAGATGCCTACTGATATCACCCATCAGAGTGAGCATCCTGAATGAAGGAGTAAAGGATCATTTCAATATTTTTTAGGATGCCTATTCGAAAATTGAGATTATATAAAATATGCAAGGGAACAGAGGACAAAACATGATTTACCATATTGATTCTTCCACCAAGGGAGAGAAATTTATTCTTTCAGTAAGTGATCTAGTCTATTATTTAGGAATAAAGTTTATCTAAATTATTAATTTTGAGGCAATGACTGGTGATCATGTCATATGTATCTATATAGATTTCAATACATTTAAAAGTTTCTATAAATTAGGTTCCAAACTAACCTTAAATATCTAGAGTAGATTCTCTATGTCTATTATTCGAGATTCCTTCATAAAAATCATTAAAAACTATAACTCTATAATTTTCTCATGAACTTCCTCAAAACTACTAAGAACATATTAAAAACTACATAAATTACATTGGGATTTTAAAAAGGTATCTTGAAACTAATTAGATAAATTCCTAAATAATCTTGCACCATATAACTACACTTAGTGTGCATTTTATTGAAACATTACTTCCTCATCGACACTCGACATCAATCTTATCCATCATTAATATATATAAAATATTGTCTATAAATTTTATCGCCCATGATGTTTGATAATTCAATGATGTATTATCAAACATCATGATATCATGGTTAATTCAATGGACCATTTGTGATGTAAATTCATTCCTTCAAAAATGGTCCAATCGATACACATTTTCTGATTGAATTTTTTTCAGTCAGAACAATATTTTTGTCCCACATTTCTGTGATATAATATGATTCTATCTCAAAATTCCTTATCTACAACAAAAACCAAATCGATAGTATGTTAAATTTTAAATTATTGGTGTTGTTCGGTAGAAAATTTGGTTAACCATTGGAAAAATTTGAAACAAATAATATGAATATATCGTAAATAACTAATAATTTTCTTGATTGTAAAGAATGGTCATCACAATAATTTTATCACCTAATGGTAATAAAAATATAAACATATTGGGTAGTATTTATAATAGATGAATTTATATATCAAAAATAATTTTTCTTTTACAATGAAAATTATTTTATGTGTGATGTATTTGTGACATAATTCATCGCTAATCTGGGTATTTGGTTTAGAAATTCCAATACAAGAAGATAATCACAAATAGTCAATAAAAACAAACTATTTAAATAAGTGCCTATGAATGCCACACTATACTTTATTCCCTCATTTCTCTTTTCTCTATTTTTTTCATGTTGTTTCTATACAAGGATACATTCATATATCAATTTAAATGTCTTTTTTTATTCAACCTCTATTGTAGTTTTTCTATTCCATTTTTTAATTTCATTTATAATTTTGATTTTTTATTTGATATAGTATAATTTTATTATAATGATATACTATGTTTTTAATGGTTTTCCTAATTTAAATTTTTTCATTACTAAAATAATATTCATGCAAATTAATCATAGTTATTTATTAAGGATATGATAAAAATGACATGATTAGACAATACAATATTATTAGTAATTAGTTATAATTCATATTATTTAGTAAAATAATAATAATAAATAGTTATAATTTTTAATAATAATAAAAAAATTATAGTATATATTATTAATAATTTGAAAAATTAGTAAAAATACAAAAAACAAGACAAAATAATTAAGTTAATTTTTTAATAATGATTAAAAATTATTATTATTTAGTAATACTCATGTTAATTAGTTTAAATTTTTAATATTTAAGTGAAAATAAGAATAATTTATAATGTATAGTTAAAAACCATAATGAAAAATTATTAATTTAAAAACAGTGATTTTTTTTAATTAGAAAAATATTATTAAAAATTAAAATAATTTTTAAAAATATTAAAAATTAGTAAAAAGTAGACATATTTATTATTTTTTATTAAAAAATAATAATAATTACTAATTATCATAAACAAATTTTTATAATATTAAAATCACGAAATAATTATTAATAATTTTCAATAATTAGTAAATATTATTTTAAATTAGGAAATTTTTTTAAAAATTAATAAAAAATGGTAACAATAATAATAATAAGAAAACTATTCATACAAAAAAGTAATAATTTGAAAAAACTAATTACTATTTTAAAAAATTAATAATAATTGTTAATAACTTTTAATAATTAACATTAAATGTTAATATTTAATACTAATTAGTAATATTTCTAACTAAGTTGTAAAAATTAATAAATATTCATATTAATTAAATATAATTAGTTGAAAATACGAATAAATAATAGGAAATATTAAAAAAATCAAAAAAAATATTTTTATTTTTAATATAATTTAAAAAAATAATTAGAAACACTCAATTAAAAATGAAAAAAATTGTTTTTAATAAATGTTTGTAAGAAAATTAATTATTTATTTAGAAGTAGATATATTTATTAAAAATTCATAATTTTTTAAAATATTTATAATATTTATAAATTATTATCAATAATACTTTAATGTTTTCAATAAATATTAATAAAAAGTAATTTCATTAATAATTATATAAAAATATGTCCAATTATTAATAATCAGAAAAAAAACATATAGGAAATTTGAAATTAGTCACGAAATTGTAAAATCGTAATAATTAGATTTTTCTAATATTTGTAAAAAGTTTCTAAAAGTTAGTAAGAATTAAAAATAATTACTAATATTCAAAAAATTTAACACTAATTAAAAATATTTATTTAACATGTAAAAATAATAAAATATCATAATAATTATTTAGAATTAGTTAGATAAGGTTAGAAAAACTTTTTTTATAAATTAATAATTATAACTAATGATTATTTAAAATGTTATTATTAGTTATATATATTGTGTTTTAAAAATATTAATTATTAAATATTATAAATTATAAAAAATTCATATTAATTAAAAATTTATTGATTTATTTTTTTGAAATTAATAATAAATGTTAATTATAATAAGTAATTATAATTAATTAGTAAAAACAAATAAAATTTTTAAAATACTATAGAAAATGTCCCTGTATTTTTAACGAATTCCTAAAAACAATTAAAATTCATTTTTATTTGAAATAATATGAATAAGTATATATATTTATTAATCATTATTTATTATATTCAACAATTAATAGAAATTTGAAAGATTTAATTACAGTTACTTGTATTAATTACTAATTAGTAAAAATTATTAAAAATTCATAATACATAGCAAATAATTACTTATAATTAGAAACTCCTCATCCCTTTTATAAGATTAAATGTAACCCATGTTATTAATGAATTTTTCATGTTTTTAAAATTACTATAAATACTTATTTCATTATATCACATTATTGGAGACCCGAATTTATTTTGAATTATATATATTATATTATTAATAAGCAAAAAATACTTCCATTCTAACAGATCAATCATAAGACACATCTCGTATGAATTGGTTTGATTTAATTACAATATAAAGTGTTTCTTACCTTTTAATAATTTAATCATTAACCATATTTCTTATTAATTATTTACATATAAGTATCAAAAATAAATATATTTTACTTATATCTAATTTGTCATAAATCATATTTATTATTTTCTATTTATATTTTAGTAAAAATTTACAGCACGTATTCCATCCTATTTGATTAATCATCACATATATTTTTTTTAAAATTGTTTATATTTTAGTAATAAATAAAAACATGTCTATCCATCTTTAGGATTAATCATCTCACAAATATATTTTAAATTACACATCTTTCATAAAAAACTAGAAAAGCATGACATTGAACCTAATTTTTATTATAATATCATGATTGAATAAATCATCATAGAAATACAAATTATTTTGCTAAAATAACTTCTATAGTGTGTTTATATAAAATCATATACATTTTGGTGTTAATTAACTTTTCAGGAAAGATGTTAGATCTCAAGATATTTTAAACCATAGATAACATATTTTTTTCACCTATTTTGTTTCTATTTTATTGAATGGTTGTGTCTTCTAGTATCAACATGGTGAATGAAATAAAAAAAGATTTTTTTTTCTAGACCAATAAAAGATTCAAAATTTAGAGTATAAGGTTTTCTAATTCATTTTTGGTAAATAATAATTCACAATATTTAATTGTTACCATCTAAATTTTATTATTTTCTGAAATCTATTGATAAAGAAATATATCGAATATGAATTATTTGTAAATTTGTGGCTATTGAAAAATTAATAGATTATAAATTAGATTTTGGATTAAAAAGATGTTGTTTATGAAATATTTACACTAGAAAAGACTCATTCCTGGTAGAAATATACCACAATAAAATTCACATGAATGAAAATTTAGGTCTAAGTTATTAGAATATCCATCTATATTTAAATGATCGTATCTTATATTATGGAAAATATGATTCAATGGTTCATTTTATATTAATTAAAGTCAAAGAACAAGGGTAAATTATAGTATTTTTCTATTTAAACTATAATTTTATTTTTAAATTTTAACAAGATTACAACATCTATTTTTATATCACAAAAATCTAGATAGACGAAAAATAATATATCTAATAATTATATCAATAAAATCTAAAATCGTCTTTTTTATTGTGATTCATGGATAAAAATTGATCATGATAATTCAAATATCTCATCACTACCTCAAAATATATGTTCATGAATTTCTTGTAAGGGTTTTTATCCATTTAGGTATTAGGAAACAAAATATTATTCTTAACCTAATTTTTAATTTGTTACTACCCAACACATTAGAAAATGATAAAAGATCCTTAAATCAATTTACCATTACTAATTCATGTACATATAATGAATAATATATGTTTTTAATCAATGGAACTAATTTATGAGTTTATTTATAGTGGGTATACTGTCTAATTACAAATGATGTTGTCAAAAAACAAAATTATAATATGAATGGTGAATTAATCAGAAAATTGAGTATCTATCTAGTGTTTAATATGTTATATATATGTTATTCACATGAGATAAATTCACTTCTATAAAACATGTTTAAATGAAAATTTTTCTTTCATTTTAAAGATAAAAACCATATTTTCTCAATCTTGATCATAGATTTCTACATCAATATCATGGATTTCAATGGAACATAAATAATTTTACAAAATTATTAATTGAAACAGATTAATAGTCTCTATTTATCATAGGTGACTAAATATGTTATATAATCACCTCAATAACTTCTATAACTTTTATCTAGTTATAAATATAAATATAGATAGATCTAGGAGTGAGAATAACTAGATAATGTGAATTATTTTCTAGTGCCTCATATGTTTATTTTAATTTTTTGTAAAATGTTATATATTATTCAGATTCAGAAGAGCAACCATAAAATAATATTTTATTCTATAATTGAAAAAACTATAAAAATTAAACATATAGTAAAGTAATCTGTAGATATTAGCCAAATTTAAAGGCTTCCATAACATTAGTTATTTAAGAAACATGATTCAAATAATTTAATGATCTGAAAATATTCTTAGGAACATTCTAAAAAAGGTTATATATTAAAATATATTAAACAGAGAGTTATTTTGAATTTATTAATTTGTTATGTGTTGATAAAAAGAAAATATATTTTATAAGACACTTGTAAAGAAATAATTTACTATGAATCATTGATCTTGCTGCAAAAATATTTTTTTTCTACAAAAATCTAAAATTGAAATTTTTAAACCCATAATATGTTTACTGGGAAATTTAATATTAAAATATCCATATAATGAAAAATGTAGTGGGAAGATAAATATTTTATGGATGTTACCATACAGGAGATTCATGATAATGTTGAACATAAAGGTATATAAAAAATATTATTTCAAAGGATAAAATGTCCAGGCATACATCCATATAAAAATTTAAAATCCATACTCCAAATATTTTTAGTCTAAATGTCCATCAAAACATTATATAATGGTTTGCAATGAAATTTATTTTGAATATTTCATAGAAAACTTATTATCATCATTTTTTGCATGAGGTTCATTTCTCTGGTGATCATGAATGATGGTTTTTAGATAATTAACAATATATAGACCATACACATGTTCTTCCCAATGGTTAGAGAACTATATTATTTGTTTGTTATGAATTAAATTTATCTATATTATTAAAAAAAATTAAAATTAATTTATTTTTGTTAATTTAAATATTATGTGATGGTCATATAAAAAAATTAATTCACATAGATAACCAAGAATTCTCTTAAAAAACTTTAACAACATAAATTTTATAATTTTTTATGACTATTAAATTAAATTGTTTAGGGTTGAGAATATGAAATTATCATATCATTTTTAGTGATATTTGTTTTAAAAATTTTATGGTTTCAAAAAATAGAAATAGAACTGTTAGTCAGTTATATGAATTCAGTTACCATAATCTCTATAGGTCAAATATTTAATTACATATGTGATTAATATATTTTGGTTTCATATAAAAACATATGGTGAATCAATAAAATCATTGATAAATGTAGTTTGTTTTAAAGGATCCCCTTAAAAATATGGTAAACATTACTTTTATGGAATGCATGATTAAATTATTCTGTATAATATCTTGTAAAGAATTAGGTTAAGATGTTTAAATTCCATTATTTTAATACTAATTAACCATTATATATCCACACAGGAAATATAATCATTGGTGTTAAATATAAAATATTTCATCCTGAAAATGAAACATTTATATGGGAAAAAGAAGAATTCTAATTTTTTTATAAAAAAAATGTTCTCCAACATTATCATATTTAAATAGAGTGTGGAGTATAATAATAATGAAATACCATAAAAATAAGTATTTAGAAATTTGACACAGTTATGTAAAAGTTTAAACTATAATGATATTTCAATAAACATTTCCATATTAATTATTTATCATAGAGTACTAATATTCATGATGAGCCCCCACAATTAAAGGTAATTGGTGTGGATAATATATATGATGATAAAAATGTGTTTCAATTAGTAATGGATGATGATATTTTATATTTTAAGAAAAAACTGTATGTTGAGTTGGAATATTTGGATATTTAAATCAATTTATATGATGATGGTGAATAATGTATTACATTCAACCTATATTAATAATACACATATGTAATAGGATTTCCATTAATATTTTTTTAATTTTTTATTTGATATTTTTTATAAATATAATTTTATGAAAAAATAATTTCCCCACTACTTATCATAGATAGATCAATATATTTTCAAGGAGATTATTTATACCTTCTCTATGTGTGATCTTTCAAAGAACAAAAAACCCATATTCTCATCTTAGGGTGGACAAATTGAACCAACAACTAGTATGGGTGTAGGAATTTAACGATTCATGATTTCTGTAATTTGTGATATTCTAAAAATCCATCTATATTGACTTTACAAATCATGTAGTTTTTGATATGATTGTTAGGGCATTTTACATATGAAATTACTATGTTTTGACACATGGTAACTTGACTACATGAGGGTTCCCTTGTTCATTATAATGGCCAGTTGGTTCTTTTTTGCATTAAATCGGTTCTTAAATGTTGTAAGGTTGTTTTTATTGTGATCAATTTTTTCCATCATGTATTTAGTCAGTTCCTTATAGTGGTTGATTGAGTCCTTCTCACAATCAGCTGGTTTGTTTCTATAGTTAGCTGGTTTCTTCTCAGAATTAGTGGGTTCCTTTTTTTGTCATTTGGTTTCTTCTTGTGCTTAGATCACACCTTAACATGGTTTATCAGATACTAACAGTGGTAGGTTGGTAAATTCTTGATATAGATTTTTTATTTATTAATTTTATCTACTTCTATGGTTAGTTCAAATGTGTTTAGAAATTACATGTTTTTTCAATATAACCAAATTATCCATAATTTTTTTAACAATTATTTTAACATAAAATTTTGAATTAATTTATTAAATAATTTTTTAATATATTTTTTATGTGATTCAATATTTTATTTTAATTCAATTAATCTCTTTTTTAATATGGAATATTCCACATATTTTAAATTAATTTGAATTAAATGATAATGGAAAATGAAGGAGGAATATGTTAATATTTGATGTTATTATAGGATCTTTATTTGGAATATTAACGTATAATATTTTCTCTATTCAAATATTTTCTTGTTTTTAAAATTCCAACAATATAAAATACATTTTCCTGATCCCCAAACTCATTATCTATCGACCTAAAGCCCTAATTTTCATGATTCAAGATATGTTTAATAATTTTCCTTCTTCTTTTTTCATTCTACAATAGCATGAAATGTTTGAGGAATGATTTAATTGAATTTTATATTCAAATTATCTCTATAGGTGTCTTATTATTGATTATCCCCTTACCTTCACGATGTCATGGCGGTGAAATCATATTCTTTATCCCTATTTTTGGGGTAGTGTATTTTGGAACTTCTTTTCTATATAGGGGATCCTTATTCTATTTTTCTAATATATGAAATTTAAATGATTTTATTACTTAGTTGATTGGTTTTATATATTAAAAAGTGAAATTAAGGAAACATATTAAATTGAATTTAAGTTAATGATTTTATTTTTTTATGTTAATAAATTTCCTTTATACTATTGATTATTTTCTCTTCAAAGATTAAACTTTTTTTAATATATTTTTTCAGGTACTATGAATATTAAACCTATTAGTTTTATTTTAGACCAATTTTGGGTAATATCCACCAGTCATAAAATTCTAAGAGGCCTTTTTGTAGATAATGAATTTTTTTAATGAGAATATTGATTTTTTTAAAATACATATGCCTGAGAAAGGGATTTTATTATGAGATAATATTGAATTGAATTGAAGGATTGTTTTATTAAAAAAATATACTATATTGAAATTCTATTATATTTTTATTGGTTATTTAGTGATGTGGCCATTGTGGGGGTTGAGCATTGATAGTGATGACCAGTTCAGATTCAAGATGTGTGCGGGAAACCGAAGTGAGTGTAGGTACATATATTTTTAATGTGGAGAGATAGTTTGGTTGTGGTGATGGAATGGGTCGTGGATTTGATGTGTTTTTATGTTCTTCATTTCCGTAGTTGCTTAGTAGAGATGGAATATGTGGTTGGTAATGATGAAAGGGTATTGGTGTAGGTTGAGATGTAATAAATTTATAATGGAATTTATATGTGGAAACTGGTTTAATAAATTGAATAATTTTAATCATCCCAAAATTAAATGGGTTTTTATATGGATGTTGGTTTATGTGGTTTATCATCAAATATTAATTCAAAAATTTTAATTAATGAACGGGGTCTGGTAATTTAATAATATAAATATTGGTTGAATAATTTTTTTAAATAATTGTAATTCACTTATGTTTAGATATTTGGTGTCGTGGAGTCACGTTATAAAATTGCATCATGTGGTATTGTCAGTATAGTGTTCATGATAAGAAAAATATAATAATTTTTTTGATATGAGACATTTTAGTCTGAACTGTGTCATGTTTATATATATATGTGTGTATATTAATAATACTTTATATGCACCCCTAACAAGTTGAGTAAAATATACAAAAACCCATATATTCTAGGGGTGTTCACACCAGTATCTGAATTGTGAGGATTAAATTGATGAATACACCTCTTCCTTGATATTCCATCAATTATAGTACTAGGTAATGGTTTTGTTGGTGGTAGAGCCTATCCGTTGATGATTAAATAGTTTTTAAAGACACCTAATAATATGTGGATATGATATATAGCGGGGGTGTTGCATTATAGAGGTAGAGAATTAGTTTTATGTCTATCATGTTTAAGATACAATAATTCCTTTCTTATAGTTTTGTGGATTGAACAGAGATGATGCAAATGATGATGCATAAATGGAACAATAAGCATTCAATGGGGAGTTGTTTCCAACAACGGGTTCTAGACCCTAATATTGAATGGCGTAGGTAAGGATCCAACGTGACCACCTAAGAGATTTCCATATGCCCAGTGATGATATGGAATGAATGGTAAGGGTGCACATGAAATTTAATCATTAGATTTGGGAGTGTTTTGTAAGAGGGAAAAGTGGATGTAGGTTTCTTTATCGATGTTCTCTTGTTTTTATCATAAAACATTATTCTATGACATGGTGAGAGAGACATGATGAGGATGGAATGGAGTGTTGATATATTTATATTATAGTTGGTTTTGTTATTTTTTCATTGTTTAATTTGTATGATCTTTTACATTTTCATGGATTCGTAGGGTATTATCCTACATAGAGTACATGTTATCCACACCATATGTATGTAAACTTATTTTAGGGTTTGAAGATGTTATTGAGGACCAAGACAGATGATACTTGATTACTATTTGGAGTTATTTTTGAAATTATGATGTAGTTTTCCCTTGGGTTATAATTTTGGGACATTTATATGTATTTCATAACATACACATATGGGCTTTTTATTATTATTTAATATTATGTTATGGAGTTTTGGGGGGTTTCACTTAATTTTTTTCATTTTAAATCATCAGGTTAATTACCACAATTTCAGTGTTCTACAATTTCAATTCTAGTCTCCAACATGGGGCCTACCATAGGCGGGACTTGGATTTGGGATGCATCTTCTATTCAGTACCTTACTAGTAGGGTTAATGGTAGAAACGGTTCATGATAGAGTGTTATAAAAGGTTCTAGTAGAGATATTGGATCTTGTTTAAAGTTAATAATATATAATTCTTTCATTATAATTGTTGGGAATTAATAGTACTTATAATTAGTGTGCGATGTAAAAATTACGACCATCTATGAAATACGAATTTTGGCAGCACTATGATCCGATATCAGGAATTTAAACATATATAACATCATAGGTCAAGTAATTATAATTGTTGGGAAGATTCATTAATGAGGTACATGAATCATGATCTATTTTCATTTGTGACTGAATGAGGTTATTTTTGTAATTAAAAAAAATTAATTTAAAATTTTTTATGTTATTAGTAATAGGGTTCATTCCATTTTGTTTTTAATGATATGTCTCCGTGTAATTTTTGATATGTATTTTTGATGTATCGGTTATGTAGTTTAATACATTTTATCATAATAATATAAATCTAATAGGAGAGTATGTGTTGTGGAATAGGGAATTTCATACATTACTGTATCAAGGCATGACAATGTATGAGGAGAGAAAATATAATCTCTATATGTTTCATTGGATGAATGTGCATGAGATGTCTTTAAGATTTATTTAGGAATGAATTTAAAAATAGATTCTATTGTAATTGAGGTACATGTGTGGAGAGACATACTTGTGGTGGATGTAGTATCATAAATAGAAAAATGAGTGTGATGTTTCATATGTTGAATTTTAGAATTAGTTGTTCTTATAGTTTTTGTCATCGGCTGTGAAGGAAATAAAGGGTTATGAGCTTCTCTCCCATAAATAGGAGGCCAAAGAAAGTGAGAACACATTATTAGGTTGAAATACCTCAAGTGATTCTCTCTCGACCACATTATAGATTATGATTATAGAGAACAAAATTTTTTTAGGAGGAACTTCCTCTAGTGCTCAGATATACAGTCACTCAGTTTATGCTTCATATGAATCAAGACCTTCAGTAAAAGTAACAAATTATAATGAAAATTTACTCACAAGGAGGAGTAACTTGTTTGAGATGTTAATAAATCTACTCAAGGAGCGTAGAATTAGGAGGGGGTAGGGGTTTTAGGGACCGTTATATTCAAATTGGTTGGGAGTGAATTGAAGGTGGGTACTTTTAGATTTTATACAACAAGTTGTTCTTAATAATATACTAAGGGATTACCAATTTAAATTTTTTACTATCATGGTTATGTTCACAATTAATATCAGTACCCTAACACTTAGAGTAGTTGGTTTTTTGGGAACTAAGTTTCTACTCCTTCAATTGTATAACTTGTGGCCACAATATTATGTTCAAACAAATAGAGAGGATTGTGTTAATAGAGGCCATTCTTACAATGCCCCATTCATCAATGCACAATATCATATCTTCACTATGGATGGTGTAAACTATGAGGTATTAGAGTTGGAAATAGTAGGGAAAATTCTATTGAGGAAGCAACATTAGTGGGAGAGAAATTTGTTTATGATATGATCAATTTATAACTTTCTTTAGTCCCTTTAGTGTTTTATTAAGGATATTTACACACCATTAAGGATCCTACCGAATTACGCTCACTATTAATCACGGTGGAGAGGCTTCCACTTACTCTGATGTTATATATACCAATTTGAGGTTATATTTTCTTGATTGACGTTTTTAAAGGATATAGACTAATGATAGTGTATCCTAATATGGTGGGAAACAAATTATTGTTAAAACAAAAAAATACAATATAAATCATTTTATGGATTGGTTGTATTCTATGATCATATTTGTTTATTTCTATTAGATGAGAGTCATGTTTTTTTGAATGGGACGTCAAATTTGTAGTGTTCATTAATAAGATGAGATTTTATATAGGATTTTTCAATACAATGAAAATTTCATATAAGTTGATGGTATTTTTACTAGAGACATAGAACATGGATGATCCTATGGTAGTTTTTGAGTTTCTTTCTATCATCCTAGGTGACGTTGTTACACCACCCCCTCAACATGAAGTCATTATCAAAATATATTCATATCCAATAGTTTACATGATTTTGATTTTAGGAACATAGATATTCATTTTAGGTATGGATATTTATTTTTGGTTGTTTTTTAGGAAAAATGATTAAATTGTTTTTTTTATATACATGACGTGTACTTATGAGTACACACCGTGTACCCTAGTTCTGAGTACGTGGTCGTGTGGTGACCTGGATGACCGCTTATGGAATGGGCTAGTTATGGTCACTACACAGAGTGTACATTTAATGGACACTCTCTGTAATTTTCATTTTATTTGTTAAATAGGTGTGGGGTCATGTCTCATCCTTGGAAATGTATTCTCCATTCAATATTTCATACAAGAGTTCTTGGGAACAATGAACGAATATTGAACCCCCGGTTCTCCATTTGACATTTGATTTAGATGTTGTCAAGTGTATTGGAATCCCACTGGTGAGTTTTCAATTATTATATATCCCTTGTTCCTGATTCTTCCTCTCTCATGAGTTATTCAAGGTTGATCATTTTTCACATTTTTGAAGAGCTACAACATCCTAGGTTGATTTATGGGTCAAAATATCTGGTAATAGATCGTATGACCACAAGGTAGGTGGTTTGTTCCTTTTATTGATTATGTTTAGATAATATATGCTAAAATTCTTATTTACCCACAATTGGGGTATTGTTTGTTTTGGAATTTAACCCAATTTAGTACATACTATTCTTAGGTTAATTAATTATGGGTTGTTTCCTATGTGTATGGCTAAATACCTTGTTTATGGGACACCATATTGGTGTGTTCCCTTGTTTAAATGTTTATGACTATTTAGTATAGGTTTTCTATTAGGCTTTCCTTGATTTCCACGCCTTGTTTTGTTAGGATGGAGTTATTGATTATATGAGATACCTATGACATGGATTTTAGATGTTTGACCAATGGGAATTAGGCTGTTAGAGATTCCTTAGGTAGGTTCATTTAAGTATGGTTTATTGTTATTTTGACCTAGGGGTATTGACTATGAGAGCTTCAATGTGGTTAATGACCTGGGGGTTTAGACCGTGAGAGCTTCCTAGGTGGTCATTTATAAATTATTGATGATGTGTTGACCAAATGTTACTGATCGTGTGAGATGACCAGGTGGTCATTTGAATATTATTAGTGCTATACTGACCAAAGGGGTTAGACCATGATATCTACCAAGAGGTCCATTTTAAAATAGATTATTGTTATGTTAGACAAGGATGGACTATTCTATAAGATAATTCCCAAATGATCATTATTGATTAATAGAATTATTGTAATGAGTCTACCATGCCAATGTACAAGCTTGGACTCAGTCATACTTGGTTATCTAGATCATCTTCTGAAACATCTGTTTGTTACTATTACACAGCGGATACAGTGATTAGGATAGATCCCATGGATTACAGGTGATAATAATTTTAATGATAAATGAAAATGATTGTAATTGATAACTATGTTTTTGTTTACTTTTGAGTAGTTCCTAGTTTATTTCTTGATGTCTGCATATTACCAGCTATATAAATATTCGCTGACAGTTAGGCATAGATCTATTGGTCGTTTTCTACTAGGATTCATCTCACATCCTATTTGGTTCATTCTTTTGGACCCAAACAAATTAGATGGTTGTAGGTATAGATAAGGGAAGGTGTCATTTTTTATCAGGTACGTGATTGTTGGGGGAGCAGGAGAGCATGAGACCAAGCTAGGGATAACGGTGGTTTTTGAGTTTACGTAATTTTTAGTAATTTGGATTCCATTTTATACTTCAATCATTGTGACTTGTTTGGATACATTCCTAGATATACGTTTCATGTATCATATAGATATATATACACTCAAGTTTCTTTATTACTATAATCCTTTCACTGTTATCTTCTATTAGATGGTATTTCTTCGTCCGCTATTGTTTACTATTTTTTTCTATTGTGTATACTCTTCCAATGAGGGAATTGTTTACCCGTTATCACACCATATCCCTTGATACTAGTTGGTAACATCTGGTGTAAGAGGAAATGAGCTTTAGTTCATGTGACCAACTGGGATCAGGGCCCCCTTGGTCGACATCCGTATCAAGGATGTTAGAAATTGGAATCAAAGGTGGTTCTTTTCATTTATGCCATACTATTTGGAGGCTATAGATTGGGATATGAAGTAATAAGTAGTTAGAAATAATACTTTATCAGGAGTAGATGACCCGTGTATATGGAAATGCCAAGTTACCTCAAATATTTTAATTTTTCTATTTTCTAAATTGTTACAGTTGATTTGATTTCACCATTGAGTGATTAACTTGTTTTGGGCTATTATGATTTAGGTCATTGTTGTTCTATTTCTGTTGCCACCCGATGTGTTGAGGATATTCTATATCTTGGATCATATAGGCCCTTTCTATAGATCATATTTCTTGCATTATTTTAATTCCTTCTACAGTGCTTTACTAATTTCATGCTTTTGTGATAGATGTTTTGCTATATATGAATGTTGTTGTGATAGATGCCATGATAAAAATACCTACTATTCTGATAGGGTATCAGAATATGTAGAGATTAATTTTGATGGATGTCATGCTTTTACCCCTCATGTGTTAGGGTCCCTCTTGGATTTAGAATTTGTGGTTCATGTTTGAACTCTAATTGAATTCTGCAATATTATGATATGAATAAGGATTCCAAACATTGGTACACGGGGATTATGGGCTCTCCCAAATCGGTACTTTGCATGCCTTGGAAATTTTTGTATTTTTAAGGGTTCTGGATAAGATTCAAAGGATTACAATATGGAAACCCAGAAAAAATGGAAAGTGCTGTTATGAATACAGGCCATGTGTTCTTCTATTCATGAATTATAGACTTTTCTCAAGTACACGACATTTACCATATGTACATTATGTGTTTTTGTTGACCATGTGAATTGACTATCTATGTAGAGAAATGGGGTTGGAAAATTATTAGTGGAACATTCAGTGTACTAGAAGCTCACATCATTCTTTAGTAGAACGTGCATCTGGCCATGTGACTAACAACACTAGTAGATGAAACTTTTGAACATGTTGTGTCTGGCTTGTACAAATTGTTTTGTATTTGACCTTGTGTCTAGCTGTGTGACTGGTGACACGGGTGGATGGAACCTTTGGGTATACATCATGTCTTGAGTTTTCATTCCTTGTAGTGTTAAACAAAGATAGAATCATGTAGTTCTAGCCATGTTGGTTTACTTTTTAAGTAGGGAATACTCAATTACATGAATTGTCTCATGAATAAATCACCATGTGTGTTGTGTGTTACACAACTAGGTGTGAAGAGGTACATGCCCTTGATAATACTTAAATGGAACACACCATGTATGGGTTCTTAAATATGTTTAACCATATTTTAGAAAACATTAATGTTTTTCTTCTCTTCTTCCATTCGTTCACTTATAAGTTGTAGTCCTTGATAATCGTGTAATGAGGTGTGTGCTTGACAATGAAGAGCCATTCCACCGAGACTTCTTGAGGTTATACGCTAGGTACATGGAAAGGATCATACAGAAAAAATGGTTTATCAATGACTACTAGCAGATTCTACCTTTATTCCTGTCATGGTACTAGCTGTTATACTAGATGCAGGTGTGGATTCATAGTTCCATGTGTTTTTTTTAGGATCGTACATACCTTTCAGGGAACACCACTTCCTTCCCCGACTATGGCAGAGTTGACTGTGGTGTTGTAGAATCATCATCCTTCCAATTTTTCTGTGGATGGAGGACCACATACTGTATATTCAAGGTTTGAGGCCATTCATGATATTTTTGAGCATTTGGAGACACCTCTAGAGAGGAGGGTGAAGCCTACAACCTATATACAACATGATTCCACCAGGAGATAGTGGGAAGGTATCTCACAGGTGGTACATCATCGAGATATGTCTTGGGAATAGTTTTAGAGAACCTTCATTGATTAATAATACCTTAAAATGTTGATAGATGATTGATCTCGGGAGTTCAGGCACTTGGAGTAGGACGCTCTTTTAGTGATGGATTACTCTTGTAATTTTAAAGAACATTAGTGATTCTCACATTTTGGGGGAGCTGATGAGTTATCATTGGATTTGTGGTTTGAGGATGGTATCAAGAACAAAATCCAATCGTAGGTTAATGTCATCAGACTGAATTTGTTGACGTCTATAATGAATCATGTGTTAATTACTGAGCAAAATCTGATGGAGTTTGGAGCAGCAAGCTAGGGCTGTTCATCTTCCGTGGTTGGTACTCCTTCAATTGATAGTAAGAATCACCACAAAGATATTACATGTGTTGGTTCTTCAAATAGTATGGATGTTTTTCTAGGAATCCATTTTGTGTTCTACTAGTGTGAAAGGAGTGCGAATGTGAGACCACATTGCATGATGGACCCAATCATGTATCGATCTTGCGGAAATATGGGTTATCTTCAGCATTTTTTGAAGGATGTTCTCAACTACAACAAGTGATAAGGGATCTTCAATGACTCCATGATCTAGAGGAGGACCACCAATTTTTTATTAGTAATGGAATTGGAGTTCTTCAAGACATTTAGTCTGAGGAGGCGGTTATAGTATCCAAACGGTAGGCTTTTAACAACTGTAGTGTGGATCAGCATAGGGTAGTCATGCAGGGTTGCATGGTAGCGGTACATGTCAGTATTTTTTGATGGAACATACCTAGCATGAGAAGGATCCCAGACCCTCTATGGTTAGAGGTACGATTCTAGTTGCATCAGTTTTATCTTCTACAGTTTTCGATAGTGGAGATTCCAATAGTTTTATATTTGTTGGTGTTGTGGAGGGCATTGTGCTTTGTATCATTACATCAGATGATGGTTTGACTCTTGAAACTCTGTTGGGGATTGGGATGGCTAGTGTATGTTGGTGCATGGAGTTCCTTCTTGAGGTTGGTGTGGGTTCCTTCTTGTGCTTCAACTATGACTTTGAGATGATAGGCATTGATGTAGTTCTTGGAATGGATTAGTTGGCCTCTTTCCTTGTGTTTTTTTATTGCTATCATCGTACTTTGATTTTCACAATACCATATGGATGGTATTTTATACAAAAGGGGAATCAGATGTACAACTGAGCAGATCTGGACTCAAGAATCATGGGTTGGGAGGAATTATTGCCTAGATTACTAGTTTATATCTAGATGACCAGGGAACATCATATATGGTCTTTTCCCCAGTGGTGGATCATTTCATCGATTTAATTCTAGATGACCTTTTCAGGCATATCAATTGAGAGAGAGGTGTATTTCAATATTTTTCTTGGGCAAGGAGAAACAATGGTGTCTATTCCTCTCTTTAGTATGACTACACCAGAATTATAATTACACAAGAATCAGTTAGAGGAGTTACAAGAAAAGGGGTTCATCCAACCCAATACTTCCCCTTGGAATTCACCTATTCTTTTTTCGAAGAAGGCGAATGGTACCCTAATACTCATTGTGGAATATTGGGATTTGATCAAGTCAAAATTTATGAAATGATATCCCTTACTGAGGATAGATGATATCATTAATCAGCTTTGAGGATCCCTTGAGTTCTCAAATATTGACTTGAGACATAGTTATCATTATTTGTGCATTAGACCATCAGATATACCTCATAAAATCATTTAGAGCAGGTTGGTCTATATGAGTATTTAGTTATGCTGTTTGGTCTCACAAATTCACCAATATTTTTGATTTCACTGATGAACAATGTGTTCTATCTTTATTGGATTCTTTTATGTTAGTCTTCACAGACAATAACTTTATGTACTCTAACACTCAACACAACCATTCCACCCATATCTAGATCATATTGAGTTCATTGAGAGAGACTCATATATTTTCTAAGATCTCATATTTTTTCTTTTTGATGGAAAAGGTTCACTTATTGGTTATTTTTATCTTAGATATAGGAGTATTTGTAGACCCAGAGAAGGCGAGAGAAGTAGTTTTTTGGGAGTATCCAAAGAACTTCTTTGTGGTATAGAGTTTTTATGGGATGGATGGTTACTACAGGTGCATTATTCAGGACATTTCACGCTTGGTAGCCCCACTGATTGGCCTGACTAAGAAGATTCTAATGTACATGTGTAAATACTCCTACTATTCATCCATTCATGAGATAATAGGGAGAATGACATCATCGCCAATTCATATTTTTTCCAGAGTCGGGAAAGAGTTACGCCATTTACTGTGATGCATCGGGTATCAGACTGGGAGTAGTTATAATGCAAGGGGAAGGAGTCATTGCGTACGAGTCTCGGACGTTGAGGCCACATGAGAGGAATTACCTGATGCACGATCTCGATATGGCTCTAGTTGGTCATAATTTGTGTTGTTGGAGACATTATCATTTGTAAGAGCATTTAATTTTATACACTGACCACAAAATCCACAAGAATATCTTTAATTAGTGAGATCTAAATATTAGATAGCGAAGGTGGGTTGAGTACTTTTAGTCTTCTGGCATTTATCATGCCTATATTCCTGTGAAGGGAAATGTATTAGCTTATGTATTGAGCAAGAGGACTGAGATACATGAAATTCAGGAGGCTATCAGTGAGTGAAAGCTTATTGATAGGTAATACGAGATGCATTTGGAGGTGCATGATAGATAGGGGTAGATGTTACTTTCTTCTGTAGCTGTTACCTATACTCTTCTAGATCGAGTGAGAATGAGGAAGATGTCATATTTCAATGGCCTTTTCCTACAGGATAATTTTCATGTAAGGAACCTACTTTTGGGTGGAAATTTGGAAATGATGAGGTCTTATGTTTTCATCGACGAGTATGGTTGTCGGCAGACATACATGGGGAACTGATCAGTGATTTTCATGACTTCGTATTGGTAGTTCATCCTTTTGTCACCAAGATGTATCAAGATCTACACTGTTAGTATTGGTGGCCCGATATGAAGAAATCTATAACAGCTTTTGTTGTGAGATGTTTCATATATCAGTAGGTGAAGGCAGAGCATCAACGACCGGCATGGCTTTTACAACAGTTATCCATTCTTGAGTGGAAGTGGAATGATGTCGTGATAGATTTCATGACAGGTTTATCGAGGTCACCATGACGTAATGATGTGGCTTGGTTGTTCTAGAAATACTCCCAAAGGATTTACATTTATTTCTAATCAAGGAAAACTTCAATGTTGATGATCTTGGAAAGTCATACATATAAGAGATTGTACATTTTCATGGGGTTACACACACTATCATTTTAGATAGGGACGCATAGTATAATTCTCATGTCTAGAAGGGACAACAGAGGGATTTTGGTACACAGGTACATCTCAGTTCAACTTAACATCACTAAATAGATGGCATGTCCAAGTGCATAATTCAGGTTTTGGAAGAAATGCGTCGAGCATTCGTCCTAAATTTCAGATGCTTTTGGGAGAGACACATACCCCAAGTGGTGTTTCCCTACAAAAACATTTTTCTGGAAATGATTCAAATAGAACCTTATAAGGATTTTTACAATAGTCCTTGCCGATCACCCTTATGATTTCTGGAGGTAAGAGAGGATGCTATGTTGGGACCTTGTCTTGCCCAAGAGACCACTCAATATTTAGAGTTGAATCAGAAGAGGTTGGATACTATAAAATCTCAGTAGAAATCATTTATTTAGAGATAAAGATATCTTATGGAGTTCGAGGTTAGTGAACAAGTTTTCTAATGTTTCATGATGAGGTTGGGATATAGAATGATTATTATAGAGGTGAATCTTTTACAAAGATATGTTTGGTTGTATGATGTTTTAAAGAGAGTCGGGTTAGTTTCTTTTTGGTTATAGTTACAATAGAGGTAATAGGCTATTCTTTAAATCATTCATGTTTCTTAGATACAAAATTATTTTTCAGAACCATCTAATATTTTTCAACCTGAGGATGTTGAGTTGGAGGTGCATACATCCTTTGACGAGCACCATATTAATATTTTTGAATGCAACATGATGGTTTTCCAGGGAAGGTCTATTCCTCTGGTTTGGGAGCTATGGAAGTGAAGGAGAGTACACAGTGCTTAATTGGAGAGGGAGGTTAACATATAATCACATGTTTCAGAGATGTTCATATATTCTTCTTCACCACCCATGGAAGGGTAATTCGGGGTTGTATTGCTTTAAGGGGGGTTTTCAAGAACCGTAATCTTCATTCTACGTATGGATCATTATTTAGGGTCATTTTTTAGAAAAAATGATGGAATTGGTTTTTTTCTTAGTACACACTATGTACCCAGGTACCAAGTACATGGTCATGTGGTAAACGGGAAGACCTCTTAAGGTGAGGGTCAGTTAAGTTCACTACACGGCGTGTACATTTATTGAACACGCCATGTATTTTTTTTTATTGGCTAAACCAGAGAAGGGATGCTTCTCATCCTCATAATCATCTTCATCATTATATATTTCATATAGGAGTTCACAAGAACAGTGAATTATGATGGATCCCCCATTTATCCATCTGACCTCTAATGGAGATGCTGCCAGGTGCGTAAGAATCCCACCAGTGAGTTATCAATTCCACAATAGACAATATTCCAGATTATTCCTCTATCGTGAGTTATTTTAGGTTGAATTTTTTTCACATTTTGTTAGATATAAAACATTCTAGGATGACTAATGGATTATGTTCAAGGGTATTGATCGTACAAAATTAGGGTAGGTGGTTTGTTCCTTTCATTGATTGTATTTGAATTATATATGCTAAAACTGTCATTTACCCACTTTTGGGGTATTGCATGTTTTGGAATTTAATGTTGTTTAATAGATGATATTGTTTTTTTAATTAATTAATGTGTTTTTCATGTGAGAAAGGTTAGGTACCTATTTTATAGGACACCCAATGGATGTGTTCCCTTGTTTGATTTTTAATAACTAATTGGTCTATGTTTCATATTCATCTTGCCTAGTTTTGTTGGGATGGAGTTACTGGTTATATGATATGCCTGTGATATTCATTTTTTGTGTTTCAAAAGGGGGAATTTAATTATGAGAGAATCACAAGGTATAATCATTTTTTAAGGCTTATTTTTTCTATTGAAATTGGGGTATTGACTGTGAGATCTGCCAGGTGGTCATCAGCCTGGTGGTTTAGACAGTGAGAGGTTCCCAGGTGGTCATTTATAAATTATTGATGTTATATTTTCCAATTGGTATTTACTAATAGAGATGCCCATATGGTCATCTATAAATGATTAGTGCTATGTGGACCAGATGGGTTAGACTATGAAAATAACTTAGAGGGTAATTATTAAATGAATTGTTGTTATGTTAGACTAGGGGTAATAGACTGTGAGAACATTACTAGAGGGTAGTTATTGAATAATTGAAATATTTTTATGAGTCTTCCAATACTAATAACTATCATGGAATCGATATTTAATGATTTAATATATGGTCTTCTGAGACATCTGTTTTTTAATATTACATAGGGGATACAGAGCTTAGGTTAGATCCCAATGTATTCTTGATTCAACAAATTTAATGTTAATTGAAAATGAATATAATTGAAAACTGTTGGAATTTTTACATTGGACTACATCTTAGTTTATTGGTTCAGTTCTTTATATTACCTGATATATATATATATATATTCACTAGTAGTTAAGGAGAGATATTGTGGTGGTATCCTTCTAGGATTTTTCTCACACCCTATTTGGGTTAAACTATTGGACCAAAACAGATTATATGGTTGCAGGTACAGAAAACCGAAATCACCCTTCTTCATTAGGAACATGATTTTTATGGGATATGGAGATCACGTGACCAAGAAGAGGATTGTGATGTTATTGGAGCATAATTACCTTTCAGTATATTAGATTTTTTTCCTATTACCATCATTTTGACTTGTTTGGTTACATTCCCAGATACATGTGACATAAATCTTATATCTATATACTCCAATTGCTTTATTTCTACCAATCTTCTGATGTTTACTTCTATTGTATGGTATTACTCATTCCGATTTGGTTTACTATTTTCTTTCCATTGTGTATACTCTGCCAATAAGGGAAAAATTTCCCCATTATCACATATTTTTCTTCGTTGCTAGTTAGAAACCTGTGGTGTTTGGGGAAATGAAAATGAGGTCATGTGACCCACCAGGTTTGGGGAACCATTGAATAGAATCCAGATTTGGGAAATTTCATTGATCAAACATTTTTATATAACAACTACACTTCAATGTGATTTGGGACTCTAGATTGGTGATTTGTAGTAGAAGATATTTATTCTTCCATGTGTATATCCTTGGGGTACCCTAGTTTTGTCAACCATGAAAGAGGAAAATTCCAAGTGGGTGTGCATTGACTAATGGAATTTGAACATAATTATGGTAAGAAAACATTACCATTTCCAAGAATAGAGGATCTATTTGTCCATTTTATGTTGGTGTGTTTGTCTTCTTATATCGATCTACATTTGAGATATCACTAATGAGGGTAATGTGGGAGGATATCCTAAGGAAAACATTCTAATATATATATTGAAACTTTTTTTGTCTTCAATCTATTCGGATTCATAAATTCATCAATAATGTTCATGGGGTTTAAATGTTCACCATAAACAATTTCATGTACTACTTCCAAGTCATGTTCATTGATAACATTTATATTTAATGAAATTTAGAGGAGGGCCGTAAAATATAATCCCATGATATACTATAGGTTCTTAGAACCCATAAAATTTATCTAATGTTGTATGAGTGGATGTTTTGGACATAGCTTGTTCATTTCCTTAGATATGAATTGTCTCAGCAGTGTTTGTCAAGGACCATTTAAATATAGATGAAGCTGACTCATCAGAATTACCAAAAAAATTATTGAGGTTCATAACTTCCCTTGAATTATAATATTGAACCATATGGTTGATTTCTAATTCTAGTAAACTATATCCAAAATGAAAAAATTGATTGTGATGGATGAAGATTTCATCTAGACTAATTAGTGATAGGAATCTTTCGACAACATGGCGGAATTTTTGATCAATTCCCATATGCAATAGTTTCAAGAGGAAGGGGTGACGTTCATGGTCTATTGTGATGATTCCCATTAAGGCCAGGGATGATTTTAGATGAAAATAAAATTTAAGCACTTATTGTTCAATGTAGGAACATCCCCATGAGTGTTATTATATAACACGTGACATAGAATTTGATGTAGTAGTGTAGGCCAGGAATCTATGGTGACATAATCTCTTATGTGAGAAGTTTTTGGAATTCCAAAACCAGAAGAGTCTAAGGATTATTTTTTCATAGAGGGATTTAAACATATTAAAGAAGACATAGATATATTTTCTCTAAGATTAGGTTTATGAGATATTCGATACCCCCATAAAAATGGAATTTAGTTTCTAATATGATGATCCAGAAGTCTATGTGAGATTTTGTTTTGGTTTATAAGGATTTCTGGAAAGGGATTAGAAAGATAATAGTGATGCATCTCAATATGGATAATGTTATTGGTTTTTGTTTTTATTATCAGTTGAAAAAAGAATATCTTTTGGTATAAAAAGAGGACTTATCTTGGTTTGGGAATTAATAAGTTGGAGTGATATGAGACCATGTTGTGCATGGTGATGCTCTAGTGCCGGGGTATGAGAATGATTAGAAATAGATGTCATTTTTCGGGAGACAGTTCATTATATTGGCGTTTTATAAGAGATGACTTATTGAGTTTCACAAATAATAATTTTTCATTTATCAGGGTGTATACGAGATTTACCATTTATTGAGGTGTTATCTTTGGTGTCCAAAAATAAATATGTTTGTGGGCGAGATTATGGGACACTGTCTGGTTTTTCACTAGGGGATAGAAGAACACCATGTTCTTAGTGGTCTGTTATAATCCATTCATATCCTTTAGTGGAATTGGGTGGTTATCCCAATTTATTTAGTCATCTTGTTACCACTTGATCATTGACGTAGTTATTATTTTTAGGCGATCGTTTACTTATTGATGATGTTGGTACCTTTTTGTGGATCATGGATTCTAGTGATGTAGGTGTTATGGTAAGGCGGTATATAAATATAACATTTTGAGGCTCCTTGAGGTACCAAATAAACTAATATGAAATTACTAGAATAATATTAGCTAAAAATAATAATTGGTTTGTGGAATTATTTTTTCTCTCAACTATGTATTAATAATTTATTCAATCCTTGAAGAGATGGTTCGATAGTGCAGACCGTCCATACATTGGAGGATATATTTTTCAATTAATTAATTGTATTTTTTGGATCATGGGTTTCCAACATACTAGTGGTGTGTCATCATACAATAACTATCACACATCCAATGATATGAATACATTTGGGGCATTGTATGGGTGACCTTCTCATTATCTATTATGTGGGACTAAGATTAGGGAGAAAAAATACATGGTCCTAATGTGGTGTAGATAACTATAGAGAATATCGAGTTAGTTCTAGGGTGAAGATGGAATCACATCACTTCCATAAGGACTATGTAAATTATAGATGGAGTTACATGGATTTTGTGGATGGAGACTTTGTTTTCTTGATGGTTTACCCTCTTCTAGGGTTATAGATGTTTTGGGAGGTGATTTTGATTTATCATATGTTTTCTGAGTAATTTTTGATGGAGCATATTGTTCTGGTGGATTATTTTATTGAATATACCACATGTAATGAAATACTTCATGAAACACTCCATGTCTCAATGATTTATTATTCTCATTATGAGAAATATCATGTAATTAATTTAAGAATCTTGGAAATTATTCTTTAACCAATATTTTTCAAGTGTCTAGTTCAGATCCATGATCAATATGAGAAAGAGATTCATGGGATATTTATCCCATTGGATCATGTGGTATGGTGGAGTGTGGGAGTGTAGGATAGTTCATTGGAGGGGATTTCACAGATGCAGACCCAATACCCTAATTAATTTTATGGTAGGTATTTATCATTATGCAGCTTCACATAAATCCTCCATCAAGATAATATGTTAAAACATATGATATATAATAGACTTAATATATCCCTATATAGATGGTGTCACATGGATATTTTTTTCTTCCATTGATGTGTGGTTGTGTTCTTGTTATCCAATAGTAGTTTTTCATAGGATTTTGTTATGAAATCCTTCCTCTTTTCATTCAGGTAATTTTATTTTTCAATGATGAGTATTTTTTTGAAAATTATATGATGTAATTTCCTAGTATTTGAAAAACTATCCTCTATGATTACCAATATACATTATCTTATAGATATATTTTATCGAATTTTATCTTTGAAATTTAATTTTTTTCTCAAGGTCACCAGACTGGATAAGTGGATTCTCATCCCTCTTTGTGATTTGTTGGTTCCCCATTGTGTTTACATGGCACTTTAATCTAGTCTATTAGGTTTTTTTGTGGTAAGTTGTTTCTGTAACATCCAAGGTAAATAAAGAATATAATGTTATCATATTTATTAATATTTGTGAATTAATATGAATTTTACTTTAAATGGGATGCTATGTTCGATGGCATACTACATGCACGACAATGTGTTTCTTTAAAATCTTACGTTGCACACAACATTGAGTTGTACTGAAAAATAATATAATATTATTATTATTTAAAATGGTAGTTAACGCCTAGCCATTATAATAGCAGGAATGAATAGAACAAACTAAAAAAGTATTATAAATTTTTCTTAATTTTTTTCATTTATCCGATAAAAATTAGAGGCTTAAAATAAGAAAGAATCCAATTTTAGGAATAAATACTCTAATATTCTTTAAACATCCGGTTTACCGCCTTTTGATGGAGAAATCACATTAAATAATGTATTTTTACTTTTATATGTTCTATTTTAAAAAATAAAATTCTTCTGTGGAATTGGGACATCAAAATAAACATTGGGTAAATTTTTTGTATTTTTCTGATAAAATTAATTTTTTATAATGATTAGTGAAAAGTACTATATTTTAATTCAAACCAGAATTTTAATCTGACTTATTCATATGGCTAGATTATTTTTTAAATGGTTCTATAGAGTAATTATATTATATTTTTACCATTTAATCCAATTTTGGTCATTAGATGATATTTCACTTTTATAGTAGGCAAAAACAAGTGTCAATCTTTTGATAGAAATTGTTTCTTAAAAATACGCTAGTTGTTTTGACAACGGGAATTATTTTTAAATTAATTAATGAAAATTATATGTTTATAAATTCTAAAACAAAAATCATTTTTGAATTCATAATTTCAATAAGATATTAGGCTGAATATTTGGTATTTTTCTGATAAACTTCAATTTTTGATCAATAGTTAAACCACTAAGTAGTAGTATTTAAAAAACTGACTTTTTCTTTTAAATGAAATTTTACCACTTCTGTCAATTGAATATTGAAAATCTGACATACATGGATGTTATTAGTAAGTAAAATGTGGTTCAATAAGATGAAAATGATTTTTTGGTGAATAGTAACTTTGGACTTTTATTTACTGTGATTGAAGGTAAATAGAGTAATTCATGGTAAAAAATATTTTTATAATACAAAAAGACCTTAACACTTGTCCAAACCTTATTGGATGATCCACGGCCGACCATGGGCATCCTTCTGTAGATTTTGGGTCACCAAGGGGCCACTTGGGAGTGATAATGACACTTTAGATTAATTAATTTAAAGTAAAGGCAAAAATGACACAAACAAATATCTTTTAGTAAATTAATTTTTATATGGGGATATATAAGTTATAATTTCGACTAAAAAAATTCATTGAAAATATAAAATTATTTCCTACATCATGGTATTTTCTGTATAATTTTTAGATATCATATATATATAATTATTTACTACCCAAAAAATTGTGCAGTATTTACCTCATTAATAAATGATTTAAATAAATAAGATTATAAATATTAAGATAACATCCAAAACCTATACAATTATTATTTTATGAATTTATTTAACCATGAGTCATCTTATTGTTTTTCCATAATGAGTTTAGGACCTTTAGAATCCGAAAATAATTATATAATAAAATAATAATTTCACACTTTCTTAAAGAACCCCTCCTCCCCCTTATAAAAAGACCTCACTTCTTACCCATTACTCACAGTTATAAATCCTCTTGTATTGTCCAACCCCTGACCAAATATTCTCCCAAGATCACTATATTCCTTCTTGAAGCCTTACCATAGGAAGAAAGAACTTCAAAAATTCTTTTTCTTCAAACTAGAGGGAGTTACCCGAATTAAAGGTAATGATATCTCTTAAATTATTTTCTTTTATATTACATCTCCAACAAATAAAATCTTTTCATTAATTTATATTATAACAAAACCAGAATCATAAATATACTAGGATATTTTTATGAGAATTTTTACAATTACATTAATACACACTTTTATCTAATTGATAAAGAACATACTATTTCTGTGGATGGAAAACTAACGCCCCACGAAATGATGATTGTTCAATTATCTTATACTTCCTTTTTGGTGGCCATTATGATGGAAATATATTTATATATGATATATATTTTTTTTATGTTTCTTTATTTTTAATTTATAGCATACCTTTATAGTTTCCATTATGAGTAAATGCGATAATTTCATTTTAGGACGTGCAGGCTATCGCCCCCTCAAAGTGATATGATTCGTTCATACCATACATGGGACATATAAAAGATTGAGTTATAGAAATTATATTTTATATTAAACTTAAATTATAAAATAACTGTGTATCATTATGTATTCATTCAATTAAAATACGAAATAGAAATGAAAGTAGTGTTCACCCGTACGTACGAATTACCGTCTCCATGAACGGTGCATTTCATTTCTTATCTATAAATTTTCTATACTACTATAAATATATATATATATACAAGATATATATGATATATTTCATATCTAAATCATGAATATAATTATGGAGATAATGGACTCTTGACCACATGGGGAACATGTAATTATAAGGTGTTCATTTTTTACTCAAGTACCACATAATGAAAAAATGACCAATATTAACATAAATTATTACATAATGTTTATAACATAGTAATATGTCATATAAAAGGAATAATAAAGTTTAAAATTGGTTCTTAATCAAGTATAAATTAACTTATTTTTATTATTCAGGAAGAAAAAGGAACAAACAAGTCAAGTCAGACACAAGGTAAAGGGTTTCTTATCTCACATTTAATTCCGTGAGATTTCCATTTTTCACCTGTTATTTATTTCATGTGGTGTATTGTGTACTTCCATTTGATATATATTTTCATTATTATATATATATTCTTGTTATTTATGATTCATTTTGTGGGTATTAACTTTTTTTCATACGACTCGATTGATTACAATGTGGTAAGGGGTTTTCATCTCACTTTTTATTCCTGTGTGATTCATGCTATATTTTTCCACTATTTACTTTTGTGTGGCATATGAACTGCCCATGATTTTATTAACTGTCTAATATAAATCAATTTATGGTTATTTACATATTTTTATAATTATACTTCTTTCATGTGGTGTATGTTTCATACGTTACAAAATCTGTTAGGGAACCTTTCAGCCTCCTCTTTTTAAAAGACTTCTTTTCATTATATAATTTACATTACATATTATTCTATTGGGATATGTTCTTCTATATAAATACTAATATAAATTTTTTTTCATGTGACGGGATACCCTTTCTTCTCTCGTCAACTTATTTTCGTAATTTTAAAGTGATTTGGTTAGGCTGTCAAACTTCTGTAAGAGAACTTTTTCCCCCAAATTCTATTCCTTTGGTTACTCATAAAATTCAAAATTATATCATGCTATGATTATGTGTGGAATCATTGTTTACTTATTTACGTTGAAATTTTCACTCCCCTTTCTATGGATATACTTTTGATACACATAATCACCCCATTGATAAATTCTCAAGTCATAGATATGAACTTGATAAGAGTAATTTTAACTCAATTACTATTCATTGAGTTAAACAACCAAGTCATTGATTTTTTCTTAAAAAGAAATTATGTGAATGTCTGTTTATTGATTTACACTGAATTTCAAATCATATTTAGTGTATTTATATTTTTCACACATTATTATTTAATTTATTTGTCCTTAAAATAAGGATATGGTTTTTATAATGGATTTCGTCTCAAGTAACATTACATCGAGACTTCATTGTTGTTAAGCTGCAATTCACTCTTACATGGTGTATATACTATACTTTGGTATATTATATCATGAATAACATTATTCTCAAGATATTATAAAGTTATGATTAAATTTTATTCCTCAATTATTTGTTTTCAAGCATCTCTCATTTGGTTAAGAACTCTTTATCTAAAATATTGTTTTAAGGATTTATTCTTCTAAATATTTCTCATTAATGTCCATGTTTTAAAAATAGTTTTATGTATTTATTTATATGGACATTAAATTTTTAAAATTTTAATTCTTTTAAAAGATTCAATGTGGTATGGGACACCTTGATTCAAAATTCTCTTTATTAATTGTTTTTAATGGTTTAATAAATTGTTTTGACAAAGCATTGATTATGTCAATATATTGAGATGATATATTGTGATTAGAATGTGGAAATTTTATCTTTATTTTTATGATTCTGTAATGTGTTATGAATATGTTATGGTTATTGGTCATTGTTTACGTATATGTGTGGTTCCATGATAAACCTAGGGTGGGTGAGCCCGAGATAGCTCTCCAATGCATTGGGTAACGTGACAGAGGTAACTGTTAATGTTTCTGCTATGAGATTTAGGGAATATACTGTGATTGGTATTCCAAATGTGACTCCCAAGGTAGATATTATATGTAAAATATAATTATGTTATTAAATCCATAACTATCCTTTATGAATTATGATTTCTGTAAGTTATTCATAAATCTTATGATTTCATGATGTATGTTATGAATGAAAAGTATGGTTTCATATATTTGTATTTATTGATGATATAATGTTTCTTTTCATTATTTTATAACCCTTACTAATATTTTTATGCATTGAACTAGTTTTGAAATGTTTTTCACATGGAATAAAGATGAATAGGGTCAAGGATGATATCCAGGATAAGTCATGCAGTCTAAAAGATGGAATTAGACATGTCTTATTTTTTAAGAGTTTTTATTTTATGAAAAATGGATACTGTGTAGTAGTGTCTACATGTAATATTCAAGTTGTTGTGTAATAGTAATGTTATAATTCTCTAAAACTCTAAATCAGAAAAGATACTCAATGTGAATTCTTGAAATAATACAAGATTATGTAATGTTAAGGTTGGGTCCTTATAGTTTGTATCAAAGGTATGTTTAGATAAATTTAGAGGATATGGTATTATTTAATCATAAGTGACAAAAATATAATGGTTATCATATTGGAAGGAGTCATAGTTTTTTCTGATAAATTGATTGAGTTTAAAATAACATGAAAACGTATATTTTAGTGTTTTCCATCGTCATGAGATTATATATGTTGATTTTACTAATATTCTCACACTGACTGTTTCGGTCTTAGTCAATGGCTGGATCTTGCAGGCATCAATTTAACAATGTATGTGAAAAAAACTATGATAGTTTTCTAAATGAACAACTAAATGAAATGGTAGTTTCAATGAGAAATATTGTGGTTATTCTCAACCAACTATCTAGAGTTATGATTGACCACATGAACCTTGGTGATTTTTATTGGGCATCGTTTATGCGAAAAACAAATCCCCATAGAAGTTCAGGTAAAAATCATAATGGTAAGTATCTTAAAAACCCTATGTTTCAAGGATTTGTAAATAAACACATATAAAAATGATTAAAAGGGATGGGAAGATGGTATAGATGTGGAAATGAAGTTCATAAATCAAGAACCTGCCATATAAAAAGGAAGCATTCAGTTGACTCTATAAAAGGGAAATAAGTTCTTTCTGTAGGATCAATTGAATGTTTTAAATATGGTGTGCATGGTCATTATACAAATTTATGTCTTATGGAAAGAATTTAGGAATGGGATCACTAGGATCATAAAATTTGTGTTTATTAATACCTAATTCCATTCTAATTAAGGATGAAGAAACTGACAATGACCAATGAATGGTATGTATTATTTATTAACATGTGTTTTGATATTATTGGATCATAGGATATGATTAATGATTTTGTTTATAGGAATTAAGTATTTTATAATAAGTTTTAAAGGAATGGTTAAAGGATCATGAAGAACATTTAATTAGTAAGTAGTCATCATATAAGGGATTCATGATTTACGGTAGATTTTAGGATGGTGAAATGCATAAAAGTATTAAGTCTATTTTGAAGATGGGATTCCATTAGAAGACTTTTTATAGAATGTGTAACCATGATATTTGATATATTAAAATTTTATTCAACGAATAATTATCTTTTCATTTGTGTATATAGTTATAAAGAACCATTTGTGTTTATATGATCCTTGAATTTGAGGCAATTATATGTCAATACATTTTGGGATGAAAAATGAAAGTTATTTGATTACCTTTGTGGTTAAAATATAATAGGGTTATTTTTAATGAATTAATCTCTTTTTGGGAATGTTATAAAATTATATAGTTTTATAAAAAGGACAAAATGCACACTGCGTGGCAACCCATCGCGTCAGACAAAGCTGCGGGAATCGATCCCACAACCAAAGTGTGAATGGGATTTATCACCTACCACTAGACTATGTGAATTACCTAGTTAGTATGACTAATTACTTTTAGTTATATGATTTTATGAATAATAAATAAGTTTATTTATGGTTATAAATGGAAATTATTAATCTATCATGGAGAATATATGATTTGGTTAATTAGTTTTCAATATGATACATTAGGTGTAACTGATGTTATTTAGAGATAAATGTTAAGATTTTTCTTTGGAAGATTATGGGACTAAATACATATGATATTTGGGTTTATATATTAGTTTAGATTACAATGCAGAATTTTATAGACAACTGTTTATTGAATGGTCCTTGCTAATCTTTCAGTTTTGTTTGACAAATTTGGGAGATTAAGAGTAGTCATTATTTTTGTAAAAGATTTTCCTTTTTTGGGTATTATCTGATCGTGCACTAACCATTTTTTTTGGGATAATTTATTAAGACATGATAAATATATATTTATCAATTTTTATATTATGTGATACTCTAGAAGTTGATTATAGCACATCAGGTGTGACCAAGACATCTTGAATACTTACCCGTTTGAGAAAATATGAGTATGTGGTAAAAGATTATTAATAGATGACACTCTACATGAAAAGTAAGAATATTTACTTACGATATTAGTCTATTTGTTAACAAAATTATTCCACTATATGAAAAGTATCTTGAAGCAAAAAATATATAAGCTCTCTTTTATCATCAGACTTTTACACAACCATGAATTTATTGTATTTTGGTGGTTAACTTTCTGTGATCATGTTCTCCACCACTCTCTATTAATCTATGAGAGTTAGCTTCTCTTCCATATCCTTGTTTATGTGTAATACTAGTCTCTATTGTCTTGGGTGACCTTTTTACTTCTCTCCCTTTATTTTAATGTGATTGTTTTATTGACTCTTTTTTCGATGTGGGACTTTCAATGAAGTTTCTTAGCCCAATTTTAAAATTGCAAGGACGAAATTCCCAAAAGGGGTGAAGGATGTAACATCCCACATAAATAAAGAATTTGAAGTTTTGAATATTTAATAATATTTGTTAATTACATATTTATCTTACTTTAAATAGGATGATATGTTCAATGGTGTACCCGATACACAACAACAGGTTACATTTAAATCTTATGTTGCACAAAACATTGAGTTGTACAGAAAAATAATATAATATTATTATTACTATAAATTGAAGTCAATGCCTTGATGTTGTAATGATAGGAATGAACCGAACTAACTAAAAAATGATTATACAAATATGATAAATGTCTTTACATTTATCCAATAAATTTTAGAGGCTTAAAATAAGAAAGAATTTGATTTTAAGCATAAATACTCTAATATTTATTAAAAGGTCGATTTACCGAATTTTGGAGGTGAACCCTCATTAAAACTAGTTTTGGTCACTTTTATATGTTCTATTTGAAAAAAAAATATTCTTTAGAATCTGGACATCAAAATTTACTTTGGGTAACATTATTTTATTTTTCACATAAAATTCATTTTTTAATGAATAGTGATGAATACTACATTTTAATTAAAAACTGCCATTTAATATATTTATTTATATGGTTAAATGATATTATTAATTCAGTTTAAAGTGTAATTAGATTATAGTTTTACAATTTAATCCAATTCTGGTCATTTGAAGAAATTTTATAATGAAATTGGGCGTAAACAAGTGTCTATCTTTTGATAGATATTGTTTATTAAAAACACGATATTTGTTTTTACAACGAGAATTAATTTTATATTAATTGTTGAAAGTCATATTTTTTAATCTTTTAAAATAGAAATCATTTTTGAATTCGAAATATCAAATATATCTTAGGCTGAATTTTTGGTTTTTTTCAAAAAAACAAAAAAAAAATGATGTATAGTGAAACCACTATGTAGTAGTTAAAAAACTGCCTTTTTCCTTAAAATGAAATTTTACCGATTCAATGAATTGAATTGAGAAAATATAACATACATTGTTTTTATTATTATGTAAAAGGTTGTTCAATAAGGTGAAAATAATATTTTGTTTAATAGTAGCTTTTGAGTGATATTTCTATCGGTTGATGGTAAATATGATAATTCAAGGTCAAAGGAATATTAAAATAATGATAAATTTCCTTAACATTTATCCTAACCTTCTTTTATGAGATATGGTGGACCATGTGCATCCTTGGGTCCATTTTGTGACCCCATATAGCCACTTGTGAGTGATAATGACACTTTAGATTAATTAATTTAATGTAAAGACAAAAATAACACAAACAAATATTTTTTAGTAAATTAATTTTTACATGGGATTATATAAGTTATGTATTCAACTATAAATAATTCATTTCAAATATAAAATTATTTCCTAAATCATGTAATTTTTTTTATAATTTTTAGACGTCAGATAAATAACATTATTTGTGACACAAAAATGATGTAGTATTTACCTCATTAATAAATGATTTAAATAAATAAATTAAAAATATTAAAATCACATACAAAACCTATCCATTTCTTGTTGGATCAATTTATTTCGACCTTGAGTCATTTTATCTTAGTCCTTAATTGGTTTTGGACCTTTACCGACCCACAATCATTATATAATAAAATAATATTTTCACACTTTTCTAAAGAACCCCTCCTCCCCATAATAAAAATCCCTTACTTCTAACCCATTCCTTACACCTATAAATCCCCTTATATAAACCAAAACCTTCCCTAATAAGCTCTAAATATCTCTCTATTACTCCTAGGAGCCTTAACATAGGCATAAGGAACTTCAGTAAGTCATTTTGGTTTATATCAAAGGGAGTTACATGAATTAAATGTAAGAGTTTCTCTTAAATTCTTTTATTTTATTTTACTTCTACAACCCCTAAACACATTCCCTTACTTTATTTTATTACAACACCATCGTCCTAAATATACTAGGATATTGTTATGAGAAGTATTATAACTACACTTACACACACCTCTATCTAATGGGTAATGAACATACTGTTTCAGTGGATGGAAAACTAATGGCTCACAAAACGATGATTGTTCAATTGTCTTCTACCACCTCATATGATGGTCATAATGATGGAGCTGTATTTATATATGATATATATTGTGTTTACATTTTCTATATTCTTCTATATTTTTAATTTATATAATACCATTATGGTTTCCATTATGAGTAAACACGATAATTTAATTTGAGGAAGTGGGAACTACAGCCCCCTCAAAGTTATATGACTCGATCAAACCATATTTGGGACATTTAAAGGATGGAGTTATTGAAATTATATATGATATTATACTTTAATTATAATATAACAATGTATCATTATGTTTTCATTATATTAAATTACTAAATAGAAATGAAAGTAGCATTCATGCGTACGTACGACTTACCGTCTCCTTGAACGGTGAATTTCATTTCTTATCTCCAAATGTTATGTACTATTATAAATACATATATATACTGTATATATATATATGTGATATATATGATATCTAAATCATGAATATCATTCTGGATATAATGGACTCTTTACCACATGGAAAACTTGTAATTATAAGGGTTTCATTTTTTACTCAAGTACCAAATATCGACCAAACGACCATTATTAACTTAAATGTTTACATAATGTTTATAACATTGTAATAAGTGATATAAAATGAATAATAATACTAAAAAGGGGATCTTAATGTAGTATAAATTAACTTGTTTTTATTACTCCATAAGAACAAGGAAAAACATGTCATGCCGGAAACGAGGTAAGGGGTTTCTTATCTCACTTTTAATTTCGTGAGATTTCTATTGTTCACAACTTAATTATTTCATGTGGTTTATTTTTTACTATAATTTGATATATATATCATCCAGAGTCTATTTATATTCATGATATTCTGTGATTAATTTGGTGGTTATTAACTTTTGTTCGTAAGACACGGTTGATTACAATGGGGTAAGGGGTTTCCATCTCACTTTTTATTCCTGTGAGATTAATGCTATATTTTACACTATTTATTTTTTTGTGTGTATTTACTTAAAATTATTGTATTCTTTGTGAAATATACTTCTATTTTGGGTATTTACATATTCATTGAATTATCCTTCTTTCATGTGGTGTATTTTTCCTATGTTACCAAATCGGTAAGGGAACCTTTCACCTTCCTATTTTTAAAAAAGATGTCTTTTAATTATTTCATTTAATTTACAACTTATTATGTTGGGATAAGTTATTATATATAATTATTTCTATAAATTTTATGTCAAGTGATGATATACCCTTTTTTCTCTAATAAACTCATTTTTTGAGTTTTAATGTAACGTCGTTAGGCTGTCAAATTTTTGTAAGAGAACTTTCTAACCCAATTTCTATTCCTTGGGTTAATCATCTAATTCATAATTATTTCATGTCGTTATTATGAGTGTAATCATTGTATATTTATTTATATAGTAATTTACACTCCCATTTGTGTGGATATACTTTTTATACACAGAATCCCTCCATTTATAAATTCTCAAGTCATCGATACGAACATGATAAGAGTAATTTTAATTCAATTTACATTCATTGAGTTAAACATCGAAGTAACTTGTTTTGTCTTAAAAAGAGTATATGTGAATGTAATATGATTGATTTACACTTAATATCCAATCTTATTGAGTGTATTTACATCTGTCACACATTATTATGTAATTTATTTATCATAAATCTAAGGATACAGATTTTATAATGGATTTCATCTCAATTTACATTCCCTTGAGACTTCATTGTTGTTATGCACCAATTCACTATTATATGGTGTATATACTGTCCATTGAAATATTATATCATGAATATCTTTATTCTCATGATATTATAATGTTTTTATTAAATTTTATTCATGAATTATTTTTATTCAAGCATCTCTCATTTGGTTAAGAACTCTTTAACTAAAATATTGTTTTAAGGATTTATTCTTCTAAATCATTGTAATTAATTGCCATTTAAAAAAATGGTTTTAAGTATTTATTTAAATGGGCATTAATTTTTTAAAATTTTAATTCCTTTATAATATTCAATGTGGTATTAGACACTTTGATTGAAAATCACTTTATTAAATGTTTTAAATGGTTTTGAAAATGCTTTTGACAAAGCATTGATTATGTCAATATCATGAAATAATATATTTTGACTGGAATGTGGAAATGATATCTTTATTTTATGATTGTTTTATGTGTTATGAATATGATATGGTTATTGGGAATTTTTTACGTATATGTGTGGGTCCGTGTTAAACCTATGGAAGGTGAGCCCGTGATTTCTCACCAATGCATCGGGTAACGTGACGGAGGTAAACATTAATGTTTCTCAAAAAATATTTAAGAAATATACTATGATGGGTTTTCTAAATGTGACTCCATATGTATTTTTTATATCTATAATGTATGTATGTTATTAATTCCATAAGTAACCATTATGGGTTATGACTTCAATATGTTATTCATAAATCATATGATTTCATGATGTATTTTGTGGCTCAAAAGTATGGTTTCATTGATTTGTATTTATTGATGGGGTAATGTTTACTTTTATTATTTTATAACCCTTACTGATCTTTTTATTATGATCCCAAGTTTTAAAATGTTTTTCATAGGACATAAAGATGAATAGGGTCATGGATGAAATCAAGGAAAAGATGTACTATCTAATAAATGGAACTAGACATGTCTTATTTTTCATGATTTTTTAATTTCTGAAATATGGATACAGGGTAGTAGTGTCTACCAGTAATATTCAAGTTGTTATGTAATTGTTACGTATTAATTCTCTAAAACTCTAAACCTGAAAAGATCCTCAATGTGAATTGTTGACGAAATTCAAGATTATGTAATGATAAAGGTTGGGTCCTTTGTAACGTCCCGATTCCGGGTGCCACTCAATGGGTGCCCCGAACCCAGTTCGCCATGTGACCATAAGTGCATTTCCCCAAACGCCAGAGGCTGCCGACTAGTAGCGACGGCCTAGGTCTAATAGTGGGGAAACTATGCCCTCATTTGTCAAAGTGTAGTGCAACGGAATAAAGTAAAAAATCTTACAACAATAACGGAAGGAATAAACCATACACATTTAATATAACAAATGCAGTAAAGATAACCAACAGTTATATAGAAGATGGTGCAACATGTCTTAAGTTCTAAAAAAACAGTCGGAACATGTTACACAAAAATACATTATAGTACAAGTACTGGAAAGAAAAACAAAAAAAACAGCTGGTAGCATCATGATCTTCAGCCCGGTCCCATGCTCCCCTACTCCTCTACAGTAATCAAGTACATGTATAGGGAATCTTGAACCTATCTACACCTGGAGAAATATAATCTGTTTGGGCCGAAAAGCATGGCCCAAACAGGGTGTGAGAAATGAATCCTAGTAGGCACCCACCAAGGGCATGTTCCCAACTATGTGTAAACATCCAACAAAAGTGTGCAAAATTACATGCAATAAACTAAGCAGTACTCAATCTAACTAAAATTACCAGTTGTATTGACATTTTAATTATTCATTCAACCATTTAATATTAAGAAAACACCGCAGTGAATTTCTAATTAAAAAATTAGCATCCTCAGACAAGAAAAACCTCACCCTCAGGTAGTCAGAATCTTGACCTCAGGCATTTCCCTCAGGAAAAACAGAATTTTCACTCAGGCGTACGAAGTGTCGCCCTCAGGCACTGAATTCAAGCCCTCAGGCATGAATGGTTTCCCTCATGCGAAATAGATTTTTTCCCTCAGGATAGTACAGTCACGCCCTCAGGCTATAGTAAAACACCACCCTCAGGAAAAATTAATCGGGTCATGCCCAACATATAAACATGCAGTTTACATACAATTCCTCTCAAGGAAAAAGTAATGCATAATTTAAACATGGCATACCCTCGGGTATCCTGTCCAAATGGGTAAACAGAGGAACACACCCCCGAGGTGATTTTGGATCCAATCAGTGATCCCAAACAACATTTTAATATCACATTTAATTACCTATACAATTCTAGGTATTTAATATATCCACAGCCTCAGCCACACAACACCCCAAATATGGGGTCATAGCTCAAAAACACACAAAAATGCACGACAGTTGGAAAATAAACACCAAGCCACCTACCTTATATGCTCCTGATCAGTATACTCGAACGACGTTCCACAAATCATCCTAGAACGAGGTAGATCCTAGGTAACAGAATTCTCACTTGAACGCAAATAACTCCCATTAGAGGAATAATTGGTAAGATAGATGAAAGAAGACCGGAGGTATTACCCATCCGGTTCCAACGAGATCGTCCTAGGTGGAAATGGATTCCCGACGAATGCTCGGCAGATCTTCAATGCTCCGGAGTTCCTCTCCTGAGCCCTCTTCCCATTCTAAGCCTTCCCTATGAACAGGGGAGGCTACTTCCGATTTTAAGCGAAAAAAACAAAGTACATGGAAGGTATTTCCAAGTACACGGTGTGTACTTCCCATATTTTTAACTTTTCCTATCGCAGTTTCCTGCCAGCATGGCACTGTTCATCTGCCGACATGACTACACGGTGTGTCACCTTGAGTACATGGTGGATTCGGTCACACAGCTTGCCAGCGCCTTACTATTCTCCTGCCGACTGACTACAAGGCGTGTAAGGGACCACTACACAGTGTGTAGTCCGTCTTTACACCTTTTGTTGCCGACATGGCTACATGCCCTATGTACTCATCCCACATGGCCAGAAGTACACGGCGTGTGGAAAAGTACATGGTGTGTACTTTCAAAATTAGGATTTTCCCCCATTTTCCATATTTTCTCAAAAATACTTAAGGAAAAGAGAAATGAAGAAACTCGTACCTCAAGAATAAGAACCGAGTTCTTACAAACTTCCCCCCTTAAAGAAATTGGTCCCCGAATTTCCCTTCCAAGGGTGGTGAAGATATATCCATGAATAACACTATCCACTATGTACGTACATCGGTCTCCCGCTCCCAGGTTTCGTCCTACACTCGTCCATGCTGCCATAGCACCCGCACGAGAGGAACTGACCTTCCTTAGAGAACCTTCGTGCTCCTATCAACGATACAAATCAGATTACCCTCAAAGGATTCATCTAACACAAGATCAACCTCCTCGGGCTGAAAGATGTGAGACCGGTCTAAATGATAACAGCGCAACTGAGATACATGGAAGACGTCGTGCATGGCCCGGTACCTCTATGGTAACGGCAACCGATAGGCAACCAGCCTGACTCTCTCCAGAATCTAAAATGGCCCCACATACCTCAGTGAAAGTTGACCCTGTCTCGTGATCCTCCTGTGTCCCAACCTTGGTGAAAAATGCAAGGAAACCTGATCCCTGACCACGAACTCTAAAGGTCGTCTGCGACGATCAACATATGATTTCTGATGAGACTGCATAGTAGCCATCTGCTTCTGAATCAAATAGACCTGCTCAGAAGTCTTCTGCATGAGACATGGTCCCAGTAATGCTACCCCACCTACCTCTAACCAGCACAAAGGTGATCAGAATAGGCTACCATATAAAGCCTTGTATGGTTCCATCTCAACAGTTTCCTGGAAACTTTTATTATATTAAAACTCGACTAGGGGTATATGCTTTTCCCAAGAGCCCGCAATGTCTAGGACGCATGCACGCATCATGTCCTCAAGCTCCGGTATCATACGCTCTGACTGACCATCAATCTGATGGTGGTAAGATGTGCTCAGAAGCACCTGTGTCCCCAGTGCTCTATGTAAACACTTCCATAAATGTGATGTAAAATGGGTATCCCTATCTGAAACGATAGAATGAGGGACCCCATAAAGACGTCCAATCTCTCGGATATACAAATTCCCGAGCTCGTCAACACCGAAGGTCTCCTTGATCGTCAAAAAAGTGAGCTACCTTCGTGAGACTGTCCACAACCACCCACATGACATCATTGCCTCTAGGTGACCTCGACAACCCAATCACGAATTCCAATGCGACATCATCCCATTTCTACTCTGTGATGGATAACTACTGTAACAGTTCGGCTGGCCTCTGATGTTTCGCCTTCACCTGCTGACAGGTGGAACACCTCGTAACCAAAACATCTACATCTCTCTTCATACTCGACCACCAGTACTAACACCTCAAGACACAATACATCTTGGTAACCCTGGGATGAACATCCCAAGCTGAATCATGAAACTCTCACATTAGCTCCTCGCGTGTATCCCGGGGAACCCATACTCATCCATGGTAACACAGAACATCATCATCGCCTATCTTCCAACCAAGAGGGGGGGTCCTCACTTTCCAGTGACTCCCGTAGAACTAGGCCTTCTGATTCAGATATTTGTCTCATCCTCACTATATCTAGGAGGGTAGAATTCATAGATAAAGAGGAATGATAAGTCTACCCCTGACTGTCATGCACCTCCAAGTGCATCTCAGAGAACAAAACCATAAGATGACACTCACCATTGGCTTCTTGCACTGCCTGTATCTGAGTCTTCCTGCTCAGTGCATCAACTACTGCATTACCTTTACCAGGTGTATATGCAAGCTCAAAATCGAAGGACTGAAGGTATTCGACCCACCTTTGCTGCCTCATATTCATTTCATGCTGAGTAATGATATACTTGAGACTTTTGTGGTTGGTGAAGACCAAAAAACGTTCTACCAATAGATAATGCCTCCAACAGCGCAATGCATGCGCAACTACAGCCAACTCGAGATCATGTGTCGGGTAATTCCTATCATGCAGCCTCAAATGCCGAGACCCGTACGCAACTACTCGATCGCCCTGCATCAACACTGCTCCCTACCCAATACCTAATTCATCATCGTAAACTGTATAGCTCTTCCACTGCTCTGGGAGTATCAGGATCGGTGCTGAAGTAAACAATCCCTTCAGGTCCTGAAAGGATATCTCGCAAGCTTCTGACCATACAAACTTCACACCCTTCTTAGTCAGACCCGTCAAAGGAATTGATAAGCGGGAGAAGTCTTGTATGAAGCGTCTATAGTAACCAGCCAGCCCCAAGAAACATAGTATATCAAACACATTCTTAGCCTGCTCCCAGGAAACTACTGCTCTTACCTTCTCTTGGTCTACTGCAAATCCTGCCTCTGAGATGATATGACATAGGAAGTGAATCTGGTCCATCCAAAAGTGGCACTTTAAGAGCTCAACACATATTTGATGCTCTCTCAGAGTACTAAATAAGATCTCAAGATGGGAGGTATGGTCATGTCGAGTGTGAGAGTACACCAAGATATTTTCCATGTATACTACCACAAAAGAGTCCAGATAAAGATGGAACACATGATTCATCAGAGCCATGAAAACTGCTGGCTTGTTCGTGAGTCCAAACGGCATAACCGTATATTCGTATAGACCGTACGTACTCCTGAAATCTGTGAGAGGTATATCCGATGGTCTAACGCGCAGCTGACGATATCATGATCTCAAGTCAATCTTCGAGGACACTCGTGCTCCATGAAGTTGATCAAAAAGATCATCAATTCTTGGAAAGGGATATAGGTTCTTGACCGTCAACTGGTTCAGCTTCCGATAATCCACACATAGTCTGAGGGTATCGTCCACCTTTTTCGCAAAAAGGATCGGAGAACCCCAGGGAGAAGTATTGGGTCGGATAAATCCCTTTGCATGTAACTCCTCTAAATTCCTCTTGAGCTCTTGCAACTCAGGCGTAGCCATCATATAAGAATGAATGGACACCAGTGCTACTGTCGGCACAAGCTCAATAGAGAAATCCATCACTCGCTTCATAGTTAGACCTGAAAAGTCGTCCGGGAATACATCCCTAAAACGATAAACCACTGGAGGGAAATCCTTCTAAAAAGTCCCCTGGTCATCTAGATATATACTCACAATCTGTCCTGTGACTCCACCTCACCCACGATGCTCTAGTCCAGCTCGACTCCCCTGAACATCATATTCGCCCTTGTATAGAAACTCCACGCCCTCTGGTGACGTGAAACTCACCCTACGACGATAACAATCTACAAAGGCTCCAAAGGGAACCAACCAGTCCATACTATGAATGACTTCATAAGCTATCATCTCTAAGACATTGAGGTCCCAAAGAAAGTGACATGCACTAAACTCAAGGGGGAACTCCTTGCAGTTACGCACACCAGTCGTTCTAGTCCCCAATGGAGTTTCTAGTGTTATGATATCAGATGAAGTAGAAACACAAATCCCAAGGCTCTCCACAACAGGTATAGATATGAAACTATGTGTAACACCTGTATCAAAATGTACTGAAGATAAAACAGAAGCTACTAAAATAGTACCTCTGACAGTAGAAGGTCTGGGATTCTACTCCTGCTAGGTCTATTGCAATGTATATGTCTGCCCAATGTCGCGGCCCTGTGACATATCCTGGCTTCCCTGAGTTGTCCCGCCCTGCTGCCTCCGAGATCCTGGTGTCTGGATTCCTTGGCCACAACCAGCATCTCTTCCTACACGCCCCAATGTATTCTAGTTCCCTGACTGGTAAGAAGACACTAGTCCTACTCTCGCACGCTGAGTCTGCAGAGAACCCCTCTCACTAGCCATCTGTGGAAATTCCCTACAAAATCATTGCAGATGACCCATCTAGCCGCAATCTCAGCACTCCACTGGATCACGTGGACACTGCGGTCTCTTGATCCCTTCTTTACCACACTGGTAGCACCTGATCGGGCCACCTGAAAAAACTGCTTGGCTAGTACTACCTCCTTGAGATAAATCCATATGTCTCTTCCACGTACCTATAGAAATAGTACCAGAAATTGGTGCTGAATTGCCTTGGCCCACACCACTAGCTTCCTGCAGGTTACTCTCTGCAATCAGCACCTGATTCACAATATAATGTACTGAAGGCAACCAGAAAACATTCACCAGTGCTCGGATTTCATAAAGAAGACCATCCTCAAAGCTCCTTGCCCTAAACGTCTTATCACCCACCAGAATGGGTGCAAAACGCTGAATCTATGTAATGTGAGCAGAGTAATACATTAACAACATTGCGCCCTGCTGCAGATTCATGAACTCTCGAGCTCTATCTACCCTCAGCGTCTCTGGGAAAAAGAAGTCATAGAATACATCCTGGAAATCTTCACACGCCATGTCTTAGTGATGCTCTGACTGGGTGGTAACGTCCCACCACCTCTTGGCGGAATCACGCAGCATATAAGTCGTGAGCATGACCCTCCACCCTGAAGGAATATCAAGATTCTTGAAAATGGTCTGCATCGATCCTAGCCAAGACTCCACAGCCTCTGGTCCGCTATCCCCGAAAAACGTAGGTGGATGATACTGCTGGAAGATACCTGTCAGCTCAGCCATAGATGTGGTAGCCTGCGATGCTCCCTTAAAGGTCTGTATTAACTGCATAAAGCCTTCATGGAACTCTGCCTCCGCACCTGTGTCTGGCATCACGGCTGGTTCCACATCTCGCTCTACTGGAGGATCCACTGGTAGACCATGGCCCACTATCTCTGGAGTATAATCGTTGCCTCTCTCCTGGCAAACAACGTGTGGTCATCTAGGCGGCATGACACTACAAGGTCAAAAACACACCTTAGATTCAAGATTAACAAGACTGAAAACGAAGGAAACATAAAAGGAACAAGAAGAATAAGGCATTTCAAGATTTGAAAAACAAGACTAAACAATGTGTATAATGACTACATGGCGTGTACTTGACTTCCCCTCCCCTGCCCGGGTCCTTCTACACGACTAAGCCACACTTCTCCAATTGAAAAAAACTACACGGCGTGTATAATATCTATACGGTGTTCATGGTGTAATTTTCCAACTGCCTGTGTCGTTTGTGACACGGCCGACTACTTTCCTTGACACTACAAGGCGTCTTACACCCACACATGGCGTGTACACCACCCCATTTCCCAGCCACACAGTCAGGGCCACACAGTCTGTCCTCGGACAAGACTACATGGCGTGTCCCACAGGTACACGGTGTGTACTCACCGACCGGTGTTGTTAGTTATATGGCCGAATACACGGCTCACACTACACGGCATGTTGAATATACACACGGCGTGTACACGAAAGGATTACACCGACCCGTGTTGTTAATTACACAGAAAGAACCCAGATCAGGCTACACGATGTGTTCCACTGTGGACATGACATGAATATCTTAAGGTCTCCTCCATCTGTGTTTGTTAGTTACACGGGCGGACTCTGGGTCAACACTTCACGTCATTCGGTACACTTCGTTTTTTCCCCAAACATTCCCTACCCCGTGTTGCCACCCACATGGTTTGTGACACGGGAAGAGACTACATGGTGTGTACTCTTGGTACACGGCGTGTACTCTGGGTACACGGCGTGTACTCTGGGTACACGACGTATACTCAACACGGCGTGTATACTGGTTTTTCCGGACAGTATGCCTAAGAAACATCCCCGAAACCCAGAAAACACTGAAAAATAACTCTTAGGTGTCAAATTCTGACCTATGAGGGTCCATACTCCCCACGAATCAATGTTGGAAAGTTTATCATTGTTATAAAAAATAAACAGTCAATGATCCACCAAATTCCGGTAAATGGGGGACCATACTCCCAAAAAACCAATGTTTTGCGTTCATTCTATCAACCGGCTCACACAAGAAAATACCCTATCACATAGAAGGTATTTTATCAAGCAGCTATCACAATGGAATGCTCTTCTAGCACAAAAAATATCACAAAAACATGAAAATTCTAATGCACCTACATGGCATGGAACTATGCAGGACATGTGATTTCTAGAATATGCCTAAATGATATATGAGACGGTATACCCTCATCTAATAGGGTTGCAACTAAATAGAAACCATAGATAAAATATAAACAGCACAATCACAAGTGCATCACCCAACGATGAAATCAAATCAACTGTAAATTGAAAAATAAGAAAAAATGAAACACGAGGTAAATTGGATTTTCCATGTACACAGGTTAGCTACGTCCTGGAACAAATTATTACCAACTACCATTCTCGTTCTATCCCTGACTAAGGCTCCAAATAGTAAGTCAATGAAAAGAAACCATCTGATACCAGTTTGTAGTGTCCTGGTTCTGGGTGCCACTCAATGGGTTCCCCAAACATGGTTCCCCACATGACATCAAATTCATTTCCCCAAATGCCAGAGGCTGCCAACTAGCAGCGAGGGCCCAAGGCTGATAGTGGGGAAACTATGCCCGCATTTGTCAAAGTGTAGCATAGCAGAATAAAGTAAAAAGCATAAAACAACAGCGGAAGTAATAAACCATACACATTTAATATAAAAATTCAGTAAAGATAACCAACAGTTATATAGATGATGATGTAAGATGTCTTAGGTTCTAAGAAAATAGCCAGAACATGTTGGACAAAAGTACAGTACAATACAAGTACGAGAAAGCAAAATAGAACAAAACAGCCGGTAGCATCGCGAGCCCCATCCTGGTCCCATGCTCCCCTACTCCTCAGCAGTAATCAAGTACCTGAATAGGGACTCTTTCCCATATCTACACCTCTAGCAATATAATCTTTTTCGGCCGAAAAGCATGGCCAAAACAGGGTGTAAGAAATGAATCCCAGTAGGCACCCACCAAAGGTTCGTGCCCAACTGTGTGTAAACATCCAACAACAGTGTGAAAAGGTACATGCAATAAACTAAGCAATAATCAAAGTAACTAACATTACCAGTTGTATTTCCATTTTAATTATTCATTCAATCATTTAATATTAATAAAACACCACAGTGAATTTCTAATTAAACAGTCCGCGTCCTCAGACAAGAAAAACCTCACCCTCAGGTAGTCAGAATCTCACCCTCAGGCATTGCCCTCATGCATAACAGAATTTTCCATTAGGTATATGAAGTGTCGCCCTCAGGCAAAGAATTCAAGCCCTCAGGCACGAAAGGTTTCCCTTAGGCGAAATAGAATATTACCCTCATGCTAATACAGTCACGCCCTCAGGCTATAGTAAAACACCACCCTCAGGCATAAGTAACCGGGAAATTCCCAACATATAAACATGCAATTTAAATACAATTCCTCTCAAGGAAAAAGTAATGAAAAATTTAAACATGGAATACCATCGAGTATCCTGGCCAAACGGCTAAACAGAGGAACGCACCCCCGGGGTGGTTCTGGATCCATGCAGCGATCCCAAAAAACATTTTAATATCACATTTAATTACCTATACAATTCTAGGTATTTAAAATAGTCACGTCCTCAGCCGCACGACACCCAAAAATATGGTTTCTTAGCTCAAAAACACATAAAAAAGAACGACAGTTTGAAAATAAACACCAAGACACCTACCTTTTATGCCCCTGATCAGTATACTCGAATGATGTTCCAAGAATCATCCTAGAATGAGGTAGATCTGAGGTAAAATAATTCATTATTAAATGCAAATAACTCCCATTAGAGGAAGAATTGGTAAGAATGATTAAAGAAGAGTGGAGGGCTTACCTGTGCGGTTCCAACGAGATCGTCCGAGGGGGAAACGGATTCCCGACGAATGCTCGGAGGATCTCCAAAGCATCGGCCTTCATCTCCCGAGCCCTCTTCCCATTCTAAGCCTTCCCTGTGAATAGGGGAGGCTACTGCCCATTTTAATCGAAAAAACAAAGTACACAGCGTGCATTTCCAAGTACACGGTGTGTAATTTCCATTTTTTTACTATTCCTCTGGCGGTTTCCCGGCAGCATAGCACTGTTCATCTGCCAACATGACTACACAACATGTCTCCTTGAGTACACGGCTTGTTCGGTCGCATAGATGGCTAGAGCCTTACTATTCGCCTTCCGAGTGACTACACGACGTGTAAAGGACCACTACAAGGAATATAGTCAGTCTTTACACCCTTCGTTGCCGACATGGCTACACGCCCTTTGTATTCATCCCCCACGGCCAAAAGTACACGGCATGTGGAATTGTATAGGGCATGTACTTTCAACATTAGGATTTTTCTCCACTTTCCATATTTTCTCAAAAACACTTAAGGAAAATTAGAAAAGAAGACACTCAAACCTCAAGAATAAGAACCGGGTTCTTACAAATTCCTCCAAATAGACTGTTCCTTCATGTAGTTTGATGTTTTCTTCATAAAATCAATTGGTTCCTTCATGGATTGAATTGGTTTCTTCACATGGTAATTGGTTCCATCTTGTGGTTAGTTAGTTTTTCTTATGGTTAGTTTGTTCCATTATGTAGTTTGTCGGATCATTTTTATGATTGGTTGGTTCTGTCATGTAGTTGTTTTAATGGTTTTGTGCAGTTTATCCCTTCTCAAAGTTATCTTAATAGTTTGGAAAATATTCAGGTTTTTACGATACTAAGAATTTTCTATATTCATATAAAAAATTATATAAATGTAATTTTTATAATTAAAGGATTAAATAATTGGTTTTAAAGATATTTTCATGGGAGTATATCTATGATATGATTTCACAAATCCAATTTTTTCAAATGGATTACTCCATGTATTATAAATCAATGTGAATAAAATGAAAACATAATGGGAAGGTTGGATACTTAAAACATCAATGTTATTTTTGGATCTATATCTAGAATCATAATGATTTTGATTTCCCCCCTTAAAGATTATTCTTCATTTCTTATTATAATGTTAGGTTCACTAGGTCGAATACAATGAAGGTGTGGAGTGAATTAAGGTAGATTAAAGCATTATTCCTTTTGGATCTTGTTTCCTTGTTAGAAAAAACTCAATTATCTCTTCCTACCTTGGAAATATATACATTGATATGAAATCATATACCAGAGACAATGATTTTTAATGGGTTCACCCGCAATAGACTATGTCCAAGTAGCATACAATGGTAATGTTGCCGATATACCAAATTCACTAAGGCTCATGACCAATAATGGGTAAAATGTTCTGGCTAGATCATCTATACCCAAGCTCACAGCCTTTAAAAGGATTAGGGTCTTCTCACTACATTCCCAAGGGTCACTCCTTATGATTATTTCTATATATCACTACCAATGGAAAGGGTCACCATCTTCCTCTTCCTTCGCTGACTTCTCTTGGAATGGAATCCACTCCAAGTTTATGGAAGTATAGGTCATCCACTGTTTATAGAATTGTAGGGCCCTTCATTTTCATGAATCCAAGCATCCTCAACTATAGGTAGATGCTCTGTTGATGTTCCCTTTTCAGCAGCAGATGAATTCTACCATCCCGGGTATTGTTAGGTACTGTTAAATACATTCAAAAAATTGAATTGAATATTTTCCAAGCTTCCTTGTGTAAATATAGAACCACCATCCTATGTGGCGTACTGTATAACAGGTTTGGTACATGAACCACTTACTCTGCATACTACTGCCACTTCCACGAACCTCCTCTATTAGTGGACTGCCTCTACCTTCATGATCACGTACTACTACTGCATATAGATTTTGTGAATCTCCTCTACAAAACCGCTTCTATCCACGAACTATTCTCTATTCGTGGACTGTCTTCACTTTCACATACTAGAGCTCTAACTCTATGTACCACTTACAGAATTCACTCTCTCACATACCAGAGACTCATCCTCCATTTACTGAGCCTTAATTGGATATAACATTCGGCTTAAATCCTTTGGCAGAAATTCTTCTGTGTGAACCCCTCTAGACTTCGTGAGATTATCCCTTGTGAACTTCTTTCGTACGTCACTGAATTCATGGAGAAAAAAAATGTTCTATAATGATACTCAATCTACATAGTAATCATTGGGATTAGCATTTCTTATATAGTAAAAGACTCCCAATTAATCTGCCTAATTGGGATTTACCAAACCATCAATTCTGCCTCCAACGCTTATAGATTCTTCTACTTCTACAATCCACAAGCCACCCAAAACCCATTTTTCCATGATGTACGCTTACTACCATAGTTTCTACATGGTCGATTTCCTCGAGAAATGAAAATCCATCCATGCAGCACACCGTCGTTCCGCCGCAAACCATTTTTGGTCACCCAAACCTCTCCCTCATACCGTTTCCACTACTCTGCATACCATTATCAGAACGTGGTATGCGACACATGAATTATGGTATATTGTTCAAACCATTTAAAAATTCTCTTCAATGTTCTTTATACAATTCACTCATGTGAAGAAATCCTTCATTTGACATCATCAAACAACCAATTTTTAGGCGCAAAAAAATTAGAATACACAGGGAAACTACACCACCTTAAAAACCTTTCTTCGGTAAACACCAATCACACTTTTCTGTGGTCAGCTCCCTTTGGAAAAAAAACACAACCACACCCAATGCATACCAAGAGGACTACTTGAGGGACTTTTTTCCAACAATACCACCCTTTGGGTTTGTTGATAATTCTTTTCATAAAAATGATGCACATTTTGATACCTCATTAAAACTCCTTCCATCATCAACCACCATTCTCTTTACGTGATTATGATAGTTATCAAGGATATAATAAACTCATATTCTAATCCCACAAGAGCAATGATCGGAGTGAAAAAACACGATTATAATGAAATTTTTATCAATAAATAAATTCATTTTTGTTCACTAACCACTAATACCATACTGATACGAATTGAATAGTGATGGAAGCCTTCTGACACCATTTCAACACCACTCTTATACTTTTTTTACAATCCTCAGATATCATGATATCTATTAATTGATTGATCACCTCTATCATGATCAGATATAATGCTCCCCTATCTTATATCTCTTCCAAAGAGCTTCTACTCAACTTCAACTCCTCCTATCTCACTATTCCACATAACAGCTTCACCCCACATCTTCTCTCATATAAAAATAACACTTTCTCCCTCATTTTCAGTGAACCCGAAGGGAACTTCATGGTTTCCTACAATAGTGTAAAGAACGTATATCATCACATTAGAGAATGACGCATCATACGTCAGTGAAAGGGTGGACGCACATCCATATTTTTTCAATTTTGGGGATTTGTCTAGACTCCTAGAGCCAGTTCATTTCTTTCAAATACTTCTTTGAGTAAGGCCTTTGTGTCAATATCTACAACTTGTTGTTCTGTGGGAACATAATCAATCTTCACAAGCCCTAGCTCCACCTTCTCCTTCATAAAATGATAATTGATTTCAATTTTCTTTTTCCTTGGGATTTGGATTGGATTTTTTCTATGATGTATAGCACTTGAATTATCAAAATTTATTACAATTAGAGACTTTAATTTAATTCCAATATCTTTAAGTTGATCCTTCATCAACAATAGTTGCGTGAAATCTTGAGTAGCTGCATTGTATTCATCTTCTATGGTGAAAAATGAAATGCAATCTTGTTTCTTCCTTAAAAAAAATTACAAAATCCTCCAAGATAAAAGGATCCCCTGGACATCGATTTTCTATCATATCCTAAACCTTCCCAATCCACATCTGTATATCCCAATAGATCTGGATGATATTTGACATTTTACATTTGGAAAAAATCCAATGTTCCATTTATATAACAATAAATTCTCATTACTGCTATCATGTGACTCTCCTTGGGATTGCATTGATACCTTACTGCTTGACAAGTGGAAAATATAATATCAAGTGTTGTCGCTGTCTGGTACAATAGACATCGAATGATCTTCCGGTATTCTATTATATTAACTTTCTTTCCTTCATCATCTCGTGATAGCTTCAATTGGGTGGCATCTAGAGTTTTCAAATCTGTTGAATTATTTTTTCCAAACCTTCTCAAAACCTTATTAGCATATTTGGATTGGGAAATAACAGTTCTATTATTTCCTTACTTCACATGTAAGAAAAGGAAAAATGTTAGCTCCCCAATCATCAACATTTCGAACTCACTTTTCGTGAATTCAGAAAACTATATGCATTGGGCTTTATCTAATCCACCAAATATTCTATCATCGACAAAATATATAACCATAATTTATTGACTATTTTTATTGTTGAAATACCTATTGTAAACGGTTTCACCTCAGTAGAAACTGATCTTATTTAGAAACCGATGAAGCCTATAATATCATGCTCTTGGTACTTGTTTCAAGAAATATAAATCCTTCTTCTTCCAAGAAACTATGTTCTCGTCTTCATGAATGTTAAAACCATCTAGTTGATAAATGTAAACTTCCTCTTCCAAGACTCCACTAAAAAATGTTGACTTGACATCCATTCAGAAAACTTTAAACTTTTGTTGCACAACTATGGACAAGAATAATATATTTGTTTCTAGTCTTGTGACGGGTGAAACTATCTCATCAACTTCAATACACTATATCTAAGAGTACCCTTTCCATACTAGGTGTGATTTGTTTTGGATCATAACACTATATTTATTCATTTTTTTGAAAGACTCATTTTGTCCCTATGACATTCTTGTCTTCTGGTCTCAAAAAAAATCCCTATGTTTGATATTTTTCAATTTGATCGTGTTCATTATTAATTTCCAAAACCCAATTATCATATCTTGCTACATTATCAATGCATTGAGGGTTCTCTTGTGAAAATTATGATGATTGTCATAAGGAATTCATCCTTATTATCTTCACCTGTGTTGTCTAGTAACCAATTATATTCTGCCTATCAATTTTGGATTTTTCATGCTGGTCTCTGGGATAACACTGATTTATTCTCATCATCTGAGTCTTTTTATCAATCAATATATAGAGCTGAAGCGTCTCCTAATATGCTCATCTCTTTATCACTATTCTCCTGAGTCTAATCATGTATTTGCTGGTTATTATGTTCATTCTACACTATAGACATATCATAACCTTCAACTATTTTTCAAAGTCTCTTAATGAAAAATTTATATGATTTTCTCCTTTGAGTAGCCATATAATATTCCATCATCTCCACGATATTCAAACATTATTGGTTTCTCTTAATTGAGAATGAAACACTTACTTCCAAAAATTAGAATGTATGTCAATGGTAGATTTTTTCCGTACCATTTCTCATATGGAGTCTTCTCTTATTTTGGGAATAATAAGGCTCTATTAAATATGTATACTACTGTCATCACTACCTCTTTCCAAAACTTCTCTGGAATATCTTTCTCAGTGAGTATTGTTCTAGCCCTGTCCGTCACAATTCGATTTCTTCTCTCATCTGCTCCATTCTTTTGTGGATTTTTTACTACTGAAACCTGATTCCTTAAACCATGTCTCCCAAGATAACCCTCCACATGACTGTTTGTTATTTTTGTTCCATTATCTGTTCAAATAGTCTGGATTTTCTGACGAAGCATTTTTTTCACATTCCCATTGATATATTGTAATGAAACTGAACACATCAGATTTATTGGTGATTATTGAATCCCACGCCATTCTTCAGTAGTCATCAACGAAGAAAACATAATATCTTCTTTAATCAATAGCTCTTAGAGAGATTGGCCCATACAAATCAATATGCACCAGCTGAAGAAATCTTGTTAACTGTTGCTCGTTTTTGTTATATGACATTCGACTGATCTTACCCTACTGGTAGGCATCTCACATATGAGTATGATCACCTGATAATCTATGGAGATTTCAAGCTGCATCTTGTTTTACCAGATCTTATAAGGAACTGTGGATATTATTCCCAAGACGTGTAAGCCATAACTTATTTTCTTCATCCTTGGAAATGGTGCACATATCTTCTTCTCCCCTCACGAGGTAGTGATTCCCTTTTGTACACTTTCCTTGAAACAAAACAACACCATCCTTTTCCTTGATGAAAATTTATTTCTTGGAAAAAAAATATGGCATTTCTTGATTCCCAGAATAGACTATGACTAATAATGTTATGAATAAACCCCTCAACAACAGAGACATCTAATCGTCCCATGTCTTTTCCAACAAACATGGCTTTTCGAGAAACCATATTTTTCAAGTCCTAATCATTACCGAATAATACAATTAATTAATTACAATACATAATATTGGTTACTGGATTATTATTTCTCATCATATGGGAAGTGAAACCGCTATCAATAATCCATATGTCTATGCGATCTGATGCCTTGAACGTAATTTATGTAACCACAACCTACACATCCCTTTTCATTTTGACCCAAGCCTTTAAATTAATTACAGTCTTGAAATGAAAATATTGGTCTTCCTCAGAATATGATGGGTCACCTTTAACCTGTAGTCCTACAAATCAATTTGGAATTTTCATCACACTTGAAGATACTTTTGGCTTCTTTTTAGGAACAAATTCATTTTTCCTTGGAACATTCCTCTGCATTGTTGATTTGAAATATATTTCTATATTTCTGAGACCTTTAGACCTAAAAATATGACCCTCAAATGATGACCTTTAATTTTGAACATTGTACAACCACCTATATTGGTCTTGTTCCCTTTGGTACCTATTTTCTATGGAACATACATTTTGAGTGTGACCCATCATACCACAATAGAAGAATATTATGTGAGGTACATTCTTGTGTGGTAATGATGTACGATTAGTGGTGACTTGGGTTCTATGATCTTTTAATTTTTCTCCATACCCATATTAATATTTAATATTGGAGTGGGTTTTTGTGGTAGGAATTGAACCATAACTGTTTCATGTTTTAGATAAACCCCAATTTGTTCTGATGGACCATTTCACTGAAATATCATCTTTTATGATTCATGTATGATCTTATTTCCTAATGTCAAACCAAGAGTAAGAAGTTTCTCCAAATATTCAATTGTTATTCATAGATTGATGACCTATTCTTCATGATGCTTGATACGTTTGATTTTAACATTTCCAGTTTCAGTTAAACGATCAATTTAAATTTTCCGTTCTCCAACTATGATTTTGTAATCAACAACCTTTTCGGAGATTTCTGTCATTAAAGACTTTGGCTTTTCAATTTCTTCATTCAGTTCATAATTATCTTATTCCTTCTGTTTCATAAAGAGTTTGGCTTCGTGAACAACATTTCTATATTTCTTTGTTTTGGATATCAAAATAAATACATCTTCAAGGGTAACTTCTAATTCACCCTTAAGTTCAACTCTTCCTTCAATTTCCCCTTCTTCATTTTATCATTTTATTGTCTTGGTAAATAATTTCACACAACAACCATAAATGCATATACATTATGATTCATTGAGTCCTCCAACCCTTCTGCCTCTGATTCTTATGAACATTAATCCTCTGTTTATATCTTTTCTTCATTTTGAAGAACTTTCTTCTAGTAATTTTCCTGCCTTTCTCATTTTATGAATACTTCTTTTTAGGTAATTTCCACATTTTATTAATTTTCATCATCAAACATCTAAGGACACATTGATGAAAATTGCCCAATATTTCTATATCGAATGCATGAAAATGGTTGTTTACCTTTGAACTTTCCTTTTCCTCTTTTTAGATTATAGGATATAAATGACATGAAATCATCCATATTTTCTTCCTCTGGACTATCTTGAACTGAGAGATTCTTCATGGACTTGAATGCCACATCCTTTGACATCCCCTTTTCTAATGAATCATTGTAATATTTTCTAATTTCATATGAAACAAGGGTACTATTCAGGTAATCTAGTGTCAACTCTTTTCGGTATTTGTATTCCAACACTAAAACATTTAGATGGAACCACAGTGGATATTTCATCATGATTCGTTTCACAATATTTATATCTAAAATGACTTCTACATGACATCGCATGTCTTCCCCAATAATATTTATCCTGTCAAAGAATGCATCAACATTCTCATTGGGATTCATTATGAGATCCTCATAGTTATTCCATAGAGTATTCAACTTTGCCTCTCATATTTCAATGTTTCCCTCCTAAAAGTTTAACAATTTTTTCCACATTGCAGGTGATGTTTTCCAGGACATCACCTACGTGTAAATTGCATTTGATAGGGATCCCCCTAAAGAATTGATCCATTTAGCATCAACATCCAATTCCCTTATTTCATAATCCGATAAAGCACAACTATTAATGTCAGCTAATATTCCATGAAACGTTGTTGTGAAGACATCCATCCCAACTGATCAGAAGTAGTACTGCATTCGATTCTTCCATAGATGAAAATTATTTCTATCTATGATAAGAATTCTGTTATAATTGACCACCTCAATTTATTCTATTGATATAGAACCACTAACTTTCTTTCTTCTTCTATGATACCAATTTTTAGGTCCACTAGGTCGAATACCCTGAGGGGAGGGGATGAATCAGGGTAGATTAAAGTATTCTCTATTTTTGTATCTTGTTTCATTGTTTGAAAAAACCCAATTATCTCCCCCTCCTGTGGCAATATACAGACTGATATAAAATCATAAACAGGATCCATGGAATTTTACATGGTTCACCCTCACTGGACAATGCCTAAGGAGGATACAACTTTAATGTGCTGATGTACCAAACTCACTAACGATCACGACTGAAAATGAGTACAATGTAAGGACTAGATCTTCTATATCATGTTACACTACCTTCACATGGTTTAGGTACTACTCACTGCATTTAAAAGGGTCACTACCTATTCCTCTTTCTCTAGTTTACTGCCTGTGGAAAGGATCACTGTCATCCTCTTCCTTCACTCACTTCTTTTGTAATGGTATCCACTCACAGTTTATGGACTTGAAGGTCAAAAATAATTTATTGGAAAATAAGTCCCATAATTTTCACGATTTTCTACATCCTCAAATGTAGGAAGATGGTATATTGATATTCCTTTTTCTCCCATAGATGAATTTCAACTTCTTGTGTACTATTTGGTACTAGAAAATACATTCGCAAACTGAATTGAAGCTTTTGAGAGCTCACATCAACTAATTGTGAACCATCATCCTTTCCCGCATATTGATTACCAGGTTTGGTATGAAAACTACCTCCTTCGTGTACTATTGCCTCATACACAACCCTCCTCTATATGTGGACTGCCTCCACTATCACAATATGGGTGTGCATTTATGATTTTAAAAAGAAAATAACTAACCATATTAAATTAATTTGAAAGGAAAGGGGTAAAGTCATGTATTTTTATATTTTATTATTATTTATGAATGTATTCCCTCTATATATTTTACCTTATATGATATTAATATTGTAGCTACTAGGTTATTTAATCACTTTTTGGTGATTGATAATAATTTTTTGGGATAAACACACCAGTCATTAATGGATGAGAACATATATACCATTGATGGAATCGTTCAATGAGAATATAAAATCCTTATGAAAATAACTATGAATGAAAATAGGATTTAATGTTTTAACATAAACTAAATGAATTTTTTATTTACAATTTGTGGAAAACAATTTTCGAGTTAATTTAGTATATTTGTTATTATCCATTTTCATTAAGTGAACATTTTTCAATTTTTTTGATGATGGAGGATACTGGATTCGATGTGGGATTTAATTTGTGTATTGGGTGTGGGTGGTGGTAGATTTTTGTTTTTTTGTAGTGAGATGGTTGGGTTGAGATATATTTTTTTTGTATGGGACATGATGATTTTTATTGTGTTCCCTTGTTATAGAATCCTAATTATAAGGACTTTACCTAAAAAATTACATAATATAGTCTTTTTATTATACATTTCATTTTATTTAATTCCTAAATATATTTTTTATTCATAGATTTTTATAATTAGTTCATAGAACATTCATAAAAAACTCAAAACATTATAGAGTGTAACTATCATCTCACTATCTACTTTTCCCACAATATAAAATTTGAAAATTTAAACATGTTTTTTCTTGAATAATCTTCATGAATTTAAACTTGAATTCTTCTTTTTTTCTCTTAATATTCTTTCAATCCAGTGAATAAAATTTTAAAATATGGGATGAGAACATGTAAAATTGTAAGGGACGTAAAAATAATGAATTTAACATGTTTTGACATTATATAACAAAGAGATCATAAAATGAGTTTTCTATAAGATAATAAAATTATAACATAAAATAATCATTTATATACACTCGAAGCCTTTATTTATGAATAATGATTTTCATTAAAAAAATTATGTGAAAAAAATAGTGGGAAAATAATAATCTTGGGGTTATCTTGAAAAACATTAAAACACATGGAATATTTTTTTGACAAAAACATACCTTTTTTCCAAAAAGAGAATAATCATTCCTCAAAAATATAATATCATTACCATACCTTTTGAAATATAATTATTTCCTTGAAAACACATTGTAGGGCATATAAATTTTAGCGAGGTTCCTTGAGAAACCATATTCATATCACTCTTACTATAACTCTTAGTAGTGGAATTACCAATATGATAAATATCTAATATAATTTTCTAGATAACATAATGATTACCCACTACATTGGAGAGTAATACTAGGCTCACCCATTATCATAAGCTATATCAGGTTCACACATCCGTATAAGATATATAAGAATCACCAGTCATAATGATCAATATCGGTCTAACACGTCATCATAATTAATATCCAACTTCCTTAACATGCATGAATTACATAATATTTTTCCTTTCCATTTTGAAACTCCAAAAATATCCTTTTAATAAAAATTTTCAAAAATTAAATTTTTTAAAAAAATGAATAAGTTGTTTTCATTAATGAAAACATGAAATATTATAATGAAATAAAAATATCAAATAGTGTTCATTACAAAGGGAAAAGAAATTGAAACCGTTAAAATAAAAAAAATAACATTCTTGTTTCCTTTTTTAATGAGAGTAAAAATTTTCCACAAAAATATTTCTTTAGATAAAATTTGTAAAAAATAAAAAAATTTCTTTTATAATTCATTCAAGTCCATATAAATATTTCAATAAAATTATAATAATAATATCGATATTGAAAAATAATATTTATATATTTAATTTTAATTACTTTTAATGAGTGTTTTTTAAAGTAATGTTCCCCTACATAGATTTAAAAATTTCACATTCTATTATGAACATCCTAAATAATAAAAAGATTTTAATTTTTTAATAGATTAATAAAGCATTCGTGGTTATTTTTTTTAATATTTTAATAATTTAATATAAATATACATAATCAATTTATTTCACATTCGATGTTTTGTTAATCTTCATATCATATATCAAAAATTAACTTTTTAGGTTGACTATTGTCAAATGGGTAATTGTTATATAAAATATTTTATAATAATAAAGACACAAATATCATTTCTGAAATTTAGTTATAATTTTAAAACCTAACATGGTTGATTGTTATGTAAATTGAATTATGATAAGATAATGTAGATGACAGGTTATACATATGCATGAATAACGATTACATTTTTCAATGACCATGATGAAAAGAAGATAATTACTAAGTTCAATTTTCATAACAGTAATTATATCTTAATTATCATATTTAATAATTAAATAAATTGATATATATATTACCCTTTGTCATGTGGTGATGAAAAATGAATCACGTTTTTTCATGGAGGATCTAGTCAACATGTTCGCATGAATAATGTTATTATTTATTAATGAATGGAAGGGTATAAAAATAGTTGACATCATATATTTAAGTAATGATATTAATCTCATTAATATAAATATATAAATTAAATCATTCATTATAACCATCCGTGATTAGAGGTGATATAAAACGAAGCACATTTCATCATATAGGTGGTAGTAGACATGTACACACGAAAGATGTTTTCATTACTCATTTTATGGAAGAGGAGATAAATATATTTTTATAGGTTAGACTAATAACATTTTAGAATAAGGTAATTTTTATTTATATTATTACTTCATGTATAAAGAATATTTTTTTGATGAAAAGGAAAAAATATGCCAAAAATACATGGTTAATAACTATAATTATTCCTCTTTGAGAAACCACATTTGTTTTACTTCAAAAATCATTATTTGATGGTTTTATATTAAAAGGACTATATTATGTGTATAGTAAAGAATTTGGGAGACTTTCTTAGTTATTGGATGAACTAGAGTTCTCCAAATTCCCAAGGAAAATAGGAGTGGAAGTTCCATTTTATATGTTGATAGAGGGGAATTGTTTCAATTTCAAAAAGTCATAATAAATAAAAATTCATTATTAGGGGAAATGGATCTAAATTAATATAATTATATTATAGGATTAGATTGAGTGAATATAGTCTCATCTCGTATAATTTTAAATATTTTAGTAGATTTATTCGTTATGATCTTTTGCTATTAACCCATCATTAAAACTTTCATCATTAATTGTGGCATCAAACTTTTTTACAAAAAATGAGTCAAGAATGAAAATAAAAAAGGACAAGTGACCCATAAATGTATCAAGTTTTATATTATAAACAATATTACAATCAAATCTCTGAATATAATATTTTATATAATTTCAAATCATTTAATAAACATTATTTATCAAAAAATATCATTAAGGTAATTTATTGATCTATATATTTAATTTTTATTTGAAACCAACATGAAAAAATAAGTTCAAATATAATACATTCACAAATAAATAATAATATATATCTATCTATTTAATTTTTGGAACTCTGAAGTCCCCCAAAAAAATTTACTTTTACTGATTAAAAAATATTTCCTTGATTTTTCTAATTATAGTACAAAAAATGTGTCTCTATTTCACCAGAATTTTAGGTTTGTATTTTCTCAATAAAAATTAAAAACAAATATCCATGATAAAATAAGTCATTAATATTTAAAATGACTTTTTATTATTGAAAAGATGTTATTTATTTACTTGTCACAAATATTTATATATATTTAATATAGGAGAGTGACATTTTTGAATTTATATTTAATTATAATTTTCAATAAGTAAATTTCAATCACTAATGGCACAATCATTCTATAAATTTCAATATTTCAAGTTGATGGTGGAACCCCAATCATCCAAATATTCACTAATTTTACTATTTATATAGAAAAAAAATAAAACAGGCATATTTAATAAACGAGTACTACTATTTATAAATATTGAATACATTTTTCAATAATAAATATTTTTATTTTTTAAAAATTAATTTTTTATTAAGAAAAAAAAATGGAAAATATTTTTTTAAAAAAATTGTGCTTTTAAACCCAAAAATGTACTTATTAAAAAATTAGATATAACGATAAATCAACTATAATTATTTATATTATATCAAACTAGATAATATAAATTTTACATTTTGATTAAATTCAAGGAAAATTGGAAATTTTAAATTTCATTATTCAATAAATATAAATTATAATACCATAAAATTTAGGATTTTTTGGTATTTACCCAAAAATCAATCATTTTTAAAAAATACGAATCGTCGCCTAAAGAAAATTTGTATATAATGATTTCAAAAGGAAATTTCTTTTTTATAAAAAAAATAATATTTAGAAATTTCTCTTTAAAAAAATTATATGAAATAGTGTTTAGTGAGAAAAAAATTATATCCTTTTCAATTTAAAAGTTAAAATATATTATTATATTGTTTATAAATATGTAATTGATTAATATTAATAAGGAAGGAAATTGATTAAAATATTTACCTTTGTTGTAAAATAATTTCCCCCTTTTGTAAATTTTATCCTTGAAATTTTATTCTTTTCATAATCATATTGGTATATCATTCAATCATATCCATTTCTGATTCCTATGTTTCTTATTCTGCCATATAGTTTTCCAAAAACCAAAACATGATAAATTAAATATTAAAAAACACTACCTTTATGTGGTTAAGAATTTGTTTATGACTCTTCTTTACAATGATAATATCATTTTAACATAAATACACTAGGGCACAAAATATGTGATACATTAGAAATATATTTTTATTAATGATGAAACATGAAATATGTTATATACCTGAGAAAAACAAAGAGGTGAGGACACTTGGAAGGAAAATAATATATATTTATCCTTGATTTCATAAATTCTAATGAACCACAGATATAATATTCTATTTTAAAAAAATACATATCACTTTTTTATAGAGATACATTGCTGAAAATAGATCACCTATCTCAAAAAAGATATTTTGTTTGGTTATCGACGTAACTTTCCTTCTTTAGCTGATATATCCTCATTTATAAAGGAATCACCTCTACCTTATCAACCATTTCATATGAAAAACATTATTCCAAAAATATCCTTGCACCTAATAAATCAAAATATGTGGACTAAAACAACATTTTCCATACAATACATCCTCATTTTATTTTAGTTTTTTGTAATAAAACCTCTTATTATAGGAATACATGAATAATTAATGATATTAATTCCATCTTCCTCAATAACGTATTGAAATAGAATTTAACAATTCCTCTAAGGTCAAAATATTTCACTTGTATTTTCTATCATATTGATGTGGAAAATATGTACGAAAACTAAATTCATTATGAAATGAAAACTAACAGAATTTTAAAAAATTATATGTAAATCTAGGATCATGAAAAGATATAATGGAGAGGGAAATTATGTAACATAACTATTCCTTGGGGTAATGTGTAGAAATATGATATATAAACATAATATTTTTAATTTCAAGTAAATTTTTACATTTATTTTTGTGAAAAAATTTACCTAAATTGAATATTTACCTTGAAATTTATTTGATAATATCACTATAAAAACCATGGATACGTTTTCCCATTTTCACTCTGACACTGAAAAAGGCTAGGCATCACATTAGGTATTATTCATTCAGATTTAACCTATTAACAAGGAAAACGTTTAAATGTAATATCAGGAATATCTATTTTCATTATATACCACAAGCCATACCCCTGAAGGTCTCTATACATGTCAGTGCTTCAGGGATGAATAGAGAATGGGGAACTATAAGTTTCACTCACAAATTCTTTCATCCATTAGAAATCACAAGGAACACATAATATTTTTAAAAATATAATGACACTATATTAATCAAAAGTAAAACCCCAAAACAAACACTTATTAATATATTCTTATATCTCCATTATGAAATGAGTATCCATCAATTTATTCATAATTTATTCTAAAATAGATGATTATATTGACCAAAAAATGTGGGAGCTCATCCCTGCATAGTCTCTAGGAATGAATTCATCAAATCATTAACCAAATGGTTAGGTTCTGACAATAACATGGTTAATGATGAGTTTTTTAATAATTTTTTTATTTTTTTTAAAAAAACTATTGGGTTTAGAATATTTATAAAAATATTCCACCATGGCGGAATCACAGATACCACCTTTGTCGTCAGATGAAAGGTGGAATCAGTGATACCACTATTCCCCTAAAACCCAAAAAAATAATTAATATTTTTTAAAATTTTCATTATATATATATATATAAACAAAAAAATTAGCAGAATTTATCCGATATTTAAAATCCCGATTTAATGCCATTACACTAGTCTAGATTCTGACAGAAGATCTCACCCACACCTCCATTTAATAAGAGTGCTTACCCTAGAAATTATTATACATTTCCGATGTGGGATTCTGGTTCTCTCATTCCTGGAAGAACATTCTACAAATTCGATGTGGGAATATTTTTCAAATATGTGACATCGAAAGATTATAAAATATAAATTATAATACCAATATAAATGAAACCTAAAACATGGATTAAAAGTATTAAAAATAGTTGAAAACATAAATAATTTCATAAAAATGATGATAAAAAATAATTTATAAGCTTTTGAAACCGCTTACTTGAAACATATAAATGTTTCAAATATGTGACTTTGAAAGCTTATAAAATATAAACTAAAAGACTGATATAAATGAAACATAATAAATGGATTAATCAGATAACAAATAGGTGAAAAAAATTCATTAAAAATGTTGATGGAAAATAAATTATAAGTTTTGAAAGACACCAACATGAAACTTAAAAATGTTTTAAGCACATGATTTTGAAAGCCTATAAAATATATACCATTAAAATGATATAAAAGAAACCTAAAATATGAATTAAACATATAATAAATAGTTTAAAATAAAATTAATTTTGTAAAAAATGTTCATGAAAAATAATTTATATGCTTTCAAAACCACCTACTTGAAACATAAAAATGATTCAAATATCTGTCATTGAAAGACGATAAAATATAAACTATAAGACCAATATAATTTAATGTTAATAATGGATTAAACATATATTATAGTATTTAATTATTTAATTAATATTATTTATAATTAATTATACAATAATTAATTCATTAATTAGTAATTATTGATAATTAATTATATAATAATTAACCAATTAATTAGTAATATAATTACTTTTAATAAAAACAATTTAATAATAATAATGAAAAATTGATATTTATAATTATATTACTAATTAACTAATTAACTATTATATAAATAATAATTATATTACATATTAACTAAATAATTATTATATATTAATTTTGTATAAATACTAATTAATAATTATAATAATTAATTATAATTTATAATTATTTTCCGGATTAACAAATTATAAAAACGGAATCAACTCTTTCTTTCTCAAAAAATTAACTAATTGACTAATATATATTTAATAATTATTTTATTAAATAACTAATTAGTTAATATATAATTAATGATTAATAATTACTTATTAACTAATTAAAAATTATATAATTAATAATTATATGAATAATTATCTAAGTAATTATTATATTATTAATAAGTATATTACTAAGTAACTAATTAATTATTAAATAATTAATAATTATATTATTAATTAACTAATAAATTATTAATAATCACTAATTAACTAACTAATAATTATACAATTAATAGTTATATAATTGATAATTATATTATTAATTAAGTAATTAATAATTAATAAATAATAATTAATAGTTATACTGAATAATTATAATGAATAGTTATAAGGAATAATTATAATGAACAATTAAAATGAATAATTATATTACAAATTTACTAATTAATTATTATATAATAATTTTTGATAAGCCAACGAGCACGTACCCGAGTGGTAAGGGCTCCTGCTTGGCATCCAAGAGACACGAGTTCAAAACTGGGTGGAGGTTAATTTATGGGGGGTAATGTAGCAGTACTGTAGTAGTACTATAGCAGGTACTGTTCGATTCTGTAGCAGCCAGAACTATTCACCCGATTTGGGCCTTCGGGCCACTGGTTTGGGCCTACGGGTCTCCAGGGCCTTCGTGTCATCGAAGGCCTTCAGGCCACAGGGCCTTCGGGTCACGTAGACCATGGAGTAGCCCAGTTCACAAAGAATAGGCCCTAAGAAGAGGATCAGAGAAACAGGAGTAGCATCCACCAGATGCAGAGCCAACCGGATTGGAAGAATGAGAGGGTATGGCAGCCGCCATCGGGACCAGGCACCGTGTAGCTTTGTACAGGGCAATGCAAGGTGGGGTACTATGTGATCAATGACGTAGAAATCTTTGGTGGGGTAGTTCAAGTGGGTTGGGCATACGGGTCATGTATTGGGCATGGAATGCCTCTGGGCCATCGGGTCATGTATTGCGGGGTTTTCAGGCCTTGTGCCTTGGGCCTACGGGTCATGTACGGGTTCCCCTTAAACCGTTAAAAGAGGGAATCTCCATAATAAAAATAAAAAAGAAGTCCTTCGGTCCATTCAGGTGATAATTTTTGATAATTACTAAATAATAATTATAATTTTAGTTATATTACTAATGAACTAATTAACTATTATATAATTAATAGGTATATTATCAATTAACTAATTAATTATTATATAATAATTCCTAATAAATTCTTATTAATAATTATAATGAATAATGAATAATGAATAATTTTATTACTAATTAACTAATTATAAAAAGGTTCTTCGCTCTATCTTTCTCAAAATATTAGCTAATTAAATATAATATATTTAATAATTATATTACTAATTTACTAAATAGGTATTATATAATTAATGGTTAATAATTACTAATTAACTAATTAAAAATTATATAACTATTTAGTATATTACTAATTAACAAATTAATTACTATATAAATAATAATAATATTACAATGTAACTAATTATTTATTAAATTATTAATAATTATATTACTAATTAAAAAATTATTTTATAAATTAACTAATTATTTTTCTAATTAACTAAATAATTATTATATAATTAATTATTAGTAATTACTAATTAACAAACTAATTATTATACCATTAATATTTGTATAATAAATAATTATATAAATAATTAATAATTAATAATTAATAATTAATAATTACAATGAATAATTATAATGAATAACTATAATGAATAATTATAAAGAATAATTTGATTACTAATTTACTAATTTATAATTATGCAATAATTTTTAATAATTACTAATTAATTATTATAATGAATATTTATATTAATAATTAACTAATTAACTATTATATAATTAATAATTGTATTACCAATTAACTAATTAATTATTATATAATAATATTTTATAAATACTAATTAATAATTCCAATTAATAATTGTAATTTAAAAATATATTACTAATTAACTAATTATAAAAAGGGCCTTGACTCTATATTCCTAAACAAATTAACAAATTAATTATTATATTACAAATTAACTAATTAGTTACTATATAATTAATGATTAATAATTACCAACTAACTAAGTACAAATATAATAATTAATAATTGAATTATTAATTAACCTGTTAATTATTATACAATTAAAAATTATGTTACTATGTAACTAATTAATTTTTAAATGATTAATAATTATATTACTAATTAACTAATTATATTACTAATTAACTAGTTAATTATTATATAATTTATTATTAATAATTACTGATTAACTAACTAATTATTATACAACTAATAGTTATATAAATAAAAATTATATTATTAATTAACTAATTAATAATTAGCAATAATATAATTTAAAATTATAATTATTAAATATAATGAATAATTATAATTAATAATTATAATGAATAACTGTAATTTATATTTATATTATTAATAAACTAATTAACTATTATATAATTAGTAATTATATTGCCAATTAACTAATTAATTATTATATAGAAATTTTTAATAATTAGTAATTATTAATATTAACGAATAAATATAATTTATAATTATATTATGAATTAACTAATTGACTATTATATACAGAATACTTATATAGAAAATTAATTTGTTAATTATTAAATAATTAATTATTAATAATTTCTATGTTACTAATTAATTATTATATAATTAATTATAATTAAGATTAATTTAAAAATTATATAATATAATATAAGTTTAATCCATGTTATAACTTTTAATTATATCGATTTTATGGTTTATATATTATAGTCTTTCAAGGCCACATACTGGAATCATTTTTACGTTTCAAATAGGTTATTTTGAAAGCTTATAAATAATTTTTCATGAACAATTTTTACGAAATTCATTTTATTTTCAACTATTTCAAATATGTTTAATCCATGTTTTAAGTTTCATTTATATCGATCTTATATTTTATATTTTATAGGCTTGCAAGGTCATGTGCTTGAAACATTTTTATGTTTCATGTATGTGTGTTTGAAAACTTATATATTATTTTCCATCAACTTTTATTACAAAAATATTATTATTTTAAACTATTTGTTATATATTCAATCCATGTATTTAGTTTCATATATATTGGCCTTGTAGTTTATATTTTATAAGCATTCAATGTCACATACATGAAACATTTTTATGTCTCATGTAAGTGGTTTTTAAGCTTATAAATTATTTTTTATTGTCATTTTTTATTAAATTCATTTTGTTTTAATATATTTTTTATATTTTTTATCCATGTTTTATGTTTCCTTTATATTGGTCTTATAGTTTATTTTTTATAATTTTTAATGTCATGTACTTGAAACAAAATCCCACATCGAAATAGAAGAAATTTCTTGCGTAGTACAGAGAGAACCAGAATCCCACATCAGAAACGTAGAATGATTTTCATGGTAAGAACTCTTATAAAATGGATCCCTATGTGATAGATTCTTTCATAATCCACACTGCTATAATGGCAGTATTGTTGGAATTTAAATATCGGATAAATTCTTCTTAAAGTTTTTGTGTTTTTATTTGTATATATTTATATACAAAACAAAAAAAATTAAAACTAAAAATAGTAATTTTTTTGTTTTTGAATAAAGGACACAACGATGATACCGCCTATCACCTGATGCCTAATAGGGGAAGCAGCGCTGCCGCCATTATAGCTTTATTACTAAAAAAATTAACCTATGCGTTTTTTAATTTTTTTTATAAAATGTATTTTTTTTAAAAAAATTAGATCATTATGACTCAAAGTATTGGTTATATTTTTTTCTTTTTCCAAGTTAGTTATAAATTTCACTATCATAATCCATAATCTATTACATAAGTCTTGTATACCTCATGTTAAACTCTTTTTGAGTGAATATATACATAAAAAAATTATAACTCATACATAGCTCATACATTACTATATATAAATGATGTATCCAATATTTTTAATCAAAAAACATACTAGAATATTCTAGATCATGTGTAGGAAAATTTAAATCATGAGGATTTAGTTAATTTATAGAATAAAAAATTACCTTATCACTTTCATCATTGAATATTATTGTATCTTCAATAAAGAATTAATTTAGATGAAAAATTATCTATTCCGAAAAGGAAGGAACAAACCAGTAGCCTTCACCAATATTTTTTTGTTCCTTGAAATAATCCTCACACATATTTTTCTAGATTAATTTTCCCCCTTTTATATTTTACATAGATAGTGGGTGGGATAACTGAGAATGTTTTTAAAAAATGGATTGCAGTAACATACTAATCCACGAAAACTGTGAATATCTAGGACATTTAAAGTGTTTTATATTCTTCAACAACATTATTTCTTACTTGGTAAATACTTATTTCATCATTAGAAACCAAATGCCAGAGCAAGGAATATTTTTTCAACCGAAATTCACTCTTACCGAAATGTATATATATATTTTTTTATTTTAAGGTTTTGAAAACAATTCATAAGTGTCCTTTATGATTCCCATTACTTTTAGAATATATCAAAATATAATATATATAAAAATAAAAATAAATTTAAATAGTATCAGAAAACCTTATTAATATATTCAATGAATATAGCTGGTGCATTAGACAACCCGAAGGTTACAACTAGAAACTCATAATTCCTATATTGAGTCTCGAATGACCTCCTTAGAATATATTCCTGCTTCACCTTTAACAATAGATATCATGATCTGAGATCAATATTCAAAAAATAATTTTCTTCCTCGATATGATCAAAATAATGATCGATATGTGGTGGAGAATACTTTTTCTTATTAGCGATGTAATTCAAGGATCTAAAATAAATTAATAGTATCATTTAACCATACATTTTAAAACAAATAATACGGGTACACCACATACTGAAGTGCACATATTAGGGAATTATTTATCTAGAAACTTCTAAAATTGGGATTTCAATTCCAAAAGTTCTACATGGTCCATTTTTAAGAGGTGTTTGAAATTATATTATTATCTAACGGTAAAATAATAGTAATTTCAACCACCTAATATATAATAACACAAAAAATAATCTAGAAAAACATCCATATATTCCTTTACTGCTAATGCATCACAAATTTTAAAGATTTTTATCCTTTCAGAAAAATGATCTCGAAAACATTCGGTATTGTCTCAAATCAGTTTCTATAATTATTTATATGTTATCAAAGGAATAAAATTATTGAATGTAATTTCGATATCACTGTAGTATATCATACAATGATAATGTAAAGTAAAATATATACCCCAAATTAAATCAAAATATACTATGGGATGTTGAAAATAATTTTATGAAATTATTTCCCACTAATAAAAATAAAAATATTCTAATAAATATTGGTTTCCTTAATATTTTCTCCCAAATAATAAAAAAATTATATCTTATATTCATGAGGTGATATTACCATAATAATTTTTTTTGAAATAGTGGAATTTAATTATCCACTGTAAAATTGTGAATCAAAATAAATCAAATAAACACGTAATGTACCTTCCCCTATAAACCATATGCCCTAGCACCAACTATAGTAGTAAAAATTGATTTTTCATTAACATTGTCCTTTCTATCCTGATGAATTACATAGTGTTCCACTATCATCAGACACACATTAAACACATTAAAATTAAAACATATCACCATTGTATGGATATAAAATAACTAATTATTCGATTGTTCAAGGCACATTTATTTTCTGTCAAGACCACTACAACCAAACTGTAAATAATGGAATCAATTTTTAGATTTTATGAAACATTCTCCAGTATTTATTTTACCAAACCTACCATAAAGTAGAAACATGATTTCCTTAACACTAGACATTTTGGATGGATGATTTCCCATTTTCAGCAATCTAGTCATTTTCATGTTCTTATTGTCATGTAATATAATATCTTAGGTAAATTAAATTAAAACATTATAATCACATCAAATATGTCTCTCATTATTATCGAATTCAAAGGGAATTCAATTACATTAGATATCATTGAAAAAATCCATAGAAAATTTTTTTAATTTAACTATCATGATGCCAAATAAATTTTTTAAATTAACATTCAAATTAGGTGTAATTTTTTATACACAAACACTGGATCTTCCTTCTACTATCTAAATTCAAATAATTTTTTTACCCTATGATGAGAGACCATAGAAAAATATTTCTCAGGGAAAATATTTTTAAATTAATTCCATTACAAGATATAAATATCATATCTTTCTCTAATATTCTATATCATAGGAAACCATTGACTATATTCTCCTTCAAAAATAAAAATATATATAGTAACTATTTAATTATATGAAAAATCCTTAAATTTGAAGATATTTTAAATAGAATTAATCTATTTGTGAGATAGTACATGGTCAATAGTTCCACTAAATACTATAGGTTTTCATTTCTTGAGATTCTACACTATAGACATGTTCTTCTATAGTGATTGCAGTTGCTCTCTCATGTGGATACCACCATAATTTATAGATTTTTTTCTAATGAAAAACAACAAGAAAGTATTCTACTTTAATTCAACCATTCTAGGTAACTGATTTGAATGGATATTATCCACATACTTCCGTTCTAATTGATCTTCACAGTTTCCCCTAGGGAAAACCTTTCCTAAATGAAATAGTTTAGATAAAGAATCAAGGTAATATTAAAATTATATATTAGGATAATAATAAATTATAATCCCCTTAGGTAAGTCACTTATATTATATCTTGATATAAAATAATCTAAAACTTCTCTTCTAAACCAACTATAGGTACCTGACCTTAATCATTACATAATATAATTTTCAATATAATAAACTTCACATTCATACATTTTAGTGACCCAAAATTTCCATGATTTTTTTAATAAATTCTTATTTTACGAGTCTGTGAAATCTGACGACGCGCGATTCCGAGGCCCGGGGTGCCCGAAATGATCCGTCGAAGTTTTGTTAGTCTTATGTTAATGCGCATAAGAAGTTTTCCTAAAAAATTGGAATAACTCTTAAATGGTTACTTGGATCAGAAATCTAAGGGTAATGTTGCACTCAAAATGGCGGGTTTACCCTAGGCGCGACTTAAGATTAGTTGGCGTGAGCCTCCTTTGAGAAAACACAAAAATTGCATAATCATAAATAAAATAATTAAATAAATTATTTTATTTTTCAGACACTTATAAAATACGAATGGTAACTTGGATTAATATTCAAAGACCACTACTAAACTCGTGAGGGTATACATTATTTATGTCCATACTATCTTTTGCTGGCACGGGACATAAGTGAATGTTAGTTTTTGGACGCAAATAAAATAACTAAGTAACAATTATTTTATTGTAAAATTCATAACTTCTAAACAGTAACATGGATTGAAAATATGAGAGTAACATTGGGTTAATTTAGGTGTGTTTCACCTAGGCAGAGCCAAACCTAGACCGGTGTGGGTCAATGGTTACTGATAATAAATTTTCGATCTTTTGTTTGGTACGTTCAGTAAATGCGAGAACGGCTTTTGGTAACTTTTGAACCGGTCCTCAAAATTGAAATCTGAGGGCACTATTGAACTCACAACACCGAAATTAACTTATGGAGACTTTCACCTCAATAGCAGATGGTCGAGGGTAAATGTTAGTTATTATGTTTTTCATGAAGGAATAAAAAATAAAAATAAAAGTGTGTGACACTTTATTTTTATTTGCAATAGCAATGTGGGTGTTGGGAGGCGGGTTCCACCAGAACTAAACATTCATGTGAATGTTGGGAAGTGGGGACCACTACACCTTAACCTCCCATGAGAGGTTATGGTGGTGGGGACCACAAGACCCTAACCTCTCATGAGAGGTTATGGTGGTGGGGACCACCCGATTCCTAAACCTCCAAACTATCCTTTTAAAGATGGAGAACCCTCTTGAGCATCCTCCACATTAATTTTTCCACCACAACACCATTATATGAGCAAACCTAAATTAATTCACTTGACCCCCTTTTTAAATTATGTAACGAAATCGTTTGAATTTATGACGGTTCCTAAAAAATGAACCCTCATAAATTCCCTGATCGTTACATACCTTCCCCCCTCTCATATATATATGGATCTTGGAAGGATGTACTGGGATGACATCACCAAGCGATGAAGCACTGGTAAAGTTATGTGATGCATAACATTTGGAGAATTACCCTCTCCAATGAAGAACGCTCCACCAAAAAAGAACGCCGATGATGAATGCCTTTGACTATGAAGAACGACCTTGACTACTACTTCATTCCTCGTAACCTCCTTCGACATAGACATGTTCATCTACAAAGAAACGATGTCCGACTTATCGTGCCAACGTAAATAAACAACGAACAATGTAGGGGTTATTAATTATTTGATTGACACATCCCATGTTCTCCCCTATTTTTCTTCTGCAGGGTTAGGAATAAAAATTAATGAGGGATTATGGGAATTGAAAATATCTTACATGCTCGTTCTTGTTTATGTTCATGGTAATCCTCATGCACCCGTTCTAATGTGGAGAGAGCAGGACAAAAAAATAGACCATCCTCTCTGTAACCCTTGTGTTGATTTGCGGTGTATTTCAAATCAGAGGAAGGAAAAACGGTGTTGAAGGAGAAGAAGAAGATGAAAGAAATGATTGCGCTACCTGCGGCCTCCACAACCCACGCTGCCCCCGCGTCGCTCTGGAGCTCCAGCCAAACCTTCTTCCACCGCCCCGGGACGAACCATGCCACCCGCTGGCTTCTGACCCGCGCCAGCCGCACCACCCACCAGTCGCGCCTCCCGCCGGCCGAACTGGCCCACGCCCCGGCTCCTGACCGCCCACACAACCAGGACGTACTCACCTTGCGGTGCCCTTCCGAGCTTCCCCGGCCGCACCCGTCGTCAGCCTCCTGAACCCCCAGCCAGAACTCAACCTCGAGGTTCCCTCCCGAGCCACCACGGTCGCGCCGGCCGCTGGCCTCATGAACCCCAGTCCAAACTCGCGCGCTGGCGGCGCCCCGGCCGAGCCGGCCTCCCACGCCCCTCGAGGCGCCGCAGCCGAGCCGGCCTCCCGGCCCCCTCATGGCACCCGACTGAGCCGGCATGCCGCACCCCTCGTGACACCCCGAATGAACCGGCCCCTCACGTTGCCCTCCAGGATAAGATGCCAACGTGGCGCCCTCTGGGTTGAGCTGCCCATGCGCCGACCCGCGGCCGGTCTGCGCCCTCACAGCCGGTCCGCGCAGTCTCAGCCCTCCACGGCCCCTCGCGGCCTGTTGGGCTAGGAGTAGTGGGTCAGGCCGAACCCAACGGGCTGGCCAACCCAACAAGGCTGGCCAAACCCAATGAGGCATGCTAGTTCAACCTGAACTGGGTCATCCCTGCTTGGTCGGGCCAGACCCGGGTCCACTGAGACCTTTTTACTTTCCTTTGTTCATATCTATGTCACTGGAAGTCCGTTTGAAAAAACATTTATGGCACTAGAAATCATGAAGGATGAATATAACTTTGATTATACCCCACTATAGTATGGGGTATGGTTGAGATACGATCAGGTTGGTTCATGTACGAATCCAACGAGACCCCTTGGACTAAAATCCTAATAAGTCACAGACCGGGTGTCTGATTAACACCCTGTCTTTTGCGTTGAGACCCCTATGACATGGTAGACCTTTAAGATACATTTTCATGGGACTTCATGAAATTTTTAGTATTGACCATTTGCTTGTGGAGCGGAGCCTTCCAGTGACGAGCGAGAAGATTGCAGAGACCTAGTAGCTGGCTGAGACTTGAAGACTACTGACCGTTTGACTCGGAGTGACTTGACTGGCCTAGTGGGGAGCGACTGGTTGTGGCAGAAGACCCACGGTGGAAGAGCATGCTTGTTGATGTGGCATACCGATGGTACTCAATAGGAGGAGTACCTCTACATGCTATGAGAGGGAGCTCCTGGGTGCGGTGGCAGACCCATGGTGGGGAGCGCCACTGTGTGATGCAACAGACGCACGGTACTCGACAGGAGGAGTACCTCAGCAGTCCAAGGTTAGTGGGAAGTTCCTCTGTGTGATGTGTCAATATTTAGTACTCGATTGAGCAATATTTCTCCAGCAGTTGAGGTTTTGATAATGTGAATAAAATCCTAGTTGATCAGAGTAATTACTTTTGTGTTCTTCTCATGATTGAGATGGTTTACTTGATAACATAGTTATATGTATGGTCATATACAAAATTAAGGTTATATATTTATTTCATTCTTTGTGTTTTTTCCTTGTCGGATTTTGTGATACATTGAGGTTCTCAGGTTCCTTACTGAGTATCGTTATACTCACCCCTGCACGGGCTATTCCCACTCCTCGTTGTGTTGGATGAAGATGACGGACAGCACTGATTGAGGCTGAGAGTACCAGGACTGGACGGTGCCCAGAGGTGGAGTATATGGTGATTTGGTACATGGATTATTCGGATGGAAGTGGAATGCTGAGGAGGTGATCTACACCTACCCTTCAGGTAGGACCCTCAGAAGATGACAATCAGCTATTTTTTTCAGTTGTACTCGTACTTTTCAGTTTCTTGAACTTTACACCTGGTCTTGTATTTCCAGCCCCTTTTACTTTCATCACTCATCTATTATACTATTTTACATAGTGTTTCATATCTAGATGTGTGCTCTAATGTGTGTTTTTATGGGTTATAAAGGAAATTCCATCCCAATTTCTAGGGAATTATGACTTTAGTGCTAGTCGCCAGCCCCTAGCCTATAGAAGGCGGGTTTGGGGTAGTCACGGCACGGGCCCCGGGGCACGGGTCGTGGAAAATTGGTATCAGAGGAATTGGTTATACCAAAAAACATAGGAAACAGATATTTTTCTGTGAAGCAACAATGTTAAGTGTAGTGAGTACGATTTTCAGTTCAGGGAGTCCAGTGTCAGTGCGGCGGCAGATGTATCCATACACCAGGACTCCGAATTCAGATTTCTGACTCAGTCCATGAAAACATTGATTGCGCTTGTGTTTTCTTAGTGATTTCTTATGCTAGCTCACCAGGTCGGTGCACCAGTTATAATCATTTGACTATGTCACATATGCTTCTTTTAGGATGCCTCCATGTAGATAGCCTGTTAGAGTTCCAAGAGTTATACACACTGCCATCCCACCAAGCGATGAGGCTCTAGTGTAGGGACCTCTTACTATGTTATCACCTTTGGGTGGTGTACCTGTAGCACCAACACCCATTGGGTAGTAGATAACACCAGCCACACTGGCATACGGTGCACACCAACTGAGCGCGTTGCACGAGTTCTAGTAGTAGAGTCATCTATGGTTTCGAGGTGAGACAGATTCCCACATAGTTGAGGGTTGGCTAGAGGCAATTGATAGATTTTCCTATCTAGTTGGGACACCAATAGAGCAAGAAGTGATATTAGATACTAGAAATTTTCATTGAGTGACTATGTGGATGGTCTGCTTAGTGATGAGGCTTAGGTATGTGGACCGTTGCCCGAGATAGTACCTTCGGGTAGTGTGCCAGCTATATCACTACTCGTTGGTCAGAAGTTACAACCAATTGTACTGATAGAGGACATATGTAGGCTTAGTGCCTTACATGTTCTTCAACATCAGATACTCTTTAAGTTCCAAAGTGATCCCGACTCACAGGCAGTTGAGGACTGGCTCAAGGATGTGGCTGAGAGTTCCCTAGAACATCTACAGCTTCGGCAGGATGACATGTAGGTAGCTGAGTATTCATTAAGGCATAAAAAACTTTCTTGGTACTCAATGAATACGGTACGATCAGTGCTTCAAGGCTCAAACATCTGAGCGATGTGTGTATAAAGGACATCTGAGCCAGCTTGGAGACGCTGGCTGCGAGACATGATGTGCTCAGATATACACAGGACATAAACCTGATGGATTTCCTGATGGTGGGGAGCATGTCGTTCTTTTCAGGGGACGTACCATGGTACCCGTGTCACTTCAGGAGGGAGTGTTGGAAGGGTTCCACACATCCCCACTAGCGGTACATCCCGGAGTGGCAAAGATGTACTAGGACCTCTGAAGACATCACTGGTGGCTGGGAATGAAAAATTAGTTGGAGAGTTTGTCTCTCGGTGCCTCACTTGTCAGCAATTGAAGGCGGAGCATCATGTACCAGAAGGCTTGGTTCAGCCTTTAGAGGTACCAGAGTAGATTTGGGATGAGATATATATGGATTTCATGTCAGAACTTCCACAAACATCTATGGGTCATGACTCGATTTGGGTGGTCGTCGACCGACGCACCATATCCACCCACTTAATACCGATCAAAGAATAGGATTCAGTAGAGAGCTTGGGATTCCTCTATGATCGGGAGATTTTGAAATTACATGGAGTACCCTCGATGATCATTTTTGATCATGATGCACGTTTTAATTCGCTACTGTGGAAGAGGTTGCATGAGGATTTCGGGACACCAAATCATTTGAGCACTGCCTTCCATCCTTAGACGGATTGTCAGACTGTGTGAACCATTCAGACCCTCGAGGACATGCTGCGTTCTTCTGTCCTCAACTTCGGTCACAACTGAGAGGATCACTTACCTTTGTAGTAGTTTTCATAAAACAACAGATACCACTCCTCTATATGGATGTCGCCTTTTGAGGCATTGTACGGGAAACCATGCAGATCACCATTGTGCTGGACTGACCCAGGGCAGTCAGCACTTGTGGGGCCCGAGATAGTATGAGCTACGAGAGAGAATGTTCTGATCATCCAATAGCAGATGAAGACTACACAGAGCAGGTAGAAGTAATATGATGATAGAAGATGGAGATGTCTGGAGTTCGAGGATGGCGACCACATCTTCCTACGGTTCTCACCCCGATGAGGTCTACAGAGATTTGGGTGAAGTGAAAAGTTATCTCCGAGATTCATCAGAACTTTTTAGGTCCATAGCCGAGTTGGTGAGGTGGATTACTACATATCTCTTCCACCTCAGTTGCACCAAGTGCTCGACATCTTCCTCATATCCTAGGTGAGGATATACGTGCATGACCCTTCTCACATCATCAACCACGGAGAGCTGGACGTCGATGATTTGGCGACTTTTACAGAGGTTGCAGTAGAGATTGAGGATCAATAAAAGCGGATCCTTCGTGGATGGTCGATACCTCTGGTGAGAATTCTTTGGCAGCATTGGAACCTCCAGGAGAGAGTATGGGAGTGGGAGTCTCAGATGCATGCTCAGTACCCCAACTTGTTTACCATGATGAGTTGTGGATTACGGGGACGTAGAGCATTGAGGTGGGGAGAATGTAAAGACCCAAAATGTCCATGAATTTTTTTATTTTTATTTTTAATAAATGGGAATTTTATGAGTCCGTGAAAGTTAACAGCACACGATTCTGGGGCCCGGAGTTCCCGGAATGATCTTTCAATGTTTTGATAAAATTCTATTAATGCCGGTAAGCAGTTTTCCTAAAAAAGTGGAATAACTCTTAAACGATTACATGGATCAGAAAACCAAGGTCACCATTTCACTTTGGATTTTAGGATTACCCTCAGCGCAACTTTACATTAGTCAGTACGGGCTTCCTGTGTGAAAACCCAAAAATGGCACAACTGAAAATAAAATAATTAAAAAAATTATTTTATTTTTCAAATGCTTATAAATCACATACGGCAACAAGGATTAAAAATCTGATACCACCAATGAACTCATGAGGGTATGCTTTCTTTATGGGGATACTAACTTTTCTAGAGCGGGCCACTAGAGAATGATAGATTTTACCTGAAAATAAAATAATTAGTTGACAATTATTTTATTGTTAATTCATAACATACAAACAGTAAGTCAGATTGAAAATCTGAGACTGCCATTGGGTTCGATGGGACGTGTTTTACCTCGTTAGAGCCTAACCACGACCAGCGCTGGTTAAGGGTGAATAATAATAATTTTCTGAACTTTTTTTCATGTACGTTCAGTAAATGCACGAGCGACGTTTTGTATCATTTTAAATCGTTCTCAGAATTGAAATCCAACAACATCGTTGAACTCGTAGTGCTAGTATTCACTTAAGGAGACTTTCACCTCGATTACAGATTGTTGAGGGTGAATACTAGTTTTTGGGTTTTTCATGAAAGAATAAAAATTAAAAATAAAAGTGTGTGACACTTTATTTTTATTTGCAGCATCCATGTGGGTGTTGAGAGGTGGGGTCCACCGGAACTAACCCTCCCTATAGATGTTGGGAAGTTGGGACCACCAGACCGAAACCTCACATGAGAGGTTATAGTGGTGGGGACCACCAGACCCTAACCTCCCATGAGAGGTAATGATGGTGGGTACCACCCAGGGCCTGAACATTCCATCCCCACTCTTAATGAGGGAGAAACCTCTCAACGTCCCATTAATGTGGAGGAGCCTCTTGGGCTTCCTTTTAATTAATTTTTCCAGTTCACCAGAATTATATTCAATAATGTAAATTAATTGGGATGACACCCTTTTTAAATTAAGTAACAACATCGTAGGAATTTATGAAGGTTTATAATAAATGAACTGTCATAAATTCCATGATCGTTAAATAACTCCACCCTTCCTATATATATGGAGCTTGGGAGAAGTTTTTGGTTTTGATTAACCAAGCGACGAAGCGCTGGTAAAGTGATGTGGTGACCAACACTTGGAGGATTACGCTCTCCAATGAAGAACGCTCCACTGAAGAAGAATGCTGAAGAGGAATGCATTCGACTCCGAAGAACGACCATGACTACTACTTTCTTCCTCGGAACCTCGTTCGACATAGGACGTGTTCGTCTACAACGAATTGACGTCCACCTACTCACACCAATGTCGATGAACAACGAACAAGGTAGGGGTTATTCATTATTTGATTAAAAAATCCCATGTTCTGCCCTTTTTTTCCATTGCGGGGTTGGGAATAGAAATTAATGAGGGATTATGGGAACTTAAAATATCTTCTGTGCTCGTTATTGTTTATGTTCATGGTAATCCTCATGATATCGCTCTATTGCGGAGAGTGTAGGCCAAACTAACATGGCACATCCTCTCCGTAACCCTTGTGATGAATTGCGGTGTACTTAGAATCAGAGGAAGGCGACAACGGCGTTGAAGGAGACGAAGGCGACGAAGACAACGACCATACTACCCTTGGCCTCCACAACCCGAGCCACCACCATGATGATTTAGTGCTCCTACCGAATCGGCCTCCACCACCCCAGGCCAATCCGCGCCACCCGCCAGCTTCCAACTCGTTCGGGTCGCGCCGCCTGCCAGTCGTGCCTCCCACCGGCCTAACCCGCCCGAGCTGTGCCATGCCCCAGCTCCCGACCGCCTGGGCCTCCTAGACGAACCGTTCTCGCGGCGCCCTCCTGAGTCATGCTAGCTGTTGAACTCTAAACCCCTGGTCGAACCCGGCCTCAGGTTTCCCCCTAGGGCCGCCCCAGCTGTGCCAGCCACAGGCCTCTCAAACCCGCATCCAAACCCGCGCCCTCGTGGCGCCCCTACTAAACCAACCACCCGCACCTCACATGGTGCCCCATCCTAGATGGCCTCCTGCGCCCCTCACGGTTCCACGGCCACGCTGGCCTCCCGTGTCTCTCACAGCGCTCCGGCCGAATAGGCCCCTCGCGGTGCCCTCTGGGCCAAGCCGCCCACAAGGCGCCCTCTGGGTCGAGCCTCCCTTACGCCGACCCACGGTCGGTATGCGCCCTCTCGGCCCTCCGTGGCCATGCACGGCCCACTGGGCAAGGCCCAGCCGGCCGGGATGGGCTAGAACAAACGTTTCAGGACAAGTCGACATGAACCGGGTCGGCCCATGTAGGGTCAAAATGGACCCGGGTGCACTACGACCTTTTTACCTTCCATTGGCCATATCATTGGCACCAGCCATCCGTTTGACGAACCGTCAGCAGTGCTAGAAATATTGAATCATGACACTCCCTATGTGTATACCTGAGTAGATTTTGGGGTATGGTTGAGTTATGGTCAGGTTGGTTCATGCACGAATCTAGCCAGGCCCTCGGAAAAAAGCTAATAACTCACAGACTGTGCGTCTGATTGATGCACCCTCTGTTATGTTGAGAGACCTATGACGTGGTAGACCATTGAGATACTTCTTCATGGGATTTCCTGAAAGTGGGAGTATCGAACAGTAGCTCATGGAGCGGATCCTTCCAGTGACGAGCGAGTAGAGTATGGAGACATAGTAGCAGGCTGATACAATACAACTACTGACTGTTTGACTCGGAGTGACTTGACTGGCCCAGTGGGGAGTGCCTAGTTCTGGGGGAAGAACCACTATGGATGAGCATGCTTGGTGATGCGAAAGACCCATGGTCCTCGAGATGAGGATTACCTACACGTGCTATGAAGGGGATCACCTCAGTATGGCGGTAGACCCACGGTGGGGGGCGCCTTTGTGTGACGCAACAGACCCACTATACTCTACAGGAGGTATACCTCAGCAGTTCAAGGTTAGTGGGAAGTGCCTCTGTGTCACGCGGTAGGACCATTGTACTTGATTCAACAGGAGTTCTCCACCAGTTGAGGTTTTGATAATGTGAATAAAAACCTGGTTGAGAAGAGTCAATACCTTTGTGTTTCCCTCGTGATTGAGATGGATTACATGATAACATAGGTATATGTATGGGCATATACCTAATTAAGGTTATCTGTTAATTTATTTTTTTGGTTAATCCTTGTATGATTTTGTGAGACTAGAGGGTCTTGGGGTCCCTACTGAGTATCATTACACTCACCCCTACATAGGCTATGCCCGCACCTCGTTGTGTTGGATGCAGACGACAGACAATACTGATCCAAGCTGAGAGTACCGGGACTGGATGGTGCCCGAAGGTGGACTATATGGTGAGTCGGTATATGGAGGAAACAGATAGACATGGACTGATGAAGAGTTGATTTGTACCTACCCTTCTGGTAGGACACTCGAAGGATGACAATCAGTTGTTTTATCTCTCTCTCTTTTTTCAATTGTACTTGTACTTTTTGATTTCTTGTACATTAAATTTGGGCATTATTTCCTGCCCATTTTAAATTCAGAAATCTTTTTTTATATGGGTTCAATTAGTGTTTTGTATCCATCTTTGAGCTATGTTGTGTGTTTACGGGTTATAAATGCAATGCCTTCCCATTTTCTAGGGAATTACGCCTTTAGTGTTAGTCGCCAGCCCCTGGCCTATGGACGGCGGGCATGGGGTAGTCACGGAACGGGCCCTAGGGGACGGGTCGTGACATGCATTAAAAATGAACTATCATGTTTATATTCATAGATAATTGATTCCTAAATATTAAATAAAAAACCCAATACACGATAAAGTGTACATATTCACTTACTATCCACTTTACCAATAATTAAAATCCTTTAAATGAACTTTTTTTCCTTTACATGATTATAATTGATGAATTTAAGTTGTAATTATTCTTTATTATTAATCATATTTAAAAATAATTAAAAACATTTCAAAATATTGGATGAGAAAAAATATCTCATTAAGGGTCCAAAAAAGAATGAAAGGTACCTGTTATCCAACATTAAAACAGTGGGATCATAAAACATGTTTTACCTTAACATAACAAATTTTGAGCTCAATATAATAATTCACATACAAGTTAATCCCCCATCACTGAACATTGTTTTTCATTAATCATTATACTAGAAAAAATAATGAAGAAATATTAGTCATGAGGGTTTCTTAGAAAATGAATGAACAAATTGGGTTCGTTTTCATAAAATGATAAATCCTTTTACCGAAAAATGAAATAATTATTCCATTGAGGAAAAATATCACTAGCCTACCCATTCAAATCGAACAATCTCCACAATAAACCACTAATAAGAACTAAAATATCTTGTAGGTGAATTAAGAAATCATCTTCATATGAATCTTACAATCATTCTAACATTTGGAAAAACAGTATGTCTGACATCCAAAATAATTTTCTATATAAAATAATCATTAGAAAATGAAATGGAGATCAATATCAAGATTACCCATTAAAATGAGTTATATCAAGATCACTCATTATCACAAGGAAATTTTATGGACCATAAAACTAATAAAATACATATTAGACTGCCTTTATAACATAAAACTCATAAAAATAACATCTTTAACATAATTATCAAAAATAAAATTCCATGAACAAAGGGAAGAATTGTTTTTCATGAAATAAAACAAGATTGAATTTAAATAAATCCTAATATAAAATATTGGATATAAGTTTATGAGAAACCATTGATTCCATAAATGTTAAAATAATACATTACTAAATCCATTTCTAATGATACTCAAAACATTTTGTATAATGATTCCATTTGATTTCATTAAACATTACCCACATTTATCTTTATAATTCATTCTTTTACATATACAGACATCAATGTTTTTTAATGATATGAACAAGCATGAAAAATATTTATAATATAAAATCATAAAATAATTAAAATGGGGTTTTAAAGTAATGATTCCCCTACTTGTAGTCCAACTTGTCAAATACATTCTTTATCAACCTGTATCATCATATTTAGTCAATTATTTACTATAATCTGAAAAAAATTTAAAATTTAAAATTACACTTATTTTATTATTACTATGTTATATATACACGTACATAACAACTTATGTTCATGAATTATTTTTTGATGATATTATGTTTATATGTGATAAATGAATTTAGTTGGTTGATTATGGACAAAGATGTCATTATTTCACCATAAAAAGAATAATAATAAATATATAATTATAATTATAATAAAATAATTAAACATTTAAAATTAACTATAAGTTATTTTTATAGAAAATTAATTTGGTTATGATCATATAGTAGGTTTTCCATATATGTGTTTGAGTAATGTTTCCATTTTCCAACGATCATGATTGAAAGAAGGTAAATTTAATTTTACCATTATAGAATGTTGATTAAATCATATGTAAAATATTATATAAATTAATATATATATTTATATATACCATTAATTTTATTTAATTAGAAAAAATGATTGATATCAATCTATATAGGTGATAGTCGACACATCTAAACAGAAGATGTTATCTTGTTTCAATGAATGGAAATCTATTAAAATAGGTGATATATTATCATTCCATAATGATATACATACCTTAAATGTAAAATATATATATTATATATTTATAACCAGTTGTCAGAGGTGTGTATGTAAAATGAAACAAATCTCATTGTTGACGTGGAAGTCCCCACATACACACATATATTGTATTCATTCCCCATTTAATGGAAGAAGAGATGGATATATATTAGTCCATTGAAAAAATAAAATATAATTATATGGAATATATAGATATTAATATGTAATAATTCTTGAATAATATATGAAGTATTTATAAGAAAATATTATTCAAAAACACATTGTTAGGAACAATATAACTTTATCAGATAACATCGTTATGTTCAGACCAAATTTCATCTTATGATGGTTTTCTAATCAAACCAATGTCTCTAGGAAATGTGGAGTGAATTTAGGGTGTGGATTTAGAAGAGAATGGATGGACTATAGTGATTAAAAGGTGAGATACAAAGGTATAATTACAAGGGGAGAAGAGGTTCCCTTTTATAATGGAGGAGAGGTGAATTCGGAGAATTTATTGATCAAAATTAAAAGGGTACTGTTTACCAAATTTGGGAATCTTATTTCAATATATATAAATATTTACTTTTCATTTTGATCAAAAATAAAAGGGTACTATTTACCAAATTTGGGAATCTTATTTCAATATATAGAATTCTTTTTATATGTTTCAGTTTCTTGAAGTCTCTAAAATTTACTTATGATTAATCCACGAAATACAATGAAATAATACTTTTAGAAATACTATTTTTAAGGTGAAAAATGTACTTGTATCAAAAGAAGATATAAATACTATTCAAAATAAATTAATTCAATTATATCAAACTAAATAATATTTATTTAACTTTCTGATCAATCTTGAAGAATATTTGGAGTTATAGAATAATTAATTTTATTAAAAGAAAAGGCCATTTTAGAAATATCAAAAAATTTCACTAACCATTAAAAATAAATACTTTCATAAAAATACCAAAATGCTTCACCGAGATAATTTTGATATGATATTTTATAAAAAAAATTTTTTTTGTAAAACCAAAATTATCAATGTTATAAATAAATTCTTTAAATAAAACTATATTATAAAATTAGTTTTCTAAGAATAACAAAATTTTTATTTTGATTTTAAAATTACTAAATATTAATATAATGAATATAAAATTAAAATTAAATAATATAAAATGGTAGGAATTTTATTTTTCACATAATATTGGCTCTTACATTAGTATAAATCAAAGATGTGGTGGGTAATTCCGACAGGATAACGGTGTTGGACGGAATGTAATAAATTTAGACTGGAATTTATAAGTAGTTATTGGTTTAATGAATTGGATAATAATGAAAATGAAGGATTTAAATGGGAACTAAATGCAGAATTTGGTTGAAGTGGGTTATCATCCAAATTGAAATTAAGAATATAAATTAATTATTAGTTTATGGAGATGACATAATATGAAATTGGTATGAATATATAATTTTATAGAATGTCATGTTGGGTGTGTGGGGAAATTTTTTGTGGTATAGTTATATTTAGTATTGATAGTGTGTGTAACATTATAATTACATTGATGATAATGTGGGGACGATAATAATTGATGTGAATCCCTTAAGAGAAGATTCAGTTATATATATATATATATGAATATATTTATATATATACTTCAACATTCATAATACTTTTATATTCTCCCTACCCATTTTGAATATTATATAGTAACACATGGATGTACTTGGGGGTGTTTTTTAGAATATTATAATAGTGAGTAATTGAAAAATGATTACCTCATATTTATAGATCTTTCTTACATGGTAGAATAAAAAATTGGAATATTTGGGTGTGGTTAATATCACTCAATGATATCACAATTGATGGTGGTGTATATTAATGAGTGGATATGATATGCATGGGGGACATTTGTGGTCGGAGAATAGTATGAGGCTCATATCCTCCACATTCATGATACCATATCACCATGGTTTTAATTTTTCATATAAATTTTATTTGATATAGGTGATGATGCAGAAGTGTCGCCATATACATTCATGATGACATTGATGCAAACACCATCTGGTGGGTCCGATTAGAGGTTGTGGTGCATCGGGTTTGGAGCTGACCAACATTAGAAAAAAATGGATACATGGTGCTGATATTTTATGTATAGTATTAGAGAACAGAATGTTTGACTTTGGTGTGCGAGATTGAAAACATAGTAGTGGTAGTGGATAAATGCTATCGTTATGGATTCTCTCTTGTTATTATCATAATACTTGGTTGGATTATGTGATGACTATTCCATAGTAATTATGGTATTGATAGTGACAGATATTGGTGTTAGTTGATTCTATTGTTTGTTCATTGGTGCATTAGTATAATTTTTATAAACTTTTCGTGGGATGTGACATCCCAAACCCGAATTTAGGTTAATGGGTTCCTCGACCCTAGTGGGCCACATGTCCTCATGCACATCTTCCTGAACGCCAAAGGATACTAAAAGTAGAAAAGGCCTAGTGTGTGTCTATGGGGAGACTATTCCCTCATTAGTAGAGTACAACACAACAAAAGGAATATAAAGAAATAGTAACCCTCAGAAGAAATATATAAATATAGGTGGAGAAAACTGACGAAATAGATAAATGAGAATAATAATAACTGTATCAACTTGAAAAATGATGATGTAATGTAATGTCACTAGAAAACAGGAAAAAAATGGATACAAGACAACATGAATATCATGTTCCACAAAGTAAATGAAAAAAAATCTACTCAAAGATCAGGAGATCCTACTTAGTCATCTACTATCAAGATCGATCCTATCCACACACAATCATGTGTTGGAAGCTATATGCTTCCCTTTGTCGATACCTGCAACCATGCAATCTAATATGGGCATGAAATGACTCATATAAAGGGTGTGAGATAATTCTCAGTGGGCCACCACTAGCGAGGTCTATAACATCCGACCCATGTATTGGAATATACCAATGGGCATGCTTGCATATATAATGTAATGACAGTTGTACAATATAACTAAATACCTAAGTACCTGCTTCAACCCTTGGTTGGTGTCTGAACATGTTACTAGTTCATTAATTATGTAATCAATATTTAATGTTTATAGGTCTTATGAGGCATTGCCAGAACTGACATCACCTCATGATGCTATATGTAGTGAAGTACCCAAGACATGACAAGGAATCCAGAAAATGATATCTAGTGAGGGTGTTCCAGGTTAATAACCAAGGAATCATAAATCTTACAGAACTCTAACTCCATAATATTTGAGACTAGATATGGGGTAAGAGTGTAATCTAAGGCATTCTACAATAAGTCGCCTACCAAGTCTAAGGTGATTGACCACGGTAAAATGAGGATATGAAAAGACAGGGCCCTATGGGTTGTCACCATTGAACCTACTAACCACTTTTGGATCCAAGGAGTGTATCAAAGGTATACAGTAATAATATAATGGAGCCTACATAGTATACCAGTCATCCGTTGAATAGACAAGAACCCGAGTCTAGGTGGGTATCAGCGTAGGAATACAACATCCTTGAACTGGACTGGGGTTTCTGAGGCCCATGGTATTATCCTCTTAGAATCCAAGGCGAACTCAAGTTAGTACATTCCTATTTGATATTTTAATAATATAATAATTCCCTTGGTTCATGTCATTCCTTCCATTAGTGTGGATACATAATGTAGAGTTGCACCTATATATTTAGTGGTCCCAGCCTTGTCCTCCATTAGTGTAGATAGGCCATGTAGCGTTGCATCCATTTAATCATGTATTAATTTACCATTAAGGAATATTCAATTAAATTGGTTTTCTCCGCAACCCTCCATTAACATGTCATGGTGTGATAAAAACATGTAACCTATATTCAGTCTCATTTTTAAGTCCATGTTATATACATTATATTCATTCCATTTAACATTTCACATTTAATGCTCATTTAGAAGAACATACCTTGGGTGAGTCAAGTGGTGAGCATAAATGGAACATTCCACTATGAAATTATCATTAACAACCCAACATTTATTATAGAAGGGCTCTACTTTAGGACGGTCAGGCGAAGGCACACTCGAACGGTGGACTAAACGTCCCAAAACACTAAAAACCCAAATATATCATAACATTCGACATGAGGTGGATTGAGTTTTGGGTGTAATAGCTGACAACAAATCACATATATTTAAATTGTCTAACCATATGATCATGTCTAGAATAATCATGGCGTGTATATTTATGAAAAGGATTCTTATTAAATCAATAGTCCCCACATGAACATTCCAAAAACAACAAACTTTTTTGATTAGTTATAGACCACCCACCCTAGGGTTGTATGATCCTTTTACTCTGGTATCGGCCGATTATTTTTCATTGATCATTGTAGATCATAGAAAAGGTGAACAATTCACACATAGTGATATCTTGGTCGAGACTAATAGATAAGAATAATGGATAAATAGGACTTGAGTACTTACCATTTCACATCCAACATGAAAAATAAAATCTCGATCAGATACTGGAAAAATGAGATTTCATTCTCACTAGCTTTGGCCTTAACAAATCTCTAAATGGGTGAAATACATGAAAATACCACTACTTCCAAGATTAGTGATAAAGGAAGATTATTAACTGATTATTGAAGGAAAATAATAAATTTACCCAGAAAATTAGCCAGGACATGGTTTTCCAACGCGTTTTTGTCAAACCATGTGCAAAACATGCGAGATGGATCAAACTGAATGATTTGGATGCATGGTTATATAAATATGTCTGAATGCAATGAATGAGTACCTAGGATAAAGGGGTGTCTGCACGGTTAGGTTTCATGGCTATGTGCCAACCCTATGATGTGGCTCTATCTAAATAAACACAATCCACACAGTTTCCCAAACCATGCACCTTGCCAGTTTTCCCAAAAAATAAGGGTTCTAGGATCCTAACAAGTATAGACACCCTCAAAACATTTATTAACCCATTAAGAATTCATATTAGGTCCAAAGAAATTATTTAGACCTAAATTAAAAGGATCCATTCCTTAGTGAAAAATCGTGTTCTTACAGACTTACCCCCTTAAAATAACTCTCCCCGAGTTCTCCTTCCAAGGGTAATGAACTAATATCTAATAACAACTCTAGTCACTGATCATGTACATCATCATCCCTATCCCATGTCTCATCCTATACTCGGCCATGCTTCCATATAATCCATACGAGAGGGATAAACATGCCTCATAGAGATTTTGTGCTTCGATCAAAAAAGCATACTAGATATTGTTCAATGGTCATATCAACATATAAAACAACTTTCATAGGATCAAATGTATGAGACTGGTCGGCCTGATATTGGTGAAGCTGTGAGAGATGAATGACTTCATGCATGTCATGCTACCTCTGAGGTAGTTGTAACCTATAGGCTATCAACCGAAATACCTCAAAAATATTCAAATATCAGGATGTAATGAGGAGATAACATTCCATACATTCATAACCATATACGCCCTAGCCTGGAAGATACCCAAAAGAAATGAATGATTCCCAAAATTGAACTCTAGATTTCGTCGATAGAGATCATCCTAGGATTTCTATCTAGACCGATCAGTAGCCATACATTTCTTGATTAGCTAAACCTATTATGAGGTCTCCTAAACAAGATGAGGACCTAATAGGGATATCTCACCTGCCTCTATCAAGTACAAGGGTGAACGAAATGGCCTATCATATACGTCCTCAAAAGGAGTCATCTCTATCATCGTCATAAAACTATTCCTATAAGAAAACCCAATTAATGGGATATTCTCCCCCAATGAACCATCAAAATCAAGGATAAATGCTAAAATAATATCATCTAGAACCTATATTGTCCATTCCAATTTTCCATCGGTCTGAGGATGAAAAGGTATGATTAGAAGCACCTGTTTCCCCCATAGCTTTCTCCAAATCCATCCAGAACCGTGAAGTGAAACAAGTTTCCCTGTCTGAAATTATAGTATTAGTGACCCCATGTAGATTTATTATCTCACAGACATACAGACTTCTATGTTCATCAATTAATAAAGTCTCCTAAAGAGGAATTGAGTGTCATGATTTATTTAGTCGGCCAATGACTACCTAGAATGCATTGCTACCTCTCGGTGACCGAAGTAAGCCGACTATGAAATCCACAAAAACATAATCTCATTTCCAAGTCTGTACTGGAATTTGATGTAACAAGGATGTAGGACTCCAGTGCTCCACCTTCACATGATGAAAGGTGGATCACCAAGTGATGAAGACTAGAATCTGACATTTCATTCCAAGACACCAATACTAGTGCCACATATCCTAAAAATTCATTGAGATTCTTGGATAAACATCCCAATGAGAATAATGGGACACTTTCATCAACTCTAATATCATATATTAAGGAACCTAGATAAGTCCATGTACACACAGACCGTTGTCTCTGCCCATGGACCAATCCGGAGGTGGGTTATCTCTTCATATACACCCATGGAGAACCAAACTGTCAGGACTAGAAAACTACACAGGCTTCACCTTCTCAAGGAGGGGAAGGGGAAACTATTAAGGATTAGATGTAAGAAATATTATAACATTCATGAAAATCCATATTATGTTCAGAGAAGAGGGTCATTATGTTCCATTCATACCTGGCTTCTTGTAAGGCCTATATTTGATTTTTCGTACATAGTGAATCAGTGACCACATTTTCCTTTCAAGGAGTATGGGCATGAAAAAAATAAAAGTATTGTAGATATTCAAAACATATCCACTATATGAGGTTAAATTCATTTGGAGAAAAGATATAATTTAGGCGCTTGTGGTTTTTCTACACCACAATGTTCTCAACCAACAGATAATGACTCCATCAACGTAGATCATGGATAACTACTGTTATCTTGAGGTCATGAATCATGTAATTCTCACATGAGTACTAAACTGCTGATATCTATATGAAAAAACTCATTCTTCCTACATCAACACTGCTCCTAGATAATTATTGATTCATTAAAAAAGACGATATAAAATTTTTTGGGTTCTAGAAGAATCAGAATTAGTTCAGAGACAAGCCTCCCTTTCAACTCCGGAAAGGATGTCTGACATGCTTCAGACCATAGGAACTTGACACCAATCATTTAAAGACTAGTACAAGGTTAAGAAAGATATAAGAATTTCTGTATGATTTGTATGTAATATCTTTCGATCCATAAGAAACACCTGATATCAAACTAGGTCTTGGGATGCCACTTGGAAACTACAACATTAACATTTTCAAGGTCAGTAGATACTACGAATTGTGAAATAATATGAAACAAGAAGTAAAACCTATTGATCTAGAAGTCACAATTAGCAAGAATAGCATAAATATGATTTTCTCGCAGTCGGTAACATCATGTAAGTATGAATGGATGATGTAGCTACTCCTTGAATGAGCTTAATTGTAAACTCTACCTCTCTCTTAGGAGGTAATCCAAAAAATAACATCAGGAATGAGCTCCTCAAAATGATCAAATACTGGAGGGAAATTAGTTTGAATCAAACCCCAATCCTACATGAAACAATTTTCAATCTATGAAGTCACTCCACATAGCCCATGATGCTTCTGTTCAACTCTCCCAACCTGGACATCCCAATCACCATATAAAAGATAAATTTTTCCTTCTGGTGATGTAAAATAGACCCTACTCTGATAGCAGTCTACAAAGGCATGATTATGAACTAACCATTCCATTACGAGATTGGCATCAAATCCCATAATCTTGAGAACAAATAGATTCCATATGAAAGGGTGACTTCCACCCTCAAAGGGACAGTTTCTCTAGTAGCGTATTCCCTCCATTCTTATTCCCAAATAGTGTATTGAATGACATTAAATCATAATGATACAATATCTATATTTAGAGACTTCCCACAATTGATACGAAATTAAAAGTGTTTAATCAGTTGTATCAAAAAAATAGATGAGAGAACAGTGGAGACTACTAGAATAGTACCTCGTATTGTAGGTGGTCTTAAAGCCTGATCCTCAGGATTAGCTGTAAAGCATGCAACTGAACTGATTTGTGGCCCTTTTCTATAGATAGTCTACCGTGATCCAAACTGCTCTGTTTGGGATACCAGTGATCATGGTTCGGGCAACCACGACCATGACATCCTCTTCATCCAGACCTTCTAGTGTTATTCCATCTAATTTTTGAATGCATCACAAAATAACTTGCTTTTGTTGGTGGAGGAGATGTTGATCCTTTTCCACTCGAAGCTGGTGGAAATTTCTTGTAAAAGCTATGAATATGACTCATACAACCACAAAATCATCACTACATAGCGTCTATATCACATTGGGTCTTCTTATACTGTGCTCTTGAACACTAATGAAACACCACGAAGCTAACATAAATGATACTCCGGCTTCCACTTCCCGAACAAAAAACCTTAAGGGAATGTTTCCTACCACCAGAAGAACTACTGGACAATGAGAAAATGATCTTTTAAACCCACTACTCACACCATCCCTCAGGTTAATATCAACGATAAGGGAATAATCAACTATTTCAGAAAAATTAGGAAGGATAAATACATTCACCTACATTCAGATGGCGTACTAGAGCTCATCCACAAAATGGCTCGCACGCAAAAGCTCATCACCGGCTATAATTAGTGAAATGTTATGTAAATCAGTGAAATGTGCAAAATATTCCATAATTGACATAAAAACCTGGTGGTGATGTGTGACCTAGTTGGATATGTTAGCTCCTAGTTCCTAGGGAAGGAACTAATCAAATAAAGCAGTATGGAAGTAAACAAAAAGCATTCACTAATGCAGAATAGCCCGGGCAATGGAATCCCACCAACACATGGACAAATCCGGAAGCAAGTATGTAGAAAGTTTGACAATCTACTCTGGAGGTGTTTCCATATTCTCAATGATAGACAGCATGGCCTCTATCGAAGAGGTAGCAGCCTGAGAATTGATATCCCATGAAAAAGTTGGAGGATGCTACTATTTTAACTCACGTCTCAGACCAGCCATTGTAGGTGCAACCCATGGATGACCTTTCATGAACTACTTTAGAATTATGAAACTATCACAGACATGTGCATCTATGCTCGGATCAGGTAAAAATGTGGTGCCTCAAGTGGAACTCATTGGGGTAATACTGGTATCTTAGGGTCCACCATGTCTAGAGAATGTTCATCACAACTTTCGTGGATAATGACATGAGGGCTCCATGGTAGCACTAGTCTAAAAATGCAAATGAAACATCTTAGAAAAAGAATAGAAGAAAGGATATAGCATAAATAATAGAAGATGAATGTACAAAAACCAACTACCCAAGGCATTCTACCCAATCTACCCACATAGACGGCTAGGTATTGGTAAGTTCCCTAGTATAAGTTTCACCTCATTTTGATGTCAATTTCTTGGTTCACTCTTTTACCTTTCATAAACATGATAGGGAGGGATAAGGATTTTCAACTAATTCATTTTGGATTCACTTTATAATGGATAACTATTTCCAATTATTCATTTCACATTCACTTATCACTAGAAATAACACCATTTCATTTTTTCTTAATGACTCGACTCAGTTAATTACTCATCCCAAACTAAAAGGGAACATACACCTCAAGAATTTATGAAGGAAAAGAATCAATCATAACCAATAGTAGTACATGTTCAAGAAACTATCCCAAAAAAATTCAACAATCACAATCATATTAAGAAATCCAATGTAGTGATATGCACATATATGGCATGTAAATATACATGACTTGTGAATTTTTGGTGCCAATAATGATGCATGTAGAAATTCTCATTGTCCTCATTTTATTAGGCTAATGATAAAATAAGAGCCTCAAATAGAGTAATGATCAACCACACCACAAAACATGTGCATCACCCAATTGTAATCGAAAAAAGTAGAATAATAATAATAATTTAGGAAACATGATTTTTACCACGATTATGTGTTCACGACGCCAAAAAATGGATTACGACCAAGTCTCAAGCGTTCTTATTCTAGAATATATTTTCTCAAAATATTAATGATAGAAATGAATTGTCCTCTAATACCACATTGTGATGTAAAAGAACTAGATGTTAGTTAATAGGTGCCCCAATCTCTATGGGATGCATGGACTCAAGCGCATCTCCCTGAATGAAAGAGGTCGCCAACAAGTAGCAAGGGCCTAGGGTGTGTCCATGGGAAGATAATTCCCACAATAGTAGGGTGTATAATAGTGTTAGGAATATAATGGAATTGTAAACAGCTGAAGCAATATAAATAAATAGTGTATGAAAACTAATGCAATTGATAGACAAGAATAAAAAATACCATATCAACTAGAATAATGATGATGTAATGTCATGTCACTCGAATTCTGAAAAAACATGGATAAAAGAAATAAGGTATAATATGTTTCACAATGTAATAGAAAACAAAGGCTACTACAAGAATCTTTAGATCTAACTCGAGCATCTACTGTCAAGCTCTATCCTATCAGCACATAATCATGTGTTAGAAGATGTATGCTTCCCTTTTTGGATACCTGTAACCATGTAATCTACTATAGGTATCAAATAATACCCAGAGTGTGTGTGAGATAAATCTCAGTGGGAGACCACAAGGAATGTCTATAACATCCATCCCATGTAATGGAATACAGCAGTCTGCTGGTATGCATATATAATGTAATGAAAGCAATAAAATATAAAAAAATGCCCAAGTAGCTGCCTCATACCTTGTCTAGTTCCTGAAAATGATACGAGTTTATTAATTAAGTAATAAACAGTAAATGTTAATAGGTCATTTGAGGCTTATCCAGCACTGACATAACCTTGTGATATTATAAGTAGTGAAGGTCCCAAGACATGACAAGCCAACCTGAAAATGATATAAAATGAGGGTGTTCCAGGGTAATGACCAAGGTAAAATAAATCAAATGGAATACTAACTCAATAGTATCTAAATCTAGCTAAGTGGTATGATTGTATTACAAGGAGTTTAATCCATATAATTACACAATATGTTTCCAACCGAGTCCAAGGTGATAATCCAAGGTAAAATTGGGCTAAGCAATGAAAGTGCCCTATGGTCTTTCACCACATCACCTACTAGCCAGTTATGGTTCCAAGGACTGTATCTGAGGTATCCTGTAAAAATGTAAATGACCCTACAGTAGTATTCTGGGAATCTGAGGAATAAACAAGAACCCGAGCAAAGGTGGGTATCAACCTAAGAAAACTGAATCCTTGAATTAGAATGGGGTTCCCAATAAACTATGTATTCTCCAATCATAATCCAAGTTGATCTTGAGTTATTCCATTCCTATTTCATGTTGTAATCATATAATAATTCAATAGTTTAAATTATTTCCGATCATTAGTTTGTGTTGTTCACGTATAGTTCAAACCATTTATTTATTGTTCCAAGCCTTGTCTTCCATTAGTTTGGATAGTCCATGTATCATTGCATCCATTTAATCATATATTTATTAACCATTAAGTCATATTAAATCAAATAGTATCACTCCGCTATTGTCCACTAACATGGAATGGGGTTCTATAGACATATAACCTTTATTCAATCTCATTTGTTAATGCCATGTTATATACATATTGTACGTGCCATTTCACATTTCACATTTTATAATCATTTGGAAGCACTTAACATTGGTTCGTAAAGTGGTGAGCATAAATGGTACATACTAATATTCAATTCCCATTGACAAAAACCCATTTATTATTGAAGGACACACCTTTAGGAAGGTCAAGTAAAGGCACACCCGAACCGTGTCTTAAACATGTCAAGACACTAAAAACCCAAATATGGAATAACCTTTGACATGAGGAAGATTGATTTGGGTGTGTAACTTCTAACAACTAATCACATTTATTTAAATACCACAACCATATGATTCTAAAACGTATAATAATGGCTTGTAAATTTAATAAAGGGAATTCAATGAAATTAGTGGGACCCATACAGACATTCCAAAAACAACAAACTTTAGGGATATGTTATAGAACACCCACCTTAGGGTTTTATGATCCTTATCCTTCAGTTACATTCCCTTTATTTTCCACAGATAGGAGTACATCTATGAAAAGTTGAAAAATTATCACATGGAAATATCTAGGGCGAGAGTAAGAGAGAAGAAGAATGGGTAAAGAGGACTCGAGTACTTACTATTGCTCATCCAACGTGATGAATGAAAGTTCAATCAGATGTGGGATGAAGAGGATTTCTAGATCCATAGCTGTGGCCCTAAGAAGATAAAAATGGGTGGAAAAGTAGGAAAATCCCACAGGTTTATAGATTAGGGAAGAAGGAGATGGAATTTTAGATCATTAAGAGAAGAATTAGAAATTTACCTAAAAATTATCACGCGTACAGCTTGTCTTCATGGTTTTTCAAACCATGCCCAAATAATTCCAAACGGCTCTACCTAAACATTTTTCCTACATGTATTATCAAACCTTGTGCAATCGATGCACGAGTACCTGGAAAAAAGGGGTGTCCACGAAGTTAGGCCACATGTACGTGTGCCAACTGTGTGAGGTGTCTCTGTCCGAAGAAACACAATCTTCATGGTTTTCCAAACCATGCACCAAGCAAGTTTTTTAAAAAAATGTATTTCAGGCTCCAAAAAAGACAAAGACACCAACAAAGCCTTGACTAACCCATTAGGCATCCATATTAGGTCAAAAGTAATGATATAGACCAAAAATTATAGGATCCATACCTTTGTGAAAACCGGGTTCCTACATGGGAGAACCTGTGTAAGATCATTCTGAGTATATATTTTATTCTCATCATCTGAATATATTTTATATTTTTCAGGTTATTAGGAGGGTTATGTAGACTCTGATAAAATTTAATAGTTTGGATATGAGATTTTTTGTACAATGATTCTTCTGTTGGATTCCACATGGTATTATTTTAGTGAATCTTACATGTATTTTTTTATATACACATGTTATGTGTTTTTTGTTCTTTTATTAAATGTGTTGGAGTGGTTCTATGGTTATTATTAATTTCTCCCAATAATGTTTTATAATATGAGGTTATTATATTTTATTTGAGTTTTCTACCCCCTCAGTGCTAGACTATAGACTAGGTACTAGAGTAAGAGGTAGTTAGAGGGGGGGGGGGAGTACATTCTCTTAAATATTGGATGAATTTGGGTACTCCTGGGGGAGATTGTCATAGATTGGTATCAATCATTTTGGATGAGAGATAAAAAAATATATTTTGGCATTTTTCACTAATAACGCTTCCATGAGAATGGTAGGGAAAAATTCTAGTTAGAAGTATTGTGTGATTATTCAAAGGACACCTACATTGGGAACTGGAGTTTAGGCCCATATTTGAACTGATGTAATGAAATTAATCTTTCTAAAAACCTATGTGAGATAATGCATATTTTGGGGTAGAATCCTTAGGGAGTTACGTACATCATTCTTATATTTGATTACGATAAAAACAAGTTTTTGGGAATTAAAATGAAATTAAAATATTAAGGTAAAAAAATTCTCTGAAACCATACTTATTTGTCCCTCCCAAGTGTTTATCAAGATATGTATTTATGTAAAAATCTACAATCAATTTGTGATGTACAGGTTCAATAGTGAAATCTTGTTGATCATTTGGGGATCGATCATACAAATAAGGATGATATATTATAGAGGGAGTTTCGCGATTTCTATGATTTTACACTCAAATCATATAAGGGGAGTGTGTTTGATCTAGATATGGATAATTGGAGGATGGATCTATATATTTTATTTGGTATGATGTTACCCCACGATAATTGATGGATTCTATGTGTAGAATGCAGTTTCATGGAGTGGTGTGCTAATGGTGGATGATGTGTCATGGTGAGTTTGAGGATGATGTTTCATAGGATAAAATTTAGAACTAGTTTCATTTAATGTTCATGAATTCAAGGATGAATTAAAAATAAAGTTATAATATACCGTCAGTTAAGGATGTGACCCCCATCGTTCAAGATCTCATGTTCCACAATAAGTTCCTCCTTAATTTTCTCCCAATGTCTTCAAGGATGTTAGTTCTATAAAAAAATCTATTGAGTAAGTTTTATGTCTATTTATCATATATGTATTTTGAATATTTATAATTTTTTATTTAAATGGTTGTTTAGAAGAAGGTATAAGTGATCGAGTAGATATATTCATAGGATGGGGTGCCTCTACTGGTAGATTATTTTATCAAATCATAGAGTGGATATTTATGTAGGGTATCACATATGTCTATAATTCTAATGATATGATTACCATAGATTCATTCAATTCAGTATTCTTCAATATTTTCTTGGGCCACTAATTATAAATAATCTAATTTGGTATTTCTATTTGAATTCTATATCTGTTAAGGTTTTAATCACCCCCAGGCCTAGGGACTAAATCCTCAGGTAGGTTAGTTGGGTGTATAAAATCAAGAACCTATCCTATAAAATTATTAGTCATTGTCAATAGTATTTTTCCTAAAATTGAGTGGATATGGAGCTGGTAGAGTTTATCACAACAATTATCATCTTTTTGAGCATCCATGATTGGTGTAAAACCATTGAGGGTGGATGATATAAGGGATATTAGATTGACACATACTAGAGAATTATATAGAGGTGAAAGTAGACCTGGGATCTGTGGTTGTTTGATCCATTATCAATTTATTATTTTCTTTAATATATTCATTTTTTATAGATAATGTACCTCATTTTTTCCAATACATTAGTTCACATATAATATTTGGAAGTGGGGAGGATTTATATGCCCTGGGTATTTTCTGTTTGAATTTGATGATAAAAATTACAGTTAATGTGTCCAATGATTTAGACTTGTGGTGGGAAAACATTCTTCTATGTGATTTTTCTTATTATTAAATATTAAAAAATATAATATCAAACATGATTTCATTTTTTTTTCTCCATGTATATATTTTTTGACAACATTTAAATGATTGTAACATTTTTTGATGTGGATAGAAAACAAGTAGAATTCATTAGTGGAAAATGTAGTTAGATAAGTGAAATATTTTAAGAACGTCTTCCATATCAGTTGTATGAGTTATTAGTGTACACTTAGGTGGTGGTGGATCCATGTGTTTCTAAGGGTGTTATCGATTTCAAATGATATTATCCCATAACACTACTCCCATTAAATGGAATTTGTTTTAAAAAAATAGTATCACATAGGTGATATTTTGATTTAGTGGGAACCATATTTTATGAAACTGAAGGAGATATGTTACTTGGTTCTCCAGATTAATTATTTATAAAATATTTGGTTTATATGGACTAATTTATCTCACTGGGGTGATCTAGTGTGGTACACCATGAAAGTAGATGGTATTATATGGATTTGTAGAGACGGAAAAAAATTTAATTATGAAACTACCAAAAACTGTTACCCTCTACTGAGAATATATGATCTGATTGAAATAATTAAGGGGGAATGTTGGTTTTCATATTTTGATATAGAGTCAGAATGTCTCCAAATGAGGGTAAAGGAAGACAATATCCTTAAAATTACATTCGGTTGCATATAAAAACATTTTTTGTAAGTTGTTTTAGCATTAAGTGTAATTAAAGAAATATATTAGTCCATTGGGGTTATGTAATACAAATTGGATGCGTTCATATACTAGTTAATAGTTTTATTCACAATTAAATTCAATTATTCTCTAAGAAAAATAAAATAATGTGGCTATTCTAAGAGTTTTCCTAGAAATTTTTTGTCAAATATACATTTGATGGAAAGGTTTCCATTTCATGCTTATACAAGGGTGGTAAATGAACCTAGAAACATTCTGTATGAGTAGGGAAAGTCATTAAGGAATCAATGATTGCGGTAATTTTTTCTTTGGGAGTACCCAATAAATCATAATTTGATCACAACGTCCATTTTATTATGGGATATAACCAATGGTATATGTATTACATATCCATGATAAAATAAATATTTTATATATTTCACAATGAAGGTCTATAATTTTATCTGGTCTGATTAGTTTTATGTATCTTTCGACTATATAAATGATTGTTTGTCAAGTAACACTATTCTTTTGATATTATTCAATGGTGTGATGTTAAATTTCTTTTGCGATGATTCATGTCTCAGATTGGGATTCCTACTACTACACTAAATGGTGTTGATATCTTATAGATCTTGATATTTTTTTCACATAAAAATAAGCATTCCACTCATAACCTTGAGTTGAAATAAGTAGTGTTTTCTATAATGTTGTGGAAATATTTCTTCATTAGTGAGCCCAGTATTGTCATCATAATCTCAATGAGTCAAAGAGATGTTTTCTCTCAGTATTATTGGACCCTACAATAGTAATAGTGACTATAGATTATATATGATTATAGTTTTTATATCTCCATCAACCCATAAATTTTTAATGAGGTGTTTTATATTTCCAAAATAATTCTAGAGGGATATATGTATTGGGAGTATGGGGTTGTCTAGAACATGTAGGAAAAGTATGTTTTTATGCATATAATTTGGATGAATGTTGGTGGAATTTGTCATATCTATTATATTAAAATGGAATCATTGCTATGAAAAATGTGGAGGGGTATCATTGGTGGATACTGAGAGGTGGACATTACATTAGATTTTGTATATCATGTTGATACAATTGAGGTTTTTAAAAAGGATGTTCATAATCAGATATTGTTTTTAGGGAGGTTGTTTATTACATTATCATATATGGGAGTTTTCTACATGAATTTAATAACACACCATTATTGGTGGATCCGGGTGTATCTTGGATGTACTGTGGTTTTCACCAGTAGCATTGGTGTCATAGAAAGATGCATTGAGTTGAATATATCATGGAAAATTGTCCAGTTTATAAGTCGGTGAAGGAAGAACACAATGTTCCTGGTAGGAAAATATATCTCTTGGATGTACCCAATCCGAAACTGGGATGACATTTCCATAGATTTCATCATCGTGATTACCCAATCATACGTGGATTTTTATATTATTTGGGTGATAATGAATTTGATGATGAAGTATCCCAATTTTCATGAGAACATGGAGTTGAGTGTGGTAGAATCTCTATGGATTATAAAAGTGGATTTGGTTGTGATACCCTATATAGAAACACACAAAATTATATTCGACCAGGATTTTCATATTACCACATTATTCAATTAAGGATTAAATCCTGATTTTTCATATCAATAACACCTTAACACCACATTCTATCCCAGATAAATGGGTATACAATGTGAACCATCTGGATAATGGATTATATGTTTTGGAATTACATATTTGGAATTCGTGAATCATCGGTGTACCACCTTCTATTGGCTTGGTGTTCATATAATAACAATATCGCATTCGTTAGAATGTATCAGTTTAGTGTGTTGTATGGGGGACCATATCATTCTCCATTATGCTGGATTGAGTTGTGAAGTCTGTAACATTCCCCTAATGTGGTGAATTAAACAACATAGGACACCTAGGTGTCTTATGAGTAGATTAATGAATTATAGGACCACTGAAATGAATAGTAAGATCTTAGGTGGAGTCCCTTGAAAATTGATTTTGTAGAATATGAGTTTTTAATTGTTTCCCATCATTGGTGAAGTGTATGTTTAATGGAGGGAGTAATAATTATATTAGGATCATTGGGAAATTCAATTTGTTAGTGTGTGTTGGTGAGGTGGTGTATCAATTTGTCCCTCCAACGTGGCTTGATAGAGTTCATGACATCAACCATGTGTCTAAAATTCATCATTATATTCATGGAAATAATGATCTCTCAAATTGGGGAGAGATGGGTATTGAGGATAGTGTGACATTTGAGGAGTTTAGTTCAAATTAAAGATCATAAATAGAAGGTTCTATGTGGGAGAGTTACTCTATTGGCCATTGTGTTGTGGATGAAAATTAATGTACATGAGAGTAATTTGGAGTTGGGGTCATAAATGCATTCCCAATACCCCTAGTTATCTGATCATTTATATTTATGATTATTCTAATTATCTTATTTCCTTTTATTTAGATGGAATTCATAACCATATTCATTAAATGATATTAAAAATCTCCCTTGTCTAATGAGTTCCCCAGTAAAATTTTTTTGTGTGCCTTTGATGTGTGGAAGTGTTATGTTTTAGCCAGATTGTTGAGTGGTATCTCATGGGTGACTGTTCAGGACTAATTTCCCTTTTCTTTTTGGTTCTATTTTATTTCTATAGATTGAGAATTATTTCATAGGAATATGAAAAAATTCCATGGATTTCTAAATCCATTCCATTTTTATTTCTGATGTCCTTGATGTGTTAGGAGGAATTTTAGTATCATTGAAAACTAAAATTTCTATTTTTTCTCACACAGTCACCTGACTAACTATACAACCACTTCTTCCTTATTTTTTAACTCTGTTTATTCTCTGGGATTATTCATTTCTTCATGTGATTGATTGTTTTTATGATTTGTTTATTTGGTTCCCTGGTGGTGTTGGTAGTTTCCTTCTAGCATTTTGTTGGTTCCTTCATAGTGTTAGATGGTTCCTTATCATGACTAGTTGGTTCCCAATTTGGTTAGTTGGTTTATTATTCTTATCATTTGGATTATTTATGTGTTTTTTTTGTTCCTTGTTATGGCCACATTATTCCTTCATGTTGTTAGTTAAATGGATCTACATATTTTCTCCATTATCAGGACAAGTTCAATAGTTTTGAAAATTTCCTAGTTTTTCAAAGCCACAAAAATTTAAAGAATGATCAGAAAAATTTTCTAATTGTAAATGATATAATTGAAAGTTTAAATAAATGATTTTAACATTATTTATCTAGAAATTAAATATAGTAGTTTTATTTTATAAAAATTACGTTTTCAAAAGGACCATTACACATGTTTTAAATAAATCAAAATTAAAAGACAGTTTTAATGTAATGTTAACTGCATTAATCTATAGATTTATTAGTTCATATATATCTGGAATATTAATATATATTATTTCCTCAGTTCATGTAATTTCTTGATTTATTATTCCCTCACCTTGAAATCAAAGTACTATGACCAGTATTAGTCTTCCAATAACCAAAATCCCTATTATCATGATTAATAGTTTACTTAAAAACACGGTTCACATTTTCTTCTATTACTGTGTTTCATATCTGATATAGGTTTTTTCTCATACTAGTATTCATCCTTTCTATAATTTTTTTATAATTGATGATTCCCTTACAATAATTATATACAGTTAATTACATCATAGTTATTTTCCCCTATTTTGGCCCTATGTGTTGAGGAATTACTTTTACTAATAGTGATTCCTTATACTCTATTTTTTTGTCCATATGTGTAATGAGCCTGTTTTCCCAATTGGTGTTTAATGTGGACTGGATAATGAAAATTTTGAATTTTATTAAATATAAATGGGATCAGATGTAAAGACTTTTGTTTATTTTTTTTCTTTATTATTGTTGATTATTTTCTCTAGAAACATTTAACTAATTGTGATATTCATTTTTTGGCTAATATGAATTGTTAATCATTGTTAGTTATTGAGAATATTTTTTCTCAATCCCTCCACTAAAAAATATTTATATATTATTTGCTGCTTATTTACTAGTAAAAGTATCATATAGAAACAATGTTTAAATACATGAAAGGACAGATGATTTTGTGTCATTTTAATTAATACCATTTACACAGGATTCTCCCACGGACAACACTAAACTATTATAACACCTAACTAAAATTAACTATAACATATTAATATTTCATTATTAATCTAATCATTAATGACCAAAAACATAATAATTATATATTATTATTATTTTGATTTGCATTAAAAAAGGACAGCATTGATGAATTATTTAAATTAATGCAACTGAATTTTTCCAGAATAAATTATATTTTTCATTATTAAATTTTTATTTTGATAATTAGAAATTATATTAATAAACTAAATTTTTTAATATTAAATTATTTATAAATATATATTAAATTATATTAAACATATATGATGTTTAAAATGAACAAGTTTTTTTAACAAAAACAGTTTTTCATTATATATTTTATTTTCATTTACAAAGATTTTTTATAAATATATGAATTTTTTTGAAAAAGATACCAATATTTCTATATTTAAAATGAAAATATTTAAATATGATTATTTTTTAGTAATTTCCAAAAAATATTAATTTGTAAGTGAATATTTGAAGCAAAATTTTTACAAATTATAAGAATTTTATAATATAACTGACGTATAAGAATAAATTGGAAAATAATTTAAAAAATTATAGGAATAAAAAAATATAATTTATTTAATAAAAATAATTTTTATTTATCAAAAAACCCATATATTAAATTTTAGAACATAATTTAATTTTATTGTAAAATCATTTTCAATAAATTCTCTATTTTGTATTTTAATATTTTTTCTCACTTTTAAAAAAAATTAAATCAATTTTATTTCTAATTTACAATAATTAGGTCTGAATTATGTAATAATGAACAATTTATTTTAAGTAATAATATAAAAATTATAGTAGTAAAAAATAGTTACCTCGACAAAAATCAAAAGGGTAAAAGTGGTTTAACCAAGAGGAAAATACCAAAAACATGTTTAAAACATTTATCAGACATAGTGGTTAAGTAATTTATCATCCATATCCCTTTCCCTATCTATTATTTAAAAATTTTTTGGCTACATTCCCTGAGAGTGAATTAAAATTATTAAAATGTTTTGGGTGTTTAAAAAAATGGAATCAGTATTTATATATGAAAGGGGGACTAATATCCTCCCTTTCCCTAAAACCAATTGTCAATTATATCATTAAAAACTCCCCCCAAAACTCTCCTCAAAATTATTATCCACCTTAATAAGGATTAGTTCTTCTCAAAATAATGTTCCTCAAATACTTATCCCCCTTTTATAAGGGGATACTCTAAGAATTGATCTATAAATTTATCAATTGTTTCTTCTCATTTCATTTTCATAATGTTAAATTATAAACCATCATATTATTTTACAGAAAAGTCATAAAAAATAATCAACCAATTACAAAATTTATAATAAGTTTTTCACCTTCTTAAATTTCCATGATATTTTAGGTGTAATAGTTTATAGATTTATTCTAAACAACACATAAAAATGTGGACACATTCCCATGGTATTCATTTTTTAATAAAAATTGTAATAATATTACAACCATGTTTCATTCAATGACACCTATTATTTATTTAAGGTGACCCAATATATTAAGAAACAAGAACATTATAATATTTATTGGGAAAAAATCCCTAAAGTTATCATTGAATCATTTTTTGTGGTGATTTTGTTTGTTGACAAAGTGGACAAATGTGCTGTGATTGTTAACAAAGAAAACCATGACATACAAATTTTTTTAAAAAGGGGATTACATGGTGGAATTTTGAGCTCAAGAGATGTGGTAAACGATCTATGCCTGATTCAAGAACGTCGACAAAAGATATTGATGATCTTGAGGCGGTACAAAAAGAAAATATATAAGGTAGCGCCATTTTCCAGTGTTTTCAAAAAAAATTGGGCCTGAAAATTGTCAAATGAAGAAAATTGGATTTTGGAAAAGGGACTTGCGTGTCGTGTACTTGAAGAATTGGAATCTTGCGCACCATATGTTTTTTAATATCAAAGCCTCAAAATATGGAAATGGAAAGAGGGTCACGCAAGTATTGGGTTGGTCGCGCAAGTGACGTGCGCGCCGATGCTTTTGAGAATTGGAAACATGAACGCCTGTTGTTTTTCAAGATCAGAACTTCAAAATAGGGAAATGGGAAGAGGTTTGCGAATGTTTGGAAGTTGGTCACGCAAGTGACTTGCAGGGGAAGATACCTACGCGCCGAGACATGTCCACCGAGAGGAGACTTGCATGCCATCACACAGGTTGTTCAAATGCCTATAAATACTGGACCACCCCTCCTCATTTCTAATGGAGTTCGACACTTAGAAAAATTAGAGCTCCCATCACGCAGGTGTTGAAGTCGCGCAAGTGGTGTTGTGTCGCGCATGTAGGACTTGCGCGCCAGATTTCATGAAGGGAGATTGTTGTTTGTTGTGCGCCAGTATTGGTTTGGGTGTAAAGGGAAGTGCGTCGCGCAAGTTTGGAGTTGAAGAATCTTGTGTCGCACAAGTGTCTATGGTGGACTTGCGCGCCTGTTGTGACTTGCGCACCGATACTTGCGCGCCATGTAAGGTTGATTTCCCGGCAGTGTTTTTTGGCTGCATGGAAGTTGGAAGTTTTCCCAATACCTTCGGTGAAAAGAGATATTAATCTATGGGTGAAAGTTGGACTTCAAAAGAGAATCTACATACAACAGTGGATCAATTCATTAGTGATAATGAAGAGACCTACAAGTCTATAAACTGTGAGGGGATTCTTTCCAGTGCAATGAACAATGGAAGAGGAAGAAGGTGGTCCTCTCCACTAGCAGTGAGCCAGAGAGAGAGAAACAGGGAGTGAACCTGGGGAAAGCAGTGAGATGATCCTAAACCATGTAAAGGTTATGAGCCTGGGATAGAGTGACTGTCCCCAACCCTTGTATGCAAATATAGAGAAGAATAGTGGAATTTGGTATGACCGAAAACTAGTCGGCATATGCTCCTTGGATGTAGCCAAGTGAGGGTAAACCAAGTAAAAATCTTTTTGTCTGCTTTCTTACTTCCATGAATTGCATTTAATGCATCACTGTCAGATAAAGAATGAAATAAGTGATCACAATAAACACACAAGTGCAAAAAATGTGACACTTGTAATAATGATATCATGATCCTGTGGGGTAGGAAGACTTTGGAAAAAGAATATTCATACCCTGATTCACCCACCCTATGAGGGTATATAGGCCCCTATTGGTCCTAAAAATATTACTACTCTTCCCATGATCTCGGGAAAAACATTTTAAAATGCCTTAAAAGGAAATAAAACTACAGTAATGGGTAAAAATATGGAATCTCATTAGTCAAGTGAAAAACACGAAAACATATTAAAAAGATTAATTCTTTCATGAGATTACCTGGAGAACATGAATTTGATATTTTCACATGAGAAAATTAAAATTTATCAAAAAATACAATGGAAACCAATAGTTATTATATGAATAATATTTAAGGAATCCCAAATAATATGGGAACTCTTGAAAACATTTCATTGAAAAATTAACCATTCACCTTTAAAAGCATGTATATATTACATACATTAAGAAATAATAATATTTTCTTAGAAAAGAATTTTTTTGAACCATAATATAGGTACATTGGAGCACCCATTTCATAACCAGTATTCACTAATTTGTATCCAATGTTATAATAATTGAAGATTAATGAATTCTATAGTAGTAACCTACCCCATTATCTCCGCTAAATATTTCCATTAATGTATATTAATTACCCAATGTATTTGAGATCTATATCAAGATCACTCTTATTAATGACAAATATCGGGCTCACCCATCATCATATATAATATTGAAGCTACATAGCTTGAAATGAAAATTTTTATTCTGGCGAATTATCAATATAAAACAATTTACGATCTCAATTAAGCCCATAAAAAACCATTTCATTTTTATATAATAATAAAAATATATTTTTTAAAAAATTTTAGATAAATATAATTTTACCTAATGATCTAGAATCTGATATAGAATCAAACAACCACATTAACTATTAGAGGAATAATAAAATGACTAATGGCTATGATAATGATAAAATCAGTTCATGAATTTTATGTTAAAAAAACATTTTTGTGCACATTTTGGTAAAAAGCTAAGAATACCCAATATGAAAAACATTGGGAAGATTTATTTTTAACTATTTATATAGAATGTAATAGATAAATTAAAATTAAACTTTACCACCATTGAATAAAAAATAAGTAAAACTTTAAAACATTTAAAATAAAATCCATATATATGGGATATATTTAAAATTATGTTATATAATGTTTAAAAAAGAAAATATCTTACAATATATCCCATCCAGATTCGTAAATTTTCTAATTTCTAAAAACAATTTGTTTTATAATTTATCATTAAATTTTTTTATGATAAATTACTTGTTTTTCCTTTTAATTCACTTATTACCACATTTTATTTTGTAACTAAAATGGTTTTGTTCTTATAAGAGGTTTCAGTGTCCATAGCTTTATAACCTAAAAAACAAGAATGGGTTTACCGTGGTTAAAGGGAATTTTGTTACATTAATTAAACAATATAAAATATGTTTTAAGTATAATATATATATAATAATTACACTTATAAAACTAACCCTGTATATCGGTCTTGAAATACAAATCATGTCATTTCATGGAGACAATATTCCATATGTACGCATAGATGAAATTTTAAATTTATTAGTGGGAAAAGAAAAAATTTAGTTAATATTTTAAATTTCAATAATCATAAATATGTAAAAAATTCACATTTATATAATATATTTATCTTTCTGACTATACTGGTTTGCGTGAAATCAAAAATGAATCACATCACTTTGTGGTGGTGGTATTCCACACATACACAAGGGTGATGTAATAAATTTCCAACAGATGGGAAGGGTAAAGATGATTGTAATATATTATATGTAAATAATAATAATTAATTCATACATATCATACATATTCAATTTATCCATCATTTAAGCATCCATATAATCATCAAAGAATAAAGTGAACCAAAACTCTTCTTGGAGATGGTAGTTCAGTCATACGAAAGAGGGATGTTTTCCATACTCGTTGGAAGGAAAAAAGAGAAGAAAAAATCATTTTAATAATAATTAAAATAACATAGATTATTTAATATAATAATATATTGTTTCAACATTTTATGGAATATTCCAGGAAGTTAAAGAAGGAATAATCGTTAAGAACCCATTTAAGTGTTATACATATTGTTAGGGGTACCTCATTTATCTTATAACTAAAGAATTATAGGTTTGGACTTTTGGTGAGAACAGGACATCGAGCATGTGGTAGGGATATTTTGAGGAAATATATAGGTAGGTATTGGATGATCTAGACTATTCAAAAAGATTGGGGAAGAGTGGGCAGTTATTTCCCTTTTATATGTGATTGGAGTGTCCCACTTGAAATTTTTGTTAATATTTAAATATTATATATGTCTTAATCATGGTAAAGATTCTTAAAAACAATTCTATTTAGAAAATAATGTGACAAGGGTATAAATATCATATGAAAATAATATTTGTTATTAATTTTTATGGCCTTATCCAACTATATATACCTTAATAAACCCATGTTCTTCCTTAGTGTGGTGACCGATTTTTACCATGGTTAATATTCATAAGGTCAAAAATGAAATTGAGTTTTTTTTAATAATTTTGAACTTTAGAATTAAAAATATTGAATACTATTTTGTTGTTTTAATTTTTATAATTATATAAATCTATTAATATTGGTAAGGAAAACACAATAATAAATTGTTTTTCAAAAATTACTTAATTATGTATAAAAATGTTTTTAAATAGAAATATAATATAATTTTGATTATCATAGAGTTATATATATCATTATTAGTTAAATGGTTATTATATTAAATAAAAACCCAATTTAAAATTTAATTGTACAATTGAAATTAATTTAATTTATCAAATAAAATGATGATTTTGAAAAGACCAACATTTTTTTCCATTCACATAAAAATTAACCATTTCAAAAAAATCCCAAAAATTTTATTCATAAATTTTGTATTTTAATATAAAAAATGAAGTCATTTCCAAAAAAAAAATTAAATTGAAAATCCTAAAATTTATTTATTTTTATGCCATGTAATACATGGGAAAAAATAATTAGTTACAACTATTCATTTATTCGTTCAAACATAATATAAAATTATTTATAAAACTACAATGGATACAGATCCATAAATATATTATTTTTAGGTCATAATATTCATTTAATTCATGAATTACTTATCTTTTTTTAATATTCTTTTGTTAAAAAATTTATTAATTTTACTTTTGTTCATTAATTAAAAAATTGAGGGTATTTTTTCTATTATAACAGATTCTGATTCCAACGTTGCTTCCTTACGATTATGGTTATTCCATAAAACAATTAACAGGTGAATTAACTAATATAAATTCACTTATCTCTACGATATAGATATTTAACTACATTCTAACTATAACAAATATTCTCTTAAAACTATACAACCTTTGGGAAAAAATCAAGAGATACATTTAGTGCACAATTCTTTGGAAAATAAACATGACACACATCATATGCCTTAGATAAATTTATTTGGTAAGGTTAACCATTAATAATCTGACTATATATTTTCTATATCTCTATAGGGACTAATTAATTTCATACCTAACATTCATATTTTATAAAAAATCACAACACTTTTACAATGAGAAACTTTAAAAAACATATTATATTACCATAAATGAATATCCATCACCCCTATTACATGTACAAATATCATATATACTATGAGGTTCTCTTATATTTTTAAAGAATATATTTACCATACCAAGCATCGCTTTTACCAATTTTGGTCAAAATAAATTCCATCCACTAACTTCTTCGTAACTAGGTATCATTCAACACCATTTTCCTAATAAATCTTCAAATAGATCCATTTTATAATAGAATCAAAACAATTAGTACATGCAAATTTCGATTATTATAGATTTATACCACAACACCCCAACATCTTAGACGTGATGCGAGGTATGATCGATGTCGTCCCAACTTTAGCTAACGATCATATAGACAGAGGTTCTGGTTACTCATTAATTTCCACAAAACCTGTTCGGAGCTCGGAGATTCCGGTCAAGCTGATGGTTTGATCCTTATGATTACTGAATCCTACGAGATGGGATTCAAGAATTACACACTAGTGCCGGTAGTGTGAGTTTACAATTGGAGGCGAGACCTTCAGCTGAAATATCCTAGTAGCGATGTTGAGGCCTTATGAGATAATTCTAGGAATGAACTATTTATCCTTAGTCCAGGATCATATTAATTGTTTTTGGGAAAAATTACGGTGTGTCCATGGATTTGGGACTAGATTTTATTTCACTTGTGATAAGGGAGCTCTTTCAGTACGGGATGGACTCGCACATAGGATGGTGTACCAGATCCATCATCATTTGTCTTGCATGAAACTTGGTGTTGTGGATGAGATGAGTCAACAATTTTCTATAGTAGTGGATGAGTATGAGAATATATCTCAAGAATATATTCCTGAGAAACCTCCATAGAGAGCGATTGACTTCTACGTTTATCCGTACCTCAGGAAGAAATTGATATCTTCACCATCATATCAGATGGCTCCTACAGAGCTCAAGTAGATGTGGGTATAATAGGATGACATGCAAAGGAAGGGGTTTGAAAGGCACATTGTTTCACTATGAGAAAGCCTTTTGTTGTTTCAAAAGAACATAGATGAAAGATAGTGGTTATTCATGGACATACGATACTTGAACATGTTGACCATGAAGAATAGGTATCCTCTACAAAGAGTTGGTGACCTATTTTATTAGCTGAACGGAGCAAGATGGTTCTTCAAGATAGACCTCGGATCAGGCTACCACAAGATGAGGACATAATGATGGAGAATTTTAGATGTTTCTATAGCCACTATGATAAAATAGTGATGTCTTTTGGTGTGACGAACGCCCTAGAAATGTTTATGGGACTCATGAACTGGATCTTTAAGCCGTACATAGACCAATTTTAGTGGCCATCATTGATTAAATCATTGTTTATTAATCATTCAAGGAGGAGAAGTCAATACACTAGAGGATGGTTCTAGACACACTCCGAGAGAATTATCTTAACAGAATGATCTTGAAGTGTTATTTTTAATACAAATGTTTCATTTACTAGTACATGTCATATCATAGGATAGATTTTGGGTGGATCCAGCAATGATAAAGGTGGTGTTTGTTTGGGAAACACCCAAGATCATTACCGAGGTGCAATGTTTTCTTGGTTGGGGTGTGTACTATCTGAATTTTGTATCTAACTTCTATAAAGTAGCACCAACCATGATGATATTAAATATGAAGGGAGACCCATTTGTGTGGATAAAAAGATGCCAATAGAGCTTTCAACATCTGAGGAAGAGCATGAAAAGTGATCCTATCATGGGGATTCTTGAGGAGGGAACCGACTACCTGGTCTTCTGTGATGCATCAGAAACCTGGATTGGTTGTGTCCATATGCAAGGGCATAATGTGATTGCTTATACATCACAAAAAATTGAGACCACATGACAAGAACTTTTTGACTGATGACCGTGATATTTAAGTTGAAGTATTTTAACTAATGACATGGTAACACTACCGTAATGTTGAATGATTCATCTTCTTCTCTAACCACAAGATAATCATGTATATCTTTTTATTAATCAATCTAAATATGAGATAAAGAGGTTTTCTGGAATTCTTCCTTGAAAATGACTTTGATATAGTCTATAATCATGGGAAAGAAAACGTGGTGGAAGATACCAAAATCACGAGATCGAGTTCATGGCTAATGAACGAGTCCTCATATCAGTTGTCCTCACATATGATGTCCTTCATGGATAGGGTGGAGAAATATTTTCTTCAATCGATGTTAGTTTCAAATCCAATAAAAGAATGATCCTCAGAGGCGCAACTCAAAGATGCCATTTTCGAGTATACATGTGGCCAAATCTCCACAGGGCATGCACCGAAGGGATATTCTAAATGTGGGGGGTATGCCATCCTTTATAAGGGATACACTGTAGTACTAGGGGAATTGCGGGACGATGTGTTGGGGTAGTTTCATACATCCCTTTGGAAATACATATAGGTGTGGTGAAGATGTAACGAGACCTCCGACATTAGTACTGGTGGCCTTGGATAAACAAGGAAGTGGTAGAGTTTGTATTGAGATGCATCACTTGTCAGTAGTTGAAGAATGAGAACCAGGTTCCATGAGTTTTGACAACACCCAATGTGGAATATAAGTGGAAAAGGGATGGGATATCGATGATTTTGTGATGGGATAACAACGTAAGTCCATGGGGCATGATACCATTGGGGTGATGGTTGACCGACTCAAAAAGTCAGCCAACATCCTACCAATTTGAGAATAGGGTTCAATAGAGAGATTGGGACACCTCTATGTGCAATAAATAGTTTGAATCCTAGTATTCAAATCTATGATTGTCTTAGATCATGATTCACACTTTACTTCCCCGATGTGGAAGGGATTACATAATGCATTTGGGACACAGTTGTGATTGGGCACAACATTTCAACGACAGACGGATTGTCTGATGTAGTGTACTATCCATACCTTGAAGTACATCATTCGTGCATGAATTCATGATTTTGGTCATAGTTGGTAGGACCACCAATCCCTTGTGTAATTTGTGTTCAAAAATAGAACCAACTACAATATCAGTATGGCACCGTTCGAGGAAATGCATAGACGATAATGTAAGTCACCATTATGCCGAACAAACCAAGAGGAATTAGCACTCCTAGGTCCATAGATGGTACAATTAACCACTGATAAGGTTCTGGTCATTTGAGAGTGTATAAAGACCGTACAGAACTGACAGAAGTCATATGCTGATAGGCTATAGAGACCCATGGATTTCGAGGAGGGGGTGACATATTCCCACATGTCTCTCTTGGATGAGGGATACAAAGATTTGGCTGGGGCATAAATCTATCTCTGAGGTTCATTAGTCCTTTTTTAATACTTAATAGTGCGGGGGAGGTAGAATACCGATTATCTCTACTACCTCATTTGGAGAGGGTGTGCGTCGTCTTCAACATAACCCATCTGAGAAGTTAAATGCATGAAAATTATCACATCATCAACCACGATGAAATGAAAATTGATGACTGGGAGACATTCACGGAGTACCTGGTGGAATAGAGGATCGACCAGACAGGTTCTTTGTGGATGGTTTCTTCATCTGGTGCATTTTCATTGGTAGAATTAGAATCTACAGGAGAGCATGTAGGAGCGAGAGGCTCAGATTCATGCTCAGCACCACCATTTGTTTGGTTAGCCCTGATTATGTCTTACGAAGATGTAAATACAAAAAGGTTTGAGTGATGTAATGTCCAATAATTCTGTGTAATTTTTTTGAGAATTAAATGGGATTATTTTGAGTCTAGGCTCTGAGACATCATGTGATTCCAAGGCCTAGAGTGGCTAGAATGTATTTTGGAACTATCTTTAATCTTAATTAAATAAATATTCGAGTGGGTTTTTCATACATTCAAATTGGGTCCTGAATCAAAAATTCAAGGGCACCAATGAAATCAGAGCATTTAGATTCACTTAGGAATGACCTAACGTCGACCGAAACGGCTCGATTGAAAACAATATTTTTTGGACTTTTTGAGGAAAAATAAAATAATTTAAAATTTTATTATATTATATTTTTTCTTCATTACTTAGTTACTCGCCAATGATGCGGTGCTACGATAAGGTGATTCTGAATCAAATAAATGAAGCACATTAATGAATCGACATGGTGATGCTAAAATGTGCACACATCTTCCTTATTTAGTTAAAAAAACTAATGCAGGGTTGATGAAGAACCCAAGATTTTCTCTGATGAACGACGAAGGAAGCCTCTCAAATGACGAACATTGGCTAATTTGATGATGGTGACAACACCCTTGGAGAGTGCATTTTGGGAACAGAGATCGATGGATGATAACAAACAATCATCATCAGGTAATCTCCTCTAAGAGGTAGGGTGTTTTTCTGAGTAAATTTCATTTCCCCATTCTAAATGTTTAACGATGAATGTGGACAAACCCACGATCAGGTTGATCCATGGTTTGACTGTTCATGCAGGATGTTTAATGATGGAGGATAAAGGGGATATTTATCTTTTTTATTAATCTGCCTTATTTTTGTTCTTTGTAATCCTACATAGAGGAACGCATCTGGGTTAACACAAACAAAGACCTAGATCTTTCATTGGGTGTTCTAGGGTCATTAATTCTTCCCCAATTTCTTCTTCCGATCTTTCTGTTTTCACGGCGCATTGTCCCATGAAGCCAGGTGAGAAAGGACACTTTCAAGTGGGACATGACATTGACAAGAGGCTGTTTCACAAGGATGTGACACCCAGCCGTGATGGGAGCACCAGGCTACAGTGGCAGCAGCAGCAACCATTTGCACCAAGCCTGGTGGTAGATGGATATGTCCACCTAGCCACATTGAAGCTGCCATGCTGTGCAAAGCTATGGACCACAGACCATGGCAGTGATCTGGACCCTCTAATTGCAACATGTCATGAAAAAGACTTAGTCTACCTGGGCACACTGACTGGACAAGGAGGAGTTTCCACCACGGGGCCGCATGACTGTGTGAACCGGATGTTGTACGATGTCCGAGATGGTAGAGAATTGGCTTAATGATATAGGTTGCGCCATTGGAAATCTTGACATGTCACTACTAGTCTGATTAATTCAGATAAGACCGAATGAGAACTTGGTTGTTGGACGACTGGAAGGGCTGGACACACTACTGAACCAGATCAGGTCCAGCATGGCCCAATGGGATTGACCACTAGGCCAGGCCAGAACGGGTTTTCCAAGACACTACCAGGTTGGGTCAGGATAGCCAAAACGTTTCAGGTCATGCGGGACCCATGTTCTCAGTTTTTCGGGTTTTTTGGACCAAGTTGGACCAGGCACAGACACAACTAGCCCCAAATTACTAAAATACCAATATCATTCAGACTAGGTGTCCGTTAGACATGTCGTTTCTCGTTTTTGGACCCTTGAGACGAGGTGGTCCTTTTGGTATACTCTAAGTGATAATTTGTTGATGCCTGTATAAGACCGATGACTTATGGAGTAAAATCTTCTATAGTCAAGCACACTAGAAAGTGGGAATCTTACAACTAGTTGTGACATGAAGGACAAAACGTGCATGACCTCAGTGGACAAGGAACCTAGTGGAAATTAGTGGTCCCACAGCTGAGAGGACCTTAGTGGTCCAACTGCCTAATAGACCACATTGGTCCTGGAGCTGAGCGGACCTCAGTGGTCACATAGTTGTGCAGACCTCATTGGGCCATCAGCCATGCTGACCTCAATTGACCAAAATCAGAGCAATGTTAAGTGGACAAGCAGCTGAGCGGACTTCAATGGTCCAACAACCAAACATAACTTAGTTATCTTGTACCCAAGAGGACCTCACTGGTCTAGCAGCCGAGCAGATCGCTGTGGTCTAGAAACCGATAGGACATCAGTGGTCCTATAGCTGAGTGGACCTCATTGGTCCTATAGTCGAACTGAAATCAATGACTCATTTGTAATGAGTCCCTCCATTGTAAGTGATGAATTATCTTTAAGAATAATAATACTACCTTCTATACTCTTTGTTATACATGACAGGAGCTATGTTTTCTTGTGGCCTTTTCCTGTGGCCTTTGCTTTGTGGTATTTTAATTCTGCTATTTCTTTTAGGTCTCTCCTTTCTGGATTGAGGCCCCTACTGATTATTGTGTTACATAACTCTTCATGGGCTTATACCCTATGTTTTGTGTATCATGAAGGTGATCAAAGATTCGACAGAGACCGGGGTGGTCTCGGATGAGGAGGTGCTCAGTGAGACAGGACAGACGGGTATACATCTATGGTTACAGGAAGTTACCTTCCACCCCCCCTTCAGGTAGGGGTCGACCAGACATATTTTGATAGCTGTACATTCTTTTGTGTTTTTGGGATTGTATTCTAGCCCCATTGTACATTAATTTTGTAATGTACTCTCAGTGGTATTCTTAGTGTCTATTTTGGTTTACATTGTGTTTACATTCCAATGATTGAGATTTGTGTGTCTGTAGTGGTGTAATGGAAAATGAATTCCCTTTTGGGATATGCCTACTCAGTGATTTTCACCAGCCCCTGGCCTATGGAAAGCGGGTTTGTGGTGGTAACAGAATGGGACCTAGGGATACGAGTCATGAAAAAATAGATTCATTATATAACAATCCAAGAGGGGACGGTTTCCAACGTCACAAGACATTCATCAATCCAGTAAAAATTTTCAGTAGACACATGAGGGAATAAATTGAAAGACAAGAATTTCATATGCATTAGCGATTTGGTCACACTTGTATGATATGGTATGATCCATTATTGATGTATCCTACACATTCTGTGTGGTAGAAATATATCAGGCCGATCTAGGTGACCAAAATAGGATGGAATTCAAGACTATCCCTAAGTATCTAAGGCATAATAAGGATATGGTCATTGTTTATTGAGTATATGAGGTACTAGTCATCCTAGGATATGCTGATGAGAGATTTCAGACTGATCAATATGACATGAAGTCACAAACCAGATGCATCTCACATTGAATAGAGATATTGTGAGCTAGAAGAGCTCAATGTAGGTTGTGGTTGTAGATTATATTGTAGATCCTAAGTATATTATGGCTTTTTAGGTAGACAAATAAGTACTTTGGATGCAAAAATTCATTCCATTTTATGATGTGGTTTGTAGTAGTAATGATCCTAACACAATTTGTTATGATAACACTACAATGGTGGCTCTTAAAAAAGATCAAAGGTCACATCAGTAGATGAAGCACATAAATAAGAAGAGTCATCTCTTGAGGGATATTTCTCATAGTGGTGTCATTGCAGTGGATAATATTTCCATGAAATACAACATGGAAGAGCCCTTGTCTAATGCATTGACTCATAAAAAACATGAGTATCGTGTGAGGTCTATAGGACTGAAGGCCATAGGTAGTTGGATCTAGTTTAAATGGGAGTTTCATAGAGATGGTTTCCTAGGAGCAACTAATTTTTATTTTATTACGTGAATATTTGATGTATTGAGTATTTAAAAAACTTCTAATTACATATCACTTTTCATATTGCATGCCACTAATGTAATATTTTCTTAAAGTATTTGTTACATCGATAATGTCATTAGAGTTCCTTAATAGGATGAGAACCTTGAAATTCTATTATGAGATTCTATAATAGGGATATGATGTTCGATATGTACTATGTTGGGATAAATAGTAAATAGAATTTTATGTTGGTGAATTTTTAAGTATATGAGTCTTATTCTCATGATGTCCACACATAGTAATCTATATGATAAGAGATTATGAGAACATTCCCAAAATTAGGAATTCCTCATGTTTTGGTTTTATCAGATATTCATATCTATGAGTTTGTGTTATAGTCCTTAGAATTTATGATTATTATTAATTCCTATTACGACTTTCTTCATAGATGTATTTTCTAATCCACAACATTAACTGTTCATGGATAAGTTAAATACAATGGATGATATAGGAGTGAAATTTCATTAATGAATATATCAAGGATGTATTTTTCCCCTCCACCATTATAGAATATGATATATTGACCACTATATAACAAATAAAATAACAAAAAAATTCCATGTCCATGGTCTAACGACGTGTTTATTTCAGATAGTAAATGAAAGAAATATCATTCATATAGGTTAGTGACATATATGGGTAATCTAATTGATGAAATATTTTGATAAATGGATTATATTACATAATGAGATTTTGGAATTGTTTTTCAACATTGCGACATTATGTTATTTCTGTTGGGTTCCTTGGCACATTTCTTGACATTTGTCTTGGACATTAGGATATCCATCCTTGTTCCAAAAAAAGAAATAATCCTATAAGGTTACAGATTAATTGATTTTTTTGATATTAATAAAAATATATTTGATATTAATTTGAGGAATAAATATTAATTTCATGTATAAGGAATAATTATATTCACGTTATATTGATCGTATTAATTAAATTATCATTTATTCATTGGCAGGTGAAAAAATTATTTTTATAGAATATTTTAAAAAAAATTAATTATCTAGATTATAAATAAAATATTTTTTTATTACTTAAATATTTATTCAGTTGTTAAAAAAATTGTTGAGGATTTCGAATGGACCAAGAGTGAGTTTGGTGAAAAATATTACTTCACTAGACAATTATATAATATTTGTTATTTCACATTTGTTGTTCACCACAAAAATAATAATTATATAACTATTATTATGTGGAATGTGATTTTTTTAAGGTAATAAATGTTATTTAATTTCATGTATTCAATTAAATAATATTTTAACATAAATTCCAAATCAATATATCGGAGGCTATTTTTATGGTGTAGGGAATCCAAAAATTAGAATAGAAATTTTTTGAACACGAATAATTCTTTCAAAAGTCCCCATTATCTATCCCTCTCGATAATGATAAGTTCATGATAGATTTTTAAAGGACCCAAAAAGAATGTGATCAAGAATGAACAATGCATGACATTTGAATCTCTACTTTAGCAGATGGTGTTCTTGTGGTGTTTCTCAGAGGTCACAGGAGCACTGTTTTATAATTTCTAGATGGGTTATATCCTTGGATGATCAATGTGAAACAACATTAATCCATATGGGTCATTTCAGGTGATTAATATTCAAACACAATGATTATTCCTAAGAATAGGTATTTATTTCTTTAGATATGGAAAAATTAATAATAAATTAGATATTCAATATCCTTACTCTTGGTTTCATGAAATGATTTTGAAATGAAATTTTAATATATCACCCACCAATTCCTTGTTCTGTTGCGACCAAAATCAACTCTCTTAACTATGTAGTTCTAATCAGGCAAGCTTCTAAAAAGAACGGTTCACCTTGTTCAGAAGGGGAGAAACATATAGTCTTTTATGATTCACTTTTCTACACTTTCAATGGTGCCATATGCTCAATATTATTATGAAATGGGTTCTATTTAGAAAATATAGTTAGCATGAGACCCTTAATATGTAGTAATTTTCTATAATTGTGCACTAAAAATCAATAACAACGAAACAAGATAATACAAATGGAAAATATGGTTTTCACATTTTATTCAGGATAAATCACAAGATCAACATCCCTAAACAAGAGATACCAACATTCCCATATGATATATAGAAAAGCTAAAGGGAACTAGATAGATCAAATAAATAATAAATATCCCCAATAAATGTTCAAAATATCAATGAATAAAACCACCTCAAATACCATTAATTTGTAACTATAAAGATCACCGGATCAACCATATCTCTCAAAATGAATATATACTTCAACACCTGACATGAATAAAATAAAAAATATATGTTTCTTATATGGGGATATGAAACATAATTTATGGAAACTCATGTTTAGAGATATCAACCTGATGGTCCTTAATATTCCACTTATAATAACATATATCGAATTGAACTACAAACAAAACTGGTCGTGAATATAACCCATGTTACCCACGAACACACCCATTTCCCTCCACATATTGATAACAAAAAATAAATCCATGGAATATATTTTTCAAAAAATCGATCCCTTGGAAAAATGTTCATAGAGGGAAATAAAGCACCAGGGTTTAAAAATCCGAGTTGTCCACATATCTCAAAAAATAACCCTAAGCATGATATCAATGATCAAACTCAAAAAATGATATTAGAAAACAAAAACTACTCAAAACCATCAGATTGAAAATCTAGAATGATTAACACCCAAATAGCATGACGCACCAAAGATACCACTACACTAATGAAAACCCAGGAAACTAGGAAAATTGGTCCTTAATGATTCATCTACTCAACCAAACCGTTGAGGTTCTCTTATCTGTAAACAAAAACATTATTCTTTATATATATCAAATCATTCCATATCTAGAACATCAAGATATAGGATAACAATTTCTACCCTATTTTTAGTCTACAAAAGACTAAGGATATGAGGTGAAGTCCACACTTTGGTATAACAAATCACTTATGCTTAATACCACTTTTGATTCTCACTAAAATCACAGAAGCTGAGAACTCCATATAGTCATTTCCTTTTGATAACATTAAATTACAATTATATACATGAAATGCTAAGGTCAAACATACAAATAAAAAATTTATGAAAACCCCATCAGAAAGGATTTAAAATAATGAAACATAAATATTAGAAAACACTTTCAAAAAAAGGTTATTTTTAAAACCTATAATCCCAAATTTTAAAAGGATTAATGAAAATATCAATTTCCAAAATTAATGATATTTCATTAACACTGATAATAATTCAATATCTAGTTATTTAAAAACATATCATTTCGAAAATGAAAACAGATAACATTCAATAAAACTAATTTAAATGGAAATTAATTTCAACTTAAATGCTTTACCTATGCTTCAATTACATTTAAATAAGGAAACAACTATACAAGATATAAAAATAGTTTTTCATAAATGTTATAATATTATTTAAATTTGTCATTGAAATTATAAAAACATTTATTCTTATAGAGATTATCTTGAATATATTCAAGTACTTTTTCCTTTAAAATAAAAATATTTATATTATAACTTCATGGTAAATAATACATTTTTTAAAAACATTTATAATGTAATAAAAACATGCTTAAAGGTTGTGAAATTATTTCATGATAAATATAAACTTCTTTTGAAACTAATAATTTTCTAGGTTATCGAGACTATATAAAAATTTATAAAATATTTTATTATACGACATGCATTATTTTATAGGAATCCAATATAGTATCACATTTCGACAAAAAATAATTTTTGATGAAATAAATTTTCAGATAATAAACAAGTTATACATCTCCTAAAAAAATCATATATAGTATTAAAACTTATTCAAATATCAACATATACATAGAAACAACTTTACTCATTTATCATCATAATGAGAAACTTAATGGATTCCATAATCATCGGTTCAAAATAACGATATAATGTGACTATGAATGTTTGTCAGAACCCTTGTCCCAAAGAAGGGGTTTGATGACCCCAATCTAGCATGTCTCAATGATGTGCTTGAATGTGTTGTTGTATAGAATCCAGAGTATTGGACTGAATGTAAAAACTCTATAAATTCATATCCTCACTTCACATGCACTTTATTTGGATCCCAATCATCTTCACATCTGAAGTTACACCCTAATGGTCTCTTCCCATGCCACTTTGGTCACCTTCTATCATGGGTAAATGCCATGGACGACATTGGATGACACTTAGAGTTTGGTCCCATGATTTCGAATATAATTAGTGTTTTACCATCATTTTTTTCCATTTTAGGAAAAATAAATATGGGTATTGTATTTCGAACATGGTCAGTAGTTAACCTTCATCTTCAATCCACCCTTGTTGTGATCCAAATCAAAGGCATCATGATTCACATCCTGACACCTCTTTATGCTTTGGGGGAACTCTAAAACTCTTGGTGTTACCCCTCCTTGAATCTATGTGCATTGACTGTGCAGATCTATGACATTGGGAGATTTTTCACCCAACATACCCCTTCCCTTGATGTGTGCTTCCATGTGTCATGAAAATCCCAACAACACTCCTTGTTTCCAACATAGAGCTTGAATCATATGTGATTAGTAGTTTTGGTTGGATGTGTACCAATACAGTTGAAAAACATTATTATATCGTTATGAACGACATTAAACTTCTCATATTTTTCCCCTTGGACCTTAAACTTATATACTTTCCTGCACGACGTTAAATTGTTCATCTTCATCCTTCGTTATGTTAAGCTTTGATATCATCCTTCATGATGTTAAATTGACCATCTTCATCCCACATGACATTGAACTATTATATCATCCTGGATGATGTAAAACTATTCATTTTTGTCTGCATAACATGAAATTGCTGTATTGCACTGCATGATGTTAAATTGTTCATCTTAATCTTTCCTAACATTAAACTGTTAGGTCATCATCCATGATGTTAAATTGATCATCATCATCGTACATGATGTTAAACTGTTATATCATCCTGCATGATGTTAAACTATTCAACTATGTCCATCATAATGTTAAAATGTAATATCATCCTGCATGATGTTAAACTATTCATATTTGTCCCACATAATGTTAAGAAGTTATGTCATCATGGATGATTTTGATCTTCTCATTTTCATCACACAAGACATTAAACAAATCTATCATACTCAATGACATTTAACTATTCATCTTTATACCACATGATGTTAAACTCTTTTACCATCCTACATGACATTAAACAGTTCACCTTTATCCTTCATAATGTTAAACTGTAATATCGTCCCACATGATGATAAACATTAAATGGTAAACATACCACATGGTCCAATATCTATGACCATAAAAAATACCTCATTCGTCTTCTTGACATAACATTAAACTACACAATCACTCTTGGCTAAAAGGTGTAAAACAACCATGAAATCATCCTACATGACCTTAAGCTACATGGAACTTCCAGAACTATGTACAACATGACTCCCATAATTATGGGATATGTAGAAAATCTCAAAAACATCATCTTCAGTTCTATCCCCACCAAATAATTCACTGTTTGGTCCCCCCATGGGTCTAGATTACTTGGAGTACATCACATGGTGTGGTGTGGGATTCTGCATTCCTCATTCATGTCAGTTTTATAATGGACATGCAATGTTCTCTTCTTGAGAATGTTCTATTTTCTAGTCATCCTTACTGCATGACGTTAAACTACAGGGAATTTCAAGAACAATTTGTGTATTGATTCTTACCCTCATAGGATATGTAGGAACACCTAGACATTTTTTCTTCGAGTCTCGCCCCAAGTCCCTCTATCTTTGTATTCTCAACATTGGGAATATCTTGGAGTATGTGGTGTGGTATGAGGCCTCTTTGGTCTTCATTCACATCGGGCTTACAATAACCACATCTTGTCCCCCCCCTTTGAAGAACCACCCTGTTTCTACATCCATAACACATGAAGTTAAAATGAATGAAATTTTAGGAACTACGTAAGTTGATTATCATCTTCATGGCATACTCAAGAATTCCCATACATTAATCTTTGGGTCCAACCCCATGAATTTTGAATCATTCCTTTTATCTGGGCCCCTTGGCCCGAGTCCCCTCTTGGGGATGCATGGTTTTGTATGAGACCTCTTTTATCTCCATTAACAATGGGATTACTTTACCACTAAATGAAACCCCCCATTCTTTGGTACATTACCCTCGAATATGACCTTATCGCATTATGTTAAACTACACTATATTTCAAGAACTACATGTGTCTTGATTCCCATATTTATGGGATATATAAGAATGACTAGACATTTTATCTTCATGTTCAACCCCAGTTTCTACATGAATTATATTTCTCTCATCCCCTTTGGCCTGATATTACTTTTTGATTATGTGGTGTGGTGTGTCCCAATTTGGTCCCCATGCTCGTTGGGTTTAAAATGGCCACACAGAGTGATCCAACTCAATGTTCTCCCTCATCACATTCGTCCATATCACAAGACATTAAACTACATAGAACCTTCAATAAATACATTCGGTTTGATTCCCTACCATATGGGATACGTAGGAATTCTTGGGTATTTTTCCACAGGTCTAGCCCCAGGTCCCTTGTCCTATTTTGGACTCATGTCCTAATTCCCCTCTTCGGAGTGCATGGTGTGGTGTGAACTCATTTTTTTCATTCACATCATGTTTTTTCCTCACCATGAACTGCTTTATGACACCTTATCTTCCCATGTTTTACTAACTTCCCGATGATATATTGTGTTGGTATCCTACATCCTCACCGTAGGATGCTAAACTACACAACATTCAATAACTTTGATTGGATTTATTTGAATCGTTATTGCATATATAGGAATTCCCAGGTATTCAATTCATTTGTCCATCCTCAGGTTCATCAAAAATATTATTCTACTTTCTTCTACTCATCTTCCCGATTCGTCTATCCCTATGTTGAGACCCACATCCTTGGTCCCACTACATCAACGTGCATGAATTGCGATGTGGTAAAGGGCCTAGAGTGTTGGTTTCTTCAGGGACATTCATTTATTCCATCTCAAGGCTTTATATGTGACTTTATTTGGGTCCCTATTATCTTTCATATATCGGGGGACCCCTTAACTATATGGATTCTCAGAATCAACGCTCGCCTACCCTTATGGGTAAATGCCCTAGAGGATATCAAAAAACAATTTGATATAAGCCCCCCCATTGAAAATATGTTGAGCATTCTATCCTCAATTGTCTATTCCCATCCCAGTCTCACAATTTGGATAATGTGTTCTGAACATGGGAAGATGTTATCCTCCATCGTTATCACTAACCCCACTTTTACCCATGTATTGGTAGTATGATTCAACTCTATTACCAACTTATTTTTTAATGGTGGTATTTCAACACCCTCTGTGTTATCCCTCTATGAAAATTTTCATGTGTAATGGATGAATCAGCGTTGTCGAGTTATCCTCACCCCCACACCACTATTCCCCTATCACATGCTTCCATGTGTTATAGGATCTTCTCAATCCCTTTATTCCCACACCATGAATGGATCATGTGGGCCTAAGTGTCTTGATAATTCATACCCATGTGGAAGAGTCACATATCATTGGACCGAGCTCTATTACCATAAACAAAGATGTATTTCATCCTTGTCATGGAACACAAAAAATACATATTGTGCATCCAATATGTATGATGATAAACTACCCAAATATGTGATGTCTTCATTTGAGAATACATTTCCCCATTTTTCACACACCACCTTTCACGCCACCATTGAAAAATACGTGTGAATTTATTTTCAATATCATGGGGTACATATTGAAACCCGGACGACTTTGTTCCCAAGTCTAGCTGAATCACCATGAACCATTATTCCTCATTTTGGACTATGTTATCCCAGAAGTATGTGGTGTGGAGTGGAATTATGTCCTCACTCACAATGGGTTTTCAGTAACCATTCAATGTACCTCTGTTGAGAGCTTTCTATAATTCATCGTTACAACATGATGTTAGAATACATGGACATGTCCCATCTAAATGACCATAAACAGGGCACTACATGGTCAAGTCTCTAGGAACAAAAATTAATATTATTACAACGAAATATTGAATTAAAATAAACTCTGTATCATTTATGATATTTTTCTCATAATAAGATATATCCCACTTTTGGTACTGGTTTCCTTCCATGCTACTTTATAACTATTTGGGGCTTAATTACCATTCCCATGGGATATATTAAAGCCCCCATCTTTGGGTACAACCCCATTATCACACAATTTATGTCTCAGGGATTGATATTCCATTTAGGAGCACATAATGTGGTATGTGGCCCCTCTAGTCATCATTAACATTATTTTTGTAGTATCGTCAACTTGTATGCCTTCATTAGGGATCTTACCATTAATGTATCATCCTTACCACATGACGTTAAACTGCATGAAATTTCCAGAACAATGTGTGGTTTGATTCACTTCATTATTGGATACATAGTGATGTTATAACATTATGTCAATGAGTCCAGCCCCATGGTTATTAACCTACCCGGACCTTTTCCTCCACCAATGGTCTAAACTTTATGACATTAATCTGAGAGACCCTAGTCAGTGTAACATGAATCTAAACTGTTGGATAGGGTTCAGACATTATGACCATAAAATATGTGCAACTTCCTGTTCATGTGATGTAATGATATTCCATGTATCATCCATACCATATGATGCTAAAATATGCATAAATCTTCATCATTTTCATGATGCAAAACCAAAAGGCATTATTTTTCTTCACTATAAAAGTATGTTCTGGATTAGGTTAGATCATTGTTCAAACTGATATTCTCACCTAATGTGCTTTCGTCATAGTGGAATAGTTTCAAGAGTGTTGTAATTTATTTGATCATCCCTTCATTCCATCACCACTCTTTGCATGACCCCAATTTTGGATCCACATTCCCTCTCACGTTTAATGTAACACCTTAACATATGGATGATAAGCCTTAATGATCCACTACCATCTAGAGTAAATGTTCTGGTGGACATCAAACTACAATCTAATTTTAGCCCCATGTTTTATAATACGGTTAGCGGTTAGCTCACCTTTGTTTGTTCCCAATTCATCCTAACATTCTGCAGATTCTATGTTTCAAATTTGATCAACATATATCCTTCATCTTCATCCTTCCCACACTATGCTTCAAATTATGGGTGTCGTGATTCACACTTCTCATGTCCCTATGTAATAATTGATTGAAACACTTCTGGAATTAACCTTCTTCCGTGTTAGAGGATTTTGGGAATGTAATGATGGTTATCCAGAGAGCCATGTTCTCCTGGTAAAACCCCTCTCATTCTGGACACTACCAATGGTGTTTGATGTTCCATCCCTATTCAAATATATATTCTACTTTTTATTACACTCATTAAAGTTGATGAACATAAATTATCACTTTTTTTCCACTCATATCATGGATCATGTGTGATTATAGATTTATTTGTTTGTCTCTAATATATGATCATGGAACAATGGACACCAATGCAGTTGTTTTCCTTAACTGTTTCCTCATAACGTAGTCTGCCTCACCCTCCTCATCCTCATTGAACCCCATTCTTATAGGGTCATTTATTGTCACTTCACAACACATCCCCAAGATACACCAAATTCTAATATAATAGATCCATGTGGGTATCACATTTCATAAGATTTGATTTTACTAGGAATAAAATCCTAATAGAGTGAAGCATTAGATGTTTTGGTCATTTGAAGTTGGCCTAAAAAACTGGACCATGAAGTCCATTTGCAGAGCTCCCTTAATTGCCTCAAGAACATATGTGATTCATGAAATCCATTTTATTTGTGGCACTCTTGTGAGCATCATGGTTTGACGAGCTTCCCCATGAATGTATCTACCATACAATTTCACTTTTCTTTCATGATCCACCCTGAACGTATCTCATCTATAGTTTCACATTTCCTTCGCTATCCGACCATGACTATATTTCCTTTATGGTGTTAATTTTTCGTTTCGGTGAATGATTGATCTCTGTGGTGAATCCCACGGACCAGCATTGCCAATAAATACCTGGCTTACCCAAATAATTTGCAATGTTAGACCGCCCTTTTATCGGATGAACTCCAATTTTGTGGTGTTCGAGAGCACTATGAGTGGATGACCTTCACGAAGGCTTACTCCCTTTCGGAAGGAGGGACCCCCTTTTGGTAGCTCAAGGATCCATAAATCATTAATAATTTGTGAAGCACTATCCAAATATTGATCTCTTTTCTAAGGTGAGGTCATGCTCCATGAGAAGCTCCACAAATCCCATTGTGCTGTGAGACCCTGATCTCTGTGAAGATCCATCCATTTATTGACCCCAATCATATAGAATCTCATTTTTGATTCCATATCCTTCACAAATCTCACAAATTATAACCCGCCAGTCCATACCACAGGGTCTGTGCCCTTACACCCCCACTGCTCACGGTCACTTTCTCATGATGTCAGTTGAGATTCTCATCATCAATCCACCAAGTAACTTGAGTCGAACCATTCATTAAATAACTCCTCCAAACCCCATCACCCGGTTTGATTTTTAGGATGAACCAAAACATGGTGCTCTATTGTAATTCCTACACTTTCCATTTTCTTGGAATCTTCCTCCCAGTGGTCCCTATGAAATGATGTTAAAATGTGTGACCACAGTATTTGAAATATTAATATAATCTATAATATACTTTAAATGAATAATATTGGATTCCTCTTTCTCTAGATAAGAGGTGGATTATGTGCCATAGATAAGATTCCAATAGTCCTCAATATATGACATTAAAATATAACCTACCCTATCATTCAAGAATAGGATTCCATATGCCACAAACATAAGATTACTCATCAAGAGACGAATAGAAGAAACCCACCATGAGAATCCTATAAAGATGTAATACACAACATATACCTCGACCCATCAACATGTTAAGATTCCTTCTTGGCCTGATACGAGGAAGACGGAATGGGAACCTCATTGCGCAATCCATGCACAAATTATCCATTCACATGATGTTTAAATGAATCCTTTCCCCTTTCAAGGGACATGGGATGCCCTCATGACCCAACGCGAGGAGGATATAATAGGAAAATTCCTCGAATAAGCCCTATCCATTATTTCTTCTTTGTTACCCTACCCAAGGAACATCTTTGCAAAGTCACGTCCATAATTTTCACTCATTAGAAGCCCTTTGGTAGCATCCACATGAAAGAACCATCCATCGTTGCTACTCCATAATGGCACATGGGCTTCCTATTTAGTTTAAGTCCCAATGTCTATCTCCTAAGGGTTTTAGTCATGTGTATTCCCTAAACAATTCTTCATGGCCACATCCATCATTAAATGAACTTTTGACCTGATGCTACCTCATGTTTCTCACTCTAAGCATGAATTATATTGTCTTAGAGTACATATCAGCCATGAAATCCTCTGATGCGCTACTAACCACACATAATCCCTGTGGAACTCTTTTCCAAACTATATGGACTTTGATCCTTCCCATTTTCAGGCAAGGTATGTAGGAATCCTCCTTAAGGTTCAATCACGTCACCCATCGGTCCCGACCAATTCATATTTGTTCACCCTCTTTCCGTATGATGATAAACTGTATTCTCAAACTACATGGATTTTGATACCTCAAATCAAAACATGGTACATATGATTCCGTATTAAATTTGAACCCCAAAAAATTTTAATCTATTGTTCTACCTCCTAGGGATGTACCCTCATGATGTTACATCATCCCTTTTTGGGAAACATCTCCTGGATCCAACTTCATAAGGTGTTATAATCCACCCAAGTAGCTAACCATACATATTCTCCACACACTCAATCCATACTCCTCTAATGAAGAGTATACTTCTTACAATGGGCTTCTAGCCATGAATAATCCACATCGTGTCTCCAAGTTTCTTTCTGTTGTCTACACCCCGATTCATCAACCCATTTTAGAACAAAGTGGAATTTTATTCCCTTACATGAGGATAATTAAGAATCCTCATTGATTTTCAAGATAAATTTTCATGTCCCATATTGATATCTCCCTCAAGACATTTTGTTTCAAGAAGATCATGCTTCATCACAAGGATTAACATCTGTAGTGTCTCAACTATGCATCCATTCTCATGAGTCACCTCCTCGGCTGACTCATCAACCCATACCAAAAAAACCTAGAATTTGATCCCTGCCACCCTGGTAGGGTATGTAAGAATCCTCCCGGATGATAAATTCTAACACCATCATACTCACATTGTTTTCACCACACTAATCTCATCCACTTCATTAAATAATCTACCATCCATCCTGATTCTTACCCATGCTGCCACATCCTAGTGAGATCATGTTATCCATGTAGTTTGTCTCATTGAGCAATACTCAAACAACCATTTTGAACTACATGGATTCTGCTCCCTTTCCTTTACAGAGGGTACATAAAAAAGTGTCTACGAGGTTCAATCCCAATAAAGGGTAAACCTTGGTGTCCTCTTTGTGTCGACCTATCCTCCATCCCGATCTACCCTTTGTGGTGTTCAGATCGGCCTTCAGGGTGTGCAATAATCCTTTTTCTGGACACACTATCTCGGGTCCCTAATCATATAGAATTTTAATCCACCCACCCAGTATACATTATAGGTGATGCATCTTAGAATTGTACACATATGATCAACTATTTTCAGTGTTCTTTTCTGTCTAATTCATCTCCACAAGATGCTAAACATGGGGAATACCCCTTGTTAAACTTATGAATCTAAGGAAAAACTTGGAGACATTCCTCTTGCATAGGATGCCTCATGATCATAATAGGATTCCTTGAGTTTCTATTCCATTGAGAATCACTCTTATGAGGAAGAATACACGTGACCAATGCTTCAGCATATAGTGATTCTTAGACATGCTTGATGTAACCATCTACATAGATAAATGGTTTATTTAATGTCAATAACCCTTTTAATTTCATAAAATAAGCTACACATTGTACGAGCTTCCATAAATATATGGAACTAAAAATGGGCTTCATGAAAAATGCCACAAATCTATAAAGGAGACCCAGACTGGGTAACTTGTTTCGAGAATGAATCCATTGAAGGAGGAGCTAACATATTTTCATCCTGTGTTGATCAAGAAGAAAACATCAATGAAAAAGTGATTGATTCCACATACCATTAGAATGTGGGAACATGGGTCAGAGATATGTGTGTTCACACAGACATCACCCAGCCCCAACAAAAGTGTCAAAAACAAGGTCTCTGGAAACATATTTCTTCTATCATTAGTGGATGAGTATATGAATATATTTCATCCAAATGTTTTAGGAGTAAATCTAAGGTTTGAGATATAATAATTGATTTAATTTTACCCCAATTCCACATTGATATTTTTTCAACATATCAAATTCCACACACTATGCTTCAAGAGATGAACATATAGTTTTATGAAAATTAATTGACAGGCTTTATTATACCCCATTGTTCTTCTTAGAAACTGTAGTTCCATTTTTTGAAATTTTGGATGATATTATGATGGTTATTGATGATTTTAATTACCAAAAATAGGTAATTATAATGATAAATTACCCATTTCCAAGGAATAATTACCAATTTTACCATTTAAGAGGTTTGAGTTGGTTCTCAAAGAATGACCTGAGGCCTATCAATAACCAGTTGATGCTGCATGAGGCTAATTTTCTTAAGATGTTATTATAGCATCTTTACAGAATATTTTAGTTCCTAGTAATTCATTTCAGTGTGAAAAATGCTCCCTCTTGGTTTATGTCTCTTATAAATTGGATATTCAATCCATAGATGGCCAAATTCAATGTTTTATTCACTAATGACATACCCATTTTCTTCAGGTCATATGAAGATAGTATTGAGTATTTGAGTCGGTATTGTACTTACTCTTGGAGAACCTAATTTATTATAGTCACTTGATTTTATAGTTTTGGATCCAAAAAATTCTTTTTTGGTGGAATTTAATGTATTATTGTGGGTTATCTGTGGATATTGTGAATATTTATGCAGTTCTTTCAAGGGAGCCAACCAAGAGGGTGTCGAAGGTTCATAGTTTCCTCAGACTGGTAGGGTACTACAAGAGATTTATGGTGAAATTTTCCAATGTAGAATCCCCTTTTAAACCCTTGAATTAGAAAGGGAAGTATTTTTCCAAGTATAAATAGTCTATGGGATCCTACAAGTTGCTATGGAAGAGGATGAACAATTCTATAGTGTTTTGACTACCAGATAAGGGTGTGGAGTATGTATTGTTTTTCGATACATCAATATCTTAGATCAGTTTTCTGTATATGAAGTGATAGAAAATAATCACTTTTGGGATGAGTATTTGAGGAACCATGTATAGGACTATGGGACTAAAAACTAGTTTTGGAAGTAGTTTTCTTATATTTGAAGATGTTGAAGAACTGTCTTCTATGCCATATTTTTTTTACTCATATAACCAGATTATCATGTGCTTATGTAATTAGAGAGATCATAACCATTGATAGTGTCATTGGATGGATTTATATTAATATTATAAAAAATTATATTCTACATCTATTGGAGATAATACAATGCAAGAGATGACTTGAGCAGAAATTTATGTTCATTCTTTGTGGTGGTGGTATCTAAGTAGTTGTCTACATTTTAGATGCCCATAGTGGAAGTGATGGGTGTAGTATTTTTTCATTTGATGCTGGTTTTTCCTTAGAGTTTTCATCATGTTAATGTGGATCAGTTAAAATACATTATTTGTGTAGTACTATTTCACTATATAACCTCAAGTGATATACCAAATTGATTTTCTAAAGGAGGGGAGCACATAAAAATTTTCCCGGGATTGGAGGTGGTTCCACTAATGTTTGAAATGGAGGTGATTATAGAGTTTCATTAATTTCCCTTTACTTTTCATCTAGGTTTTTAAATATTTACATTTACATTTTAATGTAGTTTTTTTGGGTTATAATGGTTAATTGTGTTTCGATGTTTGTTTATTGATGTCTCATGTTTCCGTAGGTTAAGGCCGATCTGATCATTTTGATGGGATTGACTTATCCTCTTGAGATTATATAATGTATGGGGGATAACATATTTTTGGAATTTTGAAGAGGGAATCCATGGATGGTGGGAGGTCATGGTTCCCCCTAGGTGATATTTTACTAATATTACATGTCAAAAACATTTTTGAAATCCGGGAGTAGATTGAGGTTGAGGGTTTGTGGTGGTTTAATGTGTATGATATAAACTAGATTGACAGAGTAAAAATTATTATCATCATTGACCGGGATTATAGATTCACATAATTGTTTATGAGGGGTTTGAATGAGGTTTTCTAGAACCAATTGAGGATGAGTGAAGTGTTTCATCCATATAAGAACATGAATATTGGGGAACTATCAAGTTATAGGAGGATATGTTGTGATCAAATATATTTGTTTTCTACCGAAGAAAAGATGGTCACATTCCAATTTTAGTGTTTAATTATTATAATAACTATCATTCAACAATTGGCCTAAAACATTTTGATTTCATATATGGGTTCCCCTATAGGCCACCCATATACTAGTTTGAGATTATGGAGGCAACACATATAGGGATATATATAGTGCAGATAATTATTGAGAATTTTATGGTAATCCATGGGCACAAATAGTATATCCTAGAAGAAATATAAATCTTACTCAGATAGGTTTTATTGGACAATGATGTTCTAGCAGAGAGATCACATATTCTGGTTATCTCCCTCATGATGATTATAGTGGTTTTAATAGGGATACATGTTATCCTAGAGGTTCATTGGGCTATTCAAGATCCTATGTAGGTTTGGGAATGTTTCTCACTACATTGGATTTCTCCCACAGTCATATTGAGTACATATCATTATCAAAATATCACATATGTAGAGATATGTGCATGAACATATTCACGCCACATACTGGGGTGATTTGGACATTAAGGATGGTTCCACCTTGAAAATGTTACTAGTGGAAATCCAGGACTTGTCGGAGAGGATCTGGAACGGATGGAACAACCCTTTGGCATGTGTAATTTGGAATACCATGAGAGTTCTAGAGAGCATCAAGGATCCTACGATCTAGTTGTGGGGTCAATACCCTCACTTATTTGTGTATCATGGGATTATCAAGGTGAAATTATCTAAAGGAGGGGAGAATTTAATTATTATGTTTCTTTTCCTTCTAATAAAATGTAATATTTTATTGAAAATATTCAATGCTATGTGTTGAGTCCACATGATATTTTTGGTCCCTGATGGAATTGATATTGTTATATTATGAATATTAAATATATTGTATCCTATGTACGAATATTATTGAAATAAATGGATTCCCCGTTTTTTGGGATATCATATTGTAAATTCAATATAGCAGTTGATTTCAGTATGGGATGTTTACCCTTGGCATGGCATATGGTTGGTTGAAATCAGGAATTTTAGGAAAGATGGTCCTTGTTGGTGCATTAAAAAAATTTTTTAAAAAAATTATTTTAAGATACATGACCTATGGATCTCCTATATTAATTAAATATTGTATTAAATCTATAGTTTTATAAAAAGGACCATTGAAGATTTTCTGGAGGAGGGAGAGGAATTCATTTTTGGTGGATCAAGAATGATGAATGATGATGGACAGAATGATGAGACTTGTGTGATGGAAAATTAACATAGTTGATATTCCACTCTTTCTATACTGGATGTGTTATTCACCAATGACAGATCCAATCCAGAGGTATGGATTGTTATTTTGGGTTTCAACTTGTTGAATTAATTAAAATGAATAAATTTTTTTTTTTTGAATTATCTTTGATTTACCATTCACCACATGTTTCTTATTAATTATTTTACTCATTGGACACCAGATTTGACCATGGAATCCAGATTATGACACGATTTGATGGAAAAACTAAACAATGATATCATTCACATCATTAATGATTTTTTTCCTACAAAATTTCAATACATTAATCATTTTTTTACAATGGGGTTGTAGTTATAAATTTATATGTCATATTAATGAGTAGTCAAACCCCCATATTTGTGGAAGATGCTTGAAAAAACCTGTTAATCATTTTTTTGGATGGATCATGGAGTGATGTTAGATTCAGATGATGGTGACATAGATCATATCTAGGTTTATCAGGCTTCGTCCATAGGAAAGGAACATTGTGATATGATCAAGATATATCAGGTTCGAGTGCCCAAAATCAAGCCATTAACGATGGATCAATCCTGGATAGGGGAATATTTGAAACCACCATCATGATTGGATGTGGAAATTGGGGTGGAGGTAGTGTGATTGGGATGTGTGGATGATAAATTTAATTTTCATAAAACTTAACATACATGGAGTGATGTCTCGGAACACATTCCATGTAGTATCCTATCTATAGTGGCCACAATTTCAGGTGAATATAATTATCATATTCCATGTATGGCACATAAACATCATGTTATATAGTGATAGTGCTCAATGTGTACCTCACGAGTACATAAGATTGTACCCAACCAGCAATACCGTCACAACCATTATACATGGAAATGGTATGATGTACATGGTCACATAGAAAAAGGAATCATGAAGGCCCCATACATAATTTATTTTTATTGTACCATTAATATACACCATGTATTACCACATGTACAACTGATACATTTGTACGCATGGAAATGAAAAAGATTCCATGATAGATTACCCGTTGTGTGACCCCAAGTACAGGTCATGTACCAACCTCAGGATCATCCACCATGAATATATCCATATTTTGTTTTTTTATTTTGGATAATAAGTTGTTATTATTATCCTTTTTTCATGTACAGTTTGATGGTTGGATTCATTTTGGAATTGAGGATTTGGAATGAGGTGATATGAGTGTGGAACATAATTTAATGATTGTTTTCTAATTGCAATGATCATGCTCGGTTATTATATAGATTAAGAGGTTGGAAACATCCTTGTAATACTAGGGGTGGTCCCTCTATACACATTAAATAGGTAGATTCAGTTATCCCCCGTACTATCTTGGGGTACATGTCCTCTATCTATGAAGTTTTAGTACCCATCTATTAGCTCTGGTGACATGAAAGAAAACCATGAGAGTTTGTTCTACCACTTATATTGAGAATAATTGTGAGGATCATTCCCCACAACTCGTATTGCTGGGTTGTTACCCATGAGGCTAGGAATCAAAGATAATCCTTTAAAGAAATTCATAGGCACAAAGGTCTTAACTAGGATGTGGAGATTGAGATCCAATTCCTCTCTCATCTGGGTTTCATTTTGAAAATATATATTAGTATTTCACCTATATATTAATAATGTTTGAGATGAATAATTTTATATGTTAATATTTTTTCCTCTAGAATTTTTAGGGAAACTAATTTTTTATGTATATACTCACCCTTGTATAGAATATTCATACACATGTTGGGTCTTATATGTAATATAGGTATATATTTTGTGGAATATATTAATCATATAGGAATGTGGGTATATTTACTAGGATCGATGGTCATAAATCGAGATCGGGAGTTAGGACACCTTCAATTTTTATGCATTCTATTTTTTTATGTTGGGACATCATTTTTCATTGGGAATATATTTTAATCCATTTTGATTTGGTTTTTTATTATCTTACTCTTGTGTATTCCTGTGAGGTTATTCCATGTATGGTTATACATTAGCTGTTTTTTTCTTTTATTATTCCTCTTCACTTTTCTGTAGATATAGATGTTTTCTTGTATATGAGTACATTGTGCTATGGAAACCCATTTTTGTTTCTCTCTTGTTTACTATTTTATCAAACTCTATACTATTATTTATAATATTTTTTTGTAACACATGACTTACCATCATCAATGTGATCCATCTTTATTCAAGTTATGAGATGATCATCCAATTTATATAAAATATTTTTATGGGTTCTTACAGTGTTTTGAGAACAAAAATAGTCATTATGTACATATATGACAATTTTTTTTGGATTTTTGTAGAAGGTTTACTACTATTTTTATTTTGTGTACTTTTATTTTTATTTCCTAAAAAACACATATGATGGTTTTTTTTCTATTCTAGGATTTGTGATGGATTTTTTATGTTGTTTTCCACTCTCAATATCATTTTTATAACAAGAGGGTAATTCCTCCCATTTGAGTGATTAATAGAATTGGGGGTATTCACATACCCCAAGACAATTATAGGTAGGACTTTGGCATCATAGAATATATGCACTATACGTCCATGATGGATATAGATAGTGTGGAATCCTAGCATTCAAAATCACATTTTTTAATGACACCCATCCCATGACATTGATCCTTATCGAAGAAGTAAGTTTAAATATAATTTTTTTCATAGTTTTTCAGTTTAATAATTTTAATTATTAATTTATATGATAATAGTATTTATTTTAAAACTTATTTATGTATAGTTGTTTTTTAGGAATGTCCTATTATTTGTAAAAATGTTCTATTATAAGGAAAACATGGGAACATGATTATTTGTGTTATCGGAAGTTCATGTTCTGGACGGTATGTCAAGATAAAAAAGAATTTTATTTTAAATTTATACAATTTATATTTCAATAAATTATTTAATATTTTTAGGGTTTATGGTTTTTTATTGATGATAGCTCGATATCATTTGTTTGGTATGAATTAGATGCTTGCATGCACGAATGCTTTTGCAAGTTTTGACATAAATATTGAGCGATATATATAAAGGGAGTATCTATAGATACCTCTGACCAGAATTTTGTTCCTCATTATAAAAATTACATCAGAAACAATATTTGGGGGAGATAAATCAGATACTATTTTAGTGTGTATTTCAATATGAGATATATATCTAGTCAACAGAGTCAGTCTTGACAAAATGTCATACAATGAGTTGGGTGTGATAACTTCATATTACACCAATATTTTTTAATTATTATTTTTTAATATATGTATAATACTAAATTTATGTGGTATACATTATATATATATGATATATATCTTCATGTTTATAAAAGTATATACAGTTATAGTATTGGAGAGATTATTGGTGAATGATAATGATGTATTATGATTTTATTTTTATGTTTCTTTTAAATTAGAATATTATTTTTTTATTATTATAATTTATATATACAAATTTTAAAGAGTAATAAGTGATAAATATTTCTCAGAATAACCAAAGTCATATTGAGAAAGATAGTTTAGATGATGCCTCATGCGTGTAACATTTTGAGGATTTTTCTTGATTGTAGTCCTGGACAGGTGATATTAAAAAATTTCGGGTGATTGGTATTTACTCATGATTGAATCCAACTAGTAAAAAAATACTAAGGCGATGAGATCATTTGTATCAAAGTAAATTCATGTAATATCATCATAATTACATATATAAGAGTATATTATGAGGTAGTGATCTGATGATGAGGAAATAAAAAGTCTTTTAAAAAGTTAGAGGAGAAGTGAATTTTACATGAAGATCAACAACATCAACATGAGAAACATAATCTATGGTCTCACTAGATGATATATTTCGAATTATGAATGATAAGAGTATTAGTGATAGTGTTCCACACCTGATATAGTTGACCCCTCACCCACTCAGTCAAATTATTATTATTGTATGCTTAAAAACATTCACGACATTATATTGTATTTATATTTTTAATAAATTTTTATTAATAGTTATTAATTTTCTAAAATACATTTATTTTTTTAAATATAATTTTTATTGAGTTGGATAATTAATGTGATTCATTCCAATTGTTTGTTGTAGATGTTCATATTAGATAAAAAATAACATGACATCTAACTTTTTCAGTGGCATGAATTTTTAATGAAAATACGTAGATGAATGTAATATAACTCATCCCCAAATAGAATCATCCTAAATGATAATTTGTAGAATTGATCATAATTATCATCAATTAAGATTAAATTGTCAATATTGATGTATTGTTTATGGATTTACATTGTAATTGACCTTTTGTGATTGAAATCCATCACGGCATTGCCATCACAAATATCCATTTTTTATATTAGGTCAAAAATTAAAAATAACATGATTCTTCTTTAATTTATAATTTTATCTCAACCACATTATGAAACATGTAGTATAAAATTCTATCATCATCTAATTTCACTTTTCATTCATTCACATTTCAATATCATCTCACTAATCATCATATTTATAGGATGATTTTATATCACCAAGATGCATCCCATATGAAATCATTTACTAGAATTGGAATGAATCACATTCAAGAATTAAAATGACATAAAACCTAAATTATGATGATCCATAAGAACTATAATCTACATCTCATGTCTTTTAAAATATTTATTCATTCAAATATTTATCTATAACCAAAAAATATTGATAGTTGACATTCTCTTTGAAAAAAATACAATAATCAACATCCATTGGTCTCTTTTACATCACCCATTTAATTGGTTTTCAGTTAAATTTAATACCCCCAAACCAATTGTGTCTTTTTTTTCGTATACCCCTTATTTAAAATTAATGAAAATGTAAATGGGCGAGTCAGAGTATAGAGACCATGCTTATCTAATAACACTTTTACATCATTTTAATGATAAACCACATAAAAACCTTACACAATGACGATCGAAAGGATTAGTGTCTTGGGAAAACTAGGAATATACATAAAATTTACAATATAGAGCATGAATATTTATTTAATTACATATTCTATAAATTCATATTGGTCTGTGTGTACTTCATAGTCTATGTAGTCACCAGACGATCTACATCAAAAAGGGGTGAGCTAAAATCCTAGTAAGAGGATAGATAATAGCATTAAACAATATAACATGGTGTAAAAATAGTCCTAACATCATAATCATAATCATGATATAAAGTATTAGAAAATAGCATAGAATGTGGAAATAAATAAAAATCAAACATCATGCCTTAGTGGTCTACAACCACACATAGTTGTGAACAAATCTAGCTTCATTTCCCCACAAAAATCAATTTACTCATGAGGTTCTTCACAATACCCACTGAATTGGAGTGATATATATTTCTAGGGCACCAGTCCAAAGGTATCATTTTCGTTACACTATATAAGTGTAGCTGCACCCGTCACATAATAGTATTTAAAATAACATGCATTCAAAATGGAATATATATAAATTGATAACATAAAAGAACCCATGGAATGGAACGAGGTTCAATTAATAAATAATACATTCGTAGACATTTGGTTCCCAAATTAAAAAGGTAATAACATACATGATAAAAGATTCACAAACAATGAATAGGAAATAATTGGTGTGGTTTTGAATGAAGAGTTATTTTTAGAAAACATTTAATTTGATGTAAACTCCAGTGGAAAACATGTATATCCCAAAAAACGTATGATAATTATTAAGAAATGATTTTTATGGTATAACCATTTTGAAAATGGATAATCAAAGGAATAAACTGAAGAACGAATATTGGGTTCGATAATTCCCCATACCTATTATTTGAATACTTTCATTACATTAATGTCCTCTTTAATTCTCTTCTTGATATCCTCCTAAAAGAAACCTATGATTTGTCTTTTGAAGATACCAAGAGATACTAGATGTGAAAAAGGGGCTAGGGATGTTCTTTGGGCAGAATTTGGACTATGATTTATGCTTGAGAGTGTGAGGAAGTGAGGTTGTGATGGGTGGTATTTATAGTGGAGGGGATGTAGGTTTTCTTAATATTATAATCATTAATATAATATCTCTAATTATATCAAGGATTCAAAAATGTCAAATGCACTTAGAGACCAGTTTCCATTTCTTCCAAAATCATATAACACCCTTCCATGGAGTTTCTTTCAAGAAAATGTCATCTCCCACATGAAATAACATATCCTTCCATTGATTATAGAGAAATCTATTTTGACTAATTTGAGACGCTTTAATATTGGTTTGAATAGTCTATACCATTGTTTTTGTTTCATCCACCTGATATGGGCACACAAGTTTCCCATGTCCAAGTTCATCCTAACAAGTGGTTTTATGACATGTATTTCCAAATAATTCATCATATGGTTCCATTTGTATAGCTGAATGGAAACTATTATTGATAGAAAAATTCACTAAAGCAAAATATTTATCCCACATACCTTTAATGTCATGAAAAAATGTACTGAACTTTTCCTCTATGGTTTGGATCATCCTCTCTGATTTCCCATCAATTTTTTCATGGTAAGCAGTACTCAAACGAAGCTCAGTATCCTAATATTTCTAAATACTTTTATTGAATTTCAATGTTAATATTTCATCATGATCAGAAAAAATTCAGAGAGGTGCTCCATGAAGTCTCACAACAACATTGATATAGAGTAGTTCTTGGAGATCCAGTGTAAAATCCTCTTTTATAATTAGGAAATGTGCATATTTCATATGTCAATAAGAAGTTACCCATATCAAATCATTATTCCTTGGAGTTTTGGGTAATCTAGGGACAGAATATTTGATTATGTCATAAAATTTCCATATAGTAATAGCTAACAGTTTCATGATTCCTATAGGATGTTGTCTTTCTTCATTTACATGCAGACAGACGAGACATCATGATACATAATCAGAAATTTCTGGCTTCATGTTTTCCCACCAGTAATGTTTCTTCAATTAAAAATACATCTTATTTCTACCAGGATGTATAGATAAAGTCAAGCTATGGGAATTATCCAATAACTCTCTTTTTACCTTGGAAATTTCTTGAACACAAATCCTCTTACCAAATTTCATAATTCCATCATAACACATGAAGTTATCCAACTTCAAATCATTCACATATTTTTTTAGGATTTTTATCATTAGACTAAGAAGTTTTAATCATTTACAATAGAGATATTTTTTAAAAAAATGAAAAAACTAATGATTTTTCACATTCTGTGATAATACCAATATCCATTTTTCTTAGATCCATAAACATATGATCCAATTAAATAATAATTTTGTTTTGGACCCCATGATCCATCCTGGTTAATGCATCAACTACTTTATCTTCCATTTTGGGTGGGTAGTGTATGGAACAATCATAATAGTTGAGTAGTTCATGCCACCACCATTGATTTATTTCTATGAGAAGATATATTTTAAGCTCCTATTATCTGTATATATCTCCTATCATTCGATATATAGATAATGTCTCCATATATTCATAGAAAATAATACAGCTTATATTCCAAGATCAAGAGTACGATAGTTTTGTTCATTGATTTTTAAATACCTAGATGCATATTATATAACTCTATCATTCTACATAATCACACAACCATGTCCTTTCTTTGATTCATCAATATAAATCACAAATACAACATTCCTTGATGGTGATGTCAAGATCAAAGATTTCACTAATTTCCTCTTCCATTCCACAAAACATTTCTCACATTATTTTTCCATAAAGAAATTACCCATTATGTGTAACCTTGGTAATTTGGTTAGCTAAATGGGTAATGTTAGGAATGAAATGCCTATAATAACCTACTAAACCACTAGAACTATGTACCTTTTTTGTCTCCATTATATTAGGTCATTATTGAATAACCTTTGTCTTCATAGGATCAATAAATATTTCATCCTTAGAGAAAATGTGGCCAAGAATATAGACTAATTGATGCCAAAATTTACACTTTATAAACATCCCATATAATTCATTTATTAAAAGCGTCTTTAGAATAGTGTGTAGTTGATTTTCGTTATCTTTTTAGCTTTTAGAATATAACAAGATATCATAAATAAATTCCTCCTGAAATTCATCATTATATTCCTTGAAAATTCTATTCATTTGATCCATGAAATCAAAGTGTTCATTAGTCATTCCAAAATGTATTACTGTAAGATCATAAGTCCCATACCATGTTCAAAATGATATTTTTAGAACGTCTTATTCCTTACTCGCAATAGATGGCATATAGATCGAATTTCAATTTTTGGAAAATATTGGCCTCCATGATGTTTATGGAATAAATCATCGATGCAAGGTAGGGGATACTTGTTAATTATTTTTATAACATTGATCTCACTATAGTCAATGGAAAACGTCATAGATCCATCTTTATTATTAATTAAAAGTATGGGAGATCCCCATGGAGAAATGATAGGGTGAATAGATACTATATCACTCAATTCCCCTTGTTGTTTCTTCAATTATACTAATTCTACAGCGGAAAATCTAGAAAGGGTATACCATATGGTCCTTCAACCAAGAATTATGTCAACGGAATACTCAAAGTCCTGCTCTGGTGGATGTGGAAGTAAATTCTCGGGAAACACATAAATATATTCTTGCACAATTAGTTCATCACCAATTTTATAATTCCTTTCTTTACCCATAGATATTAAACTCCCTTCCTCCCCAATAATTTAATTCAATAGATATTCTAGGGGTGGATATAGATAAGAATCAGATAGTGAAATTTATACTCTAAAGATAGGGGATTAAACACCATTCTCATAAATCCAAACTCCCCTCTTATTTTAATAGATCTTTTGATCATAACAAGAAATCCATGTCATACCGTGGATTATATCAAATTATATCATGGGAATTATGATAAGGATAGAAACTAAATCATGTTTATGTTTCATGAGGGGGAATGGCTGACACATATTTATTGCAATGATGCATCCTCTAAGAGTTTTGACTGAAAAATCCATTATTAAATCATTTTGGAAATGTCTATTTTTTTTGGAAAACTAGGAATATAAAAAAGTATGTGATGATCCAAAATCAAATAAAGCATTGTCTATGTTAGAAGAAATGATTAATGTACCAACCACCACATTAGTAGGAAATTCATCCTCAGTAGTTGTGACCATATAAACATGTCCTTGATCCCTTGGCCTTCAATAGGGAGCGTTTCCCAAACACTTAGTACATTCATGTTCATGATGTATGAACTATTTAAAACTATATCTTTGAAAATTGATATTTTCTCTCATCCCCTTGAAATCAAAATATTTGTGGTCTTTTTCCCCACACTGGTAACAGACTCGAATTCTCTTTAGGAAAGTTCTATGGTGTTTCTTCCCAAAATTACTATAGGGGGGGCAACAAAATATCCACTTCTTCCCAATTTCATTATTTTTGTGTCCATAGTTTTTGGAATCCATCTTCTTCTCATACATTCGTAAAAATTCACAAAAATTAGAAAATTCTATTTCTATCATGATATCACATGAGAATATATCTTCATATGTATATAAATTATTGGAGACTAGTTCCCTTTAGAGGAATGATTTTAGACCATAAACAATATATCAATCATTCTCATTGGATTGTGTATGTAGTATGCAACATTATTTTCTAACCCTATGAAGTTAGCTTCATTCTTTTCAACATTCTCATCCTCTTTTTTCTTCAAATTCAAAAACTATCTTTCCATATTTTCTCACTGTTAATGAGGGAATCATTTTTCTAGTAAAATTTATTTAAAATAAACCCATTCTATATCTTCTATTTATTCTTACTCCTTTTTTTTTTATTAATGACCGCCACTGATCCACATATCTAGATAGATGATAAACTAGTGCGACAACTCTCTCTATTTCATAACATCCCATAGTGAGATATATCTTATCTGGGGAACTAATCTACCGCTCATCTACAAATGGGTTTGTAGTCAAATTTAATGGTGGAAGGTGTTGTTGAATAAATAAATCTATCATATCTCCTCCCGGTTGTAGAATAAGATGATTCAGATGGGCAAGGTTATGGTCCATAACCTAAGTCAGTTGTCCTGGTATAGTTCTAAGTTTTTCAGCAAGAGTCATAGATCTAGAGACAACATCATTATCTTATATACTATAGTAATCCCTAAATGGGATACGCGCGTTAATGGGGTTTCCATTCCTTCTAATTAGTTACATTTCTAAATTATTTCATACAATATATTATGTTATGAATCATAACGTATAATATCGAATTAGAAAAATACAAAGCATAAATTGAAATCCTATACATGGTTGATCCCATAATCATAAACATGGTTTCTTTGAGGGAGAATTGACATTTAAATCCTTCATAATGGATCTTAATTGATATTTGAATTATCCTAATTATATCCCTCAGGAGTTTCAAACCATGTTACCAGTAACTATTTTTATCAAGTACTAGGATAGCTTAGGAGAAGCATGAAACTCCTTGTCATATTTTTCACTCTTAGTTACATCTGTGCTAGAACCACGTCCACTTGTAGTATCCAAACATATATTTATTTTCTAGAAGGATCCATATAATCTATTCCTATCCAAAATTATAGGATATTCATTTATATTTATCTTAAAATACTATCTTAGTGTTTTTTCTGTAATATATGTTTTCTATATCAAGTTCCTTGTTTTCTACTAAACTTCCTCTAATTCAAACAGTAAGGATGTTACCCTAGTTTCACAAAGCCAATGCCTTATTTTTATACATTGGAATATAATCATTGTTTATGAATCCTGAAGGACAGATTAGTTTAGTATATTTGGAAACAAGATACATAATAATGTTAAACATTACAACATAGAAATTCCATTGAAAATATCCATATCTTGGTAGATACCCCTATTTTTCATTCACAATATACTTCTTCAAATCTTGAAAAAATTAAGACATAAGAAAGGGGTGATATCAAACACTCGGTAGGGGTAATATATAAAATAGAAGATTCCATAAAAAACCTGAGGCATAGTGAATAAAAAAACACATTTATTTAAAAATAAACATCAGCATAATATTATAGGAATATAAGATGAATAAATAATGCCCTAATAAAACCGAATCATGAGTATTATACAAGTCTAATAACCACATGAATTATCAATTACTAGTTACACAATGCAGGAATGCGTAATTTCGGACATCATAACCATATCATCAATGCCTCATGCAAAGACCATATATAACCATTTGGTTGAGGCCTCGTGGCGAGACATTGTTTTTCTCATGAGACCTACCCATGCCCCGATGGGATATAGTTGGCCCCACCAAAAAATTAAATACCCAAAAACATTCCAAATATGGATGGGGATAATCATTAACATAATATACATTCATATTGAATTTAACATATGAAATGTAAATAACTTTCCCCAAATGTTAAGCATATTCACTAACCATTCAGAATAAATTGGTGAATGGTTTTATGAATGAACATCCACAGTCAAACTAATCATAAAAAATGAAATTGAATATGTTAAATAATATCATAAAATACCATTCCTATTAATACCTATGAATCAAAAAGAGTGTTGAAATAGGTGAACATACTATTATAAAATCCATCATTTAATTCATGAGATAAATACTATTTTACCTTGAAAAGAAGTGTTATTTTGGAAAAGTCATTATATTAAACAATAAGGTAAGTTAGATTGTATTCTCATAAGAATATGTGGGATTTTATAAAGAAAATTAGTTATAGAAAGATATTATTTAGTGCCCATGTAAATTGGTAAATTTTAGTGAAATTCCCTTGAATCGGGGTTTTTATTTCAGGAAGAATATTGGAATGATCATTAATAATATATAATGCTCCAAAAAGGAAATTAGGATTATGGTTGGTACACATATAAAAAAATAAAAAAATATGATGGGTAAATATGAATAAATAGAAATTTCATTGAGGTATGTAGATAAAAAGAATAGCCCAAATAAAAATGGAGGTTTGGGTAGAAATTCCTTACCATAAGTCTGAAGGTGTTCCACACTTGATCTTAATGACCTGAATAATCAAAATTGTGTTCCTAAAATAATTATTACATATCCTTCTATACATATAATTAATTTATTATAACCGTTTTAGGTTCATTCATGGACTTTTGATGGGTTAGTAATTTCAATATCATTGTTTGGGAGAATTTGAATTCTTGGTTTTAGTTTACTTATATTCATGTATGGATAAACAGGTAAAAGGAAAATGGTTTTCCAGAATATAAGATTTATGTTAGTGAAAAATAATATTACATGGTTATCAATTATTTTTGGTTATTTATAGTGATTAATAATAATTATATGAAACATTAATGACATTTTTTTGGGTTAGTTGGCAGATTTTGATCCCAATGAACTCTTTTAGATTTTTAAATTACTATAGTGTGTAAAAAAATATTATATATCCTCCATTAATTTATAATACATATATTGTTTTTGAATTAAACATAAAAATGGTTTAATGAATATAATTGAATATGTTAATAGAGATTTAAAACACGCTGTCCGTGAATGTGATACTTTAATACATCTTAGATGGTGTTTTCATTGATAGTATAAAAGATGTTGAAATGAGAGATGATGAAAAATTATTCCTTTATCATAAAATATTCTCTTACATGTAATATACTGGATTCATAACAAAATTCAGATGAATTTTTTTGAGGAATGAAAAAGAAAAGAAAGGAACTTGAAATAAAATAAATAAGAAGAGGAATTTACCTTTTGATGTAATCTTCCATGAGAGCCACCTTAGGTGATAGTTTTTAGACATTTTATAAGTCCAAGGGCTGGTGGACGTGGGGAAGGAGCTTGATAGTAGATTTTAATAGAATTTATACAATTCACATGGCTTGAGTGGAGTGAAGGGAATGGGATGGGGGGTTATAGTTGAGGAGTGGTGTGTTTTTGAATATTTTATTCTTTTATTATTTTTCTCAGGATAAGAAATATTGCTGATTTTTTAGACCAAAAACATTAATAATTTCATGTCAGTTCAAAAAATGCCCATTTAAATTATCCATGACCCAATAATGTTGCATAAATTCACATAGTTATAATTTCACGTAAATTAAAAAGTTTTACTATTCACTAAATATTTGAGTATTTTAGAAAAACCTCAAAAATTCACCCAATTTTTTTTTCAATGTGTAGAATTCAAAAATGGACTCCAATTTATCAAAATAAATTTCTAAAAAAGAGAAATTTATTTTATAAATAAAATCATTATTTACATGAATAATACATATTTCATTTTAAAACTTATTTTATAATACATTCCAAAATTATATAAATTCTTATTAAATTATTCAAAAATTGTAGGGAAAAAATATTTATTTAGGAATAATTTGTGGAAAATAAATATTTTCTAAATCAATTAATTAATGTGAAATATTAAATAAATATTTATGACTAAAAATAATACCAACAGATAATTATTGAAATCTAAAATACTTTATTTATGTTATATGGTGTATAAATTTTATTTATACCTTTATGGGGGTGGTTGATTTTCATAAGGGTCATATTACTATTCATAAGGGTAGTTTTCTATTCATAAGGGTCATATTACTATTCACCAAAAATGTAAGTTGATCTTATCAAATTCTAAATATATTACTGAACACAACTGTGTGTGTCTGTTTTTTGAAATTAAAATCCTTGAGGTGGTAAAGTTATTTTTACTAGCTTGGTTATAACAATGTGGTGTTTTGTAGAGAATCAATGTTTAATGTATTCAATTTGAAATTTAATTGAAAACAATTTGGAGTTTCAACTATGTCTATCATCAAATAGATCCTTCTTTACCCTATTATATGAAGGCACACAGATCCAAATTCCAAACCAAATCAAATCATCATCATCGATGTGGAACTCATGAAGCATGCCTTCCATTAATGTTTTCAACGTTTTTTGTAGATCCAGATCATTCCATTGTGCCTCTACAATTATATCTTGGATTGATGGTTTCATAATTATTTTCGAAAGATAAGATTTATTTCTTGACCATATGATTTCCAAATCCATTTTTTTCGTAACCATGAAGAGAGGTTTTTTCTTAATATGAGACATGGACAGAGCAGCTTGTGTTTTTTGGCTGAGAGCATCACAAACCATGTTTTCCTATCCCACATCATAGTGAATAGAGAAGTTGTAGTCTTTGATTTGTTTTAACCATCTCTCTTGACACATGTTGAGCTCTTTTTATGTGAATATATACCTTAGGATCTTTTGATCAGAATATATATCACACTTCTCACCATAGTGGTAATGCCTCTGGATTTTGAAGGAAAAAAATAGAAACATCTAGATCTAGATCATGAGTACAAAAATCATGCCCATGAATCCTCAACTCCCATGATTCATAGGCTATCACAAAATCATATTTCATGATTACACAACCCAAGCCATTATTGGAAGAATCCTTGTATATCAAAAATATTTATCAACTTTTTGGTAATGTGAGTATAGGTGCAGTGGTCAACCTTCTCTTTAGATCCTTGACGATTTCCTCACAATATTATGTTGATACATACATTACCAATTTACATGTTAAATTAGTCAACGAGCTTGAAAATCATGAGAAATTTCTTTCCAAACAATGATAAGCCAAGAGAAATATTGATTTCTATGACACTACATGGTTTGATCCATTCCTCAATCACCTTTTTTGAGTGTTCATGGAAATTATACTAATTCTAGTCACATATCACATGAACATGACATTGTTCATCCAAAATTCACACTTTTTAAACTTTCTATACAACATCTCTTTTCTCAATGTCAGCAGCACAAGTGTTATATATTCTTCATGATACTCATTTCTCATAGAGTAGGTGAAAAATATCATTGACAAACATTACCAAATATTTATCGAGGGAATATCTAAAGACTCTATTCATAAAATCCATGAAGATTGATAGGGAAATTGTAATTTCGAAGGACATCACCAAAAAAATCATAGTGCCTGTACCTAGTATAGAAGGAAATCTTCTAAATATCTTCCTTTTTTTCCTTTGGCAAGTGACATCTAGAATAGAGATCCACCTTTGAGAAGAACTAATATTCTTGTAACCGATCGAACAATCCATCAATCATTGTAATATGATACATGTTCAATGTGGTGATATTGTTGAGTTCTTGAAAATCAATACACAGCAGTATGGATATATCATCCTTTTTCAAAAAGAGTACTGGTTTTCCACAAGGTGTTTCACTAGGTACTATGAATCCATTAACCAAATTATGTTTCAGATGCTTCATTAAATCCTTGGGTTTGATTGGAGCCATCCTATAGGTACACTTTGTTATAGGAGTAGCTCCAAGTAAAATTTCTATTGAGAACAATACCTCACGATATGGGTGTAGTCCATGTTACTATTCAAGAAATATATCACTATATTCCCTCATGATGGGAATTTCCACTTGGTTGATACCATCCATGAACTCAACCAATTGAAAAAGGAATTATTCCTCATAGGAAATCGACACCCACAACATTGAAGTATTTTTCTATGGAGTTTCATGATCATCCTTGAATTTGTAGAGAAGCATGGGATGGTTTGGAATATGAAAAGTTATTTCCCTTTCCAGGATTTTTATATGTTCTCAATATAACAAGATCCAATATATCCCCAATATTGGGTCAAATTACACCAACAGAATTATTAAAATATTCTCTTGAAGAATCATCCAACATACACCAGTAGGATTATATTCAGACACTTGGGTTGAAATGACTTCACCAATTGGTGTTTTTATAGATATCTCTGCTTCATGGTTTTATGGATTAAATTCAATATTTATCGTAAACCTGGATGATATAAAATAGTGTGTAGAACCAAAATTAAAGAAGTCTTTTTCCATTATAGTGTGAATAGTAATTTTACCTTTCAAGACATCATATTCTTTCTCTGATTCCATAGTAGTGATGGTATAAGCCATCATTTTCACTTTTTTCTTTGGTGGCTTATGTCACTGTTTACCCTTGAGGGGTTGAGGTTTTGTGCACTAGCCTGAATAGTTCCCTTGCTTTATATAGTTGTAGCAGTAGACCATGGGTAGTTCACCATTTTCCTCTACCACATTATCCTTCATTTTCATTTATTTTAAAAACTGTTGAGCTTAGGGGCCTTCACTCCCACATAAAAATGATTTCCCCATTCTTTTGAGGAAATTAACCTAATTCTTCTTCCTACATTGTTGATATGTGGGTGGTTTATTTTTCCATCCCCATAACACATTAGATCATCACGCGTAAAACTCTATCCCTCTTTTCTTATCACTATAGACTATAGAACATTATCCAAACTACATTATTCAATTATATGTAACATTTAAAAAATTCTTCATAACATCCAAAGTCTCTAATTGCAAGAGCCTTTCGAAGGAGTGGTTTGAAACCACTATCAAATCTATCAATTTTTTATCATTTTTGATACCAAATTCCAAATCATACCATTCAAGACTTTTGAAATTACCTTTTTAGTCCATGAATGATTTTCCATAATTTTGGTAATTATCCATGTTTTGAACCTAGCACAAAAGGGAAGGTTTTTGGACATTATCAATGACTAAATTGGTCAATTTTTAATGTAGAGATTTTGAAGAGAAATTATGGGTGTTTGGAAGCTTAAAAGTGATGTTTTTTGACATGGGTGAAGGCTGGTTATGTTTATTGGGTGGCTCGATGGGTTTTGGTAGCACAAGACATAGAAAACATTAGTTTTAGAGAACCGTAGAGGGCACTCCATTTGTCTGAAACTATGCTTCCCAATGTAGGTAACAGTGCTATAATAATTTAATGGGGCAGAGAAATATCACCAGGATTGTGCAAGGTTTTCCAAAAAACGCACCTATCCTGTGTTGGGTGCTCCATTTTCTAGTGGAGGATGCATGGTTACTGCACAAGTTTACAAATCAAGTGACGTAACTCTGTGTGACACATAGTTCTAGAAATTTAATTATATTAACTTGAATTGAAAATAAAATAAAACATAATGTAATAGTCCCTCACACCTATTTTCTTGACCCACATCACGTAGCACCCTTGAATGGGTCCCCCCTTCGACACAGGAGACACCCCCCTGTGACCTTTTCTAGGGAACTGATTCCTCATGGATTACCACCAGATCAGGGTCTAAAACTCCGTCGTAGGTCTATCTCCCTCCTACTAATACATATTTTTGTCCGATTATGGATTCTCCTTCACCCTATGGTGTATGAAGAAACCTATGGTTAGGTGTTATTTTTTTCTTTTTCATTTGTTTCGTCAATAGGGTGTGCAATTGGCCTCATGGTTCTTGTTCTTTCTTGTTCTGGAGACCACTAAAGAAGGTGAGATAGTTCAGGTGGTTTCAGTCCACTGGCTTGGATTTATGATAAGGTTTAAACATTCTTCTTTGTTTCACACAATCTATTTTAGGAACATAAATTTTTATGAGTCCTTAGTACATAATATGTAGTGTTTTGAACATCGATTCATCAATTAGAGTCACTTAGTCTATGGAGACTCACCTGCATCTTTATAGGTATGAAAATATATATTTGTGGGTTCCCCCATAATGAGTATAATCATCCGATAAAATGATTATACATTTCTGGGTCTAGGTGTTCCCATGTAGATATATATATATATATATATAAACACGTAGGTTTCTAGAGTTTGTTATATGCATATAATCATATATGCAAGGATCACCTTACACAATTTCATGGCCGTGAGAGTGTGTTAATAGGGGCTAGGTGTCCTTTATAGTATATGAAGTTTTTTATACACTGTCGTGGATGAGGAGCTATTATATAGAATGTGCAAAGAGCTGAAATGGTTGTCTTGGTTCCACTTTGATTTGGGGTCCCATTTCTCATTCCCTTTAAATTGTGAAATCATTAATTTATGAATGACACATACATTATTTGTTAGATAATTTACAATTGTTTTCTTTAAAGTGTTTAATTGATTAAGTTAATGAAACATTAAATGTGTTATAATGTTATGATTGTATATCTTTGTTGCATTGTGGTTCCTTATTCTTGGATTTCCTAATTGATAGAGGGCTTGTTAGATGCTCAACCTATATGTAGTTGAAATTCCCAAGTGTCGTACATCTTGTTTTCATGTCTTAATTTTTCTAATGAAATGGTTAAGGTAAATGGAGTGGGTTGTATGAATTAAATGAGATGATATAATCCTTTTATTGGAAATACCATAAGCCTTGTACCTTAAGTTGATTTTCTATTTTAGGGAAATTAGAGTGAGATGAAATGTTTCCATTAAATGTATTAGTTTGTTATTAATGAAATGAAATGAATTGAGTGTGGTTAAACTTTGCCTTGGGCTAACATAGTATGAAGGGATTATGAATTTGAACATGAAATACCTTAGATGATTTAGACAATACATATTCATTTTGATCATAAACCACCATATGAAAATTGATGTATTTAATGGAAATTGGGGATGTCTTGTGACATGAATGAAATTCTTTTACTCATGCTTGGAAATGAATATGTAACCATGTAATCATAAATAGATAGGTTGTTATTACTTTTGTACACATGGGATTAATGCATGTGATCTATAATGTTACTGTCTATTTGAAAGACATAATATGGTGTTTTGTTGTGTTACTGAGTATAAATTATTATGAATATGGTAAATTATATTATAAATTCATATAATGTACTTCTATATGAATTATATTAAACATGTTCTATTATTTACATATGGTATGGAGGGATTTATACCTCGTGCCATTGTTTACATGTGGGTGGGAGGCATTACTAACCCATTCTATTTTTTACAAATGGGCAGGAGGCATTAATAATTTGTGCCAATATTTATATGTGTGTGGGAGTCATTACAACTATATGCCATTATTTTCATGTGGGAGGGATTCATTAATACCTCATCCATTATTTACATGTGGGTGGGTTTCATTACTAGCTCATTGCAATTTTTTACATTTCGGTGGGAGGCATTACTATCGTGTTACATTAGTTACATGTGGGTGGGAGGCATTAATACCATGTGCCATTATTTACATGTGATAAAGAGGCATTACTGACCAATTCCATTATTTACAAGTGAGTGGGATAAATTTTTACATTTCCTAGATATACCATATATATATATATAGGCCAATAGGATAAAAGTGCTCATGGACCTGGGATTGGGGTAGACCGTGAGAGCTCCCATAGAATTTGATGGTAATGATATGTCCTAATCCCCCCAACTCACAGTTATATATACTGTTAATATATATTTATATACATATATATTAAATTGACTTGATCATACTCATATCCCGACAGTGATCTAATACTGGCATATAAGTCATGTATCCCATAGAAACATGGATATGTGATATTATTTATGCAATTATGATTAATAATTTCTCCATACATGCACAACCTAATTTATATAGAACTTGGTTTGGATTTCTATCGTTGGGTGAAGACCTAATGGGATTTCACATGACACCCTGCTCGGTTACCCACGTTACCCGAGTAGACCTTATTAATGCAGTTCCTAGTTTGATTTTTTTATGATTTTACTTAAGAAGTTATGGGAAAAGGATTTAGTATGAGCTCGGGATGATCATGGAGGTCTCCCATGGGGATTTGCAATATTTTATTTATTTTTGATTTTTTTTAGATAATATTTTCTTCATTATTTTTTTCCTATATGTATACCTTTCTTGACATGCATTCATATACTGTGTAAACTGGTGTTATCCACATTGATTAAATTGATAATATTTTCATTTTTTTATTTGATATCTTTTATCATATTATATACTAAATCTAATGTTTCATATTGTTTATTATGTAATAATACCATTGTAAACTCTGATAAGAGGGAGTTTTGTCCCCACTATCACCTCCCGAGATCCTCAATAGTAGTTGATAGCCACTAAAATATGGGGAGAAGGGCTTGAGGACATGTGACCCCCCGGTCCGGCTGATGGATTGATATTAAGATTGAGTGGGACCTTATAAAGTTGTTCAAGAGGAAATTTTTTCCTTCACATTAAATTTTCAGTTGGTAGACATGAGACAAGGAATGTGTTAGTGATTTGTTGATAGAAGTTCTTGGGACGAATAACCCCACATATAGGAAATGAAAATGTGGCTCAGGATTGGATTTTTTCTTGTTGTTTTTGAATATCATTGATATGATTTCACCATGTGTGACATATATATTTCCAACTACCTAATGATTTATGGACCTTATAGAATTTTACCCTTGGACTTATATAGCAAGGATGACACATTTCATACCTCGTCATAGGCATATAAGAAATTCACATCTCATGCATATGCCATGCCATGTAGCTAAATGGGTAGGATTTATGTTGATTTGTAATTATTCCACGAGCATTATGCCATGTTAGGTGTTATAATAACCAGCTTATATTTGTACCTTATTAGGTATTTTTTAATATTTTTTTCATGATAGTATAATATTCATAGTTGATTAGTATTCCATTATATTTTTTATTTTTCCTGACTTGGGTGATAATTTTCCATAGTGTATGTTTATCCTGAATTTCTAATATTTTAGTCTACTTGTTTCCATTGTACGTCTCAATGATAACATCTTGATGTCATGCTTTTCTTTGTTATGAGGGATGTGAGTGAACAAGAACCAGTTTTCTCTTGTAAGGTGTATGGCAACTTATAATCAGGAAATGGTAACCCATATTTTCAAACCACCTAGAGCACAATATGTATACATGATTAGAAATATTGGTTAAAATTGAAAAATATTGAAAATGTGTAATTCTTATGTGAATGTATTTTGATCAAAAGGGAGCCAAATGACAAACTGTAAAGTGTATGGGTGCACTAGAGGATTTTAGATGGCCACTCATATGTTTGATCTTTGGATTTGTATCATGTGAAATTATGAATGGGGTTTTGTTACAATTAATGGGAGTTAATTCTCAATCCATGATGTGTATGGGTGCTTCATGGATAGAGAAATGGAAACCCATGTTAGATAAAACTATATAATGTCTTTTTTGGTTTTTATAAATGAGAAAACTGTTTAGTTTTAAATTGAAATGAGCTGGTTAACTATTAAATATGAAACCATACCCAAGTAGGTCAGTTGGGTAATTTTTATTGTGCAAAGATAACATGGGATGTTTAAAACATTAATGTACGAGAAATTGTTATTGGGTTGCTTTTTGATGAACCCATGATGACCTAGTGAGACCCTAAATTGATTCTTTAACTTTTAAAAGGAATTTGTTCTCATATATTTCATGATTAGTATGTTATATATTTGAATATCTAAATGAAAATTATTTAAATATTATGTTTGATGTAAATTTTGTGTGATTCCCTTTGGGTGTTAGCTCAATCGCGTACTGTATGTTTTATTTCTAATGTTACACGATGATTAAGATTAAATCATTAATTTCTTAATGATTTAAAATTTATTGAAAATAATGGGCATGAAAATAGAACCACATGTGGTATCTTTCTGTGAGAACCTCATGAAAGGGAATTTTGGAGTTTCTCATTTAGTTTCCTTAGAATGGAACCATATGTGCTTTCCATAGGTATTATCTAATTAACATAGGCTTGGAGGTTAGTATTGTGAGATTGTGACTCTTTTTAACATGACCGTGAATTATGGTCGATGTTGTTCTAAATGAGGGGCTAGCCTGTGGTAGGTATCTCTAGTATAACAAAAATGCCTTATTGAATCCTAGGATTTTTCTAATATTTTTTTTCCGTTCAGGAACTATTGTCCCTTATTGGACTTTTGGATCCCAGTGACACCCCTCTTTGGATAGGTGGTCATGATTTCACTAACCCTACTATGGCTTGAGTAGTGAGTGATGATCATTTTCAGTAAATTTGACATTTCATGCATGGTCAATCGCTTCATATATAATTTAACCATTTCTTTTCCTCTATGATGGATGGCACAGTATGAAGTCATCATGTTTAATGGTTTCATGTGACAATATGATGCTATAATGACTCTAATGTTCTCTTGAGTACAGTATCAGGTTATCTTCTTGTAGATAAACATATGAATTAAGGATTTAGGATTTTCAAAATGTTCTAGAGAAATATATTGAGACTCAGGTGTTTCTACATGCCGATCGAAGATGGTTTTTAGTTTCCTAATCTAATTTCTCAAGGTTTCGATTTTGGATCGAAGGGGAACCATGATGGATTTGGTAAATATTCACTTCCAGGTTGAAGGTATCACAAAAGAAATATCATTTGGAAGTGATCAGTCTGATTAAAAGTCTTTATGAATCATGATTTTTTAGACATCAATGTTTACATGAAGTGAGGTTTTTAGATGTTTAGGTTATGTACGTACCCTTGGTATACACTATTGGTTGTGGTTAGACATTGATGGAAATGTTTTAATAAACATAGAATTACATCATGTGGTAAAGTCTTGTGTTGGGTAAATGATGTTTCCTCGGCTGGTGAAGCTGAATTTCCTCTTGATGTTGACCAGTTGTGGTTCGACTATCCCCCTTTATACATTTTGGGAATGTTTAACTAGAGTCCATTTCAATCCACATAGTGTACTTTTCTATGGGACAAGAATGTACCCTATCATTTCTTCGTCTTAGATGTATTATGAGAGAATCAATCTTCTTCAACACTAATGCTTTAATTCCATTGGTCTTGATTTGGGGGTTCTCTTAAGGAGTTTCTTTTAAGATGTGTGGTTTCCCTTGAGGTTTGATTTTTGAAATGTCATTATAGATCAAGGATGTAATTTAGTGAATGTGGATGTACAAAAAGGAATCATATGTGGGAGAATGAACCGTCTTTTAGCTTATAAAATGTAGGCCATCTAATCCAGGCATCTTCTTGGTTAGTTAGCTAAAGTGACTTGAATCTTTCTTTTCTTTTTTTCTGGTTACAGTTGGTAAAGAACCGTATTAAGGCCCATCATCAAGTGAAGATGAGTTCAATTGGAGTTGGTCAGGGAATTTCATAATAATTCTTCTTATCTTCAGAATGAATTTTATGGGTAATTAACAATTTGTTCCTTTTCAAATAATGTCAAGAGCGACAGAAGATTACTTAAGGGCTTGCATTGAATGTAAATTACAACAGTGGGTTTAATTATTTTTGTGAATTGAAACCATAAAGTTAAAGCCTAATGTGGGAAGTACCTTTGGATTATTATTAATTTGATAATGATGTGTTATGTCTATTGTTGGATGGGATTAGGTAAGATCCATCATGGTTTTTCAGTTGGAGAAATACTATTGGAATTATATTTAAACGACTTATGTGTCCAATCTGTAAAGGATTTTTAATGGTGCATAGTGAATTTGAGAATGAAAAAACAACAATTTCAATGAAGCCACTTGACCACAGTAGGAAGGGTGAGGTGTATGTTTTTTCATTAAGGGTTTTCTAGTATAATAAGTTCTAAGGTGTGAAGGTTTAAACGAACCATGTTTTGAAATGGGTGAATAAGCAAAGGTTTATGAACATTTTTAATTTCTGAATGGGATGTTTTTAAAACCGATAATCAGAAATAAATTCTGAGAGTTAGACCTCTTCAACATGATGTATTTGGACTTGGGTGACAACCTCTTACATTATTAAGGAGGATCAAATAGTCTTAGGATCACCAGACCAAGAAAATAGGGTTTTTAGAAAACTACAGAGGGTCCACAGTTTGTCTAATATGTTTCGGCCAACTACAAGAAACCATGATACCAAAATTTATGGTGGAAAAGATTTTTTTCATGGTAAATGCACAATTTTACAAACCATGTTCCTAGCCAATGCGAGGTACTCCGGTTTTCCAGCGGAGGATTCTAGATTAGCACAAGGTTTTAAAAATAGTTTAGATTATCTGTGTGTGACACCTAGTTCTAGAAATTTAATTATTTTAAATTAAATTAAATATAAAATAAAAACCTAATCTATCACTCCATCACCCCTTATATTCTCATCCTATAGCTTGAAACACCCCCGAAGGGGTTATCCATTTGATACATGGACCTCCCCAACTATGACCTTCTCTCCAGCTCTGATTCATCTTGGCTTTCTACCAGGTCATGGTCTGAAATTCCTCAGTATTCCCCTCTCTTTCCTTCTCATACATCATTTTTGCCAATTTTGGATTCTATGTTTCCCTCTGGTGTTCATTCGAACCTAGGGTTTTGTGTAACCAGCTTAATTTATGTTTCTTCATTCGATTGGTTGTGCAAGAGACCGCTCGGGTCTTGTTCATGCATGTTCTGGAAACTACCGCAGAAGGAAAGGAGGTACAGGTGGTTTCGGTCTACAAGCTTTTCATTGGAGTAATATTTACAACTAATATTTTTCTCGCAACCTATATTAGGATCTTATGATTTTTATGAGTCTATGGTATTTAAAATACAGTGTGTTAAACTCTTCTTCATGGATTTGAATCATAGAGTCAAGGGTGACATTCCAGTGTGTGCATAGGTAAGTAACTATTTTTATGTGGGTTCCCCCGTTTCATATATAATCATAAATGGAAATGATTATAAATGTATGGGGATATGTGTTACCATTTAAATATATATATATACATATATATTAACATCTAGGTGACTAGAGACGGGTATTTTCATAGAATCACATATGTTAGGTTCCCATTGCACATGCTCATGTCCATACAGGTGTGTGCATGGGCTCTAAGTGTCCTTGCATTAAGGTGAACATTCATATACACCATGGGGGAGAAAAAATATTTAGTTAGAAAGTTACAAGATCTGAGGTGGTTGTCTGGGTTCCACATTGAGGTAGCATCCCTTTTCCATTTCCCTTTAAATTATCGAAGCATTAATTTTTGAATCACACATACTTTCATTCTTAGATAATGTATGGTAGTTTTTGTTAATGTTAATCATTGTTGATGTTAAAGAAACATTAAATGTGATCGACTCTTAATATTTTCATTCCTTTTTTCACTAAGGTTTCTTAGGATTTGAGTACATAATTGATGGATGTAATGTTAGATGCTCGACCCCTATCTGGTAGAAATTTTTAAGGGGCTTACCTCTAGTTGAAAAGATATCACGGCTCAAATGAAAAGGTTATGGTAAAAGGAATGGATAAAACAGATTAAATTTGATGGTATCAAGCTTTGGTTGGAATGACCATAACCCTTGTTCCTTATGTCAAGTTTCCATGTTAGGGAAAATTGAGTGAGATGACAAGTTTCTTGAAATGTATTAGGTAGTTAACATGAAATTTAAAAGATTAGGTTGGTAAGACCATTTCTCGGGTTAATATAGTAAGAAAAGATAATGATAGTGACCATTATATTACTATAATGGTTTACACCATTCCTCTTATTTATGATCATAAACTAGAATAGGATAAATGATGTGTTTAATGGAAATTGTGAAAGGATTGAAACACTCATGAGAGGCATTGATTCATGCATGGAAATGAATATGTACAAATTTTATCATAAATACATAGTTTGTTGTGCCTTAAGTACAAATTGGATAAATGAATGTGATAAAAAATGTTAATGTTTATTTGAAACACATAAGATGGTATTCCCTTATCTTACTTGGTATAAATGAATACGAATATGGTATTTTCTATTTGAAATGCATATGAGGTAATTACATATGAATTGTATTAAAATAATTTTATTCATTATATGTGTGTGGGAGGAATTATTACCCTATTCCATTATATTCATGTTGGTGAGAGGAATTACCACCATGTGTCATTATTTACATATAGGTTGGAGGCATTATTACCATGTGCCATTATTCACATGTAGGTGGGAGGAATTACTACCCTGTGCCAATATTTACATGTGGTCAAGAGGCATTACTACCCCCATTTTCTTATTTACATGTGGGATGGAGGAATTACTACTATGTGTCATTATTTACATGTGGGTGGGTGGAATTACTACCCAGTTCCATTATTTACATATATGCGGGAGGCATTACTACCACATTCCATTATTTACTTGCAGGATGGAGTCATTACAACATCATGAAATTATTTACATTGGGGGATGAATTCTTATGTGTTCCAGATATACATCATAAGTATACATATAGGCCAAGATATTATAAGGGTTCTAGATATAGGTTTGGGGTAGACCGTGAATGCTCCCCTAGAATTTAGATGGGTGTAGTATGTCCCAAAACCACCCCAACTCAAATTTATCTATAAATATATACATAAAAAATATATATGTATATATGTATATAGATATATATTAAATTGACATGATCAGATAGATATCACAGTATCAAGCCAATGTGGTATAGCCGTCAGGTATCCCTTATGAACCTGGATGGGTGTTATTCCTTATGTATTCCTATTTATTAAAGTTTTAGTACCTTCGCTGTCAAATTTATATTTTACTTGATTGGGAATGACACTGGTGGGTGCTGACATAGTAATATTTCATCACACACCCTTCTCGGGAACCCGTGTTACTTGAGATGAACTTATAATTACATACCCTAGGTTGATTAATGTTACCCTTTTTCTATAGCTCGATCAATTCTCTCTCCATCTTCATGTGAATAGTTCATTTGAAATACATGCTAAGAAAAAATATCTTAATGTTGTTCCAATCCATCTCTTCAATTTTATCACTCGTCATGGTGTTATTAATCAAATCCCACCATTTTTCAGCCTTTCCATATACATGATAAATTTCTAGAGTCATGTTCTCCATCTCTGATCTTTGGATCAAAAAAAAGAAATTATACATGGATTTTACCCACTGTTATGAAACTAGTCGATCAGAATATCCACTAATCATTTGTGGTCATTAATGTATAAAACACAAGATATTCAATTTGTGCCTCTTTGGTGAATGAGGAAATTCCACATTATTCAGGTTACTATTCATAACCTGAGAAAATTAGGTAATCATCTCCATGATGTATTGAACTCCTCCTCCCATAGAGTTCAGGATGTCATTCGGGAAATTGATGCATTGTATCACACATGGGTTGTTGGCCTAGTCTCTCCTAGTATGAACATTTTTAAAAATGGAAATGTTTATTAAAAAAAAGATAAAATTTCACGAATTATTTATTCCACTGTGAAATGAACTATAAAATCATATCTTATGGGATCATAATGTTTATAAAATCTACATGGGTGCTTACTTATTAATAGTTTCATACTAAGATATTTAACATAGGTTCCCTAATCCTAATTCAAAAAATAACTAAATCATTATATTAGACAAACTATAGATACCATGATTTTAGTAAATTATATTTACATCATTTTAATGATAAACAAAATAAAAAAAATTACACAATGAGGATTCAATGTTTGAGTGTCTTAGGAAAACAAGGACAATACATAACATTTTCAACATATATCATAAGCTTTTATTTAATTCATTTACTTGTAGCTTCTTCTTATCCCTTGTGTAATCCATACTACATGTAGTCACCTGAGGATATAATTGTAAAAGGAGTGAGATAAAACCCTAGTAAGAGCAAAGAAAAGAACATGAGACAATATAACATTGTTTGAGCATAGTTATTACATCATCATTATAATCATGATAGGAGCTATTATAAAATATTATGTAATGTGTGAATGCATAAAAATTATATATCATGTCTTAGTTTTATACTTCCACACATATTATTGAACAAATATGGAATCATGTTCTCCCATATTTCAGTTTAAACATGAGGTTATTCACATTAACCAATGTATTGGAGTGATATATTATTCTAGGTTCACCCCTCAAATCATATCATTTACATTAGAAGGCATGGTATATTGAGCTTATATAAATCATGAACATAAATGAACTGATCTAATTGAATGGGTTTCATGTCATAAACCATATATTCATAATAATGGGGTTCCTAAAGGAATGAAGGAATAAAATATATGATATAAGAACCATCAACCTGGAATGGGAAGTAAAACATGTTATTTTGAAAGAAGAGCTCTTTTGGAAATCATTTTGTTTTCTATAAACTAATGTGGAAAACATTTATATCCATGAATATGTAAGATAATAATGATGAAATGATTTTTAAGGAATAACCATAATGAAAATGGATTGGAAAATGAAAAACCCCAAAAAATATAATTTAGTTTTGAGAATTCCCATTACCTTGTATCCAAGAACATTCTTTACATTAATGACCTATTAAATTATCCTCTTGGGATTAACTTCAAGGATCCTAGGATCAGTGTTTTGTGGATACTAACATCTCTTGGACGCTGGGGAGGGGATATGGAAGATCTTTGGGTAGAATTATGTCATGGCATGTTGCTTGAGAGGTGTGAGGAAATGAGGTTGTGATGGGTTGTATTTATAGTGGATGAGAGAGGGGTTTTCTCAATATTATTATCATTAATTTATTATTTATCCAAAAGGCTAGAAATAGTGATGATTACATGAAAAAATATAGTAACATGAGAATTTGAGTCTGAACCAATGGTGCTTACATTATTAGAACATCATCCATGTCTCTATAATTTAGGTACCTAGCAATTTTCGTAAATTATTGTACTTTAATATTCATTAAAAATTGATGTATTTCAGAAAAATCCCAAAATTTGAACATATAAATTTTTTGATGTGTAGAATAATAATATGAACTCTATTTTATTAAAATAATTTTATGAATAGTATAAAATAATTATTTTGAAATCATTATTTACATGAAAAACACAAATTTCAAAATTAAAACTACTTTTCTAACACTTTGATAAATTTACAACGATTTCATAAAATTACCATAAAATATTAAGACATTAAAATAGAAGTTTATGAATATAATTTATTAAATTGAACATTCTTTTATATTATTAAATAAATAAATATGTATTCATGACTTAAAAAAATTCCATAACTATAATAAAATTACATCGGATTTCCACATAACGGGTGGATAAATTTTATTAATACTATCATTCGTAAGGTTCTTGTTTATTAGGAAAATTCACTATTCATAATGTTCATATTACAATTAATAAGTGTAACATTACAATTCATAAGGGTATGTTACTATTCACCAAAAAACTAAGTCTGTCTTATCAGACTCCAAACATCTTACTGATCGCAACTCTATATGTCATATATTTTAATTCAAATCACAAAAGTAGAAAGATTATCTTTAATGTTCATAATGTATTTAATACTATATTTTCGTATTTTATGGAATTTTTTTTCCTAATAAAATTTTATTCTATTATAGTATATGACATTACTATAATAAGGGATAAATAGCATTGAAAAAAATCTTATATCATTATATAGCTTCAAACTCATTTCTTGATTTGTCCATGATTTGAGATTTAATGATCCCTCATGTTAAAACTAGATCCAACTGGGAGATGGGTGTCATAATTTTTTTCTAATCAATGAGAAATAATTCAATAAATTACATGCCTTATTGTTCTAACATTCTATAGAAAATAATAGTGATTAACCTAGGCCAAAAAATAATCCAAAATTATTTCAATCATGCGATAAAAACACAAATTTTTCATAGAAAGGGTTATTTAAGATTGTTTTCCTCAAATTTATTACATGAACTCATCTCTATTACCGTATCATAAAAAATTGAAAAACTGTTTTCTCTTTTTAAAAATCTTTTTCAGCTAAAATATAGCACTCTATTTATAATCAAATTTTATACAACTATCACCGAGATAAGAAGGAATTCATCATAAAATAACCTTTTATTTTTTAAAGATCTATACACATTTATGGACATATATAAAATAAATTCTTTTAGAAGACGTATCATCTCAACTCCCCCTCATGGGATTAAATGTATGAATATTTATAACATTTTCTCTTCTTAAAAAAGAACAGAATGAGTATTTTTCATCAAAACATAAATAGTTACATGCTAAAGAAACATTTACAACAAATCTATTCCACAAAAGAAATTACTTCTATCATGAAATAGTGAATTACTTCATCCATGTTATCTCCTTATATAAAAACCGTGTATTCACTATAAATGAATCCACAATAATAGAATAATTTGGAATAATTTGAGATATCTATTTAAATTAATATAGAGAAATTTTTCTAATTTCCCCCCAACATAGAAAATCATTTTTTATAAGATTTATATTTTTTATAACTCTTATAGAATACTCATCCATTAATTTTTCATACATGAATGTATTTGGAATGCATAGTATTGTTTTTTTTAGGAACCATCTTCTCTACCAGAATTGGTTTTTATACATTATTTTGAACATAATATCCACCCATTTTTTATAGCACTATATTTTAATCCATTTTGAACTATGGTGTCCATATAGTCTTGTATTATTTAGGATTATACTCATATTTCTTCTTATGTGAGAACATCTTATTTATCGAATCTTTCATTTCATATGATTTAATTTCTTATTTATCGTTCAATATCAATATAAAATTCTATATAATTTTCCAGGTCATAAATTCATCAAGTATATGTTTTGTATATTATATCCTCCCACATATTCTAATTAATTTTTGATTAACATATATTTGGTGTCTTATCTATTTTTTTATTATAATTTTTGTGAAATAAACCCATTTACTAATTTGTTTGTATAATTCTATTTTTACCTCTATCTTACATCCTCCAGCATTGATGTTTGTGGATAATTCATAGTTTTATATGATGTGGTATTTTATTCTATAATAGATCAATCTCATATATCTTAGTGTGAAATCCTTTATACAATCAGTCTTGTGTATACATTGTTCAATATGTAACTTATATTTAAGATCTATGGAATATTGACACTATTATCTAATTATAATTTTTATAAATTTTAAATTATTTTTACTATAGAATTTGATCGTGATTGGTATATTTATTTAAAAAATAATTTAAAAATCAATTTTTATATTTAAAATTTGATATAAATTATAAAAAAATTCAAATCTAATCTTAGTAAATATAATTTTTTCATGATTTAATTTTTCACGATAACATTTATCATAAATTTATATATTTAACCCTAATTTTAATACTTCAATATTCATCAAGGATTAAAAATTTATTATAAAATTCAATTCCCCTATTCAAAAAACATCAGCAACACTAACAAATGACCATTTAAACATGAAATTTTTTTACTTGATGTAATATCAATCAAAATTTTGTTGCTTATGGTTTTTGGTAAATTAAATTCCATTTAGGACATACTTTAGGATATATTACTCTATCAAATTTTTAAAAATATATTCATTTAATAGAGGGTTTCTAATCATTTTACTCCACAAACACTTTTCTAGTATTTTATTAGAACTCTATAGTAAAAAATGAAAAAACATATTACATGAATAAATTTCATGGAAATGGGAAAAGTTTTTAAATTTTCATTTTTATATATATTAAATAATGCTTTAAATATCATCATTCCAATAATATGTTTGTATTTCTAATCCAAATTCTTATTAGAAAATTTAATAAAAGTTTCTCCTCTTTCTATTTTATTTGATGATTCAACACAGGTTATATCATTATTTGAAAACCAATCCTCCAAATCAACACATAATAGAAGGAATTAATGTTCTAATTTTAATGTAATATAATAAAATATTCACATTATATTTCATTTATCATTATATGACATTTATTTATCTTACTGTTATTATAAAATGGATGATTATTATCTATTATTATTTTTCTCAAATTTTTAATTACGTAACCAATACATCAATGATAGCTCATTGATTATTTTTCAAATTAAAAGAACTTTTATTAATATAATATACTTATATTAACATTCACAAAAATATTATATTTTAGTAATTCTTCATCAAAGGAAATTTTTTTATTTCTGATCATTATGGATTGTTCCATGACTTTCACATCTTTATTGAGACTAATATACCTTTTCAGAACCTCAATCAAACCTCTTTCTATAGTATCTATCTTATTATCAGGCTATGATTATTCATCTTCTAAATCCTTAGTTAATACAATTATGAATTTTATAACATCGAAAGAAAAATTTTACTTGTAATACTATACAGTAAAATATAATTTATAAGATGAATAACTATCCACATACACTTCAATGATTAATCATTATTTATTGAGATATTCATAAACAAAATATTTAATTGATAAAATAAAATTTTTATGCCTTCATGAATTGGTGTACCAATTTTTCCTTTGAACATATCGTTATATTTTTTTATTTTTCTTATATTAATTATTTATGTGTTTGGAAGACTCTCTCATGATTATATTAAGACGGATGGGAAATTTATATTACTTTTTAGGTAACAATATACAATTTTTAATATGAAATTATTATATTACTGACGAAAAAAATTGGAATAGAAAAGATATGATAAGAGGTATCCATGATTGTCTCTTATACCACATAAGTTTCCATTTGATCATGAAATCACTATGATAGTGGGATTGGGGGGATATGTGTGACACTTTTTTCTGAATTATTATCGATTTTGATATCCATTCATAATATTTAATACTATACGATTTTTAGAAAATATTTATATCCGAATTAATTCTTAACAAACAGCCAACATGAAAAAATTATATAAACTAAGGATGGTACAATATGTTTAGATGTTTTTTCCAAATATTTGGAATCAACTCCTTATGTTCTAGTCAATTATGAGACCCAAATATTAACTATATTACTCCTTTTAATTCATAATAATGAAATAATACATCCTTTACTATTCTTATGTCAATAAGATATTGTAAGAATACTTCCATGACTCCTATGAGGCTGTCTAGTACTATAGATGGGAATAATACATTGTTGAGTCTTATGAACTTAGTTATCTCTAAAAAATGTTTTATGAATATGATTACATTATATCCATAAATAATTCACATCCCATGCATCTTCTTATCCTTATTTTGATCATCACTTAAACTTTAGGATTTCACTATATTACCAAAGAAGGAGCTTCTTCAATGTGAATTGGAACTTGAATACCATTAATTCTTTTGGTATTGTAGAATTCACATCATCCTTTTTCTTATCTACTCAATATATGAATTATAATAACATATTTATAATAAGATTCATCATATTTCCTTCCCCATTGTTCATCATTAATATCCTTGAAAATGATCTCAGTAATAGTGATTATCAATTCATAACTTTCTCAAAACATCACTTCTTATTCTTCTTTTATATATTTTATCTTTAATTACTATTTCTATTTAGGATTAGTACCTCATCTTGACTTCCCTTTTTTCATTTATACTTTTATTCTATTTCAACAAACATGTTTCCCAATACGATAAAAATTTCCATCCCATTATTCTTCTTCAATATGGTGTATAGATTTTATAGTTTTATTTAGTATTTCTTCTCCCTGAATTTTTTCTCTTTTTATACACATTGTATTTTACAAAAATTAAATATTGGTTCTCTTCAAATAAACTTGACAATAGTTATTTTTAATCTTTATTATTATATCATAATTTTTTGAATGTTATTTTTATATTTATATTTTATAAATCCTTTGATTTTGTACAAAATTTTATTATTATATCAACGACTATTAAACAAATTCATATTATAAAATATATAATTAGATGGAATTATTATTAAGGAATAGTATTTTTTACCATAAATAATGATATCAAAACATTATATTCTCAATATCCTCGATTAATTAAGTAGTCATATTCCCAAATATCCCTTAATTGAATTCTACTATAATAGAGACATAATACATGGCTCGCTATCTAGAAAATTATGATATTTCATCATTAATTTTTATAAAACCATCTTCATCTATTAACCTCTATAAATAACCTATATTATATATATTTTAAATAAATTACTTTCAAAAACACATTATTGATAATTTTATATTCGTATACATTAACATATGGATTTATATATATCCTTTTAAATCATTAGTTGATTGATACATATCCTTTGTTAACTATTATGTATGCACTAAAATATTGAAGTCTAACTTCTGTATCAATTTTCACATACGTGATGTTCTATATTCTCAATATGACCTTTGATAACCCTTATGTATCATCTAGTGAGTAGCCTAATTCATTAAATTTTCTAGGTGTCGTAAATCATAAGTTTCATGAAAGTAATCATTAGTTATCACATAGTTTAAAAAGTGCTTTTCAAAATATCATGCTCGTTGAGTACATTTAATCAAACATTATAAATACCTTTACGAATTGATAAAAATACCATTCCATATAACTATGTGATTAAAGGCTTATAAAAATTCCAATCTTCAAAATTTCAAAATCCTCTAATTATTTATTTTCAATCTAGGAAACTATAAAAATATTTATTCAACACTTCATAATGTTAAAATTTTCTGTCATTTTATCAATTATGTTTTCCATTATCAATTTTCTAATCCACATGTTTGATATAACCATTATGTATTAATATTAATATCCATGTTTCATTTACCTATGGTTAAATATCATGGAATTACTCATACATATCTAGGTATCACGAAACATTTCATAATATTCTAGTGTTGATGATGTAAAATATAGATACATATACAGTATAACATTTGGGTGAATCATACATATACAGTCCTTTGTTAATAACCTTAAAAACAATATCTATAGATTTTGTTAATGAAAATTTTAAACATAAATTGTGAATTTTTCATCCTTTTTTTGAACCCCTAATATATAAATCTCAAAATAAAATATATTAAATGACTTTTGGAATATAGAAACTAATATAAAAAATCATCAAATAGTTTTCCATGGAATATTGAAATATATAATTGTAATTCTCAACTAATTCAGTGAAACTATCTTTCCTCATCAATAGTCTTCTTGAAACTCTTCTGGGTTCAATATACGATCCATTGTATATTCTAAACATATTTTAGTATCCTTTATATAGTAAAGTACATCAATGGATTGTCACCTAAAATATATAGTTTGATTCATCAGTAACATAGCTTGATCATTGATCCTCATTATATACCATGTGGTTGATTGTAATCCCTCGAGTCAGCATAATTTTTCATTTATTCACAAAACTAGATCAGATCATCAATCAAAATATTCATAAGATTATTTTAAAAATAAATGAAATTTATAAATTTTTCACTTTTTACAATATATGAGTCTATATCCCCCACTAAATATACAATGGTATATAACTTCAATAAATTTTATTTATAATAACTCCCTGATATAACTTTCATATTTATAATTCTTCATTCATTGGTATAATTGTATATGATGCAAAACATGATGGAATCTAGCTTAAACATTTAAAAGTAATAAAATATTCACAACACATGGGGTTCTTCAGAATAGATGTCATATTGAAATGAATTCAACAATAATAATTAATTATAATATATTCACACTATATAGAATAATCTGTTATATAGTTATACCAATATTGTTTCTCTTACAGTTGAATGGACTGGGTTTCTATCTGAAGAACAATCAAAAATGATATGGATGTATATGATATATTGTATTCATGTCTTATTCTATAGACAACATCTTCAATAACTATTGATAAGTAATATGAAATTTTTTATTTAATGAATTTCTTTAATATTTTAATCAAAATAGAGAAGTCAGGGACATGATCTTATTATGTCCTTATGGTGACATAAAAATACATCAGATCCCTCTATGGTATTCCACAATTATTGAGTGACACCCTCACTTAATCAAAATAATTGTTTTTATGTATATTAAAATAGTGCCCCAATGTAAGGACACAAGTGGATAATAATGAGGGATTTTTTTTATTATAGGGTAGTATAGATAGACAATATTATAAAATTTAATAGTTGATTAAAGGTAAATGAGAAAGAAAATATGTTTCAATCATGTTGTAGGTATTTCATACCCCTATTACAAATTATTTATTGGATATTAGGTAATGAATTATAGATCATTAGACAGTTTGGATATAGTACTGAAATATGGTAAAAGAATAATAAGAGTAAATGGGAAATATATTCTTGATCCTAGAACTAATGTATGAATATTTACCATATGTATGATTACATTATTAAATGAACTAAATGTCAAAAAAATCTATAAAATAATAGTCACAATATTAAATATTGTATAAATTAAGATAAATATTATACTTTTACATTCAATTTTTTTGAAAATAAGGACAAGATGCAGGTAGAATGATCTATCATGGAAAAAATATTTAAGGGTTGTTAGTTACATAGAATAATTATTTTATATGATTAAGATGAAGCTAATAAAATGAATTTTAAAAAATCCTTAATATTCCAAATTAAATGAATGGATTTTGAAATTCATCACATAATTGTGGTAATTTTTATAAATATGTATAATGACATTGAATGAATAAATTCTCATGACCAAATATATAAAATTGTTGATAATATATTGGGGCGTGATTTATATTATAATTTTAATTTTAATTTTGATGAATATATAATTAAAATATCACAATTTTAAAAGAATATAGATATATAGAAATCCTTAGTTTAAAAACATTAATAGTTTAAAACCAGACCAACCCACCATAAAAAATAATAAATATTGAATAGATAAATATGGGATAGATACCATGGAATGCATATAATGAAACAATTTGAAATTTTTTTATTTTATAAATGTAAAGAGAGTGATTGTATCTGTATATGTCTTCAATGGCATCGAATGGAATAATAAATTTATTATATAATTTTTCATTTTTTTTATAGTGTTCCACTACACCCATAATACAACATTTTATCGCTCAATAATCCATTGTAATATTTGATTAAAAAATATTTCCAAAATCATTTAATTGTTTGTGTTTGACAAGGATTATATATTTATATATAGTTTCATATTTCCTGTATGTTTTCATATTTCATTATTATTATATTATATTTTAATATTATTAACAAAAATAACCAAATTTCATCCCATTAGTAAATTCAAAATCAAAATTACTAATATTTAAACCATTTTTTCAAATTCATATTTAATTTTCTGGAAATTTATTTTAAATATATTTTTTCACAATGTTTTTATGATATGGTCTTCATTCAAAAATAGCTATAATAATTTTCCAATTCAATGTTTTTTTAATGATAACTATGTCAAAATTATATATATTTTTTCTTTTAATAATACTACAAATCAATGAAAAGTATTTAAAAAAATTATAATATTATTTATATTATTAAATATTTTATCGTTGAAAATTATGATAGTAAACCATTTAACAAATCATTTTAGAGTAAAAAAAACAAATATAATGATTTATTATTTTATAGATGTGAAAGTAATAATTTATAAATATATTGAATTACAAATTTATTATATAATATTATTTCAGAGTTGTATATTATTTATCAATGTTGATGAAATATCTTTTTTATCATTGAAAATATATCAAACACCATAAGACATGAAAATGTATTCAACAGATAATAAAAGTAATAATAATTACTATCTTGTATTGATTATATTAGTATCATATAATTTAAATTTCTATATAAATAATAAAAATAAAATGTATACATTAATAATCTATAAAATAAGACAAAAAATATGAAAATATTAGAATCAGAACTATTTGGGTAAAAGATATCGTGAATTATGTGAAAGAGATGTTTGAAGTCAATTTTATGTAAATTTTATTATAAAATAAAATTATGTTTCAATTATTAATAAACATTTTTTAAAAGTATTATTTTATAAATGGAGACAACATTTCAATACAAATTTCATAAATTGAAGCTATAATCAACCAAATCATGATTTTAATTTGAGAATGATATTTTTACAAATATAGGGATCTGTTTTTATTATCTCTCATTATCTATTATTATTTACCATTTTTTTAAAATAAATATAGTAATTGTAATGATAAATTAATATTTATAGTGATTATTAAAATTTACTATACTTTCATTGTTCTAGAAAAACAAAAGGACTTACATACAGTTTTTTGAAAGCTTTTCATTAGAACACTAAAATAATATTTTCATATTTCTTATTGGTATGATTATATTCATTATAAATACTATTATTGTTTATAAATATAATTTTCCTTCTAGTGTAAATGTTATTTGAATATAAATAATTTAATTATCCATTTAATGTATAATATATAACTTTAGTGGTTACATTATACCACAATGTAATCAAAAAAATGTTACCCTAAATTTTGATGCCTATACAAAAATTTCAATTCATTATAAAATAGATTCCTTCATTATATTTCAGTAAATATAGAAAATATAATTCTAAATAACATGGAGATAGAAAATTTAATTTATAATAATTAAAATTTAAATATTATAATATTTTATTAGTTACTTTTTTTCTTCCCATTAAGAATATAAAAAAATAAAATAAATATTTAATAATCCATTAATTTATCTAGTTCAATTTTCTGAAATGAATTTTATTACCATAAAAAGAAATTTTGAATAAATTTTATCAAGAAAAACAGAAAAGAAAAAATAAATAAAATATCCAAATTATAAACATTGATAACATGTGTATTGACATTCTCCAACTAAAAAACTATCCTCAAAGTTTTTTCTTAATATTAAATATTTTTACATATAATAAATTGTAACATAATGAATTCAACATAAAAATATATACTATTAGTTTTACAAATAATTGTTGAATAGAAATAAAAATATTTAAGAAAATAATTTTCATCTCATAATATAAATTTCCATTAAATGAAAATAATGGATAACCCAACTTGGTCATACAAGTTATAAAAAAGGTTTTCTAAAGCATAAGATTTTATTTCACATGGATTTAATAATTAAGAAACAAGAATAATGACTTCATTCCCTACTATAATATCAAAATTAAAAATTATATCTTTTAATTCAAAAAATAACTAAACTATGCACTAATAACAAATAAAGATCCCATGGAAATGCTCTTAGATCTGATGCTTTTTTAATGAAAAGTTTGTTAATATAATTTTTATAGTATTTTTTTGTTATTATTTTTATTCATTTGAAGATTTTTTCCATTTATGACTAAATTAAAATATGGGAAACTAAGAATTTTTTAATAGGTACAAGGTTAGTACTAAGCATATAAAATTATGTTAATTGAAAAGGTGATATTAATACCTAGTAAGTTGATTTTGGAACTCTGTTTTGAGTTCCTGGGACCCCCATGTTTGTCTAGTTCCAACATCAGAGTTGGTACATGGTTTGGAAAATATTTAAAATAAAAAGTATATTCAAAATTTGAAATTTATAACACAAATCCATGTGATCTAAACCCTCAAACACCAATTTTTTATCCCATTACACCATTTTTCCAAGTTAAAAGCTATGATACCCTTTCCCCATCTCATGGGTGGATTTTTATTGATCATTTAAAAACTCATTAAGGGAATCTCTTAGTATGTAATTATTCAACCTTTATTTAGATCTATAATATATTTTTCATGAGATTCTCTCCTTACACATGTATAAGTAATTCTAGGGTTCCCACTTTTCTAAAAATTTGGGGTCATTTTATGTTATGTAGGGTCTTCCATTGGAACAAAAGTTTATTTGGAACTAATTATATGTATATTTTCACAAATTGAAAGAGGTTTTACAAGATATTGGCATGGGGGTTCATTATGTACCATTATCCTATGAAACAATTACTCTCGATTAAATATATAAATTTTCACCTATCTAATCGAAACTATGTTATGGTAGATATAAAATATGTTCATATATGTGATATTAGTTTCAAATAGTCCCTCTTTATTTCGATATGTAAAATTGTTTTTATGGAATTATTCTTGTATTAAAAATCTAATTTTATTTTTTCTATTTATGGAATCCCCATTCAAAATGTAATGCAGCTTCATAATTAAATTTTGAATCATTGAAATATGGGACTAAAAATTGGAACCACGTTCTCTATATGGGAATAAGAAAATTAATACCCTCATTCATATATATCAGAAAAACTAAAAACACTAGAGATGAAGAAATAGGACATGGTGTGGATAGATGGTCATCACTAAACTACCAGGCCATCAAATTTATACTATATCTGTTGCTAGGATTTGGGGCCATCAAATGGGATACACCATTCCACAAGTCCAACTCTTTATCTCATTAGTGATTTGTTTCTACAATTACATTGGAATGATATATCACAATATGGTATGTGTACCTTGGTTTCCCATGACCTTAGATACCTTATGGATACCCCATTTTTCATATTGATGATATTTTTATTCATATTGAATTTACTAATAAAATAAAATTTAAAATACATTTTTATTTCTTTCCTCTAAAAATATAAATTCTTTTTTTCATGTACTATATTTCCTAAAAAATATTGTTTGTTTTTTGATTGAAATATTAATTAAAGAATCAGAAAATGGGAACCTTCTTAGCCTGGGTTTCTCACATCCAACATACATCTCATGGGTGAATGTGTATTTATTTTTGATAGATAAAACTACAAGAAATGGACTACATGGAGTTATTAAAGATTTATAATAGAGGAGATTCAGTTGGATATAGGGACAAGGTTGGAGGCTAACTGTCATGTGAGTTGGATATGAGTGTATATCTTTTGTTTTTTTTTTCTTGTTTTTTTTCAATATTATATATTTTATTAATAATTTCATCATCTTCCTTTCAAAAAGTAATGTTTTATTACTCATTTTGGAATATTTTTTAATTATTTTATGTTCATGTAATTTTCTATATTTGATTAATTTTTCTTATATTATGATGATTTTTTATTATTTTGGTACTTTCTTGATTAGGATTAGTAGCCAAAAAATTATTTAATGGTGTTTCTGAGTAATAGGATCATTTCTCCATGATGGATTCATTATCAGAAACTACTCCCAAGGTGTGTTTCTTGATTACACGACTTTAATTTCTTATTTATGGGGATTCAAAATGTCCTTTTGTGCAATTCAAAATACTAGCTCAAGTTGTTTAGTTAAGATAGACTACGATAAAATGTTTAATTTTTATTAGATCTCGGATAGTGGTTTAGGATCTTTAGGATGTATTGGTAGATATGATATAATATTGTTAAGGATTCAACAGTAGTTTGTGATTGAGTTTCAAGAAAACAGTCACTATAATAAAACCTAATAACCCATGGAAGGTTCAAAAATGTGTACCGTGTGGAATGTTTGTTTTGATATTTAAACATTAGAGGTTTTCGGTCTATAATTAAAATATTAAGGGGATTTTATATGGTTAATAATTGATTCTCATGGGCTATATATACTATGGATAAAATCATTAAGCATAATTGGATGGATTTTAGCATGACATGAACTGTTGGTGCACAGTTTTACAAAACTATTCAACCAAAGTATGAAAAATGTTAATTTTACTATTTAATATATATTTATTTATCCAATTTGTTCTTATCAAATGTAATGAAATTTAATTTTTTTTATTCAAGAAATTTTTATTTAATTGTTTGTATAGTTTCTAGAATTATTATCTAGCTTCATATACTACTATATTCCCTCCAATACTTCAGACAAATCCTCTAGAGGTAGTAGTGGATAATAATTAATGGAAAATTCAGCTTATAGAATAGAATATCATTAAAATGGTAATTTTTCTATTTTGATCAAAGGACCAAGAATATGATTCTGGCCCCACAGAGTCCAAATAAGTAGTTTCAAGATCAACGAATGATTTCACTTAGGAATTACACTATAATAATCCTAATTTTTATTATGAAATGTTATTTAAGAGGATGGGAATAGGTTTCAAAAGATATCTAGGATCTTCAAGTTCCTTGAGGCCTATAATTTTATCAAGGTGAAGTGTGTGAACGTATACTTGAAGACCCTGTCCAAAAATAGTTGGATTCATTCATTCAAGATATGTAGCATAAGAACCAATAATGGATGGATTTTAATGTAATTTTCATACTATAGTTCTACTCAAATATGACATTACTATATAAGTCATGAAAATATATTTTCATTTATAAAGCTGATATGATATTGGTATAGTTCATTTAAATATTAACTACTCTCATTAATTATCATCCATTTTGAAATCAAATTAATAAAATAATTATTAGAGGTATAAAATGGGTCTTTGTCATAATATTTTATCTCATGTGTTTATTTTGATGGTTATGTCACATAATGAGGTTATGGGTCAACCAATTATTATATAGATTAATATGTTAGAGATTTAAGGGTGACTGGTGTGCGACTTGTGTCTTTTGGGAGTAGAAGTTCATATTTTTATATGAAAATGAACCATGACAAACCAACAAGTGTTACTAGTAGTGGAACGTGTCTCCCATCATAAAATTATTCTTTGGAACCCATGGGTAAAGGATCTATAATTGTTTTTTAGTGTGCATGGTTTGGGAATAATAAAAATTCTTTCTAATATTACACAAATGAATTCTGTACTCCTATACATCTAGGAAATATTTTTTTTTTTTGAAATTCCAGTCCTCATCCACAAATTAGTGAACGATCCTCAAAAATTAAGATATATGATACACAATATGATTCATATATGGGAGATGACCCCTGGTGTATGGGATATATTAGTAGACCTAGTTAATCATAAGGGTGGATTGAGATAAAATTAGACCATATAATCAATTCAAGAATTGTTTGTTGTATGATATATGGTCTGATCCTATGGAGATTAAAGTGAGAGCAACCATTATTTAGGAATTATCTATAGAGATTTATATATGTGATACTAATTATTATTCATTATTTATTAATTATCAATTTTTGGACCCATGGAATCATACCTCTACGATTATGGCATACATTTTGGATATATCATCACCTATTAGGTATACGAAGGAACACAACTAATGGTAACCATAATGTATTATCTAAATATATGATTTGAGGGTTTAATGAATATTTTATATCCCTAGGAAATATAATATAAATAAAAGTATAGATTTATATTTCATGGATTCCCTTATGGCCCTTATTTATTTCTCCCAACGGTTAGTGAACATCACTAACCCCTATAGAAACTCTTATGCATTGGAGGAGAGTAGTTCCTGAACATGAGTTGAGAAGAACTTCCCTTTCCTAAGGTGTTTTATTTGTATTCACAGTCAGTGTCCCTCTTAGTGGAGGATATAGAAGGTTCATTTTGAATTTACCATACTCTTATTATAGGCTATTTTTTGAGATATTTCTAGATTATATATTAGGTTTTCCACTATAATTATATGACATATTTTACATCGATATATTTACTCTATCTCAATCGATCTGTTTTACCTATTATATATAGAACCAAAATATATAAAATATTAAAATGTTCATTTTGTTGATTTAGAAGAAAACAGAATCATTCAATCTATTATTCCACTATAAGACACTGTAGTTATCATTTTTAATAAATAATTTGTAAAATTTCCCTTAGGTACTGATTATTAGATGTTTAACTGCATGATAATTAAGAATTAATCTCCTTTTTCCCATATTTTTTGAACACTTTTATCATTTAAATGAGGAGTTGTGGTTTCTTAAAATCAATATTCACATTGTTTATCACTAAACCTGTCAAATAAATTTCTGATATTGAAGAGAATACTTCCCAATGTAGGTGTTACCATTTTTAGTGTCTTGTGACTCTATTTGTGTTTACCATCACTGCATTAATTTTTATGTTAATTATCAGATGACTGTTACAAAAAACCATGACTCATTTGTTGTGTTTTTTGGATAAAATTATAGATTACTATATGGTGGAAGAGGATAATGGTAATCCTGTAATATTTGTTTTGGGGATGTTGTGTAATCCCCACTACAATGATATATCATTAAAGTGTATCTTCTGTATCATATAAGTCATCTTCTTGGGGATTTATGCATCATAGTAATCAATTTTTGTATATCATTCTGTGGTCATTTTTTTATTCTATGGGAGGGACTATTAACTGTATTTGAGATCATATGAATCTTCAATAAAGAAGGATATCATAGTGGTAATTTGAAATTTTTATCTTGGATATCAACACCCCTGAAACCCCTCACCCAAATGAAGTAGAAAATCTTACGATACCCATATTTTAATGAATGTAATTATGAGTTGATGATTTGGTTAAACTCATCTTTGATCATAATATTTCAAGATGATGTTCATGTATATTGGGTCTAATTTGATTCATTAAGTTTAATGGGGATTATGTACTAATATAGGTTAATCATGTGATGTATTACTATTTTTATCTTCTTTGGCCATATTAGGAGGAAAATTTGATACATGACCCTAAACTCATCACCGTTATCTATAATTTTTTTGATTCAGGGACAAGAATTTTTAAGATGAGCTCATGGAATATATTTATGAAAAGTATTTAAGAATTATATATTTCATAATTATTTTGACCATAGGTATAAGTGAAAATTATAATATCTTTAGTCATTTGAGGTTGTGATCCTCTAAATTCTAGTGAAGGTTAATGGGATCACATAGGCTCCTATCTAAAAAAACCCTCCCATGCTTTGAATGAACCATGTGGTTATTGGAATTTTATTGGTCCCTTTTCAGGGACATATTTATAAGAGGTGGATAAAAAGTACATGTTTCTAAAAAGTTTTCATTATACATAGTTCCTTCTAGAGATCAATTTCCAAGAGTAACTTGAAGATGAAGTGTATAAACAGCCCAGGATAATTATTAATAGTATTGATATCACTGATGTGTTTTCTCAATATTTTGAGGGATTATTATCATTACAAAAATAGTAAGTTTTCTCTCTGTATATGAAAAATTATTTTATGTTGGATTTTAATAATTTATTGTGGACTGAAAACCCTAGAACCACAATGTTATGGTATTATTTTATGTTCTGATGTGGTTGGAAAGGCATGAAATGTGAAATTACATACATCATGTCACAATGTTATACATTCCATTAGATTAACATAGATTACCAAATACCATCTAATATTATCCAGAATCTCCATTAAACAATTTTTATGTAGGAAAATAGATGTATGGAATTCCTTATTAGGTTACCTTGTACAACTATACCATTTATGTCTAATCAGAGATACTGATATGTTAGAAGGTCATGGGATATTTTATGAGAACATTTTAATATGGTTTTAGAAATATCCCAATACAATTGACAATGATTATGACCCAGACATCACATCATGATTATGGAAATCCCATAAAGAAGAGACGAGGTCCCTAGAAAAGATAACCATGACCAACCCTCTAGAGATATATGGAAATACCAAATGAGTGAAAATGAGTTTGGATTACATGAATGATGTTTTAATTTTATATTTAATTTATAGTATTTTATATTTGTCTCTAATTTTCAGAATTGTGGTGGGGTAGGATTCCATTATGGGACTATGCATTGTACACGAGATGATGATCAATATTTATACTATTAGAATATATTTATTGATAACATGAAGTCACCATTATGATTATGATCTTAATTAGAATCATATTTTGGTTTTCATGATGGGTGACCTTGTGTTTCTAAATGTGTCACCTTGGTAGGGCCACAATCGATTTGGGAACTACCAGAAGGTATCTTCGAGGTACATGGTATCCCTGGAGATCATAGAGAGTACCATAAAAGTTTTACAATAGTTGTTATTACCTCATATATTTTCATCAAATCATAAAATGTATCATGCTTCTCAATAAAAAAAATAATAATAGAAACCCTTTCATATTTCTAATTTATTATAAAAATAATGTATCTTGATAAATCAATGGCTGAGTAAATATTTTGGATTATAGACTTATAGTATAATATGATACCTATGAAATAAATCACATGGTTGTATGTGTTAGGGAAAAATGGTATTGATTCTAATGATTGTTCGAGGGATAGAATTTTGTGTGGGTGGGATGTCCACACCTCCTTCCAAAAAATCTCTTCAATAAAACATTATAGGGGTAGAAATTGTTAAAGTTGGGACAATGTTTATGTACACGGTAAAAATTTTAAGAATTATTTCTATTATACATTTTAATGATTTTTTCAATTCTAATCATATTTATTTTTAAAAATATTAATATAATGGGGAACAATGACTATTCAAAGGTTGACACAACATATGAAAAATTCAGTAAGAAAACAACATAAAATTATAGTTTCTTAGAAAAGGAATATTTCATGGTTCAATTAATGTTTTAATAATTAGGATACCAAACTGTGGGAGTCGCATGTTTGTTTAATAGTAGCAACCTGGTTCTTGATTAGTTTGGAAATCTATGGATCCTATCAAGGAACATTAATATTTGTAAAAACCTAAATTACTCAATGTGTTTTAAACCGTATAGTGTCAGGTTTTCTCTCCCATACCACCCTCAGATCCCCCTTTCATTTTGAGACTCCCTTTACACATATCATGGGATTTTATGTGGAATTAGTAGGGATAAATCATGGTAAAATCAAGGTAATAAATTCCTATATGATTTCATGGTTTTACTATCCCCATTTAAGGAACTACTCATTTTCCCATGGTCATGGGTTCCAAGGGTTTCCCATTTAGGAAATTTTTTTGGTTGTTTTATGTTGTGTAGTTTCTTTCATTGTATACTATTGTTTTCTTCATCGATTTCCTTGAGGATTATCACCATTATCATGAGGTTTATTGTAAAAAAGTTATTAGATTCAATATTTTCCCATGTATGATGTCAAAATTGATCTTACTTTTATTAATGAAGGGGTTTTAACATATATAAATTATGAGATTGTAGTTTTTAATATTGTTCATATGTAATATTTTCTTTGAATATTATTCCATTGTATTGATATGTAAACATGATCAACATTAATTCTTCAAATATGATAAAATAAAAAATACCTACTATGTGCTGATGAAATAAAAAATTCGTTAATAATAAAATAATATATTGAATTATGGGATGGAACATGGGAACCTATGTATAATTTTTAGATGACATGAATTAAAAACCACATTATTCTATACTTGGACAACTAACCATAATACAATAGGAATATGTGGTCATATTGTCCTTAGATTCATATCACTAAACATCTATGCCAGGACATTCACTCTTCATAATTAACATGGATATGGTTCCACTTGATGATAGATACCTTACTCCTAGGATGAGGAATGAATTATTAGGTGGTTTTCTCTTGAATTTTACTTTGATCAATATATCTGAAAAATATATAATGATTATCGGTTTCCTATGAGAATATTTAAATTCAGTATCTAACCTATATAGTTTTTTTGGGACAATTATTTACATGGAATATGTTTTTAAATAAGTTTTTTAGAAAATGTGGTTTCATTTTCGGACTGTAAAAATGTATAGGATTCTTCCCATGTTTAATATTTCCACATTATCCTATTTGATTCCATATAAAATTAATTACCAAAGAAAATATTTTTGGGAGGAAACTTTTTTATTGTTTCTTACACCGTACATACACACAATGGGCATTTGGAGATGAATTTACTTTTTATTTGAGGATGATTTAATTTATTTTGTATATTTGTTTTTATTATGGTTGTGAAACATGAAATAGGTAGTTAAGGATATTTGGGAGGTTATATGATTTTTAGAATTTTATTATAATGTTTGGAGATATATTGAAAATATTATTATAATTTTCTACAAATAGAATATTTTATCCCTGATGAAAAATAGGAAAAGTATCAATAAGGAGGAATAAATAAAAAAAGTAATAAAACATGTCTGAGCATATGGTACTGGGTGTTAACCATAAAGCTTGAAGGTATGACTATAAGAATTTTTTGGTAAAGCTAGGACTTCATTTTTTAGTATATTTATTTTGTTATAGCTATAATGCATCTACAAAATTCTACAATCAATCATATGACATTGGAATAAGTCTTTGAGTCCATGAGAATTTTCCATGAATTTAAGACATATTTTACATAATTTTTGACATTGGTTTGAAAATAAATTTTATCACCCTATATTAAGTCATCAATAAATTTTTAATTTTCTAGTTTGTGTTGGGTCAAAATAATATTTTCCATAATTAGATTAATATTCTGATGTTAAATCTAATGATGTATTCACCAATATTCAATATGTAATACATCAAAACTAAAATGTGATTCATGTTTTGTCATGATACTTAAAAAATCATATGTATAGTATAGATTAATAAGAGGTTATAACCCTGAATATATAAAATTATATTGTGAATGATGATGTTGATGTTGTAAATTAATTTACTCTCAAAATTAAATTATAATTCTTTTGTGGCGGTGATTTAACTTTTTTATAGTACATAATCCCATATTGATCTAGAATTTATGCAATCAATTTTATTTAGTAATTGACTAAAAAATATGTTAGACCTTGGTTGTTTCATCAGAGTTATAAAAGAAAATATATTTTTGAGTGTAGTCTAATAGAGTCATGAAATATCAATAGAAGAAATGGATTTTATTAGTAAGTTTTTTTATATCATGTGTATAAAAAAGAAGAAAATCCATTGGAAATCAGAATACAGGGATATTTTTATCATATAAATTTTCTAATAATTAAATGATATATCATATGATTTAATTTATTAGGAATATAATACAAACAATCTTGTAAAAAAACATGGAATTATTTAATGACACTTTTATGGACACATTAATGTCATATTGGGATAAAGTTTATGGATTCTATGTTTGAAAATCTATATGTATCTTTTATTTAATATAATTTTTTTTGAATGGATCATTAAAGAGGATATTTAAGTTGAGTAATGTAGAAAATATTTCAAACATGATGTTATTGGGAAAAAAATATCAAAGTAGAGCAAGAGAGTCGGGAAGAGATGGAAGGACGAGTTTCATAATCTTACGGTCTATCTATAGAATGATATTATTTAGAAATGTTCATAGTGTGTTGTATATTTGAAGAAGAAGATAAATTGGTATTATATTTTATCGGTATGATGTGAGAAAATATTTCATAATTTTTCAATGAGCGAAATATAATTCTACTATTTATGAATCAATAAAGCATTCTAGAAGATATATCTCATCCTAGACCCAAATTATGTATAATGGACGTATGAATCTATGGTGTCTGGTGTAAATCTGTTAAATAATAGTGTGAAATTTTTCTACCACTATAATTTTATGATCAGTTGTTTCCAATAGTGATGAATATGTGTTTTCTAAGTGCAACCAACTATAAAAGGTGTATGTTACACTAGAATTGTTTTAACCTTTTAATAATCATGGTTCTCAGTTTATAAATTTTTCTAACTAAATGAGTGAGAGAAAGACTCTTTATTTATGTGAATAAAACTATTAAAATTTTATAGTGAACTAATCCTTTTACACATGTTATAATATTGTTCTTAACATATAAATCGATTGATTATAATCCAAAAATTGAGAGCCCTGGTGTATTTTTAATACATGGGTAATAATAAAACAACCTGATACTAAATGAACAATTATTTATTTCACTCTTTATAATGATATCCAAAATTCTCTTTAGATATTAAAAATGAATAGGATAATCTAGTGAATACAAAAAGGAATGTGGTGAGGTATAAGGAACAGTAAGAGATTGAACTTTATTGGCAAGAATAACATTTGATTCCAATATAATACATGAAAACATAAAATGGATGTAACATGAGTATCACATGGGACCATAACATAAAGATCATAGTATAATAAAGGCATGTCGTTATAGTAAACATGGAAGAAATATAAAATATTCTAAAAACATATGTCAATGAGAAATATTTATTCAACATCACAAGGCAGAGAATGTCCCATAATGGAATAGGTTTACTCCTTAATCCCATATTTGTTGGCTCATGAAAATAAAAAACCAACCAATTCATTATAGGGATATATAATTTCGAGCCCACCTATCAAATTTGTTTCATGGATATGTATCCCACATAAGGATATTAATCAAAAAGAATAAATATAATAATTCCCCATGGAATAAAATTTGGTTCATAATTTTAAAACATAACATAATCAAAATAGATTCCTTAATGAATTAATTTGAGAAATTGTCACGACCCGTCCCCGGGGCCCATATCGTGACTACCCCAAGCCCGCCTTCTATAGGCATGGGGCTGGAAACTAGCACCAAAGGCATAATTATCTAGAACTATGAAGGAATTGCCTTTATAAAACATAAACACACACAAACAGAGAAAAAGCGGAAGAAAACACTTTGTAAATCATTATAACAAGTGTGATGAATGTAAAAAGGGGGCGGAAATACAAGACCAACAGAAAGGTATAGCTACAACTGAAAGAATGTACAATTGAAAAGAAAAACACCTGGAAGATGGAAGTAGCTCCAAGATCATCCTTTGGGTTCCTACCTGAAGGGTAGGTATAGATGTCCTCAGCACTCCATGTCTATCGGTCCACTCCGTGTTCCATCATGTCGAGTGTTCACCTCCAGGTATCGTCCATTCCTTGTACACTCTACCTCGGCCAGCGTTGTTCGTCGTCAACATCCAACACAACGAGGTGCAGGCATAGCTCGTGCAGAGGTGAGTATAACTATACTTATTAGGGACACCGAGACCCTTAAAGTCTCACTACATCCAAAAAATATAATCCACAAATAAATATCTCAAGAGATAAACTTTACTTAGGTATATGCCCATACATGTACCTAAGTTATCATGTAACCCATCTCAATCATGAGTAAACACAAAGGTCATGACTTAGCTCAAACCAGGATTTTATGCAAGATGTCGAAATAACGGCTGATGGAGAACTCCTCCTCTGTCGAGCGCAGTAGTCCCATCACGACTCTGAGGTGCTACTCACTAACCTTAGACTGCTGAAGTACTCCTCCTGTCGAGTACCACGGGTCAGCCACCTCACACAGTAGTGCTCCCCCACCATGGGTCTACCACGTCACACATTAGTGCTCCCCCTCATTGCCTATAGAGGTAATCCTTATATCGAGTACCACGGGTCTTCCACCTCACACAGTAGTGCTCCTCTACCATGGGTCTGTCAGCTCACACAGTAGTGCTCGCCACTGGTCTAGTCAACTCACTTCGAAATGAATCGGGCAAGCAGTCATCAGGTCTCAGCCAGCAACTAGGTCTTCATACTCCATATGCTCATCTCCGGGAGTATCCGCTCCACAATCCACTATCCAATACTCAAATTGTGACAAAGTCCCACGAATATGTATCTCAATTGTCTACCACGTCATAGGGGTCTCAATACAACAGACGGTGTGTCAATCAGATGCCCGTTCTGTGAGTTATTACCCTTTTTGTCCCAGGGGACCAGTTTGTTTCGTGTACAAACCAACCTGACCGTATCTCAACCGTACCCTGAACTCCCAAGGGGTACACTCAATGGAACTGTTTCTCAATGAGATTACCAACACTACTGACAGTTTTTCAAACGGATTTTCTGTCTGAGAGTTATTTTCTTTTCCATTCCAGGGCCCGGTTGGAAATATGCTCGTTCCAAACCCGGCCATTTTCCAAAGTCGTCCAAAACTCACTTGAGTATCGCAAAAGTACCACCTCTTCACGAGGGCCCAATGCTGCAGAAGTTGCGTCGATCGGACACAGTGTATTCAAGTTATTCACCTTTAAGTGAAAACTATCCCGACCCGTTAAGCCCAGTGGGCTGGCGGGTCGGGTCAACCCAGTTTTGGCGGGTCTGACCCGGCAGGGGGTTAGACCTACCCAATGAAATGCATGGCCCTTCCCGGTGCGGCCCAACCATGACTCGGCCCTTGGGGGATGAGTGGTCAGAGGCGGGGGGCGCAGCCCCCCGTTTTCCCGAACTGGCGGTGTCAAGTAGCACCGCCCTCCCTAACTGGACGGCCCAAGCCGGCCGAACTTCTTGGCGCAGGCGGCCTGCTCGGAAAAAAAAGGATCTATTGTGTGGCACCTTTGGGTTCTGTAGAATTCCTATGCCCAATAGGCCGTCATGCCGGCTGGTTCTTATGTCGAAGTGGCCTGGCCTTTGTCGGTCGCGGTTCTCCGTAGTGTGGCCCCGTAGGGCTCCACGGTTCCTCCCTTCGGACCAGATGGCTATGGCCAGCCGGTTCTTCCTCGGTCTAGCAGCCCATGGTTGTGGGCCACTGTTCTTCCACACATGGCCAGCACACGGTCACCGCTTCTCCCATCGTCACCTCTTCCAACGCACCTCAATCGCAAACAAGGAGACTACAGAGGGTCGTTGGGACGTGTGTGTTCGGCCCATTCCCTCCGTGTTAAGCGGTAGCAATTGGCCATGGATAAACAAGGTTTCACGAAGAACTAAGAACAATTTTTATTCTAATAAAAATTGAAGCAATCCATCCTACCAAGATAAATGATTTCGCACGTCATCGAGCTGCAGAAGACGAGCGTTGTGGTAGATGGTGTCGCAGAGAACGACGTCATGAAGAATGGACATAGATTCTGTGGATGTTGTGGTGCACCCGAGGAGGTAGCAGCATTGGCGAAAATGTGTTCTTCATCGAGGGAGAAAGTCATTCTTGGTCAGAGGATTAAAACACTCTTTTAAATTCTCCAGAAGATTCCCACCACAATATTTCCAAGTCAAAATTATATTAATGTTTCCCACAATTTAAATAGATAAGCCCTGCCATTTCAAATTTAATTCAAGAGAATAACTTAATTGAGGGTGCTCACTTAATTAATTTGTTAAGGTTGTCACATTAATGAAGATGGTAGAATGTGGAGAGGCTCCACCCAATTAAATGAGGTGGAGTTTTCAAGAATAAATGAAGGGGAGTTAAATAGGGAGTTTAAGGGAGTTTAAGAGGAGATGAAAGGTTAGGGCACACGTGGGCCCCACATCACGAATATCTTCTCATGGGAGGTTATGTGGGTGTGGGACCCACATTTTAAACTCCCCATTTAGAATTTAACTACCCAAGATAGATAAAATGGTTTAGAACAATTTTATTTAACTTCTTATTAAACCCCAAAAATTATCTTCCAACCCGCATAAAACACAAATGTGGTAAAGGTCCCCTTAAGCGAATAATGGCGCTGCAAGTTCATCGGTGCCCTTAGATTTCAATTCTGAGCAACGGATCAAAAGATAGAAAAACCCACACATTTGTTTACTAAACGTACTTGAAAAAAAACCAGAAGTTGATTCAGGGCACACCGGGCCTCAGAATCAAGTGCAATTAGAAACTTCATACTTGTAAAATTTCAAAGTATTTATAAAAAAAATTTCCTTCAAATTTACAGGTCTTTACATTACTCCCAACTCAGGGCTTCACGTCCCCATAAATCTAAAACACACACTATGGAAACAAATGGGGATACTGAGCTCGCATCTATGCCTCCCGCTCCCAAGTGCTGTCCTAGAGGTTTTCATGGTGCCATCGAATGCGCACTAGAGGAATCGACTGTCCACATAGGACCCACTTGTGTCAATCCATGATCTCCACCGGGACCTCTGCAAATGTCTCCCCTTCATCGATTTTCAGCTCCCCGTGATAGATTATGTGGGTCGGGTCATGCACGTATCTCCTCTACTGAGATACATGGAAGACGTCATGCACCCTATGCAACTATGGTGGAAGGGCCAGGTAGTAATCCACCTCGCCTACTCTGCTGAGGACCTGGAAAGGTCTGATGAATTGTGGAGACAATTTTATGCCCTGTAAAAATCTCCGTAGACCTCATCGAGGTGAGACTGGTAGGAAAATGTGGTCTCTATCATCGAACTCCAGTGGTCTTCGTCTCCTATCAGCATAGGACTTCTGTTTGCTCTATGTTGTCCTCATCCCCTCCTGGATGATCTGCACCTTCTCTGATAGCCTCATGATGGGCGTATTGGTCATCCTCTACCTCAACTCTTAAAAAGCTCTGCTGGCATCTCTCGAACCCAATGAAGGTTTTCCCCATCTTCGTCAATGATAAAAGCGGTCCAGTAACTTTGGAGAAGTATGGCAAAAATCTATGTCTGGCCGAATCATGAGTGATCGATTAGACCCACTTATACATGATTCCCTCCTTTGTTTCATGGGGTTTCCTTTTTGTTGACCCAGGGAAACCCATCCCAACATTTTAGGTAAACCACAACCTTTTTCTTAATATAGTCAATCTGTGTATGAATTGTGGTTGGCCAGTCCATACCCAAACTAACATCGCAAGGCCTCGATGCTGCCACCAAGAGGTTCCAACCGAAACTCTCTCCTCATGGGTAATATCACACCATCGGCCTAAGTGTTATTATCGAGTCTCCTCCCAAAGGTATCTCCAGTCGTGAGGGTCAAGTCAACGGTTTAACTGGAAACTCTTATTCTGGGACAAGATCTGTGGTTGGAAGGAATGACTGGTACCTATGTCTATTGATACGGTAGCTAGTAATAGACATAGACCATATCTCAAATCATTCATAGAGCCCTTAGCTCACACTCCTTGACCGCATGCAGCTACTCTATTCACTTTCCCTCCTTCTCTCTGATCCTGGCGCGGACTACAAAGGTGTGTGGTTGTAACATGTCGAGAAGTACATCACCACATGCTTCTTTCCTATCTCTTATTCCACGTCTGCTGCTCTGCAGATTCATCTATCCTTAAACACACCTTTCTCTGAGGTCTGAGCTCTAAGCACTGATCGTATCATAGTCATAATGTACTAGGAACAATCGGTATGCCTCGATGAATACTCAGCTACCGACATGTTGTCCTGACGAAGCTGTCAAAGCTCTAGAAAACACTTAGCCACCTTCTCAAGCCAGTCCTCACCCGCCTGTGAGTCGGGCTCACCACGGAACCTGAGGGTTATCTGATGCTAAAACACGTTTAAGGTAGTAAGACTACATATTTCATCTACCGGTACCGCCGGTTGAAACTGCTGACCAATAGGTAGTGATATAGCTGGCACATTACCCGAAGGTACTATCTCAGGCATCGGTCCACATACCGAAGCCTCATCACTATGCGGACCAACCTCATGGCCAGTCACTATGAAACACCAATATCTAAGATCACCATATTCTCTACAAGAATCTAAAATAGGTGTAAAACTCTAGAAATCGCCTCCAGCTAGTCCACTGCTGCCTGGGAATCTGTCTCGCCCCGTAACCTCAGAGGCCTCTGCTGTTGGAACTTGTGCAATGCGCTCTGCCTGCGTGCATCGTCTGCTAGTACGGCTGGTGGAATCTTCTGCCGAACGGGAGGTGTTCGTGCTTGTACACCACCCTAAGGTGAAAAAAAAGTAAGAGGGACCTGTACCGAAGCCTCATCGCTCGGTGGGTCGTCATCGTGTACTCTACCGTAACTCCAACTAACTGTCTCCGTGGAGGCATCTTGAATAGATGCGACATGGTCAAATGATTAAAACCTGGTGAACTGACATTTTTTGAGCTGTTTTAAAGAATAATTTTGGAAACACACACGCAATCGGTGTTTTCATACATTGATTCAGAAATCATAAGTGACAGTCCTGGTGTGTGGATACATCGGCCGCTGTAGCAACACTGGACTCCCTGATCTGAAAACCAAACTTTGTACCCTTAACACTATTGCTTCATAGAAAAGATTGATTAGAGTCCTGAGTTTTGAGGTATAACTGAATCTTCTGATACCAATTTGACACGACCCATCCTCTCGGGCCTGTATCATGACTACCCCAAGCCCGACTTCCATAGGCCAGGGGCTGGCGACTAGTACCAAAGACGTAATTCCCTAGAAATGGGAAGGCATTTCTTTTATAAAACGTAAACACACACCACCAGAGAACAAATGGAATAAAAAACTACGTAAAGCAATATAACAAGTGTGATGAAAGTACAAAGGGGCCAGAAATACAAGACAAACAGAAAGGTACATCTACAAATGAACGAAAGTACAACTGAAAAGACAAATAGATGGAAGATGGAAGCTGCTCCAGGATTGTTCTTCGGCTTCTTAACTGAAGGGTAGGTATAAATGTCCTCCTCCGCACTCCACATCTATCGGTCTGCTCCGTGTGCCATCACACCGAGTGTCCACCTCTGGTTACCATCCAGTCCTCGTACACTCTGCCTCGGTTAGTGTTTTCCGTCATCTGCTTCTAACACAATGAGGTAAGGGAATAGCCCATGCAGGGGTGAGTATAACGATTCTCAGTAGGGACTTCAGGACCGTTAAGGTCTCACTAAATCCAACAAGGATAAACCACAAATAAAGATCTCAATAGATAACCTTTACTTAGTTATATGCCCATACATATACCTTTGTTATCAAATAATCCATCTCAATCATGAGGAAAACACAAAGGTCATGACTCAGCTCAAACCAGGATTTTATGCAAGATGTCGAAATCACAGCTGCTGGAGAAATACTCCCCTATCAAGCACAGTAGTCATGTCACAACCCTAAAGTGCTACTCACTGACCTTCAACTGCGGAAGTACTCCTCCTATCGAGTACCGCGGGTCGGCCATCTCACACATTAGTGCTCCCCACCATGGGTCTGCCACCTCACAAAGTAGTGCTCCCCCTCATAGCCTACAGAGGTACTCCTTCTGTCGAGTACCGCGGGTCTGTCACCTCACACAGTAGTGCCCCTCCACCATGGTTCTATCACCTCACATAGCAGTTCTCCTCCACCATGGGTCTATCACCTCACATAGTAGTGCTCCCCACTAGGCTAGTCAAGTCACTCCGAAACAAATCAGACAAACAGTCATCAGGTCTCAGCCAGCTACTAGGTCTCCATACTCCATATGCTCATCTCCGGGAGGATTCACTCAACGGGCTACTGGCCGGTAATCCATGTGCCACGATGTCCCAAGAATAAGTATCTCAATGGTCTGCCACTTCATTGGGGTATTAACACAATAGATGACATGTCAATCGGACGCCTGGTCTGTGAGTTATTAGACATTTTGTCCCAGGGGCCCGGTTGGATTCGTGTACGATCCAACCCGACCATTTCTAAATCGTACCCCGAAATCCCATGGGATATACTCCAATGAACCATTTCTCAATGAGATTGCCAGCGCTTTTGACGGTTTGTCAAATGGACATTCGGTCTGAGAGTTATTGGATATTTTGTTCTAGGTGACCGGTTGGAAATATGCTCGTTCCAAACTCGGTCATTTTCCAGAGTCATCCAAAACTCACATAGAGTATCTCAAAAGGACCACCACATCACGAGGGACCTAGTGCCATAGACGGTGCATCTATCGGACGCAGGGTCTTCTGGTTATTCACCTTTAAGTGAAAACGGGTCGGGCCCGTTAAGCCCAGTGGGCTAGCGGGTCATGTCAACACAGTTTTGGCGGGTCAGACCAGGCAGGGGGTCGGACGGCCCGATGAAACGCGTGGCCCGACTCATCGGGGCACGGCCTGGCGCAGCCCGGCCCGGTAGGGGGTTTGAATGGCCCAATGAAACACGCGGCCCGGCCCGAGGGGGCACGGCCCGGCGGGGCGCAGCCCGACTCGGCATGGGTGGTTCGGTGGTGGGGTGTCCAAGCCGCGGCTCGGCCCAAGGGGGCCGAGCAGTCCGATGCGGGGGGCGCGGCCTCCCGGCTGCCCGAACTGGCGGTTTCAAGCGGCGCCGCCCTCCCAAACCGGCCGACCTTCATGGCGCAAGCACCCCACTCAGACGGGCCACGGATCTGCTGCGCAGCACCTTCGGGTGCTGCAGCCTTCCTCCGCCCAGCCTGCCGTCGAGCCTACCGGTTCTTTCACTGAAGGGGCCCCTCCTTTGAGGGTCTCGGTTCTCCACAGTGAAACGTCGTAGGAAACTGCAGTTCCTGCCTTCGGCCCGGCCGGCTATGGCCGGCCGGTTCTTCCTCGGTCGAGTGGCCTGCGGTTTCGGGTCGCGGTTCTTCAGCACGCGGCCGGCGCACGACCGCTGCTTCTCCCGTCGTTGCCTATTTCAATGCTCCTCAATCTCAAACATGGAGAGTACGGAGGGTCGTCGGGCCATGTACGTTCGGCCAACGCCCTCCGCGTTAAGCGGTATAAATTGACCAAGGATAAACAATGTATCACGAAGAATGAAGAACAATTTTTATTCAAATAAAAATTGAAGCAATCCACCCTACCTCAATAAATGACGTCGCACGTCGTCGAGCTGCGGAAGACGAGGGTCGTGGTAGAGGGCATCGCGGAGAAAGGAGTCGCAGAGAATGGACGTCAATTCCGTGGACATCGGGGTGTGTCCGAGGAGGAAGCGGCGTTGGTGACTATGCGTTCTTCATCGAGGGAGAAATTCGTTCTTCATCGGAGGATTAAAGATCTCTCTTAAATTCTTCATAGGATTCCCACCACAATATTTCCAAACCAAATTATATTACGGTTTCCCCCAAATTAATTTGATAAGCCATGCCATTTCAAATTTAATTCAAAAGAATAAATTAGTTAAGGGTGCTCACATAAATAATTTGTTAAGGTTGGCACAATAATTAAGTGGGTGGAATGTGCAGAGGCTCCTCCCAATTAAATGGGGGGGGGGATTTTTCAAGAATAAATGAAGGGGAGTTAAATAGGGAGTTTAAGAGAGTTTAAGAGGATATGAAAGGTTAAGGCACGTGTGGGTCCCCACTCACAAATATCCTCTGATATGAGGTTTTGTGGGTGTGAACCCCACCAATTAACCTCCCCATGTAGGATTTAACTACCGAAGATAGATTAAAATGTTCACAACAACTTTATATTGCTTTTTTAATAAACCCCAAAAATTAACATCCAACCTGCCTAAAACGCAACTGCTGTAAAGGTCTGCTTAAGCGAATACCAGTGCTGCGAGTTCATCGGTGCCCCCAGATTTCGATTTCAAGCACCAGTTCAAAAGATAGAAAACCCCACACATACGTTTACCGAACGTACCCAAACAAAACATCAGAAATTGATTCTGGGAACACCGGGCCTCCGAATCAAGTGCCGTCAGAAACCGCAGACTCGTAAAATTCCTAAGTATTTAAGGAAAAAATTTCTTTGAAATTTCCGTGTCTTTATAGAAATGGTTGAAAAGAATTTATTAACACATAAATGGAAGGGATAGTAATTTAGATATATATTTTAAGAAGGAAATATATAATTTTGGAGAATTCCATTAAAATTAATGTTTTTTTCCAGGATGAGTAGAAATACATATAAAAAAATTAAAAATGTTTTTTTATGAAAATATCCTTCCCACTTTGAAAATCACATTAAAAAAATTAAAATTCATAGAATATTGTGTAAATATGTTTTCGGAAATGACCATGAAATATTAGATGTGAAGCTTCATACTAAATAATGGCCATGACAACAATATATATTATTCTAGCCACACATGTTAGAACAAAGATTCTTTTATCATTTTGATTAAAAATTCATGAAGAACTCCATTCGTAAAATGAAAAGTGTATTACTTTTAATAAATTTTTATAAATGAAAATAAAAATAAAAAAATGGATTTATAAAATTATATAATATTTTTAATAATTTTAATCAAATTTAAAAGAAAAATATTTATGTAAGAGAGGTGTTTTTCATCCGATGAGAGAAATATAGCTGATTTTAGTTAAAAAATAATTTCTCAATATTTTTAATAAAAAGGGAGAAAATGGTAGTATAATTTGAAAATTTATTAAATGACTAATGTATAAGTTAATTGAAGGGTTTTATAATACATTTATCACATAATTTCCTTCAATTTAAATTAAATCATGATCAATCTTGACCAAAATGAGATTGACACCAAAACCCCTACCTCTTTGGTAACATTTGAATCATAACGCCCATAAATGATGTTAAGGATTATTAATATAAAATATCATGAATTATGAATAAATAATTATTTAATATTCTAGGTTTTAGAATATATAATATTTAATAGAAATTAGTGGAAAATATAACAATTGTCTCAATGATGGATTTTTTGAGATGATACCCATGCCTTGAGCTTGAATCATCATGTGTGTTCCTTATCCTCATAAAAAATACAAATATATTAATTATTTACTTTGGGAATATTTTCATTTTTATTATTCCCTTTGTTTTATTTTAAACCATGTTATATAAATTATCAAAACAGATTTATTTCTCATTGAACAATTTGACATTAAATGACTAATATGTCTAGAGTCACATTGCTTAATTGACTAAGGCTCAAAATATTATTATTAAATCACTTATAGAATGGTAATGATGATATAAATATCATTTTTATACATAAATAATACTTTTAAAACCATCCATGTGACTTGGCTATTAAATAATTTTTGTGAAACAGTAATGGAGGTGGAAGGCCATATGCATGCATAAGTAATGCTTCCATTTTATGACGACCATGATAGAATGAATTTTAGAGTTATTTTATCATTTCATGATGAAAATGAAATGATAAATATAATATTAATTCATTATATACAGTAATATATACAATCCTTGTGCTGAATTAATAAAAATAAATCAAACCACTTTGTGAGGTAGTACTCTGTTGTACACACGAATGACATTACTATTTATTCAATGGATGATAAGGTTGGAAATTAAAGGATATATTTATTTTGAATAATTTTTAATATGTAATAAATATTACATATAAGAATAAAATTTATTCTTATTAACTTCCATTTATCATGTATGTGCAAAAAAGAACACTCCACATCGTGATACACTAGTACACCATACAAACAAATTTCAACAGTTCACATGGATGTAGTTTTCAATACACATGATCAAAAATAATGATTCCCATTTGAGGTTGGTGGATATATTTTAAGGACATTCCCCTAATAGAAAAACTTATAATTATATTTAATTTTTTATAGTTATTATATCATCTAGTTTTAAAATGGATTGAAGATGAATAGTGATGAAATTAAATTAACTGCTTGGATAATGATGCCACATCTTATCCCCAAAAGTTGTGTTTGATTTCATAATAAGATTTTCTAGTTTTTATTTATGATTAAAAATTACTCTATGATGGTTTTCGGTAATTAAATAATGGATTTGGGTTGGCATTTTGAAAAATAATTGTTTTTTAAGTGTGGAAAGGAGAGGATATGGTGTTTCATTTTATAGTTTGGGAGAAAACCCGTTTGGAGTTTTTGAAAAGAATGAATGAAAAATAAATTTTTATATTGATAAAAGAAAACAATTGGACACTTTCTGATCATTATAATATAAAATGATTAAATATGACTATAATATAGAAATTATACATATTTTGTATCATTTGTAACCATTAACTCGATAGTTTATTCCATAATAATCTTGTATTAACCATAATAATAATAATTTATTTTACAATCTATACTATTCATTATGATAAAAAAAATAAGATGAAATTATTAAATATTACATATTATGATGAATAAAAATATGGAATCAATTTTTAAAACTTCAATTTCTAGAATTGGAATAATTCCAATTAAAATTAAACATGGAGAGGTGTTGAAAAATGGGTTTTCTAAGGAACAAAATTCAAAACATTAAAATGTTTTGATATAACAATTCACTTATAATTAAATTAAAATGACCAAAAATATATTAATTTTAATATTGTTTAAATAAAATTTCTTAAAAACTTATTTAATATAAAATTTATCACTGTAGATAATTGAAATATAAAAAAATTCAATAAAAATAATTACTTTTCACTATTCATCAAGAAATTAATCCTTTCACAAAAATAATAAAAAACACACCCATAAGTAATTTTGACATGAAGATTTAAAAAATGAAGTTTATGTTTTAATAAAACATTTATTAAAGTTGTAAAACGTAATTTTAAAATATGTGGCCAATGTTAAATGAAACGACCCTTTAGAAAAATAATGTTTATTCAGAAAAAAATTTATTTTTTCAAATGGATCTTATTTTATTTATAACCAATAGATAACCATTGAATATATTTATTACATTTTTAGAGTATATATATTTTTTAATTTAGTTATTCATAAACCTACCACTAAATAAATAGATAATTTATAATGATATTATTAATTGTAGTTTATTTAGACTTGAGATAGTGTGTTTCGATAGCTATCCAAGAGACTGAATTAATTTAAAAATTAATATATCATAATGTTTTGGTGTGTTATATTATCTTAAAATAATGGAATTCTGTCTCATATACACTATAGAACATGATTTTCTTACTTAAAAATATTAGGGTGTCACATTGTAGCTCACTTATTGAAATTATGTCCTTGAAAAATTAAATTGATCTCAGTAATAAAATTTTTGATATTTAAATATAAAATTCTTGAAATTACACATCAAAATAAGGGTTAATAAACACTTTTAATAAAAATAGATAATGTGATGTACAATGTTCTTCTATAATTATTCATTTAAAGGATTCCCTATAGAAAAATATTAGTTGTGTGTGAAGATACAGACATGGAAGAGAATAATAAATAATTATGTAAAGTGATATATTACACTAATCTGAAGAATGAAAATGATGAATGTAAGTTCAAATAACTCAAAACCTTAAATCTGTGATGATATAAAAAACCATTTATTTATTACATATGAATGTCATAAGATAACATTTTTTAATGTAAATTTTTATTGTGTTATGTTATACATTTACTATGTAAACTAAAAACAATGGAAATATAATTATTTTAAATGTATAATTTCATCCTTTCAACAATTTCCACAAGAATATCACATTTGCACTATGTAATATGTGTTTAAGATAAGTTTCCCATTCATGAATTTCAAAAAAAATATACTAAAAGATTATATATTATAAAATAAAATAAAAAGGTCTTCTAATTAAAATAACTAAAACCAAAACAGGTAGAATAAATTTTCACATATAATACATTAATCTCAAATATCTCAATAGTAACTCGGATTGATCAACTTAATCCATTCCACAAGGGTCTATCCATAAAAACCATTAACTGAATTTTCCAAAAAAAGAATATCAATAATCCAAAATAATAAATTACTTCTAAAATAAATGATATATATATACCAATTAAATCATTCATAAAATATAATTAATCAAATCAAAATCTCAAAAAATGTTAGAATTTTTATATCCTAATATATGATTCTAGAAATAAAGATAATATTTATCTAATAAATTGTTTTTGGAAATATAAATATTGTTCTAACTAGTACCTCACATGTGTATGTGGTATGTGATTCACCCTTTTTTCCATTCATTTGTAGATTCAAGACCCAATAGTAATTTGGATGTTATTGGTTATCACCCTGCTTTCCAATTTTACTTATCAAAAATCTGTTTTAATATTTTTTTATCGTTAGCAGAAATTTGTGGAACATCCCCAACAAAATTAATCATCAATTTATTTTCACCACATATGGTTTTCTGTAAAACTTATTATTTTGGAAAAATTATCACCTTATCATTAAACCCCAATTGTAGTTTATTATTACCATTTCATAGTTTCTTGAAAATCGATAATGAAAACCTTCAATAGAATGATTTTAAAAGTTTTTTGATACATATAACCAAAATAAATTATTTAAAAAAATCTATATATAACTTCCCGGATCCCCATATATAAATAATTTACTTAAATGATTGGTATACCATAGTTCCTTACTCTATCTAGGGGTTAACCCATTGTTTAGTTTATTGACTCCGATAATTTTCAAGTTCCACACTAATAAAACATCAATTTAATTTAAAATTAATTGATTTATTCAATTTCTTCTTAGATTGAAAACTGATTCCCCTCAATTTGAGATATATTCTTCTTGATTCTTCATCCTAAATTCATAACATGTTATAGGACTATTCCTCTTTTATTTATCATTTTTAACAATTAAATTTCCATCGGATGCCATCATTCAATTATTTGATGTGATTAAAAATCCAAATATAGTTATGTCCTGAATCTTATCATACATAAATATTACATCATAATATATGAATATTCCTTAAATAACATAATGATCCCCACCAAAATTTTATATAAATAGAGTCTTTGAGAGCTTGGACACATAATTGATTAGTTTCTATGTGAGCTATATCATCTCCTATTTTGTTCTCTATAACTATCATCTTTCATAGACATATCATACAAAATAAATTTATTCCAAACCTAGGGAATGAAATAAAAATAATATGTAATGTAAAATTTTAATTATGTTTAAATAAAATAGAGAAATAAACATATTATGATAATAAGGGTATGATTACATAATCTTGACATTGAAAAACTATACCATTCTTATCGAAGATGAAGGACTTGAGTCATAAAAAATTTATTTGATGTTTATAAGACATGAATTATATTGTAATCAACGAAAATGATCAATGAGTGTAAAATAATGGAATAAAACATGGAATTATGGCGTACACATATGAATAAAAAATATTTTTTCATGGATAATGACTGAGAGATTAATATCCTCGTAGGACTAGGATAACCACCCATGTACCCACATTGGTATTGGGAAAACATCTAGTGTACCCTTTTTGGGATTGGGATTACCTATCATGTTACCTCTTTCTGTAATGGGATAACCTTATGTGAATCCTTGAACTCATATAACATTTATAATTACCGAATTAATTAAAGGGAGTTATAATTTTTCCCATAGCCTAATGAAAAGCATATGATCATGTTTCACAATATCATAAATCATTTAGCATATCAAAAACTCAGAAAATAAATGTGTTTCTTAAATCATTCACCATATATAAAACTATTTATATAAATGGGTTTCATAAATCATTTTTTATTTTTAGACTAATGTAATGTAATTATTTTTAAAAAATATTTCATCACATCATAACATATGGAAAAGAAATGGGTCTCATAGAAATATTTTCATCATAGACATAATCCATTATGGGATTGAATAAGAATAGTATCCCTAGATATTATCCCTTGTAATGATAAAGTAAAATTAATGGATATCATCTTAGATGTAAATATATATTTTAGAGATAACATGGAATATATCATGAGTAAAATAGTATTTACACATTGAAAAACTCCATTCAAAACAAAATAAATTTAAAAAAATTCCTTAAAAAATATACATGATGATTTTTTAAAGGAATATTTAATGATCATTTAAAACATTTCATATGAAAAAATATCATTTTATTGAAAATATCCTTTTAAATCTGAAAATTCATAAAATATTGTGGAAATAATTTTCATTTAAAATATATTTGGAATCTTATATAGAAATGATTAAAATAATAAGTGGTCATTACGGCAGAAAATTACATTCTATCTGTACCCATTATAATATATATTAAATTCACATATTCAATAAAATAAAAACATTCCTTTTTTTGAAAACAAAATGAAGATTCTTTTTGGAAAATATTTTAAAAAAAATACTAAAAGGGTCAAAATGGAAATAAAATATCTCATTACAGTTTAAAAAATTTATTTTTAGAGGACATGGATAATCCAATGAGTGAAAAAATTTCTATTTCCTTTGAAACAAATATTTTTTAATCAGGAGTGAATAAAAATTGGAAAATAAAGTAAAAAATGTATGTTCCAAAATGAACAAGAGAGGATGGTGATTTTTTATTTTTCAGAGAAATCGACTATAATATTAAATCCCCAAATATATAAAAATGAACAATCCCATTTAAAAATGAGATTTAATCATACATATCTTCACCCCTCTCCTCAAAGTGTACCCCTCCTAGGATGACAATTTTAGAAGTGAGACAGTGTCCCCTATGTCCCATCTCTAGTTGGCCCCATGTTGGTGACTAGAAATGAGGGTATGGTAAACACACATATGGGAGGCATTTCCCTATTAGAGAACACATGTAATTGAGAGTGATAAGATGGTCACCAAACAACTCATGCTCATACCAATAAGTAAAATAAATCCATGTCCACATATTTAATGTAATGTAATAATTACTATAACTAAATGGGAAAACATGAAGTTCCAAAATAATGTAAAACCTCATTGACCAAAAAGCCCAAACAGGTCCTGCAAAACCCCAAGATAGCATTAACCCGCCCAATCTCTAACATAATCAATCATACCATCAAAATAGTTTACTTAAAATGGGGTAATAAAAACATTATACTCAATAGGTTCCTCCTGGAAGCCCCTCATGCAAAATTAAAGAATGTACGCTAAGGCATAGTGAACATAATGTGAAACTAAATCTTTATCTAAATAGGTATACTATTTCACTAGCCCCACTATGGCTACTCGCACCATGTATTGTATAAAATATTATTTATTATAAAAATATGTCTCAAGGGTACCGTGCTATGACTTCCCCACCGGTTATCAACTTTTCCCTAGCATCACACATTCTATGCATCTCTATCTAAAAATGCTATCTGAAAAAAATCTGGATGAAGCATCACAACATGAAACTCATTTAACACAACCACTACATCTATGTAGCCAAATGTAAATAGGTACTTTTCCAGAGCCACCACAACATGCATAGCATGTATGATACATCAGGTATTATTCCTCAAGCCATTACATCACATACCTCGATTACATATCCTTTATCCATCAAAGACTATACATTAATACCTATATTATCACATAGGAACTATATCCAAAATATATTTTTGTGAAATATACACAAGCCATTACATCTCTAGGAACACATATATTGGAAAAACTAACCATCATGCATACCAGTACAATTAACAACCAAGAGAAGAGAGCATGACCAAAGGGGGTAGTTAGCCATTCATCCTCCCACTAGGATGTTGGCGAATAGACCACCCTAGGGATCAGAATCTCTGAGGTGTCAGCCTCTCTAACTGAGATGGTGGTGAATCATATAGAAACGAAAAATTATAGGATATCTTGTAGCTAACAACCACACTATGGGCATAACCTAGTCTTAGAATCCTATTTATCTAACATCTATTAGACTCCATGATTCCACTACTAATACTAGATATCATATAATCATACAACGATTTATAGAGTACCATTCAATTATCTATACCTTTTTTATATCAATTACACCTTATGTTAACTAACTAATTAACAATTAAATAACCATTATCATTTACCACATTTCATTACATTATCATCACAACAAAGTTCCTCGCCCTCTAGGAATACCCAAACTGAGTCCAAGGCTTCTTTGAAACATAACATTAGCACTGCATCACAATAATCTCAATCCATATGGTTTAAACATTTATCCATTTATTCACAATGTTAACACTTCCCATATTTCCATATTTCTATGTATTGTAGGAAACCATCTTAAGCAACCTCACACCAGGGGCTCTACCTGGGGAGTAGATGAACTAATTGTTGAGTCATTTCAAGCTATTGAAGGAGAATAGAGCCATCCATCATCTTGAAGAAAGACACAGAAAGCACTGGGAATACCCCACATGTCCTCACCTCTCTTAAAATGAGGGTAAAAACCCATCTACCACAAATTGTGGGGAATGTAAAATAGATCAACAAACAATAGATTCTACAACCATAAAACATTCAGATCAATAGTAATTCCTAGCATCAACCTTTTATAACATCACTACTATCCTCAATGACAACCACATGCATTAACTGATGCATCACACCTTTATAAAAATCAACTTTTTCAATAACCAAAGGGCCTACCTTACCCCACATACTAAAAAATACTTCTATTTTTTTTGAAAGGTTGGGGCCGAAGCCTCAATTTATTATTTGAAAGAAAATTCCTCTTTAAACTGGGTAGAGGGAGACCCAGTACATAGCACGAAGGCCCAAGGCCAAGTGGCCTGAATACAAGGCTTGAAAGCCCATTTTAATGGCCCAAAGGACCCCTCGGTGAACAGTACTTCTACAGTACTCGTGCTGCTACAGTACCTGCTACGGTACCACCACCGCTATAGTATCTACTACAGTCCCTCCGCCGCTACAGTGATACCGCTACTACATTGTCGCCGCTGCTACAGTACTGCTACAGTACCTGGGAAATTCTCCCCTGCCCAGATTTGATCCTGGGCCTTTTTCATGCCAAGCAAGAGCATGTACCACTAGGGTACATGGTCATATCACATCACATGTAGTAGGAAATAAAAAACATAGAAACTAAGATCAGGGCCCTAACCTGGAATTCTACCATACCACACAATGAGCTCTCACATCTCTAAAGCATGAGAAACTTGGTATTTATAAAAATCATGAATCTCAGGCACTATAAAGGCATTAAATTTTATTCATACAACTAGTTCATATTCCATCACGAATTAAATGATTCATTATCACATGTTCTAAATATGAGAAACCTAAGAAACAAGATTATGAAGCTATCAAAAATTAATTATACAATTAATTTATCATTCCTTTAATAATTTATTCAACACATATCAATACTATATAGGTTTATCAACAAGTTTACTTCAAAATGCATATCTATATCAATTTTCTTATCATCGAAATACAATAACAACTAATAGATTTAGTAAACTAGACTAATTATATTTTATCACATAAATTATAAATTAATTTAGGCATTATGTTCATTACCATCTACCATAAAGAATGACATGATAAGGGAGAAAATCATAGATATTATACTATCTTGAAAATAAAGAGGAAATAAAATCATTAAGTAATAAATACAAATTCATTTATTTAGTTAAAATATTGGTTATTTCAATTTCATTGTGAACCAAAGGGTCTAAATCATGATAACTCTATCATTTCAATAAAATATATAGAGAATTAGATAATCCTCTACCACAAAAGGATTCTGATGTTATTTTAATTAGAATGGACAACACAATATATCACAATCTCCTCTCTCGCAACTACTGTATCCCCTTAAGGATGTCGTGACACCACTATGACAACCAACAACCACAGAAGATCCATTATAAACATGGAGATCACATTCCATTCCATGGAAAAGAAAAATGGGAGGAAACATATCTTGGAACCCATAATGATGGAGGTATGACCTACATTAAATTGAAGAAGGATCGACATATCCTAGTTGCACCAAAATGGGGGGGTGAGCAGGAAAACACCAAGGAGAATTGGATCCATAGATTTCTATTCAATCACAAAAATTTTATTGGAGGAATAAAAATATTTGTCCTATACACATAAAAAAAATTATTTTAGAACATGTAAAATAGGTATCTCGAACCATTTGAAAATCTAAATGGAGCACCAGTTTAAATTTTCCATCAAAGAATGATCTAGTAAATATTACAATTCTTGACCGAGTAAAGGAACTCATACCTTAGGATAATTCTATAGGAGTTATTGGAATTGAATCATCCTTATATCACTTAAAACAAGTTTTTTAAATATTTTTTCATCCAATAAAATGTCAAAGCGGAGAAACTATAGGAGACAGGAAAACTAGAAAAAATTAAAATTTTGAAAAATTATTGGAAATGAATTACTATTGGGAGTGTCATAATTGCGAGTCAGTGTGGGATGAGTTACCTCTGGATGATTCTCCATTGAGTGAGTCACCATTGAGCGAGATAACACTATATGACTCACCAATTTGAGTAATCGATGGGTGAGCTATTGGTGGATGAGTCTGTATTAGGTGACTCTCCATTAGACGAGCTATAACTAGATGACTCACTATCACAAGTCACAATTAGTGGGAAACCAATTTGAGTAACCAATAGGGAGATACAGTTTTGATTCACAGTTGGGGGTCAGCCAGTGCGAGTCACCATTGGTGAGCTATCGGTGTGAGTCACTATTGGTGAGCTACATGTGCAATTCATCATTGGCGTGCTATCTGTGTGATTCATCATTCTGACTCACTACTGAGACTCACCACTAAGACTCTTTATAATGACTCAACGTGATGACCTACTGTTCCAATCTCACTATTGAAAAAAATGCATTTTCAGAATACTATTGGAATGAGTAATTGATGATCCTAGAACACCTCAACCCCTATATTTTCACAACGTAATGGACCGGGGAGGTATGATCCAGTACATCAGATACTTGTCAAACCATTATTTCTATCAACAGTAATAAATCAACCCAGCGGGGAATCATAAAATGTGTCACTTTAAAATCCACCCGGCAAGATACCTCACAGGGCTCTCACCACCATATGAGCACAACTACTTCAAAAAAGGGACAACTTGAAACCACATGAAAACCAAAACCATCTCCAAAACACTCACCAGGGGGAGATATCTCCCCAGAAATGAGAAAGAAACTATAAAAAAATCCATTTTATTACCATAAATGGTCTACAACTAGAAAATGAACAATGTCGCATGTGTAGAGAAAAACATCAAATAGGTTTGGGTACAAAGCATGTATCTATGACCCAAATTCCTAAGTACTCTCCTCCACTCCACTATGCTTCCACAAGACACAAAAAATGGGGATATAATTACCACAAATCACTATCATAATGTGGTCATGGATCTCTATAGGCCACTCAAAAGGGTCACATCATCGTTAACACTGATCTCACCCCAATCGAAGATGTGAGAGTAATCATGGTGTTAATGGAGGAGATATGTCATGTGAAAAACATCTTGTATCCAAATCATCTATGAACGAAATGATATTAAATACACCAAAACTATAACATGGGACAACAAATCCAAAGGCCCAAAAACCCCAGGGTGAATGTTTACACCCACGACCAAACCATTACTACACATAATGGGGAGTCACCTTCATAAACATGTGACCCCCAACCTCAAACAACAGTGATCTCCTCCTATGATTGGTTTAGAAATTATAATGATCCTTTACTACCTTCACCCACTCTAAAATCACCTAAACCATCTCTATCATACTCTATACTAGTTTAGGTATATGAATTTTTAAATCTTCGACTGTAATTCAACCCAATGGATAATGTAATGGCTAGCCATACACGGATTCAAATCATTTCATAATGATTGTGTGGTTGAAACTATTGTTGTAATTGAACTCTACCAAGGGTTAGTGCCTCATTTAGGAACCTCCAAAATACAAGGCACAAGAGTGAAACAAGTATTGAAGATTATGTATGGTCCATTATGTCTAATTGTTTGTCTACAAATCAATAGTAGTGAAGAGGCATAACTGAAAACAAAAATCAAGATGGACACCTATCCACACCCTATAGATAAAGTGAGGATCTTGATTGGAAATGATCATTTTTTAGACTATGTGGTTCCTTTCAACCACCTCCAGATATTTCCTTGAAAACCCCTATGCTAGTCGAGACTCATTGATTACTATAATGTGGCATGACTTCATCAAAATATCCAATACTACCCATATAGAATCATAGAATCTCATTGCTCAGGGTAAACTGGTAACAAAAACCATAGATATGTACTCCCACATCTAGTGAGGAACTACTAATGACTGCATAAAACTATTGGGAATATGGTGCTTGGCCTTCACCTTCTTTAAAACCAAAAATCAAGACACAAACTCTACAACCTCATGATTCATCCCAGTCCATAAATAAATAATCCCCAAAGCTTGATACATCATTGTCACACCATGATGTACTAGGGAGGGAAAACATTGGATCTCTCTGAGAACCATCCCACTCATTACCAAAGGAATGAATAGCCTTCCATGAAACAACAACTAATTTTTTTAATCCTTAGACCAACCATTAGTGGCCTTTCCAAAAATTGCTCGGTCTCCCCAGACATCCACCTCATGGACCCCTAAATGGGACTCTAATGCCTGTTGAAACCATGATGACTATACCGTCATCTAAAATAGACACCCTATTACCACATCTTCTCCCATATCCAGATATAATTTTGAATGTTCTTCCATCACTCTCCAGGAATCACATGATTCATGCACTACATCACTACGTGACTTCCTTTTCATCACACTAGCTTCTACATTCCCCTTTCTTGTTTTATAGGAAATTTTGATGTTATATTCCTATAAGAAATCCATCCACTGATGATATCGTAAGTTCATGTTACACTGGGAGAAAATGTACTTCAAGATATTATGATTTCTGATGTCCATGAAACACTCACTAATGAGGTGTTATCTCCAAAACATCATAGAAAGAACTAATACCACTAACTCAAGATTGTGGGTGGCATAGTTACATTTCTAGAGATGCATATTTTGATACCCATTAAAAAAGACCGATCTATAATTCATTAGAATGTTGCAAAACCTAAGACGTGAATGATCACATAAAACATAGAACATAACTAATAATACTGAAAGATAGTGAAATTGAGAATTGACCAATATCTCCTTCAAATACTCTAAATCCACCTGACATTGATCAGCACACATGAACTCTTAATCCATTCTGGTCAAAGATTTTATAGGACTCATAGATAAAGAGAAATCATCTACAAACCACTTATAATATCCTGTGAGAATAAGTATGCTTCACACATCTTAATTTTATTGGGGGATACAAAATATGAAACTACTTAAATATTCAATTGATCCATAGCTACTCAATGTTGGGTTACAGAATAGCCCAGGAAACAAACTTCTCGAGCCTAAAACTCACACTTTGGAAACATCCCAAACAGCTTCTGTCGATGATGAACTCCCAAATTCACACATAGATTCTATGTATGATCCTACTCATACATGGATTACACGTGGATGTCATCAATTAAACCCACCATGAACTTATCCAGGAACTCATGGAACATAGTTTACATTAACCCGATGAACATAGTTAGAGAATGTTTCATAATTAATGACATAACAATGAACTCGTAATGAACATGGCGACAAAAAAATAGTCATCAGGATATCCTTATCCTACACACGCATCTGGTGATATCATTGAATCAAATCGATCTTCAAGAACCATATTTCAACCTTATGTTGATTGAAAAAATCATTAGTCCATGGAAGTGGATAGTATTTCTTCACTATCCATTGGTTCGAGAGATGGTAATCGATCCACATTTGAGAACAACCATCATACTTATTCACAGACAAAAATGGAACACCCCATGGTTCCATGCTTGGCTGAATGACACCACACCACAATAGTCAACAAAGCTGTATACGTAGCTCCCCAACTCAAAAGGTTCCATATTATACAAAGACATCGAGATAGGAGTTGCGCCTAACTAATCCTCGATCTCGAAATCGATCTCCCATCTAGGGGGAAATGAAACACCCCCTTTTGAAAAGAAATTAGGGTTCCCCTCCATGACTCTTAGAAACACATACTGTTGAACCTCTAATGAACTCGATAGCATCTCATCTATCAAGGATGATACATAATGAACACACCTCTAACCCATTCGAGGGTCTCACTCAATGAAAAACATTTCTAGTTCTCAATCATCATTGAAGAACACCACCTTCCTCCATAATCAATCCATAATATTTTTCACTAAAAACATCAAAATCACGCTATGAATGAAATCATATGGTTATTTTCATAAAAATATGATATCTCTCGAATATGGTGTTACCTTAATTGTTTCTCAATGTCTGTACATACATCATATAATTTAATAGGACCTTCAATTGGTGTAATCAATGCCAATGGTACTAGAAACCTCTGTACCATATGTCCCAAGGAATGGAAAAGGGTAGGTGATATGAAGGAGTGTGTCACACTTGAATGAAACCTGGAATATACTAAGGTTAAGAACAATAAAATTTTTCCTCGAATGAAATCTTCTCACATAGAGCTGGCAATGCTAACACATGAAATGGACCACGATATACTCCATGGCCTCTCTGAACTAGCTGGTGACCACCTCCATAGTCATGCACTTCTCTATATTAGCGTGGAGAATCCTAGGGATGTCCTCTACCAGCACCATCCACTCTCTCCTGATCCAATCCTGGTGAAACCTGTTGCAACGTGCTCGACTAGAACAACATCAATGGATGATCCTGAATTGAAAAACCTAATTCACAGTAACTATAAAAATGGTCGATAACTCATTACACTAAGGACCTAGAAATATATAATAAAAACAAGATCATAATTCTATAAAATAGTCCTTAGAGCCATTTCTCCTAGAAAAACATGACATTAAATGATGTGACCAACCCCAGGATAGACGAAACCAATTCTTCCATGAAATTAAAGAACCCCATACCATATCTCTACATTGTGAGGAATCCTAGAAACTCCCCTCTCATGATGATCTCATTCTAGATAACATCTTATCGATGAACTATAGCCTCTCCAGCACCTCAAGATATGTGTTTAGCATAAACGGGGTGACCTAACACCTGATATATTGATTAAAAGTCACTTCTAAATGCTTTAGCATGACCTCATCATATAGTGATAGTTTCAAAGAATATCATATAAGCTTTTTAAAACAGATCCTGAACTCTCACACACTGGAGCCCCGATACCAAAGGATGATAAGATCATGGAGACTAGCCGCCTTCACAGTCAAATAATGAAAATCACTCTAAAATTTTCTATAAACTTATCCCATATTATTGTGGACTTTTTGTGATCCCTAAGGAAGAAGAAAATTCACTGCCTCGCTGCCCCTTGCCACATCATCACAACCAATGATACCCAATGCTCCATTCTGGATGGAATCAAACTAAAGGCTCTCTCAAAATCCTCCAACAAGTCTTCCATGAATGAATTTGAAATGGTGACATCATACATTGGTACACTCTAATGTTGAAATTCAACGAGATTCCACCTCTATGGGTCGTCGTCGTCAACCTCTACGCTTCAGTGATCTTTTGGCACAACCTGCTGAACATAATTTTCCTAAACCAGATGGGGATGCCAAACTTGAGAGACACCTACAAAATAATAGATATATAGAGCTCCTAGAGATAGAATATGTTATGATTTTAACATTAGTTAGTCTTTTTTCTTTTAATGATTTTAGATTAACCTATCCAAGGGTCTACATATTAAAACACCATCACTAAGAAGAATGATGGACAATCCTTTCATAGGTATCTACCCTGAAACCCCTATCACCTCATTTAGTGTCCACTATATGCATAGAGTTCTATTTAATAGATCATAGGTGGTCCAAAATACCTATGTATCAGCATGTCTTCCATGTTTACAACACTTTGAATACTTAGTTTACATTGTTTCCCTACCAGCCCATGAATCCTCAGAAGTGCCTAACTATTAACTCTATCATATCCCTCAGCAGACCACCAATACCATTATATCATGACCCCCTTACCTCAATGTGTACTACATTGGAGTTGGAAATGGGAGAATATAAATGGTGACCTTCGTGTCCCACCTCCAGTAGGCCCCTAGTTGGAATATATCTCCAAGGTTATTGTATATACACATATGGGAGGCATTATACTAGAAGAGAGCACATGAAAAAATAGATAGATAATATATAATCCAATTAACTCATACTCATAACACAATTTAATAGAATCCCAAGATCACATATGTAATTTCATGCATGAAATACTAAAACTGAATGGGAAAACTAAAAATACCGAAAGAATATAAAATGGCAGTGAACAAAAATACCAAATAGATCTTGCAAATACCCAAACAAGTGGTAACAAGGAAGATCTACATCCTTCTCAAATTGACCAGAAAAAATAGTTTATATAAGATATGGTGAGTATAATAGTATACTTAGTAGGATCCTTCCTGAAGCCTCTTGTGAAAAATTATAGTAATCATGCTAAAGAAAAAAGAACAACATGTCAGTCAAACACATCACCTAACAAGGTATACTATGTTCCCAGCCTCTCCACGAATAATCTCACCATGTATCACATAAAAGAGTACATAATATAATAAATAATCTCAAGGGAACGCAACTACAACTTCCCCGCTGGTTTCCCGTTTTCCCCAACGTCACACGTCCTGAGAATCTATGTCAAAAAATTAAATCCCTAAGACACCTCAGTGAAGAACCATAACAAGAACTTCATGTAACACATCCTCTATATCCACATAGCCAAAAGTAACAAGGTAGTTACCGAGATCCACCATAACTCACATAGTGTGTATCGTACATCGGGTATTATACCTCAATCTATTATGGCCCACACATAGAGTAAGGATCCAAAAGAAATCATATCCAATAATTGTTATACCAAAAGATGAACATAGGAAACTATATCTAGAATATATTTGTGTAAAATAACCACAAGAAATTATATTCCTCCACATAGATATATGGGGAAAACTATCCACCGTGAATACCATCACTAGTAACTACCATGAAAAAAGAATGGGGCTAAAGGGGGTTGTTATCCATCCATCCTCCAACCAGGATTGGGGGGAAAACACCTCATATAGCTCAAAATCCCTTGGGTGATAGGGTGGAGTAGCGAATTGGAACTCAAAATCACATGATATTGTATAGATCACAATGACACTATGGGAATAACATAGTCTTATACACAACTGAATCTAACATATCTTAGACTCTCAACTCCCATTGCAAAGAATAGATATCCTATAAGCACACAACCATTAAAAGAGATAGATTCAATTACTTATCCCTTTTTTTCATTTGTACCTTATTTTAATTTCTTCATTAACTATTAATTAACCATAATCATTCCCCACATAACATTATATTAGCCTCAAAAAATGATCTATACCCTCGAGAAACACAAAAATGAGTCCAAAACATCTTAAGAACATTACCTTATAAATTCATCCTATAAAGAACAAACCCCATGTTTTAAAAATTTATTCTTTTATTTACAATGATAACACATTCTATATATCAATATTTCTCGGTATTTACAGAAAAAATCAAAATCTACCAAACACATGGGGACCAACAACGTGAAGAGATGAACTACCTGTCGTGTCTTTTCCACCTACATTAGGATAGTAAACAAATCGATTTTCAAGAATAAATAGACGGAAAGAATGTGTCATCCCCACACGTCTTCACCTATCTTGGAAGGATGGTACAAAAATCCATCTAGCATAATCAAATTGTAAATTAATGTACATAAAAAAACAAAAAATTCAACAATCATGTAAATTTAATATCAACAAAAAGTACTGCTTCAGCCCATTCTATCATCATCAGTTTCTTCCCTGACACCCAAATGAATAAACTAATGCATCTCACTATTGTAGGTGTCAACTGCATCCACAACTACTGGTCCTACCATCCACAAAATACTAGAACCTCCATCCAGGCTCTTCAATCCCAGGCTCACATCACATAATAAGTATCAAGAAACAAACAAACATTGAATCTAGGATCTTGGACCTAAACATGGCATGCATCCTTGACACATAACATGCTATCACGAATCCAAATCACCAGACACATTGCCATTACAACTATTAATAAATTCATTCCCTACAAAAATTATATTTTATCCATACCACTGGTTATTGTTTCATGTTGAATTAACCAATTAATTATCATAGGTTTTAACTATAGGAAACCTAAGATACATGATTATCAATCATTCAAAAATCAATAAAAATTAATTTATCATGTCTTTATTATGTTTATCAAAAAGTATCAACATGATTTAGGTTCATCATCCTATTCAGTTATAGATGCTAGTCTATATCAATTTGATTATCATAAATATACAACAATAACAATTAGATTCATTAAACATGCCACTTTATATTTTAGCCAACAAATTATCAATAAATTATGAATTCATTTTTTTTCCAAATTTCATCTTGAATGAAATTTTAAAAAATATTGGATATTACACTATCTAGAAAATCAGGAGGTAATAACATATCTATGAAATTGATACCAATAATGTAATATAGTTCAAATATTTATTATGTCAATTTCATAGTGATCTAAAAGGGATAAATCAAGATAACTATGTGACTATATGTAAATATAAAGAGAATAAAAAAATTGGCCTCCCTAAAATGGTTTTAGATATTTTTTCCAGGAGAATAGCCAACACAACATGTCATGATCACCTCTTCAGCAATGACTGTATTCACCCCGAGGACACTACAACACCACCGTACCAACCAACAACTATGAAATATCCATTAGAGACATGCAGATAACATGTGATCCCTTGGAAAGGAGAAATACATGTAAAAATATTGAGGAACCCATAATAATAGAGGTATATCATACATCATATCATATATAGATCAACACTACCATGTTCCACCAAATCGGGGGATGCACAAGAAAACTCTAAGGAGGACACAATCCAAGGATTGCAGTTCAATTTCATGAATCCAACGTGATAAAGAACTCTAGAAATCTCATAAAATATAAAAAAATAACAATGAAAAATGGTATAAGGTATCTCCATCCTTTTTAAAATAATAACAAGTTAATGGTTTAGATTTTCCTTTAACAGAGGATCTAATCAAGATTACACATTTTGGTTGAGTAAAGGAACCAAGAACCTTAAGAAAATTTATATAGGAGTTATGGTCTTTGAACTAGCCTTGAATCGCTTAAAAATATTTTTCAAAGAATTTTACTTCAAATAAGATGTCAAATGAGATAAACTACATCAAACTGGAAGACTAGAGAAAACTAAAATTTTTACAACCTTTTGGAAATGACTCAATGTTTGGGGAGTCACCATTTTAATTCACTGGTGGATGAGTCACTATTAGGTGACTCGCCATTGGATGATCTACCATTGGACGACTCAATGTCATGAGTCTCCGGTGTATGAGCTATCAGTGGATGATTCACCATTTAGAGACTCACTATTGGATGAGCTATCGATGGAAAAAATCATTGTTGGTGAGCTACCGATGTGGGAAATAGTTGTAGAGCCACCGATGTGAGTCACTATTCGCCAACAACTCATATGATTCACCATAGTTCAGCTACCGGTTTGAGTCACTATTGGAGAGCTATAGGTGTGGGTCACCATTGGTGAGCTATCATTGCGTTTCCTCATTGTTGGACTACTAATGAGAGTCACCATTGTCGATCTACCGGGGCAAGTCACTATTCTGACTCACCACTGCAACTCATTGATCAGACTTACCAATACGACTCACCTTAAAAACTCAACATGGTGACCTACCATTCTTTACTCACCTTAGGAAAATATATATATTTTTTAAAAATCACGAAATGAGTCATTCCTACCTCATATAACACCTTTACCCCCAAATTATCACAATGTAATGGATCGTGGAGGACAGGGACATTAAATTAAAACCCTTACCACTAAGATAACATTGAATCATACGAGCCATGAAGGTATAAAATTAAATGAAAATTAAAAAATCATTATAAGAAAAAAAAAATTAATGTAATTACAAGTAATGGGTGATGCAAACAGACTTCATTAAAAGAAATATGTGTATAACATAATGTATATCCCAGAGAAAAAAAGATAAGACTAAAATCTATTACCACATTAGTAATCATTTGAATCATATTCTCATATAATGAGTGACATAAAATGATAATTTTAATATAATTAAATTAATTATTTTAGTGATATAATATTTATAAAGTGTAATGTAAACACCCCACCAAAGAAACAAGTTTTTAATATCACATATATCTCCCTAAAATTAATGAGATAGATGAACTCTCTGAGCATAAGTCTGAAATTTTATTTCACACATCTGAAACTCTAATATAATTAATATTTATCAATTAAAAATATATTATAGATCCATATATATATATATAACTATATATTATTTTTTCTATGAACATTTATCACTATTTTATTAACAATTTCTTCTTAAAATCATTATTTACATAATAACTACTTTTTTCATGTATGTTTTGATTTTTGATTTTAGGTCCCATTATATTGATCATCAATCCTTCATATAATGAATTTATATATATGATATAAATAACATATATATATATATTATTATTTATATTTATAGTAATTCATAAATGTTGGAGATATAAAATGAAATACACTCTTTATAGAGATAGTATGATGTATGAATGCAGGAACACTTTTTATATTTATCGGTGAATGGAATGAATGTAATGTAAATAATAAATAAAATTTATAGTGTAACTTTTATTTCATTTCTGTCAAATATATTTCTAAAATTTATTCTCATTACTTTCATTTAATGTGTTATTGAAAAACAAATTACATCGCTTTGCGAGACGATAGTATGTCGTACATACGTGCAATTTTTTCATATCTCCCTCAGAGTGGAAGGTATGATGTAATATATGATATAGTAATAAAAAATGTAGAATTTTTTTAAAAATATTATATTTACACATTTAATCTATCATTATTACCATAATAGTAAGATATATTGAAAAAACTAATGGCATCTGTTAGCGAGACGGTTGTTTAATGTACACATAAGTGACATTATTGTTTAACAATGAGTCGAGTGGTAAGAAGGTAGATATTTTTTATAATATAAATGATATAATATTATTCTACATATAATATATAAATATTAAATCAATAATTATATCTATCCATGAGTCTTGTGATGGAAAATTAATAACAGTGTTTCATGAGACGATAGTGCACCATACACTCAATCGATGATTTAATTTTCCATTTTATGGATGTGGTGATGAATAAAGGTTATCAAATTTATATAATTGTATCATAGTATATAGGATATTCTGGAACCATTATTTTATTATTGTTCAAAAATTACTTAATGAGTTAAAAGAAAAATTAAATGAAAGACACATCATTAAAAACATATCTCTTCTACAGAAAACCACTTTTGGCTTAACTGAAATCCTTCCAAGATTGGATTTATGATCCCATAAGGAACTCTGAGATGTGGTATGAGATTAATGTAAAACATTTGGTAGGTATTGTTTCAAATAAATGTGGTTTGAAGAGTAAAGAATGGGTGAGAGGGGGTTTCCTCTTATAAGAGTGTGGGAAGACATAGGTGGAGTATTTAAAAATAACAATATGTAACCACATTTTTCACATTCCAAAACACAAAAAAATGGATCATTAATAAAATAGATAGGTATTAAGTTCAAAATATGGCGCTAAAATAGGTGTTTTCAATGTTAATAGCTCATTTTATCCCTTATATTATTAGTTTAACCCTTGGGTAAACCTATTTTAACCTTATCCATGATAATTATGTCTTATTGTTTTTAGAATTCATTCTAATGAAAAATTAATTTGAACATATCAGATAATTTTAATTTTTCATATTAAATATTTAGAATTCATTATTATAAATTCCTTTCAATTAATATGTAATTTTAGTTTTAAAATTATACCTATGATGGTATGGGAAAACAATTTCTGATGTGAAAATGTTTACAAGATTAAATAGTTTATGTATATAAAATAAATTTTTTATTAAAATTTACCAAATTGGGTTAATAAATATATAATTTAACTGATTTTTCTTCTGAAACCATATTAAATTAAAATATTTCTTTTAAAATATTTGAAAGAAAAGGCAGTTTTTAATAGAAAACATTATTTTCACTATTCTGAGAAAAAACTAACCTTCCAAAAAACACTAAAATTTAATATCAGGTTAATTTTGAAATTTTGATATAAAAAATGAAGTTTATTTTTTCCAATAAATTATATAACTATTTCTAAAATTAATTTTTATATTAATTCCCAAAATACAACAATAATTCTATTTACAAAAATATTTTTCTATTCGTAAAATCAGATTTATTTTTATCTCATGTCTGTAGAAAATATAAGATGAATGGTAAATTTTCATTGAATATATAATACTAAAACAACTTTAATATATTTAATAAAAATTTAGTATTTTTAATTTTTTGATATAAAACATGATTATGCTAATAAAATTGTTTTCTCAGAAAAATGACTTCCTTTGTTTTCAAATGTTTTGTTTTCATTTATAATTTATTGGTCAATGTTTTTTATATAGTTGTGTAATAATAAATTTTAATAATTTAGATTATCATATCCATACTAGTGATTCTAATGGCTAGGATATGTCTATTATAATAAATAATTTTATTTTAATATTTTGTCACAGTTTTTAGTACTCGATGTAGCCTGTTGCCTAAAGTTTAAAAGAAACTAAAATTTATGTGAAAAATAATTTTCATAATATCACATGGTCATACATTATAAATCCCATAAAATGATTTCACTAATTACAATTAATCATAGAAAAGAAAAAATAGGACATTTCTACCACCATACATCCTATGGTTCCCACATAGATTCTTGAAGATGGATGGATTTCCATAAAAACATTGACTAGCCAGGTAGTCTTTTCCAAAATGAATTCATTCTATTATAAAAAATCTCCACCTGTTTTTCCTCTTAAAAAATATTATTCATTTGTTATATGGATACTCATTTCAATACATTTTATGGATCCTTTTTGTACTTTCGAATGAGAGATTCATGGAACACAACATAGTAATTCAATAGGTTATATTGGAGCACTAAATGATATGTTACGATTAATATGATATCATGATATTTAATGCGATTATTATATATAGTAATCATCATTAATTAATATCAGAAGCACAATTTCATACTTTTCATATATGTCGATAAATTTATAGTTCATCTCTTATACAATGAAATGAATATTGATGATGATTTTTTTATACCTGAAGCATTAAAATTTTCATGAAATCCATTACTTATTCTATTAGCCTCTAAATACATTTTCAATCCAAAATTGATATAACATGTTATCCAATAGCATCCATTGATAGATACAATATATTCTATCAATAGTTAACTTTATGCCCCAACCAAGTCCGAACAAAATTTAATCATAACTTTTGAAATTTGTGGATCCTATATCCTCCAATGATCTACATAAAAATAGCACCCTAAATATCATACAGTTTATCTTTAATTATCACATACCGAATTTGTCAATATCTTCCTATATATTATCCCGAGAAATGGTGACAGACAAAATTACCATAAAAACTCCATGAAATCATACATGATTCATTATTCCATAATTAGATCCATATAATAATTGAATAGATTCCATAAATCAAAAAAAATTGTAAACTCCATCAATAATAATATAAAATACTTTTCTATCATATCATTAATAAGTTCCATGGTAATCCCAACTATCAAATTTACATTATTCATATCAATAATGCCTTTATAAAATCATCAATGTATCAAAATAAAGAACACATTAAGGGTTATCTTTCCCTTAATAACTATTTTTCCATTAAATATCACCTTAACATTTAATAAACTGTCCATGTCATTTGAACCATTAAAAATATTATTATAAATTCTTAACAACAACATATAATGAATAATAATTATATATTTGACAGTTCATATAACCTAATTCATGTATTTCAATACATAAACACATAAATAATTCCTCTTAATTTATTAAACCATTGACTATGATTCATCATTTTCTTCATTAATATCATTTTTTATAATATGAAATTATAATCATTTATTAATATTACAAAAACTCAACTTAATTATTCTTTTGGTGTTTAATAGAAATAATATATTTATAATATAACATAGCTTTAATATTTAATTATCAGTCTCTCCCTCAAAAAAAATATTATAATTAGTCATAATAACTATTAGATTCTATTAATTCACATTCACCATATTATATTAGTTTGAAAATATCCCATAAATACCAAATTTATATCTTTCATCCATTGATGATATCTTTGCGATGATATTATTATCCTCCATTATTTTAACCAAAAAAATGAATTATTCTTCCAAAAAAAAATTGATTTTGTCCATATTTTCCAAAGTCAAATAATCACGCATATTTTGTGTCATTCTAAAGGGTTTTTCATCCCATATTTAGGAAATATAGGAAACTAAATATTTTTTCTTTCATGGTCTCTACCACATGATCATTCTAAAAGCTCTAAGATTATATTATTTTGTAATTTTGTGTTATAGTGAAGGTGAAGGATTTTATCATATAACATGATAACTAATTAGAAATAATCACAGTATCCTTATGTCTACCCTTAATCCAATTTGGTTTTATAAGTACAAATTTTTAATCACATAAAATTTTATCATAGTTCATTCCAGATCCCTCTAATGAGTTAAATAAGAAAACATTGAGTGAGAAAAATAATCACAGTAGAAAACCACATATTCTTAAAAAAATATTAGACAAATAATAATGAAACATTATTTGAAATCTATAATAGCTTATCCAAAATCTGGGTCCTTAATATTCATTATATAAATCTTTATTATGGTTCATATTGAGTTATTAACAAAACATATACCCCATGAGTGTAACAATAGGTTTATAATAAGGACCATTTTTGTGGACTAGGCGATGACTGATTATAAATGAATACACCCTTTTTATATTTATTTCCCCTAGGTATAATAACTTTTACATAGTCACTTACATTAGTTGTTTATAAAAAAGGAGTAATTTCATGAAAAATACTCACTCTATCCATCTCTATAATTCTATGTAATTTTCCTCCAATTTTACACATAATTAGACTTATTATTAGACATATCATTAAGAATATCAATATAAAAATACACATGGATATCACTAATGTTTTATAATCCAATTTTTCAAAGGTTAATTAAGCCTTACTCTATTACCAACTATAATAAACCCGAAATTATCATTTATTAACATTACATCTTAATAGATGAATATTCATTAGATAGAATAACGTTGAATCTGGAATAATTTATATCTTGTAAAATTGAAAATCTTGATACATAAACATATAGTCCACATATCAGCTCTATAATCTCCATTTAAGTTATTTTTAACAATTTACCTTTATAGACATGTTGTTCATAATAAATTTCTATATAAAATACCTAATGGAATCATATTAAAGGGTGATATCATATTTATAGTAAGGGTTAACATGGGAGATATATAATATTAATTTAAGCACATGGGTACGAGTACATGAGGATAAAATTTTAAATCCATACCCTGTATATCAAATAACCTTATCCAGAGTCATGGAAAAATTATTTCCAGTTCAAAAGATATAAATCATAAGACAATCAAAGAACATGATCTATGAGAGAATAAAAATTTAATTAGGCAAGGAATTTTGGTATAAATATAATAACAGAAAAATTATGTCATGTTGACCCAAAAATAAATTCATGAGTTTTTATTCTTGGTGTGAAAATCTATGTAACTACTTTAGGATAAGAGAAACCATATGTGTTCCCTATTGGGCTTAGGTAACCCAAATTGTAGAATCATTCATGACTGGAATAATCTCACATGTAACCTTCATGTTCATATAATATTAATGATCAATCACTTAATTTTTTGGGGATATAGGTAACATAATTCAAATAATTAAAATTATACATACATGGTCCACATTTTTATAAATAAATGATCATATCATTGCCCATATAAAGGAATGGGTTTCATGAATCATTATTTTTATCATATACAATGAAAATAAATGACATTAACAAATCATTAATTATATATGAATCCATGCTAAGAAATGGGTTTCATAATACATTTTATTATTTCATGACCTATAGAAAATAAACATGTTTTTATAGAATTTTTTCATTAAAAATATAACAAATTCAGAGTGGGAACAAGATTTATATCCCAAGATCATATCCTTAACAAAGAATTTCTAACAAAAAATATAATCTTATATGGAAATATATTATTGAACGACAACATGAAACACTTCATGAATAAAATAGACTTTTATCATAGGAAAACACTTCCAAAAAAAAATATTTCTTCAATATCCATTTCTTTTAAAATATCCAATAAAATATCTTTAGGATGATTTAATTATATAGTGAAACATTTCCTAAGAAAGGAAATCTTTGATAAGAATGATATTAAACCTAAAAATTCAATAACTATTGTTGAAATAAATATCAACAAAAATATCCTCATTAAATTAAAGAATATTTTTTTAAAACATTTATAATAGAAGAATAATCATTTCATAATAATTATCATAGACATAGAAAATCCTACTATATGATGCTATCATATCATAAATCCATATCCATATTGGTAACATTGAATAGTAATCCCCAAGATTGGATATCAATAAATGAAATGAAAAATATCATGTGAGAAAACAAATTCAATATATTAGATGTTAATGAATTTGTATATACACATCATAAAAGAATATAGGTGTATAATATAATGTATGTTCCATAGAAGACAAATTGAGAAAACAAATTTGTTTCTACTTTTGTAAAATTCTGAATTATCAAACCCAATAAAGAATAAAATAAAATGAAGAATAAAATATAATGGAAATATATATATTCATGATATAAAATGTAAATGGTGTATTATAAACATAACAAAAAAGAAATCAATGGTTAATATGGCATATGCCTCTTAAAAAATAAAAGAGAAACTAGAAACCCCATACATTATATCTTAACATTCATTGTACGTTTTACAACCTCTTGTTTAATGAAAATAATTTTATTATAAATAATTTAAATAATAATATTTATATATAAAATATCATATATTATTTACATATGACATTTAATCACCTATTTACTAATAATTCCTTGCTAGAATCACATTTTATGTAATATTACATTGTTTTTGATGTATGTTTTGATTTTTTTATTTTAAGTGCTATTAAATTAATATTTGATCTATAATCCCCATAATGATTAATAGAATATAAAAATAATATATATTCATTATATTTTTAATTAAATTAACCCTTAAAATTATATATAGAAAATGAAATACATGGTTCATGGAGATAGTGGGTTGTAGTATGAATGAACATTGTTTCCATTTTCTCAATTAATAGAATGAATGTAAGGAAGATAATATATAACAATTATAGATTAATTATTATTTCATATATATTAAATATATTAATTATATTTATCTAAACTATAATCCAAGAAATGAATTAGTGAAAAACAAATCACATCACTTTATGATATAGTGGTCCGTTGTGAAAATGAATGACATTATCACACACCCCATAAAATGGAAAGTATGAAGGTATATGTTATATAAAAACTAAATTATTGTATCTAGGTTAAAAATATAATATATATATATTAATTCAATCAATAATTATTACCATTCATGTAAAATATATATGAAAACACATCACCTCACTCTTTGAGGTGATAATATACTGTACACATGAGTGAAATTATTATTTTCAAATGGGTTAGGAGACTAAAAGGAAGATGAGGTATTATAATTAATGGGATATGAGAAAATTATATATTAAAAAAAAAAAAAATCCCTCATTATATCTAGTTTTCAAAGGTGGTAATCGAAAATGATAAACATCAGTTTGTGATGTGGTATTCTACCATACACATGATCGAAAATTTATATTCCAATTTGATGGATATAAGTTATTAAAATGTAATAACAAAATATATCTATGTAGTAGAATTTTTTTTATTTTATCAGATTTTAAAAATATTTCATGGAGTTATAAGAATATATAAAACAACGACACATAATAAAAACAGTAACTCTTCTTCGAACAACCTCATCAGGTTCAACCTGATGCCATCATTGATTGGATTTATTACTTAAAAATTAATCTATGATTTGGGTGAGGAATTAATGAAAACATTTGGGATGGTATTTTCCATACCAAATGGTTTTATAATATTAAAGAGTGGGAGGGCATAGGGTTCATTTTTTAAGCGGGGGAGAGGATACACATGGAATTTTTGAAAACAATAATGTATGCCAATTTGTTTCACCTTTTAAAAAGAAAAAAATGGTTCATTTGGAATCCTTATTGGATATATAGTCTAAATACAGTATTTAGATTAATTATAGATAATTTCATAGGTCATTTTACCCATTATCATTTATTTTTAACACCAAGTAAACCTGTTTTATCCTTAACAATGGTATTTAATTTTGACTATTAATTATTGTAAAATATAATTTTACACTTATTATATAATATATATTATTCTCATTAAGAACATTGAATAAATTTTTCAAATGTCCTTTTAATTAATTTGAACCATTTATTTTAAAATTATACCCGCATACATGATAAGAAATTAGTTTTCCTTGAGAAAATGTTCACAAGAATAAAATGTTTTTTAAAATACAATTCAATATGTAAGTGATTAAAATGAACTAAATTGGACCTAAAATTTATAACTACATTATTTTTTTTTCAAATCATATTAAAATAAAATTTATCGTGTATATCTATTGAATAAAAATGTAATTTTTTAATATTTAAATATACTTTTCACTATTCAAAAAAACATTTATCTATTCAAATAAATTTAAAAAATTAATTCTATAATAACTATAACATTAAGATTTCAAAAATAATGCTAATTTCATCAAATATATTTTTTGAAATTGTGAAAGATTTATTTTAAAAGTTGTGTGAAAAATTCTACTAAACTTATTTTTAGAATTATATAATTTCTATGCCTAAAATTAAATTTATTTGTATCTCATGTGTATAGGAAACATAAGTTATGTGTTAAATAGTAGATTAAATTCATTATATATATATATATATATATCTCCTTTAAATAATTCACCAAAAATTGTTTTCTATCTTTATTTAGATAAAAAAACATTTCAGTGCATAAAAATAATTGTTTTTCAGAAAAACTCCCTTAATTTGAATTGATTATATAATTTTCATTTCTAATTAGTTTTAAGTAAAAAAGTATTTTATATTCTTGTGTAAACAATTAATTATCATATTTAATTTCATCATATTTTTCACTTTTATTCCGATGAATATATGTTAACTATCGTATTAAATAATAATACTTTATTATTATGTCGTGTTCTGTTAAAAATGTTATTTCATTGTGAAGAAGATATCAAATAAAATATTGTTTATTGAAAAAAGGTAATAAAATATCAGAAAGTTAAAAATATGTCCTAATTATTGATCATAATTCTAGATATATAATTTTGAATGATCTCAAGATTTTTAACTACCATTCCATTTAGGTTATAAATCTCATTAGGGAAGAGATAAAATTTCCCACCACATCACTTGTCATAATTATTTCCCCTATATCTGCTATTAACTAAAATAATTAAAATAAATATAAGGATAATGCAGTAAAATAGTAAAGGGAAACTAGAAAATTATAATGAATACATTTTAAATGATATGAATGTTAAGATTTTTTGTCCTCTAGGTTTCATTCGTCATTATTTATGGTAGTGATTCTTGTTAATTTTTCTTACCAAAAAATCTATTTATATGATTCATAATGGTTTTTACTGAGTTTTTGAATTTCTAAATCATATAACCATGGATTTTCAAACTATTAGTGCATTATAGACCATATTCAAATGCAAGGAAATTATTAAGTAAATATTGAAACATCATTCTAAGAGGTGTTACCCATAGGTACAACTGTTCTAGAACCATGTCCACTTTTAGTATCTAGATTGGGATGTAATTTCTCTGAAACCACAGTCTATATAATTTAGTAATATTATAGGATGATTTTATATAAATAGTCCTATCATAAATCCTATTCCTCATATTCTCAATAAAATTTTCCACATCCTTGATACCATGGTTAACTATTTTTTTAAATCATCTTCAGTGAACAAAAACATTACACATACCATTACATGAATTTTAGCATATGCGTCAATTAATTACAATCAAAGGATTGTGTGTCCTAGTTTCTTTAGAAAACTAGTTCCATAGTGCATCAGCATTAGACTAAAATAAAACTAATATATTTTATTCTCAATAATGTGATCCTAAATTCGTTTTAGCTCTTAAATATGTATACAGTTATCAGGGGAATATATAAATGAAATGAGTGTCATAAAAAACATAATAAGTGAATAGAAATATTAAAGAACCATATCATGTGATTCAAATATATTACATGATAACATAAAGGTTAAATTACATGAATAATTACATGGGAATATATCAAAAATATAATAGATTATTAACATTAAGGATTTATTGTAAATATGGAAGAAACACAGAACATTAAATAACCATAATTCAAGGCTAAGTACTAAGGCCACAACACATGGTGTACAATGACCAATAAATGACATGGTTTACTCTATAATCCCATATATGATATCTCATGAGACTAAAAAAACCAAATGCCTTTGAGGGATATATAATTCATGTTCCAACTGTAAAATTTCATTTATTGTACATGAATATGTGTCCCACAAAAGGATGTCAACCATATTTCATAAATATAATAATTATCCATGGAATTAATTGGGATTCATAATTTTATATCATAAGATAATAAAAATATATAACATAGAGAAGAAATTTGAGAAATATTGAAAAGGAATTCACTACCCCATCAAAGGAAGAGTGATTATCCTAGGTATATTTGTAATATTGGTATAAAAATTATTTATGAGACTTCCATAACAATAAAGGTAGAATTTTTAATGAATAAATATGGTTTGAATAAGTATAAAAAAAATTCATGAGGGAAAAACATTACACACTGAAAATGGATGTTGAAATGGTATTTAAAATATAATAATGATATAATTCTTGGAAATATCCTTAGAAACAAAAAAAATCTCTATGTAAAATAATGGTCTTGAAGATAGAAAAAAACTATTCATGTCGTACATGTTAAAACAAACATTAATTTCACATTATTATTTATAATTCCATAAGTACCTTGTTTGGGAAAACAATAATATTTTCATAAAATTCCATTAAAATTCCCCAAGTCTATAATGGAATTTAAAAAATCATAGATGAATATGAAACAATTTTGAAAACATTTAAATTAAAACAAGGACATGAAAGAGAAAGGGGGTTTTGAATAAATAGGTAAATGAAGTCAATTTTACATATAGATATTTTCTAAAAAAGTATATGTAAAAAGATAGGGAAATTGAACTATAACATAAAGAATTTATCAAAAACCAAATTTAAAAATGAATTTGTTTTTTAACAGAATGATAAAATTATTTTATTCATTATAATTCTAAGAATAAAGGATGTTTTAACATGAGATTAGAACATAAATCAGTACCTCTTTGGTGAAATTTTATTCACAACTCCATTTAAATATGTAATTTAATTGTTTATTAAAATATAATGAATTATGATAAATTAATTTTTTCATATTTAATGGGGTTTTATATAAACCATTTAAATTAATTTGTGGTCATAAATGAACATGTGTCTATAAGAAGGGTGTTTTGAGATGAAACGCTTACCTCAATCTTGAATCGTCATCCGTTCTCCTTATATTCATAAATAATAAACTGAATAAAATTATTTACATTAATAAAAACCTTTTTAATGTTTATTACACCATGAATTTTATTTTTTACCATGTTATATACAATTACTTAACCAATTAATTTTATGTTTTTTGTTATAAAGATAAAAGTGTCATTGGTCAAAAATCATAATGGTATGTATAATATGGTCAAAGGGAATATTAGTTAATTATTAAAAAAATGGTAGTCATTAAAAAATTATAATTTATATAAATAACAAAAACTTTTAAAACCATACATGAAATATTATTGTGACTAATTAACTATGTTATAATCATATTGATGGTAGGTCACACGTACACATGAGTATAATTTCATATTCCAATGATCATGATGGAAATAAGTTTAGCATTATTATATTTTTATATAATGTTAATTAAATCACATGTATCACATAAATTCACTAAATACACTTAAATATTTCATCTATGTGATGCATAAATAAAAAATTAATCACGACACTTCACGATTTAATAGTCCATCATACATAGGAATCATGTAATCATTTATTTAAATGATAGTAATGTATGAAATTATATGTTACATTTTTATTCCACAATTATTATTAATTAATTAATATTATATATATGCATTATCATTATTACCTTCTATATAATGTGTATGTGAAAAATGAATCACACCACTTCAATAGGTAGTAAACTGCTTAATACATCTCAGACATTACTGTATTTCCCAAAAAATGATAGTTAATAAGGTATACATTATATTATAATTATATAAGTAAAATTATATCATAATTATAATATTTAATGATTATATACCTAATTTAATTCGCCCATGATAATCTGGGATGGAAAATGATTATGCAAATTCATGAGGATATAGTATGATGTTTACATGATGAGCAAGTTCTTTTCCCAATGTATGGAGGTGGATGTGGTTCTATGTCCTTTCAGAAACATAAAAAAATATCATTTTATGGATGATACTTAGGATTATATATCATCATGTTTTATGATCATTTTATTAAGGTAGAGGAAGAAGTAATATAAAACACCTGAGTAAGTATGTTACCTCTTCTTTAGAGAATATCTGTAGATTTACAAAAAACCCCTTATTTGATGGATTTAATATAAAACTATACCCTCTAGGGTATTGGTTGCTAATTAAATATGGTATTTGGGTAGGTTGTGGCTGAAACAATAGAGTTTGAAACTATTTAATGGACAGTAGAGTTGGTAGCATAGTATACGTGGGGGAGAGGACACATTTGGAAATTTTGAAAATAATAATTACACTATTGTTACATTAATGAAATAACGATAAAGATGGAAACTTTTATAACCTTATAAGATATTAGTTAAAATAATTTCAACATAATAATATATATATTGGTTTAGGGTGATTATTAAGCCTTTAAAATATTACATTAACCCCCATTAAACCGATTTTACCATATTTATGGTAATTAATTTTTTTTTGTTTTACAATTCATTATGGATAATGTTAATTAAAACATATTAGATAATACACAATATTCTGAATCCAAATGTGGAATGTATTTTTAAAAATTTAATTCAATATATTAGAAGAATTTAGTTTAAATTTAAACACCGAGACACATGAAAAAAATATTTTTCCAATGAAAATCAATAAAAGGTTTTAAATGTATTTATATTATAATCCAATCTATATTTTATTCCAAAGAATGAAATTAGTTATATTGTAGTGTAATCAAAATAATTTTTTAATAAAAATTTAGAAAATATTTTATCTTTGTAAATAAATTTAAATCAGAGGTAATTTTTAATAAACAATACTTTCTCATTATTATAAAAAATAATATTTTTTGAAAAATATCAAAATAAAATTCAAATATTTTTTTCATGTGAATTTAAAAAATTTATATTATTTTCAAATTAAATTTTATAAAACTGGTACAAATTAAATTTAATAAGTGTTCTCAAAGAACAAAAAACCACCACTTATAAAAATATTGCTTTTCAAAAAAAATTACTTTTTATTTCAACTGAATCTTAGGTTATTTATATTAAAAATATAAAAAATAATATTATTGTATATATGTTTAAACAATATTATTTAAATAATTTATTTATTCCTATTCATACCTAATAATTAAACTTCTGGGTTATAAATCTAGTCTCTAATACAGTCTATGTTGACTCGGGATTGTGTGTACCACAAGTTATCAAAGAGATTAAATTTATTTAAAAGTAGATATATCACAATGATTTAGGGTGTTAAATTATAATTTATCTTCGTATTTCATGTCATATATGATTCCAAATATGAATATCCTATTTTAATATCTTATGGTGTAACAAATTTGTTTGTGTTTATTTAATAAAAATGAAATTATGAAAATTAGTCTCTACTGATTCATCTACCCATTCCTAGTTGATAGAATAATTCATAGGTATTTAAGGTGTTATAAAATACCTATCCTACGGTTTGATTCAATCATGTAACCAATTTTTTTCTCAATTATCTAATTATATTGGACATTCCTAGTTCTGATAGAAATAATTATCAATGTTCGAAGAAAATGATGTAATTATATCTTATATATATTTGAATTTAAGTTATAGTTGTTTCTAGTTTGTCCACCAATTGAAGGGAATTATAAATTTAATATATTTGAGAAAATAAATGTATAAAATTATGGGAAAAAAATTATATTCTTATGTCCTTGTAAAAATATTTAACCCAATTATTTATCAAACATGAATGAATGAATGGTGTTTGGGATAATCATAAAAGAACCTATGATTCAAATATGATAGTCAAGAAGGAAAAATAGGAAATCATTAAAAGGGTATACATAGAAACTATGTTGTCATGACCCGCCTTCACCAAAAGGAGGGCAGGGTCAGTAGATTTCCAGGCCCTTCCTTCTTTAAGTTGAAGGAGAGATAATGACCCTCGAAACCCGCCTTCAATAGGTACCGGAGTGGCGACTAGCACCAAGGGTATCAAATCAAACACTAAATGGAAGGAATTACCCTATTTCTTTTAAAAGGATCGGGAGATAAGTTGGTAAATCCCAACAACACCAAAAGCGGAAAGTAAAAGTAAAGACAATAACCATTACCAATGAATGTTACAAAAATAAAATCCATAAAGTATAAGGTGACTACAAGGGTAAAGTACAAAGAATGAAAAACAGCAACTACAACTGCCCCAATGGTCTGAGCTATTATAGTCCCACGCGATCCCTCAAGTCCTCCTGGAAACCTGAAAGCAGTTTTATATACGTAGAGTGAGCAGACAAGTATACTCAGAATGGAAAAACCCAAGACTCTCGTGCAAAAGTGGGGGAACATACTAAAGTCTCGTGAAAAGTAGACATCCAACACTAAGAAGGAGTTCATCCATCCCACTCACAGGGCACACTCTCCAAATAACACAAACAAGTAATATATAATAAGAGCACATCAATGTTTGGGTACCCCGCACCACTTTACCACTGGTTATTGAAGACATCCTACGCATCAAACCAATCCCGCCATTCTCACCACAGTCCCACTACCATACCCCGCCCACACACACCTGGGCCACAACTGTCACACGTAACCATGCCTGCAAACAACTGGGCCAGAACAACCACCGCCACGCTCGAAGACAGCTGGGCTAGAAGATCCACTATCACGCCCGAAGACACCTCTGCCTCATCCTGAAGACACTTGAGAAACCACCTGCCTGCACACACCTGGGTCAACCACCACACTACCCCGCCCGAAGGATCTTGGGCTAATAATAGACTTCAGGCCATCACAGCCTGCCCGAAGATTCTTGGTCTATCTGGGAAAGGGAGTAGAAAGGAGCTAATAACGAGCCACTAATATAAGTGTTGGGAAAAATACCCTCCCCCATGAAATGGGGGTGTTCGGAACTAAGTGATCAACTTTGGTGGGGTGTGAATAAGAAACCCAAAACTACAAGTATATGTATAATTAACAAGCACTCACCCAACCTAGGTATTTCTTCAGCCAGCCTAAAGAACAAAATCAGCTACCATGTCACGACTCACACCAAACCAAAACCCATTTGTACCATCCTTGTTTTCATGTTAATTGATAATGTTTAAATAAGATTCTACACCTACTTAGGCAACTAGAAAGCATTGCACAAGCCATGGAAAGAGTACAACCAAACATCAACTTAAACATTCACACCTGGTTCTCTTGTAAATCCACAACAACCAAAGGAAACCCCAAGATAAAACCCCATGTCAAATATCTAGGATCCAAAATGTTTCTCAACAGTAGAGGATCCCTCCCTAATTTGTGATATAATCAAAGTAACCACCCGGCCTTAAATTCATAACAATCGATTCTGTAACAACAGGGGATCCCATCCCCTCCTACGTCACCCAGCAATCGGCCCGTGAAGGAAAACAACCGAACCACAACTATCCACACAGATTAGGCCCATGCCGGTATTTTCAGATTTAAAATAATTAACACACACCATGATTTCAATTTCGATGTACTTTAACCGGGGTTATCACCGAAGAGGGATTGATCCTGTTGCTTTCAATTTTGTTTAGCCGAATATATGTGATTAACCAAATTCCTTTACACATCAAGGGATCTCAACTACAATATAATCCATTTAATCACCAGAGGTAAAGGTTCATTAGTGCACAGAGAGAAATTAGGCGTAAGCCACCACAATTCAGAAAAGAAGATCATAAAACAAAGCAGCGTCATCCATCACAACCCCCTTTCATTCCTTAGAATCTGTTCATTATCTTAATTAAGGTTTGGTTATTCCAATTCCATAGAACCAATAGCATACCCACCCCACATGATACACAAAAAGAAGAGTCAAAGGAGAAATTCCCTACTTGTTAGATCAACAATCGACGCTAAGCCTGTGTGTGGAAATCCACGGATAGCGATGCGGCTCGTCTGAACGAAGGGTACTCCTAGCACAGGGTGATCAAGAAAAGAATCCTAGGGAAAAATATTAGGTTATAAATGCGGGGGATGGTTGAGATAACGTGAAACCGCATAAGGAGCGGGGTCATGGGTTGACCGCGCGGCCCCACACGTCCTTAAAGGTCCCCGCCCTTTGGGCGGTTTAAACCCGTGCACACACCAGACCAGGTTAATTCATTAAATATTTAATTAAACGCCATTTATGAGCGTTACTGGGCTTTTAAACAAGGTCAAAGTAGGGTTTAAAACCCAATTTGCGCAAAAGGAGCGCTACTGGAAAAACCTCGTGGGGGTAGGCGAGAACCACCGGTAGCTAAGAGCCACCGGTGGCTGACAACTACCGGTAGGCTGCAGCCACCGGTAGACTGAGCTACCGGTACACTGCAGCAATCGGTAGACCGAGCTACCAGTAGACCGAGCTACCAGTAGAGCGAGTTACTGGTACACTGCAGCGAGAGGTAGACTGATCTACCAGTAGGCTGCAGCTACCTGTAGAATGATCTACGGGTAGGCTGCAGCTACCGGTAGACCAAGCTACCAGTAAGCTGTAGATACAGGTAGACCGAGCTAATGGTAGGCTTCATCCACCGGTAGACAGAGCTACTGGTTGGCTACAGCTACCGGTAGACCGAGATACCGATAGGCCTGCTACCGGTAGGCTTAGGCTACCGGTAGGCCTAATTCACCAAGATTCCCAGACTACCCAGAACACCCATCATCATATTTTCACAAATTAATGGACCCCCAAAACCTGGGCCATTACATCAGATACCTCTCAACTGATTCTTGTCCTGGAGAATCAAAACAACCCAGAAGGAAAGAGAGGTTCCAAACAACCACCTCGAAATATACCTCTCAGGAGTGAACCCCATTGTTAACTAAGAACACCTTCCTCTCAAGATCCAAGAAATATAACATGTCCACTGCCCAGCCATGTGGGTTGGGGAGTTTCCTTCCCCATGTCAAGATACTATCCGCTTTGGGTGGCACTGACTCGCCCGCACGGGTTTAATCAGATCCACCTTAATGAGTCTTGATTAGGGGTCGGGTCCTCCCCTCCCCGTAGCCAGGACATTTCACACACATTCAGAGGAAGGAAAACCACGTATTTCATAACCAGTCAAGATAAAAAGTTCTACCACAGCAGGTATAATAGAACATCACAAAACTAAAAACAACTCTGGGTACTGGGAACGAATCTGTGATTCCCTCTCCTATGTACACTCCTCAAGCCCACCATGTCCCTATAACACACGAACCAAGGGAACGGCTCGCCCAAGAAGCACCTTCTCCTTACGATCCTCGATCATCACTGGTCTCTCCACAAAAGTCATGTCGTCCTCGATGTCTAGCTCTCCCCAGCCGAGGACGTGTGAATCGTCATGCAGATACCGACGGAGGTGGGACACATTGAAGACATCATGTATCCTCAGTAGCAGCAGTGGTTATGCTAGCTGATAAGCCACTTCGCCGACCCTCTGCAACACTTTGAAGGGTCCGATGAACCTGGGAGAAAGCTTACTCCCCTTGTCGAACCTCTGTTGTCCACGCCGAGGGGAGACCTTTAAGAAAACATTGTCTCCAACCTAAAATTCCAAGGTCCTCCTCCTGGTATCAGCATACGACTTTTGTCGGTCATGGGCCGCCTTTATCCTTTCCCGTATGAGCTGAACCTTTTCTGTCGTGCTCTGCACCACCTCAGGGCCATGGATGCCTACCTCTCCTACTTTGGTCCAACACACAGGTGAGCGGCATGGTCTCCTATACAAGGCTTCAAACGAAGCCATACCAATGGTAGAGTGATAGATATTATTGTAGGAACTCTCTACCAGAGGCAAGTATCGCACCCACGATCCTCCTGGGTCGAGAACACAAGCCCGCAGCATATCCTCCAAGGTATGGATGGTGCGCTCTGTCTGTCCATCTGTCTGGGGATGGAAAACAGTGCTAAGACATAGCTAGGTTCCAAAAGCATGCGGCAATCCTCTCCAGGCTCATGAGGTAAACTGTGCGTCCCTATCAGAGACTATGGACCTCAGAACTCCATGAAACTGCACCACCTCATCCACATACCTTCGTGCCAAAGAATCCACTACACTCAACTCCTTGATCGCCAGAATGTGACCTGATTTCGTCAACCGGTCCACTTCCACAGAGATGGCGTCGCATCCCCTTTGGACCTTGAGTAGTCCCATGAAAAAATCCATCGAGATTTCATCCCACTTCCACTCGGGGACATCTAGGGACTGCAGTAGGCCACCTGGAACTCGGTGTTCAGCCTTCACTTGCTGACATACTATGCACTTAGCCACAAACTCTTCCACTGCTCGCTTCACTCCGGGCCACCAAAATTGTCTCTTCAGTCTGTGGTACATCTTGGAAACTCCTGGGTGTACCGCTAGGAGTGAGTTGTGGAACTCACTTAGAACCTTGCCGCGCATCACTTCTAGAACAAACAACCTTCCCTGGAAAAGCATCTGGTTCTGACCATCTTGTGTCCACCCTTCCGGAGCATTCCTCTTGTCAACTCGGTCACGCGTCACTTCACACTCTGGGTCTCCCCATTGAGACTCCTCCACTTGCTGAAACAGAGACGACTGTACTGCCATCTGATACATGCAACCTCTACCGCTATCCATCCTCACATCCAGGTGTAAGGCAGCCAACTCCTCCATTTCCTTCCAAGTTTCTTTCATCTCTCGGACCTCATCCTTCTTGGATCTCTTTCTCAAGGCATCAACCACTACATTACCCTTCCCTAAAGTGTAGGAAACATCGAAGTCGTAATCATGGAGGAACTCCACCAACATTCATTTCCGCAAGTTTAGGTCCCACTGGGAGAAGATATACATAAAAATTTTGTGATCTGTGAAGACCACAAAGCGTTCTCCGATGAGGTAATTCCACCATAACATTAGCGCAAAAACAACCACTGTAAGCTCCAGGTCGGGGGTGGCATAATTACCCTCATGAGGGAATAGTTGCCTAGACCCATAAGCGATCACCCCTTGTTGCTGCATCAACACACGTCTGAGGCCTTTCCCCGATGCATCAGAGAACACCTCATATGCTGCCCCTTATTCTGGTAATTTCAGCACTGGGGCACGAACCAACTTATCCTTCAGATAGCTGAAGGCTTCCTCGCACTGCTCACTCCACACAAAAACCTGGTCCTTCTTGGTCAAGGCTGTCAAAGGTGCTGCAACTCGGGAGAAGTTGGGTACGAACATCCGATAGTAACCCGCCAGCCCGAGGAAACTACGGACCTCAACCACATTCTTGGTAGATGCCTAAGAAACAACTTCCTCAACCGTTGATGGGTCCCTCACTACCCCCACTCGGTCACCACGTGCCCGAGGAAGTTCACTTCTCGTGTCCATAATTTGAATTTTGACAACTTCCCATAGAGCTGATGCTGTCGGAGGACCTCCAAAACCATCCTCAGGTGCTCTGCATGGTCCTCCTCTGATCTCGAATAGATCAGGATGTCATCGATGAACACGACTACGAACTGATCCAGGTACTACCAGAAGATGGAGTTCATAAGCCCCATGAACATGGTTGGGGTGTTCGTAACACCGAAAGGCATGACTATGAACTCTAAGTGTCCATATCTGCTCTTGAATATCGTCTTCAGGATGTCTCCCTCTTTCACTCTCAACTGGTGAAACCCAGACTGTAGGTCAATCTTCAAGAACCACCCTTCCCCTTTCAGTTGGTCGAAAAGATTGTCTATCCTTGGAAAAGGGTAGCGATTTTTTATCGTTACCTGAATCAGCCTCTGGTAGTCTATGCACAACTTGATACCACCATCTACCTTCTTTATGAACAAGACTGGAGCACCCCATGGTGACACACTTGGTCGAACATAACCCCTCTTCATCAAATCTTCAATCTGAATCTGCAACTCCCATAGCTCCGAAGTTGCCATCCGGTATGGAGCCATCGACATCGGCCGAGCACCAGGCTGAAAGTCATTCCCAAACTTGATATCCCGTCGAGGAGGTACAGTCATCACCTCCTCAAGAAAGACGTCCAGAAACTTGATGATGATCCCTGGCACCTCAAACATCTCAGCATCCACTGACTCCACTGACAGCTCGGCTAACAAGGAGAGGAGGGGTTCCTCTCACCTATTTCCCTTATGACTCCGTCTCTCGCCGGTGAAAACAACACATCGGCCACCCATGTCTGAGAACACTACCCTTCCTCAAAAGCAGTCGATAACGGCAGACACCGAGAACAACCAGTCGATGCCTAGGATGACATCGTATGGCTGTATATGTAGCCGTAGAAGATCCCTGACCGACTGATGTGGCCCTATCATCAGTCTGCATCATCGACAAACATATAACAAGTCGGTATGACCTCCGAAAGGTGTGCTCAGCACCAGGGGCACTGGAATTCTCTCGGTATATAAACCCAAGGCATGGGCTAGACTGGGTGCAACAATGTAGTGCGAAGCTCCGGTATCAAACAAGGCATAAACAAGGGTGCTAAACAAACTAATCGTACCTCGAACGACATTCATCCCTGCTGGAACTACTGCCTCCGCGGCGTGTAACTGTCCACGACCAGCACCTATACCCCTCGGCTGTTGGCCACGTCCCTGAACAAACCCTGGTCGAGGTCCCTAAGGTGCACCCTGAGGTCGCCCACCTCCTGTAATGTCTGCCCTCGGAGGAGCGGGAGCTCGCTTCCCTTGCTGCTGCTGCTGGAAAGGCCTAGCTGGAAGCTGTTGCTCGGGTGGGTTCTTGGTCTCTCCACCACCGTCGTACTGTGCCTGATCTGGGCACTGACTCTGGAGATGTCCATGGCTCCCACAGACGAAGAACCACGGTCCTGGGACAGACGGAAAAAGGCAAGGACAAGGGGACCAGAACTGAAACTGCTGTGGCTTGCTCCCTGCTAGTCGGAACTTGGAGGGTCCTGACGCTGGAGGTATGGTGCCGACGACCTTCCCCTTCGATGGTCCCAGCTAGATACCCTCTTGTGACACACCCCCTAGAGTGTGCATCCTCTCTACCACTTCTTCCTTCTTCTAGACCTCCATGTACGTCGACATGGTAAAGGGGGTAACATCATACTGGAGGGAGGGTCAGAGTGCCTCCTCTAAACGTCTTGCCCGAGACTCCTCGTTGGGAAAGTGGTCTGGAGAAAAACATAGGACATCCTTGAACTTGATTCCCAGCTCCCTCAATGACATAACCCCTGCAGGAGGGAGAGTAGCTCCTGTCTCATTTCCGCATTCATCATCGAAGAGAGGAATTCCATCCGAAACTCCCTCTCGAAATCAGCCCATGCCACCTCAGTCTCTCTCCTCTCCCCCAGGTAAAGTTTCCACCTTTGACGTGTCGCTCCCCACATCTGGATGATGGACAAAGGAATCCAGTACTCGGCTAGGGCTTGAATGAGGTCGAAAGCTATCACTAGCTCCTCTAGCCAGCCTTCCATCTTCATGTCAGAGGTGCTACCCTCATACTTCTCGATGTCTGTCGCTGTAGGGAACGAAGAGTCTTCTGCCACTGGTCGTCCTCCTCTTCTCGATCAGCTTTCTGCCGATCAGCCAAGGTAGTCTCTAGGGCCTTGATCACCCGCACTATACATGGTCGCCTTCCAGGTGCCATATCTGCAAGGTAAACAAGGAATGCCTAAACCCAAGTAGTATAGAATATTGTTCTTAAAACTTCTAAAACTTTTTATTTATTCTTAATTCCCAACACACCCCAGAAACACAAGAAAACAAGCCATTATGATGCATGTACCTTCCCTAGGGTTTCTACCCTGCAATCAGCATGGCCTCACATTGTCATTTGGTAGGTCCATAGTCCTTACATCGAGTCATGGGGGACCCTAAAATCCCATGTCCTAGCCGGTCTTCCCTGGCCTAATTCATGCACCAAGGTCACCCAACATCGTTGCCCTACCATCCCATGAAATCCTCGCTATTCCTAACTCCAGACTCTATCCTATCTCTCAACCATAGCTCTGATACCATTCTGTCACGAACCGCCTTCACCAAAAGGAGGGAAGGGTCAGCAGATTGCCAGGCCCCTTCTTCTTTAAATTAAAGGAGAGATAATGACCCCCGAAACCCACCTTCAATAGGTCCTGGAGTGGCGACTAGTACAAGGGGTATAGAATCACACACTAAATGGAAGGCATTACCCTTTTTCTTTTAATAGGATTAGGAGATAAGATGGTAAATCCCAACAACACCAAAAGCAGAAAGTAAAAGTAAAGCCAAGAACCATTCCCAATGCATGTTACAAAAGTAAAATCCACAAAGTACAAGGTGACTACAAGGGTAAACTACCAAAGAAATAAAAACAGCAACAGAAAATGCCCCAAAGGTCTGAGCTTGTATAGTCATGCACGATCCCCGAAGTCCACCTGGAAACCTGAAAGTAGTTTTATATACGTAGGGTGAGCATACAAGTATACTCAGTAGGGAAAAACCAAAGACTCTCGTGCACAAGTGGGGGAATGTAAAAAATTCTCGTGAGAAGCATACAACCAACACTATCAAGGATTTCATCCATCCCACTCACCAGCCACACTCCCCAAATAACGCAAACAAGTAATATATAATAAGAGCACATCGATGTTTGGGTACCCCACACCCATTTCCCACTAGTTATTGAAGACATCCTACGCATCGAACCAATCCCACCATTCTCACCGTAGTCCCACTGCCATACCCCGCCCTCACACACCTGGGCCACAACCTCTCCGTAGTCCCACAGCCAAACCCTGCCCAGACACACCTAGTCCACAACTGTCACATGTAACCACGCCTGCAAACACCTAGGCCAGAACAACCACCGCCACGCCCAAAGACACATGGGTTAGAAGATCCACTGCCATGCTCGAAGACACCTGTGCCTCATCCCGAAGACACTTGGGAAACCACCTGCCCGCACAAACCTGGGCCAACAACCACACTACCCTGCCCGATGGTTCTTGGGCTAATAATGGACTTCAGGCCATCACAGCCTGCCTTGAGCTACTTGGGCTATCCGGGAAAGGGAGCAGAAAAGAGGTAATAACCATCCTCTAATATAAGTGTTGGGAAAAACACCCTCCCCCATGAAATGGGGGTGTTCGGCACTAAGTGCTCAACTTGGGTGGGGCGCAAATAAGAAACACAAAACTACATGTATATGTATAAATAACAAGCACTAAACCAACCTAGGTTTTTCTTCAGCCAGCCTAAAGAACACAATCAGCGCCCAAGTCACGACTCGCACCAAAACCAAAAATCATTTGTCCCATCCTTGTTTTCATGTTCATTGATAATGTTTAAATAATTTTATGCACCTACTTAGGCAACTAGCATGCATAGAACAAGCCAAAAAAAAGAGTACAGCCGAACATCATCTTAAAAATTCACACCTGGTTCTCTTATAAAGACACAACAACCAAAGGAAACCCCAAGATACAGCCCCATGTCCAATATCCAGGAGCCAAAAGGTTTCTCAACAACAGAGGATCCCTCCCCAATTCGTGATATAATCAAGGTAACCACCCAACCTTAAATTCATAACCATAGATTCCGTAACAACAGGGGATCACATCACCTCCTACATTACCCAGCAATCGTCCTGTGAAGGAAAAAAACCCAACCACAACTATCCACATAGAGCAGGCCCATACTGGTATTTACAGATTTAAAAGATTTAACACACTCCATGAATTCAATTCCGATGTACTTTAACCAGGGTTATCACAGAAGAGGGATTGATCCTGGTGCTTTTAATTTTGTTTAGCTGAATATATGTGATTATCCAAATTCCATTATGCAGAAAGGGTTCTAAACCACAATAGAATCCATTTATTCACCAGAGGTAAGGGTTCATTAGCGCAAAGAGACAAAGTTGGCATAATCCATCACAATTCAGAAAAGAAGATCATAAAACAAAGCAGCGTCATCGATCACAACCACCTTTAATTCCTTAGAATCCGTTCATTATCTTCATTATGGTTCGGTTATTCCAATTCCACATAAGCAATAGCATACCCACACCGCATGATACACAAAAAGGAGAGACAAAGGAGAAATTTCCTACTTGTTAGATCAGTGATCGATGCTAAGCCTATGTGTGGAATTCCACAGATAGAGATATAGCTCGTATGAATGAAGGGTACCCCTAGCACATGGTGACCATGAAAAGAAACCTAGGGAGAAACCTTAGGTTATAAAGGTGGGGGACGGTTGAGATAACGCGAAACCGTGTAAGGACCGGGGTCGTGGGTTGACCGTGTGGCCCCACACGTCATTAAAGGTCCCCGACTGTAGGGGGGTTTAAACCCACGCACACACCACACTAGGTTAATTCATTAAATATTTAATTAAATTCATTTTATGGTCGTTACTGGGATTTTAAACAAGGTCAAAGTAGGGTTTAAAACCCAATTTGCGCAAAAAGGAGCGCTATTGGAAAAACCCCATGGGGGTAGGCGAGAACCACTGGTAGCTGCGAGCTACCAGTGGCTGACAGCGACCGGTAGCCAAGCTACGGGGAGGATGCAACCACTGGTAGAATGGGCTACCGGTTAGCTGCAGCCACCGATAGACTGAGCTACTAGTAGGCTGCAGCTACCGGTAGATCGGGATACCCGTAGGCTCGAGCAACCGGTAGACCAAGCTACCGGTAGGCTAGATACTAGTAGGCTAAGGCTACCGGTAGGCCTACTTCACCGAGATTCCTAGACTACCCAGAACACCAACATCAGATTTTTAAAAAGTAATGGACCCCCAAAACCTGGGCCATTACATATGTGGACTGAGGAGGAAAATATTGATGATTATTTCTCTAGTGTGGATGAATTAGTTAGCAAAATTATATGATTTTCATTAAAACATAAAGACTATAAATTCTTTCATAAGACCATGATGAATTTTCCCAACATGATTCATCAAAAGATATCTATACTAGAAAATATAGAGGATATTTCTTCAATTAATTATAAAACATTCTCATTTAATTTGAAATGTTATATATTTATTCCTTCATGAAAAAAATTACGTGGTTAGATGCATTTTGAGACCATGAGAATGTTGAAAATTAATGAATTTTTTGATAATCAAGATTCATGTGTCTCTCAAAATGTTGAGTATTATAAATATTTGAAAAGAATCATTTAAAAATCATAAATAGATAAAAAAATTAAAATATATAATTGATAGTAATGTATGCATTTAGATTTTATAAATTTCATTGAGCATCAAAAATTATTATTACTACACTATGATGGGCTTACTAGATTCAGAATTCAAAGAATATGAAAAATCATACAAAATGAGTTGGATTAAAAATTATAGGGTATAATACCAATATAAAAAAATAAACATATTTTTCCAATAGGTATGAGAATACACCCAATGATTAAAGAATAATAATCAATCATCGCATCCCTCACTAAATCTATGAGTGAATCTAGGGAAAATTTTACCTATATCATGTCTATTTTTGAAAAAGGGTTTATAAGTTCAAGTAGTGATAATGACGGCTCTGAACCAAAAATTTATATAAACATTTTGAAGTATGATCATTAATGATGTATTAAAATAAATATTCTTAGCATAAAATAAAATGTAAATGTTTGGTATAATTACTGAAATATAATTAAATAAGAGAGTGAGTATAAAAAAGCGACCACTTTTGATGAGATTGAAAACGCCATGTTGAATTATTCTGAAAAACATATTTACAGATTTAGGAGAAAAAATGTTCGTTATAGAATAAGAGTTATGTATGACAATTTATTAGTGTCATTAATAAGAAAAATAGTTTATCATGTTGATGGTATATTTACAACATTCAAAATAATTCAATGATGACTACTCTAAATCAGTTGAGAGGACATGTAGAAAACATTTGGTTAAAAATAGAGCTCTAAAATATGTTTACACTTCTACTAAAAAAGTAACAATATTTATGACATTATGAAAAATCATGTTGGGTGAATGAAAATTGGGGAGAAACATTATACCATTTCTTTTGAAGAAATGTGGAATTTTAGAAGATCTCTATCACTCAAACAGAATCCAATTTAAATTGATAATTTATTTAAATGATTATATTTTACAAATCTCTACATGTAAAATATTTATAAAAAATTAAAATTCAATATTAAGGGGTAATGTTAGTATCTTAGGGTGTTTGGGTAAAAATATATCATAATATAGTACAACATGTAATTTCTTCAGATAAGAGATGATCTCCATCAAATTTAAATAGAGCATAGAAAACATGATCTATAGTGTAGAAATGCATGAAAGAGATATGTTTAATATGTGTTGACTTAGAAGATTTTTAATTATCTTGAGTATGTTTGGGGAATGAAGGAACAAGAAGGAAACAATGTAACAAAACTATATGACAAGTATACCTGAACTTAATACCTCACATAATGTATGAGAGGGGACATAAAAACCAATGGACGATTGATACTTCTTTACAATTATTATGTTTAAATACATTTTGAAAACAAAAATATGGATTCATGATATTTGGTGTCACTCCCATATGACTGGTGATAAAATTATCTTTAATAATATTTATACACATAATGTTTAAGTACTTTCTTTTCGTAATGATTTCTCTGAAAAAAATTAGAGTGTTGGTTCAACTCTGATCGAAACCAAAAAAATGAAGTCAAATTATTTTTTATGTGAATGGCTCGAAGCACAACCACATAAATTTTAGAGTGATGTGTGATGAAACATATGATATTACATTCAATAATTAATGTTTTCTCATTAATGTAAGAACATATTAAATAATCATTTCTTAAGTGGAAATAAAAAAATTTCAATCTATTTTGTATTAGATATCCTACTAATTCCTGATGCGTTAGTGATAAATATAAAGTTTTGTAGTGGAAACAAATTAATGGTCAATTGGGCAAGATTAGTTTAAATAAAATTATAAACATAGTGTGGTGAGATATTTTCTTATGTAGACTGACTTTTGTTGTCCTATGAGATAATTTCCAATAATATGTGATTTATATTTCATGAAACTCTAATCTAATTTCATTCAAATGACCATTGTGATATTCTATAATCACCAAAAATATAAAATTTTTATATTCAGTTATTTTAGAACTCCATTTGAAATGGAATTAGAGATTCACATTATGAAATTGAGATCTAATCAAGGGAAAGAGTTCAAATGTTTTGTATTTTAATGTCTCCATGAAAAACATGGAATCAATCATCATTTCAGAATACATTTACTCACCAATATAATGAGGGTGGTTTAGAGAATTAATTTTAGTATTTTTGATATGTGTATGATAATTCAATCTGAAAATAAAATATCCAAATTTTTTGAGAGATTATATGTTTTATTTTGTACACATAAAAAATTGATGTGTATTGAGGCATTTGAAAAACTATAATCTATGTGAAATGAGGAATAAATAGAAACTAACTATATAGTATGTTATAGTTTCTTAAATTCTAATATTTATACTAATCAATGATAACATAATGGGAATTTTGGGTGAGAAATATGATTAAAGGATATTTTCGGGGTAATTATATGACGGAAGTGGGTATATGTGATTGAAATTTTTTTACACAAACATATTGATTCTACATATATTAATATTTATGAAAAAACAAAAATAATATAAATATGATCTAGTAGAGATTGAAATTTGAAATTATAATATAATTACAAATTTTTACTAGTTGGCTAAAAATGAAGTTGAGAATAGAATAGTTGTTGATGAGGTCTATACAAATCATACTGATGATGAAGGGGAGGATATTCACATTGTAATGATGTTCTATTAGAGAAAAAGTTAAATGTTTATGCATATAACATCATTGGATTGAAAGGAGATATTGGTTATATTATACTAATTATGAGAGTAGGAAATCAAACAACACTCATATCACATATTGAATGATGAATAGTGTCAGATGTAAAATTTAATGTAGGGTTGGTACATACATTGAATTATGAACCAGATCATATTTGGAAATAGTTATATTTATATATTATCTTAGTATAAATAGATAAGAATTTAATTAGAACGAAATTGGTGATTAGAAACTAATTGAATAGGCATGTGGATGTAACAAGGAACAATCCTAAGATAGTATACCATGGATACACTCAATGGATGACCCTAATAGTGAATGAACCATATCTTTAGTAATTTGGACTGAACATATTAGAATTTTTTTAGTTGTGGATAAACTAAATCTCAGAAAAATGTTTATCAAATGGATTTATAATTATCATTTTCAAATGTTTGCCTAATGGAGGAATCATTTTCATAAGAGTACATGGTTTTGTTCTAGATTTTTTCTAGAGAAATTTTTACAGACTGAGAATGTAATTATATGATTCTAAATTTCCTCTTAGATCTTCATATTTGAATTTTTAAATTGGTTTATAGAGAATTAAATTTTAGAAAATGGAAATTTATACAAATTTTAATGCCTAAGATCACCCCAAAATTTCCTTAATTTCCACAGTTTATGTTAATGATATTAAATTATTTTCTGATAATGTTACTCATTATGAAGAAAATTATTTGAAGATTAATGTATAGTTTTTTTCGGATTATTTGGATATGTGAGATAACATTTCAGGTTATATATTGAGTATAATAAATATTACATATTTCTATCCCAGAAAATGAATACAAATGAACTATTGAAACCGATTTTTATAGAATAATCTTTGTAGGTTTCTACACCTATTTCAATAAGCACCAAACTATGTAATGTGTATATCTATGAAATGGCTAACCAAAGGGAATTTAGATGAATCAGGTGATTTATATTGTATTTTTCAGCCACAATACATGACATAACGTTTTTTGGGACAGATTATTCTTAGTCTCATTTTAATCATATATAGTTAATTATACGTTAGGAAATAGGATACATAGATATGTGATAGAAATATTGAATTATATATTTTTATATAAATATTTTACTGATATAATACTAGGATACATTTGTGTGGTTACTGTAAGGCTGCATATTAATAATCCTAACTGAATTAAAATTATCATTATCACGGAAGAATATTTTTTAAACTCTCATGCATGTACTTTGGTTTTATGAATGTATGTGTAGTTCGAAAATGTGAGAGATAAAACTAATATTCAATTGTGCATTTTGTGTCACAATAAGAGTTAGATACATTAGTTAAATAACTCTATGAGTCAGTTTAGACCTAATTATATTTCTTTCCAATATAATTTTATTTAAAATAATGTTAAAATTAGAGATATCAACCTTCTAAACATTTTTACATAGAGGTAAATAATATCATGAACAAAACATTATCTAATTATGTGGTGAAATTCACATATCAAAAAAGTTATTTCATGATATTATCATTTTCTTTTAGATTCTTGAGATTGTGTGAAAATATCTAACATTATATTAATGAGTTTATAGATGGTTCCAATAAATAAAAATGGTATTGTTTGATGTACAAATGAATTTCATTACAATGTTATTCATTTTTTACTTTATTGACAACATGATTCAAGGAAATGATATATTTTATTGAGGATACATATAGTTTTTTTGAGATATTGGTAATGTGTTGGGAGTTGTTAGAGTCCTTTTGATGAAGTTTTGAATTATTTTCTTAAATTATTAAATTTATTTAAATATAATAATTCCATAAATAATAGATCATTAGTATTCAAAATCTATAGGTAGAATTCATTCCTAAGAAGATGTTTTTGAGTTCCAATTATATGGATTATTAGTAGTAATTTGATAACATTCATTTGAACATGGAATTTCATTTTTGAGAATATTTATTTGAATATAACCTTATATAATCATCATATGACTTTAGTCCTTCATATAGAGTGAGAAAAATTCATTTAGTGTGTGAGTATTTTCCAGGATTGTAGTACTTCTTATACCTTACATTACAATTTTCCAAGAACATTAAATTTATCACCCAAACATAATAATTCCATTCATTGGAAATTTCAGGTTTCTAGTTATTGAAAGTCTGTGTTTCTAGAATTTGAATTATCTAGTGAAGTAAAAACTAACGATTCAAGAAAAAATCTTCAATGTTTTATAAATAACAGCTAAAATGAGTTTCAAGCTGATTTATTTTTTATTTTGAAAGTGACAACCATTTTTGATATATTTTTTTATTACACAAGTAGGATTAACTAAAACCATAGTGTGCTGCTCATAGTTGATTATATAAATGTTGAACCTCATACATATTAAATATATAATTTTTACGTTATTATTTTAATAATTTAAATTTAATAAATCACTTACATATCATGTAGTGAAGTAATATTATTTTTTGATTCATGTTTTAATATAATTGTTTCAAGATGTTGGTTAATAAATGAGTTATCTAGAAGGTGAGTTTATCAAAAAGTTCAATTGAATCTGGAGTAGGAAGAAGAACCCAGAAGAATGGATATCGATATTCCGGCGTTTTTTTATTATCTTATTTAATTATAATAAAAATGATACATCATGTGGTTTAATTATTTAAGAATATAATACAATGTAGTGGAAAAAAACAATGGCAATTTTGTAAGGATACTTTTTTTAAAAAAACACAATGTCATTCCAGTTTTCCATATATGGAAAAATATTTCTATAGGAGAAATTTATATATATTAAATGGAATTAATTTAAAAATAATTTATACAGTGAATGTTATAGTTTGGTGATGTATGAAAATAGATGATAGATTATGTTAGATGATAAGAAATATAGAATGATGGGAACATAGTAGAGAATATAAGAAAGGGTGATTACTTGGAACATAGTATATATCGATCCAAATATAATATCTTAGATGAGTTAAAATGGTTCCATTTTTAAAGATAATAAATGATTTAGTTCTAAATTTTATTTACCTGATGTGAATAGGTATTCATGAATAATTTTAAAGAAACAATTGGAGAGATGAACATAATATTTTTCTGATGAAATTAAGATTTCCTGAATATCTATCTCATGCTAATTACATATTGTGTGAAAAGGTATTATGTAACTATTACTTCTGGTTAGACTCTAGAAATGAATATTATAACCATATGCCGCCACTATAATCACTTGATTTTTTTTCTTATATTAATAGAAGCATGTTTTGGGAGAGTAATCAACCATGATAATGAGTAGGTTACCTACAAAGGGGTCGAACCATGTAAAAATCCTCATGTTCATTGTCTCTTTATTTTCAATATTAACGAGTGAAATTGAACAACTATAAAGAAGATAATAGAACCATATTATGTTGTAGGATTATATTTTCAAAATACAAAATAGTATAGATTGTTTACCACAAATTCACCCCTTCATAAAGGTGTGATTCATTCCATAGAAATTAATTGAACATAATATGAAAAATTCTAGTAATTTTAAGACTCTCCATGGATGTGGTTAATTTTATTGATAGAATATAATATTTAGAGTTGGTGGAATCGTGATAGGTTAACAAACATGTCATACAAATATGGGTTTATATTTTTGTTCATTTTTGGTTTGGTTTTATTATTTAGTACATTTCATAATATTCTTCCCATCGAAACCATTTTGTATACCCATTCTAATGTATTCATTTTTAATGTATTAATATTTTTTTGGTTAAAATTTTCATTATGTAATTAATTTATGTTAACATGAGATGATTTAAAATTGTTTTCATTATTCTATAATTGGGAGAATGAGCCACAAAATTATGGAGAGTTGATTCCAGTGCTATGTTTAGACCCACATGATATATTCCTATAAAAAACCATTACCAATGTGTGTGTTTTGATAGAAATGACCTACATTAGTTCATGTGGGGATCAAGAAATAGAACTAGGACTTGCGACAAGTTAGTTGAAGTGGTTAGGTCATTGGTGGACCATGTTTTTTCATGATAGGCCATAATTGTAAACCATTTGTTACTTGAATTAATATTTTCTATATACAATAGAATGTATAAAATCATTATTTTTAGTGTATTTGAAAAATAACAGTGTCAGGAACTAGCCCAAGTACCCTAGTTTCCAAATAACATAGCATGTCCTGACATGGCCTAAAAGGAATTACCAATCCCCATTGGTTAACTAATAGCACTTATAATCATACAAAATGAATGTGGGAACTAATTTTCCCAGAACATTGCTAAATTAAGATAAAAAATGAAGTATGAATATAAGTGAAACTCCTCTGGGAGATGTGTACCAGAATTCAAATAGCTACACAATTCCAAATAGAATAGAAATGTACCTAAAACGAAAGGAAAAACCCATGTCATAGTAGACTCCACTCACAATGAACAATAATCAACATTTAAAACCACTTCCATGTGGTTATTTTCCCCTTCTTGAACTCGGAAAGAGATAATGTATAAACACATGAAGGCACAAGTAGTGTGTGTGATCAAAACCTATTAGGGTCTCACCATGGATTCGACATGAGATACCAATTTATTTACACAAGTAATTCTCTCAAAGTTTCTAATAAAAGTGTAGCTTTTCAAAAGAATATTCCAAAAAATACTTCTTTATAAAATCAAATTATGTAAATACATTAAAAAATTATTCACATTTCAATTGATGGAATATTTCTAAAAAAATGGAATAATACGATATTTTAGGTAAAACAATTTATATAAATTCATAGGTCATGTAAAATAGTTTTCTACAACCAATGTAATTCCCTAACCCCAGTTACCCTAAGTCGGAGCATTATTTTAATACATTGGCATGATTACAAGGAATCAAGTCATGAAGGACCGATCGATCTAGCAGTCTTGGAAAATTGATTATATACATGAATGATACATTAAACTTTATAACATACAAAACAACATAAATAATCATTTATGAATTCCATTATTTCCTTGGCTTAACCCTGCTAATCAATCACAATATACTTCTTGGAATCCTGGGAAAAATAAAACATTGAATGGGGTGAGCTCAGATGATCAGTAAGGATAACAATATGGTGGAATTCATAATGCCAGAATATCATAACCACATGGATATTCTACTAGTCGAATAATCACATGCAATATCAATAACTAATTTCATAATGATTGAATGAATAATGCCATAATATCATAACCACGTATCCAAGGCCTCATGCTATGACTACAAATATGTTTTTTTCAAGGCCTTATGCCAAGACACTAGTTTTTCTCATGATACCAACTGATGCATCGAGGAGCTATAGCGGGCTTAACCCGTCACTTACTATGTCCAATGCATTCCTCATATGAAAAGTTCTAAACATAACATAAACATTCGTATTAAAACAAGCATACGAAATGTCAATACATTACGCATAAACCATGAATGGTATAAAAATAACACATACATAGTCAAACAGATCACAAATCCTTCAACACAATATGGAATATTTGTATCATGTTAAATTAACTTCTAAACAAGTTTAAAATCCATTAAAGGATTTTGACGTTGATGAAAATGATTTGTAAAACTCTTTGAGTGAAATACCCCTTTTTCATGAAAACATTTAAAAGTCACACAATTTGGAAAAGAAGTCATTTAATAAAATTTTTGAATCAAAGTGTCCCATACCACTTTGAAGCTTTTTAAAGTAATTTACATTTTAAAAACATTCATGTACATATAAATAAATCCGTAAAAACCATTTTGAAGACATGGACATTAATGAGAAAGATTTAGAAGAATAAATATTTAAAACATTTGAAATGATGTTTTAGTAAAAAAATCCCTTAAAAAAATCCCTTTCAAAACTCTTTAATAAAACATGGACATGGATAATAAGTGTGTCCCAATATATACTTACGTAAAAACAACCTTGGATAATAAAGAGATTCTGAAATTAATCATTACCAATTTGGTAACATACGAAACATACACCCAATGAAAGAGTTATCATACAATGAATATGTAAATACACATAAATTAAGGTTTATTACACATATAATACAATTATGGTCATTACATACACCACACAAAATGTAACAGTGGCAAATATGGCATGAATCTCACGGGCATAAGGAGTGAGATGAAAACCCCTTACCTTGTACTTTTCCTTTGTCGAGGGAAGTTTCACCTCCTTTATAATGGTTAAATTATTGTTATTAAATTATACATGAATAATATAAACTAATTTGATATCATATATGATCTTTTAACACTACTTTGTTAATAATATCTTAGTATTATCGTCGTTTTGGATGTTAACTTACTCGTTTTATTTTAAATTTTTTGTTACATAAGCTATGTTTATTATGGATAGGTTGTATTTTATTCATATCCCAAAAGATATAAATTCCTTAAACATTATTTTTAATCATAAAATGATATTTATACTTGAATGTATTTGATGGTTAATGAATCTCATCGCGTTCATTGAGATGGTAGTCTGTACAACCGCACGAACGCTACTTCCCTTTCAATTTTTATTTTAAAAGGAATCAAAACCAAATGATAAATAGGTATATTATTATTATAGTATAATATAATATCTAATATTTGTTACTTATTTTCATTAATACCATTTTTTATACATTCCATATATGGTATGAATGAGTCATATCACCTTGAAGGGGCGGTAGTCCACACATCCTCATATGAAATTATCGTATATATATACCACATGAAACGAATAATGGTATGATATAAAATGAAATTACAGAGGCTTATATATAAAATAAATATAATTAATATCATATTTAATTATAGTTCCATCATAATGGACACCATGAGAGGTGGTAGGAGATAATTGAACAATCATCGTTTCGTGAGGTGTTTGGTTGCCATCTACAGAAACATTATGTTCTTCACCCATTAGATGGAGGTGTGTGTAAGTTTAGTTATAATAATTCCCATAAAAATATCCTCTTATATTTAGGATACTGTTTTTGTTTAAAAAGAAAATAGTAAGAAGATTTTAGGGGTTGGAGAAGTAAAATAAATTAAAAGAAGCTAAGAGAAATCGTTACCTTTAATTTGGGTAACTCCCTTTAGTTTGAACCAAAAAGGACTCTTGAAGTGACTTATGCTTATAGTAAGTCTTCTAGAAGTAGGAGAGGGATGTAGTAAGATTAATTGGGCAGAGTATTGAGTAGAAAAATGGCTTGAGATGTGTGAGGAATTGGTTATAAGTGGTGTCCTTTTATAAGGGGGAGGAGGGGCTCTTTAGAAAAAACATAAAGTATTAATTTACAATAAATTCATATTCGGTTTATAATAGCTCCAAAGTGGATTATTAAATTTATAAGGTGGTTATGGGTAGAAATCATTTCAACCAATAGATTTTAGATAGGTTTGGGTTATTATATTACCCTTATCTTTTAATTTTAACTCTTAGTTAATTAGTTTGACATTTACCATGTCACTTTGTATTTTTATATTATATAGTTAATAAACATAGAATATACATCCAAGAGACCCCCAAGTGGTCCATTAATAATAAAAATATCATAATATAAGTCCTTTGGCCGAACCTTATATTTTTAGTAATATAATATCAATTAATAATATAATATTTGTTTTAAAAACTCATTTATGTCAATTTTGACACTATTAAATAATTGATTTTTGATAAAGTCATACCAACTTTATTAATTCGAAAAAAATTCATTTAATCAATATTAACATGTCATATTAACTAATAAAATTCTTGTATGTCATAAATATTTTTAATTATATTTATTTTAACATTTATAAAACCAATTTTTTGATTTTTTCATTAATAATTAAAATACTGCATCATTATTGTGTCATAAATAAATTTAATTATTCAATGTATAAAAATTATAAATATAATACAATTATGTAGGAAATAATTTTATATTTATAATGAATATTTATAGTCAAAACGATAACATATATAACCCTATGTAAAAATTGTTTTTTCTAAAAGATAAATGCTTATGTCATTTTTTTATTTACTTTAACTTAATTAATATAAAGTGTCCTTATCTTCTACAAGTGGCTCCATGGGATCCCAAAATAGACCCAAATATGACCATGGTCGGACATGTATCAACCAATATGGTTAGGACACGTTTTAGGGTAAATTAATATTATTGTAATTTTATTTTATACCCTTATTTACCGGATTTACCCTTTAACCATGGTAAATAAAATATTTACCGAAGTAATTATTGAAAATGTTTAAAAATAAAATTTACCTATTTACACAATTTGGACCTCCTGATTCCAAATATGGAATCCATATTTATCAATTCAAAACTCGGAAGTGGAAAAAATTAATTTAAAATTAATTCCCGTTGCTAAAACAAAAAGTGTGTTTTTAAGAGATAGTAACTATCATAAGATTGAATGTTATTTATGTACTTTTTAAATGTGAAATTATGTCTAATTACCAAAATTGGATTAAATGGTAAAAATATATTCTAAATATAATTTAAAACCACTCAAATTCATAATTTATATCTATTAATTATTTCGATTAAAAAAGTTGTTCTTAATTAAAATTTAGTAATTTTCACTATTCATCAAAATATGAAAGTTATCAGAAAAGTACCAAAAATTCACCCTAATCTAATTTTAATATTAAAAATCCAATAATGAAGCCCATTTTGAAAGATAAAACGTATAAAATTTCAAAAAGTGGGTATTACTATTTATAACTGGTAGTTTGATTGGTTGTGGTGTGTGTTAGGACTCGAAGTTGCGCACAACACACGCTATTGTATTATACAAAGAGAAGCGTAACATGGAAGCTTGGGGTGTTACATTATCCCATAATTTAATAAATTTCATCATTGCAATTTAGGCTTGGTATTGGAAACTTGGGGTTGACATTTCAAAATATCTTAGTTGAAATCCCACATCGAAAAATGGATTAATGAGGCCTCTATTTAAAATAAATATTGGTAAGTATAAAGGTTACCGAAAATAATACATACTAGGGTTCCATGTAGGAAAATATGGATATGGAAGAGAAATCTAAACATTAATATCTGATGGATAGTGGTAGAGAACATGGCTATGAAAAGGCCAACAATCCAAAAGCCATAAATTTGTGATGATCTAAGGTACCATCTAGGACAACATTTTTGTTCTAATTTCCTTTTATTAATGTTGAGGAATTTATTTATGAGATTGGATAAGATCATAATGATATATAATTACTTTATAATTATAGTTTCATCCGTTAATAAATTTCTACCACAAACTCATCTTTCACCCCAAAACATAATACAACTCAAAAATTCTCTATTTATCCTAATCGTATAGGGTTCCTAATAAAATGAATTTATAATTCACATACCAAAAACTTTAAAAAAAGAAACTACATTATACCATCCAGGAACTTCACATAGTACAATTGTAGGTGATAAATCCCATTTTCACTATGGTTGTGGGTTCGATTCCCGCAGCTTTGTCTGATGTGACGGGTCGTCACACGGTCTGTGTGTTGTCATTTTATAAAAATCCAAAAATAACCTTTCAAAATTAATCCCTTCCAACCATAAGACATACCCAAAATACTTCTGTAAACTCTAAGTGAAAAATTTATATGAAAGGAAAAAATAATATAGATCCTTTTTACCTCGTAATATCATGTGAATACCTTCATTATGTATTCTATTCAAACACTGAAACATCCTAAATTAACATAAAACCTTGTTGATTACATTCATGAACCCTTATTCTTTATAGAATAATGGATATACTTAATCCATCCAAAAATGTTGTAAACTCCAATAATGATGGAATATACAAATCTTTAATAAGTTTCAAGGCAGTCAAGAATATCCAATATAATTTACCCAAATCAACCATATCTTATTCCAAAATTAGTACCTCAATATTAGGACCATATTAAGGTTTATCTTTCCTTCAACCATGTAATTTCCAAAATATTTAACTCGCTATAGAGTCACTTATCTTAGTACCATATAATCTCAAATCCTCAATGAAAAAGTAATGTAGTAAAATCCTTATTTATTTCAAGTACATAATTGATACAACACTTCAATGAAATAATTACCAAATAAAAACATAAGAACACTAGTCATTCCTCTTCATCTGTGGTAGTATCATAAATTTATTATTATCCAATAGAATAATTTGCGGTATAGTCTGATGATTGGGACATTGGTTCACGTAGTGTCCAAACTCCCTGCAGATAAAGCAATGTACATTTGAAACCTTTTTCTTGCCCTTGTAGTCACGTACCTGGTGTCCTTTTTCTCCACACTTATAAAATACTACCATTCCTTTCAAGAATTTTCCAAGGTGATTCTTTCCATAGTTATCACATATGGGAAAATCCTTCTTTACCTTATTCCCTTTATCTATCCTTCTCTCTACCATCCTTTCCTTCCCTGGCTTCACTTCAAATCCATAGGACTCCGATAATTCATTACATATCTTATCAAAACATTATAATACTTCATCATATGATGATAATACGTGGGAGAATATTTACCTTCTAAATTATGGCATAAAACCATGAATGATATGATCTTTCTTACTCTTGGGATCATGCGTATTGTTGAAGTTCTAATTCCTTCTTCTGGGCGCCATTTCTAAACACTGGAATACACTAGATTAGTTTATGAATAACAATACCTAAACCCAAACATGTAAAACACTTAACATAAATTAATCAGTTTATAGATATAATCCATAATAATAGAAATTTCTTCTTTGAGGAAATATATACTCATAAACCCTTAATAATGGTTTGTAATGAAAATGAGAATTATCCTAAGAATATCCCCCGGGAGTGTCGTAACCAAGAGTGCAGCAAGGCCCGTTTTCGTGCACCAGTTCCCATTCGAGTCTAGCTCAAAGCAGTGTTTTCAGGTTTTACCTCTAGGAACATCTGTGCCATAGCCGCCTCTACCTTCTCGTATCCAGACAAAGATGTATTTCTCTGAAAAATAACAAAATATCTACAATATCAAAATTCTAGGAAGTTCTTCTCTACTAATCCTCAATGTCTATCTTAGGAAAATGTGATCTAACCAGAGTTTATCTAAATCTAGCTTCCATGGTTATAGCTAAACTTCCTGTGATACCATCTGTAACACCTCGACCCCAGTTACCCAGAGTCGGTGAATTATTTTAATACATTGGCATGATTACAAGTAATCAAGTTCCAAAGGACCGATTCGATTAGTAGTGATGTAAAATATATTACATACAATAATGTTACATTACAATTTATAACATATAAAACAACATAAATAATCATTTATGAACTCCATTATTCCCTTGGATTAACCCTGCATATCAATCACAATACACTTCTTGTAATCCTGGGGAAAACTAAACATAGAAAGGGGTGAGCTCAGATACTTAGTAAGGATAACAATATAGCGGAAAATTTCATAAATAAGCATAAAAATTAAAGGAAATGTATAACTAAAACAAAATTTTACTAAACATGAACTTCATCATAATATGGAAATAATAAAATGAAATAATTCTATTTACTTATTCACATTGATATTCTACTAGTCGAATAATCACATGCAATATCAATAACTACTTTCATAATGATGGAATTTATTATGCCATACTATCATAACCATGTATCCAAGGCCTCAAACCTAGACTACGAATAATATTTTTTCAATGACTCATTACAAGACACTATTTTGACTCATGAGACCTACCGATGCATCGAGGAGCTATAGCGGGCTCCACCCGTCACTTACTAAGTCCAATGCATTCCTCATATGAAAAGGTCTAAACATAACATAAACATTCGTATTAAAACTAGCATATGAAATGTCAATACTTTACCCATAAACCATGAATGGTATAAAAATAACACATCCACAGTCAAACATATCAAAAAACCATCAACACAATATGGATGATTTGTATCATGTTAAATGAACTTCTAAAAATGTTTAAAATCCATTAAAGTATTTTGACATTGATGAAAATGATTTGTAAAACTCTTTGAGAGAAATACCCCTTTTTCATGAAAACATTTAAAAGTCATACAATTTGGAAAAAAATTCATTTAAAGACTTTTTCGAATCAAAGTGTCCCTTACCACTTTGAATCTTTTGAAAGGAATTAACATTTTAAAAACATTCATGTCCATATAAATAAATCCTTAAAACCCATTTTGAAGACATGAACATTAATGAAAAAGATTTAGAAGAATAAATATTTAGAACATTTGAAATGATGTTTTAGTAAAAAGTCCCTTAAAATAATACCTTTGAAAAATCATTCATAAAACATGGACATGAGAAATAAATGTGTCCCATTAGATACTTACATATAAACAACCTCGAATAATAAAGAGATTGTGAAATTAACCTTTACCATTTTGGTAACTTACGAAACATAAACCCCGTGAAAGAGGTATCATACAATGAATATGTAAATACAGATAAATTAAAGTGTATTACACAAATAATAAAATTATGGAAAGTACATACACCACAAAAAAGGTAATAGTGGCAATATAGCATGAATCTCACGGGAATAATAAGTGAGATGAAAACCCCTTTGGTTGTAATTTTCCTTTGTCGAGGGTAGGTTAACCTCCTATATAATGGTTAAATGATTGTTATTAAATTATAAAAGAATTATATACATTAATATGATATCACATAGGATCTTTTAACATTTCCTTGTTAATAATATCTTTGTATTGTCCTCGTTTTGGGTGTTAACTTACTCGTTTTATTTTATATGTTTTATTAGATAAGCCGTGTTTGTCATGGATAGGTTGTATATTATTCATATACATAATGATATCAAGTCTTTAAAAATTATTTTTAATCCTAAAATGAAAATTATACTTGAATGGATACTATGGGGAATGAATCTCATGGCGTTCGTGGAGACGGTAGTCCGTACGTACGCACGAACGCTACTTCCATTGAATTTTTCATTTCAAAAGGAATCAAAACCAAATGATACATAAGTATATTATTATTCCATTATAATATAATATCTTATATGCGTTACTTAAGGTCATTAATACCATCCATTATATGTTCCATGAATGGAATGAACGAGTCATATCACTTTGAGGGGGCGGTTGTCCGCACTTCCTCAAATGAAATTATCATATATATATAAAACATGAAACGAATAATGGTATGCTATCAAATTGAATTACAGAAGATTATATATAAAATATATATAATAAATATCATATTTAATTATAGTGTAATCATAATGGAAACCATGAGAGGTGGTAGGAGATAATTGATCAATCATCATTTCGTTAGGCATTTGGTTTCAATCCACAGAAACATTATGTTCTTCACCCATTAGATTGAGGTGTGTGTAAGTGTAGTTAAAATACTTCTCATAACAATATCCTAGTATATTTAGGATTCTGTTTTTGTTTCAAAAGAAAATAATAAGAAGATTTTAGGGGTTTGAGAAGTATAATAAAAGAAAAGAAGCTAAGAGAAATTCTTACCTTCAATTTGGGTAACTCTCTTTGGTTAGAACCAAAATAGACTTTTCAAGTGCCTTATGTAACACCCCAAGATTTCATAGTGTGTTATTTCTTCAAAATAATTCAATAACTTGCACTACACGCAACACCGAGTTCAATCACAACATGACATACAAAAAAAAGCCATTCAAAAGAGGATATGAATAGTATTATCTAAATTTTAAACTTTATATAATCCTTATAATTTTAGAATCCATATTATGAGTTTCTTAGATATAATGCAAGAACAAATTCATTTTCAGTATTGCACTTTTATCAACTTTTAATAGTGAACCCTTTTTAAATACAATATTTTAAACTTTTTGACTAAATGGGAACATCAATAATTAAAAATGAAACATCCCAAGCTTCCACGGTACGCTTTCTTTGAATAATACAGTAGCGTGTGTTGTACGCAACCTTGAGTTTTAACACACACCACAACCAATCAAACTAGCCGTTATGAATAGTAATACCTACCTTTTAAAATTTTAGAAATTTTATCTCTCAAAATGGAATTCATTTTTGGATTCGGAGTATCGAATTTATCCTAAGGTGAAATTTTGGTACTTTTCGGATAACTTTCATATTTTGATGAATAGTGAAAATTACTAAATTTTAATTAAAAACAACTTTTTTAATCAAAACAATAAATACTGATAAATTATGAATTTTAGTAGTTTTAAAGTATATTTAGAATATATTTTTACCATTTAATATAATGTTGTTCATTGGACATAATTTTACAATTAAACCGAACATAAACAAGTGTCAATCTTTTGATAATTATTATCTCTTAAAAACACGCTTTTTGTTTTGACAGCGGGAATTAGTTTTAAATTAATTTATGCCACTTTTGTGTTTTGAATTTAGAAAAATGGATTCCATATTTTTAATCATGATGTCCAAATTGTGTAAATAGGTAACTTTTATTTTTAGACATTTTGAATAATTACTGCGGTAAATATTTTATTTACCATGGTTAAGGGTAAATCTGGTAAATAAGGGTTAAAAAAATAATATAATAATAATACTAAATTACCCTAAAACGTGTCTTAACCCTATTGGTTGATACATGGTCGACCATGGGAATCTTTGGGTCGATTTTGGGACCCCATGGATCCACTTGTAAGTGATAATGACACTTTATTTTAATTAAGTTAAAATGAATACAAAAATGACACAAGCATATATCTTTTAGCAAAACAATTGTTACATAGGGTTATATATGTTGGATTTTAGATTATAAATATTAATTAGAAAGATAAAAATATTTCCTACATAATGATATTTTATTTATAATTTTTAGACATTAAATAATATATTTTATTTATGACACAATGATGATGCAGTAATTACTAAAATAGTGAAAAATTAAATTAATTGATATTATAAATACCCAAATAAATATAATATGAAACTTTTAATGAATTAAACTAATTTTATAGGATAATAAGATATATTAGGATTTATTTAATTGACTTTTTTCGAAGTAATCAATCTGTTATGAGTTTCAAAAAAATCAACTATTGAATAGTGTCAAAATTGACATAAAAGAGTTCTTAAAAAAAATATTATATTATTAATTGATACTAAATTCTTAAAAATCTGAGGTTCGGCCAAGAGACTTATATCATGATAGGTTCATCATTACGGGACCACTTGGGGGTCTCTTGGATGTATATAGTAAGTTTATTAACCATATTATATAAAAATACAAAGAGACATTGTAAAAGTGAAACTAATTAACTTAGAGTTAATACTTAAGGATAAGGTTAATATAAGTACCCAAACCTGTCTAAATTCTATTGGATGAGTTTTTTTCGACCCATCCCCACCTTATATTTTGAATAGTCAACTTTGGATCCATTAGAAACCGAATATGAATTTATTATAAATTAATATTTCTAGCTTTTCCAAAGGTGCCCCTCACCCCTCTTATAAAAGGGCACTCCTACTTCTCATTTCTTCACACCTTCCAAGCCTTATTGTTCAGCCATACTCTGCCCAAATACTCTCCCAACCTCCCTCACTACATCCTAGAGGCCTTAGTTTGATCATAAAGCCAACCTAAGGAGCCCTTTGGATCAAATCAAAAGGAAGGAACCGAAGAAGAGGTAATGATTTCACCACCCTTTTTCCAAGTTCATTCTTCTTCCACTTCTTCTTACTTTGTTGTTACCATTCTAAAATAATAACTCCAGTATCATATATATACTGTGATGTTATTATAAATATGGTACAACCATATTCAGTATTCTATCCACCCTTTGAATAACATGTCACCATACGTGCGTACGTACGGCTTACCGTCTCCACGTCGTGGTGTAATTGTTATTCAATATATTATTATTTGGATGGGTATAATAATGATGTGTAACTCATGTAAATAATAAATATAACATGTTAGTGATTATTTATATATGATAAACTATTCATTTATATATTATTTAAATATCAAAAGAATGATATTGTCGCTCGTGCGTACGTACGGACTACCGTCTCCCCGAACACGATGAGATTCATTCTCCATCATATCCATTCAAGTATAATTATCATTTGTTGATTTAAAAATTATGTTTAAGGACTTGATATCATTCTGGATATGAATAATATACAACCTATCCATTACAAACATGGATTACGTAATAAAACATATAAAAGAAAATGAGTAAGTTAACACCCGAAACAACGATAATACTAAGACATTATTAACAAAGAAAAGTTAAAAGATCATATATGATATGATATTAATATATATGATTCTTGGATAATTTAATAACAATTATTTCAATATTATATAGGAGTTTAACCTACCCCAACCAAGTAAAAGTACAAGGTAAGGGATTTTCTTATCTCACTTTCAATTCCGTGAGATTTCCATTGATTCGCCACTGAATTATTGAAAGTGGTGTATTGTGTACTTCCATTTGATATACACTATCATGATTCTCTTTATATTCATTTTATTCTGGAAATCATTTGGTGGTTATTAACTTTTTTCCATACGACTCAGTTGATTAACGTGGTAAGGGGTTTTCATCTCACTCTTTATTTCCGTGAGATTCATTCCATATTTCCACTATTATCTTTTGTGTGGTGTATGTACTTCCCATAATTGTATTCTTTGTGTAATACACTTTACCTTATGTGTGTTTACATTTTCATTGTATGATACCTCTTTCATGGGTTTTATGTTTCATAATTTACCAAATTGATAAGGGTTTACTTCACAATCTCTTTAATATCCAAGGTTGTCTTTACGTAAGTATCTACAGGGACATATTTACTATCCATGCCCATATTTCATAAAAGAGTTTTCAAAGGGATTATTTCTAAGGGAACTTTTACTAAAACATCATTTTAAATGTTTTAAATATTTATTGTTCTAAATCATCCTCATTTATGTCCACGTTTTCAAAATGGTTTGTAAGGATTTATTTATATGAAAATGAATGTTTTAAAAGTGTTAATTCCATTCAAAAGTTTCAAAGTGGTATGGGACACTTCGATTCAAAAATGTATTTAAATGCCTTACTTTCTAAATTGTGTAACATTAAAATGTTTTCATGAAATAGGTATATTTCTCTCAATAATTTTTTAAAAAAACATTTTCATCTATGTCAACATCCTTTGATGGATTTTAAGATTATTTGAAGTTGATTTATTATGATTTAAAACTTCCATATTGTAATGAAGTTTTGTGATATGTTTGACTGTAGATGTGTCATTTATATAGCATTCATGGTTTATGAGTAAAGTATTGACATTTCGTATGCTAGTTCCAATAAGAATGTTTATGTTATATTTCAACCTTTACTTCATATGAATGTGTTGGACAAGTATGTTCCAGGTTGGGGACTGGTTAAATTAAGCCCTCCAGGTTGGGGACTGGTAAAAGTAAGCCCTCCAGGTTAGGGACTGGTAAAAGTAAGCCCTCCGGTTTGGTCTCCGGTTATTAGAGGCACTCCAGGTTGGTGTCTGGTTATTAGAGGCACTCCGGGTTGGTGTCCAGTTATTAGAGGCACTCCGGGTTGGGTTCCGGTTACAATTATCCCCAAGGTCTTGGGACGAGGCCTTGAAAAGAAATTAAAGTTTAGCATTATGCATTCCATCATTATGAAAGTGGTTATTGATTTTGCATGTGATTATTCGATTAGTATAATATCCATGTGAATAATTAAATTGCATTATTTCATTTTACTTTTGCCACACTATGTTGAAGTTAAAGTTTAAAAGTCTTTTGTTTTAGTAATGCATTGCCTTAAATGTTTATGCTTATTTTGAATGTTCCGCTATATTGTTATCCTTACTGGGCATTTGAGCTCACCCCTTTTCTATGTTTTATTTTCCCCAGGATGTGAACAAGTATGTTATGAATGACCTGTAGGGATATTATGAGGGGATAATAGTGTGGACTGTGGAGACATTATGTTGTTGTAGTAGTTTTTCATTTTATGATGTAATGTAAAACTTATGAATATATCTAGTGTTTCCAAGGCTACTAAACCAATCGTTCTTTCGAGATTTGATCTTTCTTGTGATCATGCCAATGTTATGTAATAATGCACCGACTGTAGGTAACTGGGGTCGGGGCGTTACAGTTGGTATCAAAGGAAGTTTAGTACAAACCTTGGAAGCTAGATTTAGATAAACTCTGATTAGAGCACGTAGACCTAAGATGAACTTTGAGGATTAGTGTAGAAGAACTTCCTAGAATTTTGGTATTGTAGATATTTTGTGAGTTTTCCGAGCAATACATCCCTGTCTGGATACGAGAAGGTAGAGGAGGCTCTGGCACAGATGTACCTAGGGGTAAAACCCGAAAACACCGCTTTGAGATAGACTCGAACGGGAACTGGTGCATGACAACGGGCCTTGCTGCACTCTTGGTTACGACACTCCCGGGGGATATGCTTAGGATAACTCTATTTTTATTTACAAATCATTATGAAGGGTTTATGAGTATATACATCCTCAAAGGAGACATTTTTGTGATTATGGATTATATCCATAAATAGTTCAATTTATGTTAAGTGTTTTATAAGTATGGGATTATGTATTTTGATTCATAAACTGATCTAGTGTATGCCATTTTTTAGAAATGGCGCTCAGTAGAAGGAATGAGAACTCCAGATATGCACATGATCCAAAGAGAAGGAAGGATCATATCTTTCATGGACTTAAGCTAGAATTTATAAGATAAATAGTCTCCCATGTATTATCATCATATGAAGAAATAATATCCTGTGTTGATAAGATAAGTAAAGAGTTTACTGAGTCCTATGTCTTTGAAGGGAAGCAAGAGAAGAAAAGGATGGAAGAGAGAAAGATGGATAAAGGGAAGAGGGAAAAGAAGAATTTTCCCATATGTGATAACTGTGGAAAGAAACACCCTAGAAATTTCCTGAAAGGAATGGGAGTTTGTTATAAGTGTGGAGGAAAAGGGCACAAAGTACGTGACTACAAGGGTAAGAAAATGGTTTCAAATGTACAATGCTTCATTTGAAAGGAGTTTGGACACTATGCGAACCTATGTCCCTGTCATCAGACTATGCCGAAAATGATGCTATTGGATAATAATCATGTTATGATACTACCACAGATGAAGAGGAATGATTAGAGTTCTTGTGTTGATTATGTCAATTGAGTGTTGTATCAACAATGTACTTGTTATAATAATTATGGAGTATATCAGGATTGTACTGCAGTACTATTTCATTAAGGACTTGAGATTGTGTGGAACAAAGGAAAGTGACTCAATAGCAGGATAAATTTTTGGAAAATATATGGTTGAGAGAATGATAAACCATAATATAGTTTTGATACCGAGGTAGTGATTTTGGAATAATACATGATTGTTTTGGATAAATTATATTGGATATTCTTGACTACCTTGGAACTGATTAATGATTTGTATATTCCATCATTGTTGGGGTTTAAAACATTTTTGGATTGATGAAGTATATCCATCATTCTATATAGAATAAGGGAGCATGAATGTAATCAATAAGGAATATGGTAATTCAGGATGTTTCAGTGTATTAAAAGAATACATGATGAAGGTATTCATATGCTATTATGGGGTAAAAAGGATCTACATTATGTTTACCTTTCTTATAAAATGTTGGACTGTGAGTTTGGACAGAATTATTTTGGATAGTTCTAGTTTGGATTATTTTGGATTTCCATAAAAGGACAACCCAGAGGTCGGGCGGCAACCCGTCGCGTTCGGCAAGGCCGTGAGACTTGAACCCGCAACCGAAGGGCGACAAGGGTGTATCACCTACCACTGGCCCAAGAGATGTCTTGGATTAAATAATGTAGTTTTTTTAAAATATCTGGTAGATGAATTATAAATTCGTTTATTTTGGAACCCTGTACGTATAGTATAAATAGAATTTTTTTTACGAGTGAAAGAAGAGTTTGTGGTAGAAATTTATTAATGGACAAAACTCTAATTATAAAGTAAGTATATCTCCTTAGGATTTTATCCAATATCATAAATAAATTCCTCAACATTAAGAAAAGGAACATAGAACAAAAATGTTGTCCAAGATGGTACCTTAAATCATCACTAATTTATGGCTTTGGGATTGTTGGCCCTTTCATAGCCATGTTCTCTACCACTCTCCATCAGATAATTGATGGTTAGATTTTTCTTCCATATCCATATTTTCCTACATGGAACCCTAGTATGTGTTATTTTCGGTAATCTTCATACTTTGGACTCTTTATTTTAAATAGAGGCCTCATTAATTCATTTTTCGATGTGGGATTTCAACTAAGATATTTTGAAACGTCAAAAATGTATTATCCTAATACCCTATGTTTTGTTGAACCGATGGTATTTCAAATCATCATAGATTGATGAGTTTAAGGACCTCAATTTTATACTTGTTTGTGATTGATGACCTCAATCACTACCTATAAATATTTACGTTTTTCCTCCAATTATATGTCTCTAATTTCCACCAATGTTCTCCTAATAGAGATCATAATTTGGTGGTGACCCTTTCATTTCTAATTTCTTCATATTAAGACTAAATTTTAGTAACCCAATTTCCGATGTGGGTTTTCCCCCAAATATATTTTCTATTTTCAACCTTTTATTTTCGAAGAACAATTTCAAATTGCGAGGACGCAATTTATTGAAGGAGGGGAGAATGTAACACCCCATGATTTCATAGTGTGTTATTTCTTCAAAATAATTCAATAACTTGCACTACACGCAACACTGAGTTCAATCACACCATGACTTACAAAAAAAAAAGCCATTCAAAAGAGGATATGAATAGTATTATCTAAATTTTAAACTTTATATAATCCTTATAATTTTAGAATCCATATTATGAGTTTCTTAGATATAATGAAAGAACAAATTCATTTTCAGTATTGCACTTTTATCAACTTTTAATAGTGAACCCTTTTTAAATAAAATATTTTAAACTTTTTGACTAAATGGGGACATCAATAATTTAAAATGAAACATCCCAAGCTTCCACGGTACGCTTTCATTGAATAATACAGTAGCGTGTGTTGTACGCAACCTTGAGTTTTAACACACACCACAACCAATCAAACTAGCCGTTATGAATAGTAATACCTACATTTTAAAATTTTTGAAATTTTATCTCTCAAAATGAAATTCATTTTTGGATTCGGAGTATCGAATTTAGCCTAAGGTGAAATTTTGGTACTTTTCGGATAACTTTCATATTTTGATGAATAGTGAAAATTACTAAATTTTAATTAAAAACAACTTTTTTAATAAAAATAATTAATACTGATAAATTATGAATTTTAGTAGTTTTAAAGTATATTTAGAATATATTTTTACCATTTAATATAATGTTGGTCATTGGACATAATTTTACAATTAAACCGAACATAAACAAGTGTCAATCTTTTGATAGTTATTATCTCTTAAAAACACGCTTTTTGTTTTGATAGCGGGAATTAATTTTAAATTAATTTATGACACTTTTGTGTTTTGAATTTAGAAAAATGTATTCCATATTTTGAATCATGATTTCCAAATTGTGTAAATAGGTAACTTTTATTTTTAGACATTTTGAATAATTACTGCGGTAAATATTTTATTTACCATGGTTAAGGGTAAATCCGGTAAATAAGGGTTAAACAAATAATATAATAATAATACTAAATTACCCTAAAACGTGTCTTAACCCTATTGGTTGATACATGGTCGACCATGGGAATCTTTGGGTCGATTTTGGGACCCCATGCATCCACTTGTAAGTGATAATGACACTTTATTTTAATTAAGTTAAAATGAATACAAAAATGACACAAGCATATATCTTTTAGAAAAAAAATTGTTACATAGGGTTATATATGTTGGATTTTAGATTATAAATATTCATTAGAAAGATAAAGAGATTTACTACATAATGATATTTTATTTATAATTTTTAGACATTAAATAATTTATTTCATTTATGACACAATGATGATGCAGTAATTACTAAAATAGTGAAAAATTAAATTAATTGATATTATAAATACCCAAATAAATATAATATGAAACTTTTAATGAATTAAACTACTTTTATAGGATAATATGATATATTAGGATTTATTTAATTGACTTTTTTTGAAGTAATGAATCTGTTATGAGTCTCAAAAAAATCAACTATTGAATAGTGTCAAAATTGACATAAAAGAGTTCTTAAAACAAATATTATATTATTAATTGATATTAAATTCCTAAAAATATAAGGTTCGGCCAAGAGACTTATATCATGATAGGTTCATCATTAATGGACCACTTGGGGGTCTCTTGGATGTATATAGTAAGTTTATTAACCATATTATATAAAAATACAAAGAGACATTGTAAAAGTGAAACTAATTAACTTAGAGTTAATACTTAAGGATAAGGTTAATATAAGTACCCAAACCTGTCTAAATTCTATTGGTTGAGTTTTTTTCGACCCATACCCACCTTATCTTTTGAATAGTCAACTTTGGAGCCATTAGAAACCGAATATGAATTTATTATAAATTAATATTTCTAGCTTTTCCAAAGGTGCCCCTCACCCCTCTTATAAAAGGGCACTCCTCCTTCTCATTTCTTCACACCTTCCAAGCCTTATGGTTCGGCCAAACTCTGCCCAAATACTCTCCCAACTTCCCTCACTACAACCTAGAGGCCTTAGTTTGATCAGAAAGCCAACCTAAGGATCCCTTTGGATCAAATTAAAAGGAAGGAACCGAAGAAGAGGTAATGATTTCACCACCCTTTTTCCAAGTTCCTTCTTCTTCCACTTCTTCTTACTTTGTTGTTACCATTCTGAAATAATAAATCCAGTATCATATATATACTGTGATGTTATTATAAATATGGTACAACCATATTCATTATTCTATCCACCCTTTGAATAACATGTCACCATACGTGCGTACGTACGGCTTACCGTCTCCACGTCGTGGTGTAATTGTTATTCAATATATTATTATTTGGATGGGTATAATAATGATGTGTAAATCATGTAAATAATAAATATAACATGTTAGTGATTCTGTATATATGATATTCCATTCATTTATATATTATTTTAATATCAAAAGAATGATATTGTCGCTCGTGCGTACGTACGGACTACCGTCTCCACGAACGCGATGAGATTCATTCTCCATCATATCCATTCAAGTATAATTATCATTTTCTGATTTAAAAATTATTTTTAAGGACTTGATATTATTATGGATATGAATAATATACAACCTATCCATTACAAACATGGATTACGTAACAAAACATATAAAAGAAAATGAGTAAGTTAACACCCGAAACAACGATAATACTAAGACATTATTAACAAAGAAAAGTTAAAAGATCATATATGATATGATATTAATATATATGATTCTTGTATAATTTCATAACAATTATTTAAATATTATACAGGAGGTTAACCTACCCCAACCAAGTAAAAGTACAAGGTAAGGGATTTTCTTATCTCACTTTCAATTCCGTGAGATTTCCATTGATTCGCCACTGAATTATTGAAAGTGGTGTATTGTGTACTGCCATTTGATATACACTATCATGATTCTCTTTATATTCATTTTATTCTGGAAATCATTTGGTGGTTATTAACTTTTGTCCATACGACTCAGTTGATTAACATGGTAAGGGGTTTTCATCTCACTCTTTATTTCCGTGAGATTCATTCCATATTTCCACTATTATCATTTGTGTGGTGTATGTACTTCCCATAATTGTATTCTTTGTGTAATACACTTTACCTTATGTGTGTCTACATTTTCATTGTATGATACCTCTTTCATGGGATGTATGTTTCATAAGTTACCAAATTGATATGGGTTTACTTCACAATCTCTTTAATATCCGAGTTTGTCTTTACGTAAGTATCTACAGGGACATATTTACTATCTATGCCCATATTTCATAAAAGAGTTTTCAAAGGGATTATTTCTAAGGGAACTTTTACTAAAACATCATTTTAAATGTTTTAAATATTTATTCTTCTAAATCATCCTCATTTATATCCACGTTTTCAAAATGGTTTGTAAGGATTTATTTATATGAAAATGAATGTTTTAAAAGTGTTAATTCCATTCAAAAGTTTCAAAGTGGTATGGGACACTTCGATTCAAAAATGTATTTAAATGCCTTACTTTCTAAATTGTGTAACATTAAAATGTTTTCATGAAAAAGGGATATTTCTATCAATAATTATTAAAAAAACATTTTCATCTATGTCAACATCCTTTGATGGATTTTAAGATTATTTGAAGTTGATTTATTATGATTTAAAACTTTCATATTGTAATGAAGTTTTATGATATGTTTGACTGTAGATGTGTCATTTATATAGAATTAATGGTTTATGAGTAAAGTATTGACATTTCGTATGCTAGTTCCAATAAGAATGTTTATGTTATATTTCAACCTTTACTTCATATGAATGTGTTGGAAAAGTATGTTCCAGGTTGGGGACTGGTTAAAGTAAGCCCTCCAGGTTGGGGACTGGTAAAAGTAAGCCCTCCAGGTTCGGGACTGGTAAAAGTAAGCCCTCCGGTTTGGTCTCCGGTTATTAGAGGCACTCCAGGTTGGTGTCTGGTTATTAGAGGCACTCCGGGTTGGTGTCCGGTTATTAGAGGCACTCCGGGTTGGGTTCGGGTTACAATTAGCCCCAAGGTCTTGGGACGAGGCCTTGAAAAGAAATTAAAGTTTTTCATTATGCATTCCATCATTATGAAAGTGGTTATTGATTTTTCATGTGATTATTCGATTGGTAGAATATCCATGTGAATAATTAAATGGCATTATTTCATTTTACTTTTGCCATACTATGTTGAAGTTCAAGTTTAAAAGGCTTTTGTTTTAGTAATGCATTGCCTTAAATGTTTATGATTATTTTGAATGTTCCGCTATATTATTATCCTTACTGGGCATTTGAGCTCACCCCTTTTCTATGTTTTATTTTCCCCAGGATGTGAAGAAGTAAGTTATGAATGACCTGCAGGGATATTATGAGGGGATAATAGTGTGGACTGTGGAGACATTATGTTGTTGTAGTAGTTTTTCATTTTATGATGTAATGTAAAACTTATGAATATATCTAGTGTTTCCAAGGCTACTACACCAATCGGTCTTTCGAGATTTGATCTTTCTTGTGATCATGCCAATGTTATGTAATAATGCACCGACTCTAGGTAACTGGGGTCGGGGCGTTACACCTTATTACTAAGGTAAGGCTTCTAGGAGGAGGAGAGGTATGTTGGGAGATTAATTGGGTATATTTTGGACGAGCCAAAAGGCTTGAGATGTGTGAGTAATAGGTTATAATTGGTGTCCTTTTATAAGGGGGAGGATGGGCTCTTTAGGAAAAACATAATGTATTAATTTATAATAAATACATATTCGTTTTATAATGGCTCCAAACTAGATTATTCAAAGTCTAAGGTGGGTATGGGTCCAAATACTTTCAACCAAAATATTTTAGATAGGTTTGGTTTATTATATTAACCTTATCGTTTAGTTTTAACTCTTAGTTAATTAGTTTAACATTTACCATGTCACTTTCTATTTTTATATTATATAGTTAATAAAATCAATGTATACATCCAAGTGACCCCAAATTGGTCACTTAATGATACACATATCATGATATAATTCCTTTGCCCTATAATTAGATTTTTAGGAATATAATATCAATTAATAACATAATATTTGTTTTAAAAACTAATTTATGTCAGTTTTGACACTATTCAATAATTGATTTTTGTTAAAGTCATTACATCTTTATTAATTCTAAACAAATTCATTTAATCAATAATATCATTTCATATTAACAAATAAAACTCTTTTATGTCATCAAAACATTAAAATTATATTTTTTTAACATTTATAATACCAATTGTTTGATTCTTTCATTAATAAAAAAATACAGCATCACTGCTATGTCATAAAAAAATTACTTATTCAATGTATTAAAATGATATATAAAAGTGCATTATGTATGAAATAATTTTATATTTCTAATGAATATTTATATTCTAATATATAACATATAAAACCCTAAGTAAAATTTTTTTTTCTAAAAGATATATGCTTATGTCATTTTTGTGTTTACTTTAACTTAATTAATTTAAAGTGTCCTTATCACCTACTAGTGGCTCCATGGAGTCCCAAATTCTAACCAAAGATGCCCATGGTCGTAAATTTATCAACCAATAGAGTTAGGACACGTTTTAGGGTAAATAAATATTATTATAATATTATTTTCTACCCTTATTTATCGGATTTACCCTTTAAACCATGGTAAATAAAATATTTACCGAAGTAATTATTCAAAATTTCTAAAAATAAAAGCTACCTATTTACACAATTTGGACCTCCTGATTCCAAATATGGAATCTATATTTCTAAATTCAAAATACAGAAGTGGAAGAAATTAAATTAAAATTAATTCATGTTGTTAAAACAAAAGCATGTTTTTTTAGAGATAATAACTATTAAAAGATTGACAATTGTTTATGTCCGTTTTAAATTTGAAATTATGCCCAATGAAAATCATTGGATTAAATGGTAAAAATATATTCTAAATATAATTTAAAACCACTCAAATTCATAATTTATCACTATTAATTATTTTTCATAAAAATTTTCTTTTAATTAAAATTTAGTAATTTTCACTATTCATAAAAATATGAAAGTTATCAGAAAAGTACCAAAAATTTACTCTAAGATAATTTCGATATTCTGAATCCAAAAATGAAGTCCATTTAGAATGATAAAATGTATAAAATTTCAAAAAGTGGGTACAACTATTCATAACGTCTAGTTTGATTGGTTGTGGTGTGTGTTAGAACTCGAAGTTGTGTACAACACACGCTACTGTATTATTCAAAGAGTAGCGTACCATGGAAGAATGGGGTGTTAACACCGTTGATAAATATTTAAAATATAATAATGTGAGCAACATTATCATGATCTAAATGGTATGATAGTTCCATGCTAACTGAAATCCCCCAGTGTCAATGTGACCACGAAATCTGGGTATACACATATCCCTTTGACACTGGCCAAAAAGAAAATCATTACCATATTATAAGGTATGTGATGTGATGAATTTATGATTTGGAATATTGTAAATTGTATAGTTCTATCCCAAAAACTAACTAAATACCTAAGTCAATGATGAGCTGTAGTATAAAAAAATTATTAGAAATTTATCTTAAGATAGATTAATATAAAATTCTTCACATTAACTATTTAACATATACAAATTTAAATTTAAAACCCAACTCATGGGTTCATAATATAAAACATTTCAATTTGTTAAAGAAATATAATAGTTTCTATCAACACCATTATTAATCTATTTTCATCATATTAAACATGAAATGAGTTTCATCAAATCTATTTCCACAATTACATTCCATAATTTTATTTCAATGAATATTTGTCAAATTAATTCTAATATTAAATATTTTAATAATTTCCATCAATTTCAAAAACACACCCAAATTTAATGAAATGGGGGGGGGTATTCCCAAAATCATTCCAAAAATAGAATTTCACAAATAAAAACCCTCATATCAATGGAAATTATTTTTAATCAAATAATTGAAATATGTTTAGAGAAATTTTATTCAAATCCAAAATTAGAAATTAAATTAAAAAAATTTTGTGTTAATTAACATGGAAAATCAAAATTAAACTACCTTCCTCATGATGACATGATCTCAAATACAAAATCCCTAAACGATTTTGATTAAAGAATAATAGTTAATATAGGAATATAAGAATCAATCCTATGTATATGTTTTAGAACAGTTCAGATTAGATCCTCCAACCAATGTGGAGTGCTATAAAACCTTATAGGGGAAAATGTAGAGAGTGGGAGATAGAGAACCATAAGAGGAATCCAACATGGTGATGATAAAATATCATTCGAGTAGAATAGCTGTTCTTAAGGAGGGTTGTTAAGCGGTGAGAAACTACTCCTATGAGCTTCCAAGGATGAAGAAAAATCAAGGATGACATAAAAATATATCCGAGAAACAATTAGGTGTCTTAAGATTTTAAAATTGAAAATTGGATTATGAAAAAAAAATATACATTGATTAATAGGAAGATCTACACAATTTGAAAAAACCATGCCCTCTATGAATGCAATCATTATTTATAGTTACATGTTTTCATCAAAGATGTGGAATAGTCTATCAATCCTTGTGCCAACTATGCCAACTATATTTGCCTTGTTTTGAACAGTTTTATTTAGCATGGTGCAAGGATTCGAAAAACCATGAACCAACCATTCATATACAAAAAAATTTAAAAATTATCTATGTGTTCACCGGAAAAATCCACCAAAAAACCCAACTAAATCATGATATTATGTGGAGTTTAGAAATACATGAAACGATAATAGGATTTAACAACCACCCAAGCATAAAAACACTATACCTATAGAATATTTTATAAAGAAGATTCCATGAAAAAATGATGAGTGAACAATACTCTCATAATTGATTCCCTCTCTGACATCTCATGAAAATCAGAACTGTACTTTCATAGCACATGAACCAAAGGTATCGTCCCCCCATTAAGTAACTTAGTATTCAAATCAACTTTCCGGACTGATTTTTTATTCATTGATAAATAATGTTCAACCTCAAATCAATTCCATCTGATATCATGAAATGTATCAAATGGATAAATTCATATAAAATATACATGAAACAATTTATGTATCGACATCACCTATGGTTGATGTGCTAACTGATATGCAATGATTAGCACCAATTCAAAAACATCAAAAGTCCAACAAAATGAGGATCAAGATTCTCTTAACTCCCAATATATTTATAACCAAACAGGGTGAAATATTCTACAATACCTTTTCACCAACTAAAAAATCCAATGGCCAATGATTACGATCAATATAAGACATATAACTTATATATTCCTTCAACATTATTTGATGAATCAACAGAACTATTAATGTCATCTCTTGAACCAAGCATGGTCCAACCAAGGAAACGTCACCAATATCTAAAAAATACAACATAGATCTACATGACCGAACATAAAAATAATCAAATGGAGATATTATGCTTTTAGACTTGTAACTATTATTATATGAAAACATAATAGTCCCTAAGTGATCATTCCAATCCCCACCATAGTCAACAATGTATGTGTGAATCATATCCCCATGAATCTATATAACTCCTTTTGTATTACCATTTGACATTGGATGGTATGCCGTTCTCCAAAAGACATGATATCCATGGGCCACCTTAAGGCCTCTATAAAAGATTGAAGTGAACCATATATCATAATTAGAAACTATTTCAGAATAAACTCCTTGAAAATGAACAATATCTTTCATGTAGATGTTTATTGATTCCTCAAACATGGTTTTATCATGAATGTGTATAAATTGATCGACATAGTCAGCCTTTTGATAATACACCATGTCACATTACTCTTACACTACGTATGTGTAAATCCAACAAAAAGTTTCATAAGAATCCCATCACACGTCCATGTCAGGACTGGAAGAGGATGAAGGAAGCCTGGACATATTTGGTGCACATTCATCACAACATGGAAAGTGTAAGGATGATAGAAAAATTTTGTAATGTACCTTCTCAAAGTTCTCTACCAGAACATCTACCTCAAGTCATACGAAACATGAGAATAGTGGACCACATCATCAAGATTATGATCCAATAGAATCATCTTGTGAGTACAAATATCTATTAGAAACATGTTAAGGTAACCTTGTCCACTGATTCCCAAAATCAAATATTTAACAATGAAAAAAGAACCATCATGTTCCACTCATCCAATGATTCATTAACTACAAGGATTATAAGATACCAGTTCAAAGAATCAGTGATGAATTTCCAATTTTCTGAGGAATATGCTATTGAAATTTTAAAATATTTCATATATTCCACCCAATGCCTCTGGCAGAGATTCAAATATTTTTGTGGGAAGATATAACTCAATATCTTGTGGATTGAAATCATGGTAAACCATTATCCATAAGGTTAATACTTCCAAATATTAGTAAGGGGTATCATAGTTGCATGTTCAAGGACATGCGTTAGATAATTATATAAGTGTGGCCTAAGCGGACGAGAACCATAGGAAACAACATGATCATCTTGCAGAAGAACACAATCCAAGACTGAACCTGATGCATCATAGAAGACCACATACCCATGCTCTACCACTAAAAGAGTCAACACTGATGTCATAGTCAAATGAATTTTTATCACAACATATGTATACTGAAAAATCACACCGAACAAAAACTTATTCCCTTCTATGTTACAACAGTCACGAAGGAACCCATCATTGAGAATTTCATTACAAACTGATGATTATAACCAATTAATCCCAATAACCTCTGAATCACGAATTCATTCCTTTGTTTCTACTATTTTATAATAGCAGTAAACTTCCCCAGATCAAATTATATACATAATTTAAAAAACATGTTTCCTAAAAACATCACTTCTCAGATCTACAAATAAAATTTCCAAATCTTCAAAAAAAATCAGTGATTTTTCAACTGTTCCATAACTTCTCTCAGATGTCACACATGATCCTCCTAGGTAATAGAGTAAAAATGGATTTCATCATTAATTAAATCCATGAAGGTATCAATATAGTCATTTAAAATCCTATTCCTAAATACTATAAATACTTTAAGGGCATATGTTTGGATATTTAACATGATAACGTACTCATAATATTTAAACCTACTCCGAACGGTTATGTTATAAATGTTAGATTATTTTTTTCTCAAATGATGTTATCCAGACTAATGAACATTATTTTAAAACCACTACACCCCATTAAACTAATCAAATAGATCATGAATCAATGGAAACAAATTCTTGATCAATATCTTATGTTTATTTTTTCTTCGATAAAAAAATTGCAATGAGAATCGGTGTCGACCAAGGTGATACACAAAAGTATATAATGATATAATCTATAACATAATAAAATTGAGTATTGAACACCCAAATTTCAGTGGGTTCCATGTGGTATGAAAAAATATTCATGGATAGGGGACCAAGAACTAAGAAAATTGAAAAATCAAACTCTCTTAATAGTGAAAATACATAGAATTCAGAAGGAAAAACATCGTGAATCCTAATGAATACATTAGGGAGATCAACCCTAAAATATTTTTACACTATATAAAAAATTAACATAGATATAAAATTACATAAATAAATATTAGAATGTATGGATCTACTTGAAATTGAGTCCCATTCTCCTTGAAAAATTGGTAAACTCCCAACATGTGTAGTAAATTAGATCCATAGAAGATAACCATCACTACCTTATTTATTGAGAATGATCCATTCCTTCATGAATATGACCATAAGTGGTTTTATGTAGATAACCAAATAACACTCAAAAAGATCAATATATGATAAAGAGAAAATTCAAGTGGTACTATAGAGTCCATGTCCTTTATTTATTCAAAGGGGTGCAGCCTTATCGATCAAAAAAGATTAAATATCCATATTAAGATTTAGTTGATTGACAATGGTTGTTGAAATGGAAAAATTAGATGCACTGGTATCAAATAAAGTAGTAAATAAGGATGAATCTATAGTTGTGTTACCTTTCATGGTCACTGGAATAATATCTTCTTCCTCGGGAGAGTCCTCTACTATGTGAAGAAGAATCATTATAGATGCATATGGCTTGAACAACATTTTCCTGAATCATCTGATATCACCATATTATTGGATGGCTCTGATGATTATGTGCCACATTAGTGAGTCAAATTAGCATTTAAGACATTATTCATATGACCTTAGGGTTCAAAGGAACCACATTCCATGGGTACCTCAATATAGAACCTCTTTTATTGAACATGGATTTCAGACTAGTAAAAAACCAAAGGGCCTTTTCCAAGGACAGCAAGAGGTCTAGAATGAACCCTCTTTTGAGAAACACCATGAGATACCTCATTAATTAACTTCCCCATAAAGGATTTCATGACTCCATTGGGAGTGAAATGAACTAATGTACACCATGTCTTATTAGTCGTGTCTATCTTGACCATTGGTACTCTTTCAAGAACATCAACATAAGATGGAATATTTTATAAGAAAACTAATAATGAATATCTATTCAAAATACCAATTCAAATAGTTGATCCTTCATCTTATCCTTCGATACTATCTCAAGTGAAAACAACATGATCTTTGAAAAAATTCATTCATATATTTTCATGGTCATATAAACATGATCATGTTTGAGAAACATTGTGGTGTTGCCCAATAACATCAAATCTAGATAAAACATGTTGCTGAAATGAAACATTACTTCTTTTACCTATAAGACCACATTATTCTTCACCATTCCAACTCTTTCACACCATATGATTTATTTTCCTACAAACATGAAGATAGATCACATCAATATGATTTAATTGGTGGTCTCAAAAACCCAGATAAACACTCCATCCTTCTCAACTATTCCCCAGCCTCTTGAGGGTATTTTGATCCTATGATCTCTGGTGGCATCTGGTGAAGGAACTCTTGAGAACTAATACAGAGAAATTCCCCATCAAGTTCTATAGTTATATAATTAATGTGAATTGGTAGGGTGTCTTTTCGAAGATCATGGATACTATGAAAGATCTTATCAAACATATTCTTGTCCACAATAGGATTATCTCACTAAACTTCATCAGCATATTCAACCATGATCTGATTCACCACACTTCTTAGAAGAATGATGATACCCAATATCAGAAGATAACACTGAATGTATCATATATTCTACCAAGCAAAACAATAATGGATATTAATCCAAACAGGCAGAAAAACGGGATTTGGATTTCAATCTATCCAAATAAAAAGTAGGGATAATACTCAAACTAATCAACAAGACACATTTCCCTAACCATCCATGGTGAAAAAAGGTTCATTACGGTGAGAGGTGTCTAGGATCTCACTCGTAAATAACTCCTATATCCTGAATGAATTTTATAATGACATACTGACTTAATGAAAAAATCTCAAAACGGAGAATCGATGCCACTTTTTTACAGACAATCTCAAGTTCCCTTGTAACCTGATAAAAAATAGGGTCCTGAAATGGATAGAAGGGAATTCCCGATCCACATGGGATTGTGACTAGAACCTAGAGTCATAAAAAATAAATTTTGTAAGGAATTTTCTATAAACATTTAGGATGTAATATAAGAAAGATATTATTTATACAATAGTAACTCCACAGGGATATGTTTACTAGAAGTCAAACATGTAATCAAACACAAAGTACATCTACAAGGTACTAGAAAACTAAAAGAAAAACCCATGTTGTGATTTTCTATAATATAACATCAGATGATAAAATCTATAAACACAATGAGGCCTAGGATGGGTCTGTGAAAAAATACATATTAGGTTCTCACTATGGATTACATAAGAGTTTCAACATTTAATTAAGAAAAAAGAGCTCTCTTTAATCCAAATGATAAATATCTAAAACCACCTCCATGTTGTGATTTTCTCTGATATAACCTCAAAAGAGATAATCTATAAACACACAGAGGCCCATATTGGGTGTGAGAAAAAAAATAGTATGGTCTCACTAGGGATTAAAAAAGTTTTTCAACATTTAATTAAGAAAACAATGCTCTCAATTTCATAAATAAACTATTTTCTAATTTCAAAAGAATAATTATTCAAATCATTCCTTAATATTAAAATGATGTTAATAATTCTATCAAATTATTCACATTTGATTAGATGGAATATTTCAATACAAAATTGATCAATAATACATTTTATATAAAAAAGTACATTTAAATTTACAGGTAATGTAAATAAGTTCTCAAAAATCTATGGAATAAATTTCAAATATAAAAAAGTGAATAACATGGTCATGTACCAAAAGGTTTGATAGTTCTAGGCTATAGGAAATCTCTGACACTCATTGTGACTCAGTAATATGTTTATACACACAACCCTTTGAAGCTTCTATAAAGGACTTCATCACCATCCCTTTAATGATGAAATTCCCTTCATTTATGTTTTGGAACATTGTAAATTATAGAGTGTTATCCCAGTAACTCACTAACAACATAAGGATTGCATGTTCTATTGTAAAAATTTTTGGGAAAAATATCTCAAGACTGCATAAAATTAAATTTATTACATTATCCATTTCATGTATTCAAATTTTTATTTAAATCGCAACATACAAGTATTTAATAAAAATTTCCATGATAATACACAGCATTTTCTATCAAAATCATTTCAATCGATTTAATCAAATACAATTAGAAATCAATTTCATAAAATCAATTTTTACTATTAAATTTAATATTTTTCTGTAAAAAAATTTAATATTTAAATCTAACAACTTAAATTTCACCAATTTCAATCAATTTCACTAACACACCCTAAGTCAATGGAATTGATTGTTTTCCTAAATTTCATTCCAAAAATACAATTTTACATATCAAAAAACTCAATTCAATGGAATTGGGTATTTAATAAAATATTTGAATGTGATTGCGTGAAACTAGATTCAAATAAAATAGCTTAAATTAAATCAATCAATTTATGATTAATTAAATTGGACAATTAAAATGGAACCACCTAACTCAGGACTAGGATATCTGTAGTAAAAAATCCATAAATGATATTCACAAATAAAAAATGAAGAAAATGAGAAAATAGGAATCAAAACAATGGTTGTGATTCAATAAGTGGTGATTACATACTACACCCTACATGAAGATATAAAAACCCATAGGGAATAAAGAGTGGTTGGTGAGAGATAGATTATGGGAAGAGGAAACATAAACAAGGAATACAAAATGTTGTTATCCTAACTTCAAATCACTTCTAGAGATGTGTAAAGGGGCTATAAATATATATTGGGATACTCTGAAGAAAAATAAAATTATATATGGTTCTTCATGCCTATGAGGGACTTAAAATATGGGTTTTAGGATTTTAAAACATATAATCAGAATAAAAACCTATATTCATAGTTTCCTAGGTCAATATGCTTGATTTGGACAAACCATGTGCCCTACAATTATACCCTTTATTTGAAGATGCATGGTTACTAAAATTACAAGATAGATCTGTTTTGATGTGCATATACCGTGAAAAATCCAACTAATGGTTTGGGAAAACCATCTGCCAACTGTCTGAAGCCCCATATTTTTCAAAATTATCTATTTTTTTCACCCGAAGAGTCCCCAAAAAAACCCAAAAAAATTTTGAATAAAAGGGGTTCAAGAATACCTGAAAATAGTAATAGGATGTCACACATACAAAAAAATATGATAAAACATTAGGTATTTAATTTAATTCCATGATACATATATGATTTCAAAAAATTTATGTCCCACATAATATTGATTCATTCATGAACATTTGGGAAAAATTAGAATGATGAGATATCTGATGCCCAGAATGGGGGATAATGATAATTGAGGTGTTTAAATATGATTCCACAATAAATCCAGGTATAAAAATGATAAAAATAATGATACATAAGGGAATGAACATATATTAGTGAGTAATGAAATATTGGGAAATTCTGATACATATGTGGTTCATGTAAACTGGAACATTATAAACATGTGAACAAATTCCCCCAATGACTGGGATACCAATCATTCTAATTGAAAAATAATTAACCCTATTTAATGGATAACATAAAATTCATTATAACTGAATAATTCCATTTCAAATATAATTAAGCCCACCAATATAATAATTGGTCCCACAAATCTAATAACATTACTTAATGCACTGAAGGAAAAATATAATCAGGCCCACCCCAGGTAACACTCCTAGTATAAAATACTTTACATGAGATTAAAAATAAAATCATACAGAATTTATTTCCATATTCAATTTTGTCCAATGATTAATGGATGTAGATATCAAACTAGTCAATACCAATTCAATCAAATGAAAATTAACTCATTGTGAATACCTTTAAGTTAGAAAATTTATGTATAAGATATTCTATTCATATAAAATGAAATGATATATGTTATTATCAATTTTTTCCCAATATATAAAAAGATAAAAATTTCAATATAACTGCACTTCAATTGGAATAAATATGTATATTTTTCTCACATATATTTTGTAAAGGATTTACCATCGTATTACTAGTTTTTCCACATAAATAAAATGGAAAATATAGATTACGTGATACCACTCAGTAATAATAAAGATGTAGAATATATTTATAGCACAATTTTAAGGATAAATAAAGACATCATAACATGTATCACCCAAATGCAACATGGATTAGGAATCAACATAAGTCCAAGAGTATTCCCCAATCCCTTTGGTATGGTGACTAGAACCATGATTTCCACTCAATAATTAAGGAACAAATTTCTTACATGGGATAAGAAAACAAACAAACAATGTCATAAAATAATTTTAATAAAATGAAAATAAAAAAATCCTATGATTTTTCTAGAATATTAAAAAATATATAAAATTCAAAAAAGAACAATAAATAACCGACTTTAAGAATATAACAATGGAAAAAATTCCAAATGTGATTTTTAATCTCCAAATCAATCACTGTGTCTATTTCGACATGACTCAAACACTAGGATCGATAATAATGAATATAATATAGGAAACAACATTTACTTGTATATACATATATAACTAACCATGATTCTTCATGTCCATCATAGTTCACATGAAATGATTGATTATAATATTTTTTTATTTAAAACCCAAATTATTCTAATTCGCATGGAATAAAATCATGTGAATTCATTAAATCAATATACTAATTTATATAAATACAATGAAATATTTTAAATCCAACCACATGATATTATTAATAAAAAAAATTACCAAGTAAAATATTTCAATGTATAATATTCTATATTGGTAGGGTCTATATCTATCATATATACTATGAAAAATTTCCATAATTTGATATTCACTGTGTAGGGAATATATGAAACACATCCTAGTGAAGTCAACACCCTCTGAAGCAATGGAACATATCCATCCTAAGGGACAAGGAATGGTGTGATATATCATATGACCTTACACCATGTCATGTATAGGGGATATTTGTTTACTCAAAAAATTACCAACAGTATATCCCATGTATACCTTCTTATGAAATTTATAATAATATTGATGAACATAACATAACTATATATTGATGAAAAATGATCAATATTATAATTTAATATCATTATTTATATCATAATTTAGATGTTATAATAATTTAATTACTAAAATTTAATGAATACCATGCTCATTATAAAAAAATATCGACAAGACCACACATGATAAAATAGACACCGAGGCCGGAAAAATATTTTTATAAGATATGTATTATCACAATATAAAACAGTTATTTAATTGATGTTAAATTTTAATGTTTAAAAGGTGTAATTTTTCTCTAAATATATCACAATGTATGAATATAATTTTGCATTAATAAAATCATTGGTAATTTTAAACATTCTATATGTTACAATGAAATAATTCTGGATCCACTAAGATGTAGTGAAACATGGATCTAAATTTATAATGATTAATATCTATAATGACCATGTAAGGTATTTTTATAGAGACAAGTTATTATATTACTCATTATCAGTGGAAACTTGTATAAACTCAATTAATATGTAAAATAATTCTATTGTATTAAATATGTAACAATAAATTTTAAAAAATATATTCACTTACAAATTTTATTCTTAAATTTAGAATTTATTTTATAAACTTTCATATGATATATTATGTCATTTGACACTGGAAAATGTTAAATTACAAACAAAGATTTTGTAAAAATAGAGTATGAAGTAGTTTTTTTATGAGTAATTAATGAAATAAAAATTATAGATATTATGGTCTTATATATAATAGGTATCAAGTTGGGTAGATTAATGAAGGAAGTAAAATGTGGTCTTCATGAAGACACATTATTCATGGTTATGAAAAACTAAATGTATTTCAAAATAACATCATTTCGTCTAATTAATATAACACACCTATTACCTAAACTGTGATATAATTTCATCATTTTATTTTTCTATATATCATTTAATTTTGGATCATATGATTTTTAGTGGAAGGTGATGATATAATTGTTTTAGTACATTTTGGGAATGAGAGAGAATAATGATTTTTGAAAAAAAGGCCCCACTACCAAATATTCTTTGTCTAATATACTTTAAAAATATTTATTTTTGAATGATTTGTAGCACATAATATATCAAGAAGAAAACTGTGAGGATATGGAATGAGTCGGACCTAAATATACAATGTAAGATGATATTTCATTGTGATTGAATTATATAAACACAATGGAATGTATTTGAAACTATACAAACCAAATTACCGATTCAAATTGTTAGTATATCATTAAAGAATCTTGTAAATTCAGATACACAATATTCTCTTAACTAGTTTGATTCGAAATACTAATAATAATATTGTTTATAACATATTATTAAAACTATGAGACAAATAATTTATTAAATTTTGACAATTCAAAAATAGAGTAAAATGGAATAAATATCATAAATCAAACATGTTAATAAAGGTTGGATGTATTATTGGTGATACTAATATAAAAAAACCAATTATATACATATTCATATTTTATAATTAGCAAATATTTTGAATAACATATTAGGTAAAAATTATATTCATGTTATGTTGGTTGGATATTTATTCCATGATAAGGTGGAATTTCATTTACTAGGATCAATATATATTTTATCAAAATATTCTATGGAAACTATCAGTTCCGAATTTATATATAATTCTAATTAAGATTTATCAACATAAAGTTAAATATGAAAAATATATATATATCGTTCCTTAAGGATGTTTCTAAATATCCTAGAAACACCTAACAATGATATATTATTAATGATTCTTCCATCTTATTAAAGTAGCATCATTTCTTCATCTAAAAATAACAATTCCGTATTCATTATTCATTTTTAACGAATTACCAATGAAAAAAATAACCATATTAAAATCCCAAATAATATAAGTGAAAAGACCTAGAATAATACAACAAAGAACATGTTAATAATCAATTCATATAAATCCATAAATATAGAAAACCTAAATATAAGTATATCAAATCATATAATAAATAAAATCCTTAAAAAATCATAATGAGTTATAAATTTATTAATTTTCATAAAGAGGTTGATAAAATACTAATTTGTGTATATTTTATCCAAAAAAACTATGTAAATAATTCAAGTGGGATTCACCCTGACATTGGTGAAAATAATAATCAATATACCCACTTATGGTTGCGTAATAAAAAAGAAGAATAAGAGAGGAATATTGGAGAAATAAAGTATGGGATTAATGAGGATTTATACATTGAGGAACGACCATGAATCACACTAAAATAATCATAGAAAAGATTATTGAATAGAAATGATAATGATATCCTTTTTCATGTTTGAGTCATTATAAAAAATTAAATACTGAATCCAAATATTTGGGAATATATAATTTTAGGAGTGAAAATTAAAATAGTCATTTTTTTGAGAATTAAATAAAAAATATTCTACAAGCCTGCAATTTACCGAGTATCACACTTAGGTTCCACCTTCACTATCATTCTAACCCTGATTCTAATGATAACCAACCTAGATCCTAGTTCCCCATCCTATTAAAATATTAAATTTGTCACCCCCTTAGCCTACAAAAGAATTAAAAATACACCTTAACCTCATACCCTGTAATTTTTTTTATTTTCATCCCTAGAGATATACATAACAACAAATTCACAATTAAAACATAATCCCCCACTTCAATGACATTAAATTACATTTTTATTTATTTTTTTAATAAAAAATTCATAAAAATTTAATGACCAAGGATTGGGTATTCAAAAACTCCCAACCATAGAGTTCTTCACTAACATGAAAAAAATACACCAATAACTAATATTCCACAAACTCTCTAAACACTCAACATATCTAAGAAAAATAATATATATAAACTAATTTTCTCATCACATACTATTAGTACTTACTTATAAAATGAACATAACAACTGAGATCTATAAATTAAGGCACATAATAGGGATTTCTAAAATAACTCAAGCATAAAAAACATACATGTTATAGATTTTTGGAATTCAATCAGTAAAATATAATTTATATTTCCATATAATTATCAAATATACAAAACATTAAACTATTACCACGACAAAAATTGACTAGTTCACTATAATATTTAAGTCAACACATAATTATCAAAAAAACCATTATTTTATTTTGAAACCCATCATAAAACATGAATAGTATCTTGTTTTATTTATAAATGCCATATCAATATTATATTAAAATTAAATAGATAAAAACATCATTTTTGTACATTTAAAAAATCGATTTTCAATATATTTTACAAAACATGTATTAAAAGATAAATTTTTTCATATTATTTTAGAAACATCATACATTTGTTTTTCTAAATTCCCAACTAGCTTAATTTTATAATTTCACTGTTTTAAAAAATTAATGTATTCAATTATAAGGGAAACCCATTTATTTGTATAGATTCATTTCCTAAAAAAATAATATGACTCACAGGAAATATAAAATAATTTTAATTTTACACAACTACATGACATTAGAGAACTAAATAATAAATTGGTTGAATCTCCAGTTGTTTATCACTTATGTTGTTTACTTATTGAATGTTTTACTACCTCCATTATTGCTATCTATTTTACATCTGATCTGTTACTCTTCCAATGAGGGCATAGTTTTTCCACTATCACGACTGAGGACCTCGCTTCTTTTCAGCATCCACTGGCATTTGGGGAAATGCGCATGAGGTCATGTGACCAACCAAGTACGGGGCACCTCTTAGAGGCTTCTAGAACCAGGACGTTACAAAGTGATATCAGAGGAAATTATTTTCTTCTTGACTTACTGTTTGGAGCATATAAAAGGGATATGAATGAATTGGTAATTGCTAATAAGCTATTCCTAGGATTAGCTAACTCGTGTATATTAAAAAGTCAATTTACATCATGGTTCTAATTTTTCTTTTTATGCAATTTTAAAGTTGATTTGATTTCACCGTTAGGTGATTCAAATGTTTTGTGTTGTTATCATTGATATTATTAAGGTTATATTTCTATTGCAACATGATGATATGCGGGTATTCCATCTCATGCATCATAAAGGCACTTTCTAGTGATCACATTTCATGCATTCTTGCCCGTCCATTAAGGGTTCATTATTGATTGCATGTCATTGTGATAGATGTTGTGCTATATATGAATTCTATTATGATAGATGACTTGATAGAATAATTACTTTTTGAATAGAATATTAAATTATGTAAGGTTTAGTTTGAATGAACTCAAAATATTAGTTCTTGAGGTGTTATGGGCCCTCATGGACCAGAATTTGGTGGATCATTTCGTTGTTATTCCTTGTATATTGCATGTATAAGATGCCAAGCTATGATTCGCGGGGGGTATGGGATCTCATGGATTGGAATTTGGCACTTTAATGTTTGTTCCAGTGTTTTTATGGGTTTCAGGGTAGTTTCTATGGCATAATATCCAGAAAAATCTAGAATACATGGAGTCTAATGATAAAAACATGCCATGTGTCCTTCTATTCCGGAATAAAATTTTTTCCTTAAGCACATGTCGTGTACTTATGTACACGCCATGTAGTCTCTAACTATGTCAATGGTAGTGTGGGCAGAGACATGTTGTTGGTAAATCCTTGGGGGAAAACTCCATATACCAAACATACACATTGTGTGTATAGAATGTGTATCCGACCGTATGAATAATGACATAGGTAGATGAAAATCAGGAAGAATAAGCTGTGTAGAATAATCCTTGAATCTGACTGTGGAAAGAACAACCCAGGGTGGTGGAATCATTCATATACATGTTGTGTCCATCAGAAATCGGCTGTGTAGAGTGAGGCTTTTAACCTGCCGTGTGATGAACAACACGAGTCAGTGATGTTTGTCTAATACACACCGTGTCTAGCACAATCACATAGGGTAGTCATGTTCTAGGAAAACCATGTGGATTATCCATGTAGAATAACTCGGAAAGGGAATAGGATTCAAGTACACACCGTATGTTAGGGCAACACACTATGTTTATGGGGTGTTATATAACCTGGGATGGAAATATTACATGCCCATATGAAGGACTAATGGAACATTCCATGTAGGAATTAAGCACATCATGTACCTAAGTTTTTAAAATAGTGAATGATTTTGTTCCCTTGTTCCCTTATTACACTTCTATGTTTCAGTACCTATTAATCTTGAACTAAGGTGTGAGCTCAACCTTGAGGAGTCATGTCATCGAGACTACCTCAAGTTTTTTGCCAGTTACGATGTAGTGATCAGACACCACATATGGCTGATCAGGGACTACAAATATATCCTCCAATTTTTCCAGCCTTGGAACTAGCCAACATTCCGAAAATTGGTTCTAACACACAGTTCTGAGAGGGCTTGATGGGGTTCATGAGGACCTTCTGAGGAGTACCACATCCTTCCCCATATATGGTAGTGTTGATGCAGGTTTTTTAAGAGAAGCATCCTCCCACTTTCACAGGGGATGGAGGAACTGAGGAAGTAGAGTCATGGATAGAAGCTATTCGATTTTCGACCATCAAGAGTCACCTCCAGAGAAGAGGGTGAATCTCACTATGTTCATGTTATGTTACTCCTCCAAAAGATGGTGGGATGTGATCTCACAGGGGTGATGCCAGTAGGTCAAGGATTGGGATGAGTTCCATCGTGTCTTCTATGACTATGTATACTTGGAGACTTTGTGGGATGATCAATCTCGACAGTTCATGTGTCCGGAGATGGGCACTCTTTTCTTCATGGAGTTCTCTTCTTGTTTCACTGAGCTGCAACACTTTACACCTATTATAATAGGTGATGAGTCATTTTTGGAAAGAAAGTTTGAGGATTGTCTAAGGAACGACATCTGATCTCCCGTGAACATCTTTAGGTTGATTTCCATCACCTCTATAGTCAACCAAGTGTTGATCACTGAGAAATATATGAGGGATTCCAGCACCGTGAGCTAGGACAGCTCAACATCCGAAGTTGGTACCCTTCTTACTGATAGCAAGAGGCATCGTAGGGTGTCTATGCATGGATATCATGGAAGGCAAGATACTTCTACTGTTAGCCAGGTGTTATGCTACCAGTGCGGGAATAGTAGGCATATAAGGCCACATTGCTCGAGAGACCTAGTCGAGTGCCGATCTTGTGAAAGGATGGGTCATCTTTAGCATTTCTGTCATTTTTTTTCACTAGCATCTAGTGTTCAGAGTTCTTCTTTGAACCCAAATGCAGAGGCAGCACCACCAGTTTCTCATTTGTCTAGGAACTGGGGTTCTTCCAGCTATTCAGGCTGAGGTGGAAATCGCGTTCGTGGTATCCAGTCGACAGGCTTTCCACGATAATAGGGTGGGTCTACTCAGGGTGATCAGGTAGGGTCACAGGGCCACAGTACATTCCAAGAATTTGTAGAGGATCAAACCTAGAAAGAGAAGGACCACATACTCTCTACAGTTGAAGGTACTACTCTTGTTACCTCAGTTTTATCTTCTTCCTTAATCAATATAGGGGATTCCAATAGCTTTATATTTATTGCTATTGTGGATAACCTTGGGCTCTTTATCTTCACTTCTGATGATATCTGCACGGTAGACACTCCGTTGGGGACTAGAACGGCTACTGTGCATCAGTGTAAGGAGTTCCCTCTAGAGGTTGGTGGGTGTCACTTCTTATTGGACCTCTATGACTTAGAGGTGATGGGCTATTATGTCATTCTCAAAATGGATTGGTTAGTTCCTTTTCATGTTTTTTTCGACTTCTATCATCATAGGGTGAGTTTCACATCACCAGTGGGAGGATCATTTCTTCAAAAGGGTGAATGTGATGTCTAGGTGAGCAGAGCGGGACCTGAGCATCTTGGGTTAGGATGAGTTATAGCTCAGATTACTAGTATGTATCTTGATGACTAGGGGACTTCAGAAATGGACTTCCCACCAGTGGTGGATCATTTTAGGGATGTATTTATAGAGTTATTTATAGGTTTTCACCCAAATAGATTGGTAGAATTCTCAATTGAGCTTGTCCCAGGAGTGGCACCGGTGTCCATTCCTCCCTATATAATGAATACACAAGAGTTACAAGAGATCAAGAAGAAGTTGGATGAGTTTTAGGTGATGGGTTTCATCCAACCCAGTACTTCTCCTTGGATTTCACCTATCCTGTTTGTGAAGAAGGTGGAAAATAGCCTCTTACATTGTGGGGATTATCGGAATTTTTACCGGTTAACAATCAATAATCGATATCCCTTGACGAGGATTCATAATCAGTTTGATCAGCATCGAGGAGCCTGAGTGTTCTCAAAGATTAAATTGAGGACTAGATACCATTATTTTCATGCTATACCATCTTATATACCTATTATCGCCTTCCAATGTAGGTATGGTCTATACGAGTATGTGGTTATACAGTTCGGTCTCACGAACGTGCCTACAGTCTTCATGGAAATGATGAACTGAGTGTTCCATCCATACTCAGATTCTTTGGTGGTGGTTTTCATGGAAAAAATCATGGTGTACTATCACACTCTACATGACCATACCACATATATTGAGATCATATTGAGTACACTGAGAAAATATCCATTATATTCTATGCTCTCAAAATGACACTGTTGGATGGACCATATTCACAACTGGGGTCATGTAATCTCTGAGATTGGAGTTTTAGTAGGCCTAGATATTGTGAAAGAAATAGCTTCTGGGGAGTATCTAAAGAATATATTTGAGGTGCGGAGTTTTCTACGGCTGGCTAGTTACTATAAATTTTTCATACATGACTTTTCATACTTAGCAGCGCCACTGACGAGCCTAACTAAAAGGGGTGTGAATTACTTTTTGTTAGATTCTTGTGAGTCATCATTTCTAGAGACGAAAGGGAGGTTGACTTCAGCACCGATACAAGTATTTCCAGAGATGCTAAAGAGATATACTATTTACTGTGATGCTTCAGGTATCGGGCTAGGAGCCGTGCTTATGTAGGGAGAAGGAGTCATTGTGTACGAGTCTCAGATGTTGAGGCCATAGGATAGAAATTACTCAATGCATGATCTCAAGATGGATGTGGTTGATCATGATTTACATTGTTGAAGACACTTCATTATGGGATATCATTTTGTGGGTTTACCCGACCAATAAATTTTCTAGTATATCTTCACTCAGCATAACATGAATTTAAGATAGAGAAGGTGGGTTGAGTACCTTCAGTCTTTTGACACACAGCTTTCCTCCATGCCTAGAAAGGGAAACACAGTGGTTGATGCACTGAGCAGGAGGTCTCATTTGAATGTAGTTAAAAAGGCTAGTAGTGAGTGGTAGCTTTTGTCTATGTTCTCTAAGATGCATTTGGAGTTGCACAACAGTTTGGGGTAGACATTTCTTTCTTCTGTGGTTGATACCTCTACTCTACTTGATTGGGTGAAAATGAGGAAACTATCATATTTTGAAGGCCTATTACTATGGGAGAGTCTATCAGAAGAAGACCCTATTTTACGAAAGACCATATAAGAGGATGATATCTTGTGTTTCCATAGGCGCGTGTTTGTTTCAGAAGACATACGTGATGAGCTGAAGCAAGATTTTCATTCCTTAGTTTTGGCAGTTCATCCTGCTGTCACCAAGATATATCGTGATCTACATCATTAGTATTGGTGGATAGGTATGAAGAGAGTTTTTGTTAGTTTTTTATGATGTGTTACACCTTTTAGAAGGTGAATTCGGAGCATCAATGACCAGTATGGCTTCCACAGCAGTTACACATTCCTGAGTGGATGTGGAATTATGTCACGATGGACTTCGTGACAAGTTTTCTGAGGATGCCTTGAGGGAAAGATGCAGTATGTGTTGTCATTGACAGACTCATGATGTTTTCTCAATTCTTACCGATCAAGGAGATCTTCACGGTTGATGAGCTAGGAAGGTTGTACATCTAATAAACTGTACATTTACATGGGGTTCCACCCTCCATTTTTTAGAGAGAGATGGACGTTTTACTTCTCTGGTCTGGAAGGGACTTCAGGGAGCTTTGGGTATATAGGTACTTATGAGTACAACATAACATCCTAATATAGATTTCCAGACTGACCATATGATTCACGTGATTGAGACATGTTTTGAGCATGCATCCTTGATTTTGGAGGTTCATGGGAGAAGCACATAACTCTTGTGGAGTTTTCCTTCAATAATAGTTTTCAATCAACTATTCAGATGGTACCTTATGAGGTCGTGTATGGTTGGCAATTTTGATCACCATTATGTTGGTCAGAGGCAGGAGGGGTAACTATGTTGGGACCTCATCTTTTCTTGGAGACCATAGGGAAAAATGCTTGATTCAGAATAGGATGGCTACAACACAGTTAGGACAGAAGTCTTATGATAATTAATGGAGACATCCTATAGTGTTCGAGGTCGGAGATCATGTTTTCTTGCATTTGACACAGAGTTTGGGACACATGAATATTAGGAAATATGGTAAGCTTTAATTGAGGTAGGTCGGGCCATTTGAGGTGTGGGAGAGAGTTGGTCTGGTTTCCTATTAGTTGCAGTTTCCTCATAGGTACCGGGCTATGAAATGCTTCATACACATTTCTCAGCTTCGACATTACTTTTCAGACCCATATCATGTTTTTAAAATTGATGAGGTTGAGTTAGAGGTGTAAACCACAATTAAATATCATCTTAACTGGATTGTTAATCGAAATGTGAATGGTCTTCGTGGCTGGTCTTTTCCATTGGTACGAGTGTTGTGGCAGCACGAGCATGTACCAGACGAGAATTGGGAGAGGGAGGTAGACATATGATCATAGTGGTCGGAGCTGTTCAAGGATTCTTCTTCTCTGCCTCCTTGATTGGGAAATTTTGGGATGAGTTTTTTATGGGGGGAGATGTCTATAATAACTTGGATCTTATTTTAAGGTATTTTATTTAGTTTGTTTTTGGAGAGAAATAGGTATTTCTAGAAATTTCAGGAGTACACATAGTGTACTATATGTACATGTTGTGTACCTGGTTTTCGCGGGTGACCATGTACGGGCCATGTAATGGACATGCACATGGCCATGTGTGGTTACCTAGAGACCACCTAAAGCAGGTTCCGGAAAAGGAAAGTACATGTTGTGTACTTTTAAAGAACATGTTTTGTACTTACTTTTTTTCATTAAATAGACCGGGGTCACGTCTGGCGGACATAACACACTTCTTCTCGACCTTTTTCATCTAAGAGCATCTGTACTACCATAGATCTTCTCGGACCCCCCGAATCACCTTCCGTTCACCGATTCAAACTCTATTGATTTCTTTGGAATCGCATCAGTGAGTTCTCCCTTCTTCTTGAACATCATCTCCTTACGCATCCTCTTTCATGAGATATCCTCAGTTAGATGTTTTTAACTTTTTTGGTATATATATGGAGTCCAAGGGGTATTCAAGGCCTAAGGATCACGTATATCATCCGTAAAATGATGAGGTAGGTGGTTTGTGACTTTTCGTAGATAATATTTGAATTTTATATGAAAATGTTCCCAATACCCAAGAAATGGGTATTGCATGTTCATTGTTTAGCTTGGTTATTACATGTTATAGGTTGTTTGATTGGATATAGTTCAATTGTTGTGAATAGGTTTATCTTTTTCAAGCAATATATGTTTCTCCCTTGATTTCTTGTTTTGACAGTTTAGTCTAGTTTGCCTATTAGGATTCTTGCTTTCTAGGCCCAGTATTGTTAGGATGGAGTGATTATTATCTGACATGCTATGATATGTTGTAGATTGTTTATCAAATTAGTTATTGAGGATTACATTGGATTCTATGTAACATTTTTGCATGATTGAATTATACAGGGTTGTGGGAACCAGGCGTAGTAGACCATAGGGGGAATGTACGCTGAGGGATTCCCTAGAGTGTCTATATTATTGTTACGTTGTGAGACCATAGGGGGTGGACATTGGGCTCCCTCAAAGTGCTTGTAGTTTCCTCGATACATGCCATATGTGGAATTGGACCTTGAGTGCGTCTCAGAGTTACTATAATTTACCGATACGATACCACATGGGGAATTACTGGTGAGTACTTCCTCAGAGTGTCTTTGCTAAGGTTGATCCATAGGAGTTAGACTATGAGAGCTTCCCCAAGGATTGCTTGTGCCTGTTTGGGTTGAAACATATGGGTTAGGCTATGTATACATCCCAGAGGGTTACCTTAATTTTATTTTCTGCATACTTGATATATAAAAATGAATGCAATTGAATTTGTAGGATTGTTACTACGTGTACTTTCTTTCTTACTACTTCATTTTGTTTATTTCCTACTATATATATATATATTCATTGACTATTAGGAACAGATCATTAGGTGGATACCCACTGGGATTAGTATCACATCTTATTTGGGCCATGCTTTTGGGACCAAAAAGATTATATTGTAGTATGTATAGATAAGGGGAATCTCTCTTCAACTTCAGGTACTTGATTGTTGTAGAGCTGGGGAGCATGTGACCAAGCTGAGGCTTGAAATGTTTTGTAGATTTTTACTTGATTTTTATTTTTTACATGATTTTGGTAACTTATTCCATCTTTGTAATTGGTTTGGCTACTTTCTGAGACATATGTTTCATGCATCATTTATATTTGTGAGCTCTAGTTGTTGATCATTTCTGTTGCTTACTTATTGCATTTTTTACTGCATCTGCTATTGCTAACAGTTTTACTTCCATTTTGTTACTCTGCCAATGTGATTGAGTGCTTGTGACCAACATTGTATTGGGAACATCCGGGTGGATTTCGGAATCGAGACGTTACATATTAAATAATAATACCTCTATTAAATAAAAATATGACATTAAAATAATTTTTTTAGGACAAATATTTAATATTTTTTAACCAAAAAGAATGTTTTTTTAAATATATTGTTTTTAATGTGTTTTATATTTTATTATAATAAATTAAATAATTTAATTTCAATCTTTTATTATGACAATGTGTACCACATCAATATATTCTATATTATATTAACATTCAATTAATTAGTTAATAATAAAAAATAAATTTTGAACACTTAAATAAAAATCAACCTTTCTATATAAATGTTCTTTTATTTATATGAATTATATTTATTTGAAGGATAAATATATAATTTTGGGAGTTTTAATTTTATGAAAAGAAATTTATTTTGGAACTAATCTAATAAATATTATCTAATGGTGAATTTGTCAAATTTATATGCAAAACATGTTTTTTTAGAGAGTAGTAAAAAAAGAGACTGTATAAATATTGTTTCGTTTTCGACTAGTGCATGATATAAGAAGGACCAAAATAAAATTAAAACCTTTTATATATATGCAATATCTTATTATGAGTTTAAATATAAAATTAAAAAATATAATGATGAATATAGAATCCTATGTATTCCATTTTGCAAATCTAGAAGATGAATTATTCTATTAAAAGTACTATTTATTTCATTTTAATTCATAATATATTTTAAAAGGATATATTCTATTTTAAGTATTTAATATAAAATAATTAACCTTTTCATAAGGAACTAATAAATTTCTTGGAGATCAACTATTTTCATGATTTTTGTGTAAATTTATTTTTGTGTGTAAAAAGAAATTTCTCAAAAAACAATTTTCCATTAAATTTTTTGATTTTATTTTAAAAGCATATTTTTTTCCTAAATTTAAATGAAATTATTTTTTTCATATTTTTTAATAATTATTTAAAAAATATTTATATAATTTGTATATAATATCTAGTTATAAAAATTTGTTACCATAGTAAAATTATGCCTCTATGGTAAGGGTTATATGTGTTAAAATCCTTAAAATTCTATAATACTGACATAACTAACAGAATATCTAATATAATGTTTTATTATATTTATGTATGTATAAATTTTTCATCCAATAAAATAATATTAGTTTCCATGGTGAAATATTACCTTGATAAAGGCAGTTTTATTTTTTAATCATTAAGTGTACTTACTTCGGTTCTCACCGTTACACCTTTAAGGGGATCATTTCACACTATAATGTATCCAATAACTATGATATATTGATCTCAAAAAATAATATTAAATCACTTGTAAATTCCCATCTAAATTACTTAATTTTTTTATTATCATATAAATAATAACAATAGAATTTTTAAGGAGGCATGTAAAGGAGGAGACCCATGGAATATTTAATTATTTTATCTAAGTCCATTCTAGTTTATTGATTATTAATCCACATAAAAATATTCTATTAAATAAATATAATATTAAAATAAGTATAATTTATTTAAAAATTGTTATTATGTTAGTGCAACAACCAATATATACATAATTTCTAATAAAACATCATCATCCATGTGGAGAAGCAAACAAGATCCCTCATGAAGGACGTATTTCATTTTTCATCCCTGTTTTTGAAGGAAGATTATAAGAATAAATATATTGAATAAAAATTATATTTATATCATTATTAAGGGTATAAGTACAAAATGGTTCCATTATATTAAGAATATGAATAACAAATGGTCATCATGAAATTTAACCACCTAAAATAAGTATACCAAGGATCATTGTGTGTTAAAAAACCATAAAATTTCTTAGAAATTATATTCGTTATCTAAATATTAGAAAAAATAATCTATAACTATAATAAAATATACATTTAATTTTTATTATTTTTTAAAAAATATTTTATAATTTTGAAATAGTGTGTTCTTAATATTCAGTCATTATAACACACTGTTGTTTGCGTCAGTCATTCCTACTACATAAAAAATGTTTTAGTTTTATATTAGTAATGATTGTTGAAAGTAATATAACTATTATATTATCCAATAAATATGAATTTGATAGGGGTTTATGAATTTTTTAATTGTAAATATGTCAATGTATATGGGATAATAATGTAAACTAATTTTCTAAAATTCAAATTCCTAAAAAATTGGGTTTTTAAGAGTTCCTAGAGAATCATCGACATATTACCTAAATAATGTCCAAGAAAATTCATTTATGTATATTTATATATTTATATATATTATAAAACATTAATGACATTCTAAATATGATTAATTCATGCCCATGTTTAATGGACTTGAACAACTAAACTAAAACATGCCTGAAAAATTGAATAGTAAATAGAAAAATAATTTTATAACAATAAACTGTTAATAAATGTGGAATGATATTTTATAAGTGAGTATTATATATTAATATAAATATAAATTTATTTAATATATATATATATATATATATATTTTAAAATCTTAATATATTAGAGGCTAGAATTCATTAGACTATTATGAAATCCCTGGTAAGTGGTTCTATTCTAAAACATCATTCTTGGAGATTTGTTTTGGGTTATGATATTTTCATTTTATAGTTTATATTATTCCCATTTAAAACCTTATAGAATTATCCAATACCTAATCTATTTAATTAATTTCCCTTTTCATGTTATCTGTTTCAAGAGGATTAGATTGAAATAATCAAAAAGTTGTAAGGGTTATTTATCTCAATTTAAATTTATTGTGATTTGTTTCATATTATAAACTATGCCTTCCTATATAGGGTGTACCTAGATTCACAAAAATTTAATTTAAAAAATTATCTTATGTAATTTATATGATTTAAACATCTATATAAAATTGAATATTTTGATCACTGTTTTATTAAAGTAACAAAATTTTGAAGAGGATCTTTTATAATAATAGTTTTTATTAGGTTTTTTTATCATTCAATTTAATTAAGATTAATTGAAATATAATACTCTAATAAGTCATATATTCCTTAATAAAATAAGTTACCTTTTATTTTTTTAATATAATATTTTCATTTTCCATCAATTTGGTTCAAAAATGATGGAAAACAAAATTTATAGGAAAAGCCAAACATTATTTACCATTTTGTGAGAAATATTTTCCTTCCATATCCATATTATTTTTTATACCACATGTAACACCCCAAGATTTCATGGTATTTTTTTTCATCAAAATAATTCAATAACTTGCACTACACACAACACTGTGTTCAAGCGCACTATGACTTACCAAACTAGCCGTTCAAAATTAGATATGAATAGTTTTTACAAAATTTTGAACATTATATAATCCTTATAATTATAGAATCCGTATTATGAGTTTATTAGACAAAATGTAAGAACAAATTCATTTATTCATATAAAAGAAGTATTTTTCCAAAAAAGTGCACTTTTACCGCATTTTAATGGTGAACCCTTTTTGAAACCAATATTTGAAACATTTTTATATTAAATTTTACAAAATAAAATTATTTTTTATAATAGAGACATAAGAATTTAGTTTCAATATTTTTTGGTGTTTTTCTGATAACTTTCATATTTGGGTGAATAGTGAAAAATAAAATATTTTAACTAAAATTAACTTTTTAAATAAAAATATTTTTTAATGCTAAATTATATATTTTAATGGTTTGGAAGTATAAATAGATTATATTTTTACCATTTAATCCAATGTTATTAATTGTAAATAATTTTACATTGATATTAAACATAAACAAGTATCAATCTTTTATTAGTTATTTTTTTTAAATCACATTTTTTGGTTTTAAAAACAGGAATTAATTTTAAATTAATAAATGAAACTTATATGATTTGAATATGGTAAAATAGACTTAATTTTTTAATTCATAATATCAAAATTAGCTTACGGTGAAATTTTGGTATTTTTCTGAAAACATTCAATTTTTGTTGAATAGTGGAAAACAGTGAGTTTTTGGTTAAAAAAGAATTTTTATTTAAATAAATATTTGGTTTATTTAAATTTATTTTAGGTAAAAATAGATAAATTATCCCAATATATGTTCAATGTAATTCATTGGAGTCAGTTTATAATAATTTTAGATATATAAAAATTTTATTTAACTTTTTACCGTCTTTTACCCACCTCCAAGCAGCATCTGCAAATTCACATAAAACATAATTTTACCGCTTCTATGAGTTGAATTTCATAAATATGAAAGATAATATTGATATTAGTATGTAAAATTTTGTTCAATAAGATGAAAATATTTTTTTATGAATAGTAAATTTTTACTTTTCATTACCACAGTTAAAAGTAAATAGTGTAATTATGGATAAAAATGATATTATTATTACTCTAACACATGTACTAATTCTATTGGATAAATGTAATTCGACCAAAAACAACTTTATGAATAAAATATGATTCTTTAGGTCCACTTGGATTAGATTAAGACATTTATTATTATTCAATTTAAAGAAGAGTTAAAAGTGTTAAATTCGTGTTTTCATAACTAAAACATTTTTAATATATGGTTATAGATAAGATAAATTCGACTATAAATATTCATTAGAAATCCAAAAATATTTCCTACATAAATTTATTTTATTTATAATTTTTATACATTAAATAATTAAATTTATTTATGAAACAATGATGATGAAGTAATTACATTATAAAAAAAAGATTAAAATAATTGATATTATAAATACAAAAATAAAAGTAATTTGAGACTTATGATTAATTAAACTAATTTTATAGGTTAATATAACATGTTAGGGTTGATTAAATGAATTTTTTTGAAGTAATCATGATTTTATGATTAAAAAAACAAATACTAAATAGTGTCAGTATTGACATAAAAAAGTTTTTAAAACAAATATTATATTATTAATTGATATAATTGTCCTAAAATTATACAGTTCATAAAAAAGACTTACATAATAATATATATGACATTAATGAACCAATTGGGGTTCTATTGGATTTTTATAGTAAGTTTATTAACCATATAATATAGAAATTTAAAGAGACATGTTAAATGTCAAACTACTTAAATAAGAGTTAAAACTAAACGTTATGGTTAATATGGTGACCTAAACCTATATAAAACCTATTTGTTGAGAGTTTTTAAAACTATACCAACCTTGTAATTTAATAAATTCATTTTTTATCCATTAGAAACCAAAACTGAATTTATTATAATTTAATATTTTGTGTTTTTCCTAAGGTAACCTTCACCCCTCTTATAAAAGGGCACTTCCCCTTCTCTCAAATTCACACCTCCAAAGCAATTTGGCTCGACCAAACCCTTCCCAAATATCCTTTAAAATATCTTAAATTCATCATAGAGGCCTTCATATGGTCATAAATCCATCCTAAGGAGCCCTTTTGATCAAATCAAAAGGAATAACTTGAAAATAGTAAATGATTTCACCACCCTCGTTCATGTTCTTTTCTTCGTCCACTTACACTTTCTTTGTTATTACCATACCAAAATAGTAACTCCAGTACCTTATATATACTGTTATGTTATTATAAATTGGAATAACTATATTCATTATTCTATCTATCTTATGAATGATAATGTCACCATTCGTGCGTACGTATGGCTTACCATCTCCACGTCGTGGTGTAAATTGTTATTCAACAATATGTTATTTGGATGGATATAATGATGATTAATATGTATATAAATAATGAAAATAAAATTATAATTTCTCTATAAAATTAATATACCATCCAATTCCACATCTTTACAGAAATGATATTGTCACTCGTGCATACGTACGGATTATCATCTCCATAATGCGATGAGATTCATTTCCACATTCACCATTCATCGACGATTATAAAAATATATATTACTAATAAGCATGTAATATTTGACATAATAATGCTACAGGTGATATATATATATATATATATATATATATATATATTTGATTACATATAACTTATTCACTTACTTCCATTCAATACGATATGAAAACAGAAACAACATTTATGCGTACATTCGACCTACCGTCTCCAAAAACGGTGTTCTCCATTTCATATAACTATATATAATAAATATTTATATTCTAAATATATTTGATATATAAATCAAGGTTTATAATATGGAAGTATTTAAATCATTATCTAAATGATATGATCAAGAATAGCAAGTTAAAATACGTATGATAAATAGAGCGATTATTACCCGAAATGTTAATTTAAAATGAAAATCATTACAAAATGGGTTGTATGAAGTCATAAATGAATCATGTATGATATAATATGAATATGGTTCTTGTATAATATAATAACATATAGCGGTCATTATACAGTAGGTTAAACATACCCTCGACTGAAGGAAAGTGCAAGGTAAGGGTTAATTTCACAATCATTTTATTATCCATGGTTGTTTTTACGTAAGTATCTACTGACACATATTTATTATCCATGTCCATGTTTCATAAAATAGTTTTTTTAAGGGATTATTTTTAATGTAATTTTACTCAAAAATCATTTTAAATGTTTTAAATATTTATTCTTCTAATCCATTCTGATTAATGTCCATGTTTCCAAAATGGTTTTAAGAATTTATTTAAATGGGAATGAATGTTTTAAAATGTTAATTACTTTCAAAAGATTCAAAGTGGTATGGGACACTTTGATTCAAAAAATTATTTAAATTTCTTCCTTTCTAAATTGTTCGACATTTAATTGTTTTCATGAAAAAGGAACAATTCTCTCAAGGAGTTTTACAAATCATTTTCATCTATGTCAAAATCCATTAATGGATTTTAAACCTGTTTGAAGTTGATTTATTATGATACAAATCATCCATATTTTATTGAAGTTTTTGTGATATGTTTGACTGTGGATGTGTTATTTTTATACCACTCATGGTTTATAGGTAAATTATTGAAATTTCATATTCCAGTTTTAATACGAATGTTTATATTTTGTTTAAATTTTATCTTATGAGAAATGAATTGGACTAAGTAAGTGACAGGTGCAGCCCACTATATCTCCTCGATGCATCAATATGTCTCATTAGAAAAACTAGGTTGTTGGCACAACGCCTTGACAAAATATTATTTTTAGTCTTGCCACAATGCCTTGACTATGTGGTTATGATAGTCTGTAATTGTGCATTCCATCATTAAGAAAGTGGCTATTGATATTGCATTTGATTATTCAACTAGTAGAATATCAATGTGAGTAAGTAAATGTAATTATTTTGAATTATATTTTCCATATTATGATGATGTTTATGTTGAAAAGGCTTTTTCTTTAGTTTTATACATTTCCTTACATGTTTATTCTAATTTATAAAAGATTCCACTATATTGATATCCTTACTGAGCATCTGAGATCACCACTTTCTTATGTTTTATTTCCCCAGGATCCCAAGAAGTGTTTTATGTTTCATATGGATGGTTAATCTAATATAACAATGTCATTATCAAAGGGTTTTTTTTGTTGTATGTTGGAAATAGTAATGTGACGTTCATGTACGTAATATATTTTACAAGACTGCTAAACAGATCAGTCTTTTGGGACTTTATTCCTTGTAATCATTCCAATGTATTGAAATAATGCACCTACTCTAGGCTTCTGGGGTGGAGGCGTTACAGTTGGAATTAGAGTATTTTTAGAAATAACCATGGAAATAAGATTTAGATAAACTCTGATTAGATCACATTACCCTAAGATAGACTTTGAGGATTAGAATGAAAGAACTTCCTAGAATTTTGGTAATGTAGAGATTTTGTAAGTTTTTCAAGATAATACATCACTGTCTGGATACAAGTAGGTAGAGGTGGCTATGGCACATATGTACCTAAGGGTAAAACCGGAAAACACCGCTTTGAGCTGGACTTGAACAGGAACTGGTGAGCAACAATGGGCACTTCTTCACTCTTAGTTACGACACTCCCAGGGGATATTCTTAAGATAATTCACATTTTTATTACAATCCATTATGAAGGATTTAGGGTTAAATACTTTCTCAAATAATAAATGTTATGATTGTATATTATATGCATTATATTTTCAATTTATGTTAGGTATTTTAAATGTTGTTAATTATGCATTTTGATTCATATGCTAATCTAGTGTATGCCATTTTTTAGAAATGGTTCCTATTAGAAGGAACATGAACTCCAGCAATATGTATGATCCAAAGATTAAGAAGGATCATATCTTTCATGGTATTAATCCAACATTTAGAAGGTAAATAGCCTCCCATGTATTCTCAAAATATGAATAAATGGTATCTTGTGTTATTAAGATTAGTAAATAATTCTCTGAGTCCTATGGCTTTGAAGGAAAGAAAAAGAAGAAAATGATGGTAGAGAGAAAGTTACATAAAGGGAAGAGAGAAAAGAAGGATTTTACCATATGTGATAACTACGAAAAGAATCACCTTGGTAAATGCTTGAAGGGAATGAGAGTTTGTTAAAAGTGTGGAGAAAAATGACACCAACTACGTGATTGCAAGTGTAAGAAAAAAAAATTCAAATGTACAATGCTTCATCCGTAAAGAGTTGGAACACTACGCAAATCAATGTCCAAATCATTAGTGTATTCCCCAAATGCTTCTATTGGATAATAATAAAGTTATGATACTACCAAAGATGATGAGGAATGATTAGATTTAATATGTTGTCATTAATGTATTGTGTCATTTGATTATTGTATTAATGATGTACATGTTATAATAATTATAGAGTATATTAGGATTGTACTTCAGTACTATTTCATTAAGGACTTGAGATTGTGTGGAACCAAGAAAAGTGACTCAATAGGAGGTTAAATTTTTGGAAAATATATGGCTGAGTGAAAGATAAACCATAATATGGTTATGATACTGAGATAATGATTTTGGAATAATACATGATTGATTTGGATAAATTATATTGGATATTCTTAACAACCTTGATACTGATTAATGATTTGTGTTTTCCATCATTTTTGGAGTGTAAAATATTTTTGGATATAAAGATTATATCCAGTATTCTATAAGGAACAATGGAGCATGAATGTAATCAATGAGGTTTTAAGGTAATTCCGGATGATGTAGTGTTTGAAAACAATAAATTATGAAGGTGTTCACATGTTTTTACGTGGAAAAATGGATCTTCATTGTGTTTACCTTCATTATAAATATTTGACATTGAGTTTGGACGAATGTATTTTGGATAATTGTAGTTTGAGATTATTTTTGGATTTCCATAAAAAGGACAACCCGGTGGTCAGGCGGCAACATGTCACGTCTGATGAGGCCGCGAGACTTGAACTCGCAACCAAAGGGCGACAAGGGTGTATCACCTACCACTGGCCCGCGTGATGTCCTGGATTGAATAATGTTGTTTTTTTTAAAGGTATGGTAGATGAATTATAAATTTAATTTTTTTGAACCTTATACGAATAGGATAAATTGAATATTTTTTACGTTCTATTATCTATTAGAGTGAATGATGTGTTTGTGGGAGAAATTAGTTAAATGATGGAACTCTAATTGTCACGTATATATTTTATTATTATCTTATTCTATGAAGAACTTAATTAATATACATTCAGTTAGGGATCTTAAAACTGAAAATGTGTTTTCCTAATACCTTATGTTTTGTTGAACCAATGATATTTTAAATCATCATAGATTGATGGCTTTGAGGCTCTCAATTATACAATTGTTTTTTATGGATGAACTCAATCACTCAATATAAATATATATGTTTTTCATCAAATTATGTGTCTCTAATTGCTACCAATGTTCTCCTAATCGAGATCATAAATTGGTGGTGACTTTTTCATTCCCCATTTCCTCTAATTAAGACTGAATTTTATTAACCCAATTTCCAATGTGGGTTTTCCCACGAAGGTATTTTATATATTCAACCTTTTATTTTCAAACAACAATTTCAAATTGAGGGGACACAATTCATTGAAGGGGGAATAATGTAACTCCCCAAGATTTCATAGTACATTATTTATTCAAGGTAATTCAATAACATGCACTACACGCATCACCGAGTTCAAGCGCACCACGACTTACCAAACTTGTAGTTCAAAAGCGGTTATGAATAGTATATACTTAAATTTAAACATTATATAAACATTATAATTTTAGAATCCATATTATGAGTTTCTTAGACATAATGTAAAAACAAATTCCTTTTTTCAGATAAAAGAAGTATTTTTCAAAAAAAAAACACTTTTACCGCCTTTTAATGGTGAACCCCTTTTTAATTCAATATTAGAAACATTAATATATTCAATTTGACAAAATAATCTTCTTCTTTAGAATTGGGACATAATAATTTAGTTTTAATAAATAATTTTTGTTTTTATGATAACGTTCATATTTGGGTGAATAGTGAAAAATCTATATTTTAACTGAAAATAACTTTTTTAATTAAAATGATTTTTACTATTAAATTATTCAAAATAATGGTTTGGAAGCATAAATTTATTATATATTTACCATTTAATCAAATGTTATTCATTGGAAATTATTTCACTTTGAAACTGAATAAAAACAAGTATCAATTTTTTGTTAGTTATTATTTCATAAAAACAAGATTTTTGGTTTTAACAATGGGAATTAACTTTAAATTAATAACTGAAACATCTATGTTTTGAATATGGTAATATAGAATTAATTTTTTAATTCATAGTTTCAAAATTTTCTTAGGGTGAAATTTTGGAATTTTTCTAAAAATTTTCAATCCTTGATGAATAGTGGAAAACACAGAGTTATTGGTTAAAACCAACTTTTTATTTAAATAATTATTCATTTAATTTAAATTTATTTTTAGGTCAAAATATATACATAATACCGATATAAGTTCAATCTAATACATTGGTTTCATTTTATAATAATTTTAGATATATAAAAATGTTATTTAACATTGTACAATTTTTACCCACCTCCTAGAAGCATTTGCAAATTCATATAAAATGTAATTTTACCACTTCCGTGAGTTGAATTTCAAAAATCAAATAGACACGACTGATATGAGTATGTAAAATTTGGTTTAATAAGATGAAAATATTTTATAGTGAATAGTAACATTTTACTTTTATTTAGCACGGTTAAAAGTAAATAGGGTAATTAAGAGAAAAATTGATATTATTATTACCCTAAAACATGTCCTAATTCTATTGTATAACATTAATTAGACCAAAAACAACCTTAGGAATAAAATATGACCCATTAGGTCCACTTGGATTAGATTAGGACATTTATTATTATTTAATTTAAAGAAGAGTTAAAAGTGTTAAATTCAAGTTTTCATAAATAATACTTTTTTAATATAGGATTATACATAAGATAAATTCTACAATAAATATTTATCAGAATGAAAAAAATATTTCCTATATAATGGTATTTTATTAATAATTTTAGACAATAAATAATTAAATTTATTTATGACACAATGATGATGCAGTAATTACCTTATTAATAAAAGATTAAAAAAATTAATATTATAAATACCCAAATAAAACTAATTTGAGTCTTATGATGAATTATAATAATTTTATGAGTTAATATGACATGTTATGGTTGATTCAATCAATTTTTTTCTAAGTAATTATGTTGTTATGATTTTAACAAAAAACAAATACCAAATAGTGTAAAAATTAACATAAAATAGTATTTAAAACAAATATTATATTATTAATTGATATAATGGGAATAAATGTCTATGTTTCTGCAAAAAGTCTTCTAAAATAATATATAGGAAATTAATGAAACAATTGGGGCTCTATTAAAATTTTATAGTATGTTTATTAACCATATAATATAAAAATACAAAGAGTCATGGTAAATGTTAAACTATTTAACTAAGAGTTAAATCTAAACGTCAATGTTAATATGGTGACCTACACTTGTATAAAGCCTATTGGCTGAGAGGTTTTCGACCCATTCCCTCCTTATCCTTTAAAAAATTCAGTTTGGAGCTATTATAAACCGAAATTAAATTTATTATAAAATAATATTTTATGTTTTTCCTTAGGTGCCCCTCACCCCTCTTATAAAAGGGAACTTCCCCTTATCTCAAATTTATACCTCCAAATCCATTTGGCTCAGCCAGACCCTACTGAAATATCCTACAAACTATCCTAACTTCATCCTAGAGGCCTTACATTTGTCAGAAATCCAACTTATGTAGATCGTTGGGTCAAATCAAAAGAAAGAACCCGAAGAAGAGGTAATGATTTCACCACCCTCTTTCATGTTATTTTCTTCTTCCAATTATTATTTCATTGTTATTACCATACCAAAATAATAACTCTAGTACAATATATTTACTTTGATTTTATTATAAATACCGCACAACTATATTCATTTTTCTATACCATCTTATGAATGATAATGTCACCAAGCGTGCGTACGTACAACTTACCGTCTCCACATCGTGGTGTAATTTTTTATTACACACTATGTTATTTGGATGGATATAACGATGAGTAATATGTACATAAATAATGAAAATAACATCTTAATGTCTCTGTAAAATTAATATAGCATCCAATTCCACACCTTTAATAAAATTATATTGTCTCTCGTGCGTGCGTACAGATTACCGTCTCCACGATGCGATGAGATTCATTTTCACGTTCACCATTCATCGATGATTATAAAAATATATATTACTAATAAGTATGTAATATATGACTTAATAATGCTACTAGAGATATATATATTTATATATATATTTATGTACTTACATATAGCTTTTTCACTTACTTCTGTTTAATACGATCTGAAAATAGAAACAACGTTTATGCGTACGTACGATCTACTGTCTCCATAAACGGTGTTTTCTATTTCATATATCTATATATTATAAATACTAATATTATAAATATATATGATATATAAATCATTTTTTATATTCTGTAAGTAATTTAATTGTGATCTAAATGATACAATCAAGAATAACAAGTTAAAATACATACGAAAAAGAATGTGATTATTATCTGAAATGTTAATTTAAAATAAAAATCATTATTAAATGTGTAGTATAAAGTTATAAATGAATCATTTATGGTATAACATGAATATGGTTCTGGTATAATGTAATAACATTCTATGGTCATTATACAGGAGGTTAAACATACCCTTGACCAAAGGAAAGTGCAAGGTAAGGGTTAATTTCACAGTATCATTATTATCCGAGGTTGTTTTTATATAAGTATCTACTGTGAAATATTTATTATACATGTCCATGTTTCATAAAATAGTTTTCAAAGGGATTATTTTTAACGTAATTTTACTAAAACATCATTTTAAATGTATTAATGATTTATTCTTCTAAACCATTATAGCTCCTCGATGCATCGGTTGGTATCATGAGACAAACTAGTGTCTTGGCACAAGGCCGTGACAATGTCTTATTTGTTGTCTTGGAACCAGGCCTTGACTATGTGGTTATGAAAATATGTCATTATGCATTCAGTAATTATGAAAGTGGCTATTGATATTGCATGTGATTATTCGACAAATATAATATCTATGGGAGTAAGAAAATATCATTATATTGATTTATATTTTCTATATTATGATGAATATCATGTTAAAAATATTTTTGTTTTAGTTTTATACATTTCCTTAAATGTGTATGCTTATTTATGAAAGTTTCCGCTATATTGATATCATTAATGGGCATCTGATCTCACCCCTTTCTTATGTTTTATTTTCCTAGGATCCCAAGATGTTTTTTATGTTTAAGATGCACGGTTATACTAAGGGAACAATGGAATTATCAATGGATTTTTTTTGTGTTGTATGTTGGAAAGTTTAATGTAACGATAATGTATGTAATCTATTTTCCAAAACTACTAAACTGATCAGTCGTTTGGTACTTGATTCCTTGTAGTCATGCCAATGTATTAAAATAATACCCCTGACTCTAGGCTTATGGGGTCGGGGAGTTACACCAAAATTATTATTTTATATACTTAAATGTGTTTTTAATTTAATTTCAATGTAATTTTATCTTATTGGAATTTTTATGAAAGAAATTTTCAAATTTTTCTGTCAAAATCATTTTTATATTCTTTACAGAAGTGTGAAAAAAATAGTTTTTTCAGGTTTTCATCATCAACTAATATTCATACCATAATAATAATTCTTAATTATTTAAAATTTCCAATATTTATGTTGTTTAAAAAATATATATATTTTTTAGGATTAATCTATTTATTTTCCATTATTTTATAAAAACTAAATGTCATTATTTTTTAACAGTTTTAGAAAGTATATTTCATTTTACATATGTGTATTGTTATATTCCTCCCCATATTTTATTTCATATGTGTAAAACATTTAAAAAAATTTAAAAATTAAAAATTATTATATACCAATATTTTTTATGTCACCGTAAGACCTCTTGAAATGTGGTTGAGAAGTAACCATTAACATCAGTTTCCAACTCTATTACATAAAAATAATGAAAGTTATTTTAAATTATTCTCTTATATATTTACAAAAAAAATTAAATTAAATTATCCTAATACCCAATATACATTTTTTGATGAATTAGTTTTCCCATTTCATCCCTCAATATTTTAGGGTTTATACCTTTTGATGTTAAAATGGTTTGATCTCAGTTCATTTACATCCTTGATGGTATATTTTATTTCACCCTCTATATTAAATGTTTCATTATTTTTATTATTCGTTTACATGTTCTAGATATCAATGGATATATTCAATATCTTTTATATATTATCTTAAAAAAATACTAATTATGATATAATTCTATTTAATATTAGCTTAAATTTTATTCTTCTCTATTGATTTGGGGTTATTGACATTTAATATACCTGATTTAATTGAGAAAAAATTAAATTACAAAGGAATATTTACTATAATATTCATTAATTTATTATTTATAATGATTATAATGTAATTATATTTTGATATGTGGAGACTAAGAATATATTACTTCTAAAGTAACATGTTTTACATATGAGGAAATCTATCTTATCATTTATGAACATGATTGAACAACTATACCTGAATTATGCATTTAGGACATTATGGTTTGTGTGATTCTTAATATGAGGCATAGATGGTATGATTATAATGTCAAAAATTAGTAATTAAATAACAATTAAATCATTCATTTATGTCCAAAATATTTTTTACACTTTCATCCATGTACGTATTACAACATTAGGTGACTAGTTATATGTCTTTATTTGTATATTTTTTATTAATTAATTGTTTATTCCATGATTACTTGTATTGAATGATACCCATTAAAAATCATTTGAGCTCACCCATCTTATGATTAAATTTCCCATTTTATGAAGAATAATATTATACTTGATATGTTTATTAGGGTATCAACTATAGGGAATTTTTTTGGAGATGCTGAGTAATTATTATCGAATAATGAATCCGTTTTTTAGAATAAAATTTTCTATTAGGAGGGGAAAATATGGGTTATTTTATGTGAATTTTTTTAATTATCCTATAAATCTAAAATATAAAATGTCATTATTATATAAATTACTCAATATTTTAATTGTAAATCATAATTATCATGGTAAAAATTATACCTAAAATGTTGTTGTCAAATATAGTATATAAACAAAATGATTTTTTCTTACACCTAATTGTCTAGGTCTGGGGGATACTACAGTTATTATCAAATCATGTTTTAGATAACATTATTGTATAGGATGTTATATATCAATGATAATTTAAGAGTTAAATATTGAATAAAGGGTTAATAAATTTAAGGTTAATGGTATATTCGAACAAGTATTAACCACTATAAAGTATAATGTGATATATTCTGGAGGGATTAAATATTTTTTTGCAAGATTTTATTAGAATACAATAGTAATGTATATATTACCTTTTGGTTTAGTAATCAATTTAGGGAAATTGAAATTTTGGATAAGGGTATCAAATATTTAGGAAAATATTTTGAAAATTATAAATAACCAAAGGGATTGGAAACTGATTTTTATTACAATTTTACTAAAGGTATAATTGAAAGCATTCACTATGTTTTCAGAAACATAATATGATTAAGATATATAAAGTAAATTTATAGGAACAATGTTATTTTAAATCATTGTATTTAATATTATTTATGATATAAATAATAATATAACCTTAGTCAAAAATATAATATAATAGTTTTATGTCACGATTATTTTTGATAATTTTTAATAGAATAACATTTTTGAAAGAATTTGTGATCCGGTTTTTTTGAGTTTTGTATTATGTCAGAAATTTCCTAGAGATTTTTAAAGTTTATATATTTTTGGAATTATTTAAATTGAAAATGTAGTTTAATTGATAATATAGTGGTATTTGAAATTATAGTATTACTTTTTTACATGATGGTTTTTTTATTTATAATTAGTGGTATCTTAACCATTACTGTCAATTTTTCATTTATTTAGTGGATATTAAGTGGACCTAATTATCTTCAATTTTTTGGATATAAAAATACATTAAATGTATACCTAATTTGTTCAAGGCTTAAAAAATTCATCATGTTTGATAATCATTTATGATATGAGAATGAGTAGAGGTCTAAAACTAACAAAAATTAATCCTAGGGAAGAAAGTGCAATTTTTAATTAAATGAAATCAAGTAATTATGCCTTATAAAATTTTATATTTCAATGGTAAATATATTCTCCAAAATGATGTAAGAGGAAGAATAATTTATAGCTGTATCGTAAAAATTGATCTATTTTGTTATAGTGTGATTTGGGAATCTCATTAAAAATTATTGGAGTTATATATTATTTATAATAGGGTAAAATGGATGGGTGGAAAATTAACCTTTAAAAATGGAATCAATAATTAATATCTTAATGACTAAAAATCATTTCATCAATGATTGATTATACATAAATACTTTTTCATGGTATAAGAAGATAAATTTATATAGTTTAATTAAGGTTTTTATCCTACTATAATAATGAAAATATTTTTTAATAATGGATACATAAAATAATGTGTTTATCATGAATCGAATAATCAATATTTATGAAGGTGTAATCACAAAAATAATGAAAATAAAAAGAGATTGAGAATAATGTAATAATATTATTTGATAATGGAGTTCAACTAAAGGTATGTGATAAACCCCTATGTATCTGACCATAATTTCATAAGTGTTTAATATATAATTATATTTTCATTAGTAGTATACATGATACCAAAACTGTATTTAATAAAATATATTCTAGAAACCATCTTTAATACAATACATCTTAAATTTTTATTTTGTTTCTAGAACGAGAAAATAGAAGTACCCTATCCCTTTTTGTGGGTTTAGAATGAAACCTATGTTGCTCAAATTAAATTATATTGAGAAACAAAATAGAATAAACATAGAAGAGGGAGTGTCTTTCTAGATGCTATACAATTTCAGAAATATATTTATTCTCCCATAAGGATAATAATAAGTAGTAGGGTTTGATGATAATGATATAGTAGTTAATTAAATTTTACAATAGGATCAAATTCATGATTTCTGATGGAGTGAACTGTGGAATTGATAGATCTTTAGAGATCCTAGAAATTCAAAGATCATATGATACTGTTGTGGCCAATTGGTTGGAGATGTTTGATTTCAAGCCACAGAAGTGGTCTATTTATAGACTTAATATTGTTGCGGACGTCTTGGATCAATTTACATCTTTAATGAGCCATGTCAAAAAATAATGATTAATTAATTCTATGTGAAAGCATTTGGATTAGATCTATGGGCTACCTACGCGAATCCAACAGATGGATAGTGAGCCACCATTGAATGATTGTGATATACTAACATCCATAGGCATTTTAGTTCTCTATAATTGAATGTCTGATATACTCCAAGAGGGATAGGGATCTACAATCCATGCCACCAACTAAATGGTATGACCTGTTACATGCACTACTAAAAAATGAATCATTTACATTTTTTGAGGGAGTTCTATAGGCCTTCCAACATTATTCCTTGGCTGAAATATTTATAATAATAACATATTTCTAACAAAAAATAAAAAATATTCTTCCATATAAAACCAAATATTTCTATAATTAATTTTACCCTAATTCTCAAAATACTCGATAATTTATAGAAATACGTGAGATTTTCTCCGTTTTAAGCTTATCAAAAATAATTCATAATAAATTTTAAAAAAATATGAGATATAAAATCTAATAATACATTTATCACAATTAATTATCTTCCATGAAGAAAAAAATAGTTTTGAAAAAATAGAAATATAAAAAATTGGTATTTTAATTACATCTCAAAATAAAAGAAAATAATCATTTTTACATTTTGTAATATACTATTCAAAACAATAAGATTTAATTTTTTTCAAATTAATATTAGGTAAATAAGGAATCGAAATAATATTTTCTATAAATTATAAATATGAGATAATTTTAATGAAATAAAAAATTAGTTTTTAATCTATATTCATTTTAGTATTTTAATGACTAGATCTGCCTAAAATATTTAATTAATTGTATAAGAAAATATTAAATTAAGAAAATAATTAAATGAATATATTAGGAAAATCAATTCCACAATTAATGCTTAGAAATGATCATGTTATGAAACCATAAAAAAATTTCTATGGGTGTCAATTCAGTTGTTTAGTAAAGGCTCACTACTAATGTGTAGGGTGATGATCAGATTAAAAACCTATCCAAACCTATCTGAGGATGAAACCTATAGTAAAATATAGGGTAGAACCCCATCCAATTGTATATATCGAGTCTGGAATATGTTTTCATGGTTTATATTACTCAAATAATATTTAAATGTTTTTTTGAATATTTTGAAAAAAATTACATTGGGGAATAAAATTTATTTAGAAAAAGATTAAAATTTTAAAACAAAATGATTAATTATGTTTCTTAAAAAAGATACAATTTATTTTTCACCGGCCATAAATAAAAATTATCATTAAATAATATAAGATGGATCAAGATAAATGGTTCTCGGGGAAATATTGGCATGTTTGTGGTTGGTGAAATCAATATAAATAATGATATCACTAGTTCAAAATAGATATCAAATAATGTAGTTTCTTATATAAATTTTAATTATAAGAGGGATTTGAATAATATTTTTTAGAGATAGTATTAATATATGTTTTTTCATACCAGATAGTTTTTATATATTATTAAGGATAATGATTAATAGAGTATGATTTGTCGATATAATTTGAGGGTAGAAAATCAATGTGATAGTATTCAAAATCACTTATTAAAAGAGAAAAAATGTTTTTTTCTTCATCTAACATGATACAATTCATCTTCCAAAAAATTGGTATGTTTAAATAGTGCATTTCATTTGGATTTTAGATCCTCTGAAATATGCTTGGGAAAAAATTATTTTGAAAATATATTTCATTATGATAAAATATTCCATGATTTTTTGTTCCATTAAGAAATCAGTATTTTCTTTTAAGATCATTCAAATGGGATTACATTATATTTTCTTGAATATTTTTACAAAGGATAAGACTAAATAGGAAATTTACATGGGTTCTCGCAATGTAATATAAACTCCCAATCAGACTCTTATAAATCTTATTATCAAATGGTTCATATTTTCATTGAATTTTATCTAACATGTTTTACGCATCGATACTATAACATTATTCAAATAATCCTTGCCTAATGTAATTAAATGATTATTACTGTATATAATTATTTTAGAATGATCCACTTAAATTTTGGGAAAATTCAAAACAAAGATATAATTTGAGTTCTTGAAAAAAAATCATTTATGAATCTTGTTTCATTAAAAAATATTAATAATTAATAGATTCAAAAAAAATTCAAAAAATTACATGTGAAATTTAAATATTAAGATTTAATAATTAATTTTTAAAATGTATTTATTAAAAGATTGATATAATATTTTATAATTTCAAATTTATTTCCTAAATGAAATCTTGTTAGTCTTTTATATTAGGCCTATGAATATTTTTTAAACCAAATAGTGATCTGGTTAAATTTAAAACATTAATAAGAAATGTATGAATTTTTGAACCAAGTTTTTGATCAAAAAACATTTTGAGGAATAAAAGAACATTTTAAATCTAGTTTAATTTTTTTAAATTTAATGTTTCTAAAAATGAAGAAAAATTATAATATATTGTAGTCATGAAATGGGTGAAAATATTTCAACATAATAAAAAAACCAGGTTATTATTCCCTTTAGTAGCAAGTCAGGACATATCACATGTCACATTACCGTGTTCAATGATGTGGATTCAAAAAACACACCCAGGGATAATAATATATTTCTTATCATGTCATTCCAAGAGAGATCAAAATATGTTCCTTTAAAATTAGTATAACTTATCTTGTATATCAAGTCTGAAGTTATCATGTTTAGAAGCATCATTAAGGGAATTATGTTCATGGTGAGATGGGAAAACATGATGTTTAACCACATTTAAGTCCAATCTTATATTATCAGTTCGAGATTCTAATTCACAAATATTACATTCAATTGGATGATATTTGTATAGAACACATGAATTTTGTAATGGTGTACAAGGTGTTTATTTCAAAAAAAATTATTTCTTTTTGTGATACATATTTTCACAAAGAATTAATATCTAGTTCAACATTATCTTTAATTCAAATATGATGTTTTGAAGATTCTCATAAAAATTTATTTGAATATCTCCATCCTTGGTCTTGATCACATTCTGAATACAAAGTAGGATTTACTTATGTTTGAGTGAAAATTAATGTTACCTTCAATATATTTGGGGAATAAATCCTTATCATATCAATGGTTTTATGGATAAAAAAATTAATAGTAAAAAAATTAATGAATCCATCCATTATAATTTTTAATTTATAAAGTTCATTGAGGTTTTTCCAATGATTAGACTTATGAGAACAAGGATGAGGTTGAAGATATAAGAATTAAATGCCTCATCCTAATAGAATTTAGGTAGAATAAAATCATTCTTCGGAGTCCTTTAAATTTGAATGAGGGTCCTCTTTCATCATTGTAATATATATTTTTATGATGTGTTCTTCAATTGTTGAAGGATAATAACATCCATAAGAAGAAAAATTGTGATATTATTTTTTGTTATGAAATTCTCCACCATGTCCACATCAAAGGTAAATTTGTTTCAATCCTTTTTTCATTTTTTAAATTCTTTTAAATATTGAAAATGAACTTATAAGTCTCATTTTTAAGATTTAATAAGAATGTCTAAATAATAATTTCATAATAATCCAAAATTATAATAGTGATAGATTTATTTTTGATACTAGAAATATGACTTCGATTCATAAGGTATATATAATGTAGGATAAAATATATTGAAGATGAAACTACCTTCTTATATTTAATGATTTTTTTTACTTTATAGGTTTCAACGGTTCTGAAATTATGTTTTTTAGAAACCATTTATAAATCTATTACTAGTATGTTATGATTGATCTTGAAAAGGGAGTGAAAATTAAAATGAATTCGGAATTGATTTCAAATCCCTCATTATATAAATTTCACACTTAGACACATAAAATTTTAACCTTCAAGATACTTTAAATCTACTATACAGAAAATATAAAATGAGTATAGTGAATAATGTTTTTCTATTAGAATAAATGAAAATATAAATATCATCTTTTAAAATTATTTTAAAACAACAATAATTTAACATACTAATACATATTAAAATCTTATTTGATAAATTTAAAAATATAAATTCATTTATTAAATAAGAGTTGTATATTCACATCATAGAATGACTAGTAATATTCCATTATTAATTATATCCAAAATTGAAATGTGATTTATCAATGTATTCATGATGATTTAATTCAGTTAGGTCAAACCACATATTTCTCAAGAACTCACTACCCCTATACCAAGTAGATTCAATAGGTGTTCACTCCTTATATTTGTCATAGGAAACATGAGACCTATGTTTTTATTATTAATATCCTGGGTTCACATATGTTATGTAATAATAATTCAGAATACCAACCATTTTAGAAAATATTTTTCTAATATAAATTTGAAATGGGGGATGAATTACCTTTTTCCAACCAAGACAATAATTTTTATAATTTCAATAATAAAATATATTATCTAGTTCTAAACAATATTTTTAAAATATATATTTGGGAGATCTATTCAAAAATTTAGTATTAAAAATTTTTGGAAAAAATCCTTGAATTATATTTCATAACACATTCATATCCCAAAATAAATTTTCAATACTTATCAAAATGGTATAATTAAAAAAGTGTTTTAATCATCCCTTTAAATTGATATTGAAAATTCTCAACATTGGGAAACATTTTTATTTCTAAAATGAACTCAATTATTTCCATTAAATGTATATATTTTTCAAAAACAAAAATATTTTAATTATTTTTATGAACATTAAATTTGGAAAAAATTGAAGAAAACTATTATCAAGTTTATAAATATTATACAAAATATAATCATATCATAAGATAATAATTGAACAAGTAGACAATAATGAACTATATCATATAAAATATACTTCTTTACATACCATGATAATGACTACAAAGAATTCAAAAACTTTTGTCACATGATTTATGTTTTTAATCGAAAAACTCACTATCATTCCATGTTTGTAACATATAGCGGTTTTTTTATTCTTATCATTATACTTTTTGTTCAAGAGAAAATATGTCTTGATGTGACAATTATTTTTTAAACCAATGCAAGTAACATCCATTCCATGATTTTCCTTTTCAATGCCTCGAATGGATCTATTATTTTTCATGTTATGGATCATCTTCACAGAATTTTGGGTATCCTAGTATCACTTATATATTTTTTCATTTATTTTTATGAATTTAATTTTTGTTTTTGTTTTTTTGAACATATTTCCTCCTTTTAACATTATCTTTTTATATTTATATCATATTTCATGGGAGAGTTGACGAGATCCTAAAAAACATTGTTCAGTATAAACTTATCTCATAAGAATGTGTAGAATTCGGATTCCCAATTCTAGAAAAAAACAAATTGACAATAATGGCTAATGTATTTACAAAAATACATTCACCAATGGTCTTTATACCATTACAAATTCCAGTGAATTATTTAAACATTTCTTAATATATATTCTGGGGAACTTCTAAATACTCTCAACGTATTTTTTAAACATTTGTAATATAGTATCATTGACTTTATTCTACTTATAAATATTTAATTCTATTATTTTATACATCCATGAAATGTTTTTAATGAAAAAATCTAGTTAAATTTATTTATTTCTAAACCAAAATTCATGGTGTTTATAGGAAAATGATTTAATTAAAAATTATAAAATCATGTGGTGTATAATTTTATTCATTTTCATTAACAGTATAATGATGAAGAAATATCCTTTATACTACATAATTCATAGATATATGAATGACATATAAGTGTGTCTTCCAATAACATGAATTTATTCCATCAAATAAGTGAACCAGACCCATAGAGATTCCTTGGTGATAACCTTGGTTATCATAAAAAATATTTTTGAAAATCATAAAATTCATTAAAAAATTGTATATCATTTTGAAAAAAATACTTCAATAGAATTTGAAAAAAAACATTAATGCAAAGAAAATTATAATCCTTTGATACCTAATTCTTGATGAAGTCAGGTAAAATTGAATTAATATGGAGGGTGGAGGGGTGAATTTCACATTACAAATTATAGAAATAATGAATGTATTAAATATAAAATACCCTATTAAAAATATTGATGACAGATAAAACCATTGGTATACATTATGAAGAAAAAATAATTCTTGTAAGTCAATATTGTAAGAATAACGGAATAACTATGAATGATTATAATCATTAAATCCTACTAATATAAGATACACATGAATTGGATGTTCGATCATGTTTTACTATGATGGTATAATCACAACTATAATAAATGAGTTATGTATTAAATCATGAAATAATGAACATAAATTTATAAATTATTTCAGTTAATGTTCCTTTATGAATACATAAATACTAGACGTCAATTTCTTTAGTATTTATCATATTTTTCCCTTATCTAAAATAGTACTCAAAATATCATAACTATAACTCATTAAAATTAGTTATATAATGAAACAATGATTCAATAGATTATTTATTTTTAATCATTGTAACTATAAAACTAATATAGAAGTAATAACTTTTATTTAAAAAAATTGTTTTTTGAAAAATCTTTCCCTTAAATAAAAAAGTAGCGAACATCAAAAAATATTAATCATTTTAGATTAAGAGACTATATTTCTAAAATTATCATCATTTTATTGTGAATTTAGTTATCCTGAAATAATATGAAGATAAACAATGAGTGATTGAGAATGATATTTTACTGAAAGGATTTTTAAAATAGGACCAGACTCTTGATTGGAGACAAAGAGGACTTTTAATTGAGGGAAATTTTGGGATCATGACAAATTTTAAATTCATATAACATTTTTTTGTCAATTGGAGGAGAAGGATTGTTTCCTTTCCCCCCTCATGGGGTCTATTTGTATTATTAAAGAGTGTTGTGGGTGTATAGAGACAATCACCATATTTAATGTGAAAAGATATGAATTTATTACTAATAAAAAATATAATCATCAAAGCACTAGAAAAACTCAATTGGAAGGCCGCCTGAAGCCATTGGATTGTCATTAAGACAATGATAATTCACTTAGATCTACTGGCTTGCACCAAAATTCCAATTCAACTTCATTGTTATCCTAGTAGTATTCATGATGATGTAGGAGTTACTACCCATGACACCAGATGGATAGTGTTTTCTAATACCTTATGATTCAGAAATAGATGCCTCCACTTCCTCAAAAGGACTTATATTGGTCTCCAAACATCGTCCCAATACTCAAATAAGTATGTTAGGACATCAATTAAGATTATTCAAGGATTTTACCATTATTTCATTAATATTCATCAATTATAAATACCTATTCAATTATAAAAAATCAAATGAAATCTTTAGATACAAGAGTGTTTTTTGATGATTATAACATATGAAGATAAGAATTAGAAAATTATTATCGTACATTATTTTTTTAGAAAAATATAAATATTTAATACTATATTTATGAGAAGAAATGTAGAAATTATTTATCATAATAAAATCAATATATTATATTTTCTCAATGCCAATATATATTCATTTTTTTAATATTAACTTTTGGGGATGTTATTTTGACAATAGGGAAAGAATTTAACACATAATATTATTATAATGTAATTCTCATCCAAAAAGAAACTCAATTAAATAGCCTCTTTCACAATAATCAACAAACTAGAATGAGTAATCAAATTTTAAAAATACAATATTAAGAAAATTATATAAAAAATAAAACCTATAGTAAATAAAAATAAACCAATAAATAAAAATTTTAAATTTAGGGGATAAATAATAAATATGATTTTAAGGTAGAGAGGGTTGTTTTTTCGAATATCTTTTTTAAACATTTTGGGTGTTAAATCATCATAAATTAAATTTATCACTTTTGAAAGATGAATATCACAATATATAATCATTCATTATTTGAAATAATATATTATAAATCAATAAATAAGAAAATTATAGTAGATCATATGATAAAAGGTTTGTGATTTAAATATCATTTTCTATATTAGTAGTTCATCTTAATATTTTAAATTTTAATATAAATATAATTTTTTTAAAATTTAAAATTTTATTTTTAATAAATTAACATAATAATATATTTAATCATATTATAAAAGGTTTTTAATATATTTTGAAGTTGTGGAACTATAATTTGATTATTAATAGAAAAATAAATTTCATGGGGATTTTTTTTAGGCCTGATTTTTTGGTAAAATAATTTTTATTCATTAATGGATTTTTTCTAAAAATTCATTTTTGTTGTGCATTGAATTTTTTTATAATTATTTTTTCTATATTATATATAATTAATTGTGTATGAAAGATTAAATACTTTTAATCATAATTTAAATATTATTTATTATGTTCTATTTTATTTTCAGTCATAAAATAATGTTATTATAGTAATTGTGAGTCACCACAATAATCTTTAAATATGATAAAAAGTATAAACTATATTATAAATTAAAACATAACAAACAATATATTAATAAATTTGGTTAGAATATTTAATTTATAACCTAAAAACATTATATTATTATTTCATTTTCCCTATTCAATCTCTATCATGATAATTAAATTTATATATGAAGATGTTTATGAGTATTTACATGGGTGCACCTCTCCTCACTTGTAAAATTAGCCTCTCACCTCATCACCCCATCACTTATGCACTAACATTATGAAAATTATATTTTCCAATTAATATAGAAAACAAATATAAAACCCTTTTCTATTACTTATATATTATTTTTTTCAAAAATATATAATTCCATGAAGGTTTAATGAGAGATCCAAAAGAAGATATCCAATGAAGGGGGACTTATGTTAGCTGTGGTATTTCAAGATTGATCCTTTTAAGACATCATAAAATTATTCTATAACCATATTAAAATAATGGTTTAAGAATCGTTAATTTAGAAAAATTTTATTTTTATAATGGAACAACCATTATACTTCTCCTTTCCATATAATGGATAGTGATAATGTTCCCTATTTGTACATGTAGGCTAGCACCTCTTGGATAAATGAATTTTATTTTTCATCACTTACTAACATGTATGGTGATAAATATGATATTAAAAAATAAATATTATATCCAATAAATCATTATGATTCAATAATTATGATTAATATTATAACATTTTTTCCATTCTTCAATTAGAATGATATAAACCCCATCATTTTATTTATAGGCAACAACCTCAATGAATGATGTATTCCCTTCTTCATCAACACCTTACATAGATGGTTAAACTAATGTATTTAATGTAGAAAAAATAAATTTTGAATGATATATTTTTTTATTGAAATTGTATGGTTTACTATGTCATAATAAATAAATAAAATATAAGTATAATTTATATGTAACCATTGATTTTTGACCATTAGATGACTCATGGTTAATATGACAGTTAGATACATTAATAATTAAGGTTATAATTATTGTTTATAAATATAAATGATAATGGACAATTAATGAAATAAAGAAGAGTTGATGGCCTCTACTAGTGGAATCAATCAATACATATCCCATTTGTTGGATCTTGGGAAAGAGGTAGCATGATTGTGATTTACCCTGAACCTACCCCTAGATGAGCATGAAGATATTAATCCTGAATGAAATTCCCAATGGGAGAAGTTAAAGTATATTGAAATCACCAATCGAGAAATGTTTGATAACCTACCTGAAGATTCTATCAATATTGCATAGCATACTCTGAGGTCCTTTGTAGGTGTTATAAGGGGTTACGTAATGAGGTCATAGTAACATAGTGTAATCCACTTGTATCAACAAAATTGTTGTTTTGGTGAATTAAACATCATGTTTGAATTTCATAAGTCAAAATTAATCTTGGATGAATTTCTACTATTTGATAAAAAGTTTCATATTATTGATGAATATTGAAAAAAATGAGTATTTTAAAAAATATTTTATAAATAATTGGTAATATAATATGATTGCCAAAAAATGGACATCTACGGTTGTGATCAGTATGAAATTTAGAGTATAATAAGAATAAATTAATTTTTGGGGAATAGTAACTTATTTATAGTAATATTACTATTATGTATATTAATTTTACCAATGAAATAATAAACTCACTTAAATATGTATAAATATAAATTAGGAATATTTAATAGTATTGTCATATAATATTATAAGTAAATAACTATAATATAATTTATATGTTATGTATACATATATTTTCATCTAAATATTTATTTTACATAAAAATTAAATAACTTATTTAGAAAATTAATTTTATAAAATGGTGATAATTTTTGAATAACGAACATTGATATTTGGTTATAGTGAATTTATGATATTTTTATAAAATGCTTTTTTTGGTGAATAGTAGAAGTATAGTTTTTGAGTTTTTAGTGTGTTTAATGACATCATAATGATTTAATATTTAATTTCAAAATATATTCGACTCATGATGACTAAAATATGACATGAGGTGTCCCAAGTGACCAAAACTAAGGGAATATACCATGGTAAAGCCCATGATTTTGAAAATACCACTGATGATTTGTCCTTAGAAATTAATAAAAACTACCTATATTTTACTAAAATACCATGTCATTACTTCATTTTAATCCATTCAAAATTATTCATCCACAATATTATACTTGTTCTACCACGAAAGAACGTATCCCAAGGTGTCTTACAAACCTAATTGTCCCGGTCATATAGTTTTAGAAGAAACTCTTCAGGTTATGGGAATTCTCAACTTCACTTTTCCATTCATGTTTTCCTTTTTGTGGTTTGACTTTAAAATTTCCATAACATGTTATTGTTTAAATTTTAACATGTCCCAACACTATATTATGATATTTTTATGAATGGGTTACCTCTATCCTCCGTCTTTTTAATGTTTTCTAAAACCATGTTGCATAGCTGTTTTTAGTAGAATGTTCGTATCAAAATATCTCTGTTTTTCCAGGAAATTATTTTATTTAATTTATGTGAAAAAAATTTAATTTCCATGGGTATTAATCAAGAAATAAAAACTCTATATTCTATTCTATAATTTACAAACATAAAACCCTAATTCCATTTCTGGGGTTTATAAGGGACGTAATTATCATGTTTTTAATCACCTTTTAAAATGTCATGATTTTGATATCAAACCCATTTCTTTTATTCATATTAGGTTTTTTATTATATGTTTTATTATTATCTATATGGATTATAGGAAAATAAATACATATTAAGGGTACTCCTTGGTATATCTCCAATGCATTGCGTAATGAAATTAATACCCAGTGATGGTATGCTTTACGATACCTTTGTGATTAACCTTGGTAATTTTTATTACACCTTAGGGATGAAACATGGTGATATAACTAGGAATGTACAAATAAAATGTTTTAGAGACATATTCATGTTACTATTCATGTTATTATTATGATTAAAAACCTATTTAATATTCTATTAGGATATTCCTTATGTTTGTATAGATATCACTCAAGCTTACATATAAGCAGTTTCTCTTGTTTTTCCCATACTAGGCCTTCTGCTCAACCTTTTCATTGATGTATGTCCCTAGGATTTAATTTGGAGTAATTGTATATAGGATGGTCAAATTATGATTCCATTCAAGTGGATTATAATAATGTTATATGATTTCATTTATTATGTTCCTTTTTCAAATACACTAATCATTAAAGATCCTATATTATTAAATTATACTGAAATTTTGTGTAATAAAAATTTGGGATGACATAGTTGGTATCAAAGGATAGTTTAGTTATTTGGGAAATTTGGATATGAAAATTTAGGAAGTACTCTATATAAATTTTTATATATAGTAAAAAATCCTTTTATTTTGGTGAAATATTATGTAAGTTGTTTTTTAACAAATAAATCCATGTTTGGATATGAATAAGTGGATGTGGCTCTAGAACAGATGTATATCGGGGAAAACACAAAAACACTACATTGATCTATACTCGAACATGAACTAGTGATTGACAACGGGCCTTACGGTACTCTTATTTTTACACTTAAATGGGGATATACTTTGTTAATCACATGTTTTTAATGAATTAATATAATGTATTTAGAAATAAAATTAATTGTTTTAATGAAATATTTTTAAGCATGAATTTTTGTGACATAAAAATACATTAAAGTAATATGATTCATAAATTAATTATGTTTCTCACAATGGTTTTATTCTTTTAGAAAATGGTATTAAAGAGGAGGCATGATGCAATTGGTGATCACAATGGACCCTACACTGATGACCCTATGATGAAAATGGAATTAAAACATTCATGAGAATGATGAATATTCTAACTCTGGTTATGGGGAATAACATGAATTATGTTTAGAGACAAATTACACTATGAAGGGAACAACATTATGTTGAGTTATTTATATTTCATCAACAAACAATGTTTAGTGGATTTGTTGACCCATTGATTTCTGAACAGTGAGTCAAGTCTATCGAAATGACCTTTTTTGTAATTTTCTATGCAAAACAAGAGAATTTCACCCTTTCTATTTACCACATAGAGGGGAAATCTTATCAATAATGGGAACTAATTATAAACTCGTGTCCATGAGAAGATATTGATGATTTGGATTGGGAAGAGTTTTGGGGAATCTTATTTAATAAATATTTTGATCTTTAAATTTAAAAAATAAATAGAGAAGTAATTTCTCTAGCTGAAGAAGATGGGGAATCAATATGTGAGATGCAATGGGATTAACTTCTCATGTCATTCAAATTACACCTCTAGCATTGTAATTTTTCTTAATGGTAAGGTTGGTAGATTAATTGAAGACTAAGACCTCATTTTTTAGAAGAATCTAGCCACGCGAGACAAGGATAGTAATGAAAAGATCTTGTGGAGTGCTATGAAAGTTGAAATGGAGATTGGTGGGACCAAATGGTCTAAAAAATATAGGGAAACATAGATATCAATTAATATAATCTTGTGTAGGATCTTTATCATGGAAGAGGAGGAAAGAATGGGAAAACTCCCACATGTAATAAATGCGTGAATAAGTAATCAGGGACCTACCTACATGGGAGACAGAAGTGTTGAGTGTTTTGAAGACATTTCCATATAGCACCAAATTGTATTAGTGAGGTGAATACTCAACTTCACAACACTATGGAAGAAGGGATGATGGTGTAAGACCTATCTAAAGTCCAATGAATCATGTGTGGAAAACATGGGAGATTTTCTAGTAATTGACCAAATCTGAGTGCAGTAGAGGAGAATCATCATCAGCCCCTGAAATTGACAAGGGGGAATGTTAGTGATTTTTGTATCATGACAGCTGATGTTGAAGTTAAAAATGATGTGGTGGAAGGTACTCTTGTTGTTTTCTCAAAGCTATAAAGTAAATTGTTTGATTCTGGTTCTATGCATTTCATTATTCCTACATGTTTTCAATGAATTAAGAATTAATCCTATAATATCTAAATGTAGAGTTGTCAGTCAATAATCTAGGTAAGATTATCAATGTATCTGTAGTGTATAGAAACTGTGGTATTTAAATTTCAGGGAAAATCTTATCACAAATCTAGTATTTATTTCCATGTTGGAATTTGACATTATATAAGTGATGGATTGGCTCTCAAAGTATAATTCTAAGATGAAATGAATAATCATGTAAATCATTGAAATAATCAATGGGAAACCAACAATTATCTTCCAAGGAGAGATTTTTCAACCAGAGGTTTTCCTAGTAGCACCACATTTTGTCTTCATTATGGATTTTATTATTGAGGATGGTGATGGAAATGAAATTATAGAAATAGATGATGTCCCCATCATTTATGAATACATTGACGTATTTCTAGAGGAGTTACTTAGACCTCCCCGGAAAAGAGATGTAGGGTTCTCCCTTGAACTTAGACAAGGTTCTCATCTGATACCAATGTACCCATATAGGATGGAAAATGTGGAGATGGAAAAATTAATGAAACATTTCCATGATATTTTAGAGAATGAATTTGTCTAAACAAGTGTGTCTTCTTGGGGAGCACGTATTCTTTTTGTGAAAAAGATAGAGGAATCAATGTCGATTTGCATTTATTATACAGAACTGAATGGGATCACCGTGAGGAACAATTAGCCTCTTCCATGTTTTGATGATTTATTTGGATTGCTTAATGGGGCTCAATTCATCAACAAGATTGATCATCTATTTGGACATCATCAATACAGGGTGAAAAAGGAAGATATTCCAAAAACCTCATTTCAATAGTGATATGGGCATTATGAATATGTTCTTATACCCTCCAGACTCACTAATAAACCTGCTATTTTTATGGATTTAATGAATAAAATCTTCAATGACTACCTTGATAACTATGTGGTAGTTTTTATTGATGATATTATGATATATTCAAAAAGTTTTGAGGAGCATGAGGGCCATCAAAAGAATACATTACAAACTATGAGGAAGGAGAGGTTATTTTGAATGTATAAAACCTGTGAATTTTTGTTACAACTATTTTTTTTCTAGGTGGACATTATAACCAATTTGAGAATATTAGTTCACCTACCATGAAAAAGGTTTTAGAGTATTTTCCTCATCCTATAATAAAAATTGATATTCATAGTTTCATTGGTCTAGTAGGATATTATACGAGGTTTTTGAAATACTATTCATGACATTCAAATACATTAACTACATTAACTCAAAAATGATACATGTTCATCTGGACAATGTCGGGTGAGGAATGTTTCCAAGAGATAAAGAAGAGATTGGTTACACACTCATGTTATCTGTTCCATCAATGGGAGAAGGGTTTGTAACTTTTAGTGATTCATCCCTAAAAGGTCTTGGGTGCATCCTCTTTCTTAATGAAAAAATCATTTCATATGAATCTCTGATGTTGAATCCTTATTAGTTGAACTATCCTATGCAAGATATTGACTTCGATGTGCTTGTTTCTGCTATGAATATATGGGGTCACTCTTTTTATGGGGGAGAAATTTGATATATAAAAACAAAATAAATAATTGAGGTTTATTTTTCAGACAAAAGGAATTGAACATGAGTTAGAGGAGATGGTGGGGATATCTTGACATTGATTGTTCAATTCACTAACACTCTATTAGAGAAAAAAATCAATGTTTAATTATGTTGGAAAGACTTTGTTGTTATAGAAATGATGATGATTCAAGGAGATCCCCCAATCAAATACCCAGTAAAATTAGACATGGAAATTTTAGGAGAAGGGGCATCATCAACTATATTCAAAATTATTTCTCAACATTTATTACAAGATATGGTCAAGAAAACTAAAAATAAGATCCTTCGTTACAAAATAATTTTTAATCTTTAATTGATGGGATGTTTTCTAAGTTATATATTGATCATGATGTTGTTATATAATTTTTTACAAGAATATGTGTTCTATCTGTTCATGAAATAAAAAAGGAGATAATGGTTGAATCTCATAGCTCTGCATTCTATATACATTCTAGAATAACTAAAATGTATAGGGAAATTTTTTTATCAATATTTATAAGATGATATAAAATTTGAGATTTCATACCACAATATAAGGTGCTTGGTATGTTAGAATATTAAGGCAGAGTGAAATATTTTTAAAGGGGTATTATAACCACTACATATACTAGCATGGAAGTGGGACAATATCACTATAGAATTTGTCACTAGTATCATGAGAATATCTAATGGAAATAATGTGATATGGGTTATAGTGGACCATCTCACAAAGAATGACCATTTTATCACTATTTACGAAGATTTATCTCTTGATTAACATTGTAGGATTTACATTAAAGATGTGGTAAGGATGCATGGATATTCACACTCTATCGTATATGATCATGATCCAAGGATCACATCGATATTTTGGAGAAGTATTCAACATACTCTATGTACCTAATTGAATTTTATTATGGCATATGACCCCCCCCAATAGATGGCCACTCTTAAAGGACTATTTAAAAACTCAATGGAATGATAGTAACATGCTCAAAGGAAATTAATGGTGGATGGGATCATCATATCCCATTAGTTGAGTTCTCGTACAACTATAGCTTCCATTATATCATTAAAATGGCACTGTTTTAAGATATATATGGGAAGATATTTAGAAATCATACTTTTTGGAATGAATCTGGTGAGAGAATGCTTCATGGGCCCAGTATTGTGCATGATATGAAATTAAAAGGTCATTCCATCCAGCAACACATTATTAATGCTCAGAGTCAGAAAAAGATCTATGTCGACAATTGTAGAAGGTACTGGTTGATTTGTGTTTGTGATAAGGTAATCCTAAAAATATCACCATGGAAGAGAGCCGTGTGGTTTGGGAAAGAAACAGAAACTCAGCCCAAAGTACCTTGGACCCTATGAAATCCATGATCGCGTTGGAGAAGTTCCCTATTAACATTAACTTCCTCCAAATATAGCTCAAGCTCATGCTGTGTTCCACCTGTCCCTCTTGCGGAAGTACATACAAAGCCCTACGCATTTACTAAATCAATATGTGGTACAATTGGAACAAGAAATCTATTATGAGGAGATGCAGGTTGAGATCTTGGATAGTAGAGACAAGGTTCTATGCAACAAGACTACCTACCTTATTATGTGTTGTGGAGGTACCACTAATATGATGAAGCCACAAGGGAATGAGTGGAGATTGTGAGCAAGAAGTACCCACATATATTCTATTCTGAGGGTAATAGTTGAAATATCCGGATGAAATTTTTTAATAGGGGACGAATGTAATGACCCAAAAATTTGAATAATATTTTTAGTCATAAAAATGTAGACTTCACTATGTAGTAATCAATAAAACTTTATATATATAATTCAAATGTGACCATTTATTTTTTACTATTATATGACCACTAGTTAATATGACCATTTTAAATAATAATAATTAATGTTATTGTTATAGTTCATAATTAGAAATGATAATGGTGAATTAATGTATAAAGAAGAGTTGATGGCCTATCCTAATAGAATCATGCCATACATATCCCATTTTTTAGAGCTTGGGAAGGAGGTAGCATCACTGGGAATTGCTCTGGACTGAGGCCAGTCCGATCATTAAGATGTTATGATTGAACGAAATTTCATATGATAGAAGATTATAATGTTAAAATTCACCACTAGGGAAATGTTTTCTAAGCCACCCAATATTCTATCACCACTTCATGCCTTACTCTTAGGTCATATGCAGTTGTTATAATGAGATATTTAACGAGGATATAGTAACTTTGTGTAATCCATTTATATAAATAAAAATGTTTTTATGGTAAAACAAACATTATGTTTGAATTTAAAATGTCATAATTATTCGTGGACAAATTTTAAGTCATTTTTTTGAATATTAATGTTATTGATGAACTATAAAAAAATAGTAATTTAAAAGATTTTTTATAAATAACTGATACTGTGAAATGGTCTTTGAAAAGTGGACATCTACTGTTGTGATAATTAATTAATTTAGAGTATGACAAGATAGACTTAATTTTTTGTGAATAGTAACATATAACAAGTAATGTTACCATCATTATTAGTAATTGGAATAATAGAATAGTAACCCCACTTATTAAAGTATAAATAAAACTAAGGAATCATTAATGGAAATGTGATATCAGAGTATAAGTAAATAACTGTTTTAGAAATTATTAGTTCAGTATTAATTTTTTATCATGTAAATAGTTATTTTTCATAACAATTAAATTTCCCATATTTAGAAATTTATTTTTATAGAATGGATTTCATATTTAAATTCACAACATTGATATTATGTTAGGGTAAATTTTGAGAATTTAATTATTTTTTTGTGAATAGAACAAATACAGTTTTTGAGTTTCTGGTGTGTTTTATGACATCATAATGATGTAATATTTAATTTAAAATTTTGTAGACTCACGTTAATTAATATATAAAATGAGGTGTCCCCTATGGGAAAAACCAAGGGAAAATGCCATGGGAAAGCCGTTGGTTTTGCAAATACCACCAACGTGGTGTCCTTAGATAATAATAAAAAAGATACTTCTCTTTTACTATAAATACCAAGACACAAATTTTATTATATTCATTCTAAATTCATCCTCCACGAATTTCTACTATTTCTTTCACTCAAGGAGTTCTCCCATGGTTTCCTCAAGCCCTAATGGTTCTGTTCATAGTGTTTTTGATGTTACTCTTCAATGTAAGGGAATTCTCATCTTCTCTTTTCCTTTCATGTTATTTTTATGTTGTGTGGATTTCAAATATTTATAAAATGTTCATACCACCATTTTATTATGTTCTTATACTATATAATGAGACTTTTATGAATGTGTTACCCTTGTACCCTATCTTTTTAGTGTTTTATAAAACAGTGTCGTATAGCAATTATGCTACAGAATTTCCATCTCAATATATCCATATTTTTATAAAAAATTCGTATATTTTATTTATGTGAATACCCAAACCTGTTTAATTTATTGGGGTGTTAATAAGGAAATAAAAATGATATATTTTAATCTATAATTTACATACATAAAAACCTCATTCCCATTCCATTACTTACAAATGAACTAATGATCATGTTTTTAAGCAAATTGTAAAACAAAAGGATTTAGATATGAAACGAAATTATTTTATGCTCATTGGGAATTTTTTATGTCTTTGATTATGATATATTTTTCTCACAAAAAAATAAAAATATATTAAGGGTGATCTCAGATAGCGCTCTAATTCATAGGGTAATTAAATTAATCTCTAGAGATAATATGTTTTTTGATACCTTGTTGAATGACCTTTGTAAATTTTATGACACCTTGGGGATGGACATTGGTGGAATTCTTATGAATTTATAAATAAAATTTTGTAGCCAAATTTTCAATTTATTATTTATGTTATTATTATGATGATATGCCTCTTTAATATTCAGTTCGGATATTCCAATTATTCCTATCAATATCGCTCAACTTCATATATAAACTATTTGTCCTATTTTTACCTTAATAGGTCTTATGCTCACCCATTCCTTTGATGTATTTCAACAAGTTATGATTTGGAGTTATTTTACATTTTATGAAAAAAATGCTAATTCCTTTAATTTGTATTAGAATAATGTTATATGTTTTCTTCTATTATACACCTTTTTCCAAGACACTAAACAGTAATGATCCTTTTTTTGTAAAATTAAATACAATGTTATGTAATATAAAGGTGGGATGCCATATTTAATGATTAAAAATTATTTTAAATTATAATTAATTTTTTTATCGGTAAAATATCCATTATTTTTTTAATATTAATAATTACGGGTCATCATAAAATTTAATCTCTTAAGATTTCCTGTTAATACACTTTGTAAGTAATAACTTCATAATATTTAGTTTCATTTATCGTCACCCTAATAATCTTATTGAAATTAATTTTCCACATTTATAAAATGTTCATTAAATCATTAAATTTTATAAATAATACATTACCATTATGAAACATAGTTTTCTAACACATTCATTCGTTATGATACACTCTTGTATGAGTCAGTTTTACCACCCGCATGAATAAGGTTATAATGATTATATAATGAATTATTATTGAACTCCAAAAAATTATATTATCATGTTATTAGGACTATTATAATATTATTTCATAATTTTTTATTGTAAATTATTCAATTTATAAATGATATAAATTAAATTCTTTTTTATGCTGTCAAAAATTTTAGAAAATATGAATGTTAATATATACCTGAAAATTATCACTATAAGATTCATAAATTATCCATGTAACTCAATAAACAAAAAAAACTTATTAAAAATATTAAAAAACAATAAAATTATGTTTATAAAATGTACAAGTTGTAGTAAATAGATCATCCTAACAAGTGGGGACAATAGAACTGTATATAAAAAAAATTGTATATTTAATGATTAATTATAAAAAAAATGGGAAATGTGATGTCATAAAAAATGGTATATAGGAAGTAAAATATAAATATTTCTATATTATATAATTATATATTTCTATATTTATTATAATGGAGGATTTAATGTTTCAAAACATGAAGGAAATCATGTTTAGGTTTTATCAAATCAAAGATTGTTCTTTGAGATAAGTTTTAAAATATGGTTATATATTAAATATATGATTAATATTATTCATCATTAAAAATTTATAACATCATCCAATATTGGATAATATAAATTAATATTCCATTTATTGTTTTCTATTTAAATATGTTTTGATTCAATTTTTTATAAATTCACATGGGTTCTTTACCTCAAATTTAAATCAATATAACATGTTTAATGTCATGAAACTTAACGTGTTTTAAATTCTTTATATACAACATCGTAAATTTATTTTTAATCATGAATTCGTCTAATTCATTGGATTTATATAGCCATTATGTATTCAAATATTTTAGTGGTTTTGACATTAATGTTATAAAATTTATAAAGGATTATTTTAAAATCCATATATTTTTATGGATACTATTTGTTTCAACATCAATTTATGGAATTTAATTATCATACCTCTCCAATCCTTATCAAAATTCTTAATCTTGATTTAGTTGATTTATATAATTTAATTTCCCTATATTCACAACTATGTACTCAAAACTATTGAAATAATTCTTCTATGAAAATCCTTCTTTATTTATCCTTTTTTTCCAGGACCATATATTTTCCATATATCTATTCCTTATTTAGGGTCAATAATTTTAAATAAATTTATTAAATTATTTATAATTACAAATTGTAGAATTATTTTCATTCCATACCAAATTTTAAAATTTATTTTGTAAAATTTTCCAAAAAAATCATTTTTACATTCTTTTACATATGTGCTAAAATAATTTTTTTATTAAAATTTCCAATTTAATTTATTTTCATGCCATCAAGAAAGTATATCGTTATTTAAAATTATTTAAATGTTTATTTGGTTTTAGAATTTAACATATATTTCCTTTTTTCTTTTAAAAATCATTTTATATTAAAATAAATAGATATCATTATAAATAATGTATTAAAAAATGGATTTCACTTGTGTTATGTATATCATTATCTAATCATTAAATAATTATTAAATATAATAGTATTTTTTTTGTAATAAATTAATTTAAATTATTTAAGAAAATTTCTTTATTGACTCCTTGAAACAACCCGAAAAAAAAAATCATGTAAATTTCAACATAATGTATCTATTATGTTACGAAAGATCTTATAAGTTTATTTTAAATTTTGTAACAAAGTTTTTAAATATGAATCTAAAAAATAGTTTCCCTCCCAATAAAACCATCAATTCATAGTAATTTGTCATCTCCCATTACCACATATTTATTTATGCATAACAAAATATTTTTGATACCTGGTTTAAGATTAGATCATTAATTTCCCGGAATTTATGTTCTCTATAAATCTCCGTTATTACATTTTATTTTTTTAAAATTCCTGTGCATTTTTTGTAGAAATAATAGATATACTCAAAACCACACCTATGTTTTATTAACTGTATACCTATTTTTACATGGTTCTAGTTGAGTAAAGACACAATTAAAATTTAATTTTATAATTTGGGAATATGGACATTTTATATACTAGATTCATTAAAAATATTTATTACTTTATAAGGAATATTTATTTTATTATCATCCAGTCCTCTTTAATAATGATTTCATTTGAATTTTTAATAAATGTGTGGGGCCCGAAATTGTATATCCCCCAAATACTTTGGTAGGTACTATAAGTAATACTAGTATGAGTATTTTCATTATTCAAACAAAATTATATATGTGGTTTTGAAGTAGTCATTAATGGTATGTATAAATTCATAAATAAGGCCATTATAGTAACATTATGTTGTCTAATATTAATTATTCTATCATCATGAATTTATTCATCACTTTCAACGTGACTAGTTATATTATTTTCCATGGGTATATATGAATAATATATGAATAGTCATATGAGATTAATTGTTTATAATTTATAGATTAAATATTACTTTTTCTATTTTTTAAATTATATATTATACTGAAAACTATCCATTATTGTGAATTTTATATCACGCTTTGAATGATTAAATATCCATAGGTTAGGAAAAAAATACAAGAGATTTAATTTTTTTAGTGTATCATGTGTATTAATTTTTTAGAGATCTTGAAGACTTATTAAGGAATTTGGTATCATTTATTCATTAGGAAATGAGTCAATTTTGTAAGAATGATGTGTTATTTTTTATTTAACGTGTTTTCTTAATATTTTAGTTGTAAAACTAAATGTTTTCTGGTTTGTAAGTGACTTGTTATTTTCATTTAATTGTTGTAAATATATATAGTTAAAATTGGATAAAATCATTTTTTAACAAATACAACATATAAAAAAATTGGTTTTTGCACTAGATCTGAGTGAACGTTTCTTAGGATTATATTGATTATCAAAACATGTATGTTCACCGTAATGGATATCTAAATTTTTTCCTGATATGAAATTATTGGCCCAATATTCACTGGATATATGGATGGAGCAGCTCAACATGATTTTGAGACAATGATAACTGTGAATCATTGTTTATATAGTAGATCATCATTGTTTAATTTCTTATTTTATATTGTTTTACTCGATTACCCAAGTGGGAGTTCCCTTGATGTTTCAGGTGGAATTGGACATGTATTTTAATTTATTAAATAATAAATGTATATTGATATTGTTATAGTTTTTTAGGTATAACTCAATAATTATACACATGTGTATGTTTCTTAGTGACATTTATTATTATTATTATTATTATTAATTTCCTTGAGACTGAATGTGTAGTCTCTAAAACATTAAGGACACACTGTCATAACTAGTCGGAAGAATTTGGAATATGAAGTTATGTTATTTAGGTTATAAGTCAAATATGGTCTAGGAAAATAAATGGTTTCTTGGGATGGGGTGTTACACTAATTTTGAACATATATGAAATTAGACATACTCTAATATATGAAGTGTGTGCTAGGAATTCAACAATATTATATAAATATGATTAAAAAATTTAATAAACTATCACTTGTAGGGTTTAAAGATTCACTAAATTTCCACCAATTGGATTAAAGGAACAAATAACTTATCATGAGATGGATTTAGTTATTCATTCGCTCATCAATATAACGGTTTGAAAATTCAATAGATCATTAGTAATGGGATTTCATTCTTACTAGAAGAGTACCTACAAATTACTGTACAAATTTATAACAAGAAAGAATGTGGACTTACAATACGGGAAAAATGAGCAATTGCGACGGGTTATTTGCGACGGGAATAAATCCCGTCGCAAATAGTTATGTGAAAAACTTATTTGCGACGGGGGTATTTCCCCGTCGCAAATAAGGAGGCTTTTGCGACGGGATTGCTTTCCCCGTCGCAAATAGTTTTCACGCGATGCGCGCCAAATCGCGGGAAACTTATTTGCGACGGGGGAATATTCCCGTCGCAAATAATCGGCGGCGGTAAAAGGTATTTGCGACGGGAATATTCCCCCGTCGCAAATACTATGTCGGCAGGGGTTATTTGCGACGGGACCCGTCGCAAATAACTATTTACCGGTTGACCGTAATAACTGTTGGCTAAGGTATTTGCGACGGGTACCGTCGCAAATAGTATTATTTGCGACGGGAATCCCGTCGCAAATGGGCCCGTCGCAAATAATCTAACCTATAAATACCCCCATCCGTTTTTTTCATTTCATTCTCATTCCTTATCTTCTCATTCTCTCAAAATTATATTTCTAGAGTTGAGTTTTTCTCCAGTTTAATTTTTTTCTCCGGAGCTGATATTAATGTTTTGAAGACGATCAGAACAGATCAATTTTCAAGGTATTTATCTTCATTTTAATTTTTTATTTATTTTTAATTTTTTATTTATTATCAATTTTTTATTAGTTTCAATTATTATTAATTAGTTGTAATTTAATTATGTTTACATTGTTTTATTACTTAATAAATTTAAATTATTAGTATTGTTTATAGTTAATGGTAATTAGGAATAATTAGTAATAATTTTTAATAATTAAGAATAAATATTAATAATTAGTAATAAATACCAATAATTAGGAATAATAACATTATTACATTATTAGTTTATTTTATTATTAATATTAAAATAATATAATTTTTTATATATATACAATTCTTTTTTGATCTGTGTGTTTGCTGTCTTCACATGTATTATTGGTATGTGGAGATAGAAAACGCACAGATCAAAAAAGAATTGTATATAAATTAGAAAATTATATTATTTTAATATTAATAATAAAATATATTAATAATGTTATTATTTGTAATTATTGGTAATTATTTCTAATTATTGATAATTATTCATTTAATTACTAATAATTGGGAACAATTATCAATAATTATCAATAATTAAGAATAATTAGTAATAATTAGTAATAATTACCAATAATTAGTATTAATTACCTATAATTAGTATTAATTCCCAATAATTAGTATTAATTATCAATAATTAGTAATAATTAGGAATAATTAACAATAATTAGTAATAATTAACAATAATTAACAATAATTAGTAATAATTACCTATAATTAGTATTAATTACCAATAATTAGTATTAATTAACAATAATTAGTAATAATTAGTAATAATTAGGAATAATTAGTATTAATTAGGAATAATTAGTAATAATTACCAATAATTAGTAATAATTACCAATAATTAGTAATAATTACCAATAATTAGTATTAATTACCAATAATTCGTATTAATTACCAATAATTAGTATTAATTATTAATAATTACCAATAATTATCACTATTTAGTAACAATTAACAATAATTGCCAATAATTACCAATAATTAGTAATAATTATCAATAATTATTAATAATTATCACTATTTAGTAATAATTAACAATAATTGCCAATAATTACCAATAATTAGTAATAATTATCAATAATGATTAATAATTACTAATAATTATCAATAATTAATAATAATTAGCAATAATTAGTAATAATTAGCAATAATTAGTAATAATTAGTAATAATTAGCAATAATTAGTAATAATTAGCAATAATTAGTAATAATTAGCAATAATTAGTAATAATTAGCAATAATTAGTAATAATTAGCAATAATTAGTAATAATTAGCAATAATTAGTAATAATTAGTAATAATTAGAAATAATTAGTAATAATTAACAATAATTCGTAATAATTACCAATAATTAGTAATAATTAGAAATAATTAGTAATAATTAACAATAATTAGTAATAATTAACAGTAATTAGTATTAATTACCAATAATTAGTATTAATTACCAATAATTAGTAATAATTACCAATAATTAGTAATAATTAGGAATAATTAGGAATAATAAGAATTAATTAGGAATAATTAGGATTAATTAGGAATAATTAGTATTAATTAGGAATAATTAGTAATAATTACCAATAATTAGTAATAATGATTATTAATTACCAATAATTAGTATTAATTACCAATAATTAGTATTAATTACCAATAATTAGTATTAATTACCAATAATTAGTATTAATTACCAATAATTAGTATTAATTACCAATGTTTAGTAATAATTAACAATAATTGCCAATAATTAACAATAATTAGTAATAATTAACAATAATTAGTAATAATTACCAATAATTATCAATAATTACTAATAATTATCAATATTTAATAATAATTAGCAATAATTAATAATAATTAGCAATAATTAATAATAATTAGCAATAATTAATAATAATTAGCAATAATTACTAATAATTAGCAATAATTACTAATAATTAGCAATAATTAGTAATAATTAGAAACAATTAGTAATAATTAGAAATAATTGGTAATAATTAGAAATAATTAGTAATAATTAGCAATAATTCGTAATAATTAGCAATAATTAGTAATAATTAGGAATAATTAGGAATAATTAGTATTAATTAGGAATAATTAGTATTAATTAGGAATAATTAGTAATAATTACCAATAATTAGTAATAATTAGAAATAATTAGTAATAATTAGCAATAATTAGTAATAATTAGCAATAATTAGTAATAATTAGCAATAATTAGTAATAATTAGCAATAATTAGTAATAATTAGCAATAATTAGTAATAATTAGGAATAATTAGGAATAATTAGTATTAATTAGGAATAATTAGTATTAATTAGGAATAATTAGTAATAATTACCGATAATTAGTAATAATGATTATTAATTACCAATAATTAGTATTAATTACCAATAATTAGTATTAATTACCAATAATTAGTATTAATTACCAATAATTAGTATTAATTATCAATAATTAGTATTAATTATCAATATTTAGTATTAATTACCAATATTTAGTAATAATTACCAATATTTAGTAATAATTAACAATAATTGCCAATAATTAGCAATAATTGCCAATAATTAGCAATAATTAGTAATAATTACCAATAATTATCAATAATTACTAATAATTAGCAATAATTATTAATAATTACCAATAATTAGTCATAATGAGTATTAATTACCAATAATTAGTATTAATTACCAATAATTAGTATTAATTACCAATAATTAGTATTAATTACCAATATTTGGTAATAATTACCAATATTTAGTAATAATTAACAATAATTGCCAATAATTAACAATAATTAGTAATAATTACCAATAATTATCAATAATTATTAATAATTATCAATAATTAATAATAATTAACAATAATTAGTAATAATTAGCAATAATTAGTAATAATTAGCAATAATTAGTAATAATTAGCAATAATTAGTAATAATTAGCAATAATTAGTAATAATTAGTAATAATTAGTAATAATTAGGAATAATTAGGAATAATTAGTATTAATTAGGAATAATTAGTATTAATTAGGAATAATTAGTAATAATTACCAATAATTAGTAATAATGATTATTAATTACCAATAATTAGTATTAATTACCAATAATTAGTATTAATTACCAATAATTAGTATTAATTACCAATAATTAGTATTAATTATCAATAATTAGTATTAATTATCAATATTTAGTATTAATTACCAATATTTAGTAATAATTACCAATATTTAGTAATAATTAACAATAATTGCCAATAATTAGCAATAATTGCCAATAATTAGCAATAATTAGTAATAATTACCAATAATTATCAATAATTACTAATAATTAGCAATAATTATTAATAATTACCAATAATTAGTAATAATGAGTATTAATTACCAATAATTAGTATTAATTACCAATAATTAGTATTAATTACCAATAATTAGTATTAATTACCAATATTTAGTAATAATTACCAATATTTAGTAATAATTAACAATAATTGCCAATAATTAACAATAATTAGTAATAATTACCAATAATTATCAATAATTATTAATAATTATCAATAATTAATAATAATTAGCAATAATTAGTAATAATTAGCAATAATTACTAATAATTAGCAATAATTAGTAATAATTAGAAATAATTAGTAATAATTAGAAATAATTAGTAATAATTAGTAATAATTAGTAATAATTAGTAATAATTAACAATAATTAGTAATAATTAGGAATAATTAGGAATAATTTGTATTAATTAGGAATAATTAGTAATAATTACCAATAATTAGTAATAATGATTATTAATTACCAATAATTAGTATTAATTACCAATAATTAGTATTAATTACCAATAATTAGTATTAATTACCAATAATCAGTATTACTTACCAATAATCACCCATAATTACCAATAATCACCAATGATTACCAATAATCACCAATAATTACCAATAATCACCAATAATTACCAATAATCACCAATAATTACCAATAATGACCAATATTTTCCAATATTTTCCAATAATTACCAATAATTACCAATATTTTCTAATAATTACCAATATTTACCAATATTTACCAATATTTACCAATAATTAGGAATAACTACCAAAAATTAAGAATAACTACCAATAATTTGGAATAATTACCAATAATTTGGAATAATTACCAATAATTTGGAATAATTACCAATAATTTGGAATAATTACCAATAATTTGAAATACTTACCAATAATTTGAAATACTTACCAATAATTTGGAATAATTACCTTATTACATTATTTGTATATTTTATTATTAATATTAAAATAATATAATTTTCTATATTATATACAATTCTCTTTCCATCTGTGTGTTTTCTGTCTCCACATGTAATATTCGCATTCTTTTTCAAAATTATCAACCTACTCGCCAATGGAGAGGTGAAAGTGAATGCGAATATTACATGTGGAGACAGAATGTTAAACACACAGATGAAAGGAGAATTGTATATAATATAAAAAATTATGTTATTTTAATATTAATAATAAAATATACTAATAATGTAATAATGTTATTATTATATAATTAATGTTTATGAAAAAATTATATTAGTATTATTAAAATAATAAAAAATCATTATAATATTAAAATTATCAATATTTGTAACATGTTTTGCTTTATTCTCAATATATTCAATCTTTACTTGAGTGTTTTTTCTAACAAATTATTCAAAACCAGTAATGCTTTTATATTTTATAGAGAAATATGGAACAACGAGGTCATCAACAATCATTATTAGGTGACCGCATATGGATAAATCAACGTAGAAATCCAAACGGTTCTGGTTTAAATCCAGTATATGTTGAGGGTGTGGAGACTTTTTTATCATTTGCGGAATCAAATTCAGAATTTGTTTCAGAAGGAAAAATAAAATGCCCTTGCAGAAAATGTGCATTGAGAACGTTTGACACGTTTGACAAAGTGGGGGAACATCTCTTGCGTTTTGGTTTTCAAGCAGATTATGTATTTTGGTATCAACACAGTGAACGCAGTTCCAGAGCAGGTGATACCAACTTGATTCCGGATCCATCCCAGTTTCAAGATTTAGTACATGATGTTGCAGGTTCATCTGTTCAACATACAGAAACTCCGGCTGATATAGCTTCAAATCCTGAGTTGGGACCGTCTGAATTTTATGAGTTGTTGAAGTCTGCTGAGGATGCATTATATCCTGGCTGCAAGATGAGCAAATTAGAAGCAGTTGCAAAATTTATGGCTATCAAATCAGATAACGGAATGTCAAACACCTGTTTCGACCAGATATTTTCTTTGCTGAAAACACTGTTACCCGAAGGAAATGTTTTACCTGCAAATTACTATGAAAGTAAGAGGTTGGTTCGAAATTTGGGACTTACTTGTCAGAAGATTCATGCATGTTCAAATGACTGCATTTTATATTCAGGGGAAAATGAGTCGTTGGATAGTTGTCCCACATGTGGGCAACTGATATATAAAGAAGGACAACATGGGAAGTCTGGTTTGATTCCTGTAAAATAGTTGAGATATTTTCCGCTTACATCCAGACTTCAGCGTTTATTCATGTCTAAGAATACAGCGAAAATGATGTCATGGCATAAAGAGAATAGTTCAACCGATAAAAACTTGAATCATCCAGCCGATGGTGATTCATGGAAACATTTTGATAGAGTGCATCCATCATTTGCTTTAGAAGCTAGAAATGCTCGACTGGGCCTTTCCACTGATGGTTTCTGCCCATTTGGATCTTATGGTAGTCAATATTCATGTTGGCCTGTTTTTTTAACTCCGTATAATTTACCTCCATGGATGTTGATGAAGGAGCCATATATCTTTTTGACTTTACTAATTCCAGGACATCCGAAGAAAAATATTGATGTTTATTTGAAGCCATTGATTGATGAATTAAATTTATTGTGGAGTACTGGTGTCAGTACATAAGATGTTGCAACGAAACAGAATTTCATACTGAGAGCAGCATTGATGTGGACAATAAGTGACTTCCCGGCTTATGGGATGTTATCTGGCTGGAGTACACATGGTCAGAAATCATGTCCTTACTGTCTGGGAGAGAACAAAGCATTTATGCTCATTCATGGAAAGAAACCGTGTTATTTTGACTGTCATCGCAGATTTCTTCCAGCTGATCATCCTTTTCGCAGAAACAGATCTCATTTCAGAAAAGGAACAGCTGAAAGGGATGGACCTCCAAAAATGCTATCAGGTTCAGAGTTAAAATCGGTTGTATTTTCATTACCTCCCATCACTTTTGGTCCCACAATAAACCAACAGAAAATTTCTGGTTTTGGGAAAGAACACAATTGGATTAAACGTAGCATATTTTGGGATTTGCCATATTGGTCTGATTTGTTGGTCCGACACATGTTAGATGTCATGCATATTGAGAAGAACTGTTTTGATAATTTGTTTCATACAGTTTTGGATACGCCAGGAAAGAGCAAAGACAATGTAAATGCACGTTTAGATCTTGCCCAAATTTGCAGGCGTCCAGAATTGGAACTATTTGAGAATGTCAGAACAGAAAGGTTACTGAAACCAAAAGCAGCTTATACACTGTCTAAAGAAAACCGTTTATTATTTTGTCAGTGGATTGCAGATTTGAGACTTCCAGATGGCTGTGCTTCCAATTTGGGTAGATGTGTAAAGAATGGTCACATTACTGGATTAAAAAGTCATGATTGTCATGTTATAATGGAGAGACTTCTACCCATTGGATTAAGAGGTCTGTTGAATTCTGTGATTTGGGATTCCATAACAGACATGCCTCATTTTTTTCGGGAAATTTGTGCGGCTACGGCAGATTATGATGCTCTAGGAAAACTTGAAAAAGATGTTGTTGTAATTATATGTAAACTTGAAAAAATATTTCCGCCGTCTTTCTTCGACTCAATGGAACATTTGATGTTACATTTGCCATATGAAGCCAAATGTGGAGGTCCGGTACAATTTCGATGGATGTACCCATTTGAAAGATGCATGCAAAAATTGAAAAGAAAAGTACGCAACAAAGCATCTGTTGAAGGATCTATTGCAGAAGCTTATTTGCAAGAGGAAATATCTTTTTTCTGCTCCCATTATTTTGAATCTGAGTATCCTTCAAAACACAACCGAATGGGACGGAATGAGAGGAATATTGATGAAATCGACAATCATTTATCTGTTTTCAACCAGTCAGAGCTTAGTTTTGGTGGAGTTTCTGAACGCTGGCTTTCAGATGATGAACATCATAGAGCTCATACGTATGTTCTGCTCAACTGTGAAGAGATGACATCAGTTGTACTGTAAGTGTTTATATCACTTATTCTATCATTTATGTTACAGTAAATAACTTTGGTTTTTATAGGTTGTATGATAATCATATCAAGAAACAAATTCCACAAATTACAGCAGCTGCTCTCGAAGAACGTCGACTGAAAAATTTCTCTCAGTGGTTTCAAAAACTGGTAACATAGATTCTTTATCTTTTAGCAACTCATTCAATGTATAGTTTACTATATTGATAATTATTTCACAAATCTTCAGGTGTCTCGACATGCTGATAAAATTGACAAACGACTGTGTGTATTGAGTATCCCACCTTCCAAACATGTTAAAAATTATAATGCATATGTGGTGAATGGATTTTGCTTCCACACACATGCATATGGGGAATCGAAAAAAACAATGAACAGTGGAGTTAGCTTGAGAGGATCTCATCATCGAGAAAATGAAGTTGACTTTTATGGCATACTTGATAAATCATTGAACTCTGTTATCTTGGACAACATTACATAACCATGTTCAAATGTCAGTGGTTGGATACAGAGAGAGGCGTGCGTGTTCATCCGACTCATGGAATCATCGATATTAAATGTAAAAGTGTTCTCGCAGTAAATGAACCATTCTTATTGGCTCAACAGGCATATCATGTTTATTATGCAAAGTACTGTGCAACATCAAGAGACTTGACTGATTGGTGGAGTGTAATAAAAATCAAAATTCGAGACAATCAGTTTAGTCAAAGTGAAAGTGCTTTCACTGATGTGCAATGAATTGAAGTTTTTCAAGAGAGTACTCAAAATCAATCTTTTTTACAAAGAGACATGAGTATCGATGACGACACCCCACATTTAGGAGTCGGTGATGACGATGATGTTAATGATGTCACACATGAATTTGAAATGGTAAGAGATAAAGCAACTGCAACTCGAATGGATATCGATGATGTTGAGGAGGAATATGAAGATGACATTGACATATATGAAGATGATGATGAAGATGAACACTTATAGAATTCCATGGTATTTATATACAATCATAATATGTATATATGTATATATAATAGTAATTATCAATTATTTGCTAACATTAACATTTTCTGTTTCAGATGGACGAGGCCACATTTCGTGAGTTGGCGGAGGCTGACCTGCCTTTCGATGCGGATGAGTTGCTAGCAGATGACCCTCAGCCTGCAGGTGCTCCAGGGAGTACGCGGAGGGGGCACGGTCTTGCACGATTGATGATTCCTGACCCCGTCCCCGAGCGACGTCCACGTCTTGGGTTTGATCCGCGCACCCGGAGGTGTGATAACCTGTGTGATAACCTGTGGATTTGACTAAGATTTCATTAATCTATTCACATAATAAATGTTTATTATTTTTTCATTTTTCCGCATATAGCAGTCGGACAGGGCAGCGCTATTTTGCACAACTATTTCTCTCAGCCGTGGACCACATGGGAGCAGATTCCCATTGATGTGCAGCAGGCCATGTTCGGCCATTGGTTGGTACGTACGTAAATAAATAATTTTTATTTTGAAAATTATTTCATTTCTAACTTGATATTTTGATTTATTTGTATGGTTTATGGTATCCGATCGAGGATACCATGCGTGACGCCATCCACGAGGCATGGGAGGTGGCAATGCGTGATCGTCTTCGTCAGTTTTTGCACAATTTAAGAAAAGCTGCGATGAAGAAAGCAGGAGTGTCAGATTTTGAGGAGTCATGTAGAGCACACCGACCAGAGTATATTTCATCCCATGTATGGGATGGATTATGTGCGCACTGGTTGAGTGGTGCATTTCAGAGGAGATCATCGGTGGGGAGGCAGAATCGGGGGAGACAGGAGGTGACTCATCGAGCTGGGAGTCGTTCTTTCAGTACTCATAGACAGCATCTGGTACGTACATTATTTATAAATATTTTATATAACTATAAATATTAACAGTTTATTTTTTATTCTTATAGGCTGTCGAGCACCCCGATATTACAGAGTACGACGTATATCAGAGGATGTACAGTGATCCTGCTACTGGGGAGCTCAGAGGTGATCGTCAGCATCACATCGTGGTCAGTATTATTTGTTTTCAAGTTTAAAAATTAACTGCATATAATATATTCACAATTTTAATTTTAAATTGCAACTATAGGAGTCATATGAGGCCGCAGCGGCACAGGCCCGACCTGAGAGTCAGGCTGAGTCATCAGATCAGACCACTGCCCGTCAGTTTGATGAGGCGGCATGGATGCAGGCCACCCAGTATGCCTCCGAGAAGGGCCGGGTAGTTGGTATCAGCTCTCGACTGACTCGCGGAGATTATTATGGCAGTGCTGCGATGTCGGCGTCCAGCTCGAGAGGAGCTCGTGCATCTTCTTCTACACAGTATGAGGATCAGTTGCGATCTCAGACTACACAGATAGAGAGTCTCCGACAGGTGCAGGAGCAGATGCGTCAGCAGCATGAGGAGGAGCGTCGACGCCAGCAGCAGATGTATGAGGAGCAGACGAGTCGGTGGCAGCAGCAGCATCAGGAGCAGATGGAGTACATGCGCCGACTCACTCATGCTTTAGGGATGGAGTTTCCTCCACCACCATCTGCAGATCCCCCACCTCCCCCCCTCCCCCCCCCCCTCCTTCAGATTAGAGTTTGTATTTCTGTTATAAAATTTGTGAAATCAAAATATTTTTTTTTCTATTCGTAGTTTCTGTCTCATTATAAAATATTAATAATATTATATTTTTAAATAACAATATTAATATGAATAATAATATTATTTATAATTTATAATATTAAATTTTATATATATATTAAAATTATATATATATATTAAAATTTTATATATATATTAAAATTATATATATATATTAAAATTTTATAATATTATAATTTAATTATTTTTTTTTGTAATACTTGAATTATTTTAATATTTGAATGTAAAATAATTCTATTATTTTTATATTAATTAAAATAACTTATTAATATTTTTTTTATTTATGAATTATAATTGTAATATTATTATATTAATTAAATTATTTATTAATATTCTATTATTTTTATTTTTGAATTATAATTCTACTATTATTATAGTAATTAAAATAATTTATTATTTTCATTTGTAAATTATAATTCTATTATTATATTAATTAAAATAATTTATTAATAATTTATTTTTTTATTTTTTTTATAGTATTTGCGACGGGATACTATGCCCGTCGCAAATACTAGTATTATTAATAGTTTTTTATTTTTTTTTTAAAGTATTTGCGACGGGCCCCGTCGCAAATACTAGTATTATTAATTTTTTTTTATTTTTTTAAAAAAGAGTTTTTGCGACGGGACCGTCACAAAAGGTATTTGCGACGGGTCCCGTCGCAAAAACTGTTTTAAAAGTTTTTTACAAAAATACGGAATACTATTTGCGACGGAGAGAATTCCCGTCGCAAAAAAAGTCTTTAGCGACGGGCCCGTCGCAAATAAGTGTAGTTGCGACGGCGTTTTCAGCAACGGGCTATTTGCGACGGGATCCCGTCGCAAATACCTGTTTTTCTAGTAGTGTTATGATGGTAACCCATTAAATGGGATAATTAGTGATTAAATTGACATTTTTGAGTCATGTTTAGTGATTTGATTTAATTGATTAATGTTATATTTGACTTAATAGAAAAAAAATTATTATGAATATAATAGATCTTCACTTGGGATGATATCTTAAAATATTTTATTTTACTAAGATTATATTTAATAATCCACTGGAGTTTAATTTCATCCATTAAGGCATTATGTTTATGAATAGAATTCACTAGCTCATCACAAGTGGGAGATACTGTATTGTTGGGACTCGGACTGAGAGAGGTAAAACTACCTACAGCCGTACACCTGTATTTGGTACTAAAAAAACAATTATTCATACTCTTTATTAAAAAATAATAAAACCCCAAATATACCTGAATATGTTTTAAAAAATATTACATGATTATTCATTACAAGTCACTAACAAAAAAATATCACCAATAACAAATGGTTTAATGACCACATGTATTTTCTTTATAAATATACCATTTCACGTAATTTATTCATAATATCCCATAAATATCATTTTCACATGCTATCCTTCTATAAAAAAAAATAACCCTTTTTATTACATATGGAATATAATTATAATAATAGGTGATCTCAAAGGATGAGTAGTCAAAACAATATTATAGATTCATAATACGTTAGACAATAAGAATGTGGGAATATATGAGCATGCCAGATATATCTATGTAAAATAACATTTAAAAATAAGAATTTTTTATAAAATAATATAAGAAGTACAATCTGTAATGATAAAAAATAAATAAAAGTGTAATAATTAATATACTTTTGAAAATAATCATGATCAGTGGCGCACAACATTGCATATTTTCATGTAGAATCATGATCCATCAGTCCTGTGGACGCTAGAGTTTCCCACAAAATACCTGAAGGCAATTCATGACACTACTTAGTGTGAATTTTCTTGGGAATCAAGTAATAACTACATTTGAATGATTTATATAGATAAAATTAAGAAAATTATTTTTGTAAAACAATTTAAAATTTTTCATGATCTGTTCGTATATCAAACATCAATGACAGAATGAAATAGAACAATAAACTAATATCAAATTTTGGACTATACTAAACCATAGTTTTCCCCCAAAAACATCCTTAATGATATGAAATCACTCTCCTTCATTTTAATAGAGACAATATAGTGTATTTTTTTAATACAATAGTATTTATTCATACCATCCATTATTAGAATATAGTGAAAGTGCAAGAAGTTGATGCGATAAAGGAAAATTAAATAAAACAAAACTACAAAATAACTACCTCCTTGTGATTATAAAAGTCACTACCCAATAAAAAAAGAACAAAAATTCCCCATTGGTGGGAATAAAAAGGATTTTGAAACTGTAAACTTAAAAATAACATAGATGTTGGGTGAGTAAAAAAATTCTCAATAGGGATGTAAAAAAGAAAAAACCATACCCTATGCATCACCTTTAAAGAGAATAACACTTCCTACTGGATTGAAACTATATTTATATATAATCACATGTTTTGACATTAATTTTTAAACAAGAAACAAGCTGATTACTCTCAAAATAGTTTCCCATTTCTATTCCAAAAAAAATTATAAAGAATGATAAATTGATAGAGAAACATTTTTTATAGGAATAAGTTATGGAAGAAATTTTTTGTGTGAAATACAATAATATTAATAATATCGTCATGTGCTAAAAATGAGTACTTTAAACAATGATTTTTATTATATTAGAAATAAAATGGAACCTATATAAAAGGGGATTTTATTATTGTTCCATAAAAACTTCAGAAAATGAGATCAACCACATGCAAAATCTATAAGTATCAAGTTTTGTTGGGATGCCATGATCCTAGTACATATAATTTAATACCAATTAAATATATCCTTCCTGTGCATTATCCATTCGAGGGGATAAGACCACGGTTAGATTCAAATCTATAATATCATGATGTTTAGTTACTGTATTAGTATAAATCAAGTTAAGGGGAATTAGCCAAGGCACTCCCATCACAAAAAGAATACTAGACCAAATATTCCCACCAAGGTACCAATGAATCCCATGATCCACTCCCACAACTAAAATAATTATGTTTTTTGTATTAAGATAAACTGAAGATTAATCACAGGATAATGAAAATTAATAATACCAAAACTACTAACCTCAAATAACTACCAATGTGAATCCTCATTTATTATAATCAAACCAATATTCCACTCATTGTGATCCAAGTACCCAAAAAATATAGTAATATATCCTTCCATTAAAGTGATCTTCTTATTTTAATGATCATTAAAAAATGTAAATTGAGAAATATCCATTGGTAAATCTATATTTTCCTTTTTGAAAAAGTCTTTTTAAACTAATTATTCTTGAATTCCAAATCTAAACCATAAACGTAAACACATATCCCCCTATTTATAGATTAATAACCCTTAACCCGATTTAAAAATTCATAAACCATTTTCAAAATATATTAAAAGTTCCAACCTATAAATATTTTGATTTTTGAGTAAGTCATATTTTATAATTGTAATATAATTAGAGAGAATTTTTCAAATTAATTGATAACAAAACATTCCACTATTTCATTGTGGAAAACTAACTGAAAAGCCAAAACATCATAATTTATTTCAAATAAAATTTTTAAAACTATTTAGAATGTAATTATAACCCCAAAAGTTCTTATCAACTCAATTTGTTTTGAAACAAATCATTAGATATAGGATACCATGAGGATTATGTGTATGAAAACAAGGTAAATAAAAGAAGAAAAATTTCTCAAAATCAGAAAATTTTAACACAGCATATACATTTTAATAATTATGAAATACATTAATACAAAAAATAATATCTTTATAATTAAAGGATATGACATAGAAAAACCTCCCAGGAAAATATGAAGTCAATTCATAAATTCATTGAACTTCATCTCCATCAATGAATCTTGGTAGAAGATGTGTGACACAAGGCCTCATGAGTTCATGTAAAAAACCAAAAAAATAAAAACACTTCCCAAAATCTTGGGTTCATCCAAGGTCCACAAAAATGAGAAATAGATGAAGGAGGAGAAATTTAGTGAATGAGAAGTGAAAAGTAATACCTATGATGATCACATAATTAATTGGCCTGAAAATTAGACAAAACGAAGGGAGGAGAGGAAGGTAATTAGGCGGTGAAGGCCCCTACATGTATTTTGGATTGAGATATTAGTGAGGGTGAGTATGTGGGAGATTCGATGGAACAAATTTGGTTATTAATTTCTAAATAGAAACACTTTAATTAAATTTAATTTTTTAAACACAGACACAACACAAGGTTTGGAAAAATTTAATGTAATCATGTTACCAATAATTGTTTTATTTGGTAAATAACATGGATATTGAATATGGTTTGGAATGTCATGATATTACAATGTGATCCACCTATTTCTTATTTTAGATCTAATCTCATGTTTTTATCATGTCCTAGAAAACCCAATGCCTTAACCATGCAAAATTCACTGAATCCCAAAAAACACCCAACACTTTTTTAACAAAACCACTTGAAAGTAAAATTAAATATATTAGGACTTATGAAAGAAAAAAATAAAATATTTTTTGGTTAGGGTGTGATAGTTATCCCCAAAATGACACATTATACACATATAACATCCATTGAGATTCCATTAATGAAGAAACTATGAAAGGAAAAACCACTCAAATGAAAAGTCATAGAAACTGAACACCTAAGGAATTACAATAGAATCCTTCATCCAAACATTAAAATATGAAATTGAAAATGGATAAAGGATTAAACACCAGAATTTAACAAACATCCATGGAGATATCTACAGATACTGTGTAACATGTCCATCAATTAAAATAATTGAGATATAAGTAATTTAATTTTAAATGAAACCTCCGTATAAGAAACACCCAGACACATAACATATGATGACCAGTGAAAATAATCATGTTATATTTAGGATACCAATGAGCATCCATCACAACAACTTGGTTCTTATTCAACCCAAATGTTATTATTAGTTTCAGGTAAGGTGGAAATAAAGAATCAAACAAGAAACTAGGATTCAAAATTCCCAAGAAGGAAAATCTAAGAACTAGAATTAAAAGTTCACCATGAAATCCATATATGGTTTCCCCCCCACCATTTTATGAAATAATAGGAACCTCAATTACCTAGTCAAAACAAAACCATAAGTCACAATAACAACTAAATAAATGAGAAACATGAAAATATAAGAACAATGCAAGCACTGAAATATCACATGATTCAAAAACTAAAAATGCACGGTCCCATTTAATTAAATTTCTGATGAAACAACAATGAAAATGATGTGTACCAGATTAGAACTTTGTTTCACCCAAACCGAAACTGATAATAATGCAATTACACTACCTTATCTAGAGTGAAAACAACATGGATTAACTATTAAAAAAATAGAAAATATATTCCCATTAATTCTCCAAACACACATTCCTGAAATGATCAACATGGGATCCAGTCTTGGGTAAGTGATGGAAAACTAGAGAATAATAGTTGAAACACTATTACTAGATGAACCTAACAAATCTGAAACATATAGTACTTTTTCTTAATCCTAACCACTACACCAGGATTCTCCCATACATAAAATTGATAACAACATAGTAGCATTCACTTCACCAAATGGGTAATCACTAAAACAACCACAAAATCACAAGGAAATGTAAAAGTGGTACACTCTGAGAGACACTTATTCATATTATCCTAAAATATTATTACCATGAACGATTTCCAAAAACTAAAAATCACCTTGAAAAAATTAAAAGGCACCTAAGAAACAAATCATTGATAATTTATCAGCACTTTTCTATGGAATACTCTATAAATAAGAGAAAAAACTAAATAAATAAATATCATAAACTAATTCTCTACATCACAAATAGAAAAAAAATAACCCCCACACAAAAACCATTCCAAATACTTCCACAAAATAAAAAACCCTAAATATCTTAAATAAAATCCTAAAGCATGAATAGAGACACCAATTGATTACTTACTCGTCAACATTAAAATTATATTTTCCCAAACAACATTGGAAAATAAAATAAAGCATTTAAATATTACACTAAGAATTGTAATCCTAAGAAATTTAAGTTATGTTTTCACACCCAAACACAATAATACATATCCACTAATACATACCAATATGCACACACAACACACATATACACATATATGAAAACTCATAATGAATACCATGTTTAAAAAAATGTGAATCTAAATAATTTCATTTATTAAAAAAAAATTATCCTTTATCCTTAAATAAATCATTAAAAATTTATGTAATCACATTCCATGAATCATTTTATACAACACTTCAAACCCCAATCAATTTACATTTTATATCAATATATATATATATATATTATTGAAGTAATGTTTTGATATGAAAATAATTTTATGTCGAATGGAAATGGGAAAAATTGTCGTAAAAGGATAAAAGGAATCAACAGAAACAACCCACCAACCATAGAATCAATGTAATGAAATTTTGGGAGAAAATAGAAATGCATGGTTTGGCTGTACAATTTTTCATACCATGTTCCAACTGTCTTCGAATAGTTGAGGTTAATATAGGTATTTGTATGGTCTGATCATGGGTTTTTAGACAATTTATATTTTCCATGAACTATATGAATTCCTCCAAAAATACACTTCAAGATTTGGATAGAATCATAATAACTAATAGATTATAAATTTTAACCATAAACACTAAAAAAGGGAACCCCCCCCCCCCACATAAAAAATCCAGTTAGGGATTTTTTGACATAAACAACCGAGAAAACGATAGATGTTCGTGTTTCTTTATTAATACATTGTGATTCAGAACCTACTGATGAATGAACAAATGAATATAAGCAATTTTAGCTCCAAACTAATAGACGACCACAATAAAAGGGAATAATAATGAGATAACCAAGGTTTATATGTAGAAAAATCCCATTGGATTTGATACCATATAATCATAATCCAACATGATTCATCACACTATCATGTGATTGATCACTCTTAAGAAAAGGTCAAATGGGAATTTCTGATCCTCAATTCAGGGTGAATGTCCCCAGGGATAACATAATTACTATTTGGTAATGATGTCCCCTTATAAATAAATATGAAACCCCACAGTAAAAAAATTCTCATGTGAACCATCAAAATATTTGACAACCACACTGCAGTAAAATTGAATAAAACACTAATATCAAGACATATAATGAAATTAAAAACATAGACCACTAAAAACCACCCTCACCCTCTGAGATCCCTCTTTCATATGTAAATGATTCCCCCACTATGGATATTCATCACCCACCCGAAATTGTAGATACCCTTTTATTGTAAAAAGTATTAAATTCTTAATTGACCAATGCGATAAGGATACTGAAATTAAACATAAATATAAAATACCATCCTCTAAGTGAATATATGTTCTACATACTAATAAATAAGAAAAAATAACACCATTAGTATGAATAATAATAGGTAGAAACATAAAACTAATAAATGATGGAGATATAGGTAAGAGCATGAAATATTATATTAGGGATTGAAAATAAAAATAATTCCAAATTCATTGTCATTAAATAGAAAACCAATTCATGGTAGTTTTAAATCATAAATTTAAAAACATTGTTTTTTACATTTATATTAATACAAGTATAAAGATAATGTTCCTAAAAAACAATTTTCTATTTTTATTTTCAAGAAAAATATATTAAGTGATTTCTATCCAAAAATAAAATCATAAGAAGGGTCATGTGATGAAATAATATATTCAGTTTAGATAAAAAAAATAGAGATAATATCATTAGGTAATTAAAACTAAGGAATGTAAAAAAATATATTTATATATTATGTCATAATAATGGAAAATTAGAAAATGATTATTCGAACGTAGCACCACAGTAGAATGAGTTAATTATAGAAAGTACCCTTTGAAATCAATAAGTAACAAGGTTAGTTGGGGTCTAAGGATACTTGTACTCTTGGTTTCAAATCTCAAACTTTTATAATTCCAATAAAAGATATTCAAGAGGGGACACAACCATGATCCAATGGTAATAAGTCATATCATAATTTTTATTTAGTGTTGTAGCCTAATTCCATGTAGTGATATTAGGCCAAAGTCATGATGGCTCCCCTTTCGTAGTAGACCTTGTATTCCCACCTCGTACATACAATTTATATGTGCATTTACATAACTATAAAAACTAAAATAGGAACAATATAAAAACCTAAAACTCAATTACATAAAAATTAAATGAAAGAATACAACAACACCTCACCTCCCTATACTACAAATGAAAATAATTTTTTTATAATCATAACGACTTGTAAATCACATCAATTTGAGTCCAGATTAAACACAAATATATATTATTCCAATATTGTCCACATCCTTTTTCAAAAAAAAATATTATAATGTTCCAACCAATCTATATTCATTTAGAAACCAACATTGACAATTTAGAAATATACTTTTTTAACTATATCTTATGAAATTCCAAATCCACTCTTTATAGTTAGACACATATTCACCTTAATATATATATATATACCTTTTTTCATAGAAATTTTGCAATGATGATCTCAATATTCAATATTTGATACCAATTTCAATATTCCAAAAATATTCAAGGTACTTGAATAATTTTTTTCAATTATTTATTCTGAACCATTTTAATTTACTATATGTTATGGGTTTTTTTCCGAGTACAAAATCCATAAAGATAATTTTTCAGTTAATTAATTGATTTTAATGAGTCACATTGTAACAAAAATTGTTATTTTTTGAGTCATACATCATCAAAAATATTTTTGACCAAAATTACCTTTAAATGTCAAATATTATAATTTATAATATCTTTTTGCAAATTCATCATAATAATTATTACATTAGAATAGAATCTTCAATTATTTTGATTAACCAAAAATAATAAGAAAATTTTATACAAGTGATTATGTCAGATTTTAGATTTACGTATTCATATGATATGTTCATGAAAATTATAAAACTAATAATATTAAATCATTTCCGTTTATAATTTTATATAAAACTATTTAATGTTATATGTTTATTTAATTATATTATGACGTGAATATTATATAATATGATGGATTATATCCTCCCCACAATGGGTTCCATCAAAATCTATGGTTTAGGATTCAGTCATGGAATCCAAGGTTTACAAATTTCTAATAAAATGTTATGAGATGAATATTTTTTAACAAATAAATATATTTTAGAAGAAATTATTAGTTTTGAATGGGTAGATGTGTGGTCCTTTTATACGTCGATTTTGGGTATCATTTCAATATATATTTATTCCTTAATATATAAGGTTTTCATTTGAAGGAATGTGGTCAATTTTATTAAAATAATTTAAAATTTTTATCCATCCCCTCATATAATAAATTTAACATTTATTTAAAATGATATTTTAAGACTCTACAATATAGTTAAAAAAATTATAGCATTTTTCAATTAGTTGGGAATGTAATGTTTACAGTCGAAATTTATTTTAATGAATAAAAATGAAATTTTACATATTAAAAATGTTAATAATTACACATAATATTTTTGATTCAATTTATTATATTTTAATGCTTGAATAAATTATATTCTTTATTTTTAATGAAATAATAAAATATAAATAATTCACACTTTATTAGAAAATAACATTTTAAAAATTATTTATTTTATAATAATTCTTCATATAAAGTACTAAAAATATTTTTAATCTATATTTTTTTAAATATAAACATTATATTTCAAAAATACTTTTTAAATATAATTTTTTAACAACTTAGGGAATAAAAAACCAATACAACGAAAATATTTTTTTGAAAAATATTTATATTTAACATTAAATTTTTTTAAAATTCATTATAAATAATTCATTGTCATTTAATGAAAATTAATTAAAATATATAACTAATTTAATTAATCATATGAATCGACATCATATATAGTTATCCATTAAATAGAAGCATATAACATATAATAAAACAATGTTTTAGAAATTATATTTTAATTAAAATGAACAATAAATTTATTATCCATTATGTCTCTTTAACTATTTAAAGGATGATATTTTCTATGATTAATAATATTTTATTATTATGAATTATTTTAATTTATATCATTCTATAAATGAAATTAGATAAATATAAATATGTAATTCAAAAAAATATTACCTGTAAAATCAATGATTTTTTCATTAAGTGAATTTGAATCTATTTATCATATACAAAATGAATATTTATTTTATCCAAATAAATTTTTTTCTAACAAATATATATCTATAACATTGTGATATTTTATAATTTATTTTACATTGAATATATTTTATTTTTTATGTTATATACTATAGAAAATACCAATCTTAATTATATATTATATTTTATGTCAAGAATAATTAAAAAATGACACCCTATTTATTTTCATATATCTAATATATTAGAAAAATAAAAAAATTACATCATGTATGGATATAAAGTATTATTTTGAAGATGAAGAGTTCATTTTAATTTTATTAATTTATCTTAATTTACTCAATTGTAATATCACCTAAAACCCATACACATTGTTGATGCTATGTTTTGAAATGTGTGTGAAAATAAATTTAAAAAAGATTTAAAATTTTAAAGGTGACGTATTTTGGGTAATCAATATTCATGAACTATTTTGGGATAAAAATAAAAGTTATTTGGTTTTTAAAAATTTAATATTATAAATTTATGTTAATATTGATGTATTTATTTTCAAATTATTATAATAGTCTCAAAAATGGCATAAATGATATATTTTATAAAAAATTATTTTGTAAATTGTTTTAAAAAAGATATAATATTATAATTATCTAATTGAGTTGGAAATGTTTTATTATATAATCCATTTTCCAATTATTATCCACATTGTATAATATAATGTTCTTATTGACCCTTAATGACTAATTATTTTTTTACCACATTAAATGGTAATATGGTTTACATGATAGTAAAAATAAGATATAATGATCTATATTTGTGAAAAACTTTTCTAAATATTATTAGGTCAATTTATTTAAACCACTTCATCCATATATTCTATTATATAATACTTTATTTCAAAATTATATTATTTAGAAAAATATTGTATATTAATATTTCGTATATTTAAATGAATAAAACCCACCACACATATAATAGGGTGCCTCCTCTACTTTATTATAGATACCTTCTCAAGACATAGAGATCAACCAAATTAAATAAAAAATATTAATTTTTAGAATATATATTCTTGGGTTGATGTTCATATTTCATCATTATTCCATGTGTCCTCAAGAAGATATCCAAATGAGGTTTCTCGAAGAAGAGTTATTCATCACTACAAAATAAATTTATTTTTATTTCGCCTACTACCACCACAAAATATTATTTAAATATAGTAACCAGGTGAAATACGTGAAATTATTTTACTAAAATGATATAATGTTAATTTAATTGTTGTTATATATTTATAAAGTATCCCAATGGAAAATTAAAACAACATCATATATATGTATGTACCGTCTCCATAACCATCATATTTTATTTTTCATCACTACGTATAATTTTTGGTTATATAGATAGATTTTATGATTATATATGATATTTATATAATTATTTTGATTCTTTAAAGGTAAAATATTATCTGCCTTATGACCCTTCATTTTTTTGTATGTCGTTAAGATCACTTGTGCATATGTGTGGACTATGTCCAATATAAAGCTATGTGATTCATTTTTCAATTCTAATTTACAATGATATATATTTGGACCAATTAAATTAATATACATAATTTATATGATATAATTTTAAAATGTAAAATTGAATTTCAGTTTAACAATATTTATTTGCATTTATCGAGTATAGACAGTATCACTACTATGTATTTATTGATTAATGTACCTCTTAAGTAATGTAATTAATTTTACATCATCAGCTCATATTAATGGTTATAAATGATTATATTATAAAAAAATATTAATATTATGATTCAATTAATAATAATGAGATTTGAAAATTGTGACCATGGTGGATGGAAAGGTACAATTGTATCAAAATATATATGAAATAAATAACAATTATCACACAAAAAAATTATTTAAATATATAAATAATTAATAGCATGTGATTTTATGTTTTTAATGAATCAATTATATTTCTTAATAGTGATTATTACTATGGTATATACTTATAATAAATATTTTGTTATTATAAAGTATCAGAAGAGAATTTACTAATATATTCTTGATAGACTTTATTGATGTCACATCTCAATTTTATTTCCTTAAGATATTTTTTATATTCAAAACAAGTTTTATTTTTAAAAAATATATAATACAAATGGTTATAAATTTTTATTATTTTAATTAATGTTATGTTAATTTACAATTCTATATAATGTCTTATTTTTAATGAATATTTCATTAAAATATTAACAAAACTATAAGGGTTTAAGTAATTATCTCATTAATTTCTTAAGAAACTACATGTTAAATTTATATTGAGATAAAATATATTGATATTATCTTGTTATACACATGTATTTTATTCTTTAAGATTAAATCAATTTATTTTCGTGTATTATTATAAATTCTCACTCTTTTTTACATAAAATTATAGATAAAATGCTTATGAAATGTCATATTTTCTTTATCTTTGGTCAGAGAAATTTTTCATCCATTTAAATTTTCATTAAAACATTTTCCATAATATTATTTTCAAGGTAAAATTTTTATATAAATTCATTTTTAGACATATTTTTCACTCTTTTAAAACTCATAACTAAAATATTCTTATCACTTTCAAAACTAAGCACTTTTAAATTTTTTGAAAACGCGTTGAAGGAATCTTTTTTTAAAATTTACCAAATTAATTACCCCTCCCAAAAAAATAAATATTATTTTATATGAACCATCATTATTTTATTTCCATGGATATCTAAAAATAAAATATTTTTCCTTCTAAATTGTGTATTTTTAGTAATTAAAAATGTTAAATGAAAAATATATTTTCCATTAATTCAGTGAAATGTGAAAATTTCTTATTAATGGAATTTTAAATCTATGTTAACATCCATTAATATTTTTTAATCATTGTAGAAGATATTATATAATGATACCTTCTATTTTATTTATATGGATGAAATATAGTGATGAAAAATTTAATAGTGATTATATAAAATCAATTTATTTTCCATTGGTTATGATATGATGATTTGATGAAATATCTATAGAACATATTTCCATTCTGTAATTTAATTATGATGTGATGTTGAATTATATTTTGTTTTTTTAAACCATATATATTATTTTAATAATGTTATATGTTGTTGTTTTTTTATTTTTTGAACTAGGAACATGAGATTTTATTTCCCTTGATGGTTTTATTGATGGGTATTTTCTGACCTCTCTCAGTAATCTGCATAGGGCCAGACCATTGTTAAGTATTTTCTAGAAACTCCCAATGGGTCCCTTGTGAATTTCTAGGTACAGAACTACTATCTAATTGTTGAAGTTCATCAAGGATTTCATTCCCAACGTCTCCAAGTGACTCGCATTATTCGAGAGGATGGGAGGTCCAACTCATCACACCCTTTGGGGGGAATTATTACACACTCTCGAGATATCTTGTAGATTTAAAATATGTTTGTTAATCTTTTAGTAATTCCAATATGGGACTGGTTACCCTACAGAAATAAATATAGGTTAATTCCCTTTTATGTGCACATGACTTGGTTCTATTGGGTGAGTCAGTCTCTATGGATACATGGTTCTTCACCAATTTACGGTGATAGGATGTTGCATATATGATGATGTTGTATAACTATGTGTTTTGGGATGTGGTCCCATATGAGAATGAATTTCATATTTGAAGGATCAAATTTATCCAGTATAAGGAGTCCTTCATATCTTGGTTATTATAAAAAATAAAACCCCCCATTGTTTTTTAACCCTTTTAGTTTAATGTCTTTTGGGAGGACTCATGTTTGGGTACAGAGATCCTATATATTTGAGAATACATCTTGGGAAGACCTCTTGTATATCCTGTTTGTTGTAGGAATCAGAGAATTCACTCATCGACTGATACTTGTTTTTTAAAACATATGTCATCCTTATAACCCTATGGTATATGTTGTAGATGACATGATAAGTGTAATCCACTAATCCGATTTGAGCCAACCTCATTGTGAGAAACAAGGGGTAGCAAGTGATCAATGCCATTTCCTTGGATAAATGGGGCTTAGATATCGGGATTTCATTGGGTAATTGATATCAAGATTGAAGCTCATATAGAGGTAGCCTATGTATCTTGAATATGGAATGAATTAGAGTCTTTGTGTGACACCCCAAGCTTCCATAGTATGTTTCTATTTAAATAATGTAATATCTTGTGTTGTACGCAACATCGACATCATGCACACCACGACCAATGAAGCTATCTATTATGAAACTTAATACCCAATTTTTGAAATTTATAGATTTTATTTTTCAAAATGGACTTCATTTTTGGATTTGGAATATAAAAATTATCATTGGGTAAATTTTTGGTATTTTTCTGAAAACATTCTACATTTGAGGAATAGTGAAAAACACTATGTTATTATTTAAAACAGACATTTTTCTAAATAATTAGTTATTTAATTTAAATTAATTTTAGGATAAAATATATATATAATACCAATAAATTTTAAATTTATTACATTGGAGTCATTTAATAATAATATTAGACATATAAAACATTATTGAACTTTTAACGTCATTTACCAACCTTCTAAGAACATTTTAAAATTAGTATAAAGTGAAATTTTACCTCTTATAAGAATTTAATTTCCAAAATCCGAGAGACACAGTTGACATCAGTAGGTAAAATGTGGTTTAATAGGTTGAAATTAATTTTTTGTTAATAATAACTTTTGAATTTTATTTTCCACGTTTAAAAAAAAATAGTGTAATTAAAGTTAAATGATATTAAATTTACCCTAAATGATTTCCTAATTCTATTGGATATGTCTATTTAGACCAAAATCAACCTTAGGAGTAAACTATGATCATTTTTTATACTTGTATTATATTTGGACATTTATTATTATTTTATATAAAGAAGAATTAACATTGTTAAATTCATTGTTTACTAAGTAAACCATTTTAAATATTATGTTATAGATAAGATAAATATGACTAAAAATATTCATTATAATGATAAAAATATTTCTTAAAACATTATTTTATTTACAATTTTTCGTCATTAAATAATTAAATTTATTTATGACACAGTGATGATGTTGTAATGACCATATTATTGAGTGAATAAAATAATCGATATTATAAATATTAATACAATTGTAAATTGAGTCATTAATGTATTCAAAGAATTCTCTAAGATAGTAAAACATTTTAGGGTTGATTAAATAATTTTAATTCAAATTGATAAATATTTAATGAATTATAAAAAACAAATACTAAATAGTGTCAGAATTGACATAAATGAGTTTTTTTTTAAAATACTATATTATTAATTTATATAATGTTCTTAAAAAACTATGGATCAAACACATGACTTAGATAATGATAGAAATATCATTAATGAAACTCGTGTGGTTCTATTGGATTTTTATATTATGTTTATTAACCATTTTTTATAATAATACAAGAACACATGGTAAAAGTTAAACTTTTTAACTAATAGTTAAATCTAAAAGATAAGTTTAATATGGGTCCCTAAACCTTTATATAAAATATTGGTTGAGTGGTTTTTGACCCAGCCCCACCTTAGCCACAAAATAAATATTTTTTGGATCCATTATAAACCTAATATGATTGTATGAGAGAATAATATTTGAAGCTTTTCCTAAAGTGACCCTTGCCACTCTTATAATAGCGTAGTTACCATTCGCTCAAAATCAAACCTCCTAAGACCTCTTTCATGGCCAAACCCTACTCAAATATTCTTCGAAATACTCCCCCATCAACCTAAAGGCCTTTATTTGATCATAAAGCTATTCTATGAGCCCTTGTGGTCTAATCAAAAAGAAGCACCTGAAGAAGAGGTAATAATTTCATCACCTCATTCAATGCTCTTTTCTTCTTCCATTTCCTCTTTCTTTATTTTTTCCATTCCAAAATAACAACTCCAATACCTTATACATACTGTGATGTTAGTAAAAATATATTACAACCATATTCATTGTTCTATTCATCCTATGAATGACAATGTCATTGTACATGCATATATACAGCTTACCGTCTTCATGTCATAGTGTAGTTTGTTATTCAACAATTAATTATTTGGATGGTATAATAATGAGTATAATTGATGTAAATAATAAATATAACATGTTAATTATTTATTATATAAGATATACCATCCAATTAAATATTATTTTTACCATCAATAGAATGATATTGTCTCTCGTGCGTACGTATGGATTACCGTCTCCATAAACGCGATGAGATTAATTCCCCATCGTAACCATTAAAGAGTAAATTTTAATTTTTGATAAAAATAATTTTTAAGAACTTAATATCAATCTGGATATTAATAAAATACATCTATCCATAATAAACATTACTTACGATACAATTCATATAAACGAAAGTGAATCTGTTAACACCGAAAACAATGATACAACTTAAATATTAATAACAACACAATGTTAGAATATAATATATGATATCATATTTATGTATGTGGTTTTTTCTATAATTTAATTAAAATTATTTAGCTATTATACATGAGGTTAACGTACCCTCGACCACGGAAAAGTAGCAGGTAAGGGTTAATTTTACAATTTCATTATTATCTGAGGTTGTTAATATGTAAGTATCTAATGGGACCTCTTTATTATCCACATCCATGTTTCATAAAAATGTATTTCAAAACATTTTTTCTATTTACTAGACTATGGGTAAAATTCATTTATACCATTGTTTTAGTTCTTATAAAATGGTTTGAAAATGAACTTTCTGTCATTTTCCAAATAAGATACTTTATGACTGTTGCAAAAAATTAAGGTAAGAATTTTTTTTAACTTGTATGGCGGGGGTGGCTATTTTCTGCCATTATAACACCGTCAAAGCCTCCCTTACAATTTTATATGAATATTATCAAAATAAATATTTTATTAAATAAATATTTTAATTTTAAATAATTTCAAAATAGAAATTGATATTTCTCTCAAGTAGTTTTGATTTCATTTATTTAAACATCCTTTTTTGGATTTTATGTTTGTTTGAAGATGATTATTTTTAAACAATATTCCATATTATAGTGGAGGTTTTGTGATTTTTTTAATGTGAATGTTCTATTTTTATACCATTCTTGGTTTATGGTTAAATTATTTACATTTCATATGCAGGTTTTAATATGAATGTTTATGTTATGTTTTAACCTTCTCATATGAGGAATGCATTGGAATTAGTAAGTGTCAGGTGGATCCCGCTATAGGTTCTCGATTTATCAGTAGGTCTCATGAGACAACTAGTTTCTTGGCACAAGGACTTGACAAAATCAAATTTGATGTCTTGGCACAAGGCCTTGACTATGTTGTTATGATGCTTGGTATTATGCATTCCATCATTATGAAGTTGACTATTGATATTTCTTGTGATTATTAGACAATTATAGTATCAATGTGAATAATTAAATGGCATTATTTGATTTATAGTTTCCATATTATTCTTATTTTTATGTTTAAAAGGATTATGTTTTAGTCTTATACATTTTCTTATGTGTTTATGCTTATTTAGGATAGTTTATGCTATATTGTTATCCTTACAGAGCATTTGAGCTCACCCCTTTCATAAGTTTTCATTTTCCTAGGATATAAAGAGGTATATTATGATTAACCTTCGGGGATTGGATAAAGGATATGAGAGTGAAAAAAGAGGGACACAATGTTGTTTTTATTTATTTCATGATGTAATGGAATTGTTATGTTTGTATCTAGTACTTCAAACACTACTAAACCGATTGGTATTTCGATACATGATTCCTTGTATTATGCTAATGTTATGTAATAATGCACCAACTCTAAGTAAATGGTGGCGGGTCTTTATAGTTGTTATCAGAGTAATTTTAATACAATCCTTTAAAACTAGATTTAGAAAATATGTGATTACAGAACATTACCCATTGATAGACTTTGAGGATTAGTATAGAATACAATTCAATAATTTTAGATTTTTTTAATTTTCCTAGAAATAAATCCATATATGGATACGAGTATGTAGAGGCGGTTCTGGTAAGTATTTATCTAGGGATATGACCCAAAAACACCACTTTGAGCTAGACTTCAAGAGGAACTGGTGCACGACAACAGGACTTGATGTACTTTTGTTTACGACACTCCTGGGGGATTTCCTTAGAATATTACACATCTTCTTTACAAGACATTATGAATGATTTAAGAGTAAATACATTACCAAAGAAATCATTTTTATGATTATGGATTATATGGAAAATTTTCCAATTTATGTTTGGAATTTTACATGTTTGGAATTATGCATTGTGATTCATAAAATAACCCAGTGTATGCTATTGTTTAGAAAAGGATCATAGTGTAGGGAATGGAAACCATATTAATTGAAGTAATCCATGTAGGGACTTCCCTCATAATCTTGATAATTAGAGTTCAACTGGTGATGAAACCAGGGTTGGACATCTTATAACCACACTAGGACAAGTATCTTAGGTTATTAATAAAAACCTTACCTATACAGAGCACCATGATCCCAAAAATAGAGGATAAATGTTAGACCGCATCCTGTGGCAAAAACCACCATCATTCAATGGGACTAAAAATACATTTGTTGTTGAGCAATTGATAAGTTCCTTAAAAAAACTATTTCATTCTTTGGGGAGTAGTGAAAGGGAAAAATTGATCATTGAGGTTTATCGCCTCACGGGATATGATGATCAATGGTGTTCATTAATTCAAAACAAAAACAATGATGAAGAAGTATGAAATATAGAATAGAAGGAGTTTAAGAAGATTTTAATAGAAAAATAAATTCCTCTTGACTATCAAGCGGATATGGAAAGATAATTTCTGAGTCTAAGGCAAAAGGGGGATGATAATGTCGCAAATTAAGAGGCTAACTATACACGGTTAGCATGTCATGTATTAGAATATATACGTAACCCTAGGAGTATGATTGATCGATTATTTGATTGGTTAATGTAATTTTTCCAATGATCATTACTCTCACAATTCTTCTCATCGTACGCAGATATTTTCTCATTCGCTATCAAGATAGAAAATGAATTATCTAAATCATGTGACTTTAAAGCAGAGAAAGATAAGAAAGGATATTCTAAGCACTCTAGAAATGTAAATAAGGGGATGAAGGGAAATTTTGAATTTCCATCCTAGAGTAAATTTTGGAAGAAACAACACGGTACATGCCTGAAGGGAATGGGATTCTATTACAAGGGTGGTGAAAAAGGGCACCAAGCTCGTGATTGAAAGGGAAAGAAAGAGGCAGTAAATGTTGAATGCTACAGTTACTGAGAAATCAGGAAACATGGAAATGAATTTCCTATGTGCCAAGGAAACATACCTCAGAAAGGGACAAGGTAAAAATTCCAAGATTATGATATCACTACTACTAAGGTTGATGATCTAAATGACTTGGTGGCATGTAATTTAATGGTTTCCTCAAATTTAGCCAATTTATTATTTGATTTTGTATCATCGAATTATTCCATATATTCCTAGTTTTCTATGATAATTATATATTTCCAATTTGATTTAATAAGGGAGTTGTCAGTCGAAACTCATAAGGGAAGAATCATTACAACAATATTTTGTGAATCAGTGTCCATTTGGGAATATAAATGTGCTTTATCTAACGATCCCATCATCATACCCAAGATTGAATTTGATATAATCCTCGGTTAGGATTGGATTTTGGAACATGATGTGAAAATTTAATATAATAATAAGGAGGATTAAATTTTTAATCATGATAATGAGTTTCTTATCCATAGAGGAGAAACATCACAATCTGATTCTTATCTAGATAAACCCCCAGTAGCTCCACTAAATTAAGTTATTAGGGTGGAAGTGACTGAAATAGCTTTGGATGGGGAAAGGAATGTTCAAATAGAGGATGTGCATATTGTACAAGAATATGTTGATGTGCTTCCAGAGGATTTACCTGGACATTATCCATAATGAGAAATTAGGTTTTCTATTAATTTTATTTCTGGTTCAAGGTCCATATCGAAGACCCATATAGAATGGTCACTGGGGAATTAGTGGAACTAAAGAAACAACTAGAGGAATTTATTAATAAATGATTTCTGCTCCCTAGTGTTTCTTCATGGTAAACCTGGTTCTTTTTGTTAAGAATAAAGATGAATCTATGAGGTTGTGCATTGACTACATGGAGATCAATGCAATAACAATAATGAACAAGTATCCTATCTCTCGCATTGATGATTTATTTGATTAACATCACTGAGCTCAATATTTTACATTGATTGAACTTCAATCTTGATATCATCAGTTGTATGTGAAGAAGTTATACATTCCAATCATAGAATTTCATACCCGTTATGGGCATTACGAGTTTACAATAATGCCTTTTGTACTAACTAATAAACCCACTATCTTCATGGATCTAATGAATAGTTTTTTTGAGGAATATATTGATGAATTTATAGTGGTATTTATTAATGATATCATGGTTTACTCCAAAAGATAATAATATCTTGAAAATCAATTATGCATTATTCTAAAGACTCTTAAAAGAAATGAATTATATAGGATGTTAAACAAGTTTGAATTATTACTTTGTGATATTTCTTTTCATGGACATATTGTCTCTGACGATGGAATCTCTGTTGATCCATATAAGACAAGAGCAACACAGGAATGGCCAGCACCAATGAGTATAAATAAGGTACATATATTTATTGATTTTTTAGATTATCAATGGAATTTCATCCAAGATTTTTCCCAATTGGATAACCAAATAACCATTCTCACATGTAATGGGGTTAAATTTGTTTGGAAAAAAGACTATGAAGAATGTTTTGAAGAACTTGTGAGATGATTAGTTAATGATCCTATCTTGACTCTTCCATCAGGAAATGATGGGTTTCTTATTTACAGTGATGCCTCAATGAAAGGATTGGGTTGTGTCCATATGAAAAATGATTGGGTTATTTCCTATGAATCACGGAAAAAAATTCATGAAAAAAACTCTACCACTCATGAACGTGAGTTAGCAGCTCTAATATTTGCCTTGAAAATATAGATACACCATCTCTATAGTGAAAAATGTGAGATATATACTGATCACAATAGTTTGAATAATAGTTTATCACATAAAGAACTCAACATGAGGCAAAGTTGATGGCTTTAACTACTAAATGATTATGATTTCTCTATACACTACCACCTGGGGAAGGAAAATACGATGGCAGATGCTTTGATGAGAAAGAATCATGGAGTTTTGAACAAGATGAGAGTTGAAAGGGTTCCTATGTTCATGGATCTAGTAAATATGGATATGGGAATAATCATGGAATGTGAAACATCAATACTTTTTCAAATGGTTGACAAACCATCTTTACTATAAAGGATAAAAAGTTATCATACTGATGATGAGGTGATTCAAAAGAAAATTAATGCATTAAACGATGGGATATTGATCGACATTGTATATGAAGATGGGATTTTCAAATTTGGGAAGAGAAATTATGTTTGTAACATACCCGATCTAAAAATTGAATTTTTGGATGGTTCTCATAGTTCAAATTTCTTTATATACCCTAGTAGCACTAAGATGTATCAATATTTATAGGAACATTTTTTGTGGGACAAAATGAAGAGGGAGATTTATGATAATTTTTCAAGATGTATGGTTTGTAAACCTATTAATGATGGAAGACAACATCATTGAGAGGTCATGCATCCTCTTCTCGTACCTCAGTGGAAATGGGATGATATTATGTTAGACTTTGTTAGGGGGCTACCAAAGACTCCTAGAATGAATGATTCAATATGGTTCATTGTTGATCATCTTACAAAGTCCGCACATTTATTTGATATAAGAGATGATTTACCACCTGAAAGTTTATCAGTAAAATATATTAATGAATTTTTAAGACTTCATGGATTACCCCTATTTATTGTTTTTTATCATGATCCCCATTTTACATCCGGATTTATGGAATGTATTCAGAAGGACCTAGAAATCGAACTTCGTTTGAGCACTGCCTACCACCCTCAAACTGATGGAAATAAAAACAGACTATTAAAACCTTAGAAGAGATGTATATATCTTTCGCACATGACATTCATGGTATGTGGGATCAATATTTACCTCTGGTAGAATTCTCCTATAAAAGTATCTTCAATTCATGTATTTATATGACACCATATGAAGCATTATATGGAAAGAGATATTGCTCACCAACTTATTGGGATGATGTTGGTGAATGAAAACTCATAGGCCCAGAACATATTTAGAAAACAATGAAAAAGGTGAAGATTATACAAACACACATCAAAGCAGCTCAGAGTAGAAAAAAGAGAAATGCTGATAACCAAAAAAAAGATTTCGAATTTCATTTAGGAGATCTTGTTTTCTTGAAGGTATCTCAATGGAAGTTTGCAATAAATTTCAATAAGAAGGGTAAATTAAGTCTTCGGTACATCTTACCTTTCAAATTTCTAGATTTAATTGGATTTTTAGCTTACCATTTGGCAATGCCTCTAAGTCTCTCCAAAGTTCATGATGTGTTCCACATATCACTGTTGATAAAATACACGCCTGACCCAACACCTGTAATCCCCTATGAAGAAATAGAACTGGAACCAGATCTATCATATTGTGATGAGCATGTCAAGATTATTGATAGTAGAGAACAAGTGTTCTGAAACCATACGACTCATATGGTAATAGTTTGATGGAGAAACCATAATATAGAAGAGGAAACATGGGTACCCGAGTACCATATGATGAAGAACCACATGAATATTTTTATGTAGTAGTATTCTAGAAACTTTGAGGACAAAATTATTTGATGTAGGGAAGAATATAACACCCCAAGCTTCTACGGTACGTTTCTCTTTGAATAGTTCAATAGCTTGTGATGTACGCAACTTCGAGTTGTAGCACACCACAATCAATCAAACTAGCCGCTATGAATAGTAATACGCACAACTTGAAATTTTATTAATTATATTTTTCAAAATGGACTAAATTTTTCAATTTAGAATATCAAAATTAGCTGAATGTGATTTTTTAGTATTTTCTGAAAACATTCAATTTTTTATGAATAGTGAAAAACACTGAGTTATTGTTTAAAACTGAGATTTTTTTTAAATAATTAGTTATTATTTTAAAATTTAATTTATGTACAAATAGATATATAATACCTATATATGTTTAATTCAATTCATTGGGTTCATTTTATTATAAGATTAGATAAATAAATTTTTTTGAACTTTTACTGTCTTTTAGCCACCTTCTAGACACATTTTCAAATATGCATAAAATGTAATTTTACCTCTAATATGATTTAAATTTCAAAAACCTGTGACACAAGATTGAAATCAATAAGTAAAATTTGGTTCAATAGGATGAAAATTATTTTTATTGAATAGTAACTTTTGAATTTTATTTACCACGATTAAAATTAAATAGGGTATTTAAAGATAAAAATACTATTATAATTACCCTAAAACATGACCAAATTATATTGGAAAAGATTATTTCAAAAAAATAAACCTTAGAAATAAAATGTTAAACTTTTTTTCCACATGTTTTAGATTAGGACATTTATTATTATTTTATTTAAAGAAGTGTTAGAAGTGTTAAATTCAATGTTTAATAACTAAACTGTTTTTAATATAGGGTTATACATAAGTTAAATTCGACGATAAATATTCATTATAAATATAAAAATATTTCTTATATATTTTATTTTACTTATTATTTTTATAAATTAAATAATTAAATTTATTTATGACACAAGGATGATGTAGTAATTACCTTATTATTGAAGGATTAAAATAATTGATATTATAAATATTAATATAATTTTAAATTGAGGCTTTTGTTGTATTAAAATATATATATAGGTTAATATTACATGTTAGTGTTTATTAAATAAATTTATCTCGATGTGATAATGTTTTTATGACTTTCAAAAAAACGAAATTCTAAATAGTGTCAAAATGGACATAAATGAGTATTTAAAAAAAATACTATATTATTAATTGATATAAAATTCCTAAAAATATATGGATCAGCCAAATAACATATATAAGTTTATATATATCAATAATGAACCACTTGGATTTCTATTTTCCTTTTATAATATGTTTATTTACCAATTATTATAATAATACAAAAATACATCGTAAAAGTTAAACTATTTAACTAAGTGTTAAATCTAAATGATAAATTTAATATGGTGACATAAACCTATCTAAAACCTATTGGTTGAAAGTTTTCCGACCCATCCCCTCTATATACTATAAATAAATTCTTTTTGAGCCATTATAAACTGAATATGATTGTATAATAAAATAATATTTCATTTTTTTCCTAAAGTGACTCGCACCTCTCTTATAAAAAGGTACTTCCCCTTATCTCAAAATCACACCTCCAAATCACTTTGGCTCGACCAAACCCTTCTTAGATATCCTCCCCACTACCATCACATCAATCTAGAGGCCTTATATTGATCATAAAGCCAACCTATAGAGCCATTTGGATCAAATCATAAAGAAGCACCAGAAAGAGAGGTAATAATTTTATCACCTCTTTCAAAGTTCTTTTATTCTTCCACATCCTATTTATTTATTATTTCCATACCAAAATAATTAATCCAGTAGCTTATACAAACTATAATGTTATTATAAATATGGAATGAACATATTCTTTATTCATTCAATCCTATGAATGGCAATGTCACCATACGTGTGTACATATGGCTTACAGTCTCCACGTCGTGGTGTACTTTCTTATTCAACACTTAATTTTTTTGAAGGGTATAATAATGAGTTTAATTAATGAAATTAATAAATATATCATTTTAACTATTAATTATAGGTTATATAAAATACATTTACAAAATATATTTACCATCAATAGAATGATATTTTCGCTCGTGTGTACGTACGTTTTACCATCTCCACTAACACAATGTGAATCATTTCCCATCGTAAACATTCAAGAATAAATAAAATTTTTGATTAAAAAATAACATTTAAGACTATAATAAAATTCTGCATATGAATCAAATACATCCTATCCATAACAAACATGACTTACCTAACAAAACATATAATAGAATATGATTCAGTTAACACCCGAAACAATTATACTACTAAAATATTACTAACAAAGAAATATTAGAAGATCATGTATGATATCATATATATGTTTTTGGTTCTTTTATAATTTATTAAAAATTATATAATCAATATTAACTATGTCAATTTACCCTCGACTAAGGAAAAGTACATGGTAAGGGATAATTTTACAATCTCTTTATTATATGAAGTTCTTAATACGTAAGTATCTACCATGACCTATTTATCCTCCACATCTGTGTTTCATAAAAATGTATTTTAAAATATTTTAAATATACACTACAATATGGTATAAAGTATTTTATACACTTGTTTTAATTTTAATAAAATGTTTTGAAAAGAATATTTCTATCGTTTTCCAACCAAGGTACATTATGACCTTTTCAAAAAATTATGTTAAGAATGTTTTTTAACTTACACGAAGGGTGTGTCTATTTTCAGATTTTATAAAACCTTCAAAGATTTCTATAAAATCATATAATAATATTTTGAAAATATATTTTTTCTTTTATAATTACCTGACTTTTAAATAGATTCAATATTGTAAGAGATATTTCTCTAAAATTGTTTTAATTTCATTGATGTCCACATCCTTTAACAGATTTTGACACTGTTTGAAGTTGACTATTATGATACAATTTTAGAATTTTTATTTATTGATTCTTGATATGTTTGACTCTGGTTGTGCTAGTTTTATACCATTCTTTGTTTATGGTTAAATTATTCACATTTTTTATAATAGTTTTAAAAGGAATGTTTATGTTATGTTTCATCTTTTTCATAGGAGGAAGGGATTGTACTTAGTATGTGACGGGTGGATCCCTATATAGCTCTTTGATGCATCAGTTGGTCTCATAAGACAAACTAGTTTCGTGGCACCAAGCCTTGACAAAATATTATTTGTAGTATTGGCATGATGCCTTGACATGGTGGTTATGATATGTATCATTTTTCATTCCATCATTATGAAATTATATGTTGATATTACATTTGATTATTCAACATGTAGAATATCCAGGAGAATAATTAAATGGAATTATTTTATTTATATTTTCCATATTACGGTAAATATTATGTTTACGAGGATTTTTTTATTGTCTTATACATTGCCTTAAATGTTTGTTCTTATTTAGGATAGTTTCTTCTATATTTTTATCATTACTGTGCATCTATGCTCACCCATTTCTTATGTTCCATTTTTTCTAGGGTGTGAAGAAGTATATTATGACCTATAGGGATAGGCCAAAGGATATGAGTGTGTTGAAATGGGACATAACTTTTTTTTCTTTATTTCATGATATAATGTAAAACTTATGTATGTATCTAGTACTTCCAAGGCTAATAAACATATTAGTCTTTCGGACATGATTCCTTGTATCATTCCAATGTTATGTAATAATACACTGACTACGGGTAACTGGGGTCGGGGTGTTACACTTCATAGATCACATTATGTTGGGGCTTACATAGGGAGGTTTCCCTAGATCATGGAGATTTATGATGCATAATGAGGTGTTTGTTGTGTCACCCTAATATCATGTGAACTATTCTTGGTTTGATTAAAAAGGTTAAGAATATGATTAGCCTTAAAAAATATGGATATTGGAATTTAGTTTTGGGAAAATCCTTGGGGTGTTTGGAATATGGATCAGGACATAAGAAGGCCTCCTACGTGTCCCAGTTATAGATGGAATTAGAATTATCATATTTCATACATGTTAGGTCATACACACTAAGGTTTCTATATTGGTTAGCACTGAAACATGGAGGATTAGAAATATCATCAAAAAATGGGATTCCCTATGGGTTGGGTCTTACACACCGAGGAATGTAAATATCGTCAACTAAAAAGAATCCATATTGGTCAGGGCTTACACACCGATGATGGGAAATATCATCATGTTGTGGGATGCCCTGGTGACCTGGCCTTCTTGTCTAGATGTTGTCGCATGACCTCGTTTTCATGTCCTAGGATACATCTCATGATTTATCTTGACACATATTGAGGGTTTTGTGAGAGTCATCGTGGTGTATTCCAAGGAATTTCATGTATCTTGGATGACACCTCTTGGAGAAATCATGAAACTTGTCCAACACGTCTGGAGGGTGTCGCAAGTCTCATCTGACTTTCCCAAAGAGTGCTCTCTGGGCATGGTTGTCATGTCCATATGCCTTCGTGATACTCAGATGAAATTATAGGTCCCCATTATATGAGTCAATAGACATGTTCAAGGGATGTAGTACGTCCTGGGTGATGGACCAAGGGGATTTATCAGATAATTGTAGTGCTTATAGGCGAGTAATGTGACTAATTCAGGAATGTTTGGAGTATTCAATGTTTTAAATGTTGCACTTAGAATAAGTGTCATGAGATCTAGGTGATGGGTCTAGGTGTCGTCATGTATTATTCGGTGGCACATGTGAAGTGAATAAGTGTCAAAAAATGTATTCCTATTTTGAATTCCCCAATTGATCTTGGTTCTTAACCATTTATTTTGAATACCTCAGTTGTCTTCAACGTCAGTTGTACGGAATCTCACACGATCTAGTGGTATTATTGGATTTCCTTCACATAACCCACAAAAGTCACTTGTTGTGATCTATGAATGATTAAGAGATTTTATTTATTCAAATAATATGAATACTCCTAGTGCCTGCTAGTATATTACCTGACAGAAATCTAGTAAGTCTTGTAACTGCTTTGAGAAGTCTATAGAATTAGAGGGTTGAATCATGTAGAGACTATGAATCTGATGTGTGTAGTTATAGTAATAAAACATCCCTTTCATCTTGTTAGGGTGGGGTATATATAGGCCTCACCCCCTTAGATAATCGTTAACTTATTCAATGTATCTGTAATGAGTCCAAGCTAGAGCCAGTGTGGGGGTCTGGTGCCACGGGGTTTTGCAAGTCTCTGTCATGTACTACTTCAGGCATGTCACATGATTTTCAGCGATTGTGAGTCTCCTCCATCAACACTTCCTTTATCATATTATTTTCATATTATTGAATCCATGATTGATCATGAGGATGTGTCAAAGTAAATCTCTATTGTCCTGTTGATATGTCCAGGGGTACTCGTGAGATCTGAGTTCTTATTTGTATAAACTCATGAGAACATGGGTGACTTGTCTTGGGTTATTAAGGGATATCATTTTGGGTGTGAGGGGTTTATAGAATTTTGTTATAGAACACGAACTCATTTCACATCCTCCATTTTTTATCCCCTCTATTTCATCATACATGTGTCGGGGATCATGCGAGTTTTCTGGGGTAATATTGAGGGTTTTTATTTTATTTTATTCCATGTGTCACATGAATAGTATGGGGTGCTTGAGCATTTCATGGAAATTTACTAAAGACAAGGATGAAAATCCAAAGGGATTCTATGAGGTTAGACGACCTCATTGTCGAGGACTCACGGTGCCTTCTAGGTCACTAGTGGCACACCTCATGTCATTCAATGATCGTGAAATACACTCACCTACTCAATTATAACCCATTTTCTCAATCTTATTAGGGATAGGAATCATGTGAGTTTTTATCACAAATATATATTATGTTTACTCAATTTCTCAATGATGTATCTCTTTAACAATATGGGTCACATATAGAGTTCGAAAGAATGTAGTGGTAATTTCTATATTTCGATCTTTAGAGAACAACTGAGATGTCTGGATAGAAATGCAGATTTCTTTGTGGCGAGGCTGACAAGAGAGAGGGATTCTTTGTGGTGTAGTTGAGGTCACACAGTGTGTCATAGAATCACTTAGGGTGTGATTCTCATGTCCCTCAGCGATATCAAACACCTTTTTCCTCCTCCCCTTTATCTCCTTTGTTTTATGTGTTGAAGGCAAGAAGATCTTGTGACTTTTCATTAATATCATAAAAAAATATTATTCATTCTAATAACGATTTGGAACATTTTCATTATAACCCCTAGGGGTTAATTTATTTTAATTGCATCCCTATATATTTGATAATGATTTTGGGTGGTCATTCAATAACATTCCATTGACAAACCATGTGGCCAGGGGGAACTCATTTGATGGTTCAAGGGGCCTTTACGGGAGTGGGAATGCCTGTTAAATGGGTATTTGGGGGAATACCTTTGGGTTATACACCACGCATGGAACCTTTATATGACCTAAAAATGGTAATGCTATAGTGAGTCCTTTAGAGGCTTATGTGATCTATGAATTTTCAACAACCCTCTTATTACTTTGTTTTTACTAGGAAAATAATAACCATATACAGTTATTTCCTCCTTTGTGATTTTCTCAATTATTATTTGGTATGTTTCATCAAATTCCCTCCCTCAAGAGCAATGTATGGGGGGACAAGGACTCGATTCTAAGGAAAAATTAATTTCTACCATATCCATTGATAGTGCTGCAAACCAATACTCTACATATCATTTGGTATAGCAAGTGATGTTTTTTATTTCATGAGACACCAATATATTAACAAAATTCAATATTTTGGGGAAGAATAGTTTGATATTCAAGGCCATATGGCAGACCTATTCATGATTTCACAGACTGAATTTCTATCTTGCTTCAGTTTAGTGCCTTTTATCTCAAACAATTTTTTTCTTTAGTTTATGGTCTTTTATCTAGGAACATCTATTGGTTTACTATAAGTTATTTTAATTAGGACCTAATATCTACATATTTTAGGGTCTTTAAGCTCAGAACATCTTTTTCTTACTTTATTTTATTTTATCTTGTACCATTTATGTATCAAGGGATATAGTGTAGACATGATAAGAATGATCCAGCACACTATGATGTCTTGGATCCTTGCATTATGTTACTGTGTATCATGAGGATTGGAATTCTCATTTCATAGAGTGACACAATTGGATGACAACCGTAGGAGTATATGCCTGAGCCATGGGAAAGTATGCATTATCTAGGAAAGGGTCGTTGGAGCTTTGTATCTTTTCCGAGGGATATGAAATATATATGGTGGAAATATTGATGATGTTGGAATAATATGGATGTGAAGCCCATATAGATTTTTGGAGTATGGATGATGTATATAATAACCTGAAAATTTGGGTTCATACATATGGGATAGTGCAGACATGATAGGTACATCCCATGAAATTATAACATTCCATGTTCTGTCGTGGTCTTTTAAGTTCTCACATAGATTTAATCCTCATTATATAAAGGAGAATATTCATTTAGTTAGAGGTTGCAAGACATTATGGATCAGTATACAATACATGAAAATATGATCACTACTATATGCTGAGGGATGTGGATGATATCAGAATAATCAAATGTCTTGATGATTAAGTTGGATAGGTGGAGAAAGCTATATAGTAGTGGTTCATGAACCAAAACACATCTAGCTCTTAACATGAAGCTTGAGTTATACTCCATGTGGTTTTGAATCATGAGACGTGGACTGTTAAAGAATATGAAATAAATTTTCATAGACTATCATTGAGGAAAGGCATGAAACATGGAAATGTAAAATTGAGGACGTCAAGTCAACTTGGATTGATTGGTCCCGGGACTGTAAATCATGATTTGAAGTGCTCGAGTCCAGAAAATGATCTCGAATAATAATACAAATAGTGATTTAGATATACTAACATTTAGAGTTTTTTCCTGATGATCTCAATGTTCAAAATAATTGGAATGTCCTTTTTTAGAGTAACGCATTTAGTTCGCAGTCATAGGTGCATATGTGGGATCCATGGCCATGTATTCAGATCCATCCCAAAAGGCCTTATAAAAGGATATCCATTCCATGGTTTGTGGATGGTTATGGTGATAAAAGAAACTCCAACCCATGATGTATGATTTATATAAAATTTAAAATCCTAGGAGAGTTCGATTAAAATAAAATCTATGCCTCTGTCGAGCAATTATATCATCATGACGAGGAGATGTGACAAAAATTTTCCATACATTTTCTAGGACTAGTGTGTCTAGTGATAATATCATTGATTTTAGAAGGGTTATTGACCCCATTAACTTTGTCTGATTTTTTTCACACTAATTTTTTCCTAAACTTTTAGAATGGGGCCTTTAGTAGGCCGGGACCTGACTTTTTCTTCGGTATCTCTTTATGGATTTTCATCCAGACTAATTTAGTGTCCCCTTTATTATTAGTTTATGGTCATTTGATATAGACCATTACAACCTAGAATTTATGGTCAAACTTCATTGACCAAGGAATAGATAATTCAGGGTCATGACTTTCATGGAACAAGTATATAATATATTGCACAAAAGTATAATTAGGATACCCAAAGTCAACAGATCTCTAATAACTTTCCAATAGAGTGGTGAATATGTCATAAATCATGGTATGAGTTTGTTGGATGGTGAGTACTGATGTGGGATACTCATTCAAGGATCAGTTCAGACATAAATATCTATTGAGTGTGGCCTCGATGATGTTAGTGCTCATGGGATGTAGATTTTACTTTTTAAGAGAGATGCATTTGATTGAAATCCATAGGCTCATATACAGGAGCCATGGTCTTGCATGCACTAATATGAAAAGGGTCCCTAAATCCAGATATGCTTTCCAAGGGCCATGGAAGGTTGAATGTGACCTGGGATGATCATGACATGAATTATGGTATATGGGATTGATGTTATCTTAAAGGATGGTGTAAGCACCATGTACTTTTTTTGATTGAGGTAAGTATCTTGTGTTATATTGATAAGTAATGAAAAATAGTATATGGTCTTCACAATTCATTATCATGTAGTGTGGATGTTTGTCTCCGTGTCATATAACCTCATGTGTTAAGGATATATTTGTGTACATTTTAACTCCATGTGGTATGAATGCATGTGATCTATCATGAATAAATGGTAATTTCACAGCTGGGCCCAATAATAGAAATTGGGCTTCACAATGATCTCATAATAACTAGAATCAAAACACATGTATCTCTATAAATCCATATAGTTAAATGTCTTGCAGAAAGGATGATGCAACATAGTTTAATGTTGTGTTATAGGTACCCAAGTGGACAGATTAGTATCATGTGGTTTGAAATGAAAGATGATGATCCTAACATGGAGACGCACATTGTGGATCTATGAAGGAACACAATGTGAATGAGGACCAAGGAGGTCTCATCCACACCACACACCCTTCCAGGAAAAGTTGAGCAAGTTGAGTGAAAAGGGTTATACCTAGGGTTGGGCCCATGGTAAAAAAATTTGGGCATCACAATTCATTTCAATAGGATGATAATCAATACACACGTAGTTCTTGGAGTTCCATCTCGTATAACATCATGCAGTAAGGATGAATGTGAAATGTAATGAATTAACATGGCTGTTGTGGTTTGGCGCAAGAGTAGAGGTCTAGGAATCACTACATATCTCATAAGGATGTAAATCAAACCACACATAGATCTTAGAGGACCGTGTAGTTTAATTTCATGTAGTAAGGACCCAAGGGACACCTTTTATGGTGTTTCATTTGTGATGTTAATGGACATGTCATGTGCCTTTATGTGTTTCCTGTGTGGGAATGTCATTTCAAAAAATCATGGGCTAACCAGAACTATGCTCAATGTGAGAAAAATGGTATAGTGAAAATCTTCATATATTGTATATATTGAAAAGTTGAAGAATAATGGAATATCATACCATATAGTGGATATACTGAGACATAAAATCAATGTATCCATACTTATCCCATTGAAAATGGGAATCAAGCCGTATAAAACTCTAGTATAACTACATAGTTTAATGTCATGTTCCCATGATGTTGGTGACTCTACATGAATGGAAAGGGGATGTTTTGGATCCATGCAGTTTTTTTCATGAGTTATGGACATGCTATAACCTATTGTTAAAAGAAGATAATCCAATGGATGGTCCCAGATATAACATTTCGGGTTTCACTACGTATGTTGTGATGAATGGAATCAAACCAAACATATTTCATTAGAGGCTATGAAGTTTAACATCATCCATGCAAGAAGATCCCCCATATAGTTAAATGTCATGTGGTGTGGACGAACATGCACAGTTTAACATCATGTACTCAGGATAAGACATACTGTGTAGTTTAATGTCAGACAGTGAGGACGATTGGTGGGACATATACTGATGTGAATGACCTAAATCTAGAATCTATAAGAAGTATTACATGAGAAATATCACATTGGTGGATTATGTAAAAGCTACCCATCCATAGTGTCAAACGAATAAGCTCCATTTTTATAGACATTATGTATGTTGTAATGTCCATTAGACATGGGATCTAATTTTAGGGGATTCATCCCTAGTATCTTTAGTGTTTTAAGGCCAGCACCAGTTCTCCATGCAGAAATGAATAATTTTGAAAGTTTTTATTGATGTCTCATAATATTCAGCATTAGTGGACAACAAGGTTGTGTGGTGTGTGAAACCATTTCTCACCGAACTGTTATAACTCATCCATTAACATTTACAATTATTCATCCAATGAGAGCTATCTACAAATAGCTACTCAGAGTGGGGGATGTTGGACCTCTATGCTTAACACTACCTTGGTCCCTTACACAAGTGAGTATGGTGATTCATTGAAAGTAGCATGCAAGGTGGTACGACTGGCCCATAAAACATGGAGGATTTTTTTCGGCCAATAATTCTTATCATTGTTCACTATTTTCTAGAGTATGTTAGATAGAGAATTATTCAAGGCCTCTATTTTTATATTTTTCACTTCAGGATAGCGATATGAGTTATTGTACTTGTTGTTGTACTCCTTTTACATCTTCATCAACTCCATGGAACAGAAGGTGGTGCCTTTATCTGTCAATATTATATGACGGACTCCGAACCTGTAGATGATATGCAACTCCACAATGTTGATTATATACATTCTCCTAAATTCATTGACGTGTCTCTCCTTATCTCAATTTGAAAAGAAGTTGGTATTAGTAAGGATGTACTTTAACTAATTGGTTGTGGATAGGGGATATGGCCCCCCATCACCCAAATAATAAATGGTCAAGAATATTTTGTACTATGTATAAGTTTTAGTTGCTAATGGTTGATGTTTTTAATGATATGGCATTCATTAAATATCTGAGTGAATTTTACACAATCCTATATTGTGGCTTTCCCTTAATATCCCATCCTTTTTATTTGGTGGGCGAGCCTGGTTCTAGATTCATGGGCACTATAAGATTCTACATGGACCTCCTCCATGGTGGGAAAAACATCTCTTTCTTCTATACACATGAGGATAAATCTATTTGGGTAGTTTTTTGGCCATAGAATACCAACTCATCAGGGATCTTGGTGTCCTCTGGTGTTTGTTCCGAAGTAGGATGTGATGTGGGGAAGTCAGCGAGGGACTGAATTTTCACCAAAATATTGGAAAAGAAATTGATGTCATATTTCTGCAAAATGGCCATCCATCAAGCCAGGAAACCAGTAGATATAGGGAGTCCAAGGATGTAATTGAGAGGATCCATACAATAGCCTAGGTGTACTTTGTGGTTCTACATGTAATAGCACATCTTTTTCAAAGTGATGATGAGTGCAAGGTAGTTCTTTTAAATAACAGTATATCATGTATCAATACCTATCATGCTCCCGATGAGATAGTGGATACTATTCTTGATTCCTTAATCATTTTTTTCTGTGAAGAGGGAACCCAAATAGCATTCCATGGTGTCTACATAGAATATGAGTGGCTTATATTTCACTCAATACATCAAAACTGGTGGGTCCATCAAGTATATATTCAGACATTAAAAGGCCTTATATCATTTATTATACCATTTGATGGTGACTCCCTTATTCATTAGACGTGTTTAAGGGGAGATCATTTCTGTCTATTTTTTCCATGAATCAATGAATTTAGGTGAGTTTCCATTAGAGACACCGTATTTATTTAAGATTTTGAGGGGTGACATTACTATTGTATCAGTAGTCTTCCCTAGGACTACATTAATTTCATGGTGGAATAGTAAAAAGACAACGAACATTCTTGACGATACCCCAAATGCACACATAAGTATATTCACCTTTTGATTGTGTTGTAATATCTTGTCAAAAATTGTTCAGAGTTCCATGAAGTGATCACATCGCTTATGGTATTTAATGACTAGGTTGTCGAAAAAACACTCTACTATCTTTTCTGGGAATGGATTGATGATGTGTTCCATGGAGAACAAATATTTGGTTCTCTCATTAATTAATACCATAGTAATAATAAAGATAGAATAAGATCCCTTGAAGTTCTCTGAAGGCAATGGAATCTTTATCCTTTAGGGCCATCATAATTGGATTCTATCATAAGTACTCATCCATGAATGAAATGGACTAGAAGAGAAGAATTTCATCGATAAAGAGTTATGTGATTGGAAATGGGAAATTGTTCTATGTGATGTGTTGATTATGGTATTTGAAATCATTATTGAACACAATCAGACCATTATTATTCATAACAAATAGAATGTAGGAAATAAATCCTAGAGACTACCCATCCATGAATAAATTAGATTTGATCAAAATTTCAACTTCTAACGATACATTTGTAGCATGAAAGGGTAGTATCCTTAGGGAAGCCTTCTTCAATACTTGATTCTCATCAGGTAGATCGAGATGGTGGGTAGCCACTTCTAGATTGAGATAGTGCATTTCAGTATAATTCCAGGAAAACACATATTGATTTTTCTTTCAAAATGAAATTTACATCTCTTCATATTTTGGAGGCATTGAGGAACTAATAAGAGTAGGACATGGATAATATTATATCCTATGTTTTATCTACCTAAGAACATCTATTGTGGTGGAACCACATTCCTCAAATACAAGAGGGTATCCAAATATCTTCCTCATATTCATATATTTATAAGTTTGTGGAGTCATCATCTATAGAGGATGGAAACCCGATAGACTCACCGTCACTATCAGGGTGATGGAGGCCATGAGAAGAGACATCATCTCACCATTCTATTTGAGTCATTTTAGAGAGTTTCTAAAGTTGATTATAGTTGAGGATAATAGAGTCTTGGGCATGTGGAATTGGATCTTCTATTTTGACAACATTTTGGAGATCAGAAAATCATCATCGTGCATGCTCTAAGGATTTTCATGGGAATTTCCTAATACATTTGATTCTACAACATGTATATCATCGTCCACTATCAATTTTACACTTTCCATCATATAGAATTATGATTATTTATATATGGATCCACATGTCTCGAATGGGGAGTTGTAACTATGTATCTTTTTTATCCTTCATTTAATGGGGTACTTTAGACAATGATGGAATGTTGAACATATCTCTAGGTGGCTATAAATCCAAGGCCAACCAATCAGAACATTATATGAGATATCATACTAGATTACCATGAAATCAGAATCATTTGTGAGGTTCCCAAATTGGGTGTCATGCCTGATTTTCCCAATAGGTTTATGATCACATTTATCATACCCCTATATGATCAACATTTTTTGGGATAATTCCCCTTCACCATACCCCAACCATTGGAGAGCTTTCTATAGTATTAGATTGATCATATATCCATTATCGATCAACGCCCTTTGGTCAATGGTGTTATTGAGCATTCTTGAGACATACAATGGTATGATATTCCCTTGTATGGCCTCTTCGTGGTCTTCATTAGTAAATGAGATTGAGACATGATATCCTAAAGACATAGTCTCTACTTGATAGATCTCGACACACAATGTCTTTTGTCTCAATTTTTTGTGGGATCAATGATGCACCAACAACTAACTCTCAAATTTCCCGTGAAACATGAACAAATGTAAGGATTGAGAACCTATCGGGACCATTAATAGTTGTTCCAGTACATCATAATTTTTTAATAGAGGTCAGTACTTCCCGTTGTGGGGATGATTTTGGGAATACTTCTCAGTGGATAGATAATGTGGTTTAAGAGATGAAGTACATGAGCAATTTTGACTTGCAGATTGTGTGTAGGTTGAGGGAGTATCTCTTTCTAGGGCTGGCGGTTCCACAGACCTTCAACATTGTTTAGATTGATCATATTTAACACCTTCTAAGAGGCCATGTTTGAAAATTAGATGCATGTGACTTTTAGAGGTTACTGAGGAACCTCAATTTATTTTTTGTGCATGTTGGAGTGCTTTCAAATGAGTATCATATCCATAAATTTCCCTTATGGAGAAATGACTTGAATATTGAGTGTGACCATTTTTGTGTTATCCTTCATATCCCTGGATCGAGGGCTTGCAGTCTCCCATTCCCCAATTTTATATAGGGAAACCATATTAGGTGGAATTATCATCATTAGAGAAGGTGGTTTTCAAGATTATTAGGATGGAAGAAAAAAATTATTAATTAGTCATCCGATAAGGATTCTGTTTGGTGGGGAAGTTCCTATGATGTTGAATTTTCAGGGATGAAATTTGATTGAGTTAGGTCATTCGTGGGAGAAGAATATAAATCTTCCTTTTCCATCTATTAATTATTTTGATGGTTATTCACATCCATTGGAGGCTCATCTAATGTCTGCTTCTGGGGTGGTGGAGCAATTGTGAGTTTGCACAATATTGCTTTCAGAGATTCATGAATGAGATCAACTATTTTACAAGTCTTCCAGTTGTAAAACTTTTATGCTCCCCTTTCTTGAAAATTCTACCGAGCATCTGTTTCTTATAGTTAGGTGATGGTTATGCAAGCCACCTTCTCTAGAGAATTGTTGAGTGTTAACAGTCCAGAGCTGGCCATGCCTTGAAAGATGTCCTTAATGATGAAGAAATTATAGATATTATGACCTAGTCTTCTATGGAATGGGTTAAAATTAAGATATTCATTGATGATGAATAAATAACGACTTCTGGACTATAGAATGGGGATGAAATTATTATCCAAGGATTCTATGAAATTTCACATGACTTGATCATTTTTGATTGAGTATACAGTGTTCTTCCATTCTTAAAATCCCAAGAGACACTAATTTATCTCTACCTCTAGTCAAGGGTGATTCTGTGATTTACAACACTCGAGAAGAAGTTCTTAGTGGTTCATAGATAGCATGGGTGCTTCGATGGGAACCATTGAGTGATTGAGAGTGACAGCTATTTCTTTTTATCTTCTTGGATTTTCCTTATGTTGTGGGAATGAGTTGGGACTTTGACCAAGTCCAATAAATATCCCCCTCATGATAGAATGTCATTTTTTAAAACTCTATGAAAAAGACAGGATATTTAATGGGGATTATAGGAATCTCTAACTTATCCTTAAGAATTTTTACACAGATTTCTCTTAGTGGTTCCAAAGAGAGGGGGATGCCAAGTGAATAGGAAATTCCCTTTCATCTTTTTGTTAAACAATACACCCTATTGTTCTCACATTTCATACTATTTTTCAATCCAATGATCACCATTATTTTTAGTATCAAACTGAATTGGTTAAGGAAATAATGATGAATGTCTTCCAATCTAGTAATATATCATGATAGTAGACTGATATATGATAAAAATGTTTCCCTATAAAATTTTGTATGAAACACATCATCTTTATTTCACCTTTTTAATCTTGAAGATCCATAATTGGACAACATCAGGAAATGAATTGTGTGATATGATGCTCATGGTCTCCTATAGCTTAAAAATTACAAAAGGTAGAGTTTCTGAAGATAGGTAAAGGTGGACTATCATCCACTCAGTTTAGATATGAATTCTTTTCCAGCAGCACAAGTACGTGTCACCCCTAAATAGATCCCATTGTTTTGTCTAGGGATTCAATGGAAGTATGTATCTCTATGTCCTCGGATAACTGAGCCTCCTCCCATCTATAGGGAGTGGGTGGGGCTAAGGAGGTTGTCCCACATTCTTATCCCAATGATCCTCGATTCATCATATGACTGATGGATTGTCCTAGAGATGCAGATGATGTCACCAAAATAGAGGGATGTCTAAATCATTTTAATCTTCATCATTTAAATAGGATAAATTCTTAGGTCTAGATCCAATATGATATTTATATATATATATATCTAGAGGATCATCCATGGGAGGGATAATATTTTCATCAGGCTAGAGATGAGACCCAGTATTGATGTTTCCCTTATGTATCTCCTTGGTGCATTTTCAGAGAGTTAATATTTCACTATCATACCCTAAAAACTATTTTTCCAAGGATTAAAACTAAGATGTATTCTTGACTTTCCATGTATCATTTCCAGTATTCCAATGAAGAGGTGGTAACTTGTTATTCTGCACTGCCAAATTTTAGAGCCTTCTTTGGATTCAGGTGCTCACATCCTCATTTAGAGCATCCATGTCACCATCCTCTTGGGGTCAATTTTTGATTTTTCAGAATTCTCTATATGCATCGTGATAAATATTTTTCATGTAAACAATGAGAAAATTCAAAGTGGCATTCCTAAAAATAGCGGTCATTCTATTCCAATACACATAAGAAATATGAACCCACATGGATTCTATCTGGGTTGTTATACAAAACCTGGGTCATATTGGGCCATATTGACTTATAAACATGATGGGTTTTGATTTCCATTACTGTACACTCATATCCAGTATATTTTTTAATAGTGACCCTGAGGGAGTTTCCATTCCTGATTTCCAGGATAGCCCCAACCAATTTAGGATCATTTTGTCTTGGGAGAAACTAGTAAGATTCCGATCATTGATTCCTTCTTCTCTACACATACAATACCCATTTACTATAAGGTTTTTATAAATATGAAAATTCACCCATCCTTATGGGGGTCATTTTGGGGCCACCATTGTTATTGATTGGTCTTGTTTTTGGGGATACAATGACTCGAGTCTGGGAGTTTAGAATTCCAATGCTGGATGTGAAGATAAAAAGGCCCTCAATTTAGTTAGATGAGGATTCTCTTTAATAAAAAAATGATGTCTCTAGGAACCTCATAGGGGATAATGAATCTAGATATGGTGATTGAGGTATAAATTACCCCAACCATATTGGTTGGGGTTCACCTGTGGCTACTGATGGTATTTCTAGAATCCGTTGGGGAATTGATCACCCAAGGTGTGGAGGAGGTGATAGATATTCTCCTATAATATGAGTTTGAGTCCACTGTTTGATAAATAATATGAAAATTACTATTATGCAATATGTGACGTGGAGTAATTGTGATCATGTGGGAGTTAGGTGTGATTGTAGAATATGATGAGGATTGTTCCTTCGGGATGTTTTTTAGGTGATCCCAACATTATCTTTATACTTGGAACATCGTCTTATTGTCTTGGGGGTCTATTTTTGATGTCATTATGGATATACTCCCTCTATATCCATAGTTTCTAGCCACTGTTGGAGTGGGTGAATTTTTTCCAATGACCATCTAGCTTAAAAATTACCCAGTACCCTATGTTCTTCAAAGGCTATAACATTGATGGAGGCCATATCTGAGGGGATATGTTAATCTAGGGGTGCGGAAAAATGTAATTCTACATAGTATCCCCATATTAGATTGCAGATGTTCAATATGTATAAGGATATTTGCTGTCAAAGAATCATGATATAATGACCACAAGAATGTTTCATATTTTCACTATGATTTTTTAGTTTTGGATCCCAGGCCTTAATGATAGTAGCTAGGTCGAGCAGGAAAATTTGTATCCCAACATTCTGATGGGTGAACCTGTGTCCTGGATAAGAGAGATACATTTCCTTTAGTCAGTGATGAGTATCCCATAAATTTTGTTGTATATAAGGAAGGAACACCTTTTCTTTCCCAACTTGGAGCTTATAGCTTAAAGTTTGGATTTTTCAGAACATGATGTGGAGGTTGTTTTCAGCAAAGTCACTCTGTGTTCTTGTGTAGGCCTCCTCCCCATCTTACATACAAGGCTCTATCCGGCCAGACCATAGAATATGTCTCTAATGTTATCTTTATATTTGAAGTGGAGTGTGGCTAGAAGTTGATGGGGGAACCGTATATAGGTGACCCTGGTGTTTTGAGTACATCTATATATGAATGTGTTTGTGGATTATTTCACCTATCTATATAGAGGTGTTCGTAAAAGGGGAGGATTTTCTTGACTATTAAATATATCATCATAGTGAGGTTTCCTATAGTGTATTTTAGGAATTTATTTTAAGTGATCAATCTCCAAAATTTTATGAGAAGGAATATAATGGAAGTGAATGCCTTATACATCAGCTTCGATAGAAGAGATGAAAAAACCATTTGGTGTTGAGAATGTGTCTCAAGAAACATCAAGGATACTACCATTGAGAATATTAATAATATGATTCCTGTTTGAAGTCCTGATTGATATTTTCCAACAATACATTTGTTTTTGTATAGGGATATGAGCTTACAATATAACTATTATCGAAACCTTTATATAACCTAAATGTGTTATGGGACTGTAGGCCCACTACTGAGAAGCTCTTTGAAATGAAAATATGTTGTCTCACTAATTATATTGATATGATCTTGTCCTAAAGCATGTTCTAGTCTCACAGAGTGAGACTCAGCCAACATGGGAGTATGAGCCTGATCTTGAGCCTTTGGGATATACCACTAGTCTTTATTGGAAGGAGTATGATTCTTTCTTAAGGTGCATTACACTCTCACATGATGTCACTTGGTTGGAACTAGTGTATGAGCCAGGTCCAAATATACATTCCCAAACAAAATATGTTGAAAACCCTCTAGAATGTGATATTGGATATGTCAATCCACTTGTATTTTCATAGAATGATTCTAGTTCAGCCATTCATCAGTGTAAGTAGGAATATGAACCTTCCTTTTTCGATCTTCCAAATTACGTGGGGGAATATTCAATGAAAGGAATATGAGTTTATCCCGAGGCATGTGCTTATCTCACCAAGTTATTCTAGGCCAAAACGGGGATATATTACATATCCTAGGCCATTAGGTTATTCCAATGGGTTTTTTATAGGCATGTTCCCCTATCCTGAGACATGTTCCACTCTCAACTTGTTCCCCCTGGTTGGAATGAGAGTATTAGTCAGGTCTGATACCTCTCCCTTCATTGGAAAGTGCTCAAATAATCATGGGTAGGAGAAATAATTCTATTTTTCTAGTACAACGACTTGATAATTATAATTAGAGTGTTGTGCTGCCTTGGAAAAATGGATGTGAGTATTCCCATGTTCTTTTACCTATAATAATTATAGAATATGTTTACATAGCTCATAATGTGATGCTAAAATATATTTTTACATTAGAAAAGTGTTTTCAGGGATATATGTCTTCACATTTTCAATATCCATAGTATGATGACAAAAATCATTGATTCTATTTGGGGGAGGTTCCCACATTTATCCCCCCTATGCCATCAAAGTATTATGATGGGATTCAGGTACGTGGGTAGGAGTATGAGCCATCCCCATGCATGCTTTAGTAATATAACCTTAAATTAGTTCTGATAAATAAGGGGAAAGATCCATCTTTCTATTCCCTTCTAGATCACACTGTAAGGAATTGTCATTTGGAAAAGGGATATGATCCCTATCTTGGATTTCAACGTGAATATACATGCAGACTTGTTCTGGGTTTATAGGGATATTTTCATACTTACTACTTCCTTCGAGAGTATGTCGGTAGGTATCATCCGCATGAGAGGGAATTGGAGAGCTTTCCAGTATAACCAATTCCTTACCCCTCTAACACATAGTCCTTGGATCCCATTCATGTGAGTCATAGGTAATTGTTTGTTGGATAGTACCCCCAGCGGGCGACTAATGGGTTCTAGCGGGATGATGCTAGCGATGACAGTCACAAGGTTCCCTAGTCAGTTGCAATTTGACCAAAAGGGAGCCATATTGGGATTCTTGGTCATTAGATATGGAATGTGGAATTCATCTCTCTCTAGGGATATGATCCAAAAGAGGTTGTTCATAGCAATAGGGGATACTAGATTAGCAGCAGCCTTCATTAGGAGACTCAGACTCGCCGACAGCCATGCATGAAAGATCTAAAGAGAAAGTTCCTTAGTTGGGATAATACGAAAATAGTGTTACTCACAGATCATCGTATTTTTTACATGTTATTGGAGACATATATTAAGAGAGATTTATTTATGACCAATGGGGGTTGCAGTAGCAGATGAGGTAATAAAACGACTGATGGAATATGGAGACATTCTCTTAGGATGGGAGTCTTTCAATGAGAACAATATCTACAATCATGCTGACAATATGGAACAAGGCTACCAATCAGTGCTATATCTTTGGAATGAAAGTACTCAATCAGATATTCTTGTTCTACACAATTGTCCTATATTCCCTTTCAATCCATTCTTCTCAGATGGACTTTTTAGTGTGTTGATGGACATATAGGAGACCTTGTTTATGTTGGACATATAGTTATATTTGTATATGGTATTATTTTTTTTGGGTTAACTATTTCATGATGAACCTGTAATTTATTCTTGCATATAGGGGGTAAGCAACCTGGATTTACATATTATAACCTAATCGATTCATATTAGATTGATTCATGTTAGAATCATCATTTTTGTCATCAGTTTTTTGGTGGGAAACATGGAATTGGATTTACCATGATGGTTTGATTGAGGGGTATTTAATGGATTAATCAATCATGTTCCTTAGGTCAACCATTTAGGTTATCTTCCCTAAAAGCTTCCAATAGTTCCTTTATCCATAGCTGGGTACGAGCCTCCTTTACAAAGGCTAGTGGCCATCTCGGTGTTTGAGCCCACCAACTCTAGGGGACTAACATTGGTTGAGAGGATGGGTGGTTGAGCTCATCACACCCTTTTTTGTGTTATTATTTCTTTATCTGATACTCTATTGTTGATTTATGATAAGTTTGTGACACTATTTCTAATTCTGATATGGGACCAGTTACTCTAATGAATATACTGTAGTTTAATTTGATTTTATAATCAAATGTCTGGGATCTGTTTGTTGAGTACATTAATAAGTATCCATGGTTCTTCATCAGTATCTAGTAATGAGAAGTTGCGTATATTTTTATGTCATTAACCCATGTTTTTCGAGATGTTCTTCCATTTGAGGATGCAACATATATATATTCCATGAATTGGATGGATCCAGTATAAGGTATCCTATATATCATGTATATTACATGATTTAAATACCACATAGTTCATTCAATACATTTAGTATAAAATCTTGCAGGAGGACACATGTTTTGGTACTGAGATGCCATATATTTATTCTAAATTCTCAAAGACACATCCTACATATCTTGGTTATGGAAGGAATTATATTCATCATTGCTTAGCTAATATTTGGACTTACATATTGATGATTTCCTGGTAATGCTGAGGTATATGGTAAATATGACATTAACAGTGAAATCATATAAGCCCGTGTGATCCATGATCATTGTGAGAAACAAGGGGTATCAAGTGATCAACACCATCGACTCAAATAAAGGGGGACCCGATATTGGGATTTCCCTGGTTAATCGATATGGATCTCAAATCTCACATAGAGGTAGAAAACATATCCATAATATAGTATGAATCATATTCATAATAGATACTTTTATATTGGGGATCACACCCTGAGGTTTCCATAGATCATGGAGATTTATGTTGCCTAACGTGGTGTTCATTACATCCCCTTATGGTCACGCGACCAATGATGAGTATGTGGAACTAGGCAGAGTAGATGGTTAGCATCACTGAAAATGGATATGGGACATATGTATTGGGATAATACATGGGGTGTTTTCTATAGGGATTTTCCCATATGAAGGCGTCTTACATATCCAGGTTATGGAAAGAATAATTGTTCTAATTGTTCACATATATCGGGGCTTACAGACTCTGGTTTCCCTATTGGTCGGCGACTAAACACATAGGATGGAAAATATCATGACTTACAAGGATTCAATACTGGTCAGGGATTACACACTATGGACAAGAAATATCATCAAGCTGTTGAATACCTGTTGGTTGGTGCTAACAAACCATGGATGGGAAATATCATCATGTCATGGGATTCCTGGGTGAAATTTCCATCTTTTCAGGAGGGTGTCTCTTGAACTAGTTGTCATGGATTAAGGGTCATTTCATGACCTTGATCCACACATATAGAGGATTTAGTGAGATTAATCAGTGAATAGTCTGATGGGTGTCACGTACATTGGATGACACATCTGAGCGACATCGCGAAACATGGACGACATGTTCTAAGGGAACCATTAGTCTGAGCATAACTTCCTAGATAGTGTCATGAGGGATTCAATGTCATATCTGGATGTCTTCATGAGAATCATATGACATGATTGGATGCATTTATATGAGTATGGAGTTGTTTACAAAGAAAATATAAAGTATTTGTTGATATACCCAAGGGTTCTGTAACATCAATGTAATGTCCGTAGGATAGCCATGTGGCTTGTTTTGGAATGTATGGAGTATTCCGTGTCTCCATGGCGCTATGCTGAAGGAGTTTCGTGATATCATAAAAATATATCCTAGTGATCTCAAATGACATTGGGTGACACACATGTATCAAATAATTGTTAGTGATCATTTCATTCATGTAAGACTTCCTCCTTTGATCTTGGTTCTTTCACTTGTATTGTGAACACTTATGTATTGTTCAGTTTCAGTTGTCTTGAATATCACATGAGGTGGTGGGCCATTAGGATTACCTTCTCTTAATCCATCAAAGGCCTGAAGCATGATCTATGAATGACCATGGGAACTTCTTTATACCTTGCACAAGGCTAATCTAGTTCCACATTAGTTTATTACATGATGGATAAATGGTCAATCGCGTGGTCACTCTTTGAAGCTCGTAGAACTCGAGAGATGTATCTTACAATGTGTATTCATCTAACATAAGTAGTATCAGTCAAAATTCCAACCCTTTATTCATGTTGGTATGTGGGATTTATAGGCCTCTCTCCAATGGATACTCATAAGATTGTGTGGTGTATCTGGAACATGTATAGACTAGATCTAGAAAAGTGTCCTAGCTCCACACTACATCACGAGCCTCTATAGTGGACTGCATTTGGAACATCGCTTAATATTCACCGATTTCAATTCTCTTCCATCAATGTTCCCTTTATCATATTATTTTAAAGTTATCTAAAACTTTATGGACTATTATGAGGAGTTAACAGGAATCCTTCTTGTCACGTTGATATATCTAGGGGTCCTCATTAGATCTGATTGCTTGTTGGAAGACACTCACGAGTCCCTACGTGACTTGTCTAGGGGTCTCATGGGAAAAGACATTGGGGGAACTGGGTTCATCAAATGTCATTTGGATACTGAATACTCCACTATCATCCACTATTATTATCCCATTTTTTATCTTATAATGGTAAGGGATTATTCAATGTGTCCGAGTAATATTGAGGGAATTTATTCTACTTTTTGGTGATGCATTGCTACAAATCTAAGGGGGTGTTTGAGAATTTCATGGTCAAGACATGTAGATGAGGATTAAAATACAAAGGGATTCTATTAGGTGAGGAAGTCATGTCACAAATACTCGGAGAGATGTGCAGGTCAAACACTAGGTGTTGTCGACAATTGTCAGCATATCTCTTATTTAGACCCTTAGAATCCTTGATGTGATGATAAATGATGATAAAATATTACACTATTTACTTGAAGTTTTCAGGACCTATTGGTTTCTGCTCCCCATATTTATCCAAACATGATTGTGTTCTGCACCTCTTCCCACAAAGTGCTTCGTAGGGAGCCATTTTGATTCTCAAGTGTAAAATGTTATTATATGAGAACTTGACAAGATGATGATGTGTTTCCCATCCTCTTTTTATGTTAATTGATCCTGCACAAAAAAATTACACATGTATCTGGATTATCTACTAAAATTTGCTATCAATTTGAGTGTTATATGACTTGCTGAAGTTCAACTAGGTAGTCAATGTGTGTTAGAGACCATTCTAAATTATAAATCTCAATATTGGATCTCGATCCGTCATAGTTGATAGTGGTACTCCACAAATAATTACCACTTATATGATGTATATCCATGAATTTTGATCCAATGAGAAATCAACTTGAATAAAAATAATGTGAGTTTTCATTATGATAAGACCCACATCAACCCATATAGTATTGTTTCCTCTTGATATATTCAAAGGTGTGGTGATAAATTCCATTTGGATTTATTCCCATTTCCATGTTGGTATTGGTAATGGTTGCATCACCCCCTTAGGTATCAACGTTTCATCCTTCACATACTGACATACTAGGCCCTTTGAATATATTTAGTGATATCCGGCATTTTATTGTCCCAACAATAATCCTCTTTAATATCATAATTCATCATTGTGCTTCCTCAGTGAATGGATAATGCCAAACTATGAGCATCAAACAATAGATCCTTGTTTAAATTAGGATTTTTTTTGGCACACACAGTTGGGACCAAAATATCACAACTCGTTCCTCATTAACATTGAACATAGGGGATTTCCCAATTTTTAGATTTCTTTTTCTTCAAAAATCCCACATAATCCATTTGATAATCCTTTATTATTTTCAAAAGAGATGGTTACGAAGTCAATTTTGAAAGGATTGACAATGTTCTATATATTGTGATTCCCATGTCCACCCTATTCCTATATAATAAGATTAGATCCTTCTAAATTAACATCGATGATAAAATTTCTTGATCATTTATACGTAGAGTGTCATCCACATTAATCACTGTTTTAGTACAGTAGTGAATTGGGTAGTTGTATATGTCTATTAGATATAACCACCTTCATTGGATCATATTCGAATCATTCTTTGTGAACATATACTTGTGGATTTTGTGATCTATAAAAATTTTACACTTCTCACCAAATAGATAATGTTGCCATATTTTCAAAGAGAAGATCACTACAACCAAATAAAGATCAGTATTGGGTTGTTCTATTTGTGAAATTTCATCTATGTTGAAGCATAATATTTTATTTTTTCATTTTTCATTAACGAATAGCCCAATCCCTTATTCTAAGAATCATTTTATACCGCAAAAATTTCCCTACTTGTGGCTATTGTGATCACATGTTTAGTGATAAGATTTCTTTTCATCTCCTTGAAGATCTCTTAACATTCAACATTCTAAGGAAACATGACTCTTTTTTGAGTTATCTTGGTAACAGGATTTGACAATCACATAAAATTTCTCACAAATAATATATAATACCAATATAATCTATGTAATCTATATATATATATTAGAAATGATGGCCTCAATCATCCTTCAATTTCATTAAACATTTAAGGGTTTAAAGATATCGAATTAGTAGTGATCATATTCCCCAAGAATGATATTTCATTCAACCAGAACTCACATTTCTTGTTAATTAAATAAACATTGTCAAAATGAAATTTTTTTATCACTGTACATTGATTCGCATCGGGGTCCTCTTTGTTTTTTGGATTATATTAGAATATCATCTATAAAGACTACAATAAAATATTTGTGGTAATCACTAAATACTATATTCAAAAGTCCATGAATATAACTAGATCATTAGAGAGTTTGAATTGAATTACTATGAACTCATAGTATTTATAACATTTATGTGAATTATTCTTGGGGATTCCATCCATCTTCACCATAACATAGTAATATCCCAAAAAAAATATGACATTGAGAAGTATTGTTTTCCACATAGCTAATCGAACAAGTCATATATCCATGGAAGATGATTCTTGCTCTTTATTGTGGTCTTTTTGAGATTATTATAATCAATGAGAAGGTGCATTTACCCGTCATTCTTCTTGATGAAGTGCACTGGTGCACCCCACGGAGAAGAACTTCGGCATATGAACCCCTTATCCAGATTCTCATGTAGTTGTTTCACTATCTCCACATGTTAAACAAGTTCCATTCTATATGGAATATTGTAAAATGGTAACTACCTATGAATATGTATGATAAAACATTCAACCTATTATGTATTATAAAGACAGGGTTGTTTCTCGGGAAACACATTAGCAAACTCAACCACACTGGGAATGTCTTCTAGGATGGTTATTTTATAATACTCAATCATTTGATAAAGACACACTTTTTCTTAGTGAGAGTAAATATATGCATTAGATGATAGTTATAAATAGGATTCAACCTCCATATAACTCTTGTACAAAATATGTGGATGATCCACAATATGGAGAGTGATTTATTTCTAAAGGAAATTTATGTTGTCTCTATATATTTAAATCCAATTCATTCGTAATATTTCCTAAAATACCCCCAAAGAGACCATGATAATGTTCACTAGAAATTTCAATAGTCAAATTGTGATTTATAAGGATCTATATACATGGGATGCAATAATTTCCCCATTATCCATTTTCATCGATAACTCCACTTCTATACTTTGTGGTGTTTATTAAATTGTTCTACTAAACTTTTGTGATGTGAAGGAACAAATTCAGTTAAAATAAAAAGGTAAATTATATATCCTTTTATGAATAACTATCATACCTATCCCCATAATATTCTCATGATCCACCTTAGTAGTTTTGATGGAAAAAGATCTCCCTTTATACCTTGGAGGTTGTGGGATGTCCCTGAAAACCCATGGTTTATTTGTATGATTTGAAAAGTGACATAGTTCCTTGTAGTGGATGAAATGAACAATTCACTAAGGGATTAAGAGAGAATTACATTCCTTCAATGCATTTGTAGTTTTATCTAATTGGATATCGCTAGCTAGTGGTCCTTCATTCCTGCACATAAAGCATTTCCTTGTCCCATTTAGGCAATTTTTGGGGTTCTTTTTTTCAACACCATTGACAAGTGGGATGTTGAAATTTCATGGCACTCTTTGATTTGCCAACACACCACTAAAATTAAACTCCAGTTTCCTCTTCTAATCACTATGACACCCTTGAGATTTTATGATCTCCATTTTGATTTTGAGGACACGTTAGACCATTCCTGCATATCTATAAAATTCATGGAACCTTATGGATTATCGTAGATTAGGTTTTAGCCCCCAATAAAGCAGTCAACCTTTCATTAGGGGCAATGACTAAGCTGTGGGAAAATCATGAATTTCTTGTGATGTTTTCAAAGTACACCCCGATAGATTTGTCTATTTTTTCTCATTAAGGGAAAGGAAATACCATTCTATTTTATGATGGAGAGTCAAAGGAAAATATTTATCAAAAGGCATTTTCCAGAATTCCTTCCACCACATCACATTGATTTCTTCCTAACACTTGTATTCCTGAACTATTCTCACCACTGCTTAGCGAATCCCTCCATAAAATAAACAACCAGTATAACCTTATCATATTCAATACATTCAAGTATGCATAATATCATCTAAATGGTGTTGATAAATTGTACAGTAATTATAGGATCAGATTTTCAATTGAATGTCGTAGGCCTTTATCACATAAAGGTCTCAATCAAAGATAGTTCTATCATAGGGGGATTTAGATTCTTTTTCTAATACAGGATTATATTCAGAAACTGAGTTAAATAGGTGTGTATCATCATAAATTTCATGATTCATACTCCCTTAGTGCAATGCACCTCTTTTGTTAAGTGATTACATTTCACTTGTAATTGATATTTTGTTGGATTCCTCATATTTCTAGGCACTGTCTAGAATGAAATGAAAATTTTGGATTCATGTTTTTAAACTATTAAACACATTAAAAAAATTGAAATAAACTAAATTAATAACATATAAACTAAATTTATTTCCTTATCTAATTAATTTTATGATTCAATCAATGTTATCCTTGTTAATTTTCTTAACACATATTAATATGGCAATTTATTATTCCCTTATTATTTTTTTTGTAATGATATTTTTAATTTACCAAAGCATATCTACTAGGATTGTTAGAATATGTGTGTAGTAATTCCTATTATCGTGTAATAGGTTATTTTAACTCAGGCCCATGACACCTTATTGGAGTTTTTAACCCTAGGTGAATCTATACCAAAATCAAATCTACTTGTAGTATCCAGATAGGGATACATTTTTTCATTAAAAAATTACTCGATACATGCTAAAATTATGGATTTTTTTATTAAACTTATAGTTATCTATAAGTCTTTAGATAGAGTTTTCTAATCCTAATATGATAAAAAGATAAACCTTTCCTTTGTTACCAACTATAACTACTCAGTTTATTATTACACTTTAATTCATGATTTATTCAATAATATTACATTTATTACTACCCAAAGATCTATAATTCTAATGTCTAATGAAATTGTGTACATATCCTAAAATCATGAACATGGGATAAATTTTTATATTAAAAACAACCTTAACATGTTTCTAAAATTCAATGGATTTTAAAACTTCATGAGGTAACCTGGAAAATACATAAGAAATTTGCGAGCTATAAATACTAATAAGGGAAATAAAATGGAATAAGTTGGTAAATGTTATAAAAATAGGCATATAAATGGGTCATTAAAAGGGTATGAATCCTGAAAATGAATAATGAGAAAAGATATATCAGGATAATCAAGACATTGGTCATGTGGAAAAAACATAAAAAATTATATCATAAACATAGGAAAAGGATAAAAAACCAAGAAATCAGGATTGAAAAATTCCTATAATATAATCAGGTTCGGTTCATGTACCAAATTTAAATATCATGATACTAAACATTACTCAATTTATTAGAGCTCCATATAATTTGGGTCAGACCCATCACATTCATATCATTCTCATGTTTAAGTGTTACACATAGATCACAAAACAAGTATTCATTCATCATAATAATGTATTCCATGAAAAAGGAGTGTGGAATTAATACAGGTATGTCCCAAATAAAAAAATATTTTTGGATAATGGTTAAAAACATTGGTTGGAAATTGGTACAAAATTCACTACAAAATATTTTTGTCATGGAAAATCACAGTTATATTTCGGTAGCATAACGATGTCACTTACATATTCATAAAAACAGGATGATGGGGGAGAAAATGGGTCTATCATGACATAGAAATTAAATGGGTAGTAATAGGTACATGTAATGACCATATCCCATAATTAAAAATTGTAAATAGAGGGTATAAGGTAATTGAGAAACATTAATAAAGAAAACAATCCTAGCTACATTTTTTCATGGTAAATACTGTACAAAAAATATTATGGGAGGATTTATGAGAGTTAAAGGGGGATATCATCATCTATTTATTATATGGTATGTAAGGGTAATACGGTAGAACATAATCCAACATAAAAAATTGAATTTATATTACCTAATACAAAATAAGTTCTTAAATGTAAATGAGAAAAGAAAAACCCATTACATGAGTGTCACTCCAAATGTGTAGGAGGGGATTCTTAAGAGATTGGGGCACTTTGGGAGGACCTCAGAGAGTATATGGAAAATTATGGACTTGATCTGAATAGTTGTAGTAAATATAAATGGGATAATGGGTCGTTTATATAGGAAATGCGGAGGATTTATGAATTATTTTGGTTTTTAACGCTACATAATAAAATAACCAAAACCAAAAACTATAATATGTGGTTTCCCTATTTTACCAACTAAATGGGTGTATTTTACATTATTTTATAATGAAATGTTCTTAAACTAATAAAATAATACTCTTTATTATGTGGAGGCGATTCATACTATTAAAAAATGTTTCCAAAACTATAAAATATATTTATAGTTTTGGAGGATTCATAAGTGCTTTATAAAATTAATCCAATAATAATAAAATGATTTTATTTTAAAGATAAAAAATATATTTTGTCATTGATACATTTATTGTATTTATTTATTCACTCTTGGGTCATTACGACATCGTAATATATAAAGTATATTAATAAACTTTTTAATTTTCATCTAACAATTTGACTCTTTAAAAAAATTATGAAAAATTAACCATTCTATAATTTCAATGTTATGATTAAAAAATAATAATCATTTTATCAAAATAATTTTTTCAATATTTTCATTTTCTCCTTTAAAATATTAATAGAAATTTATTGAGATGTGAGTGGGTTTTTTTACTATAAAATTTTTTAAACCCTTATAAAAATTGTAGTATAATTTTTCAAAAAATATGATCATTTATATCTAATAATTATTATATAAATATAATATTGTATTATACTATTATTTATTTCAAAAATACATTAATTCATATAAAATTTTTAAATTGTGTATGAATATTACACAAAAATACAATTTCTATTTTAACATATCGAAATTAATATCATTTATAAAGTAACCATAATTGGATTAAACTATTTTTATTATTCAATATAAAATAATTTACATAATCATAAATCTATGGTCTTGATTCATATACATTTAATACACTATAAAAATACTTAGAGTAAGGTTCTTGATAGTGAGACTCTCATGGGGTGGCTCATCGTACAAGGTTTGGGTCCTAATCTTAATGAGTTTGAAATTCTCCTTTAAACAATTTCACACATGATTATATTGTAGGATCCTATATTTGTCTTAAAAAAGGTAAAATATAAGTGATTATACATCACTTGAAATCTCTAATAAATTGGATCATTAGGGATTGATCCTTCTAGTTAAGAAAATTATATCCTTTTTCTATATCAGTTGAATTTGAAAAAACCCTATATTTATAAAAATAATGTTATCATTGTTCAATGGATATATTATCCATGGTAATGATATATCACATTTTTTTAACCTAATTTTATATAATGAAACAAAATAATTTCACTTGTTTTATATAACCATATTAAATAATAATGCATTAAATCAAACGAGGAACTTTATTTTTAACTATTTGGGTCATTACATGATTTCTATTTTCATAATTTTTATCATTATATATATAATACTACTAGTGGTTCCTTTTATGGGGAATGATGATCTTTTGGATTTCTTCGTTTAAAAAATATTTTTAATTTTTAATTTTTGTTAAATTTTTATTTATTCACATTTTATGGGCTGTAATCGTCCATGATATTTAGTAATATAGGGAATATAATACGTAATTTTAGACACATTTGTTTTAATATTAAATTTTGAATGAATATAAACGTTCAACTTTAATTAATCTATTTTATCAAATATTTCTTATTGATGAAGAATAATTTTTGAACTGATGAAATTAAATATTTTTGAATGATAGAAATCCATAAGAAAATAATGTATTTCCTTAAACTTAGTTTGATTTATTCTATTCTTCTTAATTAAATTTAATATTTATAATTTTAACTATTTACTATTGATGAAAATTTTAGAGAGGGTCTATAAGATACAAAATACATGAGATATAATTTATAATGATATTAAAACCTCATCAACTTAGTAATGACTCATATTATCTTCTTTTCCAAACAGTTTTAATAAAATAACATATATAATTTTGTATTTAATCTTGACAATAGCAGAAATTTGGATAGGGAAATCATCATGTTCCTTTCTCGTATAGATGAGATTATATTTATTTGGGATAGGAAATATGTTTTCTATATTATGACAATTAACTTCTATTCTATTTATAGATAGACAATCCCATACCATAACACATCATATTATACCAAGAGAAGAATAAAATAGTCTATAGGATGTATATCAACAAAAACATCGATTTTGGAAGAGTGATATACGTGATCTGAAATCATCACATCTCTTGAAATCCTTGTTAATAATTAGATATCTAATTCCAAAAAAAAATTAGGATAAATTCTATATATAAAAATTATGATATGATGGAATGATTAAAAAAATAATCAAATAATACAATTACTGATCTTGTGAAGAAATAAATATAGATTTCCACAATTTATTATCTTGATCTACTTCAGTTGTTTTGATTGAGTAATATTTCTATAATTCCATAGATACAGTTTTTTAATGTGAATTTTCAAAATTAGAAATTGTATTAGGGTACTAATTGAATAATACCCCTTAAAATGGGTCACTTATTGTCTAAATTTCCATACTCCAAACAGTTAATGAAATTATTTTAGTTGGTTCATTATGAAAATAATTACATTCATTCATTATATCAGTTCCACATTCATGTGCTTAATGGGCTTCTCTCACACTATTATAGAATTTAAATATTTATTTTCAATAAATTATCCCATGTTTATTCCAACATTTTTGACATGTAGGAAGATTAATTTTATTATCTCTTTTGGTCCTATAATTTGAGTTTTAAAAAAACAATATTTTCCTCTCTCTTTTCAAAAATGAATGGGAATAATTCATGTCTCCAGCCCCCATTTTTTATGTGAAAGAATGTAAAACGAATTTTTCAAATCCACTAAAGTCCCTTATAAATAATAATATTTAAAAACAAGATATTAATACATTAATGACACTATAGATATTACATCCTATGTTAATGTGAAAAAAATTCCTTACATTATAGTTTTGTGATATTTTATTCATATGTACCAATGGATTTATTTATTTTTTCGTTTTTTATGAAAGAATTAATTTTAATTTTAATATTTATATTTTAATAAAAATTTATTTAACAAAGTGTGAAATAAACTAATTCATTTTTTTATAGATGATTTATAACCTTTACGTTTTGTTCAATATTTTAGTCCCCTAAAGATCGGAATTTTATTCCAAATGGAAAAAAACTAAAATAATCATTTCATAATCTAAACATTGTTTAATAGAAAATATATTTTAGGATTTATTCATCCATTTTACAGGAAATTATTTTATCAAAATACCCACAAAAGTAAATCAGTTATTGATTCCTTAAAGACTTGATGAAAAGTTTCCACATATATGGTGGATTTGAGGGCTTAACATGCCTTAGTTTATTGTACATTACCTAATGTAACATTTATTGTATAGTTTATTCTAAGGACTTGTCCTTAATCATTACATATTCTAGTGTTTTTAACTAAAATTCATTGTTTATTATTTTGAATATATTTTTGTTTAATAGTTTTAGAGATTTATTAAAAACAGTTACATAGTAAATCAATACATTATAGGTGGACTTCTATACTAAGTATCCATTAATTCCATGTTTTTTTTAAATAAATAACTATTCTATTTCATTGTAAATAATCATAATTTTTTTTGAGCATATGATTGTCCTATGTCATCCTTAAAACCCTATGAAAAGAATTTTAAAACATGGAATGAGTATAAAATGATAAATAATATACCTAAAGTAAATATATATGTTAGTCCAATAGAAAACATATAATTTGTGATAAATCTATATTATCTCAATGTAATTTATATAAGGATGAAAATTAGTTTCACATGAAACAAAACACACTTTAAGATCAAATAAAATCCATAAAACCCATAGAATGAAAATAAAACCCCTTTTTGGAATGATATAGCATCACAGTCAAAATTATTTTAAACATATGTAAGAAAAAAATAGAAACCTACAAAATTTATAAGAAAAAACACTTTAGTAAATCCCACATAATTGAATAAAAAGACATGGTACATTACCCAATTAATAAGAGTAATATAGTGGTTCACCCAATGTTATAACGAGATGACCAAGTACTATCTCATCCCACTCAACGTATAAGCTATATCTGTCTAACCCATGACCCATAATGAGGATCAACCATTCATATATGGTTTATTGGGATCACCCACATCACATATAATGATCAACTAACATATAATGAATAAAACATTTATGGAATGCATTTTTCATCATAAATCCTTAAAATTACATTAAAACCCATATGAAAAACAATTTCGAATATCAAAATACCCCTTTATTTTAATAAATATCTTTTAAAAATTTAAAAATGTGGACATAATATCGAAAAAAAATTCATTTATATTAACCATGGAAACATATAAAGGTACCTACAATGAATTGAAGTTTCATGATGGTGGGAAATTTCGTTCATTAAATATTTGTTATAGAAATATTCAAATCATATTATTGTCAAAAAATTCACTAATTTCCTCATTGAGAAAAAAATTAAATTAATATATATTTTGTAAATAGTATAACATAGTAAAAAATGACATTAAAAGTCCTAGAATAATATAAAAAATATTATTTAAAAATTAATTACAAAACATGTACAGGGAAGGAAAATTTATTTTTATATACACTTTATAATGCTTTCTTTTTGTATAAAGTATCACACATTGAGTTTAGCACATTACATGTGTTCTTTATCTTCACATTTAATAAAATTATGGTAACTATTTACATAACTGAAAACATTTTTCATTTATATTATTCCTTTTATTTGTATTATTACAATGTCATTAGATAATTATTTATGTTGACAGGGGATGTATTTAGGATATTCGGTAAATATGTTCAAAATGACATAGGTATGTTTACTGTGGTCAAAGTGGACATTACTCTCCAATAACCAAAATAATTCTCTTATGATAGGTATTAATTTTATATAAAAATTATTCATTTATATAAATATAATAAATATAATTATGAAAAATTAACTTCGATACAATTACGGAGATGGTAGGTCATACATACAGTTCAGTATCATTTCAAATTTTCAATTAAAATTAATAAAATAAGTTAAATATTTTATTATATTTCAAGAATTAACATTAAATATGTATATATATATTAATTATTTATATTTACTTATATATATCATCCAATTGATATTTTGATGAAAAATGAATCACATCGCTTGATGGAGGTGATAGTCTACACATACTCATAAATAAGATTATCATTTTTTATACACAAAAAGTTATGAATATAAATGATATATTATCTATTGAGAATGATATATTTGAAATGAATGTGATATGTAATTAATACATCCATAATTATAACATTTTGTAGAGATGGTCATGGAAAATAAACTACATCGTTTCATGGGTTTGTAGTCCACTATACAAATGAAGGGAGAATTCATTTCCCATTTTAGGGAAGATGTGGTTGATATAGGTCACTATACTAATGTAATAAAATATATATTTATATATGAAATTTTATTTAATATTTTAACTTTGATGGTGAGGTTTATTTTGATTTAGAAGAAGAAAAAAACTAAAACATTTAGATAAAAACTATACATATTCTTTGGAAAACAAGCTTCCCTTAACATATTATGACCAAAAATATTGTTATTATGCCAAAAAATTCATCTAAAATTTTATAAGTTATTATTTTAAGGGTTTTTGGTAGTTATAGGTTGAAAATTTGGTTCTATGTTTGAATGATCGAGATGATGTGGTTCACTTTTGAAAGAGTGGAAAGGGGACCCTTGGAATTCCCCAAAATATTAAGTTAAACGAAATTGATTTTAAATTTTAAATAGATCCAAATTTTATTTTTGATGATAATATGAGTATGGGTCAAAAATTTACAATAAAATAATACTTATACAAGCTTATACTATATTTATACCATTATATTTTTTGTTTAACCCATATTTAACCCCATTAACTATTAGTGTTACAACATGGATATTTATTCATTGATGGTCAATGTATTTACTAAGAAATGAAAAATGAAAAATAAGGGGAAAAAGGGATATATTTTAAAATATTTCAAAATAAATTGTTCAAATTATTTTATATATATATTTTATACTATTTAATTAAATTTTATTTGCTATAAAAGAACCATTATGTCTATTTTTACAATTTGCGTTACTTTGACATTAATAATAAATATAAAACCTCTTAAATTAGAAAACAATATTTTATTATATCCATTACATGTAATGGTAATACTTAAAATTATTTTATCAATATATTTATTCAAATATATTTTTATATTAATATTTTTACTATCTTTTATTTGATTATTCATTTTATTAATTAATAACTACATTTGAATTGTGAAAGAATATAAGATAATTATTTCATCAAAAATATTAAAAAATAAATTAAAATTATGAATATAAAACTTTGATCATCCAAATTGATTATTATATATGAAAATATCATCTCTATAACACTAAATTAAAAATATTGCACATATTAATAAAAAGAGTATGACATGTTTTGAATTATATTAAATAAAATACTACAAAGGCCAAAATCTATTTCAAGTGGAACACAACGGTCATAAATTATACACATGGATTATTCTCGTTGATATATACTCATATAATATGATTTATTCATATTTTTCTGTCATTTTATGGATCATATGAATTTATTTTTAACCAAAATTACTGGGTTTACGCTTCACTGCTGTAATAAAAAAGTTTTTAATTTTATTAATCTTATTGTACAAAAAGTAAAATTAACGTATTTAATAAATTTAGACCCAAAGATTACAAATACTGAAAATATTTTTTTAGATTCAAATGTAAAATGATGAATAATTTAATTTAAAATAAAAAAAATGTAATGAAATTTTTTTTTCAGAATAAAATAATTTTTAAATTGTAGGTTGTTTTTATACTGATTTTAAGTATAAAATATATTTTGAAAACCAATAATAAATTATTTTAACTATATATGAACTGATGAAATTTTCTAACTATTCAAAAAAAATTACATTCTAAATACTTTAATATAAAAAAAGGTAATAAAAAATAATCAGTATTTTTCACTAATCATGGAAAAATAAATATTTTAAGAAAATTATCTATAATTTATCATAGGAAATTTATTAAATACTTGATTTATTTAGAACTCTAATTTAATAAAACTAAAAATCATTAATTTTTCAAATATTCTTTTAAATACAACCTTAAAACAAATGAGTTTAATAAACATATTTCTATATTTATTTAAGAATTACTTGATTTATTTATAATGATAATAATTAGTTTATTCATGAATTATAATAAATATGAAAATAAGTTTTCTATAATTACCTTGGATGAAAAATTCTCCGACTTTTTTTAAATTTCATCCTTGAAATATTGAACTCGTTATTGGAAAAATGTGTTTGAATTTTTAAAATAAATTTATTAAAAACTAACATCATAAAAATATTTAATAGGAAGTATAAATGTCATCTATAATAACAAATACTATGTTTCAATATTGTATGACACAATAGGGTAGTGAAAACATGATTATAGAAGAGAAAACTAACTCCCAAGGACTTATAGACGGTGATTGAGAACTATGTCATGTAATAATTAACCACTACAAAACTGTAATTAATTGATGGGTAAAAAGGATTTGGATACTGAAGTAATAAAATTTAATGGATAACATTTTTTCAAAATCAATTTCCTAAATTTGAGTTATTATTTTAATACCCAAGATAAAATCATCATGAAATATAATTACTTTTCATTTAGAATTTCATCTTTTAATTAATTTAAACCATAATCTCATATTTTTATCCAAATAATGAGTATTTAATATAGATATTTAAATCTAAAATAATTATAATCAATAGCTATAGATAATATAATCCAATATAATAGATATATATTCCTATTTGTTTAGAAATTAACAGAAACAAAAAAAATAGAATATGAAAAAGTAAATTCTCCAAAATGAATAAACCTTTATAAGATAAAAAATACGTTGATCTCTAAAATTCCACTGTAATACCCACAACTAAACATATCTCATTCAATCAAAAACTATCCTAAAACACCCAAAAAAATATTCTACAATATGATTAAATCCCAAAAATCATAAATATTTTATCACATAATCATCCTTGATAATTTTTTGTAATTATCTTAAAATAAAATTAATCTCCCTTAGTGTTTTTATACCAAACCATTAATTTCTTAAGTGTCATAATCAATATGATATGCTAATAATTGAATTAAAAAAATGAATCCCAATTAACTAAAAAATATTATATGGTTAAAAAAATAATTCATCCTATATAACTAAAATAAGAATCCAAAATAATTCTTTTTACATTAATCCCATAATATTCCCTAAAATTATAGTGATCTTCTTCTGAAAAAACAATAATCACTTATTCATCAAATAAACTTCTAGTAGAAAATATTTTCAATAAAATGTACTATATTTCTCCAATTCTACCACTTTTTCTTGCATAAAACCATTCACCAAAAAACAAAATATCATACAAATGGGAACATTACATAGTCTATTTGTAGGTGAAGGACCATTGTAACCCTTTAGTTGTGGGTTTAAACCTCATAACCTTTCAAAATGTTATCTCCTACCATTTATTTTTCATCACAAAATTTAAAAACCTATAATTTTGAAAATATTTATTTGGAATATCATTAATAACATTATAATTTGATAACATAAATACTGAAAAGGGGGTTTCTATATATAGAAATTTCTGATAATCCATTAATTTATAATCCATGGATCGTATCTATAACGAATAAGATAAACTCGCATGAATACATCCTGATATATATTGTTATTTATATCCTTTTCTGATAGAAAAAGTTAGTACATCGACTTAATAATCAAATATTATTTTCTTCTTTATCATGAATTCACTTTTCAATAAAAAAGTTGATCTTTTGAGTTTATTTTTTTAATGAAAATGGAAAAACTCTTATATTGTACACCCATACCTTAAAATTTGAATGTTATACTCAATATTCATTATCCCAAAAATAGAAATCATCTTATATAAAACATGGTTCTTTTCATGATAAATCAACAAAAGTTTCTCCATGACCTCATCTCCGTCTCTACTCTCTCTTAAAAATGTATGATTTTTTTATAATTATGTATGAGCCGAAAAAAGATTACAAAGTGACTTTGAATAATGAAAATTATTTGTCTAGAGAATGAGATGAAAACTAAGAAATATTTATCTTCTTTCTGTGGTCAATATAATAATGAAATAAATAATTTTCACATAAAAAAATAATTTTTTATCTTCAATAAAATAATTAAATCCCATATAAAAAAATAATAACCCATCTCAGAATCAAAGAGAATTACATTAATAAATCATTTTATACCCATGTAAGATGTAACTGAATCCCAGTTAAATCTATTGTACATACACTTCTATAATATCCTCTTACGTTACTAAAATTACTAGATAAATTACCGAATATATTGGATTAATATTTTGGAAAACGAAAGGCTATAATAGACTCACATGGTGCTACCTAGCCAAAACTAATGTATAAGCTACATCAGTCTCACCCATGAGCTAATGGGGCTCAACCCATCATATTTGATGTATCAGGATCAACCATATTACATATAATACTGATGTACCATATAAGGTATATTTTTTTCAATTGATATCATAAAATAATTATCTAGATCATTAAAACTGATAACGAAAACAATATCAAGTATCAAACATACATATTTCATCAAAAAATAAATTCAAATTTATAAAAACTGATGAAATAATAAGGAAACCATTATTTCAATATAACTAAAGGATCTATTAATTTAACCTTCATATAATTAATTATTTATAATGGGGGGAATCCCCTTTCATTTGGTATATGTTTAAAAACAGCCCTTTCATATTATTGTCGTAAATGTCACAATGTACCTCATTTTAGAATGATAATAACATTCCATTCAAATTGTTTTAAAAAATTTATGACATAATAAAAAAGAAATTCAAAATACCATATTATAATTTCAATAAAATTTTGTGAAACATTTTTAGAAAACATGGACGCTGATGAAAATTGAATTTTTGAGGGAAACATTTTAACGATAACTTTTAAAATGAACTCCCTTACCTTTAGACTAACTCATTATATATGTTCTTTATATTCATGGATAACAAAGTTATGTTAATTATTTTATTAATATAATTTTTTCCATGTTTTTTTACTTTTATTTAAATTTTAGTATTATTAATACTAAATTACATTAGTCCTTGGTAGATGTTTTGATGATAGTCATTTCAATAGACTAAAATGACATTGGTATGTTGACTATGGTCATAGTGTTAATCAATACAATATATATATATATAATATTCATGAAAATAATTATATTTTTATACAAAAATTATATATTTAAATCCAACCATGAATGATGATTACAAAAATATAACTATGTTACAACTGCAGTTAAAGTATGCTATAGGTACAGATGAGTAAAAATTTCCATTTTTCAATGATAATTATAGAAACAAGGTAATTATTATTTTATCATCACATAACTACAATAATATTATATATAATATTAATTCTTTAAATATTATTTTACATATAACCCATGTAATATATTGATGAAAAAACTATTAGATCACTTCGTGGAGTTGTTAGTCAAAATGTTCGCATTAACAACATTATCATTTTTTTACATGGTACTGTATGAATGTGAATGAAATATTATCATTTAATAAGGATAAATATGTCATTAATAACACACACACACACACACATATATATATAATAATTTCATCATTAAAATGAATCTTGATATACGGTGATGGAAAATGAATTACATCTGTTTGGGAGGGGGTAGTCCATCATACAAACAAGTGATCAATTTGTATACCATGCGATGAATGGAAAGATAGAAATATGACATGGCACTAAAATATTTACATATAATTTAATTTAAGATTCTAAATTTATTATTTTTTTATGTTTGATGAATTTTTAATGGATGTGGACAAAAATGATAATCATATTGACCGAAATATACCAATTCGCTAAAAAGATGATTTCCATAATATCTTAAGACCTATAAAATTGGTATTATTCTAAAACCATGACATATATAATGAGGGAAGTGATTTTAAGAAGGAATATTTTTGAGTATTTTCTAATAAAAATTCTATTTTATGTTTGAATGATTGAAAATAAGAGGTCCCCTATTATAAGATAGGGAATGGTCACTCATGGAATTCCATAAAATATTAAATTAATATTAATTAATTTTTAAATCAAAATTAATGTAAATGGTTATATATCTAATATAATTTGATTATATTCTAAAATAACCTCATAAAATAAAAATAATTTTCTTGACTACATTTATTACCTTATCTTTTGGTTTAAAACCTATTTAATCTATTTTACTCTAACCATGACAACATTGATTTCAAATTTTGTAGGGTATGTATATTTACTATAAAATTTAAAAAGACCCTAAAACTGACCAGGGTTTAAATTTTCAGCCTTATAATAATCACTTGGTAGTGTTTAATATTTTTAAGAATTTTATATAATTCAAAAAAATGTTATTTATAATAAAATATCTACTATGTCGATATTTAGAACTATTCATTACATTAATGTCATGAAAAAACTAAAATTAGATCCAAAAATTTAATTATTTCCATTAGATATCCTATAAATTTAAAAAAAATCCAATTTTTTTTTTCTCAAATAATATTTATTTAATTATTTTTAAAATATTTTAATTTATTTTTCCATTAATTAATAAATTACCTCATCTGCATTATGAAAACATTTAAGGTAATTATTAATTCCAAAAATAATTAAAAATAATTATTATTATGAGGATAAATGTTTTATATTTCAAAATAATCATTATATTCCATAAAATCATCTTTATAATACCCTATTAGTAATATATCACTAATTTAAAACAAGATGGTGAAATTTTCACTATTTTTTAAATAAAATACTAAAAATCACAAAATCTAATCCACATGGCCCCTAAATGTAAAAGGTAGACCCTATGATGTTTATGGTAAAGATATAATCATCAAATAAAATATAGTTATATGTTTGGGTAATTTAATTATTCTTATCATTTTATTATCAGCCTAAATTAAGAAATTTTCCCTCTTCCAAGGTAGTAAATATAATAATAAGGTTACACTTCATATTTTTCCAAAAAATATAGGGACCCTATTTACTAAATTTGGACCCACTGATTCCAAATATGGAATATAATTTTCGAAATTCAAAATAAGAAAGTTGTAGAATATAATTTAAAAATATACAAGAAAACAACAATGGAAAAAATTAATTTTGGAAAAATGTCATTTTTAAATATAAAATATATTATACTAATTCCAATTACAAACTATGTTTTCAAAAAAAAGGATTCTATCATATTAAATAAACATTACTATAGAAATTATAAAACCATTCCAAAAAAAACCTTAAAAATATTTAAAATAAAATATATGATTCAATAAATATCAGTATTTTTAACTCTTCATTAAAAAATAAATATTTTCATAGAATTATCATAAATTAATCATAAGATAATTTTCAATTTCTTAATTTAAAAATAAATTTTACAATTTTAAAGTAAAATTTAATATGATGAAAATTATAATTTTTATTAATATATATTGTAATTGAGTTTTACAAAACCCATTATTTTTCAACATTAATAATTGGTTTATACTTTTATAATATATACAATTACATAAACAAGAAATAATAAAAATAAATTAACATTATTGATTATATAATCATCTTATTTATTATATTTTACTCCTTCTATGATCCCATTTGGTTTCTTATTGGGAAAATTACTAAATTTTATTTCACGATCATTGTAAATTATATTCCGAGTGGTTGAAACCATTGACTAAAACCAAAAATATTCATAATACGAATAAAAAAAATAAAAATATACACTTATATTATATGATAAACTAATAGTATTTTTTCCAAATGTCTTACAAAATCATTTCATCATATGACATTTTTAGTTGATCCTATATCACTTTTACATAATCATATGTTCTATTAAGTTCTATCCTATAATTCTAATCACCAAAAATAACTGAACAACACATTAATTACAACCTCTGTTTTACATACTCTCACACCAAAACATGGAGCTAAAATATAATATTTTCATACATTAATTGATATAATGAGAAGGTACCCCAGCCTAACCATTATATTATTTACGTAGCATTATATGAAAAATCATTGCATATCACAACAAAACAAATAATCCTAGAAATAAAAGGTTTGATTTATTTATAGAAAAAATTTGTAAATACATTATTTCAAATTATTTCATCTTGTTACCTTATAAATATTATTCTTTTAATGTTCTAGGATTAAATTAAAGAAATTCCTTTATAGTCCAAAATAATCATTGTTGTGTAATATTGTTATATAAAACACGAAATAAATTATTATCATTTATTATGAAATATATACATAATATTTCATTATGTATTAAAATAACCCTAATAATATTAAACATCTATTATATATTTATTATATAGTTAATATTATGACTAGTATATATTAATTGTTAAAATAAAACCTAATAGGTAGAAAATGAATTCCTAATTTCCAAAACTAGTCAGATTGTACCCTATAAATCCCAATTATAAGAAGTTTTGAGGGTGGTAAAATCACTAGAATAATCACTTGACTAGACCCAATATTAAACTAGTCTACAAAAATTGAGAAAAAGTTTGTTGATACTGAATCGAATAATCCATCAAAATCGTATCTAACCCCAATTTACACATACCAGAAGGGAGTTCCTAATCCCTATGTATTGTCCTAGAGAATTCATTCATCGATAATGAGCCTAGGGAATAATTTATACCAACATGAAATATACGGAATGAAATATATATAAATATATGGAATGAAATTTATGGAGAAAACATGAATTTATATATTTATGCATGTTATAGAAGAAATAGAACCAAAAAGTGAAAAATTGAAATGGTACAAAATTAATATATAAGTTTAAATTCTAAATATAAAACAAAGAAAAAGGAAAATAGATACTCTATTTGTTTCAATGTTATAACAATTTAATAATCATACCATCTCACCATCCTACTTCCAAATCCCAGCAGTTTGAAAACATCACTAACTAACTATGGGACCTTTCCATTCCCTACTTAAAAACACAAAATTAGGTCTATGAATAAAAAATGGCATAATCAATGTGTGATCTATCATGCTTAGTATGTTCTCACCCATGTTATCTAATTAAATACCCTGATCAATAATCTTAGCATTATCAATTTTAATGAATAATTTTAATGATATAAATTTTAACATTTGTTACATAAAACAAAAAAAATCATTTAATTTACCCTTAAAAAAAATTATGAATAATATAGGTATATCAGTTCAAATAATTTCATATACATATATAAGAATATACATATCGTGTCAAATAAATGGATGAATCGCATATCATTTCAAATCCATGATAGTATAATCATAATAATAATGACCATAATATGCCAAAAAATCCAAAATTACAACTAACATCAATCCAATAATCAAACTCGGTCAGATAGTTATGTCACTCATACCAACCATAATTTTATTTGTGCATAACAAGAATCCTGACATATGAATTGTGTGTAGAGGGAATATGTACACAATAAAATTTATCACTCATCACAACTAAATTGTTCTTAGAATAATAGGCATAGGGAGTATATGAAATCTCCATGAGAAAACCAAAAAAAATTGGTCGATTCCTTTTACTACACCTTCCACTTATGTACCCAAGGATTCCAATATAGTATATTTTCCAAAACGTTTCTCCATATCATGTTTCAAAACACATTTCATAAAAATCATTTCATAATGCATTAGAAAACCATTTCATTTACCCAAATCGAGTGAAGCAATCTTTTATAAAAAATGATTTCAACACACACAAATAAATCAATCATATAATTCTATTTTATTTACTTAACAATTTATCAAAAAAAGTAGAAATAAATTTCACTAGAAAATGCCCGAGATAGAACGACCTACCTCTAAATATGGATCGAGGAAGCCTAAAACAAGATCTAATAACTAGATGAAAGAAACAATTACAAAGAAGGCCCTAGAAAGAATATACACATCTAAAAATTGATTAAATAAATTAAATGGTTTGGTTTGGTGGAAATATAATATCATACATTAAGAACACACACCTGCCACACCACAACCAATAAAAGATCGTCCATGAATAATATCACTCCGAAGATATATAACATCATAAGGACAATTATCAGCACAAATAAAAAGTTATGATAACGTAATGAAATACCACTACCACAATAAAATATAATGGAAATGAATAATTAATTACTCAGCTGGATAGATTCAACACACAACCATGATGATCAAACGTCGATCAAATCGATCAAAATGTGTTAGCAAATCCCAAAATATATAGAGAGGTGCTCTAGGTTGAGATAAATGAGGATGAGCATTGAATGAATAAACATATAACTCATAAAATTACATAAATAACATTTCGAAAATATTTTCATGGAATTTTATCTTTTTTTACAACATGTAATCAGTGTGGACTTTATAAGGTGAAAAACTCATAAAATTTTTATCAAAATCAAATTTTTAACCTTTCATAGTGTGTTATATTTACACAAAATATAATATATCATGCTATCATAACTAATAATTGAATGATAATAATGAATATTACAAATTATATTCTACATTAATTATGAGTTAATTTCTAGAAGATAGTGAAAACTACTAATTCTTATACAAAATATGAAACCACCTCAGACATTATCCAAACTCGGTGTGACCCACTAATATATTACACATTTGAACTCAGACTTCAATAATTCAAAAAAAATTCATCCCAAAAATATAGTTCATAGTTTTCTATATATCTTCTCTATCCAGAGGAGGCCAAAGAGGAACACAATTAATTAGGACAATATGTAAATATAACGGAGTTACTTGATAGTAGGTAATGTGATGATACAAAAACTATTTATTAAAGAAGTTTAATCGTAAATATCTCACCTTCCAAACCATTTATTCCATCCACTATAATTTATTATTACCAGTGAACACCATATCCATAGAGAATATGGTGTCTTAATATCAGGTTATATATCTAGACCCTATTAAAATGAATTAATATATAATGTTTTTAATAAAATTAAAAATTTAGAATCATTTTTATAATTTTTTATTTAGTAAATAAGGTTTATTTATTTTAATGTATAAATTGTATTGTCTAAATAATTATTCCACTAATATAAATAAAAATTATTATGTTACCATTTCAAAATTATCAAATTCTTAATTTTTCCTAGTTTTATTAGCTAGTAAAATATTTGGGAAATAGTTAAAAATTGAATAAATAAAAAAGATTACTTATGAGCAAATAATAACCCTATAATGTTGCAATAAATTCCAAAAAAAATTAATTATTAACTAAAAATGGATTTTACCTATAAAATAATTTGTTTTGTTAATTTATTTTATTAATTTAACATACCAATAATGATACCACTGAAACATATATTGTATTTTCACTTTTTAAAAAATTCAATATAAATATTACTCACTTACACATCATGAATGGTATTTTAATAATGAGTCATTTTCGTAACCAAATAAAATTTTGGAAAAATATATTTTATGAAAGAATCATTTGGAAAATAAAATGGATGGTTAATGTTATTTTACATGGATTCCAAAACATATTATTGAATTTAACAAATGATTCAATTTTTTTTGAATAAAATAACCACCCAACCTCCCATTACACTTCAATAAAACACATTAAGTATGAATTTAATCTCTTTATACCTATATAAATCCCCATAATAGTTTTTCATTACTCATAATAATGTCACCCATGCTTTTAGAAATAACCTATATATTATGGTATTCTCTCCTTCTTCTTCATAGTTGATGATCATTATTCTTATTAATCATTCTCATTATTATTTTTCTTATGACACAAAAGAATCATATAAATGTGATTTCATGTGATGAGATTCCACCTTTCACTCTCATCGATCCCTTATATGAACCATTTAGTACACATGTTATACATTATATTTTAGCCAATGATTTTCTACGCCAATGTTTAATATTGTGAATACACATATCAATTTCAACCCAAGTCATTCACCTAATGGTACTTATTATTCATTTATTTTGGATATCAATGTATAAATAAAACTTGTCATATCAAGATGTTAAATACATTGAAAGGTTTTAATATATTGTGTCATATATGTAGGTCACACATTCTTGTACATGACCAGACTATGATGGGTGGGCCCAAAATTATATATCACATTTATGTGTTGGATTACATTTTAATATCATTATATTCCTTTTATAGTAAATGAGTGGTTCATATATGAAAAATATGTTATGATTTTTTTAGTTCATAACCTTGATATATATTTATGATGATATTATTTAAATTTTTTACACATTACATTGATGAATTTATGTTATCATATTAATTAATGATTTTATGTTTTTATTTATCGTTTTCACATTTATATGTCATCAGGTTACCCCCCCTGACTAAAATTTATTAATCGAAATCCTGTTATTATTTGATTATTCTATTAATGGGTCATACACCACACCCCACCCTTATCTAAATACAAAGGTTATCCTACACAACTCCATAAGATCAATGAAATTTAATGGCATGTTGATGGGATTTAAATAATTTTGTTTTATACAAATTTAAAATTACATTTATATATATCTAATTTCCCAAAGACACTTGTCCTCTCTATAATTAAGGCTTTTATTATGTGTATCTCATAGTATTAAATAATGAGATAATTTATATAAATGATATGGGTTGTTATTGTAATCAAATTTTATATTTATAGATACATAATATATAATGCGATTATTCATTACATAGTTAATGGAAACATAATAATGGGTTATCTAAAATTATCTACATGTGGAAACTTATCAATGGGTTATATTTTTTAGATAACAAAATTTGATTAAATATGATATTGTGAGAGATATCATATAGATTATAACATTTATTTGTAATAGGTGTTGATATGGAAATGAAAGAAATATTACTTCAACGGATCATAAATATTTCTTGGTGTAATAATGAGGATACAATAGAAAGTAACAACAATAAATGGAGTATAACACCTTCAATTGGTATAAAATGTAAATTTATAAAAATTAAAATAATAGAAAATTATAACATTTTGAACGGAAATATATTTAATTTTTCCCTATACAAAAAATGCATGAAAATGATTCCAAAAATGATTCTCAGAAAAAATGTTAAAAATCATACCCACACTAATTTCTATGAAAGAACATGTGAACAAAGATAACTATAATAATGTTCTCTCACAATCTTGTGAAAAAATCTACTCAGAATCCCATCCACACAAACAATTGTGATCAACGCCATCTGCAATCTTCTCCACACATAAATTTTTTATCTCAAAGGATATAAATCATTTTATAACAAATTTTTAGGAAATAATTGACATAATTGAGACATAGTTAAAAACCATACATATTACAACAGTTGTAATTATATATTAGTTTGATTAAACCACGATAAAAAATATGTTTAATAAAAAAATACATGAAGATATCAACAAATAAAATTCATTGAAAAAGGTAAATGTAATTATTAGATAATTTTTGAAATGAATAATTTAAAACAATAATATTTTTTAATAAATATTTTATGAACTTATATAGGATCATTTGAAACTTTTATTGAAAAAATTATGAAATATGTTTTTCTTATGAAAAAAATTGAAATTGAAAATTATTTTTTAAAATAATTGTATTAAATGTTACATCGGTAAAATAAGAAAACATATGTTTGGATTTTTTTATTTAATACTGAGGAAGATTAAAGTAAAATACTATAATGTGTAAAATCTTCTAAAAAAGATATTTCATTAATATAGTTGTAAAAAAGGCCAATGTTTAAAGAAAAATATGATAAAAAAATTAAATGAGGATTAAAATTCTAAAGAAATTAACATACATTTAAATATGTCATAATAAATATCTAAGGTAGATATATAGAAATCCATAAATAAATATTCATAATATTTATATATAGGAGAATAGATCCTGACATTAAATGAAAATATTTCTAACACCACATTCAAACATCATTCCTCATTAACGTTTATCTTGTAGGATATTAAATAGTAAGAGGACACGTTGACCCCTTAAATATAAATATTTTAACCAAATATATAGGGTTTAGTTATAAATTGAAATAATTTCTACAAGTGTATTTTGGTACATAAAAATCATGATTTCAATGGGAGATCTGAAAATAAAACTTCACCTTTTGCCTCTACATCAATAAATGATTTTACATTTCCATATAATAAAAATTAACATATTAATATCTAATTTTACACCCAAAAACTATTTTTTCCCTTTTAAAAACATTTAATTATAATCATTCATAACATTTATAATAACTTTTTTCACCATCAGATGTTATTGATTTGGGTTATTTCGTACGTGGTTCATAATGGTGATGTTGATCCTTGACATTTGATTAAAATTCATCATGATGAGATTATTCATGTTAGTTGAATCTGCATATTATAATAATTTGTTTATCTATACATTCATTTTATTGAAGGTATGGGCATGGTTTGTGAGAACATAATCCATGACCAACATTTTTATAGAAACTTACTAATTAAAAAATATTGTTTTTAATTACAATTAATTATTTCTCCCACACTTATAGATCTATATTATTTATAAAAATTAGTCTTCAATATGAAATATTAAAATTATTAACCTCATAATAATTATTTATAATAAATATTAAAATTGTGGTATCATATTATTCATGTTGGTGGTTTAACCGACCCAAAAAGGATCGCACTACACTTGTGAATTTGTAAGATTTTAGAGTTATAAAATAGAATTATGATTTTCCAAAATCATATTTAACATTAAATAAAAAAATTAAAGTGTATAATGGTATTTATATTTTTTTTTGATGAGAATTTCATTGAATATTATTTTTAATAAATTAATAACTACATTTTTGGATTATCGTATTCTGGAAATTAATTCGTTCGTAATAAACTATTTCAGATTCATCTGTTGAACTAGTGGACCCAAAAAACCTATAATGATTTACTAGGTGAATAATGTAAAAGAATATGTGAGTATTTTAAATAAAAATAGTTGTTTTGATTTGGTATATGCAGTGTCTACAATAATAGGAAATTTCATTGGAAATTCAGAAAATATTCATTCCTTAAGGTATATGATTATCATTATAAAAATATAGCAGAAAAAATATTGGAAAATGGATATTTGTTAATAAAATCATCATCGAGAAAATAAGTAATTAAGGAATGAGTTTTAATATATCTATAACACATACTTAGGGAAGTTTTTCCTCATTTTATAATTACCATTACCTTAGTAACTCAATGTTATCCTCAATCATTTATTATTACAACAAAATATAAAATTGAAAATTTACTCATTTAAAATGTGATTATTAAAATTTATTCACGATTTAATCTTATAAAATTTATAAATTGGGGAAATTTAACATTTAAATGAATATTAAAAATATATAAAAGAAAATATTTTAGAATAATGTGCTTTTAAACATTAATAGTTCTTATACTTGTTTCGTTAAAACAACTAATTTAATTAGTATTAATATATTAATTTATAAATAGCTTTGTTTGATGATAAAATTCCCTTTTAATGTTATCAATTTAATCTATTAATATAATAGTACATAATATATAACAATAATCATTGATAAATATAAACATTTAATAATAAATTATTTTATTATTATTTCTAACCAATTGATAATTATTACATGAAATATAACAAAAGGAATATATTTATAAAAAATACATTTCATTAATATTATTAATTTAAATTAAAAAATTAATTTAAAAAACATATGATATATAATGAAATATTTTTATAAATAAATGGCATGTATATATCCATCATTAATTAATATAGTAGTCTATATTGTTTCAGAATTATTTCATGAATGATATCTAAGTACAATAATAATAAAATTATTAATTATTATATTATATTTGTATAATTTTTTTTAATTATTTTTTTAAAAAAATATATATTATAAATATGATTTCTATAGAATGAATATATATTTAATCAAGATAGTTTTTATATTTTAAATCGATCCAATAAAATATTTATTTTATAAAAACTCTATTCTATTGAATTTAAATATATATTTTCAATATTTAATGAGAAATTTTGTACATTAACTACATTCTAGTGATTCTATATTTCTATAATGTTTTCTGTAATTATATTGATTATTTATATAGACATTTATAATAGTAATATAAAAACTATATCACACACATTATATCTTTTGAAATTTACAAAAATTTAACTCTTGGAACAAAACTTATCATTTTGATAGTTTTAATTTTAGATTTTTTAACATGTATTTTTCTTCAATGATGTTTAATCTCATTCTAGAACCTACTGTGTTAATGTTAATTCTCACAAGTGAAGATGACCAAGTTGATTTCTGATTTATAAAATTTTTATAAATTCCAATTTATTATTCCATTTTAGTCATTGAGATCTAATTGAATATAATCATCCATTGTAAGTATTAATAAGTGGCATTTTATTGTAATATATTTTCTTTTTTAGAGATGCCTCGTACACCTTTTTAGGTACCCATAACCCCTTGTTCCCATATATTTGGGTTGAGTTTTACATTAGAGTTGTTTTGGGTGATATTAGAGAAAATGGGAAGGCTATAAAGATGTTCATAGTTTCACACAGTTAGGGAGATTTGTGAGGTTATCCCCAAGAAACCATGCACCATAATATGGCAACATAAGATGTGGTTCACGATTGATGCCCAGTTTGGAAAAATTGTGCAATCTCCCAAAATCCTACACCCTAAAATATGGGGTTTCTTATAGTGGGAACATAAATTTTTAAAATATGAACCACATAAGGGAAACCATGTAACCCCAATGTATAGAAAAATGGTCATAGTTCATGGTTTGTAAAACAGTTTACCTCCTCCCAAAAAATCATGTTCCTTGTTTGTAATTCCCCTAAAAATTTTATTAAAATTTATGAACCCCATTTTTGTATCCATAAAATCATAAAATGGGACATAAACACATTAATTCAAATTTCTATGATCCTGAGAGGATTTATAGTCTCCTAGGTTTCATTTCTAATTGAATTTAAGACAAAATTGAAGGTTCATCTCCTATTTGATATGTAATTCGTTACCTATGTGATTTTAACCCTCTTATATCTCTTAATACCATTTAAGAGGGATAATTTTTAATCCATTTGAAATGGAGTAGGAATTGGTTTAAATCGATATAATTTGATTTAATCCAGATCATATTTATTGGTGTTATATCTGCAATGACATTTTGATTTCTTTCATTTCACAACAAATTGTGTATTTTGGTTCAGTGAACACTCATCAGTTTCAATGAGTTATGTGGAATCATTAAAAATTCTAATAGACTAGATTTTATGTAGGTGTATTTTATTGTGAAATTATAATTCCCATTTTCTTTAATTGAAATTTGATTTTAATTAATTAATAGTTTGATTAATGTGACTGTGGAATTTACAGAATAATTAAATTATGGAATTGATTGATTAAGTGGATTATAAAATTTAAGGGAATGCATGGGGATTCTAATTTGATTAAAATTATTATTTAAAAATTATTAATGGATAATAAATGAAATTAAATTTTTTGTTGAATAACGATTTATTGGGAAAGTTGATAAATTATTTGATAATTGAAACAGTCATATGTGACCTTTATGACCAAGTTATGGGACATGGAATGACCTAAAAAATACCAATTGGGTTCAAGACTAATACTATATGCCTCAAATATAAATATATATTACATTTTATCACTATGTTTTGGGTCAAAGAGTACTTCTCCAAATACACATGATTCCCAATCTTCTCATTCATACTTCCATTGTATGCATGTGAAATTGGAATTAATTATTAATGGAAATGCATGATTGAGTGAAATGTGATATCCCTTCAGTGAATGGTTCAGACTTAGGAATGGACCAATGAATGTTTTATTAGGTTGGGAGTTACCGATATCTAGGGGATTTATGTATTTAATTAATTAAAATTTTAATTTGGAAAACCATTAGTTATTCCATTGTAATGTGTTATTTATAAAATTGTATACATTTTAAATGATTGGATAGTGTTCTAGATGTTGTTTTAGGTTACATACTATGTTTTACTCATATCACACTCGTACTGCCTGATCGGTACCCAAACAGACATCATGTTTTCTTGACATGAAATGATAATGAGCCCTATTATATATGGATGACATTGGATGAAGGTTATACGAGGGAACATAGCATGATATAGGGCCCCACATTGGTTTTTGTAGTGTGTATTATTTCTGTTATTTCATTTTATAAGTGAAGCATATATGGAATTACATATCTAGTTCTAATTTTTGGATATTGTTTTCCTTGTTTGAAATTATCATGTGATTATTGTCTTTCTTGTTAAAATTTTATTTTAGTTATATCAAATAAACATTTGGTTATTTTTAATTTATTTCAGCTAATGTGTAAAATTTAAAAATAGGGAGTTTTCTCCCCACATGAAATTTTATACCATCATTTATATTTAGAATCCACTGTAATACGTTGAGGTTCACCTTATAATGGTAACCAACCAGCTCGAGGGACTTACATGTGGCACCTGGTAAAGACATTACCAGGTGGAATCAAATGATTTTTTTTCATTTATTTTTAGTTTTCCCACTATTTTGTAATTGTATATAGCAGACTTGGATGATTCATTCCTTGTTCATTATCTTAGACAAGGAATTATCTTACCCATGTATGGGGGAAACCAATTACCCAGGGTGGGATTGATGTTGTTGATATTTTTAGATATAGTTTTATGTTATTTCATATTGGGTGATGCACTGGTATTCTGATGTTAAAATTTCATATATTTTACTCATGTTAAGATATGGAACACATGTTCTATATAAATTAATCATTATAAGAACTCATAATTTTATGTTACATGAATAATGTTAGGTATGCATAGTATATAATGTTATGGGTGAGTCGTTAGAATGAAAATATTTTCTTTTTTTAGTAATTTAAGAAAAAAAGGTTCTGATTTAAAGTTGAAAATTTAAAGTAATGTAAATTATGGTAAATGGAGATGTATAAAGGGGTTTCCAATGTGAAATATTATGATATGTAATATGTTTTTCCTATGTAAACCATGAACCATATGAGGGATGGCTAATGATAGTTATTGTTCCATGGGTTTGATAGTGTATAGAGGTATGGGTGATGACTTTTCATTGAATTATTTTAATTACACATGTTAAAATATGTTAATGATGTTTTATGTGACCTAATATGTGTCTTTGACGTTTTAGATATATTCCATCAGGTTGAATCTTATTGATATGAAGATAGGGTGATATGGATGGGAATTATACTCCAGAATTGGATCAGTTTCATGAAATAATTTTTTTCTTTACAGAGTATATGGAATGAGACCTTGGGTGTGTTATTTGAAATAAATCTATCCTGAAATAGGATTTTTAGTTGCACCAGCCTCTTCCATTAACAAGAGAGGGTGAACCTGATGCATAGGTGTTCTCAATTGACTCTATGCAGAAAATACATTACCATCTAGGGACTCTTTTTGTGAAGAGGGTCATGTTGGAAGCATATACATTGAAAGGATAAAAGAAGAACAGTTGGGATACATAGTATCAAAATTAGAATCTATAGAATATAGAATTTAATGACATCATGTATAATATCCTTGAGGTATTATACCAAGAATCACTTAGGAAAGAAGAAGTTTTTGAGTTTATGTGGTTGAAAAAGTTGAGTATATCCCTGATGGACTATGTCTGTCACTGCACTTATTTATAGTGTCTTGTTCTATTATTGGATGGAGATAAATAAATGTAGAAAAAATAACTCACGATGTTCTTAAATATGCGATTATATTTTAGGTTATCATCTTTTGGGTGAAGATGTTTTCTTATGTGCTGAATTAGGTTATCATTTCTTCGAGGAACCTTAAGAAGGATTATAGTGGAATGTGGCTGGTATCTTATGGATGACTAGGTGGTTTATATTTAGTGAGTATGAAGCATTGATATGAAAATTGAAACCATGGTAATAAAAAACATAGAGTATTGTGGTGAAGATTATTTACCCATAGAAATAACTGAATATACATCCACTAGTGTTCTGAGTTTGGACACATTTATTATTAGGTTCCATGACCATCAGTAGAGTTATGATCATGAGGAAGGATAGTTCATTTCTATAGGTATTATAGAATACCTCAACAAATTGGTAATGAAATAAGATTTATGAAGAGTATGTCTGGAAGGGTTTATCCAACCCCAAATCAATCAAGCAGTTGGGGTTATTATGATTGTTGAAGTCAAGGTAGTTAATGTGGTACATCAGGGAAAGAAGAACTGTATCATCATGGTGGTGAAACTCAAGAGACTAAGAATAAATCATAAGTAATAGGTGTTGGATAGTTTCTTGCAGTTTACCCTATACATTTTGATAGATATGAGGGGACATTGATAGTTTGAGTAACTATTCATGTAGATTTTGTGGTCTCTAATGCCTAATTTGATATAGGAGCCTATCATTATTTTATATATTCTCTACTTTTTAGTGGTTTAATTGTAGTGGTTGAGTTTGTGAGTTGGGTTAGTATAATCTATTCCCCATTGATAGTATGATCTATGGACATCTATTTACCCAAGGGGTGTTCACTCGATATTGGCGAGTATCATCTTTTTTTATCATTAAATACGTGAAATGTCCTAATTTTTCATTATTTTGGGTATGGAATAACTGGTATCATACCAAGATCAGCGATATTGATAACCTATAATAGTAACCATTATTTCTCCATAAGGTAACCATTAATATCATTGTGGAGAGTGGGATATATAGGAATTTCGTATAGGGCTAGTTCATCAGAAACTGGGGGTTCTCACTACCTAGTAATAAAGTCTTGTGTTTTGATGAGGGGGGTGTGAAGCATGATGTATTTCACCCATATTGGAATAGTTCAAGGATGTATATTTTTGTGAATTTATTAGGATTCAACCTCAGAGTGATTTTGAGTTTTATATTGAGCTTATTCCTATGACAAAACTAGTTTATATTCTACCATAAAAAATAGAAAAAACAAATATTCAAGTGCATAAGACTCAACATGAAGTGTTGATGAATAAGTGAGATATCAATCCAAGAACATCACCAAGGGGTTATCTAGTACATTTTCTAGGAATAATGATGGAACCTTGGGTTTATGTATTGATTACTAGAAGATAAACTATATTATAATGAATTAATGGCATCCTTTTTGAGTATCGATGTCCTCTTGGAATAGTTGAGATGATATTTTTTTTTCTCCAAGATTGACATGAGATAATTTTGTCATCATTTGAGAGCTATAACTTCTGACATACCATAGACTTCTTTTATAATTAAGAATGGTCTATTTGAGATCCAAATTATGTAGTTTGGGCTTGTGAATGCACAAACATTTTTTCGAGATTTAATGAACCAAATATTCTACCTGTACATAAATCAGTTTGTGTATATTTTGTTGAGGAAATAATATTGTCCCACAAGACTCTTGAATATCATTTCCAACATCAATAAATCTACAAGAGTACACTTATAGAGAACCAGGTTTATGAAAAGAAATCTAATTTCCAATTATGTAGAAACCAGTTAATTTTCATAGGTCACATAATCATGGAGGAAGGTATGTTTGTGCAACCATAGAATGTTCTAGTAGTGGTTTCATGGGAGTAATACAATAATTTTTTTGATATCCGTACTTTTCTTAGTCGTGAGGGTTATTATCAAAGGTTCATAAGTAATTTTCACATTTGGTGGAACCTCTTTCTGGCTTCACCAAAAGACATATTAAGATTTAATAGTATGGAGAATATGAGTACAAATTCTAGGTGTTTAAGAAGAATTTATCTACTACACAAATTTGAATCATACATGATCAAGGTTTGGATTATACCATATTTTTGATGCATCTGGGATATGACATGGAGCATTGTTTATACTAGGAAATTGAGTTATGTAATATGGGTCTTAGAATTTTAGGCCCCATGAATGAAATTACCCTACTCATGATCTCGATTTGGTTATGGTAGATTATTATATAAAGTGTTGGCAGCATTAAATGTTGGGTTAAATGATTACTATGTATACATGACAAAAATCATATAAGTTACCTTTTCACAGATAGATTTGAATTTGTCGATGTGGAGGTGGGATGAATATATATATAATCATTTGATTACGCACTAGAATATATTCATGGGTAGGGAAATACTATTTTTTATTATTGTATATGGAAGACAAAAACTCATACAGTTTAGGTGTCTAGTTCCTAGAGGAATATGACGACTTTGCAGGCTGTGATGCATATTGTGGTGTGGATGTTCCTCCTAAAGATGACCCTTGAATCCTTATCTATTGATTCAACACCATTGATCTAGATAAGGGAGATGAGTTTTTATAATATGGAGTGTTTTTTCATGATGGAATACCAAAAAATGTTGGGATTCACCATCATATTGGACTATAGATTTTGATGAGATCAAAAATGTCCAAAAATTTATTATTGTGCCAATGTGTATGTGAGATGATCTGATGTGTGAGTTCCACTAATCAATGTTTGTAGTAGATCTTGGTTTGAAAAAAATGTATTGTGACCTATGTAGAAAATATTGGTGAATGGATATTAAAAATTATATTTTAGGTTTCCTGAAACACTAATACATCAATTAGTATGTGAAGGTTGAGATCAGTGATCTTTTGGTCTACATCACCTATTTCCAATTCGTGAAAGGATGTGGGATGATTTCCCCATTCACATAAATGAAGTACTTAAAGTGAATCCCTAGAAGAATGAATCTATATAGGTGATTTTTGATCAATTTATGAATTTATCTCATTTATTTTCAGTCCTAGTGACATTAATATTATATTAGTTTGGAAAAAATGTACATTCATGAGATAGTCAAACAATATGGGGTTCAATTAATCATTTTTTCAGACCATGAAACATGTTTCATGTCATTCATCTATAAAGTCATTAAAAATGCACATGGTACATAGTTTTATCATAGTAAAGACATCCATCCATGGATAATTGGGTAGTTTTGACATAAGTTTTTGAAAATTTCAATAGGCCTTCCTGCATCACATTTTCTTACATAATGGCATCTTAATTGTTTTGATGTATTTTCTCATTAATGAGGTAGTAAAATTTATTGAAATTCATCGTTTATGTTTACTCTATGATCAAAATGAGATTATAGGATATTGGTTTCTCCTTCTATGGATTCCTCTTGGAATCTTTTCACCTAGTTCAGGTATCTCTCATAGAGCTATGTAATGATTAGGGATATCATTCCCAGTGAAATCAATTTTTGGGAACCAGTTAATTACATTGCTTATGTCAAGACATTTCAAAGGGGCCTTTTAGGGAAACAACATTCAGTCCAGAGAGTATTCATGTTGGGATCTGTGTGCATGTCTAGATGATGAGATCATTGGTAAAAATTATTATTAGTTATATAATGGAATCTCATAAATGAATATTAATAAATTAACCTATGGAATCCCATGTTGATCATGATGAATCTACTGCTGAAGGCATAAATCTTATAAGGATTTCACCTCATGAATCAGATTTATAGAATGAGATATATGACTCCATTAGGGAATATAATCTAATCCTTTCACCTTTGGAATCCAATTTTTAAATATAGTATGCATCTGGTTCATATGATAACATCCTATAGAGACATGGTTGATTGATCAAGGCACCCCAAGGAGGAAGACCAAAGAAGAATGTCCCTATGAGGGACAATGTCACACATCAGTTTTGACCTAGTCACATATTGAGGTAGATTTGGGGTTTTCCATCTTATACATATGGGTTATTAGAACACCACATGTAAGAAGAACAAGAAGGTACATCCTTAGGATGGAGAACATGAAAGGTTCACCAATGGGGAATCAAAACACCCTATGGAGGTAAAACCATGAGGTGTGTCAAAAAAAACGAATATGTCACACAGTGAAGGTGGATTGATCGGAACACCCTTTAGGGGAAGGTCCATGATGGTTTTCACATAATAGTATTATTTCACATGGTTATGGTTGATTTGAACACCCATGGAGGTGGATCGATGATGTTCCCCCCTAGGAGGTTGACACTTAGGTATCCATTGGTTGAGATCGATTATTTGGGAGGAGTCCTACGTGTCCTATTTAAATGATAGGTATCAAAACCAAAGTATTTTGATGCCTCAATTTAGGTTCATTTGATTGGAAAAATCCATGAAATTTAACATCATGTTGTTAGGATGCTCGTGTCATGAATGGTGCTCTAGTGAAGGATGATATCGGGCTCATGCATGTATGATTTAATTCTCAGTGGGATTTTTCATAGTTGGAGTTTGTGTGGGGTAACAATTTGAGCATCCCAATTAACCATGATGGTATGTGGTATCCCATGTATGTTCCATGAACTTATCAGGATGTGGTAGCCTAGTGAAAATCAGGAAGGATATGGATGCTAGGTTTGTAATTTAGAGAGTCTTCTTAAATATGAAAATTTATTGGGGACAAATTCCATGCATTTCAGAATGTTTGAGGAATTAACACTAGGAGGAGGCCCATTTAATGGAGCGGAATGGGATCCATTTTCTCTACAATCCTTTATGCCCACAAGAGTCATGCTTGGTTTGAGAAATAAGAGTAAGCGGTAGACATGATGCTCATATCCCGAAAGAAGTGATTACAAGAGAAATTATGGGGCTTATGAAGGATGCAGCTCAAGAAGGATGTCATTCTATGTGAGGAGGATTTCATTCCATGTGAGGAGGATCTAACTCTATATGATTCATACATGGAACATCTAGTTCTAATGGAACAAGGTCTGTGAGAATCATTCAATAAGTGTATAATCCCCCCATTGGATTGACATCATCCCCCTATGAGGAGAAGTTACATCCCACAATGATCATACGTGGGGGATCCCATGTGAATTTCATAAGGAATGCATGTAGTATTATATCTTGTTATGAAGATATTTTTACTAGGATATTTTACATCATGTATCTCAAACTTGGGGAACTAATTCCATACCACACTGTTAAACATTACCATTGATCATACAACCCCGAGGGGCATGGATTTAGAAATGATGTGGTGTAATGGTATAGAAGATTTCCCATTCAGGAGGTCCATACTTGCATGACCAGGCTCAAAAATATTGGTATGGAAATGCATGTAGTGGAGGTTTAGGGGAAATCTTGTGGGGGACCATGAAATTAATTCACTATTGTTTTGATTGAATCACACATGGAGTGTTCACAATATAAGGGGGATGTGCACTGTGGATTCTCAAACATAGAACTTTGACACAAGGGAATAACATAAATCATAAATAAGAGGTTATCACTACATTGGATATTTTTAGGCATGAGTGAGGTAGTGAGTTAGAGGATCCATTGATCACACCTAAAATGGGTTAAAAGTGGTATGTTGGGGGTTAAAACATGTTGTCCCACAAATGGGAGGTCCCAACGGGAAACTTTCTCTCAAGAACATACACATTGAGGGTTGCAAGATATCGCAATGTCATAGAAGATCAGTCATTTGTGCAGAATAGTGATGGATAAACTTTTTGTGGATCTCTCTGAATAATGTCATTGAAATTAGATTTATTAATAATATATTTTGTGATGGAACATTATATTTTTGTAATGTACAAAATATTCCTGGCATTTGTGTCCTTATCCAGGGTGATGGATCATGAAATTGGGCATTTGATGTCATATCTATCACGAAAGAGGGTTTTAAAAAGATTTTGTTCTTTTCTGCAACATCACCTTATTTCATGAAAATGTGTTTACTAATAATAGGAATTCATGGATAGAACAATAATATTCATCGTATTTGGAATGAAGGAATCTAGTGTGTGATTCCCAACCTTGTACACATATCATGAAACTTTTGGGCACATTCGTCGGTATTGTTGGTATTCTTTTCAGATCATTTGATGTCATTGGTTTTCCAAAAATTTCATTCATGGAAAATCATATGGAAATTCAGAACTAATAAATTCTCCCCTTGGAATATGAGATGAAAGGGAAATAGAATGTTATGTTTCTAGGGAATCACTGAAGAAATGGTTTGATTCCAATAGGTTCATGCAAAAGTAACCAGTTGGAGAATAAGTCTCATACTTGTACATGAAAGGCTGGTTCCATGCCTATATATAAGCATATTGGGGTACCTATAATTTATGTTTTACATTCCGTGTGTTATGAAAATTTAATTTGGTTTACATATGTTCTTCCATTCTGGGAAAATAATCGACCATTGGCCACTTCTTTCTCAAATATTACCATTCATTCATGTAACTAAATTTTTGATAATTCTGTATTTTTATATACTCACATTCATACTTCCACACAACATCGTTTTTTTCACACCGATTCTTCCTTCTTGGAAGAATCTCCCTTAGACTCTTCCGGCCGATCAAAAATGGCCCACCAACTGAATCCCACAAATAGTAATGATTTTGTAGCCGCTTGTAGAGCCAAAACGAATAAAAACCCTCAAATCCCTCAAGCTAGAAGTGTCATTTAAGATAATAAAATAATTATGGGGATGCTGAAAAAATAACTGAACGATTATACTATGTGTACTAAATCAAATTTTTTATATTTTGGCTTCCAGAAAAAGTGATCATTCTGGCCATTGGAGTTGACACACCATTATTATGGTTCACATGTGAAGATGTTCTCAATCATTGGAACATAACCATTCATGGTCATCATACCAGAGTTAATTCAACCACCGGTGCTTACATGAAGAATGGGTGGTTCAGGATTGTCATAGGGGATCATCCAGAGGTTGAAGAGTTCCCTATGTAGTATTCCACTACATTCCAGTGTAGAATGAGGGATAATAGCATAATATGGAACAATGACTGGTACTTGAGGTCAAGAGAAAATGTTACCAGTTAATAGACATGGGCGTATTGGGTGTGCTAAAGGTGCCAAAATTATGCGGTAGATTTACAAAACCTCTGTTTGTATGAAGAACTCTATGCATATCAGTTCCCCTTCGACCACAAATTGGATCTGGTTCTATATATTCTTATCTGACAGTCTCTGGATGTAAATACATTTCATCTACAACATATCAAATTCAGCATCAGTCTGTGTGGTGTCCAATACATAGGTTGAATTACACTATAGGGAGTACATTATGATATGTTCTGTCAATATGATAACACCTATAATGATAAGAGGAAAACTCCTCTAATAGATAATCATGTTTTGGATCCACTGAAGTAGAAGCTAAAACTCACTACCAATTTCAAAATGATATTCTTTTCATGACATGAATTTTCACATTTCACAAGATGTATTTTAGAGTAGGGATTCTAGGTTGGGGAAAATATAATCCAGAAACACTAATGTGGAGGAATTCATTATTGTACTAGTTGGTCCTAGAGGATGTGTATTATCAGATACGGGGGAAAATTATGGGAGGATTTTGGGGCTCTCTAATCCACTAGACCACTTTCCTCACGACATTATTGAGTGGGTGGATACTACCTATGAGAGATACATAGATGGGAATACTCCAAAGGACATCTGTGGTGGAAGTGATTATAATGGCCCACAACATAGTCAATCTGGGGGTAACCTTCATCTCCAGGATCTAAAACATATCAGGCCACATTGTGAAGAGAAACACACCATGAAGAATTAAGAGGCCATTCCAGTTCTTTTCAAGGTTGTATCACAACAAAAAAATTTAAGGGTTATGAATTCTTGAACCATATATCACTCCAATCGTTGGTATACTGTTTCCCTAATGAACAATTTTGGGTTTCATTGAGTTATTTATAATGTTCCCAAAATCATAGTTTAGATCGTAAACTAAGAAAACATCAACGTCAACCCCTTCAAAACACTAGATGGTCCAAAGTCAGAGAATCTTCAATGCTCTTGGGAAAAGAGAGAGTATCTACAATTTTTCAATGGTGGGTTTATTATGTCCTATATTGGCGACCATGTTTGTAGTGATCCATAATCACTATCCTAGTTTTCAAGGTAGTTTGGTTGCCTCTTAATGTGTAATGTCCTAGAAATTCCATATAATGTTTTTAATTATATGGAATTCTTTCAAGACTCCCAAATCTGATGGAACATGATTTCGAGACCTGTAGTGCCCAGAATGGTCCGTCGAAGTTTTGTTAAACTTTAAATAGTGCGCATAAGCAGTTTTCTTGAAAAAGATGAATAACTTTTAAACAGTTACTCAGATCAGAAATATGAGGGCCCAGTTTTGTTCCAGATTGCGGGTTAACCCTAAGCATGACTTATGTAAAGTCGGTGTGGGTCTCCTGGGAGAAAACCCAAAAATGAAATAGTTGTAAATAAAATAATAACATAAATTATTTTATTTCTCAAATTCTTATAACTCACAAATGGTATCTTGGATTGAAAATCCAAGGCCACCGCTGAACTTGTGAGCGCATTATTTATTTAAAAAGATACTAACTTTGGCCGACCCGGGGTAACAATGAATTTTAGTTTTTGGCCGTAGAAAAAATAATTAAGTGAAAATTATTTTATTGTTAAATGCATAACATTTAAATGGTAACTCGGATTGGAAATATGAGAGTACCTTTAGGTTCATTGGGGCATGTTTCATTTGGGTAGAGCCTAACCAGGACCGGCGTGGGTTGAGGGTGACTATTAATAATTTACTGAACTTTTTTTTGGGTATGTCCAGTAATCTCACAAGTGGCGTTTTGTAACTGTTGACCCGGTGCTCTGAATTGAAATCTGAGGACATTTTTTGAACTCGCAGTGCCGATATTCGCTTAAAGAGACTTTCACCTCGATGGTAGTTGGTTGATGGATTAAGTTAGTTCTATACTTTTTTTTGGAATAAATATAAAATATACGTTATTTTTATCCTCCCAATTGAATGTTAAAGAGGTGAGGACCACCAGAACTAAACCCCCTTTTTGTGAATTCATTGTATTGGGGACCACCTGAACCCCTCTAAAATGTGGAGAAGTCCCTTGGAATCCTCCCAATTAATTGTTTCCACATAAATTAATGGGCATGACCCTTTTTAAATACTATGTAAAAATGTCCTTTGAATTTAAGATGGCTTCACCATGCGACAAAGCGCTGGTAAAGGGCCGTGGCACCCAACATTTGGAGAAACATTACACTTCTCCAACGAAGAACACCTCCCAAAGAAGATCTTCTTCAATGAAGAATTCACTTCGGATTGAGGAATAAGAACAACATTCGAACTGACTTTGTATGTGTGATTGAGGAAGCGAGGATTGTTGTTATTCTATTCGCCTTCGTTGTTTCCATTTCATGACCTTCATCAACAATCCTTCAAGGAAGGGTTTTATTTATGTGTGATTAATTTTTTTCCCATGTTTATCCCTTCTAAACAAAGAACGTGGAACAACTCAATTACTAGATGATATAGGGATATTATCTCTAGTGGGTTTGTGGATAATTATTTCTAGAGGTTGTAGGGTGGTTGTTTTAATTTATTCCCCTTACTTTTTCTTGACAATTTTTTGTAAATAAAGAAGAAATTATAGCCACTTTCTACTGCTCTAAAGCAGAGAGTGCGGGCCAAACAATCATGGTCGGACCTCTCTGAAAGTCTTCTGACTAATTTTTGTGTTCTCCATGATGGAGGAGGAAAGAAACTGACATCAGTGGGGCACAAGAATGGCGGCCGTCACCACAGCTAACCATGACAAATGCGTTGGCACAACCGCACCGCCTGATAGAAGAGAACTGTTGATTGTGCCTCGGCGGTGGAGGTAGGATGGTCGGCTGACTTGGTTGTCAGTGGTGGCACGACTCGTGACCGCGCAACGTGGAGAGGACATTTTGTCATCCGGCGAGCTGCGGGGGACTGCTGCACTACAACCCTTATGCTACCTAGAGGCCTCCGCGCCGCCCCATGGCCATCGTGCCGCCCTGTTGCCACCTCACCGCCCTGTGGCCCCTGTGCCACCCCGCGGCCCCCATGCCACCCCTCGGACCCCATGCTGACCTATGGCCCCCGCGCTACATCACGGCTACTCCATCGCTAATCCGGGATGCCAAATACATGTCAGGATACCTGGCACAGGCTTGGTCGGACCCATCAGCCTGGGTCGGACCCAACAGGCCCGGCGACCTGAACCGGGTTGGGTCGCCCTAGACCGGTTCTTTCTGGGTCGATCTGATAGGGTCGGCCCACACCCAGACCAACATCAACCCATTTTAACTTATTTCTTTATAACATTGGAGCCATGTTTTCTTTTGACGAACCTTCTTCGGTGCTGGAAAACTTGTAGGGAGACAGTACCTTTGGTATAACCCACTAGATATTTGGATAAAGTTGGGGAACAATTGGGTTGGATCGAGCACGAATCCAACCAAGCCCTCAGGACTAAAAAGATAATTACTTACAGAATGAGCGTCTGTTTGAATCACTATCTCTTTTTTTGAGACCCCTATAACATGGAGGGCCTTCGGTATACTTCTTCATGGGACTTCGTGGTCGTTGGGGTATCGAACAGTGCCTTAACGAGCGGACTCTCCCAGATATGAGCAAGCTTAGTGCGTGAATCTTGTAGCTGGCCATGACAATTTACATACAATGTACTAGGATCCTGTGTGGGTATGACAATATACTGACAATATACTAAGATATTATGTGGGTATGACAACTTACTGACAATGTACTAGGATCCTGTGTGGGTCTGATGAGGTACTGACGATTTACTAGGATCATGTGTGGGCCTGACGACATACTGGCAATGTACTATGATCTTGTGTGGGTCTAACGATGTACGGACAATGTACTAGGATCCTGTGTGGGTCTGACGATGTACAGATGATGTACTAGGATCTAGTGTGGGATTGAAGATGTACTAATGATGTATTAGGATCCTGTGTGGGTCTGGCAGCGTTCTGACGATTTACGAGGATCCCATGTGGGTTTGACGACGTTTTGTCTATGTACAGGGATCTTGTTTCGGTCCGATGACATACAGACGATGTACTAGGATCCTATTTGGGTCTTACGATGTACTGGCGATGTACTATGATCCATTGTTGGTCTGATGATGTACTAGTATCTTGTGTGTGTTTGATGAGGTACTAGGATCCTGTGTGGGTCTAATGATGTTTTGCGATCCTCTGTGGGTCTAATGATGATTTAGGATCCTTCGTGGGTCTGCCTCTTAAAATAGTAATGTGATTCAGTAGTTACATCTAATCATCTTTACTACTGCACCTACGTTATACCTAGTGTGAGCTGAGTCCGTACCTCTGTGGTACTTTCCTTTGTGGAAATACCTTGGTTGTATTCTTCTGTGTGGCATTTCTATGTGGAACTTACCTTTGTGGTACTCCTTCCTTTGGGGAAAAGATGAGCTTGGGGTTATGAGTTGGACACTGTGTTTCCGCATGATTAATATGGGCATACTTGTTATCTTCAGTATATACATAGGAATATACCTAAGTAGGGTTGTCAGTTGTTTTCATGCAATATGGTTTATCCTTTGTGGATTTTGTGAGACCTTGATGGTATCAGGGTCCCTACTGAGAATCGCTATACTCACCCATGCACAGGTTATGCTCACACCTTTTTGAGTTTGGTGTAGATGACGGACAACGCTGACTGAGGACGAAGGTACTAGGACTGGAGGTATCTTGAGGTGGACCTTAGATGAGGTGTACCGCTGAGATGACCAATCGAGAGCTATACCTACCATTCAGGTAGGGTCCTTTGCGGATGTTCATAGGAGCTATTCCAGTTTACTTGTAATTTTCAGTTTTCCTTTACTTTCCAGTTGAGCTTGTATTCTGGCCCCTATTTACTTACTGTACTCACTCTGTTTACTATTCCATTTTACTATGTGTTCATATCTAGCTGTGTGCTTGGATGTGTGTGTTTACAGTTTATAAAGGCAACACCTTCCTAGTTTTAGAAAATTACGCCTTCGGTGATAGTCACCATATCCTAGCCTATGGAAGGCGAGCTTGGGGTAGTCACGGCACGGGCCCCGAGGGCGGGTCGTCAAAAATTAGTATTAGAGGAGTCGGTTCTACCATAGAACATTGGACTCTGATATTTTTAACAGCAATAGTGTTAAGAGTAGTGTGTGTGCTTATCAATTTAGTGAATCCAATGTTGTTGTGGTGGCTGACGTATCCATACATGAGGACCCTAACTTCTGATTTCTAACTCAGTGCATGAAAACACTAATTGCTTGTGTGTTTTGAAAATATTTCTTATGTCTTCTTGAGTCATCTCACCAGGAATACCTAAATGACTGTGGCACACATGTCCCTTATCAGGATTTTGTTATGTAGAAAACCAACTTGGATTCCTATGAGAGTACACGATGATGGCCCACCGAGTGACGAGGCTCCGGTGTAGGTCCCTCTTACTATGTCGGCACCGTCGGGTGGTGCACCAGTAGAACCATTACCCATTTGGAAGTAGATACCACCATCCTCACTGACAGACAATGCACACTGACTGAGCGCGTTGCACGAGTTCTAGCAGTAGAGGCCTCTGTTGTTTTGAGGTGAGACAGTTTCCCACACAGCTAAGGGCCGGAAGGAGGTGGTTTCTAGAGTTTTCCGCCTAGTCGAGACACCATCAGAGAAAATGGTGATCATAGATACTAGTATTTTTTAGTGAGTGACCATTAGGATGGTCCACATTGTGACGAGGCTTCGGTATGTGGACCATTACCAAAGATTGTACCTTCGGGTAGTGTGTCAGCTGTATCACTACCCGTTTGTCAACAGTTACAACCGGTCGTACCGGTAAAAGACACATATAGGGTTAGTGCCTTACGTGAGTTTCAACATCAGATACACCTCAGTTTATGAGGTGAGCCCGACTCACAGGCAGTTAAGGACTGGTTTGAGGAGGTGGTTGAGAGTTATCTAGAGCTTCTACAGCTTTTATAGGATGACATGTCGGTATCTGAGTATTCATCAAGGTGTACCGACCTTTCCTAGTACTCAATTAATACGATACGATCAGTGCTTCAAGGCTTGGACTTTCGAGCAAGGTGTGTTTAAGGAAATCCGAGATAGCACTATTCCACTATGAATTACTACTTATGTTAGGGTGCTAGAGAGAACCCTTTGGTTTGATTGTTATTTGGAAGAGTAGATACAACCAGTGAATGTCAGCAGTGGGAAAGCAGAAAACTAGTGCCGGTCTCAGTGACTTGGGCATGCAAGATGTTTCAGGAGGAGGATGTGATAGGGACAGATGAATCTACAGGGCAACAGACATGGAAGCAGAGCTAGGAGAGCAGCATGAGGTGTTGTACATTTCGACATGTCACAACTACGCCCTTTTTGTAGACCCCACCAGGCTCTGAGAGCTAGAGGATATGGGAATAGTGTAGCTGTATGTGGTCAAGGAGTGAGACCAAAGGGCTCAAGGAATGATTCTGGGTATGGTCTGTGTCTACTGCAAGCTGCCGAATGAATAGACATAGCTACCAATCATTCCTTCCTTCCATGAATCTTTTACGAGACATAGATATTCTAGTTAAAATGTTGACTTGACCCTCACGTCTGAAGATTCCATTAAGAGGAGACTTGATAATCACACATACACCAACGGTGTGATCTGCCCCTTGAGGCAAGAGTTTATGTTGGATCCTCTTGGTGGAAGCATCGATGCCTTACGACATTAGTTTGGTTATGGACTGGACATCCACATTTCATTCTCAGATTTAATGTGTTAGGAAAAAAGGTTTTGGTTTCCCTAAAACATTGGAATGGGGTTTTCCTAGGTCGGCGAAAAAGGAAACCCAGACATGACATGAGAAACTCATCCAAATGATTTTTATGTTTTCAGTTTCAAACAAGAGTATCAGATCATGGGGACATTTATTCAAAAGATTATTCTAGGAATACCTCTATAAAGGGATAGGGACATCTGATTTGGCTAGGTACTACCTGAGATTTGTACCTGACTTCCCCAGGGTAGCGACTCCTTTATCAGCATTGACGAAGAAGGGGAAATGCTTCATTTGGTCGGAAAGATGCCAATGAATATTTCCAATGCTGAGGAATAGGATGACTAGTGCCCCCATATAAAGGCTTCCGGAGGAGGGTTTTTGGTACATAGTATAAAGTGACGCATTAGGGATATGGCTCAGATGTGTCCTGATGCAGGATCTAGCAGTTATCGCATATGGTTCTTGACAGCTAAGACAACGTGATCATAACTATTCTACCCATGACTTGGAGTTAGCAGCAGTGGTCTTATCCTTGAAGATGTTGCGACATTACTTGATGGGAGAGCATTTTATAGTCTACTTAGATCACAAGAGTGTCAGGTATATCTTCTCTCAGAAGGACCTGAACCTAAGACAACGACATTTGCTTGATTTCATCGAGACTATGACTTTGAGATAGTCTATACTCCAGGGAAGTCGAACTTTGTAGCAGATGTAGTCAGTAGGAGATCCGGTATATAGGTACTAGGTGATGTGACTGAACAAATGGTTGCTTTGCAGATATCCTTTGTGGATCGTGATGGAGTTTCTTTTCTTCTGTCTCTTACAATCACTCCCCCACATCTTCAGTGAGACAGGGAGGAGTAGCGTGGGGACGCTAACTACGAGACTCAACATGCTTAGATATCCACAGGACTGGAACATGATGGATTTTCCAAATGTGGGGAGCACGTCATTCTCTTCACAGGACATACCATGGTACCAGTGTCTCTTCTGGAGGAAGTGTTGAGGGAGTTCCACACATCTCCTCTAGCGGTACATCCTGGTGTGGTGAAAATGTACCAGGACCTTCAGCGTCAGTACTAGTGTCCAGGGATGAATAATGAAATTGTAGATATTGTATCACTATGCCTCAATTTTTATCAAGAGAAAACATCTAAGAGCATGCAGAGGTTTGTTTCCTACAGGATGAGGGAGACCATGTCCTCCTATGGTTCTCACCTCAATGAGTTTTGTAGAGTTTTTTCCTAGGGGAATGTTATAATTGAGGTTTTTTGGCATTCTTTTGACCCTTCATAGGATTTGAGAGGTAGCATGTAAGAACACAGATTTTTCTATAAAAGACTTTGGAATTTTCTTGATGTTATTCAAGAGCAGCGCCTTCAGACGACGTGCAATTCCAAGACCTGGCGTGGCCAGAATTAAATTTTCAGTACGTTCACACTGGGCACACAAAATTAATATAATAACTCCAAAACGGTATCTCAGATCGAAAAAATGAGGGCATCGTTGAGTCCGGAGCGTGTTGTTTACCCTAAGAGGGTGTTAGTTTCGCGGGCGCAGACCCTCTGTGGAAAACGCCACCAGGGGCGTTTTCGTAATGAAGTGGTCTCAAACATTAGATTTTATTTCATTTGAAAAGAGCCTCGAATTAAAATTATGAGGCCACCGTTGTGCTTGGGAGGTGGTGTTTACCCTAGGTGTGACCTAAAATTCAATGCGTTGGGGTTTCAGATGCGGATTTAATTTTGTGTTATGTTTTTTTATTAATTTAATGGGTTTATTTTTTTTTAAGTTTACTATCCTCCCATCTCCTCCCCTCATTTTCCCCTTGCATAACCTCTCCCTCTCCTCCTCCAACCTCCCATCATCTCATCCTCCTGCCTTTGGCGGACTACGACAAATCTTTGGATCTAGGGGTTCCGAAGCGCAACGAACGCACGAGATCTTTGCGAATGTGTTCTTCTTCGAAGAAAGACCCAATTCCAGGTAGGATTATTTGTTTCGAATATTGCATCCCCAATTAATTTTATTTTTGATTCATAATATTGTTTTATTGTCAATTCAACTACTTTGAACATTAACAATGTTGACTGATCAATCAAGTCCATCGATCAATCCCTTTTTGTTTATTTTTGTGTGTGTTCTTCACGCGTTATTTTTCCTCTAATTTTTGATACGATGTAAAGTCAATGGATCATCAAGGGGGGAATGAAGCTGTGTATATTTGGGTCCATGGATTTAAGATCTATGATTGTATCTTCATTTCAACTTGGACCGGAGCTGAGGGGGTGAGTGGAACCGGAGGGTGTGGTGGTTCTGTGCGGATCCAACGGTAAGGCCGATCAGTCCAGCCGGTGCGAGCATGGAGAGCGACGATGGAGTTTGGCGAGGCCTAGGTGATCACCGGAGTATCGATAGGGTTCTTCGGGAGAGGGTCGTCTCTACTGGCCGGTGCTGGTTCTTTGGGAGCTGTGAGCTTCAGAGAGAGTGCGGGAGGACGGCGCACGAGGCTTAGCCGGGGTGTCACATCGAGCACCGAAGATTGGTGCAGGTTGCCGGTGGTAGAGTGGTTGAGGTGGGGGCTGGGTGACCTGGGTGACCGGTAGGGGAAACAAGAATTGCACGGTGCGGGTCTAGTGTTTGACGGGAGGAAGTGAGAACTTTGGTTTTGATTGGAGAGAGAAAAAAACTAGGAGAATACATAATAAAAAAGGGGAAATATGGCATGAGGGGAGGGCACCACCCGTGGGGAACAAAGAAAGAGTGTGATTCATTGGGTTAATTAGTAATAATAACAGTACAGAATAATATTAATAATAATATTAATAATAATATAAAATATTATTATAATTATTATTCTTTAGTTATCAAATATTTTTTTCGGTCGTAACTCCCATGTGCGACGTCTAATTGATGCACTTCCAGCGACGACGTGACCCTATTTTTGAGATGGTCATTTTGAGTCAAATCTTGGGTGCTTAATTCATGATCGTGGCACGGTTGCACGGAACACCCAAGTATAATAATAATAATATAATTATTAGTATTTGAGGGAATTTTCTATCAAACCGTACGTCTACATATGACATTCGATTGACGCGCCGTCAGCGTCATCGCGACCCTGATTTTGAGGCGGACGTTTCAAGAATGATTTCAAGAACTTAAACCAAGATTGAGGTGTGGACCCCCGGTGGCCCGTTTTGGGTGTTGACGGTGAATTTCAGCTACTCCACCAAGTTTCTATTTAGGACAAGCGAATAGTAGATCTTGTGTGCTTTTTAGAGAGGAACACAATGGTGTACCTCTTTGCAGCACTTCAGGATTGTGATGTGGGTCCCACATAGCACCGCTCGTGTGTGGTACAGTGAAATGCATCTTCTTCACCGGATATCTGTTCCAATAATGTAAGAATTCATGTCGACGTGTTGTTACAAGGGGATCACAATGGAGCGATGCGCTCGACTGTTTTCGGGACCGAGACGCGAGCCCACCAGACATCGTTCGGGCGTAAAGCAGTGATTGGAAACATCTTCTTCAGATGTCCGATTGAGCCAAGTTGGTAGTCTATCTCACGTGTTTTTCCACGATTATTACAATGGTGTGATCTTTTTGCAGAGCCTCATTCGAAATCTCATTAAATGTGGAAATATAAAAGGGTGCACTGGTGGAGGTTTTTCCTGTGGTGTTTGTAGAGAACCCTTGGTGTGGATTCGTTTTCACTCATGTGAGAGTGAAGTAAATGTTTAAAGAGATATGGTTGGCTATGCTAGGGCCATGGAGGAGGCGAGATGGAGATTTGACGTTTTTATCCTTCAAGATAAGTTTGGGTGTCGTGTGCTCGATAGCCTTTCGGCTAGTGGTGTGGTGTACTCTGGGAGTATATGGGAATGCATGGGGGTACATGTTGTACTTTGTACCCAATAATGAATGTGAAAAGGGTTTGGAGATGAGTTAGGGACCCATGTTGTGTGGGTCCCATGCGTGTTGTGTTCCACTTTATGTACCTTCGACTCGTCGCGAATCTTTCTTCTGAACTCGGATTTTGGCTTGCAAGGAGCCTATCCTGAGTTTTTTTCTGCATAGTACATGATGATGCCATACATTGTGGATTTTTTGTTTTGGTGAGAGTTTTTCTGGGTGTGAAACCTTTCTGAGGCGACATCCATTATCTGTAGTGGTGTGATTTCTGTGAGTTGTACCATCCAGCAGGGATGGCCAGTGTTCGGCGTTGTTCACCGAGTGGTACCATCCCGTAGGGATGACCAGTGCAGTTCTGGGTTTACCCTCCAGTGGGGCTGGGTAGTGGGTTTCTCATTTACTTCTTAGGGTTTACCCTCCAGTGGGTCTGGTCAGTGGGTTTCTCATTGACTTCTTAGGGTTTACCCTCCAGCGGGGCTGGGTAGTGGGTTGCTCATTGACTTCTTAGGGTTTACCCTCTAGCATAGACTGGGCAGTGGGTTACCTGACGACCTCGTAGGGTTTACCCTCCAGCAGAGACTGGGTATTGGGTCACCCGACGACCTCTTAGGGTATACCCTCCAGTAGAGACTTGGCAGTGGTTTACCCTACGACCTCTTAGGGTTTACCCTCCCGCATAGACTAGGTAGTGGGTTACCTGACGACCTCTTTGGTTTTACCCTCCAGCAGAGACTGGTTAGTGGGATACTCGATGAACTCTAAGGGTTTACCCTCCAGCAGAGACTGGGCAGTGGGTTATCCAACCACCTCTTAGGGTTTACCCTCCAGCAGGGCTGGGCAGTTGGTTACCCGATTAATTCTTTCAGACTCTTTCCTTTCTACTAGGCTAGTCTATGGCGTTTCTCCATGACTACCAGATCGGGACCCTTGGTTGTACAGGTCACTGATGTGACATCTTTGACTTCGAGAAGACCTCTCAACTGTGTGACAGTGAAGAGGTGTGGTTTGACTTTCTCTATAACTCTCAAGTATGAGGGGTGCTTTCCCCACCAAGATGCATCTTTAAGACGCGACCTAAAACCGTGCGGCTGATTCAGTGCTTCCCAAAGTGGATAGTGTCAAGGTGTGGTGATTTGAGCCCCTTGACTTACAGTTCGTGGAAGATGAGTAGGATTCTGGGAATCGATGGTGTTTTCTTCTGGGAAGGCTGGCTACTCACTTTCTTGGACTGGGCTACGAGATGGAGATCCCCTTACGATCTTGATTGGGTTTTTTGTTTGAGCATATGGATATGTATATACCTTGTTCTAGTACCCACACATTTTTCTTGGATACTCTCCTTCCAGGAGAGGCGAAGACGCATGGGGTATGCCACGTGCTTTCCATTTCTAGCTTCTCATGGTTGGACGAGTATACTCTCCTACTATAGGTAGAGAAGGTTTGACGAGAAGTTCATCTTCTCACTATTTCTAGCTCATGGTGTTTGGAAGAGTCTTCACCCTTTCTCTTGTTGGGTTGAGCTCGACTCTATACCGTTACTCTTCTGCACTCTCTATTTTACTCCATTACTTTCCCATGTTCGATCTACTTCTCACCTCTTCAGTACCTCTTTTGTTTCTCTGTCAAGCCTTCAGGGCATCCTACTGAGTATTTTTATACTCACCCCTGCTTGGGATTTGCCCACACTTGGTGTGACCTTGCAGATGATAGACAGGTTGGTCGAGGCATCAGAGGAGCTTAGGAGTTCGGGATCTTGGACCACGTGCGGTGGTCGTACTCGGGTCCTAGGTGTGGGACTCTCCTAGCTGTTTACTTTTGTATACCTATTGCAGTGTTGTGTCACTTTTCTGGTTGGGTTCTTGTTTTTTCCCTTTTCTTTTAAGTTTACCTTCAGCACTTACTTTGTAGTGTTTAGAGGTCTATTCACCTTTGTGGTTGTTTATAGAAGATGGTACATTACTTTTCTTTTATACTCTGCACTTCTTCATTGAGTGGGTTGCGTGTGTGTGTACAGGTACTCAGGCAAAGGCCTCCCCGAGTTGTTTAGCCTTCAGCACTTATCGCCAGCCCCTGGCCTATGGAGGCCGGATTGGGGTAGTTGGGCTCGAGCTCGGCTAGGGTTGAGTAGTAAAATAGTGGTATTAGAGATGGTCTGTTCCTTGGGACGTTGTTCGGACATCCCTAAAAATGAATTGGTTGGGATCTAGGGAAGCAGTGTCAATGTGTCTCGAGAGCGGCTCTCAGGCCAGGGAGTCCAGTGATGGTGCGGTGTCCAACGTATCCATTAACCAGGACCCTGATAACCCGCTTGTCAAATCGGCATGTGGATACACTTTTTGAAGGGAAAATTGGTTTGTGCATCACCAAGGATTGATACTTTAACAGTCCTTCTTGAGTTATCTCTACATTATTGTGATTGTTATATATACATATATTCTCATCTGATCACAGCACTTCTTGATAACATTCAGGATGTCTCTGTAATGACAGCCATCTTGGATACTAGCTTTGGTTCGTAAAGAAGACCCTGTGAGTGATAAGGCCTCAGTCCGTGACCCATCATGTGTGTCCCTTTCTTCGGGTGGGCTGGTAGCTGCACCCCGACCTGGTGAGCACTAGGCAGCTCCAACATAGCAGAATGAGAATTAGCGCAGGTTGAGTGAACTCTGTGGTATCCAGCGGCAAAGGCCGCTAAGGTTCAGTGGTGAGCCAGACCCTCAGGCAGTAGTGGTTTGGCTCGAGATAGTGGTGTGCCTCTTCAGGCCGGCGCAGACACCAGCAAATCATAGGGTGGCTTTGGCAGCCATCCTTTTCCACAGAGCAGCTGGGTGTTGGTGGAGTCTGGTGACTTAGTTACATGATGAGTCATCTGTTTCATGGGGTGAATTTCAACTTCTGTTTCATGAGATGTTTTACCCCTCCTACTTATGCTCCATTTGGATTCAGGTGTTCCTGCAGTTTCAGCAGGGAGGGATGACGGTGACTGATTACATGACTAGTTTCGTAGACCCTTCACGTTTTTACCCAAACAAGGTCCATGATATCCACTTCTGAGCGCGGATGTTCGAGAAGGGTCTCCATATAGGGATTCATGTTGTCATAGTACACTTGAGAATTCCCACTTTTTCTGGGGTGCTAGAGCAAGCACTGGTGACAGAGAGCTTCCTGTCGCGTTCTACAGTTGGTGGTGAGAGTAGGATCAATAGAGCAGAGACATCTGCCGCAGCTAGAGGGCGTCAGTTGACAGAACCTTAAAGCAGGTTGATTTCTGATAATCAGACTCAGGGGGATTTCGTACACCATAGTGGCACTGGAGGTCACCAGTGCTGCCCAGAGAGATTCACTATTATTCTTGTGATGAGCGAGGTCACTTGGCACGGGACTGCCCGACCAGGCACGCTGAAAATATCGGGCAGGCAGGAGGGGCACCACCATGGTAGAGGCAGTGCCTTGATTGGAGTGGTACCCATAGAGGTGGTGCTAGCAGAGGAGCGTGAGCAACTGGAAGCGAGGGAAGACATTATGAGGTCTTCCCATCACCACTATGTGTCCCCCGTCAGGCTCTGGGAGTTGATAGTTGGGACCATGGGCAACCGCGAGCTTTGGATGTCTACGATCCTATAGAGCATGAGGTGATAAGAGGTACCCCTTACAGATCTTCTACTTTTTTGCAGTAGAATTTTTAGGCTTTGTGTGAAGTGTTACCAGGGTGATGTGGGGCTTCGGTGTAACCCTGTGTCGGAAAGCTAGAAGGTCTGGTACCATTTTCATTAGTTGATGGTGTCGACTCCTTTTCTCTCTGACCATGTAAGAGAGTCTGAGTCGTGGAAAATTGACTATGAAATCTTGCATAACCAGATATCCTTGGGTGTTTTAACATATGAAAATTCTGAAGGAGGGAATCATCGGGCTTTGTCCGAGGTCCAAACCGTGATTCCAGTTCCGAAGTGCGACGTAAGGGTTCGGTCGGGGAGGTGAGCTACCCCTGAGGGCCTTCGGGCCATTTGAGACCGTGCGAAGGGATGATGAGGTTCCCTACCTCCTTGACCTAACCTCAAGGTGAGGAGTGGGTGCACGATGTCTCTCATGTGTCATACCTGAAAGGATGTGTGTGTACTCTTATGCACTTCATCTGCAAGGGCAGACCTCGCGTGATTAGATCAAATCATTTGGTCTGTGAGCGGTGATGCGTGACTATGAAAGAGTTCTTCTGGGTAGAGGAGATCTAGGTGCAGTCTTAGTACCCTAAGTTTTTCCATGGTTTTTATTTTCAGGGAATCAAATCTTGAAATAAGGAATGATGTAAGAACCCGGTTTTTCTATAAAAGTCTTCGGAATTGTTTTGATGTTATTCCAGAGCAGCGCCTTCAGAGGGCGTGCGATTCCATGTCCTGGAATGGCCGAAATTAAATTCTCAGTGTATTCACACTGGGCATGCCAAATAAATATAATAACTCCTAAATGGTAGTTCGGATCAAAAAAACGAGGGCACCGTTGAGTCCGGAGCATGCCATTTACCCTAGGAGGGGTGTAAGTTTCGCGGGCGCAGACCCTCTATGGAAAACGCCACCAGGGGTGTTTTCCAAATTAAGTGGTCTCAAACTTTAGATTTTATATATTTTGAACAGAGCCTTGGATTAAAATTATGATACCACCATTGTGCTTAGGAAGTGGTGTTTACCTTAGGCGCGACCTAACTTTCACTGCGTTGGGGATTTCAGATGCAGATTTAATTTGTTGTTAAGTTTTTTTTAAAGGGTTTATTTTATTTTATTTAATTTACCTATCCTCCCATCTACTCCCCTCATTTTACCCCTGCATAACCTCTCCCTCTCCTCCTCCAACCTCCCATCATCTCATCCTCCTCCCTTTGGAGGACGACGACGAAGCGTTGGATCTAGGTGTTCCGAAGCGCAATGAACGCACTGGATCTTTGCAAGACTATTCTTCTTCGACGTAATTGCCAATTCCAGGTAGGATTAATTGTTTTGAATTATGCATCCCAAATTAATTTTCTTTTTGAATCATAATATGGTTTTATTTGTCAATTCGACTACTTTTAACATTAACAACGCTAACCGATCAATCTCTTTATGTTTATTTATTCGCGTGTTCTTCGTGCGTTCTTCATAATCTAATTTTCAATATGATGGAATGTCTATTGATCGTCAAGCAAGGCATAAAGCTACGTAGATTTGAGTCCAGGGATTTTAGATCTATGATCGTATCTTCATTTCAACTTGGACCGAAGATGCGGGGCGAGTGGAACCGGAGGGTGTGGTCGTTCTGTGCGGATCCAACAGCAAGGCCGATTAGTCTGGCCGGTGCGAGCATGGCGAGCAAAGAAGGAGTCTGGTGAGGCCGAGGCGGTCGCCGGAGCAGTGACAGGGCGCTGTGGGAGAGGTTCGGCCCTGCTGGTCGGTGCTGGTTCTTCGGGATCCGAGAGCTTCGGAGGGAGTGTGGGGGGACGGTGCATGGGGCTTAGTCGGGGTGTCAGATCGAGTGTTGGAGATCAGTGCAGGTGGCCGGAGGTAGAGGTGTTGACACTGGGGCTGGGTAACCTGGTAGACTGGAAGGGGAAACAAGACCCGCACAGTGCGGGTCTGGTGTTTGATGGGAGGAAGTGAGAACTTTGGTTTTGATTGGAGAGAAAAGAATAAAAACAAGCAGAATAAAGAAAAAAAGTGAAATATGGCATGAGGGGAGGGAGCCACCCATGGGGAACAATCAAAGAGTGTGATTGATTGGGTTACTTAGTAATAATAACAATAAATAATAATAATAATAATAATAATATAAAATATTATTATTATTCTTTTATTATCAAATATTTTTTTCAGTTGTAACTCCCCCGTGCGACGTCTGATTAATGCGCTGTCAGCGGCGACATGATCCTGTTTTTAGTACGGTCATTTTGAGTCCAACCTTGGATGCTTAATTCATGCTCGTGGAACGGTTTCACGGAACACCCAAGTATAATAATAATAATATAATTATTATTATTTGAGGGAATTTTGTATCGGACCGTACTTCTTCATACGACTTTCGATTGACACGCCGTCAGCGGCATCGCGACCGTGAAGTTGAGGCAGACATTTCAAGACTAATTTCGAGCACTTAAACCGAGATCGAGTTGTAGACCCCATGTGGCCCGTTTTGGGCGTTAATGGTGAATTTCATCTACTTCACCATGTGTCTGTTTAGGACATGAAAATAGTTGATCTTGTGTGCTTTTCCGAGAGGAACACAATGGTGTGACCCATTTGTAGCGCTTCAGGATCGTGATGTGGGTCCCATATAGCACTGCTTGTGTGCGGAACAGCGAAATGCAAATTCTTCACCAGATATCTGTTCGAAGCATGTCAGAAGTCAATTCGATGTGTTGTTATGAGCGGATCGCAATGGCGCGATGCGCCTGACTATTTTCGAGACTGAGAGGCGGGCCCACAAGACGTCTTTTGGGCATAAAGTGTTGATTGAAAAATTCTTCATTGGATGTCCGATTTTGGAATGTAGGTAGTCTATCTCACGTGTTTTTTCGAGAGGATTACAACGGTGTGATCTTTTTGGATGTGTAGAGCCTCATTCGAAATCTCATTAAATGTGGAAATATGACAGGGTGCACCAATGGAGGTTCTTGTTGCGGTGTTTGTAGAGCACCCTTTTCATGGAGTCGCGTTCACTCATGTGAGAGTGAAATAATGTTTTAAAGAGATGTGGTTGGCTATGGTAGTGTCATTAAGGAGGCGACTAAGATATTTGATGTATTTACCCTTCAAGGTAAGTTTGGTTGTTGTGTTATCGATAGCCTTTCGGCTAGAGGTGTGGTGTACCCTGGGAGTATACAGGAATGTCTGGAGGTACATGTTGTACTTTATACCAAAGAATGAATTTGTATAATGTTGGGAGATGAGTTAGGGCCACACGTTGGGTGGTCCACATGTGCACTCTGTTCCACTTTACGTACCTTCGACTTCATGTGAATCTTTCTTCCGAACTTGGATTTTGGCATGGAAGCATCCTATCCTGAGTTTTTTTCTGCATAGTACGTTATTATACCATCCGTAGTGGCTTTCTTATTTCGGTGCAAGATGTTATGGGCGTGACGCCTTTACAAGGTGGCATCCATTAGCCACAGTGGTGTGCTTTCCACGATTTGTACCATCAAGAAGGGATGACCAGTGTTCGACATTGTTCATCGAGCAGTACCATCTAGTATGGATGGCCAGAGCATTTTTGGGTTTACCCTCCAGTGGGGCTGGGCAGTGGGTTGCTCATTGAATTCTTAAGGTTACCCTCCAGTGGGGCTGGGCAGTTGGATGCTCATTGACTTCTTAGGTTTTACCCTCCAGCATAGACTAGGCAGTGGGTAACCTGACAAAATCTTAGGGTTTCCTCTCTAGTAGAGAGAGGGAAGTGGGTTACCCAAAGACCTCTTAGATTTTACCCTCCAACAGAGACTGAGTATTGGGTTACCTGATGACCTCATAGGGTTTACCCTCCAGCAGATACTAGGCAGTGGGTTACTGAAGACCTCTTAGGGTTTACCCTCCAGGAGAGACTGTGAAGTGGGTTACCCGGCGACCTCTTAGGGTTTACCATATAGTAGAGACTGGGAAGTGGGTTACCCAATGACCTCCTATGGTTTACCCTCCAGCGGGGCTGGGAAGTGGGTTAACCGATGACTTCTTTCAGACTCAATCCTTTCTACTAGGATAATCTTTGGCTTTTCTCCGTGACTACCAGAGCGGGACCCTTGGTTATACGGGTCACTGATATGACATCATAGACTTTGAGAAGACCTCTTGACTGTGTGACAGTGACGAGGTGTGGTTTGACATTCCCCATAACTCTCATGTATGTTGGGAGCTTTCCCCACCAAGACGCGTCCTTGAGATGCGACCTAAAACGGTTTGGGCGAGTCAGTGCCGCCCAAAGTGGATAGTTTCAAGGTGCGGTGATTTGAGCCCTTTGAATTGAAATTTGAGGCATACGAGTAGGATTTTGGGCATCGTTGGTGTTTTCTTCTTGGACTATTGGCTACTCACATTCTTAGGCTGAGATACGGGATGAAGATCCCATTACGATCTTGTTCGGGTTTCTTGATTGAGCATATGGATATGTATATACCTTGTTTCAGTACAAACTCTTTGGGCTTGGTTACTCTCTTCCAAAAGAGGTGAATACGCATGGGGATTTCCACGTGCTTTCCATGTCTAGATTCTTGTGGTTGGATGAGTCTACACTCCTACTATAGGTAGCGAAGGTTTGATGAGATGTTCATCATCTCACTGTTTCTAGCTCCTAGTGTTTAGACGAGTCTACTTCCTTTCTCTTGTTGGGTTTACTGGATTCTTTGCTTTTACTCTTCCGCACTATATGTTGTACTCCTTTACTTTTCCTTATTCGGTCTACTGGTCACCTCTTTAGTACCTACTTTGTTGCTCCCTCAAGCCTTCGGGGCATCATACTGAGTATTTTTATACTCATACCTGGTTGAGATTTTCCCTCACTTTGTGTTCCCTTGCAGACGACGAACAGGTTGGTCGTGACCTCAAAGAATCTTAGGAGTTTGAGAGCTTGGACCATGTGCGGTGGTCATAGTCCGGTCCCAGGTGTGGGAATCTCCCTTCAATTTACATTTGTTTACCTGTTGCCGGGTTATGGAACTTTTTTATTTGGCCACGTGTTTTGCCCCTTTTCTTTTCAATTTACCTTTTGCACTTACTTTTTATTGTTTAGAGGTCGACACACTTTTGTGGTTGTTTATAATAGTTGGTAGGTTTTATTATGTTTACTCTACACATCTGCATTGAGTGGGTTGTGCGTGTGTGTACAGGTACTTAGGCAAAGGCCTCCCAGAGTTGTTTATCCTTCGGCACTTGTCGCCAACCCCTGGACTATGGAGGTGGGCTTGGGGTAGTTGCGGCTCGAGCCCTGGTAGGGTAGGGTCATGACATAGCATACCTCCTGTCTCTTTCACCATAATTGGAGAGGTTGCACAACATCATCTACATATCCCAGCTGAGGGGATACGTACATGACCCATCTCACATCATCGACCCTACTGAGTTGGACTTAGATGATGGGGTGTTGTTTACGGAGGTTCTAGTGGAGATTGAGGATCAATAGTAGTGGGTCCTTTGTGGGTGGTCAATACATCTAGTGCATGTAGGCTAGCTGCATGAGAACCTCCAGGAGACCACATGGGAGAAGGAGGATCATATTCGTGCGCAGTACAGACTTTTGGTTGTTTTGACATTATTTTGGATTTCGAGGACATAAATCCTTAAGGTAGTGAGAATGTAATGTCCCATAATTTTTGTATAATTTTTTAATTATATGGAATTATTTCGAGACTGAAAAATCTGATAACATAGGATTCTTAGGCTTGAAGTGCCCAGAATGGTCCGTCGACGTTTTTTTAACATTAAATAGCACGCGTAAGTAGTATTCATGAAAAAGTGGAAAAACAGTTAAACTATTACTCATATCAAAAATACCAGGGCACCGTTTCATTTAGGATTTTTGGTTTACCCACGGTGCAACTTAAGTTTGTTCAGTGTGGGTCTCCAGTGAGAAAACCTAAAAATGGCATAACTGTAAATAAAATAATTAAAGAAATTATTTTATTTCTAAAATGTGTATAACTCACAAATGGTAGCTCGGATTGAAAATTTGAGACCACCACCGAACTCATGATGGAATGCTTTATTTAAGTAGATACTAACATTCTCTAGTGAGGGCCACCTGTGAAAGTATGTTTTTTCTGTAAATAAAATAATTAAGTGACAACTATTTTATTCTAATATCCATAAAATTTAGAAGGTAACTCAGATTGGAACTCCAAGAGTACGGTTGTGTTCATTGGGGCGTGTTTCACTTGGGCAGAGCCTAGCCTCGACCGTCGTGGGTGGAGGGTGACTGTTAAAAATTTTCCAAACTCTTTTTCGGGTACGTTCAGGAAACACACAAGCGGCATTTTGTTAATTTTGACCCAGTGCTTGGAATATAAATATGAGGAAACCATTGAAATCATATCGCCAATATTCGATTACAGAGACTTTCAATTCGACGGTAGTTGGTCAAGGGTGAATTTTAGTTTTGTGCTCATTCGTGGGAATAAAAAAACTTTTATTATTATCATCCAAACTGAATGATATAGAGGTGGTGACCACTTGAAATAAAATCTCCCACATGTTGTTAAAGAGGTGGGGACCACCTGATCTAAAACCCCTTTTTGTTAATTCATGGTAGTGGAGACCACCCAAAACACTCTTAAATGCAGGGAAGTCCCTTGGAATCCTCCCAATTAATTGCACCAATGTAAATTAATTGGCTCAACCCTTTTGAATTACTATGTAACAGTGTCGTTGGAAATTTGGAAGGTTTATAATAAATGAAATATCATAAATTCCATGATCGTTAATTACCTCCCCTGCATCCTATTTATATGGAGCTTGGTATGATGATTTGGGATGGCTTCACCAAGCGACAAAGCGCTGGTAAAGTGGCACGATTCCCAACACTTGGAGAAACATTTCTCTTCTCCAACGAAGAACGCATCACAACGAAGAAATTATTCAATGAAGAACACACTCTGGATTGAGGAATGAGCACGATGTTCGAACCGAATACGGAAGTGTGATTGCGGAAGTGACGATAATTGGAATCCTCTTCACCTTCGCCATTTCCATCTCACAGCCTCAGTCAGGAAACCTTCGAGGCAGGGGTTTATTTATCTGTGATTAATTGTTTTCCCATGTTCATCCCTTATAAACAAAGAACATGGATCGACTCTCTAACTAATTGATCCTCAGATATTTTCCCTTGCGGGTTTGGGAATATTTATTCCCTAAGGTTGTAAGTTGGTTGTTTGAATTTTCCTGCTTACCCGTTCATGAAAATTCTTCGTAAATCAAGCAGAAATTATAGCAACTTTATAAATCTCTAACGTGGAGAGTGCGGACCAAAAAAACATGGCCCGACCTCTCCACAATTTTTGTGATTAATTGTGGTGTTATTCTCGATGGGGGAGGACGATAACCAATACATGTGGGGCACGAAAACAGCGGCCTCCAAAATGGCTGACCGCGATGAAGGCGTTAACGCAACTATGCTGCCCGATAGAAGAGAACGGTGGCCTGTGCAACGACAATGAAGGGAGGACCGTTGGCCAAGATGGCCACCGATGAAGGTGTGACGTGTGACTGCGTTGCACGGAGAGGACGAATGGTCATCCAGCCAGCCGCGGAGGACTACTGCACCATGGACCTCGTGCCACCCCGTGGCCCCCACGCCTCCAAGTGGCCTCACACTACCCTGCGAACCCCACGCCGTCACGGGGCCCTCACACCACCCCATGGCCCCCTCACTGCCAGAAGGCCCCTGCACCGCACCACAACCCCCGCACCACCCGGCAGCCCCCGCCCCGCACAAAGGCCGCTCCACTACCACGCGGCCCTCGTGCTACACCCAGGCCCCTGCGCCACACCTTGGCCACCCCACCACCAGGTCGGGCTGCCCAGAGCAGGCTAGGTCAACCAGAACAGGGTCAGGTCGGCCCAGTCCAGGTCAGGCTGGGTCGGTCCGATCGGGTCGGACCGGACCCGGACCAGCTTTGACCCATTTCTGCTCTTTTGGGCATAAAATTGGCACCGAGTGTTCATTTGATGAATCGTATAAGACACTAGAATCCTTGGAGCGATATGGTCCCTTTATTATAGGTGACTAGAGATTTGGATAATGTTGGCGAATCTTCGGGATGGATCGAGCACGAATCCAACTGGGCCCTCGTGACTAAAAGGCTAATGACTTATTGAGTGGGCATCCGTTTGACGTAACGTCTGTTGTGTTGAAACCCCTATGAAATGGCAGTACATTGGGATTCTTCTTCATGGGACTTCATTACAGTTTGAGTATCGATCAGTACCTTGAAAAGAGGACCCTCCCAGAGACAAGAAGGCTTAGTGCGAGAATCATGTAGCTGGCTGTGATGATATACTAGGATCATGTGTGGGTCTGACGTGGTACTGACAATTTACTAGGATCCTTTGTGGGTCTGGAAACTTACTGTTGATGTACTAGGATCCTTTGTGGGTCTGACGACGTACTGACAACGTACTAGGATCCTGTGTGGGTCTGAAGAAGTACTAATGATGTACTAGGATCTTGTGTGGGTCTAACGATGTACGGACTATGTACTAGGATCTTGTGTGGGTTTGATGATGTACTAGGATCCTGTGTGGGTTTGACAATGTACTGACGATGTACTAGGATCATGTGTCTGTCTGACGACGTACTGATGATGTACTATAATCATGAGTGGGTCTGATGATGTACTGAAGATGTACTAGGATCCTTTGTGGGTCTGACGACGTCCTGACAATGTACTAGGATCCTATGGGGGTCTGACGATGTAATGACAATGTACTAGGATCCTGTGTGGGTCTGACGATGTCTTGAAGATGTACTAGGATCCTGTTTGGGTCTGACGATGTACTAGGATCTTGTGTGGGTCTGAAGAGGTACTTGGATCATGTGAGGTTTTGAAGAGGTACTACGATCCTCTGCAGGTCTGATGATGATTTATGATCCTTCTTGGGTCTGACTCTTAATATAGTAATATGATTTAGTATTTACATCTAATCATATCTACTACTGTACAAAAGTTATACCTGGTGTGAGCTGAGTTTGTACATGTGTGGTACTTTTCTTTGTGGTAATACCATGGTGGTATTATTCTGTGTGGCGTACCTATGTGGTACTTACCTTCGTGGCACTCCTTCCTTTGTGGAATAGTTTAGCTTGGTCTTATGAGTTTGACTCCGTGTTTCATCATGATTAAGATGGGCATACTTGTTAACATTGGTATATGTATGGGCATATACCTATGTAGGGTTGTCAGTTGTTTTCCTTTTGTGTGGTTTATCTATTGTGAATATTGTTAGACCTTGAGGGTGTTAGGGTCCCTAATGAGTATCGTTATACTCACCCTTGCACGGGCTATGCCCACACCTTGTTGTGTTTGCTGTAGATGATAGACAACGCTAAATAAGGATGATGGTACTAGGACTGGAGGTTGCTCGGGGTGGACCATATACAAGGGTACCACAGAGACAACATATCGGGAGTTGTACCTACCCTTCAGGTAGGGTCCTTGGCAGATGATCAGAGGATCTATTCTAATTTACTTGTACATTTTATATTTCATGTACTTTATAGATGGGCTTGTATTCTGGACCCTTTTTACTTACTACACTCATTCTATTTACTATTCAGTTTTATATTTTGTTCGTATCCAGCTGTGTGCTTGGTTGTGTGTGTTTACAGGTTATAAAGGCAATGCCTTCCAAGTTTTATAGAATTACGCCTTCGGTACTAGTCGCCAGCCCCTGGCCTATGGAAGGAGGGCTTGGGGTAGTCACGACATGGGCCCCAGGGGACGGGTCGTGACATAAAGTGATGAAGGGAGTATACATGGGTGCCTATGAGAATTGGAATCCTTGTATCCTTCATCAATTATGGTTCATGTTGGTGAAAGGGGGACACAATTAGACCATTCTGTTGATACCAAACAAAATCGATGATTGGCTATCAATATAATATGCCAAAAACTGGGTGGATGTATTTCTACAGGAAAACATGAGGAAGCATATCCATGAGGTGGAACATTAAATCATCGAGTTAGAGTAGTGAGAAAGTAGGAAGGATGCTCTATAAGGAGAAAGCTATGAATCTGGGGAACATCAGGTTGGAACCAAGGTGATGCAGATATCACATGGTGTGGTGTCACCCCTGACTCATGGAGGGTAAGGAACTAAAAAGTGTAATCTATGTCCTACAATGAATGATCCTGGGTAGAAGTTATGGTAACTAATAAAACTAGTTTTTGAGGTACTATTTACTTCTCTACGGTACACCTGGAGGATTAGGCATATTTTATTGTGGACAGAGGACCTCAGGTAAAATATAACCTGAAGCAAGGTTGACAATCCAGATGTTGGGATTGCACGTATCATGAAAAGGGTGGACATTAATTATATTCAGATGCACATGGATTCCATGTACGTCTTCACATGCCAATGTGGGGAATCCAATCTGACTTCCAAGCCAGTGCAGGTGATGTTCAGCAATGATACGATGCCTACAAGGACACCACCAATCAATGAATCAAGAAAGGAGGAATCAAACAACAAAGAGGAACCAGATTTGTAAGATAACAAATCATGGAAAATGACCCCACATTAAGGGAACCCCTAGGAGAGTGGTGAAATCGCATCCTCTGAAGAAGAGATACCAGATTTCCTTGATTAATTTCTTAACATACATAACTTCATCAAAACATCCAATTTTGTCTATACATATTATATAAATGGAACTTTTCCTATACAAAAGTATCTATATAATGGGTAAAGGGCTCCAATTGAAAGAAAATAAAGTGCACCAATGAGTGTAGTAGAGCACATTTTGGGGACTACGCCTTGGATAGAAGTGGCTGTTGGTCTAGTTGAGTTTGTGGGGTTCATGAAAAAATAGTAACCTAACCACACCATGTTTTAAATGGATGGTAATTCCATTGAAAACAAATGTTTCCACCCACAGTAGCAGAATATGTACTCCTGAGATATCTCATCATCTAAATCCCTCCACCATAAGGTAAGATCACATCTTGAGTTGTACAGTTGTAATGATATTTCCACATTGAATCTGTGTAAATGCACATTTCTATTTCATGTTGTCTCTAATCAATCTACATAAAGAAATATATTATTGGTTGACTGAATGCCTAGTGTTTAATGGATTATGATGATCTATTCAACCATGATGATCTGGACGTGGTCCTAATTGAACAATTTGTTGAAGCTACTAGTGGACCCTTTGATGCATAGGAACACAAGGCTAGAGGAGATAATATTTTCAATGTATGGTCAAGTGAAGATGGAAGTCCCCATAATATAGTTCCCAAACCATTTAAGTGGATTCATTAGGAAGATCCTTCTAATGAAATTATTCATGATTATCCAAAGTATAAGATTATTCCATCTAATGAGAAGGAAGATACTGAGCCTAAAACAACCACAAAGAACCACATAATCATGTTTAGTGAATTTAATTTCATGATAATATACTTCATGTAGACAGAGAAATTATAACTATTTTTAAAAATGGTGTATCTTTTTCATGTGATGCACAATATTTCAGCAAGAGTGTTGGAAGTTTTTGGTCTTCTTGCAATTTTATGTGATATTCTATCTAAGTGGATGTGTGACGGAAGCCATAATTTATACATTCCATAAATTAATGATAATTCTATTAGTATTCTTAGGCTTCATGAAGACATCCTTGATATCCATCATTTGGGTGAACAAATGATCGATTGTAAAAATTTCATCAACACTCTATCAGAGATAGTCAATATATTAAGGTATGAGCTGGAGGAGGTTGAGAGGGAGATGAGGTAAGTATATCTCCAAGAAGATGAACTACATGTTCAATCAGACCGCGAAAAAACCAAATTCAATTATCTTTATCCATTGTATAATGAGGAGGAAAAAGAGCTTAGTATGTATCGCAAGTCCTTAGAGGTCACACACAAGAGGGTGGAAGAGCTGCATCCTTCGATCATCGATTTAGATCTAATGGGAATATATTCTCCATGACTCATGAGAGGATCAACATATGGATATCCATTGAAACTACCAAAACATGTTCATTTTTTAAACATTTATATGTTCATGGGAAAATTTATTTTTCCCATTTTAATTATCTCACTTCGATTTTACCTGGGAGAAAACACATGTACAATCCCTAAGATCATGTGTGTAATGTATAGTGTGAGAATCTATGGACGACTGTGTGATTTCTCATTTTCATGAGAGTGTCAGATAATCTTTTAACACTCGAGTTTTGATATTTTTTACTAAATAACTTGAGTGATTGGACTTTGAGAGGTTGTGGCCATAGAATAGAGTTCCTGGAATAGCTGATTTTCTTTTCCAACATGATATAGTTCCTGAACGGGATAACACCAACGGTGTCAAAAATTAATCCAAAAATTGGGGAATAGAAAGATGTAATCACAATACCCAATATCTAGAACATGAGTATTGTGGTATGGTGATATTGGATAATAACTGACCATATTGTAAACCCCAAAATCATTACTGGTATCTAGGAATGGGAATACAATGATGTGGGTCGATCACTGAACATATTCGAATGGCCAAAACATTCACATAATTTTTTCCAAAATCACCTAGGTCATTGGTACAGGATGGTAGGTGATCCAAAATGGCATGATACCAAACCATTAAGGGGTCCATTATGACTTGACAGAGGATGTCGAACCAAATAATGCATCACAAATCATGGGAATGGAGTGATGTAATGTTTTAATGGGATCCAACTATCATGGAATTACACCATCATGGCTTAGAGCACATTCGTGTAAGCACATTGGTCATAAAAAAGTTCAAAACCATCTATTAGGGAGTAATTTTATAAGATGATGAGAAATGGATGACGGAGCATGAGTGATGTGGATAATGACTGACACTAAAGTAATTATTCTCACACATTTTCCTAATACATCATAGAGTTTTACTTCATAAAAAAGGAAAATATTTATAAAGTTTCACATTTTACAGTGAGGATGTTAGATATGAAAATTAACAACATACAATAAGTGTGGGTCATTATACAATATAACATCATGTGAATAGGAAACAACTCATTATTTGAGGACGTACTGTCTGGACCTTGGGTTCAATATATCAAACAGACATTTTTAGCTCAATATAGTGGAAAACATTATATAATTGAGGGATAAGGTGGCCCAAATACCACAAAACATATGACTATGAAGACAAACTACATGTATTGTAGATTCATGATCCATATACCTGAACCTACATTTTAAGGTTGTAGAGTTTGGATGAAGGGATCCACTATACAGCCTGACCAAATTGGAACACACCCGAAAAGATTTCATATGCCCACGTGAGTCATGCTCAGTGTTTGTATCAAAGTAGTGTAAGGGGGTTTTCCTGACATATGTATTCACTCATTAGGAGTGACACTGAGATTATATAAATTCTACTATGATAGAGGGATGTGAAAGGATTTGAATAAAGATGTTTATGAAATGGATAGAGGGGTGACTGGTAAGAAGGGATCAACTATTGAAGTTGTTTTAACATAGGTACCATAACTATAACAGTTGAGAATGGGGGGAGAAAATGAAGGATTAAATGTTGACAAAGTTGGAAACACATGAAACATTGTTTTACTTTCATGAATATATTTGGGCATGGGATAGGCATAGTAGGTGAGCCAATATGGAATGATACCATATCATTTTGGGGTCATTTTTGGATTCTGAGGATGAATGAAATCCAAATGATAATGACTCACGATGTGTCATGGGTGGATCAAAATGTGGGAATAAATTCTTAATTAGTGATTAATTAATGGTAATACTATGTGGACCATTGCTGTGGCCCTTGGAAAAAAGGGTATTGAATATGCACCTGGTGAAAGAGATGATATGTTCGAGTGTCACTATGTATCCCATAAACATGAGAATCAACCTAAATGTGGTTCTAGAACATGGAATGCTAAGAGAAAAAATAATATAGTGTTGATTCTTCCCTAATAAAAAGGTATGAAGCATACTAGCATTAAATATGGTTGATTCACACATTAAAATCATTAATTGAGGACATTTGGCTATGTAGTTTAAATTCATACAACTCAGACTATAGGGGATGCAAATAGTTTAATTCCATAATGATCAAACATACTGCAAATAGTGTATTCACATGTCACCTAGACTCTAGGGGTATTATGTGTCATGATAGAGTGATAATACCTATGTGAATTGGGGACAAGGAGGACCAATGACATAATTATATATCTTATTGAGGACTCGAAAGCGGCTTAAATTATTGATCTATGGAATACAGGGTAATAGATTTTGGTTGTAGAGTTCAAACTAAAGAGGATTGTCCAAAACGGATATGCATATTAATGTTTCAAGATAAAATGATGTGAATGAGGGATAAATAGAACCAACACCACACAAAATAATTCAATGAACACTCACATACATATATTAATGTTGTGATTCAATGGATTTCTAAAAATATTTTATGTTCATGTTAGTTGGACCATGACGGGGGCCTAGGGGACATAAGGTAATAATATTTCATCTTGGACAAAAGAAAATGTGTTTGGGAATCACAGAATATTACATACGTATGGGTATGAAGACACATATAGTTTAAGAATTTTATTCCCACTGTTCAAGATCATCAGACCTAGACCAAAGTGACACTAGGTTTAATGTCATGAAATATATCCTAAGAAAAGTTAATTTTTAGCGGATGTGTGTGGGATGGGAGAGGCATAACCCAAAATTAATAGATCTAATGACTCTCATATACGATATATAAACCTAAAAACAGATTTTTTAAATTTTAATTTAAAAATATATGGATTGAAATAGGGGAGAAGGGTTTGAGAGTGGATAGATTTTTTTTTCTAAGCCCATGGAAAACCATTGTAGGAATCGTTATGTATCTAATAACAATGGGAACCATGATTAACAAAGTTCTGGATGCACAACATGTTGATAGACCAACGATTCTAGGGGAAATCCTCTATGATGGGGTAATTGAGGCATCACAGGTTTAATGTGATGCATCTAAAACCTATCATGGGTAGGATCCAAGTTTAACATCATGAATTTTACACATTGACCCCTAGTTTAAGATCATATATATTAGAACATATTGTTATTAGTTTATGGTCATAAAACATAGCCCATAGATTTATCAGATGAAAATATGTTGTATGGTGGATTGAGAAACCCGATGTGAATGTGGACTAAGGAGGCCCATCTCCACATCACATTTTTTTAGGAGACATGAACATAGTATAAATTCAATATTCATTGACTAGTTTTGGATATATGGACTCATATATGGAACATATAAAAAAATCTCAACAAAAATGTGGATTGAATATGCCCAACAAGCAATAAATGGGGACTGAGGGAGAAGGGGGTGAAGAAATTTCAGATGGTCCTCAATATGATAAGTTTGTGTGTCACTATGTATCTAGTAGGAAATGTGATCAAGCCATAAATATTTATTGAATGAGATTTACCAAAGTAGATAGGATTTGTACATAATGCGGGGGATTATTTTTACTTTTGTGGTGGGTGGACCATTATTTACAATCCAGACGTCTCTATGTACCAGGTATATAAATTAATCAAGTAGTTTTTGAACATTGAATGGAAGATGACTGATACCGAGATAGAAATACTCTTGTATGAGAATACAATGTAATTGTATTAATTTTCATCATTCTGCTAGGACAATGAATGTTAAATAATTTAACTTCATGAAACTAGGATTCATGTGATATTATGATTCTCATTTTGTGAATCAGATATTTGTACATTCCTTTTAATGAAATTAAACAAAATCATCAATTCTACGCATTTTAAAATCATGCAGCAAAGACAGTGGTGCTATCTATATTATTTTCAAGTGTATGGGACACATATACCCTAATTAGCATTATGGGGCATGTACTATTCTCATTTGGAATTGGTAATATGAGTAATTCAATCTCCATCAATGGTGATAAAATAGAATTCACCCTTGGGATAGACCCTATCAGTGATTTATGTAAATCAAACATGGGATCCAACATTGGTGGCTTCCTACTGAGCATCATTTGAATTCAGAGAGTTAGTAACATGTCTTCATGGAGGAAAGAGTGGAGGAAAACATTCATATTGAACACACTTCCTATCATGTTTTGGTGCCTCTATAGAGTTATCAAGGGTTGGAGTCTTTATTCATTGTGGGATTGCAACACAAATAGATGTACTTATTCTTTTATTTATGGTGGATTATATTTATAGACAATTTTTTGGTGTAATTGAAACTAATGTTTTATTAGAAGGACAAACATTTTCCACAGAACAAGGAATATAGAGTCCCATTGTTTGAATTTTGAGTCGTTATCTGATATTTCTATATGGAATTAGGGAGATTTTCTGGAAAAATATTATAATTTTTCCCCACCATCTTCTGGAAAATTTCAGTGTGGGTTTGGTTGAATTCAGTGGTCTATCAAATTTTTTGTGCATATTCATATGATTTCTGATTGAAGAAGGTGTTTTACATATACAAAAACTTATTTATCTCATCTCAGAAATTTTGGTGTCATTGTTAGTGATAATGGAATGAGGGACTACAAATCGGTGGATGACATTGGAGCTCTTGAATTTGACCATTGATCGGGTCTTGACTTCCATAATAGGAATCAATTTTTCCCACTTGGAGAAGAAATCCATCACAATTAGAATGTACCTTCTTTGGTGAACTGTTATTGTTGGATATGGTCTCACAACATTGTGGCCCCATATACTAATGGTTCAAGAATACACGGGGGAAAGAAGGTGATCTTGAAGTCCAGGAATGAAATTTCCATGAATCTGGCATGCATGGATCCTCTTGGAATACTTGACATAGTAGTAGACCAAGGTGTACCAGAAGTAGCCAATATTTGAATTCTGTGGGAGTATATTTTTCCATGTTGATAGGTGGATTATGTATCATAGTGAACATCTTATATAACCTAGGGAATATCATCATCTCATTGGATTAAACAGAGAATAAATATATCAAACCCATGCCTATAGAGAGTCTGCATGGGTATATGCCAACATTGGAGGGTTAAATTTATTTTACAACAACAAATTAGCTTTTGTTTGGCTATGTCTATAAGATGTGTACCAATATAGGCATAATCATTTGAAGGTGTTGTCTAATTGGAGGTTTCTTCTATTGTGGGGGGGATATGGTGGTCCTAATGTAGAATTACTGGATGTCAACTTGTTTACCATCTAACTGTCATCATCATCTAGAGTGATTTTCTCGAATTATTCTGATGATCCACATGATTTAACAGATTACCATGTGTAGGCTATGAAAGATATGTAGCCTAACTATCCAAGATATTAGTTCAACAATTATACAATCGAGGAACATATGTCTCTTATGGATGAGAAGGTAAATGGAATATCAACTTGTGGGTGTGATACATCAAGTGAATGAGCTCTATATTCAAAATGATATAGTCACCATTGAAATTTTAGATGAAAAAATAAGATTCCTCCTTCAAATGTATGTGTGGAACATCAATGTTGAGTTCTATTTTGATTTAATTGTTGAGTGCCTAATACTATGACTCATTGTTGATGAACCCTTCTGATATAATGTAAGTGTCCATAAAAACATCTTGTTCCAAGGTGATGACGATAATTTCCAAACCTACTATATCATTATTGGGATCATTAAGTATTCTACTGTTTGGTCTCAGGGAGGCATCATCAATATTAATCTACCAACATCCCATATCTATATCCACTGATAGTATGAACTCATTTGGGATGTCTATATCTAAAGGTGATTATTCATTAGTCTTATGAGTAACTATGATGTTTTCCATGACATGACCAGTGATATATTTCTATGAAATGAACATGATGTCGAACATCTGAAGCATCACTTTTCATTATGTAAATCATCCTGTCAACATACGACAATTCTTGATATCAATTATCGAATCCACATGGTTGAACCACTATATAGCATGATGTGTCTGGTAGAAATGCAACATCATCATTTTGAATACTAGTGTTGGTATATTTCTTTGTTAGAGAGTATCCTTCTTCTATGTCGAGCATCATTATAATGAGATAGTTTGAACTACTATGTCTCCATTAGTTATTCATCTGAGGGAAAATGTGATGAGGGATCAATCTAGGACAGTCTCATTGGAGATCATATGCTTACTAGATTGATGTGGAATGAAAACAATAGATAATAGGAGATACTTATTAACTTCTTCAAAGGATTATGCATAGTCTTGATCCCATACGTAGACATTATCATTCTTCATGATCCTAGAAATGGGTTTTCACATTGCAGAAAGATTTGCAATGAATAGGGGTTTGTAGGCTAAGTGGGATTAAGACCTCAAATATCTCAAAGGATCCTTATATGGGGAATTTGAAAATGGTTTTGATCTTATATAGGCCTATATAAATTCTTTGTTATCTAGATATTATGGAATCCCACATTTTTATTACAAAACATTTCATTACATTACAAACTGAGGCTCTTTAAATTATAATATCTCTGAAAAAGGTTACATAATGCTTGAAAACATATAAAATAATTTTAAAACACTTGAAATTATTCTTAAAATTTTCATTCTATATACATTTAATGCATCTCATAACCAATAGACATATATAAAAGAAAAGGTTGAGAATAAGGCCTAGTAAAGAAAGAAAGTTAAACAATTTACATGTGAATTTGAGCGATATCAATAAGAACAAGGTGAATATCATAAAAGATTGATAAAGAGGCAGACAATAATAACAATAACATGAAAAATAACTTGAAAATGTGGCAATAAAATTTATTATAGACATTCATAATCATTTCTCCAATGTTCATCCCCGTGGTGTAATAGAAATTACCAAGGTTATTCAGCAAGGTATCGTAAAACTTTTCATCTCTAGAGATTAATTTCATTACCCAATTAATTAGAGTGATATAAGATAGAACCCTTAATATGCCATTATTTTCATGGAATCCATTTAGATAATTCTAAGAAATTTCATAAATACACTACATAGAACAAAAGAAATGGGATTCATATCAAAATCATGGCATTTTTAAAAGTGCGTAAAAACATGATCATTATATCATTCATAACCCACAAATAGGGAATGAGGTTTTAATGCATGTCAATTTTAGAAATAAATATATCATTTTTATGTCTTTATTAATACCCCCAAAACTGACATAGGTTTGGGTATTCATAAAATAGAAATAATATAATTTCTTGAGAAAAAGTGAGGGGTTCTGAGACGAAAATTCTTCAGCATAATGACTTATAAAATGGTTTAGAAAAAAATTAAAAATAGAGGGACATGAGTCATCCATTCATATAATAATCACAATATAGTATTGGGAAATAAAAAATGGTTATATTTACATAAATGGAAGATTTAAATACATACCACATTGAAGAGAACATTAATGGAAAAAATAGATGTTGAGAATTCCATTTTGAAAATTTGGCAGCCAAACAACATCACCTAAAAAATAAGAAAACGCGTTGATGAGAGAAATTAGGGTATCTCAGAATTTGGAAATAAAATGGAAAACAATAAAGATACATAATGACATTAAAAAACATAAGAAAATTTGTAATTAAAAGAGATAACTAAAATAAGTCTACACTAAAAGAGGAGGGTGAAAGGATCCCTTAACTTGATGAGTAACTTCAAAAAACATGTTTGTTGAGTCCTTGTGGGGCATTAAACAACCTTGTGAGGCATCCTTGGGAGGTAAAAATACCATATTTTAGTTGAGAAGGAATTTCTAATTAATTTAATTAAGTAATATGTAGGTATTTATAGCAAACATGAGTCTATATTTTATTAATTTCCAACGGATACCTCATTAGTGGTATTAGCAATGTCGTGGGCTTACTCATGGTATTTTCCCATAGTATTAGACACATGGGACACATCATATCATATTTTACAATATAAAAATTTAACACCATTTTATATTAATTATTACATAATTATGATTTCATTATATATATCAAAAACATAACAACTATATTTTTACTATTCACCAAAAACAAAACCTTTTATAAAAATCTAATAAGTTCACACTAACATAATATCCATGTTTATAATTCAAAAGTGAATACCATATAATGAAAATAATTTTTTAATCATGATATATTTAATTTTTAGGTAAAATCACTATTTACCTGAAAAAATCCTAATATTTAACTAATAATTTCTGACATAGTTATTTAATTTTAATTTTTTTTCACATTACCATTCAAGATGCCTAAAATATATTTATACATTAATACCTTATGCTACTACTCCATTTGTCACATTACTATTCATTGGATAATATCACAGTTCATAATTTACTATTCCCCAAAAATTATGTTGATCTTATTAGATTCTAAAACTCTTACTGATCATAATGTATTAGATCATTCTTTGAAAATCATTTCCCATTATTTTATGTAAAATGTATAAAAAATATTTATATGCATCAAAAATATGAATCTGCTAAAAATTCATCCTATATTAAATTTGACATTTGAATTTTAAAACTGATGTTTATTTTACCATAATATCTTTCTATTTATGATGAATCTTGAAAAATTACCATTTTTTACTTATGAAATAGATTTATCAAATTTTTCTTAATTAAACATATAATTTATTAAAAAATTATTCCTAAAACATGAATGATGAAATAAATATTTTATTTATACCAAGGGAATACACAAATCAACTAATTCCTCATTACATAACCCCTTATAACGGCAATATAGGACCTAAGAATAAAGAGTTGAATGGTGATAGAATCTTGAGGTTGCTAAGACAACATTTCCCGAGTGGTGATTTCTATGAACTTGGACTTACCTCGTAAGAAATTCCATTCAAACATAACATGTTGAAGTTCGAATTGGGCTTGGCCTAGTGAGAAGCCCAATGGCGTTACCTCCTTCCTAAGCACGAACAAATGGGCTTCGTACGACCTGAGTCTACTGGATGAGGCCATCAACTCTTATTTTTGCATTTGTTATCCACTATTATTTCCATTTTAAACATCAATTTAGTGTTAAGAATTATTATTTTTTCCAATGGACATATTGACTAGTGGTCATATGATGGTCAAAACCCACTGTTCTGATTTCAATTATCCTATCTTTGTTAATAAAAGTATTTTTTTTGTTGTGGAAGAATTATATAACACAAATTTTCACATAACAAAATATTATTCAAAATTTTGAGTCGTTACATTATTCCCCATTAATAATTGTCATCCCCAAAATTTCAACTAGTGACCTCATAAGAGAAAAGGTGTAGGTACTTCTACCTCATAGACTCATCCACTTCCCACTTGGCTTCTTCGCATTTGTGTTTCCTCCACAACATTGTAATAAGGTGGGTATTCTTGTTATATAGAAACTTGTCTTTATAATCCAACATTTACCCTAGTTTCTCCTCATATGAGAGATCATGTCCTAGTTGTAGCACCTCTAGATTTAGTAGATGTGAATGGTTAGTTATGTACATCCTCATATGGGATACATGGAAGAGATAATGAACTTGTACATGATTTAGATGAAGTACAAGTGTACAAGACACTGATCCTATGCGATCAAGGATTTCGTAGGGGCCAATGTACTGAGGGATGAGCTTCACATTCTTCCCATACCCTACGAATATCTTCTAAGGTGATATTAGAATAATGACTTTGTCACTAACATCAAACTCCATGTCCCTTCGATGGTTATTGACATAGCTCTTTTTCCATCTCTGAGTATCCTTACTATGTTGATTGATGAAATGAACCTTTTATGTCATCTTATGCACAAGACGAGGCCCAAGGAACATTCTCTCCCTTGGTTCATCCATACATGTAGGATTTCTATATTTCTTCCCATATAGAACATAAAAGGGTTCCATTTGAATGCTTAAGTGAAAGATATTGTTGTAAGAGAACTAAACTAATTTGAGAAGTTGATCCCATCAACCTTTAAATTCCATTAAGCATGTTATGACCATGTCCTCGAGTGTTTGAATTGTCCTTTCAGACTAGCCATCATTTTGGGGGTGATATTCTATACTAAAATTAGATTCGGTACTAAAATCATGTTGATGTATTTTCTAGAATTTTGACATGAATCTTGGATCATGATCCCTTACGATATTACATGGAACTTCATACAACCTTACCACATCCTTCACATAAATCCTTTAATGTTTATCAAGAGTGAAATATTCCTAAATAGAGATAAAATGGGAAGTTTTGGTGAGATGTTTCATTATAACCCATATCGTATTGTTTCCTTTGTAATTTCATTGGGATACCAGGGATAGGAGTCCAAGGTGATATTGTCCCACTTCTATTCTGGTATGGGTAGTGATTGTAATACCCCTTTGGGAATTTGTCGCCCTACCTTCACTTTCTAACACACTAGGAACCTTGTAGTGTATTCGGAAAAATACTTTTTCATGTTATCCCTACAATAATAATCATGAAGGTCATTATATATTTTTTCTGCTACTAGAATGTATACTGAATGTAGAGATATTAGCTTCATCCATCAGCTGCTTCTTTATTTATGTATTAAATGGAACACATATTCTTGAATGAAATTTCAGTACACCTTCTAGATCAATACTGAACTTTAGAAACATCCCATCCTTCATAGCCCAAACTACTTTTTTAACAATGGGTTTACATTTAGATATTTTTCAATATTCTCGAGTAATTAAGGGAGAAAAATTATTTGCTATAGGTTTGATGATGTCCCTTACATTATAATTCCCAAGTCAATCTTTATTAGGTTATTGATCAAATGATCTCTTTGAATCCACTTCATTGACCGAACAACTAGGTCGTTCCTACATAATGCATTAGTAAATTTGTTTAATCTTATGGGATGATAATGAAATAAAAAAACCTAGTCTTCAATATGTTGAAACCATATCCTATGTCTCATGTTCAATTATTTTTCTGTGATAATATACTACAAACATCGATGGTCTATGTATATATCATAATTCTACCCAAAAACATACTTCCACCATATCATCAGAGAAAAAACGACCGTAGCATGCTCCAAATCATGCGTAGGATATATTTTTTCATGATTCTTCAACTGGTGAGATGCATAAGGAATCACCTCATCATTTTTCACGAGGAAGCCCCCAATACCATTAAATGATATATCGCTAAAAATAACAAATACCTGGCCATTTAAGGGAAAAGTTAACATTGGTGTAGTAACCAATCTATTCTTCATCACCTGGTAACATTTCCTCATACTCCATTTTCCATATGAACATGACCCCATTTCAAGTTAATATTGTTAATGGATTATAATATCATGAAAATATTTTCACAAACCATTTATAATATCCCTATAATGCAAGGAAACAAAGAATATCATTTATTATTGTAGGCTAAGGCCACTCCTCTACAACATTTGTCATTGCAGGGTCAAAATTTATTCCATTATTGGCTACAATGCACCCTAATAGTGCACCTTTTGTCAACAAAATTTAAATTTTATAATCTTTCCAAAAAGCATATCATTCTATAGAGTTTTAAAAATAACCCTTAGATAATCCTTATGCTCCTCAAGACATTTAGAACATATAAATATATCATCAATAAAAACTATCACAATGTTATCAAGGAAGTCCTTAAAGACTATATTCATCAAATCCATAAAAATAGACAGTTCATTAGACAATCTAAATGGCATAAAAAACAACTTATAAAGCCCATATCGTGATCTAAAGGCATTGTTTGGAATATCTTCTTTCAACTCCCCCAATTGATGATAACTAGAAAAAAATCAATCTTAGAGATGAATTGAGCCACACGATGTTTGTCAAATTATTCATCAATTCTTGGAAGAGGGTATTTGTTCATTACCATGATCACGTTCCTTTTTCTATAATCAATGCATAGCCGCATTTGTCGGTCCTTCTTCATCACAATGTGAACATGTTCTCTCTAAGGAGAAACACTCATTCGGATAAACCCTTACATCAAAAGATATTGGAGTCATTTCCTTAATTCATCCAGATCCATATTTACCATCCAACATGGGGACTTTGATATCAGATGATATCGTGGTATGAGTTCAATGGATAACTCTATCGTTCATTCTGGGGATGGTTCGGGTAAATCCTTAGGAAATACATCAATGTATTCCAGGATGATACAAAAATTTTCTATCCTTATACACTCATTTCTTTCTTCTTCACCAATAAAATCCATAAATAAAGATATATGAGGTTGTTAGGGACAAATATTAGGTTGAGATATCTCTTTTTAGAAGATAATGATAGGTTTTCCATTCAATACTACTGATATTTCCTTGATTCAAAATTTGATCATAGCATTATTCATTGACAGAAAGTCCAACCCTAGTATAATTTCGAATTCTATCCTTGCAATGACTACTAGATTTTCAATAATATTTTTCTCTCTAAAGTAAATTGAAGCGTTTTGAAATACTGTTGATTCCTAGATTATCCCTCCATGTTTCTTGTCTGATAACTCATCTTTTATCAATTCAGGGGTTGATTCTAAATTCATTGCAAACACTGAGGAAATAAAAGAATGAGTAGATCCAAAATCAATCAAAGTACATGATTTCTTTGAGAGGGAAACAGAAGTACCTGCCTCCATATAATTTGGAGCTTCCACATCTGTTGTTGTGATAGCAAATGTCTGACCTCTCCCCCTTGGCCTTTACTAAGGCTGATGGTGATACCCGTCCACTACCCTTGGGTTTGGACTGTGATTGGAAAAGTTCCAATGTTGTCTGCACAAGTAGGATTGGACTTTATGTATGTCATGCACCATCATTCCTATGTTTTTAATGCTTTGAATTTGAGGCTTCACCTAACTATGACAATTTTGAGCGATTGATCATCTCTTCGACACTTGTTACACTTCCCTCTCCCGAGAAGTTTGTTCCATGAATGATTCTTCCCACATTTCTAACACATGGGACGTTGCACTTTCTTTCCTCACCTTAATTGACCAATGATCCCCCTTAAATAGGCTCCATTTATCTCTTCTTTTTATTGGATTTATGAGACCATTGTGTCTCACTGAACACCAGTTTGGCATTCATTCCACTCTACACGATGTACACATCGCTATCGTAGTATTTTTTGGCTAGATTATTTTGTAGTTGAGGACTTAGTCCACTAAAGAATCCATCAACCATCTAAATATGATCCATGAAAAAGATTGAGGTGTAATGGGGAATTCTTGTGGTATTCATCTAATAGCTTCAAAGAAATTCATTCTCTTTCTGCTACAACTCTAGAAATTCCTTCTTCAATTTTTTTTTATCATTTAATGATGGAAATAATTATTTAAGAAGATCCATCTGAACTCTTCCCACTCCATATATTCATCCTCCAGTCTTAGCCTCATGTTATCAATTAGTTCCCACCACTGATCAGCTTCTCCCTCTAAGCGGTCAACAGCTAGGGTGACCTTCACTTATTCTGAACAGTGGAGTATAGAAATATTCTTTTCGATAAAGGTGATCCAATGTTTAGCAATCAATGGGTTGGAAGATCCACTAAACATTGGTTTTCCATGAGGCATATATGAATTGAGATAAATTTGTTCCCTTCATGGTGAAATTATTCTCTCATCATGATTCATGTTATTTACAATAACTTGAGTTAGATGGTTCGTCATATTCATAAATGTTTCCTTTCTGACATCCATTGGAGGGCTATTAGTGCATGGTCCATTGCATGACTATTTTCATTATTCCTATTATTTCCATCCATATTCAGAAAGAATACAAACATAGTAAGATTATTATTTCATTTATGAACCTTTTAAATATAATGGATTTTTGTATCTTGAAAAACATTATTAAACATATTATTCCTCAACGACAATTAAATTTTTCTATTAATACATCATTTTGATTCATAAAAAGATTGTGATTAACCAAACATATCCCTTGGGAATGTCAATCTAGGAGTGCATCAAGGCCCGTTTTTGTGAAACAGTTCCCATTCGACTCTATCTCAAAGCAGTGTTATTGAGTTTTCCCCTAGATACATATGTTCAAGAGCCACATCAACTTGTTTGTATCCAAAAGGGGTTTATTTCTTTGGAAACCACATACTTATTATTTCACCAAAATATCTGGATGCTTTTCTCTTATTAAAATTTTCTACTGGGTTCTTCTTAATGCTTTCATAGCCTAATTTCCCCAAATAACTAAACTATTCTTTGAAAAAAAAACTATTGAATCCCACCTTTTTATTACATTACATTTCATTACATTAAAAACATAGGATCTTTAAGGTTTTGTGTATTGAAAAATGGGTATATAGTACATGATAACAAAAAACATTGTATTAATCCTTTCAAATGGCTTCTTGAAATGTTCATCCTAATTAAAATTATGTCATATCATAACCTGAAGACATACATCAAAGATAAGGGTGAGCAGAAGGCCCATTAAGGAGAAAAATTGAAATATATTACATCTGAATTTGATAGTTATATATAAGAACATGGGGAATATCATAAATAAATGATAAAGAGGAATATCATAATAATAATAAACTAAAAAATAACATGATAGTGTTTCTACAAAAATTATTTTAGACATTCATATGCATATTACCATGGTCCATCCCCCAGCTGTCCTAAAAATTACCATGGTTATTCACCAAGGTATCATAAAACATTCCATATTTGGAGATTCATATCATTAACTGAATAATTGAAGTGCTATCAGGGCACACCATTAAGATATATTTAATTTCATGTGATCTATATTGTTCATATTCAAAAATTTCATAAATAACCTAAAGAGAATAAATTAAATATGTTCCATATAAAAATCGAGACGTTTTAAAATATACTTGAAAACATGATCATTATATCATTCATAACCCATTAAATGGGAATTAGGGTTTTATGTATGTCAGTTCCAAAAAATAATATCATTTTTATGTCTTCATAAATAACTTATTAATTGGAATAAGTTTTGTTATTCAAATAAATGAAATAAGATAATTTCTTGAGAAAAAGAGAGAGGTTCTGAGAAAAAAAATTCTACAGTGTAATGGATATAAAGTAATGTTTTGGATCAAACATTAAAAACATAGTGGATATGGGTCACCCATTTATAGAAGACTCATAAGGTGTTACATAATAAAATGGTAATACGAACATGGTATAGGAATGTAAAAGACATACCACATTGAAGGGAACATGAATGGAAAAAGAGATGTTGAGAATTGACTTTCGGAAACTCGACAACATAACAACGTCACATAAAACCTTAGAAAATGAGTTGATGAGAGACAAATGAGTATTTCATCCTTTTTACATAAATTGGAAACAAATAATGATACCAAATAACATTCCACGTCATTAGAAATATATAAATTAAATGAAATAACATGAAATAAGTCTTGACATAAAGAGGAGGGTGAAAGGTTCCCTTACCTTAAAGATTAACTCCAAGAACTCAATGGTTGGGACCTTGGGGGTATTTAGGGAACCTTGGGAGGACTCCTAGAAAGTTAAGCATGAAAAATATTCAATGGGGATAAATTTTGAATGAACACAATGAATTAATGGATAGGTATTTATAGCAAATGTGAGTGAATATTTTATTAATTTATGATGGACACCTCATTAGACGTATTGGAAAACCAATGGGATTTCCCATGGAATTTAACCATGGTATTAGCCACCTGTTACACCTCATAACATATATTTCTATACACATGATTACCAGATTTTTAAATTAATTATTACATTATTATGATTTCATTAAAGATAGGGAAAACTCCAAAACTGCCATTTTACTATTCACCGAAAAACAAAACATTTTAAAAAAATCTCATAAATTCACCTTAACCTAACAACGATGTTATGAATTAAGAATTAAACTCTATATATTGAAAATAATTTTATAATTATGATATATTAAATATTTATGTAAAATCAATATTTAAAAGAAAAAATACTAATACTTAACAAAGAATATATTAAACATTTATTTACTTATTCTTTAATATCACATTACCATTAAAGACGCATAAATTATATTGACACTTTCTTAGGTGAGGTTACTATTCTATTAGACACATTACTATTAATAAGGGAAATATAACTATTCATAATTTAACATTAACCAAAAAATAAGTTGATCTTGTTGGACTATAAATCTCTTATTGATCGTAAATGTATAAGACCATTTTTTGGAAAACATCTCACATTATTAATTATTTATATTATAAGAAATATTTTCATTCATTAATAATGTGAATCTTCTCAAAAATCATTCTATAATTTTTTTGAAATTTGAAATTAAAAAACGATGTTTATTTTACCATAATAATTATCTAGGTATTAAAAATCTCTAAAAAGATCAATTTTTACTTATAAAATGAATTTATAACATTTGTATTAATTAAACATATACTTTTTTATGAAAATATATTCATAAAAAAAAAGAATGAAGAAATTATAATTTTATTTATACCAATGTATTACGTAGTGTAACTAATACCTAGTTACATAACCCCTTATAACGCCCGCATATAACCTAAGATTGAGGTGTGAAATGGTGATAGAATCTTGGGGTGGCTCAAAAAACATTACCCGAGTGGTGATTTCTATCAACATGAAATTATAATATAAGAGACTCCATTCAATCTTAACACGTTGATGTTTGTCTTGGGCTTGGTCGAGTGTGAAGCCCAATGATTCTTCCTCGTTCCCATCCTTGGAAAGATCATCTTCTTATGGCCCAATTCTACTAGGTAAGACAATCAACACTTATTTATACATTAGTTATCCACTATTATTTCCATTTTAAAAAAATTATAGAGTTTAATAATATTATTGTTTCCAATAGTCATATTGACATATAGTCATATTGACCAAATGTCATATGACCGTCGAAACATAAATCTATCATTTCAATTATACTCAATTTGTTTATAAAAGGATATTGTATTGTGGTATATGAATTATAAAACACACATTTTCAGGAAACAAAATATTATAAAAAATTTCATGTTGTTACAGTGATGAATCCACGAAACATCTTAGATGTCACCCTGAAGGAAATATTTAAGGGGTTCATCTGTAGTTTCTAGAATAGAAGGAAGCTTAACACTTTCTCATGGTATTTTAGAAGGTCCTAAAAATTGTAGGGTTTTGAATCCTAATCGACTATGTAGAATTACACTAGCATAAATAGAATCTGTTATAAGAATTACTGAATGACTAGTGGATATGTGGTTCCAATATTTTTTAAATTGAATGGAATTACCTGATAGAAGGTGGTTACTTGTAGAACTATAATGGTGATATTTTCCTCATCATTGGGGAATATCTGGATATGATTATATCAATCGTGTCCATCCATGAATGAGAGATAATGGAACCCCAATATGGCACTATTAAACATCTCTGTCAATGAAAATCAAGAAAACACCCCTTTGACAATGGTGGTTGAGGTACTAGAAGTTGATGCAGAGTATAATCAGTCATTTCTTCTTCCTCGCTAGAATGTTGTTGTCTAGAAACATTTGTTAATAAACTTCCTTAATTAATTTGTCTATTATAACATTATAAACATTGAACTCAACCATGGTACCATTAGGAGGGTACATATTCATTGGAGCATGCTTGGATCTGTGATGAATTTTTTAGAGACCGAGATGGTAGATAACAACCTAAGGATCTAATCCTTGAAAAACATCATAAATACTGGTAAATATGTCATGTTGTTTCTTTAGGAAGGCCACATATTTTTTTGTCTCCCTATATATTTATATATATATAATGATCATTATTTTCCTTGGGTCATTCTCGGTAGTAAGGTAAACTAGTACCAACTCACCAACCATGGAAATGACGCCATCATAGTATATTGTCAGAGTATCTTCCAAATCCATCTAATTGGTGGTGGAGGGAAAATTAGTGGGAGGGGACAATTCAACAGTGATGACTAGTTATTGGGAAACACTAGTTCTTGATTTTGTTGATATGGAATGCTTACTAAGAGACTCATGATCTGATGAATCCATAGTGATGGAGGATGTCAAACCGATTCTATTAGGCCTTCGACCATGGCGTACATGCTTGAAGTCAATTCAATGGGCATGGGAAAGTTTTTATCGGTTCAATACATCTCAGTGAAGTAGGATAGAATGACATACGTGGGTATCCCTGGGGAAAACACCTCAGTACCTTATAGGGGTTGGGGATGTTGGTACCACCCATGCATGCCCCGTGTAGACGTTGGATGTGATCTTCTAATGTTCATTTTACTTAGGGATGTAGTTCCCTTTTCTTATGAAAACAAAAAAGAAATTTACCAATTTTTTCATCATGGCTTCATACCAGTGAACAAGAAGTTTGAATCTTTCATTCAAATCAGTCCACAGGACAGATGAAATGGTGGGTTATCATCCTCATTGGTCTAAAATCACTTATCCATTACCATGTAACCAAATGTATTTTGAAACCATGCTTCATATGATTCATAGAGATATGCATAACACTGAATAAAACTTACATGACCATTAATGGTGTACTTGAGGAATTGTTTCTCTAAGAAGGGTACTTATTCATCATGATGAAATTGGGGCCTACCCATCAATGTGTTGTAGGTTGTATCCTATGAGATGACACTAAAATAAATAGTTACTAAAAATCCTCATAATAGGGTCCTTATCCTAATTATTTAACATAAAATATTCTTGGTCATATCATAACCCTAATTCATTAGTCTTGAGGGACTCAATTATATTTCATTTATACCCAACTTATAGAGTGACTGGGTCATGATGTGATTGATCTCAAAACTCATGTCTACTAGGAAGTAGTGTAAATCCACACGAAAGAACTATATAGTGTTTTAAAATGGGTGAATATTCCCCTAATTAAGGGATTCATCATCTTATTCAGATAAAAATATGATGGAATTAAATTCTTTATTCTCATATTCCACTACATATAAGGCTTATCTAGTCACAACCTCTTCCTGAACTAGATGGGGGATTTTCAATGCTTCTTTGAAATCCTATAACATCAGTCATTATAGTAGAAGGGCCAAGTTGATTGAGAGACTCACATGTATTCTGCTGAGGGGCTTCATAAAATCGTACATCCATGAAAGATTCACATATATACCTATATAGGGTTGGTATCTTGAATGAATCATTGTGGGAATTACTGGTTGAACCCCATGGTTTATGATGGGGCTAGAAATGGATTTTTTTGTCATTATAAAACATGCCTATAATCACTATTGGATGACTATCACTTGAATGATTCTTAGACATAGTTTGATGTATCCAATCATGAAGTGACTGTAGCTACTCTTCCAGGTCAGTAAGCACAGTTTTCTATAACAGTGTGTCTGATGAAGAAAGTATGTTGGATAATTTTTTCTGGGATCATCACATGACCTTATACCTTGTTTTGGTATCATATATATCATGGATTGAAGCACTAACTTGTTCATTCTTATGTCCAACATTCCTTCGGTCCTTCAATGGCTTCAGTTGGAGGCACTTAGAGGGATTTCTTGGTTTTCTTCATCATCATGGATGATGAAATGATCTACATATTCAATGATATTCAAGTAGGAAAAATTCTTATTAACATCAAAGGAATATTACAATGTAGGGAGATCCCTACTAAAGATCCCCAACTCTAGTGGCATAAAATCACTATTTGAATGGGGTGAATTCGTCATTAGTGGTGTAAATTTTTTCCCATCCGTTGTTAGATACTAGTATTGTAAGATGTACATGGCTTTTAGTTGGAAAAAGAAGAATTTACTATAGAAGGAGCATAATTTTTAGAAGACTTGGGCTGACCTAAGAGGGAACATATGACACCATGGGACCTATTGAATACTCTGTGAGCCAACCTTCCATCACACTTATGATTCACATAATTATAATCTTGCTTCTATATATCATACCTATATCTATCTGGATTAGTGGTTTTATATTACACCTACTCAAGAACATTTTTTAACATTAAAAAACTATTCTCCACATTTTTCATGAAGCCAATTCTTTAAGTCATATAATTTAAAAATGTAATTTTCAAGGATCTAATGGTAATGTCATTGGTTGGGAAAATCAATACGCCCGATTTCATGGGATTTTTTCACTTTGGACTTATCATAATCCCATGATCTATGGACCTTCATAAATAACATATAACCAGTGCTTCTTAGAAGTAATATATGTGTTTTCTATTATTCAATAAGTAATATCAATGTGATTGGCCATGAAGAGGTGCTAGATCTTGAAGAGGGGCTGGAGAAAAAATCTCTCCCCATGGAAGTGGTAATTGGGGAGGCAGTGCCTACCAATTCGGTTCTGGGAAGGGCTAAGCATGATTAGGCTACTGTACTCAACAAGGAACTGTTAGAAAATATAAAAATAGTTATAGTGGATTTGGTCCTCTACCTAGACTATGGTAGTAATATCTTCCTTGACTATTCTTCATTCATGGGTGGGGAGAGGGAATGCATGTTCCTTCTTTTCCAGTTTCAAGGATTCTCATATGCACTGTGCCTTATAAATGAAATCTCAAAAACCCACCAACAATGATCTAAGTGATGAGGGTATCGACTTCATCAGTCTTGATGATTTCCTCACCCATAATCAAAATATTTTCTCCATTCAACGATATATAATGTGAATACGTGATTCCCTTCCACAGAGTGAAGAAGTCTATGAAATGATTATCTAGTTGTATCTTTCACCTAACATGTTTTAACATGCCTATACTGTTTGTTGTGGTGGTGAGCTAATCAATAATCTTCATAAAAAGATATTTCCAAACTGTGATGTAACAAATTAGTAACATGATGTTATAGATGAACACATTCCCATAAAATGTTTGAAAAAAACGTCGAATATGTATGGCCACCTACTACAATGGGGTTCCGAACAGGAGCATACACCTTGATAAAAAGATATAATGATGTGTTAGTGGGTCACCCTTCAATTTTAAGGGGTTAAGATTGGATTAAAAAAATCTAGGTGTGCTCTTATATCATCCATCCTAGTTGGGTTAAAAATTTCATAAGGTGGGACAACCACCAATAACATCTCCAAAGATTTGAAACAAGTGGAGAGAGAAACTATCAGATCATATTAGAGGGGTTCCTATCCTCTAGAAAGTCCATAACCAACACTTTATTGACATACTCATTTAAAATGTAGTAATTCTCAGTGGATTATGGAGTGGAAAAATCTATGTCAATTGGAAGATCATCACACTCCTCAAGAAGTTTTGGTGACTCATCTCATAATCATTTTTCATACAATCCCACATCTTCCTTAATTGTATACATTAAACACAATGCTCATTTCAGGGAAACTGGAGAAGAAGAATGGGTGGCTACCCCTTCAACCCAAATGAGGGGGGGGGGACATGATACTAATGATGAGAGACATAAAATGGGAACAACATAGTAAGGTGGTCATTGATGATCCTCCTCTGATATTCAAACTATTAAAGTAAGGTAGTTATTACATGGTTATATTTTGTCTTCTACACTACATTACATTGATTAATTTTCTCAAGAGTCCCATTACATTGTTGTTATTCTGATTGATGGGAAATTTTTATAGGGATTGTAACACCCCAAGCTTCCATGGTACGTTTCCCTTCGAATAATGCGATAGCGTGTGTTGTACACAACCTCGAGTTCTAACACACACCACAACTAATTAAACTAGCCGTTGTGAATAGTAATACCTACTTTTTGAAATCATATATATTTTATATTTCAAAATGGACTTCATTTTTGGATTCGGAATATTGAAATTAGCCTAGGGTGAAATTTTGGTACTTTTCGGATAACTTTTATATTTTGATGAATAGTGAAAATTCCTAAATTTTAATTAAAATCAACTTTTTTAATCAAAATAATTAATATTGATAAATTATGAATTTGAGTGGTTTTAAAGTATATTTATAATATATTTTTACCATTTTATTTAATGTTTGTCATTGGACATAATTTCACAATTAAACCAGACATAAACAATTGTCAATCTTTTGATAGTTATTATCTCTTAAAAACACGCTTTTTATTTTAACAACGGGAATTAATTTTAAATTAATTTCTGCCACTTCTGTGTTTTGAATTTGGAAAAATGGATTACATATTTGGAATCAGGATGTCCAAATTATGTAAATAGGTAACTTTTATTTTTACACATTTCGAATAATTACTGCGGTAAATATTTTATTTACCATGGTTAAAGGGTAAATCCGGTAAATAAGGGTTAAACAATAATATTATAATAATACAAAATTACCATAAAACGTGTCCTAACCTTATTTTTGGACACATACCCGACCATGGGCATCCTTGGGTCGATTTGGGGACCCCTTAGAGCCACTTGTATATGGTAGGGACACATTATATTAATAAAGTTAAAATAAAAATAAAAATGGCATAAGCTTACATCTTTTAGAAGAACAATTTTTACATAGGGTTATACATGTTGGATTTTCGATTATAAATATTCATTAGAAAGATAAAAATATTTCATACATAATGATATTTTATTTATAATTTTTAGACATCAAATAATTTAAATTATTAATGACACAATAATGATGCAATGTTTACCTCATTAATAAATCATTTAAATAAATAAGATTATAATGATTAAAATATTATCTAAAACCTGTCCAATTATTATTGGTTGATGTTATTTAGAATATGAGTCATCTTATCTTCGACCTCAATGATTGTTGGACCATTATAAACCGAATATAATTATATTATAAAGTAATACTTTCACTCTTTCCTAAAGAGCCCCTCCTCTCCCTTATAAAAGGAGACCACTTATACTCATTCCTCACACCTCTCAAGCCACTTGGCTCGTCCGAACCCTACCCAAATAATCTCCCCACATCCCTCTCCTCCTCCTTGAAGATTCCCCTTAGGCAGAAAGCATTTCAAGAAGTCCTTTGGTTCCAACCAAAGTGAGTTACCTAAATTAAAGGTAACGATTTCTCTTAAATTATTTTCATTTATTTTGCTTCTCCAACCCCCAAAATCTTTTTATTTCCTTTCTTTTGTAACAACACCAGTATCCACAATATACTAGGATGTTGTTATAAGAAGGATTCAAACTACACATACACACAACTCCATCTAATGGATGATGAACATAATGTTTCTGTGGATGGCAAACTAACGCCTCACGAAACGATGATTGTTCAAATACATCTTACCGCCTCTCATGGTGGCCATTATGATGGAACTGTAATTAAATATGATATTAATGATATATATTTTATATATAAGCTTCTGTAATTCCATTTTATTTCATACCATTATTCGTTTCATGTTGTATATACATACGATAATTTCATTTGAGGAAGTGCGGACTACCGCCCCCTTAAAATGATATGACTCGTTCATACCACACATGGAACGTATAAAGGATGGTGTTAATGAACTTAAGTAAAATATATATAATATTATATTATACTGGAATAGTAATATACCTATGTATCATTTGGATTCGATTCTTTTAAAATAAAAATTAAATGGAAGTAGCGTTCGTGCGTACGTACGGACTACCGTCTCCACGAACGCGATGAGATTCATTCTCCATCGTATCCATTCAAGTATTATTCTCATTTTAGGGTTAAAAATAATTTTAATATCATTCTGATTATGAATAAGATATAATCTATCCATTACAAACATGTCTTACGTAACCAAACATTTAAGAAGAACGAATCGATTATCACCCGAAACGACGATAATACTAAGATATTATTAATAAAGCAATGTTAGAAGATCAAATATGATATCATATTAATGTATATGATTCTTGTATAATTTAATAACAATTATTTCACCATTATACAGGAGGTTAACCTACCCCAACAAAGGAAAAGTACAAGGTAAGGGGTTTTCATCTCACTCCTTATTTCCGTGAGGTTCATGCCATATTGCCACCATCACCTTTTGTGTGGTGTATGTACTGTCCATAATTATATTCTTTGTGTAATACACTCTAATTTATGTGTATTTACATATTCATTGTATGATACCTCTTTCCTGGGTTGTATGTTTCATAAGTTACCAAATTGGTAAGGGTTTATTTCGCAATCTCTTCATTATCCGAGGTTATTTATACATAATTATCTACTGGGACCTCGTTATCATCCACGTCCATGTTTCTTCAAAATGTATTTCAAAACATTTTTAATATTTAAAAGAATATGGGTTAAAGTCATTTATACCCTTGTTTGACCTTTTATAAGAGGTTTATAAGGGAATCTTTCCGTCGTTTTCCAAACAAGGTGCTTTTTAACCTTTTCGACAGAATTAAGATAAGAATGTTTTTTTAACTTATACGGCGGGTGCGGTTATTTTCCGCCGTTATAAAATCGTCAAAGCTTACCTTACAAGCTTATAAGAATAATTTCAAGAAAATGTTTTATTTTATATGGCTCTTAAATGATTTCAAAAATAGAAAGAGATATTTCTCTAAAAAGTGTTTTGATTTCATCTATGTCAACATCCTTTGACGGATTTTACGCTTATTTGAAGTTGATTTATTATGATACAAAACTTCTATATTGTATTGAAGGTTTTGTGATATGTTTGACTGTGGATGTGCTATTTTTATACCATTCATAGTTTATGGTGAAATTATTGACATTTCGTATGCTAGTTTTAATACGAATGTTTATGTTATGTTTAAACCTTTTCATATGGGAATGCATTGGACTTAGTAAGCGACGGGTGGAGCCCGCTATAGCTCCTCGATGCATCGGTAGGTCTCATGATACAAACTAGTGTCTTGGCACAAGGCCTTGGAAAAATCTTATTTGTAGTCTTGGCACGAGGCCTTGGCTATGTGGTTATGATAGTCTGGCATTATGCATTCCAACATTATGAAAGTGGTTATTGATTTTTTCATGTGATTATTCGATTAGTAGAATATCCATGTGAATAAGTAAATGACATTATTTCATTTTATTTATGCCATACCATGTTGAAAGTTCATGTTTGAAAGGCTTTTGTTTTAGTTATACATTTCCTTAAATGTTTATTCTTATTTATGAAAGTTTCCGCTATATTGTTATCCTTACTGGGCATTTGAGCTCACCCCTTTTCTATGTTTTATTTTTCCCAGGATGTGAAGATGTAAGTTATGAATGACCTGCAGGGATATTATGAGGGGATTATAGTGTGGACTGTTGAAACATTATGTTGTTGTAGTAGTTTTTATTTTTATGATGTAATGTAAAACTTATGAATATATCTAGTGTTTCCAAGTCTACTAAACCAATCGGTCTTTCGAGATTTGATCTTTCTTGTGATCATGCCAATGTTATGTAATAATGCACCGACTCTGGGTAACTAGGGTCGGGGCGTTACAGTTGGTATCAGAGGAAGTTTAGTACAAACCTTGGAAGCTAGATTTAGATAAACTCTGATTAGAGCACGTAGACCTAAGATGAACTTTGAGGATTAGTATAGAAGAACTTCCTAGAATTTTGGTATTGTAGAGATTTTGTGAGTTTTCCAAGCAATACATCCATGTCTGGATACGGGCAGGTAGAGGCGGCTCTGGCACAGATGTACCTAGGGGTAAAACCCGAAAACACCTCTTTGAGCTAGACTCGAACGGGAACTGGTGCACGACAACGGGCCTTGCTGCACTCTTGGTTACGACACTCCCGGGGGATATTCTTAGGATAACTCTCATTTTCTTTACAAATCATTATGAAGGGTTTATGAGTATATACTTCCTCAAAGAAAACATTTTTATGATTATGGATTATATCCATAAATAGTTCAATTTATGTTAAGTGTTTTATAAGTATGGGATTATGTATTTTGATTCATAAACTGATCTAGTTTATGCCATTGTTTAGAAATGGAGCCTAGTGGAAGAAATGGAAACCGTATCAATGCACGTACTCCATGTAGGGATTTCCCTCCTTCTCAAGATAATTATAGTGGGGCCGGTCATTCAACTGGTTCCGATCAGCTAATCACCATACGGGGAAAACTTACTCAGGTTATGAATAATAACCTTACCCGTATGGAGCACCCTGATCCGCAGCGTGGAGGATCAATGTTATATCGATTCATGAGGCAACAACCACCAACGTTCAATGGGAGTACAAATCCCTTAGTATCTGAGCAATGGATAAATTCCCTAGAGAAAATATTTCAGGCTTTGGGGAGCAGTGAAAGGGAAAAAGTTTTCATGGCAGTTTACCGCCTCACTGGAGATGCTGATCAATGGTGGTCATTGATTCAAAACATGAAGGAAGATGATGAAGTATCAAATATGGAATGGAGGGAGTTCAAAGATCTGTTTTTAGAAAAATACTTTCCTCGTGACCATCGAGCAGATATGGAAAGGCAATTTCTAAGTCTGAGACAGAAGGAGGATGAGAATGTCGCAAAGTATGAGGCTAACTTTACAAAGTTAGCAGGGTACGCTGGTGATTATATACGCAACCCAAGAAGTAAGATTGATCATTTCTTTGATGGGTTAAAACCATTTCTCCGTCGAGTATTAGTCTCACAATCCTTTTCATCGTACGAAGACATTGTCTCATGTGCTATCATGACCGAAAAGGAATTCTCTAAGTCTTATGACTTTAAAGCAAAGAAAGAGAAGAAGAGACCTACTGATCAATCTGGGAATGGAAATAAGGGGAAGAAGGGAAAGGTTGAATATCCATCCTGTGGTAAATGCGGGAAGAAACACCCTGATACTTGCTTGAAGGGAATGGGAGTCTGTTACAAGTGTGGTGAAAAAGGCCACCATGCTCGTGATTGCAAGGGGAAGAAGGAAGCTACCAACGTTCAGTGCTACAATTGCAGGAAGATGGGGCATTATGCAAATGAATGTCCTAAGCGTCAGGAGAACTTACCTCAGAAAAGGCCAAGGGATCAAGGCCAGGCTTATGCTCTCACTACTGCTGAGGTAGAAGCTCCGAAAGACGTGGTGGCAGGTAATTTAATGGTTTCCTCAACTTTAGAAAATTCATTATTTGATTCTGGATCATCGCATTGTTTCATATCTTCCCAGTTTGCTAAGAAAATTAGATATTTCCAATTTGATTTAATAAGGGAGTTGTCAGTTAAAACTCCTAAGGAAAGTATCATTGCAACAAAGTTTTGTGAATCAGTCCCCATTAAAGCACATAAATTTTCTTTATCTGCTGATCTCATCGTCATACCTATGATTGAGTTTGATATAATCCTCGGTATGGACTGGCTTTTAGACTATGATCCGAAGATTTATTGTAAGAGGAAAGAGGTTACAATTCTTGATGATAATGATAAGGAACACCTTATTTTTAGAGCAGAATCGTCACCACCTAATTTTTATTTAGATCCACCCCCAGTAGCTCAACTTAATTCAATTATTGGGGAGGAAGAGAATGAAATAACTATCGGTGAGGAAAGGAATGTTCAAATAGAGGATGTACCTGTTGTGAAAGAATTTGTAGATGTATTTCCCGAAGATTTACCTGGACATCCTCCAGAACGAGAAGTTGAGTTTTCCATTGATTTGATTCCTGGATCAAGGCCTATATCGAAGACCCCTTATATAATGGCCATTGTAGAATTAGTCGAACTAAAGAAACAACTAGAGGAATTGAGTAATAAGGGATTTATTTGCCCTAGTGTTTCTCCATGGGGATCCCCTGTTCTTTTTGTTAAAAAGAAAGATGGATCTATGAGGTTATGTATCGACTACAGGGAGATCAATGCTATAACGATAAAGAACAAGTATCCCCTACCTCGTATTGATGATTTATTTGACCAACTGCATGGAGCTCAATACTTTTCAAAGATTGACCTTCGATCTGGATACCATCAGTTGTGTGTGAAGAAGGAAGACATTCCGAAGACAGCATTTCGAACCAGGTACGGGCATTACGAGTTTACCGTAATGCCGTTTGGATTGACTAATGCACCCTCTGTATTCATGGATCTGATGAATAGAGTTTTCAAGGAGTATCTCGATGAATTTTTGGTGGTATTTATTGATGATATCTTGGTATACTCCAAAACCTATGAAGATCATGAAAATCACTTGCGCATTATCTTAAAGACTCTGAGGAGGCATGAATTATATGGGAAGTTTAACAAGTGTGAATTCTGGCTTCAGGATATTTCTTTTCTTGGCCATATTGTCTCTAAAGATGGAATCTCTATTGATCCTTCTAAGACCAAGGCAATCCAAGAATGGCCAGCACCTATGAGTATAACTGAGGTACGTAGTTTTATTGGTTTGGCAGGTTATTATCGATGTTTCGTCCAGAATTTTTCCCGATTGGCTAACCCATTAACGAAGCTCACACGTAAAGGGATTAAATTTTTTTGGACAAAAGAGTGTGAAGAATGTTTCGAAGAACTGAAGGGAATATTAGTCAATGCTTCTATATTGACTCTACCATCGGGGAATGATGGGTTCGTTATTTATAATGATGCATCAAAGAAAGGACTTGGTTGTGTCCTTATGCAGAATGATAGAGTTATTGCCTATGCATCACGACAGTTGAAAATTCATGAACAAAACTATCCTACTCATGATCTTGAGTTAGCAGCTGTGATCTTTTCTTTGAAGATATGGAGACACTACCTCTATGGTGAAAAATGTGAGATTTATACTGATCACAAGAGTTTCAAGTATATTTTCTCACAAAAAGAACTCAACATGAGGCAAAGGAGATGGCTTGAATTACTCAAGGATTGTGATTGCACGATACACTACCACCCGGGGAAAGCAAACAAGGTGGCAGATGCTTTGAGCAGAAAAGACCATGGAGTTTTGAACATGATGAGAATTGAAAGGGATCCAATTATCATGGATCTAGTGAAGATGGACATGGGAATAACCAGGGAAGGTGAAACATCAATGCTTTTTCAAATGGTAGCCAAACCATCTTTACTAGAAAGGATTGAGAGTTCTCAGACCGATGATGAAGAATTTCAGAAGAAGATTAAAGCTGTGAATGATGGGAGATTTAGAGACTTTGTGTATGAATATGGAATTTTGAAATTCGGGAAGAGACTTTGTGTTCCCGATTTACCTGATCTAAAAAGGGAATTGCTGGATGATGCTCATAGTTCCAATTTATCTATACACCCTGGGAGCACCAAAATGTATAGAGATTTGAAGGAACATTTTTGTTGGGACAACATGAAGAGAGAGATTGCTGATTTTGTGTCAATATGTATGGTTTGTCAACAAGTGAAAGCTGGAAGGCAACAGCCTGGAGGAGTCATGCAACCTCTTCCCATACCGGAGTGGAAATGGGACAATATTACGATGGACTTTGTCATGGGGCTACCAAAGACTCCTAGAAGGAACGATGCAATATGGGTTATTGTTGATCGTCTTACCAAGTCAGCACATTTTCTTGCTATAAGAGAAGATCTACCCCTGGAACGTCTAGCAAGACTATACATTAATGAAGTTGTGAGACTTCATGGAGTACCCCTATCGATTGTTTCTGATCGTGATCCCTGTTTTACTTCAAGATTTTGGAAAAGTCTTCAGAAATCACTGGATACTGAACTTCATTTGAGCACTACTTACCACCCTCAGACAGATGGACAATCAGAACGGACTATTCAAACCCTAGAAGACATGTTGAGATCTTCCTCACTTGACTTTCAGGGTATGTGGGATCAATATTTACCACTGGTAGAATTTTCCTATAACAATAGCTTCCATTCGAGTATTCAGATGGCACCATATGAAGCGTTATACGGAAAGAGATGTCGTACACCAACCTGTTGGGATGAGGTTGGTGAATGAAAACTTGTAGGCCCAGAACTGGTGGAGGAAATGGTGGAAAAGGTGAAGGTAATCCAAAATCACATCAAAGCAGCTCAAAGTAGGCAGAAAAGCTATGCCGATAATCGAAGGAATGATTTGGAATTTCAGGTCGGTGATCATGTTTTCCTGAAGGTATCTCCATGGAAGGGAGTCATACGTTTTGGTAAGAAAGGTAAATTGAGTCCCAGGTACATCGGACCTTTTGAAATTCTAGAACGAATTGGGGCTGTAGCTTACCGATTGGCAATGCCGCCAAGTCTCTCCAAAGTTCACGATGTTTTCCACGTATCTCTGTTGAGAAAATACATGCCGGACCCAATGCATGTACTCACCTATGAGGAATTAGAACTGGAACCCGATCTGTCTTATTGTGAAGAGCCTGTCAGGATTCTTGATACAAGAGAACAAGTACTGAGAAACCGGACGACGCGTCTGGTAAAAGTTTTGTGGAGAAATCATAAGATGGAAGAGGGAACGTGGGAACCCGAGGAACATATGATGAAGAACCACCCGAGTCTTTTTATGTAGTAATACCCTAGAAATTGCGAGGACTCAATTATTTGAAGGAGGGGAGAATGTAACACCCCAAGCTTCCACGGTACGTTTCCCTTCGAATAATGCGATAGCGTGTGTTGTACGCAACCTCGAGTTCTAACACACACCACAACTAATTAAACTAGCCGTTGTGAATAGTAATAACTACTTTTTGAAATCATATATATTTTATATTTCAAAATGGACTTCATTTTTGGATTCGGAATATTGAAATTAGCCTAGGGTGAAATTTTGGTACTTTTCAGATAACTTTTATATTTTGATGAATAGTGAAAATTACTAAATTTTAATTAAAATCAACTTTTTAATCAAAATAATTAATATTGATAAATTATGAATTTGAGTGGTTTTAAAGTATATTTAGAATATATTTTTACCATTTAATTTAATGTTTGTCATTGGACATAATTTCACAATTAAACCAGACATAAACTAGTGTCAATCTTTTGATAGTTATTATCTCTTAAAAACACGCTTTTTATTTTAACAACGGGAATTAATTTTAAATTAATTTCTGCCACTTCTGTGTTTTGAATTTGGAAAAATGGATTACATATTTGGAATCAGGATGTCTAAATTATGTAAATAGGTAACTTTTATTTTTACACATTTTGAATAATTACTGCGGTAAATATTTTATTTACCATGGTTAAAGGGTAAATCCGGTAAATAAGGGTTAACAAATAATATTATAATAATAGAAAATTACCCTAAAACGTGTCCTAACCTTATTTTTGGACACATACCCGACCATGGGAATCCTTGGGTCGATTTGGGGACCCCTTAGAGCCACTTGTATGTGGTAGGGACACATTATATTAATAAAGTTAAAATAAAAATAAAAATGGCATAAGCTTACATCTTTTAGAAGAACAATTTTTACATAGGGTTATACATGTTGGATTTTCTATTATAAATATTCATTAGAAAGATAAAACGATTTCCTACATAATGATATTTTATTTATAATTTTTAGACATCAAGTAATTTAAATTATTAATGACACAATAATGATACAATGTTTACCTCATTAATAAATCATTTAAATAAATAAGATTATAATGATTAAAATATTATCTAAAACCTGTCCAATTCTTATTGGTTGATGTTATTTAGAATATGAGTCATCTTATCTTTGACCTAAATGATTTTTGGACCATTATAAACCGAATATAATTATATTATAAAGTAATACTTTCACTCTTTCCTAAAGAGCCCCTCCTCTCCCTTATAAAAGGAGACCACTTCTACTCATTCCTCACACCTCTAAAGCCACTTGGATCGTCCAAACCCTGCCCAAATAAGCTCTACACATCCATCTCCTCCTCCTTGAAGCTTCCCCTTAGGCAGAAAGCATTTCAAGAAGTTTTTTGGTTCCAACCAAAGTGAGTTACCTAAATTAAAGGTAACGATTTCTCTTAAATTATTTTCATTTATTTTGCTTCTCCAACCCCCAAACTCTTTTTATTTCCTTTCTTTTGTAACAATACCAGTATCCAAAATATACTAGGATGTTTTTATAAGAAAGATTCAAACTACACATACACACAACTCCATATAATGGATGATGAACATAATGTTTCTGTGGATGGCAAACTAATGCCTCACGAAACGATGATTGTTCAAATACATCTTACCGCCTCTCATGGTGGCCATTATGATGGCACTGTAATTAAATATGATATTAATGATATATATTTTATATATAAGCTTCTGTAATTCCATTTTATTTCATACCATTATTCGTTTCATGTTGTATATACATACGATAATTTCATTTGAGGAAGTGCGGACTACCGCCCCCTTAAAATGATATGACTCGTTCATACCACACATGGAACGTATAAAGGATGGTGTTAATTAACTTAAGTAACATATATAAAATATTATATTATACTGTAATAGTAATATACCTATGTATCATTTGGATTTGATTCTTTTAAAATAAAAATTAAATGGAAGTAGCGTTCGTGCGTACGTACGGACTACCGTCTCCACGAACGCGATGAGATTAATTCTCCATCGTATCCATTCAAGTATTATTATCATTTTAGGGTTAAAAATAATGTCAATATCATTCTGATTATGAATAATATATAATCTATCCATTACAAACATGTCTTACGTAACCAAACATTTAAGAAGAACGAATCGATTATCACCCGAAACGACAATAATACTAAGATATTATTAATAAAACAATGTTAGAAGATCATATATGATATCATATTAATGTATATGATTCTTTTATAATTTAATAACAATTATTTCACCATTATACAGGAGGTTAACCTACCCCAACTAAGGAAAAGTACAAGGTAAGGGGTTTTCATCTCACTCCTTATTTCCGTGAGATTCATGCCATATTGCCACCATCACCTTTTGTGTGGTGTATGTACTGCCCATAATTATATTATTTGTGTAATACACTCTAATTTATGTGTATTTATATATTCATTGTATGATACCTCTTTAATGGGTTGTATGTTTCATAAGTTACCAAATTGGTAAGGGTTTATTTCGCAATCTCTTCATTATCCGAGGTTGTTTATACATAATTATCTACTGGGACCTCGTTATCATCCACGTCCATGTTTCTTCAAAATGTATTTCAAAACATTTTTAATATTTAAAAGAATATGGTTTAAAGTCATTTATACTCTTGTTTGACCTTTTATAAGAGGTTTATAATGGAATCTTTCCGTCGTTTTCCAAACAAGGTGCTTTTTAACCTTTTCGACAGAATTAAGATAAGAATGTTTTTTTAACTTATACGGCGGGTGCGGTTATTTTCCGCCGTTATAAAATCGTCAAAGCTTCCCTTACAAGCTTATAAGAATATTTTCAATAAATTTTTTATTTTATATGGCTCTTAAATGATTTCAAAAATAGAAAGAGATATTTCTCTAAAAAGTGTTTTGATTTCATCTATGTCAACATCCTTTGACGGATTTTACGCTTATTTGAAGTTGATTTATTATGATACAAAACTTATATATTGTATTGAAGGTTTTGTGATATGTTTGACTGTGGATGTGATATTTTTATACCATTCATAGTTTATGGTGAAATTGTTGACATTTCGTATGCTATCTTTAATACGAATGTTTATGTTATGTTTAAACCTTTTCATATGGGAATGCATTGGACTTAGTAAGTGACGGGTGGAGCCCGCTATAGCTCCTCGATGCATCGGTAGGTCTCATGAGACAAACTAGTGTCTTGGAACAAGGCCTTGGCAAAATCTTATTTGTAGTCTTGGCACGAGGCCTTGGCTATGTGGTTATGATAGTCTGGCATTATGCATTCCAACATTATGAAAGTGGTTATTGATTTTTGCATGTGATTATTCGATTAGTAGAATATCCATGTGAATAAGTAAATGGCATTATTTCATTTTATTTATGCCATACCATGTTGAAAGTTCATGTTTGAAAGGCTTTTGTTTTAGTTATACATTGCCTTAAATGTTTATTCTTATTTATGAAAGTTTCCGCTATATTGTTATCCTTACTGGGCATTTGAGCTCACCCCTTTTCTATGTTTTATTTTTCCCAGGATGCGAAGATGTAAGTTATGAATGACCTGTAGGGATATTATGAGGGGATTATAGTGTGGACTGTGGAAACATTATGTTGTTGTAGTAGTTTTTCTTTTTATGATGTAATGTAAAACTTATGAATATATCTAGTGTTTCCAAGGCTACTAAACCAATCGGTCTTTCGAGATTTGATCTTTCTTGTGATCATGCCAATGTTATGTAATAATTCACCGACTCTGGGTAACTGGGGTCGGGGTGTTACAGGGATCCTTGAGGTTGGGTATCTACATTTTAAAGAGTGTGATGATTCTTACATGGGGGTTTATTTGATATACACTACCCTAAGGAATGTGTCTTCTCTATCAAACCATACATCAGTTCCCTCATCGTTGTAAAAATTAGGGACATCCATATTCACCATAATGATTACTAGAAGAAAATACTCAAAATAAATGGATAGTGTAATCTAAAAAAATTTATGGATGAAGTGGAAAACAACATACTTCCCAAACCCTGATCTCCTGATGTGGGTATGGTAAGTTCATGATTTTATGGATAATTACGATTCTATGAATGTATATAAATGGTAGGGTCTCTTGATAGCCCTGAGATGTAGGGTGCTAAACCTCTGAGAGTTATACTAACTCAACCATGTGGATTATCATATCTATTTTTGTTGTGGTGCTCACTGCATCCAAGGTAGATAAAATTATGATCAATATAGCAATTAAACATCACCCAAATAAAGTAGCAGAAACATGTTTCCTCCACATTCATTATGGAATATGTGATATTGATGTAGTATGTTTCATTTGTTGGCCCAAGCATCCATGTTTACTGAGATGATTGTTGGGGGGATGATGAGAATTAGTGTGGTGGTTGGTTTTATATTGGGTGAGCACTTGTGGAATCCAGTTGGTCCATACAAGCATGGTCGTCTCTTAAGGGAAGTACCAACCATCTCATTTTATCCTTGAAGGACTGGTTGATCACAACTGACCCATATGTAATGGAAGTTACACTAATTATTGAATCAGATAGATGTTCATCATCTATACAATTCCATGATAACTCTTAGTGATCTCTAAAACATGTATAGAGGAAAACTAGCGATCATAGGGATGACTACACTATGAGGCCCATGAAGGTTTCCAAATATTCCTCCACATACATGTACCGATAAATAGATTGGGGATTCTATTAATATCACCATCCGATATGATGAACACAACCTATTGGGATACTACCCTAGAATATGATTTTTTATGAATGGGTTAGAGATTCCATCATTGAATCACATCATACCTTGGAATATGAGAAACATATGTGGTTGAGAATGACTTATTTCTTACTCAAATTTTCCATTAGAAGAAATGGTTGACCTATCTTCCCTGAGATGGTTCATCAGTGTAGGGTAGTTCCGTAGCATGGGGAGGTCCTTTATATAGGTTGGTGGTAAATCAGGGACATCCTACGCTTTTATTGGATGCAATATGGGGAGGACCAATGTATCTATTTTTTTCTAACTGGGGAGTAACTCAACTATGGATGTTGATGAAGCATGCAAGTCCTTTTCATTAACTAGTGGTTATATGGGAAGGACCCCCATGTTGAATGATAAGGGCATGGGGAGTATCTCCACATTAACAAGTCTTGTAATGAGGAGGACCATCATACTAATCGAACTTGACACTTGGAGGATATCCATATTGTCTGGGGGAGACATGGGGAGGAACTACATGTTGAATTCTTTATGAGTATGGAGGATATTGACACTAATTGTTTTGGAATGGGGAGGATCTCTATACTGGTGGGTGATGAACTGGGAGGACCTCAACGTTGATCAATGCTAAAGTGAAGAGGACCTCCACATGAGTGAAGATGATTAAAGGAAGAACATCACTTTATTTGGAAGTGAAACGAGGAGGAGATTCATGTTGACTTCTGGTAGTGGCATGGGGAGGACCTTAGTTCATGTAGTTAGAGAACATTGGAACTATTTTTGGGATGGTGATGATAGGAGGAGGATATTCTCACTGAAACACATCATCATTGGTTGGCTCGTAATGACAGTTGGTAGTGTCGGTGATCAATGACATCAACCCATCATTATTGTAGGGGAGATTATGTCTCAAAAAAATTGGGCATGGATGAATCAATTATCATATATTGGAGGGATATGGGTGGAATACCCAATGGTGTTAGGGGACACCAAATACATTAAAGAAATTCCTCTTTGGGGTGGAATTCTCATAATCTTGTTCCCATCATTAATGATGGGTGTTCTGGACTAGGACTATCAGATCAGGGGTATAGTACACTTGTTCTTCATCCTAGGGGACCAGTCATTGATATAACTGATGGGTCTTGGTGAGAGATATTATTTATGGGTCCAAGTTATTAGTTTCTTTTATGCTAAATCGGGCATCCCCTACCTCCTCGATGTAGAATAATGATTCATATGATTTCTCTGGGGGGGTGATACTAAATCATTTCGTTGTTGGACTGAGGAGTAGTGTCTATATGCATAACCATTGAGGGTGGTGGTGTCAGTGAGTCACAGAATCCTATATTTATATGTTGGAAATGTCCCTTGTGGGAATTCCCTAATCTGCATACTGACATTCGAGGGTTTACATCAACCCCGTCCGAATAATCACTTATGGTGAGATGGGGCCTGGACACCAAGTATTCAAAGTTACAAATGAGCTTGAGGGGGAAGTCGAATATTTAAGGATTAAAATATTCATATTTATTATACCCCTATATATATAGGTGTTTAATGGTTGGTTTCTAGTAGCATGGGTCCTGCAAAGCAATAAGGATCAATCCTCAGAATGGATTCAAGGAAATAAATGCCCAATTCTCTAGAATCTCGTAGTTATCCATGGTCATATAGAGAGATACATGCTAACAATGTCATAGATTGGAATTCTCAATGTTTAACTACCGTAATTTTTAGTGTGTTACATATTGGTCCTAGTATTTTCATGTTGTTTCCTCACATTGGATACCTACATCTAGTGAAATGATAATATTTTTATATATGTAATGCTACTACAACCTATGTTGAGGGGAATTGTTTCATATAAAATTCACCATTTCAATTTTTGATTCATCCTCTATGGTAAAAAGATGTACATGTTGAAATGTGTTGGAATTGAGATTTTTCCCCTTATTCCCACTTTCTAATGGACTGATGCTTTCATCATCTCCATAATTGATGATTTCTCTATAATCAAAATTGGATTATGTGATGTTGGTTCCTTCTTCAACGGATTCTTCTGTGGAACTTTTTTCATTGTTCGTATCTTCCAAATATAGTAATGTCATGTTTGTTGAAAACATTCTTAGTGAAATATCAATGTGGATGATAGTTAAATACATAACTTATGCCTAGAAAATATAAAGGGTCTGGATAGGGTGGTAACATTCATTCAATAAAGTTTTCATGTTCGGCATCAGTGTGCATATGTAAATAATTAGAAAATTAGTTAGATGTATTCATCCTCTTTGGGGGGAATCTCATGGAGCCCTATTAGGATTAGAACCTAAAGAAAACCTATAACAATAATGGAATATCGAACATTGAAGGAGAATATCTTCAATGTCATTCATTTTAGATATTCATTGTTTATATTGAGGTAGCTGACATCGTAGGCACATATTTTCCAATTATTTCTCCTCTGTCATCCCACCTCTTTCCGGAGGTATGTATATGGGGTCACAATTTCCACTTCTTGTGTATATAGATTTGATTGATCAATATTCCCACATTGACGAAAACCACAGAGATATGTACCTATGTGGGATGATGTAACTCTTGAGTTTGAGCATGGTCACTAGTAAAGGTAGATTTTGGGTTTAATTTCATATAGATATACATGATCAGAACCCCCAAGGGAGACAAATCAATGAGTTACATCCTGAGGATAGAGTACCTGAATGTTTTACCAATTAGGATTCAAAATTCCCCATTGAGGAGAACTTGGAATGTGTACCACATAAAAAGAATATTTCACCCCATGAAGGTTGATATATCAAAATGACCATGAGGGTAGGACCAATGATGTGTGTCCCGTAAATGGAATATGTCACACCATGAATGTTGAATGGAACACCCCTAGTGGTGGATGTCTGAGCTAAACCCCTTAGAGTGGGACACCATGATTTACTATTTTTTTTGATTTAAACTTAGGTAGGCATATAACATAACTTTTTTAGAATAAATTTATCAAAAACGATGTATTTCACGGTCATAGTCTACGGTCGTGTTATAGTACTGGTCCATGCATTTTAACATCACATTGTAATGATGTCCACATCAGGAATGGTATTCCAAGGAAAGAACATATAAGGACTATTATTTTAATAATCTCAATTAAATAAGATTTATATTGGATTGAGTTATCGTTGGGATTACATTATGAGATACCAAATGGACCTGGAAGGGAAGTGGTCTCTCTGGTAAGTGACGTGATCTTACAATGATGTGGGATCTTGAGGGAAATTATGATGGATATAGACAATATATTTGGACCTAAAGTAGGATTCATACATATCTCATCTAGTTGAAAAAACAAATTACACATAGTTCATAGTTTTTTGGGGTATTTAACTGAGGAGGAGGGCCCTAAATGGAGGGGAGGATCCATGGTCACTACCGACATATAATCCCATTCGATTCTTTCTTGGGGTAAAAAAAGAGGATTTAGTAGACTTTATGCATTTTTACTGAATGTATCAGTGACAAAAGTTGGTGTGGGGAATACAAATGGATGGTTATTGAGAAATATTTTATTCCATGTAAGGAGGATCTCATTCAATTTAAGAAGGATGAAATTCCTTGTGTGTTATACATGGAGCATCTTTTGAATGTGAAAAAAGGTGTTTGGGGATCATGTCTAGAGTGTTGAATCCTTCCTTTGGCCAGACATCATCCCATAAGGGAGTGAATGTTGTATCCCATGATGATCATTCATGGGGCATCCCATGTGAATGGATAAGGTTGATACTATAGTTTTATGTCACATTCTACGGATGTTGGTACTTGGATATTTTACATCATGTAGCTCGAACATGGGGGACTCACTCCTTACCCTTTGGGATTACATAACTGCCACTCATTCTCCGATGGGAGGAGAATTGATTTAGAAATTCTATAGTGAATCAATGTTGAATAGTGTTAAATATAGAGTTATATATTATAATTCTTATGCAGAGAAGAAACAATTATTGAAGCGCATGCACTAGAGGAATAGGGGAAATATTGAGAGGGACTATGAAATTGTGGCATTTGTTTGGAGGGCTATACGTAAGAGGTTCACAAAAAATATTTGTTTCATTGGAAGGGAGCTCAATTTTTCTGACTAGAGACAAGGGAAGGACTTTCTTTTTGAAAGAAGAGGTGCATTGATTATTTGACATTTTCACACAATATCAAGGTTTTTTATAAGAGGATCCACTGGATGAAACTAACCTAGGTCAAAAGTGGTCGAGTGAGGGTTCACCAATGGGAGGAAACATAGGGAGATTCAAATGCATTATATTACACCTTTAGGGATCCATGATTTCATAAATTGAAAGTAGATCTATCTTTAGTGAAATTTAATGATGGTTTGACTGTTGGGGGGTCTCACTAAACAATGGGGTTGAACCATAATTTATTTTTGATATATATGGTGATAAAGAAGAATATTTTTCTCACGACTGATGACATATTAACATCTATTTGTTTATGTATAGTAAGTGATCACATAAGGGGGGATTTGACATTATATTAATCCTGGAACCAGTTTTCATGTAGGTTGGATTTCTTTCATGCAACGTCTCCATCATGAACATGAATGAATTTTATATTTCAGTTGCATTCACAAATTGGAAATGAATGGCTATCATACTTGGCACATAAGGCTCTTTTATGTGATTTCCAATCATTCACGCATAACATGAATCCTACGCACTGATTTCATGGTATTATTATGATGTTTCATTGAGTGGAATAATGGATTTAGTTTTCTTGATGGTGGTTGTGTGTGGCTTCAAATGGGAATTTAGTTCCAAACACAAACCACATATGTATTTGGGGACATACAATGATCATAAATCCAAGACATTATTGGTTATTGGAGAAACAGTTGGAACTAATTGAGTTATCCTATAATAATAGTAATATGGATACAATTTAGATGGAATAATATGATGAACTTTTTGGGAACACATATAGATCACCTCTATATATTATAGTGGAAGGTGATTCATAATTATGGGGACTTAGTTTTGTGTTGGAGACATTGGAGTAGGTCCAATTAATTGGGAATCAAATTAATAAGGCTCAAAGTAACCATAAGTCATATGCTAAACAATATTGATGACCCCTTGAGTTTACAATGGTTGATCATGTATTCTTTTAGTATTTTCAAGATTGTGTCACCTTAGGATTTAGAGATAGGGAAATTCGGTGTCGTGGTTTGCTGTAACTTCTATGATTTTGGAGATGATTAGGATGATGGAATACATATTATGTCTTCCATATAGGTATGGTGATATGCATGATGTTTTTCATGTGACATTGAATAGGAATTATTATATAGACCCTTCTTATTGGATCGATGTTGATGATTTTGAGGTTGAGGCTGATTTATCCTTTGAGGAGAATCAAATTAATGTTTGGGATCACAGTGAGATTTTGTTTTGGGGAAAGACTATGTTTATAGCTTGATTATAGTGAAAGAATGTTGGAGAGGGAAGAATATTTTTGGTCTCCATGGAATGAAATTTTATCCTTATAGACTTTTATATTCTTTGGATTTTATCGTGAGTATGAGATATTATAATGTGGGGATATTGTAAGAACCCATCATTTATATAGATGCCTCACTCCAATATTCATGTAATTTTTTAACATTGTGTTTATTATATCAATGTTGGGATACAATTTAGATTTAATTTAGGTTAAAATGGAGGGATTTGGAAGGAACTACGGTGGTTCATTATTTCCGAACATTAAGGAAAGAAATCCAGTTTTCCTTAAGAAATGTGGTACCCTATTTTGTAGACATATAAGTTAATGTATTTCAAACAAATAGTTTTTCAAAACCATGCAGCCTCTATCCCATAACATTTCACCATCAATTAGATGTTTTTTTCATTGTGTCAACATGTTTTGTCAAACCAGGAACCACTTAGGATAAACTATGTGTCTTATAAGTAGAGGCGCAAGGGTATGAGACATAGTTTATGAATCTGTGAACCATCATCCATAAATCCTTTATTTGGGGTTTTTATTCCCCTAGATTTTTTATTAAAATTATAGAATCCATAAATTTTTTTATTCTAATCACCCCTTCATGTCTCTAAAAATATTATTTTCAATTTTATACTACAGGGAGGATTCTAGGGCACATCAAACCCATTTTTTGATGAATCAGATATCTAATTGAAGGATGATATCCTCTGTAGTATGCAATTGGTTACCTATATAATTTCCTCTCACTCATATCCTTCTTTTACATTGAACATTAATTATTCATCCTCTATTAAATATTTTTTAGATTTATGATTTAATGGATCATATTATATTGGATATTGATTCTAGGAATTGGTCCTAGATTATCTACACTATGGTGATTTTTAACATTTCACGTCAAATTAGTGATTTTAGTTAGGTAAATATTCATCAACAACATTAAGTTAGGTATTATAATTTTAAATTCCCATAGTATTCATTTTATTTTTGTGTATGAAATTGTGAGTTTTAAATATTAATATCATGAAATAACATTTTGAGTTGAATTAATTAATTATATGATTAATTTTATTATGGAAGACACTAAATAATGAGATTAGGAAATTGATTAACTAATGGGATTATGAAATAGATGTAAACCCATGTGAAGTGCAGATATGATTAATGTGATGTTTTATAAATAATTCATTATGGGTAAATGAGTTTATGAAATGGGATGAATAATGATATCTATAAATATATTATAAATGGGTTGAGAATGTGAAACCATGATATGTGATTTTTTTGACTGAGTTGAGGGATTTCCACTACTACTCCAAAAACCCACTGGATGAAAGAATACTACTATAGCCCCTATTTATATATTTATTTCATGGGATCACTTTGTTTTGGGACATGGAATTATACTGAAAATGCTCATAGGGCTCCAAACTTCTACTTAAAGCCCCATGTCATGAATGTGAAAATGAAATTAATGACTAATGGAAACCCATGATTGAGGTAAATGTGATATCCCTTTAGTTGATGTTTTTAAATATGACACAGGAAAAATCATTTATTATTTTTTTAGTTGTCATCATGAATCCATGGATATATATTTTTAATTAAAGAATAATTAAATATGAACACTATTTAAATATTCATTGGAACATTATTATTTATAAACTTCTTTACACTATTATATATTCTATACAGTTATACAAATTGTTGGTGTTGGAATATAGTGTTTTTCATACACCCTATTCAGACATCTATATTTTTATTGGAATATAAGTCATTCCAACAAGACAGAATAAAGGAAAGATACCTAAGTTAGACGGGTATGTTGCGATGGATCATGTATAAGTGAACCAAACATGATGTCAGGCCCCGATTGTGATTTTGAATTGTTTCATTAATTTTTTTTCCATTTCAAAATTGATAAATAAATTGACTAACATATATTCTGAATAATTTTGGTTATTTTTATCCTATTTTTGGATTTTTCATGTGATGTTGGTCATCATTTTTACAGTATAATTTTTGTGATATCTTGCTATCATTTTTTATTGGTTATTTATTATTTCTGTTCAGATTCTTTGAAAATGTGTGTATACTATGCCTGAATTACATGTTAGACCCTTTCTACTATTCGATATCCTATTATATACATTGAGGTATTCTTGAAGGCATGTAACCAATAAGCTCTAGGAACCAGAATGTGGAACCTTTTTGGGATGTTATGACAATACTTTGTTTATCATAATCTTGTTTTTATTTTCCTTAATGAATTAATGTTTGGTTTCATGATTGATATAGATATTGAATGAATTATTGTATAGTCATTTTCAACTATTTTAATTGAATAGAATAATATATTTAATATTGATATAAAATAGTTTATGATCTGAAAATGTCTATTAATAAATGGGCAGTTATAAGGGGTATAACAATGTATATCAGTAAAGGTTATTAAAATTCTTATTGATAAGTATTATAGAACATTTAATTTCATACCCTCTATGGTTAAGTGACAAAGATAATAAGGCTTCCTTTTATTGGATTTCACCAAGGACCATCTGTCCACCAGTAAGGGATGTCCATCAGGGACCAGTAGTGTACCATTGAGAGCATTGAAACAAAGACCATACTTCCCCACAAATTTTAGACTTTTTCATTGACATATCCTACAAATTTCCCACCTTCACTACTTGTTTGTTGAGGGTTGTAACCTAATACATGGTCTAATAGGATTGGTTTTGTGAGTATCTCTATGAATTCTTTATAAAAATCTGAGGAATTAGCCTATATCAAACTGAAGTATATATCTAACTACAATATATTAAAATAAAACCGATCAGGAGAGGGATTCAAACACAAACCTAAATATATAAAAAATTGTATTAAATATATATATATATAAAATACAACAACAATCTAGTAAAATTCCAAATTAAAAACTAAAAAGGTAAAATACATACCAATTTGTAATCATAATTAGGAAACATTCGATGAGGGAATCGAGTTACTTTATATAAATTCTCCATGAATAATCTTTGAAAATAACTATATGTATCCAAAACAACTATAGAATACTACACCTTGTAAATAAATGCTCTACCATATCCACATCCCTTATGGTCAACACTAAATTGTTCATTAAATCCACAAAAAATTGTGGTCACCATATTCAGGTACAGTGTTAGAATAAACATACAAGATCTGATTAATAGAAAAAAAATAAATAATAGGAAAACAAACCATTTCATACCCAAGACTGATGAAAATTATAAGAAATAAAAAGATTCATTATATTATATATGTTCAAGACAATCATTGATAATAGATAATTTAAAATCATAACTATATCTAATTTATTAAAGATCAAATATACATGTGTGTAGAGATACTCAAAATATGGTAAGATACATATTCATGAAGTAAGTAGTCAATATGTGAATCCTTTCATGTTCGTAATAAAGGCTTCTAAATATGTCTCAAGACCCACAATATCTTTATCAAAATTCAATATAACTACTATTAAATCATATGATATGTGATACCTATAAAATTATATAATCAGAGATTATTCCTCAACATAGATTATGGACATCGATTAATGTTGGACTTCACCACTATGTATGCCTATTTATGAATACATTTGGGAATAAAAAATCTATAGATGTATGATGGTTTCCATATACACAAGGTGATTCTTGAAACTAATTACATATGGGGGACCAAACACTAATGTGAGTTTTAAATAAAGGGATTTCTAGAGACCTATAAAAATAGGAATACCCCTCAACACATAAGAGAGTTTCTGAAATTTATTTTCTCTTCAAATGTCCCACATAATCCATTATGGCATCTCTAAATTGAATAACCCCACTAACAACATAAATGCATCATAAATGGTATCTGATTTGTTATATGATTATAAAATTAAGATATATAAATAAAATGAATCAGAATAGACTTCCCATGTGTCCACATCCAAAATAAAGTACTAAATATATGAAAAAAATGTAAAACTACCTCTTCAATAGGTCATAGAAAATTTATTCATGGAGTGAGAGTCATAGGAATGACTACAAAAATTGTTTATATAGGTTAAATATACATGGAATTTATAATATGTTATATGGAATGTGGTTCTTGTTACTCAACCAAGATAACGGGACAAGTTGGTTGGATAATAGTGTACCATGGTGTATTCCTGAGTCTCGTAGAGTGATATACATGGAATGTGACCCTGATTCACACAATATGTAATATATTAACTGAAAAAAAGAGACTATAATTGCACGGAGCTTGAGAGTCAATGTATGATTATTTGTACTAATAAATTTGTAATATAAAAATATAAATCCAATATTCATTAATAATCAGTGAATCATGCTACCACCATCATCATAGACTCCACCACTATCCATTAATCCACTAATAATTGGGATTGACATGACCAAAACCACCATCTCATGTTTTCAAATGTATTTATCCAACATGAGGATGTTTCTTCAACATTATCTCTCCTAGACTGAGAGGGAATTGTGATGACCATCCCCCACTAGGTTCATTAAATTTACAATCTCAAAAAACATATAATTTAAAGAAACTTATTTATGAAAACCCACAAAAAGATACACCATAATATGGTTTTCCTTAATCAACATATGTAATTCTACAGATAAAAAATCTAACATTATTTTACGAGTAATCAAATAGTAGTATATGACATATCATAGATCAAAAATTTAGAAAATAGATTTGTGATTTCACTAAAAACATATAACACTAAAAGAATTTATTTTAATGAAAAAAATGATTAATCGGTGGTATTGTTCAAAAGAATTTATAACAATAGAATTTTCACAGAATTTCATGTAGATATTCACTGAAAATCATCATTAAATTGAAAATATTCTTTTTTTAGTAATCAAACTTATTTCCATCATACATGGAATAATTTAAATAATCCCAAAAAAAATTTATGGAAGGATATCCCAAATAAAACTATATATGTAATATAGATTATAAATAATGAATAAATGGATTTTCATTTTTCCAAACAAAAAAATTGATATGAAAAATGGTTTCTAGTAATCCATTTAAAAAAATTCATCAATATTGAAATAAAAATGAAATATAAATATTGGAAGATCATATTTATGGTCACCCATAGAAAATGTAGAAAAATGATTAGTATGAAAACCCACAATTTTTTTTAACATAAGTATTTAGTGATTAAAAACTTTCAATACATGAAGAAATAAATTATTCTTCCATGATGATAATTTTAAAAAAATCTAGGTCTATTTTTAAAAGAATAAAAATAAGAAGTGTTCTGAATTACTATTGAATTAGTGACATATTAATACACCTTCATCATAAATTCTAGGTTCTTCACTATTGGGTCACGAATCCTCCACCATCATAATGATCTGATGTCAATGGAACCATTAATGAGATCCTCAATCTCTAATCTAGAAATATTTCATCTCTAATGGTGGAAACACTCGAAGTTTATTTAAAGGATGAGTTTCTAACTCTAACTATGTCAAGTGTCCAATTATCATTATCAATAGCATCGTCATGGTAATGTAGTAAATAGTGAGGGGGGGAAATACGTTGTTTAACCACATTTAAGATAGAAATTCTACTATGATTTCCAGATTCTAATTCATCGATACTACATTTAATTTAATTGTCAATATATTGATCATGCTAATAAGTTAATAGGTCATAAAGGAATATAGAACACATTTAATTTCTTTTTAGCATTGATAATTAACATATGGAAGTGTCTCCTATTCAGAGAAATCATCTTTTTAAAATATGATGCTTTGGAATAATCTCATCAAATTTGATTGGAATTTACTCTTCTATGGTCCTTCTCCACTTATTGTATAATTGATAAAGTATAGAGGTGTCTAAGTGAAAATTAAATTTAACTTCATTAGATTTTGGAGAAAACAATCCTGAAATATCAATTTTATTATAGATAAATTAATTAAAACTAAAAACAATAAATAATGGATCAGTACTAATTTTTCCAATAAAAAGTACATAACATGGTTTTCAAAACAGATATATTATGAGAACCTAGTAATGGATGTTGAATACTACACTGATCAGATTATACAAATTTAATTTAGGTTGTAGAAATACAATTATTTGAGTCCTAGAAATTTATATGAGGGTCCTCATTCGTATTCTGACACCCTAATTTTTTTAAGGTGTTCTAGAAGTGGGAAATACGATGATAACATTAAGAAGTAGAAAAATCCTCACATTATTTGTTAACAAATTATCCACCTTGACCACATATATGGGAAACATGTTTTTATCCGTTTCCATTTTTAATATTCCTTAGAATGCTGATAAATAATTTATAAGCCACATTTTTATGATCAATGAAGAATACCTATATGGATATATTATAATCATCAATAATTACAATGGTTTAAGATATATTATCAATACTAGAAACATTACAAGGATCAAAACTGTCAATCTAAACTAATTCAAAGGCTTTATAATATGAAAATCTATTTTATATTTAATTAAATAATTTTTCCCAGTTTCTATGGCTGTAAATTTTTATTTGTTTTAAAAAACATTGTTAAATCTAAAATATATATTGTATTATTGATTTTTTAATGTGATATAATATTTAAATTACATAGGAATCGATTCCAAAGATAGTATTCATTACCTTCTTAACATTGAAAATAAAATTTTGACATGTCTATGATTTTTACAATACAACTTTATTTAAATTATGTCCAGTTAATAAAAATAATCCATTAAAATTAAAAACATTATAAATATCAGTTTCAAATATTATTTTAAAACCCAAATCACGTAATTGAATAATACTTATTAAATAGTGATTTTAGTGACTAATAAATATAATTTCATTGATTATGTCATAGTTAAAAATTCCAATCATTTTAACACTATTAATTTCTCATATTCAATCAACTCCAAAAATTACACATACCTTTTCTGATAAATTTGCGATGATTTAATTTTTAATGATAAAAAACATATTCCTTAAGATATAACTATCCATACACCTAGTATATTATTTTTTGATTCACTCGGGACCTTTTTCATATGAAACCTGGTATTAATGTTTTTGGAATACATATATTGGGCCCACATAAGTTATCTAACATTGACTTGAAATACATGTTTTTTGTAATAGTTTCTCCTATTATAAATGTGAGATGAGATATGATTTATCATTTTACACCCATTAATATAATTTATATAATTTCACTCATAAAAAATATTCTCCAACTTCATGGGATAATTTTAAAACATAGATTGGTAATAAATATTTATAATTTTTGTATTCTTTAATTTTTTTGAACAATTTATTATTTTGAAAAAACAATTCTAGAATTAAATTTCATAACACCTTGAGATACCAAAATAATATTTAGATACATATCAATATAGGATAATTGAAAAATATTTTTATTAATATATATATATTGTGAGAATACAAATTTTCAAAATCTGTTTGAACATTTAGTTTAAAAAAATGATACTTTTTTCTTTAAAAGTTGATATGTTTTTATAAGAATCTATATGTATATTCTTTTGATGAAATTTAAATTTTTATTTAATTTTAATAAAACATTTTGATGTTTATCTAATGTATGAGAAGATCAGCATAATATAAAGAAATGATTTATGAATTAGAAGATAAAGAACAATATCATTAAAAATTTTCATAATTACATAACTCCATATTTATGATATGTCATTAAACACATTTTCCAGATGATTCATATATTTAATGATAATCCTCACTATCACTCCATGTTTCTATCTTTTATTTTGAACATTTTTTTTAATTTTTCTTTAAAATTATTATTGTTCAAGAGAAATTATATCTTGATGTGAACCTTAGTTACTCAACCAAGGAATGTAATATCCATATAATGATTTTTATTTTTGATGTTTGAAATGGATATATTATTTTTCCTCTTCTGGTTCACATTCTTAAAAGTTGATCATCCTAGTATTACATCTATATTGCTTTTCAATAAATTATATTAATTTATATTTAATTTCAATTTCATCAACCACATTTTTTCCTTTAATCATTTCCATTTAACAGATTTATGATATATCCTAAGAGATTCGCCGAGTTACTCAAGAGCCGTGATTATTATGTCCTTATATTATGGGATCATGATGATGCATGATTCCCAATTTCAAGGAAAAACCCAATGGATATTCAAGACTATTGTATTTCTAGAGATATAATCTCCAAGACCATTCAACTATTATTATTTTCACTAAATCATTTAAACAGTTCAAAAATAATTTCAAGGATATATTGAATTACTATCAATGTCTTGTAAAAAAATATCAAATTAATTATCGTTGACTTCTTTCCACCTTTCATGATTTACTTGTAAATGTTTAAATTTTTATTAATTATTTTTCATATAAAAAGTTTGTTAAATTAATTTTATTTTAAACCACAATACACAGTGTTAATATCTCCACCATATAATTCAAAATAATAAATATTAGTAGGTTCATATTATAGTTTTTTATGTAATATTATAACCATTCATAAGTATCCTCTATAGGGGATACTGAATAGATTAATGAATGATTGATAATAGTTCCTTCCAATAATTACAATTTGATCCCTCAAAAAATTGATCATGATCCCTAGAGAATCCTGTTAGATAACCATGGATGCTTTAGATATCCATTTAGAAAAACTAACATTAAATGAAAAACTGGTAGGTGATTTTAATAAAACTAATAATTAAATTAGTAAAAGAAAATAATAAATCACATGAAATTTATGATTCATTGATACTAGATGTGCGTCAATGGTGGGTAAAATAGAATTAGAGGGAATTGAATTTCCCCTTAAAAATAAATGAAATATTTAATGCCATAAAGGAAAAAAATCACTTTTAAAATGACTGATGAGAGGTAAATTTTTTTATACATTAAGGAGAACAGATGATTCTTATAAGTAAATTTATTAGGCCCAATATAAAAAATATAAATGGTTATAAAAATAGAATAATATTAAAATTATATATTCATTAATTGAATGATCAGTCATTTTGATGTCTAAAAGTATAAATACAAGTATAATGAATAGTTTACGTAATATTGAATGATATAAATAACATAATTTCATAAAGGTTTTCAAATAATGTTCTTTGACGAACCCCTAAATATTTGACCATGATTTCTTCTGTGTTAATAATTTATTCCCTTGGATTTAATGTTTTCCAAAATATCAGAACTGAAAATATTTTTTAAATTACATGTTGTTAGAATCATAAATTCAATAGATTTCTTACTATTAAAGGGTATTATAAACCATAAAGAAAACTAGTTTATTTATTTTTATCAATTTTTCATAGAAACCAGATTCCTTCAATATTTTATAATAATACAGATAAATTCATTTAGAATAAATGAAATGAAATCATTACATGATTTACTGTGTCTTGATTATTAAAACATATGAATTTGAGAATCTATAAATTATAGTGGTATATAAATGGATTTATAATAATTTAAAAAGGAAATATGATATTCTAAGAAAAAATATAGACATTAAATTCCTTAATAAAATAAATATTATTAGATTTCACTATCCCATTATTTATTAATTTTTTTAAACAAATGAATTGGTTATGAAGTGATTATTATAATAGGTATAATATAACATAATGATTTTTAATTATGCAATTCACAATTAAAAAAACACTATATTAAATAATATTTATTACACAAAAAAACAAAATAGAATAACTCATAAAATTTTAAAAAGTCATTGTTAAGATAATTTAAGAGAATGATAACCTCTATTAAATAAAACGATTAAAATTAATAAAAAATGGTTAAATTTAGGAGATAAATATAAAATATTATTTAATGTAATTAAGGTTTCTTTTTTTGAAGAATATTAATTTTAAAGTATTATGTATTAAATCATAATAATTTTAATTTGTTGCATTTGAAAAATGGTTTGGATAATATGTAAATTTTCAATATAATAAATAATATATTATAATTCATTACATTAGTAAATTATATGAAATAATATTATGAATGATTAATGATTTAATGATAATTTTCCATAATATAACTTCTTCTTTATATTTACATTTTTAGAATAATTTTGTATCCAATTTTTGAAATTAATGTTTAATAAATTAATGTAATTATATAAATCAATATATAAAAATTATCTTGTTGTAAATTTATTTTTCTAAAATGGTGGATTTTTTGGTTAGTTGTGAAGAAATAATATTTTTAATACCATAGTAAATTTTATTTTATACTCCTAGTATAAGAATGATATAAAAACATATAAAACATATTGTATTGACCAAATATGTTTTAAGGATCAAAATAAAAAATTAAAAAATATTATGATAAATTTAGAAACCTACGCTTATCATTTTAAAACCAATGTAATGTTGTATTCAAGTGTGTAAAATATTTTTGTTATTTTTTATAATTAATAATTAAAAATGATATATTTTATTTTTTAAGTCTGATACATCTAATTTTTTTATTTTTATCCTAATAAATATCAGGGGTATTATTTCTATTCATTATTTTGTAGTAAATTAATTTTTATTCTAAAAATGAATTTTTATAAAAATTTCTTTTGATTATGCCTTCAAAACGTATTTTAAAATTATTTTCTACAATATATATCAATTTATTAAATAATAATTGATTCAATAAATTGAATCTAAATATTAATAACATTTAATGTGTTATATATCATATTTTCTAATAAAATAATGTTACTATAGTAATAGTTAGTAACAACAATAAGCATTAAATGTAATGAAAGTTATAAAACTATTTTATAATATAAAAATTATCAGAAAATTTAATAATGAAATTTATTGGATGATTTAATCTATAACATAACTACCTTATCTTCCTATTTCAGTTTCTCGGGTCCCACATTAATATGAGAATAACATTTATAAATCTTTATTATAATGATTATTGATAAGGGGGTCCCTTTTCACATCTATAAATTTTTCCCCCCAACACTCACATATCCACATTAATTATGATCATTATATTTACCACATGATTCAAAAATTTCCTCACAAAACCCTTATCTATTACTTATATGTTATAGTCAAACAATAAAAAAAATATGATGGTTTAATGGGAGATCCAAATGAAGATATCCAAATAAGTGGAAATTCTGTTAGTTGTGGTATTTCATGATTAATCCTTGTGAAACATCGTTGAATTAGTATTTAACCACCTTAAAAAATATATTATATATAATATTTTTTTTATAAAATATATTTTTTAAAGGTAAAACTATTTTCAAACTCCTTTCAATATAATAGAAACTCATAATGCCCATTATTTTTTTAATAAAGAGGAACTCCTCCTTAAACAATTTATCTAATATTTCACCACTACCTCACAAGGTGGTATATAAATATGGATATAACAAATAAATATTATATCCAATAAATCCTTAATATTATATAATGAAAAATTATTTTCTACATTCATTCCCTTTTAAAAATTACAAATTTATAAACATCATCATTTTATGTGAAGAATACTACCTCTATGAATTATATATTACATTTTTCAAAACATCCATACATAAATGATTGAAAAAATGGATTAAATGAATAAATATCATTTTTCATGAAAATGTAAGTTTTTATAATGTTATAATAGATATTATTTTGTAACAATTAACCATAATCATTCATCATAAAATTTAATCACTTAAAATAGCCTACTAATACACATTGAAAGTAATAACTTATTACCATCTAGTTTTATTTATCCTCATCATATAAAACATATATAAATTAATTTAAAATAGTAATAAAATGGTCACCAAAACCATAATTTTTTCTAAATAAGACATAATTATTATGAAATATCATTTTCTAACCCATTCAATCATTATGGAATACTCTTGTTTGAGTCAGGTTACAACAGACATGATTTTTGTTATAATGATTATATATGTAATGGTTAAGTAAATATATTTAATGATATCAACATGTTATAATGATTAATATAATATGTCATCATAATTTTGGAATGGTAATATATTTATATATAACAGTAATAAATTTATATTTTTTAGGAATTCAGAATTTCTTGGAAACATGATTGTGAATATTTCTATGTAAATAATCCACGTATTCTTTGAATAATTTTGTTTCCTACTACTATTTTTGATGGATCAGGTGGATCTGGAAGGTTTCAAATTTTTCCCTTAAAAGTGTTTTAATAAAAATTTAGATTTGTGGTTAGTTTTTATGTAACTCTAGATAAATACTACAAACATATTATTAATCATTAAAAACATTCTATAAATTGTGATACCATTTACAAGGTTTGTGCACTAGAACTGTCGAACAGAAAAATGAATGGAAGATAGAATTGTAAATAAAAATAATAATATATGAATTAATAATTATTAACAAATGAGTAATGTGATTTTATAAGATAATTTTATATATTAAGATGGATAAAAATAATTTTATACTATATATGTATAATATATATATATATTTATATTATACAGGAGGATAGAATGTGTTAAAAAAAGAAGTAATCCATGTTTAGGTTTTTGCATATCTAACCTTCTTCTTTAACACCTATTTAAAATTGGGATCATAGTTTCATTATACAGTTTATGTTATTATTCATTCTTTATTTATATCTATATCCAATATTTAATCTTTTAATTAATTTTACATTATAAATTTTCTCAAGGAATATGTTTTGGTTCAATTTTTGAAAAAAATTTAGGAGTTATTTGTCTTCATTTTAAATTAATGAGGCATGTTTAATGTTGTGGACCATACCTAATTTTAGATTTTTTACATACATCATTAATAATTTATTTTTGTCGGATCTAATCACATAATTCATTTTTTTATCTAACCATTTCATATTCTATCACTGGAGAGTTTTTTATCTCAATGTTACCAAATGTACAAGTGTTTATTTTAAATTCAATCATTTCAAATGTTTTTTTGATTCATTTTCCATTGGAGGAGATGAATGATCCCACTTCCTTAAACCATATCTACATTCCATTTGTATTTTTAAATATTTAATATAATATATATTATCTTTTTCTTCATTTTAGTACTCAAAACCATTGAATGAATGCTCGAAATAAAATCAATCAAGATTTTTTTCTTCAGGAATATATCATATAAATATCCATATTTCATATTTTGTAGGAATAAAATTACATTAATTTATTAAATTATTTTTATTAATATATTGAAGAATTATTTACTTTCCAAAAATTTTACGGATGAAATTTTTTATTAATTTCCAAAGAAGTCATTTTTACCTTTTATTAGAAATGTGCCAATAGTGTTTGTTGGATAACGTATTCTAAATGAATGGATTTCTCTCCATCATGAATTATTTTCAATATTTAATTTTATGTCATTGTTTTTTGGTTTTATAATGTAACAACAATATCAAATTTTATTTTAAATTTTATTTTATATTTAAATAAATTGTATTTATTTTAATAATTTTTATTAAAAAAATATTTCATTTATATTTTGTATATTTTTTCTAACATTAAACACTATATTACAGTATAATAGTAAAATATTTGTTTTAATTTAATTTAAAATCTTTTGTAAATAATGTTTTTATTGATTACTAGAATCATCCTGAATTTTTTCAGGAAGTAAATTATTACATCATCTCAAAAATATTTAAAACGTGAAAAAAAATTATTTTCAATGTCTTATATCCATTTTTAAAATGAAATTAAAAAAATACATTCAACCACTATAAAAAAAATATTTTCAGATTAAAATATTATCTAATTTTACCCCTTACTAGTTTTTGTCTAATAACTTCTTTTGTATACATGTTTTATTCCCAGTTCCTTTAGATCAATGACATTTTTTTCTCTATTACTCATTATAATTCCATTGAATTAATTTTTTCATTAATAAAAATTATCTCGAATAAAATGGTTATCCTCAATACCATATATATATTTCGTTAATTATATACCAATTTTCATATGGTGCTAGTTGAATGAAGCTTACACAGAAATTTATTATATCAAATGGGGAATATAAAAATTCCATATATTGGATTTGATATGAATATTAACTACTTAATAAGTCATAATAGATGTAAAAAAATTCGTTACTTTAAAATAATAATTTGTATTGAATTTTTAATTATTGGGTGGGGCTCAAAAATATATATCCCCAGTATGTGGTAGTAGGTCTAACAAGTTAAACTAGAATAAGTATTCTATTTATCAGTACAATATAATTTATGATGTTTTGGATGAGGCCATCATTGTATGTTTGATGTCTTAGATTATGCAATTACGGTGTCAATATGTTATCCAATATTATCCATTTTATCATCATGAATTTATTCATCATTGTTTATGAGACTATATACATTATTATTCATGTGTCCTAAGATTATATCTAATAAATGTTTGATAAAAATTATTAAAAAATATACACTCCTAGATTTATATGACTACAATAAATGAATATATAATATTTTCCACAGTGTATAAAATCATGATTTCAAGGATATAGAAATTTACATTCCATTAAAAGGATATTTATAATTCATATTAAATTCTATTATTAATTTGGAATTAATAGTTAGGTTTTAATAATCAATATTATATTTATTATGGGTAATTATTATTTATATTTAATATTTACAATAGATATATATTCAATTTTCTTGAATAAAAACATTTTCTATATATTTTTATTTATATCTTAGTAATCCTAACTCAAAAATTATATTTATAATATATTATTTCATGCTTAATTCTATTCATAATATTTAGAATGTTTTTTTACAAATAATGATTTCTGTAGTTATTCAGTTTTGAATCATTAACATTTTTTATCCTTTTTTATTTTTATTATTTTCGCTTAATTTAAAACTTTATTATTTAAAATAATAAAGAATCATTATTTTTAAATATGATACATATATTGAAATTTTCACTATAGGGAAAGTATATTTCTTTGTTTTATACTAATTATTATAAACATGTGGATTATGAATGACTATATACCACGAAATTAACTTTTTTAATTATTTTTATTAAAACTAAAATATAGTGTTTGTAAAAAAAATTCATCCGTTCAACAACATAATGAAATAATATTAATAAATTAAAATCCATTTCTTCATCGAATGCAATTTTTTATAAATATATTATTTATAATATAATGAAATGTAAATAAAATTTAACTAGGATATGGCTAAATTCAAAATGAAAGTGAGAAAAATTTATAGAATATATATAATAGTTAACAAAAAATATGATATTTATCAAACATTGAACTATTATTTGAATATGTGGGTCTCTATATAGAATTTAGTATCTATATTTAGGTCATTAATGATCCCAATACACAAAATATACATTATCATCCATTGTGAGACAAGTAAATTTCAGATGATGTAATTTTGATTTCAATGCCCCGGGTTAGACAGACCGAGAGCCCTAAATTTCTTTAACATACATTGTTACATATAATGAGATTCATTATTTTCTATTTGGATATAAGGACCCACGGTATAAATTATTTGGTTTTGATGATGCATTTTTTCATTTTGAACGTATAATTAAACATGAAGATAGTTCAAGACACAATCAAGAATTTAGGTACAATATTTAGAATAAAAAAGATTTTGAAATTCTGTTTGGAAATAATAAATTCTATCTGTATATTTAGTTTTATTTGGGTAACCATATGACCCTCTTCAATCTTATATATAATTATGGATGTCATTCACCAAACGGAAAAAAGTAGATATGTTTCAGTATAATGGTATAATGGGAGACACGAGATGAAATTACATGTATTCATTTTTACAACATATTCTCATAGTTTCTATATTTATTTTACAATGTTTACACATGTATATCATCAAATATTTTTAAGGAAAAATTTGGGGCTCTTTATAAAGATTTAATTTGTACTATTGATATGTTTCCCATTAATGATGTCCACATTTTTTCTTGGTATTTAATTATTGTCATAAGATTTACTACATATTTTAATGGAGTATCTCATCTTGGTTTATTTACAAGGATAGTATCAATTCATTGGTTTTGTAGTATATCATCATTTTTTATTTCATATTTTATATTTTGTTACATGATTCATCTATTGGGAGCTCCCATTATGTTTCATATGACATTTGACCTATATATGAATTTATTAAATAATATATGAATATTGATAATTTAATAGTTTTTATTAAGAATAATTCTATATTTTAATCAGATGTTTTGTTTCTATAGAAATTTTTTATAATTATTATAATTTATTTCTTTGAGACTATTGTGTTGTCTTTAAAATGTTTATCACAAAATCTCAACACTAGTCCATAACAACTCTTGTATGTAGAGGTTCACTTAAGGATATATGTCAACTCTGATCTAGGATGATAAATTTATTCATGTGATGGGGTATTTCACTCATTATAAACATATATGAAATTATAAATACTAGATTATAAAAATAGGTTTTGGGGATTCGATAACATTATACATGTAGGATTTAAATATTTACCGGATTTTAACATGTGGTATTTGATGATTCTCTAACCTGTTACCAAATGGATTCAAGGATTTATAGTCTTATTATGATATGGATTAATTTATTCGTTGGATGATCCCTATACGGGTTTATAAATTAAATGGTTTGTGAATAATGGTGTATTTTTCATACGATATCATTTATAATAAATTATTTTATTGATTTTTAACTACCATGGATGTTGGATTATAATGGGAATCCATTCAGAGGTATATAGAGTGATAAAAATTACAATGGATTTTCATGATTTCTAATAATGGTTAACAGTTTATATATATATTTGTAGTATCATCACCAAAAAAAATATGAATATAATTGATCATCATTTGTAAATATATATTAATTTTTTTTCTATAAGGATATTGAATAATACAATGTAATTTCATGTCAGTTAATAATGATTCATGTTTTTGAATAGAATTTAGTGTCTTCTCACATGTGGGTGGTGTGGTATTGTTGGGACTATGTTTTAGACATGTGACACTCCCTTAAATGGATGCCATGTATTGGTGAAAAAATAAAAAAATTACATATACTCTTTGCTAATAATTAATAAAAATCCAACATAACATGCATATGTTTTAAACAAAATTACATAATATTCGTTTCATGTTTGTAAAAAACACATAAACTCATAAACTTATTTTTTTAATCAATTTTCAGATTATACTCATAAATGTATTATTTAAATTTATTTATTCTTCATCTAATATAAAAATCATCCTAACATTCTATCATTTTATAAAAATATTAATTCACACCCTTATTAATTAACTTGTATTTAGAATCATAATAATATTTGATCTGAAAGGATGAGTAAGGTAAAACATAAAATAGATCCATAAAAAGTTAAATAATAAGAATGTGGGAATATTATAGTATACCAGATATGACTAATTAAATAAAACTTGTATTAATAAGATTTGGGCATAAGGAATGATATTAAATATAACCTATAAAGAAAAATATATATACTATAGTGTAGTAATGAATATAAATGTGGAAATAATCACGATACATGGATCCTAAAATTGTATATTTTTTTCATACCATCATATGCCACCCTTCCAATGGTTTCTATAGTCAGTCCATAAGTACACCTGGACATAATTCCCAACACCCATGAGTGGGAACATGTTCAAAAAATCTCGGAAGAAGTACATGTGGAAAATAACATAAATTCTAGCATGGATTCTTCAAATATCGAACATTTATACTGGAGAAGAAAATAAAAAAACAATGTAATATAAAATCTAGGAATGTTGTAAACCACATTGAGCCCCAAAAACCTACTTCACCAATTAAAATCCATATTTTCCTATGTAAATGTAACCCAAAAATTAGTTAGTTAACCATCCATTATCTATTTCTACCATCCATCAGTCGAAATTAGTAAAAGTGTATATAGTTGATGTGATAGAGGAAACAAAAATAAAAGTAAACTGCAACATACAATCCTCATAGTGACTAAACGAGTTACTAAACATTAACAAAATAACCAAAACTCAACATGGTTTCTAATAAAAGTCAGTTCAAATCATTCAACATTTAAATAGTAGAGATATAGTGTGATTATAAAAATTCCCAATAGGGATGAAAAAATAAACCCAATGCCATAACATTATAGATAAAACCAATTCCTACTTTTTTTAATCACTAAATATATAATCATATGTGTTTCCAATCAATTTTAAAAAAGTAAAAAGACATCCTTTCTCAGAAAATATTTCCTATTTTATTCCAAATAAATTTCTAATGAATGATACATTAATAAAAACCTATTTCTAAGGAGGAACATGTGGTGAAAAATTTATTTTAAAGTCAAATAATATAATATAAATCCTATCACCAAATGATAAAAATTGAGGAATGTAACCCAAGGTTTATATTATTTTGACTTAAGAAGAACCTATGTAACTGATCATTTTAATGTTGTTCTATAAAGACATGTGTAAATAAAGGAAAGCACTAAGTAAATCCCTATGTCACATGGTTAGTTGGGGCCTTAGTATCCTATTATTTTCAATAAAACCCCTCAAAAAATATATACATCCCAAAAATGATCTATTAGTATAAATAAACATAGTTTCCTATGGTAATAACACAAATCATGGTGCATAGTAAGTTTTGATTCATAAATCATGTGAGGGAGACATAGCCAAGGCACTGTCGGATTTCCTAGAGCACTAGACCTAGTCTTCCCTCATAGGTAAATATGATTTCCTTGTTCCGTGCCCATAACTAAAATAAATAAGTGAGTTGTAGTAAGATAAAGAAAATATCAATAAAATATTAATGAAAATCAAAAATTGACAAAAAAAATCAGCTTTCTTCACTACAAATATGAATCCTCATTTATTAGAATTAGACCAATATTCCAGGTATAATGATATGAGTCCCCTAAAAATATATTAATTAGGAATTCCATTATAGGTAAATTCATTTTTAAGAAAATATTATAAAATACTGAAAATGATATATAATTTTAGAAATATAAATTATTTTTTTGAAAAAATCTTTTTAACCAAAATATCTCAAAATCTAAAACCACACATTACACTTAGACACATATCCACTTATTTATATATAAATTACCATAAAATGCATCTAAATGAAAACTATAATTTTTTGATTATGTAAAATGTGGTTACCTATATATATATATTGATATGTGAAATAATAATATTTAATATGTGGAAGAGAAATAGAGAAATTTTTTGGATTTCCTTGCAAACCAAACATGCCACTATTCCCTTTAGAAAACAGACTGAATGGACAAAGAGTCCAAATTCATTTCTACTCACATATAAAAAACCATTTGGATAGGGAGTTTAACTGTTAAGGTTATTAGAGTCTCCAAAAGAATAGAAATCATGATTTAGAAAGATAATCTCATCTTGAATGTTTTTAAAAAAGTAGGAAATATTAAATAAACAATATCTATGAATCAAAATAAATTAACATAGCATTTAAATTTTATGTTCTAATTAAAAAAAATAAGAAAATAAATATTTCAAATTTAATGGGTTTTTCATGGGGTAACCTACCATAAAAAAGTTAAATCAAGTCGTAATGTGCTCAAAAGTCATTACCATCAATAAATATCTATAGAATAGGTGTCACATTGGGCCTCATGAGTCCTTGGAACCAAAAATCACAAAAAAAACTACCCACAATACAAGGTTCATCCATGATCACACCGCAATAAGAGAGATATGATGGATTAAAAAGTAATTCTTAGAGAGAAGAAAAGGTCGAACTAATATGATCACCCAAATAATGGACTAAAAATAACAACAAGACAAAGGGTGGAGAGGAGGGTAATCTTTTAAAATAAGGTCCCGATTTGGGTATTTTAGTGAGATATTAGTGAGGTTTAGATTTTGGGGGATAAGTGGGACCACATTGGTTTTTTAGTTTCATAATCAAAGCACCATAACATTTTTTTGAAATATACACATGAATCATGGTTCTGAAAAACGCGCAAGAATCATTTGATCTATAATGGTTTTCCTGATAACATGGCTTGGATATCCCACTTCATTTGGGATTTCATGCAATGACCTCGTGATTGAGCTCTATCAGATTTATAAACATATCTCATATTTTCAGTATAGTTTGGAAAACAACATGTCATAATAATGCGACTTTCACTACATCACCAAAAACTAGAAAAAAGTTAAGAAAAACCAATTGAAAGGAAAATTCAATATATTTGGACGTAAGAGTAAATATAAATTAAATATTGCCTATTTTTGGTATGAAAATTATATCCAATATGAAAAATTATTCTCTTAGAACATCCAATGTGATTTGATTGAAGAAGACAGAAGAAAATTAAAAACAACTTCGATGACGAGTCTTAAAAGAAGAATTCCAAAGGTATAACACTCCCATAATTTTTCAAACATGAATCTGAAATATCTAAAAGGTAAAATTGATAAACCACTTAAATTTTCAAAAATCTAAAGAGATAAATAGAGATACCTGGTAACTCGGTCATCAAACTAATTAATTAGAGAGAGATATACTTTCATTTTTAAACACAACTTCAATATAAAGCACAGCATGGCCCATAACATAATATCATTATAGAAAATAATCATATATTTTTTGAGATAACTAGGGAATAAATAACAAGGCCCATGGTCCAGGTAATACAAACTATTATGATTAGTTTTAATTATGTTAGAAATAAAGAATCACACTGGAAACTAGTATTCAATATTCCCCTGAAAAAACGAACAAGAAGAATAGGATCACTATTATATCCATAAATGGTGGTCTTTCTAAAATTTTATGGAACTTGTTAAACCATATATCCCCAAGTCGGAAAAAACCATGAGTCCTAAAAAGAAACAAATATATGAGAAAAATTTCAAAACATTAAGAACACTTTAACTCCCACACAACAAGATTCAAAAATTTCTAAAGGACAGTACCACATAAATATATACCCTAGAAAACAACAAAGAAAATATATTACATAAAATTAGAAAAAGTTTTCAATAAGGTGAAAAATTAAATAATTAATTTAGACTACCATTCATAGAGATATAAAAATTAATACAAACTAATAAAAATATTAAAATTAGATGTGTCAAATAATTATCCAAACAAACATTCATAATAATGATCAACATGGGATCTAGTTTGGGTTATAAGGTGGATAACCTGAGAACAAATCATGAAACACCATTTATAGGTGTACCAAATAAATCTAAAACATTGAGTACCTTTTTATATCATCCAAATGACTCACAAAAGATTTTTCCATTCAAAATAGTAATATTAACACTAAAAAATTCACTTCATCAAAGGGGTAATCTCATAATCAACCAATATATCCAAATTAATTGTCAAGAAGAAAACTCAGAGAGAAAATTATTCATAATTTCTTCTAATATTATAATGACCAATAATTTCAAAAACATTCCTCCACTAGTAAAATATTATAAGGAACCAAATGTACTAATCATGCAAAATTTAATGACACCTCTCTACTATATAATCTAACAAAATATGTGGAAAAATATATAAAATCATGTCATGAACTAAATATCCACATCACAAATAGAAACAAATAAAACATACTCAAAACATCAATTTAACCACTATAACAAAAAAACCAGAAATCCCAAAAAAAATATCCCAATGTATGAATAAAGTCACCAACTAATTACTCACTTACCCATATTAAACTTCAATCAACAAATAATACATTGGAAAACCAAATTAAACATTTGAAATTAAAAACTCACCAACGGTATCCTTTTAATTTCAATATATTTATTCATACCCACTTCTAATTATACAGATCTAGAAACACATACCAACATGTAATTAAAATACAGAAATACACATTTTTTGAAAATTCATAATGAATTCCCAATAAAAATAAAATGGTGAATCTAACAAAATATATTTATTAAAAAAACAAATAAAATTTAATAGACACCATTTATACTAAAAATATTTGTAAATTCCCAAATCATAATCCATTCATCATTCTATCAAACTGTTCAAATCCACAACGAATTTACCTTTTTTTTAGAAAACCATACATGTTTTATATTGTAAAAACAATTATAATTAAAAAATCATTTTATGTGGAAAGGAAAACATAGAAAATAATATTGAAATAGTAATCAAAATCAATATAAAAATCCTTCCACCCAATGAATCTAAATTCCCAAAATTTGGAAAAAACATTTATTCACCATTTGGATGCTTGATTTGGAAGACCATATAGTAACTATATAAGAACAATAAATGTTAAAATAGATATCTTTATGGTCTATTAATATTTTTACGACAATTTATTATATCTATGAACCCTCTAAATCCAACCAAAAATACACTCTAGGATTTCTTTTCTCAAAAAAAACCATGTGATTCCAAATTATAACTACAAAATAATTAAAAAATATAAAAAACACCTGAAAAATATGAAAAACATGTTATAATTTGTAAAATAAATATCCTGGACCACCATGGAAGTTCATGAATCATTCATAATAGATTTTGATCAAGTGTCTACCTTGGACTGACCAAATGGATTTAGACAATTGTAATTCCAAACTACCAGATTACCCCATTTAAAAGGGAATTCCTATGAGATAACAAAGCTTTGAAAGGATAAAGGAACACAATGATTGTGATACCATTTTTTATGATCCAACCTCTTCAATTACCAAATTATAGACTTACTTTACCTCGTGAAATTGCATAAAGGGAATTTTTGATTCTCAATGGATCGCATATGTTCCTAGGGATCAATGAATTGCAACATTGAAATAATATCTACTGATATATAATTATGAAAATCTATAGTAAAAATAATAATAAAATGAGCACATGACCCATATGTAAATAATATTTCCATGCCAGAAAGACTATATATTTAAAATAATTTCTAAAAAAATAAATAAAACAAATGAGGACCAAAAAACCCCCTCAACCTTCAATCACCCTAGATTATATGTAAAATATGCCATATCAATGGATTTTTATAGCCCACCAGAAGCTATATATCAACATTTTCTATAGAAACTAGTAAACAAGTATGTGACCAATGAGATAATGAAATTGAAATGATTCTCATATACAATAGTTCATTATTCATGGGAATATATGAGTTATTGAACAACAAAAGAAGAAAAAACCCCATGGGAAAGAATAAAAATTGGTTGACACTAATAAATAAACAAATATAGAGATATAGGTGAAATCATAAAAATGTCTAATAGGGATACACACAAAAATCCAAGCCCTATTTTTTCTCATTAATGTGAAAAAATTAATTCTCTTGAAATTATAAAAATAAAAATAGGTTTTTACACTAATTTTAACCTAAGTTCCAAGATGATGTTTATCAAAAACAATTTTTCTCTTTATTCTCAAATCCATTTATAATGAATGATAACAATAATAAAACCCATTATTTAAGAGGAACAAATGATGAATTAATATTAATAGCATGTAACAAAAATTGAGACAATATTATACAATGCTACAACCAATATAATGTAAAACAATTTCCTTATTAAATGATACAAAACAAGGAATATAATAAAATTTTCATTAAATGGTAGTAGCATTGTAACTTGAGTAAATTAGAGTAAGCATCCTATGTAATCCCTATATAAGTTGTTTTGTTTGGGTCACTAGATCCTCATGATCTTCTTGTTAAACCCAAAAAATATGTGCTTCATATTAATGATATTGTAGATGAGAAACCCACAAAGGCCAACGATAATCACTTATACCATGATGTTATGTTAGTGTAAGAGCCTAAATCTTTCTAGGAATATTTTGATAATGCGTTGATGTCTCTCATTTGAAACTATATTATTTCTTTCCATCTTGGTACGTAGGATTACAGTGTCTCATTCCCATAACTGGAGTACACAAGAGATGCATAATAGCAAAAAAAAAGCTCAATTACACAAAAATGGAAATCATGTATCCAAAAACACCTCACCTTCTAGCACATCCAATGAAAAGAATCATTTTAAAAAATCATAACCAAAATCCAATAAAATCTATCTATGTCCCGAGAAAACATAAAAATCTGGTATTCCATTAGAGTATTCATCCTTTTTCCAAAAAAAAATGTTACAACCAAGGATTAGTGTTTTAGAAACCTACATTGACCAATTGATGAACCACTTTTTAAACAATATATTCTAAAATTTGAATCCCTCTATTTGGACTTACCCAAATATTCACATCCATATATATACCCCTTGACCTAATATAAATTTTGACCCACACATGTCAGAACATATACAAAGAGGATACACACACATATAAATATTTTATGGATATGTTAAAACATAATATTACTAAATATGAAGTGAATTATAAACCATTTTTGGAGATATCTCGAAACCAAAAATGATACAAGGCCATTATAAAAAAATTGATGGAATACCATGAAAATGTTATTCATTTCAACTCACACATTTAATACAATTTCTAAATAAATACCATCACCCATGTTTCATAGAATCTCAAATAATCATGGAAATAATAATTATCAAAAGAAACATATTACAAAGTCATTGTTGAATCATGGAAACAATAGATCAATCATTTAAAATAATCACAACAATTTTACATTTAATATAAATTTTATATAAAAATGGAAACATAATTTATGACCACAAATGAATCATAGTTATAAAATAAATGGCATGTAAATTGGGTAACTGACAATGAATAACCTAAATCATGTCATAAATTATATGATAGTAATAATATATGATCAATCTTCCAAAAATGGGTCTCACCAAAGGCCTTATGAGTTATATGAATAAAAAATAACCAAATAAAAGAACTAATATCTAGATAGGGTATAACCAACCTCATGCCACAATAAATTGGAAATTAAGGAGGAGAAAATAAGTGGGGGATATGAGGAATATGTTACCTTATATTTTCACATGAATAAACCATAAAAAATATGAAAAAATAGAGGGTATATATTAAGGAGGTTTCATGACTAAAGGCCCCTTAATTATTTGTCGAGTGCGTTCAGGGTGAGGGTGAGTGTGTGGTAGAGGGGAAGGGCCCCCATTTCGAGATTCTACTTTATAAATTAAAAGATTTAATTTCTTTTAATTTCATTTTTAAAATATGTACAAGATGTATGGTAAGGTCAAATGGTTTAGAAAATGGCCTTTAGAACTGGCACCCTCTAATGATATTTTAGAGAGACTTGCAAAGGTAGGACAAATGGTTTGGAAAATCATTCACATAATGTATGAATAATCTCTATAAAAAAAATACATCACATCATTTCTACATCATTGTACATACCATTCCCTTTAACTATGCATCTCCTATTATATGCCCAAAAATAGAATTTTATAAAAACAATATTCAACATAAAAGGGAAAAAATCGATTAGGGATAACAAATAAACAAAAATTATATGGTGTTAGCTTAGAATATGGAATATATTGCATAAAATTCAACTTATGTTCAATCATAATCATATGAAATGATAACTTATTTTGAAAAAATAACTATAATCATTTACACATAAAAAAAAGTTAACAAAACATCTTACAATCTTGTCAAAAAACAAAAATTGAAAATATCAACCCATAATCTGGCACACACAGAAAAATCCAATAATGCTACCCATAAAATATCCATTCATAGTATTTAGAAATATTTTTACCTCATCCATTTTCAGGCCAAAACATGGTAATAAAGTTATTTAGAAACATATCGACAAACAAACTTGTGTAAAAAATATATCTCAAATAATTACCGCACACAAAAATCAATATATCAAGATTTATAAAACATTTTAAAAGTAAATTTGGGGTCTATAATTTATTCATAATTCACAAAATAATAAACCATATTCATATAAATATTATGTATTTAATCATAGGTTAATTAACCCATGTAAAATAAAGGTGTTTCATTAAAACATTCATAAGATATTATAATAACACATACAATATAAAAAATGAATTGTATCACTAGATCATCTCACTAGTGATGTATATTAATCGTTAATGGATAACTACAATGTTTAAAAAAACTAATAAGATCTCTAGAAAATAAATTTTAAAAATAATAACAAATATAGATTACATTTGATAACATTTATTTTAATATAAAATAATTAATAAAAATGGGGATGAAAATTACTTTGAAAAAAATCAATGAATTTATTTTGATAAATAAAACTATTGAACATAGTGGGAAAATGTATTCTGGTGGATAATGTTTTAGAATGGATATTTCTTTCACAACATTGTAGTGCACATCAACATTGTCCAAAAATGACTATAAAAATGTTAACTAAAATTACATTTTAATGAATTTAATTTCCCCTAATAGAGAACATAAAAAATCAAAGAATTATAAATAAGGTGATAGACTAAAAAATATAGAGAATAGATATAGAAGATAAATATCACTACCTAAAAATAATCGATAAGGTTAACCATATTTAAAGACATCCATTCTATTTAATTTTAAACCAAAGGGAATATAAATTTTGACAAGACCTATAATCTCATGAAATAACTTTTCTAATTGTAAAAAAGTGTTTTTGGATATAATTAACCAAAAAATAGTCCATATCGTTGTGTAAACATGAAGAATATATATTTCAATGTGACACTCGAGAATAATGTAACACCATTACTTTGAACATCATCTAATGTGATTTAACATATTGTATAATAAACATAACCTTCTTGATAAATTATTTTATAATAGCAATTATACATATATTAATATATCCTTTTATACTCCATAATTATAATAATTAACTATATATGAAAACATTAGTTTTTGTGTGTTTTCATCATCAATTATTATGGATTTTAATTATTTAAAACATGCTTCATAATGTTGATGTCTATATTCATTCCTTAATACCAATTTTAACATTACAAAATTAGTCAAGGTAGTTAAATCATTTTTTCAATGATTTATTCAAACACATGTAAATTTATTGGATGGTGTGGGTAGGTTTTGTGATAATATAATCAATTATCAATATTGTTCAGTTAATTGGTCGATACCAAGGAATGAAATTATAATTTCCATTAAATTTTATTTTTGTCACAAACCATAATGAAAATACATGACATAAATTACCCATTAATATCAAATATCACCACTTGTAATTTCATTATATATATTCATCATGATCATTACGAAATTGGAATAATGTCATTCATTTTTATGGTTGAAATGACCAAAAAAAGAAGATATTATACTTTTAAATTATTAAGAGATTTAAGTTATAAAATTTTACGCCATAGTATCTTAGAAGTACAGTAATAATAATATAACAGAATAAAAATTTATTTTTTAATTTAAAAATATTTTATGTGAGTGGATTATGTAAAAATATTATAATGAACATAGAATATAACATTATGAAATATCTCCTCCCATAATTGTGTTAATCTATATGAAATTTTTAGGATTCATAAATGGAAAAAGAGCATTCTAAATGATTAGTAAAATATTATTATCGGAACATTAATTTTTCATTAAATATTTTTTTCATGGAAATTATTTGTTTTGAATGGGTAGAGGAGGGATAATTTCAAATGTGGGTGTTGAGTATGATTTCCTTAAATATTGATTCCTCAATGTAAAAGAAAATAATTTTATGGAAAGTGGATATATTTTTTGCGCTAGTTTAAATGTGTCGTCAATCCCATCATCTAATAAATTCACAGTTATATTTTTAGGATATTTTAAGACTTTATTACATATTTAAATAATTTTAACACATTTTAACATTACCATGATACCTAATGTTTACAGAGGTAACTAATACTTATGCATAAAAATTGAATTGGAAGTATTATTAAGTATTTTCATGAAACCTTATAATTTAATCGTTATTTAAACTATTTACATTTTTTTAATAAAAAGAATATTTCATTATACTAAAATTATAAAATATGTTGAAAATGTAGTTTTCTAGAAAAAATAAATTCTTACTCATTGTTTATTCATAATCATATTTCATATAAATTAATAATAATATATTTTTTATCTAAATTTTTAAAATTCAAGCATTTTATTGGAAAAATTATTTTAAAAGGGATAATTTAAACAAATTAAGAAAAAGAAATACATAATATATCATAAATAATTATTTGAAAAATATTTAAATTTAATATTAAATTATTTTACCGTTATTTATAACCAATTAATAATTTTTAAATGAATTTTAATTAATACGTAAATATTTATAATTTAATTAAATAAATAAATCATTTTATGATAAATTTACCCCTTAAATAAAAATAAATCATATATAATACAACAATATTTTAAAATTTTATATTTAAGATGAAATGACATTAAAAATATTCTTCATTATATCTCCTTAAATATTTTAATGATTTCATTTTTGGAGAATAATAATAATTAATTTACATGAAACTAGGAAATTTTAATCCTTTAAAAAAATTAATATGATAAAAAAATGTTATTCATAAATATAGTTTCTATAAATTCAATGATATTTTGCTCAAGTGAATTAGTTTCTCATTATCATATTCCAAAAAAATATATCTTCAAATTAATAATCTATTAAATAAATGTATATATCTAACATCATGATATTTTATAATTTACATTAATGTAAATATATAATATATTTCATACTATGTACTATAAAAAACAGCATTCTTAAACAAATATAATATTTAATATATTGAGAAAGTAAAAAATTTCACTCTCATTATTCTAATATCTCAAATATGTTTTAAAAATAATGAATTCTGTTTTAATTTGATCTAACTAGTGATTTCAAGGTGAAAATTTCATTTCAATTATAGTATTTTTTTTAATAATTTATTCAATTTTAATATTAAATAAAATGAATATTCAACATTGATGCACATATTGGGCTTGTGAGTTGAAATCAATGTCAATAGTTTGAAATTTTTAAATTTACTTTATTTTGTATAACTTATAATCTTAAATTAATACTTTTTGGATAAAAAATATATTTATTTTATTAAATTTTGAAATTATTAAAATAGGGTAATATTGATGTTTTTTATCAAATAGACATAATAGTCTCAAAAATGACTTCAAGGATATATAATTTTAAATAGTATTTTGTTAATTATTTTAAAATTCAATGAAATATTATATTAATCAATGTGAGTGGGAAATTGTTGATTCTATAATCTATTATACACTTATTATTCAATTTTTCCAATAGAATGATATTATTATACCCTAATTACTAATTATTTTGCTCCCATGATAATTTATAATAGGGTTAACAATGTTTTTAAAATAAGAGATAATGTTTAAATTTTTACTTAATAATTTCTAAATATTATTGGATTAATTTATTTAAACCATTTTATTCATAAATTCTGAGATATATGACTTTTGATCCAATTTAATTTAATTTTAAATATATATTATATTAATATATCATATATTTACAAGATTGACACCCATATCACATATAAATGGGAGCCTATTATATTTTATTATGCACAAATTATTAAGATAATGAGCTCCATAAAAACCAATAAAATAATATAAATTTCCCTAGAAACATTTATTGGTTCATTGCCTTCATTAACAACAACCATGTATGACCTTAGTAAGTGATATAAAGGGGTTTTTTAAAGAATATGTAATAATAATCTCCAAATACATTTGTATTTATTTCTTCTCCATCCTCCTACAAATATTATGTAAATATATAAATAGAGTGAAATTGTTGAATTAAATATTCTGAAATGATATTATTTAAATTTACTATCCATTATCTACTAATCATCTTTCCCAATTGAAAAATTAAAACAACATTTTGCGTACGTATGGACCATCTCCAAGACCAACATATTTTAATTATCAAAATTACATCTCATGGTTTTACCTAATATATGGATTTAATGATTAAATATAGTATCTATAACATATTTTTTATTCTTTTAAGGTAAAATATTATTTACCATCTTACCCTCCCATTTTTTCTATTTTGTTAACACTACACTAATATATCTGTGGACTACCTCATACACAAAGAGATGTGTATCATTTTCAATTTCTTTTTTATATAGATGTATATGAGGATAAATAAAAAGGAATAAATATGATATATATTATATATTATATATTTTTTATGATTGAATTACAATTTATCTTTATTTTATTCTGTCTATTGAATATATAAAAAATCGATGCATTTTATTTATGGGTTATGGTACCTATAAAGTAATGTAATTATTTTCATTTCACCAACATATATGAATTGTTATAAAATTGACTATAATAAAAAAATTATGTCTCTTTTTAAATAATTAATAATCATTATATGAGTGAACTATGTCCGTATAGGAATGATATGGACCATTCTATCAGAACAGATATTAAAAATGGAATAATTATTAACAAAAACAATTATTTAAATGAATAATTATATACTAACAAGTTATAATATGTTATATGTGATTAAAATCTAGTTTTTTATAATTAAAATTACTATTTTTTAGATTTATAATAAATATAAATTTGCTATTAAGGATCATAATCTCCTGTACATGGAAACTCATGACTCAAGGTAACTAGTTACCACATATTAAACACTAGTTTCGTTTTTTGAGGTATATTTAATTCCCATTATTATATATGTTTATTATTTTGATGAAATTAATTTATATTTACAAATTCAATTTTTAGGAGTTTTTGAATCAGATATTACGAAAACAATAACTATTTACGTTAAAATCACATTTATTGTTCAAGAAAATGTATGTTTGAAGTATATTGAGATAAATTATATGGATAATATCTTTTTATCCAAAAATAATTTATTATCCTATATTAATTCAAAAAATATTCATGTATTTAAAAAATGTTCTGTCTTTGGAAGATAAAATTAATAAGAAAACCTTTTAATGTAATGTTATATTTACTCTATCATTCGTCACACAAATTTTTCATCCATTTCTATATTCATTATAATATTCCCCATAATGTCTTTTTCAAGGTAAAATGACTATTTAAATTAATTTTCAACCACATATTTTTATTAAAATTATTTAATGAAATATTCTTTTTTTTAAACATGGTACATTTGAATTTTTACCCAAACTAGTGAATGAGTATTTGTTTTAACATTTATCAACTAAATTTCATTCCCACAAAATGTATATTATTTTCATTTAATATTACTTTTATATTTCCTTTTATATTACAAGAGAAAATATTTTCTCATTATTTTTGGTATTTTTATTTTTTAGTTATTCTAAATGAAAAATATTATTTTCCACTTTTTCAAGGAAATGTGATAAAGTTTTTTTAATGGAAATTTTTTATCAATGTGAACATCATTCATTGATTTTGAAATTTCATAGTGTATATTATCTTGTGATACCTTTCATGTTAATTATATGGATGGATTACAACTATTACTATTTAAGTATTATTTTATGAAATCCATTACATTTCCACAGGATATTCTATAATAAAATGTTGAATCTTTTTATATTGTTTTGAAAATCATATCTATTATTTTCATTATGTTAGGGATTGTAATTTAAATTTATATAATTAAAATTAATTTTTTATGTATTTTTGTGTCATGGGATAATATGGATAGGAATTTAGAGTGAAACTCATTCATTTATGGTTTATTCCCTCATTAATATAATTTAAAGTGAAAAATTTATAATCAAATGATGGAATGTAGATTTTTTTTAATGTTAAATTTGAATTTATGTTAATAATAAAGTATTTTATATTCTACCCATTATTTTTATTTTTATTTACCTTTTTTGAACATAATTAATCAAATCTATTATACTAAATAAAGGCCCAGAAATGAGTATAGATGATCACTATGAAGACCCTCACTATGAAACAGCACCTTCCAGTTAGTAGAAGGAAAATAAAGACCCGTAATGATGGATGAACTCCTTTAATCACTTTAGATTTCATTGAGGTAGTTGATCTCATTATCTAACTCATGGTTTCTACAATACATATGTATTCAACATAAATTTCACTCGATAGAAAAATGCATCAAGTTGAAAGCTAGTGGCTATAACCAATAAAACTAAAACAAGCTCATTAAAATAAAATATATTTTTACATTCCTCTTAATTGTAAGTAAGAGACCATAAGCTCATCTGGAACCAATAATGGTTATAAATATATATTTTGGGAGGCATGGATATCATCATTAATGAAATCTAATATGGAAAAAATTATTCTTGATCAATATATGAATAATATTTGAAATATATTATATAGAAAAATACCATTTCCAGAAATCAATTATAACATGGAATAAAAATATTCAATTATATTTAGTTTTTATTATTATCATTGAGCCTTTTTAGTTAATGAATTTATTTCATTAGGATCTTCTTTATTATTCTATCACAATCTCTCCCTCTGTTAAAATTTAACATTCTTCATAAATTCTAAAGTGATATGATTCATTTATATTGATTCTGTAAATTTTTAATGACTATATTATCTTATTATTTTGTTCCTCACCATATTTAATGTGATAGGGTTTTATTTATTGGTTTCTTTTAAAATAAGGGATTCCATTCATCATTGGTTTTTTGGATTCCATTAAAATCAAATGATTTCAACTTTTTATGCTTCTTTTCTACCATTAAATTCAATTGATAAATATAACTCTTTTATTCATCCATTAGGGGAGGATAAATACGGTTTCATTGTTGATCTAATTCAAAACATCATTATAAATTAATTCCTTTTTTTCACTAATTATTTTTTCTATGCATAAAATTTGAATTTCTACTATGTTTGACGTAATTTGATTGTTTTATTAATAAAATTTTTTATATATATAATAATTTTATTTATTATATATCATCATTTTGAAAATATTTCATAGGGAAATTCCTACCCCAGTATCTATCATACCTTGAACGTATATGTCTTATCTGAGGGGTTCTTTTTTGTTATTCAAAAAACATATAGATATTTAATTGTAATATTATTTTTTTAATCTTAACTAATTTAAATGTTTGGTCAATTTGAGATTTAATATTTGTTTTAAACACCCATAATAAATTTAGTAGACAGAATGTAGGTCATGCACCATTTTTTGATGCTAATTATTTAAGTAAATTATTGAAACATGGGTAGAAAATAAGATATATTAGTTATAAAAGTTAGAAAATAATTATCAATAGATATACATAGACTATTGAAAAAAATGTAAATAGGATCCCATTTTTATTGCTACATTTTTTGAATTTGAATATATATACGAATTAAGGATTAAGAATTATAGAATTTTTTTAAAAAACTTAGGATGAAATGAAAAAATTAACAGTAATAGACAAGATATGTATAGACACGATTTTGAATGTTATAGTATGAATCATAATTAATATATTATCTAGATTTGTATGCACTTTACTATCACATATAATGGAAGAAATTCACTTGATCATATTGTTATTATAGATTGTAAATTGAATAAAATAATTTTCATAATATCCTTTTTGGGAATCGTAATGTGACCATAATTAAAAAATATAATGATATTTAGAAAATTTTAGTGGTGGATCTCGTCGAATCTATCAGGACTGAGGACATCAAAATGATGAAAATCCATTAAGGAAGATAATTTTTTCACGTTGAAATATAATATTACATATAAATGTGATAATGATGAATATTATGATTATGATGAAACAATATATCAAGAGAAAATGAATAATGAATTAGTAAAAATAATTAAATCATACCAATGTGCGTAACAAGGGGATGAACAAAGTAAAGAAGAAGAAAAATTATTAAAATAAATAATTAAGGAAAATTAAGGAAACAATTTCATACATTAAAAAAACAAGGAGAAGAATAATAACATAATTATTGAATTCAGGTTTATAAAATATGGTGGAAGAGATGTTTCCCATGACTCAATGGAGTCAACCATAAAATGAATTGTGGTCCTCATGACAGAAGTACAGGTTAGTACTAAATTAAAATCTAACTCCCCCACTTTTTCCTCAAATGTATATTCATCTTCCAAAAAACAAATCTACATCAATATACATTATGTACATGAAGACCATGAATATGTTTTTCATGAGATATCATCAATGTAAAATGTTATTAAAAAGAGGTATAATAAAGTTCATAACGGAAAGGAACAACTCAAAATTGAAAAAACCATTTATATAAATTTCTTAATGGTTAAATAGATGTGAATGTATTATATTAAGGTATAATTTATCTTAAATAATTTCTCATTAAAATAACCAAATATTAAAATAAAAAATAATTTTTTTACTCAATGAAATATTAATGATCATTTGAGTTTTGGTTATTAAAATCACGTCAGGATGTCAAAAATTTATACACACACTGTAAATGAATTATTTCAAAAAATTTGATGAAATGTTTTTTGTAAAACTATAATTCAAAAAAAAAATAATTAAAATAAATATTGAAATGGTAGACCAAAAAGTATTAATATTTCATTATATATCTCATCTTGAAAACCATATAAAAAACATGGGTAAAAAATCTATCATAGATAATGTTTTTGGATCATAAATCTATGTTCCAAAATATTAATTTATTAATTTTATAGTAAATAGTTCCAATGTGTAAACACATAAATGAAATGCGTACATGGGTAATATATTATCTTGACACATATGTTGGGACCCCTAAATTTTTAAAAAATTAAAAAAGATGGAGGATATATGATATTTGGGGATAAATTGATATGTAAAATAATTCTTATAGGGAGAAAATATCTCAAGAGGGATTAAATATTTATAATTTCTATGGATTATAAATAATTCATCATCAATGGTGTATGAACTATATTAAAATTGGTGTTTTTAATGGAAGAGATGTATAATGATTTAGGGGAAGATATTTTCGTTAAAATTTAAGTATTTTAATTATTATATATATTTATTTATTATTCTATCCTTAATTATTCACTTCCTTATCATTTTATATATTCAATTTTAATCTTATATGCATTTTTGAGTTCATAAAAATGTGGCGATTGTTGGCCTTCTACTTTTTTATTTTGATCAAATTAAATAGGGTGTCTTCAAAACATTTTTTATTGAATTTTTTATAGTATTTGAAAACTTAAATGGAAGATAATAATGGAAAATAAGTGATCAAAATGAGTATGATGGGTCACAATGATTACCATAAATGGGAAACTACATCAACTAATTATTAAAAAACAAAAAAAATAAGCTAGTAATGCTGATATAACCACTTGAATCACTATAAAACCCACTAGATCATCATTGGAAATTAGTTGACAAAAAGTTTTGTCTATAGAAGTAAGGGAGTATATAATAATTCCAACAAATAGATATTGAAATTTTACATGAATATGGTATCATTGATCTAGAATGTATAAAATAGAATTAATTTTCATCCAATAATCATTAACATAGTTCTTTGGTGGATTTAATCGACCCTATACTCCTCCATAACATTTTTCTGACATTATTATACATCAAGGGCGGTCCGGATCTCACCATCAATGAACAATATTTTCTGAAAACCAATTTTCACATATATATGATGAACTATTTCATGACATTTCCAAGAAAACATCTATTTCCAATCTTCCATGGAAACCAAACTTCAATATACACAATTATTTCCCCCACCCTTCTCATTGATGCCTTTTCCCCTATTTATTATGTTTCTTATGAAACTTATTAAATATTATCTATATCCATAATTAACATTATTTATATTTTATAAAAACTATATCAGGGTTAGATAATATGGTTTAAAAAATAACTTTATTCTTTATCCTTTTCAGTAGGTTCTCATAACTACTAGAGTGTGGGTTTCTGGTTTCCTAGTTCTTGATAAAACCATGGTTTTTGTTTATTCATTATTTTCATGTATTTAATTAAAATAAATGTATTTCATACTTAATTGGTTTAAGAAAATATTTATATCCCTAGGAGAAATATAACTCTTTCAATAATTCATTACAGAATGATATGTAGTGAATCATTCATGAGATATTATCAATATCCTTTATCAATGTGTCCCTTTTATTTTCAAATATTTACATTCCATTATTCTTAAATATATAATTTTTTATATTCTCTCATTGTATTTATTTTTTATACATAAAACTGATTTCATTAATGATAATGAATTTTAATTTATTACAATATTATATTTTTTGGGAAATTGACTACCCATTCTGATCTTACCTCTGAAATAAAGAGTAAAACAATTCTAATATTGAAAAGTGGATGGGTATTGAACATATTAAAAATGAAAAATGGGATTTGGAGTGACCCAATTCTATGGAGTAAAAGTGGTTTAGGAGTGGAAAAAATATAGTATGGAGCTCTATCTATAAAGGGATTCATTAATGTGAGCATTGACTAACTAAATGATTTTCAATATTTTTATATATTCTATAAATTAACATCATTTTATTTTGATGTGTTTCCATGGATAATGATTTTTTATTTATAATTCCACGCTCTTATGACTTATTAATATTTTCATGAGAAATATTCATGATATGACTCATAATTAATAATCCTTGAATGACTATGAATTAATTCTTTAATATATTATCATTTTATCATTCCATTTTTCTTATCATATTCTCAATAATGATATTCTATAGATTGATATGTTTACACTTATTGAGAATTTAACGTCACCATTTCTTTTGTTTCCATTTTCCTAGGTTATAAACATGGATATTATATGAGATGTGTCTGGATGGGTATGTTGTTTTGAAATTTTTGAGGGATATGTTGTCGAATGATTATTGAATAAGTAAATATTGTTATTATGGGAAAATATACCATTTTTTGATAAATACATAAGTTTTTTAAAAGAATTTATTTTATAAATTCTCTAAAATAGAAATCCTAAATGGCAATCTTTATGTAAGTGTCTTAATGTCAATATTTGATATTGTATTTTTCGATGGTTTAAATTGTCTCACATAGGTTGATATATATTATAGTATATAAGGAATATTTTTTACCATTGGATCTATGTGTATTTATTTATCCAATATCAAATACTACTAGAGACGAGTCTAGATAAATTTAGAGGCCATGATGTTATGATATGAGGATAAGTTAAGAGATTTCCATAACATTATATTTTTATATTTAGAAGGAAGATAATATGTTTCTAGATTTTGATACCCTTATGTGGTTTTAATTTATCATATTTCATGTTTATTGATTACATTTTCGGAAATGGTTATTCGATATTAATTGATAATTGGGGTATATATAAGAATTAGGTTTAACATGTGTTTAGTTTGATATTGTTTGGGAACAATATTATTGGAGATATAAATTAAATTAAATATACAACCATTATGGTAAATATATTCAATTATTTAAAGGTAATTTTGGTTTATAAGAATAAAGATGGTTATATATTATTTAGAATAAATGAATATATTACAATGAGATTGAAATGTGATTTAGGGAAAATGAGATTAATGATATTTTTTAAGATATTGAGTATATTGGGAACATTATATTATTATGTTAAAAATAATATTATTATTAAGAATTGGATTTTTCGAAGAATAATAATTGAGTAAACTTTTGGAAGAATTTATGTTTTTTAATGTTTTATGATGATTTGTGTTATTTTTTCAAATATAGAGTATATTACATATACAATATTATTATGATATTTTCATATATGGAATGTGACTTAAGGTGTTTTGATATTATTTAAATATAAATGTAAATATGATATTGTATGAATATGTGACTTAATATATCTGATAATTTGTTTTAAATTTCATGAGACGTATTTTGGGAGAGTTTTGAGGAGAATTATTTAGGAAATGATTTAGCTTGATATTTATGTGTTATTATTGAGTATTTGAAGAGTTATGTATAATGATTTATTCACAATGGATATTTTATTAACATATTTAAACCATTTTTGTATTTAATAAATGGTAGGAACTGGAGGAATAATTTTTTATCTTTTTGTGGACATTATGATACAGAAAAATATTATTTTATTGCTTCATGAATGAAAATTTCACCATGGTTATTTAGCACATGATATTACCCGGTGGTGGAAAATTTATCTAAAGAAAACCAAAGGATGATATTGTTGGAAAAAATTAAGTACATATTATTTCTGAAATTCCCTATACCATTTGTAAAAAAATTCCTCAATGAAATGTGTGAAGAAGATAAATCATTCAAGTCCTATGTTGTAAATATTGTCGAGATATGAATATAAGGTTTATGAAAATAATTCAAAATTACATGTATAAAAATGTTAGACAAATGGTTTAAGAAAGTTTTATGATTTTTTTTTCAAGTATTTTGAATGAAATTATTATCCATTTTACTAGGAAATGCTATTTAAGTGGATAAAATAGTATTTAAGGAGACCAAAATATATATATCATCCAATCCAGGTAAAATATTCTAAAAAACATTTATATGGGTTATTTCATAATTGGAATAAATTTGTGAAGGAATAATTTATTTTGGGTAGATAAGTTTTAAAAAACAGTTTCTTTAAATTAATTTATTTTAAATAACATTAATTTGATACCATAAACTACAAAAAACATTGTGCTTAAACTAACACATATATACTATATGGATATTATTTTTAAAATTTTAATTTAATTTATTTTATATTAGATTGGTGGGTATGAATAGGAGTAAATAAATTTTGAAAAAAAAAATAAAAAAAACCCTGAAGGAAAATTATTTGATTAATTTCTAGTAAATACGTACTAAATGTTAATTTTTAAAAATAATATAATTTTATGTAAAAAGATAAATTTTTAATGGTATATTAATTTATTATATTATGTATCTTCATAAAATTGAAGTTAAATTTGGATCAAACACATATTTAATGAATTTAAAATAATTAATAATCAATCCTATATTAATTATCGATTCTTTATAATGGATGATAAAATCATTTGAATACAGAGAAGAGTTAAAATTTTAGATAACTATATTTTTGTGAAAGTTGAATTGGATTTCTTAGTTTGTATAAATGATCACTATTTACTCATACATTTAATGCACATTTTTATTCAAGTATTTAAAAATTATATTATTATTATTCTAATTGTTTTTATGAGGAATAAAATGAGAATAAAATCAGTTTTATGCCTAAATATACATTTTCTCTAAAAAGGTTTGTACATATTTTGTGAGTTCATTTCAAAATTAAAATATACAAAATATAGTAATTAAATGTGTAAAAATGGATTATATATATGGAATTATAGTAATAAATATTACTTAATAAGGGAATCTTGTTTTTTGGTCATAAATAATTGTTATTAGTGTTAATATTTATAACCACTTTATTGGGTAAATTGAGTTAATTATGGCTAAAAATTTAAGGTAAGGATCCAAATATATCAAAAAATGACTTAATCTCGTATTATTGGTATATTTAATCTTTTATCAAAATTAATTTATAAAATATGGAAATTTTTTGTCAATTTTTGGAGATTGTGACCTTTAAAATATTTTATGTAATGAATATGTCTAAAATATAACTCTATTTTTTAAATATTTGTGATATGTTTCATAATATTAAAATCATGTTATAAATTGTTATAAATTTTCATTTTTATTATTAACAATTAATTATTGTGATATAAATTTATCTTCAATTTTCTTATGGTAAAATTACATAAAATTAAAACACCTCAGCGATGTATCACTTTTGATAAAAGGTAAAAAAATAAAAGTAAATAGTTTTCAAATATTAAAAGCATTCTATTTTTGGTAATTTAATTTCATGAATGATTTTTATGGATAAAAATTAAAATTAATTAATTTTTTAACTTTTAAAATTTGATATCGAGGGTAAACATGATCTTTTGACTGTGAGATTATATGAATAGTATAGTAAATGGAATCAAGGATATTTACTATTAAAAAATATTTAATTCAATGATTATAAAGAAAAAACATATATTTTTTCATGATATTGTACAATTTTTGTGTTTTTGATCCATTTTACCCTTATGATTCATTTTCTCTATGAGAATGATATTATTTAACAATAATTACTATGTATTTTGGTCCCATGTTTAAGGTTAAAAGGCATAATAAGTGTGTTATACTAAGAGATATGCTCTAAATTGATATGTAAACATGTATAAATATTAATTGATGAATTTAATTCAAAAATTTACTCCTTATAATTAAGGATAGAAATCTCAAGAACCAATTAATATTTATAGACACATTTTATTTTTTTATATTTTATGTATTTTCAAGACATCCACCCACCCCACTTATAAAATTATACCTCCAGTTCACTCTTCTACACACATTACATGGAAATTTATTTCAATAAAACCATATATATAAAACATATAAATTCATCTATGAAAAATATAATGGTTTTGATATTCTTATTAAAGGATTCTTAACAATATATTGAAAAATGTTATCTCAAATAAACGTAATTGTCTTCACTAAATCCTTTTATGTTTATTTATTCATCCTCCTCCATAAATTATTATTTATCCATATTATAATGATAAAATTAGAAAAAAAATACTATGAAATCTCATTAAGTTATCATAATTTCAAATATCTATTTATCATCCATCCTAATGGATTTTGAAAACATCATCATGTGTATGTACGGACTACCATCTATATGAGAGACATATTTTATATTTTTTTTAATGATTATCATTATTTGTTTTATTAGTATATTTAATGAGTAAATATAATTATATAACATTATTATTATTATTTTATGGACAAAAAATACTTTCTACCTTTTGACATATAATGACTCGGAAAATTCCATGTAATTTTATTTATTTTTTTGGGATTATTACGAGTCTGTGAAAATTTTTGGTGCATGATTCCAATCCCCATTGTGACCGGAATGAATTTCTAAACTTCTTTTTATCTATGTTCAGTAAACGCATAGGGAACATTTTCTATCTTTTGAAATGTTTCTTGGATTAAAAATCTGAGGGCACAATTGAATTCGCTGCACAGGGATTCTCTTAAGGGATGCTTCACTTCGACCGTAGTGGGTCGGGAGAAAAAGTTAGTTTTTGGAATTTTTAATGAATAATAAAATATCATGTAATTTTAATTTTAATTTATTTTTCTCTAACAGATGAGCGGTGGTGGTGATCCCAGTGACTTTTCAAGCCAATAAATGGCTTGACTCATCAACTTCATAACTCCACCGTTGTGAATTAAAAGTGGTTCATTAATTCATATTATGAAACTTATTAAATAATCAACGCATTACTCACCTTTCCCCCTAATATTTAAATGGAGCTCATGTGGGGTTTTGGAACGACTTCTTCAAGCGAGGAAACAATTGCAAAGACCTGCGGCAACATCCACCTGGAGGATGAGACTGGATTCAATGAGCGGTGATGACTGCCACCGAATCATGAACCGACAACAACGAAGAAGGAGGTTATGTCGATCGTCATGAGCAGATGTCTCATCTGTGTAGGGGGTATATTTTTTATTTTGGTTTAACATTATTGAAATGATTTTATTTAATCATTAATGTTAGACAAATATTCCCCTGCTTGTTATCATATTAACATGGAGGGTGAGGGCCGAATAAACAAATCCAAGACCCTCCACCATTTTGTTCATGATGCGTTTTTCGAGGACATGTTTCCTAAAATTTTAATGGAAACACGAGATAGAGGGTCACAATGTGACGATGTAAGTTTGGGAGTCTTGTAGTCATAGGAGGCACAAACAAAGGACCACTAGAGCGAGTACAGTGGCCCATAGAAAGACCCATCAGCGCACCATGCCGTCGGCAGCCGGTGGTGAATGTTGGAGGCCTACAGAAACCGGTTGCGGGTTGTGGGAAGGTAGCACACCATCACGCTTCGCGGTGGCCAGAGGGGGACAGCCCGAGTAGGCCTCGTAAGAGTAGGGTGGTGCCCGCAGGCACTATCGGCACCAGCAGTCGTGGCCAGCGGGCTAGTGTAGGAGGGGGTAGCGTGTTCCCGCATCAGCTGAAGACCAGTAAGCCCCCATGGCTGACCGTGACATGAGGTGGTACAATGCCCCCCAGATGAGACTACTTTACATCCACGGGTCCAGCTAGAGAAAGTGGTTCCCCTTTAGGTAGACCGGGCCAGACACGTGCTAGTGCGAGTGGGCTAAGGCCCACCAGGCATTCTGGGCCAACTACGGCCCAGGCCTGTAACTAGTGAACCGGGCTGGCTAGTAACAGATCAGACTTGGGTGGGGTCAGGAGGACCTTGGGACCCGTTGTATCATGTCGGCCTGACCGAGTCAGACCCGGCCCATACCCTACCAACCCCTGAATAATGAATCATCTATACCAAACGAACCAAGTTATCATTTGACATGTCGCCAATGGAGTTATGACCCATTTTGAAAAGTGGTCCCGTTGGCATATTTCGGCAAGCCCGATCGAGCATGGCCGAACTGAGGTGTGATCACCCTCATTTCCCTGAAATAGGTGTAACTAACAGACCAGGCATCTTATCGACATGTATTCATTGGAATAAGGACCCTTGTGACAAGGCGGATCTTTGAAGATACTCTAAGTGAGTTTTGATGGTGTTTGACATGCGACCTAGGTTGGATCACACTTGAATCCAACCGGGCCCTTTTTACAAATGTGCCAATATCTCATAGTTCGGGCGTCCTATTGACCCACCATATGTTACGTGGGGACTCCTGTGATGGGGCATTCCCTTGGGTATAATTATTTCGAGACGTCGTACTTTTTGAAATATGAACGATGGCTTGAGGAGCAGAGTCATCCAGAGATTAGGCATGCTTCGTGCAGTAATCGAATGGTTGGATATGAGATGAAGTAGAAGAGAGATCAATACAAGTCAGCATCATAATCTCTAGAGTGGTATGATCTAGTTGTATGACTAGTCATTCATACCACTATACCAGCGACCAACACTGGTTAGCACCAGTGACCAATATGGGACAACACCAGCGACCAATACAGGTAATCACTAACGGAAAATACGATTCAGCAACGACCACCAATATGGGTCATCCTCTAGAGACCAATATGGGTAAGCATACAGTGAACTAATGGTCAAATTTAAAGTTTCTATAGACAGGTTGATCTGGTTTTACGACTTGTCATCCCTATCCCAGAAACCATGATGTTATACCATTATAGTTTGATGTCTCTTTTTCTTTCTACGTCATGATATAGATCATGATTGTGAAATTACCTTTTTTGTATTTCTTGTGATGTTTTCTTTAGTAGATTACTGAGATACCTTTGGGGGTCTCAAGGTCCTAATTGGGTATTAATATTCTCACCCCTACATGGGATTCTCCCACACCTTGTTGTGTCTAGTTTAGACTAGTGATGCTCTATGGTAGACTTCGGGTGTTCGGGATATGGTGGAGCTTGGTTCGATGGGGGTAGTTTATATCCTCTTCTTCGAATTTAGAAATACAGTTACTACCCTCCAGGTAGAGATCCAGGGCATATGCGATAGCTGTTTACATTCTTTTATGTTTCTAGTACTTGTATTCCAACCCACTGTTTTTATTTTACATGTGTAATTGTGGTTATACATTACTCTCGTTGTTATACCTAACATCCATTGGTTGTTTACATTAGCTGAACTTTTTGAGTGCTTACAGAACCCTAAGGCAATGACTTTCCCTATTTGAGATAATCATTCAGGTGCTAGACCCCAACCCCTAGACTATGGAAGGTGGGATTGGGGTAGTCATGTCCGGGCCCAATGGGATATGTCATGACAAAGGGGTATAAGTGGGCGGTCAGTTCTACCAGAATAAAAAAGAGTATAATTTTAATCAGTCAATGGTGTAAAGATTCGTGAGTTTAGTTTTTAGTACAAGGAGTCTAGTGTTGTTTTGGAGACCGACGTATCCATACACCAGGACCCTGACTTCTGTTTTCCAACTCGATACATGAAAACACCGGTTAGTAGTGTTTGGAAATGTTTTATTGATCTTTCATGAGTCATCTCACCCGATATAACGTATTGACTTTGGAACATCTATTTTTTAGAGGATTCCTCCACGAAGAAAACCATACAAGAATCTAGTTAGAGATCCTGACAGTGGCCCACCATGTGAATAGGCATCGGTACATGGATCACTCATAGTGTTGGAACCTTCGGGTGGTGTACAAGAAACACCACAACTCATTGAGTAGCATATTCTACTAGTAGATAATGCACACTGACTGAGAACATTTCATGAGTTCCAGAGATAGAGGCCTCTATGGTTTCAAGGAAATATAGACCCCCATGCAGTAGAGTACTAGATTGATGCGATGTGGCAGGGTCATTATCTTAGTAGAGACACCCACCAAGCATATGGAGATCTTGGTCACAAGCCTTCTACGGGGCTCGATAGGATGACGGTGGAGTTCAATGCTAAAAGTGCATGAGGAGACAACCCTCACACGGCCGGAATTTGAGAGACATTTCATAGTGGAGTTCCCGGAAATGAAAAAATGCTCTATGATTATTCATAAGATGTTGCATCTGCAACAGGGCATCCAGACTATGGTTCATTACTCGGTGAGATTTACTGACCTCTCCTGATACTCCACCGACATGTTACGGGACCATTATCTTAGATCTCAGACCTTTGAGCACCGGGTTAGAGGAGAGATCAGGGATGTGACTATTTCTCTTAGCTTCCAGATGCAGGCTAGGGTGCTAGAGTGATCCTTGCTGATGGAGAGCTTCCATGCTGAGTAGTCACCGATAATGAGAGCCCCTACTGGACGACAGGTAGAAATGTCATTTACAACTAGAAGTAGATAGAGAACACAAAATCCAAAGTGGGTTATACCTTCTAGAGGGTGAACATGGGATGTCGGGTCAGAGGTGTGAGGCTCAAGAGGTCGAGGGATCCATAAATGAGGAATGACTTTTTTTTCTTCCAGGGGACATGGTTATATAGATCATGACTATCTGAAACCCCACGCCGATGATCAGAAGATGGTGGAGGGTCCACAGAGTTAGTGGTAGCAGCCAGATCATGAGTGTAAGCTAGGCGGAAGAAGAGGCAGGGGAGAAGGATGTGCAATAGGAGGTGGTCGAGGTCACTAGGAACTACCACCTTCACCACCACGCGGTCCGCTACGAGCTCAAGGAGCAGGTGGATGGGGACAGGCCCAGCTATAGGAAGTAGAGGCTCACGATCCTGATGTCCCTGAGATGGTATGAGGTATGATATGTATCTTCTCTACATTAGTAACAATTCTTATTGACACAGGTCCTATACATTCATTCCTTGCCACGAACATAGTTCGGGACTCTGAGATTCTAACTGTGCTTTTAGCTCGAACATTTCATTTGGATACTCCTACCAGAGTTGGTTTCGCAGAAACACACTAGTGCTGACAGTGTGATCAGACTCTCGGAGGAGAGAGTGTTAGATTAGATATTTTATTAGTGGTGTTGAAGCCCTAAAACATCATTCTAGGCATGGAATGGATATCAGTAGTTCACCCATAGATTGACTATTTGAGGCATAAAGTGAGATTTATGCATAGAGATAGAGGTTAGTTTTTCTATGTTAGTGAGAAGGAAAACAGAGAAGCACGAGATGGACTTGCACTCAGGAGGGTGCTGCTGATTACATGTCAAATGGCTTGCATGACCATCGACATGGTGAATGGGGCGAGCCCACAGTTCCTTGCAGTGGTTGAGGATTATGAAGTCGTCTTTCTTGAATATGTCACCGGACTACCTCCTTATAGAGTGGTACAATTTTTCATTTACTTTTACCCAGGAACGACACTGATATCTACACCATCATATCAGATGGACCCTTCGGATCTCTAAGATATTAGGGAATATATGGAGGATTTATTGAGGAAGGGATTCGTAAGGCCAACTATTTCGCTATTGGGCATCCCAAGTATTGTTTTCCAATAAGGTAGATAGATGGTTGAGGCTATACGTGGACTTACGGCACCTAAACCAGGTGATTGTGAAGAACATGTGTCCTAGGTCGAGGATCGCTGATCTATTTGACCAGCTGAAGGGAGCTCGGTGTTCTTCAATGATACACCCTAGATCCGACTATCACCATCATGGGGATCGAGATGAGGACGTACCAAAGACAACCTTCAGATTTTAGTATGGCCTTTATGAGTTCTTGTTGATGCCTTTCGGCATGACCACCGCTCTAGTAGTGTTAATGGGGCTCATGAACTAGATCTTCCTGACATTCTCAGACCAGTATGTAGTGGTCTTCAATGATGAAATCTTGGTTTTCTCAGTGTCCGAGGAAGAGTACATTGTACACTTAACGATAGTTTGGGCCACACTCAAAGAGCACTAGTTATATGGAAAGCTCTCGAAGTGTGATTTCTAGAGATGGAAGGTCCACATCATGGGACACATCATCTTAGAGGCTGGAGTTGTAGTGGTTCTAGTGATGACTGAGAAAATACTTTATTGGGAGTCACTGAGGGGTGTTACTGCTGTTATGAACTTCCTTGTATTATCATGATACTATCGGAGGTTCATACATGATTTCTCCATATATGCATCACCTTTGACTTCCTTGAAAAAGAAGGGGAAAACCTTCATATGGTACGAGACTGCCCGAAACTATTTCAATTGATAAGACAGAGGATGACCACTAATCCCATCCTGAGGTTGCTGGAGGAGGGCACTTACTACATGGTTTACAGTGATGCATCACGGACCGGACTCGGTTTCATCCTGATGCAAGGTGATGAAATGATTACTTATGGATAACGATAGATTAGTCCCTATGATTAGAATTATATGACACAAAACATGGATTCAATATTGGTATTATTTGCACTGAAGATGTGGAGACAGTACATGATGAGAAAGTGGTTCATTATTTATTCAGGAAACTTGAGTCTCAGATATATATTCGCACAAAAATATCTTAATATGAGATAGTGACGTTGGCTATAATTCTTTCAGGGCTATTATATTGAGATAGTATGTACTCTTTTGAAGGGGAACGTAGTGGTAGATTCACATATCTTGAGATTTAGTTCACAACTATTGAACTGGGCTTTAGAGTAGTTATCCTTTCTTCTAAATATCCAATGTGGATAGATATGAGATGGTCTACCTCCAGTCAGTGGTATTTTCCTATTCACTCCTTCAGCAAGTCAGGGCGGCACAACTCAGAGACAGTATCTACGAGACTACACATGTTCAAATAACCTCAGGCCATGCACCTGGCAGATTTTCTAAAAGTTCGGAGCACACTATCATTTTCAGAGGGTGTACAGTTGTACCAGTGGCGCTATGTGGGGAGGAGCTAAGGGAGTTCCATACATCCCCCTTGACAGTACATCCCAGCATAATTAAGATGTATCAAGACCACCATTGTCAGTGTTGGTGGCCAGTGATGAAGAATGTTGTGCTGGAGTTTGTTTTTAGATGCCTCATTTTCCATCAAGTGATGGCCAAGAACCAGGTACCAGCATTCTTGAAACATCCCCACAAGATAACAGAGTAGAAGTAGTACGGGATGTCGATGGACTTCGTGATTGGGTAACCATGTATGCCTAGAGGGAACGAAACCATCTAGGGGATCATTGACCGACTCACCATGTTGGACCACTTCATTCCTATTTGAGTGAAGTGTTTTGTTGTGATCTAGTGATGCCTCTACATTCAAGAGATCGTGCGACATCACATTTTTCCTTCGACGATAGTCTTAGAACATGACAAAGACTTTACATCTCATTTGTGGAAATGATTATTGGGGGCTTTTGGGTCTCAACATCACAAGAGCATAGATTTTCATCTGTAGATAGCTTGTCAGACTGAGTGGACAATCCAGACCATGCAGGACATGTTTCGTGCTTGTGTCCTAGATTTTGGAGGTAGCTGGGAGGACCACCTACCTTTGGTGTTGTTTGCATACAACCACAACTATAAATCCATAATTTTTATTTCCCATTTTGATGAGTTGTACGGATGACTGTACAGATCTCCCTTGTGCTGGAAGGATTTAGGAGAGCCAGCTCTCATGGGCCATGAGATGGAACATGAAACCACTGAGAAGTTATAGGTCATCTGAGAGAAGATAAAGACATCATAGATCCAACATATGTCCTATGATGATAGGAGACAGAGACCACTTGAGTTCTTAGAAGGGTGGCACATATTTATCTGAGTCTCCTGTTGATGGGGACTATAGAGATTTGGATGAGGCGGAAAACTCTCACCGAGATTTATCATACCATTCCTCATACTTCGGAGGATTGGAAAGGTGGACAACCACATGGCACTACCACCGTAATTGATGATGGTGAAAAACGTCTTCCATGTATAACAACTAACAAGATACCTTCCTGAACCATCCCATGTCATCGATCATAGAGAGCTGGGGATTGATGATTGGGTGGCTTTTTCGGAGTACCTAGTGGAGATATAAGATCGACGGGAGAAGATCCTTCAGGGGAAGTTGATACCTCAAGTGCATGTTCTATGCCAGCACATGAATCTCCAGGAGAGCACATTGGAGCAAGAGGTTCATATGTGTACCTAGTACCCCTCTTTGATTGTGTATCCTTGTTTGGATTTTAATGGCATAAAGCCCCAAGGTGGGGAAAATGTAATGACTTATAAAATTCATTTTAATTTTATTTTAATTATTTGGGATTATTACAGGTCTGTAAAAATTGAAGGCTCATGATTCGGTGGCCCGGTGTGCCCGGAATGAATTTCTAGTTTTTTAGGTACGTTTAGTAAATGCATGGAAATCATTTTCAATAATTTGAAATGGTTCTTGGACTAAATGTCCAATGGGAACTTTGAATCCTCGGTACAGAGATTCTCTTAATGGAAGCGTTATTTTTACCACAGTAGGTCGGGAGAAAATATAGATTTTGGACTTTTAAATAATAATAAAATAACATTTAATTGTTATTTTATTTTCTTTTTTTCCAATGGATGAGCAGTGGTGGCGGGACCATTGAATTTCCATGCCAATAAATGGATTGTCTCATCAACAATGTAATACCATAATTATTAATTAAAAGAGGTTGATTAATTTATTTAATGAACCTCATTAATTCCTCAACGTGTTACTCACATTTCCCCCACTTATTTAAATCAATCTCTGGTTGGGTTTTTGGCATGGATTCTTCAAGAAAGAAATATCTGTTGAAGTCATGCATCAACATCCACATGGAGGATGAGATATGATTCAGTGAGCAGTGATGAGTGCCACTGAATCATGAACCGATGACCACGATGGAGGAGGTTCCATCGATCGTCTTCAATGGACATCTCATCTAGGTAGATTTTTATGTTTGGTTTTGGTTTGAAAATATTGAAATGAGTTTATTTAATCCTTAATGTTAGATAAATATTATCCCTATTTTTATCATGTTAATGTGGAGGGAGTGGGCCGAAAGACAAGGCGTAGACCCTCCATAGTTTCGTTCATGTTGTGTTCTTCAGGAATGAATTTCTTCAATTTTTCATAGAAACATGAGATAGAGGGTCACACTATGATGGAGACAATCTGGGAGGATCGTAGGTGCAAAAGACACCATGAACAATCCACCAGAACATGCCCAGTGGCCTGTAGAAAGAACCACTGGCACGCTATGTCGGCGGCGGCTAGTGGTGGCCAGAGGAGACCCGTTGAAACTGGCCATAGATGATGGGAAGGTGGTGTAGCATAGTTGGGAATTGTATCCATAGGCAGACGACCAAAGCCTACTGTGGGGGTGAATGGTGGCACCTGCAGGCGCTGCCGATGGTAACATCCATGACTAGTGGCCCATGACGGGAGGGGTGGTGCTGCCAACACCCCATCGCGCTTTCCGAAGACAAATCACCCCCCCCCCCCTAGACGACCATTTGAAGCAGTTGGGAAACACTCCACCTGTTGGATGAAATGACCCCATGTTTGTAGGGAAAGCTGGAGAAAGAAGTCCACCTTCAGGCAGACCGGGTCGGACACGAGCTGGATGAACATGCCAGAACTACCCAACGGGCTAGCACAGGTGGCCAAGCCCCACCCAGCGGACCGGGAGAACCACTCCCTAGGCCTGAAAACTATTCGGGCTAAACTCGATGGGATGAACCTAGGTGGGATCAGGTAAACCCTGAGACCTATTGCGTCAGGCAAACCTGACCGTGTCGAACTGGGCCGAGACCCATCCAACCCTTTGAATAATGAAACGCATGTAACTGACGAACTTGGTGTCCATTTGACACATCGTCAATGGCGTTGGAACCCCTATAGGGAAGCATTCCATTTTTCATATTCCGGCTGGGCTGACCAAGCCGGGCCTGACCAAGGTGTGATCACCCTCATTTCACAAAAAGGGGGTGTAACTAATATACCAGGCGTCTAATCTACGCACAGTCTTTGGCATAATAACCCTTGTGACAAGGTAGTCATTTACAGATACTCTAATTGATTTTTGACATAGTTTGATGTTTGACTTGGGTTAGATCTTACTTGAAACCAACCAGGCCCTTTTTACAATAGTGCCTATTTCTGAATGATCAGACGTCCGATCAATGTGTTGTCTATCATTTTGGGACCCCTATGATGGAGAGGTCCCTTGGGTTTAATTTTTGTGGGACTTAATACAAGTTGAATTATGACCGATGGGTTGAATAGCAGAGTCTTCTGGGGGTCAGGCGTGTTGCGTGCAGGAATCCAGTGGCTAGATGTGACATGAAGATGAAGAGCAACCAATACAAGTCTACATCATAAAATCCATAGTTGGATGATCTAGCTGTACAACTAATCATCCCTACCTCTATACCAGTGACCAATATGGGTAAGAACTAGCAACCAATATGGGTCATCACCAGCGACCCATACGGGTCAGCACCAATGACCAATTCATGTCAGCATCTAGTGACCAATACGGTTTTGCATAATGGGACCTACTCGTTAGCATGAGAGTTCCTATGGATAAAATGATCTTTCTTTATGAATAGTCATCCCTATCCTAGTATCCTTGATGTTATACCATTAGAGTGAGCCATCTATTTTTCATTGTGATTCGTGATTTAGGTCATGCTTGTGATATTACATTTGTGGTATTTATTGTGAGGTTTTCCATTATGCATTATTGAGAGACCATCTGGGGTCTCGGGGTCCCTACTAGGTATTTTATAATAACCCCTGTACAGGCTTCTCCAGCACCTTGTTTTTTCTGGTGAATAATGTTGATGCTCCGAGCCTGACTTTGGAGGTTTGGGACTTGGTGAAGCTTGGGATGATGGGAGTAGTTGAGATCCTATTCTTTATATTGAGACATTCAACTATTAACCTCTAGGTAGATCTCCAGGGCAGATGCGATAACTATTTACTTTTTTTCAGTTTCTAGGGCTTGTATTCTGGTCCACTGTATTCAGATCACAGTTGCACTTGTGGTTGTACATTACTATTGTTGTAATACCTTACCTTTATTGGTTGTTTACTTTAGTTTCCCTTTTTATGTGTGTATAGTTCTCTAAGTAAATGCCTTCCCTACTTGGAAAAGGCCTTCAGGTGCTAGTCACCAAACCCTGTCCCATGGAAGGTGGGCTTGCGGTAGTCATGTTCGGGCCCCGTGGGACGGGTCGTGACATGACTCACCCATTTGTTGTATGGTGACAATGTTCCTTATGCATTGTTTTGGACTACCACCTTGATGAAGATATGCGATTTATTTTTAATATATTTTGTATATGGATGGAAACAAGGATATATATTATGAATATATATGACATATAATTAATATTTCTGATTATATAATAGTTAATTACCTTTTTGGATTCTTTCATCACCTTAATAAAAAAGATAATACATCACCTATGTTTATGTACGGACCACCATCTACATGAACTAATGTAATACATTTCTCACCAAAATGATATTTTAATTGTTATTAATGATATTTATTTATCATTTTTACATGATTAATATTATAGATATGATTAAACCATTATTGAGGTCCTCTGATCTGCTCCACTATTAAAAAACACGTATAAAATATGGAACAGTCAACACCAACAAAATTATATAAATCAATAACTACTAATAAAACGGTGATAATATGTTATACATGAGTCATTTAATTTATGAAAATATAATTATTTTATTATTTTATTAATATTTATTAAATTTTAATATATTATATTGGAGGTTAATATCATTTTTGAATCGTGATTATAATTATGTTAGTGGTTTTTACTCAAACTTTTGTTTCAATGAGTATAATAAAATTTTCACAGCATACATAATTTTTTGTGGTTTGTAAACTACCCATGAATAAACTATATGATTATTTTCATATTTAATATGGTGATTTAATGATACATCGAAGAATATCTATTTTATGGCGATTTTGTTCTAACATTACCAAATTATACAGGTTTATACTACAATTTAATTTTTTTATAATGACTATGATAAATTTTCATTGATGGAAATTGATTTGATATTATTCATTAACTGAATTGTATTTTATAATTCACCTTCAAGTTATGAGGGTTTCAGCTCCGAGGGCCTGGTTGGTTTTGGGTTCGAACCAACCCGGTCGTACTAGAACATCATTAAAACCCTGAGAGTAAAATACCAAAACAACCGTCTCGATCCAAGAAATCCTACTCAACTGACGGTACATCGATCAGAGATCTGAATCTCAAGATATCTTAGTTTAACCAAAAATAGGGGGTCTGGGCCCGGTCCGACCAGGCCCAACACCCCCTCGGTCGCCCCGACTCGGGCGACCCGACTCGAGCTCGAGTCTGGCCCGGTTGGGCATGGCCCAGCTCGGCTCGTGCGGTGCGAACCTGCCGGTGCGGCGTGGCCCGGCGCTGGCGGCCTGGCCCGGTACTGGTGGTCCGGTTCGCATGGCTCGCCCTGGCCAAGCCGGGGGAGCTGGCTCGGCCAGTTGGCCGAGCACGTTGCACCGAGGGGGGGGGGGACGCGGGCCCCCGTTTGTAACCGATGGTGCCAGCAGGCTCTGCCCCGCCTCCCGGACCCCGCGCGGCCTCGGGGTTTGGCGCTTCGCCGACGCATTTCTTCTGGTGGCGCACTGGGGCGCCGCCCCCTCTAGGCGGCCTGACAGCTCCGGTCGCCGGCTCCGCCGTACCTGCGTGGCGCACCATCGCCACCTTCCGCGTACCACTGGACGTGCTCCGGTGGTCCGATTTTCCCCCTGTCTGCGCAAGCGGCTCTCCAGGATGTGCTCTTCACTATGACGGCTTTAAATCGCAACTGCGGCCTGTTTCGTCATCGCCCATCAATCTGCTCCAAGACAAACAATCTACAGAGGGTCGGCGGGCCGTGTTTGTTCGGCCCGCTCCCTTCATGTTAGTTGATAGAAAAAGATCGAACAACAATGATGTTCAATGACAAACGAGGCATAATTTTAATCAATTAAAAATTGAACATAATTCCCAACAATTCCCCCGAAAATAATTATTCCCAACCCGTAAATAAAAACATTCGCGGATCAACTTGATAATGATTTGATTCATATTATTTGTCTTAGAAGGGAAAAATAATGGGAATATTAACATTCTCAAATTAAACCCCTACCACGATTAAGGTTCATGGTTGACAAGCGTCGTGGATGACGGTGTCGTTTCTGTCGTCGTCAGTGTGCACCTGAGGAAGAGATGTCCCCTCTTTTGTCACGGATAGAATAATAGAAGACGCGTCGTCACTAGAAAGTTTCTGTGTCGGTGTCTCCTCCCTTTTCGCAGAGGAAGAAGAGGATGGAGAATCGTGGTCGTCGAGTTGATGTTCCTCATCAGAGAGTTAGCGTTCTTCAACAATGGGGAAATCTTCCTCTTCTTCACTAGAGTTCTCTCCCAAAAATTTCCCCCACACAACAAGCCAAAAACCTTTAAAATAAGGCCACACCTTATTTTAATTTAACTTTCCATTCATTTCAAAATTCAAAATCCATTTCACTTAATTAATTAAATCTGGATTTGTTTAATTAATTAAGTGGTAGGTTGGCAAGTTTTAGTAGAGTGAGAGAGGGAGAGGAAGATTCCTCGTTAATTTAGAGGAGTTGTCGTGTTTAAAGGGGGAGTTTATGGTAGTTAAAATAGAGTTATAGGTATGTGAAGGGTTGGGGCTCATGTGGGCCCCACCTCACAAATATCCTTACATGGGTACTTAGAAGCTTGTGGGCCCCACCCCAACTCCCCCATGTAGGATATAACCACTTTATATATAAAAATAAAATTATTCCACAATATTATTCACTTCTCATTTAATCCACTAATTTTAACTTCTCCTACCGTGCAAACGCAACGGCCATAAAGGACCCCTTAAGCAATTACCGGGGCTACAGATTCATCGGTGCCCTCAGATTTCAATTTCAAACAGCAGTTCAAAAGATAGAAAAACCCGCTCGTTCGTTCAGTGAATGTACCCGAGTTAAAATTTTGAAATTGATTCCGGGCACACCGGGCCTTGGAATCAGGTGTCGTCCGAAGCCACAGACTCATAAAATTCCAAAGAATTTAGAAATAAAAATTTACTTGAAATTTCTAGGTCTTTACAACACACATTATTCACTACAACCAACAAAGGATCGACCCTATAAAAAGATCGCTCAATGGGTCTATAAAATAGACAAAGAATTACCACCACAGATAAGAATTTCTGATAACAAAATAAAAATATGATACCATGGTCAATGGTAATGAAGGGAATGACAGGATTACGATCCTGGAGAGATACCATATAGAAACATGATGATCAAACAATGAACTAATCGATCCATAAGAGTTCGGGGCTCCAAAAATTGCTTGAGAGGAGCTCTATGTTGAGTGCAAGGAAGCTACATGTTGAATGAATAAAAAATTCACTCATACAACATCCTAAAATCTATATTGACAACATTTAAATTCTTTTTAATCAATTTAGTCATTTTTTAATCAACATGGTCCTTATATGATGATTAACCTATCACAATTTTATTAAAATCATGACTTATAAAATTTCATAGTATACACTATTTAAACATCATATATCTTTCATTATATATATTGATCCCATGAAAAATACTAGTTTATATTACAAATTATATACTCTATACTTGATTTCTAGATTTCTAGATGATAATGAATACTCTTGATTCTAACAAAAAATAATAATACCACATCGGAGGTTGTCCAATCATGGGGGGAACACTAAAATGACATTCAATGTTCACAATTGGAAATCACTAATTAAATCAAATATAAATCCCAAAACACTAGGTCATATTTCACATGAAATTTTCACCATCCTCTAAAGTCCAATTATGCACATTATTAAAGAGGAAAAAAAGTAAAAATATTTGAATTATCAGAAATATGGTGTCCAGATTTTACAAAAACCATATTTATATAATATATTTATTAAATAAATCACTTCCCAAACTGTATTGTCCATCCCACCATAAAGATGTAAACCCCTTTCACACCATGCCCATAGGGAGCACGTTCTTTTAGTAAGGGTTTATATATCTAGAACCTAGTAGTATGAAATAATATTTTTGTAATAAAATAATTATTTTGTTAGTCATTATTAATTATTAACATTTAATTAAAAATGTTTTCTATTTTAATATAGTAATTAAAAAATATAAAATATTATTTCAGAAAAATAAATATAATTTTTGAAATTACAAATTAAAAATAATCAAATGCATACTTTTTCAAAATATCATGTTATTGTAAAATTTTTGTTTATAAATTAATTATTATATATATATATATATATATATATATATATATATTATGATTTATGACATCATAATAACCGAATAGTGTTGCAATAAATACTAAAATTGGAATTAATTTATCAAAACTTTTTTTCCCTTTAATATAATGTGTTTTTGATATTATTTGATTAATTTTACAAATCAATAATTAATACTCTAAAACTTATATTATTTTATTTTATTTTAATAAATTTGTTATATACATGAATCACTTCCACATCATGAATGCTATCATGTTAAGGAGATAGTTTCTAAAAAATATTTGTATACACTCTTCAATGATATAATCTTTGGTAAAAAATGCATGGTTGATGGTTTTTATTATTTTTTACCTTGAGTCCAAACCCTTTGTTTATAAATTAATAAACCATTCCACAAACATTTTATATGTATATATATATCAACCAAAAATTACATTCCACATCACTTAGAATACATTAATTAAGAATTCAATTTTTCTCTACATGTCTAAATAGCTACCAAGTTGTTCCATTCCTCTTAAGAATCTCCCCCAATTTTTTAGAAGAAACCTATAATAAAAGGTATTAAATTTTAATTCTTTTTCATTAAAGTTAATTATTTTTAGTAGTCCTTATGATTTCTGTTTTTTCATATATACATGTTTTATAACAAAACCAATGACTATCCATATGATTCTCGTGTTATGAGTTGCAACCTTTCACCGTCATTTATCCCTTTTATAATGCTTTTTATAAACATGTTATACTGTAGAAATTATGAAATGACCTTCCTGGAAAAAAAATTATATCATGAATACCCATATACATTTTGACACATGGTATTAAACTAGTTTTACCCATGCATCATATTTTTGGAAAATCAATATATAAAACAAAAAAAATCATAACTATGGGATTAAATTCTATGAATGATGTTCTTATGTTGAATGATAAATTTTTGGCAAAAACTTAATTCATATGACATAATTATAATGGGTGGGCCTTGAATCATATATACCTAAAATTCATTGTATAATGTTTTAATATCTAGATAATCAATTTATGGAGAGTGGGTGGTTTTTATAAGTACACTATGTAATGATTTCTCAATGCTTATCCTTGAAATATACATATGAGTTCATGATTTATATATTTTTTTGATTTATAATGATTCCTTGATTTTATCACATTAATTCATGCTTTTTCATTCGTAATTATTGTTTCCACATTTTATATTGAATCATGTTTTTACACATTAATTACATTTATTAATTCACTTTATGATTTCGTTTGATTATTATATTATTTGGGCTTATTGGTCAGCCCATTCTTATCAACATCCCAGGGTTATCCCATACACTTACAAAAGATTTATAAAATTTAAGGGTGTGTTATGGAGTTTTAAATATTATCATTGTATCCATGTTTGTTGTTATTATGATAATTATGTAATTTCATAGAGGCACTAGACCTATCTATATTACAAGATTGTATTATCTGTATCTCATTGTAATAAATCATGATATAAAGTATATATATGATATGGGTTTTTATAGCTCGAAAATATTATCCTTCTTGATAAAACAAACATAATACCATTCTTCATTATGTCATTAATAGATACATTAGAATATGGAAACTCATATTCACTATAAGGGAAAAATTATCAATGGCTAATAACAGTTAGATCATAAGAATGTGATAAGACATGAGCATGGGAGTGGTATCTAATTTACTAGAACCTAAATTGAAAATAATTGTTGATATGGAATAAATTAATGAAATATTACATTGAGGGATCATAAATATAAAAAGGTGTCTCAATAAGAATACATGATATATTAATCATAATAAATATATTATAACACATGCATGTTATATAATATGTAAATTTATAAAAATAAATATCACAAAAAATAATAATATCTCTAACAAAACAATATTTTATAATTTACACAGAAACCATATGAACAAGATACCAAAAATATTGTCCTAAAATAACATATGGAAAATGATCCCATAATAATTTCTATGAAAAAAACATGTGATTAAAACTAACAATAATGATATTATAATAATTTTGTTTTGAAAAATATTTTCATGACAATGTTAATGCAAAAACTTGTGATTATAAAAATATGTAATCATGATAACACTCAAAATGTTTTTCTCAAGAGATATAAAATATTTTACATAAATATTTTATTATATAATAGGTGAAATAAAATCATAATTATAAAACATTCATATGAAAAAAAACATAATTATATCACAGATTTATTAAGCCATGATAAATAAATATGATTCATCAAAAATCCAAAACATATATTCATAAGGAATTCGAAATGTAATGGTCATGGAACCATTAGTGGATATCCAAAATGAACAATAAGAAACATTAATAATATTTTATAGATTTTTGAATCAATTATATATGATTAATATGCAATTTCATTTAAATATAATCCAGAATATCATTTTCTTTTAAAAAATTATTAAATTTGAAAATTATTTCATAAAAACAATACTAAACATTAATTTTGTAAACCAAGAAAACATGTGTTGGTATTTTCATAATGAAAAAACAGGATTATGATGGGAAAATATAGTCATGTAGAAAATATTTACAAATGATATTTCTTTCTGATAGTTTTAAGGAAGGCCATTATTGACTGAAAAGTACCATAAAATCATTAAAATAATATTTCGATTTGGAATAAATTTATTTCCATTAAAATATATATAGAGAAATAATTAATATAGATATATGGAAATATAAATAAAATATTGACAATATTTACTTAGAGGATAATCAATCCTGAAAATAAAAAGAAATGAAGCCAACACCCCATACAAAAATCCATCCTCTGGAAATTTTAACTAAAGTGATATTAAATTTTAAGAAGAGAGGTAAACCCATAAATATATTTTAGTGAAAAAATTAAATGGTGTTTCAATATGAAATAGTAAATAATTTCTTCCAATGTATTTCAATACATAAAAAATATTAATTTCAAATTGTGTTTCGAAAATGAACCCTTACCTTTACCCTTAACATTAATGATACTATTTTAGTCTGCTATATAAAAAAATACAATATTAGTCAATATTTTTTACTTAGAAACGTTTTTATTAACCTTTAAAATATTAAATTATATTAATTATTGACATATATATTATATTTTTTCATCATAAGATGTTATTGAATTTGATTATTTTTTATATGTTTTATAACGGTGATGTTGATCCCCATTATTTTATAATAATTTCATCATTCTAAGAGTAGTCATGATTTTTTAATAACCATATTCTAATAATTTATTCTATCACACATCATTTTATTGAAGATATGGGTATGGTTTCTAAGAAAGGAATCCATGACCAGCATTGTAATGTAATTTACTGTTAAAAAAAGATACATTTTAAAATCCATTATGTTACACCCCCAGATTTCATAGTATGTTGTTTATTCAAAGTAATTCAATAACTTTCACTACACGCAACACCAAGTTCTAGCGCACCATGACATACCAACCAAGCCATTCAAAAGCAGTTATGAATAGTATTAACTGAATTTTTAAATTTATATAATCCCACATAATGTAAGAACAAATACATTTATTTCAGATAAAAGAAGATTTTTTCAAAAAATGAAATTTTACCTCCTTTTAATGGCAAAGCCTTTTTTAAATCCAATATTTGAAACTTTTAAATATTCAATTTGTCAAAATAAACTTCTTCTTTAAAATCGGGAAATACGAATATAGTTTCAATAAAGATTTGGTGTTTTTCTAATAACGTTCATATTTGGGTGAATAGTGAAAAATACTATATTATAACTGAAAAAAACTTTTTAAATCAAAATAATTTATATTGTTAAATTATACATTTTAATGGTTTGTAAGTATAAATAGATTATATTTTTACCAATTAATCCAATGATGGTCATTGTAAGTAAATTCACTTGGAAATTGGACATAAACAAGTGTCAAACTTTTGGTCGTTATTTCATAAAAATACGCCTTTCGGTTTTGATAGAGGGAATTAATTTTAAATTAATTAATGAAACTTCTATGTTTTCAATTTGGTAAAAGAGGATTCATTATTGAATTTGGAATATCAAAATTATCTTAGGGTAAATTTTTTGGTATTTTTCTGAAATCTTTTAATTTTTGATGAATAGTGAAAAACACTGAGTTATAGTTTAAAACCAATTTTTTTTAAATAATTATTTATTTTATTTAAATTTATTTTATGTAAAAATAGATACATAATACCTATATAAGTTCAATGTAATTCATTGGAGTCATTTTATAATAATTTTAGATATATAAATATATTATTGAACTTTTCGTCGTCTTTTACCTACCTCCTAGAAGAATTTAGAAATTCAAATAAAACATAATTTTACTACTTCTGTGAGTGGAATTTCGAAAATCTGAGATACATGGTTAATATCAAGGAGTAAAATGTTGTTCAATGACATGAAAATATTTTGTTTGTGAATAGTAACTTTTTACTTTTATTTACCACTGTTAAAAGTAAATAGGGTAATTAAGGGTAAAAATGATATTAATATTACCCTAACACATGTCCTAATTCTATTTTACAAGTGTATCTCGACCAAAAACAACTTTAGGAATAAAATATTATCATTTAGGTCCACTTGGATTAGATTAGGACATTAATTATTATTTAATTCAAAGAAGAGTTAAAAGAGATAAAATCGAAGTTTATTTACTAAAACATATTTAATATAAGGGTATACATAAGATAAAATAGATTATAAATATTCATTAGAAATAAAATAAGATTTCCTACATAATGGTATTTTATTTATAATTTCTAGACATTTAATAATTAAATTTATTTATGACACAATAATGATGCAGTATTTTCCCTATTAATGATTGAATCAAATAATTAGTATTATAAAAGTTAAAATAAATATAATTTGAAAGTATTGAGGACATCCAAGAATTTTATTGGTTACTATTACATGTTATTATGGCTTAAATAAATTTTATTCGAATTAATAAAGTTGTTAAGACTTTAAAAAAAATCAATTAATGAATAGTGTCAAAATTGACATAAATGAGTTTTTTAAAAAAAATATTATATTATTAATTGATATTCTATTCCTAAAAATCTATGGGTAGGAAAAAGGACTTATATCACGATAGGTGTATAATTAATGGACCACTTGGGGGTCTCTTGGATGTATATAGTATGTTTATTAACTATATAATATAAAAATACAAAGTGACATGGTAAATGTCAAACTAATTAACTAAGAGTTAAAACTAAAAGATATGGTTAACATAAGGACCCAAACCTGTATAAATTATATTGGTTGAAAGGATTTAGACCCATAACAACTTTATACGTTAAATAATCCACTTTGGAGCCATTAGAAACCGAATATGAATTTATTATAAAATAATACTTTATGTTTTTTCTAAAGAGCCCCTCCTCCCCCGTATAAAAAGACACCACTTCTGACCAATTCATCACACATTAAAAGTCTTTTGGTTTGGTCAAACTTGGCCCAATTATTCTATCAACATCCATAAATTCAAACTAGAAGCCTTATTTTGATCATAAATCCATCCTAAGTATCCCTTTTGATCAAATCAAAAGGAAGAACCCGAAGAAAAGGTAATGTTTTCACCACCCTCTTTCAAGTTCCTTTCCTCTTCAACTTCTTCTTTCTTTCTTATTTTCATTCTAAAATAATAACTCCAGTATCTTCTATAAACTGTGATGTTATTATAAATATTTTACAACCATATTTAGTATTCTATCTGTCCTTTGAATGATATGTCACCATACGTGTGTACGTATGGTCTACCGTCTCCACGTCGTGGTGTAATTGTTATTCAATACATTATTATATGGATGGGTATAATAATGATGTCTAATTCATGTAAATAATAAATATAACATTATAATGGTTCTCTATATATGATATACTATCCAATTATATATTATTTTAATATAAAACCAATGATATTGTCACTCGTGCGTATGTACGGACTACCATCTCCACGAACGCAATGAGATTCATTGCCCATCATATCCATTCATGTATAATTCTCATTTGATGATTAAAAATAATGTTTGAGGACTTGATATCATTCTGGATATGAATAAGATACAACCTATCCATAACAAACATGGCTTTTGTAACAAAACATATAAAAGAAAATTAGTAAGTTAACACCCGAAATGACGATAATACTAAGATATTATTAACAAAACAATGTTAAAAAGATCATATATGATATCATATTAATGTATATGATTCTTGTTTAATTTAATAAAAACTATTTCACCATTATGCAGGAGGTTAATCAACCCTCAAATAAGGAAAATTACATGTTAAGGGTTTATTTCACAATCTCTTCATTATCCGAGGTTCTTTATACGTAATTATCTATTGGGACCTCTTTATCAACCACATCCATGTTTCTTAAAAATGTATTTCAATGCATTATTAGTATTTTAAAGTCATTTATACCCTTTTTTTACTTTTTATAAACATTTTTAAGTCATTTATACCCTTGTTTGACTTTTTATAAAATGGTTTTAAAGGAATCTTTTCGTCATTTTCCAAACAAGGTCCTTTTTATCATTTTCGACAAATTAAGGTAAGAGTGTCTTCTTCAACTTATACGGTGGGTACGGATATTTTCCACCATTATAAAATCACTGAGGCATCCCTTACAAGCTTATAAGATTATTTTCAAAGTAAATGTCTTATTTTATAATTATACGACTTTTAAATTTTTTCAAAAAAAAGAGATTTTTCTCTCAAATAGTTTTGATTTCATCTATGTAAACATCCTTTGATGGATTTTAAGATTATTTGAAGTTGATTTATTATGATGAAAAACATCCATATTAAATTGAAGGTTTTGGGATATGTTTGACTGGGGATGTGTTATTTATATACCATTCATGGTTTATGGAGAAGGTATTTACATTTCTTAGGCTAGTTTTAATACCAATGTTTATGTTATGTTTAAACCTGTTCATATGAGAAATGTATTGGACTTAGTATGTGATGGGTGGAGCCCGCTATAGCTCCTCGATGCATCGGTAGGTCTAATGAGACAAACTAGTGTCTTGGCACGAGGCCTTGAAAAAATATTATTTGTAGTATTGGCACGAGGCCTTGGCTACATGGTTATGATAGTCTACCATTATGTATTTCGTCATTATGAAAGTGGTTATTGATATTGCATGTGATTATTCGACTAGAATAATATCCATGTGAATAAGTTAATGGAATTATTTCATTTTATTTTTTCCATATTATGATGAAGTTCAAGTTTAAAAATATTTTGTTTTAGTTATACATTGCTTTAAATGTTTATGCTTATTTATAAAAGTTCCCGCTATATTGTTATCCTTACTAAGAATCTGAGCTCACCCCTTTCTATGTTTTATTTTTTCCCAGGGCGTGAAGAAAAATTTTATGACTGACCTGCATGGATAGCTTGAAGGGGATATGAGTGTGGACCATGGAGACTATATTATTGTAGTTTTTCACTTAATGATGTAATGTATCATTTAAGAATGTATCTAGTGATTCCAAGGCTTCTAAAAAATCGGTATTCTAAGACTTGATCTTTTGTGATCATGCCAATATTATGTAATAATGCACCAGCTCTTGGTAACAAGGGTCGGGGCGTTACAGTTGGTATCAAAGGAATTTTAGTACAAACCATGGAAGCTAGATTTAGATAAACTCTGATTAGAGAACATAAACATAAGATGGAATTTGAGGATTAAAATTGAATAACTTCCTAGAATTTTGGTATTGTAGATATTTTTGTGAGTTTTCCATGAAAATACGTCCCTGTCTGGATACGAGCAGGTAGAGGCGGATCTAGCACAGATGTACCTAGAGGTAAAACTCGAAAACACCGCTTTAAGCTAGAATCGAATAGGAACTGGTGCACGACAACGGGCCATGCTGTACTCTTGGTTACGACACTCCCGGGGAATAATCTTAGGATAATTCTCATTTTCATTACAAACCATTATGAAGGGTTTATGAGTATATACTTTATCAATGAAAACATCCTTATGATTATGGATTATATCCCTAAACCATTCAATTTACGTTAGGTATTTTACAATTTTTGAATTATTCATTGCAATTAATAAACTGACATAGTTTATGCTATTGTATAAAAATGGCGCCCTGTAGAAGGAATGTGAACTCCAACAATACACATGATCCAAAGAGTTAGAAGGATCATATCTTTCATGGTCTTAAGCTAGAATTTAGAAGGGAAATAATCTCCCACGTATTATCATCATATGAAGAAATAGTATCATGTGTTGATAAGATAAGTAAAGAATTCTCGGAGTCTTATGGCTTTGAAGGGAAGCCAGAGAAGGAAAGGATGGTAGAGAGAAGGACAGATAAAGGGACGAAGGTAAAGAAAGATTTTCCCATATGTGATAACTGTGGAAAGAATCACCTTGGAAAATTCTTATAGGGAATGGGAGTATGTTATAAGTGTGGTGAAAAGGACACCTAGTACGTGACTGCAAGGGTAAGAAAATGGTTTCAAATGTACAATGAATCATCTGAAAGGAGTTGGGACACTATGTGAACCAATGTCCAATTCATCAGAGTATGCCCCAAATGATACTATTGGATTATAATCAAGTTATGATACTACAACAGATGGGGAGGAATGATTATAGTTCTTATGATGTTATTAGATAATTATGTCATTTGAGTGTTGTTTCAAAAATGTACTGGTTATAATAATTATGGAGTATATAAGAATTGTACTGCAATACTATTTCATTAAGGACTTGAGATTGTGTGGATCCAAGAAAAGTGACTCAATAGCAAGGTAAGTTTTTGGAAAATATATGGTTGAGAGAAAGATAAACCATAATATGGTTCTGATACCGAGGAAGTGATTTTGGGATAATACATGATTGATATGGATAAATTATATTGGATATTCTTGACCACCTTGAAACTGATTAATGATTTGTATATTCCATCATTGTTGGATTTTACAGAATTTTATGGATAGAAGGAGTATATCCAATATTCTATAATTAATGAGGGATCATAAATGTAATCAATAAGGTTTTATGGTAATTTAGGATGTTTCAGTGCTTTAAAAGAATACACGATGAAGGTATTCACATGCTAATACGGGGTAAAAAGGATCTTCATTGTGTTTACCTTACTTATGAATTTTGGACTGTGAATTTGCACAGAAGTATTTTGGATAATTCTAGTTTGAAATTATTTTTGGATTGCTATACAAGGACAACCCGGAGGTCGGGCGGCAACCCATCACGTCCAGCAAGGCCGTGAGACATGAACCCACAAACGAAGGGCGACAAGGGTGTATCACCTACCACTGGCCCACGTGATGTCCTAGATTGAATAATGTAGTCGTTTTTTTTTTAAAACAATCTGGTAGATGAATTATAAAATCATTTTTTTGAACCCTATATGAATAGGATAAATAGAATATTACTTTTATGTTCTATTATCTTTTAGAGTGAAAGATGAGTTTGTGTTAGAAATTAGTTAGAGGATGGGAATCTACTTTTCAAGTATATATTTTTCTTCTTCTCTTATTCTATGACGAAATTAATTATTACACTTTAGTGAAGGGATCTTAAAATAAAAAAATGTGCTATCATAATACCATATGTTTTTTTGAACCGATGGTATTTTAAATCATCATAGATTGATGAATTTAAGGCCCTCAATTTTACACTTGTTTTTGATTGATTAAATCAATCACTACCTATAAATATATATGTTTTCCTCCAATTCTATGCCTCTAATTTCCACATATGTTCTCCTAATCAAGATCATAATTTGGTGGTGACCCTTTCATTTCCATTTTCATCTTATTAAGACTAAATTTTGTTAACCTAATTTATGATGTGGGTTTCCCCAAAGTTATTTTCTATTTTCAACATTTTATTTTCGAAAAATAATTTCAAATTGTCGTGACACAATTTATTGAAGGAGTGAAGAATGTAACACCCCAAGATTTCATAATACGTTATTTCATCAAAGTAATTCAATAAATTTCACTACACGCAACACCGATTTCTAGCGCACCATGAATTACCAAACAAGACGTTCAAAAGCGGTTATAAAAAGTATTAACTGAATTTTGAACTTTATATAATCCCACACAATTTAAGAACAAATACATTTTTTCAGATAAAAGAAGTATTTTTCAAAAAAATGAAATTTTACCGCCTTTTAATGTTGAAGCTTTTTTAAATCCAATATTTGAAACATTTATATATTCAATTTGAAAAAATAAATTTCTTCTTTAGAATAGGTACATAAGAATTTTTTTTCAATAATGTTTTGGTGTTTTTTTGATAACTTTCATATTTGGGTGAATAGTGAAAAAAATTATATTTTAACTGAAGACAACATTTTAAATCAAAATAATTTATATTGCTAAATTATACATTATAATGGTTTGGAAGTATAAATAGATTATATTTTTACCATTTAATCTAATAATGGTCATTATAAGTAATTTCACTTTGAAATTGGACATAAACAAGTGTCAATCTTTTGGTAGTTATTTCTTAAAAATTCGCCTTTCGGTTATAATAGTAGGAATTAATTTTAAATTAATAAATGAAACTTTTATTTTTTTAATTTGGTAAAATAGACTTCATTATTGAATTTGGAATATCAAAATTATCTTTGGGTAATTTTTTGGTATTTTTCTGAAAACTTTTAATTTTTTATGAATAGTGAAAAACACTAAGCTATAGTTTAGAACCAAATTTTAATGTGAATAATTATTTATTTTGGTTAAATTTATTTTATTTCAAAATAGATACATAATACCTATATAAGTTCAATGTAATTCATTGTAGTCATTTTATAATAATTTTAGATATATAAAAATTTTATTGAACTTTTCACCGTCTTTTACCCACCTCCAAGGAGAATTCGGAAATTCATATAAAACCTAATTTTACCGCTTATGTGAGTGTAATTTCGAAAATCCGAGAGACATGGTTCATATCAAGGAGTAAAATGTGGTTCAATGAGATGAAAATAATTTTTGGTGAATAGTACTTTTTTACTTTTATTTACCACGGTTAAAAGTAAATAGGGTAATTAAGGGTAAAAATGATATTAATAATACCCTAAAACATGTCCTAAATCTATTTGACAAGTGTATATAGACCAGAAATAACCTTAGGAATTAAATATTATCATTTAGGTCCACTTGGATTAGATTAGGACATTAATTATTTTTTAATTTAAAGAAGGGTTAAAAGAGATAAAATCAAAGTATATTTACTAAAACATTTTTAATATAGGGTTATACATAAGATAAATTAGATTATAAATATTCATTAGAAATATAAAGAGATTTCCTACATAATGGTATTTTTTTATAATTTTTAGACATATAATAATTAAATTAATTTATGACACAATAATGATTCAGTATTTTCCTTATTAATGAATGAATCAAATAATTGGTATTATAAAAGTTAAAATAAATATAATTTGAAAGTTTTGATGAAATCAAAGAATATTATTAGTTAATATTACATTTTAGGATTACTTAAAATAATTTTATTTGAATTAATAAAGTTTATGTGACTTTAATAAAAATCAATTATTGAATAGTGTCAAAATTGACGTAAATGAGTTTTTAAAACAAATAATATATTATTAATTAATCTTCTATTCTTAAAAATATAAGGTTCGTCCAAAGGACTTATATCATGATATGTGTATTATTAATGGAACACTTGGGGTCTCTTGGATTTATATTTTATGTTTATTAACTTTATAATATAAAAATACAAAGTGACATGGTAAATATCCAACTAATTAACTAAGTGTTAAAACTAAATGATAAGGTTAATATAATGACCAAAACCTATCTAAAATATATTGGCTGAAAGGATTTCGACCCGTAACCACCTTAGAGATTGAATAATCCACTTTCGATCCATTAGAAACCGAATATGAATTTATAATAAAATAATACTTTATGTTTTTTATAGAGAGCCCCTCCTCCCCTTATAAAAGGACACCCCTTCTAACCAATTATTCACACCTTCAAAGCCTTTTCGTTCGGCCAACCCCTGACCAATTATTCTCTCAACATCCCTCAATTCAAACTAATGGCCTTATTTTGATCATAAATCTAACCTAATGAGTCTTTTTGATCAAATCAAATGGAAAAACCCGATGAAGAGGTAATGTTTTCACCACTCTCTTTCAAGTTCCTTTCTTCTTCAACTTCTTCTTTCTTTGTTATTTCCATTCTAAAATAATTACTCCAGTATCTTCTATATAATGTTGTGGTATTATAAATATAGTGCAACCATATTCATTATTCTATCCACCCTTTGAATGACATGTCACCATACGTGTGTACGTACAGCCTACCGTCTCCACGTCATGGTGTAATTGTTATTCAATACATTATTATTTGGATGGGTATAATATTGATGTTTAATTCATGTAAATAATAAAAATAAAATTATAATGATTCTGAATATATGATATACCATCCAATTATATATTTTTTTAATATCAAAAGAATGATATTGTCGCTCGTGCGTACGCACAGACTACCGTCTCCACGAACGCGATGAGATTTATTCCCCATCATATCCATTCAACACTAATTCTCATTTGATGATTAAAAATAATGTTTAAGGACTTGATTTCATTGTGGATATGAATAAGATACAACCAATCCATAACAAACATGTCTTACGTAACAAAAAGTATAAAAGAAAACAAGTAAGTTAACACCCGAAACGACGATAATACTAAGATATTATTAACAAAGCAATGTTAAAAGGATCATATATGATATCATATTAATGTATATGATTCTTGTATAATTTAATAAAAATTATTTAACCATTATACATGAGGTTAACCTAAACTCAACCATGGAAAAGTACAAGGTAAGGGTTTATTTTACAATCTCTTCATTATCCGAGGTTGTTTATACGTAATTATCTACTGGGACCTCTTTATCATCCACATCCATGTTTCTTAAAAATGTACTTCAAAACATTCTTAATATTTTACAGAATATGGGTTATAGTCATTTATACCCTTGTTTTACTTTTTATAAAATGGTTTGAAAGTAATTTTTCCGTCGTTTTCCAAACAAGGTCCTTTTTAACCTTTTCGATGAATTAATATAAGAATGTATTTTTAAACTTATACGGTGTGTGCAGCTATTTTCCACCATTATAAAATCACCAATGCTTCCCTTACAAGCTTATTAGAATATTTTAAAAGTAAATTTTTTATTTTATAATTATGTGACTTTTAAATTATTTTAAAAAAGGATATATTTCTCTCAAATAGTTTTGATTTAATATATGTCAATATCCTTTGATGGATTTTAAGCTTATTAGAAGTTGATTTATTATGATACAAAACATCCATATTGTGTTGAAGGTTTTGTGATATTTTTGACTGTGGATTTTTTATTTTTATACCATTCCTGGTTTATGGAGAAAGTATTTACATTTCGTATTCTAGTTGTAATACGAATGTTTATGTTATGTTTAAACCTGTTCATATAAGAAATGCATTGGACTTAGTATGTGACAGGTGGACCCCGCTATAGCTCCTCGATGCATCGGTAGGTCTCATGAGACAAACTACTATCTTAGCACGGGGCCTTGAAAAAATATTATTTGTAGTCTTGGCATGAGGCCTTGGCTACGTGGTTATGATAGTCTGGCATTATGCATTCCATGATTGTGAAAGTGGTTATTCATATTGCCTGTGATTATTCGACTAGTAGAATATCCATGTGAATAATTAAATGGAATTATTACATTTTATTATTTCCATATTATTCTGAATTTCAAGTTTAAAAAGCTTTTTTTTTAGTTATACATTGCCTTAAATGTTTATGCTTATTAATGAATGTTCCCGCTATATTTTTATCCATACTGAGCATATGAGCTTACCCCTTTCTATGTTTTATTTTTTCCCAAGACGTAAAGAAATATTTTAAGACTGACCTGCATGGATTGTCTGAAGGGGATATGAGTGTGGACTATGGAGACTATATTATTGTAGTTTTTTACTTTATGATGTAATGTAACATTTATGAATGTATCTATTGATTCTAAGTCTACTAAACTAATCTGTCTTTCAAGACTTGATCTTTTGTGATCATGCCAATATTATGTAATAATGCACCGACTCTGGGTAACTGGGGTTAGGGCGTTACACATTAGTATCTTCTCCCACACATATAGATTTATATTAATGATAACAATTACTCATTAATATCTTATATTTCATGTATTAATGTATAAATACATCTTCATCATAAAAATTACTATTTTGGTGTATCATCGTTCATGAAGGTGGTTGAACTGACCCAGACAAGATGAAACTATAGTTGTGAATTAGTATGAGTTTGTAGTTATAAAATAGAAGTATCATTTTCCATGAATCATATAGAACATTAAATAAAATTATATTGGATCATGAGATTTATAATTTTTTCAACTGAGAAGGTCATTGTAAATGATTTTTTATAACATAATTGTTACATCGATGAATTATCTCCCTCATGAAATGAATTCCTTTTGAAAAATCATTTCAAGATTCATCCATGGACTAATATGGCACAAAACATAAAATAATGATTTATTAGATGAAAAATGTAAAGGTATCCATTATTGTTTTGAATAATTGTTTTGAAAATGATAGATGTGGGGTCCATTTAAATGTTATTTTTCATTGGAAATTCATCAAATATTCATTCTATAATGTATAATTTACTCATTATAATTTTTATGTGGATAAAATGTTTGAAAAAATGTATATAGTTCAATAAATTCCCATTATTGAAACTTATGTGAAAAGGGTTTGTGATATTTAATGTCTATACCACTTACATAAAATGTTTTCCCCCATTTTATATTTACCATTACCTTAGTAACCCAATTTTAACCACCGTAACATATTTTTATGACTAAAATGGAATATGACCTTTTACCCATATCCAATGTAATGATTAAAAATTTATTCAAGATGTTATCTTATTAAATTTCTAAAATCGATATATTTTACTTTTTAAAGAAAATTAAAAATATATGAATAGCTATTTTCAGAAAAATGACCTTTTAAACATTAATTTTATATATTAATATTTTATTATAAATAATAATTTAATAATGATTAATATATTTTTTTCATAAACTGAAATAATTAATGTTAATAATTTTTTTATAGTGGTATATTTATTTTATTATGATAGTAATACAAAATACAAAAAACAATTTTTTGATAAATAATAACTTTAAATATTAAATTATATTATTATTATTTCAATCAAATTAATAATTATTTCATGAAAGTTAAATAATATATATATATTTATAAATAATTATTTACATTAAAATTATTAAATAAAATAAATGAAATAATACTTTTAATTACTAATATATGATATAATCATAATAAAATATGATATGTAATAAAATATTTTTAAATAGAAATTGTATTTCTTGGTCCATGAATAATTATCATAGTATTATATATTATTTCCTACTATTTTATGGAAGATATTTATTTAAATTACAAATAAATCTTTTCATAACCAATTATATTGATATAATGTTTAATAATTAATTTTATAAAAAAGTATGCCACTAAATAAATTGTTTCCATAGAATTAAGGTAATTTTACTAAATTAAATTTTTTATTTTAAATATATCCAAAAATTAATTATTTTATAATATATATATTTTACATAATTTAAATATCTATTTTACATATCTATTTTTTCTATGTTTTCAAGTTAACAGTTATTCAAAATTGTGTAGATGTTTACTATAATTTTATTAAATAGTTATATACCCATCAATATTTGTCATATAATGACTCTATTATCCATATTATATCATATAAATTCACATAAAATTTTCTTCACAACCCACACTTACAATTCCAATAGTTATCATTTTAGATATTTTGACATGTTTTTTTCTATAACGATGTCTAATTTTTATATATAACATGTTCTATTAATGGTGATTCTCACAAGTAAAGATGAACAAGTGAATTTCCAATTTATAAAATTATAATTAATTCCTTTTCATTATTCAATTTTAATTTGTGATATTTATTAGGTTGTAATAATCCATTTTATGTATTAATATGTAGTATTTAATTATATGATCTTGACCTTTCTGGAGATTCTTAATGCACATTTCTGGGAAACATTTACCATTGTTTTGATTATATTCTGGTTAGATTTTACTTTTTGGTTGTTTCATGTGAAATTTGAGAAATTGGGAAGGCCATGGGGCTATACACGGCTGGATCATAGTTACAAAAAACTGTGAGGTTTGCCTCAGGAAAATGTGTGCCCTATATTGGAGACACTGGAGGTGGCTCATGGTTAGGCCAAAATGTTCAGCCTCCATCCCCAATCCTTACACCCTCAAATAGTGGTTATTTTTATGGTGTGTGTAGTATTTCTCAATCCATCTTCCACTTATGGGTACCATATTCTCCCAATGTAAAGGAAGATAGTAAAGATGCATGGTTTAAAAAACCATGTTCCTCTCTCATGAATCTCGTGTATGCAGATTTTATTCCCACTAAAAATGTATTAAAATTGTTTAACCCCTCAGTTTTTTCCTCAAATCTCATTGGAATGACCTTAATCACTTTCCTTCAGATTTGGAAACACTTTCTTGGATTAAAAATATCCATTAACATCTATCATGTTGAATCGAATATCCAATTGAAGGATTATACCCCCTAAAGTATGTAATTTCTTCCCCAATTGATTTAATATCTCTACAATATCTCATTCCCATTGAATATGGATCATTATTCCTCCATTTGAAATGGTTTAGATCTTGTTTTAGTGGATTTAATTCTTTTAGATCATGATATTATATACTTGTCTTAATTCTTCCACACCATGGTCATTTTTTTCATTCCACACCAATTGTGGATTTATGTTTGGATAACATTCATCATCTAATTCGATGTATTTGGTCTAATAATAAATTCCCATAGTTCTATTTTTATTTGGGTTATAGTTATTGTGAAAATTCATTTTCCATGTTGGGAAATTTTATTTTGAATTCAATTAATTAATTCTTTGATTAATGTGGTTATGGAATTAATAGAATAATTAGATTATGATATTGATTTATTAATGGGATTATGAAATAGAATAAGCCCTTGGGTTTTCCCGATATGATTTAAATGCTAATTTATAAATTATGTTGGGTTGATTAATTAAATTGTTAACATGGTTGAATAATGTTTTCATGGAAATAGTAAATAAATAGGTTGAGAATTTGAAACCATTATATGTGGTACTTGGTACTAAGTTATAGGATATAAAATGTAGGTCCAAATACCCATGCGGTGAAAAAATTCCTCTACCAAACTATGATATGTGTGTGTGTGTGGGTGTGGGTGTGGGTGCGTGTTTGAGTGTGTATTTCGAGTGATGATTGTGTTTTGGGATAAACACTACTACCCCAAATACCCACAGTGTACCAATCCTTTTCACTAGGCCCCAATTTCATGAATGGGAAATTGGAATTACATATTAATGGAAAACCTTGACTAAGTGAAATTTGATATCCCATAACTGGATGGTTCAAACATTAGAATGGCCTGAATCACGTATTATTGGATTGGGAGTCAGAGTGAACAATTATATTTATGAGGCTAATTAATGAATAATATAATTTGAAAATAGTTTCTTTATTTATTTTTAATGTTTTCTTTATACACCTACACACAATTTTATAGACATGATGTTGATTTGGCATCCATTGGTGGTAGAATTTTGATTTATTCTCAAACACAATATGGGATGCCTAATTGGTACCCAAAAAGAAATTGTGATTGTATGACATGATGAGAATGTGACCTATATTAGATTTATAAGTTTTTGTGGAGAAGGTATGAGGGAACTAGATATGATTTTTGGCCCCACTTGGGAGTTTTTAGTGTGTTTTTATTTTTGGTTTTTCATTTGACCCTTGACACCTATATAGAATAAAATATTTATAGATTTTTTTTGGATAATGTTTTCTTATTTTTGGAATATCATTGATGTTGGTCCTTATTGTTTTGGTATTATTTTAGTTATATCTTTTTATCAATTGGTTATTGGTTATATATTTTTTCTATTTTTTCTTTGAAAAATATGGTATAGTATCCCTATATTACATTTTTGACCCATGATGAAAGTCAGAAGCCTCTTGAATATGGTGAGGCATACCTAAGGTCATGTAACTAACCGGCTAGGGGCACTGACATATAACACCATTGTAAGGATGTTACAAAGTGGAATCAAATGGTATTTTTATTTTCATTGTAGTTGATTCAATATTTAGGAATTGTGGATAGGATACTAGGACAAGTCAGTACATGGTGATGAGCTCATGCATGTTAGTAGCTAACCCATGCATTGGGGAAAACCATCTTACCAAGATGGGATTGATGTTCAAGCTGTATTTTTTTATAGTTGAATATAACCTCATGTTGGGTCATGAACTACTTGTGTGATGTTATTATTGCTCATATTTTCCGGGTGGCTAGGTATGGAACATGAGTTGAGTATATATGTAACATTAGTGTCCCTTAGAATTTTATTTGACATGTATCATTTAAGGTATACATTGAAATGTTTGTTTTTTGGGTGATGTTAAAATCAGAATCATTTCTTTGTTTGAGTAATTTAAGAAAAATGTGACTAATAAGAAATATTAAATTAAAAAAGAAGCATATATTGGTAAATTTACATTTATTAGTGGGTGTATGGTGGGATGTATTTTAATGTAGAAATTTTTTTACCCTATGTTAACCATGACCCATATGTGTTATGGTTGATGGTAGTAATAGATACTCGATCTTGACTATGTGATTGCATATAAGGGATGACTTGACGGGGATTTAGGAGAATTACAAACATTAAAATGTATTTGTATTGTAATATAGTTTCAAAGACATGTGTTTAATATTTTTGATGCATTCCTTAATGATGAATATTATTAATAGGATGAAATGGGATATGGATGGAAATGATACTCTAGAATTAGTGAAGTTTCATTAGAATGTTTCTCAATTTATGCATTTTATAAAAGGAAACCCAAGGTGGATTGTGTAATATATGTATGACCTGAACTGGGAGTTTTAGTTGTAACACCCTCTAACCTTAACCAGAGAGGGTGGACCTATGTAAGATGTGTTTTGGATTATGTCTGTATAAAAGGTCCATGAACATCTAGATACTCATGTTGAGAAGAAGATAATGTTGGCAGATTATATGTTACCCATTTCAACAAAGTTCTAGTGGTGTATTTAGACGTAGGATAAGAAACTAGAGAATTTGAAATTCGGATACTTTTTTTATTTTTTTCCTATAACACGTATATCCAAAAAATATCTGGCAAGAGGGGGAAGATGAGTTAAAGTGTTTGACCTAGAGGACTATATCTATGTTGGACTAGGATTTTCACTTAACTAAATTGTTGTTCGTTGTTTGATAATTGGATGGATATGAGCCAATTGTAGAAAAAACATTATATATTGGCTTAAATGTGAGATTATTTCCCATGATAACATATTTCTATAGAATATGGTTTCAACTATGGTGAATCATGATCCCATTTCCCAGAGGAACCAAATAGAGGATTCATTTTGATAGTAGCTAGTTTTTTCTAAATTACAATAATGTTTTTATTTTGATATTTGGAAGCACAACTACTAGAACTTCAATATGGGGAATAGAAAATAGATTAGTTAGGGGGATGAATATGTTACTCAGTGAAATTATGTAATATACTAAAACTAGTGTGGCATGTCATCACACAATCATTTTCATTATTGATGACCACTATAAGAGTATAGATCATGCGGAATGACATATCACTTGTAGTGTTTTTTCATAATACCTCAATCAATGGTTAATGTATAAGGATCTATGAAGATTCATAATATTGTAAGGGGTCTTCAATCCTCTATCAATAAGGGAGTTGGAGTTCTTATGATTGTGGAATTTGAGGTTGTGGATGAGGAACATCAAGGATAGAGATATCGTCTCATAAATATGAAGCACCTCAGGGGACTGAAACTGAATCATAGAGAAGTGGTGTAGGGAACTTGCTATAGTTTTTCCAAAAAATTGTGGAAATAGAGGCATGAACATAAAATTTTATAGCTACTATTCTTAAAGATTCTATGATTCCTTGTGCTATATTTGATAGATGATCCTATCATTATTTTATATCTTCTCAATTTTTTAATGGATTGAGATTGGTGGTGGAGTTTTTGAGTGGTGTTATAATGTTAAAAAACCATAAAGAGTATAATTGAGGGTCATATTTTTATACAAGGGGTGTTATAATGATATTGGAGAGTATCATTTATTTTATGATATTTACATACATGGCTTGTCAATAATTTTCATGATTGTGGGTATGAACTAGATGGTATTATACCAATCCCACATATTTTGAAAATGGATTTGATTAATGTTTACCTCACACGAGGTAAATGGATATATTCATAATGTCGAGTGGGAGTTATAGGAAGGCTATGATTGGCCACTTCATCTTTAACTTGGAGAGATCATTAGATATGATGAAATTAATTTTCTTGGATAATGGTGGTGTGATATGTGATGTATTTACACACATAGTGGTCCAGTTCCATGAAATATTTATTGGGTAATTCTATGGGATTCGACCCTTGAGAGATGTTTCATTTATGAGTGTGATTATTCATGTAGCTGAACTAGTTTCTATTAATGCATACATAATGGTGCCATAAATTCCTCAAGAGTTTGAGAATCATCTAGAAGGGTTGATTGGGAAGTTAATTATCAATATGAGTACATCACCGTGGGGTTCATCATTCTTGTATTCAAATAATACTGAGGAGAAATTTAGTTTTTGTATTGATTAGAAAAATTTGAACTCGATGACAATGAAGAACTAATATAGTCTTCTAAGTATCAATGTTATCTTTTACTAGTTGAGAGTTGTTTATGTGTTCTCTTTGATCGACTATAGATTGGGGTATAAAAAATATATAGTTATTCCTTCTGATATACAAAAGACAACATTAAGAAGCTGGTGTTTCCTATATGAGTTTTCCATGAAGCCGTTAAGGTAGATGAATGCTCCAGTGGTGTTTATATCCTTGATGAACTAAATATTCAACCCATAAATGGATTTTTTTTCGTTTTGTGGTTGAAGAGATGGTGTACTCTAAGATTCATGAAAATCCTATGATGCATATTTACATCAACCTAAGTACAGTAAGATATAATTGTCTATATTCCATGATTTCAAAGTGTCAATCCGAGATTGACTGGATAAATTCATGGGTCACATCATCTCAGGGGAATGTGTGCCAGTGAAAATAGAGAATATTTGGTAAATGATATCTTTAGAGTAACCCAATAATGTTATTGATATTTGTAGTTTTTTTGTATTATCCTATTATAACCAAAGATTCATCATTACTTTTCCAATTTGTTTTCACCCATTTTGGCTTGAAAAAATGGGGATCATGTTTGAATGTCAAGGAGAATGTGTTGATGCTTTCCTAGAGTTGAAGATTCATTTGAATACTTCACCAATTTTAATCATATGTGATCCGGGTGTGGAGTATAACATATATTATTATTCATATAGTATAAAACATGTAATAGAGTTGACTCAAGTTTATCTTTTCCTGAATATAGGTTATTAATGTTTTGGCCACATGAAATGAATTATCATATGCATGATATCGAGTTGGTTGTTATGGTTTAGGTCTTACTATTTTTGTAGAATTACATTATTAGTGAAATGATTACTATGAATACTGACAAAAATAGCATAATGTTTATATTTTCACAAAAATATTTTATTTAATAGAAGTAGTGGTGGGTATAGTATATTTAATTGTTTGATTTTTGAGAAGATTATATTTCCGGGAAGGGAAATATTGTTTCTGGTTCTTTGAGAAAGAAGCCCTAGAATTAGTGACATCAGATGTCTAGATCAATGTAGAAAATTATGAATTTTCAAATTGAGATGGATATTGTGGTTAGGGAGGGATAAGTCCAAATAAATGTTGTATCTTTATCTATTGATTCCATACTATTGATTTGGATCATGAATAAGCAGTATGAAGAACTAGAGTGTTTCTCCCGGATGGAATGCCCTAAATTTTGGGAGTCACCTTTATATGTACAATATATGAGGATGTGATCATCAATGTTTTGAACCATGTTATTGTTCCTATATGTATATGATAAGTTTTAATTCTTGTGTTTCATGTTTCAATATGGGTGGTGAATCCATGTTTGACCAAAATGTACAATGACTTGCGTTGAAGGTGTTGGTGGATGGACGTAAAGATGTATATTAGAGGTTTTCTTGGATGATGCTTCACCTACAAGTAGGTGATGGTCAAACCTCAATGAACTGGTTGTTTACTACAACCATTTCCCAATTTGGAATGGTAGTGGAATGACACAACAATGGACTCTGTAGAAGGCCTTCCAAGTAAAACTCTAAAAACTGATTCTATATTGGTGATTGCGGATACATTGACAAAGGTATCCAATTTATTTCACATCTGGGTTACATTCAAAGGAGATCAGTTGTTGGAAATGTTTGTTTACGAGATAGTCAAACTACATGGTGTTCTAAAAAGCATAGTTCCAGACAAGGAATCATGTTTCACTTCACACTTCTATAAAGAAATGGAAAATATTCCTAGTAGATACGTATTTCTATGATTGAATTTCCACCTATTAATATATTGTAAATCTAAACATACTCTATATATATTGGAGGATATACTATGCACATGTGTTCTTGACTTTTGTGGCTCTTGGGAGAAGTGCATAGTGTTCATTGGAATCTCCTATAACAATAGATATTAGTTGGCTATTCATATGGAACCATATGTACCACATTATGGGGGGAAAATTAGATAATATCATTACTATATGGATGTAGGAGAGTTAGAATATTTGAGATTGAGTCTCAGAAAAGAGGTTTTGGAGTAGGTCCAATTAATTCAGAAACATATGGATATGGTTTAGAGCATGAAGATGTCATATTCTAATTGATTTTGACAACCCGTTGTGTTTAATGTGGGTGATCATGTGTTCTTCCATGTTTCTCCTCAATTAGGTCTTCATATGATTTAGAGGCAATGAATTTTGGTATCTTGGATTGTTGGACATTTTGAGATTATGGAGAGGATTAGATTGGTTGAATACCTATTGGATCTTTCAAGGATGTATAGTCATAAGAATGATGTGTTTCATGATTCAGAACATCATATGTATCAACAAGGCCTTTCATATGGGATCAGTGTTGATGATGTTGAGTTTGAGGATGATGCTTCCTTTTAGGAGCATATGATTCATGTTATGGATCATAGTGATAAATTTTTATGTGGAAATACAATATCAATAGTTGTGGTATTATGGAAACATTAATTAGTTTAGGGGGAAACATGGGAGAGGGGAGAAGACATACAACCTAAGGGTCCTAAACTTTTCACCTCAAGATCTGGGATATGCAATGAATTACAGCTCAAGGATGAGATATTATATAGTGGGGGATTGTTTGATCCTATCATTTTTAGAGATGTGTCATGCACATATTTAGATATTCTTTTATAATAGTTTTGAATATATCTTGGTTGAGATTTACATTGTGGTCATGAAAGTGAAATTTGATGTATTTGGAAGGACATGGGGATGTGAATGGTTATTCATGGTCTCGGAAACCCATGTTTTTTCCATTGGATACCATGCACCCTATTTTGGAGACACTAGATGTAGCCCCAATTTGGAGCATGGTTCGTCCACTCAACGTTATCTCATTCCACAAACTTTTCTCCCTCAAATAGGGCATATTTTCATAGTGAGAACATGGGTTTTCATACCATGAACCACATATGAGAATATGTGGACTACTAAGAAGGGGCACATGTTTAGGGAACACATTTTGGAATGTCGTGTGGCTTCTCCCAAAAAACAATGCATGCGGGGTTTTATTCCCCAGAATGTTATATTAAAATTTATGAAACTATCGGTTTTTAATACTAATCACCCCTAATCATTATTAAAAATATTAATTTGAATTTTCTTTAGCAAGGGAGGGTTCTATGGCGTCTCAAACTAATTTTTTATGAATCAAATATCCAGTTGATGGATCATCGCGTCAACGGTATTGAATTATTTCCTATTGGATTTCCCCTATCTCGTGTCTCTATTTACAATTGAATTGGGATTATTCTTCTATTATTGTCATTGGTTTCTGACTTGGATTTAATGGATCTAAATAATTTCTATCTTTATCTTAGGTTTTGGTCATAGATATTCCATTCTATTTTGATTTTGATCATTTCGCATCAAAATTGGGATTTTGGCATATTGATCATTCATCACTAACCTCGAAGTATGTAGTTTGATGGTCAATTCCTATTTTATTGATTTTGTTTTCGTGTAAGTAATTGATAAACTATAATTCAGAAATTAGTAAATCAAAAATTTAATTTAATTAATTAATTGGTTGATTAATGTGATTCTGGAATTGATAAGGAAATTTTGATTATGAGATTTATTGATTAATGTGACTATGAAATCTATAGAAACCCTTGGGGAATGATGAAATGATTGAAGTGATGATTTATAAATTATGTATGGTTGGTAAATGAATTTATAAAATGGGTTGAATAATTAGTTCTATAAATAGTAGATAAAGGGGTTGATAATTTAAAACCCTGAGATGAGATTTTTGTTACTGAGTAGTTGGCCAGGTATTGAAACTCCAAATAACCACAGGGTTCTAGACTACAGCTCTAGGAAAATAATATACATATATATATATATATATATATTTGTCTGTGTTTTTGTGTCTGTGTTACATGGGATAACTAAATTATGGGATATGAACGACAACACCATATACCCATGGGGTCCCAAGCTACTTACCTAGGCCCCCATTTTATAGATTTGAAATTTAAATAGTAATTAATGAAAACCCATGATTGAGTGAAATGTGATGTCTGACTAGTGGATAGTTTAGAATCTAGAAAAATCCAATGCAATTTGTATTGGTTCGAGTGTCACCATGAACCTTGGGATTTATTTGGTTGATTATAGAATAATTTAATGTGAAAATTGTTTAATTAATCATATTTATTATATTAATTATAAAATGTAATACACTTTTATAGATTTGATAAAATTTTGGATTCTATTGGATGGTTTCTATAGTGTTTTACTAACAACCTATTTGTACAACATAATAAGTACCAGAATATAATTTATGTATTCAAGATAGGATAAGGGAAAATTCCAAATGTTTTACGACTGAGTTGGGATAGAGGATGGAGGAGGAAAACCGACATTATTTCAAGCCTCATGGTTAGATATATGTATTTATTTATTTTCGGTTTTAGTTGAAACTTGTCACATATATGACATGACATATATCTTATTTGGTTATATATATTTTTTCCCTATTTAGGGTTAATAATGTGATGTTGGTATTTATTATTATGATATAATTTGGTTATAGATTTTTATCATTATTTTATTTATTTATTTATTTATGATATTATTCATATTTAATAAAGATTGTATAGTCTCCCTTCATTAAATTTTTGATACTCACTACATGTTTTCCACCTCAAGGGTATGGAGATCTTTACTTGAGGTCACATAACCAATTAGATTTTGGAACCGACACCTGAAACATTGGTTGGGACATTATAGTAGTACATAGTTTCGTGAATTTTTTATTTATTGTTCAACTAATAAGGAATGAAGGGATCTAGTTTAATTTATATATTGTATGAATTTATTTATTCTGAACATAATTTAGTTCAAAGTAATAGATTAATATATTTTAAATTTATATAAATATAGTTTATGATGTGAAAAAGTATATTAATATATGGTTTGTTACAAGTGTTATTCCAGTATATCCCTATAAAGCCAATGGGAATCCATATAGATATGTATTATAGATCATGTAAAGTAATAAATTTTATGATAAAGTGAAACGGAAAAAATGGTTCCTTTTATAGGCCTTCACGATGCACCATCAGTCTACCAGTAAGGGATTTGTATATAGTACCAGTTGTGTTCCATTAATGGTTATGAAACTCCAATGGTTGTATCCCAAATTTATAGTGATATTCCATGCAATTCCCCATCAATATACCACTACCACTACTATAATGTTTAGTGCAAGATCCTAAGACATAATCTAATGGGTAGGGGTTTGGGGTTTCTCCAAGAAGATATAATAGGAATGGTACATCGTAGCCTATATCACACTGATATAGATATGAAGCTGCAATATATAAAAATTCAACTGATCATTGTAATGATTCAAACACACACACACCAATTTATATAATGAATTCTATTAAATATACATTTTGGAGACAAAACGAATCTAGTAATTTTCCACATGAGTAACTAAGAATGAAATATACACTCCCATGGGATGACATCATTAGGTACTATCAGACAAGGGAAGACACCTCATCACTATATGGACTCTAGGAAAAATCATTGACGATAACATTATTTATCACAAACCAATATAGACTACTACACCTTGATTATACATTCTCTACCATCTCCACATCCAGTATGGTCACCTCTAAATTTTACATTAGTTGTACTGAAAAAATGTGTGGTCACAAGTGTCATGTACAAAGTAATAATAAACAAACACGGTAAGATTATTTGAAAATAAAATTGCATCATATCAATTCATTTCAACCCCAAGGATGTGGAAAATTAGAAGAAACTAAAATATTATTTATATTATATATTTTCATGAAAACTATTGATAATGGATGACATAAAATTTAAAGTTGATCGGATATATTAATGAATCTATATTAAAAGAAACTATAGATACTCAACGAATCAAAGGAAACATATTACTAATGTACATAGTCCATATTTGAATCATATATTTATGGTAGTAGAGGTTTTTTGATATATTAAAAGACACCGAATATTAGGATCAAATGTCTTTAAAAATACTAAGAACACATAACATATGTTATACCTAATAAAAAATATAAAGTGGTACTATTCCTCTATAAGGGATGTTGTCATATAGAATGGAGTAATTGTCCCATATAGAGGAATTTTTACCAATTCATATGGGTATAAACACAATATAGTTTTATGAAAAATTCGTAACATGTGAGGGGATTTTTTAAATTATTTATTACAACGGAACCACACCCTAAAATGATATTTATAAAATGATATTGAATGAGAATCAATGTCATTTTTACACATGGAACAATATAAAATAGTATACATTAATAGTAAATTATTAATATATCGTTATTCCTTCATCATGGATTTTGGGTTATTCACTATTGGTTTCTGAATCCTCAACCACCTCATTGGTATGATTAAAAGAACACCATTAATTAGAACCACATAATCTAATCTAGAAATCTATAACTCTAGATGGTGGCTAATGAATGATAATTTATTAAAGGATGATTTTATAACTCTATCTAGGTCAACCATTAAACAATATATAAAACTACAAAAGGATCAATCTAGAATTCAGAACAAAAACAATTATTGATTCATAATCTAGGATGTTCATCAAAATAAGTACATGACTATGGTGTTTAAATATACATCCCAAATTCTATAAATAAGACCCAAACATTTATGATGAATTGATAAATAATTATTAATATTATACATAGTAATTATGAGTTTAAATTTAACTAATTCATAATTGAACAAAAATTAATATAGTGTGTAAACAACCCAATCCAAATTTATGGATACACATATAATATTTTTATTAGGTCGTTATCAAAGATATATTTATCATTTTACCCATTTTCTGGACCCTCGACTTCAAATCTCAAAAATGATTTAAGTCTAGAGAATGGAATTTTATGAGTCACTACATGCTACCAATCATTATAATTTTTAACCCAAAAAATAAAAATGAAAAGTTGATTTGATATTTATTCTCACAAAATATTGTAAACTGTAAAACTATCCATCAATAAGGACACAACATTCATGGTGTGAGGTCCAGACACTATGATATCATAGGACATAGTAAAATAATAAAAAATCATATTTAATTAAAATATCTTCAAAAAAATTCAAGATCATATCCACTTTGATGATCATACGAATAGTGATATATTACAATTAATCACTATAAGAATAAACTATAATTCTAAAAATCATAACTAGATAACCATCCAAGACCTTTCTATCCATATTTCAGTGATCCCCGTAGAGTAAAATAAATTTGTAAATAATTAAAATTAATATTGATATAGTTTTTTTAAAATATGATTACATAGGGTGATTCATGATAATATAATTTCATAAATAACCAATAAACTAACACAATATCCTTGTTAATGAATATAATTATGAAAAACTCAGGTATCCTATAAAGATTCCTCCCTACACCATTATAGATTCATGGAAACATTCTTTGAGGTTGGATACCAAATAATAAATACCAAATAATGTGAATTTACCAATATCATTGATACCAAGAATAATGGATTCACCGTCCGAATATATTATGTATTTCACTACCATTAGTGAAAATCCAAATATTATCCTATAAATCCAAAAAATAATGACTACAATAGATAAATTGTATGTTGGGTTACAACCACTCTTTATGGAATTAATGGATTTTTACACCTAGAATGGTACAAAAACATTTAAAATAAAACTAAAAAACTCATAAACTAATTAGTTACAAGTTTCCCTACAATCCAAAATAGATTTTCCAAAGTAGTATAGAATACCTTTCTCTATTATCCCCAAATCCAAGTATAACACCATCCAAAACTCAAAAAACACATTGAACTGAACCCATTGAGAATAATACTCTACTATTTAGAATGATCATCCACATGATTAACATTATATCATGATTACATTGATACCACTATTCTTCTTAACTTCTTAATGATCACAGCTAAAAACCAATCACGATATCAAAGATGATCCATATGGAATAACAACGAAAAAACTATGGAATAATTTGATTTATTGTTCCCTATTATTATGATAATTTTTTATCATCACTTCCTGAAAATATGCCATCACACATTATCCCATAGTTGATGATTTCATTATAGTCCTCCCTCACTAGGTGAACATGTAATGCCATTAAAAAAATTCAAACGAAATTTATGTGTTCTTGCCTCATAAAACCAACCTCATCGCGGCTACCTGTGAAAATTCATTATACATCAACGGTGTATAATGTTCACATATGGGGATTCACCTATTTCAAAATTAATGATTTTTTTAAATATTCTAAACATTCCCACAAACATATCTAACGTTAATCACTTAAAAATTGATCCAAGACCACATTTTTACAAGGAATGATTCGTTTGAATGGGGAAATACCATACTAATAGTTTTACATTCCACTATTTCTCATAAATCATACTATTAATAAACCATATATTCTGAGTTTACCAAGATATAATTTTGGTTTAAAAATAAATGACCAAAAAAATGTTCAATTTTCTAATGATCCCATATGGGGAATCCATTTCTATAACCGATATTACTAGGATTTAAAATTATTTACAACATCATCTAAACAATGTCAATGAAAACCCATCCATCTAATACTATTTTTTATCCAGATAAAAATTGAATTAGACCTTTTTATATAAGTGATTTCCTTTTCTTAATCTTGATGAGTACACAACAATACCATGGAAAAAACTGTCAAAAGTTTCTAGAAAACACACCATCTATACTAGAACTCGGATAAGATACCAATTATATTGTATCAAATATCAGTATAACCCAAGAATCATGTTATTTCAAATATAAATAACCTAATAATGGAATATATAATGCATTATTTAAGTAAATTCAAATGTGTATCTCTACCACTACGGTAAATTACAACGTCATTTTGTTAGTATCATAATAAAACTAAACACATCAACTAGTAAAATATAAGAAAAAAACTAATGGTTGGACTATTATTCCTTCAAAAGGGTCTCTCATACCTCAAATTATGGACATGAGCCCATGAAATTGATTTTTAGAACGTCAAAATTAAAGAGAACCATCACAAATGAAACAATAAATATTTATCAACTCGACGGATATATAAATATATTATAATACCAACATTATGTAATACCTAAAAATGAATATTTATCTTGTGAACATGGTTACCATTTTAATAAATTGGATAAAAGGTGATATCACCACAAGTACGAGACCCTAGAAAATATTATTTGGTTAGAAGCTCACATACAGTTCTGAACTCAATAATAATGTCACATTATAAATGGAATGAATCAAAATAATATAAAGGACTATGAGTCTCATTGAAAATAATAAAATAAAAACATAAAAATATATAAATTACAAAACATCTAGATCTATGAATCATTGAAAAATGACTCATATATTAACCATTTACACAATATATGAAAAATGACCATCATATGGTGGTGAAAGTTATGGAATAATAAATCACTCACCTCAATCAACTCCCAGATTACCAACTCATTTGTTGGAATAACCATATGAAAATAAATTAAACCAACAATATTAAGGATTTTAATATCATTTTAAACTACAATATTAAGATTTTAAAGTCATTATAAGGCACTTAAAATAGTTATCATGTTTTAACACTAGGATTTATATCCCCTAACATGTTCTACACAACAAATTCATTCTCAAAGTCCCCATAACTAATTTCAGATTAATATAATCATAAAGGCCACTATAATTCCATTATAGAGGACTCACTAAACCTTTTAATAATGATTCCAATATATTAAACCACACATAATCCATCCCACACACTCAATCATATTCAGGATACCAAGGAGCAAGTTTAGTCTCTCCAAAATGAAAACAATCCTCTACATTAGTATAAATAACCTCAACAGAACAAGAGGTCAATCACAAAAAATTTAATGTAACACTGTTATACTTACGTTTCAAATCATCTAATGGTTTAATCTATCATGAGAAATTTTCAATGATCAAATCATCTACTGATCATTGAGTGTTTGGGTTAGGTAAAAGAAATATCGTCTTAGACAATTGAATATCATCTATAACCTAGGGATCTTATTCACCTTAAAACCTTAGAGGCTTACATTTATTGATTATATTTTTTACATTAAATTTTTCGTTAGTCAAATTAATTTTCAATGGAACTAATATCTACACCCTGAAAATGTAATCACTGAAAACTATAGAAGAAGGATACTCCTTTTATTATAAGTGAAAAAATAAATCCAAAAAGGTATTGTAATAAATTATTCATTTATCACCAATTAAATATGAGATTCTAAATAATAAAAACTGTATTATAATTACCCAATATTGATGTTGGATGTTAGAAGCTAAAATCCTTGGTTTCAAACGATGAAAGCATATGTACTTGGGAATATCTTGTTGTGCAGACACATGAAGAACATGAAAACTATAATAACACATCCATATAATGCATGATCTTAATTGACTATACCATATAACTGGTTTCTTAGAGTATCATTTTTATCATATGAATACCGTAGTTCTATTTATGGGATACATAAGTCACCTAAAAATATCTCATCTCCCTAGTATAAAAAATAAACAAAAATAAACATAACACCATTAACCAAACAACCAAAATTAATAACCAAATAATTTTAAACCCCAAACAATTTCCCTTGGAATCATGCACTATGATTGTAATATGACATAACCCATCCCACTAGGGTCCCACTAGGAGTAGTGGTAACATGAGTGATTGAACCCAATCCTTTATCTATTTGTACATTGGTTGTTAACTATCAGCAAGGAGAAATAATTCACATGTGAATCCATAATATATAAAAATTGACAATATATATGAATGACCAATATATAAGAAACCAATAGGATTCCAAAATAAAAAAATGTGTTAAAATTATCTTAAAAGATTACCCCAAATTCGAGAAAACGCAAACTGATTTTAAGGACACCAAAAAAATCACCAAAAAAATATGTCTTTCATGAAAAATGTTGCTTAACCATGAATTGGATATACATTCACAATAGATCAACATACAAAAAGGTCATATAAAAAAATATAAATCGTCTACATAGAAATAACATTTGGGGAATGTAAACCAATTCATGGCGAGTATAATAATATCAATTATGGAACCCTAAAAACATATTGTAGAGATGAACTAAATAGTCAGATCGACCCTAAGACTAGGATAAATATGGAAACCCCATACCTGAGAACGATTAAGTATATTCAAGAAATAAAAATAACTAATGGAAATTTAAAATACATAAAACCTATCTCATTAAATGATCATTTCTCAGAAGAAAATACTAGTACTCCAAATATCAAAATATATATAAACCAAGAGTCAACAGTAATACTAAAAGTCACAATTTGAAGGTACTAAATAGTTACTGATACATCCCATGGAACACAACATTTTTTTCTTCTATCTCAAAATATACCATTACTAGATATATTCATTATGATCTATAGATAACTATGATGGGGTATATTCCTTTTTGATGAGTGAGGATGTAGATTTATTGAGTATCTAGCTGATTTTTTAGACCGAGCCACTACACAATGGAGTACAAACTTCACTGATAGAGGAGTTTTCCCAAAAACAAATGGAATTTAAGAATTTATAAATTATATCATAGAAAATTCCCTATCAAGAGTATAATACAACTGGTGTTCCAAAAATGCATCCTTGTAGAATAGTTCCCTAATTTTTTTTGGAGTAACTAAAATCATTATGTCCATTGAATGTAATAGTTGAACCATATTGTCGCTTCTTCTGCAATATGTTGCTTAAATACCTAATGGTTCCACATAAATGGGATATAATAAGTTACATTTTATATATTTTTTTATCTTCTATAATAATAAAATAAAAAACACATCTCAATTTTCTAATTCATTCACCTTGATGATATTATATGAAAAACACCATAAACTAACTTATATATGAAATGAGCATCATATTCATGTGACTTGGGAGAATTTGGAAATTTCAAAGTGTATAATACCAAAAATTATTTCATTTGGGGTTAACCTATGTGACACACCATTTATAATACCTAAAATATAAGACTTGATATACCATTTAGGGCATAACATCAAGTACACAGTAAGGTTTGTTACAGGTATATGTGGTATGTTTTTTACACTATGTAGTTGGATCATATTTTTTGTTTAACATATACAATAGAATATGGTTGATTATAATGTAATAATATAAATGTCAAATATCTTTTTGTCACACAATAAATTATATTTAAAATACCAAGAAAATATTAGAACCACATGTTACTAAATATATTATGTATGAAATATGGAAAACATACAATCTCACAGCCTACGCCAGATTTAGAATAAAAAATTAATTCATGAAACCCAAAACCACATGTGAAGATGGTCTCTCCCTCTCCTTGTATACGGTCAATCACTACTATATTGTTAATAGGTCATCGCTATCTTCCCCAAACTAAATAATCACTAGTTGTACTATCACCTACCAATGTAAGTACACATTAAATATTACTCAAACAAAGTTTTATTTCACATACTCAATGTATATCCACAAAATTGTCTCCTTTATTGTCTTCTATATAGATCATAATTAGGTTTCTCAAGGAGTCACTATTATGAGTATACTTAATGAGGGGGAAAATATTGAGCTATTTTTATATGGTAATCCAACTACTATTAATGTTTCCCAAATTCAAACATTTTTAATAATTTTGTGATAAAATTTTCATTTTAGAAACAAATTAGTATGGTTATTTATCATTATAATTACATTTTAATTACTGAAATTTACTTGAAATGATCATAAAAATACATTGACAAAAATAAAACAAAAATGAAAAAAAAAATCTTTTGTCCAATAATTAATGATTTCTCCAAAACATGTAATATTATATATAAACCAATGAATTTTTTACCATGTATTGGTAAGAATTATAATAATTTTTATCTAATTCCCAATAATATATGATAAATATCGGTCTCTAATATTTTCCTTAGTAAAAAAACATTAAAAAAATTATGACCACCAAAACATAAAAATTATAAATCACATTATAATTTAATAGAAAATGTTATATGGATAATCATAAATCATGTAAATATCGAATTATAATAAGTAAATAAAAATATCATTAGTTTGAACTCTATAAATACATATACCATGCATGAAATAGTGATTAACCATTAATCCAATAAGAAATTATTTCATTTTATAAGATGATAATTAAATGAAAATCCACTTGTATAATAATGTGGAGAAAAAGATAAAGTATAAATTTTTATTAGATAATAACATATTCATTGACTTTATTCTTCAATTTAATTGAGTTTCTCCACTATTGGTTCATGAATATGGTATTATCTCATTGATATGATTTCTATTCCACCAATATCATCACCCCTCTCTTGAATATAATGTTTAATCGCCATTATTGTAGTGTTTTGATATGTGTGAGATCACTGAGGGGATGGGATGAATCAGCGATTCCTATTATTTTTATAATATATTATTTTGATTCAATTAAACCATTATTGATGGTTAAATAAATAATCCACTCTCCTTATATTTCATATACTAACATTGAATAATTATATAAAAATAATTTCACGAAACAAATGGATTTACAGTGTTTGGAATGTTTTCATACACATTTAAAAGAATATTTGTCCAAAAAATATAAATTAGTCATCATAATATTATCAATGATTACAGTAGATTTGGATAAAGCTAGTTATACACCCCATTAGCCATTACTCATGTTGATCCTTATTTCACAACCCCTAAAATACATCTCCTAATCCTTGGTTGGTTATACTCCCAACCCTCTTCATAAACAGAATCATCTACAACAAATAGTTATACTCCCCTACCCTAAGCACCTTCTTCTCTTCTGTCATGATCCGCTATAGAATGTTTTTGAGATATTCCTCAATTATAATGTATCATTACTCCTCCTAATGTACACTTCAAGACCCTATAATTCTATTTTGTATTGGTAAAATTTATCTGGTCACATGTATATGATTTGTTTTCTCAGTTCACTAATTGATCAGACTGAGATTCGTCCTTCTATTGAATTCCAAACCACAATCAAATGTGTTGACACCATGCATGAAATTTCGGTAGAATTATATTAATAAATATTATCCCTTGCACAATCTCAATACACTAATAACTCATATTTTAATGACCTAATGGGATTATATTATGAATATTGCTTAAAAAAATTTCACATTATTCTGGAAAATCATATTTCATATCCCCATATTCATGTATGTGAATCCAGGTTCATGATCTTCTTCAATTCTTCATCATCATTATTTTTGAAATTATTCAATCACATTAGACTCATATTAGCTATTTGAACATAATATTTTGTCATGTTAGTATGTATAAAATACATAAAATATATATTTGTAACCTCAATAATTCCCACAACATATAGTTTATTTTAATTGAAATTAGTGTGTCGTTAGATAACTTTCCCCCCTCAAAATGTCTAAGTACAGATTTGGGATATCCTATGTTATCCTTCTTGTAACCTAGAGGGGTCAAGGTTACGTCACCATCTAAAGAGAAAAATTGACTACAATTCAACAAATTCTTTTCTAGGATTTACCTAGAAGTATACTCATTATTTCTTCTCCATCATGAGAAATAGTTTTTCCGGCTACTGATTAGCGTGATTGTATCACAATGAAAACATATCCACTACTTGAATATTTCAAATTGTTTCTCTATTTAAATAGTCCTCTCTATATTCTAAAGGTGAATAGATCTATCTCTCTATTCAACCTCAATTATAATTGAAATCATCTCCCTGGTACTCTATTTGATTTTATTTCATATTGAAAACTCCTTAAGTTATTCCAAGGATCATAGGATCTCACTGGTATTAAAAAATATTAAGAACACATAGATATAATCAAGTTACTTTTTTGTTTACTTTGAAATTTTATAATGTTTTCAAAATCTCACTTCATTATTTAATAAAAACCCATGAAAAAATGAGAACAGATACATGAACCTTTCTCTAATGGATTCAACTATTTCAGATAATCTCAAAAACCTAATGTACGAATCATCTACATGAAATAACTCAGAGAATAATCAATGTATTTTTCTTGTAAAAAACACACACACACACACACATATATATATAATAGATGGTGGATATAATAAAATAGTTTGATCCACGATTCAAATTTTAATGTAGGAAGTAATCAATGGGGTTCACATGGGAAAATTGTTTTGTATCATTTCAAATAGATCCAACTATGTGGATTTGAATGGGAAATAGAATACATGATTTTATAATACTCATCCTATATATATTAATCCAAGAAGAAATAAATTAATATTATAAATTTATTAAACCTTTGAATTAATAAATACTATTAATTATTTGATGTACTGTGATACAATCGACACTATCATTGTTTGGTGATTATTTTCATGCATTGTAATGCATTAATAATATATGTAAATATTATTTAAAACTCTCCCATATCTAATGATTTCAATATTATCATGATCATGAAAAAAAAATTCAATTCGTAAGATGGAATGGTCATTATGGCTTCATAATTATTGTTGGAATATGCTTTGTAGAATCCTTGAGAGAGGAATGTTAATGAAAAAATCACACCTCAATATTATGGCACAAATTAAATGGATTGATCTACATTGAAGAAATATAAAATATGTGTATGTTTTGACATGGTGTAGTACTTCTTTACAGTCTATGGTCCCAGATGGATCTCAATGTTAATAATCAAATTTCATTTATACATCCACATCCCATTTGTTATGAATGATGTGAGTATTGGGGTCTTCTATTGAAGATCATCCTGGAATCATTGGTTCTAGTTCACTCTACCCCCATGACATCCTATATGGAGGTTCCACATTTATAATCCAATCTATGACATCTCCTTTCTATTTAACAGTTTATACACTTAGCCAATACATTGGTAGCTAGAGTTGAAACTGAGTTCCCTCCTAGGAAGTGGATGTTATGATGTCATTTTGGATCGCTTGATGGTTGGAACGTTTTTATTCAAAATCACATATAATAAGAATCATTAAATTAATTCCACAACACCCACCATCTAAATTTCGACTTCAACAATTATTCTTGATAAATATTTATATTGTAAATACCCTTCTCAATATGTAATTGTTAATATTCTCACATCAATATTAAAATCCTATTATTCAATTACACATTTAAATAAATTTTTACATGGTATTTACTATTTATATGAAATGTGATCTCAAAAAATCATTTAGTTAATCATTCAATAATAGATACAAAAGAATCATATATACATGTATAATTTCACAAGCATGACATCCAGTGTCATGAAGTGAGTCCATAACAATTCTCAAAACATAACTACCTCATCCATCAATAGATATTGAATTATAGATAATAAATAAAACATGGGCATAATGATATCCCCCTTTAATTTTTTCTGACAATATTAACACATATCATTTACATCAAAATGGTGTTCTATCACTCCAACCCAGATTTATATACAAATAAAAAGTGTTATTTTGGGTTATTCACATATAACCCTTTTTAAATAATGTTCTTCCATCATTGAAGATTACATCTTGAATAATTATGAGAGAGTTATTATATCACATTGTTTTCTAAGAAAAGAGAATATAGATAATAAAATATAAGTCTATGTGGGAAAACCCTATATAGAAAATAATATAGATTTAACAATGTATTTATGTATTGTTAATAAAAAACCATGCATGTTATTTCATTCTTAAAATTTATCAAATCTCATTTAAGGGAATTCTACTATATAAATTTTAAATGAAATTCATATTTTTACAAACATCAGTAAGAACATTAAAATGTTCTGGTGCAATGAAATATATCCCCATTTGTTTTATATCTTCATCATCCAAGAACCCCTATAATTGATATGATTAGTAAAATTAAGGATTATATATGAATTTTTGATTGGAATACGTAAACCAATAATTTTTAAAAACTCTTTATATTTCAACATTATCTATATATTTAATATTTTATATTATTTTTTCACTAATGACCCCCCTAAAGGTATTAATCCATCTACATAAATTCCCTACATATTAGTAAAAAAGAATATATAGTATAGGGAAATAATAAATATCATCTTGGTTTCAAAAAAAATAAATTTATAGGGAGATATTTGACTTAATATGGGAACCTTCTTTTTTGATTAAAGAAGTGATTTGTCTCCTTTCAAGTTTTTTTAGAATCTCTGATTTATTTTTCCATATATATGTAATATTTTTATGTATATGTATCTCCCTCTCCAGTACCAATACCATTGCTTTTATCTTTCCAAATATTCATCATAATTTATTATTGGGAAAGAATAATTTTCAAACAATGTATTTTTTCATGCCTTGGTTTACATAAATTTCACACTTAATTAATTCCAGGTCATCATTTTAGTTGACTTCTCATGAAAATTAACTTCTAAAACCATGAAAACTTTCTTTCCTTTTACCTTATTATGATCCAATATTTCACAATTTTTTACCATGTCCACATGGACTGGATAGATATGTAAACATTATTTCTTGATTTCCTCATAGTGTTTGGTCTTCCTACATAGATCAATTGTGACTGTAGATTTCATCGACAAATTAATTCTCATCACATTTACATTGGGAGTGATCTCACGTGCTAAGATTAATATACATTTACTATTTTTTTAACTTCATGATCAGTTCTTCTAAAAACATCCTTCTAGAATTCAATTTTTGGTTGTGTAGATAGTTTAGGTGATTCCATTTACATGTTTCTATATTTCTAAAAATATGATCCCAAATAATTTAAGATTAACCTACTTGGTTTATACATCATTACTATTAGTGATAGGTGATACCAATATGAATAATCATTATTACGAACGTATTTACAAAACTACTGGTATCTTGCGATCCTTTATCTCCCAGAATGATATTTTGGCTTCTTGGATTATTTTTGTTTTAATATTGTCAAATATTTTTGGTATTTTTGCGATGGAGGAAGCCTTATGGTTGAATTTTTCCATTATACCAATATGAAAGATGTTCCATAATATTATATTTTACACCATCAGGATTATTTCTTGTCTCTTAGGCATGTATTTTTAGAAATAACAAATGAAATTTTACATTCACTATGGATAGAGATAAAAATTTTCTATGGAACCTTTTTTGCTGTTGTTGAAGAATATTCACCCTTAATATAAACAACATTATTTCAGTAATCTATCAACTTTTTCAACTAACCGTTAGATGAATGGAACATATACCATATAACATATAATTCATCAACTTTTTTAGCTATAATCTAACTCATATTACTCACCATATTCTAAAATTCATCTATCATAATGATTTTATGTTTAAATATTTCATCATTTGATGCTTTATCCTTTATTAGAACTTCCTTTTCACATGGAAATCTTGATTAGTTTTTAAATTTCATTCCATGTCATTTATCTTCACGTAATTTTCTCTTATTTCATTACATAAAGTCTCATCATTAATCTCCAATTAATTTTTCTGAAGGGTTATCCTATAAATATATTTATTAAACATCATCTTTTATTTATTGGGAATCATATGTTTCAAAAGATAAAATTCTATAATTTTCGTATAATCCATTCCAGATTAGTTCTCTCATCATCATTATCTACATCAACTGAGTCTTTAGATTTTTCTTCTTTAACCATATGAAAGTTGTGATTCTTAGAAGATCCTAAATCTTCAAAGTCACTAATTATTGATGAAAAATACAAAATATATCTTTTCAACATATTTCTCATAATATAGGAAAACCAATTCATATTATTCATCAATTTTTTCAGATAATGTTTATCATCTTTAGCTATGTTAGTGTCATGGGATTTTTCATTAGATAGTAAATATTAAAAATTATTAAGAAATTCCAATAGTTCATATATTTTTTCCTTTTCCATTCCACATTCCACTTTTAAATATTATTGATAATAAGGCCCCAATTTCACTGAATTTTAGATCAGCTTCCACATCCATAGAATCCCATGACTCTATATCTTCTTAGACTCTGAATTTTTTTATTCATTTAGTGGACATAGCATCCATTGATTTATTCATAAATGAAATTATTTTCTCAATTCATAAAATATTAAAATACTATTATGTCCATCTAATAATATATTTTCTTGGCCTTCTAGTTTACAATATTATGCATCAAATTTATATGTAAATATTCACATTAGATTCTTCAAAATATTTGAGTTATCTAGCTTTTTAAAAAATCATATAATTCAACTAACAATGTTATTTACTCCTATAAAGTAGTAATCAACACTTTCATCATAATTTTTTTATATCATCAATTATAATTCCCGATATTTACAACATATCTTCTTTTACCAAATGATTACCTTCATAACTATTTCTTAGTTTATCTCAGATATCTTTAGGGGTTTTCTAAAACCGCAATGTGGTGTAAACCAATTATAATTAATTTAAAATAATTTCATATTTTGAAATTTGATTAATCATTATGTTCCTAATATCTTGAAAAGTCATATTATAATTCTCAAAATATGGTGGATATCCCAATATAGTAGCATCTCTCACTTACAGACCAAGTCCGTGGAGGTATAATATCATCATATTTATCTAGAAATAATTATTTTCATCATTGAATATAAGAATACTCTTTTTTTACCAAATTATTTTCTATATCTATATTAGTCTATTGGATACTATAGAGGAAACCTTGGCTATGATACATGTTTTAGTGGTTAGATCAATGGTAGATCACGGAGGGGGAGGTGGTGAATTAGTGTTCCCTTTTTTTCTAAAAATTGTTACTATTTAGTTAAAAAATTCATGTTAAATCCTCAATCATTTATTCTTTTGACTCATAAAATTACCTAGATTAATGATATAAATTCAAAGGCACAAAAAATGGATTTTCAATTTTCAGAACAAATTCATTTTCATTCCATGTTGGTTCGTCCCCATAACACAATTACTATTCTACAGTATTATAAATGTCTACAATGGTTTTGGTAGGAATTAGTTATACACCATAGTATGCATCCATCATGTTGATCATAAAAATACCCCAATCGATTCAACTCTTCTACTTTAGTTGGTCCCCCCCCCCCCCGCCCACCATATTCATCTCATTGATCCTCTTTAGAATATAGTTATACTCCCCATTCACAAAATTATTCTTCACTTCTATCCTGATCCATTATAAGACCATATATTGATATTCAACTATGAGTATTCGAGATCTATCCTTCTTGTGTTCACATAAATAGCCATTTCCATATTCTTGTTGTTAATTAAATATTTTTGATCGACTACATACAATCATTTTCCAAATTGAAAAAAAAAATCTTATCGGTGATTATTCCTTCTCTTGAAGTGCCATCCACAATCAAATGTGTGTAGACAATGAAAAAAATATCATTAGTAATATGTTATGAAATAATTATAAATCCATAATCTCACTACACCAATAACATTGATAAGAACGTATTACTAACATTATTCTATAAAATCAATAAATATACACTGCATAATATTCATTAAAATCATATTTGACAACTTAATATTTATGTATATAAATACATTTATCAACCAAAATTAATTTTATAGATTATTTTTTAAAAACGTAAATCAATTTATATTTTCACTATCTCAATTATCATTCATGTATTGTATGTTCAGATGTATACCCTGCACATACTATGTATGTGAATCTTCAATATTTATTATAACATATCGTATAAGAGAATGGAAATTTTTGTGACCCAAAATTACTTATCTCCTTTAATAAATCCAATAATGGACATGTATATATTCTAATTTCCTTCACAAAACATTATGTCTGTGTGGGTAATTATACATATAAATACAAGAAATGATTGTAGTGTTTCATCTCTATTCCTTCGAAATACATTGAAGGTAACTCATGTGTTTTTTTCCTTCACAAGAAAATGATTTTCTATTGGTGATACATCACATAATTGGATCACACAGAATCATTAAACATCACATAAACGATATACAAGGATGATCTTTTTCTAGAGATATCTCAATATTCATATATAAAATAGCTTCATCCCTCGATCCAACCTCTATTTTTATCATAAACATCTCCCCCTACCCAACTTGATTTTATGTATTTAAAAATACATTTAAAACTATTGGGAATCATGGAAGATCACTGGAATGTTAAAATATATTGAATTCATAAATATAATCACATTAATCAATTTTTTGTAAATCACCTTATTATTTTATGATCTGAACTTCGTTCCTTGAAAAAAAACACTGTAAATTTAAAATGGCTATATGAATATTTCCATCATTCATTTAGCTAGGAGAGATAAACCAAAAATTGATGCATTTCAATTGGAAATGTGAATCAAATAATAGAATATATCACATGAATCTATTCTAAAAACAGATAAAATTTATTAAATGTCTACATGAAATATATCAACACACTAGTTTGATTCTCGTAAATTAAAATCGTCTATGTAGTTCAAATAGGGAAATGGATACCTAGTACTTCTCAATGATTATACAATACATTTTTTCCTGGTAAATATATACATGAATCCCCATTACTTATCTAATATATATTAATTTAAATGAAATTACATCAATATTATACATTGACTAAACCAGCTCATTAATCAATATTTTTTCTTATCAGAGGAACCTAGATTCCTTAAGTATTATCACGGCATATTTATATCTATTCATTTATTATATTTCAGGAATATTATATGTAATGAGTTACTAAAAATCTTATAGATCTCTCTATATCAATGATTCCATGATCATATTATAAACAATAAATCATGTATAATGTAATGATCTATTATGATCGATAATGGTGGAAGTTTTGTGTTCTAAAGAATCCTCAAATGGAGGATGAGGATGAAAATTATCACCTAGATCTGATGGAACTAAATGGATAAATCTGTAAGATGTAATGATAGGAGAGATATTTATATTCTTTAGAACAAAATAACAATTAACCACACACCTATTTCCTAATTAAAACCTGAAATCCATCACCAAATTCAATTTATATATATAATTTACCTTTTATTCGGTGTAAGGGAGTAATGGGGTCCACTCTAGAGAACCCTTTTATAGTGACCTATTTTGGATCTCTCTATTTTTATTCCACTCCACAAAGTGGAATAACTTCTCTAATACCATCATTTCAACATCATGAACATATTATGTATTTGTCACTTAGCATCTTCTTTTCCTATATTGGTATATCATTCTTCCACCTAATTTGTGGCATGTTAGAGTTACCTTTGGCTGGATATGGGGTTTGGACAATTGATTCCAATAAATTTTTTATTAAAGGCATTACTGGGATTCCATAACAACCAGACTCCATGTTTCTTATTCAATTATTAATCATATATATATATATATATATATTAAAAATCCTCCTCCCTATGCAATAATAATATTTTTCATGGAAATATTCAAATACAAATCCTTAATTCTTCCTGAAAATAAATATTATCCATGTCTTCACAGGTTTTATGTAATTTTAAATCCATTTAATATATAATTCTTCATTGAACATAAAATCACTAATTATCACATATAAATGAATAATTTCTCAAGTGATACTTCTAATTTAATCATATTTTGTAAATAAATAATCCCCAACATACCACTACATCCATCAATTTATATTTTACATATTGAAAATAAATGAATCTTTGGATCATTATTTAATTATGGATATACCATAGAAAATAGATGAAGAAGGAATTATGAATTCCAAATCCATAAAAATGATACCACTTCATGGAAATATAACCAATTTTAGAAAAAATATAATGTGTCAATATTTCAACCTTAGATCTATTAAAAATATTCCCACAATCATTGTAATAAGATAAATTCTAATTTATCTAATAAAAAATAATTTATCCTAACAATTAAAAATGTTTTGAATTCCCAAAAAATCATCATAGTGGTATGAAACCTAAACAAACAAATAAAACCTTAAAAATTTACTGGCAATTTTCTAGGGTAATATTACCATTTTATCACATTATAAGACATAAAAATTAAATATATGTAAATGGGTTATGTCTTGATCAATTGATATTTGTTTCACTAAAACATTGACCAAGAAACATTGCCAATGAATTCTTGGGAATTATTTTTTCATGATTTATAGATGAGTTTCATCATTATAGATTCTTCTAATAGATTAATTATGTGAATGCATGGGATTTACTTTATGATAGAGGAAATTAAGGCTTGGGTCCCCATGGGAACATTGTAATGCAATAAAAAAATTATGTATAATTATTTACCATTAGTAATATACTCCACCCATTGGATACAATATAGGGTAAAGGATGACATGAACCATGGGATAATGAAACCAAATTTTGAAGTGTTTGGATTATATAAAATTTTGAGACAATCCCACATTCAGTTTAAATGTCTCATATATTTCCTAGAGAGTTGGAATATATATAGGCTCATGTAAAATGAATACAGATAATTTCTGATCATGATGATATATATTAGTGAACATGTAATTTGAGGAGGTTTCTAACTGATTGAATGACCAGACCATATATGATGAGTAGATATAATAAAAATGTTACCTTGAGTTGGGATGTGGTTGGTAGAAATATAGGGAGTTTTGTGACCTCCTCAATGGAGTCCCATGTTATGTTTATACACTATGATTGAGTAATTTAACATTCCTATTGTGTATTTGTTTGTTTTTAATATTATATGGTTTTTAGGATTTATTTATGATATTTTAATAGTTATTCATGAATTAAGTGGAGGATCATCGTTGGATTACAGATAGGGAAAACTATGTAGAATCCCTAGCTAACCATGTTGGTTGAAATGTCATGTTTTTGTTTGAACCATGGTCATCAATGCATTAACTGGATAATGGTTTGTTTTTGTTGTCAATCCTCAGAGGAAGTTCAGAATGTGCAACAGAAAAGTACTCATATAGGTCAAGCAGATAACGACATTGAAGATGGCACCATTTTCCAGTGTTTCCCAAATTTATGGACCTCAAATTTGACAAATGGGGATAAATGTTTTTTGGTAAAGGGACTTGCGTGCCAGACATGTGTTGCACAAGTGACTTGTGCACTAAGAAAGGACTTGCGCGCCGGTGACTAGGAGGATTGGAAAGTTTCACGCCATATTGTATTCAAGATCATAACTTCAAAATATGCCAAAGGAAAGAGGGTCGTGCAAGTATTGGTTTGGTCGCGCAAGTGAGTAGCGCGACATAGGCTTGGGCAGTTGGAGTTGCGTTCCAAAACTTGTGCACTGAGAGGAGGCTTGCGCGCCACCATGCAGGGTGTCATGTTTTCCTATAAATAGAGTACCACCCCACCTCATTTTCAACGAAGTTAGAGACTTAGAGAAATTCAGTTCTCTCGTTGCGTAGGTGTAGTGGTCGCGCAAGTGGTTGTGGGTCGCACAAGTATAAGTTTCACAAAAGTTGTTTGCTACATGCCTTAACTGGTTTGGGTAAAAAGGAATGTGAGTTACGCAAGTTTGAATTTGTAGAAGTGAGTGTCGCGCAAGTAGTTGAGGTAGACTTGCGCGCCAGTTATAACTTGTGCACCGTCCTTGAATCTTGTATGCCGGCCAAGAGAAGCGTGCTAGGTTTTGTGGAAGTATGCCCGTCTATTTGAAGCTTCACGAAAGCTAGAAGATTTCACGATACCTTTGGTGCAAAGTGAGATTATTCTACTGGTGAGAGTTGGACTTCAACAGAGCATCTACAAACAACATAGGATGAATTATTTTTCAATGATGAAGAGACCTTCACGTCTACAAACTGAGTGGGACTTCACCTATGGAAGTGAGCCAGGGGGAGTCAACGAGAGTGACCTGAGGGACACAGTGAGATATCCTTGAACCTTTGTAAAATAAGTGAGCCTGGGACAGAGTGACTGTGCACAAACCATTGTAATCCACAACTAGTGAAGAATAGTGGAATTTGGTACGACTGACAACCTTTCAGTGTATGCTCCTTGGATGTATTCCTTAGTGGTGAACCATGTAAAAAGTGTTGTGTCATCTCTCTGCATGTGAATGTTTTCTTTCTGATAATTCTCATCATACACGTTTTTAAAGTTCCTACCAACATGGGAACAAGATCTATCTCTTTAAAAGAAAAAGTTTCCACCTTGATTCACCCCTCCCCTCTCAGGGTGTCCCGGGGTCCCATAGTTTTCATGTAGGAAAATAATTATGTATGGTTTCATGTAAACCATGTGTCTAAAGTATGAAATCCTAGTGGGGGTTTGTGGGTTAGCATAATGGTGGATCATTTTTTTGGTAAACCATGTGGTGAAACCATGAGGCCCTGTGTTTTTTTAGATTGTTGTAGACATATGTTTAGTTCATCGTTTATAAATTCATTCAGTACAAACATACACTACATAAAATATCAAAGTAATTAATTTTTCCAAATACATTCCCCACCCAAAGGATCATTTAAACCCTTAATTTTATGGAACCTTATCTTGGGGTACCTCTTGGTTGATTATGGTGGTCTTCTTCACCATATAATTTTTCATAATTTGTGATGTCACTAGCCTCTATATTTAAGCTATTACTCCCATATCCCAATATCATCTCGTCATATATCATTATAATTTGAGAGAATGCATTTATAAATTATATAATGTTAGTATCATTGTTTTATTACATGTTTATTATGGTATATTTTTTTAAATTAATTACAGGAGATATGAGAAATAAAAAATCTTCATGCTTGTTTTTTGGTTATTTTATATGATATTTTTATAGGTAAGTGGATTCTATATACACTGTATTGCTGCCAAGAAATATTAATTATTTTCTGTTGTAATTTTCTATTAATGTTGTTATTAGTAGAATCCCATTGGAATAACCTATTTTGGAAATTATATTTTTATTATTATGAATTTTTAAACAATGGGTTTTAATGATTCCTATAATGTGTTTTATAAAATTACCATTTGTGTTCTAGTTAAAAAAATAGTTTTGGTGTGTGAAAATATGTCTCTAGAATTGGATAGTGTGAATTAATCATATATTTGGATGGTTCTACAATTAACTCGACCTAGAAAATGATGTTTTTAATGTGGGAGGTGTTGATAATAATTCCATGTGATGGATTCAATCAACGGGAAGCATTAATTATAATTTAGTTTAGACCATTCATAGGAATGATTACATGGCTGATTCATTTTTGTAGAGTACATGTCTAATTGAGGGGATGGGTAGATTTATTAGAATGGGTCATGAGTTCAAGGTTTGGATTATTACATAAGTCATATATATATATTTGCAACATGTTTTTAGGGTTAAGTCATATTTTATATAAATGGGAGATATTTTTTATTATTCCATGGAAATGTGTAATAAACTACAGGGGGAATTCTTACTGGGTTGGTATAGAAACACTCTATATATTTATACTGGTGCATATATAGACTTTTTCCATCATTATGTGCGTAATGGGAATTCCTCTTACTTGTTATGATTATTATATTGAATTTTGGGGTTTTATAGAATTATTTGGTATTATTATAGTAATATATTACTATAATTATTTTTATGTTATATAACATGTTTTTTTTCTTGTTTTTATCATGCACCATATTTAAATTAATGAATTTAGTTCCCTTATTGTAGGTTGTTTTTTATGAAATGGAAAATATCCATCAATTATTTTGTAATACCAATGGATTTATTAACATCTTTTGGTATCTTTTTGATTCACCTAATCCTATTTTAGTTTTTATTTTATCTACAAAAATGGGTTGGTGTTGGGAAAAATTAAAATTTCCATTATGGTATAATATTTCACTCAAAAAAATTTATTTTGAGATAGGATGTTTCAAAATTCGAAAGAATGATCATAAAAAATAATAGATTCTCTCTCAAAAAATGAACATCATTTTACCACGTTGGAGAAATAATGATGGTTTTTGAACTATTCTAGTCCTGTTATTAGAAAATTATCATGGGTTCTAATGGCAATAGTTGTGAAATATTAATTAGTAAAGAGAATTCCCATAAATAAGTCAACAACATTTTGATCCTTCATTGAAAATTAATATTAAATATTCATGTTATGACCATTCATAGTGATTTGTAGTGATTTATTCCTGATTTCCAAAAGTATTATTGGAAAAATATTCTAGTCATGTTATCTAGATATTAGACGACAGTTCCATTAATAATATTGTTCCACCTAAACCATATGTCAATCAATAGAATATATAAATCACCATATTACATTTTAATGCTCTATAGAATTGAAAATGTTCCAAGGAACTGTGTTATATTTATTTTTAATTACAATTACTTTGAAAAAACACATTTATCATTCATCATTTCTTCAGATATGAGAGATTAGAGACCTAGTGTGTCAGAAGTAATTTTATCATCAATTTCAATAGAACTCTAGATAAAATTTAAAAAAATATATTGGTATATAAGCTCAATGAACTAGAAGTAATTTTTTTGATCTATGCATTAACAAAAATTTTGAATATAGAAATCCATGGGACAGTTTTGGAATATTTTTTTATTATAAAATCTATATGTGTAAGAACCCAGATCTTTGTTCAGTTATGTTTTCCCTTTTTTGGAGTTTTTAAGGAAAATAAATTTTCTGGAAATTTTTGCAGTACGCGTCGTGTACTTTCTGAGTACACACCGTGTACTCTTCCCTGGCTTGAAGTCGTGTGCTGGTCGTTTCGGACCACACACACGGTGTGTAAGGATGAGGTGGAGGCCGGTTAATTCGTAGTATGGAAAAATTGAAGTACATTCTATGTACTCAAGAAGTACACGCTGTGTACTTCCTTTTTTTCATTAAACAGACCGGGTCACTCCTAACCCCCAAAACCATCTTCTTCTCCAGCTTTCGTCCATCTGAGAGCGACTGTACAACCAGATCTTCGATGAACTCCCGCCTTGTCATCTGTTCTCCGATTCAAGAACGGTTAGTTGCATTGGAATCGTAGCGGTGAGTTTTTCCTTCTGCTTTAGCCTCGTTTCTTGATTCCTCCTCATTTCCAGGTTATCATGGGATGAACATTTTTTGGGTTTTCTTAAATCTATGTTGTTATAAGAGGAATCTGTTGTCGAGGTTCGCGTATATCGATCTCCTCGGATCTAGGTAGGTGGTTTGTGCCTTTCCGTAGAAAGTTGATGAATATTTTGTGCAATTTCCACCAATTCCCTTGAATGGGGTATTGCGTGTTTCCTGTTCTTCCCTTGTTACTTTCCTGCTTTGCTTGATTGCTTTAGTAGAGGTTATTTCTTGTGATTAGAGTAATTTGTTTGTGCTCAGATTGCTTTGCAATGCTTGTTCTGCCTGTTTGGAATTTTTCCAGCTGCCATGCATAGTTGTAGGATAGTGGAACTATTGTTTTATTATTAATGTTGAGCCTTAGTTGATATCCAAGTAGTTCTTGAGGTTTACTAGGAAGATGCACGTGCGCTGATCATTTTTAGTTATACTCAGGACTGTGAGAACCTAGAGTAGTAGACCAAAGGGAGAATTGACAGAAGGGCTTCTCCAGAGTGTCTTTAATTACTATGCGAGACTATAGGGGGAATTGACGTTGAGTGCTTCCTCAGAGAGTCTGTAGATCCACAACACGGGCCACAGGGGGAATTGACGTTGAGTGATTCCCCAGAGAGACTTTAGCACGATGCGAGACTATAGGGGGAATTGACGGTGAGTGCTTCCCCAAAGAGTCTGCTTTATAACGTAGCTGAACCAGAGGGGTGAGACTGTGTGTGCCTCCTAAGGGTTGCTAGTACTTAGAGGTTGAACCATAGGGGTTAGACTATGAGAGCTACCCAGAGGGTTACCTGTTTCTTCTTCTGTTGCTGGCTGCTTACTTCTGTACTTTACTTGTTTGAACTGTAGATTGTAGCTGCTTGTGCTTTTTTGTTTATTGCTTCTTGTTTTATTACTGCCATGTATTCATTGGCTGTTAGGAACAAATATTTGGGTGATTTCATACTAGGATTGTAACTCACACCATGTTTGGTCCATTCTTTTGGGCCCAAGTAGACTATGTTGCTACAGGTATAGATAAGGGCAAGCGCCCTTCTACTTCAGGATCTTGACTGCATCAGGAGATGGGGATCATGGGACCGAGCCGTGGCTCGCGATTCTGATGAACTTTCTTTGTTTTTCTTTTGAACTTGGTTTCAGTTGTATTTCAGCACATTGTTGTGTTTGCTATTTTCCTTATATCATTGTATCTACTACATCATTGTCATCATATTTATATATCTACATTGCTTTCGCTATTCGGTTTCTGTTGTTATGCATGTTGTTTACTGTTTTCGCTGTTTATTTTTGTTTTCTTACCTTGTATACCTTACCGAATGAGGGAATAGTTTCCCCACCAACTCACCAAGGCCCTCTCTACTAGTCGGCAGCCTCTTCCATTTGGGGAAACGCGCTTGAGGTCATGTGGAGAACAGGGTACGGGGTACCAGTGGAGGGGCTCCGGACTCGGGTCGTTACAAAGTGGTATCAGAGGAGTTCTTTTCCCTTGCCTTACTATTTGGAGACTTTATCCAGAGATAGGATGGATTTGGTACTTGGTATTATTTTGTTCCTGGGAGTAGCTAACCCATGTACAAGGAAAATCCATACTACCTCGTTAATTTCATTTTTCTAGTTTTTGGATTTTATAGTTGATCTGATTTCACCTAGAGTGATTCGTATGACTTGTGCGGTTATTTTTTTGATATTTCGGTTCTATTTCTGTCACAACCCAATGAGATGAGGTTATTCCATCTCATGCATCATATAGGCACTTGTATAAATCACATGTCATGAATTCTTTCCATGCCATCTATGGTGCATTAGAGATTTCATGTTGTTGTGATAGACCTTGTGTAGATTGTACATGCTGTTGTGATAGTTGCTTGATAGATTCTCTGTTTCTATGTTAGAAAACTATATTTTTTGTTCTTTGTTTAAGGTGAATACCAAAAATTTGGTTCTTGAGGTTTTATGGGCCCTCATGGATCGTAATTTGGCACTCATTTTCCTTGTATTAGTGTTCTGGAATTCTGTGCAGTTTCTGCGCTACTGCCCAGAAAAACCAAGAATACATGGCGTGTGCTTTTGGGAACACGACATGTAGTTTTCAGGCCATGTCACTGACTGTGTGAGCAGAGCACGGTGTCGTGGGAGTAACTTCGGGAACACGTCGTGTACCATTGGTACACACCGTGTGAGTTCGGAGCTGTGTACCCGGTCGTGTCACTAACAACACGGGCCAGGGAAGCTCGGGTAAAACACGCCGTGTCCATAGGAAACATGTCGTGTCCATAGGGAATATGTCGTGTAGTCTTTTCCAGGTACCCGACCGTGTCACGAACAACACGGGTCGGCGTTACCTTCCTTTCTACATGCCGTGTTTGTTCGGAACACGCCGTGTAGTCTTGCCCAGGTACCCGACCGTGTCACGAACAACACGGGATGGTGTCACCTTCGCCTATACATTCCATGTTTGTTCGTAGCATGCCATGTATTGTCCATCCATGTAGACGGCCATGTAATTAACAACACTAAATGTCGAAGCCTTGTCTAGTGCATGACGTGTTTATTTCGAACACGCCGTGTAGTATCGGGTTGAGTCGGACCATGTCGGTTCGCCGTGTAAGGAGACTCGGGCAGTGGAATGGTTTTCATGTACACGCCATGTCTGGGGGTCAATAAGCCATGTAGTAGGAAGTGTACAGGACTTGTAGGGTGAGAATACACACCCATGTCAGTGGTTTACGATGATACACCGTGTAGTTTTATACACGCCGTGTAGTCAGGTTTTGCAATCTTGTTTGTTTTTCTTTCCTTGTTCCCGTTTTGTACTCTTGTGTTCTCTGTCCTTGTTTTCCTGATCTAAGGTATGATTTTGATCTTTCAGAACTATTCCCCTGAGAAATCCTCCAATCATACATCTGTCGTCAGACAGTGATCAGACGCCAGACAGGGCTGATCAGGGACTTCCTGTCGATCCCCCAGCCGAGCCAGCCTTGGCACCAGTTGTCGTACCAGTCGCGGGCACTGATGCGCAGTTCAGGGAAGGGTTCATGAGGATGATGCAGGCCTTCCAGAGAGCACCGCCTCCTTCCACGTCTATGGCAGACCTGACGCAGGTTTTCCAGTAGCAGCATCCTCCCACGTTCTTGGGGGAGGGGGGACCTCAGGCTGCAGAGTCATGGCTGGAAGCCATGATGACTATCTTCGAGCATATAGAGACACCTCAAGATAGGTGGGTCAAGCTCACCACCTAAATGCTCTGAGACTCCTCCAAGAGGTGGTGGTACGTGATCTCACAGGTGGGTCAGCAGCTGGCTATGGCTTGGGAGGAGTTCTAGCGCGTGTTCTACAACTACTTCTACCCGGAGACTCTGAGGGCTGATCGAGCCCACAAGTTCAAGAGCTTAGAGCAGGGTACTCTATCTGTCATGGAGTATTACTCCCGTTTCACTGAGCTACAACGTTTTACACCCCTTCATGGATGGTATTGGGGTGTTCTTGGCAAGGAAGTTTGAGGATGGACTCAGGCGAGAGATCCGCTCGCTGTTGAACATCTTCCAGCTGACTTCCATTTCTTCCATCGTCAACCAGGCACTGATTTTGGAGCGCAATTTGAGAGACTCCGGAGCTGCGAGCCAGGTCGGTTCTACTTCCAGAGTTAGGATTCCTCCAGATGATAGCAAGAAGTGCCGTAGAGATCCTACACGCGGTGATTCGAGGAAGCGAGACACATCATCAGGAAGCCAGGTGACATGCTACCAGTGTGGCTGTACAGGGTACATGAGGCCGCAGTGCCAGAGAGACCCCATGGAGTGCCGATCTTGTGGCATGAATGGTCACCTTCAGCATTTCTTCCAGGTTTTCTCACCAGCAGCAGGTGACCAGGGTTCTTCCATGACTCCTCATTCAGGAGCAGCCCCACCAGTCTCTCACCAGTCCGAGAACTGGAGTTCTTCTGTCCATTCGGGCTGAGGTGGAGGTCGAGTCCATGGCGGTCAGCCACCAGTCCCTCAGCACCAACAGGGAGGTTCAACTCAGAGTGGTCAGTCAGGGGCACAGGGCTGCGGTGCAGGACAGTATTTCGCCGTGGAGCAGACTTATCATGTGTAGGATCCCGAATCTTCTACTATTCGAGGTATGATTTTAGTAGCCTCGGTTTTATCTTCAGCACTTTTTTATACTGGTTCTACGCATAGCTTTATCTTTGTTTCCATTGTGGAGAGCCTTGGACTCTGCAACGTTTCTTCTTCCGACTCGTTGACACTAGGCACACCATTGGGAACGAGTACATCTAGTGTACGCCAGTGTAGAGAGTGCCCTATCGAGGTTGTTGGGTATCACTTCTTATGGGATATCTATGTCCTAGAGATGACATGATATGATGTCATTCTTGGCATGGATTGGTTGATTCCATTCCAGATAGTCATTGACTGTTATCGTCAGAGAGTCAGTTTCATTTCACCAGAAGGTGAATCTTTCCTTCATAGAGGCGAACGGGACGTTCGGGCAAGTCGGGCGGGACTCGAGCATCTTGGGCTAGGAGGGGTGACAGCCTAGATTGCTAGCCTTTACCTGGATGATCAGGGGACTCCACAGTTGGAATTTCCTCCAGTGGTGGATTGCTTCAGGGATGTCTTTCAAGAGGACTTTTCAGGTTTGCCTCCGGAGCGTGAGGTAGACTTCTCTATTGAGCTCGTTCCAGGAGTGGCACCGATGTCCATTACTCCCTATAGGATGGACACACCTGAGTTTCAAGAGCTTAATAAGAAGTTGGAGGAGCTACAGGCTAAGGGTTTCATCTGACCCAGTACTTCTCCTTGGGGTTTGCCTATTATTTTTGAGAAGAAGGCAGACGGTACCCTTCGGCTTTTTGTGGATTATCGGAAGCTGAACCAGTTGACGGTCAAGAACCGATATCCATTGTCGCGGATTGATGAACTTTTCGATCAGCTTCGTGGAGCCCGGGTGTTCTCGAAGATCGACTTGAGGTCCGGTTATCATCATTTGGCTATTAGACCATCATATATACCTCTTACAGCCTTTAGGAGCTGGTACGGTATTTACGAGTATACAGTCATGCCTTTCGGACTCACGAACGCACCTTCAGTTTTTATGGCACTGATGAACCGAGTGTTCCATCCTTACTTGGATTCCTTCGTCGTGGTCATTGTCGATGATATCTTGGTGTACTCTCACACTCGACACGACCATGACACACATTTTGAGATCGTTCTTAGTACACTAAGAGAGCATCAGCTTTATGCTAAACTCTCGAAGTGCCACTTCCGAATGGATCAGATTCACTTATTGGGTCACGTCATCTCAGAGGCAGGATTATCTGTGGACCCAGAGAAATTGAGAGCAGTATTTTCCTGGGGGAAGCCGAAGAATGTTTTTGAGGTACGGAGCTTCCTAGGGCTGGCTGGGTTCTACAGAAGCTTCATTCAGGACCGTTCTTGTCTAGCAGATCCTTTGACAGGTCTGACCAAGAAGGGGGAAAAGTTCTTATGGTCTGATTCTTGTGATTCAGTCTTTCAAGAGATGAAAGGGAGGTTGACGTCAGCACCAATACTAGTCTTGCCAGAGCCAGGCAAGAGCTACACTGTTTACTGTGATGCTTCGGGAATCGGCCTGGGAGCTGTTCTTATGCAGGGAGATGGAGTCGTTGCGTATGGGTCTCGGCAGCTGATGCCACATAAGAGAAACTACAGTATGCACGATCTGGAGTTGGAAGCTGTTGTTCATTCCTTGCACTGTTGGAGACACTATCTTCTGGGAGAGCACTTTGTGGTCTTCATTGACCACAAGAGTCTCAAGTATATCGTCACTCAGCGTGATCTGAATCTAAGGCAGCGCAGGTGGGTCGAGTATCTTCAGTATTTTGACTTCGAGCTTTCCTATACGCTGGGAAAGGGCAATGCCGTGGCGGACGCGTTGAGCAAGAGAACTCGGATTCAGGTAGTTCAAGAGGCCATTAGGGAGTGGCAGCTGATGGATCTATTCTCTGAGATGCATCTGGAGGTGTATGATAGACGGGGATAGACCTATCTCTCTTCTGTAGCTGTTACCTCCACACTACTTGATCGAGTACGGATGATACAGCTATCAGACTTTGAAGGCTTAGTCCTGCGGGAGAGTGTGTCAGGAGGGGACCCTCTTCCTGGACAGACAGTGGGCGAGGATGAGATCCTGCATTTCTAAGGACGCGTATGGGTTCCAGCAGACATACGTGAGGAGCTGATGCGGGATTTCCATTCCTCAGTTTTGGCAGTTCATCCTGGCATCACCAAGATGTATCGGGATCTTCATCTCCAGTACTGGTGGCCAGGTATGAAGAAGGATGTAGCTGGTTTTTTCTTGAGATGTTCTACTTGTCAACAGGTGAAAGCAGAGCATCAGCAACCAGAGGGGATCTTACAGTAGTTACCCATTCCGGAGTGGAAGTGGAATGATGTTGCGATGGACTTCGTGACCGGGTTGCCGAGATCACCTCGAGGGAATGATGTTGTTTGGGTTATCGTCGAAAGGCTTACGAAGGTTGCTCACTTCTTGCCGATTAAGGAGACCTTCAGTGTTGACGATCTGGGATGACTTTACATCAGAGAGATCATTCGTCTGCATGGAGTTCCACGCTCTATTGTTTCAGACAGAGATGCGCGCTTTACCTCTCAGTTCTGGTAGGGACTTCAGAAGGCCTTGGGTACACAGGTACTTTTGAGTACAGCATACCATCCCTAGACTGATGGACAGTCCGAGCGCACGATAAAGGTGCATGAGGATATGCTCCAATATTGTATCCTTGACTTTGGTGGTTTTTGGGAGAAGCATATTCCTCTGGTGGATTTCTCCTACAACAACAGTTTCCAGGTGACCATTCAGATAGCTCCATACGAGGCTTTGTACGGTAGGCCATGCCGATCAACCTTATGCTGGCTGGAGGTATGAGAGGCAGCTTTGCGGGGACATCATCTTGTTCAGGATACTACAGAGTAGATAGGGATGATTCGAAATAGGATGGCAACAGCGCAGTCCTGAAAGAAGTCTTATGCTGATCAGCGGAGACGAACTCTGGAGTACGAGGTCTGTGATCAGGTTTTCCTATGTGTCGCACCAAGGTTGGGACCCAAAACGATTCAGAGACAGGGTAAGCTTTCACCGTGGTACGTCGGGCCATTTGAGGTCTTGGAGAGAGTGGGGCCGCTCGCCTATCGGTTTCAGCTATCTCAGAGGTATCGGTCCATGTACGATGTCTTCCACGTCTCTCAGCATCGACGTTACTTTTCAGACCCATCTCACGTCCTTCAGCCTGAGGAAGTCGAGCTTGAAGCGGATGTTCCCTTAGAGGAGCATCCTATCCGGATTTTCGATCGCAGTATGAAGGTTCTTCGTGGGCAGTATGTTCCTCTGGTATGGGTTCTATGGTAGCACAGGAAAGTACAGGATGAGACCTGGGAGAGGGAGGCCGATGTATGATTGCAGTGGCCGGAGTTTTTCAGGGTTTCTTCTTCTCCACCTTGTTAGGGAAATTCGTGGACAAATTTATTTAAGGGGGGACGTTTTTAAGAACCCGAATCTTTGTTCAGGTATGTTTTCCCTTTTTCTGGAGTTTTTAAGGAAAATAAATTTTATGGAAATTTCAGAAGTACACGCTGTGTACTTTCTGAGTACACACTGTGTACTCTTCCCCGGCTTGAAGTTGTGTGCTGGCTGTGCCGAACCACACACACGGTGTGTAAGGCTGAGTTGGAGGCCGGTTAATTCATAGTATGGAAAAATTGACGTACACGACGTGTACTCAAGAAGTACGCGCCATGTACTTTCTTTTTTTCATTAAACGAACTGGGATCACGCCTAACCCCCAAAACCATCTTCTTCTCCAATTTTCGTCTGTCCAAGAGCAACTGTACAGCCGGATCTTCGACAAACTCCCACCTCGTCATCCTTTCTCCGATTCGAGCATGGTTAGTTGCATTGGAATCGAAGCGGTGAGTTATTCCTTCTTCTTTACCCTCGTTTCTTGATTCCTCCTCGTTTCCAGGTTATCGTGGGATGAACATTTTGTGCATTTTCTCATATCTACGTTGTTCTAAGAGGAATCTGTCATCAAGGTTTGCGTATATCGATCTCCTCGGATCGAGGTAGGTGGTTTCTGCCCTTCTGTAGAAATTTGATGAATATTTTGTGCAAGTTCCACCAATTCCCTTGAACGGGGTATTAAATGTTTCCTGTTTTGCCCTTGTTACTTGTCTTCTTTGCTTGATTTCTTTAGTAGAGGTTATTGCTTGTGATTAGAGTAATTTGTTTTTGCTCAGATTGCTTTGTCATTCTTGTTCTGCATGTTTGGAATTTTTCTAGTTGACATGCCCAGTTGTAGGATAGTGGAACTTTTGTTTTATTATTACTGTTGATCCTTAGTTGATAGCCAAGTAGTTCTTGAGGTTTACTTGGACGATGCACGTGCACTGATCATGTTTAGTTATACTCAAGACTGTGAGAACCTAGAGTAGTAGACCAAAGGGAGAATTGACGGAAGGGCTTCTCCAGAGTGTCTTTAATTACGATGCAAGACTCTATGGGGAATTGACGTTGAGTGCCTCCTCAGAGAGTCTGTAGATCCACGACGCAGACCATAGGGGGAATTGACATTGATTGCTTCCCTAGAGAGCTTTTAACACGATACGAGACAATAGGGGGAATTGATGCTGAGTTCTTCCCCAGAGAGTCTACTTAATTACGTAGCTGAACCAGAGGGGTGAGACTGTTTGTGCCTCCCAGAGGGTTGCTAGTACTTAGAGGTTGAACCATAGGGGTTATACTATGAGAGATACCTAGAGGGTTACCTGTTTCTTCTTTTGTTGTTGGCTTCTTACTTGTGTACTTTACTTGTTAGAACTGTAGATTATAGCTACTTGTGCTTTTCTGTTTACTGCTTCTTGTTTTATTACTACCATGTATTCAATGACTGTTAGGCAAAAATCCTTGGGTGATTTCCTAATCGGATTGTATTTCACACCCTATTTGGGTCATTCTTTTGGGCCCAAGAAGACTATGTTGTTGCAGGTATAGATAAGGGAAATCTCCCTTTAACTTCAGGATCTCTACTACATCAGGAGATGGAAAGCATGGGACCGAGCCGTGGCTCGCGATGCTGAAGATATTTCTCTGATTTTCTTTTGCACTTGTTTTTAGTTTTATTTTAGCACGATGTTGTGCTTTCTGTTTTCCTTAGATCCTTGTGTTTGATGCATCATTGTCATCATATTTATATATCTACATTTCTTTCGTTGATCAGTTTCTGTTGTTATGCATGTTTTTTACTATTTCTTCTGTTTATTGTTGTTTTCTTACCTTGTATACCATACCGAATGAGGGCATAGTTTCCCCACCGACTCACCAAGGCCCTCGCTGCTAGTCGGCAGCCTCTGGCGTTCAGGGAAACGCGCTTGAGGTCATGTGGCGAACCGGGTACGGGGCACCAATGGAGGGGCTCCGGACTCGGGTCATTACAATATGTATAACTTCTATATATTAAGGTCTATTTATTTCATTGATATTAAGTAGGGAGATATCATTTTATAGAGTACCATGAATAGTCCACATACCATTCTTACTATGAAATGTAATAATATTTTCGGAGAAACTCAATAATTGGGATTTAATTCATAGATTAATTTTTAAGGTTCTTTATTTGTGGTTTTTTTAGTTTAATTAATCACATGTTATTTGGGATAGATATTATCTATATTGTGTGGTCTGGTTCTTTATGTTTTTCTAATTTAAGGTACATGGTTTATCTCATGCACTACATCTTCCTAAAACATGATGCATTTTTATTTATATTTCTAAATTATTCATGTTATTAGTGGAAACACCTTGGATTACAATATTTTTATTATTAACATGTTTTTGTTTTGAATTTGAATGTTATGTTTTTGTGTGATCCCCACAACAAGTTCATATCAATGAGTATGTTCATTTTGGATATGAAAATGAATTGTGTGGGTTTGTGTATAATATGAATTGGAACTAGGTGGTGTGAATTCATGAATAATTTGGATGATTTAATTATATATCTGACATCTCTACTATATTTATTTTGGTGTGAATAAAGATTTTTCTACAAAATTAATACTTGTGTTAGTGGGATATGGTAAATAAAGTATCCTGAAATTTTTATGTCATTATCATTTGTTAATATTTTTAAAAATAAGAAAAAGAAATATAGAGATTAATGTCTCATATTTTCAATGTATTATTATTAAATATTAAAGGGATTATTTTGGATACTAGGTTATGAAACAACGTGTGATACTAAGGACCAGTGTGCCACAAATAATGATGGATATAAATTATATATATTTCTTAAAAAAGGAACAATGTATTCCAAAAAATTGGAATAATATATAAATGGGTTCCTAGATGAGAAAACTGAGGGAGATCTTGTGTTTAAAAAGTGAGTTTTACCCAAGAAACTAGGTAACATTAGTCAACAGAGGTTGTTTAATGAAAAAATTTCACAGGCCTTGAAATGAATAATATAACATGATAAAATTATGTTCTTCCATTTTTGGGGACACAGAGACTACATATAAATAAATATATTGTTATGGAAAATTTCTATTGTTAGATTCATAATTTGGAAACATTAGAAATAATTTGGACAGAGCATGGAGTACTATCTCTAATGGGAATGTTGATGGATCTTGGATCGATGATTGAAACCCCTCAGATTCAATGGATCATTCCAATGACGATGAAGACAGATCATTCTTCATAACTGTTCAATGTGTATCATGATAAGGTTTGTGTTATATTTTAATTTCTTCCCTCATTCATATTTTTACAGTGAAGGTGAACCTATCAGCTGATAGATTTATTCACGGATCAATTTTCTTGTAAGATATGATTATTATATGGGTTTTTGATAAGAGAATTGACTTTCATTTGATTTCTTTAATTTTTCATTCTAACAACAATAAAGTAAGATCTACATAATCACCAATTGAGGTTTGTACATCTCATTTGATTCTTTTCATTCCTCCCCCCAAATCCTTTTTCATCACATAATTCTTCATTTTGACATGACATGACGTTTTATCAATCAATCGATCATTGTGAACCCAATTATTAGTATAAAATCCAATATCTCATATCTAGGTTTGATGTGTCACGAATAAGGTGTGGTGGTTTTTGTAGTTAAGATTCAGGAAATAGTAGATACCCAATACCATGTTCATTCATCTTGTTCATCTCTTAAAGATGAATGGAAATGATCTCATTTTCTGAGAGGATCGAAGACCCGAATCTTGTTGATTTGGTGATGGCATGACTAGATGAGGTTGGACCAGGAGTTTCATAGTATGAATTTCAAAGGATTGTAGGTCATAGAATCGATAATACACAAATATGAATAACGTATCATTCTATAAAATACCATAAATCACAACATGTAAACCATATCTACACACTGTGTGGGGTCCCATGAGAAGCATCAAGTGTTTCGGTATAAGATTGGTATCACCCAATAAGTGGGTCTACATACACAGCATGTGGTCACTCCTAGGTTACTCGAAATGTACATTGGGAAGTACATCGACATAGGGTTTAGTACATTAGTTTGATAAATGACATGTACTCTCACACATAGACACATGTCAGATGAAGTACGCATTCTGAAGCATGTACTAGCACAAATGTAGAATAAATGGGATTCCAACACATCGTTTACTTATTCCCAGAAATGTTTTGATGAGAAGGTCCTTTTACATGGGTAGGAAAAGGGGTTAAGGTACATGATGTGTAACCCTTCTAAACACCATGTACTCTTTTAAACATAGCTTAGTTCCCCTATCCTCGGAAACATGGAGAACTTTCATTAGGGTTTTCCCTTAATTCTTTCCCTAAAGGTTGGTATAAAATCAATTCATAATCCCAATAGTACGAGCCCTTTAGCAGGACTTAGTAGCGATATTTATTTAAATCCTTCTGAGAGGCCTAGATTGAGATCCTCTATTGATATTCATTCCCTTGGTGTATTTCTTTGTATCTTCATGACCAACAATACATGATAATCAATACTCTACATAGCATATTAATATAGAATTCTTTGTTTGTATTACCCCATGTCCTTGACAGTTAACCTCATCTGAGTATAATATTCTCATTGAAAAATCAGCTTGTTTTTTTCATTATATGTCTTGGTTAAGAGTACCTCTTGAACATACCTTATCTGTGCTATCATACATAAGAGTGTTTTATACTAGATGCATGTTTCATTAATCCATCAAGATGGAATATAGGGCTATTATACAATGGTTGTGACTTAAATCTATAATTTTTGTCTTTTTGGTAGTATATCTAGATATTATTATCATATGTGATGTAAATATATACATGTTTAGAGCTCATTGTATTTCCTTTTTTATATGACTTTTCATTTTAGGGAGTCCTACTGACTATTATTATACTCACCCAAATACTGGATTTTCCCAAATGTGTAATGTATTATTAAGAGTTTGAAAATTTTATAGAGTTGTAAATGTAATATGAACATAGGGTACATAGTGACACAAGAAAGTCTGATGTGTGTTCATATAGATTTCAGACAGCAGTACTAGTACCATTACTTTTAGGTTGGACTCATGTAACTAACTCATTGTGATGGGATTGTATTTGGACCTATTTACTATATTTACTTCATCTCATACACGGGTTGTGGGATATATATGTAAGAATTCCTCGGTTGTTTACTTGTTTTTACATTTAATCATTTTGTGGGCTTCGAGATGTGTGTGTTTGTGTATAGGTACATAGGAAATGCCACATATGTTATTGTTATGCTGACTTGGTTCTTGTCAATAGACCATATCTACTAGTGGTTGGCTTGGGGAGTAACGGAATGGACCCCACTAGGATAGATCATGATAGGGTGGTATTATAGGTGGTTGGTTCTAAATTATTTCTGAGTGTATGTAAAATTTTATTTGGAAACTGGGTAATGTTTTTCAAGTTCAACATTCAAGACAGTGACTCCCCCTCATGTGTTGGGGAGATAGCCTACATATCCATACACCAGAACTCTGATGACATTCTTTTCAAATCGGTACATGAGAACACTTGATACATAAAAACTGTTAAATGAATAATATAGGAATTGTTTGTGGTTCCATGTAATTCTGGAGTAACGTCTATGGTTATACTCATTGTCCATGGTAAATATTGTTTACTTTTATGATGCCCCTGCAACATATACCTTCATGGATTCTGCATGATGATCACAAGGATGATATACTAAGGGGTTAGGCATTGAAATAGTGACCAATTCCATAAATGTTACCTCCATGTGGTGCACCATCCATACTACAACCTATAGAGCATCATGTGGTACTTGATGTACCTATTAATGAGCTATGTAGGTTGATCTCACTTCGTGAGTTTCAGTAGAATAAAAACCCTAGGTTCTTAGGAGACACCGATCCATAAGCAGATGAGGACTAATATGATGTGGTTACACTAGTTTTCCATGTATCAAGGACACCAATAGGTTAGATTGTGGTCCTGGTAGGGTGCCTTATTTGTTGATAAGTGTGGTGATACTGGGTTTTGGTAACCCATTATTAAATTGACGCAACTCATTCCTAGAAAAAGTTCAAGAGCCTTTTAATAATCACTTTCTCAGCAACTATAGTGAGGTTTTAACATATCCAAAAGCTTCTGTAAACCATTCACGATAACATTATATTATCTGAGTATTCATAGAGGATTACCAACTACTATAGGAACAAGATTGATATGATTCAATATTAGTTCATTGGTTATTGGAACTTTGATTGATTTGTTTATAGAGACATTTAATCAATTGTTATACCGCAATGAATCCCTACTTATGCTTGGGTGTTGGTGAAATTGTTGATCATTGAGTGTTTCATGGACTAGATGACACAATTATATGTTTTCATCAATGCGAACATTGTAGAAGTTAACTCAGTTGAATTAATCTGACATCAATCTCAGGGACCTAGAAATGGGAGAAGTTTCAAGAGGAAGTCCTAAGAGAGAGGATCTTCAGTTTATGTCTCACCAAGTGGGTCTAGCCAGCCTAGAGTGTGGAAGTTATACTCATATGATGGAATGGAATTTCTTTCACAATATTATCTCACTCTTCGTGTCAATGAAAGTGATAATATATGTGGACCATTGAGGTAGAGGCCGAATCAGGACTAGGTAGGTCCATATATTGGAGGACATGGTAGTGGAGCTAGGAGGGAAGAAATATGTGGTTGAAACATTGACTTGTTACCACCACCATCCCCAGATGCTCCACCTAAGGATCAAGGAGCTATAGGAAAGTGATGGAGATGAAAATAGGTGGTCGAAGATTATAACCCAGAGGCTCCAGAAATGATTTGAGGTATGATCTGTGCTTTTTCAACCTCAACATGAGTATTTATTGACATGGGTTCTATAGATTCCTTTCTATCCACATAACTTGTTAGAGAAATAGATATTATAGTCAAATCATTGTATCGACCCTCCTGATTGGATACTTCTATTTGAGAAGGTCAATTGATCATGATCTTGTAATGGCTATGTGACCTGACTATTTTAGGTGAGAGTTTCTGTCATATTGTCTTGGTAGTAGCATGGAAGACATAGTACATAATTCTTGGTATGGATTTTTTTATATACATTTTATCCCCATTTTTAATATTATTTTAAGGGTTTGGTGTGTCCATAGTGATGGAAATACATTCTCTATTTTTCATGAAATGGAAAACCAGGTAGTGCAAGATGGAATCATGCATATGAGGGGGTAACTAATTAATAATAAATTAGCTATAATAACCCATGGTGAAGTGTATTTAATGAGTTTCATGTTTCCTACTATGGTGGTAGTGTATGAGGAAGAATTCCCTGAGTATTTTCCATCTTTACATCCCACTAAAGATAAATACTTTTGCACTGATCTATACCCTAGGGAGACACCAATAACTTTACCAACATATCGGATAGATTTCAAAAATATTTTCTATCTGAGGGTGAAATTGGAGGATATACAGTGGAAGGTCTTTCTTCTACTCAGTGATTCAGTCTAAGTATCCCTAGTTGTATTTTCTATGATGTTAGATATGAGAATAAAGATATTTTTGGATTATTAGTGTTTGAACTAGGTGACCGTGATGAAAGAATATCCACTACTAAGGATCCATTACCTCATTGATCAGTTGAGAGGTGCTTTATTATTATTGATGGTTTACCTCAGGTCAGGTGATCACTGGCTACGATTATGGGATGGGGATATACCAAATATATATTCTTTATTTCACTAGATTTACTATGATTACTTGTTAATTCTATTTAAATGATGAATTCACCAAAAAAGATCATGTAACTCTTGTACCGGATCTTTCTGCCTTTCCTAGATCAGTTCATGGTAGTCTTTTTTGAATATATCCTTTGGTACTTATCATCATAGGAGGATCATAAAAGATTGTTGGGAATAGTTCTCGACATACTCTAAGAGTAGTAACTTTGTTGAAAGCTCTCAATAATTCATTTATGGATAAATGTGGTCAGCCTTCTAGAACATGTTTTCTCAATGTATTGTGTGGCAGTGGACCCCACCAAGGTTAGGGCAGTGTTATATTGGGATCAAAATAAGAGTTTGATGGAGGTGTATATATTCCTTGGGTTGGAAAAAATTTCAATAGATTCAAATTCCTAGTACCCTAGGATAATCTTGATCCATACCCCTTTATTCCCCTTAAAAATTTATTTGTTAGCCCTAATGAAATGCACCAAAACCCCATTGGTCCCCATGTTACATTTCCAATGGGAGATACACTATACCACCACATAGAGGAATTTGATCCAAAAAAATCCTCATCTGGTCCCAGAGAAATTTTCCTTCTCATAGTATCTCACAACGAACCCACACTACCCTCAAGAGAGTATTTTAATACCTCAAATGACATTCATCCATCTCATTCATCAGCACCTGAGCTAGTACCTATCTATACCTTGGAAATAAAACCAATTATAACTATATAATAACTCATACACTGATAATCCTCCAATTTAATACAACATTACCATCATTCCTCTCACCCATTGGAGAAACAATCGTTTAGGAATTCCAAAATACATAAGTCCTAAACCACAATTATCTCAAATATTGGTGTCCAAAGATCATTTAATCCAATTATTCAATGGTATACCCCATCCCAATCCATTCACCATTTCTTATGAAATAAATTAATGATGAAAACTAATGAATAATAATGCATATGCATTTGTATTAATGGGGAGACCTACCTCTCTAATGGAGTTAACATCTAAAACAAGTTCCACCCAGCCTCAACCAATCCCATATACACCACTTCAAGGAAATTACAAACACAAAAACTCATTTCTCAAAATAAATAAATAAATAAATAAATATAAATACTTATGAGTAATTATTTAATTTAATCCAAATATTCATAATGGTATAATTAAAAACCAAGAACCACTATTTCACAAAAACCACAACCAACTAGTCTTGGATGGTCCTAATCAACACCCGTGATACCAAATCAATACGTATTACAAACCAATGGTTTTTAATAACTCACCAAATTAATATATTTTATTACATGAACTATATAAAATTCTTATAGGTTACTAACCTTTGAAAATAGAATGTTGTGGTACCCCTACATCATAACCGGATGACCTCTACCCATCCTGCATGAGATCCCCAATAATCTCGGTTGATTCCACCATGATCTAGTAGAATCGACATAAAAATATTCTCAAAATTAGAAATAATTCAATAACTATCAAGTGTAACATCTAATTGAGACAAACCAAAATTTTCCTACAGGGTATTTCCAATGGATTTCCAAAAAAAATAATTCCTATTAAAGGGGGGCCAAATGAAAACTAGCGATAAATCATGCAACAATATCCTAATGCAACCACCAAACACATTAACATATTAATCAAAATTGACATAGACAAACACAAAAAAAAACATAATTAAAAAATAAATCTAGTTCCAATAATATAGCCCCGGGGGATTATTGGATCACTGGTGGCTCTGTCGTCTAGAGAGTGAGCATAGAATTGGGTCTAGGATATTAGATTTCCCACTATCTCATTGATGGGTATTAAAACAATTCAAAATATATTATTCTACATTCAATCCTAAAGTGCTTCCCCAAACCCTTGATGTGAGGGCCCAGAATATTATATATTTAATATCCCTTCAAAATATTTAAATATATGATTTTTAGAAATATAATATTATATAATTCACATAATCCAAATGATAAAACTGGACATATTTTAATTATATAGTTCGAACATTACATTTAGAGAAAAAATTCCATAATAACTTCATGAATTATAATGGGTTAAAACAATAGTGTAAGACTATAAATATAGGAAAATTTATATCTTCATGGTCCTCCAAAACAATATAACTCACAAAAGACATTATAGTGATAAAGTAGAATACTGTTAATGTATTATAAATTTAGTATATATATATATATAATGGAGGGAATATATAATTTTATTATGAGTTAATGAAATTTTAGGTATTTATATAATTTATGGAACTCATAAAACCTTTAAAAATTTCACCATTAGAATAATGATGTTTCATTTAGATTTGTAATCTGACCACTAGAATTGTATTGTGACAATTAGTAATAGAAAAATGGCCATTATAATTGTATCCTGAAATATGGAATTGTAAAATAATACATATGTATCTTATGAAATGAAAATATCACGTAATTATATTATGATGCAAGTAAATAAATGCTTTATAAATGTTTAAACAATTGTTCATATTATTTTAAAACAAATACATAGATATTATTTTTTGTAATATATATAATTATTTAAAATAAATTTAATTTTAATAAATTGGATTTTTAAATTCAAATAATGTTTTATTTTAATGATAATATAAAATTTTGATACCTTAAGTGATTATTTAATGTTTCAAAAAACTAATCATAATATTTATTTCAGGGTTTCTAAATAATTAGGATTTTATTTTAAAACTGCATTTATCATGTTTTAAACAATAATTTCTTCAAACATATTTTTATTTTTCTATCTACAAATTGATAAATTTTGAGGTAAAACGTTTAGAATATTTCTATATGTGATTAATTTTTTGTGAAAAATGAAATTCGATAAAACATGGTATTTATCATTATAATGTAAATACATGAAGTTTTTATTCATGGATGATATAAGAAGAAAAATTTTCAATAATTCATCAATATTTTACTACATATAGTCTCATGAATCAATACTGTTTGTATCCTTTATCCAAAATAATAAACAAATGAATATATTTTTTAAAAAAATCCTCTTATCTACTTGAAAATACCACCCCTATCCCCCATTTATCAATACATATTCTATGCCATGTATCATTGAAAATTTATATTGTATTATATTCACAATCATCTAAAAAAATAATATATCTATTGGTATCAGCAGAAGGGATATTCAAATTTCCAAAAGTGGGTTTTCAAGATGATGGCATTCAGGAGGTAATATTCTGAAAAAAAAACTATTTTAAATTAATTTATTCTTCCATTATCACGTATAAATTCTAAAAAAATACATAATTAATATAGCATAATAAATATTTTGTAATGTTTTTCTGTGAATATTATATCCATCATATACCATTATTTCATTTGATTCTTTAATTAAAATGTTGTTCACAATATGTTTGGTTTAGCACCTCTAAGGAAAACATGTTTTGTTTTTAACTACCACATTAAAGGCATGTAATGAAAATATTATTTCATATAAATGTAATGATAATATGGATTATAAACCTTATATCATTTTCCATAATTTTTTAATGAAAATTTAATCAAGTAAAATGAGTCATACACATAATGGTCGATAAACCCCCTCGATGAACAAACCTTATAACATTACCATATTAATAAATGAATCATCCCTTTATAGGAACAAATATGGGTATATGAGAAATTTAAATTATTCAATGGTAAGAATATAATTTCATTTCACATGTGATTTTATTTTCAATTTGACAAGAATTCTAAAAAATATCCAAAAGTAATTTGACATTGGATCTAGGAAATGATCAACCATATAAGAAAATAAAAATATACAGGTCATTAAAATTGTTGTAAATGGGAATAAAATATATAATTTATGGAATATAAATTTAAATGGTTCCTTGTTATGTAATTATTTTATTTAATTTTATTATTCAGTTCTTGAATTGAATGTACAGAAAATTATGATCATAAGATAATTGATCTCTCTATACTACACTATTTTTCTAGGGGTCATTCATTCACACTCTTACATAACCTTCCCCATATAATATTTATTAATACATAGTCAATATTATCTATATTTTACCCCACATATATAACTCGCTAAATAATTCCTTATTTGATTGGTATATCCATGTTTTAAAAGTATCCCTAGTCAATTTCTCTAGACAAGATAACACAATAAAAGGGAGATTATCTGTATCACCTGCATAATAGGTACCAATCCAGACAATTTTATTAAAAAACATGTTTTAAAATGTCATTAAATTCCTCATGGAAAAAATTTTAGTTAATTTTTAGTTTTAAAGGAGTTATAATTTCCTTACTTTCTTTATGGTCTCATTACCATTTAACATAAATCCCTTCTTAAGAGGTACATTTCTGAAGATATTTTTGTAATATATTCCAATTATTCACTACACATATACAAAATTTCTCAGAAAATAATCCATAATCAATAAATAATTTTTAAATCCCTTCATTTATGGACTGTTATATGTTATTCTATTTGGTTATTCTATAAGTCATGATGGTTCAACCAATTTATTTCACTGGGTAATCCATAATTTTATTCATTGTATTTGATTATATTATGTGGAACACAAATGAATATAATTAATATATAGGGGCACATAGATATCAATCCAATGAAATGGTTAATGGTTCTATCTCATGGGATGAAATGTATAGGATTAGGGAGTAAACCTAATCCATGATGAGACTTTATCATGAATTTTATATTATAATACCATGTCATTTATAGTTTTCCAACATTTTATTTTTTAGGAGCCGCAACTTATATGGTGTCATGTTATTCCTTTTACTCATATGTAATGCTAATTTATCATTCCCAATCACATAGTTGGATTTCTAGATCACCCATTCGGTATATATATTACCCATGTTATGCTATTTAGTTTTAATATCTCAAAGGTATTTAGGATTTTATAAATTATATTAAAGTAATTTTATTTTATTTTAAATTCATTTTGATGTTTTATGTACCAAATCTTCCAAAGACACAAGTCCTTTTGATCCATGGGTTATATTTATTTGACATTTATACTAAAAATCATGTAACAATATATGAAAACCTTCTGGGTATCCTTAGTTGGAATAAAGTTAATATTTCGTTTTTTGGTGATAATAAATAAAATAATTTATTGGGAAACCATAGTATAAGCTTATGTATTGTCAAATATCTGGATATTTTGGTGAAGTATAGTGTGAGTGGTTTCTAGATAATTAAATTCCAATATGGATAATACAATTGGATATGGCTATGGAATAATTATACCAAGGTTTAACAACACCAAACATGGTGAATTATTTATTTAAATAATATTAAACTAGTAAACAACAATGCCAACTTTCTTCATAGCTAATTTGGAACTCCCATTTGGATTTCATTGGAAAATTCAAAAACTCCATATGAAAAATTATGATGGACCTGAATATATTTTTAAGATAGAAATAATAATATAAATATTATCAAATATAAAATAAATCAAAATCAGGAGTCTCAAAAGATAATATTTTGTAGTCATACATATGTTATTCCTTATAAGTTCACAGATACACCTATATATTTTTCCAATTATTTATTCATAACCATATTTTTAATTATTCTAATTAACTTTTTGAAATTAGAGGAATAGTTCCAACAACCATTGTGATATTCAATTTTTTGATTTCCCTAATGCGATTCCAATCATTATGAGGATGTGGGCCAATAACTCCATGGTATAAATGGCTAAGTTATATGATTTTTTTGAATAATAATCTGAATCATGTGGATAACCCTCTATCTCCCAATTATGAATATGTTGTGGTTTAGTGATTTATGAGACAAAGGCCAGCTACATTTAGTGTACCGACCAATACCCTCATCTTGGAATAATTCTGTATCTATATAGAAAATATATTCTATATTATCTATTTTGTAGACAAATATAAATTATTTATATCTTTCTATCTTCAGGATGGTGTATCTGACCCTTGGGGGATAGTGATAATGAATATGATGTTCAAATTAGATATTGATTCCACTAAATATGAAGGATTCAAGGAAATATTTTTCAATTAATATTTTCCCTAAACTCTTAATCTAAAATGGTTTTACAGTTCATAAAACTAAATAAAAAGTCATATGAGTCTATTAGGTTGTATATGGAAAACTTCATTGGTCTGTCATGGTACACCTATGAAGTTATCCTAGAAAATTAATGTATTGTGGATAGTCTCTTCATTGGATTACAATTGATTCTATAGAGAGAATCGGTGATTTCAGTTTTAGAATGTTATGAACAACTTTTTTATTGTACCTTAAAGTCATTATGATGATTAGAGACACTTAGTTTTATTTTGGGTTGGGAGAAAAAACTAATAAAATGAAGTTTTATATTGGATGATCAAAGGATAAATCTCATGGAAGGAGGAATAAATAAGAACCCACATGTCGAAAAACTTTTAAGAAGCATCTATGAAATAACGTATAGGGAAATGGGAGATGTTTTCTCTGTGGAAAAGTGGGGCATAAACCAAATAATTTATAATGCGATTTTATGAGACCCAATAATGTGATAGATAATGAAACGTTCAAATCAACACTCAGTGTTTTGGAAAAACATTACAAGTGCATGGAATATGAGAATTATGTGAACTGTAGAACATAGACAAGGGTTGTAAATGTTAATTAAATAGAAATAACCTCTAAGAAATGGAGATAATGGAATGTAATATGATACCACTATTGCTGAGGTTGATCCCAAAAATGATTTGGTGATTGGTATGCTAGTTATTCAATAAAGAATTGATAGCACAATATTTCATCTGGGTTCAACACATTCTTTCATAACATTATTTATTAGTAGATATATTGAAATTCCACCAGAAAACCACTGAGTATACTTATCATTGAGAATATAAAATGGATAATTTTTTCAATCACAAGTATATAACACTTCCTTAGTCAGTGTTTTTTGACCAGACATCCATGAAAATATGATTTTATATCCATTGGTATAATTTCATAATATATTAAGAATTGATTTTTTATCCTAATATAAGTACAAATAAAAATATATGGAGCATGATATTACTCTTGACATCCCAAGTCATCCTTTGATTCTATTTAAGTATAAGTTGATTGAAGAGCTTCCATTGGATCATTTTATCTCGTATAGATATTATATCCATATATGAAATCATATCTAGATCCCATGATTGAGACTAAGAAGGGAATCATTTTTTAATACATTCCCATGAAAATGTATTATATTGATGTATTCCCCAAACTGTTGAACCAACATCCTCCAACTTAAGAGACATAGTTTTGAATTGAGTTTATACCAGGATCTCTTCCCAGATCAATGATTCCTTATAAAATGTCAACCATTGAGTTAGTTGAAACAAAGAATCAATTACAAGAGAATTTGGAAAGGATTTTTATAGTAATGGGAATCAGCATGGGGTCTATTGATCCTCTTCTTCAAGGAAAAGGATATGTAAGTTGACTTATACATTGATGATTGTTAACTAAAAAAATCATATTAAAAGATAAGTATTTCCTACAATGGATTTATTACCTATTCTAAAAACTATGAGGGGTGTATTATTTCTCTGTGGGGGACCTTTTATCTGTATGTAAATAATTAAAGGTATAGAAGGTAGGTATTTACATGAATATCATTAAAATACCATATGGATACTATGAATTCATGATAATTTCCCTCAGACTAACAAATGTTACATCATTTTTTTGTATATAATGAATAGAGAATTTAGATAATACCTCAATGAAATTGTGGTATTATTTTTACATTATATTTTGAAGTACTCTAAAATCAATGAGGAGCACGAAGATGTTATTAAAACTATGAATAATACATTATCAAAGGATATTTTATATTAAATTTATATTAGATATGATCTTGGGATAGAGGAAGTATCATTCTTGGGTTTTGTTATCACCAAAAAAGTAATATTTGTAGATGCTTATATAATAATTTAATTTGAGCAGTGTCCTAAACAACCACCGATAATGGAGATATGAAGATTTATTATTGTATGGGGGTATTACTGATGATTTTGGAGAAATATCTCATGATTTTTAATACCATAAAAAATATGACTTATAAGGGAGTATTTTTTTGGGACTCATCAATGTGACGATAGATTCAAGTAGTTGAAAATGATTCTTATAACTTCTTGACTAATTACACTAAAAAAAATAGTAAAATTCAATTGTATAAAACAATTCATCAATGTTGGGATTGTGTTGTGTACATATGTGAAATGAAAGAGAGATAAAGTATGTGTTAAGGAAGATTCCAATTAATTAGAAAAATTACCAATCCTATTATATATAATAAGTATTTTTAATCATTATGTTTAAAATATAGAGATATTATCTCTATGGGGAGATATTTAAGATATATATATATATAGGTAGATCATAAGATCCAAAAATATATATTCACAAATAGGGATATAGATATTCAACAATGAAGGTATTTTGTTCTTATAATGGACTACTAGTTCTCAATGCACTACCATCATAACAGTTTACATAATTTGTAAGACATTCTATGTTGAATGGGCCATGTGAAATTATCAATGAAAATAAATTAGAAGTATTCACTATTATTATACATGAAAATGATAGACATTGAATTAAGTAACATCATTACTTCATTATCAATTGATTTATTAACCATCCCATTTAGAGAATATAAGGTATACTCAATGAGAGAATTTGGAAACACAAACAAAATGTAGAAGCTATAAGAAAACATAAGTCCTTAGATACTAACAATTTTATATAACAATTTCAAAATAAAATTTTCAAAATAATAGTGGACATAATAATTGAATGTATTCTAATGGGGGAAAATAGAAAATTATATAGTAATAACTTGAAAATTTGGATACTATTGGAACCCAAAATAATAAAACTAATCCAAAACACTATAGAAATAAACTATAATATTATTAAAGATATAAGAGTTTTTAAATGAATATATATATATATATATATATATATATAATTTTTTGAAAATACAATTTAATCACTTGTGAATCAAATATGTGGAATTTATATAATATAGGAAACCTAATCGACCATTACAAATCTAAAAATTGGAATATTAATATGGTTGTTGTAATAATTATATGATCATTACGAACAACGACCTGGTCATTATGATAGTAAGATAAATTATGAAACTTTAACATAATATATTATTATTTTCTAAAATGAAAAAATTAAATATTTATATCATGATAAACAAAAATAACTATTTTTAAAATGATAAAATAAATGTTTGTATTTTTGTTAAAAATATATATTTTATTTTTATATTGATAATAAATATAATGACTTAAAATAATTATTTTCATAAAAGGGGTTTATAAATTATTGGTTTGATGTATTATATTGTTAATATAAAGATATGGTTCAATAATTAAATTTTCAATTGGTTGTAAACATTATAATAATTTTAAAATTATTATTTTTTAAATATATGTGGATTTTAATTAAAAATTAAATCTATCATATATAGAATATTTTTTTCCTAAAACGTATAATAATATGGAATTAACTTTTTAAAAATTGTTAAGGGTGATATTTTTAATTATTTATAATATTTTTATTGTTCATAAATGAGGAAAAATTAGATATTTAGCATTATAAGCTAAATTCATATATTTTCAATTCATGGATTATGTAATAACAAAAGATTTCAAACTCGTGTTAAAATATTTTATATATAATTTTTTAAACCAAAAGTATTATTCTTATTGACATAAATTATAATGTAATGATTGTATTATCTACTAACTCCCATCTCCTCTCATTATAAAAACCACTATCACCACCCCTTATATTCAAAAAATATAGAAAAATGCATCTTGTGGAATTTATATAAAATCCAATTCCAAATAACCACACCACATCCGGAGACTTTTGGTCTCAAAAAATTAAAATTCCATGTTCCCCAAAGAGCCTTTCAATGAGACCAAATTTAAGATGAAATATTATAAATCCACTAATTTTAAATTTTTTCCACTTCAAACTTCTTCTATCCACCCATATCAAACATGGCAGGATGAATAAATTATTATAAAAATAATATCATGTTGTTTTGTTAATGTAATATCCACAATAAATTGTCCCATAATTGGATTCTTGAATTGATGCTTTGTTCACAATCTGGTCATTCACAGCACCTATGAACAACATACTAAATTTTTTCCCGCTTCCTTCAAGGATGGTAATAAAAGTATTATTTTTGTTAAATGTGTTGATTATATGAATAATATAACTTATTTAATTTTATGGAATATTTTTATTAATTATTAAGTTAAATAAATTTAATCTAATTAGTCATGGTTGGTGAAGAAACATAAATGAACTAACCATATTGTGTTACCATTTTTACTAAATGAATCATTCCTATTTTAGATGACATATGACTTTTATGAACTATTTAATTTCCATACGAATATGAATATAATAAAATTTTACTTCTATAGTTATAATCCATTTTTAAAAAATATATAATAAATATCAAAAAATAATATGATCATGGAACTGTAATATGAATGACCTCAGAACAAGAAAATTAAATTCTATAAGTCCATGAAATAATTTTAATGAAAATAATAAAATTATAAAAAAATAAAATATAGATGTAAAAGTTACTGAATTATGTAATTATTGATTTTAATTTTATTATTCAGGATATTAAGTATATATGAATTCTGATTATAAAACATAAGTTAAGGAATCTTTCCAATCCACGCTATTTTTATAGGGTTATGATTTCCCTCTCTCCCCTCACTTTCTCACAATACTATTAGTATTTAAATATTCTATGTTATTTAAAAATATCCAAATAATATATACTCGTCTTGATTCAATTTTCATGATGGGAATATAATTATTTTAAAAGAAGTAATCTCAATTTATCTTTATAAGAAATCCCAATTAAATAAAACTACTCTATTTCTACCATCTTATAAGTAAAACTCCATGAAATTATAAGCACAACACATGTGTAATAGAATAATTCATTTTATAATAGAATATCATTTATGTTATTTTTTTCTTTTATAGGAATTTGTATTCCCTTATCATGTTTATAACGTTTTTATCATTTTTCTTAAATCCTAGATTAAGAGCAACAAATACAATGGTTCTTCTCAAAACATTTTCAATCCTTCACATCACATGGGCATCATTTCTCATAAATTATTCTTATGAATTTTTCAGTGTTATTAAATATCAGGTTTTATTGAAATTATTATAAAATTTCAATATTCTATTCAATATTCCATGATTATGAAACTCATTTCAATCCCTACGTAACCCTTATATGTCATATTGTATTTCCTTTTGTCACAAAAAAATTACATTAACATGTTATGATGGGTGCACCCAGTTAGTTCCCCAATTTATAGGGTAAGGTTTTCGTCTCATGATCTATTTTTTATGTGATTCTGGAGTAATCCTAATCCGTGATAGGATATTACCAACCATGTGAAGCTTTCTTGGTGGTTGGCCATGACATATTCTTATGTAATTTTTTATTTTTATAACACTTTCCAATTTCTTCATGATCATATGACACCATGTTCAATATAATGTTCTCCCATGTGATTATTCATGAGACTATCTTCTATGAGGTCATATTATTACTTTGACTTATATAATATGCTTCACTATCATGAACATTATTTTAATACGGTTTTAGAACACATTTTTTTATGTATTCAGCACGATATCATATGTAGTCTTAAGAACTCCAATAGATTTTGGAGCTAATTATAGAGTTGAAAATAATGGAACATTATTTTAGTTTGTTAATTTTTTTTTATGTACCCATTCATCCAAATACACGTGGAATTCCAATCCACGGATTAAATTTATTTTATATCTATTATAAAAATCACATAAAAATTTGTGTAAGAGGCCTGGGACACTTAAAATGGGTCATAATCCCATCCTTGAACCGGCTCCCAAATATTACCCAATGGAACATTCAAAATCTCATATCCATATTCTGAGTCTCAAATCAAAAAATTATCTTCCTACCAAATGAAAATGTAAATACACTCTTCAAATAATGACCAAATCATTTGTAGGTTTTCACATACTCCCCTTAATAATGAATTACATCTTTAATAAGCCAAGTTACCCCTATAACCATTTCTCATAATATACCTTTGAGGTCAAATCATAGAGGCCTCATCATTCTCTTCTCCAAAATGATAAATCAAATTTCCACTATATGAATCCAAAAACAAAAAAAATCCATATGAAGACCCACACAGTCAATTCCACTACAAACATCAAGATGGAGCTCACTATACCAGTCTTTCATTGAACACATAAATGTTATGATTATATTCCTATTTAATATTTTGACTCCAAAACAATAATTCTATACTATCAATGAAAAAATTGAATATTTGAATATTCACACCATTAGATCAACCTTGTGAATCACACCTCTATCTATCCATCAACCTAAAAAATGAATACATAACAATGATTAGGATGTGGTTCTAATATAAAAACTTCTAAAAATGTTATAAAGAAGTTGTTTGAAAAAATATATACAATTTGTTAAAATTAACAACCACACCCATTGACATTATACCTCTACAACAAATCATAGTGCCTTAATAATTAGATTCTTAAGCATATATCTCAATAATTGAATAAAATTTTATAACTTGATATCTTGTATTATTTATCGGTTGGATCAGAAAACACCTAAAGCAGCCTTGGTTCATTCACCCAGAGTACTATTGCAGCTCTGATCCAACTAACCCATGGATTTTCATATAATTACCTTTATCCTAATTACAACTCATTAAAGCATCATTACATATATATCTTTAATATTATTTTTACATAGTAAGTAGATCATATCATAACATCACTACAAAATGGTACACGGATTTCACCTCTACCATCCTATGAGAATTATCACTATTCCCACGACCCTTTCAACATTATTTTCCTCTTCATTTTCCAAATATAGTGATCCCACCAATTTATTATATTTTTCATTAATAGTTCAACAAAACAATAATTATGCATTTCCCATGCTTCATAAATTACGGAATGTAATTATTGGTTATCTAAAACCTACTCACTCTAATGATATACCACCAAACAACAAAAAATTCACATTCCTAGATCACTAGGAATAATTTTGTCGAATTATAATAATAGACCCACAATTTTGATCATGTTATCTATTGAATAATTGTTCACTCCCCAACACACACTCACAAATATATATATATATATATATATATATATATCCTTATACAACAACTTCATCGACATCCCAAATGGGGCCAACATTTCTGGTGTGACTCTCCACATGAACAATGCTCGCCCCACCCATTCTCTAACACCACACCTCCCAAAAAATTCATTTCAAGGACCCCAGTTAAGTTTAACCTACCAAGGAACACTAATACTATATCAATTTAGTCTTTCAAAACTGAGGGATAACCACCATGAAATAAACTCAAGGACTTCACACCATTGAAAATATCACCAATCTCACTAGTCACCTCACACTGAGAGTGAACCTTAAAGAAACCACCATACCACAACCACAATTAGGAAGTTAATATTTATAAAAAGACAAATATAAATTGACCTACCAATAGTCATTTTAGTTGATTAAAAACACAATTGGGAATCTGGAATAACAAGAACACACCAATCCTCACACACCTATAATTCTCCCAGAAGTGTCACTAACACCCCCTTTCCTCCAAAAAAGGAAATATACTCCACCATAAACCTTGAAATTGTTTAATATCAACTATCTTCCATAATATCCAGAAACCCAATGGTTTCACACTCTCATTAATTCTTATCACATACCTTTTCTCATGCTCCCATGATTCATATCCAATCCAAACTAGATACACATGCCTATAACAATGGTGATACTTCGTATATATTTCATTGGAATACATAAAATGTATCTATATTTGTCCTCTAAAATACTAAGGATTATCTTAAATTTCATGATATATAACAAATAAACCAATAACATATGAGCCATTTTGTAACCATATTCATCTATTAATATGGCCACAATGCAACATGAAATAAGTTCCAAGAAGAAAATGGAAAATAAATCCAACTAATCCTTCTCTCTAACCTCAACTCTAATACCAGAAATGTTATGACCTCATCAGATATAGAGAAAACACATTTCCCATTTTTTATCCATATCTCATATGGGTTTCTAGTGAACCACACAATTTGGTTTTGTATAATTCCATAATGAATCAATATAGAAAAACACATTGGAGAATGTTGAAAATTTAGGTAACCATAAACAATCCCCAATGATACCCACACACATCATCAGAAAATTTATTAGGATACACATGTCTATAGTGTACTGATTAGGGTTCCATTACTGATACATCCATTTCCTAAATTGGCTGACGAAATGGTCCCATCAATCCCTTAATGGCACGATAAATTATTTAACAGTATAAAACATCCTACAATAGTATCAACCAGACCATACAATAGAAAACCACTATGGATTATCAAATATTGATTACACTTACGTATTATTTGGAAGAACTCAATATAATATATTGTTCACAAATTAAAAAATTAAACCCTATTCTAAAAATATAATCACAAAAATATGGCCCACATCATGTATGTCTTACCTGATTAATCATGATGCACATCCTTTTTCCTCCTTCTAGATATCCAATATCTAGAAACCATAAATAAAAACATAAATTAATCAATAATAATAATTAAACATTTAATTCACAATAACACAATGTAATTTCATTAATCTCATACCCCTTGTAAAAAAGTCTTTCCGCTTGCAATCTATTCATGACTCACTATTGTGTGGTCAATAACATGATCTCAAATATTTTTAATCTTACTATCTCTTCACAACCAGATTGATAAATACATGAATATATCTCATGTCATCTCATAATGCCTCATCCTTGGTCCATTAATTGATTCCCTTTCTAGAGAATTGTGTGATGTGATTAGTTCCTCCCTATATATGATAGGTTTCTAAATAGTATCCAGGGTTGAATCTATACAATTTTGGGAAAATGTTCTCAAATAAATAAAAAACAACATGAACTAAATTATAAAAATATCCTTACAATAAATATTAGAGTATACATATTCAATAATGAACATTAAAAATCAAATATATATTGAAAAAGTCATAAAAAATATACACTAGTGTCCTATTAGTCTAGATTCATATGAAAAATTAAACTGATAATACATCACATGAACACAAGACAAACTACCATTCACAGAACTCACACACAATATCCCTGAATACACATTGAGTTACTCTATACTAATCCACAACATGTCATGTGCTTTGTAGCACACTGAAATTCTAGCTGAATATCTTTTTTTCAATTTGGTATGTGACACATAATAATAAGCATATAAGGGAATAGAAATTCCTGGGAATTTTTGATATATTTAATATTTTAAATAAATTAAATGCATTCCATATATTGAAATGGATGAAACAATGATTTTATCTTATGTTACATGGAATAACAAGTTTATTCGATGACTTTCATTACATGCCAGACATGTTTTTAACGAACAATATTATATTAGTAATATTATTTTTTAAAATGATAGTTACCACATCTCCATTTCAAAGGTATGTATAAATAAGATTAAATATTATTTAAATATATATTTATTTCAAATTTTTATTGATTACAAATAATCATCATCATCATCATTTAAAAGAAATAAATGTTTTTAGGAAAATGTTTTTTTCTTAAAAGATAGTATAATTATCCATGGTTCACATAATTCAAAACTAATTTGAAACACTTCATGAAAATTAAGATGAAAAAATTAAATTAAATTTCAAGATCCTAATTCAAATATTATCTTCTATTTAATATTTGGTAGTTTTCTAGGAAGTTTCACTTTTTACTATAAAGAAGAAAACACGAATTATTAATTGAAAACAAGATTTTGTTTATAAAAATTATAATGATAAATTATTGTTGGAATTTATTATATAGTATAAATAGGTAAATTTCAAATAAATTATTCCAATTTATTTATTTGAAAACATTTTGATAATTATTTTGTATATAAAAAAATCATTAATTTTTAATGTTTTCACATTAGAAAACCACTTTCTCATCATGTTTTGATAATTAATTTAAATTTAAATTTTTCCACACGTGTGAATTAAATTTTGAAAATTGGATTCTATATAGGGACTCGTAATATTTTATAGGGTTTAATATGGTTAAAATATTTTAGTACCAATGTTATTAATGAATTACAAGAAGGATCGGGAACCACAGAGGAATTTGTCGAAAGTTCAGGACTCCTCGGGCTGGAAGAGAAATGGTTTATCGTTTTTGGAAGTTCTTTCGGGATATAAGGATCCTTATAAGAGTGATCTTGAAGAGCCTATAAAGGGTGAGAATTGTAGATTTTCTAATGTAACTCGTCTTGAAAATGGAGGCTTCTCTATTGAAGCAGATTCGGAGGCTCTACAGCAAAGGATCTCTTTATGTAAATTTTCGATTTTAGGCTGTATTATTTATTCAAAAGGTGACAGACGTTGGTCATATACTGAGCTTAAAAATCGAATATCACATTGTTGGAGTAATAGAGAGTGGAAGTTGATACCCATAGGGAGAGGTTTTTTTTCATATTATCCTTTAATCTAGAGATGCATTGAATATTGCCTGGAATGCTGGAAATTTGCATTTGAACCTAGGTTTTCTGAGATTATTGGAATGGGATGTGAACTTCAATCCACATAATTTCAAGCAGTCCAATGCTAAGATTTGGGTGAAGTTACATGGTCTGAATTGGGTGTATTGGCATCCTCAGATATTAAATGATATTGCATCTTGTATCAGAACTCCAATTCTAATTGATCAGCGTACCTTGGAAGAAGATCTTGGTTTTTTTGCTCGAATGCTGGTTGATGTTAACCTGGAGTTGAGACGCCCTGATAGTATCTCTTTCACTGCTCGTGGAATCAAATCTGAGGTAATAATTGAGTATGATAATGCGCCTCCTTTTTGTGAAGTTTGCAAGATGTTAGGTCATTATGTTGATAATTGTAGTGTTTTTCAAAAGAAGTTTAATGATCCAAAGCCTGTGGAATGGAAAGATGTTAATAAGGGAAAGAAAAACAAAAACCCTATTGGTGTGATGATAAGAAATTATAAAAATCATGTATATCCTTCACTGGCTATTTTGAAAACCAAATAGCACATTTCTGCTATCACACCTGATGTTGATGTCAAGAAGGATGATGTCAATAGAGGGACCAAATCTGGTTCACTCAAGAAGAAACAAGCATGGGATGATAATGTAGAGGAAGATGAACATGAGGAAGCACTTGCAATATCTCACGCTGAGGAGGATCTAAAGTTTCTTAAAGATCTAGATTCTATGTTTTTAGAGGATATTTTTCAATTGGATCTTAAATTGCAGTATGAAATGGAAGATGAAGTCATATTTATTGATTTTTTCAATCAAATTCATACCATGGTTTGTTCCTTAATGGATGGGCAGTATTCAATGCAGGAGCTAGAAGATAAACCAATTACCCTGAAGGGATCATTAGATTTTAATAAGGCTGGGAAATCTGAATCATCTGATTTCAAGCTGGGAAATTCTTGCAATTCAGTGTATGAAGATATTCCGGATTTTGGTATGAAATTACAACAGCAAGTAACAGACCCTGATAGAGGAAATGATGGTGGTGATGGTCTTGAATCTGGATCAAAATTGGAGATTCTGTCCTCAGTGGTTTCTCCTTCTATAGCTGGATCACATATACAATCATATACTATCATTGAAATGGGTAATACTATTTATGAATATCCAATAATTGAGGAGAATATTATTGCTAAGAGTTTGCAAGTTGTGAGGGCAGAAGGAATTGGTTGTAGTCTCACTTCTGTTGAGGCTAGTAATTCTAATATTACAAACTTGACAGATCTAGGAAACAAGGATTTTCATGATCAAGTAAAGGCAGTCTATGATAAAAATGATGATATATCTGATTTATTGGATTGTCCTGCAGTACAAAATAAGGTTGGACATCCACCCAAGAAGCCGGGTGCAAAGGGCATAAGGGGTAGAAACCTTGGAGTTAGTTTCAAATGAAGATTTTGTTCTGAAATTGTCAGGGTCTTGGGAATCTGGAAACCATTATATCCATTCGGCTATTTATCCAAAAGCATCATCCTGTCCTTATTCTACTTTATGAGCACAAAAAGGCTCCAAATAACAGGTTTTGTGACAAATCATTGCATGAATGGTTGGTCATGAATTGGGTTGGCGTCAGGGGGATTTTGCGTCCACCTTTTGGTACAATTGAAGTGAGATGGCATCGTCCTTTTGATGGATGCATCAAGATCAATTCATATGGAGCTTCACATGGTAATCCTAGACTTTCAGGTTTTGGTGCAATTTTTAGGGATCATCATGGACATTCACTTGGCTGTTTTTATGGATCGTGTGGTTTTGCCTCTTCCCTTGAAGCAGAGATGTATTGAGTTATTGAAGCGGTTGAAAAGTATGATAGAAGGGGTTGGAACAAATTATGGATTGAATGTGATTCTCATATTGTAGTTACGGCTCTTCAAACTGGTTCTATTCATCTTTCCTGGAAGTTGACTAATCATTGGGCAAGGAGTTTAGATCTTCTCTAATGGAAGGAGTTTATTGTTACTCATGTATATCGTGAGGCGAACTCTCTGGCGAATGGGCTTGCTAACAAAGGTGTCATTGGTGGTTCTTTTCACTGGGCTAATCAGTTATCATAGGATCTTCTTATTATTATTAAGAGGGATCAGTGTAAAACTTATACTTTCAGGCTTGTGTAATATTTCTTTTACTTTTAATAAAGGGGTCTTGCTTTTCTTGGCAAGGTCTCAGTCTTCTTTAATAAAAGGGATTAAACTTTAAGAAAAAGAAGAAAAATGTCCTAGAATTTTTTTCAACACCCATGGATAGAAAAATATAGACATTATAACTTATGGAATGGATAATAAAAAATAAATGGGGCTGGGTAAAATTATTTTTTGTTTTTCGAACTCATGCTTTTAAAAAATTTAAGAGTGCAACTCACCCCATATATAAAAGGCCACCCCTCTCCTCTGATCACCAGAACATAAAAACCAATTTTTTTATAAAATACAAAAAAAATTCTAAAATTATATATAATCATCCTTGAATCCATATATTAGTCCAAATTATATTTGAGTAATGTATTAATGAAAAGTAAATAAAGTCACCTGAAATAGAGATAATGATCTATAGTAAGAGTCTTCATTGTATTTCATTTTATAGCTATATATATTATCTTCAAACCATGATGATGTAATAAAATAAGAATATTCTGAAAAATGAGATTATTTTTTGGTAAGATTGTTATCTACAACTTCATACACTTCCATAAAACTAGTTATTAAATCACCATTCATGTGTACGGTTGATTATTTACTTACGAACTAACATCCATCATTTCTCCATTTCAACATCACAAGGTTTTGTATAATGTGGGATATAAATTATATAAATGATTTTTATAACATAGTTATACCTCTGTTTTCACTATATCTGATACATATTTTTACTTTACATTCTTTAGTTTATGTGATAATTTTGTGTGTGTACAGAGGACTACCACCTCACGAAGCGTTGTGATTCATCTGTCACCACCACTTCACAAGGAAGTTGATAAAGATAAAGTTCATGATTATATGAGTTATAAATTACAAAATAATTATACTAATTAAATATTTATCATTATATAAAGATAATATACTTCATATTATTTAATTCCATTCAACTCATAGAACGATGATAACTACGCTAATATATATGTGGAATTCCATATTCACGAAGAAATGTGTCTCTCTTTTTTCAACATTACCATGGATGGAATATATAATTATATTTCATGGTATATATGATATAATGATCATTATATAAGGTAAATATATTACATAAATAATTTTCATAATAATCATTGAAAAATGGAAAACATTATTCATGTGTACATTTGGTAGGCTATCTACGTGACGGTAACCTACTTCATTATCATAACCATCATTCCTTTTTTTAAGTAATTTTTTTTGTAAAAATATGATAATAATTAAATTATTATAATTCTTTTTATGGTAGAATAATATAATATATGATTGAACTGGACCTCTCATGATGAAGCAGAAATGAGAAAACCTACCAATGAAAACACGAAATAAAGAAAATATTGAAAGATTAATATTGAATAAGTGATAATATATGAAAGGATCAAATATGATATCATAAATATTATTATGGTTATATAATTGGTTAATAACATTTTTAAAACCAATATTTATGTGCTTAAATCATGTTCAACTAAAAGAGAGGGTAAGGTAGGGGTTTCATCTCAATTTCATTTCATTAAGGAATATTGTATTGTTATACTACTAATTTAATTTATATGGTGTATATGCATCCCCTATTACATATAATATCATTAATAATTATTAATTAATTATATTTAATGTTTCAATTTTAATTATTTCAACTAATTGTATTTAAATTAAAAGATACCATGTGGTAAGGGATTCCATAACTCAATTTCCACTCATTGGGTTAGACATATATTTCATTTATTATTTAATGATATGATTATTATTTTATTCGTTTTGACTATCATATATTTTATTTCACTTTTTTCAATTTATTTATAGATGATACAAATAATAAATCCACTAAATAATTAACAATCCAAAATTATAAATTTTAATGGTTTATTTTACAATATTACTTTAATCAGGTTTGATTATTATTGAATTTAAATTAAAGGAAATTGTATTGTCAATGTTTAATAAAACCTTTAATTATCATCTATAATGTTTATTATTGATCTATTTCATGTGATAGTTCAATTTTTATACTCTTTGGTAGTTAAAAATAACTGATGAAATTTTATAATAAAATCTAAGGTCCTTTCCCTATTCGGTTGAAATTCAGTTTTCTAACAAAACCACATCATATAAAAATGAGTTCTATATATTTTAAACCGATTTTAAATAATATTTTTTAAAATACATGTTCAAACCCTTAGTACTTTTATAAATTTTATTCATAGTAATCTTCTTGTATTTTTATTAATAAGAAACCATTCAAAACTCTTCACCATGTATATAGAATATTCATTAAGATGTATACAAAAATAACCTTGGTTATAACCATAATTTATTTGAGGCTTTCGTTATAGGTTTATGATGATATTTAAGAATGTTTTCTTAAACATTATTTTCTATGAAAAGGATTTTCATAATATTTTTCAAAATAAAAAGTATAGTTTCCTCAAGAAATATTTTTTAAGCTATTTTTATTGTATTTAAATTCATAGATGAAAAAAACAAAATATTTTAAATATGCACACCTTAAGATAAGTTTTATTAATACCATATTGATTTTTCATATGGGTTTTTTATGAATATTTATTCCAAGGATAGTATTTATATTTACTTCATTGACTCATTTTGTTGTCCATTAAATATCCCCTAAATAGCCAAATTATTTATCAATGATATGATTATTTTCTAAACCACATACCAATACTAAATAAAGGGTTTAATATAAATGATATTTGATTATGTGTATAAATTTTGTTAAATTTAAATTCTTAACTCAATACTGATACTTGATGACAATGAAAAATATTTACCAATTAAATCGATTAGCTGATATATGGGAAATGATTTGGACATAAATGACATTATAGGGGACTTGTTATAGAGAACCCCTTTATGCATCTATAGTCTTACATTATGAATCAGTTGGATATCCATATTTATATTATTTTTTACCTAGTATTTTTAAACTATATTGTAAATTTTCTTGATAGTAATGGTGGAAATTTCCAAGGATACATGTAATCCATTGTTTAAGAATACCCTTTATTCATATATAAGTTATTATTATTGAAGAAAACTTTTCCATGATATTATATTTGGAAGAATTTTAATATCAATTGTTTATTAAATGGAATTTTATTTAGTTATTTAACAATCTGTAATGATTATTACCTTTGTTTTAATGGTATTCATGTTTTTTTTATTTTATATTTTTTTAGTTATTATCTTTATATATTGAGTAGGCTCATTGATTCATAATTACATCAATTTTTTATAACCCTTTTGCAGCATTTGTGCTCCCCCTAATTTTGTTCCCTTTCTCTAGGAATACATGATGTTTACAATGTTTTATTGTAATTGATATTCTTGAGGGAATAATTTCATTCATACTGAAAACATTTATGTTTTTATTTTTTATTAAATTTTAATTTAAGCCTCGAGTAAATATCTAGTTTACCAAGACTACTAAACTATTAAGTCCTTTGGGATGAAATTCCGAGTATCATATGATAATATAATGGTAGAGTGAATATTTTCTGGGCTACTGGGGTTTGGGTTGCAACATGTTGACCATGAAAGCATACATAAAGTTATAACAATTGTCAGGGTTCTACGATATGATGTGAGAAATAAATTTCACTAGTGTATAAATAATTTCCACTAATAAACATCATCATTTACATTTTTTCTTGATAAAAAAAATAAAAAAATTCACAGAACCACCATAGGAATCATCATATATCAAGGCAACAATGAAACATTTTATATCATGTAACTATATTTTAAACAGGACACCATGACCCCCAATCATACCAACATTAGCACAATTTACGAATACCCTACCTATTGTCATCTTTCCAATCATCTAATGCTAATAATATACCCAATAAAGTAGGTTATATAATTTCATTAATCCTCAACCAACTACCTACAAAAAAGGGCACCGTAACATGTTTATATATAAAATTTCTATTTAAAACTCTACAAAGGTCCATCAAACATATCTTGTAAGACCACGACCCCACCCACATTGAAATACTATTCCACAACCATCTATCCTTATGAAAGGTCAATCATTACCCTTAAATCCACTACATATCACACACGATATGCTTAAAAATGAATTATTACTCAAGGAAATGATCCCTTCCACAACCATTACCCTACCAGTTAGGGTATGGATCGACTACATTCCCACCAACCCAAGTCATCAGAAGATTGTTTTATGACTAACTACATAGAGAAATAGAAAATTATCATCACAACAACCCAAACAATTAATCTATAGAGGTTACCTCAACTATTTTAAACCATATTCTTCTGATAATGGTCCCAAAATAATTATAATAGAAGGATAGATCTTGTTATATTTCTCACTAGCTAACCCCCAAACACTATTTTCATATAACCAATCCCCTTATTAGATCGAATCTCATCTATCCATCCACAGAATCAAATAGGATTCCTTGAACCATCTTGGTATTTTTTTTATCAATATCTACTCATACTTGTCACTCCTCAATGAAATCATTAAATATAGACTCATTCTTAATAATACATAAATGTCTAATATGACCACATATATTCCCTCATCACACTAGGTCCATCTATATAGGCACAATCCCATACCATAAAACAACAAGAACCCTTTGAATCTATATGGAAATTCCTTATTTATAGTCCATGAACAACAAAATTTACCATCTAACTTCTACTATGTGAGATACCTCTGTGCAATATTCCATGTAAACAACATTTTCCCCACATCATCCAGTCCTGGAAGAATTTTCAAGCTCACAATTCGAAGAATGGTCCTGCCCTAAACTCAAAATGTTTTTCAAACCCATCATGATAAATATATCCTTATCATTCAACACCACAAGTCCCAAGATCACACTTTTCTACTATCTATCCCTATGAGTATACACATATTCTACCTAGAAACCCAATCATTGATTTCTCCCTTTATAGGCATAGTCACTAGGTGAGCACAAATAAATGATGTTCAGGATAACCCAAATCTCAAGAATATAATGAATAATTCCATCATATCCCATCATTTCATGATACCCCTAATCCATATCCATCCACCCAAACCTAGGTGAATATTTTGAGAATGACCATACCTATATAAACATATATAGTTTTTTGTATGAGATTTACCACATACCACTTTATTAGAGTAAACATCCATTCGAAGCTCAAAAAATACTCAACCTCACATGTTCATTCCTGATCAAAACTCAATCCACAAATCAATCTATTTCTTCTCATCAAAAAATATAAATATTTATTCATAAATAATTATAGTTAATTATATTTTAAAAAACATAGACATATAAACTTATAACAAAACCCCAAGAAAAACTAGGTCACTAAAACCCCAACAAAATTCACCTGGAGGGTCAACAACACACCATCTATGTCAACTAGAACAAAATTCATAACCACTAGAACCTATTCATTCAAAAAACCAATTTAATTTAATTAAAATAAAATAAAAAAATCATCATAGTGACAAAAATCACCAAAAATTAAATCAGCCATATTCCATCATCATACCAAGATTCCCTTTACCATAACTACATGAACCCCAAATCTGCAATCATGAATTCAGTGGACGAAATTCTAATATAAAAGGTACAACATGTGAATATTTCCATATCACCAAAAATACATCCCTCTTGATGTGAGATCCATTGAGATCCAATTTGGGGAAAATTTCCACAAATTTCATCTCCTAACCCCAAACAAATTAGAAATATTTTGGAACCCTAATGTGAAAAAAATTCCACCACTTAAAAAAATAATCCGAGGGGCTATTGTCATTCCCCTAGGAACCATCTATATGGACGAGGAACCATTATCCTGTTAGTACACCCAATATGGTCTGTAAAAAATTAGATAGATGATACTATTTGAAAGTTTTTGTAGATGAAATCCTCTCAGCCTTCATACGGTACTTCCTAATACCCCATTTATTCTCATGGTAAATCAGTCTTTTAAAAAATATTACTTTTGAATGATCAATGCTCTAATCTTCAGTATTTGTATCACTTGTCAATGAAAAAACCCAAAAAATTAGAATTATTTTTATTAAGAAGGAAAATAAAATTTAAAATAATATGGTAAATTACATTCATCCCCCATTTAGAGACATCAACATTAATATTTAATATTGAAAACTATAGTTATAATAGATGAGATTACACTTGTTTCCTTTATTATTCATATTACCATGTTTCTTCTTTTTAATTATATCCTTTCAAATGTACTTTGATAATATGAGTTATCATGTATCATAGAAATTTTTTTCTATAATTCATGAACATTACATGATGCTATTATAAAGAAAGATCATTCACCGAAAGTTACATCTTGAATTATAACATGAGAGTGATTTTGAATATACCTTCATAAGATGTAATGTGTAACACCACACACACATGATATGGGTATTGTGTGACTACTAGTCAATATTAGAAAACTCTATAACATCAAATATATAAAATAGTCCATTTTATATTATACAAAACATTAAATTCCTACCATACATCATAAATCCCTTTGTTGGATATATTTAATGGAACACTATATTATTGACCTCAAACACTTAATAACATCAATATTTGTCATCATAATCCTTCCCCCAACATTGTTCTACTCTGATGTATTTTATAGTGAAATAAAAAAAAATCTAATTCATTAACATGTTTTTCTCCCAATATATAACATTCAATATTCTGTTTTAAATGTGTTGGTGTACAAAATTTCCTCCCAGATAAGTATTTATAATTATAGGATTCTTCAATAGAGAATATTATTATATGAAAAATTGACTAGAAGAAGTTTTTTATACTAACATCCTTTGAGTATATTATTTTTTCTCTCCATATTTCTTCTTGTTTTTTTAGGGTTTTTAGGATGTTTAATCAGTTTGGTGAAGATATTTTTTTCAGAAATTAATCTCTATGTTTAAAGAATATTGATTTATATACTATAACATTAGGTTAATGTTATTTTTGGATCAAATAAAATTGATCATTCTTTTCCATGAAACTTTACCACCTCCTTGATTTATATATTTATAAGAAGATCACTCGATAATTACGCTTCAATGGAAATGAATTGTGTAGTTTTGGTAGGATGTTCTATCATAAGCCATATTTTATTATTCTCTTTGGATATAATTGAATGAACTATGAAAAACACAATGTGATGTGCTTCCATTAACATGATGATATGAGTAATGAATGTATCATCCCACTGTACATTTTACAATTCTTCCCTAACATGAAGAAAAACCATGAACATGTATGTATATTTAGATATTAATTTATTAATATAATCCCCCACTAGTTCTCTCTGATATCACAATAAATATATATATTCCTTATGTGGATATAGAAATTTTATCTATGAGAATAATTCTCTAGACAATTATTTTATCGGGCATTGATAGTATTCAATATGGTGTCCTAAGTCTCAAAACACCTTCATCACTGTTGAAATTAATAGAATTTACATTTCTTATAAAATCCATGATCATTTTTTCTATATGATATTCTTTTGATTTTCATTGATTAACATTAGAATGGGTTTTTCAGACATTGTTTTATTAAGAGTGGATATTATTCCATCAAATATGATTCCCATGTAAATCTTTCATGTCTCTAATTGCTACAATTCATTCAAATTTATCATTATGAATAATTATGTAGGATCATTTACATGTATAATATCTTCCAATATATTTTCCTTCCTTGTATGGTACTATATTGAATTCCCATAGTCCATTATAAAATCTAACCATCATCTATGGGGCATATTGAGAACAATATATGTGAATATAAACATAATGATTGTATTATATATATATATATAAATATCAGATATCAGACTAGAGAAGCAATGCCACCAAATTATCAAGGAATTAATATAACAACAAACTATAGATCATACATTGGATAATGTTTCTTATAAACCCTCAAATTCCTAGATAATTTAGCTATCCTTTTATCATTATCCAAGAGTACACATCCCATTATATTCATTTATGAATCGTTATGGATCAAAAATATTTCCCCACTTTTACTTATTATGATTAATGGTGTTGTGATTATGCTATTTTTGTATTCCATGAATCTCATATCACATTCATGGCCATTCAAAAATACACCCTTTTGAGTTATCCTAGCTTGTGAGATTTTAAATTTTTTATGATTCTCAAAAATAAATAATAATTCCTAGTTAATCAAGGGAAAATATAGAACATCATTTTTTATGAGGGTCATTTTAATTTCATAATCACCATTTTGTTTGGAGGATCCACATATATCAATTTACATATGATAACAATCACCAATAATTTTCCTTACTTTCTCCAAAAATTTGGACTATTGTTCAATGAAAATAAAATATTCTTTATCAATGTATTTATCACATTACACAAAATATTCTAATGATTCTCCATTTTTTTGAGTGTATGAGAATATTTTTAATAACGATTATTTAGAAAAAATTTGAAGTAATCTCAATAGACATTATTAAGTGTGTCTATACATGTTTTTGTAATGTTACATAAATTATATAGAATAAATATTAACATCGAGTGGAATTTGTTGTAATATACTCATTTTTTATCATTAACTGATGTTATCCCGATCAAAGGTTTACATTAAAAATGTTCTCGGATCCACATTACTTCTAGAATAATTAAAAAATCCATAGAAGTGGTAATTTTACATTATCACGATTCTTTTGAGTCAATGAGAATACATATAGAGGCACATTAACATTGGATTATAGAAAATATGATAAGAATAACCTATCACAAATCACTTAGAAGTATGAATACCTTATCTAGATACTATTACAATTTAATAATAGGTTCACTCAGTTAAATGGTGGATATTCTATTTGCTATCTTCAATATATAAAAATCTCTTGGCATATGATCAATGGATAATTCAACCACTTATTCAGTAAGGAGACTATAAAACACTTTAGGATATACATTATAATATTCCTCCAGAGTGTGAATTTAATCTATTACGATCATCTCTATTTCATTTATCATTAATGATAGATGTTATTCCTTATAATGAAAACATTTCCCATTGTAATAAGAATTTCCCAAGTTAGATTCCTTATCCCCTTTTCACAAGTTCTTAATTGTATGATTATTTTACCCATTGAGTGTGATTTAAAAATTACCCTAGTTTTTTTTGATATATTTGATGCTAGTTGATACATATATAATATAGAAATAAAATAAAATTAAATGTGTTTGATATGGATTTTAGGATATTCAGAACATAAATTAAAATTTGAGAAAATTAATTTAACTGAGATTAAAAAATTTCACCACATTGTGTTTTTAACATTAAATAAACATCTATTTCTTTAAATAGGGTAACTATACTTCAACTAGACACACATGATAAGAATGAATTAAATTAGTAATAAAATATATTAAATTTAATGTTCATGAAAATATAATGAGTATATGTTTCCCTATTTCCTTTTTATATTAATTTATTAAACCGATTATAAAAATAGAGTTGATAATACACCTCTAAAAAGGATATAAAATGGAAAAAATATGGAATTTAAGAAAAATTAGTCTTATGAGAATACAATATCCCTACATATGTATTTATAGGTTTTAATCAAGGTCATTCCTGGATAATATAATATCAAATACTCTAACCCAATATAAAAAAGAACTAGACCATTATATAACACCATCTAGTGTAACACAAACATCATAATTTTATTATTACATGATTTGAAACTAAATTTTATATAATTTAAAACCTATAATTCTTGGAATATATTTTTTATCATAGATTTTGTACATAAAATCTTAAAATTAAAAAAATACTATATATTTATTTAAATATCTGTAATGCAGTCCAAATTTCCATTGATCTACTATTTATGTAGATGGTATGATGATGATTTTTATAATGGGAAATTTTGATATAAAATTAATAGTTAGGGAATAATAAATGTAAAACATGATGGTGATGTAATTCATAGGAGTCGAGAGACAAGTAATTATATAAAAATTAAATATATTATAAGTATGAGAAGGCAGAATATCATAAATAGATTAATAAAATCAGGGATTCTTATGTATTTGTCAACATCATTAAACATGAAATCATAATCATATGTTGACTAGAATTGATTGGACATTATAAAATAGATTTTATTCTTAAATGTCTATGAACTACATATGGTTTCTTATTAGATGAAGTCATTATCCAATTAATTGGGAGGAAATATAGTTCCATTACCACCCATCACATTATAATATGTACATGTACGTGTGTTCCACATAAGGAAATCATTCATATGGATTAAGTATACATAAAACCCATTAAAAAAATATGACACATATTCTTTTTTCAATGTTAAACAAATAGATCCACAATATTCAAAAGTGAATAAATTATTATGTTTTTCTGGAAAATATTTGGTTGAATAATCAAAATTCTATAATATAGATTTAAAATTATGCAATTTGAAGTGAAAACTTTGAAGATATAGAAATATAAGTGAACTTTATATTTTATATTTTAGGATAGGGTTACATAATATGTCAATAATGTTGGAACAATTTGATTTCTATATGAAAAAATTTAAAACAAAATAATTTTCAAAAATATAAGGAGGTATTTTAGATAACAAATTTTATTTAAACATAATTATGTAGTGACATTTGATATGAAACAATAAAAATAAATGTTCCCTTTGTATTATTTTTTCATGAAATAAAAAATAAGATTTGGAACTATACTATATTTTATATTCATAGAAATAATAGGTTAATAAAACTATGTATATTTTTCAATAACATATATATATATATATATAATAAAAAATTCATTTTAATAATATATAGAATTTGTTTTTAGAGATAGAATTTATAACCTAATGTAGAAGAGGGTAGTTCTAGCCCAACATCATTAGTATGTCCATCTAATATCCCATGTAATAATTATTTTATTTAATTATTGATTCAAAATATTATTGAAGTATATTTAATTATATAACGTTAAATTATTTATATATTTTCTTAATTCATTACATAGTAATTTAATGACATCAATAATTGATTTTTTTGTCAAATTTACTAGTAAAACTATTGTATTTTCATAGTGGTGAAAGATATTTTAAAATATATATATAATAAAAATTATTTTAGAGTTATATAGTCATATTCATTATATTATCACAAAAATTATAATGTGGCATGGGTTTCCAATAATATTCTCAATATATAAAATATATCTCGACATACATTGTTTAGGTTATTAAAATATAGATGGAAAATAATCATTGTTAACATTAACATAAGTCTAAATGTACATTTAAGAATTATGGTATTTTAAAAAATTGTAAATGTTTTCAATATATGTATGTAGTGTAATATTGAACACATCTTTCATTGAGGTGAAGAACATGTCATAATAGTGTTTAAATTTTCATTACAAACATAAAGGGAGAGAGGGAGTTTAACAATGGATATTTAGTGGATATTATAAATTTTTAGTGTCTATATTATAATAATGTTACTATTTCAAATTTGGTTGATAATATTTTGGGGACGTACAAGAAGAGTGAATTAAAAACAACCAGTATTAAATAATAATATCTTCCTTTGATATCCTTCATTAGATCACAACATTGGATTTTTTAGATTTTATATTTCATGAGGCCAAATATCATAGGTCATGGGAAATAAATTTTAGGTAATTGATAGTTTCGATAAATTTAGTTTCTATATGTGGTATTTATAAGGGGGTGAAAGGGGTGTTTTGAATAAAATTGTAGAATAAAATATTATATCTTTAAATAGTAAACCAACATTTGATTCAATAGTAAATGGGATTGGAAAAAATTGTCAATGTGCCCTTAAAATATACATCTATATTCTATAATCCACAAAAACACATTCATTTTAACTATTACAAAATACAATAATATTTATTACTTATAAGATATTTCATTATTCTCAAAAGATGATGTTAAAAAAACCAAAACATCACAATAAATAATTTTTGATTAGATCATTAAAAAAATAAAATATATTCTATCAAAATAATTATTTATAATATGAAAATTTTAATTTTTTAGTAAAATACGTAATTTTTTAAAAAAATGAATATTTTTATCATATTTCCACATTTCATACACTCTAAAAAATTTCATGTTATTAAAAAATTATTTTATTATTTTTATAAAAATGAATTTTTTTTAAAAACCATTTATGAGAAATTTACCTTTTTTTAAAATAATTTTAATATTGTATAAATATGTATTTTAATTAAAATAAAACAAACGTGTTTCATAAAAATAAAATTTCAGTTTCTTTTTTTGAACTATTAATTTAAAAATATTTTAGACTTTTACTGTTTTTGACAGATGATATAAATTTGTTATATTTTTTATTTAAATAAATACCATCAAAAAATTTACTATTATAGATATATAGTTTATATTCTAAAAGTCAGTATTCCATTCATTATAGTCCGGTTATAATTCTTAATATTCAGTTTAGAGGATTAAAGGTAACATTTTTAATTGTAATTTTTTTATAGATCCAACAAATACCTCTTATTTATTAAATTTATTATTCACATAATTTTTTTAGAAGTAAAATTTGTATCTCCAAAACAAATTTCCATTACTAATGATTTGTTTCCATTTTATCAGAACTATTCATGAGCGACATTATTCATAAAGGCTAGCATTATCCTAATTTTAATAATTTATTTTTTAAATTTTCATTTTTTAATTTTCACAGTGTATTATAAGTTATTTTATTAGGTATATTTAATCACTATATTTATTGATCTAAATTAACATAATAATGTGTTTTTTTCCATTCTAATGTTTGTTATGAACTTTATACTATATTCCATTTCTAAATTTGAAAAACAAATATGTGTAACTCCATGTAGTAATGTATGGGTCATAAGGGGAGACATATTATGGATCACATGCTATTATTATTCAGAGGACCCATTGGATTGTTTATTCCTATGGTTTGAGTATAAGCCACCCAATGGGGAACATTTGGTGTATTGCAACTGTGTATGATCCCATATTGTTGGTTTGTGTTAAGTGATGAGTTACTTTAATCGATTATTTATATACATATACATATTCTTTTTGAAATAGTTTTTTTATGACTCTATAAATTTTTATATGAATAAATGACATGATTCCATATTCTAACGGCATGTGTGGGAAGTCTTTAGTGTATTTCCATTTGGTAAGTATACTCAAAATTTTATTTATGAATATTTTTGGAAACATAGATGTTGTTTGACATGCTATATATAATGGGAATATCTCTTGCATTAGTAATGGTTTATTTTGAATTTATGGTCATGGGATATGGGGTATAGAGCATAAATGTGGTTGTGGTGTATGTATAAGTGTAGTTCTATTTTTGGTACATTAGTTTCTCAATGATTGTTTTGGGTCTTTTAGACTTATTTGGTTTAATTAAAACCATTTTTGGCTTAAATTACTGTAAAATTATATTATTGATGTTTGGCCTAGTTTTTATCATTCCTAAAATTTATATCATTAGTTTTGTGTTCTCCAGATGGAGGTTGTGTAGTATACAAAGTAAAATAATCCCCCCAATCATTTAGTGAATCTATACAATTTATTTTCATCCTTTAGTGTCTTTGAGATGAACATGAGGCTAATGGGATTATGATACTATCATGGGAATTGGGATATTGTCTATTTTTTACAAAAATGTGAACATTTCAAGTTATATAAAATGGTGAGAGACATTTCAAGGAGAGATTTCATCTCATAAGTAATTGGGAATGCCTATATCTTTAATAGTTTTGTATTCTATGTATTATGTGGAATATATTATTAAATGTGTACACTCATGTTCAATAATTATTCACATGGTTACCATATATGATGCATAAAAAGGTGTTTTCTACATTAACCCACATATAGATACATTGGTGTTGTGTGTGGAAGTTATACATGGAGATTTTGATGTGGATAACCCATAAAAATATATATGTTCCATATGTTCCACTATTATTATATCCTTTTGTTCCTCAACTATAAATGATTGACTTCATGCTAAAAGGAGCCTTGTGTGAATTTTCAATGACAAAAATCACATAAGGTATCTATTATGTGTGATTTTCTTTCTCTGTTGTGTTATTATAGAGTTATAATATACATGATTGACATGGAAATTTTTACTTAAATAAAGGAGATAATTGGAATAATTTATATAAAAATAGAGGGTTCTTAATGTTTGGAGTGTTTTACTTTTTTCAATTTTTAAAAATATAATAAATCCATGATTATACATATTTAATGGGTGTTGATTGAAAACCCATTCTTAATCATAGAATTCATGTTATTTAAGTGTAAATGATTTCCCAACATATAAAATTTTCATTCAAGGTTAAAAATAATTTTAACATTGAATATATATTTTTCCAGTAAAATTCTTCAAAAACATAATTTCTAGGTGTTGAAATACTACCACATTTGAAAATATTTATTCTGTCAACAATTAAAATAATTACATGTGAAATATATGAAAATAAATTTATGTTTTACAAATGTACATTTATGATAAAATACATAAACCACATATTGTAATTTTATTCTACTAGTGATAATAATAGTAGAGGACTTCCAAAGAACATCACCATCAGATCATGGAGTTCATTTATGGGAAAAAGGAATCAGTTTTTCTCCAAATATTATTTTCTCCTTTTATGGATATATGATAATTAGAGGAAAATCAAAATTCCATTTTCATGTGTATATTCATTGAAAATAAAGTATCACTTATTAATTCGGAATTTTGTGTTAAATGAATTCTATAATATGTTGTAAAATAAGAAAAATAATTTTTTCTTTTCAATTAAATTCAGTAACATTAAATAGAATAAATATCAAACATTGGAATTAATTTAAATATAAATTAATATACCACCCATCTATTATACTGATGTCCAGAACATGATTTATAAATAATTAATCTATAATAATTTAAATTAATTTGTAAATTTTTTAGTTTTTTCTAAATAAATATAATAAAATATAGAAAAATAGATGGAACTAATTTATGGTGGCCATTATCTAGAAATTATATTATAAAAAATATAACATCTTAATTTTAACCTTGATTGAATCTAAAAGAACATTCTTCTTAGTTTCAAAGGTAGATTTCCAAATTAGGTTGGCAAACATCTATTACATAACCAAGATCTATATATCCTATCCTTTTGAACTATATGAGTTTCTATATACATCTCCTGATATTAAAGATATATTTATGACTCAATTAGTCAATAACCATGTTTAAAAATTATATATCTACCAAACATCAGAACATTTATAATACATGAATTAAATTTATTGATGCCTTTTGTTGTATAAGAGAGTATATTAATGTATAATTCCCTAAAAATGAAATAGTTCATCAATAAGTGTAAAATATAAAAAAAAATAACAAACTAAAAATCAATAATATGATAATAGATCCCTTACCAATATATATAAATGGTGGAGAGACTATAGTGCCTAAATAATGGGTTAGAGAGAAATAGATTTTTTCTTAGGATATGAATATTAAATGGATGTTTCAAATGTGGGGTATTATTATTGGGTTTTTCAATGATTTGGAAATTCATTATCTGTGATTTAATTATAGGATATAGAGATTGAAATGATGAATCAATGTCTTTTTTGAATGATAAACTAGATCTAGAAGATATCAATGAGTTTTTGGGTTTCTAATGATGAATTTTTCAGTTTAGCTATTTTATAGAATAAATGAATCACTCCAATATAGGTTAAATTCAATTTTTCATATAATATAAAAATTTGAGAATTGAGAATGAAGATAACCATATATTTGAATTGTTAAAAATTTTATATTTATTTATTTTATTTTTATAGTAAATTATTTTAATATCACATAATATATCCAATAAAATATATTTAGTCATATAATCAAGATACTAATTAATGTATTTTAAAAAATGTTATTTTTACTAGTTTTAAATGATGTGTTGAAATTTATTACAAGAATCATAATTATAAATTTAATGGGTTTGATTTCCATCCTTATTTGTGATAGATGTGGTATCATGTTATGCAACTTAATATTTAGTTAACTAATTTTATATGGTTTATGAATTTTCTAATTTAAAATTCAAAAATGTGTGTACTATAAAACATGAGGGATCTCAGTGAACAAAAGTTATTAATTATAATTGATTATATAATGGTTTTCCCATTATCAATTTAATGTTAATTTAAAAAATTGTAATGTATTGAAAACCTTTTAATATAATAAAATTATGTATAAATATAAAAATGTATGAACCATATATAAATATAAATTTATTCCTCCAATGATAGTTAAAAATTTCCCTATAATTTGAAAAAAAAATTGTTTGTATAAAAACTAATGATAAATCATAAGATTCCACACACCATGGTGTGTCCATGGGTTGGATATAATCACCCATAATATGAGTAGTTCCCTCCTTTAAATCATGATAATCTACTATATCATGGAATCTATGTAATGATATGTAAGAGAGATTGCAGAAAAACAATAAAAGCCGTGTGAATACATGAAAAATCCATCACAATGGTTTATGCATACTAGTATATCACTTGTGGAATTCTAAAGTGTTAAAGAATTTATAAATATGTTATGCATGCAGTTAAAAATATTATTATCACAGGAACTGGTTCATATCTCCCATAGTTTTAATATTTCGAAACTCATTTTTTTACTAATGACTTCATATATAAGAAGTTTTAAATTTTTAATAATTAAAAAGTTTACATAAACTAATATTTGGTGATATATGAATCATATAATACAATTCATCATCACCATTGTTTAATTTTTACAAAAAAAACTTATAGGTTGAGGAAATTATTTATGATATCATTAAGTCTAAAAAAAATTCCCATATGTGGTAAAACATAGATTTTTTTTCTTCTAATTTGTATAATAACATATACTTATATCCTATATTATGATATAGTTGTGATTAAATGTTTATATATTATTTCATAAAATATTATCTCAATCAACATAAAACGTTCAAAGAAACCATATAGACTTCATTCCATTTAATATTTTCTAATATCATAAAAATAACATATGAAATTATATTAAAACCCAAATTTGTTAACAAAAAATAATTTTGGAAATATATAATAAAATTCACGGTGTGTCACATCGCCTTCAATTCCTCATGAATACCTATTGAAAACTAATATGGAATAAAAACTGAATCAAAATTCCGAATATATTTTTGAGATTTTTAAAGTCATTTTCATTAATTCTACCATAGAGTGTGATCCACCATTCCATTATTTTTTTGAAAATAAATATGAATTTACAAAATTCAAATTTTAATGAATATTTAATCCTACAGTAAATCATTAATACACCTTGTTATATTACAATATTTTGTGCGATCTATATTAAACATATGTATGACTATGACTCTATATATTTATTTCACTATGTGAATGAATTTATTTCCATATAATTCTATTTTCTAGGACATAACATTACCATGAGACATAAAGTATGTTAATCCCAAATATCTAACTCATACATTCATTGTTATCCAATTATAAACTCACTGAGATTCTACATATATAAAAAATAGGACACAATTATGTACAGAAATATCTCATTCCCCTTAACTAATAAATAGGTACATGATATGTCTTATTTAGTTATGGTTGTACAAAAATTCATATTATATCATTAATCATAAAAAATGTCATACTTATCATATTGGGAGGGAAAATCATATCATCTTTTTTTCCTAAACAATTCCATGATCAATAATATACCCAACCACTTATCTATTCATAATGAATTATGGAAGAATGGTATCGATTTTTAATGTTCTTATGGAAAATGTATCAGTAACCTCATGTATGTGGGTATTTAAATATGAACCATGTATTAGTAGAATACCAAATAAATTGTGTATTACACTCAATGTTATAGACTTTATGAGTCATATATCATAAAAAACCTACTATGTTCTCCATGATTTTATTATGCATCCAATTACAAGAATCATACTCCCACTAATGCAAAAATTTCATCACAATCAATAATAAATTTTGATGAAAATTATTTAAGGATTAAACAATGGAATACTTTTAATGGTCAACTATAATATTACTTCAATGGAAATATATATCCAATGTGAAAGAATGAGAATGTATATATTGATATATGTATGAACTAATACATTTTTTTAAAAAAAGTTTGATTTTTATTATTAATAAAACCCCGCATAATATCATAATTTATAATATCACTTACAATATACTTCCATATGTGTCGTTTGACTAATCTACGTAGAATTATGTTAAACTCATTACATATCAATGTATTTATTTTCTCATTCATAAGTCACTACTATATAAAAAACAAATTAATCCATATCCTAAACAACATCCATGAAGTAGGAAATTATGAATCATTATTAGACTCCCTAAATAATATTCCTAGTGTTTAACTCTTTTAAAATGGAATTACATTTTTTAACATATTGACACCGAATATATAGTCATTAATAATATATGTTATCTACAGAAGAAACATTTTATATAAAACATCATCATTCATGGAAAACCTTCCCTCAAATTTTGTGATGAAAACCTTTTAGTAAATATGGTAACATGTTTCATTATTTCATTACCACCATATCATATACCATTTATGATATAATGTGACATTTAAATTGAGTTTTTCCATAATCATTTTTATTATATTTAAACTTATCAATTATTAATTACTGACTCACTCATATCTTATACTTTATAATAAGTATTAAAAATAATTAAAAGATTAGAAAAGTATGTTTTTATAAAATAAAACATATTTTTATTATTGGAATATTTAATGATGAAGAAATTATTTCTATATTACGAATTGTATTATTTTATTTTTATGATTTTCAAGAAAAAAAGTTTTTTTATTAAAATAATCCAATAATTGGTTGTCGGATCATATCCCAAATATTTTAAAAAAACATTTGTATAGACACTTTTATCTTGGAACAAATATTTTTATACTTTTCATTTTCTAAAATCATGATATAGATGATTGTTAAAATATATTTGATATCTTATATTATGTATAACATCACTTTTTATAACAAACAAAATCAGTTTCTACAAAAGAAAAATAATATTACATTACTTATCCATTTTTTAATTCCATATGTACTCGATAAAAAATTCAATTTTATCCATAAAACTTTTTCACAATCATTTTATTTATCAATGGAATTGAAATTAAAAATCATTCAATTAATTATATGTTTTTTGACTTTCTTTTTATTTACATCACATCTAATGTATACATATTGTATCATATACAATTTAAACAGACTAATGTTTACTATAACAATAATTTCTCACATGAAAATTCATTAGAGTTTTTAAAACATATCAATATATTTTAGAAAATCTCATATTATTGAAACAATTCCTTTCCATGTTTTATAAAATTTCTATTATAAATACAATTGATGGTTATTTAATAATTAGTGATAGAATTTTAATCTAAATTTTACTCTTCTGATTTCAATATTAACATGCCTATACTATCAAAACTGCTCTACATTTGGGATTATAGATAACAAATTTATCTATCCTCAATTATTTTATAAAAGGTGTAGATTTTTGTTGAAAATATATATATTCATGGAACATATCCTAAATTGACAATAAAATTAGTTTCATATCTATAACAATCCCTAGTGAATCCATTAGTGACTCAAAGTAATTGAAATACTATATTACATAGAGTATATGAACGTATACTAATGTTCAATGGCCATTTTATATCAAATAATTTTTAAACCTTTAATTAATAGTTATATGTTTCTCATAAGTGTCAAGATTAAATGAATAAATAAATTCAAAAAAAAATTACACGTTAATATGTTTCTATAACATGTAAAATTTTCATTCATTCAGAATAAAAATTCAGGTATTATATACTAGTATATGTTATTACACACAATAATATTTCCAATTTTAAGGAATGGTCCAAAAGTAATTTTTGATCAAAATGACATCATATATCAAAAAAAATATTTCATTCATAGGGGTATCATAATATGTAATGATTCAAAAATTATTTTTATTAAATTCCATTCAATAATAATGAATAATAGTTTTAGAAACATTAAATCACATAGTGGTAAAAGATCTATATTTCACTAACAAATGAGTCTTCATAGAAATTTTTATAAAAATTATTTCATATAGGTAGGTCACATTGATAATTAAATCATATATGAGTCTAAAATAGTTGAGTGGAAAAAAAATTTCCAAATCCTTAATTTTGATAAACTTATCATTATTCCTCAAGTAAAAAAATAATAATAGTGCATCTAAGATATGTGTATCTGAAATAAAATTACCAAAAAGGGAATGTAATCCATTTATGGTCACACATCACATGGTTTCATTATAAAATATATTCTTATGGTACCAAGATTTGGAATGACCATCCTTGTATAATGATTGAGGTCTTCGTAAGTGTTTTATTTAAAACAGATTTATCAATTTGAATTTCCAAGGGGTCTTAATCTCAAAATTTTATTTTATTTAATTTTTTTAAAATTTATGAATTATTTTGATAATTTTTTTTAGATTCATATTCCATCCTCTAACACGTAATTTTCAAAACATATTGATATGTGGATCTTTACGCCTCATTGCTTGTGTTACTATGAAGATTTAAAATCAAAATATATTATACATATCTAAATACATCTCATACACAAGGGAGAAAAAATATTTATGTATAGGCTTATAATCATATAAAATAAAAAACCTATATAATATTATTCTTATCATTAGAGATAACAAAAACCCAAATTTTTTAGATATGAAATAAACCTCCAGACTATATGTTGTCAAACATAAAATCGATCTATCAAATGGAATATTTCACAAGAGGGACCAAAATTCCATCGTAATTATAAAAACTAATTCTCATAAATTATAAACAACCATTAGTATGCTATCAATACCAAATAAAATAAAATTTCAAGGTGGAGAAAAACTAAATCAATTAGCACACCATGAATTTATCTTTTAAGATACATTTATGAAAATTTAAAAAATAAATTTTTCTCTTGAAATAAAATTATACATATATTCATAATATAAAATTAATATTCATGGATATAGTAATATAAATTTAATTAAATGAATAATTCATATATTTCATCAAGATATAAACATTTAAAAATAATTAAAACCTGGGTTCAAATATAGGTGGTAGATAATTTCTCTAGGAAAGTGGTCACGCAGGCATGCCTCATGAGAAAGAAATGTGGGGATGCAGACATTATGCATGCCTTGTGACAAATGTAATATAGTGTAGGCATGAGACTACACTAGACCGTTAGATACTGTGAAGAGCTTCATACCCCTTGGGACTTTAGGCTATATATTGAATAAATAATTCTTGATAGTGGGATATACCTTGGGGGGATATAAACTACCTTTCTAACCTGTGTGTGTTGTGTTTGTTTGTTTAATATAATTTAACTCCAAACACATCATATACATATGACATTGGATGAAATATAAATATTCTATATTTCAAAATTATTTTTTATATTTTTTATATAATATTATTATCACATATATAATATTATTTAAAATATGATCATATCAATTATCAAAATTCCATTTGATATGGTTTTAAAAATTTCAAAAATAATGATTCTAATTTGTACAATTCTATTAAAATAAATTAAAAAACATAATATTAAATAAAAATTCATTTATTTTTTCCCTAAATATGATTATTAATTAAAACATTGTAAATTACCTACATAATTTCTATATATTCATCTTCCATATAATTTATATTTTAGGAAATATATTTTGAGAAAAATGTTTTGGAATTATAAAAAATTAATAATTTTGAATATTTATTTAATAAATGTTACATAATTATTTAACTAATTAAAGATAAATAAGATATATTAACTTATTAAATACATTTAAAATTATATAAATATACAACAATAAATTATTATATTATTTTTGATACATTATAACATATTACATGAATTTATATTTCATATATAGAAAAATATATTTTTTTCATTTTTGAACTATTTAATGATTAAATGAATATCGTAATGCATAAATTTCTAGCCAAATTTCTCTAAAACAATTAAATTGTTTTGAATTGTAATTACGGATTGATAATTAAAGGTTGTGATAGCCATTGTGGTCTTTGTGAGATTATTTAATTGCACAGACATTATTAGCATGTAGTATTCAATGAGTAATATTAGAAATGGGATCTTCGATTTTCATATAGGTAATTTCCAGTTTTACCATTATGTTCAATGGATAATACCGATGTAGGATAAAACTTATATCCATTGATCTATCTTTTTCATGTTATTATATGCTATAAAATCTCTTATGTGATATATAGATCTATTTTATGGATCTCCATTTTTGTCGTTATATGCTATGATTTTCCAAACCATACGTTGTGATAAATATAAAATTAAAGGAATAAAATACATTGTCTCATATGATATTTCATATCATTTGACCTGATTGTATCATTTCCTATAATAACACATATCATGTTTCCAATTTTATATCAAAATATCTATCATTATTAAGGGTATATAATGTGATTGAAATGCAATATACCTACTTCATTTCTTTATATATATATTATTGACTAAAATAACAATGTTATGATCTAATACCATGGATTCCTTTCATTGAATCTATTTAAACTATATGGATATAGAGTAATAAATTTCAAATATGATTACCCAAGATTAACAATTATGAAATTGAACCCTTTTATAGATAGAAAATTAAAAACATTGTGTTTCATACATTTTAGATCTCAAATAAATCCTCTAATTCAATATTTATGGTTGATAATGATAACTTAGGATAAATCAAAATAATCTTACCATTATGAAATATCTTATGAAGAGATTTTAGAAATCCATTTATTATGAGAATTTTTTTACTAAATCATCACATATGATATAGGAATATCACATGGACTTTTTAAGATAAGAAGCCTCTTCCATGCTAATATCATTTGAAACATATAATGATAATAATTATATAATAATTGATGTTGTAAACCTAAGAGTTGTCCTCATATTTCATGGATTTTGCACATTAATGTGTTAAAATTTTATTTTCATTCATAATATATCATTAAAAATCACTTCATAAGATAATATATATATATATATATATATATATATGGGAGGATGTTGCATTCATATGATGTTTGAATTACTGGGTGTGTCCATTAACTCAATATTTTTAATGAATTAGTAAATGTATGTTCTTTAAGAGTGTCCCTAAATGAGTATATAATGATTTATCCTACACCAAAATTGTTGATGAGAGAATTATTTATAAATATGGATGTAACTCATTCCTCTATTAAGACAAATTTTCCATATAAATCTACCCCCTTAGAAACTAGCATGTCATTTATGGTATGATATTCCCATACTTATGCGGGTTAATTTTGAATCATCTCATAGATACAAAATAAATAGGGAATTATAAAGTGTTCCTAAAAGTGTTCTTTATCAAACTGCTATGAGGAACGTTATTATAGTAGCTCTAAAGAAATTTAAATGATTTGTTTATCATTTTAAAATTTATAGAATTATAGGTTTCATATAGGGTGATCCTAATTTTTGGTTTCTTCTACTTCCACTAACTTTATTATGGGTACATATTAATTTGTAAAACATGAAATGGTATCATCAATTTTCCAAATTATTTGATTCCCTAAATATGTTGAGAAATGATTCTATACATTTTTATATTTGATATTATATTAGTAATCATTAAAAAATATAATTTGAACTATGATTAATTTTACAATATATGAAAATTAATTATGTTTTTGGGATTTGGAATATAATTTGAGATATTATAGGAATTGACGCTAATGAAATAATTCTTATTTGTTTTTTCATATTATAGGACATGTTGATTTCGATACCTATAGAAGCATCATCCCATGATTGAAAAATGGTTTTCAACATTATAATCGTGATATCATAGAATGTAATTGATGAATATATCTCAATTAAGTGACTAATTTATTGATATGCATTATCTTGAACTAGGTCACATCATTCATTCATGGGGTGTGTCACCCTATTTCTCCCACAATTCCCTATTATATGCCACTATTTATGATTTTTCATGCATAAATCTCTTGAACAATAAGAATATCACTAATTATCTTATATCATAAGATCTGATTTCTATGAAACATATATGAGTATCATGTATATATATTACCATTCATTCATTATAACAAAAGGATCACACATGTATTTTAATAATATGTCACCCATAATGCATATCACAAGTTGCTTTATCATTTTAAATATTTTACTGATTTTTGGAAAATGGATCTCAGTGTTTTAGGTTAGATCTATTGTATAGTACAATAAGTCTATATTGTTAGATATCATTCACATGGAATTATTTTTATTCGAGTTTTAAAAATATGAATTGAATTACATTAGGTTGATATTGTTGATAAATCATGTAAAAATATCTTATGGGATAACTATTTTATTAATATTGGTTAATTAAATGATTAATTTTAAAAAAAAATTAAAAATCTAACTACAAAATTATGAAATAGTTAATAGAAAATTTCATAAATTTTCTTTGATAATATAAAAATTTCATCTATTAATTATATAAGAAGACATAAAATATAGATATAATTGTTTTACATTAATATTTTATGTATAATTTATAAAATATTTTTATTTTAAAATTAAATACAAATTATATAAAGGTTTTATTAAACATGAATTATATATTCATAATTATATTCTTTTTATTTCAAAATTAATTATGTTAATTTTTAAAATAACTAATCAATATTTGAAATTGCTTTCATGGTGGATTTCATCAGGGTGTAAATTATATTTATTATTTGATACATAGATTAATAATTTTTTTAACATATTATATTTAGATGGTAAAATTATTTTATATCACATAACATCATATATTTAATGTATATTTAAATAATAAATAACATGATATCCTTAATAATGGAAATAATCATAAATTTTTTATACTTATCGAAATTTATAACTTGTATGTATAAAAATTATCTCAATTATTACTATGTGAACTTTTTATTTATTTAAAATTTACTCTTGGATTTATTCATATATATAAATTTTCTATTATGAATTTTGAGGTATGAATTAGATTAAAGAGTTGAAGAATATCTGTGTTTTTGAACATGAATCTTTGGTGTCACATGTGTTGTAGGATAATCAATTTCATTTCCCAAAAATGAGACATTGTATTGTATTGTGTTATGGGATTGAATTAGGTAGATAAATGAAATTTATTCAAATTAAGTATTAGAATTATGTGGAAACTGAAAGGTCTCGTCAGCAATGTATCTAAGGCTAATGGAACATTGGGATAGGCTACTCATTGTCTCATATGCTTATGGCCGGTCTAAAAAGTGATGTTTGAATCACAATTGTTCAAAAGATAATACTATGGAAATTTTTTATTTTATAGAATTTTTTGCCTTAAATTAATGAGTTTCATATAACATATCCTTGGGAATCATTTGGATATGCATTATTATAATTATATTGTAATTTTTGTTTCATACACATTCTTTTTTTGTATCCTCATAAAGGTAAATTATATTGTATTATTTATGAGTCTATTTTTTATGTTTGAGTGATGTTAGAAAAGATCGGGGGGTTTTAAAGTGTGATTTGGATAAATGTTGGAAATAAGATCTATTTCAGACAATGAATGATAAATTTACCATGATAATGAATTTTAGGTTCAAGTCATGATAATGGATTAGATATGAATAATGATGTGCAAATGTTATTTACACCATGAATAATGGTTATAATATTTTAATTTGAGGTGATGCATATTTCAGCAACATACCATCTCCAAAGTTCCCATCATGAATATGTATATCACAATATAGATTATTTTTATTCATGTGAATTATTATTTTTTATTTCTTGAATCCTTTATCATTTACTATCCTACATTTTTCTTCTTACCCTTGGTCCACTCCATGAAATTTGTGGTGAATTTAGAAATTCACAAATTCTCCAATGGAAGCATAGATCTCTCTATTGGTTGGTTGCTCATATTATGGAATGTGACATCATTTTCTTAATGATTTCATCATTTTTTGGTAACTTTATATGGTGTTGCGTTATTTTTTGGGATTTATGGACCATGTACTAATTATGTTTCAATCTGTTCTAGATCCTTAGTGTGTTTTTCTTTAGAAGGGAAATTCATGTGTTGGTTGTGGTGTGTTATGATAGATTCTCAAGGTATGTGTTTATTTAACATATATTATAACATTTTTTATTATAGTATTAAATTAAAATATTTGATAATCTATTATAGGATATTCATTCTTTTTTAGTTTCTTCAATTCTGTTAATTGTGTTTTTTGGTCCTGTCAGGGTTTGTGTGTAGCTATAGTTATAGGCTTCTGTATTTTTACTAGTATAAGAGCGATGGAAATTGAATTTGATTTATTTAATATTTTTTAAAAAATTAATTTTAATGATATTTCATTACCCTATTTTTTGTGTTAATGTGACTTTTAAAAATGGCGGTTCCCCCACGTTTTGGTAAGAGAAAGGTTCATTTAAAGAATTATAAAATAAATTTTGGAATCCATAAATATTTAATAAAATATAATTCTTTAATGATTATTTAAAATATTATTGTCATTATATTAAATACATCTTCAAAAATTAAAAAAAATTAAAATAATATTTCTCACTACATAAAATTTAATCATCTTTGTAGGAAACAAATTTTTAATGCCTAATATTTCTGTAAAAAAAATAAAATGATAATATAGAAAGTGAATCAACATAATATTATTGAGTATGAGAATTAATTATATTACATAATGTGTTATTTTTATTCATATTTTATAATTAAATGGATTGATTATAACTATAATATTTTAAGAATAATATTACTTGGTTCGTGTATACTTGGTGTTGTGTGACATTTGTGTAATATCCCATCCTTTTTTGAATATGTGTGAAGAATTATTTATGGAATTATTTTATTGTTATTTTTGAATAATTTGGTTGGGTTTTAGCTAGGGAAATGTTTTCCTGAAAATTGTAAATTTTTTACAGAAATAGGGAATCACACGGTTAGTGAACGATTTCCCCAATTTGTGCACCCTTTCATAGAACACTTTGAATCCCTATTGAGAGAGGATTTTCCTAGCTGGTGTATGGTTTTTTTAAATCATACACCATAAAAATTGAAATTGTGTACTCCCATAAAATAGGCTCACGTTTAAGGTGCATGGTTAAAGAATTTTGTGCGCTCTATCCCATCCAACCATGTGCCGAAATTTAATTTACCGAAAAACTTGATTAAAAATTTTATGGACCATCATATTAATCCCATATCATCCCCAACATGACCTGTAATATTATTTTATGTTTTTTGTGAATTTAGTATTGATTAAAATCCATTCTAATCTCCATAGTTGGTGATTCTAATCCCATATTGATGATCTTCGCCCCTCCAAGTATGATCATATCATCTAGTGTGGTTTTCATTATCCTTTCCATTATTATACAATCCATTTCTAGGTTTTTCTTCCATGTTTTCAGTTGTATATAGATATGGTATTGTAGATTTAGATCAAGAATTGTAGGATCTTGATTCACATGATCTTGAATTTAGGTTTATGATCCAAATCTCATTATATATCGCTATTCCTTTCAAATTAGGTATTTTAGTTGGGAAATAGCGTGTAAAAGAATTGAGGTGGGTGTTATATTATTCAAATATTATAATAATGATTTCAATTATGTGTTTGAAATTCTATAATTTCTAGGCTTTTTTAGCAATTATATTTTCTAATTAAATTAATTTGTATTGTGAATTACTTAATTAATATATATTGAATCAGGAATAATTTATTATTGAATTAATTATGTTATATATGGGTTTTTGTATGATTAATTATTTTCATAATTTTTTAATGTAGATTGCTGTGATTATACAATCATTGATGTGATTAGTAAATTTTTTAATTAATTAATTGAATTACATGAATATGAAATTAATGAGTAGGGTTAATTAATTAGAAAATTAATTAAAGGTGCCATTATGATATATATGTGATTTTATGATATTAAGAAATATGTGATATTTTAATTATTTGATATTTTAATTTAGACAATGAATGGTTACATGGAAATTCAGCTAAGTACACTAAGAGAGCATTATCTATTCGACAATATAGGTAGGGGTCAGTTATTGATTGATCTAGAACACATTGTGGATCACGTAATCAAGGAGGAGGGTGTTTCAATAGACCTCGAGAGGGTACAAGTAGTTGTTTCACGGGAGAATGAAAACAATATTTTCAATATCCATAGCTTTATATGGTTAGACGGATATATTAGAGATTAATCTATTTTTTTCCAATTAGGAATACCAATATTAGGTCTTGACCTGGAAGGATACGATGTTGGAATATTCAGAATCTTTTCAGAATGATTTCTAGGAGTTGAAGAAGAATTTGACATCGGTAATATTTTTTAAACAAACAGCGTCTGATGGTGAGTATATGGTGTTATGTGATACTTTTGGGATTGTTATTGGGGAATTGTTGATGGATGTAGATAGTGTTTTGATGTTAGGGTATTGGCATTTGAGGCCATATAAATGGAAATACACTACACATGACAATGATTTTGATGTAGTGGTTTATGATTTGAATTTTTTTTGGTATTATCTATGTGATGAAATGTTCACTATGTATATAGATAAAAATACCTACAAGTATAACTTTTTGATATGTGATTTGAATAATTGACTATAGTGGTGGGTTTATTATATGTAGTCATTTGATTTGAGCTTGAATATAATCCCGAAAAGAAAAATAGTTTTTCAAATGAATTATCCCTGAAAACTCTATCTCAAGTGTCTCGATAGTCTAGAGGTGTGTGGATGATGATGACCTTACTGGCTAAGATAGAGGTTGTGGTTTTTAAGAGTTTGGAGAAGATAAATATCATATTAGTTTCAATGGAATATACAAATTTTATATGTAATAGAGATAGGAAGTATGAGGATCCAAAAAGGTTGAATTAAAGGTAAATCCTTGATTGTGGCGATATACCATTTGATTGTACCATAGATGAAGATGTGATCATCTATGTGAGAAATTGGGTTGTTCTGAGTACTAGAATGTGGGAGGAGTTAACCCAAAAAAATTTATTCCTTGAAGATGGTGGCGTTTCAAGGTGTAACACAATTGTATTGTGACCTACATCAACTGTTTTTGGGGTCAGTCATGAAAAATTAGATTGTAGGGTTCATGACATGATGTTACACCTGTTATAAGGTGAATTACAAACATCAAAACTTATTGGCTTTCTAAAAACGTTTCCCATTTTGTAGGGGAAGTGGGATGATGTGACTATGGATTTGGGGGGGGGTCTCTTAAGGACAAATTAGAAGAATGATGATATTTGAGTGATTGAGGCCTAGATAACAATGTTAGAACTTATCATGCATGTTTTGGAAACTTTCTCAGTGGGGTAGTTGGGAGAACTCTATGTTCGAGAGGTATTCCATCTGCACAGGCTTCCCATGAATATAGTTTCATACCATGATTCACATTTTACTTTTCACTCCTGGTACATAACCTATGGGGTACACAAGTTTTTCTGGGAACATCATTCCACTCACAGACAGATGGTATGTTGGAGAATAAAATATAGGCACATAAAGATATTCTACGAGTTTATGTTCTAGAATTTAGCGTTTTGGGGGAAAAGCACCTGAAACTTGTATAATTTTCCAATAATATTTAATAGGAAAATTTTCAGATATCATCATATGAATAAATTCATGGTAGTCCAAGTAGATTATCTATATGATAAATGGAGGAAGGTGAGTATGAACTATTAGGACTTCTTCTCCTATCAGATATTCCAGTAATGTGACAGTTGATTCATTAGCATATGGTTATAGATCAGAGTAGATAGAAGTCATATGGTGTGTAACACCCCAAGCATCCATGGCACACTTCCCTTTGAATAATGCAATATCTTGCATTGTACGCAACTTCGAGATCTGACACACACCACAACCAATCAAACTAGCCGTTATGAATAATAATACCCACTTTTTGAAAATTTATAAATTTTATATTTCAAAATGGACTTCATTTTTAGATTTTGAATATCAAAATTAGCTTAGGGTGAATTTTTGGTCATTTTCTGAAAACGTTCAATTTTTGATGAATAGTGGAAAAACAATGAGTTATAGTTTAAAAAAAATTTAAATTTAAATAATTATTTATTTTATTGATTTTTGGTCAAAAAAGATATAAAATACCTATATAAGTTCAATTTAATCCATTGGAGCCAGTTTATAATAATTTTAGATATATAAAAATTTTATTGAACTTTTCACCCTCTTTTACCCATCTCCTAGGAGAATTTTCAAATTCACATAAAACATAATTTTACCACTTCTGCGAGTGGAATTTAGAAATTCTAAGAGACACGGTTAATATCACGAAGTAAAATGTGGTTTAATAATATAAAAATATTTTTTGGTGAATAGTAATTTTTTACTTTTATTTACCACGGTTAAAAGTAAATAGGGTATTTAAGGGTAAAATTGATATTATTACTACCCTAAAAAAATGTCCTAATTATATTGGATAAGTATAATTCGACCAAAAACAACCTTAGGAATAAAATATGAACCTCTTTGTTCAACTTGGATTAGATTAGGACATTTATTATTATTTAATTCAAAGAAGAGTTAAAAGAGATAAAATTAAAGTTAAATAACGAAAACATTTTTAATATAGGTTTATACATAAGATAAATCCGATTATAAATATTCATTATAAAGATAAAAATATTTCCTATATAATGGTAGTTTATTTATAAATTTTAGGAACTAAATAATTTATTTAATTTATGACAGAATGGTGATCCAATAATAACCTAATTAATGAAATATTGAAATAATTGATATTATAAATATCAAAATAAATGTAATTTTAGAATTTTTATGAATTCCAATAATTTTAAAGGTTAATATAACATAATAGGGTTGGTTAGATGATTTTTTTTCAAAGTAATAATGTTGTTATAAATTTATCAAAAACAAAATACCAAATAGTGTCAAAATTGACATAAAAGAGTTTTTAAAACAAATATTATATTATTAATTTATATTATATTCATAAAAATTTAATGTTTGGACAAATGACTTATATAAGGTTATATATATTAATAATGAACCACTTGAGGTTCTTTTGGCTTGTTATAGTAAGTTTATTAACCATATGTTATAAAAATACAAAGAGACATGGTAAATGTCAAACTATTTAACTAAGAGTTAATTATAAATGATAAGGTTAATATAGTGACCCAAAACTGTCTAAAATCTATTGTATGAAATAATTTAGACCAATAACCACCTTATACAAGAAATAAGTCACTTTGGGGCCATTATAAACCGAATATGAGTTTATTATAAAATAATATTTTATGTTTTTCCTAAGGTTCCCCTCACCCATCTTATAAAAGGACACCCCCCTTCTCTCACATTAATAAATTCAAATCCTTTTGGATCGGTCAAACCCAGCCAAATTATTCTCTAAAATTTCCTCACTTCATCCTATTTGCCTTACTTTGATCATAAAGATAACCTAAAGAACCTTTTTGATCAAATCAAAAAGATGAACCCGAAGAAGAGGTAATGTTTTCACCACCCTCTTTCAAGTTCCTTTCCTCTTCCACTTCTTCTTTCTTTTTTATTTACATTCTAAAATAATAACTACAGTATCATCTATATACTATGATGTTATTATAAATATGGTACAACCATATTCAGTATTCTATCCATCCTTTGAATGGCATGTCACCATACGTGTGTACGTACGGCTTACCGTCTCCACTTCGTGGTGTAATTGTTATTCAAAACATTATTATTTGGATGAGTATGATAATGATGTGTAATTGAAGTAAATAATAAATATAAAATTATAATGATTCTGTATATATGATATACCATCCAATTATATAAGATTTTAACATCAAAAAAATGATATTGTCGCTCGTGCGTACGTACGGACTACCGTCTCCACGAACGCGATGAGATTCATTCCCCATCTTATCCATTCAAGAATAGTTATCATTTGATGATTAAAAATAATTTTTAAGGACTTTATATCATTCTGGATATGAATAATATACAACCTATCAATAAAAAAATGGCTTATGTAACAAAACATATAAAAGAAAACAAGTAAGTTAACACCCGAAACGACAACAATACTAAGATATTATTAACAAATCAATTTTAAAAGATCATTTATGATATAATATTAATGTATATGATTCTTGTATAATTTAATAACAATTATTTCGCCATTATACAGGAGTTTAACCTACCATCGACCAAGGAAAAGTACAAGGTAAGGGTTAATTCTACAATCTCTTCATTATCTGAGATTTTTTACACGTAATTATCTACTAGGACCTCTTTATCATCAACATCCATGTTTCTTAAAAATGTATTTCAAATAATTCTTACTATTTTATAGAATATGGGTTAAATTCATTTATACCCATTTTTGAATTTTTATAAGATGTTTATAAAGGAATCATTCCTTCGTTTTCCAAAAAAGTCATTTTTAACCTTTTCATAAAAAATAAGGTAATAATGTCTTTTTTTAACATATACGGCGGGTGTTGCTATTTTCCACCATTATAAAATCATCAAAGCTTCCCTTACAGGCTTTTAAAAATATTTTTAAAGTAAATTTTTTATTTTATATTTTCGTGTCGTTTAAATGATTTCAAAAAAGGGAAATTTCCCTCAAATAGTTTTGATTTCATCTATGTCAACATATTTTGATGGATTTTAAGCTTATTTGAAGTTGAATTATTATGATACAAAAATTTCAAATAGTATTGAAGCTTTTCTGATATGTTTGACTGTGGATGTGTTATTTTTATACCATTCATGGTTTATAGAGAAATTATTTGCATTAAATATGCTTGTTTTAATATGAATGTTTATGTTATGTTTAAACATGTTCATATGAGGAATGCATTGGACTAAATAAGTGACGGGTGGAGCCTGCTATAGCTCCTCGAAGCATCGGTAGGCCTCATGAGACAAACTAGTGTCTTGGCACAAGGCCTTAACAAAATCTGATTTGTAGTCTTGCGAAAAGGCCTTGACTATGTGGTTATGCAAGTCTGGAATTATGAATTCCATCATTATGAAAGTGGTTATTGATATTTCATGTGATTACTCAACTAGTAGAATATCAATGTGAAAAATTAAATGGCCTTATTTCAATTTATTTTTTCCATATTATACAGAAGTTGAAGTTTAAAAGGCTTTTGTTTTAGTTATACATTACCTTAAATGTTTATGCATATTTATAAATGTTTCCGCTATATTGTTATCCTTACTGGCCATCTGAGCTCACCCCTTTCTATGTTTTATTTTTCCCTGGATGTGAAGAAGTATTTTATGAATGACCTGTAGGGATAGTATGAGGGGATATGGGTGTGGTCTATGGAGACAAGATGTTGTTGTAGTTTTTCACTTTATGATGTAATGTAAACTTTATGAATGTATCTATTGATTCTAAGGCTACTAAACCGATCTGTCAATCGAGACTTGATCTTTTGTGATCATGCCAATGTTATGTAATAATGCACCGACTCTGGGTAATAGGGGTTAGGGTGTTACAGTTGGTATTAGATGAATTTTAGTACAAACCTTGGAAACTATATTTAGATAAAATATGATTAGAGCACATAGAGCTAAGATGGACTTGGAGGATTAATATAGAGAACTTCCTAGAATTTTGGTATTGTAGAGATTTTGTGAGTTTTCAGAGAAATAAATCCCTATATGGATACGAGAAGGTATATATAGCATCCCGTCTTTTTATAACATAACTTTTCATTCCATTACACGGAACTGAGGATCTTTAAGGTTTAGTGTCTTGGAAACAAGGAACATAAAACATGAAAAAAAAAACATTCTTCTTAAACACTTGAAAGGCTTCTCCTCATGTTCACCCTAGGCTCATTACTGCATCTCATAACCTGGGGACATACATCAAAAGGAAGTGTGAGCAGAAGGCCCAGCAAGGGAAACAAGTGAAACATTTTACATATGAACTTGAGATACATCAATAAAGTCATGAAAAGAACTTTAATGCATGAAAATGAAATCATGAGGCATATCATAATAAAAATAAAACTTTTTCATAACTTGAATATTTGGATACATCATTTAACATAGATAATCATGAACATATCACCATGGTCCATCCCCAAGGTGTCATTTTAAAATTACCAAGGTTATTCACCAAGGTATCGTGAAAATTGTAATCTCTAGTGGTTACATCATTACCCAATGCATTGGAGCGCTATCAGGGTGAACCCTTAAATTTGCCTTTATTATCATGTGAGCCATATATATCATCATAAAAAATTTCATAAATAACCCATATAGCATAAAATAAATGGGTTTCATTTCATAATCATAACGTTTTAAAAACTACTTTAAAGACATGATCTTTACGTCACTTTAAACCCACGGAAAGGGAAAGAGGGTTTCATGTATGTAATTCCCAGAATTTAAAATAGAACATTTTGATATATATGTGAATACCCTTATAGAAATAAGAGCTTTTAGTATTCACTTTATAACATAAAATAATTTTTAGAAAAGAGAGATAGGCATTTTGAGACGAAAATTCTGCAGCATAACGGCTATGTTACCAGGTTTTAGAAAACATTGAGAAGAGAGGGGACATGGGTCAAACATTAATAAATGACCCATAAAACAGTAGAGGGACAAAATATATGGGATTTAAGAACATGGTAATGAAATTTGAAAATATACCATATGAAATGAAGAACATGAAAGGAAGAAAAAAAGATTTCTCCTGTGAGAATTCGGCAGCCTAACGGCGTCACTTAAACATCAACAAAATTGAATTGACAAGGTCAAATAGGGTCTCTCATCATATGAACATAAGAGTCCAGTATGATAGATATAGAGATCATACCCCAACATAATATAAAGGAACTTGAAAGAATTGACATGAAAGTAGAACTTCAAAACGAGAAGGGTGAAGAACCACTTAAAAATTCGGCAGCCTAACGGCGCCACTTAAAACATCAAAATACTGAATTGAAGAGATCAAATGGGGTATCTCATCATATGAAAATAAGAGTCCAGTATGATATATATAGAGATCATACCCCAATATAACAAAAAGGAACTTGAAATAATTGACATGAAAGTAGAACTTCAAAACGAGAAGGGTGAAGAACCACTTAAAAATTCGGCAGCCTAACGGCGCCACTTAAAACATCAAAATACTGAAATGAAGAGATCAAATGGTGTCTCTCATCATATGAACATAAGATTCCAGTATGATATATATAGAGATCATACCCCAATATAAAAAAAAGGAACTTGAAAGACTTGAATGAAAATAGAACTTGAAAACGAGGAAGGTGAAAGAATCCCTTAAAAATTCGGCAGCCTAACGGCGCCACTTAAACATTCTTAAAACGAATTGATGAGAGAAAGGGGGGTCTCTCATCATATGAACATGAAATAGGAAGTAGGATGAATATAAAAGAACATCCTACAACATAAGAACATGGAGTATAAAAGAAAATACATACAAGAGATTACTTGAAAAGAAAGAGAGAGGTCGGATCCCTTACCTTAAAATGTAACTCTTAAACCTCAAAGGTTGGGACCTTGAGGGCTTGGGGGCACCTTGGGAGGACTCCTTGGGAGGTAATGAGACCAGAAATTTTTTGGGAATGAGTGGGGATTCGAATGGATGAGAGGAGGGCTTGGTATTTATAGGGAAAGTGAGGGGACAAGGCATTAATGGCCAAGGGACACCTCACATGTGCTTTTCTCAAACCCATGTGCTCTCCCTTGTCATTTATCATGGAGTTAGGCCACATGGGGCCCCCAAAACAATAATTAATCACCCTTGGCTGGCCAACCCTCAAAAGATCTCATGACATCATCATGACACCGTTATGATGTCATTAAACATACCGAAACCCTAAAACTGTATTTTTACTATTCACTGAAAATTCAACTTTCTTAGAAAAATCCCAAAATTTCACATTAACCAAATATCAATGCTCTGATTTCAAAAATGAAATCCATTTTATAAAAATAATTTTCTAAATATTTTTAATTTAATTTTTAAATAAAAACACTATTCATCGAAAATTCATTTTTTCAGAAAAAACCCCAAAAATTACCATAACATAATATCGATGCTCTGAGTTCAAAAAATAAAGTCATTTTTATAAAAATAATTTTCTAATTATTTTTAATTAAATTTTTAATTAAAAAACACTATTCACCCGAAAAAACTAATACTTGAATAATAATTAATGAAACCGTTATTTAACTATTTTATTGAATCACATTACTTAATCAAGGTGCCTAGATTATTTTAAAACTTTCTTTAAGTGAGATTACTAATCCATTTGGTCATATTACTAATCCTAATCATAAAATTACTATTCATAATTTACTATTCATCAAAAATCAAGTTGATCTTATTAGACTCTAAATTTAGTACTGAACATAATTACAGATGACCATTTTTTGAAAATCATTACACATTTTTAATTATTTAGGGTTTACATAAACATATTTAAAATATCCTTTTTCTAAAATTCATCAAAAATATGCATACTATATTTATCCGGTCATTTCAAAATTCATAAACTTCATCATAAGAAGAAATCCCAATTTTTATTTAAAACAAGGATTACACAAGGTAGTTACGGTCTCGTTACATAACCCCTTATAATACCAGCATAGGACCTAAGAGTAAGGTGTGCTAGGGTGATAGAAGCTTGGGGCGGCTCAGTCAACATTGCCCGAGTAGTAATTTCTATCAGTTTGAACTTCTCACGAAGGCGATTTCGTTCCAGCTTCACATGATGAATTTCGGCCTGGATTTGATCCAGAGCAAAGCCCAGTGGTGCTACCTCCTTCCCAAGCTCTGTTAGATGGGCTTCGATCGGTCCAAGACTACTAGGTGAGGCCATCGAATCTTCTTTCTATAATAATTAACCAAGATTACTTATATTTAGATACAATAATCAAAACATTTTGTTCACAGCGGTCATGTTGACCGATGGTTATATAATAGTCAAAACCTACTGATCTCATTTTAATTATAATCATGTTTATCAAATAAAACATTTTTGTTGAGTATAACAATAACACATAAAATTAGGAAACAAAATTTATTTAAAAAAATTCGGGTCGTTACAATCTTCCCCCCTTAAGAAATTGCGTCCTCGCAATTTTAAAATTGGGTTTTGAAATTTCATTGAAAGTCCCACATCAGAAAAGGAGTCAGTAAAACTATTACTTTAAAATAAAGAAAGGGAAGTACAATGGTCACCTGAGTTAATCCACACTAGGGTTCCATGTAGGAAAACATGGACATGGAGGAAAAAACAAAGGGTCAAGTTCTGAGGGAGAGTGATAGAGAACATGATTAGGAGAAAGTTAACCATGAGAAAATCCCAAACTTATGATGTGTGTAAACGGTCTTTGATTACCTAGTAGGAAATGTAAACCAACAACATTTTTGTTTTACGTTTCTTTTCATAATTTTGAGGATTTCATTTACTACATAGAACAAAAACATAAGAAAATATACCTACCTTCAAGTAGAGTTTCATCCTTTAACAAGTCCCTACCAAAACTAATCTTTTCTCCAAATGATGAGAATTCAAAGACACTTGGTCTCATAAAAGCACAAGAATCATCTTCTATAGAATCACATAATCTACAAAAGATTAACTATCTATTTCTTCTATCTTTAAACATTATCCCAAAAACAGAAAGGTTAAGGTAAAACAACTCTTCAAAAAGAAAGAATCCCATAGGAATGGAAACTACTTTTAAATCATCAAAGTTCCATGGTACTACCCAAAGTTCATCATAGACCATTCCATAAATAACGGTCCTTAAAATTCCTCAAAAAAACAAAACTAAGATTGAAACCTAAATACAATAAAGATTTGATAACATAGTCTTCCAAAACAACTTCATTGTTCATCTCTAGACAACATCAACCACTCCTAACATCTTATAAAAAGTAGCTAACCTAAACATATTTTACCCAAGATAGGTTAGTCATTCCCATAAGTAACCTAAATTACTATAAGTTCACCTTAAATTCATCGATTCTTCAAAATATAAGTCAACCTTACTCCTCAATGAAAATACCGTAGTAATCTATTTACCTCAATCAAATATGGTTCCCAAAATAATGAACGTCTTCAAAAATAATAATCATATTTTAATCCCCTAATCATCCCTGTCATATTAATATGAAAATCGTCGCATTTCCTATCACATTGATTGTCGGAACATGTTCTTCCATTTCCCACCATTAACTAAGAAGAGAAAGCATAATTAGGGGCTTAAGTACTTAGCTAATAATCATGAAAAGGAACTGAAAGCATATAAGGATAACTTGTATATGAAAGGTATACCCTAACTTGTGATCTCCTAGGTTCCCATCTAGGTTATGAATGATCATATATTCTTATGTGAACCTTTATTTTATTTTATCTTTGTTCCTTTAACAATGGTTCATACCAAGCTTATGAATTTACCAAAGCATATCCCCCGGGAGTGTCGTAACCAAGAGTGCAGCAAGGCCCGTTGTCGTGTACCAGTTCCCGTTCGAGTCTAGCTCAAAGCGGTGTTTTCGGTTTTTACCCCTATGTACATCTGTGCCAGAGCCACCTCTACCTGCTCGTATCCAGACAGGGATGTATTTTCTTGGCAACCCCTTACTCAATACTCACCAAAATACCAGGAAGATTTCCTATATTAAACTTTTCTATAGGGTTCCTCCTAGAGTTTTCATATCCTAATTTCCACAAATAACTAAACCATCCTTTGATACCAACTATAGCATCCCGTCTTTTTATAACATAACTTTTCATTCCATTACACGGAACTGAGGATCTTTAAGGTTTAGTGTCTTGGAAACAAGGAACATAAAACATGAAAAAAAAACATTCTTCTTAAACACTTGAAAGGCTTCTCCTCATGTTCACCCAAGGCTCATTACTGCATCTCATAACCTGGGGACATACATCAAAAGGAAGGGTGAGCAGAAGGCCCAGCAAGGGAAACAAGTGAAACATTTTACATATGAACTTGAGATACATCAATAAAGTCATGAAAAGAACTTTAATGCATGAAAATGAAATCATGAGTCATATCATAATAAAAATAAAACTTTTTCATAACTTGAAGATGTGGCTACATCATTTAACATAGACAATCATGAACATATCACCAAGGTCCATCCCCAAGGTGTCATTTTAAAATTACCAAGGTTATTCACCAAGGTATCGTGAAAATTATAATCTCTAGTGGTTACATCATTACCCAATGCATTGGAGCGCTATCAGGGCGCACCCTTAAATTTGCCTTTATTTTCATGTGAGCCACATATATCATCATCAAACATTTCATAAATAACCCATATAGCATAAAATAAATGGGTTTCATTTCATAATCATAACGTTTTAAAAACTGCTTTAAAGACATGATCTTTACGTCACTTTAAACCCACGGAAAGGGAAAGAGGGTTTCATGTATGTAATTCCCAGAATTTAAAATAGAACATTTTGATATATATGTGAATACCCCTGTAGAAATAAGAGCTTTGAGTATTCACTTTATAACATAAAATAATTTTTAGAAAAGAGAGAGAGGCATTTTGAGACGAAAATTCTGCAGCATAACGGCTATGTTACCAGGTTTTAGAAAACATTGAGAAGAGAGGGGACATGGGTCAAACATTCATAAATGACCCATAAAACAGTAGAGGGACAAAATATAAGGGATTTAAGAACATGGTAATGAAATTTGAAAATATACCATATGAAATGAAGAACATGAAAGGAAGAAAAAAAGATTTCTCCTGTGAGAATTCGGCAGCCTAACGGCGTCACTTAAACATCAACAAAATTGAATTGACAAGGTCAAATAGGGTCTCTCATCATATGAACATAAGAGTACAGTATGATAGATATAGAGATCATACCCCAACATAATAGAAAGGAACTTGAAAGAATTGACATGAAAGTAGAACTTCAAAACGAGAAGGGTGAAGAACCACTTAAAAATTCGGCAGCCTAACGGCGCCACTTAAAACATCAAAATACTGAATTGAAGAGATCAAATGGGGTCTCTCATCATATTAACATAAGAGTCCAGTATGATATATATAGAGATCATACCCCAATATAACAAAAAGGAACTTGAAATAATTGACATGAAAGTAGAACTTCAAAACGAGAAGGGTGAAGAACCACTTAAAAATTCGGCAGCCTAACGGCGCCACTTAAAACATCAAAATACTGAATTGAAGAGATCAAATGGGATCTCTCATCATATGAACATAATATTCCAGTATTATATATATAGAGATAATACCCCAATATAACAAAAAGGAACTTGAAATACTTTAATGAAAATAGAACTTGAAAACGAGGAAGGTGAAAGAATCCCTTAAAAATTCGGCAGCCTAACGGCGCCACTTAAACATTCTTAAAACGAATTGATGAGAGAAAGGGGGGTCTTTCATAATATTAACATGAAATAGGAAGTATGATGAATATAAAAGAACATCCTCCAACATAATAACATGGAGTATAAAAGAAAAGACATAAAAGAGATTACTTGAAAAGAAAGAGAGAGGTCGGATCCCTTACCTTAAAATGTAACTCTTAAACCTCAAAGGTTGGGACCTTGAGGGCTTGGGGGCACCTTGGGAGGACTCCTTGGGAGGTAATGAGACCATAAATTCATTGGGAATGAGTGGGGAGTCGAATGGATGAGAGGAGGGCTTGGTATTTATAGGGAAACTGAGGGGACAAGGCATTAATGGCCAAGGGACACCTCACATGTGCTTTTCTCAAACCCATGTGCTCTCCCTTGTCATTTATCATGGAGTTAGGCCACATGGGGCCCCCAAAACAATAATTCATCACCCTTGGCCGGCCAACCCTCAAAAGATCTCATGACATCATCATGACACCGTTATGATGTCATTAAACATACCGAAACCCTAAAACTGTATTTTTACTATTCACTGAAAATTCAACTTTCTCAGAAAAATCCCAAAATTTCACATTAACCAAATATCAATGCTCTGATTTCAAAAATGAAATCCATTTTATAAAAATAATTTTCTAAATATTTTTAATTTAATTTTTAAATAAAAACACTATTCATCGAAAATTCATTTTTTTCAGAAAAAACCCCAAAAATTACCACAACATAATATCGATGCTCTGAGTTCAAAAAATAAAGTCATTTTTATAAAAATAATTTTCTAATTATTTTTAATTAAATTTTTAATTAAAAAACACTATTCACCCGAAAAAACTAATACTTGAATAATAATTAATGAAACCATTATTTAACTATTTTATTGAATCACATTACTTAATCAAGGTGCCTAGATTATTTTAAAACTTTCTTTAAGTGAGATTACTAATCCATTTGGTCATATTACTAATCCTAATCATAAAATTACTATTCATAATTTACTATTAATCAAAAATCAAGTTGATCTTATTAGACTCTAAATTTAGTACTGAACATAATTGCAGAAGACCATTTTTTGAAAATCATTACACATTATTAATTATTTAGGGTTTACATAAACATATTTAAAATATCCTTTTTCTAAAATTCATCAAAAATATGCATACTATATTTATCCGGTCATTTCAAAATTCATAAACTTCATCATAAGAAGAAATCCCAATTTTTATTTAAAACAAGGATTACACAAGGTAGTTACGGTCTCGTTACATAACCCCTTATAATACCAGCATAGGACCTAAGAGTAAGGTGTGCTAGGGTGATAGAAGCTTGGGGTGGCTCAGTCAACATTGCCCGAGTAGTAATTTCTATCAGTTTGAACTTCTCACGAAGGCGATTTCGTTCCAGCTTCACATGATGAATTTCGGCTTGGATTTGATCCAGAGCAAAGCCCAGTGGTGCTACCTCCTTCCCAAGCTCTGTTAGATGGGCTTCGATCGGTCCAAGACTACTAGGTGAGGCCATCGAATCTTCTTTCTATAATAATTAACCAAGATTACTTATATTTAGAGACAATAATCAAAACATTTTGTTCACAGCGGTCATGTTGACCGATGGTTATATAATAGTCAAAACCCACTGATCTCATTTTAATTATAATCATGTTTATCAAATAAAACATTTTTGTTGAGTATAACAATAACACATAAAATTAGGAAACAAAATTTATTTAAAAAAATTCGGGTCGTTACAGTATAGGCGGCTATGGTATAGATGTACCTAGGTGTCAAACTCGAAGACACCGCTTTGAGCTAAACTCGAAGGAGAACTGGTGCATGGCCACGGGCCTTGTTGCACTCTTGGTTATGACACTCCCGGGGGATAAGCATAGGATAATTCTCATTTTCATTACAAACAATTATGAAGGTTTTATGAGTATATACATCCTCAATGAAAACATTTTTATGATTATTGATTATATCCATAAACTATTCAATTTATGTTAAGGGTTTTACAAGTTTGGAATTATGTATTTCTATTTATAAACTAATCTAGTTTATGCCATTGTTTAGAAATGGAGCCTAGTGGAAGGAATGGAAACTATATCAATGCACGCACTCCATGTAGGTATCTCCATCCTAATCAAGATAATTATTGTGGAGCTGGTGATACAACTGGTGCTGATCAGCTTATCACCATACTGGGACAACTCACTCAGGTTATGAATAATTACCTTACCCATATGGGGCACTCTCATCCGCAACGTGGAGGATCAATGTTAGATCACATAATGAGGAAAAAAACACCAATATTCAATGGGGGTAAAAATCCATTAGTATCTGAGCAATGTATAAATTCCTTCGAAAAAATATTCTATGCCTTAGGGAGTAGTGAAAGGAAAAATGTTATCATGGCAGTTTACCGCCTCACTGGAGATGCTGATAAATGGTGGTCATTGATTCAAAACATGAAGGTAGATAATGAAGTATCAAATATGGAATGGAATGAGTTCGAAGAGTTTTTCTTATAAAAATACTTTCCTCATGACCATCAAGTAGATATAGAAAGACAATTTCTGAGTCTGAGGCAAAAGGAGGATGAGACTGTTGCAAAGTATGACGCTAAATTTACAAGGATAGTGAGGTATGCAGAAGATTATATATGTAACCCCATATATAATATTTATAGTTTATTTTATGGTTTAAAACCATTTCTCTGTTGAGCATTAGTCTCATAATCCTTCTCGTCGTATGAAGATGTTGTCTCATGTGATATCAAGACAGAAAAAGTATTCTCTTAGTCTTATGACATTAAAGCAAAGAAAGAGAAGAAGATATCTTCTGATCACACTGGGAATGTAAATAATGGGCAGAAGGAAAAATTTGAAAATACATCATACAGTAAATGTGGGAAAAAACACCCCAGTACTTTATTGAATGGAATGGGAGTCTATTACAAGTGTGGTGAAAAAAGCCACCAAGCTCATGATTACATCGGGAAGAAAGAAGCTACCGATTTTCAATACTACAACTGCAGGGAGATGGGACATTATGAAAATGAATTTACTAAGTGTCAGGGTAAATTACCTCAGAAAAGGCCAAGGAATCAATTCCAAGCTTATGTTACAACTACTGTTGAGGTAGAAGCTTCGAAAGTCATGGTGGGTGGTAATTTAATGATTTCCTCAAGTTTACCCAGTGCTTTATTTGATTCTGGATCATCACATTGTTTCATATCTTCCCAGTTTCCTATGAAAATTAGATATTTCCAAAAAAAATTAACAAGATATTTGTTAGTTAAAACTCCTAAGGGAAGTATCATTGTAAAGAAGTTTTGTTAATTAGTCCCCATTAGAGAACATAAATGTTTTTTATCTACAGATCTCATCATCATACCCATGATTGAATTTGATATAATCCTTGGTATGGATTGTCTTTTGGACCATGATAAAAAAAATTATTTTATGAATAATGAGGTTACTGTTTTTGATGACGATGATAAAGAACACCTTATCTTTACAGCAGAATCATCACCAACTAATTCTTATCTAGTTCCACCCCCAGTATCTCAACTAAATTCAATTATTGGGGAGGAAGAGAATGAAATAACTATGGGTGAGGAATGTAATTTTCAAATAGAGGGTGTACATAATGTGAAAGAATTTGTAGATGTGTTTCCAGAATATTTACCTGGACATCCTCCAGAATGAGAAATTGAGTTTTCCATTGATTTAATTCCTGGTTCAAGGCCTATATCGAAGACCCCTTATAGAATGGCCACTGTGGAATTAGTTTAACTAAACAAACAACTAGATGAATTGAGTAATAAGGGATTTATTTTCCCTAGTTTTTCTCCAAGGGGAGCCCATGTCCTTTTTGTTATGAAGAAAGATGGATCTATGAGGTTATGTATAGACTATAGGGAAATCAATGCTATAACAATAAAGAACAAGTATCCCCTACCTAGCATTGATTATTTATTTGACCAACTGGATGGAGCTAAATATGTTTCAAAGATTGACCTTCGATCTGGATACCATCAGTTGTGTGTGAAGAAGGAACACATTCGAAAGACAACATTTTGAACCAGGTATGGGAATTACGATTTTACAGTAATGCCTTTTGGATTGACTAATTCACCATTTGTATACATAGATTTAATGAATAGAGTTTTCAAGGAATATCTCGATGATTTTGTAGTGGGTTTTTTTTTATTATATCTTGGTATACTCCCAAAGCTACGAAGATCATGAAAATCACTTGTGCATTATCTTGAAGACTCTTAGAATACATGAATTATATGGGATGTTTAGCATGTGTGAATTTTGACTTCAATAGATTTCTTTTCTTGGCTATATTGTATCTGTAGATGGAATCTATGTTGATCCTTCTAAGACAAGGGCAATCCAAGATTGTCTAGCACCAACGAGTATAACTGAGGTTCGTAGTTTTATTGGTTTATCATGTTATTATTGGAGTTTCATCTAGAACATTGCATGATTGGCTAACCCATTAACGAAGCTCAAACGTAAAGGGGTTAAATTTATTTAGACAACTGAGTGTGAAGAATTTTTTGAAGAACTGAAGAGAAGATTAGTAAATGCTCCTATATTGACTCTACCATCGGGGAATGATGGGTTTGTTATTTATAGTGATGCTTCAAACAAAGGACTTTCTTGTGTCCTTATACATAATGATTGGGTTATTGCCTATGCATCACGACAACTGAAAATTCATGAGAAAAACTATCCTACTCATGATCTTGAGTTAGCTGCTGTAATCATTACTTTGATGATATAGAGACATTATCTCTATGGTAAAAAATGTAGATATATACAAATCACAAGAGTTTGAAGTATATTTTATCAGATAAAGAACTCAACATGAGGCAAAGGCGATGGGTGGAACTACTTAATGATTATGATTTCACGATACACTACCACCCAGGGAAGACAAATAAAGTGGCAGATGCTTTGAGCAGAAAGGATAATGGAGTTTTTAATAAAATGAGTGTTGAAAGGTATCCAATTTTCATTGATTTAGTAAAGTTTGATATGGGAATAACCATGGAAGGAGAAACATTGATACTTTTTCAAATGGTTTCCAAAACATCATTATTAGAAAGGATAAAGAGTTCTCATACCGTTGATGATGAATTTCAAAAGAATATTAAATCTGCGAATGATGGGAGATTGAATGAATTTGTGTATGAAGATGGAATTTTGAAATTTGGGAAGAGACTTTGTTTTCCCGATATACCTAATCTAAAAAGGGAATTGTTGGACGATGCTCAAAGTTACAATTTTTCTATACACCATGGGAGCACAAAAATGTATAGAGATTTGAAGGATCATTTTTGGTGGGACAACATGAAGAGGGAGATTGCTGATTTTGGGTCAAGATGTATGGTTTTTCAACAAGTGAAAGCTGGAAGGAAACAACCTGGAGGAGTCATACAACCACTCCACATACCTGAGTGGAAATGGGATAACATCACGATGGACTTATTCATGGGGATACCAAAGACTCCTAGAAGGAACGATTCAATATAGGTCCTTCTTGATCGTCTTACCATGTCAACAGATTTTTTTACTATAAGATAAGATCTACTACTTTAACGTCTAGAAATACTATATATTAATTAAGTTTTGAGACTTCATGGAGTACCCCTATCGATTGTTTCTGATCGTGATCCTCATTTTGCTTCAAGATTCTGGAAGAGTCTTTAGAAGGCCTTGGATACTGAACTTCATTTGAGCACTGCCTACCACCCTCAAACAGATGGAGAATCAAAACAGACTATTCAAACATTAGAAGACATATTGAGATCCTTCTCACTTGACTTTCAGGTTATGTGGGATCAATATTTACCTCTGGTAGAATTTTCATATAACAATAGCTTCCATTAAATTATTCGGATGTGACCATATGAAGTGTTTTGTGGAAAGAGATGCCGCACACCAACTTGTTAGTTTGATGTTGGGGAAAGAAAACTCGTAGGCCCAGAACTGATGGAAGAAATGATGGAAAAGGTGAAGGTAATCCAAAACCACATCAAAGCAGCTCAAAGTAGGCAGAAGAACAATGTCGATAACCAAAGGAAGGATTTTTAATTTCAGGTAGGAGATCATGTTTTCTTGAAGGTTTCTCCATGGAAGGGAGTTATACATTTTGGAATAAAAGGTAAATTGAGTTCCAGGTACATAGGACCTTTCGAAATTCTAGAATGAACTTGGGATGTAGAATATTGTTTTGAAATGCCGCAAAATCTCTCCAAAGTTCATGATGTGTTCCACGTATCACTGTTGAGAAAATACAAGCCCGACCCAACGCATGTACTCACTAATGAGAAATTCGAACTAGAACCCGATCTGTATTATTGCGAAGATCCCACCAGGATTCTTGATACCAGAGAAAAAGTGCTGAGAAGCTAGACGACTCGTCTGGTAAAAGTTCTATGGAGAAACCATAAGATGGAAGAGGCAACGTGGGAACCTGAGGAACTTATGATGATGAACCAACCGAGTCATTTTATGTAGTAATATTATAGAAATTTCGAGGACGAAATTATTTGAATGAGGGGAGAATTTAAAACCCCAAGCTTCATCAGTATGCTCCCCTTTTAATAATGCAATAGCTTGCATTGTACGCATCTTCGAGTTATAACACACACCACAACCAATCAAACTAGCCATTATGAATAGTAGTACCTACCTTTTAAAATTTTATAAATTTTATAAATTTTATCTTTCGAAATGGAATTCATTTTTAGATTCTTAATATCGAAATTAGCCTAAGTTGAATTTTTGGTAATTTTCTAAAAACGTTCATTTTTTGATGAATAGTGAAAAAACACTGAGTAAAAGTTTAAAACCAAATTTTTTATTTAAATAATTATTTATTTTATTTATTTTAGGTCAAAATAGATACATAATACCTATATAAGTTCAATTTAATCCATTGGAGTCAGTTTATAATAATTCTAGATATATAAAAATTTATTGAACTTTTCACCGTCTTTTAACCATCTCCTATGAGAATTTGAAAATTCACATAAAACATAATTTCACCGCTTCTGTGAGTGGAATTTTGAAAATCCAAGAGACATAGTTAATATCAAAGAGTTAATTTGGTTCAATAAGATAAAAATAATTTTTGGTGAATAGTAACTTTTTACTTTTTTTACCACAGTTAAAAGTAAATGGGGTAAATTTGGGTAAAAATGATATTATTATTACCCTAACACGTGTACTAATTCTATTGGATAAGTATAATTCGTCCAAAAACAACCTTAGGAATAAAATATGAACCTCTTTGGTCCAATTGGAATAGATTAGAACATTTATTATTATGTAATTCAAAGAAGAGTTAAAAGAGATAAAATCAAAGTTAAATAAATAAAACTTATTTAATATAGGGATATAAATAAGATAAATTCTATTATAAATAGTAATTAGAAGTCTAAAAATATTTCCTACATAATTGTATTTTATTTTTAATATTTAGACCTTAAATAATTTAATTTATTTATGATAGAATGGTGATGCAGTAATACACTAATTAATGAAATATGAAATTAATTGATATTATAAATATCAAAATAAATGAAATTTGAGACTTTTTAAGAATTCCAATAATTTTCTCAGTTAAGATAACATATTAGGGTTGGTTAGATAATTTTTTTTGAATTAATAATTCTGTTATAAATATAGCAAAAACAAAATACCAAATAGTGTCAAAATTGACATAAAAGCGTTTTTAAAACAAATATTAGATTATTAATTGATATTCTATTTCTAAAAAACTAATATTCGGAAAATTTAATTATATAAGGTTATATATATTAATAATTAACAACTTGGAGTTCTCTTGGCTTGTTATAGTAAGTTTATTAACTATATCATATAAAAATACCAAGAGACATGATAAATGTCAAACTATTTAGCTAAGAGTTAAATATAAATGATAAGGTTAATATAGTGACCCAAACCTATCGAAAATCTATTTGGTTGATAGGATTTAGACCCATACCCACCTTATCCTCTAAATAAGTTACTTTGGAGACATTATAAACCAAATATGAATTTATTATAAAATAATATTTTATGTTTTTTCTAAGGTGCCCCTCACCCCTCTTTTAAAAGGGCACTCCACCTTCTCTCACATTCATACTTTAAAAACCTTTTTCCTCGGCCAAACCCTTCCCAAATATTCTCTCAACTTACTTCACTTGAACCTAGAGGCCTTAGTTTGATCAGATATCCAACAAAAGTTCCCTTTTGATCAAATCAAAATGAAGAACCCGAAGAAGAGGTAATTTTTTCACCACCCTCTTTCATGTTCCTTTATTCTTCCACTTCTTTTTTCTTTGTTATTTCAATTATAAAATAATAACTCCAGTATATTTTATATACTGTGATGTTATTATAAATATGGTATAACCATATTCAGTATTCTATCCATCATTTTATGACATGTCACCATATGTTCGTACGTACGGCTTACCGTCTCCACGTCGTGGTGTAATTGTTATTAAAAACATTATTATTTGAATGGGTATGATAATGATTTGTAATTGAATTAAATAATAAATATAACATTATAATTATTCTGTATATATGATATAAAATCCAATTATATATGATTTTAAATCAAAATAATGATATTGTCGCTCGTGCTTACGTACGGACTACCGTCTCCACGAACGCGATGAGATTCCTTCCCCATCGTATCCATTCAAGACTAATTATCTTTTGATGATTAAAATAATTTTTAAGGACTTGATATAATTCTGGATATGAATAAGATACATCCTATAAATAATAAACATGGCTTATGTAACAAAACATATAAAAGGAAATGCTAAGTTAACACCCAAAACGACGATAATACTAAGATATTATTAACAAAGAAATGTTAAAAGATCATATATGATATCATATTAATGTATATGATTTTTTTATAATTTAACAAAAATTATTTCACCATTATATAGGAGGTTAACCTATATTTGTCCAAGGAAAAGTACAAGGTAAGGGTTAATTCTACAATCTTTTCATTATCCGAGATTGTTTATACGTAATTATCTACCGGGACCTCTTTATCATCCACATCCATGATTCATAAAAATGTATTTAAAATCATTCTTAATATTTTACAAACTATGGGTTAAAGTCATTTATACCCTTTCTTGAATATTTATAATATGTTTATGAATGAATTTTTCTGTTTTTTTTCAAACAAGGTCCTTTTTAACCTTTTCAACAAAATTATGGTAAGAATGTCTTTTTTTCAAATTATACGGCACGTGCGGCTATTTTCCTCCATTATAAAATCATCGAAGCATCCCTTACAAGCTTATAAGAATATTTCCAAAGTAAAGGTTTTATTTTATAATTATTTGGATTTTAAATTATTTCAAAAAAAAGAGATATTTCTCTCCAATAGTTTTGATTTAATCTTTTTCTAAACCCTTAAATGGATGTTAAGCTTATTTGAAGTTGATTTATTATGATACAAAACTTTCATATAGTATTGAAGGTTTTGTGATATGATTCACTGTGGATGTATTATTTTTATAACATTCATGGTTTATAGAGAATGCATTGGCATTTCTTATGCTAGTTTTAATACGAATGTTTATGTTATGTTTAAACTTGTTCATATGAGGAATGCATTAGACATAATAATTGGCAGGTGGTGCCCGCTATAGCTCCTCGATGCATCGGTAGGACTCATGAGACAAACAAGTGTCTTTGCACAAGGCCATGACCAAATCATAATTGTATTCTTGGCACAAGGCCTTAACTATGTGGTTTTGAAAGTCTGGAATTATGCATTCCATCATTATGAAAGTGGTTATTGATATTGCATGTGATTTTTTGACTAGTAGAATATCCATGTGAATAAGTAAATGGAATTATTTAAATTTACTTCTGTCATAATATGATGAAGTTCAAGTTTAAAAGTCTTTTGTTTTAGTTATACATCGCCTTAAATTTTTATGTCTATTTATGAATGTTTCCTCTATATTGTTATCCTTACTTGGAATCTGAGCTCACCCCTTTCTATGTTTTATTTTTCCCAGGATGTGAATAAGTATTTTATGAATGACCTGCATGGGATAGTATGAGTGGATATGAGTGTGGTCTCTGGAGACAAGATGTTGTTGTAGTTTTTCACTTTATGATGTAATTTAAACTTTATGAATCTATCTAGTGATTCCAAGGATACTAAACTAATCGGTCTTTCGAGACATGATTTTTTGTGATCATGCCCATGTTATGTAATAATGCACCAACACTGGGTAACTGGGGTCGGGGAGTTACATGATGATAGATGAAAATGGCCCCTAGATTATATAAATGGTGATAATGTATTCCTTCAGGTTTCAGCTAGATTAGGTCACTGCATGATACAAAGTTTTTGAACTCGGATCTTCCTTCCAGGAATGTTTTCCTTTTCTAGTCATTTTTTGAGAAAAAGAGGAATTTCTAGAATTTTTTAAAGTACACACCATGTACTACCACGCCATAGGAGGCCGTGTGTTGGCCATGTAATGGCCACACACAGGGCCCTATGGGGTGTCCAGTAGGCTGCCAAAATTAGAGTACAAAAAAGGCAAGCACGCATCATGTACTTCAAAAGTACACGCTGTGTATTTTCTTTTTATACATTAAACATACTGGGGTTGCATCTAATTTCCATAAATCTCTCCTTCTAGGTCTCGTTTGACTGAGAGCACCATTCGACTATGGATCTTCGATGAACCCCTGAGCGAGAGTCCGTCCTCTAAATCAAACACCGTCAGTTGCATTGGAATCACATCAGTTATTTCTCTTTTCACAAGCAGCACCATATTCTGTTTTCTCCTCTCTCATGAGATATCATTGGTTGAACGTTTTAGGCATTTTTGTAGATCTACTGTGTTCTAGGTCGATCCAATGGCCGATGCCGGATTATATTGATCTCCCAACACTAAGGTAGGTGGTTTGTGCCTTTCCGTTGAATGTCTTTGGGAAATATGTGAAATTTTTACCAATACCCTTGAATGGGGTATTGTGTGTTTACCGTTTTACCCTTGTTTATTCCCTACCATGCTAGTATGCCTGAGTAGAGGTTATTCAGATATGAATAGGGTTGATTTTTTTGATTTATATGTGTTTCCCATGCTTGTTCTGTGTAAGAACGTTTGGTCATGTTGTCCTATTTGGATTTCCTTGATTTTCTTCCCATTAATAGTACTATAGGATGGAGTGTTTATTGTTATATGATATGCTTGATAGTTTGTAGACTGATTAGCCAAGTAGTTCATGAAGTTTACGTTGTCCATTTTATCATTGATATGCTCGCTGACCTACACAAGGTCGTGAGAACCTGGTGAAGTATACTATAAGAGGGAATTGACCGTGCGAGCTTCCTCAGAGAGCCTTTGAGCACTTTAGACTATAAGGGGGAATTGGTCAAGTGATCTTCCTCAGAGAGTCTTGGATCCACTTTGGGCTATAAGGGGAATTTACTGAGTGATATTCCTCATAGTTCCTTGGAAAAAATAGGGATATAAGGGGAATTGACTGTGTGAGCTTGCTCAGAGAGTCTTTGAATTACTTTAGACTATAAGATGAATTGACCGTTTGAGCCTCCTCATAGAGTCATTGAATTAATTTTGACTATAAGGGGAATTGACTGTGAGTTCTTCCTCAGAGAGTCTTTATATATTCTTATATCTGAATCAAAGGGGATAGGGTGCGTGTACATCTTAGAGGGTTACCGTGCTTGATCAGCTGCTTATTTGATATATGGAATTGCTTACGGCTGAGTACTTCTTGTTTACTACAGATTTTCTTATTACATACCATATTTACTCACTAAAAGTTAGGCACATATCTTTGGGTGGTTTTATTATGAGATTTAGTCTCACATTCTATTTGGTCCATGCTTTTGGGCCCAAACAGATTATATTGCTGCAGGTATAGATAAGGGAAAGCGCCCTGCTACTTTAGGTACCTGACTTGTTGTGGTGATAAAGTGCATGGGTCCAAGCTTATGCTTGCGATGCCGAGGAGTTGTTATCTGTTTCGTTTGTTTGTTGTTTTAGTACTGTTTTTTTTCAGCAATGTAATTTTTTTTGGCTATTTTCCTTGACATATGTATCATGCATCATTTATATATGTGCTCTAATTATTTCTTAAATTCAGTCTTCCATTTGTTTACTCTTGTATGGATTATTACTTCTTCTGTTATTTCATGTTGATTTCATCTGTTGTGTTACTCTACCAATGTGGGTATTGTTTCCCCATTATCACACCCAAGGCCCTCACCGGTAGTCAGCAGCCTCTGGCATTTGGGGAAATACGCTTGAGGCCATGTGAAAAACCAGGTATGGGGTTCCTCTAGTTGGCATCCAGAGCCAGGATGATACAAAGTGGTATTAGATGGATTATTTTCTCTTGAAATACTGTTTGGAGTCTTTACCCAGGGATATGAAGAAATTGGTACTTGGTAATAAGTTATTACCGGGAGTAGCTAACCCGTGTACAGGGAAAATCCAATCTACCTCGTTTATTGCAATTTTTCTGGTTTTTCATGTTTACGGTTGATCTAATTTTCACAGTTGGGTGACTCACATGTTATGTGCTATTACTGTTTCTATTATTGAGGTTCTATTTCTATCCCAACTCGATGAGATGAGGGTATACACTCTCATGAAACATATAGTCACATGTTAAAAATCACATGTGATGCATTGTTTCCATGCAATTTAGGGTATATTAAAAATTACCTGTTATTGTGATAGATGTTGTGTAGAATATTCATGTTGTTGTGATATATGTCGTGATATAATTCATGCTGCTTTTCATTGCATTGATTGTGTAAGGTTTGATTGAATGAATGCCAAATTTTGGTTCTTGAGGGGTTATGGGCCCTCATGAACCGAATATTGGTGGATCATTTCCTGGTTTACCTTGTTATAACATGTATAATATGCCAATATTTTATTTGTGGGGTGTATGGGTCCTCACGAATCATAATTTGGAACTTTAATGATCATTTCAGTGTTTTTATGAGCTCCGTAGTAGTTTCTAAGGCTTACTATATAGAAAAACCCAGAATACACAATGTATAATTTTGACCACATACCATGTGTTCTTCTATTCATAAAGAAAATGTTTTCTTAAGTACATGTCGTGTAGTCTCTAACTGTGTCATAGGTCAGGTGAGCAGAGACATGGGATAGGGAAATTCTGGTGGGAACATGTTGTGTACCAGTTTCACCCACCGTTTAGTGTTGACCTTGTGTCTGCCCGTGTGGATAACATCGCGGATGGATAAACCATAAGCTATACACACTATGTAATCCTTGAACACACCGTGTAGTCTAAACCAGGTACCCAACCATGTCACAAACAACACGTGTCAATGTTATCCTTCCTCATATATTCCATGTCCATCTGGAACACACCGTGCAGTGTCAGCCGTGTGTTAGGACATATCACTAACAACACAGGCCAGGTGAAGATTGTCTAGTACATGCCATGTCTATTTTATACATGTCGTGCAGTATTTTCTTAGGAGATCTATGTGGCTTAACATTGTAGAAGTACACATGCAGGGAAAGAGGATTCATGTACACATTGGGTGTTAGGGAAACACGTCGTGTGGTTTGGGTGTTACACGACCAGTTTTGGCAGAGGTACATGCCCATGTGAGTGGCTTGAGAGAACATTCCGTGTATGATTTTTACAGACCGTGTAGTCATGTTTTTTTAAAAATCATGAATGCTTTATTTCACTTGTTCTCTTCTTATGCATATTGTTTTCAATCATTTATGATCTTTATCTAATGGGTTTGCTTGACCTTGCAGTGTCATTCCACTGAGACGTCGTTCGGTTGAATGCCAGTTTCTAGGTGGTGATCAGACACCAAATACGGAGGATTAGGGTATTTTAGAAGATCCTCCTATTGTGCCATTCCTAGCACAGACCATTATACCAGACACAGGTGTTGATGCACAGTTCATGGAATGCATTATGAGGATGATGCAGACCTTTCAAGGAGCACCGCATCCTACCCCGTCGATAACTGATTTGACATTGGAATTTCAGCAGCATCATCCTCCCAATTTCTCAGGGGATGGTGGACCTTAGGCTGCAAAGTCATGGCTGGAATCCACACTGATGATTTTTGAGAATATAGAGATACCTCCCGAGAGGAGGGAGAAACTCTCTACCTACATGCTTCAAAACACTTCCAAGAGGTGGTGGGATGCGATCTCAGAAATGGGATGCCATAAAAATAAGGATTGGGTAGTTTTTCAGTGCATCTTCTAAGATTATATCTATTCGGAGATCTTTAGGGACGATCGAACCTCATAGTTCTTGATTCTGGAGAAGGGTACTCTTTCTGTTATGGGGTATTCCTCTCACATCATAGGGCTGCAGCGTTTCATGCCTATTCTAGGAGGTAATGAGTTGTTCCTTGAACAGAAATTTGAGGATGGTCTGAGGTACAACATCCAATCTCTAGTGAACATCTTCAAGTTTACTTCAATATCATCTATCATCAACCACACATTAATCATGAATCATAATCTGAGGGATTCTATATCTGTGAGCCAGGGCGGTTCGTCATCCAGAGATAGTATTCCTCCTACTAATAGTAGGAAGGTCCACATGGTGAATGCATGAGGATCCCAAAGTAGGAAGGATGCATCTTTTGGTAGCCAGGTGGTGTGCTACCAGTGCGGGAGGAGTGGGAATACGAGGCCACATTGCCCGAGAGACCCAGTGGAGTGCTGATCTTGCAGTAAGATGGGTCACCTTCAGAGATTTTGTCAGATCTTTTCAGTAGTATTTGGTGATAGGGGTTCTTCTATGACTCCTTTTTTAGGAGCAGTGCCATTAGTTTCTCACCAGTCTGGGAACTGGAGTTCTTCCGGTCATTCGGGCTGAAGTGGTGGTCGTGGCCATGGTGGTCAGTCACCGATATTTTAGTGACAGTAGGGTGGATCAGCTCAGAGTGTTCAGGCATGCTCACAGGGCCGCAACACAGGTCAGACTTTTGGAGTGTAGCAGACCAAGCTAGAGCAGGATCATGTTCCCTCTACCGTTCGATGTACAATCTTAGTAGCCCCAGTTTTATCTTCTTCTTTTTTCAATACAGGGGATTCCCATACCATTATATCTATTTCTATTTTGGAGAGCCTTGGTCACGACATCTTTTCTTCTACGGATATCTTGACGCTAGACTCTCCGTTGGGGATAGGAACAGCTAGTGTACATCAATGTAAGGAGTTCCCTCTAGAGTTTGGTGGATATCTCTTTTTATGAGACTTCTATGTCCATGAAATGACAGGATATGATGTCGTTCTTGTAATAGACTAGCTAGTTCCCTTCCAGGTAGTCTTTGACTGTTATCACCATAGGGTGAGATTCATATCACCATAGGGTGGATCCTTTCTTCATAAGGGTGAATAGGATGTCCAGGAAAGAAGATCGGGACTCAAGAATCATGGCTTCGGAGGAGTTAAATCACATATTGCTAGTATATATCTGGATGAGCAGAGGACTTCACAGTTATACTTTACTCCGGTGGTGGATAGTTTCAAGGATGTCTTTCGAGGGGACTTTTCGGGTTTTTATCTAGAGCATTAGGTACACTTTTATATTGAGTGTGTTCCAATAGTGGCACTGGTTTCCATTCCTCCTTATAGGATGGCTACACCAGAGTTGCAGGAGCTCAAGAAGTATTTGGAGGAGTTTCAGGCCAAGGGTTTCATCTGAACCAGTACTTCACCTTGGGGTTCACCTGTCCTATTTGAGAAGAAGGCAGACGGAACCCTCAGGAATTTTGTGGATTATCAAAATCTGAACCATTTGATGATCATGAACCAATATCCCTTTCCAAGGATTGATGATATCTTTGATCGGATTCGAGGAGTTCGAGTATTCTCAATGATTGAATTGAGGTCTGTTTACCATCAGTTTCATGTTAGACCATCTAATATACCACTCACAGCCTTCTGTAGCAGGTATGGTCTATACGAGTATATGGTTATGTTGTTTTATCGTACGAATGCACTGGCAGTTTTCATGGAACTGAGTAAATGAGTGTTCCATCCATACTTGGATTCATTCATGGTGGTCTTCTTGGATGATATCTTGGTGTACTCTCATACTCGAAACGACCATGATACCCATCTTGAGATCATTCTGAGTACACAAATAGAGAATCATTTGTATGCTATGCTTTCAAAATACCACATTTGGATGGACCAAATTCACATCTTGGGTCATGTTATCTCAGAGACAATATTATCATTTGACCTGGATAAAGTGATAGCGATAGTTTCCAGGGAGCATCCGAAGAATTCCATTGAGGTAAGAAATTTTCTAGGGCTGGCTGGATACTAAATATGCTTCATACAAGACTTTTCGTGCATGGTAGCACCACTGAAGGGTTTGAATAAGAAGGGTGAAAGGTTCGTGTGGTCAGATTCTTGTTAATCGACCTTTCAAGAGATGGAAGGGAGGTGGACATCAGCACTGATACTAGTGTTTCCAGAGATGGGAACAAGCTATAATTTTAATTGTGATGCTTCAGGTATTGGGCTAGGAGCTGTGCTTATACAGGGAGAGGGAGTCATTATGTACGGTTCTCAGCAGTTGAGGCCACATGAGAAGAATTACCCGATGCACAATCTCGAGTTGGAATCAGTTTTTCATGCCTTACGCTATTGGAGGCATTACCATCTAGGAGATAAATTTGTCGTTTTCACTGACCACAAGAGTCTCATGTACATCTTCACTCAGCGTGATCGGAATTTGAGATAACAAAGATGGGTTGAGTATCTTCACTCTTTTGATATCAAGAATTCCTATATTCTTAATAAAGGCAACACAGTGGCTGATGAATTGAGAAGGAGGGCCCAAAAATTGGCAGTTCAGGAGGCCAGTAGTGAGTGGAAGCTTATGGCTCAGTTCTCTAAGATTCATTTAGAGGTGTATGAAAGGCATGGGCATATGTTTCATTCTTTTTTAGCTTTTAACTCTAATATTCATGATCGGGTGTGAATGAGGCAGCTATCAGACTGATAAGGCCTAGTCCAATGGGAAATTTTGTCAAGAGATAACCCTATTCCTGGTTGGACAGTAAGCAAGGATTAGATCTTTTGTTTCCAGGTTCGTGTCTGTGTGCCTGTAAACATAAGCGAGGAGCTGATTCCAGACATTCATTCCTCAGTTTGGGAAGTTCAACATGGAATCACCAAGATGTAACGTGATCTACACTATCAGTATTGGTGGCCAGGTATGAAGATAGATGTTGCTAGTTTTTTTTATGAGGTGTTCCACCTATCAGCAGGTGAAGGCGGAGCATCAGCGGCAAGCATGACTTTTACAACAGTTACCTATTCCCGAGTATAAGTAGAATGAAATCAAGATGCACTTCCTGGCCATTTTGCGAAGGTCTCCTCGAGGGAATGATGATGTTGGGGTTGTCATTGAGAGACTTACGAAGGTTTATCACTTCTTGATGATCGATGATACCTTTAGTTTGAATGAGATGGGATGGTTGTACATCTGAGAGATTGTACATCTGTATGGAGTTCCTCACTCCATTGTCTCAGACATGGATGCACATTATTCTTCTCAAGTATGGCAGGGGCTTCAGAAGGCTTTGGGTACATAGGTACATTTGAGTAAATCATACCATCCTAGACAGATGACCAGTCTGAGTGTATGATACAGGTGCTTGAGGACATTCTCTGGGCTTGCATTCTGGATTTTGGTGTCTCTTGGGAGAAGCATATACCTCTTGTGGATTTTTCTACAACAATAGTTTTCAAGAAACTATTCAAATGGAACCTTATGAGGCATTGTACGGTAGACCATTCCGATCACCAGTATGTTGGATTGAGGTTGGAGTGGAAGCTTTTCTGGGACCTCGTCTTGTTCAGTAGACCACATAGTAGATAGATTTGATTCGAAAGAGGATGGCTGCTGTGTAGTCTCGACAGAAGTCGTATGCTAATAAGTGGAGATGACCTCTGGAGTTCAAGGTCGGGGATTAGGTTTTCTTACATGTAACACCGAGGATGGGACACAAGAGGATCAGAAGATAGGGTAAGCTTTCACAGAGGTACGTAGGACTGTTTGAGGTGTTAGAGAGAGTTGGTCTGGTTGCCTATCGATTGAAGTTACCTCATAGTTATCGGGCTATACAAGATGTTTTTCAAGTTTCTCAGCTCCGACGTTACATTTCAGACCCGTCTCATGTCTTTCAACTTAAGGAGGATGAGCTCGAAGTTGATGCATCATTTGTGGAGCATCATATTCATATAGTTGATAATTGAACTAAGGATTTCCATGACCGGTCTATTCCCCTTTTATGAGTGCTATGGAAGCATGGACGATTATAGGACGAGACTTGGGAGAGGGAGGTCGATGTACGAGCATAGTGGCCGGAACTGTTCAGGGTTTCTTCTTCTACACCGTGCTAGGGAAAGTCGAGGAAATTTTTTTTAAGGGGGGAAGTTTTTAAGAACTCAGATCTTTTTTCATTGTAATTTTTCCTTCTCTAGTCATATTTCAGAAAAAAGAGGATTTTTTGTAATTTTTTGAAGTACATGCCGTGTACATTATGAGTACATGCTATGTATTGCATTGTCGTAGGAGGCCGTGTGCTGGACATGTAATGGCCACACACACAGACGTGTGGGGTGACCTGGAGGCTGCCTAAAGAAGAGTATGGAAAAGGTGGGTACACACAAGAAGATGTGCTTATGCAAGGAGAGGGAGTCATTGCATATGGGTCTCGGCAGCTGAGGCCAAACAAGAAGAATTACCCGACACATGATCTCGAGTTGGGAGCAGTTTTTCATGCCTTATGTTGTTGGAGACATTATCATCTGAGAGTGCATTTTGTGGTTTTCACCGACCAAAAATGTCTCAAGTATATCTCCACTCAACGTGATCTTAATTTGATACAGCGAAGATAGGTTGAGTATATTCAGTCCTTTGATTTCGAGCATGCCTATACGCCAGTGAAAGGAAACGCAGTGGCTGATGCATTGAGCAAGAGGACCCAGATACAGGTAGCTCAAGTGGACCGTAATGAGAGTCAGCTTATGTCTCTCTTCTCTGAGATGAATTTGGATATTCATGACAGATAGGGGCAGACGTTTCATTCTTCTATAGCTACTACCTCTACTCTTCTTGATCAGGTGTGAATGAGGTAGCTATCAGACATAGAAGGCTTAGTCCTATGGGAAAGCGTGCTAGGAGGGAACCACAATCTTAGATGGATGGTAGTAAGGATGAGATATTTCATTTACAGCGGCATGTATGGGTGAAAAAAGACATACACGAGGAGCTGATGCAGGAATTTTATTCCTCAGTTGGCCAGTTCATCCCGGCGTCACCAAGATGTATCGTGATCTACACTGTCATTATTCGTGTCCAGGTATAAAGAGAGATTTTGTTGGTTTTGTTATGAGGTTTTCCACCTGTCAGCATGTGAAGGAAGAGCATCAGTGACCAGCAGGACACTTACAGCAGTTACCCATTCCAGAGTGGAAGTGGAATGATGTCACGATGAACTTCATGACCAGTTTTCCGAGGTCTCCTCAAAGGAATGACGCAGTTTGGGTTGTCATTGACACACTTACGAAGGATTCTCACTTCTTTCCAATCAAATAGGCCTTCATTGTTAATGATATGTGATGGTTGTAAATTAGAGAGATTGTACATCTACATGGAGTTCGACACTACATTGTCTCAAACAGGGATGAACGTTTTACTTCTCGGGTCTGCCAAGGGCTTCAAGAGGAATTGGGTACATAGGTACTTTTCAGTACAACATAGCATCCTCAGATAGATGGACAATATGATCGTACGACACAGGTTCTTTAGGAAATTCTCAGTGCATGCAATCTAGATTTTGGAGGCTCTTGGGAGAAGCATATACCTATTGTGGAGTTTTCCTACAACAATAGTTTTCAAGAAACTATTCAGATGGCACCTTATGAGGCTTTGTATGGTTGGGCATGATAATCACCCTTATGTTGGCTGGAGGTAGGAGAGGAAACTTTACTGGGACTTTATTTTGTTCAGGAGAACACATAGCAGATAGAGTTGATTCGGAAGTGGATGGCTACTGCGCAGTCTCGACCGATGTGTTATGCTGATCAGCGGAGACGACCTCTAGAGTTCGATGTCGGGGATCAGGTTTTCCTATGTATTACACTGTGTTTGGGACATATGAGGATTGGGAGACAGGGTAATCTTTCTCCAAGGTATGTCGGGCCATTTTAGGTGTTGGATAGAGTTGGTCTGATTGCCTATCGGTTGCAGTTACATCAGAGATATCAGGATATGCACAATGTTTGTCACGTTTCACAGCTCCGATGTTACTTTTCAGATTCGTCTCATGTCTTTCAACTTGATGAGGTTGAACTCGAAGTGGATGCATTGTTTGAGTAGCATCCTATCCAGATTATTGATCACCATACAAAGTTTCCCCGTGGATATTCTGTTCCCATGCTACTAGTGCTATGGCTGTGCAGATGGGTATAGGATTAGACATGGGAGAGGGATGTCGATGTACGATCATAGTGGCCGAAACTGTTCTGGATTTCTTCTTCTACGCCACTCTAGATAAATTTAGGGACAAATTTCTTTAAAGGGGGATGTTTGTAAGAACCCAGATCTTCTTTCTAGTTATGTTTTCCTTTTCTGGTCTTTTTTGAGAAAACGAGGAATTTCTAGAAATTTCTTGAACTACACACATATACTTTATGAGTACAAGCCGTGTACTGTGTTGCCGCAGAAGACCGTGTGCTGGCCATGTAATGGCCACACACACGGCCGTGTGAGGTGACCCGGAGGCCGCCTAATGTGGAGTACGTAAAAGTCAAGTACACGCTGTGTACTTGAAAAGTACACACTGTGTATTTTATTTTTCTCATTAAATGTACTGGGGTCGCGTCTAATCGCCAGAAAGCACTCCTTCTATGTCTTGTTCGACCGAGAGCATCGTACAACCATAGATCTTTGATGAACCCCTGAGAAAGTTTCCATCCCCAAAATCAATCACTATTATTTGCATTGGAATCACATCGGTGAGTTCTCTTTTCTCCTAGAGAATGATCTTCTATTTTCTCTTCTCTTGTGAGATATTATGGGTTGAATGTTTTAGAATTTTTTCTAGATCTACTATATTATAGGGTGATCCAAAGGCCGACACCGGAGTATGTCAATCTCTCAACGCTGAGGTAGGGTGTTTGTGCCTTTCCGTTGAATTTATTTGAGAAATATGAGTAATTTTGACAAAAACACTTGAAGGGGGTATTGCGTGTTTACCATTTTACCCTTGTTGATTTTCTTCCATGATAGTTTTCCTGACTAGAGGTTATTAGTATATGAATATGGTTGATTTCTATACTTTGGATGTGTTGTCCATGCTTTTTCTTTGTACTAATGTTTGGACATGTTGGCATGTTAGTCTTTTCATGATATTCTTCCCATTCCTAGTACTGTAGGATGGAGTGTTTATTGTTATCTAATATGCTTAATAGGTTGTAGATTTATTACCCATGTATTTCATGAGGTTTACCTTGGATTTTTTTTTCTTTTCTATGCTCACTAACCTACACCGTGTTGTGAGAACCTAGTGTAGTAGACTATAAGATTCAATTGACCGTGTGGGCTTCCTTAGAGAGTCTTTGACCACATTAGACTATAAGGGATAATTTACCAAGTGAGCATTCTTAGAGAGTCTTGGAACCACATTAGGCTATTAGGGAAAGTGACAGAGTGATCTTCCTCAGAGAACTTAAGGCCACATGGGGCTATAATGGGAATTGAACATGTGAGCTTCCTCAAAGTGTATTTTAATTGCATTAAACTATAAGGGGAATTGACCATGTGAGCTTCCTCGATTCGTCTTTGAATTACTTTTGAATATATGGGGAATTGACTGTGAGTGATTCCTCAGAGATTCATTATATATTCTGAAATCAGAACCAAAGTGGATAGGCTATGTGTACATCCCAAAGGGTAACTGTGATTGATTAGATGCTTATTTGATATGTATAATTGCTTATGGATGAGTTCTTCTTGTTTACTACTCTTTTTCTTATTACCTACCATATTTACTCACTGACTGCTAGGCATAGATCTTTGGGTGGTTGCCTACTGGGACTTAGTCACACAGTCTATTTGGTCAATGCTTTTGGGCCCAAACATATTATATTGTTGTAGGTATAGATATGGGCAGGTGCCCTTCTACTTCAGGTACCTGACTTGCTGTGGAGCTGGAGAGAATGGGACCAAGCTTAGTCTTGCGATGATGAAGAACTGTTATCAGTTTCTTTTATTACTTTGGTTTAGTACTGTTTGTTTTCTAGAATTGTGGTTTTTTTGGCAGATTTCCTAGACATATGTATCATGCATCATTTATATATGTGCTCTAGTTGTTTTATACTTTCAGTCTTCCTATGTTTACTCTTGTATGGATTATTACTATTTCCATTATTGCATGATTATTACATCTGCTGTGTAACTCTACCAACGAGGGCATAGTTTCCCCATTATCACACCCAAGGCCCTCGCTACTAGTCGACCGCCTCTGGAATTCAGGAAAATACGCTTGAGTCCATGTGACCAACCGGGTACGGGGTGCCTCTTGGTGGCTTTTGGAACTGAGATATTAAAAATTGTGGGTTATGTAAATCCCCCATCGATGGAGGAGGATCACGAAGCACCCATTTATATGGTGGTGTTGATACCTCTCCCATCATGAGGCCTTTTCATGGGGGTTGGCTGAAGGGTAGAGCCTAGGGAAAACAAAATCGTGTGGGCTAGGTCCAAATCGGAAAATATCATGATCCTGGGATAGAGTATTCCATTACAAATGGTAACAAAGCATGTGTCCATTTTATGTGCCAATGAGGATGCTGGGCCCTTCTAGGGGGTGGGTTATTGAAATCCCACATCGAAGGAGGAGGAGAACGAACCACCACTTTATAGGGTGGTGTGGATACCTCTCCCATAATGAGGCCTTTTACTAGGGGTTTCCTGATGGGCCGAGGCCAGGGAAAACAAAACCATTTGTGCTAGGCCCAAAACGGACAATATCATGATCATGGCCAGGACTAGGCCATTACAAGATTCATGGTAGGATGGTCTATATGTTAATTGGATAGTTTGAGGTAATGTATAGGATCAGTCAAGTGAGATATTGTTGGGATCTTCCATTAAGATATAGGGCTATTCATGGTGTTATCCATGGGTTTTTACCTCAGAGGGGTCACCCCGACCCATTTCATGTGATATATGTTAATAATATTGAGCTAGATATTAATGAATCCTGTTATGGGAATTCATTATGTGTGTTGGATCGTAGTGAGAAGGTTTTGAGGGTAAATATCATGATGACAGTTCATATACTATGAAAAATGGAGTTGTGAATGATGAAACATGGGAATGATAAGTGGAAATGTGGGCTCAGTGGCTCGATCTTTTTGACTTGGAATATTAGAAATTTTTGGGAATTCAGATCGAGGATAAGATGTTATAAGGTGGCGAGATTGTAAGATCATGAACTTCTCTATATATATCTTAATCATGATTTCAATTATTACTTCTGATTTCATTATGAAAATATTATATTGGTTTTACCATTGGCTCATTTTGATGAAAATTGGATATTTGAGAATAAAAGATGGAAGTTCAATGTTTGTGCTTCATTTCCCAAAATTGTTAACCATTTCCCTTTAAATTGTTAAGCCACTAAAAAATAGGGTTTTCATGGCTGGTGAATGGTTTTTCAAACTGTACGCCCTAAATCGTGAAATAATATAGCCCCCATTGAATTGGAACATGTAAAATGTGCATGATTAGGGAATATTGTTTCCCCATGCCCGGTAAATTGTGTGTCAAAATTTAATTATACAAAAAATTATCATAAAATGTTCTTAAACAAAAACAATAATCCCAAATTATACTTAGCTAGACCCAAATTTTCTATAATAATTTTTGAGCCTATGGGATATATTCCATGCCATTTAGACTTCTTTTCTTTAAGATTAAAATCCTAGAATGAAGATCTGCACCCCACTAGGTAAGAGGATCTCATCACTTCTAGTTTCCGCTCTCATTAATGTTATTCTCCCATGATTTATTAGGTTGTTATTCACTATTTTTGGATGGATCTAGATCAAGGATTTTTTTTTAGATTTAAAATAATGGGATCAAGACTCATATGATCATGAATTTATGTTTAAGATAAAGGTCTCATTCCATGTTGTTATTCCATTCAAATTGGGTATTTCCATTTGGAGAGAACCAATCAATGAATTTTGTTATGTGGTCTATTATTAAAATCACATAGTTATTATTTCAATTAGGTCTATGAAATTATATAATTTCTATGGTTCATTTATCAATTGGGTATTATAATTGAATTAAATAATTAGGTGAATTAATTAAGGGATTATTATTCAAGAATAATTAATTAATGAATTAATTAAGGGATACTGGGATTGTGGATTGACTAATAAATTATTGAATTAATTATAATATCTCTTTCCATTAATATAATAATTTATGTGGATAATAAATTGATCAATTAATTAATGGAATTACATGAATACAAAATTGATGATTTAGATTAATTACTTTGAGAGTTAATTAATTGTACTATTGTGATATATGTGATATTGTGACATTTTGATATTGTGATATATGTGATATTATAATACTTTGATTTTTAAATTGAGTTAATGAATCATACCATTAAAATAAAAATGTTAATTGTGATAACGAATGGTGTCATGGACAATCAAAAGTGAATTTCGATGATAAATGGTAACTTGGACATTAAAATGTGAATTGTGATAATTAATGGAAACATATACATTCAAACGTGAATATTGATGATGAATGGTAAAATGGGAATTCAAATGTGAATTGTGATAATGAGTGGTAACATGGACACAAAAATGTAAATTTTGATAAAGAATGGTGAGATTGGCATTCATATGAGAATTTAATGTAGAATAGTAATATCAGCATTCTAAAATTTGACATACCTTGGGAATATTTCAGACAACTATACGGGATGAAATAGGTATTGAGTATCGAGTTTCATTGGGAACCTTGTGGTTATGTGGCTAAATGAAGAGTAATTGAATAAATGAAAACATTTTACATTTTTTGTATATATTCATTTTAGAACTACAAAAACAGTTTGACTGGGTAATGATTTTGAGACAATTGGTGGTGGCCTACTGAGTTGAAATCACACCCTAATCAATCAACCTAATAGGTACCCAAATATATTTAATTTTTTTCAGATAATTTAGTGGACAAGGCCTTCTATTAGAAAGATAATTTGGATGTATAATGGTGAGGGAACCCGACTTGGTTTCAAGACCTTCTTGGGGGATTTTTCAGTTTATTTATTCGTTTATTGTTTTTTATATTGAAACATGGTATGTACTTTTAATAGAATGAAAACAATTTCAGTTATGAGATAGTATTTAAATATTTGATAATCTTTTGATATTAATTTTATTATCTTAATTAGTTATATCATTTGGGTATTTTTATTTATTTCTGTTGGTGTATTACACTAGTAAAGTGGGTATTGTCTCCCCATGATCGATATTAGACCCTTGATGGAAGTTGATTGACACATATGTATGTGGATGCGCACCTGAGGAAATGTGATCGACCATCTAGGGACATCATTGTGTGGAACTAGGGAAGGTATTTTAAAATATATGTTATCCTATATAAGGTTGTTGTTTTATAATCTCATGGTTTCGTATATGATCTACATGAGAATTGCTTTATTCAATCCATTATTTCACTATGGGTGGACCCCAATCACTTTATCAATAAAGACCATGTTTCATTATATATCAATATATAATATAGAATATTTATAAGGGTGATAGTTAATAATAATTACCCTTTAGCCCATGTGGATGATTTGTTCAATTAGTTAAAGTGGGAGATGTGGTTCTCAATGATTGGTGTTCAATCTGGATATCACCATCTCATGGGTCGAGAGTATCATATCCCAAAGATCACATTTAAAAATAGGTATCTCCATTATAAATATCTTGAAATTCCCATTGTTTTTAAAAACTATATTATTTATTTTATGAATTTTATTAACCATATATTCCACTATAATCTGACACATTGGTTGTTTGTTTTTTGGGTTATATACTTGTCAAGTCATGCTCTGAATGTGAGCATGAAAACCATTTAAATATTATTTCATAAAAATTAATAATCCTTAGAAATTATGATTGGATTTCATAATACTATTTTTGGATCCAAGAGGTGATCTTCTTAAGGAACATGATTTAAAAACCTATCCATTCAGTCAACATAGAGAATGTGAGGGATATCTAGACATGGGAGAACTATTAATTGTCTTTGAGATATAGAGAATCATTGAACTAAATGTGTCTAATAGGTGTGTTGTTAGGGAATTTTAGAATATATAATTGTTGTTGGATGCTCGTACCAAAAAGGTGTGAAATTAAAATGGGATGTTATGTTTTATGAGTGTTTTGAAAAAATGAAATAACATCTGAAATCATCATTGATATAGATCTTACTTGATCCTAATAATTGTAATATTTATAAATTTTGAGTCATATGCTCTAGATCGGGTTATGTTCTTATAAAAGGTACCATGTCCTGACAAACGAGACTAATTATATTTTTCTACATGATAAATATTACCCCACTCAGGACATATAGCTTTCCACAAGATTAATAATTTCCATATATATCTTATTTGGGATATTATCATGGTCTTTTAATATCATAAAATGTTGTGCAGTATCTTTTCCTATTCATACATGTATCTCAAAAAGTGGTTTTTGTCAGTTTATCTTTAGATATTGAACATTGACATCGCCAACACCTCAAGCATGGGAAATGTCTTTACATACACTATTAGTAGGAAATTTCCACCATATTATTTCATGATATAAAAGGATTTGTGGAGCCTTGTGGTTATTTTCACTCAATTAAGTCAAGATATACAAAGTGGATTATTTAGGTATGGTTCTATCGAGTTTTCCTTTATTCCCATATATTTTTCATTCTATTCAAAAGGTTCACTAATAGGATGATGAGTTCCGATGAATAAATGAAAATCTTATATGTTGGGGATATGATTTCTTGATGGTCTCTCCATTATTATGGGATTTTAAACTTAATGGATGTTCTTTTCATCCAATTATCCCTAGGTAATTTGGTGTTATATGAATACTATAGATCTTGATTGGTCGTTCTCCTTGACACTACAATGATGTTTTATAATATGAGGTGGTGTTTTTGGTGGAAGAGTGTAAAGTGAGACTTTGATGACTATGTGCCCCCATTTTTCACCTAAAATAATTAAACGATGATAACATATTTCCTTCTTTTATTTTACAACCTCCCCTTATGCTGCCTTCAGAATATGATGAGACTTCCATAGACTTCATTATTGGATTTCCATGAACAAACCATGGAAATAATTTCAGCTATGTGGTGATTGATTAGTTGATGATATCAAATCATTTTATTCTGATGAGGGACACCACAATAATTTTTGATCTTCGTAAGATCTATTTAAAGGATATTATCAGGATTTATGGGGTTCCCTTTTCTATAGTCTCTGAAAAGGTTCCTAGTTTTGGAACTATATTTTGGAAGAGCTCCAAGAGGTTATCGGGACACATGTGATATTGTGTAAAACATAATATGAAACAAATTATGTCAATATGAGACATGGAATAATGATTACAGGGGATTCAAACAATTCATGAATCTATGATTTTAATGGATCTATGGATAACCATCTCATGATGGTTTAATTTTCCAATTATAATAGTTAATTGTCATCAATCAAAATGGATCCCTTTGAGTATTTTAATGGTATCCCATGAAGGTCTCATAATTATTATACAGATATAACACCAAATTTTTTTACAAAAATTATATTTATTTGATACCTTATTTTATATACAAAACCATGCATAAATGAACAATGAATAAATATTATTATAACAGAAGAAATAGTAATGTGACAAATAGGAATAGTAATTTGAAAATTTAGAATTGTAACTCAACTATTATAATAATAACTTAACCTATAAAATTATTCAAAACATTTTGGTATCTCATAAATGGATATATGATATATTTATATCATAAAATATGTGAATAAATGATTTAAAAATGAAAAATTATGTGTCGGAATTTCTTTCTAAAAAGTAAATGTCCTTTTAATTTTTTAATGAATATTATAACTAAAATTAAAGAATATTTCCATAAAATACATTCACAAATAAATATATACTTTTCTTATGAATATGAAAAATAATTAAAAGAAATTAATTAATTTGGAAAGCATCCTAAAATTATTTATGATTTTGAAATCTATTTTTATTCGAATAAATCATTATTTTATTTACAAATTATTTTATTAATATGTAAATTTTATTTAATAAAAATAGATTCAATTTTTTAAATCTATACATAAAAAAATGTTAGATATAATTCTTCATATTTTTCTAAAATAGTTGACATTTTGTTGAATAATGAAATACAGAAATTTACGTTATTTAACATTATATGTATATAAATGAATTTGTATTTCATGGTTGATTAAACTATGATGTATGTTTATATAATATAGAAATGTAATTCTCTATTTACTTTTTTTAGTAGGCATAAATATTATTGATAGTATTGTGTGAAAATAAAAAAAATGAATAAAATAATAAAAAAACACTCCTCTCGTCCACTTAGAAAACCACACCTCACCACCCATTCTACTAAGATATATTATTCATTGATTTTTTCAAATATTATTCCCAATTACTCTCCCAAACCTCATCCACATGTTCTGGTCTTTTTGGTCTCACGAAAAGACCATTTCCATGTCCCTTAAGGACATTCTCAAGGAGATGAATCTAAAAGTGTAAAACCTTCATTATCTTTAGATCAATTTATTCTCCATTATTATCATTCCCTCAAATCCCATGTCCAATGTAACCTAATAAATATAATATGATATATATAATATAAATTTATTATGTTAACTATGTATCAACCATGATTTCTCTTCTCTTACCCTTTTGTTATGAAAATGATCACATCGTCTGTGAGGTGTCGATCACCACCTTCAGGGATGATGTTTTATTAATTTTATAACACCACCATGTTGAATGGTCATAAAACCATTATAATTATAATAAAAAGATTTAATATATATATATATATTACAAGATATATTCTATTATGGATCTAATTTATATACCTCATATTATTTAATAAGACAAAACTATTTCGTGATTTTCAAAAAACACCCAAATAATCTAAATGGGTGTCATTAACATTCAATCTAACAAATCATTATAAAATATAGAGAAATATAATTTATGTGACCATTTGATCATATGGAATTTCATTAATAAAATATAATTTGAATTTGAGATAACTATTCAAATTTTATATGATCTTTCAGACATGTATACAAGTGAACTAATTTTGAAAAAGAAGGAAATAGACACTTCTTGAATGAAAATATTATATATTATAACTCTCTAAAACGTCTGAAGATGAACATAATAAAATTATAATATATAAAATAAATTCTTATGATGGTATGATTTAAATTATTAATGTGTCTGATTTTATTATCAAGGACATTTTGTGCAAGTGGTGAAAACATTCAGCCATAACGTATGTTATTCTCCTAGAACATTGATGTTTCCCTTAAAGATACACTTTTTCAATAATTAACCGAATATAATTTTTAATTATAATTATTTACACATCCTTAATTTTCTTTGTATGATCCAAACATATATACCTAGCTAAATTCCTCTTTATTTGATGGGTAAATACATATTTTAAAAGTTTTTCCTTTCAATTCTTCTAGATAAGCAGGTCTGATTAAAGAGAAACTCCAAATTTCATAACCATTTTCAACTAGACTTCATATTTTTCTATTGGCCTCTAATATTTTCAATAATTCCCATTTTTATCCTAAAACCTATCTTAGTTTGTTAATTGTTTAATGAAAACAACAATGTATTTCTTTATTTTAATGACACTTTTATGGTTTCCCATAAACTACACTAAAGTGGCTCATTTCAAAAGTGTCATAAATGACATTTTTACAATATTTCACTTATTTTTGACATCAATAATCATGATCTATAACTAATTTCAATTATTAATGTCCAAGTGTGATATAAATCCATTCTTTCATATAAACTACTAGGATAATCCTAATTTTTACGCTTTAAGACCAGATTATGATACCCATTTTTTCATTGGGTAACCGTTATGAAAATTTCTATAACATAAATGAGGTTGATCTCCTATGATACAATATAATATATTTTATTTAATTTTTTGAGATCATTTACTATCCTAATTCCATTCTCTATGTTATTTTGATTAGTTTTTTGTTATGTTTACAGATTGGTGAATTTAATTATGTTTAATATGCTATTTTCAATATGATTGTATATTTTGATTATATTTCACCCCATTAATATGAGTAATGTGTTGGATATATTAATTATTAGGTGGGGTCCACTATAGGCCCTCGATGCAGTAATATGTCTTATGAGATAAAGTATACCAGTTTATGGATGAGGCCTTACCCATTTTTTATGAATTCTTGGCTGAGGCCATGATGATATGTCTATGACGTCTTGTATTATACATTGATTTATTATCAGATTATTAATTGATATTCCATGAGATTATTCAACTAGTATTATATCAATGATGATGTTTTATTCTCATATAATTATTTATATTGAATTGTTTTGTCACATTTTATTCATTCTTAATTATGCTCAATATTATGTTCTAATAGCTGGAATTTTTAATTATTCACCACAATTTATTTTCTTTGAATATTTATGATATATTTCAATATCTTATTACCCTTACGGGGCATCTGATCTCACCATATTTTTCATCCCTAGGTTACGATAGGATACCATTTAAGGTGTATTCAAGGATCATGTTAATTAGATTTAGTTTTGTATTATATTTAATTTTCTATTGACATTGTAAAATTTGTTTCATTAATGTATCTGGTGCTTCAAGAAAACTGTAGTTATTGAACATTGTTGATGGGCTATCTTGTATCTATGGAATTGTAATAAAAAAACCACTATCTATGGGCTATCAGGGTCAGGGTTGTTATAATAGAGGTGGGAAATCCCTCTCTGATGGGAGCATGTCTCATCCTTGGGATGCTAAGAAGGATTTAGGACATTCATTTATTATTTTTTATACCTCATTGTGGAAAAAGTAATATTCAAATTGTTGACACCATCCTTTGGAAATTTTTCATGGTGAAATAGAATTTTAGAATATTTCTACACAATTTGGTAAACATTATAATTTTAAAAATTGGATGATGGCTTTGAGAAATATTGTTAAATTTTAGATCACTAGGTAACATGGTGTAGTAGGTAATATATATTTTTTACTAACTCAGATGAAATGTATTTGTTATTTTTTACACATATATTATCTTAAGATGTACCATCCAAATCTATCCCATGTCATGAGTTGGGAGGATAAATAATTGGAGCTAGATTTTTCCTTTATGTAGAAACTAATAGAGATCACTAAATAATATATGAATTATTGTTTGGAATTCATCTTCCATTCGTCAATGGATTATAGTGGCACAAATTATATTCACATTAGACATTGGAGCACAAATCACTGATGGGGGATATTTCTTCTATCCTCTTGCTAGATAATCCCTCTTCCAGATGTCTTTATATAGAAAATATGTGAGATGAGGTCGGTATAGAATTTTAACACCATAGGTAAGGACTATTATGATTTTATGCTTAACAAGACATTTATAAATATTGACTTCCATCAGTGGTGACTTGGAAGATTTTTGTCAGAGGATTGTGCTCAATGAATGCCACATGATCCAATTAAGAAGTGAATCATAAATTCACGATGTTAATTGATCTAAGAAAAATCCATAGTTATCATGTAAGAAATAAATACAATTAACATTGTGAAAATTTTATTCATTCCATGGGGGGATTAAATGTATTAATGTTAATGTGATGCATTTTTTAGTATTAACCCATCCCCAATGATAATTTCAGGGATTTTTAATTGTGGTGTGAATTTATTCTAGTCCAAAAAAAACCTATGTTGAGAACTCGAGTAATTTCTTATTCACCTTATTCTAATATTAATCACAAATTAGATCTTCTCCATGTAATATTGGATGAATACAACACTTCTGAGAATCTCTAATTGGCGCTTTGATCTCCTGGTTGGTTGAATTCTCCATTTTGGTAAGTGTAATTTTTTTTAAGAAGGCGGCACCTGGAATGAAGACTAAGGTATAATTATTATAATGAAAAAGGCTAAATGAGTCTAAAAGATGGAAATAAATTACAATATTTGTAATGAAAGGGGATTAGATCAGCAGAAAGATCATCAAGCCAAGTCATATCTTGATTAATACCCTTATTCGCAAGGCCATCAACAACCATGTTAGCTTCTCGATTAATATGAGTAACAATGTCATTGATTTCAAGAAGAGTGCGGATACATCTCATCTAGCAGGTGGTGATCGACAATTCAAGATGAATCCCACCATTCCAAATAGCTTGAACAATGGTGGTCGAGTCACTCTCAATCCAAAGGTTGGTCTAACCATGTTGTTTGGAAAAGGAAACAGTATGAATCATGCTCATCATTTCAGCTTCTAGAGAGGAGGTAGTAATACAGATACCATAGAAACATCCAAGGATATGACTTGCATGATTCCTAAAGATTCCTCCACAACCTACAGGGCTCATATTGCCTTTGGAAACACCATCAACGTTATCATTAATCTAGCCAGGAAGAGGGGAATGCTAAAATAATTAAAATGTGTGATGAGGCCGGTAGTAATTTCAATAGATACGGAGTCATTGAAGTATGCCAATGTCCTGCAGCGTGTTGTTTTAGTGTCCCTTTTGGATCAAGGCAGCTTCACGTATAGCAATAAGTATCCGTATATGACCTGCATCATGTCTTAACGAGAATTTATTATGAATAATAGTATTTCTATCATACCAGATCACATGGTGGAGCTTTGAAATAGCAGCAAGGTAAATATTCTTGATGTGTTGATAATTATCCATCTCTTTACATCTCTTTAATTGAGATTTCATAGATTCATGTATCAACCACCTACAGTTAAAAATGTCAAAAATATAATTCCAAAGAGTGGAAGCAGGGGAACAGGAAAGAAATAGATGATGTTATTCTCTTATATGATGGCTGTAGAGACAAAATTTAGAATAGATTTTAATACCATGAAATTGAAGGTGATTATCAGTTCAGATCATATTGGGAGAAATCCTTCAGATAAAGGAAAGTCTTGAAGTTTTTATCCAATATTTTTCAAAGTGCTTAATCCACCCAAAAAAACATTCATAGTTGCAAAAAAAGGTGTTTTTAATAGTCTGTTGAGTTAATAAATCCATTGTAAGCAGGTTAGTAGAATAATAAATCATTAGTGAGGGTGAAATTATCAGTATCAATGACATTCCTAATGTTTTCAAGAAGATGATCATTTTGGGAACAAAGGAAATCTTTGATGGAGATGTTGGTGTTCTCAAGACTTTGGCCAAGAGCAGTTCTGGAAATTAATGGTGTTCCCATCCAATTATCCAACCAAAATTTCATGGCGGATTCTCTAGAGACCTTCCATCAGGCATTATTCATAATTGAGGGAAAAGACTATTTTATAGAAGGCTAGATAGAGGAGGCAAGAAAAGTTGAGTTACCTTTTTTAATCTTTTCAAGAAATCTATTTTTAAGAAAGCTAGTTAAATTAGAATTACTATGTATGATATCCCAAGTGAGCCTGGATTGAAGCACCTCATTAAAGTGTTTGAGATTTTTAATTCATATGCCTTCTTTATCAATGGGTTTACAACATTTTAACCAAGGTATGGTGCCAAGTTTCCTTTCCTCTATGCTACCAGTAAAAAAAATATTTTAATAGAGTTTTTTATTTATTTTATAAGACCAATAGGCTACTTGTAGACCATCATATAGTAGACCATTTTTGAGACAATAGAATATTTAATAATACATATTCTACCTTCCATAGAAAGATGTTTTTCCCTTCCATGATGAATGTTAGTTTTTGACCTAGTTGGAAATTTCAGGGAAATGTAATGATTTAGGTCTTCCCAGAATATGGGGACACCTTGGTATTTAATAGGAAAATATCCTTCTTTTATACCTAAGTCACTTATACTACTACATTTTCTATTATGTGGAATGTTTTTCCCAATGAAGATAGAATATTATTTCCAAATAATCACTTGTCCAGAGATCTCCTCATAATGAGAAAGCACTTTTTTGTGGGTTTGAATGTTTCTTTTATCTCCTTGAATAAAAATATTTATATAGTCTGCATATAGTAAGTGAGTGGGAGCATTAAAATTCCACGACACATGAATGGTCTTGAGTTTATTCTAATCTACAAGACAAAAGAGTAAACAACTAAGACAATCCTCCACAATGGAGAAAAAGATAGAAGAGAGGGGGTCCCCTATCTTACACCATCAGTTCATTTGAAGTATACTCTAGGGGAGCCATTGATCCTAATGGAAATGAAAGATGAATTGAATAAGGTTATAAGACTAGTCATAAAGGCATTACTAAAACCAATAAATTGAATCACCTTAATGGTAAAACTCTATTCCATTGTATCAAAATATTATTTTAATTTCAAGCTTAATGGAAGTATTACCTCCTCTGTTGACGTGGTTTAAAGTGTTAAAACATTCTGAAGCAAGACAAATTCAATTTTGGATAGATCTACCATTGATAAACCAAAATTTATTGTAGGAGACTATATTATCTGTGATGAACAAGAGCCTATTGGAAATTATTATTGTAATAATTTCATAAATAGTGTGGATGAGAGCGATGGGCATAAATAAATAGATCTCAGAAGAATTTGAAACTATGGGTATTAGAGGTAAAAATTGTTTATTTTGACCACGAGTAAGAAAACCATTAGTGGAAAATTATTTGATAAGTTTGCAAACATCAGATTGAATAATTACCTAGTTGTGTTGGAAGAAACCATTATTAAATCCATCAGTTGTAGGGGCACTATTAGTATTTAAACACAAGACAACATCTTTATTTTCATGATCTATTGGATTGTTAATAAGAAATGTGTTATCTTCATCATTGAACACCATCGGAATGATCCCCAGTAAGAGATCCTTGAAGTTATCAGGGCCATTAAAAATTGTTTTAATGTATGTGACAATATGGTTAGCAATATCATCTTCACTGTCTAAAATGTTGTCTCCATCATGAAGAGTGGCCAGAAGCCAATAGTATATGTGGGCTCTTTGATGATAGTTATAGAAATTAGTATTTCTGTCATCGTCAGAATACCATTTTACTTGGAAGGCTTGCTTCCTCATGTTCTCCATAAATGTGAGCAGGGAGTTGAGCTTTATTAAGGTGTTAATTTCTAGATTTAGATCAATTTTAAAATCATATATATATCTGTGGGATTGGAGTTGGTTGAGATCATTCTCATGGAGAATGATATCTTTGTTGCTTTTTTAGCATATAGGATACAACAACTTTTAATCATTTGTTTAAGAGATTTAATTTTGTAAGAGAAAACAGAAGAATCATTGTAATGTGTCATATAGATCCTTAAAGGTTTTAATGATGTCAGTGCATTCAGTGTTGTAGGGACAAGATTTATTTAATCTAAAAGGGAGAGGTCATCAAACTATGTCGGCTGAAAGAATGACCAGAATATGATGGTGGTTAGAGTGGAATTTTTGAAGTGTGGTGCTAGTGATGGAGTACCAAAAATCTAAAGAAAGAACATTTGTGAAGCCTCTATCCAATTTAAAGGAAACCATCATATTATAATTCTTTGTATACCAAGTTTATTTGGCACCCATAAGATTTATTTCAATGCTATTGTTTTCTTCAATAGTATATTAGAATTATCTCGTGGAGATCGTAGCATGTGAAGGACCAATTTTCTCATTCGAGTTATGGATAGCATTAAAATCTCCAAAAACTAACCAAGGAATGTTGATGTTAGTACCTATCGAAGTAAGAATAACCTAGAGGGGACTTCTTTCTTCGTATATGTTCTTCGCATAAACAAAGGAGCAAAAAATAGAAGTTCCTTTGAAGAAAATAACACAAGTGAAGGCTTTCTCCGAGATATTAGAAATATTAATATTCTGAATTTAGCAGTGTGAAAAGATCTACAGAGTATCAACTAAGGAGTATTTTTTTGTTACACCAATAAATGAATAACCATGATCACATAGGTTCTGAAACCTATAGAGAAATTGACTTTTGGTTTATTGATATAACATAACATAGGGAAATGAGTGTTAACCATACTTTCTAAGATATAAAGGGTTTCAGAGTTAGAACTTCCTAGAAAATTCTAGAAAATAATCTTCATTTGAACCTATGTTTGGAGTTAGAACTACATTTTTGGTATTTTTCGAACCATTTTTTCAAGTAGATCATCTATTATATTTCGTAGGATTTGGGATCTCATTTCTTTGCTTACTACTTTTAGAATCATTAGAAGGGTTTCTTAAAATAACAGTTCTATTATAACCCTTCATAAGTTAATTCCTGCTTCTTTTGTTGTCATTCTGTTCATTATCAGTTTAAATATTCAGTTTCCCAGGATTCCCAGGCAAGGTAGTAGGATCTATTGACTAAAAATGATCTATTTAACGAATTTCAATGCGTAAAGGGGGCATACCTGAAGTAGCTTCAGTGGAAAATCCTTGCATAGAGGTACCTGACTAATTATCAGAGCTCTATTCAGAGCTTGGAGGAAGTACAGGTTTGATTTACAAGTCTCTATGGTTCTGTTGTAATACCAGTGAAGAAACCGTTCTATCCAGTAGACCAAAGCCATCTAGACTCAGGGTATATACTGGGGGAAAAGATATATTTGCATCTTCCATTGGTTTGGGTTTCTTGAGTGTTTCTAGGACTATTGGTTGTTCTGGACAGACCTCAAACCTGATACAATCCATTTCTACACCCAATTTAGATTTTTATTGAGTTTTCCTAGGATCAATCATATATTTCTTCTTGGCCACATTCAAAAGGATCTCTGGATTTGCGGATGGGTCTTTTGAAGATTCTGAAAGAGTGGTTCTTGGATACTTACCCAGACTGAAGGTTGGGAGCAAGTGGTTTCAATATAGAGTCTCTTTCTATTGTTTTTTTCTTCGTTAGTCTGTACAATAACAAGATTCCCTGAAAAATTTTGCTTTTTTCTTAACTTTAGATAAAATATCGGTTGGTTGAATTTGAGTTTCACCTGGGGCTGAAGGCCTAGAAGTTACAGAGACAATGTGGTGTGAGGATAACTCACCTATTTCTCTCTTTCTATAATATGTTTCTAGTTGTTTTTTTTCATACCTCTATCAACATGGATTCTGGTTCATTAATGAGATAATGATCATTGTTTTCTTCTTCTTCAATAAGTTTATCCCATGAAGTATTTGAGGTATTCATTGTATTTGTTGGATTAGTGGTATTATTTACCCATAACTCAATCCAGTTTTTTATTTATATAGAATATCCAAGATGGGTGGGATACATATATTATTATTTCTCATTTCCTTCCATTCATTTTCCAGTGGTTGGACTACTTGTTTCCTGATCACCCTACAATTTTCTATGGTATGGAAAATGTTTTTTCAAATTTCACAGAATGATGGTATTTTTTACATATTATATCCTAATTTCGGCTTTATAATTTTGGTCATTGAAGCTTATGGAATTGGGAAGAGTGGTATCAAGGTTTACCTCAACCATTACCCACACGGATAGTACCAAATCATTATTTTGAGTTATTTGGTCAATTTTTAGGGGTAGTCTGATACAAGAGACAATCTCATTTAGTATCATGGGGTGCCAAAAATACCAGTTTAATCCATGAAATCTAACTCACACATAATCCATTGTATTCCTATGGGTGTGTGGATTAATGGAAAAATCCCATTCAAAAATCCTAAGAAATACAGGATAAAGTTGGATATTACCTACCTTCTATAATCAATTGAGATCAAATTTAGAGTTTAATAATATTTGAAAGTACCCATGGCCTATGGGAACTAGATTCCAATTAGAAAATCCCCAACATGAAGAAATTATAGGTTTTAAATTAGTTAGATCCTAGGTACGGTCACATTTCATGTATGAGACATGACCCATGATGGAGAATTTGCAGAGCATCGCATGTTGTTGAAGCACCTCAAGGTCTGCTTCCACAAAGTAACCACCATCATCTAGATTCTTATATATAGGAAGCTTTGTTGATAGAAGTTATTTGTTCATATCACTTCCTTTGAGTGCATCTAGGAACGAGATAAATTTGACTCTACTCATCGTCGAATGATTAGAATCTTCATCTAGTTATGATCCTAATCCAATCCATTCAAGATCCCTAGGGGATTTGACTTCTAGAGTCCATATTTTAAGTTGGTCATGGGGAAGCACATGATATTCATGATATATGTATTAATCAATCTTCCCCAATGACCCTTTTTCAAATAAATAAAATTATATTATTTTATAGTCAAAGTTTCCAGCATCTTATCAATTTAATTATATTATATTCCCATTCAATTGTTCATGTGGATCAAATAATTGTTGGTGTGTGACCTGATTTTGAGGTAGGTGCTTCAGTATAATGATTATGTTGGAAGATCCATGAATGTTTTTTATTTTTTAAGTTTTTTTCTAAATGAATTGGGATAACTATTGGTTTATTTATTTTTCTGTGTAAAATAAATTTTTAGAAAATATTTTCCCCCTTAATTTGGTTAATGAAATATTTTTTTCAAATCATTTTGAAATTGATTGGGAAATCAATTTTCAAAAAATATTTTATATGAATATAGGGTTTTGGAATAATTTTTTATATATGAAATCCTATTGAAATAAATTTCACATATTTATTATATGGGTTCCTTAAAGAAATTTGTGGATTGTTTTATATTGGACCTCATTTTTTAGTATATTATGGTGTTAACTCTTGGGATGTTCATCTTTCTACTAGGAATATTCTTCTAGGGAGGGGTGTTTCTCTATTCCTTAGTATATATTATTCTAGTGGAATATTAGTTCGTTATAGATATAGTTTTGAACTAGGTACCATTGATTGAGCCTTTATGACCTTTTACATTCTAGGATATTTTTCTATTATGTGATATCATAATACTATATTGGATTTGATATGATATGATACATTCGTGGATAAATATAACTAGTTTATTGAAATTTTTATTTTAAATTGTTTCACCTAGTATTTAAAATGGTTTGGAAAAGGGGACCTATTTAGATTTTGTCACACCTCAACCCTGTATGCTTCTTTTTATTTTATTTTATTCTTTTCTCGGTCCTACATCGGTTGGAAAAATTTTAGTTTTAGTTCTGGTTTGAAAATTTTCAAGCATAATATTTTTGTTGGGTTCTGGTCCGGTGCGTAGGCACTTCACCATTAGTGGTGACCTTGCGTTTGGCCCAGGTTACCGTGCATTTTCCTGACACTTAAAATAAATATATATATTTTTTTTGATAATATTATAATTTTTGGCATTTATTTTTTATGATAATAATAATAATTAATATTTTCATTTTCATTTTTTATTATATTATTTTTATTTTTATTTTTATTTCTTTTATTTCTTTTTTATTCTTTTTTTTATTGCCTTACCCGAGTAGCCCCCAGCCTTCCCCTCTCTTATCTCCCACGCGGCCCGCCTCCTATTTCTCCCTCCCATTCTCCTCATCATGCCCTCTGGCCTCTACCTCCGGCCGACCCTGCACAGCCCTCCGCCTCCTGTCCTAGCCCAGCTGCCCAGAAGCGGCATCCCAATCTCCACTGCCAGCCGACCCCACCATCCCGCAGCCACCGTACCCCCTCCTCTCCCCACTTCTGCATCACACCACGCCACATCTGGAAGCCATGCTTCTGACCCGCCGTGTCAGCTTCGCCTCCTCCTTCTCTCCAACTGAAGAGCGTCGTCCCGCTCCCCACACACCAGACCCGCTCCCTCCTCCCAGTCACCCTCTCTGGTCGTGCCCCACTGTCCCGACTAGGAACCTCCACCTCTGACATGTTGTTCCCACATCAGTTCCACCTCTGGCCTCTGGTTCAGCCTATGACGACCCCCCTGCTCCGGCCGAGTCCTCCGGCGACCCACTACTTTGGCGGGAACCCCTCTCCAAGTGTGAGAAGTCTTCCTCGGGTCTCGATGATGCGTATTTTGATGACCACTGATGAAGGCGAGGTGATTCAGATCGTGTCAGACCGGCTGCCATTATTCACGAGGTGCCCTTGGTCTTGCTCGCCACCGCAATTGAAGGTGAGAGATTTTTTATCATTTTCACATTTAATTTATTATCTCAATTGAGTTTATGAATACATGATAATTTTATGTGCTACGTTGTTCCTCTCCACAATTGATTTAGTGTTTTCCATTGAAGGAGAGTTGTTTGGGGTTGTTCTGGGCTGCTTTCTACTGTGTTGAGGTGAGGTTTGCGCTGCTTCTTCATTTGAAATATTTTAAACCAATGTTTTTGTTTTTTTGAGTCCCTAGTGATGTATCTACACTGTGTTGGTACTCACCGCAGTCTTCAGCTTATAGGTATTTATGCGCAAGCACGAAGTGGTCACGTCGTCATGTTTGGACTGCAAGTTGAGGTAGGTTTCCCCACTACACATACCGTAAAATTTATAAAGTATTAATTTCTAGTTATTTTAATAATTTTTGGTAATTTGAATTAATATTTTTAGAATAATTGTTTGCAGTAAATGAAGCTGGTTATTTTTATCCAATGAACTGAAAATGTTTTTCCTGATGAACTGTCGCATAATGGTGAAAATGATTTTTGTATTTTTAAAATTAATTTATGAATTTTAAATTGTGGTTTTGGTTTGATGAGAAATGTTTCTTTTTGATGAAAAATGATGTTTTATTAAATAGTGGTTTGACATGTGATTAAATGTGTGGGTTTCTATTTGAGAAACACTTAGAGAACTTTTTTGGAATTTTTAAAAGGGTTTTGAAATTATTTTGGTGAATTTACCTCGGGAGGGGTACAACAAAATGCCCGGTTGGCATTTTGGGATAATTATTCTGAAATGGTGATGTGTGAAATCTATCCAAGGACCATTTGTCATTTTGAACTGATTTTTGGTAAAACCCTTCTTGGGTTGGGTTCCTTGCCTAGTCCTGATCCATGTGATTGGGAGGGTCGTCAGTATGGGACCTCCCTTGTGAAATGTATGTCGATGGAAAGGGACAACCCTTGAGTTGGACAGGGTGGTGCCGGATTGTGTGATGTGTTTGGATTATATATATATATGCATGACTTGTGTTTGAATTGTATGGAACACCATCCTTAGAACTATATATGTGAACCTGGCATATTAAGCGAATTTTCTGAGAAAGATTACTGCACTAGTTTAGATTACACACTGGCTAGTGGCCCCATATAAGTGGAATACTTTATTATTGATAATATGGGGATTGGGCCCCTCCGTTAGGTCATGTAGGGAAATACCGAGCGTTTGGGTGTTATGACATCATCGAGTTAGGGAATGCCTTCATGATGAGTCACATGTATAGTACGTTCTGTATTGTTCACGACCTCCTAGGTTCGACCCATGTTTCCTTTAGAGTTTGGTTATCTATGGCAGATAAGTGAGGTTCCTAGTTCAGTTGTAGCCCCTCACGTGCTACGTTCACATTTCCCTTATTTTTTGTGTGTTTTGTGTGGTTTTCCTCTTCATAAATAACTAAAATATAAATTTCAAATTGCTAGTGAAAATGTTTTACGAAAGATAATTGACCTTTCATCCAGACATTAAACTTGTTTTTAAATTAATAAGGGCAATGAATTGTTACTTTCTTTAGAAATGAAAGTGTGTTGAAACCCTATATTTTATATAGTGTAGTTCAAATGTGAAATCAGTATATTTCTTTATTTAGTGGTAGTACATTGGGAATAGATTTATCGGGCTAGCCTACAGAGTTTTAATACTCACGACTATAGTGTTTTCTTGTTTTTAGTTCTGTTGCAGGTTTAGCTTCATTTTTTCACCTTGAGCGACGATGGTTGTGGTTTTGGAGAGTGACCCTTGAGGTTACGTGTAGTTTTGATCATTGTCAAGTTTGTAGCGTTGTTTTTTCTTCCTTATTTATTAGCATTTGTTCTATTTATTTTCATCATCTTGGTTTATTTTCTTTTGGGCCAAATCATTCCCATCTGTTTAATTTTGATGCCCGACACTAGTTACTATCCCGGGGGGATCGGGAACACCCCTTGGGACTTGTCTCAGACTGATTCGGTTGACCAATTCAGGGCCAACCCGGGCTGGTTCGCGAGAAAATGGTATCAGAGGGAGGTTCTTTTTATTTGGGGGTTTGGTAGATGGATATTTGGACTGTCAGGACTCAGGAGGTAAGTGTGGGATGAGCGTCACGATCTCTTTCTCGTAATGATTCTTGAGTTACCAGGGAAGTATGAGATTTTAGTCTTCGGCTATTTTTTTGGATTGAGGAATGACAATGGAGGCGAGCCAGTGTCACGTCATGACCTCACATGGAGTAGTGACACATGTGGAGTCCGAGTGAATGGTTTAAGATACTCCTAGTCGTTGACACTTACTTGGGGTGTGGCTCACTACCATGTCTCCAGGTTGAGCACGACTTCTTGTTCCTCGTTACGATGATTCATTATAAGTTGTGTTTTGTTTCTTCTGGTTAGTGTATGTGTGCTTTGGAAAATGAAAGTGGATTTTGAAAAAAAAAGTGTTTTCTCTAAAATGGTTTTAAACTGGTAAAGTGGGTTTTTAAATTGAAGGATAATTGGTTTGAAAGTTAGTGGTTATTTTGGAATTGGTAAAGGTTGGCTTGGTGTGACCCTTGGTATTCTTTTTGGAGGATCACATGTATGTGGGTATGTATGAAAAGTGTGTGAGGCACTATTTAAGGATGATGTGGATGGACACACATGTGATGATTCATGGGATTCCATGGGTGTGTTTTTAAATATAAATAAATTGGAAATTGGTTTTTCTCTGACAAATGGATTTTTTTCCTGTGAAAAGTGGCTTTTGTTTTTGAAAAAAGACCTTAGGATAAAGCATTTTTTGAAATTTTAAATGAAAGTGGTGATTTTGAAAATGAGGATTTTGGTTGTATTTATATTTGTTTTAATTTTAGGCTGATTTTCCTAGCTGGGGGAGTTCTATTCAATTATTTTTTTGGCTTGATGTAGGTTTTGGTTTTATGCCCTATGCGTTGTTTAGAATGTCTTGCCCTAAAAAATACCCAAAAATTGTTAACGAGTCATTCCCAATTCAGGTTCCTATAAAGTTTCACCTATTTATCATGGTGATTGAGATCCATTAGAGGCAGTTATGTGTTTTGATGAAAGTATATAGTGTCTTTGGGTTGTTGGTAACTCCTGAGGTTTTTGAGCTTGCGTTGTCTTGGGTTTTTTTGAGGGTCCAGTTTTGGATCAGCAAAGGTTGGATGTCTCAACATAGTTGGAGTTGGGATGACGTGGTAGGTGTTGAAGTCCATATTCATCTAATGGATCATACCTGAGGATGTGAAGGCCTGTGTCGGAAGCTTCATGGATTTGGCACCCGGATCACAAGTGCTTGGAAAATCTGTTGCTTCTCGTTATTCGTGAGGGTTCCCCATCTGGTGAGTGGGGCGCATGAGAGGAACCTATCAATAATAAGTAATTATTATTGGTTATGACATTTAATTTGTTGGAACCCTTCCCAATGTAGAATCGGTATTGCCGGTTTGGCCATTCCTAGCTGTCTTTCCACATCCCTCTGAAGTCTTGCCATCGTTGTGGTCGTTCATGTCACCTGGTGATGTTCTGTACAAAGCATCATTTGAGGAAGTAGTTCTGATCAGGGGATGATAGTGCCTGACTGTAAGGAAAGAAATGCTTCACCCATCAGAGCCCCATCCACAGGTCTCGGTGTGAAGCTTGAACACAGTCAGGAGTTTCCGGGTGTGTGAAGCCTCGGCCCGGGTTGTGTGTTCCATGTTGGGATTGAAACATTTTAAAATCTTCTTGTTCTTGTTTCTCTACCACTAAACTTGTTTCGTCATTGTAAGGTCACTATTTAAATGGGTGAATGCGATGGACTTGTTCCATTGCTTTCTAAACGGTATTGTTTGTCTGAATAGGGTCTTATGAATCGTGCATTTCTCTTAAAGTGTGTTTGACCCTTTTATGGGTTGATCTTGGTTTAGTAGTTCTCATTTAGAGATGTTTCTGTCTTATGGAACTGAGGATCAGTGTTTCTGACATGCTTTAGGGGTTAAGTCTTTCTTGTGAGTATTCTTTATTGTTGGAATTTTTTGGCTTGGGTCGAGAGTTCCAAGTATCAATGGAGGTGTTACCTTGCTTGTGCTATGTAAATTGGTTTGGATCGGTTGGGAGTTCCCACGTTGCCCCCCTCCACGGGGAGGTGTATTTGAGTATAAATTTTCATACTAGTTAGGTCCTTATGGTGGGGAGATCCTCCTGGTGTTCTCCCATTCTCTTGTGTTGGGGTTTCTCCTGAGTTGGTCAGGTATGACTTGTGGAGTGAATAGTCACCACGAGGATCTTGTTTTGTCTCCCAGTTTTGTTCGCTCAAGGACTCAAGTATGGATAATATTTTGGATTGGTGACTTTTGGGGGGTAGAAAGTGTCTGTGGTGGGGAGAATTGTCACACCCCGAACCCGTATGCTTCTTTTTATTTAATTTTATTCTTTTCTTGGTCCTTCATCAGTTGGATGAAGTTTAGTTTGAGTTCCGGTCTGAAAATTTTGAAGCTTCTTTTTTTTTGTTTGGTTCTGGTCTAGTGCGCGGGCACCGCACCGTTAGCGGCGACTGTGCATTTGGCCCAAGTTACCATGTATTTGCCTGGCACATAATATATTTATATACATAATTGTTTACAATATTATAATTTTTGGCATTATATTGTTATGATAATAATAATAATTAATATTTTCATTTTCATTTTTATCATATATTATTTTTTATGTTATTTCTTTTTTTTCTTATTTGTCTTATTTTTCCTTCATTCCCTAACCCTAGCAGCCCCCATCCTTCCCCTCTCTTCTCTCCCGCGCACCTCACCTCCTCCTTCTCCCTCCAGTTCTCCCCCTCATGCCCTACAACCTCTGCCACCAACCGACCCCGCACGGACCGCAGCCTCCTGTCGTCGCCTGGTCACCCAGCACCGGCCTCACGGCCTCCGCCACCGGCCGACCCCACCATCCCGCAGCCATTGCGCTCCATAATCTCCCCCTTCCGCATCACCCCATGCCGAATCCTGGTGGACCCGCTTCTTACCGGCCACGCCAGCTCCACCTCTTCCCGCTCTCCACGCACCAGACTCGTGCTTGCCTCCTGGTTGCCCTCTCTGGTTGTGCCCCGCTATCTCGACTGGCAACCTCCGCCCCCAACACGCCTTGCCCGCACCAGTTCCACCTCCGGCCTTCAGTCTGGCCTCCAACGACCCCCTACTCTGGTCGAGACCTCCATCATCCCACGGCTCTAGCATGAACCCCTTGCTGAGTGTGTGCGGCCTTCCTCGGGTCTCGATCTTGCATATTCTGACTACCACTGCCGAAGGCGAGGTAGTTCGCATCACGTGAGACCACATGTCGTTATTCGTGGGGTGCGCTCCGTCTTGCTCGCCATCTCCATTGAAGGTGAGATATTTATTATCATGTGAAAATTTAAATTAGTATCTAAATTGCATTTATGATTCCCTGATAATGTTTTGTGGTACATTGGTTTTTGGAAAAACTATTTCAGTGTTCGCCGCTAAAGGCGAGTTTTTTGGGGTTGTTCGGGTCCCCTTTCTGTTGTGTTGATGTGAGGTTTGCACTCCTTCATTTGAAATATTTTAAACTAGTGTTTTCATGTTTTTGAGTCCCTAGTTATGTCTCTGCACTGCGTTGGTACTCACCGCAGTCTTCGTCTTAAAGGTATTTGTTCGCAACCGCGAAGCGGGTCATGTCGTCATGTTTGGACTGCAAGTTGAGGTAGGTTTACCAACTACACTTACCATTAAATTTAGAAATTTTTAATTTCATGTTATTTAATACATTTTTGGTAAATTTGAAATAATATTTTTTTAATAATTGTTTGCGGTAAATGAAGTAGTTTATTTTTATGAAATAAACTGAAATTGTTTTTCTTGATGAACTGTCGAATCATGGTGAAAATGTAGTTTGGATTTTTAAAATTAATTTATGAATTTTCAAGTGTGGTTTCGGTTTGATGAGAAATGTTTATTTTTGTTAAAAAATGATGTTTTATTAAATAGTGGTTTTACATTTGAATAAATGTTTTGGTTTCATTTTTAGAAACACTTAGAGGCCCAGTTGGATCTTTTAAAATGGTTTTGAAATGATTTTGGTGAATGTACCTTAGAAGGGGTACAAATAAAGGCCCTGATGGCATTTTGTGATAATTATTGTGAAAGGGTGATGTGTGAAATCTATCCAAGGCCCGTTTGGCATTTTGAACAGATTTTTGGTAAAACCTTTATTGGGTTGGGTTCCTTGCCAAGTTATGATCCATGTGACTGGGAGGGTCCTCAGTATGGGACCTCCCTTGTGAAATGTATGTCTATGGAAAGGGAATACCGTTGAGGTGTACGGGGTGGTGCCAGATTGTGAGATGTGTTTGGATTATATATATATGCATGAATTGTGTTTTAATTGTTTTCCACACCCACCTTATAACTATACATGGGAACCTGGCATAGTAAGAAAAGTTTCTGAGAATAATTGCTACACTAGTTTAGATTACACACTGGCTAGTGGCCCCGTAGTAGGGGAATACTGTGTTATTGATGCTATGGGGATTGGGACCCTCGGTTAGGCCATGTAGGGTTATAACAAGCATTTGGGTGTTATGACATCATCGAGTTAGGGCTTGCCTTCAGGATGAGTCACATGTATAGTACATTCTGGATTGTTCATGAGCTCCTAGGTACAACCCATGTTTCCTTTAGTGTTTGGTTGTCTGTGGCAGATAAGTGAGGTGCCTTGTTCTTTTGCTTCCCCTCGCGTGATACTTTCACATTGTCCTTATTGTGTGTGCGTTGAATGTGGTTTTCCTCTTGATAAATAACTAAAATTTAAATTTCAAATTAGTAGTGAAACTTTTTTAAGAAAGATAATGCACATGTTCCTTCAGACATTAAACTTGTTTTTAAATTAATAAGGGAAATGAATTGTTAGATTCTTTGGAAATAAAAGTGTGTTGAAACCCCATATTTTATACACTATAGTTCAAACTTGAAATTAGTAGATTTTTTATTTAGTGTTAGTGAATTGGGAATAGATTTATTGTTCTATCCTTGAGCGACGTTGTTTGTGGTATTGGAGAGTGACCCACGAGGTCATGTGGAGTTTCGATCGAGGTTAGGTAGGTAGTGTTGTTGGTTGTTCCTTATTTATTAGCATTTGTTATATTTATTTTCCACTAAATTTTTTATATTAATTTGGGCCAAATCGTTCCCACATATTTAATTTTGATTCCCAACACTAGTTTCCATCCTGGGGGGATTGGGAACACCCCTCGGGACTTATCACGGACCGGCTCGGGTGACCGGTTCTGGGTCGACCTGGGCTGGTTCATGAAAAAATGGTATCATAGGGAGGTTCTTATTATTTGGGGTGTTTGGTAGATGGAGATTAGGACTATCAGGACTCGGGAGGTAAGTGTGGGAAGAGCATCGCGAACTCTTGCTCGTATTGATTCTCGAGTTACCAGGGTTGTTCGGGATTTGAGTCATCTGCTTTATTTTGGATTGGGGAATGAAAATGGAGGCGAGCCAATGTCATATCGTGACCTCACATGGAGTAGTGACCCATGTGGATTCTGAGTTCATATTTTAAGTTCCTCCTAGTTGTTGACTCTTACTTGGGGCATGGCTCACTACCATGTCACCAAGTTGAGCGCGACTGCAAGTTCCTCATTTCGATGATTCGTTATAAGTTGTGTTTTGTTGCTTCTGCTTAGTGTAAGTGTGCTTTTGAAAATGAAAGTGGATTTTTAAAGATAAGTGTTTTCTCTAAAATGGTTTTAAACTAGTAAAGTGGGTTTTTAAAATAAAGGATATTTGTTTTGAATGTTAGTGTTTATTTGGAATCGGTAAAGGGTGGCTTGGTGTGACCCTTGGTATTCTTTATGGAGGATCAGATATGTGTGGGTATGTATAAAAATTGTGTGAGGCACTTGTTTATAGATTATTTGGACGGACACACATGTGATGATTCATGGGATTCCATGGGTGAGTTTTTGAAATATAAAATAAAATGGAATTTTTTTCCTCTCACAAATGGATTTTTGGCATGTGAAAAGCTTCTTTTGTTTTTGAAAAATGACCTTGGGATAATGTAGTTGCGAAATTTTAAATGAAAATGGTAATTTTGAAAAAGTGGATTTTGGTTTTATTTAGATTTGTTTGACTTTAAGGCTGATTGTCTCTCCTTGGGGTGTTCTATTCAATTATGTATTAGCTTCATGCTGGTTTTGGTTTTATGCCCTATGGGTTGTTCATACTGTCTCGACAAGAAAAATCCAAAAAAATTGTTAATGAGTCATGCCCAATTCTGGTACCAATCATGTTTTTCCTATTTATCGAGGTGATTGAGATCCGTTAGAGGACGTTATGTGGTTTGATGAAAGCCTAGAGTGTCTTTGTGTTATTGGGAACTCCTGAGGTTTTCGAGCTTGCGTTGTCTCGGGTTTGTTTGAGGGTCCAGTTTTGGATCAGTAAAGGATGCATGTCTCAACATAGTTGGAGTTTGGTTGACATGGTAGGTGTTGAAGTCCGTATTCATTGAATGGATCATACTTGAGGATTTGAAGGCCTGTGTCAGCAGCTTCAAGAAGTTGGCACCTGGAGCACAAGTGCTTGGAAAATCAGTTGCCTCTCATTGTTCGTGAGGGTTCCCCATATGGTGAGTGGGCCGCATGAGAGGAACATGTCTATAAGAAGTAACTATTATTGGTTCTAACATATAATTTGTCGAAACGCTTCCTAATGTACCACTGGTATGGCTGGTTTGGCCATTCCAAGCTGTCATGCTACATCCCTTCAAAGTCTTTCCATCGTTGTGGTCGTTCGGGTCACCGGGTGATGTTCTGTAGGAAGCATCATTTGAGGAAGTAGTTCTGATCGAGGGATGATAGTGCCTGACTGTGAGGAAGGAAATGCCTCAGCCATCAGATCCCCTGCCATTGGTCTCAGGGTGAAGCTCACGCACCGTCAGAAGTTACCGGGGGTGTGAAGCCTCGGCACGGGTTGTGTGTTCCATGTTGGGATTGAAACATTTTAAAATATTCTTTTTCCTGTTTCTCTGCCATTAAAGTTCTGTCATCATTGTAAGGTCCTTGTATCAATGGAAGACTGTGATGGACTTGTTCCATATCATTCTAAATGATCTTGTTTGTCTGAATAACGTCTTCGGAATCATGCATTTCTCTTAAAGTATTTTTGAACCTTGTAAGGGTTGATCTTGGTTTAGTTGTGCTCGTTTGGGGATGTTTGTATCTAGTGGAACTAAGGATCGGTGTTTCCGACTTGCTATCGGGGTTATGCCCTTCTTGTGAGTTTTCTTCAGTGTTGGATGTTTTTGGCTTGGGTCGATAGTTCCAAGTTTCAATGGAGGTGTTCCCTTGCTCGTGCTATGAAAATTGGTTTGGATCAGTTGGGAGTTCCCACGTTGGCCCCCTCCCTGTGGTGCTGTATTTGAGTATAAATTTTCATACTAGTTAGGTCCTTGTGGTGGGGACTACCCTCTTGTGTTATCCCATTCTCTTTTGTTGGGGTTTCTCCTGAGTTGGTCGGGTATGACTTGTTGAGTGAATAGTCAACCCGAGGTTCTTGTTTTGTCTCTCGATTTTTTTGGGCATGGAATCGAGTTTGGATAGTCCTTTGGCTTGGTAACTTTCTGGGGGCAGAAAGTGTATGTGGTGGGGAGAATTATCACACCATGACCTCGTACGCTTATTTTTATTTTATTTTATTCTTTTCTCTGTCCTGGATCGGTTGGATGAATTTTAGTTGGAGTTCCTATTTGAAACTTTTGATGCTTAATATTTTTGTTGGGTTCTGGTCCGGTGCGTGGGCACCACACAGTTAGCGGTGACCGTGCATTTGGCCCAGGTTACCGTGTCTTTTAGTAACTCTTAATATATATATATATATATTTGTTGATAATATTTTAATTGTTGGAATTATATTGTTATGATAATAATAATAATTAATATTATTATTTCCATTTTAATCCTATATTATTTTTTATTTTATTTGGTTATTTCTTTTTTTTTAATCAATCCCTAACCCTAGCCACCCCATCCTTCCCCACTCTTCTCTCATGCGTGCCCCACCTCCTTCTTCTCCATCCCATTCTCCCCCTCAAGACCTCCGGCCTCTGCCACTGGCCGACCAAGCACGTCCCGCCGCCTCCTGTCATAGCATTGTCGCCCAGCACCGGCCTCCGCCGCTGGCCGACCCCGCCATCCCGTAGCCCCCGCACTCCCTCCTCTTCCCCTTCCACATCACCCCACATCGCATCTCGGCAGCCCCACTTCCAACCAGCCTCACCATATCCACCTCCTCCCACTCGCCGACCGACGAGTGTCGTCCCATTCGCCGCACGCCAGACCCGTGCCCGCCACCCGGTTTCCCTCTCCAGTTCCACCCAACTATCCTGACTTGCAACCTACGCCTCATACATGCCACGCCCATGCCAATTACACCTCTGGCCTCTGGTCCAGCCTCCGATGACACCCCATGCTCCGGTCGAGACCTTGGGAGACCCACTTCTCTGGCACGAACCCCTCGCCTAGTGTGCGAAGTCTTCCTCGGGTCTCGATCATGCGTATTCCGGCTATCGCTGCTGAAGGCGTGGTGGTTTGGATCACATCGGACTGCCTGCCATTATTCGCGAGGTGTGCTTGGTCTTTCTCGCCATCTCCATTGAATGTCAGAGATTTATCATCATGTTTACTTTTAATTTAGTATCTCAGTTGCGTTTATGATTCCCAGATAATTTTTTTTCTACATAGTTCCACGCCATAATTGATTCAGTGTTTGCCACTGAAGGAGAGTTGTTTGGGGTGTTTCTAGTCTACTTGTCGCTATGTCGAGGTGAGGTTTCACTGATTCTTCATTTGGAATATTTTAAACCAATGTTTTCATGTTTTTAAGTCCCCGGTGATGTCTCTACACTACGTTGGCACTCACTGAAGTCTTTGGATTGCAGTTATTGGTGCGCAAGCGCGAAGCGAGTCACATCGTCATGTTTGGATTCATGTTGATGTAGGTTTCCCCACTGCACTTACCATTAAATATAGAAATTATTAATTTCATGTTATTTTATAAATTTTTGGTAAATTAGAAATAATGTTTTTAGAATAATTGTTTGTGGAAAATGAAGATGTTTATTTTTATGCAATGAACAGAAATTGTTTTTCTTGATGAACTGTCGCATCATGTTGAAAATGCCGTTTGGCTTTTTAAAATTAATTTATGAATTTTCAATTGTGGTTTTGGATTGATGAAAAATGATTATTTTTGATGAAAATTGATGTTTTATTAAATAATGGTTTGACATGTGAATAAATGTGTTGGTTACATTTTGAGAAACACTTAGAGGCCCGGTTGGCACTTTTAAAAGGGTTTTGAAATGATCTTGGTGAATGTATCTCGAGAGGGGTACAGATAAATGCACAGTTGTCATTATATGATAATTATTGTGAAACGATGATATGCAAAATCTATCCAAGACCCGTTTGGCATTTTGAACTGATTTTTGGTAAAATGATTCTTGGGTTGGGTTCCTTACCTAGTTTTGATCCATGTGATTGGGAGGGTCCTCGGTATGGGACCTCTGTTGTGAAATGTATCTTGATGGCATTGGACTACCCTTGAGGTGGATGGGGTGGTTCCGTATTGTGTGATGTGTTTGGATTATATATATATATATGCATGACTTGTGTTTGAGTTGTATGGAACACCCTCCTTAGAAATATACATGGGAAGCTTGCATAGTAAGCGAATTTTCTGAGAACGATTGTTGCACTAGTTTAGATTACCCACTCGCTAGTGGCCCCAAAGTAGGGGAATACTGTGTTATTGCTGCTATGGGGATTGTTCCCATTGGTTAGGCCATGTAGGGCTATACCAAGAGTTTAGACGTTATGACGTCATCGAGTTAGGGTATGCCATCAGGATTAGTCACATGTATAGAACGTTCTAGATTGTTCATGAGCTCCTAGGTTCGACCCATGTTTCCTTTAGCATTTGGTTGTCTGTGGCAGATAATTGAGGTGCCTAGTTCAGTTGTTTCCCCTTGCGTGCTACTTTCACATTTCCCTTATTGTGTGTGTGTGGTATGTGGTTTTCCTCTTGATAAATAAATAAAATTTAAATTTCAAATTGGTTGTGAAAATGTTTTAAGAAAGATAATGAACATGTTCCTTTGGACTTTAAACTTGTTTTTAAATTAATTAAGGAAATTAATTGTTACTTTCTTTGGAAATGAAAGTGTGTTAAAACCCCATATTTTATACAGTGTATTTCATACTTGAAATCAGTAGATTTATTTATTTAGTGGTAGTGCATTGGGAATATATTTATTGGGCTAGAATACTGAGTTTTAATACTCACGCCTATAGTGTTTTATTGTTTTTAGATATTTTACAGGTTCCAGCTTCTGTTTTTCGCCTTAAATGGTGTTTTTTGTGGTATTAGAGAGTGACCCACAGGGTCATGTGGAGTTTTGATTGTGGTCAGGTTGGTAGCATTTTTGGTTGTTCGTTATTTATTTTCATTTTTTCTATTTATTTTCCACTGATTAGTTTATTTTCATTGTGGCGAAATCATTCCCACCTTATTAATTTTGATACCCGGCACTAGTTCCCATCCTGGGGGGATCGAGAACGCCCCTTGGGACATGTCACGGGCTGGCTCGGGTAACCGGTTCAGGGTCGACCAGGGTTGGTTCATGAGAAAATGGTATCATAGGGAGGTTCTTATTATTTTGTGTGTTTGGTAGATGGAGATTAGAACTGTTGGGACTCGAGAGGTAAGTGTGGGAAGAGCGTTGCGAACTCTTTCTCCCACTGATTCTCGAGTTACCAAGGTAGTCTGGGATCTGAGTCTTCTGCTTTTTTTGGATTGAATAATGGCAATTGAGGCGAGCCAATGTCACATCGTGACCTCACATGGAGTAGTGACCCATGTGGAGTCTGAGTGCACAATTTATTTTCCTCCAAGTTGTTGACGTATACAAGGCGTGTGGCTCACTACCATGTCTCTAGGTTGAGCACGACAGCTAGTTCCTCATTTCGATGATTCCTTATAAGATGTGTTTTGTTGTTTTTGGTTAGTGTAAGTGTGCTTTTGAAAATGAAAGTGGATGTTGAAATAAAAGTGTTTTCTCTAAAATGGTTTTATACTGGTAAAGTGGGTTTTTAAATTGAAGGATCATTGGTTTTAAAGTTAGTGTTTATTTAAAATTGGTAAATTGTGGCTTGGTGTGACCCTTGGAATTCTTTATGTTGGATCATATGTGTGTGGGAATTTATGAAAAGTGTGTGAGGAACATGTTTATGGATGATGTGGATGGACACAAATGTGATGATTCATGGGATTCCATGGGTGAGTTTTTTAAATATAATGGAATTGGAAACTGGTTTTTCCCTGACAAATGGATTTTTGGCCAGCGAAAAGTGGCTTTTATTTTTGAAAAATGACATTGGGATATGGTAGTTTTGAAATTTCAAATGAAAATGGTGATTTTTAAATAGAATATTTTGATTTAATTTATATTTGTTTGACATATAGGATGATTTTCTCATCTTGGGGTGTTCTATTAAATTATGTTTTTTCTTGATGCATGTTTTGGTTTTATTCCCTATGCGCTGTTCAGAATGTGTTGCCCAGAAAAATCCACAAAAATTGTTAACGATCCATACCCAATTATGGTTCCGATCAAGTGTTTCCTATTTATCAAGGTGATTCAGATATGTTAGAGGAAGTTATGTGGTTTTATGAAATCAGAGGTTGTCTTTGGGTTGTTGGGAACTCCTAAGGATTTGAAGCTTGCGATGTCTTGGGTTTGTTTGGGGGTCCATGTCCATTTTTGGATCAGTGAAGGTTGGATGTCTCAACATAGTTAGAGTTGGGTTGACGTGATTGTTTTTGAAGTCTGTATTCATATAATGGATCATACCTGAGGATTTGAAGGCTTGTTTTGACATCTTCAAGGAGTTGGCACCCGGAGCGCAAGTTCATGGAAAATCGGTTGCCTGTCGTTGTTCATGAGGGTTCCCTATCTAGTGAGTGGGATGCATAAGAGGAACCTATCTATAAGAAGTAATTGTTGTTGGTTCTGATATTTAATTTGTCAGAATGCTTCCTAATGTACCATCGGTATGGCCAGTTTGGCCATTCCATGATCTCTTGCCACATCCCTCCAAAGCATTTCCATCTTTGTGGCCATTCGGGTCACTAGGTGATGTTCTGCAGGAAGCGCCTTTTGGGAAAGTTTTTCTGATCGGGGGATGATATTACTTGAATGTATGGCAGGAAATTCTTCAGCTATCAGATCCCCAACCACAGGTCTCGCGGTGAAGCTTGCACATAGTCAAAAGATTCTGGGGGTGTGAAGCCACGGCTCGGGTTGTGTGTTCCATGTTGGGATTGAAACATTTTGAAATCTTTTTGTTCTTGTTTCTCTGCCACTAAAGTTGTGTCGTCATTGTAAGTTCATTGTTTCAATGGGAGAATGTGATGTACTTGTTCCATTGCATTCTAAACAATCTTGTTTGTCAAAATAGGGTCTACTGAATCGTGCATTTCTCTTAAAGTGTGTTTGACCCTTATATGGGTTGATCTTTCTTTAGTTGTGCTCGTTTGGAGATGTTTCTGTCTTGTGGATTTGAGGAGCGGTGTTTCCGACTTGTTGTCAGGGTTATGTCCTTCTTGTGAGTTTTCTTTAGTTTTGGAAGATTTTGGCTTGGATCGAGAGTTCCAAGTTTCAATGGAGGTGTTCCCTTGCTCATGCTATTGAAATTTGTTTGGATCGGTTGGGAGATCCCACGTTGGCCTCCCTCCCAAGGGTGGTGTATTTGAGTATAAATTGTTGTACTAGTTAGGTCCTTATGGTGGGGAGAACCCTCTTATGTTATACTATTCTCTTGTGTTGGTGTTTCTCCTATGTTGTTCGGGTGTGACATGTGGAGTGAATAGTCACCCTGAGGTTCTTGTTTTGTCTCTCGGTTTTGTTCGGGGATGGACTTGAGTTTGGATAGTCCTTTGGCTTGGTGACTTTCTAGTGGAAGAAAGTGTTTGTGGTGGGGAGAATTGTCACACCACGACCCCATACACTTCTTTTTAATTTATTTTATTCTTTTCTCAGTCCTGCATCGGTTGGAAAAAATTTAGTTTGAGTTCGGGTTTGAAATTTTTGAAGCATAATATTTTTGTTGGGTTCTAGTCTGGTGCGCGAGCACTACACCAATAGCGGGGACCGTGCACTTGGCCCATGTTACCATGTATTTTCTTGACATTTAATATATATATATATATGTTGATAATATTATAATTTTTGGCATTTAATTGTTATGATAATAATAATAATTAATATTTTCATTTTCATTTTTATCTTATATTATTCTTGATTTTATTTCTTTATTTCATTTTTTATTCTTTTTCTTTTTTCCTTAATTCCCTAACCCTAGCCGCCCCTAGGCTTCCTCTCTCTTCTCTATCGCGCACCACGCCTCCTCCTTCTCTCTCCCATTATCCCCCTCATGCCCTCTGGCCTCTGCCGTCGGCCGACCCCACATGGCCCGAAGCCTCCTATCGTATCCCGGCCACCCAACCCCGGCCTCCTGACCTCCTCCGCCGACCGACCCCGCCATCCCGCAGCCGCCGCACTCCCTCCTCTCCCCCATTCCGCATCACACCACACCGCATCCCGATGGCCCATATTCCGACCCACCACATAGGTTCTGTCTCCTCCCGCGTGCTGGCCGACGAGCGCTGTCCTGCTCACCGCACACAAGACTAGAGCCAGCCTCTCAGTCACCCTCTCAAGTCATGCCCCGCTTTCTGGACCTGCGACCTCCACCATTGACACGCCGAGACTGCACCGTTTCCACCTCTATACTCTGGTCTAGCCTCTGACGTCCCCCCTACTACGGCCGAGACAACCAGTGACCCACTGCTCTGGCATGAACCCCTAGCCGAGTGTGTGAAGTCTTCCTCAGGTCTCGATCATGCGTATTCCAACAACTACAGCCAAAGTCGAGGTGGTTCAGATCACACCGAACTGCTTACCATTATTCAAGGGGTGCGCTTGTCTTTCTCACCATCGCCACAGAAGGTGAGAGATTTGTTATCATGTGAACATTTAATTTAGTATCTCAATTGTGATTTTGATTCCCTAATAAAGTTTTGTTCTATGTTGGTCCTCGCCACTATTGTTTCAGTGCTCGCCACTGAAGGCGAATTGTTTGGGGTTGTTCTGGTCTGAAAATTTTGAAGCTGCATTTTCTTTTTTGGTTCTGGTCTAGTGCGCGGGCACCGCACCGTTAGTGGCGACCGTGCATTTGGCCCAAGTTACCATGTATTTTCCTGGAACTGAATATATAAATATATAATTTTTTATAATATTATAATTGTTGGCATTATATTGTTATGATAATAATAATAATAAATATTTTCATTTTAATTTTTATCTTACATTATTTTTGATTTTATTTCTTTTTTTTCTTATTTGTCTTATTTTTCCTTCATTCCCTAACCCTAGCAGCCCCTAGCCTTCCCCTCTCTTCTCTCCTGCGCACCCCGCCTCCTCCTTCTCCCTCCAGTTCTCCCACTCACGCCCTACAACCTCTGCCACCAACCGACCCCGCACGGCCCGCCGCCTCCTGTCATCGCCCGGTCACCCAGCACCGGCCTCAGGGCCTCCGCCACCAGCCGACCCCACCATCCCACACCCATCACGCTCCCTACTCTCCCCCTTCCACATAACCCCATGCCGCATCCTGGTGGCCCCGCTTCTTACCCGCCACGCCGGGTCCACCTCCTCTCGCTCTCCGGTTGTTGAGCATCGTCCCGCTCGCCACGCACCAGACCCGTGCTTGCCTCCTGGTTTCTCTCTCCGGCCGCACCCCGCTATCCTGACCGGTGACCTCCGCCCCCAACACGCCTCGCCTGCACCAGTTCCACCTCCGGATTTCAGTCCGGCCTCAGACGACCCCCCTACTCTGGTCGAGACCTCCGGCATCCCACTGCTCTAGCATGAACCCCTCACTGAGTGTGCACAACCTTCCTCGGGTCTCGATCATGCATATTCCGACTACCGCTGCCGAAGGCGAGGTGGTTCGCATCACATTAGACCACATTTCGTTATTCTTGGGGTGCGCTTCGTCTTTCTTGCCATCTCCATTTAAGGTGAGAGATTTATTATCATGTGAAAATTTAAATTAGTATCTAAATTTCATTTATGATTCCTTGATAATGTTTTGTGGTACATTGGTCCTTGGCACAACTTTTTCAGTGTTCTCCGCTAAAGGCGAGTTGTTTGGGGTTGTTCGGGTCCCTTTTCTATTGTGTTGATGTGAGGTTTGCACTCCTTCTTCGTTTGAAATATTTTAAACTAGTGTTTTCATGTTTTTGAGTCCCTAGTGATGTCTCTGCACTACATTGGTACTCACCGAAGTCTTCGTCTTGAAGGTATTTGTGCGCAACTGCGAAGCGGGTCATGTCGTCATGTTTGGACTGCTATTTGAGGTAGGTTTCCCCACTACACTTTCCGTAAAATTTAGAAATTATTAATTTCATGTTATTTTATACATTTTTGGTAAATTTGAAATAATATTTTTTGAATAATTGTTTGTGGTAAATGAAGCAGTTTATTTTTATGAAATAAACTGAAATTGTTTTTCTTGATGAACTGTCGAATCATGGTGAAAATGCCGTTTGGATTTTTAAAATTAATTTATGAAATTTCAAGTGTGGTTTCAGTTTGATGAGAAATGTTTCTTTTTGTTGAAAAATGATGTTTTATTAAATAGTGGTTTTACATTTGAATAAATGTGTTGGTTTCATTTTGAGAAACACTTAGAGGCTCGGTTGGCTCTTTTAAAATGGGTTTGAAATGATTTTGGTGACTGTGTCTCGAAAGGGGTACAACTAAAGGCCTAGATGGAATTTTGTGATAATTATTGTGAAAGGGTGATGTGTGAAATCTATCAAAGGCCCATTTGCCATTTTGAATAGATTTTTGGTAAAACCCTTATTGGGTTGGGTTCCTTGCCAAGTTATGATCCATGTGATTGGGAGGGTCCTCAGTATAGGACCTCCCTTGTGAAATGTATGTCTATGGAAAGGGAATACCCTTGAGGTGTACGGGGTGGTGCCAGATTTTAAGATGTGTTTGGATTATATATATATGCATGACTTGTGTTTTAATTGTATGCCACACCCACCTTAGAACTATACATGGAAACCTGGCATAGTAAGAAATTTTTTGAGAATGATTGCTGCACTAGTTTAGATTACACACTGGCTAGTGGCCCCATAGTAGGAGAATACTGTGTTATTGATGTTATGGGGATTGGGACCCTCAGTTAGGCCATGTAGGGCTATAACGAGCATTTGAGTGTTATGACGTCATCGAGTTAGGGCTTGCCTTCAGGATGAGTCACATGTATAGTACATTATGGATTGTTCATGAGCTCCTAGGTACAACCCATGTTCCCTTTAGTGTTTGGTTGTCTGTGGCAGATAAGTGAGGTGCCTAGTTCTTTTACTTCCCCTCGCGTGATACTTTCACGTTGTCCTTATTGTTTGTGTGTTGAATGTGGTTTTCCTCTTGATAAATAACTAAAATTTAAATTTAAATTAGTAGTGAAACTTTTTTAAGAACGATAATGCACATGTTCCTTCAGACATTAAACTTGTTTTTAAATTAATAAGGGAAATTAATTGTTAGATTCTTTGGAAATAAAAGTGTGTTGAAACCCCATATTTTATACAATATAGTTCAAACTTGAAATTAGTAGATTTTTTATTTAGTGGTAGTGAATTGGGAATATATTTATTGAGCTAGCCTTGAGTGACGTTGGTTGTGGTATTGGAGAGTGACCCACGAGGTCATGTGGAGTTTTGATCGAGGTCAGGTAGGTAGTGTTGTTGGTTGTTCCTTATTTATTAGCATTTGTTATATTTATTTTCCACTACTTTTTTATATTAATTTGGGACAAATCGTTCCCACCTATTTAATTTTGATGCCCAACACTAGTTTCCATCCTGGGGGGATCGGGAACACCCCTCGGGACTTATCACGGACCGGCTCGGGTGACTGGTTCTCGGTCGACCTGGGCTGGTTCATGACAAAATGGTATCAGATGGAGGTACTTGTTATTTGGGGTGTTCGGTAGATTAAGATTCGTATTTTCGGGAATCAGGAGGTATGTGTGGGAAGAGCGTCGTGAACTCTTGCTCGTATTGATTCTCGAGTTACCAGGTTTGTTCGGGATTTGAGTCATCTTCTTTGTTTTGGATTGGAGAATGACAATGGAGGCGAGCCAATGTCACATCGCGACCTTACATGGAGTAGTGACCCATGTGGATTCAGAGTTCATATTTTAAGTTCCTCCATGTTTTCGACTCTTACTTGGGGTATGTCCCACTACCATGTCACCAGGTTGAGCGTGACTGCTAGTTCCTCGTTTTGATGATTCGTTATAAGTTGTGTTTTGTTGCTTCTGCTTAGTGTAAGTGTTCTTTTGAAAATGAAATTGGATTTTTAAAGATAAGTGTTTTCTCTAAAATGGTTTTAAACTAGTAAAGTGGGTTTTTAAATTAAAGGATATTTGTTTTGAATGTTAGTGTTTATTTGGAATTGGTAAAGGGTGGCTTGGTCTGACCCTTCGTATTCTTTATGGAGGATCAGATATGTGTGGGTATGTATAAAAATTGTGTGAGTCACTTGTTTATGGTTTATGTGGATGGACACACATGTGATGATTCATGGGATGCCATCGGTAAGTTTTTGAAATATAAAAGAATTGGAAATTGGTTTTCCTCTCACAACTAGATTTTTGGCATGTGAAAAGCTGCTTTTGTTTTTGAAAAATGACCTTGGGATAATGTAGTTTCGAAATTTTAAATGAAAATGGTGATTTTGAAAAAGAGGATTTTCGTTGTATTTAGATTTTTTTGACTTTCAGGCTGATTGTCTCGCCTTGGGGTGTTCTATTCAATAATGTATTAGCTTCATGTCAGTTTTGGTTTTATGCCATATGGGTTGTTCAGACTGTGTCGACAAGAAAAATCCCAAAAAATTGTTAATGAGTCATGCCCAATTCTGTTTCCAATCATGTTTTTCCAATTTATCGAGGTGATTGAGATCCGTTAGAGGCATTTATGTGGTTTGATGAAAGCCGAGAGTGTCTTTGTGTTATTGGGAACTCCCGAGGTTTTCGAGCTTGCGATGTCTCGGGTTTGTTTCAGGGTCCAGTTTTGGATCATTAAAGGTTGCATGTCTCAACATAGTTGGAGTTGGGTTGACGTGGTAGGTGTTGTAGTCTGTATTCATTGAATGGATCATACCTGAGGATTTGAAGGAATGTGTCAGTAGCTTCAAGAAGTTGGCACCCGGAGCACAAGTGCTTGGAAAATCTATTACCTCTCTTTGTTCGTGAGGGTTCCCCATATGGTGAATGGGCCGCACGAGAGGAACATGTCTATAAGAAGTAACTCTTATTAGTTATGACATATAATTTTTCGAAACGATTCCTAATGTACCATTGGTATGGCCGGTTTGGCCATTCCAAGCTATCATGCTACATCCCTTCAAAGCCTTGCCATCGTTGTGGCCTTTCGGGTCACCGGGTGATGTTCTGTAGGAAGCATCATTTGAGGAAGTAGTTCTAATCGGGGGATGATAGTGTCTGACTGTAAGGAAGGAAATGATTCAGCCATCAGAGCCGCAACCATAGGTCTCGGGGTGAAGCTCGCGCACTGTCAGGAGTTACCGGGGGTGTGAAGCCTCGGCCCGGGTTGTGTGTTCCATGTTGGGATTGAAACATTTTAAAATATTCTTTTTCTTGTTTTTCTGCCATTAAAGTTGTGTCGTCATTCTAAGGTCACTATTTCAAAGGAATAATTCGATGGACTTGTTCCATATCATTCTAAACGATCTTGTTTGTCTAAATAGGGTCTTCAGAATCATGCATTTCTCTTAAAGTGTTTTTGAACCTTGTAAGGGTTGATCTTGGTTTAGTTGTGCTCGTTTGGGGATGTTTGTATCTAGCGGAACTAAGGATCGGTGTTTCTGACTTGCTATCAGGGTTATGCCCTTCTTGTGAGTTTTATTTAGTGTTGGAAGTTTTTGGCTTCGGTCGAGAGTTCCAAGTTTCAATGGAGGTGTTCCCTTGCTCGTGCTATGGAAATTGGTTTGGATCGGTTGGGAGTTCCCACGCTGGCCCCCTCCCTTTGGTGGTGTATTTGAGTATAAATTTTCGTACTAGTTAGGTCCTTGTGGTGGGGACTACCCTCTTGTGTTATCCCATTCTCTTGTGTTGGGGTTTCTCCTGAGTTGGTCGGGTATGACTTGTGGAGTGAATAGTTACCCCGAGGTTCTTGTTTTGTCTCTCGATTTTGTTCGGGCATGGAATCGAGTTTGGATAGTCCTTTGGCTTGGTAACTTTCTGGGGGCAGAAAGTGCCTGTGGTGGGGAGAATTATCACACCCTGACCTCGTACGCTTATTTTTATTTTATTTTATTCTTTTCTCTATCCTGTATCGGTTGGATGAATTTTAGTTGGAGTTCCTATTTAAAACTTTTGATGCTTAATATTTTTGTTGGGTTCTGGTCCGGTGCACGGGCACCACACAGTTAGCGGTGACCGTGCATTTGTCCGAGGTTACCGTGTCTTTTCCTAATACTTAATATATATATATTTATATATTTGTTGATAAAATTTTAATTTTTGTCATTATATTGTTATGATAATAATAATAATTAATATTATTGTTTCCATTTTAATCCTATTTTATTTTTTATTTTATTTCGTTATTTTTTTTTTCTTCAATCCCTAACCCTAGCCACCCCAGCCTTCCCCAATCTTCTCTCATGCGTGCCCAACCTCCTTCTTCTCCCTCCCATTCTCCCACTCACGACCTCCGGCCTCTGCCACTGGCCAACCAAGTGTGTCCCGCCGCCTCCTGTCCTAGCATGGCCGCCCAGCACCGGCCTCCACCACTAGCCGACCCTGCCACCCTGCAACCCCCGCACTCCCTCCTCTCCCCCCTCCATATCACACCACACTGCATATCAGCAACCCCGCTTCCAACCCACCTCACCAGCTCCACCTCCTCCCACTCGCCGACCGACGAGCGTCGTCCCATTCGCTGCACGCCAGACCCACGCCCGCCACCCGGTTTCCCTCTCCAGTTGCACCCCACTATCCTGACTGGCAACCTACGCCTCCTATACGCCATGCCCATGCCAATTCCACCTCTGGCCTCTGGTCCAGCCTCCGATGACACCCTCTGCTCCGGCCGAGACCTCAGGAGACCCACTGCTCTGGCACGAACCCCTCACCGAGTGTGTGAAGTCATCCTCAGGTCTCGATCATGCATATTCCGGCTATCGCTGCTGAAGGTGAGGTGGTTCGGATCACATCGGATTGCCTGCCATTATTTGCAAGTTGTGCTTGGTATTTCTCTCCATCTCCATTGAATGTGAGAGATTTATCATCATGTTCACTTTTAATTTAGTATCTCAATTGCGTTTATGATTCCCTGATAATGTTTTTTTCTACGTAGTGCCTCGCCATAATTGATTCAGTGTTTGCCGCTAAAGGAGAGTTTTTTGGGGTTGTTTTGGTCTTCTTGTCGCAATGTCGAGGTGATTTTTTCACTGATTATTCATTTGAAATATTTTAAACCAATGTTTTCATGTTATTAAGTCCCTGTTGATGTCTCTACACTGCGTTGGCACTCACCAAAGTCTTCAGATTGCAGGTATTGGTGCGCAAGCGCGAAGCGGGTCACATTGTCATGTTTGGACTGCATGTTGATGTAGGTTTCCCCACTGCACTTACCATTAAATTTAGAAATTATTAATTTCATGTTATTTTATTAATTTTTGGTAAATTAGAAATAATATTTTTAGAATAATTTTTTTTGGAAAATGAAGATGTTTATTTTTATGCAACGAACTGAAATTGTTTTTCTTGATGAACTGTCGCATCATGTTGAAAATGTCATTTGGATTTCTAAAATTAATTTATGAATTTTCAATTGTGGTTTTGGATTGATGAAAAATGATTCTTTTTGATGAAAAATTATGTTTTATTAAATAATAGTTTGACATGTGAATAAATGTGTTGGTTACATTTTGAGAAAAACTTAGAGGCCCGGTTGGCACTTTTAAAAGGGTTTTGAAATGATCTTGGTGAATGTATCTCAAGAGGGGTACAGCTAAAGGCCCAGTTGGCATTATATAATAATTAATGTGGAACGGTGATGTGTGAAATCTATCCAAGACCCGTTTGGCATTTTGAACTGATTTTTGGTAAAATTCTTCTTGGGTTGGGTTCCTTACCTAGATTTGATCCATGTGATTGGGAGGGTCCTCAGTATGGGACCTCCGTTGTGAAATGTATGTCGATGGCAGTGGACTACCCTTGGGGTGGACGGGGTGGTGTTGTATTATGCGATGTGTTTGGATTATATATATATGTGCATGACTTGTGTTTGAATTGTATGGAACACCCTCCTTAGAAATATACATGGGAACCTGGCATAGTAAGTGAATTTTCTGAGAACGATTGATGCACTAGTTTAGATTACCCACTGGCTAGTGGCCCCATAGGAGGGGAATACTATGTTATTGCTACTATGGGGATTGTGCCCCTTGGTTAGGCCATGTAGGTCTATACCAAGAGTTTAGACGTTATGACATCATCGAGTTAGGGTATGCCTTTAGGATTAGTCAAATGTATAGAACGTTCTAGATTGTTCATGAGCTCCTAGGTTTGACCCATGTTTCCTTTAGCGTTTGGTTGTCTGTTGCAGATAATTGAGGTGCCTAGTTCAGTTGTTTCCCCTCGCGTGCTACTTTCACATTTCCCTTATTGTGTGTGTGTGGTATGTGGTTTTCCTCTTGATAAATAAATAAAATTTAAATTTCAAATTGGTTGTGAAAATGTTTTAAGAAAGATAATGAACATGTTCCTTTAAACTTTAAACTTGTTTTTAAATTAATTAGGGAAATGAGTTGTTACTTTCTTTGGAAATGAAAGTGTGTTAAAACCCCATATTTTATACAGTGTAGTTCAAACTTGAAATCAGAATATTTCTTTATTTAGTGTTAGTGCATTGGGAATATATTTATTGGGCTACCATACTGAGTTTTAATACTCACGCCTATAGTGTTTTATTGTTTTAAGATCTTTTACAGGTTCCAGCTTCTGTTTTTCGCCTTGAATGATGTTGGGTGTGGTATTGGAGAGTGACCCACAGGGTCATGTGGAGTTTTGATTGAGTTCAGGTTGGTAGCGTTGTTGTTTGTTCGTTATTTATTTTCTTTTGTTCTAGTTATTTTCCACTAATTAGTTTATTTTTGTTGTGGCCAAATCATTCCCACCTTATTAATTTTGATACCCGGCACTAGTTCCCATCCTGGGGGGATCGAGAATGTCCCTTGGTACATGTCGCGGGCCATCTCGGGTAACCGGTTCAGGGTCGACCTGGGTTGGTTCATGAGAAAATGGTATCAGAGGGAGGTTCTTATTATTTTTGGAGTTTGGTAGATGGAGATTAGGACTATTGGGACTCAGGAGGTAAGTGTGGTAAGAGCGTTGCGAACTCTTTCTCCCACTGATTCTCGAGTTACTAGGGTAGTCTGGGATCTGAGTCTTCTTCTTTTTTTGGATTGACGAATGGAAATGGAGGCGAGCCAATCTCACATCGTGACCTCACATGGATTAGTGACCCATGTGGAGTCTGAGTGCACAATTTATGTTCCTCCTAGTTGTTGATGTATACATGGGGTGTGGCTGACTACCATGTCTCAAGGTTGAGTGTGACAGCTAGTTCCTCGTTTGGATGATTCTTTATAAAATGTGTTTTGTTGCTTCTGGTTAGTGTAAGTGTGCTTTTGAAAATGAAAGTGGATGTTGAAATAAAAGTGTTTTCTCTAAAATGGTTTTAAACATGTAAAGTGGGTTTTTAAATTGAAGGATCATTGGTTTTAAAGTTATTGTTTATTTAAAATTGGTAAATGGTGGCTTGGTGTGACCCTTGGAATTCTTTATGTTAGATCATATGTGTGTGGGAATTTATGAAAAGTGTGTGAGGAACATGTTTATGGATTATGTGGATGGACACAAATGTGATGATTCTAGGATTCCATGGGTGAGTTTTTTAAATATAATGGAATTGGAAACTGGTTTTTCTCTGACAAATGGATTTTTGGCCATTGAAAAGTGGATTTTATTTTTGAAAAATGACATTGGGATAAAGTAGTTTTGAAATTTTAAATGAAAATGGTGATTTTGAAATAGATGATTTTGATTTAATTTATATTTTTTTGAATTTTAGGCTGATTTTCTCAGCTTGGGGTGTTCTATTAAATTATGTTTTTCTTGATGTCGGTTTTGGATTTATTCCCTATGCACTGTTCAGAATGTGTTGCCGAGAGATATACACAAAAATTGTTAACGAGCCATACCCAATTATGGTTCTGATCAAGTGTTTCCTATTTATCAAGGTGATTCAGATCTGTTAGAGGAAGTTATGTGGTTTGATGAAAGCATTGGTTGTCTTTGGGTTGTTGGGAACTCCTAAGGATTTCAAGCTTGCGATGTCTCGGGTTTGTTTGGGGGTCCAGGTCTATTTTTGGATCAGTGAAGGTTGGATGTCTCAACATATCTAGAGTTGGGTTGACGTGGTTGGTGTTGAAGTCTGTATTCATATAATGGATCATACCTGGGGATTTGAAGGCCTATTTCGGCAGCTTTAAGGAGTTGCCACCCGAAGCGCAAGTGCATGGAAAATCTGTTGCATGTCCTTGTTCGTGAGGGTTCCCCATCTAGTGAGTGGGGTGCACGAGAGGAACCTATCTATAAGAAGTAATTGTCGGTGGTTCTGATATTTAATTTTTCAGAACGCTTCTTAATGTACCATCTGTATGGACGGTTTGGCCATTCCAAGATCTCTTGCCACATCCCTCCAAAGTCTTTCCATCTTTGTGGCCATTCGGGTCACCAGGTGATGTTCTGTAGGAAGCGCCTTTTGGGAAAGTTTTTCTGATCGGGGGATGATATTACTTGACTATATGGCAGGAAATTCTTCATCCATCGGATCCCCAACCACGGGTCTCAGGGTGAAGCTTGCACATAGTCAAAAGTTTCTGGGGGTGTGAAGCCTTGGATCAGGTCGTGTGTTCCATGTTGGGATTGAAACATTTTAAAATCTTCTTGTTCTTGTTTCTCTGCCACTAAATTTATGTCATCATTGTAAGTTCATTGTTTCAATGGAAGAATGTGATGGAATTGTTCCATTGCATTCTAAACATTCATGTTTGTCAAAATAGGGTCTACTAAATCGTTCATTTTTCATAAAGTGTGTTTGACCCTTGTATGGGTTGATCTTGGTTTAGTTGTGCTCATTTTGAGATGTTTGTGCCTTGTGGAATTGAGGAGCGGTGTTTCTGACTTGTTGTCGGGGTTATGTCCTTCTTGTGAGTTTTCTTTAGTGTTGGAAGATTTTGGCTTGGGTCAAGAGTTCCATGTTTCAATGGAGGTGTTCCCTTGCTCATGCTATTGAAATTGGTTTGGATCGGTTGGGAGATACCATGTTGGCCTCCCTCCCTAGGGTGGGGTATTTGAGTATAAATTTTTGTACTAGTTAGGTCCTTGTAGTGGGGAGAACCCTCTTGTGTTCTACCATTCTCTTGTGTTGGGGTTTCTCCTATGTTGTTCGGGTGTGACATGTGCAGTGAATAGTCACCCCAAGGTTCTTATTTTATCTCTCGGTTTTGTTCAGGGATGGACTCGAGTTTGGATACTCCTTTGGCGTGGTGACTTTCTAGTGGAAGAAAGGGTTTGTGGTGGGGAGAATTGTCACACCCAGACCCCGTACACTTCTTTTTAATTTATTTTATTCTTTTCTCGGTCCTGCGTCGGTTGGAAAAATTTTAGTTTGAGTTCGAGTTTGAAATTTTTGAAGCATAATATTCTTGTTGGGTTCTAGTCTGGTGCTCGAGCACTACACCATTAGCAGGGACCATGCATTTGGCCCATTTTACCATGTATTTTCTTGACATTTAATATATATATATATATATATTTGTTGATAATATTATAATTTTTGGCATTTAATTGTTATGATAATAATAATAATTAATATTTTCATTTTCATTTTTATCTTATATTATTCTTGATTTTAATTCTTTTTTTCATTTTTTTATTCTTTTTCTTTTTTTCCTTAATTCCATAACCCTAGACACCCCTAGCCTTCCTCTCTCTTATCTATCGTGCACCATGCCTCCTCCTTCTCTCTCCCATTCTCCCCCTCATGCCCTCTGGCCTCTACCGTTGGCCGACCCCGCATGGCCCGCAGCCTCCTGTCGTATCCCGGCCACCCAACCCCGGCCTCCAGACCTCCTCCGTCGTCCGACCCCGCCACCCTGCAGCCGCCGCGCTCCCTCTTCTCCCCCATTCCGCATCACACCACACCGCATCTCGGTGGCCCATATTCCGACCCACCACACAGGTTCCGTCTCCTCCCGCATGTTGGCCGATGAGCGTCATCCCGCTCACCGCACGCCATACTAGAGCCAGCCTCTCGGTCGCCCTCTCAAGTCACACCCCGCTGTCTGGACCGGCGACCTCCGCCATTGACATTCCGCGACCGCACCGGTTCCACCTTTATACTCTGGTATAGCCTCCGACGTCCCCCCTTCTATGGCCGAGTCCACCGGTGACCCACTGCTCAGGCGTGAACCCCTAGCCGAGTGTGTAAAGTCTTCCTCGGGTCTCAATCATGCGTATTCGAACAAATACTGCCGAAGGCGAGGTGGTTCGGATCACATCGGACCGCCTACCATTATTCGTGGGGTGCCCTTGTCTTTCTCACCATCGCCATTGAAGGTGAGAGATTGTTATCATCTGAACATTTAATTTAGTATCTCAATTGTGTTTTTGATTCCCTAATAATGTTTTGTTCAACGTTTGTCCTCGCCACTATTGTTTCAGTGTTCTCCACTGAAGGCGAATTGTTTGGGGTTGTTCTGGTCTTCTTGTCGCCGTGTTGAGGTGAGGTTAGCACTGCTTCTTTGTTTGAAATATTTTAAACCAATTTTTTCGAGTTTTGTAGTCCCTGGTGATGTCTCTACACTGTGTTGGTACTCACTGCAGTATTTGGCTTGAAGGTATTTGTACGCATGCGCGAAGTGGGTCACGTCGTCCTGTTTGGGATGCAAGTTGAGTTAGGTTTTCCCACTACACTTTCCATTATATTTAAAAATTATTAATTTCTTGTTATTTTATTAATTTTTGGTAAATTCGAAATAATATTTTTAGAATAATTGTTTGCGGTAAATGAAGCAGTTTATTTTTATACAACGAACTGTAATTGTTTTTCTTAATGAATTTTCACATCATTGTGAAAATTCCATTTGGATTTTTATAATTAATTTATGAATATTCATGTGTGGTTTCAGTTTGATGATAAATGTTCCTTTTTTATGAAAAATGATGTTTTATTAAATACTGGTTTTACATGTGAATAAATGTGTTGGTTTCATTTTGAGAAACACTTAAAGGCCCGGTTGGCACTTTTAAAATGGTTTTGAAATGATTTTGGGGAATGTACCTCAGGATGGGTACAGCTAAAGACCCGATAGGAATTTTGTGATAATTATTGTGAAAGGATGATGTGTGAAATCTATCCAAGGCCCGTTTGGAATTTTGAACCGATTTTTGGTAAAACCCTTCTTGGGTTGGGTTCTTTGCCTAGTTCTGATCCACGTGATTGGGAGGGTCCTCGGTTTGGGACCTCCCTTGTGAAATGTATGTCGATGGCATGGGACTACCCTCGAGGTGGACGGAGAGGTGCCGGATTTTTTGATGTGTTTAGATTATATATATATGCATGACTTGTGTTTGAATTGTATGGCACACCCTTTTATAACTATACATGGGATCCTGCATAGTAAGTGAATTTTCTGAGAATTATTACTACACTAGTTTAGATTACGCACTGGCCTGTGGCCCCGTAGCTGTGAAATACTATTTTATTGATGCTATGGGGATTAGGCCTCTCGGTGAGGTCATGTAGGGATATACCGAGTGCTTTGGTGTTATGACATCATCAAGTTAGGGAATGCCTTCAGGATGAGTCACATGTATAATAAGTTCTGGATTTTTCACGAGCTCCAAGGCTTGACCAATGTTTCCATTAGTTTTTGGGTTTCTGTGGTAGGTTAGTGAGGTTCCTAGTTCAGTTGTTGACTCTCGCGTGCTAATTTCGCATTGCCCTTATTATGTGTGTGTCGTGTGTGATTTTCCTCTTGATAAATAACTAAAATTTAAATTTCAAATTGGTTGTGAAATTTTTTTAAGAAAGATAATGCACATATTCCTTCAGACATTAAACATGTTTATAAATTAATAACAGAAATGAATTGTTACTTTCTTTGGAAATGAAAGTGTGTTGAAACCACATATTTTATACATTGTAGTTCAAACATTAAATTAGTAGATTTCTTTATTTATTTGTAGTGCATTGGGAATAGATTTATCAGGCTAGCCTACTAAGTTTTAATACTCATTCATACAGTGTTTTCTTGATTTTAGTTCTGTTGTAGGTTCAAGATTCAGTTGTTAGCCTTTAGCGACGTTGGTTGTGGTATTGGAGAGTGACCCATGGGGTCACGTGGAGTTTTGATTGTGGTCAGGTTGGTAGCATTGTTGGTTGTTTGTTATTTATTTGCATTTTTTCTATTTATTTTCCACTACATAGTTTATTTTATTTTGGGACAAATCATTCCCACCAGTTTAATTTTGATGCCCTGCACAAGTTGACATCCCGGGGGATCATGAACGCCCCTCGGGACTTATCGCGGACTGGCTCGGGTGACCGGTTCAGGGTCGACCCGGGCTGGTTTGTGAAATATTTATTCTAATTTTAACCTATTTTATCTCTATATCATGACTCATATTCTTTCAATTTTAGAATACTTGGATTTTTATACAACGGATTGATATCAAACACATATTTAGGATCCTAGTAATCATGGTTATCTCACACCCTGCACATTCTCTTAGGGGTTTCCTGACATTGCTTTATCTGATGATGGAATGGATATCATGTTTTGTTGAGATGGTGAGGTTTATATCACATGGGTATGGGGAGAATTTGGTGATATTTGTGGACATTACCCACAAGTCGTATGGAGTGTTTGTTTCTAGTCTTATTGTTAATTCATTTTCATTTTAGGGATGTGTACCTTTCTTTTTATTATAATACCATGGGTTGTATCACTATAGTTGATAAATTTTAGTTATGGGATATTCATTTAATGGTTTAATCTATATAGATATTCCATGTATATTATTTTTGGTTCAATAAATTATTCTCTATGGTAGTTTTTGAATGTTTGGGTTCCAGTCGCAGGCCCCTGAGGATTTGGAATTCCCTTCGAGTACTTCCCCCTTTTTTTGTTCCATGTTTTATTGTTAATTTGTGCTATGTAATGAAATGTCGGTATCATATAAGTTTATTCTACATAATAATTGTTAGACCATAGATAATACTTTTAGGTTTGGAGAGGTTAGTTATAATTAGTGTTTGTATAACTCCTTTTTGTAATTAGCCGTAATTCACCCCAGGATGTTGGGATTTGGGTGTCATATACTGATTTTAATCCCTAATATCATTTTAAAATTACAATATTCTTGTTTAAATAGAAATTATCCTATTATATTATTATTCGTATTCTATTTATGAAATATAGAAGTCATACATATGATTTTTCATCCTTATGATTCTTAGGAGGGTGTAGAGAGAGACTCTACATAAGGGAATCCTTAGAGGGATCATATTATTTTAGAGGCATTCATATTGAGAGTTCATGTACTATCACATAATGTAAAATAGTTTTAGAACATAACTATTTATTCAAAACTTGAAAATATGAGAGATAGATATTGTGATCAGGAGTTACTATATAAGAATCCCCTATACATTAATGGTATGAATGACCATTCTGAGTAGAGGATTGGATGATTAAGAATGGTGGGGTGTTTGAATTTATGGGGACACATAAGAGATATAGGTGATCCATGATACATTCCAAAATAATGGTCCCAACAATAAGTTGTAGGATTCAATGTTATTGGTTAATTTTCAGTTGTTTTTTAATAGAATGGTTTTAAGACACTCTTTTATAAACAGTATTGTCCAATGTATTTGATGATTATAAAATCGCATGACTTCCTCTCTTTGCAGTAGGGAAAGCAGTTGGTGTCAGAGGACACCAAAAATTTTGGGGAGGTGGTTTTTTCATCAAAGGCTATGAAGAATGGTCAACTGAAAGTTTAGAAATACCAACATGGATTATGAACAAACATCATATTGTAGGGTTTAGGATGAATCTTTCCACCTAGAGGCAATTTCCGTAAACACATTTAAAGATAATAATGTTCCATGATAATTATAATGGTGGAAGATGTGGTTCTAATACGGGGGCCTCTACTACACCATAAAATAAATCCAGCAGTGTGGCCCTCATATGATATCACCATGTAAATGTATCACAGAACCTAAATTCTTTTCCCTAAATATTTTAATGTTATGATATTGTGGTCTCTAATGACATATGTATAGTTTTAAACATTAATTTTTATAACCCAGTACCCTTAGGGATCATCACCTGCAATGAAACCCGTAGAACTGTCAGAATCATAAAATTTGATAGGGCTCCATCCACAATCCTTTACCATGAATCACCTTCGTTTAGTTTATGAGTTTGCAATGTATATTTACAAATGAATGAAATTAGTGGGAGGTACCATATTTGTTTCCACTAGTATAGAAACATCATTTTTTTTAAATATATTCCTCTCTATCATTTATTTATATCAAATTTCTATATACAAAACAATCTGATAGTTCGCTTATGTTGTGATATGAAGGTGGTGATACCACCAATAATGATGAAGGATTTATGGTTTTATTTTTATGAATTTTCTCTCTCAACAGAATATGTGGATATATTGTATGGTATTTTGTTCTAATGATATCTTAGATTTCATCATTGGGATGTATTTTTTAGTGGCCCATCATGCTAATACTAATTTTTATCATATATGTGTTACATTCATTACTACTGATGGGAGCAATTGAGTTGTCCTATGAGATTAGGATGTCAGTTTCGATTATAATATATATTCTTTCTAAGAGATAATGATTTTGTTTCTGACAATTAGATATGATCATGATGATATTTCCTTCATTTATGGATCTTCCTTTTTTGTTCAGGACTCCCCTGATATTTTCTTATATTACTTATCAAATCATCCCCTATAAATGGTGGTATATTTCATGATTGATTTGGCGCCGTGTACGTAACATATTGATTTAACCATATATTTTAAGGAAACTATTGATCTAAAAGATCATAGGATCTACTAGAATATATATCTTCCCAAACATTTCATACATTAATTTTACATGCATTTCTATGAAAATTTAATAAATATCATTAGAGTAGCTGATAAAAATGTAATGTTTTACTACATTTTAAGAATAGATAAAAAATTATCTTATATCATAAAAGATCCGAAAAATCTCACACTAATTTCATCCAACATATTCCCCTACTTATAATTTTTAAAATTTTATTTGTTAAAGGAAACATAATTAAGAGTGAACCCAGAAGCCTAGTAAAGGTTACAAGGGATATGTCAATAATAAAAGAAACGTAATATTATGATAAGGGTATGAGAGCCCAAGAATGATATATTAAAACCACATATAGTAAATCAATGATAATAATATTGATTTACATTATAATATATGAGATTTTATAATGCATGAATCCTATTGTAATTAAAGAACATAGTCTTTATGAGCCTAAAAATGTAAAATACATATTTTTTGGGAATAAGAATATGTATATAAAATCACTTCCATATTAGTGAAGGTTAAATTACACAATTATCATAATTAATTGGGTCCAATACCCATTAAATCATAATAGTAAGGGATATGTACCAATCCTATCATGGTGGACAATGTCAGTTTTTGAACTGGGTCAACAATAAATTCATGTCCTATTTATCTCATCTAGTTTGTATCATTACTCATTAAATTGGAATGAAAATGTTATGCTGATCCCATACATAACATCATGAAAATAAACATATGTTTTTGCAATGATCAATAATCATTCATAATATCATAACACTGTAAAAATAAATGGGTTGCATATACATTTCAGTATGGAAGAACTCGTGAAATAAACAGGTTTCATAAAAATTCCATCAATCCATCATTGTATATCCCATGGAAAGGGAATATATTTCCTTAATATATATAAATTATAATCATAAAACATATAGGGAAAGAATAATGGTGATATAATTATTTCATATCCAAGGTAAATATTTTTTATCATCTATGTATTCAATCTGATAAGAAAAACTCATTTAAATAATCACTTCATACATTTAATCCTGAAAACAGTATTTATACATTGAAATAAATTCTTCAAAATATTGATATTCAAATATTGATATGGATAAAAATTTAATTTATAGGTACATTAGAATCATATTACGGTATATTTAAATAATAAAGTGTTCACGATAGCTAGAAATCCAATTGATGTGATATATGTTAAAAGAATACATTACTTTGATTATTATGTAAAACGTTGAAAAATAAAAAATATTCAAATATTAAAAAGAGATTAAATATTAAACTATTTTTTAAATTTAATTTAAAAGAAAATATTACATTAAACAAAAATTTCGTAAGAGAAAAATAATTCTTGAAAATATTTTTGGGAAACATGGACTTTGAAGAAAAATTATTTTGGACTTAAACGATAAAAAAATTACATTTACCCTAAAAACATTTCTATAGACTTGATTAATTAGAGGGTAGAAAATGATGAAAAATTTAATATATAGAAAAAAAAATATCATAAGAATATTCAATTGATTATTGGGATATATGTCCAAAATTTTCATCATTGGAAACATTATAATAAAAATCCTAATAAATATTGATTTTGGAACGTAATTAAGTTACTACATTTATAAATATTTAATAATAATAATATTTAAAAAATGACATGAAATGAAACATTAAATATCAAGACCATAAGTATTTTCATTATAAAATATATAAAAAAGACTATATATAGATATTATAAAGGAAAACTAGTTCATAAGATGAAATATGTCCCAAAAAAGAAAATTTGAGACGATAAACCCTTACCTCGATTATGAATTGCTATGGAAGATCATTAAAATCCTATATAATAAATTGAAATATATTATAAATCTATTATACATTCATTTACATACTTATAATATAATATATGATCCACTTATAACATTTCAATACTAAATTATTAGTAATTCCATATTAAAATTATCATTTCAAGTGTTATCTATTTAGTTTTTCATGAAATTTTAGTTCGGTAGTTTGGGTCAATATAATTTTATCATCATTAAATCATATTAAAATTTAATATCATATATTTAAAATATATAAATATCTATAATCACTTATAAAATTTAGAGGAAAAAATTGGATTACAACATTTATGTATACAGTAGATTGTACATATACCTAACTGTCATTTTTACATATCGAAAGACTGAATTAAAAAAAGTAATTAATTATTATTTCTTATATAATTATATTAATTATATAAATATATCTCTTTTATTCATTAAATCTATCATTATTTCTTTCCATCTAATTTGGAAATGAAAATAAATCACAAAAAAATGTGGTGGTTTGCATGTACGCACAAGAAACATTATCACATCCAAAAGATAAGAACATAAGAAGATAGATATGATATTATAAAAAATACTAATAATAATTTCATAGATATTATATGACAACATAAAACTCTTCATAATGAAAATAAATGTAATATGGTGACTGAAAATGAATTGTATCACTACATTACGATGGTAAGACGTATGTATGCACGAGCAATTCTATCAATACATTTTTGAATAAAGAGAGGGTTAATTAAGGTTGTTTCAATGTCATAATAGTACTACCATATATTTATGATAATTATTTTATTATTTTATGAATAATATAATACACTACAATAATTACAAGAAGAATAAAATTTCAAGAGGTCAGGTAAGTCAATAATTTCTTCTCTAGTAGGCCTCTTTTATATAGCTTCTTAAGGACCCTTGAAAAGGTATATTAAAATGAATATCACATATAATACATTAATAATATTGTTTATAAAATAATTTTGAAGCATTTATTCAGAATATAAAGCTAAATAAGGTTTAATGTAGTGAAATAGTAAGTGACCTTTCATAAGTGTGGGGAGGGTCACATAGGGATTTTTTTAAAATAATCAAATATAATAAACTCTCCATCTCGAAAAATGATTTCAAATTTCAAGAGATTAAACATATAGTAGTATTCGGTTGATTTAACCTCAACCAATAAAATTATAATCGCTTTATGTAGTGATTTAAACCATATATTTTTGTTTAAAAACATAGTTAACTTATTTTCACACTAATCGAGCTAACATCATTGTCACTCTTACAGAGTTTTAATTATACATATAATATAAAAAATATCTCAAAAATAACCTTGTGGTAATGTTTTCAACCATTCATAATCATTATTGTACTATTTAAATACATTTATATTTTTCAAATAATGTAATGAAAAGTTATAGTTCCTAAATATCATTTATTTTATGTTTGTTAATAATCCATTAATTCGATATTAAAAGAACCAAGAAATATTTGTAATTTTAATAAAATCCTTCAAAAATTCATAATATTTTTTACTTATTAATTATTTTTTAAAACCAATATTTCAACCATATTATATCAATTTAATATTTTTAAAATCGGTTATTTTATTTTTTTAAACTATTTGGATAAATACTCTATCAACATTTCTTAATAATTTTGGGTCATTATTCTATTAGAAAAAACTAATATAAATTACTATGATAAATGAAAGTATTTTTTGTTTAAAATAATAATTTATAACTGAATATACACCATTTTTACACATTCGATAATTCATTATAAATAAAAATGTCAAGAGAGTGACATTTTGTATTTATTGTTTTAATAATTTAAAATAAAGTGTATAATAATTTATATTGGGAACTGATTTTACATATATTATTTTATTGGAAATATACTTATGGAATCCACCCACAAAATAGTATAAAGGGATGTTTTTATAGAAATTTTAAACCCTTATCAAATAAAAAATACTATCTTTTTTCCATTTTACCATTGCTAAGGTGAAACAAATTATTATGGATAATAATCCTATTGGCCAACAATAAAAGAAACATATTTAAAAATAAATTTACATCTTGATTAAACATATGGAATCTATTTTACAATATGCAATTAATATAACTAGAAGATGTTCATTTATGAACAAATAACCAATGTAAATGAAACAATAGTCATCTATAAAAATGCCTTGTTTGAATAATTTTTTTTTCATACCAAATTTAATCATAAAATATATTCCCATGAACCTAATTGAATTATAAAAAATATTATTGAGATAATTTTATATTGAAACTATTTTAACATAAAATTTAACATTGTATATTCTTGAAACAAAAATGCATTTTTAAATAAAATAATTATTATTACTATTTATAAAAATATTAATGTTCAATGAAAATCCCTAAAAAATGAGTTAATGATAATTTTTATACTTTTACAACAAAAATTAATTTTAATTAATAAAAATAATTTTAAAAACACTTAAAATTAATTATAATATTTTCCCCCAAATATCAGGAAAAATATTGTTTGAAAGAAACATATTTTTGATGAATTATATGACATTATTAAAATAATAAATGATTATTTACTAAGAATTATCCAAATCATTTTTATTGAGTATGAACAATATATATAAATATAATATTTTTTTTATTCTTATTCATACTCACCAATTCAATATCTCATATTTATTGGTTATATATGAATTATAATATTCCATGGTTCATATGACCTCGGTGGTACTTATTGTATACACCATAAAACATGATTTTGAACTTTTAAAATCTTCTGTTGTTACATTCTCTCATTTTTAATAAATTCAATCCATGATGTTCGAATGTATTGTCGATAATAAATTTTTTCATATTTGAAAATAAATTATACTAAAAAACAAACTATAAAAAGATTTATTCTATATTACTCTTAAAAATAGATAATGAAAAATACAATGGTTATATGGGATGAAAGAAAATTAGGTTTCCCAATAGTAGAACATTTGTAGGATGTAAAAATATAGATATGGAGTAGAAATACATTCTCAAGGACTAATAGATAGTTATTGATAAAATGGTATGTGGAAAGTTAAGGGCTAAAAAACAATTAATCATTCATGGGTGAGAAGACCATCGATTCATCAAAAATGATCATAAAAGAATAAATTTTTTTATTCAAGATGATTTTCCTAGAGTTATGAAATTAATTTTATTCCAATATAGTGATCATGATAAAAAGTAAAAACGTGATTTTATTCAACTTTATAAGAACAATTTTATCATTTGGATGTGATTTGATTAAATTCCATGTCCCCACTTATACGAAGATAAATTATTCATGAATTTATCTTAAAAATAACTTATATATGATCTTATGGTATATAAAATAATGAAAAACCATTCCTTTTTAATAGAGATATTTAACAAACTCAAAATAGTTAATATATGATATCTATAATAATATGTTGATATCTAAAACCTCTACAAAAACCACCAATGTTCAATATAATCCATTAAATAAATATTGAACCTTAAGAAACAAGGAGAATATGTATGAACAAATTAAAAATAATGAAATTTAGTAAGAGGGTCACTAAATTTCCAAAAAAAACATAACATTAAACCAAAAAATATAAAAAATATTAAATTGTAAAATGCAGAATAGGATAAGACCTTGATCATATATTCTCTTTAAATATAGTAATAACCTTAATTATATTAAATCCTCAATTAAAACAAACAGGCATCCAAAAAGTAACTGTCACCAATTTCAATAAATATAATGACATATTATTTTATATATTCCATAAATTCAATTATTTTTTAAACTCCATAAAATATAAAAGAAAACACTTTTCCATAAAATTAGTAATCAGTTCCAAAGTCAATAACACCATACCATTCACTTTATAAATTAATTAATTCTCAAATGATTATTATTTCATCATTGGGAACATAAACTGTTAGGTTTCCATATATCATGTGCATTTCCATAAAAATTGTTCCTTCCAAAAAAACACTTTCCTATGTCATTAGAACCATTTAATGTTGTTTTTTACAATCCTTAATGGAAAAATATTGTAAAAAAAATCCTCTAATGTTTCATGAATATTTTATATAGAATACCACGAATAAAAATACCTCAATATCATGGTTCCTTAATTATAGTATATAAAGACACAAATCATTGTAATTCCTTCTTAATCCTTTAACAAGGCTTCATCATTTTATTCCTCAATGCCTCCTTACTTTCTTAATTCATTCATAGTCTCTTCATTATCTATAATAATACGTTTACTTTTACATCCTTCTTGATCATTTTTAAGAGTTCCCCTTAAGACATTGATTTTCATAATTCTCATATTTTTCACATGTAAAACATTAAACCAATGATGATACATTATATAAAAGACAATTTTCATCCATTAAATTCATCAAACCTTTAATTTTTACATCATAAATTACTATATTTATGTTTTTATTTTCCACTCCAAAAAATATTCATATTCTGTTAATTCATTTCCCTGGGTTCTTCTATCATCATACATGATATTTCGGAAAATCAACCATCCTACCTCCCTGGTCTTCATGAAACTCCATTTTTATCTTATTAATTGTTTTAGGAAACTCAATAAAATTAATATTGTTAATTATATAATGAGATTTTTGATTAGGAATAATCACATGTTTCCACATTCCACCTCTTACATCACTTGTATTTTTATAAGGACAATCGTTTAATTTTCCATCACACTCTATGTCATCATAATTAATCTTGGTTCTATCAATTATATAAAATGAAAATAACATATTGTAATAAATAATCATCAAATTGGGTAACCCCATAATCAAGAAGAATCATTTAGAGGTACTCTAAATCAATACATAGTCATTTCCATCAATCCCCTTATATTTAACATCAGTCATTCATGGTCATAATATATTAACATCATTCATAATGGATCTATGTGCTATGTGTGTTAACTTAATCATCTTCAATGAAACTTTAAACTAGGTTTCTAATAAGGGAATAGTATCCATGCACCTGAATAATGGTAGGTATATAATAAAAAACATTTTCAGGGTTAATACCTAAGATAAAAATTTTCAAAATCCATGTCCAGTATTTCTATGAAGATGGATGTTTTTAAATGAAAACCACATAAACTATAACAAACTAAATATATAGAGTTTTCATGATTTACTTATACATATTTCTATGGGTCTCACTAAATAATTATCATAATAATTTATAATTACAAATTATAGACTTCTCTAATACAAACTATAGTGACCCAAACAATTCATAAATATATATTACAAATTATTTGATTAATATTCAGTACATGAAATTATTATTCATTACACTACTATAATTGTCTAGTTTATTTGGAGAATAGATAAAAAATATTCTTAATTCATGAAATATCATCAATATCTATTACAAATATCATACATCAGTGTACCCGTAGTAAATTGTTTTTGAAATACTAAGGAAAATTTTAAAATTTTGAGATAAGATGCTCACTATGGAAAACATTTAGATATCAGTCATCACATAATTACAACATAATAATAAGGTAATGAGAATAAGTGCTAAAATTTGAAGACTACACAGTAAATATCAAATATAATAATCATGACTCATCAGAAAAAATATTGTATTTCTTATGAAATAAATTATAAATGAACCAGAACATGTTCCATGAAATTTTTAATTATAATAACAAATATGTTTTTGGATTACACAAAAGAATATAACATAATTTATTTAATATACAAGACTCACTTCTAAGTCAATTAGAGTGTATTAGTGTAATGAAACATCCCGAGTAAAGTCAACCAGTCACCCATGGAAGCCCATATATGGGTTATGGTAATAAAAAAAATTAAAATAAATATTTAATATAGAGAAAAAAGACATAAAACCAATGTAAAAATTAGAAAAAAGTGAGGCAAAATTGATCCAAACTGGAAAATTGATAATGTATTATAATTCTAGAAAAACTAGTCTCCAGATGATAAACTATGGCCTCAAACCCATCCCAAAATTGAATCAATGACATATATATAAGTCAACATGCAATTAAATTCACATCCTTTACTTATATCCTACAAAACAATATCTATAGCCACCCAGATATAGATAAATTCTTTGAGAAATATAGCCCAATAGGATACCCCCTTGAAATATATAAAAATTATAATATCATATATTCATAACTTTAATCATTAAAAAATAGTTTTACAACAATTTAAAAAAAATCAGAAAACATTCTAAAGAAGCCCTTTTGTTTTCGTAAATTTCTTGTCATATTTTCCAAATCATTAAATAAAAAAAGTAATGATACTAAATATAAATATAAATTTTATCCAATAGAAATGAAATAATCTACCCTGTAATAAACGACCATGAACAACAATGCACCTACGAGTCGGGCTCTAGCCTAGGGAAGAATATGTACTAGAATCTCATGATCCTAAAAAGTATGAGGGAGAGATCCAAATAATATCAATTCCATCTATAGTCCATAAATATAGAATATGTTACCTCCTAGTTCTATCACATTTATTAAGGATACCCATGTCTATATATCTATGCACCGAAGGTTCCTAACTTCAATTTTTTGTAAATTTATATTTTTAAAACCACGATCATATTTTTATAAAACCAGTTAACAACCTGGCCAATCTTCATAATTATTTAAAAATCCATTTTCAATTTCAATATAAATAAGTCCCATTTTCAATAAAAAAACATGTTTTAAAAGATCAAACCTGGTCCTTTTCAATTTCAATACATGAAAATCAATTTCAAATCCCAATAAATCAATAAGAACATCAAGAAATATATTAAATGAAAACACTTGAATAGATCACTCTATCTGATAGACATAGTAAAAAAAACTACCAATGACAATAGGGAGTATAAACCACAATATATACCATCAGAAGACAAGTCATGAAAATATACTATAATGGATTTATGTAAGACACAATACGATTACAAAACCATAGAAAAACCATATTCTCAACCAAAATCAAGGACAATCCATTTGGGAATCTTACTCAGATAAGAGAAATTCAACCACAATAGTAGTCATTCATTAAATAAAGTTATCTAGATTAGATGAAAATAAGGAAAACACCTAGTTAAAGGTCTCTGAGTAACAGGGGTAGAATGAAATAAATAATGGATCCTCAAACACCCATATAAATCCCCGCAAAGTATCATAGGGAATTACACAACATGTAATACATTACATTTCACTAAATTATTTAATTTTTTTATGATGAAAAATGTGTCCCTTTTTTAATTGAAAACTATACATTCAAATTTCATGACATTTAACACTTACAGGACCTTTAAAATTATTTTTTTGTGTATTCAAATCATGCGATATGTTCAGATGGAATTACACGTCGCGTAATACCATCACACATCGTTTATCTACAAAAATATAGATAAAATTGTTGGTTTATGAATAAAATTAAAACAAATCTCTAAATTCACCATTACAGGTATCCTCCCACTCCATGGTCAGAAAGACACTCAAAAAAAGAAAAAAAATAAAAGATTAGGACAAACTTGACAAAAATGTAAAGGGGTGTTCTAATCTCCCATAGATAAATGATTTTTTCCCATTCGAAGAGGTGAAGATCCATGATCCATGAAAAGAGAAGGACAATAATTCCTAATCAATGAATCCCTCTACCACATCTCATGGTGATCATATCTCTACTACCATAGTACCCATACTAGGTAGATCACTCTACTGTGCAGTACCTTATCTTGAATATTCATGATCTACAATGGATACTTGGCCAATGTTGTATCAATCTCAAGATCAATATCTACAATCTAATCTATTGGGAAGAATCTAGTGTATAGCTCATTTTCTATGAAATATGAAACATGTCATGAATATAATTCATTTCGAATGGTAATGAAAACTGATAGGCCACCCTCTCATGTAATCAATGTTCTCAATGGGCACACAAACCATTGTGACAACATTCTCTACAAACCCAAACAACGGTTCTATAAGGGAGGTAAGACATTGATAAATACATGATCACCAACCTCAAACCCCAAAAACCTATAATTATGGTTTACATAATACTTCTAAAGACTCTATACCATGATCAAATGCCTTTGGATTGCCAACACCACCTCTTTCATCTATGAAAAAACACTTAGTGAAGGCAAGGAAAGTTGTACTAACTCTACCCAACACAATGAATATCGACATGGACTACCATAAAAACCATAAATAGCCATAATCATAATAAATTAATGATAACTACTATTATGGAAAAACTCAACCTCATGAAAATATCAATCCAAATAACTACTAACATCAATAACAACACCCTGGAGTATATCCTCAATAGTATGGAAAAACCTCTCTAACATTCCGTCCATCTATTGATGATTATATATGCCCTCTTTCAACATGGAATCCATTTTCCTCTTAAAAAAAATTCTAGAACCAGTAAGTTAGCCTCGATTCCCTATCAGAAACAACCACAAAGTGATCTCTATGAAGTCAAAATATTGGGCTGACATAAAAGTCAGTAAGATGATAAACATTCATTATTTCTGTTATTTGTATAAAATTAAATTATTTAGTGAGTCTATTAATAATAACCAAATAAAATACATCCCAATATGAGCCTATGTTAAACAAATAAAGATATATATGGAAACATCAACCCACTTACAGCCTAGAATGTGTAAATTTTGCAACAAATCAACATGTCTCTTTTTTTACATTAACTCTCTAATAATTAAGACACTATGATATAAATTATGCAACTGAACAGATCATCCCCAGACACAAAAATAGTCGCATCCAATCATGATAATTCATTGTATCCATAGAGTGCACAGATGAACATAAACAGTGTATACCATAAAGAAACTCCCACCCCATGGGAAAATCAACAAATATACTTTGTAAGAACAAAAATATATTGGTAGACTGATACCTATCACTTGAGGTATCTCCTCCATTTAGGTTTTCCCATAAGTGTCAAATATCAGTGTATGTATCATATCAAGTTGAACTCTTCCATCTAAAGATGAATCAACCTTTATTAAATCCCTGAAAACCTTTCCTCTAACCTATGTTTCCCCCAATCTGATCTTAGAAAACAAACTCATCAGATGCCACTTCTCAACTAATTTTATCATGGATTGAGTCAGATATATTATTCTAAATGCATCATCTACAACATTTCCACTCCCAATAAAATATAACATATCAATATAACATTTCTGAACATACTCAACCAATTATCTTTATCTCTGTTTCAGATCTGTTTGAGTGGAAAATATATTTCATTCATTTATGAACTGAAGATACCATTAAATGTTATAAAAAGAGATTGAGATCCCAATTTTTGAGTACATTCATAATAGACACCAGCTCAACATCATCTGTTGGGTAGGTCTTCCCATAAGTGCATAATAGTTGAGATTCCATAGAGAACACATGTTTCCCCTGCATAAAGACACATCCCAAACCTATATCAGAAGCATCATAGAAAACATAATAAACAAAAAAATGTTTCAGAAGAAGAAAATCTTCTTCTTAAGTTATCCTCATATATTTATCTTTAGAAAACCTCTAAAACATTACATTCCATTAAAATAATACACCCTTAAAGATTAAATATGTCAATGAAAATTTCATCTTGGATAAGTCCTCAATAAAAAATCTATAGTAACATGCCAATCCAAAAGTGATTCAGATCTGAAGCATTATTCTGGAATACTCAAGTGACAAAAATTCATTTACCATTTCCAGAACACCTAAGATTACCCTATCAGATATAAAATTGTCTAAAAACTTCACCTCACATTAACACCCAAAAAATTATAAAAGAGTAAATTTTATTTGATATCATATATAAAAGGAAGAAAAAAACATATAAAGGAATAAAAACACTTGAGAAATTATTTTATATTTAATATTATAAATAAATTTCATTAATTCTATAGATTGTGTCGCACAGAACAATGGATTTCATTGATGACTTCCCTTACCCGCAACCCCATGTTTTACCTACCAAAAATATATTATTAAAGTATTATTATTTTGAAAAATAAGATAAAACCATGTATTTAAATAAGATGATATTAATCGGATAGACTAAAATATGAATATACATCATTTAGTACATGAGTTACAAATTAATTTGAAATAAATATATGAAAAAATTCAATTTAAAGTAGATATTTTTATAAAAACTATTATTTTGCGCCAAAGGTATTTTGTCATAATAAAGTAAATTAATTATTTTTATTGATTAATATTAATGGAAAATATATTTATTTTTTATTCTCTATAATTTTATTATATTCTTACTATATTTTTTCTAATAATTAGATAAGAATAAATCATGTATCATACTTAAAATTTTTTTTTCTAAATAGAATATTTTAATGTAGTTTAATGTAATAACGTATTTTAAATCCCATTTTGGAAGTTTTTAAAATTTAATAATCTAAAATAATATTCAGTTTTGAAATATAAACATAAAAATTAGCTCTAGGTGAATGTTTTTTATTTTTCGGTGAGGTTTTATTCTTAATGAATATTGAGAATTACTGAATTTTAATTCAAAACATATTTTTATTCTATTTTACATAAAAGGAAAAATAATATTTCATACTAGTTTAAAAGATTAATTAGGTAAATAATAAACAAAATAATCCAATTTTTGTTATTTGAATCAATATAATACTTAAATTTTATATAAAAATATTTCAATCTTTTGAACATTTTTACTTTAAAACCCCATTTTCATCCTGTCTCTGAGATTAATTTTAAATCAATCTATTACTAGTGTATTATTTTAATTTGAAAAAATGAATTCCATATTTTGAATCAAAATAATTTATATTTTATAACATGTTGAAAATAGTATTTGGAAATAAATGATAGTGAAATTAAATAAAAATATTTAACTTAATTCGAAGAAAAACAAGCTTCACAACATACTAAACCATAACCATTATGGCCAGAATTACCTATAAACATTTCCAGAATCCATTTTATGTTCATATCTCGACACTATACACACTTTTCTAGACACAGGCACATTATTGTAGCCACATGTCTTGGTAAAATCATGGGTGGTATTCCCTTTCCAAAATATTACAAGAATACCACTTCTCATCCACTATAAAAGCCACTCACCCTCCCACTTTTTCTCACCACTCAAGCCCTTTGGATTACTGAAATTATGGGCCAAAAAGATCTCAAAATCCCTCCATATTTACGAGAATCATACATTTTGGCATAAATCCCGCTATGTATAACCTTTGGTGCAAACCAAAAGTTGTTATCCGAAGAAATGTATCTTCCTTTTCAACCTATTTTGTATAATTTACATTCTCTACACCATAAATTATTCTTATTATGTGATTATATAATAACTTAAATATTTCAAATATAATGAGATATATTTATATTAAGGGTTAGACCTACACTTACACATACATTCATCAAATGGGTATCAAACATACTGTTTGTGTGTACTGTGAACTATCGCCTCTTGAAACGATGATTGTTAGTTTTTATTTTGCCACCAATAATATTTTGGAATTGTGATGTACATGTTTTTTATATATATGAAATATATAATATATAATATATTTATAACATATTTATTAATTATTAATTTTAATATAAAACATACCTTTATACCTTCCAATTTTTGTCTAAATACGATAACATCATTTATGGACGTGTTGGATAACACCTCCTCATAGGAATGCGGTTTGATTACTCTATACATATTATGTATAATGGACGGTCTTAATATTACAATGTTTAATATATGAACTAAGAATTATTATCTATCAATAATATAAGTATATATAATTTAATTTTCATTCTCTTAAATATGACAAAGAAATGGAATTAGCATTCATGGTTACATATGTCATAACGTCCCCAAAAACAATGTATTTCATTATCTATCTCTAATTTTATTGAATTAATATATATAAATATATATTTAAAATAAATAAAATTTAAATAATGGTTTAAATTATGGAGATTTTGAAATCATTTTATAACTAATAAGAACCAAAATAACAAGTTAAAACATACTAGACAAACAAGGCAACTAACACACACAATAGTGAAAATACAGATATGTTGTTCAAAAACAGGTAATAAGATTATATAACAAGAACATATGTAACATTATAAATATTATTATGTGTATTTTTTGTCTTATTGAAGTACTTCAAAGCATTATACCAGAGTTTAAAATGTGTTCACCCAAAATGTAATGCATGTTAGAGGATTCTAGTCTTACTTTTATTTCTATGAGGCAAACACCAATTTCACCACTTTATTTTATTTTGTAGTTTATCTACTACCAATATTGATATATTATATCATTAATTATTTTAAAATAATGGAATTTTGATTTTCGATATGAATTATTTTTTCTATGTGATTTGAATATAAAATTAACATGTGTTGATGAAATTCATCACCGGATTTCGTTTTTTGGTTATATTAATTTCATGTTGCCATTAATATTTTAAAAATATGTGTGGAATCACTTTATAAAAAATATTTTAGAATTTACACATGTTTCAGAAGGATTTTTATTTGATACTCATAATCTATTCATTGAATTATTCTTACTTTGATGATATGGTCTTTTCAATGGTTTACTTTATAATGTCAATTTATTTGGGATTATTTGGATGTGAATTTCCATGAGAATAAATTATATGATCATTGTTAAATAAAAACATTAATTTTATTTTCCTCTTTTAATTAATGAATCTATTTTTTTTATAGAATAACATTTCTATTCTATTCAACTACATTTTTTAAAAAATGTTCATATAAAAACCCCCCTTTATTTCTCTCTTTAGTCGGAGAACCTGTTTTATTCTAAATACAATATTTTATTGCATTGTTTTCAAACATGTTTAATCCATCAAAACAAGATTTATTAATTAAGTTTTTATCATTTTTTTTATAAAAATATTTTTTGAAGAACCTTATTTTCTATATCTGAAAGAGAATCTTTCAAAACATATTACATCACAAAAGGAATGTTATATTTACTTTGTATTCCATTTATGGATATACCCTTCATAAATTATTCAAATATTCTTTCTATAGTTTAAAATGATAGTTATTTGTGAAATATTTTTTAAAAAATTATTTTCTATGAAATGTATTTAAAAAAATTCAAATTAAAAATTATATTTTTCTCTTGAGTTTTTTTAAAAAAATATATTTTTGTAGTATTTATATTCATAAATAGAAAAAACCCTTAATTTCAATCCACATATAATATGTCATTTTGATACCATACCTTTCTTCCTATAGAATTTTTTTGATGGATTTTCCCAAGGTAAGTATTGGGATTCACATCATTGATTCATTTTTTAGTCTCCATGAAATATTCAACTTCCTATGATCATTGGAAATTTAATTTCATGTAATTATCCATATCATTTATTAGGATATGTTTGTTACCTAAACTATATACCATTTTAACATACAATTTTTACATTTAAATAAATATTATTCACTTGGTAAATATTGAAAAATATATATCCTTTACTTAATATAGATATTAGATAAGGAATAATTTTTTTGAATTAAATTTATTATTTGATTTTTTGAGAATGCTTTTGGAATGAAATTCATAGATTGGGGATCATTAAATTTAAGCCCAATGGGTTACATATTGATTAATTTCATCCTGATGATGAATTAGTAGTCTCACGAGACAAAATAAGTTGGAAAACCCCTTCATTTTTTTCCCAAAATAATAGACGAGTTTCTTTCCATTGATATCAGTTGTCTTCTGAAACATCATGATAGTAGTATACTAAATAGTCATGATGGTAATTGTATCATGGGTTTGGGAAACATGGCATCAATTAATTATTATTTCCATCATTCATTATTTATGTATTATTATCAATGAATGTTTTCATTTGACAATATCTATGGATGAATTTCACTCTCTTTTCATTGACGGAACAACATGTCTTCTAGGTTTTTTCCATTTTATATTGAAATTGACTTATTCGGTTATTTAAATAGAATGTGTATTCATTTATTTACTGTTCTTTATTATTTACGCACATCCTTATTATTTTAGTAATTATATTTCATGTTTCTAAATTTATTACAATCCCATATTGAAAATTTTCATTAATTCTTCATTCCTTCCTCTATATTATACCCTTGGTGAGAAATTTTCTTCAGCCTTATTATTCTATCTTTTTACAAGGATTTCTGGAAGTGTACGAAGAATGACATTCAAGGATTTAGTATATGGAATAAGGTTTTTATAATTATTTTTTTTTTAAATGTTGTTCATTTTCAATACAAGACTAGGGTATGTGTCTATTTTACTAAGGATAGTAAAATGTTCGGACCATTGGGAAATGATTCACTTGTATCTATACTAATGTAATGGTAGTATAAACCATATTTGGACCATCTAGGATCAGGTCTTTAAATATGGTATTAGAGAAGGATTAGTATCAACCTTAGAAACTATATTTTCGACTACATAGATTAAATAACATAACCATATAGAAAAATTTAAGAATAAATATAGAAGAACATCCAAGAATTTTGGTAAGGTAGAGATTATGTTGGTCTTCCTATTGAAATATACATATCTCGATAATATAAGTGGAAATAGTTATAGAACATATGTAACTAGGGGTACCCACACGGAGAAGGTGCATCAGTCCTGACATGACCATAACCTAGTACAAGACAACTACCTTTACTGTGCACCGATTTTCACAAAATCGGGGGTTTACTAAAGATAATTCACATTTTTTTACAAGACATTTTAAATTATTTTAATAGAGAATTAAAATGAATAATGTGGGTAAAACGTTATCAACATAAGGACCTATGTTGAAAAGAGATAAAGTATTTATGTATTGAGGTTGTATTAAAAACCATAGTTAAGACGTTATTTAATGATTAAGTTTCTAGGATCTACATTAAATTAATTATTTTAATTATTTTAATTTGGATTTAGAAATTTAAAACCTAAATATTAATTGAAAACCCATAATGTTTGTAAGGGTTACACGATATGATCCCATAACCAAAGGATGATGATATTTTCAGATATACCATGAGCTTATGTAATGTCTAGGGTAATATGTCATAATATTTAGTTAAAAATAGGAAAATAAATATTAATGATGAAAATTTAGTGTAACGTTTTAGTTTTAGAATTTAATTTTTTAACCATGTTGTCATTGTACAATAGTTTGTGGGAAATATTTAGACTTTTCACTCATTTATAAGCCTTAGGATCTGTTAAAAGCGTATTTTAGTGCATCAGGCATAAATGTTAATTTATGGATATCCGTTTCTTTATGTGATGGATGAAATTTAAATTTCGGAATCATAAAAAATGGATTGAATTTTTTTTATAGAATCCTATCATATAATTATATTTCTAATTACACATAGGTAGTAAATTAATTCCCCAAAATTAGGAAAATGATCTTAAAAGAAAAATGTTATCCTAATACATTATATTTCGTTTACCTGATTCACTTTTAATAAATCATTGTTTATTTATAGATTTTTGTCCATAAAGATTCCATAGTTCATTCAATTTTTTATGAACTGTGAAAAAGATCACTGACTATAAATATATATATATTTTCCACCATGTATGTATCTCCACTTTCGACTAATGTTCTCTGATATAGAGACCTTGTTATGTATTATTCCATTTGACTTTTGTAAATATGATTCTATCAATTTTGGATAAAATTCTATTTACTTTTATATTGATATGGAATTTAATTAAAATAATTTTCAAATAAGAAACCTTAGATTTCGTATATCTAGTTTTAATTGTCATGACTCGATTTAATGAAGAATGGTAGAATGTAACAACCTGAAAATTCAAAAAGTGTATATTTTTTATAGAGTGTGGGACAAAAAATAGAAAAAATTGAAATTAATTTTACCACTATATACTTTATGGTATATTTATATTTAAAAAATCATTATACTCTATATCTTGTGTCAAAGGAAAAAAACATTCTTTCATGGCTTGCATGATACGAAAGAGCGTGTTTTACCATACAACAATATATTATTAGATTATCATAGTAAATTATAATAATATATGTCATGGATATTAATAGTTTTTCATAAATATGATTAACTAACATATGAATATATATAATTTATTTATTTTTTTAAAAATTATCCAGAAATCAATATATGAACCAATTGAAAATAAAAGAAAAGTTTCTATAAAAATGATTATTATGAACCAAAGGGGTTATATCATAATAAATTATATTAATTACAAATAGTTAATGATATTAATAAAATATTTAGATTTTATATTCAGTAAAACATTTTATATATTCATCCTATATGTTTGATAAACATGCATTAATAGTTAGTCGATGTTTATTCTTAATAATTCTATATTTCTAAAAAGGAAATTATACTACCTTTTATTATACAATATTTTGTAAATCCAATTATTTGATATTTTTTAAACTTTATAATTCAAAATTTATTTAAATTTTGAGATATTAATATGATAATTTACATATGTTTAAATTTTATTTATTTTATTTTAAGGTTGCATTTTTTGATAAATAGTCGAAAATACTGAATTTTAATTGAATTTTTTTTTATTTCTTTAAAATTTATTTATTTCGATAATTTATATTTTTTATTAAATTAAAAAAAGAAAAATTATACATAAATAATCAAATTTAGTCCATTTTAAAAAAATTCTCATTTAAATTTGATATAAAAACATTTCAAACGTCTTTCCCATTTTTTCATTAAAAATCTGTATTGTCGTCTCGCCTGTGGGATTAATTCTTGATTAATTTATATCAATTATATGATTTATATTAAACAAAATGGATTCCATATTTTTATTCATCATAATATAAAATTTATATATATTTTGGCATAGATTTTTACCAAAAAATATCAGTGAATGTAATTAAAATTAATTATAGTGATTAAGTGTAAAAATATATTAGTAAGGGACTGAACCCTAAACATAAGGGGAAAATGAACTTTACACTTTCTCAAAAACCATTTGGTATTAATATTTAAAACCTATAATCCATTTTATATAATGTTTTTCACTATTTGGAAAAAATTAAATTTAAAAAACATTTGTGGAATTCCCTTTTAAAAAATTTACAAGAATTTCAGTACTCCCCGACTACAAAATAGAACACATCCCTTTTAATTATTTACATCAATCAAGAACATTGTACAGAACAAAATATGCCCTAATAATCACCCAAAATCAATCCTATCATCCTAAAATACCTCCTTTTGGAAAAATCAATCCAAGGAAGCCCTATGGTTCAAAGAAAAAGGAGGCACCCAAACAAGAGGTATCATCCTTCGTCAAGCACTTTTGTATTATTTACATTAATCACCCTCTCCATAATATTATTATACCATGATAAAATAGTACCAATTGTTTCCAAAATATTCTTATATGTTTCTATATTTAGCATTCAAAAAACACATGAAAGCACATCCATCAAATGGTTTATAAATAAACAGTTCCTGTGTACGGTGAAATACGACCAAGCACAAGGAGGATTGTTCATTTTTTCATTACCACCTCCCATGGTTAAGAATTAGGAAGGAAAATATTTAAATATGATATATATATATATATATTATTTATAATGTATTTATAAATATTTAATTATTATATAACACATACCGTATTAATTTATGTTTTTGGTATGTACAAGGACATCAATTGTGGACATGTGAACAATCTCCTCCTCAAACTGATGTAATTCGTTCAAAAAATTCATTGAACTTATAAATTATTGTATTAATAAAACTATGAGAAATGTATGACATAAAAATTATATTATAATTATTATATAAAAATATATAATTTATTTTTTTATTATATTAAATACAAACAAGAAATGGATGTGGTGTTCATGCATATGTACAACATACCCTCTCAAAGAATGGTGAAATTCATTTCCTATAAAAAAATGTTATAAATTACTATAAATAAATATTTATTTAATATATATAAAAATTAAATCTTGTTTAGCATTCTTTTGAGGTGAAATAATTATCTAAATAATAAGAACATAAAAGTTAAAATATACACGACAAACTAGGAAATTAACACACATAATAGTGATAAATAATTAAAATTTATTATCAAATGGGTAATAATATGTTATAGTAAGATCATATTTTATATTATAAATATTATTATATATTTTACATAAGTTATTGAAATGTTTGAAACCACAATATAGTAGGTTATAAGACATTCACCTAAAAGGAAATTGAAGGTAAGGGATTATTGTCTCACTTTTATTTATATGAGGAATATTCAACATTAACCACTTAATTTATATTTTAGAGTATGTAATACAAAAATTTATATATTATATCAATAAATATTTTATATTAATTTTATTTTGAGTTTCAACATGAATTATTTCATATAGGGTTAGTTAAACAGAAAATTACTAAGTGGTAATGAATTTCAAAACTAAATTCCATTTCATTGGGTTATGTTACTTCCATGATATCATTAATATTATAATATTTCTTATATAATCAATATTTAGTGCCTATTGTAGTATTTAAATGTGTCTTGCATGGATTTATATATAATTCACATAATCTATTCACTAAATGACTCTTATATCAATGTTTTGGTCTTTTCCATGTTATATACCATAGTCTCGTTTTATTCAGGATTATTTCACTTGAATTTACATTAATGGAAATTATTTTATAATTTTTCAATACACCATTTAATTTTATTTTTTTGGTTAATAATTAACCATTATATGCAAGAGAACCATTTTCCCACACATTTTTTTCATAAGGATTTAAAAATAATAAGAAAAAAATGACTTCACTTCTCTATTTATTCTAAAATACACTTTTCTTATAACATCCCTATATTATAAAAAAGTTTTCTAAATAGTATAAACCTTACCATAATGAGTTTAAAAATATATTTTTACAAATTTTCAATTAAAAAATTATTTTAATGTAATATTCTTATTACTTTCAGAAAATGGAACCTTTCTAAAATTTTACTATATAAATTAATTGTTCCTTTGACATTGTATGACTTATACCACATAACACATTATCATTTCTTTAAATATCCATTTGAAATTTTTAAATGATACTTTTTAATGATTTATTTTAAAAAAAAATTATTTTCAATTAAAATTATATTCCAAAATGTTTTCCAAAATGAAATATAAATTTTCCACAACATGGTTTTTTAAAAGATATTTTTATAATATTTCTATTCATCAAAGACATAAACCTATAATTTTACTGCATCTAGGATATGTAGTATTGATAAAATAATTTTCAACAACTATATATATATTAATTTATTTGGAATAGTATTGTATTGAAATTTACTTCTTTGATTCATTTTTTAACTCCCCTTGATATATTAAATTTCATAGGATCGTTGAATATTTAATTTAACCAAATTATATATATAATTTATCATTGATATGTTATTTTTGTAAATAATATACCATTTTTTACATATGATTTTTAATTTTCAATTTTTTCTTATTTACTAGGGAAATGTTGACATGTCTGTATCATTTTCTCAATACCAATATTTGATATGACACATTTTTTTTGAATAAAATCAATTATTAAATATAAGTGGAATGCATTGAACATGAAAGAAAAGGGTTGGGGACAATTTAATGAAATCCCTATGAGTTGGTAACCAGTTAATTAATTCCCCATGACACATCAATAATCTCATGAGCTGAAATTAGTTGGTGAAAAAATCATAGGGATTTTTTCTACGTAGAATATAACGGATTCCAAGAATATATTTAAAATGTATTCCAAATATCTTGATAGTAGTATATTAAACTGTCTTGATGGTAAATGAATCTTGTTCCTTGTAAAATTGATGTCCAAAAATTAATCATTTCTTTCTTTTAATATTTAGTTATTATTATCCCTGAAATATTTTCTTTGATGTAATCTATCGAAGTATTTAATTATCATTTCATTGATTTAATGGTGTGTATTAATGTTTTTCCATTTCTATATTTATTTTTCCTTATCCAATTATTTCATTGGATTTGTCTTCATTATTTACATTTTTATACTATTTACGCACATCCTTATTAGTTTATTGATTGGATTTATTGTTTCTTCAGTTATTATAATACCATATTTAAAATTATCATTGATTCATTATTTCATTCGATATACACGAACCATACTATGATTTTTAGATCACCATTTTTTTAATTCATTTCCACATGGTTCCCTGAATTGTACAAAGAAATATATGAAAGGATACACTAGGTAGAATAATGTTTTTAACCTTGAAAAAAACTATGTTGTATTTATTATTAATTTTCAACAGAGCACTCCTATATGTATCTAGTTTACTAATACTACTAAACTATTTTCTGATTTGGGATCTGATTTACTTGCATCTTATACAAATGTAATATTAGAAGAAACTGTCTTCATCCATTTAGAATCAAGTATCTGTATCATGGATCCCAAACTCAAACAAGGAAAACATACTATATATAACATATTACTAGATGGATTGAATAATGATATTCAAATGGGTGAAGTTTTCATACTTTTCCTTAGCCTACGTCAAGTTATAATCTTCAAAAAACTAATTGAAAAGTACAAGAACTGATGAATGATTCATTTCATCAAATCCATCAATACTTCAAGAGAATAAGTGAGACAAAATGTCATAAACAAAAACAAAAAATTCCTATATCAACTCTAAAGAGAAATCTTTGGTATATCTACTTTTCTGAATCTCATGTTGTGCCACCCTTACTGTAGGTCAATCATGGAAAACCAATGATCCTAACTAAGTTAACCAAATAGATGATCAATTCTAGGAAAATGATAATTGTTCATAATGGTCACCCAATTCAAATTTTTATAGTCAATATAATTTATAAGGCCCATGTATGCCTTCTCAGAAAATAGTATAGGAGTATCTCATAGTGACACAGTAGGCTAATTAAATACTTTTATCTATAGGTCCTTAAGAGGGATCTTAAGTTACACCAACATGGTAGGTGTGATTTGATATGATGTTATTGAAATTGGAATCATTACTACGGGAATTCCAATAGTAAAACCGGCCTCTATATATTCTGAGAAAATTGGAGAATAATTAGAAAAGTCCACATGGTATGCATAAACAATAGAAGGTAGATGACCACCCAATAAAAGTTTAACTGCATCAAGAAGCATTTCAGATAACTAGCATGGGATTATACTCGAGTATTGAAAAAAAAATTCCCTTGCTGATCTATATTCCAAATCACAAGTGAAATCATGTGTAACTCAATCCATTAATATGAACTATAATATTTAGTGATAATAGTCCTTACATGTGATTCCATTTATCATCTAATCCATGATGATAATGAAATCAACAATTTCATTATCATACCCTAATAAATTCCGAACAAAATCAACCTATCAAATAACCACCTCAAACATGGGGAACTTCATACCACATACAAACCTTATTCCCAATGGTGTGGTATGATCTAATCAAATGTAATAATCTAGAAATGAGAACACAACATGTAAACAAAAATTGATGATATAATGGAATTAGTATCACCTTTATAAAATAATTCTAACACCATATGATTGAAAATAAAAATCATATCATTAAAAAAAATTTCCCTTGCTTGATATTCCTCTAGAAAATACTTTTCTGAATGTATTCATCTCGACAGAGGCATATAGGCATCCCCTTATCCTAAGAATAAGACCCACCACCGTTGGTGGAATTAATGTGAACATGTGACCCCTTGGTTGAAGTGTATCCCACTAAAATACCATGGGAAATCATATAACATAAATTTTGTAGATGTATAGATATCACATTAATATGAAAATTACTAGGATCTTCTTCAAAAATTATTGGTAGAACCATGCCTCCCAATCTAGAAGCAAATAACCAATTCCTACACTGAATAAGCCCTTAAAACTGGTCTTGTAGTAAACTAACCACTCATGTGCATCATTTTTTGACTTGAAGTAGCACCCTTTCTAACTATTGTAAAATCTGAAGCACCTCCAAATCCTTTAATTCTATCTAAGTCAGCTTTAACCGAAGATACATTATCAACATATTACATAATGTTCAGAAGGAACAAAAGAACTGGCATAGACTGAACGTCATCTCTTAATCCCATGTCAATCCTTTGAGCCATTAGGCTCGAATTGGTGAAAATCACTTGACCTAGATGTACCATCTTAGAAAAATAGGTGGAGTAAACTAGAATAGTACACTCCCCTTCCTCCATGGATAAAAACACAGAGGTATTTTCCTCAATAAAGTATCATGATAAATATTATTATTAAATATATTATTATATGAATCCCTAGTAATACATTTATAAAACATCTCTTCCACTATTGAATCCCACCATATTTTTTATGGACCCCCGAAAATATACATGAATAAACCCACCTAATAGTATTCAGTATTCTTAAAAAGGTTTAATACCATTTTAATACATTCTCGTCACTCCTCTTATTATTGGGTCCCATTGTCACCATGTAAGGAAGGGGTTTTTACTTTTTAAATTATGAGTCATTATACACTAATCGTCTTAGGTTCCCTATGCCCATTGAATGTTGAGTTTTTATTTTGTGGTAACTTGCTTCAACCAAATATTGGTCCAATGGAGGACTCATCTACTGAACCTACCTCACAGCTTCCCCTATAATATTTATAAGTTATCATCTTTTAGTCATCATCTGATATTCAAAAGTCAATAACCAATCAGTCCCAAGAAAACAAAGATCCATGGAATAAAAAAACAATTAAAGAAAATTATTTAAAACAGTAAGAATTTAATTACATTAAGAATTATACTAAAAAATTGAAACACCATTACAATAGAAAATTTCCTTCTGATTAAATCCCCCCATAGTTCATTCAAATGACTATACAAACATTAATTCCAAAAATATTGTAGATATATTGATATAAAAATATTTGACATTTAATTTATTAAAAATAACCAATATACCACGTATTGGAATTAGAAATTAACTTTATACCACCCATGGAAATTGGGATTCAATCAGAGGAGTTAGCTGGATATGACGCTTTTCTACATATACTATATATATTCAAACCATCCTACACCTATGTACCAAAGACTCATAACCATATATTGAAGTGTTGTCACGCATCTGGATAAGTAACCACATTAGTATCAAATTTTAACAAACAAATAGGGTGAAACTAGACCAGTGATCCATTGTATCCCATTATTGGATGAGGTAAAACATTGATTATAAAACAAGTCTCATATATAATGAAAACATTAGATATGACAATAATAAAAATAAGAAACAATGTGAGAAACAACTAATCAAAATGGGTAAAAATAAATGTATGAAAATTCCATAATAACTAGTTTGTATTTGACCAACTAAAACCTTTAATCCATCCCCAAAATGAAGAATATACGTAAAGATAATCCATCATGATATATAATTCCATTACAAGTACATGTATCTTACTAAAAAGATATATATTTTTCCAAATTAAGAATTATGTTTTGAGAAATAGTTCCTACTAGGATACCACAAATAATTATATACATGTTATAATAAAAAAATTCATTTGATAATTATTTAAAACAAAATAGTTTTACAATAAATTTTTGTAAAAAACACAATTTGAAAACATTACTAAATTAATCATTGAGTTCTCATAAATTTCATGTCATATTTCCCAAATCCAAAATCAACGGATGTAATAATATCAAATATTAGTATACATGTGAGACAATATGCATGATATAATCTATCATGTAACAATAATACAGAAACAACAATGTGCCTACCATCAGGCTATAACATATGATACTATACATACTAGTTGTGTCACACACACTATGGCTACTCATGTCTCTTTATTGACACTCACTTTGTTCTCACTATTAAATATATCTCATTTTTTTAAACAATTCTCACTTATTCATAAAACAATTTCATATCCAATATAATCTACTTAGGGATTGAAAGTACATTATCCATTTCAAATCAAGGAAACTATGTTTTCAATGAAATACCCCATTTTTAATCATGAACCCATTCAATTTTAAATTTCAACAGAATAAATTCCATTCCAAGTATCAAAAAATAAAAAAGAACAAAAAGATATTAAATAATTTATAATAGTCTAATTGATCCACCTACCTCAAGGGCATAGTATACCTAACAATCATTTACAACTGGGATTATAATCCACAATATTTGTATCTTTAAGTTACTATTTTCTATTTCTCATTAACTTATATTTCACAATTCATTGGTTGGGGTTCATATCCTGATATTTCAAGAATAAATTTGATATTTTTGGGAACCCTCTTGGGTGGTGAATGGTTTCATCATGGTATTCCCAAAAAATGTTATATACTAGTGAAAATAATGAAAACCTAAGTATTGCGGGTTTTAGGGGTTGGAACATGGCTTGTAACATTATTTTAACTACCAATATAAATTGTGAACCACTTTTGAGTGGATCATAGTATGGAAGAATAGTTTGAAAAACCGTGTGTCCCTATCAAGGAAAATGTGCACATATATATTTATTATTTAAAAATTTATTTAAAAATTTATGAACAGATATTTTTTACATCACACCCATCCCTAACTCCACATATCATGATTTCCAAGGCTGAGAAGGCTATCATGGACATTTTGGGATCCTCCAAATACTTGTCTAGGAAGCCCGATGTATGGAATGTCATGTTTCATCTCCTCCATGTGGGTGAATCCTCTATTCAAGGAAACTATCAATCTCTTCCACACCCTTGTATAGGGATTGATAAATCTCCATTTCTGTTGGCTGATTTAGTGTTTTTTTGTTTTTTTACCCTTAATCTATGTTTCATTTTCATATCTCAATTTTTGACATTAATTTCGCCGTTTATTTTTTTGGGGGGGGGGGTTGTGTTAAGTGGTCATGTTATCCAATGTATGTGGTTCTATTTAAGATATATTTTTTATCAAACTATTTCATCATTAAAATTATATTTCATTCAATTGAATAGTAAAATATCATTTTATGTGAATCGGGATTTGAAATTTATTAGGAATGAGAAATTTTGGAAAACCCCAAATTCTAGGGAATTATTGTGTGAATTGGATTTGATGGGAATTTTAAAATTTTATTTCAAAAATTTAATTAAGAAATTTAATATTAAAAAAATGGGATAAATTTTTTTAATAATAAACATGAATTAGTTTTACTTAGAAAAGGTACAAAATGATTAAAATACTATGTTATTTTAGGTAAAAATTGGAATATTGAAATTATTATAGGTGAAATTATAGTATAAACATGTTAAAAATAAATTTCTAGTAATTGATGGGTTTTTGAAGACATACAAGACAATGTAGTAAGTGATCTATTTGAAATAACTTTCTATGTTAGTATTTCCCTATAAATGGATTAACATTTTAAAACATTAACAAAAACATATAAACATATGACCATGTTGATAATTTGGGATTATTTTTTATATATATTCCAATTTTTTTAATAGTTAGATACATTATCCTTTGGAATAATTATAACTATTTTTTCTAAAATAATTAATTAATCTATTTTTTAAATTGTCTCCATCAATTGATATGAAATGAATGATTTGATTTAAATATTCCCATATACTTCCATTCCAATTTTATTAAAAATGAAAGCACTATTTGGTTAATCATGTAGGAATATTATTATAGAAGACATGGGGAGACCCTATTAGGATTTTACCTCTTGTCTTACGTTTTACATCATGAATTTGTAGACATTCTTATTTTTTGTTTGAGAAATGGGAATGTACCAATTGGTGGTGGGTATTGATATAGATTCACTGATCTGGGGGAGATGTGATGATTGGGACTTTTGTTTTTTATATTTCATCTTTTGGTATATTGATGATGTAGTTTGAGGTTTTTTTATACATGTTTGACTTCTAGTACTATCTCATTTGCGGGTTTTCTTGGATCATACTAACTTCATTCTAGTTCATCCACTATTTGTGTAGAAACTTTTTCCCTTCTTCTCTTGTATGACTCCAGGTGTTCATCACCAACAATTAGGGATCATGAACTCCCTAGGGACCATGTCACGATTGGACCAGGTATTACATTTATAGTGCCTCTAGTCCGGTTCTGGATAAATTTGTATCAAATGTTCAGGTTAATAATTTTTCCTTGATTTTATTATGTAGTGTGAAATATAGTTGTGACTTATGATGATGTTGTGAGAAATTTCCATTCCATCTATCACTATAATTAGAATTAAGTCACCATCATTGTTTTATTAATAGAATATTAAGGATTAGTTATAATTGTTTCTCTACATTGTATTTGGATATGATGAAATCAAAATCCTTTTTTTATCTATCTAATGGGATTAATTTCATTGTTTCTATTTTTTGGGTGTAAATTTGAGTAACATTTCTGACTTATTCAATGTTATTTTTTGATATTTTTTTTCATCATTCCTCTAAGAGGACTTGTGATTTCGACCTAGATACATGTTAATGAAAAATCAAATCATGAAAATACAAAAATTTACTAGAGTATAATTGAGATTTTATGGTGTGTTATCCATGTTCTTGGGCAGGCACCAACACCCATTCCCATTCAGGATCCAGCTATGGAACATTATAGGGAACCATTTTGGACTAGTGTTCCAGAGTTACTTCTACCAAAGAGACAAATGTTCTAAGACTTAAATAGTCCTCGTGATACTGATTATTAGTTGAGTGTGGATGAACTATAATTTGAATTATACGAAACTCATGATTCTATAATGTTAAAATGAGTCACATTCATGATAGAGGGACCCATTGGGATATTGTGGGACAAAATGGAGATGAAGAAGAATCAAAAGGTATTATATTGGAAGGAAATCAATTCCATTTTCACTAACCAGATCTATCTAGAGTCGATGGGATTGGAAAATACTATGTAGTTTTTAAACTCGCATAGGCAGATAGTACCACGATATATATGAAAATTGATTTCTATGTGTATGTCGTTTTCACCTGATATTGTATTGAATGAGAATATGAAGACTCTATGATTAGATATCAGAATGATATATGATATTCATTTCAGTTTTTCAGGTTGATGTTTTCTACATAATGGGAGACGCTGGATACAATGGTGATGGTAGAGCGTGTCCTCATAGGTATGTTAGGGGATACAGGAGATCATTTTTATACTAGTAGATGTTCTATGGGTTCCAATAAAGGGAATTATAAGCATGGTGAGTCTTCTAGTTGTTCATAATAGTTGGGATTTTACGGACATCAAGTAGTGGTAGGGATAAGACTGAGGATTTTATATCTTTTCAGTAATCATCTTCACTCCAAACAAGATTTATTGGAGGCACCCTAGGTATGTGGTTCAGGTGGATGCTCATAGCTCTCTATAATGTATTTATTCTTCATGTAGTTTCATGGGATCATCAGGACCAAAAATTAATTCGGTGAAAATACATTCTTCATGATCTAGGGTGTTCTCGCCACCGACATCTGAGACAAAGCTTTTTTATGCAGTGGAAGAGTCTCCATAGGAAGCTGATACAGGTCCATCAATCTTGAGAGTTACCATCACTATTGAATCATCATTAGTTGTAGTTGTCTATGATACTGGTTCATCTTGTTTCTTCATTTAAAATAATATTTACATTTTTATAAATATTTATATAGAAAATTTATCTTATTTAATGGATATTACTACACTCCTTGGAATGAATAGAGAACATGATCACAATTATTTTACTTGTGTTTTGTAGTTATCCAATATCAATTTTTATTGTGATTTTCAGGTTCCGAACATGAATCCAATTGTTTTAATTTTTTGGATTAATTGGATAATTTCTAATAAGTCCTTAATTTATTGTTATCTTCTACACTTCTCTATTATTAGTACTGATGGGGTGTCATATATTTTACTGGGAATGGGACCCAAGGTTATGTAGAGGAAGACCTTATTATTCCATGTTGTGGAAAGAAATATTAGTGTTATCTTTTGACCAGGATTGATAATACTTGAGCGATGATCTACCTCTTATTTTCCTTGAGTTTTTAGACTATTTCCCTTAGAGGTTATTTTTTGTTTCACTAGTAAGAGATGTATAGTTTTCCATTCATTTTGTGTCGAGTACTTAGATGGTATCTATTCTTTCTTAGAGAAAGAATCCATTGGAAATTAAATAGTTTAATTCTCAACATGATGATATTTTAGATAATGTAATTATACACCCAACAATGTCAACTTGGGATGTTATATTTATCTTTAACACGAATTATGAGGGGTGACTTTGACATTTACATGATTACAAACAAAATCAATCATGTAAGGGAAAGAAAAATGATACATTACCAAATAATTTTTATTTTTTTACCAACTGAAAGAGTTGTAGTGTTTTTTGAAGACTAGTCATCAATAAGATCATCACCAATTAAGAGGAAAAAAATTTGACAATCATAAAACTTCCATAAAAACCATATATGGCCATTAAGAGTACCTGGTCATGCTATTTGTCCTGACTAGTGGTCCTTCAGTCTTCATTCCATTGATGAACATGAATTTCTAGGAGTATCTTGGTGTATTCGTGGTTTTCTTTGTAGATGAAATCTAGGTTTACTATATGACTAAGGAGGATCGTTTGCATCATTTTAGAGAATGTGAGTATTATTGATATATCACCAATATAATGAAAATCTATCAAAATGTAATTTCTAGATTTAGGAAGTGATGTTCTTGGGAAAAATAGTTCTAAAAAATGGTATTTCATTTTATCTAGAAATAGAGAATGTTGTTATTACGTAGGATCCCTGAGGAAATGTTATCATGATTTACAGCATCCTGGGTTTCTCTAGGTATTAAAACGGGTTCCTATAATATTTCTAGATATTTGACTCTCTGATAAAATCCCTATCTCAAAATGGAGGAGGTTTTCTTGGAATGATAAATGTGACAGTTATTTTGTCGACTTGAAATATATTTTTACTGCTACACAATTTTTTACTCTTCTAGATGCTCGGAGGGGATTTATTGAATTTTTTGACTCATTAAGATTAGGTTTAGGATGTGTTCTTATATAGGGGGGGTCATTTCATTTCCAATGGATCTCGAATGATTATAGCACATGGGAGGAATTTTCCAACCCGTGATATAAAACATATAGTTGTAATTTTTGTGATTAACAGTTGGAATAATTACCTCTTGGGATAAAGGTTTACAGTGTATTCTTAAAACAAGAGAATGATTCCTATCATTAATAAATAATATTTTAATTAATGCCAAAAAAATTTTTGGAATACATATAATATTTTGAAATTGAAATATCTTTTACATTGGGAAAGAGAATATACTCACAGATGCTTTGAGCATGAAAAATCTGACCATATTAGTGAAAGAATTATTGGAAGAGTTGACCATGATGGATCTTTTTTTATAGTTTCATATTGGAGTTCATGAATTGTGGAAAAATTTTAACTTTAACTATTTTCAGTTTACCTCCACTCATGTAGAGATTTTTTTCATGTGTATTGTCTTGATGAAGTGTTTTATAGCATTATAAAATCTCTTTATGGTGGGGAGACTGTTGCAGAGTGGTAATTGTATATGAGGGGAAATCTATTTTAACAAAATCATTTTTTATTTATAGTTCTCAGTCTAGAAAAATGTGATGCATGATTCGCATAATTCATAATGTTCAATACATGAAGGAACCCTGATATTTTAATATGACATGTGTTAATGATTCTGGTGGACAACTTTTGAAACTTGACATTAATTTTTTTCTATCACATTTTTATAATTTCCAACATGTGAAGTTCGGGAAACATAGACCTTCAGGTTTGCTTCATCCACTTCTAGTGCTGACTAGTATGTGGATTTATTTCACTTTTACATATCGTATTCTCAATATTGGTTACATCATGAGTGGGTATAATGTCGGATGATTTGGACATCCCATCAATCATAACTCATATCAAATTATTCTTTTTCTTAATATGTAGAAACCCATCCATCTTATCTATGTTCTATATAATATTGTCTATAATAGAGATCCATGTTTTACGTCTCTATTTTTGGAAGGAATTGAGGAAGATTTTGAATATCATGTGCATTTGAGGACAATGGGAAAACCGTAGATGGATGTACAGAAATTGGGTTCTATATAAATTATTGAATATATTTTTTAATCTTACGTACTATAAATTGGTGGAGCATGGGATTAAAATTTTGGAATGACTGATATTCCATATAATACTAGTAACCAGTACATGATCAGAATGACTCTTCTTGTGGACTTTTAAATCTCTTATTTGTTGGTTAGGGAACAGTAAATGTTGCATGGTAAGAATGATCATGGTTCAAGTAATGACATCAATTATTAAGTTCATTTTTTCGAGAATGATTAAAGAATATAGTCATTATAAAGCTAATGATTATCATCATAATAGTCCATGGAAATATTTTATGGAAATTTGGTGTTCAAGAATGTTTCACCTCATTCACGTCATCGATGGTCTGGGAGGAAGGATAAGATTTTCCTTTGTTTTGTGGGATCTTTTGAGGTTACTGATCAGCCATGGGATTTTGTTTATTGTTTAACACAACCCTCATTGTTTTTGTTGATACATAGTGCATTCCATGTATCATAGTTGGGATTTTATCATTCTGATCCATCCCCTATTTTGAGATGGAGTAATCTTAATGTTGAGACTCATTTATCTAGGACAAACCAAAAAAATCATGTTATTTTATTTTGAAACAAATATACGTAATTGTTAGATGATACCTTTGGTCTATGTGATATGGAATCATGGTACAAATTATCATGATATGGTGGATAGAGAGAGACTAATGATAGGGAATTTGACTCATATTTCTGATGTGGAATCTTCATAATAGGATGTATGAGGAAAAAGATTTAATGATTGGGAAATAGTAAGATCTTTTTAATAATTTCATGTAATCATTAACTCCCATTTTTATTGTTATTTTGATTGTTTTGACATTGTGTTGTTTTAGGATGATGATTGAATATTTTTTTAAGTTTTTTTGGTAGTGAATGTTTGGCGCATGATTTTCCTAACTCGTGCACCCAACTACTGATAACTATAAAACCCATATAGTTAATGTTAGGAAAGATAGAACAAGGTTTAATATACCATGAACCCACCTAGTAGAAACATTTAAACCCTTTAGAGGGGTGCACAGTTTGGGCACATTGTTTGGAAAAATGTGTGACCCTGCCTAGCTAATGGTGGGCATGAGTTTTTATTATTCAAAAAAAAATCGCAAATTCGCAAAACCATTTTTTAGTTCTTTCTCAGCCCTAACTCCCCATATCATGATTTTCATGGTGGATAAGGCTCTAATATCCCCTTAATGGCTCTTGTAAACCCCTTTCTAGGTGGATCAAATCGTGAATAATCACATTTGATCTCATGTGGGTACGTTAATATTCTATTATTTTTATCACCCAATCTATTCCACTCCCCTCCCAATATTCTTCATGATATTTGTCTTTTTTGAGGATATAATATCTATTTTTTAGATCATGAATATAGTTTTGATTCAAAAATTTCAAGAAAAAGATGTTCTTCGTTGGTGTTTCATATAGTGGGTGTTGTGTTATGTGGTCCTATGATCTATTTTTGGTGGATTAATTTATGATTGTCCAATTTATTTAACATTTAATTGCATGCTTTTAAATATACTTCTTCAAATTAAATTTTTAAAACCCAATATGGTGTTAATTTGGAATGGAATCTAATTTAGAATGAGATATTTGGGATAACCCCTAATTACATGGAATTAGGGTTTGTTTTTTGTTTGACTAGAATTGTGGAATTTGATATCGGTAATTAAATTGATTTTGAGAAAATTAGCTTAAAATATTTTAATATCAACCTTGGATTGGTAATATCCTAAGAATAAACGAATTGGTTGAAACCATATTTTTTGGGTTTTAAAGATAAATTATTATATTGGAATTGGAAATGTGTAAATTTTATATAAAATAGTTTTAATGAAATTTGTCGATTATTGATTATTGTTTTTTTTTCACATGAATGACTAGTTAGTTAGTGAGTTATTTGGGAAACAGATGCTGTTTTGGAATTTCCTGGGAAACAAATTGAATCTTTACAAATCTAAAAAATATTATTCAGATGGCCTTAACCAGTGTGTGCATGTTTCCATGTTATTACCAGCTTGGGTATCATAATAAAAGGGTATATATGCAATTTCATGAAAAAACATTACATTAGAATACAATTAATGACTGGAGACTATAAATGATTGATATAAGATATAATATGATTATAAAACTATATCTAAACAACAACCATTACAAAATAAATGGAAGAACCTAATGGAATTCCTAACCATATAGGGGAAATCTATCATTAATGGTGGTAAATTATAGGATGAATCTATCTAAACAAAAATGAAACAGTAGAAAATTCATAGGGAAAGAGCTCTGATTAGGAGGATAAAGATCTATAAGATAATTAACCCAAAAAGATATTTTATGGTCCCCCAAAAAAATCAACATGGGGAATTACATAGACAATAATAGTTTTTATGTTATGAAATATATTTATTTATGTTATTCCAAAAAATGTATCACCATTTTAATTAAAAATTTATTATTCACATTAGATGATTTGTAACCATTAAAATATTTGTAAAATTAACAAACCCTATATTAAATCAATGAGATCTATATAGATCACATTACTTATCAATTTATATAGTTACACATCATGAAATTACATGGTTAATAGTAGAAACTATAGGTGTATGCTAAAAAATATGATGAATTCTTAGGATACCACATTATAGGTATCCTCATAATTCATGGTCAAAAAAGCATGATAAATGGTCAAGTAATCTAATAGAAAATATTTTTACATTCATAGAAGAAAGTTTATTGCTTTTTAAAATTGGATCCACTACCCATTCAATCATATTATTCATGGAATACTGACAAAATGATCATATTGGACATATTCCATTACTGAACTATGTTAACTCCCCATTCCATTCATATTTATGTAATTAGGTATACATATTTACTAAATTAATTGGAGTGCTACATAATTCTAGTAAGACCTTTTATAAAATGAAAATAAAAAATCTATATTCCCTATGATCATAAAACACTCATCATATCATATGCCCTGACCAGCTTTATTTTTATTTCACCTTGGAATAACCACGGGAATATAAATGGGTTCATAACCATTTCATAAAACTTATATAAAATAAACAGTGTAAAATGAAGTATGTTTTAAACATCTTAACATTATAATCATAAAAAATACAAAGAATGAATAGGTATGATGTCCTTGGATCATATCGACATTAGTTATTTGTCAGCATCAATGTTTATGATGTAATATAAAAATTTCCTCAAAAATATAACTGGAAACATTTTTTCAGCGAAATACCCTTTTAATTTTTAATCATTTATTTGAAATATTAAAAAATTATGATAATAAAATAAAACATTATATAGGAAATGATTATTCGAAACATTTCATGTTACAATCAAATAATTGGTTGTCCATGATAGTGGGGAATTATATTCATCGAATATTTGTTAAAAGAAAATATCCCTTCCTTAAATTGGTAAAATATGATAAATAATACCACATTTAGAAAATTACAAGACAATTGTTTATAAAAAAATTAAAATAGAAAACCATCTTAAAAAAGTGTAAACACTCATTGGATAATATTAAAAATATATTTTCTTTTTTATAAAACATGAATGTTGAATAAATTGGATTTTAAATTGCAAATGGAAATAAATGCCATTTTCCATAAAAACATTATATTGGCCTATTTTTTTATTAATAAGTTGAAATGAATAAAAAATAAGTTAGATTTTGAAATAACCTATAGATAAAAACATTCATGCACTTTTTTGGAGACCTATTATAAAAATTCATCATTAGAAACATGACCATAATCATTCTCGATAAATAATGTGATTGTTTTATAAATCACTTACCCCTTAAGTAAAATTTGAATTATAATCTATATGAATAAATAAAATCAAATGAAACAATGTGTGTTGTGATAATATAGATATTAATGATATAAACTGTAATAATGGTTGTATATATGCCAAATAATGGAATATTTGTGCACAATAAAACAAATGCCCTAAAGAAGATAGTTTTAGATGATGAACCCTTTCCTTATGTTTTACATTATTCAATATCACATTAACCTCATTTATAATAAATTTAAATTATTTATAATTATATACTAGAGACATGTATATATCTATAAAATCAAATATGATCAAAATAAAACATTATAACACCCAATTGTTAGTTTTTCCTTATTAAAATAATTATTTCTGAGTGTTAACTATTACATTTTTCATGAGTGTTTAGTTTTTTTAGCTTTATTCCATGTAATTTGATCATGGTTCCTAAACATACATAATGTTAATCATGACTTAAATATAATATATATATAATATTCGAATATTTATTATCATTCATAAATGTTTAAGGATGAAAAATGAATTACATTATTCGTGGAGACAATAGGCCACACACTGGAAGGAATAATGTTTTCAGTTTTAGTAGGATTGAATATAAGAAATATATATAATAAATAACATTTAAATATCATAATATTTTAATATATATCAATTATATTAATCAAATATATCCTAATTACCATTAAAGTAAACAATAAAGGAAAAATTAATTACATCACTTCGTGGAGGTGGTGGTCCACACATACATATGACCACCGTTATCATTTTTCTATAAATTTGGAGGAAAGATTGTAGATATGATACATCAATTATTTAATAATAATTATTTCAAAAATATAATATAAAATAAAGCATATCATCATAATTACCATCCATCAACTATGTTTATGGAATATAAATTGTGTCTCTATATGTATATGGTAAGTTATACATAAACATGAGAGATGCATTCATTCAATGTTCAATGAAAAGAGGGACATTAAATGTAGTTTCAAAATAATAATAACATGTCTTCATTATTATGATATTGACATTATTATTTCATGAATTATATTAAAAATTATGGAATGTGAAAAATGAAACTTGATGAAAGAGGATATATATGATAATTACTACTTCTTTGGTATGCATACCATAGATCACCTCATGAGGACCCTTGGAAAGGTCGATTAATAAGAAAATTACCTATAATTATAGTATATGGGTGTTTATAAGATTATAGGTAGCTATTTTTTTCTATATATATTTCTCAATGTGGTGTAATGAATACAATGAAGATACAACCTTTTATATGTGAGGGTACGAGAATTGTTGAAATTTCATAATGGATTTAGATATAATAAATTAAATACCTAGAAAAAATATTCAAAATTGTATTATATTTAACGAATATATAAGATTTGGTTGAAATACCATCATCCAAATTTTTAGGATGGTTTTAAATACTTTTTTAAATGTTATCTTTTGGTTTAACCCATTATTTAACTTATTTTAACCTTAACCGAGATAATGCCTTTCACACTGATAAAGGGTTATAATTGTACATTTAATAAAATGGTTAGATCATAAATTGTAATGGGGTTTTATTTTAGATTATTTTTTATAATAATTTTCCCCATTCAACGTTTTAATAATGTCTAAATAAAATAACAAAATATTTTTTTCCCTTAAAATAGCTTTAATATCCTTTTAGACTATTAATTTCCACTGAAGTTAAAGAGAATAATACATTTCTATAATTCAAATATAATCATTTAAAAAAATTAATATATATTATAATTACCTAATTTTTTTGGAACATAATAAATCGTCAATATTTTATTACATTTAATAATTTTAATACATTAAATTTTAATTTTCAATTAATTAAATTTATATTATGTATGTAGTGCATAGTAATTCTTAATTCATATTCAGACAAGAAAAATTAAAATAAATTTATTTGATAACTAGAAGTAATTTATTTTCTGAAATAATAATTTATAATTAACCATAACATCTTTTACCTATAGGAAAAAATATTGGAGACATTAAATTGATGAATGGGACATTTTTTATTTACTCTTTTCTTAAATTAATATAATGATCACATTAAAATAACTATGGCCCAAAGTGGACATTTATTTTATTACTAAATTTAAATGGTCGTAACCCACCCCTCATCTGGGATAAATAAATGTTTTAGTAAAATTTTAAAGTTGCAACCCAATTTTTTAACCCTAATTAAATCGTTTTACTGGTAATAATGTGAAACAATTTTAATATGGTTTCTATTCATATTGAAATAGAATAAAAGTGCAAGTCATCCAAAATTTAATACTTATTAAAAATGTATCATATTCTCATGATTTAGATCACTAATCTAGAAGTAATTATTTCATTTGAAAAGTGCCTAATGCACTAAAAAATTGTTTTTAGGAAAATTCTTTTTAGGATTTACAAACAATTTTCTATAAAATATAAAAAAATCCATGTGAACCTAATTTATTTTTAAATAATAAAATAGGAATAATTTTACATTTAAACCATGTAAAAATATCATTAAACATCAATAAAATATTTAATAAAATATATATTTTTCAATAAAAAGCAGTATTTGTATAATAAATTAAAAAATTAATCATTTCATAAAATACATAGACATTAAAGATAAAATAATATTTAGATGTTTATTTAAAAAAATTAGTAAATATTAGAAATTAATTATTTTATGTGATTAAAAATAAATATTCATCATATAATATAAAAACCTGAACTAGATGACAGTTAGTAAAAAATATCTTATTCCCTTTTTACATGATTTCTTTGATCAGTTAAGGGATGGAGATAGTTTTCAATGATCCATCATCAATTGATTTTTCAAAAACCAAGGTTCTGGAGTCAGAGATCCCTAATCTCACATTCAAGAGTTAGTAACCCCATTATAAATATCTTGAAATTATTTTTGGTCTAACTAACACTGGTATAGTTTTTATCAATTTGATGAACCGGGTTTTACATTACCTTCATGAAACATATATCATTGTGATTTTGGATTATATGTTGGACAATTTGAGTTCTTAAAGATTGAGTAAGCACCATTTTAATTATATCATTGAAAAAATTTTGAATTTACTAACATTAATCAAGGCATTGAAAAACAGTTTCTAGATATAATATGAGAATTACATCATAACATGACTTCATTACATGGAATTTAATTCAATCCACAAAAGGTAAGGGTTGTCTTATTATGGAAGGCAAATAGATCTTCTTTAATATACAGATCATCCTATATCAAGAAAGATTTTATCAGAAGGTATTCAAGGATTTATTAAAGATAAATTTTCTTTTGACTACTCTTACCAACAAATTGATGAAATTCAATTAAGATATAACTATCATCTTTCATTTGAATTATACAATTGTATATTGTTAGCCTCAATAATATCGATCACAGATTATCTTGATAATGGTTATGTGGTAAGTTATGATGTATCAATACTGGTCTAGATTATTTTCATATACACGATTCTCATGTCAGGACCTATGAATCTCATCCTCTTTGAACACATTAGATAAATAACCCCCTAAATACATAGAACCTCCCACTATCATTCCCACATGTAAATATTGGTAGATCTATTTTTTATGGGATATGTTCATTTTATTTTAGTAACATAATATTTTAGTATATATCAACTCTTAGATGGTCTGGAATATCAGACATCGGCAGTCAGAGGAATATCTATATACATTCAACATCGACATCACAAACACTCCAGAAAAGGTGAAAGTCGTCACTAAAATTATTAGTTGGAAATTTATTCCACATTTTGTCTCATAATTGGAGAATTACTGTAATATTATGGTTATTTTACATTCATTATATAGAGAAATATTAGAGGATTAATCTTGTGTTGTTCTAAAAAGTTCTCTGTTATTGTCATATCTTCTTTAATATATTTTGTAGTTCTAGTGGAAGGGTTAAATGGTTAGACAAATCAATGTACCCTTGTATAGTGGGGATACTATTTATAGGTGATATTACCATTATAATGGGACTATTTTATTTATGGATCATATTTTCATCCCATCATCACCAATTAATTCAGTTTTTTAGGATATCCATAGTTCATTGTGTGATATTCTCCCTAAAACTAAGATATTGTATAATGAAATGATGTAATGTATCTAATGGTCAGGTATAGGGAGATACTTTTTAAAATACATTTCCCATTGTTTTATCTTCTTGTTGATAATTATAGAGCTCTATATGCCTTCTAATATTTTCTAGGCCCCCTATTGGTGGACTAGAAATGGGAAGATCATTTTATGGAATTCATCGTTGGATTTACATAGACTCTCTAGAAAATGAATTCCATTTTGGCGTTGATTAATTAGTTAAGGAAAGTATCATATTTTATTCTGATCAATAACACAAGTATGTTGATGACGTGGGTATGATTTAAATATAGGATATTGTATTGATGCTTGGGGTTCACTCTAAATTATTTTCTAAAAGGATATTATTATTAAATATTTTTTTTTAAGAATCTCTATGAGGAGTGGTCAGATTGAGTAATTATTATTATCCATAAACACTTGTCCAAATTAAACATGATACATAGATTGTGGATGATACACACCTTGAATGTGTTTGGAATTTTAGTGTATCATGGGATAACAATCAAGTTTTAGTCAAATATTCATATTATATTACTCCACATTCATTAATCAGAATGGATATATTTCATACTTTTAATGGTATCCCATGAATGTCACATCACTTTTCAGCAGAGGTGGGTGATTCTTCTCTCATGTGACCGAGTCTCATCTAGGTAAAATCAACAGGGATTAGAGTATACCTATTTTTATGGTAAAAATACAAGTCTTTATAAATAATGTGTGTCTCATCAACAGTATCATATTTAGTTATATTTTTTTTAATGTGAATTTTGAATGCTTTTCTATGGCTGGGTCACCATGTGTTTTGGGGATATGGGGTAATTTCTCAATGATATGTTGATCCATTTAATATTATAATGTTTCTATTTCAAATTAGTTATTTGGTGGTTTTATATACTTATTTGATCAGTATTCAGTATATTTTCCACATATCTGAGCACAATAAGTGCCATCATAGTCCTTCATGTGTTTTTTGATGTGATGAGATTGAGTTGGGTCCAGATGTATCCATTGTAGAATAACAAATGGATATTGATGGATATAATATAAATTCCTTTCATGGTAAGAATATTTTTTTTTGTCAATGTATAATGGCATCCTGAATTATATTCTGAAGTGATATGGGAGCATGTGTTGGTGATGACATAGTTGTATTCTTACCTACTTCCGGATCATCCTTCATCCTTATGAATTTTCTGGAAAAATTCTATCTATGTGGCAGTTAATTATAACATCCAAATTTTTATATGTAATATTTTTTCATTTAAGTGTCTATTAATCATGTTTGTAGTTTGCCATAGGTGATTTGGTGGATTTTTTAAAGGGTATTCATTGAATGAAAACACGAAGAGACCATTCATTTTGTGAGTCATACACTCACAATATTCATGGATTATAGGTAGATGAAATATTTTTTATATAGAAAATTAGAAGCATTAATGATGTGAAAATGGTAATCCCCTCCTGACTGTGGATTTATGGAAATAATGTTACAGTGATTCATTTGTCTTCATTTGGCCATCTACAATGATCGTGTCATGAATTATAATTTATGATGTCAATTATTTCTATTCTAGTCAAATTTATGTATTTAAAACCAAAATCAGTTCCAATTATCATTCATCCTTTAATCAATGAACCATAAGACCGATTCTAGTTATTTTGAGAGAATACAAATCCTTTAGAAATCTCTAATTTGGGATTGGGTATCTGGGTTGGTTATTCTATCCACTTCTATTATGTGTGATTTTTGTAATCATGTTTCTTTCTTTTATATAGGAATTTGTAGTGGTTTCTAGTACTATGTCTAGAATCTATTAATCATGTTATGATTCTTCTCTAATATCATTTATATTCCATGGTCATTTTTCATTCAACGATCTGATACAATGTTTTCTATGGTTTATCACACTATATTCTCAAGGTATGTGTTCACCTAAATTCTCCACCAATAATTACATTAATTTTATTCGATTCTATATCAAGAGAATCGTTATTAGTTCCCCTATTAATTTTATTTACTGTAAGGACCCATCCTTAAACATTATATATACTTTTTTATTTTTAATTTAATTATTTCATCTACCCAAATATCATTTAATGATTATAATTTTATTGAATTATGTCATAACTCATAGATAAAAACACATCTATTATAATTTAGACACTTTTAATTAGAATCCATATTTCGTAAAATTTAATTCTATCAAAAAAAAGAATGTTTTATCTTCCAAATACATATTCACAATACTATTAAAGGCTTATCCCTATCCTTAATTATCCTTAAAACCTTATGAATAAATAATTAAAACATAGCATGAGCACAAAAAGATCAATAAGGGACACAAAATAAAGGAATGAAAACCCTTAGCTCCAGAATAATTATGAAATTTTTTATTTTCAAAGTTATATTTGGGAACACAGTAAACATTTGATTACCAATAAAATCACATTCACAATAGAAATATTTTTTTAATACATATTATATGAAAAATGAAAGTAAAAAATTAAAAATCATGAAGGTTTCTTTGATAACATGACATAATCATGAATATTTTTTAAAATGTTATTGATTTCACCTATAAGAAATAATAAATCCATTATTTTGAAAACAAAAGCATTAATTAACATTATCGAAATGATAATATTTAGATAATAAATCATTTTTTATTTATAAAACACATTTTATTCTTGGGGAATCACATTCCATATCACTCTTACAAGTGGAATAACCATAAGGTCAACATTCATACCCAATGAATTTTAGTTCTGTCATAGAACCACCATTATATGGTTTATAATGTTTCCACCTATCTTTGGTTCATTACCAGAACACATCTCACTATTTTATAAGTGAACCACCCATCATCATAAATTATTTCCATGATATATAAATCATAAAATCTTGAATTTTTCAACATTAAACTCATTAAATATGCCTTCCACACATTATAAATCATTTGTAGATATTAATATATCCATCCCATATAAATTCTAATTTTAAATACCAAAATAATTTACAAAATTAAAAGTGGATTGTTTTATAGAAAATATAAAATCCTATAAATTAAGAAATAAATAAAATAATTTTTATAGTGGCATGAGATTTTTTTTCATAGTATATGTTAAGAAAACATTACTTTTTTTCTTTTGGTCAAAATGTACCTTACCAAATACACAGAGAGATTCCATTTAATAACATTTGAATAAAATTTAAAAAAGGAATAAAATTTATTTCATTATTATATTACCTCCATATAAAAAATCATAAAAATTTAATGAATATGGATATGTATTGATAATAACTTGAAAAAAATATTAAAATATTTTAGAATGAGGTTTTTAAATAAATATGTCCCTTATAGGAAACTGTAAAATGAAACTATATTTTAAAAAACATTTTAATGATACTAAAATATGGTAAAAAATAATTTTTCCCCCATTTAAAAAATTTAAAAAATAATTTAATAATTTATTATATTTTTGAATAAATATATTTATAAATACAATATTTAATATATTTTAAAATGAGTAATTATGTGAAATATCCCCTCAGCTAGAGTCTAATTTTTCATGTATATAATTTATCTTCTACAATAATAAAAATATTTACGTTATTTACAATGTAAAGAAACATTTTTAAGTCTATTATTCATTTTATTTCATGTTTCATGGTGTTATATACAATTACATAATAAATTTATTTTATATCGGATGTTTTGATGATATTTGGCCTATATATCCAAAAATGGGTATGGTAGGTTGCCTATGGTCCAAGGGAAAAGTATTTTATAAATCTAAAGAATGAAAATAATGACATAATTATAATTTTTTCATCAATTATTCTTTGAAAACTAATAATGAATCATGATTTTGTATCATGAAAAACTTTATGATCATAGATACACTAGGACAAAAATACTCCTGAGTAGTTTTTCTATTTTATAAATGATTATTATGAAAAGAAGGAAAATAATAATTTTAAATTCAATAATGATAACCATATCAAATTTATGATTTTTTTTTACTTTAAATTTACTTCTATATATCATCCTTGTTATTATTGGATGAAAAAGAATAATATTGCTTTAGGGAGTTAATTTTCCACACCTACGCGTAAACGACATTATCATTTTTCAGTGAATGAAACAAAATTATATTTTATATATTATCAATCATAAATATGATTTAATATAATATTTATTTAATTTATATCAATAATATTCAACATATTTATCCTTATTACTTTCCATTTAATGTGTTATTGAAAAAGGAATCACAACACGTCATGAGGTTGTAGTCATTTGTATACATGAGTGATGTTATAGTATAACACAATGAATGTAAAATATGTAGGTATAAGTGATATTGTAATTATATATGTGTAATAATGTTTATAAAATAAGAAAAATACATTAAATTCGTCATGATTAAAAGTTTTTAGAGGTAGTGATAAATAATGAATTACTTGGGTTCACGAGGCCGTAGTCCTTCATACTCATTAATGATTGTTTCGTATCCCTTTGAATGGAAGGTAATATGGATTTAGGTTATGAAATTAATTTCATAAGAAATATTTATGTTTCAAATAATTATTATATTATATAATAATAAATAAATATTTTTGGAAGGATGTGGAAGAAGAAATAAAATAAAAATGATAGTTGAAACAGGATATATATTCTTTGGATAACCTCCTTAAGATTGCACCAAAGGAATTAATTGGATGGATTTATGATCAAACCAATAGACCCTGATAATTTTTAGGGACCTGAGGAAGTCATTTGGGTTGGTATTTTCAAATAAAAATATCAGTGAAGATTTGGATATGAGAAATTGTTGGTGGTCTTTTATAAGTAGGGGATAAAACACACCAGAAATTCTTTAATAGAAAATGTTTCAAACATGTTTTTACCAATAAAAAAGTAAAATAAATTGAAGATTGTTGATAATTATATTAGATATGATATATATATTTCCATTATTATTTTTTAAATAATTATTATATCATTTTAGTCGTAATTGTTTTAGTTGGAACCCTCTATAAAACTGTATTTACCATTACATATGTAAATAATTTGTAATGTTTTCACTATCTATTATGAAAACAATAATGTTTCAAACATTATATATTACAATTTATTATTATTCTAGTTATTCAATTTAATTTAAAAATAAAACATATATATTTTAATATTATTTTTAAAAATTAAAAACTTTAATCTCTCTGAAAAACATGGTTTTTAAGAGGCATATTTTAGAACAGTAAGTTTAATGTTTTTAACTCTATGAATGAAATTTATCATTATAAAAAATTAAATTCATATTTATATATATATATATAATATAAATTTAATTTAAATAATTCTTAATTACAATGTATTTTATTTAATTAAATAATCAAAACATTATTCACATTAAAACATATTTTCGAATAACCCACTTTTAAAGAAAAAATTAATCTTACAATAAAATCTAGTAAAAATGATTCCAATGTAATTATTTATAAAATTTTTATTAAATAATACTTACATTACATGATATAAAATAAAAATATAAATTTAGTTATTAATTTATTTATTCTATTAATAATCGATGAGAGTTTTAAAAATATTAGTATTTTTCATTATTCTCTAAAAAACTTATATTTTCTGAAAAATCAAAAAAAAATCCTTTTGTTAATTTTGATATTTTTTATAAAAAAATATTTAATTTTATAGAATATATTCACCTAATTTTATATAAATAAATGAAAATAAATTCTCATAAAAATTAAAGGAAATATATTTTCAATGAAAAAATATTTCTGATGAATAAAATGTCATTACTAAAATTTAGGTTATTATTTGTAAATAATTTATACATAAAATTATATTCAGTAGAAATTTTATGGTTATATTTTATAAAGTATTTAATACCATTTAGATGGAAAATTTATTTTTTAGAGTACAATATTCATATATTTTGTGGGTCGTTGAATCTTGGTGTTCTGTGTCATATATCATATCAAATATAATGCTATTATTTTAAAATGTTATCATATTGCATTCTCTCCTATTAATAAATTTATTTGTAAATAATTTTAACATGATATTTGTAAATACTAGTATGAAATTTCAAAATACTCTTCCTAAAATCATATAACATGAAATGTATAATTAAATTTCCAATTGAAAATAGAGAGGGAGGGAGATAGATAAGTTAGACTATCATATAAAATAACACATAATTGGGATTCCATATAGGAAAAAATGTTACATGTGAAGATATGTAGATGGGAGAAAAATAAAATTTCAAAATAATGATGGAGTGGGATAGATATCATTGATTAGAAGTATGTGAATGATCATGAAAAATTCAACAACCAAAAATATAAGAACCAATGAGGTGTGAAAAGGATCATTGAATTCACAAAAAAAATATTATAATAGGAATTTTCTTAGTTATATTTTATTAGTATTTTGTAACTACTTTAACAAATATAATTAGATAATTAGTTAAATTTTCGTAATTTATAATTATATTTCCATTATTTAATCCATTTCTTACACATCATATTTTTTTCTCCAAACGATGAGAACTAAAGATGAATTTTCTATAATTGATGTAATAAAATAATCAAATAATGGTTGAAATAATTCAAGAAATGATAAAATTATACTTCTACTATGTTTAAAAATTCTCCAACGAAAATATGTTTAGAAAAATATAAGACAATTTGATAAAATATAAATTATAATACATTATTGGTCTCAAAACATTCAATAATGGACATTGATAATTTTATAAACAACTAACACTAAAAATATTCCAAATATTCCCAACCATGATCAAAACCCACATATCAGAATAATTTGATTACATATTCCATCATGATTAATTGAACATTTTTCTCCTATCATATTAGTCACTCATATAGTCATGCACCTAAACATGCATATTCCCTAATCATATATTCTCCAAGATATGCTTTATAATTTACATAAATGACCCATATAACTATAAATTGTCATTTAAATAATATATGAATCAAAAAGATAACTAAAACCATATTATCCCAATAAAATCACATAGTGTATGGTATACCATAATAATATAATGTTCCTATAATCATGAAATTATTCTAAAAAACATTAATAACCATCTACTAAATCACTTTTCAATCTCCTAGTTATCCATCTTAGAAAAATGTTGTTCAAAAAATCCACTACATCATTATCATTTAAAAAGTTCAAGTAAAAAATTATGTAATAGATACAATGGAATCAAATAGGCTAATAGTAGGTTCATCCTCCTATTTCACTTCAGTTGTGAGTTTAACCCCGCTAAATTTAATAGTGTTATAGTTTTTCACCTGTCATGTGGGCTGTGCTTTTTCTAAACCCATATAATTCTAATATATTTTTTTAAAATATAATGAAAATCATGAAAAATAATATTAAATTTAAAATATCATATTATTCACAAATTTTTTCCATATATTTAAAATTATTTCCACAAATTGAAATGATTATTTACCCTAAAATCACTTGTTCTCATGTAAATATTAAGAGCTTTATAAATATCAAAACAATCTGTATTTCTCGACAAATTATCACTCATTTTGGTAAATTGTAAATGTCAAAATGTAGAAAACATACTAAAGAATAATCTTTAATTTTTTCATGATTATAACATTTAGATTATTTTATATTGTCATTGATAAACATGTCCACCATTCAACATCATTCATAAACCATTACCTTTTCTTGTTAACAATATTCCTTAATATTTTAATCCAATAAATCGAGGATATTAAGTATGTCACTATGATTACTCAATATCAACTCAAACATGTTTTATTATATGAACATAAGGAAAAACTTATACCATAAATATAGACATTTGCGTCAACTTTTATGTTGTTGATAAACCATTTATCTTGAATCCTAATTTCTATATTTCAAGAAAATAATTAGTTAGGTACATAGTGATATTTCTATTTCTAAAAGAGATGGAAAAAATGTTAATATAAAATCAAAATATTGATATTTCATGATCATTGAAATTAATTAGAACTGAAAAGGTGTTGTACATATCAAATAGTATCATTTAGGTGATTTTTTATTTTAAAAAATCACTAAAAAACTTATCATGATTTTTCTATAATATTTATAATTGAATCATATAGTAGAGATTAGATGGTTTTGTGTGATCATTTTCCTTCCATCCCAAATAAAGACCATTAATAAAGAAATAATAAACTCATAAAAAATAAAATGAATTATTTCATATTAAAATGAAAATTATCTTTGTGATTATATACCATCCCAATAAAATTTCTAATATAATGTTACATTAAAATTCATTAAGACCATGATGAATATAATTCTAAAACTATTTTCGAAAAATATAATTGATCTCAACATAATCCATTAATCATAACCTCAAAATATTTGACTAAGTCATTTAACAAGTAATCAACAATAAAATTATATACCTGTGATGGAATCCAAACTCATAAGACAATCTCACAAGAAAACATCCAAATCTCTTATTTTATCTGAACACTTCTTTGTTACCAATAGAAAGAAACTGACCATAAACATTATATGTTCTATTTTATATTTATTATAATTCAATTTCTTTTCACTACTATATTTTATGTTTATATTTTTAAATTATTAGTTCATAACAAAAAAATAAGAATACCATATTTTAAAAATAAGAAACTTATAATAAGTATCCACATTTCCTTAAATATAAACCATTTACAAATAAACATGTTTTCATTACATGGAACATATTTACAATTTTAATCTTGATGACTTCCATATCCTTACTCATTATTACAACCATCTGGAAAACATTTCAAAAACATGTAATGGACAAAAAATTCACACTAAGGGATATAAAAAGAAAATAAATAAAACCATTAGTCTAGGTGTAATTATAAAAATTTTCTTTTTCAAAGTATGATTTGGGATAAAAATATACATTTTCATACCCAAGAAACCAATATCTATGGCCTTATATTTTCCATTTTTTTAAAAGAAAAAATTCAAAATAAAAAATGTTGACAATTCATTAAGAACCTGATAAACTCATGTGAATTCTCCCAAAATATTATATTTTTCATCCTTATTTATTATTAAATACATACTTTTGAAAATTATCCTCATGGCATCACATTTATGGAAATAAAAGGATTTCTATAAAAACACATCAAAATTGTAGAAAAAACATTGGGTACTTTGGAAATATCTTTAAATTTCACTCTTACTAATGGAATTATCATATTGTTTAATTCCATACCCAATGAATTTGTGGGATATCCTGGACCCACCAATGGTTAGTTTATAACATAAAAACTCATCAATTATTTAAAATAGAACCACACGTAAATGATTCATATTGTAACCAAGTATAATTTTTTAATATTAGAATCACACATTATGAGAAATAATTTCTTAGAACTATAATAGATAAAATATATCATTTTGAAAAATTACACTCCTAAAATATTGTTTTCATCCATAAAAAACATATTGGATACTAAAATATTAATCAACTTTAAAAATGTAGTTTCAATAACAAAATACCCAAAAAAATAGAATGATCTTTATTACTTAAATAATAAACTAATGCATGTAATGGAATTCAAAATGAATATAATGGATACGATAGTAAAAATTGATATTAGCATGATAAACGTTGAAATAGAACATTCCTATTGTCATTTTTTACAAATTGATCTGTAATAATCCAATAAAATGATTCCTTTTGAAGAAACTCAAATTAAATTCAAATGAGACATATAATTTCATTTATAATTATTTTTTCATGTAAATTATCACATAAAAATAATATCATTAATATCGATATGATATATATATTCTTAGGAAATATATCATTAATACAATTTAAAATAGGGTTTTTAATGTGAAGAGTCCCTTATTGAAAACCTTTAGAATATTATTTCCATTTTCGAAAAAATTTAACAAAATTTAATTACGACCAAAAATGGAATTTAAAATCAAGATAAACATAAATAATAATTATCATGAAATATTTAAATTAAAATATAGGATAAATATTTATAAATTAAGTCTATAATATTTTAAAATAAGGATTCAAGTAAAATCGTACCATACATCGAGTCTGATTCATTAAAATATAATCATTTTCATAAGAAAATAATTGGTTAATGAATATTTTTAAAGAAAACTTTTTAAAATTAAAAATCCTTTTATTTTAGTAATTACAATGCTAAATACTATTTCATAATCATATAATTTTATATCTAATTTTTTGATGATATTTGTCTTATAATTTTAATATGAAATCGGTTGGTCGATTATGGTAAATGATATCATTGTAAAAACATTTCCAGAATAATTATCAGGAATTAATATTTATTTTTATAAATAAAATATACTTTTAAAACCAAACTAGAAATATTGTTATGAGTAATGAACTGTGTTATGATCATGCAGATGGTAGTTCTTACGTATATAATAGTAACCTTTAAATTTTTTTACCAGTCATTATGGAATGATGTTGAGTGATATTAAAACATAACAAAAATATAATGATATCATAAATTAATTTTTTTATTTTAATATATATTTATTTATTTATTTATTTATTTATATCAATCATGTGATATGATGATGAAAAAAAAATCACAACACTTTATGGAGGCAGTAGCCCACATGCATTCACGTACGAAGTTATAATTTTTCTATGTAAGAATTAAAATGATATATTATCATTCCATAATATAATTATTGTCATTATAATCTTAATTAGGACATATATAATCACATATAATCATTATAATTTATTTAATTACATTACATGTAAAAATTAGTAAAAATAAAATCACATCGTTATGCGGGGAAATAGTTCACCATACACAAGTGTTGCGTTATCGCATTCCCCACAAAATGTAATTTAAGTACATATATGTGAATGAATAATTAATGATATAAAACAATGATACCAATACCATATATATATATATATAAATTAAATACAATATTATAAATATTCTTGAGATATAGTAATGGAAAAATAATTGCCTCAGTTCATAAGGCGGTAGTCCTCCAAACACATGAATGTTGGATTCGTATCACATTTGATGAAATATGGGGATGATTTAGGTTATTCTATTAATATAATAAAATATTATTTTATGTGAGATAATTATATTATTATATCACTATAATATAGTAAAATTTTAATTATGTGGGAGAAGAGATAATGTAAAAATCCTCATTAAAGCACAATACCTCTTCTTTGGGAACCCTTCTGCAGTTTGCCCCCAAATCAATCATTGAAGGGAATTTAGATCAAAATTTTGGATCTAGGTAATGGTTATATAAGTAATTATGATTATGGGGTAGGGTTTTAACGAACTATATGTATTTTATTTTTTGAATAGGTGATATGAGATTATATCCTTTTATAACTGGGGGAGAGGACACAATTGGATTATTTGAAATGATAATGTTATAACCATGTATTTATAATTAATAAAGTATTTAAAATTTATATTTATACATAAATAGAATCATTATAGTCCAAATATTTCCATCCAATAGAACATATATATGTTTTAGGACATTTTATGCCATTGAAAAAAATCATTTTTACTTTAAGAGAGGTAAAATATTTTTACTATTTTCATTGTTCATTAAGAAAAAACTTTATTTTTAACATATTATGTAAAATATTTAATTATTATTTGTTATAATAATTAAATTTAAATAAATTAAAATAAAAAAAAATTAAGAATTTAATTTATAGTCAATCCCACGGATGCAATGAACATGTGGTTTTTTCAGAGATGTATTTTTAAAGCATATAATGATTTTTATTAACTCTAAGATAAGATGTTATCCTTATATGATTTTAAATTAATGATAATATATTTATAATATATAAATATCACATAAATAATTCATCATTAATTTTTTTTTATCTATTATTGAGATTCATTATGGACATTAAATTCGGTTTTTGAAAAAAAATCAGGTTTTTAAACAAAAAACAATATTTTCATAAAATCCAGTATAAAGTTGATAAAATGTAATAATATAGCCTAAATATAAATAAATATTTATTATGATTATTTAAATCATAATATAATTTAAATTTGTCTCTTAAATTAATTTATTTATTTAAAATAAATGGTAGTTATAAAAAAATAATGTATTTCTGTATTCACTAAAAATTAATATATTCTTAAAATTCAAAAAAATTACCATAAGTAAATATTATTATTATTATTTTAAAAGAAATTAATTATATCTCATATGTGTACAAATATTTATAGAAATTATTTTAATATTTTCACACAAAAATCAGATAAAAATAATTTTTTAACAAAATGTATCTTCGATGAATAAAATGTCAGTATTAATAAATAGGTGATTATTTAGTATTGATTTATTAACTAAATCATATTGAGGAGAATATTTACATATTTATTTCATTTATTAGTTAATAGTATTCATACCCTCTAATTTAATTTCTTACATATAATGGTCATATATTTCATTGGTCTTTTAAGCTAGATGATTCATTCGATAAACATTATCAAACATAATGTTCTTTTTTTATAATACTATAGCATTAAACATAAAATATATTTACTTAATATTCTTTTTTTTATCATGTCATTGTTAGCGAGTGACCTTAATTTGAGTTAGGTGTATCCATTTCTAAAATATGTTCGATGAACCTTGAGTATCATTGATTTATTATGATCTTTTCTAAATAAATTAGACTTATTATCATTTGATTAATTTTTGTGGGGAAAATGGGTGTTTGAATAAATGTGAGATTTCAATTATTTTTAGTAAAAGTTTGTTGTTTTATTTATATTCTTAAGTGTATTTTTAAACATGTTTTGGAATAATTTTTTTTTATGAATAAATAGTTATTTGGGAATTGTTAGTGACATGTGAAGTCGCAATAAAATAGATTTTATATATAACAAACCTAGGATCCATGGGTTCATATGTGAAAGGTGTAGTATGACACCTCATAAATTATTGTTATAGTCGGTTAACTCAGGTGTTTCTAATTTGATCTCTAAGACTATTGTTCTTCGAATTTGATTTAGACACCATATGGGGTTTACTACTTGGGTGTTCTTTTATTCTATCAACCCAGTTGTTTTCAGGACATTCTTGTGCGATATAGTCATATTTAATTGAGGAATTAATGTTTTGTATAGCCTAAATTCTTTTATCCTAGTGTTCTTTCACATTTTATGTTGTATTTTAAAAATCATGTATTTTAAATAATATTCTACAACCTATGATAAATATAAAATGGTTTATTGAAATTATTCATTGAAATAATTTCACAAGGTATTTTGAATGATTTGGATAAACGTAACTATTAACCATGATATAGATATGAAAATTTTTAGATACCTAACATTATTCATTTTAGTTAAATTATATAATATTGTGATAGTTATAACCAGATTTGATATAGAACATCAGGATAGATCATAGTATGTTTGTATAGATCACACACCACATAATCTATTGGGGGTGTGTATACCTTATTTAATCTAATGTAATATGGGTAAAATCATCATTATGGAGAGGTGAGTTTTATATAAGATTTTTATGGGTCGTTGGTTTTGAGATGGTGGCAGATTTCCACACATGTCACATGGAGTACTTGTTTTTATCCGTTGTTTGACTTATTTTTTGTTTTCAGGACATATACCAGAGTTTTTATCATGATACCTGGATATGTATATATAATTTATTCTCTATTAAGATGAGGAATATTTATATTATATATATATATATATTCCATGTCTCCCATTTTGTGTATGGAAAATATTTCATTCTATATTTTTTTGGATTCCTAGGTGGTTGTCACCAGGCCGTGGGGATAGAGAATACATATTGGGTCATACTAAAGTCAGGTTGACTTCCTAGTAATATGGGTTATTTATAATGGTACCTGATGTAATTATTATAATTAGTTACACATTAATATATTTTGAACCTTTTTTATATTGAAGATGATGCTCATTTGATAAAATCTTCAACTGTTGAAAAATAATTTCATTAACCAAAAAATAATTATATGAATAATCCTTTAAAATGACAAAATTCATATAATATACTCCAAATAATATCCTAATAATGAATTTTTTTTCCTCATGAAAAATTATATCAGTTATTGGAAACACCATAATGTGTGAAATAATTTTTATTTAGTTCAATATGTCGATAAGTAAATATGTTGGAGAATTCGTGAGTGCTTAACAAAATCATTACCTGGAAACTTATTTTTTGTATTTCTATTTCTATTTTTCATCAGTAAATTGTTTTTATATTTTTAATGAAATAATAACAATTTTACTCAAAATTCTCAGTGTTTATGACATATGAACTTAGAATATGATTTTCTTTCTCGGTTCATTATTCATAGTTTCAGACTATAAAAGTTAAAATCAGAAGAATAAAAGTATGTTGGAAAGTTCAATAGTGTTTATTCAATTATCCAATCAAGGTCATTAATAACTATTGTTATAATGAGAATGGATTACTCAATCAATATTATTATATTATTCATGACACCCAAAGAGGTTTGGGAAACATCATAGAATTTGAATATCAGGTATCATTCTTTTAGAATGTATTTCCATAGTTATGAATGTTTTGTGATACACAATGTATAGTATAATAATAGTTTTACTATACATGAATTCAAATTCATTTTAATGATTAATAAAGATTTTATATTTATCAACATAATGAATCAAACAGTTCTTAATTAATTTAAATTAATGAGAATTAATTATCAATCTCTAATGGTTATAAATAAAGGATATATATTTTCATCTATGTTTACATATTTGGTCATAGAAGCTATATGATAATAAAAGAAAATTTTTAAAATTAAAATATTATTTATATAATTAACATTTTCTATGATTCTTCGAATTCTATAACATTTCAGAAAAGAAAATAATGAATACTTTTTTAAAATCATAAATGATTTGGTCAAAATATTTTTGAAAAAAATCATAAATTGTTTTCTATCAAAATACATAATTTTCTCAAAGTAATATAATATTCTATTCAAAATTTCTATGAAAAAATAAAATAACATATGGTATATATAAATAATAGTGTGTTTATAAAATTTCAATAATATGATGAAATATGTAACATTTCTTAATACAAAAATTATTATATTACTTAATATAATATTATTAAGAGTTTATAATGTCTTAGAGTATATTGGAAGAATTATAGGTTATAAGGAAGATTAATATTATCAAATAATCGATCAAATCTATAAAAAAAATTCAAATATCTATTTGAGGGAAAAAAATTGATTGAAGGGGTTCCATGAATGATGATAATGTGCATTGAATGAGTTACATGAATAAAAATGAATATAATAACATCCTAACATTGGATGTTTTAGAGATAAAGAGTTTCTCTATGTTCATGGACATGATCCTTAAGAATATAATTTCTATGTTTTAGTTTTAATAATACTTGATTACAACATAGTTGTTACTCACTAATGTGGAAAATAAGGGAGAACAAATGGATACATATTAATGTGGTAATAATAAAAAAGAGATGTTATGAGTAAAAACACATATAGTGATACAAATATATTGCTCATCCACCTATAATATATAATATTTTTGTAAATATCATAAATTTTGTTTTATCATGAATTCTAAATGGAGATTAAAAAAACAAATGGTATCATGTTATACAAAAAATCATCTCCACATTATCATTATTTCATCTCACCCAAATATTTATATATATATATATATTGATATAAATTTCCTGAAGTATGAAGGATATTTACATTGAATTTTATGACAATGAGTAATCCCTAACTAATGTTCAGTATAGAGTGTTCTAATATATTATTAAATACTTTTTTTATTTTGAGGCTATTTCATCTTTTGGAAAATAAAATATTATCAATATAACACCCTAGGATTTAACTATGTATTTTTCATTTTCTTAAATTAAATTGTAAATAGATTTTTTTCAAATGAATCAAAACATGATAACAATCAACAATAAATTCAACAGAAATAAGATATATCAAGCTAAGAAAACCCTTAAATTATTACAACAATGAAATATAAAACCCTATTATGAAAAGTAAAGGTGGAATAAATATATAGTTAATTAAAAATACCATGAATAAATATCATTGTAATCATTATTTTCCATGAAGCTCATAACCCATACTAAACCTATATGAATATAGAAAAAAATATTGAAATAATATACTTTTAGAGATATAATTAAATTATAATAATGATTATTTCCACTTTTATTTATTTACATATAGAATAGATATGGTCATTGGAAATATGGATTTTAAAAATATGCTCGTTGGATATATGATCATTCAATATGAATTTATCCAAAGGATACATTGATGTTTTATAATAATTAGTAACAAATTTAAACTAATATAATTACAAAATAATAAAAAAACTCATGAATGGATTAAATTTATAATATTTATTTATAATACGTTATTAAAAAATTATTATTTCATATGCTTTATATAAATTATTATTATAAAAACAAAATATTAATTACATTCAATAAAAAATTAAAATTCATCATTTAATAGCAATGGATTGAAAATATGAATGGTTTATAATATTATTAATTAAATTTATTTGGTTGTAGTTATAATAATTTAATGCTAATAAAATGATATTTTTCAAAAAAAAATCATAACTATTGTATATTTTATATCAATTTATATAAAATTAGAATCATTTTAAAGATGAAATTAATTTAATTTTTTGTATATATATGAAAATTAATTAACAAATTTATAATTATTAACTAATAGGAAATAATAAAATAAACATTTAATTTTTTAAATTTTATAGTTTCAATATTTTTTTCCAATATATTTATTATCACTTAATTTTAAAGTTAAATTAAAAAATATTAAAACATTTAATATAAATAAATTCATAGAAATTTTATAATAATCAATAATAGTTTTAAAGGCTTAATAATGATATATTTAATTTTAGAAATTTATTACCTTCGTAAAAAATTACACTTGTTGATAAAGTAAAAAAAGTTTAAATCTAAATGGTTAGAATTTTAATAAATCAATGTTAAAAATATTTATTGTAAATACCTTTCAAGTTTTAAATATATAACACACACATATCCTAAACATAAAAATACTCAAATGACCTATCCTTCAATATATTCAAACTTTATGTTTCCCCAAATGTATGTTCCTCTGAAAATTTACTTAATTTTTCATTATAAATGGGAATCTCTGAAATCTGTTTCAAAAAAATACTTCCCTTAGAAAATTACATGAATTCTAACCCATATAAAATCTAACAAATAATACTATGATTATTTGTATGTTATTGTTCCATGATGGAATAATATATCCTTCATTCCAAAAAAAACCAATTTTGATGAGTGACTTCAGTAATTTAATATCTACAATCATTTCCTATATTTTCATTTACCTTCTATTATAAAAAAAATTATAAACCTCATCCTATTCTATGATTATTTTATATTAAAATTTTTAAATTTATTAAAGAATTATACTACTATTATATAACTATAAAACACATACACTTTCCCTAGTGTAAGAAGATCTAGTTTTGGTCGATTTAACAAACTTGAAGAATGATGTTATAAAGACGTTAACATTTTCATCCCTAAATATTCATAAAATATTAATATAGAAATATTTGATATTAAGGAGAATTATATTTCAAGAATATGGTTTTTTATGATAAAATAGGGAAAAATTTATTAAAATGATATTCACTGTTATAGTTAAATTATCCAAATAAATTTATCTTTCATTTCCTTCTCATGAACTATAAGAATAATTTCTATAAAATGAACATAATGATGAATATATAAATGATAATATTCAATTCACTAAATTTTTTAATATAAGAGTAAAAAACTATGTCTCAATGAATGAGGATTGGTATCTTCATTATGAAACATGGATGGAATACTCAAAACTAATAATATCTGATATTAAAAATAAAAATTAACTCACTAATTATATGAAATGAATGATTATGGTATTTTGTATTAAATGGAAAATTGATATTTTTTTAAAATAATTGATTATTATAACGATTTAAGTTTTACAAAAGGTTATATCACATTCAGGGAGGTTGATACTAAAAGTAAAGGGTTTTCTTTACAATATAATTTTCAATTCATGATTGTCAAAATAAATTTTCATATTGTAAAATGGTATAGTTATTCTATCAAAAAAATCATTTTCTTCTCATTAATTTTTTAAACAGGTTAATATTTAGTCCTATAGTATAACGTCCTCTTTTGTTCATAATTAACCCAAAGTTATTATTTTAAGGGAAACAAACATTACAAATTTGTATCATTGTATAATCCTTATCTAATACATCTATATTAATTATTTAGAAATATGGATGAATTTATAAATAAGACTTTGTTTGACTGAGGTATTTTTCAATGGACTATTATTTCATTATAATAGGAGTCTTCTATTAATGTTTTTTGTATAATCATTTTCTACCATCTTTTCCATTCTTCAAAAAATGTGAAATGAAACATTTGTAGCCATTTGTTATATAAAATCACTTTTTTTCTACCTTTTCAGATTATATTATTGATTCTTTATATCCTTGTATTGATTGTTCTCCAAAAAAATTACATTATATTTCAAAATATTTTAATTTAATAGAATTGTTATAAAAAATACTTTTTTATTTATTATATTTCAAAAAATAAGAAATTCTTCTTTTATAAATTTATTTTATATCTATATGAATAACCATAAATAGGTTGTCTTATTTAATGGTAATTTTTTTAGTGATAACATATACATTATTTCTCTATAGGTAGTTTCCAAATATTTTATAGATCTTTTAAAGAAATATCTTTTTTAATAGGATAATTAATTAATTATGGAAATATAAAAGTTCAATGTTATTTCGTTAAGTATATGTTTCGATTTCCATTTTTAAGATGGTTGGGTTCTATAAAGAACACCAAACCACTTGGAATAGTTTATTCTCTGGTGAATTTTTTATGTGGTGAGATTTTTTATCCCTATGAAAACTATGATAAGGTATTTGTGTGGTTATCCCTTGTCCACTACATTATGTAATACATGGGGTTATCCAAAATTCAACTATTTATTGAGAAGTTCATTAGACTATGCAATTTTGATTTGAATTTCTTAGTGGTTGTCCAAAAGATCTGATAGGGTTTCTATATTCTTTTCTTTTGCACTTTATTATAATAATCAATTTATTTATGAGTTGTTACCAGGGATCATTATTGTTGAGTCTTGTTTCAACTTTATTATTAATCATGTCAACTGATATGTTAAAGAATATTTTACTATGTACAATTTTTTGTAATATATGCCTTATTTTCGGTGATTCTCATAATCTCCTTGATTATGTATGAATTACAAACTTCTTATTTTATTCTCTATAATAATAATTAAATCATATAACTTTTTATATCCATACAGAGGATCGAAGATCACATTTTTTGAGTGATCATTTCCTTGGGAAGTTTTGTGGATTATTGTGTTTGATGTGTTAAAAAGGGTATCATGTAAGAATTATATTTGTGAGATATTTGAAAAATACTTTAAAAAAATATTTAATTACAAATATAATCCCCATATAATATAAATCATTTTTTATAGGGTGTTATTCCTTGTTAGATATAATTGATAATCTAATGAAATGATTTAATATGTATTTAGGAAATAATTTGATAATTTATGTTTCTATTAGTGATTAGGACTACAAAAAATTACTGATAAATGTATCAATATATATATATGGTAAAACATCCTATTTTTTTATTGTAGGTGTTATTTGGTTTCAAATGTTTACATACCTATCTGGATAAAAACATGTGGATACTTGCTTTGGCACAGATTCACCTTATGATAATATTCATTAATTAAATATGGTTGATTATTAACTTGAACTTCACATGATCCACCACAGATGAACCTATGATGAATTATATTTTGACACACCCATTATTATTTATTGGTTTATTCAAATTCTCATTAATAAAAATTATTATGTATTTGAATAAATATTTATGGTAATATTAGAGAACCTAACAAGAAATTAAACAAGAAAAACCTTACTGATGCACAAAAAATATGATGTAATTATAAACATGTAAATTATGTGATATTAATTACATGTTAAAAGTTTCCATTTTATAGTGTTATTGAATTAAATATTACATTTTTTTATTTCCCATTATTTTAGTAAATTAATATAAATGGAGGGAATAATGTTTAAAACTATTTTAATATTATATGAAAGAACTGCCCTATATTGTAAACAAGATAAAATATAGAATGTGTAGAAACAATCATCAGTATGATCTCTAGAATATATAATAAAAAAATTTGAATCATTTCAAGATCCATAACGAACTAAAAAATAAGTAACATGATATCCTTTAATTTATAGGACAATGTGTTATTCCATTTTGTTTGACTCATAGACTAAACTTGTTGAGGAATTCATCATCCAAATATTTTAGTTTCATTATATTATACAGTTCATAGATCATAAGAAGTTTTTTTAGAATTTTATTTTGGGGGTGGGGAAAATAAATAGTGCACACTCAGTAAGAATATAACAAAAAATGATGAATTTTACTATATTTAATGGAATGTTTTTTGGAAAATATATATTATTAAATATTATTAAAATCAAAACATAAAAGTAGAAATTCAATTCATATATTTAAATGAAAATGAAAATTAAATGATATTCATATATAGAGGAAAATTTACATCACATGTATTAAAAAATATTTTTAACAATTAACCTTTAAAAAATTAATTATTTACATAGTGGATAAAAAATCCTCTAAAAGGTTTATGCTATAACATACAGTAGATAAAATTTATAAATTTTTTGAAGTGTTCTCTATTTAAAGATAAATATACAAGGATCCAATTCATTATATAGTTTTGGAGAATGGAAGATAAAAATATAATTTCTGGGAAATAAAAATGATTAGATCCATGATGGGTGTCAAAATAATATTTTTACATGTCAAAATGAGAAATTAATAATAGAGGTATTCATCTCAAAATAATAGGTAAATACTTCATCAGTGGAAGACAATTTCATTAGGAACACAAAATCTAAAGAGAAGTGAAGATGATAAAAAATAAAATGGATGGAGATAGAGATAATCATAATACAACACCAACACTACAATTATTCATTTGTAAGAAGTATGTGAATTACACTAATAACATCACTAAACAAAAGGTTAGGAATGAAATCCAATGTATGTATCCACTAATACCAATAGATAATAGGAGTTGTTATAGAATCACAACTACTAAAATGTTTCATTAAAATAGTGTTTTGAAAGGTAAACTCATCATCCACTCTAAAACTATATATATAACATTTTATATTGGTTCTACACACTATTTTATGTAATTAACTTTTAATATCATAATCTATTCACTAACCCTCCCAAATGATATTGAATTATTGGTGAAAAATCCTAGGGGTGTGATGAATATATACAATTTTTGTAACCTTTATGCCGTATATGTTTCTAAAAAGATGATTTTTAACACCCTATCCATTAAAATAATACTTGGGGTCCTAATTAGACAACTATACAGACATTTGGAAATCCTCCACAATACCATGATGTTGTGGAATTTTAGTTAGGGTCTATGGTCATATCACAGGGAGACAATATCCCCATTTAAATGTGGGAAATTAATAAAAAAATATAATATATATATATATTAATATAAATCAATATAAAATCATGTATAATAAATTTTAAATCAAATGTTTCACATAGTAAACTAGACATAAGTCTATTATGATATTCATCCATACTAATCCACTTTGGAGATCACTTTTCCATCCATAATAAGAAACTATATCCTAACCTCCAAATCTATGTTAGTTACCCTTTAAATTTTTTACATTTGGATTCTAACCAATTATAATGTATGAGTAGTGATGAATTCTTAGTTTCTTAGGTGTGATAGGCACCTAATTTGGGTGTGAGAGTAACTCATAATGGAACCACTAACTGTGTCAAATATATGGTCAATAAATAAAGTGTATGTGTCTGTGACATGCTCATATGAATACTTTTTTGAGCTAAAAAACATAAATAAATAAATTATAATCGGTCCTCAAGTTATAAGATGATATTTTATATTAAATAAACCAATTTTGGTTAGATCAAAAGATTTTCTTTTAATGTTACAGAACCATGATATTCTTTACTTAGATTAGAATCATATTGTATCTATTAAATGATATGATTCATAAAGTGAAGACATGAAAAGTTTAAAAAAAATATGGATATAATAACTTTTGAGGGGGATGACCCATGTAAATCTAGTGGTATCTTGTAGAGGGATATTTCCTAAGATAATTTCCTAGGAAATCTAGTGTTAACAAAACAATTGATTCTGTAGAGGAAGTATTAGGAAATTATATAGTCTCATATGATACATGCCAATATTATATGAATTCTAGATGAACCATAGTGCGAATCTAATGGAATTTCATACATACTTATTTATCAATTTTCATCTAAGTTGTATCAATGAAGATTTACAATGTAATTATTACATTATTAGGCCAAAAGTTGGTTCCTATAATCAATGTAACATCCCAAGTAAGTAATTAATAATATATATTTGTATCTATGTCTATTAATGATTAAGATAGTGATTAGAGGCTTAAAATGAAATTAAATACAATCTTATGCATGGAATACACTAATACTCTTAAAAGATTGTTTTGCTGCCTTTGATGGAAAACCATTTTTAAATAAAACTTTTGACAATTTTATAATCTTTACTTGTCAAAATAAACATATCCATTATTATTGGGACACTGAAATTTACATTGGATAAATTTTTGGTATTTTTCTGACAATGTTCATTTTTTAATGAATAGTGAAAAAATACTGCATTTTACATCAAAACTGCTTTTTCATTTAATTTAATTATATGGTTAGATTATCCTTTTAATTGGTCTTAAAGTGTAATATGAATATATTTTTACCATTTAATCCAATGGTGGTCATTAGGATTAATTTCACTTTGTAAATGGTCATAAACTAATGCCAAACTTTTCATAGATATTGTTTCAAAAAAACCCGCTATTTGTTTTGACAACGGGAATTATTTTTAAATAAATTATTACAATTTATGTGTTTGGAATTTGGTAAAATGGATTACATATTTGGAATCAGAACTCTTAAATTATTTAATTAAGACTCTTTTATTTTTGGACATTATGAATAGTAACGATGGAAATTATCTTTATTTATCTTGATTAATGAGTAATCAGGTAGTTAAAGATAATAAAATGATATCGTAATAATAGAAAAAGACCAAAACCAGTGTTCTAAGGCTACTGGTTGTCTCATGGACGACCATGGGATTCCTTGTGCCAAACTTGGGGTGCCCATGGAATCACTTTTGTGAAAAAGTGACTTTTTATCTTTTTATTTTTAAAGAATGTTAAATGTGACAAAGAATGTATCACCTAAGTAAAATATTTTTAATTTTGTCTACATAAATTATCTTTTGGACTATAAATATTCATTATAAATCTAAAAATATTTCCTACATCATAGTATTTTTTTCATAATTTTTAGACTTTAAATAGATTAAATTATTTATGACATCATGATGATGCAACGATTACCTCATTAAATAAAATGAAATGATAATGTAAAATATATGACGTACACATGTACAAAGCCTATTGTATGGGTGGATTTAGAACCCTTATCATCTTACCCTTGAATTATAGCAATGTGGGACCTTTTTAATCCGAAAATAATTTTCAAATAAAGTAACATTTCTTTACTTTCCAAGAGTGCCCCTCCTCTCCTCTTATAAAAGGCACCCACCTCTACCTCCTTACCCACACTCCCAAAGCCTTTGGCTCGGCCAACCCCTGCCCATTTTGTCTCTACACTTCCCTCTCTTACTCCTTGAAGCCTCACTTTGGGCAGAAGTCTTCCCAAGGAAGCCTTTGATCTCAAACCAAAGGGAGTTACCCGATTTTAAGGTAATGTCTTCAATTGAGTCCTTTTGTTTTATTTTGCTTCTACAACCCCCTAAACTCTTTTTATTCATTTATTTTGTAACAACTCCAGTATCTTAAATATACTAGGATGTTGTTATAATAAGGATTCGAGCTACACTTACACACACCTACATCTAATGGTTAAAGGACATACTGTTTCCGTGCATGGTGAATTTATGCCTCCCGAAACGATGATTGTTCAACATTCTTTTAACACCTTAAAAGGTGTCCATTAAGATGTCACTATATTTATATATGATATATAATATGTTTATGTTTTCCTTAAGCTTATTTATTTTTCATTTTGGGCATACCTTTATGGTTTCCATTATGGGTAAACGCGATATCTTCATTTAAGGAAGTGCGGACTACCGCCCCCTCAAAGTGATTTGATTCGTTAAATACCATATGTGGGACGTATAAAGGATGGAACTATGATATTATATATGATATTATACTGGCATTATAATATACCTTTATATCATTATGATTCCATTCTATAAAATACGAAATAGAAATGAAAGTAGCGTTCATGCGTACGTACGGATTACCGTCTCCATGAACGGTGCATTTAATTTCTTACCTCTAAATGATTATGTAATATTAAAAATGCATGTATATACTGAATATATATGATATATAAATCATGATTATAATTCTGGATATAATGGATACATGAACAACATGTAATTATAAAGGGTTTATTTTTGACTCAAGTACCAATGATCGTTAAAACGACCGTTATTAACTTAAATAATTACATAGTGTTCATGACATGGAAATAAGTGATATAAAAGGAATAATGAACTTGAAAAAGGTTCTTAAGAAAGTATAAATTAACTCAAGTTTATTATTCAGGACATTAAAGAACGATCGAGTCATGTCGGACCTGAGGTATGGGACTTCGTCTCAATCTCCTTTCATTGAGGCATATTTTGTTTTATACAAAACATTCTTTTATATGGTGTATAAACCCCTTTAAATTTTACTTTTATTCAAAAGGAATCTTTTTTATATGAAGCGTTTACTAAATGGAAAAAGGGAATGTTTTTTTCATACGTATGCGGCGACAACGACTTCTCCGCCGCTGTGACCATTATTTGAGTTCCGGCTTCCTCTACAAGCCATACCTTTTTTTAAAAATAAAAATAAATACCATGTTTTACTTTTCTTTTATTTTGGTATTGAAAATGGTTTTCATAATTTTTTTATTATATCAATGTTTTGTATTGATATCTTGTGATAGAAATGTGGAAATGTTATGTTTCCTTTATGCATGTTTTATGTGATATGATTATGTTATGGTTCTTGGGCATTATTATGAAGACGGGTGGTTCCGTGATAAACTAAGGGAGGCTGAGCCCGATATAGCTCTCCAATGCATTGGGTAACGCGAAGGAGTCAAACGTTAAGGTTTCTACGAAGAGATTTAGGGAATATACTATGATGGGTATTCCAAACGTAACCAAGAGGGTTACTCCCTATGTAAGAATGTTATGAATTCCTCAAGGTACCTTTATGTCTTATGATTTCTATGATTTATTCATGATTTGATGAGGTATGTTAAAGTGCTTCTGTTTTATGGGTAAAGTATGATTTCATTATTATGTATATATGTAACCATGTTTCCATTCCATATTTTTATATCCCTTACTGAGCTTTTTATGCTCATCCCAATTTTTTTGAAATGTTTTTCACAGGTCAAGGGAAAGGTACATGATATGATGATAGTGTCAAGGAAGTGTCAAGAAAGAATTCATGTTTTATTTTAAATATGTTTCCATTGATGGGAAAGAAGAATACTATCTTTATGTAACCACTTTGTTTATATGTGGAATGTAATGCAAGTTTTATGATCTAATTCTCTAAACCTCTAAACCCGAAAAGATCCTCAATGTGTAATCTTGTAATAACTCAAGATTAAGTAAGGTTTAAGGCTGGGGCCTTATAGTTAGTATCAAAGGTCAGTTTAGATAACCTTAGGAGTTAGAATTCTATTAAATGATTATCCAAAAAAATTACAGTCAAATTGAAGTGATATATTATTTGAAGATTACCATGTTGCTTCATCTAAGACATGTTTGTTCAGAATGGTTTTCCGCAGAGGAAACAGGGAAGCAGTGCTAGGAAGGCATGCAGAAGGAAATAACCTTCTGAATCAGCATCCTGAGATGGTCGAAATTGGAACTGAACAGTTTGTTGCAGTAATGGCGCAATTGACTCAAGCGATAAATGGTGGTGGTATCCATACACGAGATCAGCCAGATCAACCGCAGAGGAACATGTCAGTGGTGGAACATTTCATGAGGCAACATCCCCCATCATTCAGAGGATCATCTGACCCTATGCTAGCTGAAGGGTGGATTAAAGCACTGGAGAAGATTTTTGATGTCATGGGGTGTTCATACAATCAAAATGTTAGTCTTTCTATTTACCATTTGGAGGGTTAAGTAGATCAGTGGTGGTCGATGGTTAAAAATATCAGGGACGCTGATGAGATTGATGCTCTCGACTGGGATGAATTCAAAGGTATGTTTCTTGAAAAGTATTTTCCTAAGTCTGTTCGACTTAGGATGGAAAAACAATTCTTGGAATTGAGGCAAGAGGAAGACTCAGTGGCTACCTATGAATAAAGGTTCACTCGATTGGCAAGGCATGCTCCAAATTTTATCCGAGACCTTGATAGTAAAATCAATCATTTTTACTTAGGATTAAAGCCAAAATATCGAAGGGAATTAGATTCTCGTGAGTTTAAAATTTATGAAAAGCTTGTTCGATGTGCTGAGAAGGTGGAAATGGAGTTTCCGATGATCAAGTGTTCTATAACAACCATCAGAAGAAGAGACCAAGGTGGCAGGAGAAAGGGAAGAATTCTTCAAAAAAGTCTGATGGTAAGAAATCTAAGTTTCTAGTTTGTGATAAATGTGGAAAAAGGCATGCTGGGGAATGTCTTCTGAATTCTTGAAAGTGCTACCGATGTGGTAAGATGGGACATAAGGCTCGTGATTGCACTGGAAAAGATCAAGGTGAAGGTAAGACCAAATTTGATTTACAGTTAGTGAAATGTTTTAAGTGCAATGAGATGGGTCACTATGCAAATGAGTGTCTGAAAAAGAGCTTGAGTGATGGAAAGTAGTTAGACTACAAGCAGAAAGGGGTGGTGAAATCCTTTGCAACTACTTCAACAGATGTCGGGCCATCAAATGAAGTTGTATTAGGTACTTTGTTTATTTTTTCAGATTATGCCAGTGTGTTGTTTGATTCGGGGTCCACACATTCTTTCATATCTGAAACCTTTTCTAGTAAAATGGGAATACCATCTCAAGAAATGACTCCTGAACTTTTGGTAAAAACACCTGGGGGAAATGTTGAGGCAAAAATAATTTATAAGAATCTTCCTATCCTTATCTGTGGAAAGAACCTACTTGCAAACCTTATTTTTCTACATCTAGTAGAGTTTGATGTTATCGTGGGTATGAATTGGCTCTCTATTTACCATGATAAGATTGACTGTAGAGATAAAGAAGTTTCTTTTCAAAAATTATTTCAGTTTGTGTACAAGAATGAACCCTTACTATTGAAAACTTATAAAGAGGCCAAGAAACTTGTAAAAGATGAAAATGAATGTTACCTTGCACACATCATTGAAAATAAAGGAACTGTTCAAATTAATGATGAGCCAGTGGTAAATGAGTATCCTGATGTTTTTCCTGATGAGTTGCCTGGAATAATACCAGATCGAAAAGTTGAGTTTACTGTTGACTTAGTTCCTGATGCTAAGCCAATTTCAAAACCCCCTTATCGAATAGCTCAAATTGAACTTTTAGAGTTGAAGGAGCAATTGCAAGATTTATTAGAGAAAGGTTTCATTCGACCTAGCACATCACAATGGGGTGCTCATGTTTTATTTGTTAAAAAGAAAGATGGTTCAATGAGACTTTGCATTGATTATAGAGACTTGAATAACATCACTGTTAAGAACAAATATCCTTTGCCTCATATCGATGATTTGTTTGATCAGCTCCAGGGAGCTGAGTATTTTTCAAAGATTGACTTGAGATCAGGGTACCATCAGCTGAAGGTAAAGGAAGCAGATGTTCCGAAGACCACGTTCCATACAAGATATGGCCATTATGAATTTGTAGTAATGCCTTTTGGGCTAACCAATGCACCTGCTGTATTCATGGACTTAATGAATAGAATTTTCCATGAGTTCTTGGATAAGTTTGTGGTGGTTTTCATTGATGATATTTTGGTGTTTTCTAAAAGTAAAGAGGAGCATGAAATACATTTAAGGGTTATCTGGAAAACCTTAAAAGAAAAGAAACTGTATGGATAATTCAGCAAGTGTGATTTTTGGTTACAAAAAATTTCTTTCCTTGGTCACATTGTTTCTAAAGATTGGATAACTGTTGATCCTTCAAAAACAAAGGTTGTTGAAGAATGGCCAAGACCCACAAATGTAACTAAGATTCGTAGCTTCCTTGGTTTGGCAGGCTATTACCGAAGGTTTGTTAGAAATTTTTCACGGTTATCTAGTCCAGTGACTAAGCTAACTCAGAAGGGTGTTAAGTTTATATGGACAAAAGAATGTGATGATTCTTTTCAGGAATTGAAAAGAAGATTGGTGAATGCTCCATTTTTGGCACTACCTTCCAGGAATGGTGAGTTTGTTATATACAGTGATGCTTCATTGAAAGGACTTGGTTGCGTCCTAATGCAGAATGATTAGGTAATTTCTTATGCTTCACAACAGTTGAAAACTCATGAGGTAAATTACCTTACACATGATTTGGAATTAGCTGCTGTTGTTTTCACTTTAAAAATTTGGAGGCATCATTTGTATAGAGTAAAGTGTGAAATATATAATGATCACAAAAGTTTAAAGTATATATTCACTCAAAAAGAGTTAAACATGAGATAGAGGAGATGGCTGGAATTAATCAAGGATTATGATTGTACAATTCATTACCATCCGGGAAAAGAAAATAAAGTGGATGATGCTTTGAGTCGAAAAAGTAATGCTTCATTAGCAATGTTGCGTTTGGAACGTGATCCTTTGGTTAAGGATTTGATGAACTTTGGCATAGAAGTTTTTGGTGCAGGAAGTTCTTCTGTTTTGTTTCAGGTATTAGTGAGATCATCTCTATCAGATAGAATCAAGCAAGCACAGAAGCAAGACAGTGAGTTGCAGAAAAAGGTAGAGCTAGTTCAGAAAGGTAAGTTGACTGAATTCAACATTGATAATGATTGCGTTTTGAGATTTGGGAAGAGATTGTGTGTGCCTTGTGATTCACAGCTGAAGAGAGAGTTGTTATGTGAAGCTCATAGTTCTCCATTTTCAGTTCATCCTGGCAGTACTAAGATGTACAGAGATCTGCGGGAGTATTACTGGTGGGATGGAATGAAAAGAGATATTGTTGATTTTACTGTGAAGTTTTTGACATGTCAACAGGTTAAAGCAGAGCGGCAGTTATCGAAAGGGATGCTTCAGCCTTTACCAGTGCCAGAGTGGAAATGGGAGAATATATCCATGGACTTTTTTGTGGGATTACTGAAGACATCTCGAGGTAATAATGCATTATGGGTTATTGTTGATCGCTTGACTAAATCTGCTCATTTCCTTGCTATACGAGATACTTTTTCCCTAGATCAACTTTCCCATTTGTATCTTAAAGAGATATTCAGGTTACATGGATTTCACCTCTCCATTGTATCTGATCATGATCCCAGGTTCACTTCTAACTTTTGGAAAGGCCTTCAGAAGTCGATGGGTACGGAATTAAATTTTAGTACAGCATTTCATCCTCAATCAGATGGGCAGTCAGAATGAACAATTCAGACCTTGGAGGATATGCTACGAGCTTGTTCAATAGATTATCAGGGAAGTTGGGACCAACATCTTTCTTTGGTTGAATTTTCATATAATAATAGTTTTCATTCCAGTATACAGATGGCACCATTTGAGGCGCTATATGGGAAGCGGTGTCGAACTCCAGCTTTCTGGGATGAAGTGGGTGAAAGGAAGTTGATGGGACCAGAATTGGTAGAAGAGATGGCATAAAAAGTTCAGCTGATTCAGAAACACATGAGAACAGCTCAGAGTAGGCAGAAGAGTTATGCATACAATAGGAGGAAGGATCTAACTTTTGAGGTAGGTGATCATGTTTTTCTCAAAGTCTCACCATGGAAAAGTGTGATGAGATTTGGTATGAAAGGAAAGCTGAGTCCAAGGTTCATTGGACCGTATGAAATTCTGGAGTGAGTTGGATCAGTTGCATACCGGGTGTCTTTACCTCCGATTTTATCTCAGGTACACAATGTTTTTCACGTTTCGATGTTGAGAAAGTATATGCCAGATTCATCTCATGTTTTGAGTCCAGAGGTAGTTCAGCTGGAAGAGAACCTATCTTATGAGGAACAACTGGTCCAGATTCTTGACTATAGGGAGCAAGTGTTACGAAATAAGGTGATTAATCAGGTAAAGGTTTTGTGTAAAAACCACATTATGGAAGAGGCAACATGGGAATCTGAAAATGCAATGAGGGATAAATACCCTCATTTATTCGATAAGTAAATAAATTGTGGGGATGCAATTTTCTAAAGGGGGGAAGGATGTTACATACCAAGTAATTAATTAATAATAGATATTTTAATCATTGTCTATTAATGATTAAGATAGTGTTTTAGAGGCTTAAAATGAAAATAAACACAATCTTATGCATGGAATACACTAATATTCATAAAAGATTGTTTTACTGCCCTTGATGGAAAACCATTTTTAAATAAAACTTTTGACAATTTTATAATCTATATTTTTCAAAATAAACATATTCATTATTATTGGTACATTGAAATTTTCATTGGATAAATTTTTGGTATTTTTCTGACAATGATCATTTTTTAATGAATAGTGAAAAATACTGCATTTTACATCAAAACTGCTTTTTCATTTAATTTAATTATATGGTTATATTATCCTTTTAATTGGTCTTAAAGTTTAATATGAATATATTTTTACCATTTAATCCAATGGTGGTCATTAGGATTAATTTCACTTTGGAATTGGTCATAAACTAATGCCAAACTTTTCATAGATATTGTTTCAAAAAAACCCGCTATTTGTTTTGACAACGAGAATTATTTTTAAATCAATTATTTCAATTAATGTGTTTGGAATTTGGTAAAATGGATTAAATATTTAGAATCAGAAGGTCCAAATTATTTAATTAAGAATCTTTTATTTTTTGGACATTATGAATAGTAACGATGGTAATTATCTTTAATTATCTTGATTAATGAGTAATCAGGTAGTTAAAGATAATAAAATGATATCATAATAATACAAAAAGACCACAAAATGTGTTCTAAGGCTACCGGTTGTCTCATGGCCGACCATGGGATTCCTTGTGCCAAACTTGGGGGGCCATGGAATCACTTTTGTGAGAAAGTGACTTTTTATCTTTTTATTTTTAAAGAATGTTAAATGTGACAAAGAATGTATCACCTAAGTAAAATATTTTTAATTTTGTCTACATAAACGATCTTTTGGACTATAAATATTCATTAGAAATCTAAAAATATTTCCTACATCATAGTATTTTTTTCATAATTTTTAGAATTTAAATATATTAAATTATTTATGACATCATGATGATGCAGCGATTACCTCATTAATAAAGGATTTAAATAAAATGAAATGATAATGTAAAATCTATGACCTAGACATGTACAAATCCTATTAGATGGGTGGATTTAGAACCCTTATCACCTTACCCTAGAATTATATCAATGTGGGACCTTTTGAATCCGAAAATCATTTTCAAATAAAGTAACATTTCTTTACTTTCCAAGAGTACTCCTCCTCTCCTCTTATAAAAGGCACCCACCTCTACCTCCTTACCCACACTCCCAAAGCCATTGGCTCGTCCAACCCCTGCCCATTTTGTCTCTACACTTCCCTATATTACTTCTTAAAGCCTCACTTTGGGCAGAAGTCTTTCCAAGTAAGCCTTTGAGCTCAAACCAAAGCGAGTTACCCGATTTTAAGGTAATTTCTTCACTTGAGTCCGGTTGTTTTATTTTGATTCTCCAACCCCCTAAACTGTTTTTATTCATTTATTTTGTAAAAACTCTAGTATTTTAAATATACTAGGATGTTTTTATAATAAGGATTCGAGCTACACTTACACACACCTACATCTAATGGTTAAAGGACATACTGTTTCCGTGGATGGTGAATTTATGCCTCCCGAAACGATGATTGTTCAACATTCTATTAACACCTTCAAAGGTGGCCATTAATATGTCACTATATTTATATATGATATATAATATGTTTATGTTTTCCTTAAGCTTATTTATTTTTCATTTTTGGCATACCTTTATGGTTTCCATTATGGGTAAACGCGATATCTTCTTTTAAGGAAGTGCGGACTACCGCCCCCTCAAAGTGATTTGATTCGTTAAATACCATATGTGGGACGTATAAAGGATGGAACTATGATATTATATATGATATTATATTGGAATTATAATATACCTTTATATCATTATGATTCCATTCTATAAAATACGGAATAGAAATGAAAGTAGCATTCATGTGTATGTACGGCTTACCGTCTCCATGAACGGTGCATTTCATTTCTTACCTCTAAATGATTATGTAATATTATAAATGCATGTATATACTGGATATATATGATATATAAATCATGATTATAATTATGGATATAATGGATACATGAACAACTTGTAATTATAAAGGGTTTATTTTTTACTCAAGTACCAATGATCGTTAAAACGACCGTTATTAACTTAAATACTTACATAGTGTTCATGACATGGAAATAAGTGATATAAAAGGAATAATTAACTTGAAAAAGGTTCTTAAGCAAGTAGAAATTAACTCAAGTTTGTTATTCAGGACATTAAAGAACGATCGAGTCAAGTCAGACCCAAGGTATGGGACTTCGTCTCAATATCCTTTCATTGAGGCATATTTTGTTTTATACAAAACCTTCTTTTATATGGTGTATAAACCCCTTTGACTTTTATGTTTATTCAAAAGGAATTTTTTTTATACGAATCGTTTACTAAATGACAAAAGGGAATGTTTTTGTCGTACGTATGCGGCGACAACGACTTCTCCGCCGCCGTGACCATTATTTGAGTTTCGGCTTCCTCTACAAGCCATACCTTTTTTTTAAAGAAAAATAAATACAATGTTTTATGTTTCTTTTATTTTGGTATTGAAAATGGTTTTAATAATGTTTTTATTATATCAATGTGTTGTATTGATATCTTGTGATTAAAATGTGGAAATGTTATGTTTCCTTTATGCATGTTTTATGTGATACGATTATGTTATGGTTCTTGGGCATTATTATGAAGACGGGTGGTTCCATGATAAACTAAGGGTGGGTGAGCCCGATATAGCTCTCCAATGCATTGGGTAACATGAAGGAGTGAAACGTTAAGGTTTCTCAAAAGATATTTAGGGAATATACTGTGATGGGTATTCCAAACGTAACCAAGAGAGTTACTCCCTACGTAAGAATGTTATGAATGCATCAAGTTACCTTTATGTCTTATGATTTCTATGATTTATTCATGATTTGATGAGGTATGTTAAAGTGCTTATGTTTTATGGGTAAAGTATGATTTCATTCTTATGTATATATATACCCATGTTTCATTTCCATATTTTTATATCCCTTACTGTGCTTTTTATGCTCATCCCAAGTTTTTTGAAATGTTTTTCACAGGTCAAGGTAAAGGTACATGATATGATGATAGTGTCAAGGAAGTGTCAAGAAAGAATCCATGTTTTATTTTAAATATGTTTCCATTGATGGGAAAGAAGAATACTATCTTTATGTAACCACTTTTTTTATATGTGGAATGTAATGTAAGTTTTATGATCTAATTCTCTAAAACTCTAAACCTGAAAAGATCCTCAATGTGTAATCTTGTAATAACTCAAGATTAAGTAAGGTTTAAGGCTGGGGCCTTATAATCATTTCCTAGGAACCCAATAATATCAAGTATAAATGTTCAATCCTAGGTTACTATCCATAAGAAATATATTTTTACTGTATAGTATAATTCTATGTGTCCACCTAATAATTACATATAAAATTATGATTGATGTGTGTCCCTCTCAAAATATCTCTTATATTACATCTCATATTTATTTGTTATTCAATGAAACTAATCTCACATAATCAGCATCGAGAAACCCTGTTAAAACCATAAAATTATCATTATTAATATACTAATATAACATAAAAAAAATTAATTCATAATGTGAAACCAATAATCAATAACAAATACATTCATCCACTACCCTCTATTGGGTTAATTTCATATAGGGGAAAATAGTGTCCTTTTGATTACTCCATATAGTGGACACCTAAAAAAGGAATCTAAATATAAATATCCTATCTTGGGTATGTACCATAAATTAGTTGTTTTAACACCCCTTGATGTCATAAAATCCATATGATGGACTTACAAGGCTCATAACAAAATAAACACTAGAATCAACAAAGAGAGATAACATAATTACCATATCAATTCAAAAATATCTATATAATATTATAATAATACATACTTTCATAAATTAATTTGGGGTTACAGAAATTACATCGCTAATGACGTTAGGAGAATGAATATAAGGTGCACTCAATAAATATCCAACCCAATGGCTATAAGGAATGTCATGTCATATCAATTATTACTCAAACCATCAATTCTTGCCATCACCCCCCACTACAAAGAGGAATTCAAGAACCCATAATATATGAAATTAAATTCATTTGATAGGATTTTATTTGATTTAAAAATTAGTTTCTTCACATATATGGAAATATATTTGGTAATTAAATACCCAATGATCAGTTGTCTAGGAATCAACAAGTGTCCAAGGGCCCATCATAGCCTATAATAATTCATTGTGCCTATAAAAATTAAATTTTAACAAATAATTTTATTTTAGTGAATACCAAAAATATACCCCAATGGTGAGAAGATACTTTATTTGCTGATATATATAAAATAAAATTATAAAATGGGGTATTCCTAAGCGACCACCCAATTCAATTACGTAGTTATTAACTATTTAAAATATTCTTGGTGGTCCATACTAAACATATGCAAAAAACAACCCTATTCCATTTATAGAAGTCCCAACAATAATAAAAACACCTAAATTGATAATATTTATTGAAAATGTAATTTTTTAAACAACTTAAAATTAATATAACATTTTAGGATAATTCGAAATAATCATAGAATAACTCACCGTAGAACCTTAACTCACTGAAATTATGAACAAACACCCATTGATGGTCTATGAATTCCTCCTAACATCATCATGGGAAAATGATATAATAATGAAAACCTTTTAAATGGAATATTTATTTTAATTTATTTAAAAAATAAAATAAATTCATATGGTGATATACCATCAATGAAAATACATACACCATTATTAGATAATCAACATAGAACATCCTATATTCAATAGATTTGAAAACACGATCTTATGTGGATAATTCCTCTATTATAAGATTGATATAAAAATATACACTATACTAAATAAAACAATATTGTAAAAATATCAAGAGAGGAGAATGGAGGAGGATAATGAATGTACTCTCATCGAATCAATTAAAGAAAACCACAAAGAAACAAAAATATTTAAAAGAGAAACCATTAAATATATGGTAGCGAGATCCCTCAATCTCTCATAACATTTCAACACATGAGGGAGAAGCGATGATTAAAAATATTTCATTTTTTTATTCAAGATTTATTGTAACATTTTTTATCATTGTTTGCACTACATCATGGGGTACCTCCTCTAAACCACTCTAGGTTCCTCTATCACACTAATTCTCATAGATGGTCCCATAAACACTTATCATTTTAGTATTCCCCATGATATTCTCATTGAAATTTAGGTACCCATAACTTCTAAAATGGGAACCACCTCATGTTACATGTAGAGAGAAACACACTATCTTGGGAGTTTTCCCCTTTATATTTCACATGGTGAGCCACCCCATGATCCATACCCACCAAAACACATATTTCCAGGGTTATAGAAATTTGTGGGGTTACACATGGACCACACCATCTTCCAAACTGCATGATATCTATCCTATGTGTTTCACTATCAATAGAATTCTCCACTATAACACGATTCTCCCAATATTGTTTCACATAGAAGGTATGGTCATGGTCTTTTAACCATGATTCACACTCTTATCCATATAAGAACCCAAAATTCCTCATGTTCCTCATTTCACATCAAAAAAGATAACCTATAGATGTATCAAGAATCAAAATATCATTTATAATCCATATTCTAAAAATTACCTCCCACCGATATTAAAATATTCAAAATAGATTTGAATTCCTAAAAATTGTCCCATTATTATTCAACCCCCCCCCCCAACAATATCACATTTATTACAAGAGAAGTCTCATAAGATCTTAACTATAAATCATGAACCATTGTAGTCACTAATTAATTCCTAACTAACCAATATTGTTACACTATAAAAAAATAATTGAACTTCCATTATTAAACATTGACACAAGGTGCATAATTTTTCCAAACATGTTTAACTGCATAACACCATTACCAAAAAAATCGAGATGATGCTCCACACAAACATTTAACCAAAGATACCATGGATATCCATTAATTAAAACTATCAGTCATCATTCTCCCTATTATAATCTACTAATATGGATTGATTTTTCACATTGGTTTTCCCCACTATCAAAATATTATTCTAAAACAAAAAATTTTATAGTTTAATGACATTCTCTTTAACAACCACATCACTTATAAAATAATTTTTTTTCATTGATAATTTTATAGATAAATTAATTCCTAATGTATAATTAATTAATTAGTATTTATTGAAACTAAAGAAATTATATTAATAGACTATTAACATTTACTATGAAAGTATAAATTAAATAAAATTATATTAAAATTGAAAATGTTAAATATTTATATCTTGTAATAACTAAATAAATGTATTGAATGTGATAAATTAAGTGTTGGGATTTTGGTGAAACAAAAATGTTAATTAATAATTTTATAATTAATTTAATGAATTAAAATAAAAAATACATATATAAAAAAAGATTAATAAACCAAATTTTTTTTGTAATATGATTATAAGATATTTTTATGATATCTGAATCAATATTTCGAAGTGTTATAAAATCAGTTATAGTTTTGAAAGTCGTATATTTGTAATAAATTATGATTTTAATTAAAAGTATAATATCTCATATTTAGAAAGTTATTTTCATAAATGGATTTATTTGATTAATTTTAAAATTCTGGAAATCTTTAAGGTGAATTCGTTGGATTTTTTTTTAAAATGATGGATTTTTTTGAAAACAAAAATACAGTAATTTATGGTTTATATACATTATATGTTAAATACAAAATTTCAGGAGGAATCACTAATTTGATCACTATAATCTCAAAATGAACTTAATTATTTAAATATATTTTTTTATAATTCCAAAAAAATTATATTCTTGAGAAAAATAATAAACTAATGGATAAAATATTGAGAAAACACTTCTCTCTTCCACTATAAATACCACCCCTCACCACCTCTACTCCTCACACCTCCAAATCCTTGTAGCTCATTAATGTTTTTTCCAATTCCCTTTTCAAGACTCTTCTCCATGTACAAGACATACTATTCTATCTAAAAGTCTCAAATAAAAGGCCTTTTTGAGGTTCTTATTGACAATTATTCAAGAGGTAAAATCCAGGTTCATATTCTATTATTTTCCTTTTTAATTTAATTTCATCCCATATTCATTGTTCACCTATCATAATCAAAGTAATATTAAAACACATGTATCTTATATATACTGAAATTTAATCTTTTTCATGGATAAAATTTCATTAAAATATTCCTCCTCTCCCTTTTATTCAAAAATTTATAACATCATTCATAATGTGCCTATTTAGAACCATCAGGATGATACACTTTCATTTTCAATGAACTCCTTCAAGAATACTCATAAATAAACTATTATTCTTAAATAATAATTCATTATAAATTGTATAAGTTAAATTATTTTTTTGAACCAATTTATAAACATGATATTAAATAAAATTATATGAGTACAGAATGGTCGTACTATCTTCCAAAATAAAATAAATTATTTTCATAAACATTTTATCTAATGAATCATCTGCATGTCAAAAAATGATACATGGAATAATTCAAAAAAATTGGAAACATATTAACATAATTTTATTCTACTTATGGAGTTTCTATTCTGTTATACATGAATATCCATAATAAGATAACAATCGATACCATGATATAAATACACATGAAATAATGAAATGAAAAAAAATTGATTAATGGGTTGAAAGATGTTATAAATATATAATAAAAGGTATTATAAAAATTCATATAGATTAATAATTTCTTAATAAAACCATTTAAACAGTTATACACCAGCATTGAACAATATTAAAATAAGATGAACCGAAGGTAAAAGACATTTTTTAAAAAATATACTTTTAAATATCCATTTTTTTTAATTCAAAATGATTGATTTCATCATGAATGTATTCATGTTTTATGATTATTTTTTGCATCTTTGAAATTTTAAATGATAAAGGGTGGGAAATATATCTCCCTACAATGCATTGGGTATGTTTATGTTATAGGTAGACCATATGGTTTCTTCGATTATAACTACGATGGTAACTCCAAAATTTAGCTGTGAGGATTACATTTTATGGTTTCTCTGGGGGTTATATTATAAGTAATTTATGAGGGTTACAAATAATATGGTATCCAAGAGGATTATAAATAATCTTGTTTAAGTAATTCCCAAAGTTATCCAAATGTAAATTTATTTTTTCAATATTTTATAGAAATAGCATGTTTTCACACAGTATCTATATAATAAAAAATGGGTGATAAGTATGACTTTGTGAAAATGATTTCATAAGATTATAAGTAGTCATGGACTAATGGTTATTTTCTTTTAATGTTTTATACTGTGAATTTTTTATGAACCAAATTTTTAAAAAAATTCACAAGATTTAAAAATAGGTAAGAGAAAATAAGAATCCATGAGGTATATTATAGCGATTCTTAATGAATGATTTCAAGTTTTTCTTAAAAAAATTCACTATGAATGAAATAGATATTATATTAATAGTCCCCACTTAGTACACATTTGTATTGATATTTATTAATTATTTACAAACCATTTAAAACTATAAATTAAAATGATCTTTTAGAATGTAATAAAATTAAATATATTTTAATTAATTGGATGATTTAATGTTTAAGGCCTTGATATTATAGTCGGTATCATAGAACAGTTTAGATAAATTTCAAGATTAGCATGAAGCTAATATAATAAAAAATATTATTTTTAATCTATGGTTAATTTGAAATTTTATAGATTTTTAATACTACCATGCTTCTTCATCTAATATATGTCTATCCAAATGGGTTTCCATTGAATAAATAGTAAAGATGAAGAAGGAAGGCACTGAGAGGATGATATCATTCTAAATCCCCAACATAGAATAATAGTAATTTGATCCATTTATTTTCACTCGATGATGGATCAGTTGACACAGGATATAAATGGAGGTGACATACATGCCAAAGAAAAACTAGAGCTACCACTAGTGAACATAATGATAGTGGAAAATTTAATGAGGCAACACGCGCTTGCTTTTATAAAATCTTCTAACCTAGTGGTGGATCAAGGTTTGATTAAATCCATTGAAAATAAATTCAATGTCGTCAATTTTTAAGATATTCCAATGTTTAGTCTCAATTTTTACCATTTTTAATGTGAAACTGACTAGTAGTTGTTAATGCTCAAGAATATCTGGGATAGAGATGATCTTGATCCCATGGAAGGGGATGAACATGAGAAACAATTCAATGAAAAATATTTTCATAATGTTGTCTATATTAGGATCAAAAATAATGTACATTATTTTAAATAAAAGAGGAATATTTAATTCCCATGTGTTAATAAAAAATCCCACAATTGTAACGGTATGCTCTAAATATTATTTTGAATCTTTATCATAAAATCAATAATTTTTAGCTAAGATGGAATATAAGATACTGAAGGGATTTTTCCTCATATGAGTTAAAAAATATAGGGAATTTTTTTTAATGTGATGAGAGGGCCAAAATGAAGTTTTTGATTGAACACATGTACTTTGACAACAACAAGAAGAAGAAGTCCATATGGAATCCAATGGGTAAAAGTCAATCAATAAAATTAGTTTAGTGTTTTTGATGTGTAATGTTCAGACATATAGTCAAAGAATATAGTGAAAATAATCTTAATATTTTTTTTAATTCAGATAATAAAATTTTAATGTTTGTTAAATTTGGTGAGTTGGATCATTATAAAAATACCAATCCATAAAAATATCTAAATGATGGGAAGAATATTTATTATTGGCATAAATGTGGAATGAAATACATTTCAACGACAACATCAGATGTTCATCCATCTAATGTGGTGGTATCTTGTACATTATTTGTTTACACGTATTTTTATTTTTTTATATAGGGTCTACAAATTACTTAATTTCAGATAATTTTTATGGTAAATTGGAATGTTCACATCAACAAATAAAATTAGAAATTATGGTAAAATCACCAAGGGAAATATTAAAGAAAAAACATTATAATAAACATACTATTATTTTATACGGGAAGACATTACCTAGAAATCTTTTGTTACCCCATGTTAATTTTGATGATATAATGGTTATAGAATTCCTATCTATTTACCATTCTATGATAATGTAGAGACAAAGATTTTTTTTCAAAAATATATTTAGTTTGTAGAAAAGAATCCCCCCATACCATTGATATTGTATCCAGAAGATAATAAAATTTTAGAATATATAAATGATTGATATCTAGAACATATTTTTTTTTTAAATGTAAATATTCAGATTAATGATTCTCCATTGGTTACGGAATACATTGATTTTTTCCTGATTTTTTTCATAATGTAATACCAGATTGATAAGTTGAATTTATTATTGATTTATTTACTGATAATAAGACAATTACTAGACCCCCTTATTATATGGCTCAAGTGGAAATTTTTAAATTTAAAAAGAAGTTGAAAGAGTTTTTTGATAAACCGTTCATTTGTCAGAGAACATCACCATAGGGTGCTCTTATTTTGTTCACTAATTGGAAAGATGATTCCATGAGTGTTTTAATTAGTTATATAACATCCAATAACATTATTTTTAATAATATGTATACATTTACACATATTGATTACATATTTTATTAGCTCTAGGGATATCAATAATTTCACAATATTGACTTGAGATCCAGGTACCATTAGCTGAAGGTGAACTAGAATGACATTTAAAAAATAGAATTTCATACTAGATATGAGTATTATAGATTTTTTTATTCTTTTTGTTTGTAAAATTATCCTACAATATTTATGGTTCATAAGAAAATTATCATCCTAGAATATTTGGATAAGTTTCTAGTTGATTATATTGATGATTTTTTGGAATCTACAAAAAAGTATAAAGATCATTAAAAACATTTATGAATTTTCCTACAAACTCTCAATGAAAAGAATAATATATAAAACATTGAAAATGTGATATTTGGTTGCTACTGATTTCTTTCCTATGATCATTGTAAATAGGGATAGTATAATATTTTATTCATAGAATGAAAATGTTGTTTATGAATGTCCAAGACCTAAAAATGTTTCAAAAATTCATATTATTCTTGGATTATCTAGTTATTATCAATGGATAGATAAAAACATTTCTTTGTTATCTATACCACTAAATATGTTGACACATAAGGGGAAAATTATTTGGTAAAAAGACTGTGATGTTTTTTAGGAACAAAAAAATCATCGGTGAACTCTCCAATTTTATCCCTACATTATAAAAATGGTTATATTTTCAACTAAAACGATGCTTCAATAAAGGGACATGGTTTTGTTTTAATGCAGAATGGGAATATAATTTATTATTATTCCAAGAAACTGTAACCTAAGGAATTAAATTATCCCATAAATGATTTGGAATTATCTTCCATGGTTTTTTTAAGTTTGATGCATCATTTTTAGTAATAAAAATATGAAATATATAATTACCATATACGGTTGAAGTATATATTTACTCAGAAGGTATTAAATATGTGGTAGTGAAGATGGTAGGTATAAAGGATTATTATTGAATGATCAATTAACATTGAACATGATAATGCAGATCAAGAACTACAAATGGGGATGATTCATTCTTTTCCAGTACTAGATTGGAAATGAGAAAATATATCCATTGACTTCATGGTGGGATAAAAAAAAGTAATCTCGACGTAATAATTCAAATTGGGTTATTGTTGACCTAATGAAAAAATAAGCAAATTGTATTCTTGTAAGAACCCAGTTCTTATTTTGATGTATTGGTTTCTTCTTTTCTCATTTCCCTAAGTTTTTTTGAGAAAATAAGGAAAATGGGGAAAAATCCCAAATTTTGGAAAGTACACACCGTGTAATTATGGTCGTGTGGGATGAGTACACGGGGCGTGTGGCCTTGTTGGCAGTGAAGGGTTTAGGAACTAACTGCACATCGTGTAGTGGTCCCTTACATGTTGTGTAGTCAGTAGGAAGGAAAATAGTAAGGTGGTGGCCAACTATGCGGCAGAACATGCCATGTAATCAAGAAGACACGCTGTGTAGCCATGTCGGCAGGTGAACAGTGCCACACTGGCGGGAAGCCGCCAGAGGAACAGTTTAAAAAATGGGAAGTACATGTCGTGTACTTGGAAATACACACCGTGTAATTTGTTTTTTCCGCTTAAAATGGGCAGTATCCTCCCCTGTTTATAGGGAATGCTTAGAATGGGAAGAGGGCTCGAGAGAGGAAGGTCGGAGCTTAGGTGATCCACCGAGCGCACGTCAGGAATCCGTTTTCACCTTGGATGATCTCGTTGGAACCACACGGGTAAGCCCTCCACTCTTCGTAAATCATTCCTGCCAATTCTTCCTCTAAGGTTAGTTATTTAAGTTTAAACACGGGTTTCTTTCACCTCAGATCTACATCGTTCTAGGATAAATCGAGGATTGACGTTCACTTATAACGTTCGTGGGTGTTAAAGGTTGGTGGCTTGGTGTTTATTTTCCAACGGTCGTGCATTTTTGTGTGTTTTTGAGCTACGAACCCATATTTGGGGTGTCGTGTGGCTGAGGCTGTGGCTATTTTAAATACCTAGAATTGAATAGGTAATTAATAGTGATATTAAAATGCTGTTTGGGATCAATGCTTGGATCCAGGAGCACCCTGGGGGTGCATTCCTCTGTTTAGCCTTTTGGCCAGGATACCAGAGGGTTTACCATGTTTATTTTATGCATTACTTTTGCCTTGAGAGGAATTGTATTTGAACAGATTATTTATATATCGGGCATGGACCAATTCTTGGGTTGGCCTGAGGGTAGTGTTGTGATTAGCCTGTGGTCACTGTACTATTAGCCTGTGGGAAACCTCTTCTGTGCCTGTGGGTAGTTGATTCTGTGCCTGTGGGCGATACCTCATACGAATGTGGGCAATATCCGTATGCCTGTGGGAAAATTCTTGTGTTTGGATTCTCTTTACCTGAGGGTAGGAGTTTACATGTCTGAGGACATTGGCTGTTTACCTAGAATATTCATTGTGGTGATATTTTAAATTAAATGATTAATTGGATATTAAAATGGAAATATAACTGGTAAGTAAGTTACTTTTGAGTACTTCTTAGTTTATTTCATTTACTTTTGCACACTGTTGTTGCGTGTTTACACACAGTTGAGCACGGGCCTTTGGTGGGTGCCTATTGAGATTATTTCTCACACCCTGTTTGGGTCATGCTTTTCAGGACAAATAGATTACGTTTCTACAGCTGTAGATAATGGAAAGGGTCCTTATACATGTACTTGAGTGCTTCTGAGGAGTAGGGGAGCATGGGATCGAGCTTAGTCTCACGATTCTACCGGCTGTTTTGTTTTGTTTTTTTTTCTTTGTTGTACTCTGTATTGTATTGTACTGCTATATAACATGTTCTGGCTATTTTCTTAGAACTTGAGACATGTTTCATCATATCTATATATCGGGTTGGTTATTTCTATTGTAGTTGTTTATTTCAGTTGTGTTTGGTTTACTGCTTCCGTTGTTACTGTATGTTATATTTCATTCCATTGTGCTACACTTTGACAATGAGGGCATAGTTTCCCCACTATCAGACTAGGGCCCTCACTGATAGTCGGCAGCCTCTGGCGTTTGGAGAAATGCGCTTTAGGTCATGTGGAGAACCGGGTTCGGGGCACCCGTTGAGTGGCACCTGGAGCCGGAACGTTACAAAGTGGTATCAGATGGGTTCTTTTCTATGACTTAATATTTAGAGCCTTAGTCAGGGATAGGATGGGAATGGTAATTGGTAATAATTTGTGCCCAGGAGTATCTAACCCGTTTATAGGGAAAATCCAATTTACCTCGTATTGCAATTTTACTGAATTTTCAATTTTACAGTTGATATGATTTTCACCGTTGGGTGACGCACTTGTGATTGTGTTGTTTATATTTTATCTATAGGTTATATTTAGTTGAAACCTGATGAGATGAGGGAATTCCATCTCATTCATCATTTAGGCACATTCTATAAATCAAATTCCATGCATACTTCCATGCCATGTAGGCGCATTAGAAATTGCATGTTGTTGTGATAGTTTATGTGCTAGGAAATCATGCTGTTGTGATAGCTGCTTGCTAAATACCTTCTATTTGATATGGTATTTCTGTATAAATCTGTGGAAAGAATGGACACCAAACATTGGTTTTTTGGGGAGTATGGGCCCCCATTTACCATAATTTGGTGGATCATTGACTGTTATTATGTTATAACACAGATAAGATTCCAAAAATTGATTCGTGGGGAGTATGGGCCCTCACGGATTGGAATTTGACACTTAGGTGTTGTGTTTCAGTGTTTTCTAGGATTCAGAGAAGTTTATGAGGCATACTGTCTGGAAAACCCTAATATGCACGCCGTGTAGTGTTTTAAGCACACCGTGTATGTTCTTCTGTTCGGGAAGAAAAATAAACTTTTTGATTACACGCTGTGTACCCAGAGTACACGCCGTGTAGTCTTTTCCCATGTCAAAAACCGTGTGGGTGGTGACACAGGGTATGGAATGGTTGGAGAAAACACGCCATGTCAATGAAGAACACGCCGTGTAGTGTTGACCCAGAGACCCGGTCGTGTAACTAACAAACACGGGCCGGTGCAGTCGTTTCATGAACAAGTTGTGTCAATGAAGAAGAGGTCGTGTAGTGTGACCTGGGGACCCGGTCGTGTAACTAACAACACGGGTTGGGGAAATCCTTTCGTGTACACGTCGTGTGTATATAGAACACGCCGTGTATGTTGAGATGTGTATCCAGCCGTGTAACTAACAACACGGGTCAGCGGATCTCGTCTAGTACACGTCGTGTACCAGTGGGACACGCCGTGTAGTCTTGTCTGAAGATAGACCGTGTGGAGTTAGCCGAGTGGCAGGGAAACGGGGTGGTGTACACGCCGTGTTCGGGTGTAATACGCCGTGTAGTGTCAAGCTGAGTAGTCGTCCGTGTCACAAGCAACACGAGCAGTTGGAAATAACATCATACATGTCGTGTAGATGATATACACACCAAGTAGTTTTGTTCAAATGGGAGTCGTGTGGCTTAGCTGTGTCGGAGGACCCGGGCAGGGGAAGTGAAGTCAAGTACATGTCGTGTAGTCATTATACACGCCATGTAGTATGGTTTTGAAAATATTGAAATACCTTCTTCCTTTTTATTCCCTTTGTGGTTCCTTTGTTTTCAGTCTTGTTAATCTTGAATCTAAGAAGAGTTTTTGACATTGTAGTGTCATGCCACCAAGAAGATCGCGCGTTGTTATCCAGGAGAGCGGCAACGAGTATACTCCAGATATGGTGGGCCATGGGCTACCAGTGGATCCCCCAGAAGAGCCAGATCTGGTGCCAGCTATTATACCGGATACAGGCATGGAGGTGCAGTTCCGTGAAGGCTTTATGCAGTTCGTGCAGACCTTTCAAGGAGCAATATAGGCTTCCACATCTATGGCTGAGCTAACTCGTATCTTCGAGCAGAATCATCCGCTGAAAGTTTCTTCGGATGGCGGACCATAGGCTACGAAGTCTTGTCTAGGATCTATGTAGACTATTTTCGAGCATCATGAGATGCCTCCAAGGTGGATGGTCAAGCTCGCGACATACATATTGTGTGATTTCGCCAAGAGGTGGTGGGATGTTACCTCCCAGTCAGATCATCACAGAGACATGGTGTGGGAAGATTATCAGGCCATCTTCTATAACTTCTTCTTCCCAAAGACGATGAGGGAAGATAGAGCTCGAGAGCTCATGAATCTGCAGTAGGGCGCTATGTCGGTGATGGACTATTCTAATCGCTTTACCGAGCTTCAGCGTTTTTCACCCGTTCTGGTGGGTAATGAGATGCTGAGAGCCAGACGCTTTGAGGATGGTATTCGGTATGACATCTGAGCAGTGGTGAATGTTTTCAGGTTTCCTACTGTACATGCTATTGTGAACCAGGTGCCGATTATAGAGAGGAACCTACGGGAAGCTAGTGGTGTGGGCTATGGCGGTTCAGTACCAGTTTATGTTACTATTTCTACTGGTAAGAGGAAGAGACGGATGGAATTCTCTCAGGGTGGCAGTACCAGTCAGAAGAATGCTTTAGGTGGCCATGTCATGTGCTACCAGTGTGGTAGAGAGGGGAGCCAAAGGCTACAGTGTCCACGAGACCCAGTAGACTGCGGAGCTTTCAGCATGATGGGTCATCTGCAGCGCTTTTGCAGGGCATTTCCACCAGTGGATAGTGAGAGGGTTTCTATGCAGAATCTATGAGCGGGAGCAGGACCAGCAGCTTCTTACCAGTCAGGGAACTGGAATACGTCAGGGCGCACAGGAAGAGATGGTGGTCGTGGCCGTGGTATCCAGACACTAGGATCTCAGAGGCAGCAGGGCGGGACAACTCAGGGTAGCCAGGCTGTGTCGCAGGGCCGCGGCACTGGGCAGAGATATTTGGGGCAACAGACCCAATAGTAGCAGGATCTCAGACCTTCAATAGTCATAGGTAATATTCTAGTAGCTTCTATTTTATCCTCAATACTTTTCGATATGGGTGCTACACATAGTTTCATATTTGTACCCGTAGTAAAGAGCCTTGGGCTCTGGGTTTCTCCATCTTTTGATACCATGACGCTAGAAACTCTGTTGGGGACTAGAACAGCTGGTGTGCATCAGTGCAAGGAGTTCCCCCTTGAGGTTAGTGGGTGTCACTTTCTTTGGGACCTCTATTTCATAGCAATGACAGCTTATGATGTCATTCTCGGGATGGACTGGTTGGTTCACTTTCGAGCCTTTGTAGATTGCTATCGTCACAGGGTAAGTTTCACGTCACCAGAGGGCGGAGAGTTTCTATAAAAGGGTTAATGGGATGTTCAGGAAAGTCGAGCTGGACCAGAGCATCATGGGAAAGGTGGAGTCACAGCCCAGATTTTGAGTTTATATCTGGATGACCAGGGGACTTGTCAGAAGTATTTCCCTCCTGTGGTTGATCATTTTAGGGATTTCTTCCCAAACGACTTTCAGGTTTACCTCTAGATCGTGAGGTGGATTTCTCTATTGATCTTGTGCCAGGAGCAGCACCAATGTCCATTCCTCCTTATAGGATGGCTACACCAGAGTTTCAGGAGATCAAGAGGTAGTTATAGGTGTTATAGGCAAAGGGTTTTATCTGACACAGTACTTCTCCTTGGGGTTCTCTGATCCTTTTTGTGATGAAGGCGGATGGTACCCTCAGACGTTGTGTGGATTATCGGAAGTTGAACCAGTTGACGGTTAAGAACCGATATCCTTTTCCAAAGATTGATGATCTTTTTGATCAACTTCTTGGAGAATGAGTTTTCTCGAAGATTGACTTGAGATTAGTATATCATCAGCTTCACATAAGACCATCTGATATAACTCTCACGGCTTTCAGGAGAAGGTATAGTCTATACAAGTATACGGTTATGCCGTTTGGACTCACGAACACTCCAGCAGTTTTCATGGATCTGATGTATCGTGTGTTCTATCCTTATCTGGACTCTTTTTTGGTAGTATTCGTGGATGACATCTTGGTGTAATATCACACTCGACACGACCATGCCACTGATCTTGAGATCGTATTGAGTACACTGAGAGAGCATCATCTATATGTTAAGATCTCAAAGTGCCACTTTTGGATGGACCGGATACACTTTTTGGGTTACATCATCTCAGAGGCAAGAGATGCAGTAGACACAGAGAAGGTGAGAGAATTAGTTTCCTCGGAGTAGCCTAATAACGTGTCTGAGATACGAAGTTTCTTAGGGCTGGATGGTTACTACTGATGCTTTATACAGGACTTCTCCTTCATAGAAGCACCGTTGACAGGTCTGACTAAAAAGGGTGTGAAGTTCGTCTGGTCGGAAGCATGTGAGATAGCCTTTCTGGATATGAAAGGAAGGTTGACATCTGCATCGATCGTGATACTCCCAGAGAAGGGGAAGAGCTATACAGTTTACTGTGTTGCATCAGGTATTGGGCTAGGAGCTGTGTTGATGCAGGGTGATCGAGTTATTGCGTACGGTTCTCGGCAGTTGAGGCCACATGAGAGGAATTACCCGACGCATGATATTGAGTTGGCTGCAGTTGTGAATGCATTGTGTTGTTGCATACATTTTCTCTTGGGAGAACGTTTTGGGGTTTTCACAGACCACAAAAGTCTCAAGAATATCTTTACTCAGCGTGACTTGAATATGAGATAGCTAAGGTGGGTTGAATACCTTCAGTCCTTCGAATTCGAGCTTGCCTATACACCTGGTAAAGGTAATGCAGTAGCTGATTCACTGAGCAGGAAGACTAATATACAGGCTGTCCAGGTGGCCAATGATGAGTGGAAGATCATGGATTGGTTCTCTGAGATGCATTTGGTGGTGCATGATAGTCAGGGGAAAACTTATCTTTCATCTTTAGCTATGACTTCTATCCTCCTGGATAGAGTGAGGATGAGATAGCTATCTGATCCAGAAGGCCTAGTTCTACGGGAGTCGGTGGAAAGTGAGGAACCTCCTCTTGGTTGGATGATAGGCGATGATGAGGATCTGTGGTTCCATGGACGAGTTTGGGTTCTAGTTGATATATGTGAGGAGCTGATGCGGGGGTTTCATGTTTCAGCTTGGCCAGTTCATCCCGGGGTAGACAAGATATATCGTGACTTGAGACGTCGGTACTGGTGGCCAGGTATGAAGAGAGATGTAGCTAGTCTGGTTACTAGGTGTTCCACATGTTAGCAAGTGAAGGCGGAGCATCAGAGGCCAGACGGACTGTTATATCAGTTACACATCCTAGAGTGGAAATGGGATGATGTCGTGATGGACTTCGTGACTGGTTTTTCGAGGTCACCTCAAGGCAATGATGTTGTGTGGGTTGTTGTGGACAGACTCATGAAGGTAGCTCACTTCTTGCGGATCAAGGAGACCTTCGATGTTGATGAGCTCAGAAGGTTGTATATTTGAGAGATCGTACATCTTCATGGGGTCCCTCGTTATATCATTTTAGATAGGGACACCCGTTTCATGTCTTGTTTCTGGAAGAGTTTTCATAGGGCACTGGGTAAACAAGTGCTTTTGAGAAAATCTTATCACCCTCAGACCGATGGCCAGTCAGAAAGTAAGATACAGGTGATTGAGGAAATGCTTCGAGCATGAATCCTAGACTTTGGGGGCTCTTGGGAGAAGCATATACCCCCAGTTGAGTTTTCCTATAACAATAGTTTTCAGGAAACTATTGAGATGGCACCATACGAGGCTCTATACGGTAGGTCATGCCGATCACCCTTGTGCTGGTTAGAGACGGGTGAGGCAGCTTTACTAGGACCATGTCTTGTATAGGAGAGTTCTGAGCAGGTCTAGTTGATTCAGAAGTGGATGGCTACTACGCAGTCTTGTCAGAAATCTTATGTTGATTTCTGCAGACGACCTTTAGAGTTCATGGTCGGGGGACATGTTTTCTTTCCTGTTTCGCCAAGGCTAGGACACAAGAGGATCAGGAGATAGGGTAATCTTTCACCGAGGTATGTGGGGCCATTTGAGATTCTGGAGAGAGTCGGGCTGGTTACATATCGGTTGCAGTTACCTTAGAGGTACATGACCACGCACGATGTCTTCCCTGTATCTCATTTTTTCCGCTATCGTTCAGACCCATCTCATGTCTTTTACCAAGAGGAGGCTGAACTTCTTGTAGATGTGTCCTTCGAAGAGAATCTGATTCGTATCATTGACTGGAGCACGAAGGTTCTCCGAGGTCGGCCAGTTCCTCTCGTACGGGTGCTAAGGCAGCATGGCCGAGTGCAAGACGAAACCTGGGAGCGGGAGACCGATGTACATGCTCAGTGGCTATAGTTATTCTCAACTATATCTTCACCACCCTTGGAAGGGCAATTTGAGGACGAATTTCTTTAAGGGGGGAAGTTTGTAAGAACCCAGTTCCTATTTTGATGTACGGGTTTCTTCTTTTCTCCTTTCCTTAAGTGTTTTTGAGAAAATAAGGAAAATGAGGTAAAATCCCAAATTTTGGAAAGTACAAGCCAGGTACTTTTCCATACGCTGTGTACTTTTGGACATGTGTGATGAGTACACGGGACTTTTGGCCATGTCAGCGATGAAGGGTGTAGGAACCGACTACACGCTGTGTAGTGGTCCCTTACATGCTGTGTAGTCATTCGGCAGGCAAATAGTAAGGTGGTGGCCAGCTATGTGAAAAAACATGTCGTGTACTCAAGAAGAAACCCCATGTTGCCATGTCGGTAGGTGAACAATGCCATGCTTGCGGGAAGCCGCCAGAGGAACAGTTTAAAAAATGGGAAGTACACACCATGTACTTGGAAATAGATGTCGTGTACTTTGTTTTGTTTCTCTTAAAATGGGCAGTAGCCTCCCCGGTTCATAGGGAAGGCATAGAATGGGAAGAGGGCTCAGGAGAGTAAGGTCGGAGCTTTGGAGATCCGCCGAGTGCACGTTAGGAATCCATTTTCGCCTCGGACGATCTTGTTGGAACCGCATGGGTAATCCCTCCACTCTTCTTAAACCGTTCTCTCCAATTATTCATCTAAGGGATGTTATTTAGGTTTTAATGAGGTTTTCATTCACCTCATATCTACGTCGTTCAAGGAAGAATCAAGGATCGCCGTTCGCTTATAATGTTCTTGGGTGTTAAAGGTAGGTGGCTTGGTGTTTATTTTCCAACTGTCGTGCATTTTTGTGTGTTTTTGAGCTACGAACCTATATTTGGGGTGTCGTGTAGCTGAGTCCGTTGATATTTTAAATACATTGAATTGAATAGGTAATTAATTATTATATTATAATGTTTTTTGGGATCGATGCTTGGATCCAGGACCACCCCGGGGGTCGTTCCTCTATTTAGCTGTTTGGCCAGGATACCCGAGGGTATACTGTGTTTATTTTATGCATTTATTTTTCCTCGAGAGGAATTGTATTTTGACTATTTATTTATATGTTGGGCATGGCCTGGTTTTTGGGTTATCCTGAGGGAAGTGTTGTGAGTAGCCTGTGGTCACTATACTATTAGCCTATGGGCAACCTCTTCCGTTCTTTTTGGCAGTTGATTCTGTTCCTATGGGCGACACCTCATACGCTTGTGGGAAATATCTATATTCTTGTGGGAAAATTCTTGTGTTTGGATTCTCTTTACCTAAGGGTAAGAGTTTACGTGTCTGAGGACATTAGTTTTTTACCTAGAATATTCACTGTGGTGATATTTTAAATTAAATGATTAATTGGATATTAAAATGGCAATATAACTAGTAAGTTTGTTACTTTTGAGTACTGGTTAGTTTATTGCATTTACTTTTGTACACTGTTGTTGTGTGTTTACACACAGCTGAGCATGGGCCTTTGGTGCGTGCCTACTGAGATTATTTCTCACACCCTGTTTGGGTCATGCTTTTCGGCCCAAACAGATTACATTTCTACAGGTTTAGATAAGGGAAACGGCCCTTATATAGGTACTTGAGTGCTGCTGAGGAGTAGGGGAGTGTGGGACAGGGCTTAGGCTCGCGATGCTACTGGCTGTTTTGTTTTTTTTTTGTTTTTTTGCTTTGTTGTACTCTGTATTGTATTGAACTGCTATATAACATGTTATGGCTGTTTTCTTAGAACATGATACATGTTTCATCATATCTTTATATCAGGTTGGTTATATGTACTATAGTTTTTTATTTCATTTTTGTTTGGTTTACTACATCCGTTGTTGTTGTATGTTATATTTTATTCCGCTGCGCTACACTTTGACCATGAGGGCATAGTTTCCCTACTATCAGACCAGGGGCCTCGATGCTAGTCGGAAACCTCTGGCGTTTGGGGAAATGTGTTTGAGGTCATGTGGAGAACCAGGTTCGGGGCACCCGTTACGTGGCACCCGGAGCCGGGATGTTACAATTCTTATTCGAGATACCCTTTATCTAGGTCAGTTTTCACCAATGTACCCAATGATATTGGAAGGAAAAATTGAGTTCCTCTCTCCATTGTATCTGTTAATGATACTAGGTTCGTTTCTATCTTTCGTAAAAGCCTTTCGAAATAAGTGGAAACTGTATTAAATTAATTCATATCCTTTCATCATCAAAAACATAAATAGTTGGAATAATCAATTTAGTCATTGGAGGGCATTATTTGAGATTATACCATGGATTAACATGACATTTGGTATTACAATATTTCATTTTTTGTGTTTTATTATAATAATATTTATCATTTCATTATACTTATGGCACCTTTTGATCTATTATATTGAATTTTTTGTCAAAATATAGTATTTTTTGAATGATTTTAGGGAAAGGAATTTTATGAAACCATAATTAGTCCTGGAAGTGGATGAGAAAGTGATGATGATTTTGCAACACATGAGGACATCTCATTGAAGAAAAAAAAGATATAAAAATAATAGGAGGAATGTTTTTTCCATGGTAGGTGATCATGACTTCTTTAAAATCACTCCTTGAAAATGTTTTATGCGTTTTGGTATGAAATTAATTCTAACTCAATGTTTATTGCGCCAAATGTAATCCTGGGGAATATTGGACCAGTATCCTACTAATTAAATTTTTTTCTGAGTTTTCTCCGATTCATAATGAATTTTATTGTTTCAATTTTAATAAAGTATATTGTAGATTCATCTCTAGTTTTTATCCCAGATGTATATCAGTTGGAATACCTCTTTTGAAGTGAAGAGAATCTTGTTCACATTCTCTATCATAGAGAGAAAGTACTATAGAATAGGTAAATTCACTATGTTACTATTTTGTCGAGAAACCACTTAGTCGAAGAAGTAACATGGGAATATTAAAATTTTATGATTGAAATGAATCTTTAATTATTTAGTAAGTGAATATACACAGAGAGGATATAATTTCCAGAAGGTGGGGAGAATGTTACAACCAAGGAACTTATAAAGTACATTTTTTTCATTCTATAAATAAATTGATAAATACATTATAATGGTATAATGAAATTATTTGTATTTATAGAAATAAAGGAATCCCTATAAATAGAATAGTATCCTCACTAATAAAAGTATAAATAAAAATCATTCATCACAAATGTGAAAATATTATATATATATATATATATATATCATGATATAAATAAATAAAAATTGAATGTGATATATAATGTGATTATATTATTGTGAATCCTAAATGTTTATTAATAATATTATAATTAAGATAATTATTTAATATGATTTTTTTTGATTAAATAGATTATTAAATTAATATTTTATTTTCTTATGATTAAAAGAAAATTTTATGAGAAATTAATTATGTTTTCAATGTGTTAAAAATTCAGTTGTTGTTTTATTTTTATTTTTTGATTAAATTTTTATTTCAATAAAAAATTTATTTCACAGGTATATAAAATTATGATAATAAAATGGTTTTGAGTTCTGAAAGTACACACAAATAAATGAATAGGCTGATTTTTTTTGATTTTTCTAAAATACATTGTTTTTTTGGTGAATAGTAAAATGCAATAATTTACGATATATATACATTATATGTTAAATAAACTATTATTGAGTCATCACAGACATAATAACCATAATCATGAACTCACCTTTATTAATGTACCATATTTTTTGGATAATTATCAAACAGTAAAAAAATTTGTTCCAAAATAATAATCTTATGTATAAAATAATGAGAAAACCCCCTCCCCTACACTTTAAATACCACCTCTCACCCCATATTCACTTCATACCACCAAATCCATAAATCGTGTCTAATTTCTACCCAATTCCCTTCACATGCATCATCACCACGTCCAAGGTCTTCTAGTCTCACCAAAATTCCAAAACCAAGGGCTTTAAAGAGGTTTTTTAAGAGAAGAATAGAAGTGGTAAAATCCTCATTTATTTTATTTTATTTTCATTTTAATTTATTTTATTTTATTTTTATTTTATTTTTCTCTCTACAAAAACAATTATACATGTTTAAATAAAATTCCATTATATTATATATACTATAATGTTACCCTGTTGTTGGAAAAATTCATCATTAAACTCCATCTTCCCTAACTTTTATTAAAAAAATTATAACATCATCTATAATGATTTGTTTAAATTCCATCATGGACAATACTCATTCATTTTTCATTACAAACATTAAGAAAAGTCCAAAAAAATTATTATGGAGAAATCAGGTTGGGTTAATTATATTATATGTTATATAATTTTTCTAACCAATATATAAAATGGATATTGATAAAATGGGTTTTTGCTTTTGATGGTCTAATAACCCAAAAAAATAAATTAAATCATTTTCACTAACATTTTATCTAATGAATCATCCTAATATCATATAAAATGATATATTGTATCATTTTAAATTATTTAAACATATTAACACCATTTAATTTAACTTATGTTGGTTTTATTCCATTTGTAAAGTAAATTCATAAGGAACCACTAAAAAATGAAAATTACAAAATATTATTGATCAATGGGCAGAAATACGTTATAAAAAGTTCATATAAGGAATTAAAAATATCAATATATTTTTTGAATATATAAATAACACTCATTAAACTGTTATTCAAGTGGTTTGAATACATTTTATGTAAGAAGGACTGAGGTAAGGTTATTTTCATTTAAAATCCTCTATTAAATTTCTATTTTTACAAAATTCAAAAGTAATGTTTTCATGATGATGGTATCCATGTTCTATGATTATGTTTTGGATATTTGAAATTATTTATTATGAAGCGTGAGAACTATATCAACCTCCAATTCATTGGGTATGTTTGTGTTGGAGGTCGACCATATGGTTACTCCATGTGTAACTATTATGGTTAAACCATAAGGTATCCATGAGGGTTACATGGTAAGTTATCCATGACTGTTCCAATCTAACGTGGTCATGGGGGTTACAGATCGCATGGCATCCATGAGAGTTACAATCTAATGTAATTAATTCCCCATGTCACCTAAATATTTATTTGTGTTCTCTTTGTTTTAAGTAAATATCTTGTTTTCACTATCTACTATATGATACATAATGGGTTAGATGTATGTATTTGTAAGATAAATTTCATATATTTATAATTATTCATGGAATAATGGTTCATTTATTTTAATTTCCATTAATGTAACTTTTGTGCCCATCCCATATTTTTAAAAAAATCATAAGGTTTAAGGCTAGGTTAAAGGAAATAATAGTCCATGTTAAATATTGCGATGATTTTACATTAAATGATTTAATATTAAATTGAAAACATTATCATTCTGGAAGAAATTGATAGTATTTTAATATTACCCACATTAGAGGCTTTTTTGTTGATATATATGAATTATGTCCTAATTCTCTATAACTGTAAACAAACAGATCATTGGTAATGTCAACATGTGTATTCTATTTGAATTAACTAGACTATGTAATTTCTATGGTCTGGTTCATATATGCACTATGTGGTTTCCATCTCACTGCACAAAACTTCACATAAAATCAACTTCCATGATTATTATAATGTAAAATTTATAAAATTCTCATCAGAACATAGAGATATGATATCACATTACCCAAAATAAATGCCTTTACTCATGATGGATTTCCAAAATCATCCAAACACCCAAACTAATATCCATTCATAACACTAAATGAAAATCCATGATTAGATATTCCTCCAAGAAAACTAGAATGCTTTTTTTCAACCTAATAACTAGTATTACAATTTTTTAAAACAGACTTATTCAATATTTTAATCCATTTTGATCCGGAATCCAGTGATTACACTCTATCCAATAGCATATATAATTTTTAAATAATGGATTTAAAAAAGGAAAAATACAAATTAATATTCATCTACATGACTTTATATGAATTACACAATGATTATCCCACACCTTGTCCAATATCGGTCACCCTTATGCCAATAATTGGCATTCCTCCACTAAAATTATTCTATCCATTACCACTTGTAATGACTATTTTTTTCAATTCCACTAATACATAATATCCTACTTAAAACACAAAATTCCAACAATTATAGATGTACTAGGAAAATAATCCTCAATATCCACCAAAATTAATCATTAATTAGGATATAGAATAATAACTACATATAGTGAACTCTCCACAAGACCTATTCTTTTATCCCACTCATCTATCTCAACATCAATAGTGTTTATCACTATATAGATATCTCTGATCTCAGTCAATGCTCAACCTACAATCAACCACTAACACCACTAAATCATTGTGTAATTCTAAACCATGAATGACATTCTCTCTTAAAACACTAGGCCCTCAAATAAACATTCATTTTTTCACTCCAATATTATTTGGCCCACATGAAGTCGTATAAAAATTCAGAAATCTTAAAGAACCATTCATAAGAAGTTCTTACTACCTACAACTCATCCAAACATAATAGGCACATGGTCCAATATAATCTAATCGTAGAAATTGAATAATAATTTCATGATTCACAACTTCAAACCAAGGAATGTGTCCTAGTACAATAATCCTTTCTCACATTCATCTAACATGATACCCCATCTATGATGCCCTCAAAATTTGAGGACTTTTTTCATTCTAATTCAACTATATGACAACCTGCCAATATTGGCATTTTTTCAAAACCCAAATCTTATATCAATGTTCTATCCCTTTTTTGATATGACCAGCTAATATCATAATATGTTATATCGTCTAATTTCACTCCTCAAAACTATAGGTATGGGTAACTTACTGATCATACCCCCCACAATTTTACCTTGGTAATCAATTCACTCCATTTTGATTTTTTAAGAATAATACATGGAATATTTACACCTATAATACAAACCAAGTTTCACCTCACATTCATCGATCTCATAACCTAATGAATATACCCATGACTCTCATATCTAAGAGAATTTAAAACACTAGGATAATCCCTACCATAGGTTACCCACACATGTCAAAGTGTATCTTGAAATTATCACACAACATAACAAAATCATATGTTTCATCCTAAATCTTATAGTATCTCCAACGTAGACCATAAATCATGTCTTTCACCATCCAATTTTCAGGGTTAAACATCTTAGTTAATATATCAAACATCACTTGATGAATAGAAATCCATCGCACCGAATCTAATATTCTAATAGATGTATTTATAGCATAACAGTGTACACAAATATACTATTAGGTAATAAATCATTATTGGGAAAATGAATATGTGAATACACCATTGATGATAATAATCATATATATATATATAATTGCATCATAATTTGATGATCAGCATCAACATAAAATTTTCATATGGGTTCGTTATGTTTAATTCCACAATGAATGTATCAACCCCAAACCCACACTCCCAAATGAGGTTTTAAAATCATAATCCTTAAACTTCAATAATTGATATAGATAGAGATGGTCCAATTTTTAAAATCCAAAACATGGAACATAATAATGAAATAATGGATCACATACATACCATAAGACATTTTAGGGTTATAGTTTGTTAGAAATCGAACATATTCTGACATAAACAATACCCATGAATTTTATGGCATATTTTTATACCTAACATAACTATTTATATTACATATAATGTCTTCAACATCCCCTCAAAACAACATCTCATTGAGAACCCATTTATACACAAATAATTTAATCATAATTCTTAATTACCATGGGAATAGGAAACAAAATAAGGGTAAGATCAAATGATCAGTAAGGTAACATAAAAATTAACAATTTACTTCCTTTAGTGAGCATAAAAAGGGCATATGTGTATGATGAATTAATAACTGTTAATGATCAGAATGAAAGACTATTTATCCACATCAATACCTTTATTATTAATTATAAATCATGGAATAAATCATTATCAATGGAAATATTCCAAAGAAACAGCAATAATGTCCCAATCTATTTCAATATTTATCAAAGGGATCATTAAAATCCCATAGAAATGTTAAATAAAATTTCATGTTATCATGGAAAATCATCTTCAGATCACATTATAAATAGAATTAATAAAATTTCCCACATTATTATATGGATAATATAATTATTTATAAATGAGTTAGAGGGATATTAAGGGGCTCACTCATCATATGTTTAACTATAATAGGAATAAAATTCTCATAAATTGGCTTAAAATGAGGATAAACATATCCTATATTGATCATAATATGTCTTAACCCATTGTATCATGAGTTATAAAGGGGATCAACCCATCATATATGCTGAATTGGGCTGTCCAATGAGATATAATGTGGCTCAATCCATTTTCAACTATATCTATGTACCATACATTAATAAAACACATAGTTCTTCCATAACATTATTAAACTCATAGAAATTATAATTATTCCTTTCCGAACTTCATTGATACATGGAAAGGAAATAGGTTCCATGAAATCCTCTTGAAATAATCTTTGTCTACCCAAACAATGAATGAGGATGCAATAATTGCAAATTATACATAGTGGAACAATAGAACAATCAAGGGGTATTGATTTTGGTCAATGGAAATACCCTCAAAATATAATTAAAAATATTCTTGATGAAAAACATTCACTTTAAAATTGTTTTATGATTTCATTTATGAAATTATTTATAGTTTGGTAACTCTAAACTCAAATATACATGGATAAAATAATTAAAAATCTAATTTAAAATGCAATGAATTATTAAATATTAATTATTTTAAGTGTATCATGGAAATAATATATAGTATATAAAATAAATTAGTTGAATAATATTAGAAATTTATCAATGAAGTTAAATTAAGATGATGTCCCTTATTACATAGGTAATCTCTTGATCAGTACCTCATGAATGGGAGAATGTAATTTTATTTTTAAATATTAATAATTTTCATGAAAAGAATAATAAAAAATATTATCTGAATTATAGAACCACATAATAAAAATAATTTCTTTATATGGAACATAGCATATAGAAATAAACAGGAGACATGAAACCCTTACCTAAATTCCAGACATTCCTTGTATATCATTTAACTCTATTAGAATGATATCATATAAATTGTATGATTTATTAATAAAATATTTCATTTTTAAAAACCATATAAATAAATCTTCTATTTAATTTCTTTTTAAATACATATAAAAAGACAATAAGTTATGTTCATGTTTGGTTTTTTATGATTTTTGGTTCATTCTCCCAAAATGACATATGTATGTTGATTGTGAAAAAAGTGGTCATTATTTAAACATCTCTATATTAAAACTTCTGATATAATTGTCAATTTTATAAATCAATTATACCTTTAAATCCTATCATGAATGGTGGTTTTGAAAAACACACTACATTATAATCATGGAGACAGTTAGTGATACATACACATGAGTAACAATTCCATTATTCAAGGATCATTATTTAAAGATTAAAAAGAAAAATATTAACATTAGGTAATAAATATATCTTAATAAATACAGTATTATTTAATTAAATAAACTTATATATATCATTCATGTGATGCAGTGAGGAATGAATAATCACATCACCTCATGGAGGTGGTAGTCCACACATAGCCATGAACGACACTATCATTTTTCTATGAGTGAAAAAGTAAAAAAAAATTATATTATATTTTATGAATTATAAATACGAAATTAATTTTATATTTATTACAGATATAACACAAAAATAAATTAACTTTATCTTTGTTACTTATATTAAAATCGTCAATGAAAAATGAATCACATCACTTTGAGAGTTTGTTGTCTTTCGTACACATGATCGATGTTATCATATACCCTATGGAATAAAAATTAAGAATGTATAAGATATAACATAATTGATGGAAAAAAATTCCAATATAATAAGAATACTTTATTTCCCCCTTTATTACAATTTGTGAAAGGTGAGGTTGGAAACTGAATTACATTGGTTCACGAGGCTACAGTCTATTACACACACGAATGATGGTTTAGTTTCCAATTTGATAGATGGTGAGGGGATTTAGGTTATTAAATTACCAAAATAACATGATAGTATATATTATATACTATTTTTAATATATAATTGTAATTTATGAATATTTTAGTTAGATGTAATATGAAATAAAATGCAATACTCACTAGAGATCAAATCCTCTTTTCTGGGTAACATCTTTAGATTTGCACAAAATCATGAATTTTATGGATTTATCATCTAAAATGTTGATCTTGGTCTTTATAAGTAAGTTTTTATGTAATTTTGGTATTTATTGGAAGATAAAAAAAATCTCTTACGGTGTCTTCTGAATAGGATAAGGCGTTTCAAATTATATGTGAGGTGAGTGGAACCATTGTAATTTTTTAAAATAAATCATGATACCCACAATTGTCAAATGAAAAAGGCTCTAAAATATATTTTTATCATGACATAGATGATATAGGGTCTAAAAATGGGAATAAAATACATTTTTTCATTGAGAGGTCATTTTAACCCTTATTTTATTTTTTTGACCCACGATAAACTTGTTTTATCCTTTATCATTGTATAATTATTTTATATGTTTTCACTTTTCATTATGAAATATAATTCTGTTAAAAATATTATAGAATATATATTATTATGATTCAATTTATTGAATTTTTAATTTAATTAAATTCAAAAATGTGGAGGAATTTAATTTAAAATTAACACTTATAGATTTGATGATCAAGTTGTTTTTAATGAAATATATTTTTCAACCAAATGATTATTTTATATTAACTCTATAACAATTAAACATAATTTTATTAATATAAATAAATATTTATTGAAATATAATCATTACATATATTTTAAATTAATTCTCATTAGGATTTCATAATTAATGAAAATATATAAACATTATTCAATTTAAAATAGATTGAAGGAAAAACTTATTTTTAAACCCAAAAATTAAAATATACTAAAATATAACATTTATATATATATGATTAAAATGTAATTAACAAAATTTAATATAAACAAATAAATATAATTTTATATTATATTAATTTCATAACATAATGTACTTTTAAATTACAAATTTTTTTGAAATGAATTGATGTTTTTAAAAATTCAGTTTTTTTCACTATTCAATAAAAAATCACTAAATTTTATCCTATGATAATTTCATAATCGAGATTTCAAAAAATAACTTCACTTTTTTAAAAAAAATATTACAGATTAATCATAATATTTTCTAAAAAAATAAGTAAAAATCATTTTTATAGAGAACATATGTTTTTCAATAAAATCAATTTACTAAAAAAATTGATTGATTATTTACTAAAAATATATACAAAAAATTATATTCAAAATTATATATATATAAATAATAAATTATTCAATAAATTTCACAGTCACAAATTTATCTTCTAGGTTAGAACTATCATATATAAAATAATATTATTTTATAATTTTCTTATGTTTGGTGTAGCATATCTTGAAAAATATTGATCATTTATTAATTTTTAAAAATATATAATTGTTTTACAAAGAAACTATATTAGAAAATGATAAATATTTTTTTATTGACAATTTTTGTAGGCAAAAATATTTTCCATTCTATACAATGTATCATAATCAATAATAAGGGGTACATCCCAAAGGAATTTAATTTTTATATGTACCTACAATGCAAACTTTTCATCCCTTATAATGAGGGACAATATTGGAATCATGTAGTATGTATCAATAGATCCAGGTATCATCCCATTAGATGGAAATGAACAATGATTTTTCATTCTAAAATTCCACAAAAATGTGATATGAAAAAATATCATATATTTATTTGACACATTAATCAAAACCCTAACCATTAGTGATATCAATGTCACTCAAGAAGAAATATGTCTGTTGAATCATGTTTCGATACAATACCAAAACTCAGGACATTTTCTATTAGTCTATAAGTTTAAAAAAACATAAAACATAAATCCAAAATCAATTTCTATCACATAAGATAGAATCATAATATCCAAAAAATCAAAAACCCCAAATGAAAATAAAATATACCCGGTAACATTGAGTACCATTAAGAAAAAGTGTTCATAATGAAACAACACAATACCCATGATGATATCTAACATGTATCAAATCCCTATATACAATCCCCCATATAGAAAAACAATTTTTTGTGTTAATCTAAAACCACATTCTCGTGACTCATATCTAGACTAAATACTGGGGTCCTATTAGAGAATAAGTACTTGTATATCAATCGCATCTCCTCATATACCAGAGGTTGTCGAATACCATTGAGAGTCTAGGGTAATGCAATGGGGATACTATAACCCCATAATATATTTAGAAACATATTTGAAATAAAAAAAATAATCCATTATAATTTTCAATAATAAATAAATCACAAATCTTCAATATTAAATGAAATGTAGTGGGTATTCAAGTAGACCCACTGTGATTTCATCATTTAAAACTAATAACCTAGTCTATATATAAAGATATAATAAAAAAATTGAATGTATGATGTGATCCAGGATTCTCCCTAAGATATACATTAGCCCCAGACTATTACTAAATCTAATAGATGCGTCAATGTGCAAACTCAAGGCTCAGAAATACATGATCCCCAAATCAGTGATGACTACCCACTTACATTGTTTTAATAGCCTCCAGATTTAGTTGTTAGTAAAAATCAATGTGACACCACCATTGGGCTCACATACATAGAATAAAATTACACTTTATATTCAAGTGTTATACTCAGTTAAATAAATATTTAAAATAAATATCCCAAAAAACCCATCATAAATCCTAAGTTTCAAAAGTTCACCGTGAGATAAACTATAACTAAAATTTATAGTGTCACAGTGACAATGAGCATGTTACATAACTATTACAACCTATACCAGGATGATGAAGAAAATTTAATAGGTGAATGAACATATTTTGTTGTATGAAACACAGAAATTCAATATTATCATGTATACAGTCGATTCTTAAGGTGATGATCCTAGAAATCCTATAGTATCAAGATGACGAAATATTACTTGGAGAATTTCCTAGTCAATCCAAAGTATGGAATACAATTTATTCTATGGAAATACCAAGGGAAAAAATATATTCCAAATGGATGAATCTCGATGATTGTGTCATTTTTTATTGATCAAAAAGGAAAGTCATATGTGATTTATGAAACTATTATTAATTAATTGGAATGAAAATTTAATCAATAGAGATCCCCCAATAAATTCAAACACTATCAAGAAAAATCATCAGATCCTATGAGAATGGACTATTAATTTAATAATATCAGGTCTGTTAGTCCAATCCAACTCCACTAGACACTATTATTCTTCAAGGACCAAATAGTTGAATTATTGGTAACTAACATGATATTCCACTTAATTAATCAATTTCATTGCATCAATCCCATTAAATATCATGTATAAAATGTCATAAGGACAGTCCATTCACTAAAAACCTTATCACCTAACTTATTCCCACAACTGGTGTTGATGACCTTACATCTGTACTATAATTATATTAAAATCACATTATTAATTTGTGTTCAAAAGTGAAACCTAAAAGAAACAAAATTTACCTTATATAACAACAACACTATAGGTTAGATAATATTGGGGCTCCCATTGGGTTCTTTTAGGTCACACTTAGACACATAAAACCTATATAGAATTCTATATCTTGATATCTGATCCTGGGTGTGGCCCATAAATTTGATGGAATACCCTCCCTCACTATCACATAATTTATATCCCCTCCTTACTATAATTTTATGATTGTATAAAGTGGAATCAATCAGAGAGAGGTAGAATAAATAGCATTTCATGACCAAAACCACACTTTGTCAGTGGCATCTCCCAACATATCATAAATCACCCTTAACATTCCAACCCAGTTGGACACATATTTATAGGGTAAGGAACACTTTCACCACTCACAAAATAACGATCCCAATGGTTATAAGTAATGTAATATCATATCACTACCTATATGGGAAACAACATCAACAAATTATTTCCCCTATAAGGATACATAATGACACTAATATATATCATCACTTCATTCATTAACTGAATTATTAATTAATTTTCACCCATTTGGGTGTATACATTTCACAAAACACATTTTATAATAACAAAATTCTCTAAGATAGTTAAGGAAACAATAAGTGTCCCAAGGCCAATTGTGTCCCTATAAATTTTTTCAAAAAAACATCATTTTAAAAATTATATTTATTTAGAAAGATAAAATCTATTACCATTTATGGTGATACCACCCATTATATGTTTATATTAATATAATGAATTCCAAAAAGTGTGTATGATCAATGGAACATATACAAATATTATTTTGTTATTATCATTTTGAATCATCTAAATGAATCCTTTAAAAGAATGTACCAACCATATATTATAAAAGATAAACATTATGAACTACAACATATATAACACACATCACCGATCCTAAATGAATAATGATATACTATTTAAATGTGACTTCTCTATACATGTCGCTAAAAATGGTCATATAATTAGGAATAAAATATTTTTTAATATTATCTATAAATCTTCTAGATGAAGAAAATATATTGGGAAATGTTTACCCAATTATTAGAAAATTAATTATATTCTTTGAAAATATAAATTTCATAAAATATGTTTCTATTTTATTTTTTGAGAATATATTGTAATTAATTTATTCAAATTTTTGAAATTGTATTGAATAAAATGAAATTCAATTTTTAGATCAGTTTATAAATATTTTCTTAGGGTGATTTTTTTATAAATGATTAAATTTTCAATGTACAGTGAGGGTTTCCACACTAAACATAGATGGCTTCACCTGATTCTCACTTATGGATGATTTAGGGTGGTGACACAATCATTTGTGTCATGTTTTCAATTTTTTATTGAAAAAACTCACAATGATTATAAAATCCATGAGAAGGCATGAGCTTGATTTCCAAAGGTGGAAAGTCATTGGTGGATTCAAATTGAATGAAATTTAGGAACACACATTGGTCATGGTGATGGTATATTGGCCTCATTTCACACTTTTAGAAAAAAACTATTGCACATTCTAGGATTATCTTATTGATTTAAGATATTTACATGAAATCATTCCAAATCCCCGATATGTGACTAGTAAACACTATGACATGACATAAAAAAGACCATGTGTTGATGGAAAAAAACTAATTGTGTAACAAGTTCTGCATTATTATCTTCTTAATTTATGATTCATTAGTTTATTTCCATTTCCACACTCCCTGGGGTTTATTTCCATCAATGGAGGCGATTGGTTTCCTAGATAAGGGATTGGACCAATACAAATGTTTCCTATGTATCCTATGAGAATAGAAAGAAAAAAAATGTTCGTTTGACACCGTTTAAGGTCATAAGATAGAACAATACCCTGAATTTTGTTATCTTGTAGAAATGATGTTAATATAGGGCTCGATCCTTATGGAGGCATCATACATATACTTCAATGATAAAAATCAGAGCGCATATTGTTTGTTTAAAAGATATATAAGTGGTAAAATTTGAGGCAATGGAGTAATTGATTGTTTATTATTCATGTACATAATTCCTAAATTTATTCATTAGGAGTATTACCCATTTGGTGGAGAGGAGATGTTATTGCGATTATTTTTAAATTAAGGGTCCATAATAGTGGCATCCCCATCAAGCTATTGGAATAATGGTCGCTGATATCTAAGCCCATGTGAGTCACACTTAATGTGAAAAACAAGTGATGGAGTAAGAATATACACATCATATGAGGGATAAATTTTATGAGTATTAGACATTAATAATTACCTTAGAGAGTTATGATTACTAGCTCTTAGAGAATATGTAATGGATCTCAGGCTTTAGGAAGGCTGTAACATGCTGAAATTCATGAATTATAACATTTTTTTCAATAAATGTTTATGAAAACTAACACCTATAATAGAAAGGAATATAACATCATAAAACTATAATATATATTAAATATTTTCAATAAATGAAATCTATTCTATATATTTAAATGAAAGAAACACTTAGTTAGCAAGTATTACATGCAACAACGACTTTCTTCGACGACGTGTGTTACAAGGAAGATCGAGTTTCACTAAATACTATTAATATTAATATTTTAAATGAAAATTTCCTCACATGTGATTATTTGTAGTCTATAATAGGAATATAAAACTTCTCAAAATATATGGTTGAATTCATTGTTTACGAACTAAATAGAAGTGAATATAAATGTTTTTTTTAGAAAAATATTTTATTAGGTACAAAATGTGTTTTATAATAATAAATTATTTATTTTTTTATATTGAATTATATCAATGGAAATTATATATAATATACTAAGTCATATTTTTTATACATTCATATAATAGATTTCATTTAAATAAGATAAAAACAAATACATTTTTACATTTAAAAATTATGTATTCTCTAAAGGCATTATTTGATGCCTTTAAATGGTGGAATATGTTTTTAAATTATAGTTGTACACTTTTAAAAATTTTGTTTGAAAATAATATCATTTTATAAGTATAAATTTCATATTTATCTTAGGGATAATATTTTTTAGATTTCTGAGATTTTTTTTAATGAATAATGATAATACTGAATTTAAATGAAAAATTGAATTTTCTTGTGAATAATTTATACTCTAAAATTTTATGTCAAATTGTTTTTAAAGTAAAAATAGTTCAATTATACATATATTAACCAAATTTATGTCATTGGAATAAATTTACAATTGAAATTGGATATAAATACAATGTTATCTTTTGAAAATTTTCACTTAAAAAATGTACATTCTAGTCCCGTTTGTAGGATTGATTTTAAAATAATTTTGTACACTTATGTGAATTGTATATTCTAAAATATGATTCCATTTTTAGTTGAATAATTATATTTTATTTCAAATAATTTCAACATAATTGTTTACTTAAATGATTAGTGAATGAAGTTAAAATAAATTATAGTGATTATGAGATAAATGTGTTTACAAAGGGAATAAACATCAATATTAAGGGGAATATGACTTATAAACTTGACCAAACCCCATATTATATCCATATATAAACCTTATAAAATATATTATCCTTTTTTATGCATTATTTGAGACTATATTCCTATATAATTTTTTTCAAATTCCATCATTAAAAAATTTACATGTTTTCCACCAACCCCACTAATAAATTGCCTCCACCTATACCTCTTCTTCATACCTCTCAAACCAATTTTCTTCATCCCAAACCAACCCAAATCACTCCCAAAAATCACTAATATCTTCTGAGAAGCCTTGTATTTGAGATAAGGACAGCATAATTGGGTATTTGTGAAAATATATGTAGGATACCCAAATAAGTGGAAATGTCTTTTTACAAGAATTTTTGTTATATTGTCTTCTCCAACATAAAAAATTATATATATATATATATATATATCAATATTATATAATAAATTTTTTATATTAAATTTATTTATATGATTATATTTTTTGAGTATTATAATACATCACACACTTCCATCAAACGGGTTACGAAATCATGATTCATGTGTACAGCGGACTACCTCCTCACGTACTAATTCCATTTTTTTTATTAACACCAATCAATGATGATAATAGTGATGGAAATAATATTTATATATGATATTTATGATGTATTAATGATTATGTAGTTATTTAATAACCAAAAACTGCATGCTACCCATTTTGTGGGAATACAATAACATCATTTGTGTGTACGGTGGACTACCACCTCCTGAAATGACATCATTTGTTCAAAAATTACATATAATTCTTTAAGTATGTTTTTAATTAGTGTATTTGATATTATTATCCTAATAATGATAATTAAATTATAATATATTCATACATATCAAATAAATTTCTTTCTTTTAATATGTTGAGAAAATGGAAACAACGTTCACACGTACGTACAGACTACCATCTCCATGAACGGTGTATTTAATTTATTATCAAAAAAATTTAATGAGTAATATAAATTAATATATAATAAAAAAAATATTTAAATCTTAGTTTAAATTATGGTGATGATAATATCATCATTTATGTAATAGTAACAACAATTAATAAGTCAAAACATACTCGAAAAACAAATTAGTTATTACCTGAAATGATGAAAACAATAAAATATTATTAACGAATGGGTAATATTATGTTATAAATGGATCATATATGATATCATAAATAAAAATATGGTTCTTTTATATGTTATGAACATGTTTAAAACAACCAAATAGAAGGTTAGATAATGTCTTCCCAAAATGAAGCGTAAGGTATGGTTTTAGTATCAGTTTCATTTTACTAGGGTATAATGTATTATTATACAACTAATTTATTTTTAAATAATGTATGTGATAAATATTTGATAATTAATACCATGAATAAATAATTCTTCATTTCATTTTTATTTTCAATTTTAATTATTTATCTTAGAGGTATTTGAATTAAAATTTACCATGTGGTAAATTATTTCATCAGTCAATTTAAATTCATCAGATTAAACATCCAATTTTATTATTAAGTTATTATATTATTTTTTGTATAATGAGGTTATAAATTATATTTTTTTATAATAGTTTTTTTGTGTATTTAAATTGGATACACATAATTCATTAATTCGTTAATTCTCAAATATATATTTTGTTCATTTTAAGGATTTACTCTACAGTCTCTTTCTAATACAGATTATTTATTCTTGAATTGACATTAAATTAGAATATATGATCATTAAAATTTATGATCATTTTTATTTGACAGCATATTTTTCCAATCCTTCATATATAAAAGTATTTATAAAAAGTTTTTAGGAAATGTTGACTTTATTATTCTCTTCGATCGGATACCTGTTTTCTTCAAAAAAAATTCTAAAATTGTTTCTAAATTTTCTTAAACTTATAAAAATTAATTATTAAAGGAATTTTAACTCGTTTTGGATTTCATAAATGTTTTTAATGAATCTGTATTTCTCTTTCTAAACAACGGACCTTTCAATCATAATTGCATTGAAAAATGAATATTCTTTTACCCTATTTGTAATATATGGAATTCCCTATCATAAATTTCTGGAACATTACTTTTAATGTTCATGTAGATACTGTTAAAGAAGATGTTTTAAATATTTATTTTCAACAAAAGTATTTTTCAAAATATTGTCCAAAATGAAAAGTATATTTTCCTTATGATTTTTTAAAATATTTTTTATTTCATCTATAACTATAACCCTTATTATTACTATAATTGGGTATATTTTTTATTGATACCATCTATATTCATTATTTTATTTTATTGTGATTATTTTAAAATGGGATATTTTTTAAATTAAAATCTGTGATTAATTTTTTCATTCATTAACTTCCCGTCGAGTCATTTATTGAACATTATATTTTCCAAAAATATTCACATAATCTATCATAGATGTTATAATTTCCTAAATTATATAAAATTTTGAAATACAGTGTTTTCATTTATAGTAATTTTATTATATAAGGAAATAAATATATATCTATATTCTTTTCCCAATATTGATATTTGATATGGCATCTTGTTTTTTAGTTAAATTGATTATTATGTATGTGAGGAACGCTTTCTACTGGTATTGCATGGGTTGGGGTCCACTTATGGTAATCCCATCGATGCATTAATAGTATCATGGGATGAATAATATAGATATCCTCAACTAAATAATTTTGTATACATAATTTTTAAAACATCTCATGAGAGGTCATGATGGTAATGGTTATATAAACCTGAGAATCATGGCATCCAATAACTATTCATTTCATCACTTATTTTCTACAATTATTATCAGTGATACCTTAACTATAATGAAATCTATAGATTAATTTGTTTCTCAATTTATTTATTAAATAGAATGTTTTTAGTTAATTATTTTTTCAAATTTTTTATTCTTTATACAATTATTTTAATGTAATTTGTTATTATTTATAATCATTGAAATATGGCATATTATTTATCTATATTTTTAATGGGAATGTGTGTTATATTATTTACCTTCCATTATTGAATATCAATTGTTGAATCAAGATAGAACCATTTGTACTAAACTCTAACAGATCATTTAGGAACACTTATATTTCGATTCCCTTCTCAAGGAATCCATAAAGTTTACTAAGATTGATATAGAGGTATTAAATAGATGGATTGTATGGTATGATTTAGACATTCAAAATTATATTTAAAACCCGGTTTTTTATCTATTTTACCATGAATACTAATCTAATCGGTCCTTTGGGATGTGATTCCCTGTATCCTATACCAATGTAAGGGTATGAGGAACCAAATATGGGATTATGGGGTCTGGGATAATAATGTTTGTATCAGAGGATGTATTGTATCTACATTTAGAACTTGATGTAGAAATAAAGTGATTAGATAACATAACCCGATGATATGACTTCGGGATAAATATAGAAAAAAATCAATGATTTTTTATTAGGGTATATATTATGTTGTTTCTCCTAAAATAAATCACTATCTAGATACTAAATGTGGATGTGGTTCTTTCATAGACTCACCCTGTCCAAATAAATTTTAAGGGGGAACATTGTGTTTGACTTGATTATAATCTGGTAAATAACAAAATTCCTTACTGTACAACTTTTTTTGACACTCTTATGAGATATTCTTAGGATAATTTACATTTTATTAGTAAATAATTATAATGAATTTGAATATATATTGAAAATTAATGACCAATGTGAAACTGTATAGAAAGTAATGACATATGTGGAAAAAACAGATGAAGTATTTTTATATTGTGATTAATTAATTAAATTTTAGAAGTATTTTACCATTTTTTTGGGATTCCAAAAACTTGAATCATATATATATTCAATTAAATTTTAGATGAAAATAAGTGTTTTGGATTCCATCACATTAAATGAGTTTAAAATTGAACATATGATCAACGTCATGAAAACCTAGTCAATGGAATCAACCAAGATTAAGGGAACATTTTATAAATTTATGGTATGACTATGTTTAAGTGGAATATTTATTTTTGGAATAATTCCTTAAAAACCTTTAGAAATATTTTTATAGGTATTGATATCCCATAGAGTTAATATATTCATTAATGACATTGCAATAATAGATAAATATTATTACTAGTCATTATAAAATGAATTGTTGAGAACATTTTTAAAAAAAATTATATAGTGATTGATTTTATTTTATGTATGTATATCTTTTTTAATTTTGGAACATTATAAAAATAATATTAATATATTTTCATAAAAATGATATCCTATATGTTGGGTGACAACCCATCATGTCTACCAAGGAGGTTGGTCTTTAACCCACGACCGAAGGATGATTAGTGTTTTTCACTTTCCACTGGCCTTGGAGATTCCCTTTTTAATGTGTCAATAATTTTATTTTATAAATTTAATTAAAAAACATTATTAATAAAGCTTTCGTATTTCATTTTTGGAATATATATTAAGGTATCATCCATATTGGTTTTGGTAAATATTTAGAGATAAAAAAAATATTTTCAAGTCATTTATGGATTTGATAAAAGTGATTTTATGTGGCACAAGTATAAAAAATTCATTTTTTATGGGTATTTCTTATAGTAAATGATGAATTTTAAATTGATTCAAGAAGAACCATAGGATGAAATTATTTTTATTAAATAAAAATATATCAAATAATTATATTTCTGTATATTCATATAAAGTAAAATAATTTCTTCTCATTTAAATAAGGAATATTAAAATAAAATGTTTTCATACTACCATCATTTCTGATGATATTAATGACCTTTTTAATCCTTTTAGATTTATGGTTTTGATTCCTCGAAAATTAAATTAGTCATTTACAGTTTTTTTATCAATGAACTAAGTCACTCCCTGAAAATATTTCCATTATTCTTCCATGTCAATATCTTCACCTGCCACTAATGTTCTTCTACATGGAAACAATGTTCGGTGTTATTTCTTGTGAAATTTTTACAAACTATTCTTTCTTATTATGAGGATATTTTATTAAATATATATAAGATTTTTTATTTTAAAAAAATTAATTCTTAAATTTATAAGTATTTATAATGATGATCTTGTTTAAATTGCAATGATGCAATTTATTTATGGTGGGGTAATGTAACACCCCGAATTTTAAAAAGAATAATATTTTATTCAATAGTGTCTATGAAAATCAACACATATTGTAGAAATAAATATAAAATTTCAATAATTTAAGATATATTTAGTATTTTTTATATTTGAAATAAATCATATCACCAGCAATTTATTCTATAATGAGTAATCTTATATTTCAAACAATAATTACATTCTTTGATGGCTTGCATTACAAGCAAGACTAAGTTTTACCAAATATTATAAATATTATTCTTTAAAAATAAAAATACCTTATATATATTTATTTGAATATTGGACATACTATTAAAAAACTAATTAAAAATTATGGTGGAATTATTAGCTTACTAATTAATTAGAATTGAATATAAAACAAATTAAATATATCATGGAAGTTGTTTTATAAAAAAATAATTATTGACCAAAGTATTGTTATCCTAATAAATAAAATTAATTACTATCACTGATTGTTATTTGTAAAAAAAATTATTATATATTTAGTTAATGTTTTTAAATTCATCAAATATATTTGATAGGAATATGATATGAACAAATTCAATTTTACATATAAAAGTTGTATTTTTCAAAATGATATTTGAGAACATTTTATTGAGGAAAAATTTTTAAAAATAAATTATAAAGATATATAAATTTAATTAAAAAATTAATATTTATTTTTTTAATAGGAATTTCAAAATTATATAACAGAAAATGTGAGGTATTTTTTGAGAAGCTACATTTCTTAAAGAATAGTGAATAATACTGTACATTAATTGAACACATCTTCTCTATATAATTTATAAATATTAATAATTTATATTTTTAATTTTTAAAAATTAATAATAGTTCCATTATAAATATATTAATCAAATTTATTCAATTTTAATCAATTAAGTTTTTATAATGGATGTTATAACATTCTAAACCATTGAATACTATCACTTCTAAAACATGGTTTCTCATCCTGTTTGTAGGATTCATTATATATTAATTTTTTCCCCTTGATTTTTTTGAATTATGAAAATAGTATTAAACATTTTGGATTATACAAATTTATAGTTTCTAATATTATGAAATTAATATTTAACAAAAATGACTTGTAATGGTTTTTAACCCTAATTACAGTGATTAAACGGCTAACAAGAGAACTAAGGGACTAAACATTAAACATAAGGGGAAAATGACCTACAATCCTATACAAAACAATTTTTTTACAAATTTATAATTTATACCATATATTATCTAGTTTTGTGTATTATTGTATCCACATGACATTGAAAAAATGTGGGTGGAATTTTCACTTTTAAAAATTTATATGTTTTCTACTCACCCAACTTGAAAAAGTACTTCCTCTCTACCATTATTCTCAACATTCAAAAAAATGGTTCAAACACATACATACAAAATTAATCCTAATCATAACTCACTTAATCCTGGAAGAATAATATTGGGAATAAATTTATCTTAGGAATGAATTAATGAAAACCGAAGAAGCTTACCAAATAAAGAGGTAATGTTCTTCTAAAATCATTTTTATTTTATTTTCTTCTCCACCTCCATCATTTCATTTTATATGTTGATTATATATTAATCTAAATATATTTAATATAATTAGTCTTATTTAATTTTAAAACCCACAACTTCACACACTTCCATCAAATGGGTTACGAAATCATCATTCTTGTTTACGGGGGACTATTGACTTGTGAACTGATGTCGTTCGTTTTTCCATTACATCTTTTCAAGGATGGGAAAATGATATAAATTAAATTATATACTATATATATGGTATTTATGATTTATTTATTCTTATTTATTTATTTTTTAATGCATTCCTTCATGCATTCCATTTTTTTGGAATGTTATGACGTCGTTTGTGTGTATATTGGTCTGTCGCCTCGCAATGTTATGTAGCAAATTCACAATTCACATGGAACCTATAAAGGATTGTTTTAGTATACATGTGTAATCTATATAAAATAATTTTAATAATATTATGATAATATATTGACATATAAAATTTAATTTTCTTTCACTCAATCCATTAATAAAATGGAAACATCTTTCATGAGTACGTATGGCATACCATCTTTATTAACACTGTATTTCATTTACTATAACAAAATATTATTGATTACTATAAATAAATATATAATAAATATATATGATATTTACATCATTGTTTACATTATGTATATTATAAAATCATGATCAATTTAAGAATAATAAATAACATGTAAAAACATGCTTAAAAAACAGATATGTCGTTGCCCAAAACGATGAAAATATTGAAATATTATTAACAAATATGTAATAAAATTTTATCAAAGGATAATATATCATATAATTAATATTAATATGATCATGTTATATTTTAATAACATTTTTAAAACCAGTATTAAATACTGTTTATCAATAAAGATGAAAAGGGGTGAGTAAGGTAAGCGTTTTTAATCAATTTCATTTCAATAAGGCATATTGTATTATTATTCCCATAAATTAATTTATATGGTTAATATACATCCCCTATGAAATTTAGAATTATTAATAATTCATTATTAATTGTATTTTACTACTCAATTTAATTTATTTCATCTAATGGTACATAAATTAAAAGATACCATGTTGTAAATAATTTCATTACATCATTTATGTTCATTAGGTAAAATATAAACTTAGTTGATAATGATATACTTTGATAATGATCAAAATTAATTTTGTGTATGCATTTTTTATTTCTTTTTATTACGTGAATTTATTGTTGGTATATATAATTTATTTATTATGAAATTACTACTTTAAATTTAAGATCGTTTTAAGGATTTATTCAACAGTATCATTCTAAACAATATTTACTATTCATGAATTACCATTAATGGAACATATAATATCACATTTATTCATTATACTTTTCAATTAACTATATCAAAATTCCTCAATTTTCTAATTAAAATATTTTAAAATATTTTTAAGAAAACCTGACATCATTTTATTCTTCAATCTGAAAAGTGGTTTCCTAAATAACCATAATTTCTAAAAAAATTCAAAAATGTTTTTATCCTTTTCAAAATAAATTATTTCTCATTTTATATTTTAATTTTTTTTAATGGAATATTTTTTTCGTTTCCTAATCAAGAAAAATTTCTAACAATACACTATGTAAAAGGACTATTCTTTTACATTGTATAGAATGTATGGAATTACATAAGATCATTTCATTGATGCATCCATCACATGTTAAAAAATATGTTTTTAATGATTTTTTTAAATGTGATTTTCATATAAAAATATTTTTAAAATATTTTCCAAATCAAAATCTTATTTTCATCGATAATGTCATTAAATAAATTTCTTATTTAACTAATAAAAACCACCCTTATTATTACTCTAGTTGAGTATAAATAATATTGATATCAAGCTAATTCATCCTCCGGATAACTTATGAATATTTTTGACTAATGGTAATATTGAAAATCACTATTATGAATTATTTTTCTTGTATTCATTAACTTATCCTTGAGTTATTCACCTTCTGGTGCCATTGAAAAAAATTCCCCCTAAATACAAATATTATTTATCATTGATATGGTTTTCATCATAAAATATATACCATTTTTAAAAATGGATTTTAAATTTATAGTTATTTGATTATCTATGGAAATATTAATAAATCCTGACTCTTTACTCAATAGAGATATTTGATAACACACATTATTTTTGGATTTAATTTATTGGTTGATATATGATGATTTCTTTGGACTAGAATGAAATCGGTTAGGGGACTATTTGTGTAATCCCCTCGATGTATCAATGGTCTCGTGGGATGAATCAATTTTACACTATCGAGTGAATGTTCTTGATGAAAAAGGTTTTATGCACCTAGTAAACATGGAATCCAATAATTAAGCATTTAATAATTTACATTGAGTCATTATTATACATGGTATTTTTACTATTATAAAATCTATTAAAGAATTTAATTCCAATTTTAGTGATTGTATGGAACTATTTTTAGTTATTTACCTTGATATAATGATTTTTCCTTATCCTGTTATTTAAACCGCATGTCTATTTATTTATTTACCTTGTCATGTGGACTATTCATTATTAAATTTTGATAACACCTACAGGACTAAACTCCTTGTAATGATTTCAACTCCCTCTTATTTTTTCATTTCCTAATTAATCAATGAAGTTTATTATGACTAACATATTGGGATTCCCAAAATAGAATAATATTCATTTTGAAAAAATTATGTTATAATTTTTTTTATTCCAAATATAATTTAAGATTTATGGATGAACCTAGTGTACAAATACTAAAAAATTGATCGATCCATCTATATGTGAATCCTTGTATCTTATGTCAATGTAATCATTACAGGCACTGACTCCATGATTCTGGGGTCTGGGTCTCTAAAAAGTCACCCTAAATATCATATTTATAACAAGAATCAGTGTTTTTGTTTTTCATTTGATTTTTAACACATTGATTGAGTTCATGTATTTCAGGGCATGTTTGGGGAATACACATAAAAGGATTCCCTTCTATAATCCCACTACATTTTAACTAACGATAGAGGAAAATTTGTACACATATGAAATATTTTTTTCCATGAGCTAATAATAAATGGGATTTGGAGTAAATTAAACCATAGTGTATTCCAATTGGATCTGAGGACGTAGGTATGGTCTTACAAATCCAATTTTTATCTGAATCATGGTTATTATAGTTCACATCATTCTGAACCAGCTAATGGGTGTGAATGGTTATTACACATAGAGTTACTATTATTATCTTTGAGGTCTAATAATTTTAGGGTTTTATACATGGATGGGTACCAATGTTATATATTAATTCTCTATACATTGACATATTAATAGACATGATTACTGTAGAAACTATAATTAAACCATTTTTTGTGATTTTAGAGTCTATCTGAGAGGATGACAGAAATAGGGTCACATGAGTGAGTAACACTACTTTATAAAGGACACTCCCCTTCTAAAGGTTATACCATGTCGAAGGTTCTTTGTTGAGGTTTTACATTATGAATCTCCAAGTGTGTCTTTCGGACAAGGTTGTCATGTCCTTCTGTGTCTACCTAGAATGCCCATAGTATCCACTGCAAATTCAATAATTATATTCATGAAATGTTAGGATTTTATTTTTTACATGTCTTAGGTGTCTTCCTGACAAGGATAACATATCCTATGGTTTCTATTTGACATGTACTTGATTTTTGCATGACATGTACTTAGTGTCTCCCAATCAGGTTCTAATTTTCAATCTCAAGTGTTCCAGGATTCTTTCTTACATGTCCCATGTGATTATTATGATCAAATGTGTCATGTAAAATGAGAATATAATGATATAATATGACAAGAACATGGTTCTCTAAATGATATATGATTACATATTTACGAAACTTCTCATTACTGAAGTAGAAAAATTCAGGGTACATAATATGATCAATGACAAAATATCTAAGAAAATTTACACGATCTAGGATAACATGTCAAAAAATATTTACATGTCCAAATCCATTATAATTATCATGATGACATTTTCAGGATTTATTCATGAGATCAAGATGAATTTTCCTTGATGGATTAATAGGATCAATCTAAAATTTATGGTTGTACTTTTCATGATCAAGGAAGGAATGTATAAGGGGATCACTTTATAAATGGTCACATGATAGAGTGATGTCACATGATGTCATTGTGAGACATGTGAGATATTATGAGATCATATGATCTTAATTTAGTTTCATGATAGTTATTAGTGACAAAATTTGGGAAGAACATAAGCAAACGGAAATCCTTAATGGCTACCTTGTGAAGCTTGTTCGTGGAGCCCTCGTTACCCCACAGCCGGTGAAAATCTCCCCATCTGTAAAGGATCTATGGATCAAGGAGGCGAGAGGCTCTACAATCCCCTTTGTTGTTTGAGAACGTTCTATGGAGCCAAGAGTTGGTAGGCTCCGTGAGTAAATTTTACCTTTGCGAACCTGCCACCGAGCAAGGAGGTGAGAGTTTCTGCAAGCCCCTTTAATGTTTACGAACCCACCATGGAGTAAGGAGGTGGGAGGATCATGATAGTTTTTTGTTCCAAAATTTGGGAAGATCAAGATCAATCGGAAAGCCTTAAGGGATTCCTTGCAAAGCTTGTTTGGGGAGCCCTCGCAGGCTCGCGGCTGGCACAAAGCTTTCCCTCCGTGAAGGTGCTGCGGAGCAAGGATGCAAGAGGCTCTGTGAGACCCTTTAATATTTACGAACCCACCGTAGAGCAAGGAGGAGGGAGGCTCCATGGGCCCCTTTGACGTTTCTTAACTCGCCGTAGAGCAAAGAGGTGGGAGGCTCCGCGAGACAGTCTGACATTAGTGAACCCTCCACGGAGTAAGGTGGAGGGAGGCTATGCAAACCCATTTTACGTTAGCACACCCGCCACAGAGAAAAGAGGCAAATGGCTCTGCGAACCCATTTGGCGTTTTTTAACACACCACATAGCAAGGAGGCGGGAGGTTCTACGATTACGAAAAAGTGCCTTGTGTCTTCCTACCCAGAAAACTCTACTTCATGGAGACTCTTTCCTATAAATATATGTCTCCCCTCGAGCCCAAAGGATGGATCCTCCGACCTTTTGCTTTCTTAGATCTCAAATCATGAATAAAATTCTCCTATGAAAACCATGAGCTCCCCAAGGTACGTTAGTATCGTGAAGTGCCTCTCCCTTGTTTTGAATTGAGCCCCAATTCAAATAGGGATGCCCTTCATGGAGCCCACAGGCCTCCGCAAAAGAAGCAGATCCCCAAGGGGACTCGGGTCTTCATGGAGCACTTATGTTTTGTGAGATACCCTCCATGCGTAGGTGACCCGCTAACTAAGGCTGGGTCACTATGTTTTATGAAGAACATTTATTCACAATGATACGTTTCACAAGGCACCCCTACTTCACGAATCACTGCATCATGAATGCCTTTCCACTTCACGAAGGCTCGTCCATATGCACCTATGCCCTACACCTAGGGTTGGCCACTTCACATCGTGAAGCATACCACTTTGCAAAGCCCCTGTACTACTTAGAGCACCAAATCTTCATGATTCGTATACCTCTAAACTCCTTTGCTTCGCAACTCCTTTTCACATGCGACCCTCTAGTTTGGCACGAGGTGATTTCAAGATCCCTTGGGTGGTAATTCCTCTTGTGTTGCTTCACCTCGTGCTTCTTCACATAGGCATGATAACAGTTATTTCTTCTTCTCATATCCACACAAATATGGACCCTTTAATGGATATCTCCATAACACCCCATCACCATGGAATTGATGATTCCTTTTATTCCTCAAGTGTGGTCGGGTATCAGTTATGTATATCCTGGGGGGTGGAGTGAACCCACCTCGTCTGAGATATAGGATGTTAAACTAAAAAGCACCATCATTCTCAGTACATGACATTAAACAATGGACTCTCCCCATGCATTATAAATTGGGTTCCCTATCTCAGACATTCTCTATGCCGACTCGTCTCTACGGGAGTGAGATCATTTCTCACCTGGAATGAGATCTTCTTTATTGGAGTAGCTCTTGTCTATGGGGAAAGGGAAACCACCTTGGTGTAAACCCATATCCTTTCTTGCGGGAGGTAGTATCCATACTCCTCCTATCTTCTTCCTAGAAAAGGACATAGAGTGGGGGGATATGCACTAAAGCCCACCTTTCTTTTGTTCAAAATCCCTCTCCCTTTGGGCATTGTCTCCACCAGGCCTCCATAATATAGTAAGTCTGAATCTCCATCTCCCCAAGCATCTAACCATGTGTAATCCCCTATTTCCTCTTTGAGAGGTGGACCACGTGTATGCCCCTATTTCCATTTTGGGATGCTATCTACATGTCATCCCCATTCCACTTCCCACTGAAACACCTTTCATGACATGATCGTTAGGTCATTTCTACCTCTTGTTACTCACACTGAGCATGACTCATGTAGGTTTATAGTAATCATCGACCATGACATACTCTTAGGGGAATCCTAGAGTGTAATCCCGAAACACCAGCCTGACCTATGTGGACTTTGATCCATTCCAAGGAAAGGTACGTATGAAGCCTCCCTAAGGTTTAGGCGTAACAACCATTGCTTCTGACCCCCCCTTCACGTTGGTTCCCACTCCACCTCAACTATGTGTACTTTGATCCTTTCCAAGGAAATGTACATAGGAAACCTCCAAGAGGTTCAAGCCCACCTAGTGGGTAGCCTAGAGTGTAAGCCCCAAACAGCAGCCTGAACAACATGGAATTTGATCCTTGCCAAGGAAGGGTATGTGGGAAGCCTTCCTGAGGATCATGCCCAAAAACCATTGGATCTGACCCCCTTCTTTTCAGTTCCCAACCCTTCCTGAACTATGTGGACTTTGATCCTTTCCTGGGTAAGGTACGTAGGAGGCCTCCCCAAGGATCAAACCCAACAACAATTGGTTCTAGCCCCCTTCACGTCGGACCACCTTTGTCCTAGATGACGTTAAACCATATGCCCTCTTATCATCCTGCACGAGGTTAAACAACATCCACCATCCTGAACTATTGGGACTTTGATCCTTGCTAAGGCATGTCATGTAAGAGGCCAACATGAGTTTCATGCCCAACAACCATTTGTCCTCACTACATGACATCATCCACCCCCATCATACATGCCGTTAAAACTGTATGCCCTCTTTGTATCGCATGACACAAAAATGTCCCCTATCCAGCAGTAAGTCATTGTTCCCCCATCCAATGGTATGAGGTTGTGAACCCCATTCAGAGGTATGTCGTTTTCATCCCAAACCATGCAGTAATCATCTATTGTCCCTTCTATTGGGACCCATATCATTGGTATATCCCAGTGGCACCAGACCCACCTCAGGCTACTGGCCATGCATAAGCCTCAGTATATCATCGATTCTCTGCCCTCTGTGAACACCCCAATCCTATACCACATTCCTGAACTACATGTACATTGATCATTTTCATGGTATGGTTTGTAGGAAGCCTCCCCAAAATTCAATCCCAAGAACCACTGGTTCTGACCCCCTTTATGTCGGACCACTTTCATCCTGCTTGACATTAAACTACATGCCCCCTTTTCATCCTACATGGCGTTAAACTGGATCCACCATCCTGAACTACATGGACTTTGATCCTTTCCAAATCAAGGTACAATGGAGACATAACTGAGGTTCAAACCCAACAACCATTGATCCCGACCACATCACGCCGGTCCACCCCCGTCCTGCATGGAGTTAAACTGTACGGCCCTTTTGTCCTACATTACACTAACATGTCCCATATCCAGTGGTAATACATTGATCCCCCACCCAACGGTAAGCCATTTTGAACCCCATTCAATGGTAATCTATTTTCAACTCAAACCCATTGGTAAGCTGATGTGGTCCCTTTTATCGGGACACATATCGTTGGTCTGTTCTAGTGGCGTCAGACCAACCTCAGGCTACTAACCATGCTTAATCCTAAGTATATCATCGGGGTGCTATCCTATGCACACACCCTGATCCGAAACCCATTTTTTGATCTAAATGGACATTGATTCCCTGCCATAAGGATACATTGGATGTCCCTTCGAGGCTCAATCCCAACATCACCATCTCACTCGATTCGACTCCGTCTCAGTCCCCATCCACATCACTTAACCATCTATTATCCATCATGATTCTTACCCAGGACACCAAATCCTTATGGGATCAGGAAACATCATTTCCCCTTCCATTTAGAAACAATCGGGTAAATAACAATGTATTAGCCCCAATATCAGTGTGTCCTCCATGGGTCATGCCCATCTGATCTACTCTGGTCAGTGTTATAATCAGTCTGAGCTGTCTTCGCTAGATGTTAAACTCATGGCATGCCCTTTGTTAAACATGGGATGATAAAGAAAAACCTCAGAGACATTCCTATGGAATATAATTCCCCGCATTCGATGTGGGATGCCTTTGGCTTCCACACCCTCGTGGAGACCTCTAATGTGAGAAATAAACCCAGCTGTGCTAGTGTTCTAGAGTTCAGACATGCCATTGATGTCCAACTTGACTACTACCCTGATCGATGTTTTCTACCCTCACCGAACCCCTTGAAATTTCCTAACACAAGCAGTGTAATTGACAATTTTCCATGAAGATATGGAAATGTGAAGAGTTTCACGAACAACGACTTATTCCATAAGGGAGTCCCAAACTTGGTAACGAGTTCCAAGGATGAATACACATATGGAAAAACTGACATCCCATCATCCCATTTTGATCAAGGAGAAAACATCCCTGAATAAGTAAAGTATATCACACGCCTTTGGAATGCGGGAATGTGGGGCAACAGTCAGTGTGTCCTCATCATCCTCAAAATAGACGAATCTACGTGCCCCGACTAAAGTGTAGGAAACAAAAATGGTGAGCCCAGTGTGAATTTATTCTCCTCAATGTAGATATTAGTATAATTTGAGACATCAGTGGAATAGCATGTCACCATATTAAGTTATCCTATGTTGGGTCTTACCATGCAAATTGTGGGTCTGGTGTGAAACTCACCAGAAGTCGGGACAGTAAAAACGTTGGGCACCTTGGTCTATGACGTTGTCAGTGTGGATCCCATTTTCCATCCATGTAATATGGAATGGAGCTGGGGAACTGGATGTTGATATATTTTTTTCATCACTAATGTATGAATCTCCCAGTTGTTCAGGAACCAAGCTACTGCACTAGGAATCTGATCACCACCCACCCACCGACGCAGGGGTAGGGGAAACACCTATGCAACAATTTCTCATCGCACCACCCCTTCTAAAACAACTTCCACACCCAAAACTGTTGGGAAAACACACCCCATTTACCCTTCTAAATTTGTTCAAAAAATGGTGATAAACGACCTTGTACACTGATACGATGATGAGGGGATCATCCCGACATGGGATATGGCCTGCCATGATTTAGAGGCGTCTGAGCCTCATCACAACTACCGCCCCCATGGGCCGTGCAAGGAGCCACTGCTCCCCACTCCAACATAAAATCATTTCGGGAGTCTCTCACCAAAAAACCTTGATGACTCCCTCCCCTACACTGATGTGGTAAGGTATTTCTAGGTCAGCCTGGCAGGGATCCAATTTCAGGGGCTCCCATGGAGGGATTCCACTAGGTCACGCCAGCGCTGCCACCTAGTCCCACGAGTTCAGGAGTAGGTAAGACATTCCCCTACACCGTAGTCCCCAGTCTGGCTGACTCTACACCAGCATCAGGAACAGGCCGAAGAGGACGCCCGGCAAGGGGCGTCAATGTCAGACACTACTATGGATCGAGCAACTGCCAACATATATCATCAACCCCCTGTATATGCTGACTAGGGGATCTTATATAACCAAAGATGATCGGGAACCCAACTACCCCATGGGTAGGCTGGGTCAACATTCTTGGTTGTCGGCATAGGGATTTCCCGCTGCATGTTGACCCGCAGCAACTACACCCAGTACAGAGATCTTCCCCATACCACCACAATAGAGAACTCAGATCCTCCCTACTTCTAAGATCGGCAAGAAAGTTTTCCTCATGCTACCCTTAATCTGAACTAGGGTCCCCCACCCCATGGCAGTGACACTCATTATGGAAGCCTCACCCATGCTTATTACATTGAGTATGTAGTCATTCCTCCTGACACAAACCCTTAGTGTGGGGACATTGCACATTCAGTCAATCTCCAGAATGGGGGCTCCATATACCCTTACAGTAGCTGGAGAAGTTCCTCCTCACCTCATCAATTAGAGGAGTGAAGGCCTACTTCACTTCACTAGCACTCAGTATAGAGGTCATACCTATGCTCGGCTTCACCAGAATGAGGACCCTCCTCATGCTGATGCTACCTGGGGAAACAAGCATGGAGGTCCTACTCATGCTCTTATATACTTTATTGGAGGTCCTACATACTCCAGAACATCCTTCTAAGGTCATCACCATGTTCAAATTGATATTTTCCCCAGTGCTCCTCGCACCCCATCTCACTCAGGTGGAAATCCTCTCTGCCCCAGCATAAGTACGGCCGAAGGTCCTCCTCGTGCCGAAAATATACCATGTCCTGAAAATCCATCTAGGTGAATGAGGGTAGTTCATCGCTACTACAAAAAGGATATCATGAAGATGTAGACCATTATTACACTTGTCTGCATCTCAGATTCGGAGATAGAATACGACTCAGCGATGGAGTCCTCACCCTGGATCCTGCATGTCCAGGGCTGGGGTAGGAACAAGTTGCATCGGACCTATACTTCCAGAATGTGAGGTCCATTGAATTCTTACCTCCCTTCATAGGAACATCTAGAAAGATGAAAATCCGGTTTTTCTTTAAGGTCGGGTCACATAATCGCCATCATCTTCACCATAAGCACTCTCTACCTCGACAAGAGATCATAGAGAGATACTATGGGGACCAATGAAGGATGAGCAGCAGCACGATCCATCCATAGCAGCCATAGACCCTGTACTCGAAATTGTGGTCATCAGCCCATCTTACAATGATGTGGTGGCTAATTCAGTACACTCTTTGGAGGAAAGCCTAAGGTGCGATGGTTTCTCATCTCGCTCGCCTTATTCTCCCCCAGGCATCCTGCCATCTTAGCGGTCTGCCTCAGTACTAGTACTGGTTCCCCAGCCACCTCTGGTTGATTATTGGGGCAATGATGGGCCAGACCTCGAATATAGACCAAGTAGATTGTGAGATATTCTCACAATAGACCATTTCCTGAGTTGTTTTGGCCAATTACAACACCAATTTTCCGTACATCGGAATCGCTCACCCAGGAAGTGGTTGAGTGTTTCTGCTAAACCGTATGGGTTAATCATTTATGTCTTTTTCATCGATGAGTGTCCTACCCCAAGAGTCAAACAAACATTGAATACATCTTCCAACAATGTTTTTTGGTTGATTTGGTATCACTCCCCGTGGTCCAATGCCCTGAGTCACCAAGTCACCATTGCACCCTACAACAACGATGCATCCAAATCATTAAATTTCTCTACAGGATAATCAAGGAGGCCTTTCCCCACGTGAAAATTTGTTGTTGGGGGTAGTACAAGGCCATCCATTTATGTTCCATCCAACATCCTCTTGATTCATCGGGTGACATAGATGATACGCCTCTAGGCAGATTCATGGTTAACATGGCCAACCTTCAGGGGGTGAGAACGATCTAGAGATTCTTAGAGAGGACATACCCCCCGAGGGAGTTTCACAACTCTTGGATCCATTGGAAAGGATTACTCTTCATTAGAGGAATCTACTAGGACTTCCCATGCCCACTGAGGCATTTTTCCTTAGCTGAAATCCTATCAAGGGTAAGGATCACCTCAGAATCATCAAACATTCTGACCCGTCAAGATTAGTGTAGAAGGCGGAAGACGGTCCTGAAAAATCCTTTTTGCATCAGCGACATGCCAAAAACAAAAATATAGTTGACGAACTCCATGCTGAATGTGTTGTGGAGTGACGTCTAAACTACAGTGATCCTCTACTGGGGAAGAAGGGGTAGGCACACCTTCCCCTTGGTAAATTTCCTCTAGGTGACCCTAATCATCCTTCCCCCGCAAAGAAGGGTGAGGTAGGATGATAAGTAATGAGGGCGTGGTATGTGTCACAAAATCCTCTTAAATGACATGATAATACTTGGTGCCTAGCTCAGGTTCCCCCAGCTACTCCGTAGGTCATTCCTCCAACTGCTTCATGAGTGTTTGGCCCGCTTATCATGTTGAAGATCCTGCCAATGAACTGGTGATCAGAGATCCCCATAAAAATTGGAACCATCACCTAGATGATTCAATGGAGGCACTCATTTCCCATCTCGAGGCATTGGAAATGTGACAGGTGGATGTCCCGCCTGATATTAAGCCATATCCATCATAGGTGGATGATATTCCATCACCCTCAGGTTTCAGAAATCCCACTTTTTCACCATCAATGGGACAAGGGACCCTCCGCAGCACTTGGGCAATATTATCTCATGGTGAGGGCCCATGTTGGGAACTCCAGTGTAGCAGGAGACTGCCAAACTCTGATACTTCGTACATATCATAATGGGGGTAGCATTCGTCTGGTCCAACCATCTCCCCATCGGATCAGTAGCTAGATGGGAAGACCTCTGTAGGCAATTTCTCTACTAGTCTAGTTCCACCACTTGGAAGACTAGTATTGTAGAACTATTCAAGTGCAATCATAGGCCTGACGAGTGTGTTGCAGACTTTTTTGCTTGATGGAAATGGCTCAAAAACTTCCTTGACATGAAACTAACTCAGGAGAAATTTCTGAAAATATAAGTAGGGAATTCAAAGACAGAACTGGTCCCCACACTGATCACCCAGAACTACCCTAGGGGGTTCCGAGATTTTCTGATAAGGCCCAAGGCCTAGAAGAAACCTTGAAGCGTGCTAAACTGGCATGTCCATTGCCTCCTAAAATCCCCGTGAGAAGGGCTGATAGGGCCGAGCCTACCGAAGTGGCCCAAATAGAGGCCCCCTGGCAAATAGAGTTGCTACCAGTGGAGCCGCCTCCATAGACTCATAGAGGCCCTCCACCTCAGTCATAGCCTCTGTCCTAGCTGTTCCCACCTCAAAATTGGCAGGTGCCCCTGGGCAATGTGCCACCACCACCCAAGCTAGATAACTAGGATCCACCTCTTCGACAGGATCCTCTATCCCCTCATTAGGGTTAAGCTCTAAGGGTTTATTTTCTAGATTGGAGGAACCAGACCTGCTCGTTCAATGAGGCCCATGTCCTCGGTTACTTTCGTATTGCCTTGGAGTAGGGGATTGTTCATCTGCCTAAGTGTAGGAGGCCTAAAGAGGAAAACCTCACTGATCTACATAATTACTTCCCCCTCAATAGATCATAGGGCACACCCTCTAACGATTCTATGCGTTTAAAGGTGGTATTCAAGAATAGGTTGAAAATATGATTGTCTAGTTAGGCACATCTCATTCATAGGTGGCATGTGTCTTCATGAGGCCAGAATGAAGCAGTGATAATGAAGCTGAGTGGAATCTTGTTTCTAACCATGGGACCCAAAAGTATGATGACGGAATGGCTCGTAAAACAGCCGCTCATGCCCATTGTGTTATTCATGCACACCTAAATCTGATATAGACATCATAAGCAGCAGCTAATACTTTTTCATCGTCATCTTAGCCATCAACTTCCAAGAAGATCGAACACTAGCTGTATACGGGATAACAAAGACCCCCGCCAATTCCATCGTCATCCCATACTCTTAGAGACTTCATTCCCTTGGAGACAGATATTCCTCCCAGAATACATCCAGTAGTGGATAACTCTTCGAGTGATAATCAAGGGTATGCCTTAATTAATACCATATAGCTGGTAAACCCATACATGATTCCTAATGATGAGAAACATTGGGTGGGTCCTCCCAAAGTCCCTAGCTGTGGCCCACGTCGACAGAGCAGTGGCTATATGGGCCAGCGAAATGCCTAGGTCATCACATCTAGCCCAGAAGTGCATGATAATAAAACCACGCATCTGGCCCAGCATAGAGCTCAGTATGTGCATCCTTCTCATCTGCTGATGTAAGGTACTCCTTCACTATCGTTAGTGTTGTTGGATCAAGTAGAGCCACCTATATTGTGTCATGACAATCCATAGTTTTATACAAACCTATCTCAGTCCTTAGTTCCTCATATGGTAGTAACTCTTCAGGCCTCAACTAGTGAGCAACATGATATCCCTAGTACCAATCAGCCTCTAGTCCATCCGGTACATCCCATCATACCTCCTATCATCGAGCGACATCCTGTGAGAAAAAGTTCATGCTTGGAACGGATGTATGATGTCCCCAAGAATATTTCATACGTTCCAGCAAATCTCTCTATCCTTGAGGCCCTTCTCCTGTCATCGGATATGTGTGAGGCCCTCACCGAGGCTTTAAGAAGCCCCTTCCAATTTGAGATGGAGGTAGCAGCCGCAGAACCTTCCATGCTGAGGTTGTCGAGCATGCTAAATTCCAAGACATCATCTTTTTCTCTAGAGAATATTAATGATCTCCCATACTGAGGTGCATTCGCCCACTGTACATCATCAACCAATTTAATGGCGTGGAATTTCGTCGTTGTCTTGTCGACACAGCATCTGTAATCAACCTAATCCTAACCCAGACACTACAAAAACTGGTGTTGTCTGAAGATGATATGAGTCCCTCTAACCTATGAATCAAATGTTATGATAGGACGAAGTAGACACCGGCAGACAAGATCCGTTTGAAGACCCAGTTCAGTGGCCTAATTGTCAGCACTGAGTGTATGGTTTTCTCCTAGGACACCACCTACAATGCATTGATGGGAAGGCATGTCTCCAACAACATGTGTGGTTCCCTCATCATATCACCAGTTCCTTAAGTACTCCCTCAATGGTCGAGTGGGTGTGGTCCAAGGTGATGTGTCACCCTTTTCCTCTTGTGAATACCACTATCTAGATGATAACTATTATAAGATCAATGAGAAGAAGATTCATGATAACGGGGTTGAGCATGCCACGACCACTAAGAGCTCGTGGATAGATCTAGATGACTCCTACATCATTCCAATACATCGATTGGAGGATGCATCACTAGTCATGGGGAAATGCTACGTAGTTTCTTGAACGATGGGGGGACACATTCCCAATTCATTGTCACATCTGAAGACCACCTCATACTCCTACACTAAGCAAGCTCAGGTGATCCTGAAGCCTCCTACTCCCATAAGGTATTGGGATGTTCGTCACATGGAAACGAAAATATGTCATTCTTTCTTGTTCCGCCAAGTTGGGATAAACCAACTCAAGCCAAAATTCCACTATTTCCATGATATCATCATATGTAGCCCCTATGGCCGATGACCAGATGGGATCGGATAAATAGCCTTCATCGCTAAGGTTGCGGTAGCATATGAGTCCCCCAATGCAGTGTCCACTACCGCTCAGGCTGGTACCAACCTCCCATCAGGATCTTCCGACTCGGAGGATAATCTTACATTTGAGGATACCTCCTCCATATGTGATTAATAGTATTTAGAGGATTCTTCCCCACCATTTTTGAGGGTTCCTCCACCATGATCGATGAATTGGGATAGGTGAACCTCAGTAGCGAGGTAGACCCAAAACCAATATTGATCAGTGCTGAAATTCCCTTAATAGAGAATCAATAGTATATAAACTACCTTAATCAACACCATGATGTATTCTCCTGGAGTTACAATGAGATTCTAGGACTAGATCCTCAAGTAGCCGTCCACCTCCTCGGTCTCCCGGAAAATCCTAGCAGGTCCAAGCAGCCTTCCAAAAAGATGTACCCTTTTCACAAAGCCATGGTTGTGGAAGAATATTATAATCTCATCAGAGAGAGTTTCATTAAGGAGGTATAGTACCCCAAATGGATATCCAACATTGTACCATTTAGGAAGGAGAACAAACATATTAGTGTGTGCATCGATTTTTGGGATCTCAACTTTCACAGTCCGAAGGATGATTTTCCCCTTCCTGTGACGGAATTATTGATTGATACTATAGTTGGGTTCCAAGATCTCTCCTTCATGAATGGGTACTCTGGGTATAAGTAGATTTGAATGGCCCCCAAGGACGAGGTGTCTACATCCTTTAGGGATCAAAAGGTAATTTCTGTGACCAAGTCATTCCCTTCAGATTAAAGAATGAAGGGGACACTTATTAGTGGGCTATGCATCACATATTTAAGTCAATCCTCGAAAAGTTGTTAAAATGATACGTGGATGTTATGGGGGTAAAATATTTCCTGTGTTTTTATCATCTGAAATACCTTGATAAATAGTTTGGATTCCTCTATTCCCGTTGACTAAAGATGAATCCATTTATGTGCACCTTCGGGGTCACCTCTGGAACGTTTCTTGGCTTAGATTTTAGATACAGGGGCATTGAGATGAACCCAGATAATATCAAGGCCATTATCCAGATGTCTCCTTCAGGAAACCTCTAGGAGCATTGAGGCTTCCAAGGACACGTGGCCTATATATGCCGATACATCATGAATCTTGGCAGAATGTGTAATACCTTTTCTCAGCTCATGAAGAAATGCAATGTCTACAAGTGGGATGAAGAATATCAGAATTATTTTGAGGAAATCGAGTAGTACCAGCTCCTGCCTCCAGTCCTAATGACACCTATCTCTAGAAATCCATTGGTATATTACATAACCACCCTAGAATGATATATCGGGGCCCTTCTCACCTAGAAGAACAATGAAGGGACAAAGAACAGTCTTTAAAACCTTAGTTTCAGGATCCTCGATATGGAAAACAGATATTCTCTTATGGAGAAGAGCTGCCTTGTGATGGTATTCATGGTACATAAATTGTGGAATTTTCTCTAGCATCATGAGGTACAGCAGGTGTCCTGGGTAGATCCGCTGAAGTACATCCTAAACTGCCCCATTTTGACAGGATGTCTAGCGCGGTGGGCAGTCATTCTCTAGAAGTTCAGCATTTTCTTTTTTCCTCAGAAGTATATTAAGGACCAAGTGTCGGAAAAATTCCTTTCTATCCATCATGCTCCCACAGACCTGTCTCTGGACCTTGATTTTCCCGATGAAGCGATCCTCTAGGTAGAACATGCACGTGGTGCTGGAAAATGCACTTCGATGGTGCTTCCCGGAGCCCCACCAGTAGAAGGACCAATGACCCCAGGCTCAATAGAGTAGGCCTGGGTATTGTCTTCATTACCCCAGCACATGCTATTCAACTTTATTCATTCCTATTGTCAGAAGGCTGCACAAACAATGAGACGGAGTATTAGGCCCTCATTATTGGCCTCGAGTTTTCCTTTGAGATTGGTGTGCCCCATTTTCATGTGAAAGAGGACTCCAAACTAGTCACCAAGATGATCAATGGTGACTATGTCATTAGAAACCCATATCCTGTACCGTGGTTGGAATACAATCTCCAACTAATTTCCCAGTTCCAATCTCGGCCAGAATTTACTCATGTTTCTAGATCATAGAATAGTCGAGATGACAACCTGGAGGGCCTAACTATATCACATGTAGAGTTCGAATAGGATGATGTGATTATCCACATGGAACACAGGAGATTCACTGCCCCCATCACTCTAGATGATGGTGAAAGCCCGCATGTAAGCCACCTTACCGCCATCGCCTCCACGTCAGTACCCCCAGTTTCCCCAGATGCAGTGATTTAAGTGACTCCTAATGGGAGAACCCCCTTTGTCAAGTACCTCCAAAGCTGTAATATCTCTGTAGATCGGTCCAAGGTCAAGTGAATTCGATTATGTGAATTATAGATTACCCTCTATGACGGTCTTGGCCAGGATAAGATCCTCTACAAGTACAGGTTTGATGAGGTTCTCCCTTATTGCATTCAAGGGGTAGAAATTTCTCAAGTCATGCTATAGGTTCATAACAATTCCTTTGGGGCTCATCAGACCATGCTGAAACAATCTCAACAGATCCATAGACTATCTTTTTTTGGCCCTCCATGATCCATGACTACATCAAATTCACCAAAAGGTTACATGCATACCAAATTAATGCCAACTTTATGAATCGGCAATCAGAGCCTCTCCAAACTACCAAGTACTCTTGGCCATTTGCGGTATGGGGGATTGATGTCATGGGTCCATATGCAACGGTAACTGCTCGACAGTGCAGGTTCATCCTGAATACTACAGATTTCTTCTCCGAGTGGGGAAAGGTAGTTCAACTCAAGGAAGTCAAGGCCCAATATATCGTTGACTTTGTGAGATCCAACATCATCTACAGATTTTGTGTCCCTTAGGACGCCCTCACCGATAAAGTCATGAACATTCAGCCAACTGAGATGAAGAAACTATACACTAATGACAACATCCATTCTAACCATACCTCTCTCTATCATGCACAAGCAATTGGATAAATCGAGGCATTCAACAAATTCCACTCTAAAATTCCACCGAAAATGGTTGGTCGGAACAAGAAGAGTTGGCCGGACAAGATCCCCAAAGCCCTCTGGGCTTATCAGACGACGACTCATAATTACACCCAAGTGACCTCATATTCCATGGTGTACGGAACATAGGTTATCCTACCCATTGAGATTCATTTTACCTCATTGTGTACTACTGTCTATGATTAGAAAATGCAAGATAAAGTACCTAAAATTCGTGGCTGAGTTGGAAGTGCTCGATTAGAACAGGCTTCGTGCTCAGCACAATTTGGAAAGGCATCAGAATAAGATAGCTAGAGCATTCAAAAAGAATGTTTGCCTCTACTTCTTGTTGTAAAGTTAATTGTTATTGGCCCTCAAAACACCAATGATACCTTGACGAAAACCACCCATGTTAGATCCCAAATGGGAAGGACCTTACATGATTCACAAGGTTTACTCCAATGGCACATGATCCGTGGTTACCATGGATAGTGAGCGTATAATCCCAACAACCAAGGCCATGTTCCTCAAGAAATAATTTTCCTAAGTTAAAGGGTCATGCATGATATTAAACTGTATGGACCCACACGACCCTAAGCTGCATTACAGTACTACATTTCCTTTAACTATCCGGCCCAACATGACCTTAAACTATGAAACATCTTCCCGCATGACGTTAAACTGCATGTCATCCCACATTATGATAAATTGTATGTCGTACCACATGACCACAAATAGTGTGTCATTCTACAAGACTTTAAACTGAATGAACCACATATGGATTGATTCCCATCCTCATGGGATACATAGGAATGTTCGAATGATTCATCCTGAGTTTAGCCCCACATTTCTTCTTTGACTATCCCCCATGGGCATAACTCTCTTGGAGGATACCAAACGGTGTCGTGTATGCTTCTTTTGCCACACTAATGTCTGGATTTAGATGATTGCACCATGTTCCCTCCCTCATTCTTCTCTCCTCCCACATCCTCACCATACAATTCTAAATAGCATTACCATCAAAACTATGTATGGCTTGATTTCCATCCATATAAGATACATAGGAACACCCTGAAATTTTGTTCGTAGGCCCATCCCCAAACATCGGGTTCTCCCATTGGGTTGAAACACATATTGTGGTATAGGATTTTTCCCTCGCTTACGTTGAGCTCATCATGACTGTACCATATATCACACCTCCCAAAATATCCCCACCTCTTCTACTGCCCAACTAAAATTTATGTAGCATGGGTACATTTTTGATCCACACACTCCAATATTTGGGTTTCCATTATCTTTCACATCCGAAAGGTCCCCAAATGATATGGATAGTTAGCATATGGGTTATCCTATCATTTCAGGCCAACAACCTTGAATATTTTAAAGAAAAAATTGATACAGGTCCCTCATTGTGAATATGTTCGGTGGTCGACACTCTTTTGTTGTTCCCATTTCAGGTCACATGATATAGATGTTGTGTTTTGAACCCAGTCAACAGCTCTCCTTTGTCATTGTCACCGCCCCTATATATCCCAAACATTGAGTGTAGTGTCTCATTTTACCCCACTGTCTCTTAAGGATTCAGTATGCCTCAAGCATGAGTGTGATTCTAGATTTCAGACCCTTATATGATGGGAAGATCCTAGTACTACTCCTTGTTTCCTACACCGAGCATTGCACACGTGGGCTTAAGAGCTCAGGTAAGGCAATACCTGCATGGGAGGTCATCTGGTTATAGTTTTTCAAGATACCCAGCCTCTGTTCATTCGATCTTTTCATCCCCCAGGCTTGAGTTCCCATCTAGGAGTGTGCGGTGTGGTATGGAATCACGTACTTATTCACGCCTGGCTATTTTTACACACATCACAAACCCCCTTTGAGCCATTAATTCATTTATTTTCCTTTCTGAAAGCATGGTCACCGGCTTGCTTTTTGAGCCCCATAATTTTTGTTTCAATAATTTTCAAGATCCAAAAGGACCACTGAATGGAATGGATGCTTGGCCCAAGTGCTCTACATCCATTACAGGCCATCATCCTCATGGATTTCGAAGAAAAAATTTATAAAAGTCCCGTGTTGAAAATATGATCAACGGTCAACACTCAATTGTTTTCCCCTGACCTCCGGTCACACAAATGTAGATACTGTGTTTCCAACATGCTCAATAGTTATCCTCTTTCATTGTTTCCATTTTTTGGTTTTCCACAAGTGCAATGAGTTTCCATCATTACTCATATGTCCCATGCATATGGCATTAAACTAGTCATACGATCGGAGACCTGCGACCTTAAACTACGAGCACCATTGTCCTCGCTGCATAATGATAAAACTGGACAACATCCTTCTCCCATAACTACGTATTTCTTGATTTCCATCTTTATGGGATTCATAGGACCGCTTGAACATCTAGTATTTGGGTCTATCCCCATATCATAGAAACCTACCTATCATCTGGGCCCCTTAGTCTGTGTTCTTCCAAGAGGGGGGGTATGTGGTGTGGTATAGGGTTGTGTTCCCATTCATGTCGGGTTTATAACAACCACGCCACATACCTCTCTATCCAGAGCTCCCTTTTTCCCTTTCCCTACAATCATCTTTTCATGTCGGCTACTCTTAAGTTGTGTCCCTCGACCCTCTTTGTCGATTCGCCAATGTGACTAGAAGTACTCTGGATCAAGGCATGTAGTGTCGGATTCTACCTGGACATGATTTCTCCAATTTCTCAGGCTACGTGTTCCCCTTAATTTAGTATTTCATTATCTTTGACATCTTAATAGACCCCCAAATGGAATTGATACTTGGCCTAGGGGTTCTCCTACCAATACTGGACAACGTCCTCAATGTTTTCGAACAAAAAATTGATATAAGTTCTATGTTGAGAATATAGTCAACGGTCGATGGTCATTTGTTCTTCCCATTTCATGTTACACGATATGGACGTTGTGTTTCTAAAACAGTCAATAGTTATCCTCCATTCTCACACCAACCCCTTCAAGGCTTAAATATCAGTTACATGATTCACGTTATTTTCCATAAAAGAATGTCCAAGTGTAATTTTGAGGTTCTTGGTTCTTTCCCTTACCGTGCAGTATCACATTAGGAGGACAAAGACATGGTAGGGCGTCACTCGGGGATCCACACCAAATTCCCCTTTATGTGTGTCCCATGTGTTACAAAGCCCTCTCCCACCCTTGATTCCCACACAGACATTGACTCACATGGGCTTAGGGACCAGATGGAAGTATTCCCTTGCATGGAAGAGTGTCACATATTTCATTGTCCAAGGTCTAAGACCTTAAACTAATATCCCCTTATTAGTCATCTTCATTAACTATGTATAACTTGATTCCCATCATCATGGGATACGTAGGAATTCCCATACATCTCGAATTTGGGTCTAGCTTAATTGAGATATATTCTATTCAACCCCATATTCTCTAAACCTTTTATAGCCCCTCATCCTAAGGATTATTTCATGGAATCGTGAGTGGTGTGATGTGTACCTCATCATCATTGACGTCTGGTATGCTTTATCATTCTGTGTACATTCCCTCTTGAACCTTATCTCTCTTGTAAATGTCTGATCCATATGACTTTAAACTATGCTGCCCAGTCCCACATGAAATTAAACTATTACATCTTTTTTAAGACGTTAAAGTTCATGGTTCTTCCATCACATGACCCTAAACAGTGACATTATTGTCCTGGACACACGATAAAAAACGACACTGCATTGAGTTGTCCTCACTCGAGGGTAAATCATGTTTAGTATCAGTCACCCACCATAACATTTGTTAATGCCTTCAAATGACATGATTCTTGTGGTGATTCATGCTCTTTCTATTCTAGGTCCATCGCTTCACAAAAAAAACACACATTCATCCTGAAGTAAAAACAAGATATATCAAATTCCACTTCATTTGGTGTGAGGGATAGACATGCATGACCTTATTATCTCTAGAACTAGTATCTTACCGTGCCCCCTACAAAACAATGTATGTCTTGATTCCCATCAAAATGGGGTATGTAAAAATGCCTGAGCACATTGCCTCGGGCCCAACCTAACATTCAAAATTGGTCCCCTAAACTAGAAGTTTACCGGGGAGTGCACTATGGTGATATGAACTGCTACTGTCCTCACTCATGTTGGGTTTTGTAATTATTTCACCATGTGTATCCCTTCTTCAGTTCCATTATGGGCCGAGCTCTATGATCGTAAACTAAGACCACTCCATGTTCTTTCCGCAAGACGTTAAATAGCATGACATCGCCCAGAACTACGTACGGATTTATTCCCATCCTCATGGGATATATAGGAACACCCATACATATTGTCTCTAGGTCTAACCCCAAGAATCTTAAATTATATCCTCTTTATTTTGGCCCCTAGGCACGAACCCATTTGGTAACATCTGGTGTTGCAAGTACCTCATGGGTTTTCATTCACGTTGGTTTTTTCAATAGCTGTCTGATGTGCCTCTCATGTCTTTTCCCAATCTGTTCTGATTTATATAACCCTAAAATAAGATCTCCATATAGTAACTATGTGTCGGATTTGGCTACTTCTCCACCCTACACACAGTTCATTAAATCAGGTCCCACTTTGTGGCCCATCCAACCACCATTATGTTGGTAGCATGCGACCCCTAGACCCCTATAATTGGAATGGGACCTGAATCCCTCTATCTGATACATCATTTTGTCTTACTCAGATGCTTCAGGACAAAGACCCCGAAGTGTGGAATTATCATAGGGTCATTAACCTCTCTCCATGTCCAAGATTCATGAACACGTTATTGGGATACTCATCCTATTATATGTATGAAAGTGACCCCCTTTACAACATGGTCTCATGCCACATTGGCTTACCTACCGTCTGAGGCCAATGTCCTTGAAGACCTCATATGACATTTGTGACAGGCCTCGTGTTTCGAACATGGTCAACAGTTGACCCTTATTTGTTTGTTCCCATTTTTCGAAAACAAAAAAAAGGATATTGTGTTTCAATCATGGTCAATGGTTATTCCCTATCATCACTTCACCACAAGTTTGGTCAAGATCAAGAGAATCATGATTCACATATTTCCTCTTCCTTATGTTCATGTGGAATTCCAACACACTCAGCTTTACCCCTTCGTGCATCTAGGTACGTCAAGTAGGAAGGTCATCATTATTGAAAAATCATTAATCTAGCATCCCATTTCCCCTAACAAGTTATTTCCTTTTCTAGGCAATTCCTATCACTACTCCATGTTTCCCACATCGACCACAACTCACGCGGGCTTAAAAGTTCTGGTAGAACATGTACTGGTGTAGCCTTTCCACACGTGCCTTTATACATCCCTCATGATGTGAAAATTTTCTCTCATAACTATGTGAAGCTTGATTCCCATCTTAATGGGGTACGTAGGAACACCCAAACACTTTTCATCGGGCCCAGCCTAACATTCACTTTTGGTCCATTGACCTAAAGAACTTCCCCGGGGGATACGTGGTGTGGTGCAAACACCTTATGTCCTCATTCACATTGGGGTTATAGCTACCTCACTACATACTCACTTATTGGGATCTCCCCTTTTAACTCTCCTTCCTGTCATATGACATTAAACTACATGAGTATATATTTCCTCGATGCATGAAGCTAAACTGTGGTTCTACACTAAACAATTTAAGGATGCCACATGATATTCATGGGATGCACCAGATCCCTTGCCAGATAAGATCCCCCCTACCAAAATTTTCCTCCGGCCATGTCGTGCTTAAGTATTATGTTTGGTTTGATTCTCATACTTATGGAATACATAGTGACTCCCAAGAATTTCACCTTGGGCCTAGCCCCAGGGTCATTGACCCTTCTAGTCTCTCGGGCCCGATCCTGGTTTAGGTTGTGTGACCTGTAAACTATGTGCATCGTCCTCACTGTAGGACATTTATACTATAAGTTTATTGACTTTATTGGTATGATGTAAAACTAAAGATCATTACATGTCCTTTCTATAGAGGTCTTGTTTGGATGTACATTTGATCACTGATCAGAAATATATGCCCGCCTAATGTGTTTCCACCACGGTGACATTATTTGAAGAGTGTTGGACTCCATTTAAACAACCCATCACTCCACACTCCATGCATAGTGTACCCACTGTTAGGACCCTCTTCCTCTTTAATATCTAAAATAACCCCCCTAACTGTATGGATGCTCAGCCTATGGCTCGCCTACTCTCCTAGGACAACATTCTGGAAGTCTAATGGATGAAATTTTGATTCAGGCCCCGTGTTTCGAATTTGGTCAACGGTCATCCCTCAATTTTTATCTCCATTTCAGGATAACACAATAAATATACAGTGTTTTTAATGTGTAACACCCCAACATTCCACAGTACGCTTCTCTCTTAATAATACAGTAGTGTGTTATGTACGCAACTTCGAGTTCTAACACAACACAACCAATCAAACTAGCTGTTATGAATAGTAAAACCCACTTTTTTATATTTTATAAATTTTATCTTTCAAAATGGACTTTATTTTTTGATTCGGAATATTGAAATTATCCTAGGGTGAACTGTTGGAATTTTTCTGAAAAAATTCAATTTTTGATGAATAGTGAAAAAACACCAAGTTATAGTTTTAAACTGAATTTTTATTTAAATAATTATTTATTTTTTTTAAATTTATTTTACGTCAAAATAGATATATAATACCTATATAATTTCAATGTAATTCATTGTAGTCAGTGTATAATATCTTTAGATATATAAAAATTTTATTGAACTTTTCACTGTCTTTTACCAATCTCCTAGGAGAATTTTCAAATTTACATAAAATATAATTTTACCACCTTTGTGAGTGGAATTTCAAAAATCTGAGAGACATGGTTAATATCAAGGAGTAAAAAAAATTTAATAAGATAAAAATAATTTTTTTGTGAATAGTAACTTTTTACTTTTATTTACCACTTTTAAAAGTAAACAGGGTAATAAAGGGTAAAAATGATATTATAATTACCCAAACACATTTCATAATTCTATTGGATAAGTATAACTCGACCAAAAACAACCTTAGGAATACAATATGAACCTCTTTGGTCCACTTGGATTAGATTAGAACATCTTTTATTATTTAATTCAAAGAAGGTTTAAAAGAGTTAAAATAAATGTTTAATAACTAAAACATTTTTAATACAGGGTTATACATAAGATAAATTCGATTATAAATATTCATTAGAAATATAAAAATATTTCCTAAAAAATAATATTTTAGTTATAATTTTTATACATTAAATAATTTAGTTTATTTATGACACAATGGTAATGCAGTTATTACCTAATTAATGAAAAGTTAAAATAATTGATATTATAAATATCAAAATAAATGTAATATGAGAATTTTTATGAATTAAAATAATTTTATAGGTTAATATAACATATTATGGTTTTTTATATGAATTATTTTCTAAGTAATAATTCTATTATGAATTTAGAAAAAAGAAATTACCAAATAGTGTCAAAATTGACATAAAAGAGCATTTAAAACAAATATTATATTCTTAATTTATATTAAATTCTTAAAAATATACGGTTAGGAAAATAGACTTATATAATGATAGGTGTATAATTAATGAACCAATTTGGGTTCTCATGGAAGTATATATCATGTTTATTAACTATATAATATAAAAATACAAAGAGACATGGTAAATATCAAACTATTTAACTAGGAGTTAAATATAAATGATAAGGTTAATATAGTGACCCAAACCTATCTAAAATCTATTGGTTGAAAGGATTTAAATCAATACCCATAATAGCCTCGAAATAAGTCACTTTGGAGCCATTATAATCCTAATATGAATTTATTATAAAATAATAGTTTTAGTTTTTTCAAAGGTTCCCCTCACCCCTATTAGAAAAGGGAACTCCCCTTCTCTCAAATTCATACCTTCAAAGAATTTTGGTTCGGCCAACCCATGCCCAAATATACTCAAAACATCCCTCAATTCATTATAATGTCATTAATTTAGTCATAAATCCAAATTATGGAGCCATTTTGATCAAATCAAAAGGAAGAACCCGAAGAAGAGGTAATGTTTTCACCACCCTATTTCAAGTTCCATTCTTCTTACACTTCTTCTTTCTTTGTGATTTCCATTCTAAAATAATAAATCCAGTATATTATATATATTTTGATGTTATAATAAATATTTTACAACCATATTCAGTATTCTAACCATCCTTTGAATGACATGACACCATACGTGCTTACGTACGACTTAACGGCTCCACATCGTGGTGTAATTGTTATTCAAAACATTATTATTTGGATGGGTATGATAATGATGTGTAATTGAAGTAAATAATAAATATAACAATATAATGATTCTGTATATATGATATACCATCCAAACTATATATTATTATAATATCAAAAGAATGATATTGTCGCTCGTGCGTACGTACGGACTACCGTCTCCACGAACGCGATGAGATTCATTCCCCATCATATCCATTCTAGTATAATTCTCAATTTATGATAAAAAATAATGTTTAAGAACTTGATATCATTCTGGATATGAATAAGATACAACCTATCCATAACAAACCCAGCTTATGTAACAAAATATATAAAATAAAATGAGTAAGTTAACACCTGAAACGACGAAAATACTGAGATATTATTAACAATTCATATTAAAAGATCATATATGATATCATATTAAGGTATATTATTCTTGTATAATTTAATAACAACTATTTCACCATTATACAGGAGTTTAAACTACCTTCAACCAAGGAAAAGTACAAGGTAAGGGTTTATTTCACAATCTCTTCCTTATCCGAGATTGTTTATATGTAATTATCTACTAAGACCTCTTTATCATCCACATCCATGTTTCTTTAAAATGTATTTCAAAACATTCTTAATATTTTATAGACTATGGCTTAAAGTCATTTATACCCTTTCTTGAATTTTTATAACATTTTTATAAAGGAATCTTTCTGTCGCTTTCCAAACAAGGTCATTTTTAACCTTTTCGACAAAATTAAGGTAACAATGTATTTTTATAACTTATATGGCCAGTGCGGCTATTTTCCACCATTATAAAATCATCAAAGCTTCCCTTAAAATATTATAGGAATATTTTCAAAATAAATTTTTCCTTTTATAATTACGTGACATTTAAAATGATTTCAAAAAAACAGAGATATTTCTCTCAAATAGTTTTTATTTTATCTATGTCAACATCCTTTGATGGATTTTAAGATTATTTGATGTTGATTTATTATGATACAAAACTTCCATATAGTATTGAAGGTTTTGAGATATGTTTGACTGTGGATGTTTTATTTTTATACCATTCATGGTTTATGGGGAAACTATTGACATTTCATATGGTAGTTTTAATACGAATGTTTATGTTTTGTTTTAACCTGTTCATATGAGAAATGCATTGGACTTAATAAGTGATGGGTGGAGCCCACTATAGCTCCTCGATTCATCAGTAGGTCTCATGAGACAAACTAGTGTCTTGTCATAAGGCCTTAACAAAATCTTATTTGTAGTATTGGCACAAGTCCTTGACTATGTGGTTATGATAGTCTGGAATTATGCATTCCATCATTATAAAAGTGGTTATTGATACTCCATGTGATTATTCTACTAGTAGAATATCAATGTGAATAAGTAAATGGAATTATTTCATTTTATTTTTTCCATATTATGCTGATGTTCAAGTTTAAAAGTATTTTGTTTTAGTTATACATTGCCTAAAATGTTTATGCTTATTTATGAAAGTTTCCACTACACTGTTATCCTTACTGATCATCTAAGCTCAGCCCTTTCTATGTTTTATTTTTCCCAGGATGTGAAGAAGTATTTTATGACTGACCTGTAGGGATAGTCTGGGGGATATGATTGTGGTCTATGGAGAGAAGATTTTTTTTTTTAGTTTTTCACTTTATGATGTAATGTAAACATTATGAATGTATCTAGTGATTACAAGGCTACTAAACTAATCGGTCTTTCGAGACTTGATCTTTTGTCATCATGCCAATGTTATGTAATAATCCTCTAACTCTGGGTAACTGGGGTCAGGGCATTACAATTGGTATCAGAGGAATTTTAGTACAAACCTTGGAAGATATATTTAGATAAACTCTGATTAGAGTACACAGCCATAAGATAAACTTTGAGGATTAGTATAGAAGAACTTCCTAGAATTTTTGTATTGTAGATATTTTGTGAGTTTTCCAAGCAATACATCCGAGTCTTGATATGAGAAGGTAGAGGTGGCTCTGGCATAGATGTACCTAGGGGTAAAATCTGAAAACATCACTTTGATCTAGACTCGAACGGGAACTGGTGCATGATAATAGGCCTTGCTTCACTCTTGGTTATGACACTCCTGGGGGATATGCTTAGGATAATTCTCATTTTCTTTACAAACCATTATGAAGAGTTTATGAGTATATACTTCCTCAAAGAATTTTTTTTATGATTATGGATTATATCCATAAACTGTTCAATTTAGGTTAAGTGTTTTACAAGTTTGAAATTATGTATTTCAATTCATAAAATAATCTAGTTTAGGCCATTGTTTATAAATGACACCTAGTGGAATAAATGGAAACTATATCAATGCATTCACTCCATGTTTTGATTTCCCTCCTGCTCAAGATAATTATAGTGGAGCTGGTGATGCAACTGGTGCTAATCAGCTAATCACCATACTGGGACAACTCACTCAGGTTATGAATAATAACCTTACCCGTATAGAGCACCCAGATCCACAACATGGAGGATCAATGTTATATCACTTCATGAGGCAAAAACCACCAACATTAAATGGGGGTACAAATCCATTAGTAGGTTAGAAATGGATAAATTCTTTAGAGAATATATTCCTTGCCTTGGGGAGTAGTGAAAGGGAAAAAGTTATCATGGCAGTTTACCACCTCACTAGAGATGCTGATCAATGGTGGTCATTGATTCAAAACATGATGGAAGATGATGAAGCATCAAATATGGAATGGATGGATTTCAAAGATCTTTTCTTATAAAATTTCTTTCCTCGTGACCATCGAGCAGATATGGAAAGGCAATTTCTGAGTCTGAGACAAAAGGAGGATTAGAATGTCGCAAAGTATGAGGCTATCTTTACAAGGATAGCAAGGCATGCTATAGATTATATACATAACCCAATAAGTAATATTGATGGTTTCATTGATGGTTTAAAACCATTTCTCCGTCAGTCATTAGTCTCACAATCTTTCTCGTCGTACGAAGATATTGTTTCATGTGCTATCAAGACAGAAAAGGAATTCTCTAAGTCTTATGACTTTAAAGCAAACAAAGAGAAGAAGAGATCTTCCAATCACTCTGGGAATGGAAATAAGGGAAAGAAGGGAAAAGTTGAATATCCATCCTGTAGTCAATGGGGGAAGAAAAACCCTAGTACTTTCATGAAGGGAATGGGAGTCTGTTACAAGTGGGGTGAAAAATTCCACCAAGCTCATGATTTCAAAGGGAAGAAAGAAGCTACCTATGTTCAATGCTACAATTGCAGGAAGACGGGACATTATTCAAATGAATGTCCTAATCTTCATAGAAACATACCGCAGAAAAGGCCAATGGAACAAGGCCAAGATTATAATATCACTACTGCTAAGGTAGAAGCTCCTAAAGATGTGGTGTTAGGTAATTTAATGGTTTTCTCAAGTTTAGAAAATGCTTTTTTTGATTCTGGATCATCGAATTGTTTCATATCTTCCCAGATTTCTAATAAAATTATATATTTCCAATTTGATTTAACAAGGGAGTTTTCAGTCAAAACTCCTAAGGGAGGTATCATTACAACAATGTTTTGTGAATCATTCCCCATTAGAGCACATAAATGTTCTTTATCTACTGATCTCATCGCCATACCCATGATTGAATTTGATATAATCCTCAGAATGGATTAGATTTCAGACCATGATGTGAAGATTTATTGTAAGAATAATGAGGTTACATTTTTTTAGGATGATGATAAAGAACACCTTATATTTAGAGAAGAATCGTTACCACCTGATTCTTATCTAGATCCACCCCCAGTAGCTCAACTAAATTCAATTATCAGGGAAGGAGATAATGAAATAACTATGGGTGAGGAAAGGAATATTCAAATAGCGGATGTACCTATTGTGAAAGAATATGTTGATGTGCTTGCGGAAGATTTACCTAGACATCCTCCAGAATGAGAAATTGAGTTTTCCATTGATTTAATTCCTGGTTCAAGGCCCATATCGAAGACACCTTATAGAATTGCCACTATGGTATTAGTTGAACTAAAGAAACAACTATAGGAATTGAGTAATAAGGGATTTATTTTCCCTAGTTTTTCTCCATGGGGATCCCCTGTACTTTTAGTTAAGAAGAAAGATGGAACTATTAGGTTATGTATCGACTATAGGGAAATCAATGCTTTAACAATAAAGAACAAGTATCCCCTACCTCGCATTGATGATTTGTTTGACCAAGTGCATGGATCTAAATACTTTCCAAAGATTGAAATTTAATCTGGATACCATCAGTTGTGTGTGAAGAAGGAAGACACTCTGAAGACATTATTTCGAACAAGGTACAGAAATTAAGAGTTTATAGTAATGCTTTTTTGGTTGACTAATGCACCATCAATTTTAATGGATCTAATGAACAGAGTTTTCAAGTAATATCTTCATGACTTTATAGTGGTATTTATTGATAATATATTAGCATAATCCAAAAGCTATGAGGATCATGAAAATCACTTGCGCATTATCATGAAGTCTCTCAGAAGACATGAATTATATTGGAAGTTTAGTAAGTGTGAATTTTGGCTTTAGGAGATTTCTTTTCTTGGACATATTGTCTCAATGGATGGAATCTCTATTGATCCTTCTAAGACTAAGGAAATACAAGAATGGTCAACACCGACGAGTATAACTAAGGTATGTAGTTTTATTGGTTTAGCTGGTTATTATCGGTGTTTCATCCAGAATTTTTCCCAATTGGCTAACCCATTAATGAATCTCACACGTTAAGGGGTTAAATTTTTTTTGGAGAAAAGAGTGTGAAGAATTTTTTGAATAAATGAGGAGAAGATTAGTCAATGCCCTTATATTGACTCTACCATCGGGGAATGATGGGTTCGTTATTTATAGTGATGCATCGAAGAAAGGACATGGTTGTGTCCTTATCCAAAATGATAGGGTTATTGCATATGCGTCACGACAGCTAAAAAATCATGAGGAAAAATATCCTACTGAAGAACTTGAGTTAGCAGCTGTAATATTTAATTTGAATATTTGGAGACACTATCTCTTTGGTGAAAAATGTGAGATTTATACTGATCACAAGAGTTTGAAGTATATTTTATCACAGAAAGAACTCAATATGAGGAAAATGAGATGGATTGAACTACTCAAGGATTATGATTTCACAATACACTATCACCCGAGGAAGGAAAATAAAGTGGCAGATGCTTTGAGAAGAAATGATCATGGAGTTCTTTACAAGATGAGAGTTGAGAGGGATCCTATTTTCATGGATCTAGTAAAGTTGGATATCGGAATAACCATGGATGGTGAAACATCGATACTTTTTCAAATAGTTTCCAAACCATCATTACAAGAAAGGATAAAGATTTCTCAGACTGATGATGAATAATTTCAAAAGAATATTGAAGCTGTGAATGACAGGAGATTGAATGACTTTGTTTATGAAGTTGTAATTTTGAAATCTGGGAAGAGACTGCGTGTTCCCGATATACCTAATCTAAAAAGAGAATTGTTGGATGATGCATACAGTTCCAATTTATCTATACACAATGGGATCACCAAAATGTATAGAGATTTGAAGGAACATTTTTGGCGAGACAACATGAAGAGGGAGATTGTGGATTTTGTGCCAAGATGTATTGTTTGTCAATAAGTGAAAGCTGGATGGCAACATCCTGGAAGAGTCATGCAACCTCTTCCCATACCTGAGTGGAAATGAGATAATATTAAGATTTACTTTATCATGGGACTACCAAAGACTCCTAGAAAGAATGATGCAATATGGTTCATTGTTGATCGTCTTACCAAGTCATCACATTTTCATGCTATAAGAGAAGATCTACAAGTTGAATGTCTAGCAAGACTACATGTTAATGAAGTTGTGAGACTTCATGGAGTACCCCTATCGATTGTTTCTGATCATGATCCCCATTTTACTTCAAGATTCTAGAAGTGTCTTCAGAAGGCCTTGGATACTGAACTTCGTTTGAGCACTTCCTACCACCCTCAAACAGATGGACAATCAAAACGGACTATTCAAACATTAGAAGACATGTTGAGATCATGCTCACTAGATTTTCAGGGTATGTGGGATCAATATTGACCTCTTGTAGAATTTTACTATAACAATAGTTTCCATTCAAGTATTCGGATGGCACCGTATGAAGCGTTATACGGAAAGAGATGTCACACACCAACCTGTTTGGATGATGTTGGTGAAAGAAAACTTGTAGGCCCAAAACTAGTGGAGGAAACAATGGAAAAGGTGAAGGTAATCCAAAACCACAACAAAGAAACTCAAAGTAGGCAAAAGAGCTATGTTGATAACCGAAGGAAGGATTTGGAATTTCATGTAGGAGATCATGTTTTCTTGAAGGTATCTCCATGGAAGGGAGTTATACGTTTAGGTAAGAAGGGTAAATTGAGTCCCAGGTATATAGGACCTTTAAAAATTATAGAAAAAATTGGGGCTGTAGCTTATCGTTTGGAAATGCTTCCAAATCTCTCCAAAGTTCATGATGTGTTCCACGTATCACTGTTGATAAGATACATGCCTGACCCAATGCATGTACTCACCTATGAGGAATTAGAACTGGAACTCGATCTCTCTTATTGCGAAGAGCATGTCAGGATTCTTGATATAAGAGAACAAGTGCTGAGAAACCGGACGACTCGTCTAGTGAATGTTCTATGGAGAATCCATAAGATGGAAGAGGCAGTATGGGAACCCGAGGAACTTATGATGAAGAACCACCCGAGTATTTTTATGCACTAATATTCTAGAAATTTCTAGGATGAAATTATTTGAAGGAGGGGAGAATGTAACACCCCAAGCTTCCACGGTACGCTTCTCTTTGAATAATACAATAGCATGTGTTGTATGTTACTTCGAGTTCTAACGCACACCAGAGCCAATCAAACTCGCCATTATGAATAGTAATACCCACTTTTTGAAATTTTATAAATTTTATCTTTCAGTTTATAATAATTTTAGATATATAAAATTTAATTGAACTTTTCATAGTCTTTTAACCATCTCCTAGGAGAATTTTCAAATTCACATAAAACATAATTTTACTTCTTATGTAAGTGGAATTTTGGGAATCTGAGAGACATAGTTAATATCAAGGAGTAAAATTTGGTTTAATAAGATAAAAATATTTTGTGATGAATAATAACTTTTTACTTTTATTTACCATGGTTAAAAGTAAATAGGGTAATTAAGGGTAAAAATGATATTATTATTACCCAAACACATGTTCTAATTCTATTGGATAAGTATAATTCGACCAAAAAAAACCTTAGGAATAAAATATGAACCTCTTTGGTCATCTTGGATTAGATTAGGACATTTATTATTATTTAATTCAAAGAAGATTTAAAGGAGTTAAAATCAATGTTTAATAACTAAAATAGTTCTAATATAGGGTTATACATAAGATAAATTCGATTATAAATATTCATTAGAAAGATAAAAACATTTCCTACATAATGAGATTTTATTTATAATTTTTAGACATTAAATAATTTAATTTATTTATGGCATAATGGTAATGTAGTAATTACTTAATTAATGAAATATTAAAATAATCAATATTATAAATATCAAAATAAATTTAATATGAGACTTTTTATGAATTAAACTAATTTTATAGGTTAATATAACATATTATGGTTAGTCCGATGAATTTTGTCGAAGTGATAATGCTTTTATTAATTTAGAAAAAACAAAATACCAAATATTGTCAAAAATGACATAAAAGAGTTTTTAAAACAAATATTATATTAATAATTGATATTAAATCCCTAAAAATCTAAGGTTCGGACAAGAGACTTATATAATGATAGGAGTATAATTAATGAACCACTTGGGATTCTCTTGGAAGTATATAGTATTTTTATTAACTATATAATATAAAAATACAAAAATACATGGTAAATGTCAAACTATTTAACTAAGAGTTAAATATAAATGATAAGGTTAATATAGTGACACAAAACTGTCTAAAATGTATTGGTTGAAAATATTTCGACCCATACCCAGAATAACCTCGAAATAAGTCACTTTTTAGCCATTATAAACCGAATATGAATTTATTATAAAATAATATTTTATGTTTTTCCTAAGGTTCCCTTCACCCCTCTTATAAAAGGGAACTCAACCTTCTCCCAAATTCATACCTTCAAAGCATTTTGGTTCGGCCAAAACCTACCAAAATATCCTCTCAACTTCCATAACTTCATTATAAAGGCCTTACTTTAGTCAGAATGCCAAATTAAAGAGCTCTTTTTATCTAATCAAAAGGAAGAACCCGAAGAAGAGGTAATTTTTTCACCACCCTCTTTCAAGTTGCTTTCTTCTTCCACTTCTTCTTTCTTTGTTATTTCCATTATTAAATAATAACTCCAGTATTCTATATATTCGTTGATATTTTTACAATTAAGTTAAAACCAAATTCAGTATTCTATCCATCCTTTGAATGACATGTCACCATACGTGCGTATGTATGGCTTACCATCTCCATGTCGTGGTGTAACTGTTATTCAAAACATTATTATTTGGATGGGTATGATAATGATGTGTAATTGAATTAAATAATAAATATAACATTATAATTATTTTATATATATGATATACCATCCAATTATATACTATTTTAATATCAAAATATTGATATTGTCACTCGTGCGTACGTACGGACTACCGTCACCACGAACGCGATGAGATTCATTCCCCATCATATCTATTCAAGTATAATTCTCATTTGATGATTAAAAATAATTTTTAAGGACATGATATCATTCTGGATATTAATAAGATACAACCTATCTTTAACAAACATGTCTTATGTTACAAAACATATAAAATAAAACGAGTAAGTTAACACCTGAAACGACGATAATACTATGATATTATTAACAAAGTAATGTTAAAAGGTCATATATGATATCATATTAATGTATATGATTCTTGTATAATTTAATGACAACTATTTCACCATTATACAGAAGGTTAAACTACCCTCAACCAAAAAAAAGTAAAAGGTAGGGGTTTATTTCACAATCTCTTCATTATCCGAGATTGTTTATAAGTAATTATCTTCTGGGACCTCTTTATTATCGACATCCTTGTTTTTTAAAAAAGTATTTCAAAACATTCTTAATATTTTATAGACTATGGGTTAAAGTAATTTATACCCTTTCATCACTTTTTATAACATGTTTATAAAGGAATCTTTCTGTAATTTTCCAAACAAGGTCCTTTTTAACTTTATCGACAAAATTAATGTAAGAATGTATTTTTTAAAATTATACGGAAAGTGCGGATTTTTTCCACCATTATAAAACCATCGAGGCTTCCCGTACAATATTATAGAAATTTTTTCAAAATAAAGGTTTTCTTTTATAATTACGTTACTTTTAAAATGATTTAAAAAAAAGATATTTCTCTCAAAAAAATTTGATTTCATCTATCTCAACATCCTTTGATAGATTTTAAGCTTATTTGATGTTGATTTATTATGATACAAAACTTCCATATAGTATTGAAGGTTTTGTGATATGTTTGATTGTGGATGTGTTATTTTTATACCATTCATGGTTTATGGAGAAAATATTGAAATTTCATGTGCAAGTTTTAATACGAATGTTTATGTTATGTTTAAACCTGTTCATATGAGGAATGCATTGGACTTAATAAGTGACTGGTGGAGCCCTCTATATCTCATCGATGCATCGGTATGTCTCATGAGAAAAATTAGTGTCTTGGCTCAAGGCCTTGGAAAAATATTATTTGTAGTATTGGAACAAGGCCTTGACTATGTGGTTATGATAGTTTGGCATTCTGCATTCCATCATTATGAAAGTGGTTATTGATATTTCATTTGATTATTCAACTAGTAGAATATCCATGTGAATAATTAAATGGAATTACTTCATTTTATTTTTTCCATATTATGCTGAAGTTCATGTTTAAAAGGCTTTTTTTTAGTTATACATTGCCTTAAATGTTTATGCTTATTTATGAAAGTTTCCGCTATATTGTTATCCTTACTGAACATCTGAGCTCACCCCATTCTATGTTTTATTTTTTCCAAGATGTGAATAAGTATTTTATGACTCACCTATTGGGGTATTCTGGGGGGATATGATTTTGGTCTATGAAGACAATATGTGGTTTTAGTTTTTCACATTATGATGTAATGTAAACATTATTAATGTATCTAGTTATTCTAGGGATACTAAACTAATCAGTCTTTCGAGACCTGATCTTTTGTGATCAGGCCAATGTTATGTAATAATACACCGACTCTGGGTAACTAGGGTCAGGGCATTACAGAATGCAGTCAGCAGTTATCCTTCAATGTCATGCCACCCCCACAGTGTTCTAAATTTGGGGTATCATGATTCACCCATTCCACTCCCCTATGTTTGGGTTGATTCCAAATGCCCCTATCGTTACGTCTATCATGCACTAGAGCACATTGGTAAGATGACATGTAAAATTTTCTGAGGTCCTCATCCTCCAGTCAGGCCTCTCTCTTTCATCCCAGAAATCCGGATTGGTTATTCAATCCCCAGATGATCGGAGCTTGATTTTCACTCTTATATTCCGATGGAATGGCAAGGTGGTCATCCCTGGTTTCTCGCATTGGTCCTGACCCGCATTAACTTAGGGACTGTTCGGTGGATATTCCATGAATGTAACAGAAATGTAATAGTCCAAAAATAGATAATAGAACTCTTGCATGAATTTAGCCCAAATAATAAAAACATGAATTCACATTAAAAGTTATATGCATCATAGTACCCGAGGGTCGACCCCTCCCATGGATGGGTTGACCCCATCAAAATAGAGTTGTAGGTCTGCCACCTTTTATCATGTAGTGTCTAGGATTCACTATTGCATGTTCATTTCCAGCTCATACTTGGCAGTGATGGGGCGCAGTCCGTCAGCAGTGATCTGGGCTCGCTCCTCGTTAGTTCGGATAATGGAAATCACCTCGGAGGTATGCCTCATGTGGTCTTCATCCTCTGCTAGTTGGGCCTTCAGCCGCGATATACTTTCCAACTACACGTTGAGGGAAGCAGAATGTCCATCAACCCGGATGTGCAACTGTTTAATCTCACATTCCGCCTCCTAGATCCTCTTGATGTTCTCCAATTTTTTCAGCTTACGTCCATCACCAAGGCCTCAATCATTCTCCCAGATCTTCTCTGCCATGAGATCTCAGATGAGCATGTGGGTATAATGGGCATGCACTCCCCCAGCGCACAGTTTGCATAGCCGCAAATGAAGTCTCTCCATCTGGTCTATGCATTTTTCTTGATTGGTGTCATCGATAAAGTTCTTAATCAACTTCCATGTCCATTGGTAGACTATCTTGTTGTCCTCTTCATCAGAGGTCATCTTTTATTAGTTCGTGGGGATGGCAGGTTCATACACGGGGAACACCCCCCAAGAACTCATTAGGAGGGTCCGCATCTAATGTCTCATCAGGTATGGTAGGACCCACACCGTCTGATAGATCTTCATCATTGGATCCCACATAAATAATCTCAGGTTGGGCCCTACTAATGGTCTCAACGGTGATCGGGAGTGCCGCAGTATGGTCAGTCTGAATATCCTCTTCCACGACCACCGACATTCCCTTGGGAATATCGCTACAAAGAGTACCAACCAGTCTCGCCAAGGCAGCCCACACTATTTGAATATCAATTCATACCATGAAGTTCACTGATGTTAGTAAACCCATTCAATGGGTTGTAGGATTTAATTATTTTCCTAGGGTACTTATAGAGATTAAATTTTTTGTCTCCCTCCTGGGTTGTTTCCATTGGTACCTCGAGGTGTGGCCCTCCGATCATTGTTTGGAAGACTGAATACTCTTGGGGAACCACCTTGGATGTTTTGTCCCCACTGGATGTAGAAATTTCCATAGTCATGGGCATATATCCCGAAGGCCCCACTTTTGTATCTATTGAGGATAGAAAACATTTTTTTCTTATGAGACCCTCCTGCAATGTTTAATTATTAGTGAAGGGGTCCAAAGTAGTTTTAAATAATATCCCAGGAAGGGACATAGGGTTTTAGCTTTAGAGCCTCTACAAACACTTCATTCTCTAGATCTGAGTCACAAACATCACCCACCTCCAATGGGCTACATCTACCAGCCTCCTCCCCCCATGACCACTCATCCAATTCTTCTGAAAAAGGGAAGTGCTCCATCAATTCTACAGTTGATAACTAGGGAGTAGATGTTCGATCAAAAAACACCTTCACCTAGTATTTCATCATATACGGGGCACCCCAACAGTGCATGATGTCCTCCAACTCTTCCAGGTATTGCTCCACCTCGGTCTAGGATACTGCAATGTCGGCCCTTACGGGGCCGATTCCCAGCAAATCAATCCTGAGATGGTTCATGTATTGAAACATATCATATGAGCCAAGGAATTTCTTGTTGGCATCCTAGATGTCCCGGGCCTCTAGGAAGACAACATTCTCCAACATGTCTATATGGAGCAGCTGCTTCCCCAGAGTTGGGTGGATATTCTTCATAATACTCTTGGTGGCCTCCCCTCTAGATAACACTTCTCTTTTGGGACCGCCGGGTCCGCTTCCACTTCTAGATCTGCCACCGATGCCTCCCCGTCAACCGTTTTGGGCCGCGCCGCCATGGTAGCCCCACCACCATGGTATTTCCTTGCCCCCTTCTAGCCCTAACCTCAAGGTTAGTGAGGCACACCATCACCGGCTCGAATGGTTCACTGCATCAACATCCCCCGCGGGTAGGTCATCCCCCATCTTTTAGCATACTCCTTCACCAACCTGAAGATGGATGTGGGCGAAGGGAGCACGTTCCGAATATTCTCATTTTCCCGCGTGAACATGAGCCACATCTACCTCATCACGCACATGTTCTCCTCATAGCGCACCCCTAAATAGACTATTACGGTAAGTCTTTGCATGCACCAAAATTACCTGGAGAATCATTGCAGGGTGTACGGATCACATAGAGGCATGAGGTCCACCCATGGCACTAGGACTCCACCTCAAAAATCTAGGAGGTAGGACAGATTCTCTTCCATTCTCTGGCCATTATCAGTGACTATACTCATTGACAATAGGAACATGTGAGTGTTTAACACCTCTACCTTTCAGACCCAGTTCAGTACCACCTGTGTGGTCCTCTCGGCCAGAAAGCTCCCAAAAACGTTCATAATAGATGGGTAGAAGTTTGATATTGGAGGGGATATGGGGTTCAGATATTCATAGATCCCTCTAAAATGCACCACTATCCACCCATAAAAGATGTGGAATGGCCTGTATATTCATTGTGGATTTTTCCCTATCACTAATATGCCACAATAACTTGTACAGCATGGCAAGCATCGGGATCCCAAGGTTGACCTGCCCTCCTATCAACAACATGGATGCCATGATAAAAATTCTTGGTCGCATGCCCATGTTTGTAACTCTCGCTATCTTGATCCAACTGCAGATAAGTGTTGCAATGAATGAAGCAAACCAGACTACCTTTTGATTCTCGGTGCTAACACTGAATCCCCATTGTTTCCACTAGCTTTCCCCCAGGAGCTATCAGTACGTGTTCCCCAAGCCCCATTGGACCCCCTTTGGGAATTTTTGAGGCCTCATCAAAAACTTCCTATCTTCCGGAAAGGTCAGGAACTGCATAAACCACTTTTTGAAGTGGACATCTCACACCGACTGCTTTTCCTCTCCTATTACTAGTTTCATCAACATCATCTCCAGTAGTGGAATTTTCTCCAGATCCTCCCACACAACTATTATGGGGAGGAACTCACCGTACATCACCCCCAGTATCAGGACCCCCGAGATCTATTGCAGGTCCCATAAACTAAATTTGACCTCTCCATGGTGCAAAAGGAAGTTATTAGTCCTCGATGGCCATCTTCTCAACTATTATGGCATTATCTTATTCATATGTTATATGTGGAATTGGGTGGACCACATTACATCATATAGGCCCACTCTTCTCAGCTCTGCATAAAATTCATCGACCGTGGCACCTACCCAGTAGGCCAAGGACCAGTGGTATAGGAAGTTACCACCCTGGTGCAGATCCCACTCATCGGACAAAACCTTTCTTGGGTTCCTCAGGTCCGCCTACAAGATATTATGATGTAGTGAGGGATACGTCTTTGACTATAATTCATTCACCTCAACATTGTTTATATGATTCTATAGGCAGTCAGCGTTGATAGGCATGAAGTCCTCCCGAGCATGGCCTTCAGCTACCCTGATCAACTGGTGTGGGAATTATGTGTTATTGAACCAGTAAGAGGGCTCTTCCCAATTCACATCAGGGATGAAGACATCATCCGTCAGTCCAAATCCATAAAGAGTCAACCTCTTACATAGTGGATAGTTCTTTTGTCTTTCCAACAACAGCTTCACAAGTGAATTATGGTCAGAATGGCTCTACAAAAACTCCCATATACCTGATATATCTATTAACTCCTCCCTCCGAGTAGCATTTGCAAGGAACCCCATTGAAGCCTCTTGGCGATCCATTCAGTTTTTGTGTTTGGGCGTTATTTGTTTTTGGTTTGTGAATCCCTTTCATGGAGCTCAGTCTCGATGGTTTCTCATGAAGACTGTTCATAGAGCCCTTCCCCAACCTTCAGACACATGCCGCATAACGCACCATCACGAAGTCAAAAATACTCGTTGTGCGCTGCGAAGCAGAATTCCCAATTCGTGGAGAGGAATCGCAGAGTACATGGAGCTTCGGGAATTGAGAGCACAAAAATCCAAAATCACAAAGATGGGAAAGGAAAATAGAGAGGTTGGGATCCCTTATTTATAAGTGAGGACCCCAGTACTTCGAGGCATGTCTGACTGATGGAAACTTTATGATGTTCTTAGACCATACATCTCCCCTCCAGTTTGAGAGCCTCCTTCGCGAGTCAGCGTCGTAATTGGCTAAAGGATTTTGGGGATTTATCCTCAGATATTAACCATCACTTTCTCCTCATATTCTAGTTTGAGGGGGGAATTTGTTGAAGACAAACTTTTGGGAGAACAAGTACAAATTAAAATATTTAAGGGCTACATCACGACGCTTGTTCGCGGATCCCTCACAACCCCATGGACAGCGCAAAGCTTCCTCTTTTTGAAGTCACTGTGGAGCAAGGATGATTGAGGCACCATGATCCCCTTTGACATTTGAGAACCCGCCATGGAGCAAGGAGTATGGAGGCTCCGCAAGCCCCTTTGATGTTTGAGAACCCGCCCCGGAGAAAGGAGGTGGGAGGTTCCGTGAACCACTTTGATGTTTGTGAACCCACCACGGAGCAAGGTGGTTGAAGGCTCTATGAGCCCCTTTGAAATTTGTGAACCCACCATGGAGCAAGGAGGTGGGGGGCTTCGTGAGTCCCTTTGACATTAACAAACCCTCTACGGAGCATGGAGGTAGGAGGCTCCATGAACCAATTTGATGTTTGCAAACCAACTGCAGATCAAGGAGGTGAGAGGCTCTGCAAACCCATTTGATGTTCGTGAACCCGTCATGGAGTAAGGAGGTGAGATGCTCTGTGATTATGACATAGTAGAATGTGTCTTCCTACCCAGTAAGCTCTACTTCGTGGCGCCTCTTGCCTATAAATATTGGGCTCCCCTCGAACCCAAAGGATGGATCCTCTGACCTTTCTCCTTCATAGCTCTCAAATTACGATAAAAATTCTACTCTACGAGCCATAAGCTCCTCAAAGTACTTTAGCATCGCGAAGTGACTGTCCCTTGGTTTAAATTCATCCCCACATCAAAGAGGGATGCCCTTCATGGAGCCCACGAGCCTCCGCGAAAGAAGGGTATCCACAAGGAGACTCGGGTCTTCAAAGATCACTTATGAATTACGAGATACCCTCTATGCACATGTGACCCACTTGCTAAGGGAGGTTCACTGTGCTTTGTGAAGAACATTTCTTCCTAATACTATGTGTTGTAGGGCACCCTTTCTTCGCGATGCACCGCTCCGTGAATGACTTTCTTCTTAACAAAGCCCCTTCCATATGAAACTATGTTGTAATGCCCCAACCCCATAATCCCAGAGTTGGTGCATTATTTTAATACATTAGCATGATTACAAGTCATCATGTCTCGAATGACCGATCAATTTAGAATTATTGGAAACAAGATTATACATAAGTTCACCTTTACAACTTGAAAATAAATACAACACGAATTTATTCCATTAGAAACATCCAATCCTCCTAGATTATGCCTACAAGTCACTCATAACTAACTTCTTCATATCCTAGGAAAATGAAACATAAGAAAAGGTTGAGCTCAAATGCTCAGTAAGGGTATGCAATACAGTGGAAGAAAACATAAATATTAAGCATGGTGAATAATTGAAACCACATGCCTTTACCAATAATAAACATGAATACTTTTATGGAAGGAATATGATTTGAGTAAATAATTCTAAAATAAAACATAATCATGGGTATTCTACTAGTCGAATGACCACATGAACCATCAATATTATTTTCATAATGAGGGAATGTATAATGCCGGACATTATGAAAAAAAAATTCAAGGCCTCGGCCAAGACGTCTAAAAAAGATTAAGTCCTCGTCCAAAACAATATATCAAATTGGGAAAGGCCTTGGAAAATTCCATGTCTAGTTGTCTCATGAGACCTATTAATTCATCGAGGAGATATAGTGGGCTCCACTCGTCACTTACTCAGTCCAATACATTCCTCATATGAAAATGTTGAAATATAACATAAACATTCGAATTAAAACTAGCATATGAAATGTCAATACTTTTACCATAAACCATGAATGGTATAAAAATAACACATCCACAATCAAACATATCACAAAACCTTCAATACAATATGGAATATTTCTATCATAATGAATCAACTTCAATCAAATATAAAATCCATAAAAGGATGTTGACATAGACAAAATCAAAACTATTTGAGAGAAATATCTCTTTCTTTTTTGAAATCATTTAAAGATACATAATTATAAAAGAAAACATTTATTTTGAAAATATTCATATAATCTTTTAAGGGAAGCTTTGACAATGTTATAATGTCATATAATATATGCACCCACCATATAAGTAAATAACATTTTTACCTTAAATTTGTCAAAAAGTTCGTAAAGTACCTAGTTTGGAAAAGGATAGAAGGATTAATTTCAAAACATATACGTTAAATAATGGTATAAATTACTTTGACTCATAGTCTGGTAAATAGAAAGAATGTTTTGAAATAAATTTTTAGATACGTGGATGTGGATGATAAAGAGGTCCCAATAGATACTTATGTAAAAGCAACCTCGGATAATAAAGAGATTGTGAAATTAACCCTTTCTTTGTACTTTTCCTTGGTCAGAGGTAGGTTAACATCCTGTATAATGGTTAAATAATTGTTATTAAATTATTCATGAACTATATACATTAATATGATATCATATATGATCTTATAATATGGCTTTTTAATAATATTTTAGTATTATCTTCGTTTCGGGTGTTAACTGATTCGTTTTCCTTTAAATGATTTGTTACATAAGTAATGTTTGTTTTGGATATGATGTATCTTATTAATATTCACAATGATATTATGTCGTTAAACATTATTTTCAATCATCAAATGTAAATTATTCTTGAATGGATAAGATGGGGAATGAATCTCATTGTTTTCGTGGAGACGGTAATCCGTACGTACGCACGAGCGACAATTTCATTATTTTGATATTCAAATAATATATAATTGTATGGTATGTCATATACAAAGAATAATTATCATGTTATATTTATTATTTACATCAATTATACATAATTATTATTCCCATCCAAATAATAATGTATTGAATAACAACTACACCATGACGTGGAGACAGTAAGTTGTACATACGCACGTATGGTGACATGTCATTCAAAGGATGGATAGAATAATGAATATGGTTGTAACATATTTATAATAACATCACAATATATAGAAGATACTGGATTTATTATTTTATAATGTAAACAACAAATAAAGAGCAAGTGGAAGAAGAAAGAAACTTGAAAGAGGTGATGAAATATTTACCTCTCATTCGGGTTCTTCATGTTGATTTGATCAAAAGTGCTCATTGGGATGGCTTTCTGACTAAATGAAGGCCTCTAGGATGAATGTATAATAGTTGGGAGGATATTTGGGTAGGGTTTGGCCGATCCAAATGGCTATGAATGTGTGAATTTTAGAGAAGGGGAAGAACCCTTTTATAAGAGGGGTGAGGGGCACCGTAGGAAAAGATTGAAATATTATTTTATAATAAAATAATTTTAGGTTTTTAATTGCTCCAAAATGAATTATTTAAAGGATAAGGTGGTACTGAGCCGAAAACCACACATCCAATAGTTTTTATACTGGTTTAGGTCACTATAGTATCTTTATCATATAGATTTAACTCTTAGTTAATTTTTTTGATATTTACCATGTCTCACTGTATTTTTATATTATATGGTAAATAAACTTAATATAAACTTCCCACCGAATATAAAGTGGTTAATTAATTACATATATAATATTATTTAAGAACTTTGGCTGAACCTTAGATTTTTTGGAATAGAATGTCAATAAATAATATAATATTTGTTTAAAAAACTCTTTTATGTCAATTTTGACACTATTCTAAATTTTCTTTTTTTCAATTCCTTACAGCATTATTACTTCAAAAAAAATTCATTTAATAAATAATAACATGTCACGTTAACCTAGAAAATTCGTTTATGGCATCAAAACTTAAAATTATATTTATTTTAAAATCATTAATACAATTTATTTGATTCATTCATTAATAAGGAAAATATTGCATCATCATTATGTCATACATAAATATATGTATTTAATGTCTAAATATTATAAATAAAATATCCTGATATAGTAAGTATTTTTATCATTTTAATGACTATTTATAGTTTAATATATCAATTATATTTCTTCATATAAAAATTGTTTTACTAAATGATATTTTCTTATGTCATTTTTGTATATACTTTAACTTAATTAATATAAAGTGTTATTATCACTTACAAGTGCCTCCATGGGGTCCCAAAATTGACCAAAGTATTACCATGGTTGGATATGTATCATCCAATAGAGTTAATACATGTGTTAGGGTAATTTAATATTATTATAATATTATTTTTTTCCCTTATTTACTGGATTTACCCTTTAACCATGGTAAATAAAATATTTACCAAAGTAATTATTCGAAATGTATAAAAATAAAATTGACCTATTTACACAATTCAGACCTCATAATTCTAAATATGGAATACATTTTTCTAAATTCTAAACACAGAAGTTGCAAAAACTAATTTAAAATTAATTCCCATTTTCAAAACAAAAAGCGTGTTTTTAAGAAATAATAACTATCAAAAGATTGACATTTTCTTATTTCTAGTTTAAATGAAAAATTATGTCCAATGACCTACATTTAATTAAATGGTAAAAATAAAATAAAATTATATATAAAAACCACTCAATAGTATAATTTATCACTATAAATTATTTTGATTAAAAAAGTTTTTTTAAAATTAAAATTTAGTATTTTTCACTATTTATCAAAAACTGAATGTTCTCAGAAAAATAAAAAATATTAACCCTAAGATAATTTCGATATTAAGAACCCAAAAATGAAGTCCATTTTGAAAGATAAATTTTATAAAATTTAAAAAAGTGGGTACTACTATTCATAAAGGCTAGTTTGATTGGTCGCGATGTGTTAGAAATCGAAGTTGCGTATAAGACACGCTATTGTATTATTTAATGTGGAGTGTACCGTGAAAGTTTGGGCTGTTACATTCTACCATCATTAAAATAATTTTGTCCTTGAAATTTCTAAAATATTACTATATAAAAAGACTCAAGTGGTTCTTCATCATAACATCTGCAGGTTCCCACGTTGCCTCTTCCGTCTTATGGTTTCTCCATAAAACTTTTACCAAACGAGTTGTCTAGTTTCTCAGCACTTGTTCTGTTGTATCAAGAATCTTGATAGGATCTTCGCAATAAGATAGATTGGGTTCCAGTTATAATTCCACATAGTTTAGTACATGTGTTGGGACAGACAAGTATTTTCTCAATAATGATACGTGGAGCACATCATGAACTTTGGAGAGAATTGGTGGCATTGCCAAATTGTAAGCTACAGCCCCAATTCGTTCTAGAATTTCGAAATGCCCGATGTAACTGGGACTTAATTTTCCCTTCTTACTGAAACATATAACATTATTCCTTGGTGAACACCTCCATAAAACAAGGCATCCTACCTGAAATTACGAATCCTTCCTTCGGTTATCAGCATAGCCCTTCTTCCTACTTTGAGCTGCTTTGATGTGGGTTTGGATTAACTTCACCTTTTCCATCGTTTCTACCACATGTTCTGGGGCTACGAGTTTTCTTTCACTGACATCATCCTAACAGGTTGGTGTGCGACATCTCTTTCCGTATAATGCTTTATATTGCGCCATCTGAATACTAAAATGGAAGTAACTGTTATAGGAAAATTCTACTAGAGGTAAATATTGATCCCACATACCTTGAAAGTCATGTAAGAAAGATCTCAACATGACATATAAGGTATGAATAGTCTGTTATGATTGTCCATTAGTTTGAGGGTGTTAGGCAGTGCTCAAACAAAGCTTACTATCTAGGGCTTTCTGAATAATTTTCTAGAAACTTGATGTAAAACGTGGATCACAATCAGAAACAATCGATAGGGTTACTCCATTAAGTCTTACAACTTCTTTAATGTATAGTTTTTCTAAACATTAAAGTGTTAAATCATCTCTTATTGCAATAAAATGTGCTGACTTGGTTAGATGATCAACAAAAACCCATATTTCATCATTCCTTCTTGGAGTCTTTGGTAGTCCCATGACAAATTCCATCATAATATCATCCAATTTCCACTAATGAATGAGAAGAGGTTTCATGAATCCTACATGCTATTGTCTTCCATATTTCACTTGTTGAAAAACTATACATTGTGACACAAAATTAGAAATCTCCCTCTTCATGTTATCCCACAAAAAATGTTCCATCAAATATCTATACATCTTGGTGCTCCCAGGGTGTATAGAGAAATTGGAACTATGAGCAACATCGAACAATTATCTTTTTAGATCAGGTATATAGGGAACTAAAAGTCTCTTACCAAATATCAAAATTGCATCATTATACATAAAGTCACTCAATATCCAATCATTCACGGCTTTAATATTCTTTTGAAACTCTTCATCATCAGCCTAATAACTTTTTATCCTTTCTAGAAAAGATGATTTGGCAACCATTTGATTTAGCATTGATGTTTCACCTTCGATATTTATTCCCATATCCATCTTTACTATATCTATTAAAATAGGATCCCTTTCAACTCTCATCTTGTTCAAAACACCATGATCCATTCTACTCAAATCATCTTCCACATTATTTTACTTTTATGGGTGGTAGTGTATCGTGCAATCATAATCCTTGTGTAGTTCATTCCATCTCCTTTTCCTCATGTTGTGTTCTTTCAGAGAGAAAATATAATTCAAACTCTTATGATTAGTATAAATATCACTTTTTTACCATAGAGATAGTGTCTCCAAACCATCAAATCAATGATTATAGCTGATAACTCAAGATCATGAGTAGTATAGTTTTTCTCATCAATTTTCAGCTGTCATGATGCATAGTCAATAACCTTATAATTTTGCATAAGGACACAACGATTTCCTTTCTTCGAAGAATCACTATAAATAACAAACCCATCATTTCCTGGTGGTAGACTCAAGATAGGAGAATTGACTAATCTTCTCTTTAGTTCATTGAAACATTCTTCACACTCTTTTGTCCAAACAAATTTAACCCCTTTATGTGTGAGCTTTGTTAATGGGTTAGCCAATCGGGCAAAATTCTGGACGAAACATCAATAATAACCTGCTAAACCAATAAAACTAAATAACTCAGTTATACTTGTCGGTACTGGCAATTCTTGGATTGCCTTTGTCATAAAATGTTCAACAGAGATTACATCCTTAGAGTTAATATGGCCACGAAAAGAAATCTCCTGAATCCAAAATTCGCATTTTCTAAACTTCCCATATAATTCAATTCTTTTGAGGGTTTTCAGAATGGTGAAAAAGTGATTTTAATGATCTTCATAGAATTTGGAGTATACCATAATATCATCAATAAATACTACTACAAAATCCTCAAGATATTCCTTGAAAACTCTGTTCATTAGATCCATGAAAATATATGGTAAATTAGTCAGCCCAAAAAGCATTTCTGTAAACTCATTATTCCCGTACCTGGTTTGAAATTCTGTTTTTGGAATGTCTTCCTTTTTCACACAGATCTGATGATATCTAGATTGAATTTCAATATTTGAAAAATCTTAAGCTCCCTAAAGTTGGTCGAATAAATCATCAATGCGAGGTAGGGGATACTTTTTCTTTATTGTTATAGCATTGATCTCACAGTAGTCAATGCACAACCTCAAAGATATATCTTTCTTCATAACAAAAAGAAAAGGGGCTCCCCATGGAGAAACACTAGGGAAAATAAATCCTTTATTACTCAATTAGTCATGTTTTTTCTTTAGTTCCACTAATTCCACAGTGGCGATTTTATAAGGGGTCTTCGATATGGTCCTGGAACCAGGAATTAAATCAATGGAAAACTCAATTTCTCATTCTGGAGGATGTCCTGGTAAATCATCTGGAAACACATCAACATATACTTGCACAATAGGTACATTATCTATTTAAACATTCTTTTCCTAACCCACAGTTATTTCATTATCTTCCTCTCCAATAATTGAATTTAGTTGAGCTACTAGGGGTGGATCTAGATAATAATGAGGTGGTGACGTTTCTTCTCTAAAGATAAGGTTTTCTTATCATCATCATCAAAAATCATAAACTCCTTCTTCATACAATAATTTTTTTCCTCATGGTCTGAAAGAAAATACATATCTAGAATTATATAAAATTAAATCATGGGTATGATAATTAGATCAGCAGATAAAGAACTTTTATATGCCCTAAATGGAACTGATTCAAAAAACATTGTGGAAATGGTACTTACCTTAGGAGTTTTTACTGACAACTCCCTTGTTAAATCAAATAGGAAATATCTAATTTTCATAGAAAACTAAGAAGATATGAAACAATGTGATGTTGCAAAATCAAAAAATTCATTGGCTAAACTTGAAGAAACTATTAAATTAGCTGCCACCATGCCTTTTGGGGCTTCAACCTCAGCAGTAGTGATCACATAAGCTTGGCCTTGATACCTTGGCCTTTTCTGAGGTAAGATTCTCTGACGCATAGGACATTAATTTGAATAATGTCCCGTCTCCCTTAAATTGTATCATTGAACATTGGTATCGTCTTTATATCCCTTACAATCACCAGTAAGATGGTATTTCTGTCCACATTTATAGCATACTCCTTTTCCTTTTAGAAAGCCACCAGGGTGATACCTTCCACAATTATCACTAGGTGGAAATTCAATTCTTCCCGTATTCCCTGTTTCTTTATTTCCTTTCCCAGAGTGTTCATCATATCTCTTCTTTTCTTGATTTTCTTTAATGTCATTAGACTTAGAGATTTCCTTTTCTGTCTTGATAGCACACGAGACAATATCTTCGTATGATGAGAAGGATTGTGATAATAATTCTCGACATAGAAATGGTTTTAACCCATCAAAAAAATGGTCAATATTACTTCTTGGGTTACGTATATAATCTGCATCATTCCTTGCTGACCTTGTAAAGTTAGCTTTATACATTGCGACATTATCATCCTCCTTTTTCCTCAGACTGAGAAATTTTCTTTCCATATCCACTTTATGGACATGATGAAAGTATTTTTCTGTGAAAATTTCTTTTAACTACCTCAATTTTATATTTTATACTTCATCATATTCATTTTTTTTTTGAATCTATGACCACCATTGATCAGCATCACTAGTGAGGTGGTAAACTGCCATGACAACTTTATCCATTTCGATACTCCCCAAGGCAGGGAAAAAATTCTCTAAGGAATTTATCCATTGATCAGCTACTAATGTATTTTTAACCCCATTGAAGGTTGGTGGTTGTTGCCTCATGAAGCGTTATAACATTGATACTCCGCGTTGTGGATCAGGGTGCTCCATACGGGTAAGGTTATTATTTATAACCTGTGTGAGTTCTCCCAGTATGGTGATAAGCTGATCAGCACCAGTTGTATCACCAACTCCACTATAATTATCTTGAGCAGGAGGGTAATCCCTACATAGAGTGCATGCATTGATAATGTTTCTATTCATTTCACTAGGCTCCATTTCTAAAAAATGGCATGCACTAGATTAGTTTATGAATCACAATACATAAATCCAAACATGTAAAACACTTAACATAAATTGAACAGTTTATAGATATAATCCATAATCATAAAAATATTTTCATTGAGGAATTATATAATCATAAACCCTTCGTAATGTTTTGTAATTAAAATGAGACTTATCCTATGAATATCCCATAGGAGTGTCGTAACCAAGAGTGCAGCAAGGCCCGTTGTCGTTCACCAGTTCTCGTTCGAGTCTAGCTCAAAGTGGTATTTTCGGGTTTTATACCTAGGTACATCTGTGCCAGAGCCGCCTCTACCTGCTCGTATCGAGACATGGATGTATTGCTTCGAAAAATCACAAATTATTTATAGTACCAAAATTCTAGGAAGTTCTTCTATACTTATCCTCAAAGTCTATCTTAGGGATATGTGCTCTAAACTTTGATTATCTAAATCTAGTTTCCAAGGTTTGTACTAAACTTCCTCTATACTAACTGTAACACCCCAACCCAAGAAGCCCAGAGTCGATGCATTTTTTTAATACAATAGAATTATTACAAGGAAACATGTCCTGAAAGACCGATCAGTTTAGTATTATTGGAAATAAGATTCATATATAAGTTCAAAATTACAACTTGAAAAGAAATACAACATGAATATATTCCATTAGAAACATCCAAGTCTCCTAGATTATGCCTACAAGTCACTCATAACTAACTTCTTCATATCCTACGAAAATGAAACATAAGAAAGGGGTGAGCTCAAATGCTCAGTAAGGGTATGCAATACAGCGGAAGATAACATAAATAATAATCATGGTGAATAATTGAAACCACATACCTTTACCAATAATAAACATGTATACTTTTCTGGAAGGAATATGAGTTGAGTAAATAATTCCATAACAAAACATAATCATGGTTATTATAAAAGTCGTATGACCACATTAACCATCAATATTTTTTTCATAACGAGGGAATGTATAATGCCAGACATTCTAAAACATTTTTTCAAGGCCTCGGCCAAGATGTCTAAAAATGATTAAGGCCTCAGACAAAACCATATATAAAATTATGAAATGCCTCAACCAATTCCACGTATAGTTTTCTCATGATACATACCGATGCATCGAGGAGATATAGAAGGGTCCACCCATCACTTACTAAGTCCAATACATTCCTCATATGAAAAGGTTGAAATATAACATAAACATTCATATTAAAACTAGTATAGGAAATTTCAACAATTTAATCATAAACAATGAATGGTATAAAAATAAAACATCCATGGTCAAACACATCGCAAAACCTTCAATACAATATGGATGATTTGTATCCTAATGAATCAAATTCGAATAAGTATAAAATCCTTCAAAGGATGTTAACATAGATGAAATCAAAACTATTTGAGAGAATTGTCTCTTTCTTTTTTGAAATCATTTAAAGTTACATATTTATAAAAGAAAACATTTATATTGAAAATAATATTATAATCTTATAAGGGAAGCTTTTGATGATGTTATAACGGCAGAGAATAACTGAACCCGCCGTATAAGTTAAAAAAACATTCTTATGGTAATTTTGTTGAAAAGGTTGTAAAGTACCTTGTTCGGAAAATGACTGAAAGATTCCTTTCAAAACATATAAGTTAAAATAAGGGTATAAATTACTTAACTCATTTTCTAGTAAATTTTAAAAATGTATTGAAATACATTTTTAATAAACATGGATGTCGATGATAAAGAGGTCCCAGTGGATACTTACGTAAAAACAACCTCATATAATAAAGAAATTGTGAAATTAACCCTTACATTGAACTTTTCTTGGGTTGAGGTTAGATTAACCTCCAGTATAATGGTGAAATAATTGATATTAAATTATTCATGAACTATATACATTAATATTAATTCATATATGATCTTCTAATATTTCTTTGTTGATAATATTTTAGTATTATCGTCATTTTGGGTGTTAACTGATTCTTTTCCGTTATATGTTTTGTTACATAAGTAATGTATGTTATGGATAGGATGGATCTTATTCATATTAAGAATTATATTAAGTCTTTAAACATTATTTTTAATCATAAAATGAAAATTAGTCTTGAATAGATACGATGGAGAATGAATCTCATTGTGTTCATGGAGACGGTAATCTGTACGTATTCACGAGCAACAATTTCATTATTATGATAATAAAATAATATAAAATTGGATGGTATATAATATATACGTAATAGTTGTCGTGTTATATTTATTATTTACATCAATTATACATCATTATTAAACCCATAAAAATAATAATGTATTGAATAACAACTACATCACGACGTGGAGATGGTAAGCCGTACGTACGCACATATGGTGACATGTCATTCAAAGGATGGATAGAATAATGAATATGGTTTTATCATATTTATAATAACATCATAGTATATATAATATACTTGAGTGATTATTTTATAATGGAAAAAACAAAGAAATAGGAAGTGTAAGAAGAATGGAACTTGAAAGAGGTGATAAAATATTTACCTCTTCTTCGGGTTCTTCCTTTTGATTTGTTCAAAAAGGCTCCCTAGGATGGATTTCTGACTAATGGAAGGCCTCTAGGATAAAGTTAGGATAGTTGGGAGGACATTTGGGTAGGTTTTGGCCGTGATTAATGGCTTTGAAGGTGTGAATTTTAGAGAAGGGGAAGTTCACCTTTATAAGAGGGGTGAGGAGCACCATAAGAAAATATTGAAATATTATTTTATAATAAAATAATTTTCTGTTTCTAATGGATCCAAAATGAACTATTTAAATTATAAGGTGGTTATGGGTCGAAATACACTCAACCAATAGGTTTTAGATAGGTTTGGCTCACTATATTAACTTTATCTTTTATATTTAACTCTTAGTTGATTAGTTTGACATTTACCATTCTCTTTTTATTTTTATATTATCTGGTTAATAAACATACTATGAACTTCCAACCAAACCACAAGTGGTTCATTAATGATATATATAATATTATTTAATAAATTTGGCCTAACCTTATATTTTTAGGAATAGAATATCAATTAATAATATAATATTTTTTTAAAAACTCTTTTATGTCAATTTTGACACTATTTTCTATTTGGTTTTTTAATTACTAAAAGCATTATTACATCAAAGAAAATTCATTTAATAAATACTAACATGTCACAATAACCTATAAAATGAGGGTATGGAATCAAAACTTTCAAAATATATTTATTTTAACATAAATAATACCATTTATTTGATTCTTTCATTGATAAGGAAAATACTGCATCTTTATTGTTTCTTAAATAAATATATTTATTATATGTGTAAAAATTATAAATAAAATATCATGAGGTAGTAAATATTTTTAGATTTCTAAGGACTATTTATAGTTTAATATATCAATTATATAACCTCATATAAATTTTTTTTTACAAAAAAGATATTTGCTTGTGTCATTTTTGTATTTACATTAACTTAATTAATATAAAGTGTCATTATCACTTACAAGTGGTGCCATGGGGTCCCAAAATCGACCAAATTATGCCCATGGTCAGAAATTTATCATCCAATAGGGTTAGGACACGTGTTAGGGTAATTTAATATTATTATAATATTATTTTTCACCCTTATTTACCGGATTTACCCTTTAACCATGGTAAATAAAATATTACCGAAGTAATTATTCTAAATGTATAAAAATAAGATTTACCTAATGAAACAATTTGGACCTCCTGATTATAAATATGGAATCCATTTTTCTTAATTAAAAATAAATAAGTGGAAGAAAATAATTTCAAATTAATTCTCGTTTCCAAAACAAAAAGCATGTTTTTAAGAAATAATAACAATCAAAAGATTGACACTTACTTATGTCCAGTTTAAATGTGAACTTGCGTCCAATGACCAAAAATGGATTAAATGGTAAAAATATAAAAAAAATTATACTTAAAAACCACCCAATAGTATAATTTAGCATTATAAATGTTTTTGATTAAAAAATTTGTTTTTAATTAAAATTTACTATTTTCACTATTCATCAAAAACTGAATGTTTTCAGAAAAATACAAAAAAATCACCCTAGGATAATTTCAATATTCTGAACCCAAATATGAAGTCTATTTTGTATGGTAAAATAGATAAAATTTTAAAAATTGGTATTACTGTTCATAACAGTTAATTTGATTGGTCGTGATGTGTTAGAACTCGATGTTGCGTACAAGACACGCTTTTGTATTATTCAAAGAGAAGTGTACCGAGGAAGCATGGAATATTACATTTTTCCTATGCCTAGGCTAGGACACTTCATATCATGAAGCATACCCATTTGCGAAGCCCCTCCATTACATGGAGCACTAGAGCTTCACGAGGCTTCTACCTATGAACACCTTTCCTCCAAAACTCTTTTTCTCGTGAGACCCTCCAGGTTTGCATGAAGTGATTTCAAAATACCTTGGGTGGTACTTCCTATTATGTGGATTTGGATCATTATTCTTCACATAGGCATGGTAATAACTATTTTATGTTTTCATATCCCAACTAAAGTGGAACCCTCAATGGATCACTCCATAACACCCCTCACCCTGGCATTGCTGATGCCTTCCCTTCCTCAAGGGCGGGTGGGTATTAGCTATGTAACTCCTAGGGATGTGGAGTGATCCCACCTCATCTGAGATAGATGATGTTAAACTAAAATGAACCATGTTCTATAGAACTTCCTGTTAAAATGTGGCATCAACCCTTGAATTATATGCAGGGTGCCCCAACTCAGTCATTATCTACGCTCACTAAGGTTCATAGGAGAGAGATCATTCCTCACATGGAATGAGATCCTCTTTATCGAAGAAGCATCAATCTGTGGGGAAAGATAAACCACCATAATGTAATCCCCTAGCCTTTCTTGCAGTAGGAATCATCCCTGCTCCTTCTATCTTCTTCCTGGCCAAGGACTAAGAGGGTGGATAAGCAACTGATCCCTCCTTTCTTAGGTGAAAAATCCCTCTCCATTTGGGTTTTGTCTCGACCAGGACTCCGGAATCGAGTATGTCCAAATCTCCATCCCCCTGGTCAACTAACCACGCGTAAGCCCCAATTTCTTCTTTGGGCTGGAGACTATGCGTAAGCCCCTGTTTCCATTTTGGGCTACTAACTACATGTGATCCCCATTCCACTTCCCATGGATGCACCTTTCACGATGTGATCATCAGGTCTTTTATGCATCTTATTTCTCACACCAAGCATGACTCACATGGGCTTAGAGTATGTATCGACCATGAAATTTTCTCAGGGGAAGCCTAGAGTATAATACAAAAACACCATCCCGAACTACGTATACTTTGATCCTTGCCAAGGCAAGGTATGTAGGAAGCCTCCCTGAGGTTTAATCCCAACAACCATTGGTTCTGACCCCCCTTCATGTCGGTTCCCACTCCTCCAGAACTACATGGACATTGATCCTTTCCAAGTCAAGGGACATAGGAATCCTCTCTGAGGATCAAGACCACCTACTAGGGAAACCTAGAGTGTAAGCCCAAAACACCTTTCTGAACTATGTGTACTTTGATCTTTCCCATGGAGTGTTATATAGAAAGCCTCCTAGAGGTTAAATCTCATCAACCATTGGTTCCAACCCCCATTCACATTGGTTCCCAACCCTTTCAAAACTCTATGGAAATTGATCCTTTCCATGGTAAGGTACGTTGGAGACCTCCCCAATGTTCAAGCCCAAAAAACAGTGGTTCCAATCCCCTCCACGTCGGACCACCTTCGTCCTGCATGAAGTTAAACAGCATGCCCCCTATTCTTCATTCACGAAGTCAAACTGCATCCCCCATCCTGAACTATATGGAATTTGATCCTTGAAAAGGCATGGTATATAAGAGACCTAACTAAGGTTCAAGCCCTACAACCATTGGTCTTGACTACATCACGTCAGTCCACCCCCGTCCTGCATGTCGTTAAACTGTACACCCCTTCTGTCTTTCATGATAATAAATTGTCCCATATCTTGTGGTATGACATTCTCCCCCAATCGAATGGTAATCCATTGTAAACTACATTAAATGTTAATACATTGTCAACCCAAACCCAGTGGTAAGCTATTGTCATCCCTTTTGTTGGGACCCATATCGCTAGTTCGTTCTAATGGCGTCAGACCAACCCCGGGCTGCTAACCATGTATAAACCTTAGTATATCATCAGGTCGTTGTCCTCCATGAACACCCAGATACTATTCCCACATTTGGAAATATGAGGACTTTGATCATTTCCATGGTAGGTATGTAGGAAGCCTCTCTGAGTTTTAATCCCAACAACCACTAGTTACGACCCCCTTCACATCAGACAACCTTCATCCTGCACGACGTTAAACTGAATGTCCCTTTTCGTCCTTCATGAAGTTAAACAACATCCACCATCCTGAACTATGTAGAATTTGATCCTCACCAAGGCAAGGAACGTAAGAGATGTACCTGAGGTTCAATCCCAACAACCATTGGTCCCAACTATATCACGTCGGTCCACCCCCATTCTACATGGTGTTAAACTGTACGCCCCTTTTTCCCGCATGACACTAAACATTACCCTAACTAGAGGTAAGTCATTGTGCCCCCATCCAATGGTATGTCATTCCAAACCCCATTTTGTTGTAATATGTTGTCAACCCAAACCTAGTTGTATGATTCTGTCGTCCCTTCTGTTGGGACCCATATCACCGGTTCTTCCCAGTGGCCCCAGACCAACCTAGGGCTATTAACCATGCATAAGCCTCAGTATATCATCGGGTCTCTATTATATGCACACACCCTGATCCTATATCCCATATCTAACAACCTGGACTTTGATTCCCTATAATAGGGATATGTTGGAGGTCTATTCGAGTATCAATCCCAACATCAACATCACCATCAAGTCGAATCCATCTCAGTCCCCATCCACTTCACTAAACCATCCATTATCTATCTTGATTCTTACCTGGGCCGCCACATCCTGATGGGATCATTCCACCTCATTTCCCCTTACCTTTAGCAACAATTAGGTAACTAACCATGTGTTATCTACAATATCAGTGTGTACTCCAGGGGTAACGCCCATCTGATCCACTCCAATCAGTGTTCTAATCAGTCTAATCCATCTTCACTAGACGTTATACTCATGGAATACCATGTGTTAAACATGAGTAGCCTAGGAAAACATCATAGAGATGCATATGGCATATAATTCCCTGCATTCTACGTAGGACTCCTCGGGCTTCCATGCCCTTGAGAAGTCCTATAATAAGGGAAATATTCCCAGATGCGCTAGTGTTCCTGCGTCCAGACAAACAAGTGATGTCCAATGTGACAACTCCACCGAACAAAGGTTTCTACCCTTACCAGACCCCATGGAATTTCCTAACAGAATAAGTGTAATTGATAGGCATCCATGAAGATATAGCACTAGGAAGAGTTTCAAAAACAACTTCTTAGTCTATTAGGGAGACCCGAACTAGGTAACGAGTTCTGAGGAGGAATCCATGAAAGGAAGAAATGACATCCCATCATCCCATTTCGATCAAGGAGTAAACTTCCTAGAATAATGAATGCATGTCAACCACCTTTGGAAAGTTGGAATGCTGGGAAATAGTTAGCACGTCCTCATCACCCTCAAAACAAATGGAAGTGCACGCCACTCTGAAGGATTCGGAAACAACGGTGTATCAAAAACTTGTCCAAGGGATGATGTTGCATGAAATAGGGGATCATTACACAACCATATAGTAATCATGTTATTTTTAAGATTTTTTTATGCCTTTGGGTTCAATATTAGTGGTAACATCCTCAGTTTTTCCTGGTGAGAGGAGGGAATATCTATGGGTTTACATGCATGTCAAGGCCACATTTTAAGGAGTGTTTTCATGAAAATGGTGTCTGATGTCAAAATAAAATATTTCATAGCTAAGGGTTTACAAATTCAATGCATGTCATTTCAAACATGTCTAATACAACATATATGTATAGGTGTTCCCACAAGACCGTGTAACATGTCACCTAATTTCTAATTTGATATCACAACCTCAGAGAAGACTTACATGGGGTTTTCAAAACAGGTTCAAGGGATGTATATAAGATATTCATTCCTAGATGAGTGTTTACACAATATTGAAATGAATATGTATCATGAGGTTGAGGGTTTCCACATGATCATGTTGAATGATGGTCAATTGGTCATGCGATTTTGTTACCGCTATGGGTCTAGTTATGGATTCCCATGGAGTGATATAACAGTTACATAGTGAATTTAATTAAGGAAGATTGCCCATATATTCTATTCTTATCCTAAATATCACATTTTTTTCCTCTCTCCCACCTCACATGTTTCTTTTTTTAATAGGGATAATTTTTTATATAGGTTGAGCGAGTTGACGTTCCTGATGCTTTCATGGTGTAGATGAAACATGAATCTTCTGGGTGTACGGGTGGAATATATTTTCTGATTTATTTCACTCATACATGGCTCACTCATGAAATACCCAGTGCTTTTCATGATGGATTCGACCTCACATGATCCACCTACAATCAAGAAATTGAATTATTCGACCACATGGCCAGCCTTTATCAATATTTTATTGATCTAATAGAAGTTGGAAATTATATGATGCACTTGTGATAAAGTGATTAATTATTTTTCATGTTAAGACTATGTGACTTCAATATTGCCTCATATGATCATCACCATTTTATATTCTAACACATAATCCTTATTGAGATGACTTCATGTGATCACATGAGTATACTTGACTTCATGTGTTGCTTCGATGTGGTTATTATCTTCTATGTAATGAAAATGGATGAATGTATGTTGTTAAGACCATTGATCATTGTTGGATCTGCATGATGAAAAAATCATGGGTTAGTATGAAAGATTCTCATGATCATGGTTTATTCATGAGATGGTCATATGTGGGAAAGTAAATAAAATGTTAGAGATTGAATACTCTTGTAAAGCAGGCATTCATTGTTTGTTATGATAGCCTTATGAGGCCATCATGAATTGAATGATAATTATTATCTATAATTTTTATGTCTTTACACTATCTATGTGGTGTTTGTTTCATGCGACCGTCACTTTGAAAGTATCAAAGCCTTCAAATTCCCCATGGTGTCTCAAGATCTGTTGATGTTATCTCCTAAAAGGCCATTTTTTGAAGGTGACATCCCATTAGAACACACAAAAACATGGTTAACATGTTCATTGTTAGATGGATAATCATTTAACATTAAAAAATGTTAATAAAAATGACTTAATTAAATGTTCCATGATCTTATTATATACCTATGGATTGTTTCCACTCTACTACATAGTCTATAGACCTCTCATGATGGAATCATGTGATTTCCTCTTTCGATCATCTTCATGTTGTTTCCTTGTTCAATGAACCACCACATGAATGAAAAAAATTACATGACTGACTAATGGATGATCGAGTTCCTCAGTATGCTTCGGTGGATATGGTTGTCATGATTGTCACTATGTTTTCTTTTTAAGAAGATGTCCAGTGTCTCGGTCACGAACTAGTGGCGTTAGTTCATAGAGCTCTCATGTTCATGTTGAAAATGATCGTGTGAGGGGTTCAGAAGGATGAATATGATTTGATAAAGCACTTCTGGATGTTATTGGTTATGATAATAACACATGTGTGTGGTGGTGGATAATATATTAATTTTTTTAAAATATAGTTTTTTGATACACTAAATGAGGATCATTCAAATAAAATTTTAAATTAATTCAGTTGAGATAAAAATAAATTAATACGTATTATGAGGATTCATTATTCGAGGAATACAATGATCTTTTGAAAGTATTCTTTCAATTTTCCTTTATTTCACTTTGAGGATCCAAGGATAGAATCACCCATGTGGTGAACCACACATGCTCCATTAATATTTGAGTAAGACCAATTTTTTTTGAGTGCTAGTGTGGTGAATCAATTATATCAAGTTATTCAAGTTGATTACTTGTCCATTATATTTTATTTATTCACTCTTTCATTTTTCATCCTTCAGAGTGATAGGGAATGTGGATCTGAGTGAGAATTTTTTTTTCACAACAATTATCTATTCCTAATTTCACACACTACACAATAGATATACCCATCTATATATAGTGCTAGGCTTGATGTTTAAATATTTATTTAATTCCATGTTGGAATATAATTACTATAATAAAATTTTAAAAACCCCATTCCACCTAATATTAATAAAAATTATATTTTTTTATGGTGCATGCCATCTTGTGAAATAAGAAATATTATTTTACCATCTTTATAATTAATATTTATCAATTGTTAAGATCTTATCCCATTCAAAATCCAATAAAATTTATTGTACACTAAAATAATTATTGAATTCAAATATTTAATTTATCATTAAACATATTTGATCGATAAAACATGAATAAACATATTCATCTTTCTTGAGAATAATGTGTATTCAAAAAATTTAATTCAAATAAAATCGCATTGATATCATTTGAAACAATTATTTTTAACCCCCCTGGGAATCTTTCTCATTGGAATTATGTATCATTTCTGAAATTCAAATATTTATATCTTGAAAGGTGTCCAAATAGCCTTGATAAAGAATATAATGTCATAATGATGACAACCACATACAAATGATCACTATGTAATATAATCCATTTTCCACAATATCAAATCATTTTGGATTCACAAAAGTGTCACTAATCTATATATATGATATGTATCACGTTGAATATATGAAACAAACACAACCTTCCACTCAGGCTACATAGTTTTGGATGATAGTTCTATTCCAATAAAATTGTTGATATTCCATCTTCCCTAATGATTGAATGAAAATGTAATTTTAAAACATATCATTAAATGAAATGTCTATCATGATGGACCTAATATACACTACCTAAAAACATATTTTTTCACCATTATTTTCATAAAAAAATCTATGTAGGTGAGTTATGAATTGAATTTATGATAATATTAAAATCTAAGAACCATTACACATGCTTATGGGTATGAATATATGATGAAATTAAAAAATACAAATTCCTACTGACATGGTTTTCTATTAATATCCCATCTTGGAGATAACCAAGTGTAATATTCATGAAAATAGCCCTAATATATTATTAATACACTCACATAATAGTCTATATATCATTTTTACCATCATAGTATATTATCCAACTTTATAGAATTATTTAAGAAAATCGTTATAGCAGTTCATGGATTTCAGCATAATGGGGAGCATCATTAACCTTATCAATGTGACATACAATAGAAGAAATTATTACATCTGAATCATGTATAATAATGAAAAATATTTAATAAAATGATTTATTAATATTAAATACATCTAATATACGAGTAATAAAATTAAAAATAATTGGTCCTATGTCACCAAATATGAATGTCTCCCACTTAAACATGATCAAATTGCATAAAACATTCTATCCATTATAACTCACATTATAATCATTGTTTCTTCTCAGTCATGGATTTATTTATTAGGTCTGCGATGTTTTATTCAATGGATAAACAACATACTGCTATAATAGATCTCTGAAAAAAAAATTCAAGAGAATATACTTCGAATGCATGTGATTTTTCTACTAACGTGACTTTGGTTTTTCTATGAGATCCCTTAAAGCATCATAATCATAATAATTTTTATAATATCATTATACATAAGTACTAATTCAATATATTTGATGAAGTTTTTTATCATTACTACTTCTTTAGACTCCACAAAACCCAGATTATAAAAATAATATACTGTAGAATCGTTCACCACTACCTTCCTTGAGTTCTTTAGTCTCACAAAACATCCATTAAAAGTGAAGATGTAATATTTTAGTGACATAATGTTATATTAATTAGTCTAGAAACTATAATCTTCATTAATTTGAGGACTAGTTCATAATATCCTCAAAAAACCAAGAACATATTCTCAGTACAAATCAAATAAATAAAGAAAGTCTTGACTACAATCTAATAGTGGTCACCTGGGTGACCTTTAAATCCTTTTACAACAATTAATGCATAGGTGATGTATATACTATTAAATAACATGTTATACATGATATACTCAATCACTTATGCATAAGAAAAAACTTCCATTCAACATCATTCTGGATGTATTCAAGGATAGAATTTTTGAGAATGATGAATTCCATTTGAATCTAGAAACAATACCCTCTTCAATGTTTCTATACTAAATCTATTCATTATATTATTAATGTAATCACATTAGATTAGAATTAGAAACAAATTTGATCTATCATGATGGTTACTGATCCTAATAATATATGTTTCCACTACTTAGTCATTCCCAAAGTTGAAATTATTAAACCATTCATTAATAGACGATAAGACTTGTATTTCATTTCAAATGAGTAATATTTCATGAACATATACTACTAATAAAATGAACACACTCCTAATAAAAATGGTGTAGACATAAGTATCAAAATAATTCATTATGTAACCAATTTATGTTAAGCATTCCTCAAAATTAATATTTTCATATATATACGATTTCATTAATCCATAGATGAATTTTTCACTTTTCAAATCTTATTAGATTTCTTTTTGAGTCAAGAACACATTAGGTTTTGTCATATAGTCATATTTGTGAAGGTTCCATTTGAGTAAATCTATTTTAACATCCATTTATTAAATTTCATATTCATGGTAATCAATAAGGGAAATTAGAATAATAGTGGATTTCAACATTGAAAATATGGAAAATGTTTTTTTGTGGTTAGTTACTTGGTGCTATTTGGGCCTTTCTTCAACCATTCTTTCTTTATAGGTACTAAAATGTTCTTAAATGTCTAGTTTTTTTTCAAAAATACCTATTTTTTTATATCAGGATTTACAAATAGTGGATTATATACCAAAATCTAGAAATTGTATTGGTGCATGGAATTCATTCCAAAATTAATTTATTATTTCCACATAGATTTATTTTTGACACATAATTCATCATTATAGGTAAAAGAATCATTATTTTCATCTAATAACGAGTCACTATTCTTGGGTGAAAGAAAAAAAATCCATTTTATTCTTTTATCCTCTCTTTTAATCCTACATTGTACATGTATCTATTGAATTAAACATGCATTAAAAATAAACGTGAGGGAATTTTAATTGAATTAAAAATATAACTCTAATATTAATCCAATATTTACATCGTTCGGTCCCAATTAATTAATTTAATTTTAGAAATAAAATAAAATTAGTTAATTAATTTAATTAAACACCAAATAAAATTAATTATTAAGTAATAATAATTAAATAAAAAATTAATATTTAATTAATTTAATTATCAACAGTAATTAAATTATTTATATTAATTATTATTTTGTGTAATTAAAATTATATATGTGACTTGAAAACCAGGTAGGGCCTTTGAGGGTGGGGGAAAACCCGCACTGGCTGAGTTGTTGCTTTGCAGACCCCATGTAGGAGTTTTCTAGGCCGAACAAGTCCCCCAAGCCCGTTCCTGGAATGGAAGACCCGTCTGGGCCCAATTTCAGGGCAGATCATGTCTGGGAAAAAGAAAACTAGGGTGTACCTCAATGGCATGGTTCAGCCGGTGACAAGGACGCATGTGTGTTAGCTTGTGGTGGTGCGACACTCAGGAACGAATGTGACATTAAGATTAGTGCATTTCTCTTTGAGGCAACCAAATTTTTATAAGACCTAGAACAACTGATATCTTGACTCGCCAGCAGAGGATCATGCCGAGTGGGGCTTGGCCTTGGGTGGCTGGCCGAATCTAAGGCTCATCCACCCTGGAGCAGATGCTGCTGCCTAGTAGTAGGGTGCCGCTATGTGCGACTAGAGTTCATTCTTCATGGTGCAAGACGATCGGGGAGGAGGTTGTCTGATGTGGAGCATCTCAATGGGAGAGGGAGGCCGTGTGTGGCACCAGTTCACCGCATGGTTGCAGTGGCTGGGATCGGGGCGCCGAGGACACCGGTGGGCGTCGCGGTGGCGGCCGCCGCAGCGGGCACCAGGTGGTGCCACCATGGTGCACTGGTGGATGCACCATCGGGAGTTTCTAGAGGCGAAGAGGCCATGTGGGGCTGTTGGCCATTGTCGGTGAGGGGTGCAGCACAATGTGTTAGGGAGAGGTGGGCCGAGGTGGAGACGGATGGCTGAGGCTGGTGATGATGCTAGTTCACTGTCCTAATGCACCTAACCTCTTTAGGGATGTCCAGAGGATAGGGGGAACTTGGCCCCCCCAATCACCATATTTTTATTATATTTTTTAAACAAGACCTACATATGCAGGTCTCCTTACATTTTTTTTGTCTTCCACCCTTTTTTGTGTTGTTAGAGAACTACAATGCTGGACTCCCCTCATTTTAATTTTTTTTATTTCTTATGTCTATACATAGTCTAGAAATTATAAAAACTTATAATAATAAAATATTATTATAATAGAATATTATAATATTAAAATTATTATAATAATTAAACTATTATTATTATAATTAAATTATTATAATAATTATTATCATTAATATTCACTGGGAAATACTATTCTGGTAATTTCATGTTAGGAAGGTAGGAGTTCATTCAATTTTAGAACATCAGATGGCTACATATTGGCCACATGATATCAGATTATTCTTCACTAGAAAATACTATTCTAGTAATCAGATATCCACCAGGTAGGAGTTCATCCGATTCTAAAACATCGTATGGCTACAGATTGGCCATCCGATATCGGATTCACAATCCGTATACAACATTAAAACCATAATGATTACGTATTTTAATATTAAAGAAAATTTAATTTATTTGGATTAAAATCTACATGCGTACCTCTGATACCACTTGAAGGAACTAAGCGTGTAGTGGAACCCCTAATATGTGGGAATTTAAAATTTTTCCCCGACGATCAATGTATTCTTGCTAATGTCCTCGAACAGCTACCTAGTTTAAGCCTATAATCTCATGTTAATGGTTTTAAGTATAAAAAATGAAGTTAAATACATTGATTATATATGATGTTTGAACAACATCTGATCATCATTGGTGATCGGTACTCGAATAATCTGATATCAAACTCCTCTAGATCTTCCAAACATGCTTCAAGAAACTATGAGAATGTTGTTTGTCAAAGTCTAAGTGCCAGAGCGGAATTCCAATGATGCCTTTGACACTCCAACAATCACCGAATTTCTCTTCTTGTGATGCCTGAGAGAGTGATTGATACGATAACCTTGGATCCAGAGTGTCACTCTCTAGAACATGGGAGAGTGGAGGGGAGAAAGAATTCCCATGAATAGTTTTTGGTAATCTCCTCTCCTATTTTATTTATAGTGTCATGTAATTACATTGAAATTCCAATTTGGCCCCCAAATAATCAACACACTATTAATGACATTTTATGACTACTAATATGAGTCCAAAATATTATTATCAGTCCCTTGTATTATATTATAATATATTAAAAGATAAAAATTGAGTCCAAAACATGACTCATCATTCCCATTAATGTAAATTAAACATTGAATGATTTAATATTCGTCAACTAATATTTTTCATGTATTAACATAGAACTCGTAAATACATTTAATGAATAAATCCAGTGCTCTTTATTCTAGACTCGGATAATTTGAATTTTTTTTAATTCATTGGTGACAATATTTTTATTATAAAAGTCTCGAACCATAGTGGTGGGGAACACCATTTCCAAAGCTCCTATTCAACTAAATAGGGAAGTTTCTTTAATACACTATTGTGTGTGACCCTCTAGGACCTTATCTTGATAGTATTGAATAGTGTTCACATACTAAGAGTGGGATCTAACAACCCATCAATGCACCAGAAGAGATAAGGATTGTCATAGTAGTGACAACCAACCTACGAACACACACTGTGTAATATAATATCTTTGTCTGTAATATCTCATAAAGCAGGACACACTCACAAGTCATCACCATTTTCTTTCTTTTTTAAGTGTTGATCTAATTGGATGAATTTACCCTCAACTGCCATGGCCATGGTATTACATAGGTACTACCATATTTATCCACTTGGCCTGAGATATATTACATCCATAACCCGAAAGTGAAAAATCCTTGACCATTCAACCAATGTCATGCCATAAATAACCTAGCCAACCCAAACTATCTCACCACAACTTCATTTCCATGGTTTTCATCAAGCATTATAATATCGAATCAAATGAATCTAATTGGTAATGATCTCATTTCAGAAAACCATTACAAATGATTTTTGATAGGAACATCCAATTACACCCTGAACATGTGGTGTTTCTATTGGTGGGTCTACCCTCATAATCTCATAACTTGATATCACAAAGTGCGAACATCATGAGAAGAAGTATCAATGATTATGAGCCCCCATAACCTAATAGTCGAACATCTATTGTGTCCAATCTATGAGATGTATCTAGATCATAGAACATAAATTAAATATTAATGTCATAGTATGTCGAGGTTCTCATTATATCCTGAGATCTTCTATAACTTCTCGAAACGACAATTAATCTTTGAACATTACCATTTCAATAGTGGACGCAGAAAAGTCTACACTATATGGTAAGATGACATTGTGTATAGATAACTATATTCATGATATGGTAATCAAAATCATTGAACAGTTGGGTCAATGGAACCCACTATTTCAATACTACCACATTAACTAGATCCTACTTGCTAACCAAACATGTTAGCTACTCACATGATGAACATAATGTTTCTGCTGAGTTACAGATTTTGCTACTAGTTCTTCCATGGTTATGTCACATATCTATTCTGCTATAGAGACCTTGTATCGTTGAGTAAATCTTGTCAAGAAATGGTATCCCAAGTATATCCCATATTTACACTATCTAGGATAGTAAGAATATCATAATTAAAATTATGATTATAATTTTCATACCATGTTTGATTATAGGAACTAGAACAAATCATTGAATTTAATCAATGCTTCATTGCTTTCTCAGAAGCTGCAATGTACTCGGTATTTTTAGTTATGGCTACCACTAGTTGATATAATATTGACTCTCTCATCACCATTATCCAAACTGCGATAGAAAATCACATTGGTATATAATGACTAGTTTGTATCCTCTAAAACTAGTATACTTTATTCTCTTCTTACCTGTTATATATCTTTTGTACATGCTGAAGTATAATTAGATAGCTTGAACTGCATCCCTTGAAGTGCTCCTAAATATGACTAATATTTGACTACTGTAAAATATACCTTTTAAAAATCAATTCTTCTACATATCATTTCATGTGTGATTAATCCCCTGATTATGTGTATGGGTTTCAAATACCCATGTTTACCTCATCCCATGTCCTAGAGAAATATACCTGAAGAGATTATACCCCGTGACATAGGCACAATTCATTTCTTTAATAGTTCCAAGTTTTTTTCCAATACAATGTCCCTAAATGTATGATTGACTAGGGACATGAAACTTATAGATCTACCTCAGAATATCCTATTCACTAGAGTATAGGTTGCTACTTTAGTTCAATCATTGGAGAATAAAATTCATTTAGGACTTAACTAACTGTGGTACCAACGTCTGTTTTCCATATTTTCCCGAACATACTTTGCTTGCAAAACCATGACACTCCCACTATCATCTCATAGACACCTAGAAATCATTTTTTTTCAAATGTATATTCTATGATAATGTTGCTTAATTTAATCCTAAACTAGAATTCAGTAACATGCATCCTTTATAAGCATTATGTGATGTGACCATCCCATTAAGGTTGTGTCATATAGACACCATCCACTATTGGATTTCATGGAATCCAATGAAAAATAATTTGATCATTGATACTATCTATGAAAAGTAATATTCTAGTTGATTTAGGTATAATTAATTGGTCAAACCAATCGATCATTATTTTTACCATGATTGTTCCATCCATGTATCTAATCATGTGAATATCCACTGCAGTATTCAAAATAATAACCCCCTTTTCACTTTGATACAAGGAATCCATTAATCTAATTTTAGTTGGACATATCAATTTTAGATAATTTTCATACACTCCTTACATGCTGTAAATATTTTTCACATTGAATAATAGATCACCGAAACCCATGAATATAAAAACAATAACCTTGGTTTTATCCTTCCTATTCAGTATGTGTCACTGGAACAAACTCTATTCCAGATGCACTTGTGGAACTAGTTCCTATGCCATTTATTTCTGTGTATTTAGCATGGACTAAACACAAGTCAATATAGCTCCCACTATCTCTAATAGAGATGTGTTCCATTATATTGATACATAGTCTATCACTTCTTTATGACTTTTCTGTCCTAGGGATTTTTTGTAATATCCCAAGAAACTGTTATGATTGTTATACTAAATGCACAATGTGTTTTTCTTGATTCATGTTTGTTTATGTCCTAAAAAACACTATGCATCACATCACATGTCCTTATGACATAATGGAAATCCATCATACCATGACTCATATGATATTCATTTCTTTTATAGTTGGAATATGCTCATGGGATATCATCGTTATTTGAAAATAATTTCATGAAATATAATGGAAGTTTCTTCTAATTGCAACATTGATATTACATACATCAATACTCTGATGTGTAAAATTTTCATCTAGAATTACCCTATGATATATTTTGTAGATCAATGTTAACATGTAATAATTTATCATCTATCCTACTCATTAACATCAATGACATGATTTTGATAAGGTAATGTGAATTTAGGAATTAGTCCAGGCTGTAAAGACCCGTAAAATTCAAGGGAAATTTTTTCTAAATTTTCTTTAGAATTTTACAAGAGCGCGGTTTCAGACGGCACCTGATTCCGAGGCCCGGAGTGCCCGGAATCAATTTCCGAAGATTGGCTCGGATACGTTCAGTGAACGAACGAGCGGGAATTCCTAACTTTTGATCCGGTGCTCGGAATTGAAATCTGAGGGCACCGATGAACTCACAGCACCGATATTCGCTTAAAGAGACCTTTTCGGAAGTTGCGTTTGTTGCGGAACAAAAGTTTGTTTTTGAGAGAATTATAAAAAAGTTGAATAAAAAAAATGTGTATTCTTTTTATTTTACTTTTGTAGGTTAACTCCTCTCAAAGGGAGTTAGGGGTGGGACCCACACCCACTTAACCTCCCTTGAGAGGATTAAGTGTGGTGGGGCCCACATGAACCCTAAACATTACATCTTCCCTCAAACTCCCTTAACCCCTCTTTAATTAACATGACAACTTGTTAATTAATATGGAGTTATCTCTTATTTGAATTTCAAACCTTTGAAATTCTTTTGTGAATAAAATAAGACTTTCTCTTATTTTGTTGGGTTAGAACTCTTTAGCCATCTTGTGAGGAATTTTGAGAGCTCCTCCTCCTTCTTCTTCAACTTGACGAAGAACGCTCAACTTGACGAAGATCGCTCAAGTTCCGACAAAGAACGCCGCTCCTCTCTTCTTCGTCTTCCGTGTCAACGAGAGGGAACGCCGCTTCCTCCTCGGACCTTCTTCGTCGTCATACGAAGATTCGCCAACGACGTGTCTCTTCGGACGTACCTCTTCGTCATCGGATTTGACGAACGACTACCACGACGCCCGACCTCCGCGACGTTGTCTTCCGCAGAACGTTGACAAATCTTCGAACCTTTACCCAAGGTAGGGGTTGTTGATTTTTGTTTAATTAATTTATTCTTGATCATGGATCTAGCATGTCTAACGTGAGGTTTTTGAATATTTTAAGTTGTGTTATTATTTAACGTGAGGGGTCCGGACCGCATGAACACGGCCGAACCCCCTCCATCGTTCTTGTTGATTTACCTTGCGGGTGGAAACAAGGTGGCGTGGTGTCGTCGCACCACGCGGTTAATCGTGCAATTATATTACGCGACGCCGTCGCGCCGCGCCATGGAAGGATCCTCAAGAACGCGACGCCGTCGCGCCGCGTTTAAGGAAATCAAAGTGCGGAGGAGGGGTGTGGTTCTATCGCACCGCGCCGGACGACGAACACCACGGCCGGTTCCGGGCCGCGGCGGAACGAGAAGACCGGAAGCCGAAGAGGGGACCGGATTTTCCGGTCCCGTTGGAGAAAACCGGCCGGCAGATGGCTGGCCGGAAGGTCAAAGGCCGGGGGAATTAAATTCCCCCGGCCAGCTCTAAAAACCCCCCTCTTTATGAGGGGTGCGGTTCCTTTGAAGGGGGGGGGGGGGGGGGCAGGTGGCCCCCCGTTTCCTGCCAATCAAGCCCCCCACGTAGGGGGGGCGGTTTTGCGAACAGGCGCGGCTAAAAAGTCGTGCCGCCTCCCAATCAAGCGGGGGGCTTTGCCCCCCCCCCCCCCCCCCCCGCGCTGCCTCCGTGCGGCGCCAGGCCGCCGCGGCCGCCGCGCCGGCCGGGCCGGGTCGGCCCGGACCCAGACCCCCCCGTTTCGAATCGATTTCGGTCTTTTGGCCATAACTTGAGCCACGGACCTCCGATCGACGAACCGTCTATGGCAATGCGATCCTTGGATCGAGACGGTCGTTTCGGTATATCGCACTCAAGGTTTCGGACTACTTTGAGTTCGGCCGGGTAGGTTCGTTCACGAAACCAACCGGGCCTTCGGAGCGGAAACGCTCATATCTTGAGCTACGGACGTCCGATTGACGTGCCGTCAGCCGTGTTGTGTTCCTCTTAGTGAGACGGATCTTTTGGCATACTCCGCCCGAGGTTTGGACGCAGGTGGAGTACGGTCGGGTTGGTTTTTCCTTAAAAACCAACCGGGCCCCGAGTACGAAAATGCCAATAACTCTCAGACCGGGCGTCCGATCGACGCGCCGTCTGTTGCGTTGAGTTCCTGTTGACGATACGAAACTTTTGGATACATCAACTCTGGACTTTATGACAGTTGATGTATCAGCCTCTCGGCTCGTGGAGCGGACCCTCCGAACGAGCTTGTTGTGTGCGGGAACCCTAGTGCTGGCTGCGACTGTTACTGTGACTACTACTGCTACTACTGCTACTGTGACTGCGACGACGACAGTACAGAGATCCTGTGTGGATTCGACGACGACGACTTCAGCACTCAGCGATCCTACGTGGATCAGTGCTACAGGTCCTGTGTGGGCCCGATCCTGTGTGGGTCCGATCCTGTGTGGGTCTTTGCGCTCAGCGGTCCTGTGTGAACCAGCGCCTACAGGTCCTACGTGGGCCCGATCCTGTGTGGGTCTTTTTGCGGAGGTTAGTTACCTATCGATCCTTCGTGGGTCCGACGACTTAGATGGATCAGATATCATCTTTATCGTCCTTTGAAGTAGTATACCTGTGTGAGCTGAATCCTGTTGCTTTCCTGTGTGGAATACATTTCGCTTTCCTGTGTGGAATACGTTTACTTTCCTGTGTGGACTGAGTTGTACTTGGGCTCGGAGGTTGGAGCGTATTTGAAATTGATGACTTAGGTATATGTATGGGCATATACCTAAGCAGTGTCGGTTGTTACTTTGTGATTGTACCTTTATTCGTGGTTTATCCTTTGTGGATTTGAGAGACCTTCAGGGGTCTCGGGGTCCCTACTGAGTAGCTTATACTCACCCCTGCACGGGCATTGCCCGCACTACGTTGTGTTGGTTGCAGACGACGGACAGCGTTGATCTTAGCTGAGGCTTGCAGAGCGGGACGGTACCCGGAGGTGGACCACTGGGTGGGATGTGGTCGGAGCGGACGGCGGGACCCGTGGAGCAGAGGAGCTATCTGTACCCACCCTTTAGGTGGGATTTCCAGTGGACAGCTCGGTGTAGCGGCTTTTACTTTTCAGTTGTTGTTTTCCCTTTCGATTTGTACTTTACTTCAGTTTGGGTTTGTATACTGGCACATTTACTTTTCCGCACTTTCAGTTGTACTCTGCTTTTGTTTAGTGTTTACTTTCTGCTTGCTTACTTTGTGGTGTTTGTTTACTTTACAAAGGCAATGCCTTCCCTTTTTACCGGGATTTACGCCTCGGTGCTAGTCGCCATCCCCTGGCCTATGGAAGGCGGGCTTGGGGTAGTCACGGCACGGACCCCGAGGGCGGGTCGTGACAAATCGGTATCAAAGGAGTTCAGTTCTACCGCGAACTCTGATCTTTTCTATGTGAAACAATAATGTTTAGCGTACTGAGTGTGGTTATCAGTCCAGGGAGTCCAGTGTTGGTGCGGCGGCCGACGTATCCGTTCACCAGGACCCTGACTTCTGATTTCCGACTTAATGCACGAAAACATTGATTGCGTGTGTGTTTCAAAGTTTTCTTTGTGATTACTTATATCAGCTCACCAGGTATACTGTTCTGACCGTGGCGCACCTGTTTCCTTTTCAGGATGGCCCCACGACGGCAGCCAGCTAGGGTTCCGAGAGTCGAGCGTGACGACAGCCCACCGAGCGACGAGGCCTCGGTGCAGGGCCCTTTGTCAGCAGTGGCACCGGCGGTAGCACTACCCGCCGAGCCCCCGATGCTTCCAGCAGCAGCCGCAGACGATGCACGTCGCCTCAGCGCACTGCATGAGTTTCAGCGCCAGCGACCGCCCAGGTTTCGCGGGGAGACGGATCCCCAGGCAGCAGAGGACTGGCTGGAGGTAGTGGTACGAGTGTTTAGGCTATTGAGGACACCATCAGACCTCATGGTGATCCTCGCTGCGAGCCTACTACACGCAGCAGCAGGACGATGGTGGAGCTTGATTCTCAAGGTGCACGATGAGGCATCTCTACTTTGGACGGACTTTGAGAGCCTCTTCCGCTCGGAGTTCGTCCCAGCCACCCTTCGTGCGGTGCTCATTCAGGAGCTTCTTCAGCTGCGGCAGGGCAGCATGACGGTCGCTCAGTACTCGGCGAGATTTACCGATCTCTCGCGCTACTCGACCGACATGGTACGGGACCCATTCTTTCGGGCCCGGACCTTCGAGCAGGGTTTGAGACACGAGATCAGGGCATCGCTGATCTCCCTCAGCATACCGACTCAGACAGGAGTACTGGAGCGGGCCCTTCTGATCGAGAGCTTCCTTGCTAAGTCTACACCAGCACAGAGACCCACCGCAGGGCGGCACGTGGCAGAGTCATCTACAGCAGGTAGTCGACGGATGACTCAGTGGTCCAGGCAGACCAGACCTTCGGGCAGACGACCTCAGGACACTGGCTCAGCAGTGCGGGGCACACAGCGAGGAGCCAGTCTTTCGAGAGGCAGAAAGTGCTACTCGTCCGGCGGGCAGGGCCACATGGCTCGTGACTGCCCGACCCGTCGTGCCGAGGAGCAGCAGACGGTTGAGGGACCACCGAGGTAGAGGCAGAGGGTCGACCGTGGCGGTCCGAAGGGAGGAGGTGGACGAGGCAGAGGAGCTGGACGAGCAGCCGGTGGTGGGCGACGCTTTGAGGCTCTGCCACCACCACCACCAGGAGGTCCACCCCGACCACAGGGAGCTGGCGGGAAGAGACAGGCACAGCTCCAGGCAGCAGAGGCCTACGACCACGGCGCACCCGAGATGATTCGAGGTACTATCTGTGTCTATTCCACCCTTTCTGCAGTTCTTATAGACACAGGAGCGAGTCACTCTTTCATAGCCGCTACCCTTGTTCGGAGCTCGGAGATTCCGACAGAGACGTTGGCTCGATCCTTACGGCTAGAGACTCCTACGGGAGCAGACTCGACGATTACGCACTGGTGCCGGCAGTGTGAGCTTACTCTAGGAGGCGAGAGCTTCGGCTGGGATCTTCTTGTAGCAGCGTCGAGGCCTTACGACGTCATCTTGGGCATGGATTGGATATCTACGGTCCATGCACAGATTGACTGTTTTAGGCGCAAGGTGCGATGTGTACGCACCGACGGGAGCAGGTTCACCTTCACCAGCGAGAAGGGAGCCTTAGCAGCATAGGATGGACTTCCGCGGAGGAGAGGACAGCCCATCACTCATCAGTTGGCTAGCCTTATCCTTGGATCAGTTGACGTGCGGAGTCCTGGTTTTCCTGCAGTGGTGGATCAGTTTGCGGACGTTTTTCCCGACGACGTTCCAGGGCTACCTCCTCGCAGAGAGGTAGACTTTTATATTGATTTGTACCCTGGGACAGCCCCGATATCCACTCCAGCATATCGGATGGCCCCCGCCGAGCTTCGAGAGCTACGGGTACAGTTGGAGGACTTGCAGGGCAAGGGGTTCATCCGACCCAGTGTTTCACCCTGGGATTCCCCTATTTTGTTCGCCAAGAAGGCGGACGGGAGCTTGCGTCTTTGTGTTGACTATCGTCGCCTGAACCAGGTGACAGTGAGGAACAAGTATCTGCTACCGAGGATTTATGACCTCTTTGATCAGATCAAGGGAGCACGGTGGTTCTCGAAGATAGACCTCAGGTCAGGCTATCATCAGCTCAGAGTCAGAGACGAGGATGTGCAGAAGACAGCCTTCAGATGTCGGTATGGACACTATGAGTTCTTAGTTATGCCTTTCGGTGTAACCAATGCTCCAGCAGTGTTCATGGCTCTCATGAACAGGATCTTTCAGCCATACCTCAATCGATTTGTCGTGGTCTTCATCGACGACATTCTGATTTACTCTACGACAGAGGAGGAGCACGCCTATCACTTGCGAGTTGTACTAGACACACTCCGAGAGCACCAGCTTTATGGTAAGATCTCGAAGTGCCAGTTCTGGATACGTGAGGTCCACTTCTTGGGACACGTTATCTCTGAGGCGGGAGTTGCAGTGGATCCCGCGAAGATTGAGGCTGTGTTAGCTTGGGAGCCACCCAGGAGCGTGACTGAGGTTCGGAGTTTCTTGGGACTAGCTGGATACTATCGGAGATTCGTGCCAGACTTCTCTAGAGTTTCGGCATCACTCACATCTTTGACGAAGAAGGGGAAACCCTTCGTGTGGTCTGATAGATGTCAGCAGAGCTTCCAGGAGCTGAGACAGAGATTGACTAGCGCACCTATCTTGAGGTTGCCTGAGGAGGGAGTAGGGTACGTAGTTTACTGCGATGCATCAGGGACCGGACTCGGATGTGTTCTGATGCAGGAGCGGGCAGCGATTGCCTATGGATCACGTCAGTTGAGGCCACATGAGTAGAACTACGCTACCCATGACCTGGAGTTAGCAGCAGTGGTCTTCTCTATGAAGACATGAAGACACTATCTGATGGGCGAGCGCTTTACAGTCTTTTCCGATCATCAGAGTCTCAGGTATATCTTCTCGAAGAAGGACCTGAACCTGAGACAGCGGCGATGGATCGAGTTCCTCCAGGACTATGACTTTGAGATAGTCTATACTCCTGGAAAGGGGAACGTAGTAGCCGATGCCCTTAGCAGGAGGACAGGCATTCAGCTACTTGAGGAGGCGACGGAGCAGCTAGCCTCTTTGCAGATATCCTTCGTGGATAGAGATGGAGCAGCCTTCCTTCAGTCTCTCACAGTCACTCCTCCACTACTGTAGCGGGTCAGAGAGGCACAGCGTGAGGACGCTGACTGTGAGACACGGCGTGCACAGATATCCTCGGGACAAGCACCCGATGGTTTCTCCCTTGGAGCAGAGCACGACATCCTTTTCAGAGGACGTACCATAGTACCAGTCGCTTTGCGAGAGGAAGTGCTGAGAGAGTTTCACACTTCTCCTTTGGCGGTACATCCTAGAGTGGCGAAGATGTACCAGGACCTCAGACAACAGAACTGGTGGCCGGGCATGAAGAAGGCTGTAGCAGAGTTCGTTTCTCGATGCCTCACCTGCCAGCAGGTGAAGGCAGAGCATCAGGTACCAGCAGGCTTGGTACAGCCCTTGGAGCATCCGGAGTGGAAGTGGGACGACATATCTATGGACTTCGTGACTGGATTTCCACGCACTTCCAGAGGTCACGACTCCATATGGGTGATTGTTGACCGACTCACCATGTCGTCACACTTCTTACCCATCAGAGAGCAGGGCTCAGTGGAGAGCTTGGGACGTCTCTACGTTCAGGAGATTGTGCGGCTCCACGGAGTGCCATCATCTATCGTCTCCGATCGAGATGCTCGCTTTACTTCCCGGCTTTGGAAGGGGTTACAGGAGGCGTTCGGGACGCAGCTACGTCTGAGCACAGCCTTTCACCCTCAGACGGATGGTCAGACGGAGAGGACCATTCAGACTCTCGAGGACATGCTCCGCGCATGTGTCCTCGACTATGGTCGTAGCTGGGAGGACCACCTACCCTTGGTGGAGTTTGCGTACAACAACAGCTACCACTCCACCATCGGGATGGCACCGTATGAGGCGTTGTACGGCCGACCTAGTAGATCTCCTTTGTGCTGGACAGACCCTGGAGAGTCAGCACTGGTGGGACCGGAGATGGTCCAGGCCACGACAGAGAAGGTCCAGGTCATCCAGGAGCGGATGAGGACAGCTCAGAGCCGGCAGAAGTCATATGCTGACAGGAGTCGGAGGCCACTAGAGTTCGAGGATGGCGACCACGTCTTCTTGCGGGTCTCACCTCGACGTGGTATTCGGAGATTTGGCCGAGGCGGCAAGTTATCTCCGCGCTTCATCGGACCCTTCCAGGTCCTCAGCAGGATTGGTGAGGTGGCTTATCGCCTGGCTCTACCACCTCAGTTGCACCGGGTGCACGACGTCTTCCACGTGTCTCAGCTGAGGAGATACGTGCACGACCCGACGCACATCATTGACCATGGGAAGCTTGACGTTGACGATGGGGAGACTTTTACGGAGGTTCCGGTGGAGATAGAGGATCGACAGGAGCGGGTCCTGCGTGGGCGATCGATTCCTCTTGTGCGCATCAGATGGCAGCATGGGAATCTCCAGGAAAGCACATGGGAGCGGGAGGCTCAGATGCGTGCTCAGTACCCTCATTTGTTTCCCTAGTTTTTGATATATCTTTACGGGGACGTAAATCCCTGAGGTGGGAGTAATGTAAAGACCCGTAAAATTCAAGGGAAATTTTTTCTAAATTTTCTTTAGAATTTTACAAGAGCGCGGTTTCAGACAGCACCTGATTCCGAGTCCCGGAGTGCCCGGAATCAATTTCCGAAGTTTGGCTCGGGTACGTTCAGTGAACGAACGAGCGGGAATTCCTACCTTTTGATCCGGTGCTCGGAATTGAAATCTGAGGGCACCGATGAACTCGCAGCACCGATATTCGCTTAAAGAGACCTTTTCGTAAGTTGCGTTTGTTGCGGAACGAAAGTTAGTTTTTGGGAGAATTATAAAAAAGTTGAATAAAAAAATGTGTATTCTTTTTATTTTACTTTTGTAGGTTAACTCCTCTCAAAGGGAGTTAGGGGTGGGACCCACACCCACTTAACCTCCCTTGAGAGGATTATGTGTGGTGGGGCCCACACGAACCCTAAACTTTACATCTTCCCTCAAACTCCCTTAACCCCTCTTTAATTAACATGACAACTTGTTAATTAATGTGGAGTTATCTCTTATTTGAATTTCAAACCTTTGAAATTCTTTTGTGAATAAAATAAGACTTTATCTTATTTTGTTGGGTTAGAACTCTTTAGCCATCTTGTGATGAATTTTGAGAGCTCCTCCTCCTTCTTCTTCAACTTGACGAAGAACGCTCAACTTGACGAAGATCGCTCAAGTTCCGACGAAGAACGCCGCTCCTCTCTTCTTCGTCTTCCGTGTCAACGAGAGGGAACGCCGCTTCCTCCTCGGACCTTCTTCGTCGGCATACGAAGATTCTCCAACGACGTGTCTCTTCGGACGTACCTCTTCGTCATCGGATTTGACGAAAGACTACCGCGACGCCCGACCTCCGTGACGTTGTCTTCCGCGGAACGTTGACAAATCTTCGAACCTTTACCCAAGGTAGGGGTTGTTGATTTTTGTTTAATTAATTTATTCTTGATCATGCATCTAGCATGTATAACGTGAGGTTTTTGAATATTTTAAGTTGTGTTATTATTTAACGTGAGGGGGCCGGACCGCATGAACACGGCCGAACCCCCTCCATCGTTCTTGTTGATTTACCTTGCGGGTGGAAACAAGGTGGCGTGGTGCCGTCGCACCACGCGGTTAATCGTGCAATTATATTACGTGACGCCGTCGCGCCGCGCCATGGAAGGATCATCAAGAACGCGACGTCGTCGTGCCGCGTTGAAGGAAATCAAAGTGCGGCGGAGGGGCGCGGTGTCGTCGCACCGCGCCGGACGACGAACACCGCGGCCGGTTCCGGGCCGCGGCGGAACGAGAAGACCGGCGGCCGGGCCGCCGGCGTCGGAAGCCGAAGAGGGGACCGGATTTTCTGGTCCCGTTGGAGAAAACCGTCCGGCAGATGGCCGGCCGGAAGGTCAAAGGCCGGGGGAATTAAATTCCCCCGGCCAGCTCTAAAAACCCCCCTCTTTATGAGGGGGCGGTTCCTTTGAAGGGGGGGGGGGGGGGCAGGCGGCCCCCCGTTTCCTGCCAATCAAGCCCCCCACGTAGGGGGGGCGGTTTTGCAAACAGGCGCGGCTAAAAAGCCGCGCCGCCTCCCAATCAAGCGGGGGGCTTTGCCCCCCCCCCCCCCCCCCCGCGCGCTGCCTCCATGCGGCGCCAGGCCGCCGCGGCCGCCGCGCCGCCGGCCGGGCCGGGTCGGCCCGGACCCGGACCCCCCCGTTTCGAATCGGTTTCGGTCTTTTGGCCATAACATGAGCCATGGACCTCCGATCGACGAACCGTCTACGGAAACGCGATCCTTGGATCGAGACGGTCGTTTCGGTATATCGCACTCAATGTTTCGGACTACTTTGAGTTCGGCCGGGTTGGTTCGTTCACGAAACCAACCGGGCCTTCGGAGCGGAAACACTCATATCTTGAGCTACGGACGTCCGATTGACGTGCCGTCAGCCGTGTTGTGTTCCTCTTAGTGAGACGGATCTTTTGGAATACTCTGCCCGAGGTTTGGACACAGGTGGAGTACGGTCGGGTTGGTTTTGCCTTAAAACCCAACCGGGCCCCGAGGACGAAAATGCCAATAACTCTCAGACCGGGCGTCCGATCGACGCGCCGTCTGTTGCGTTGAGTTCCTGTTGACGATACGGAACTTTTGGATACATCAACTCTAGACTTTGTGACAGTTGATGTATCAACCTCTCGGCTCGTGGAGCGGACCCTCCGAACGAGCTTGCTGTGTGCGGGAACCCTAGTGCTGGCTGCGACTGTTACTGTGACTACTACTGCTACTACTGCTACTGTGACTGCGACGACGACAGTACAGAGATCCTGTGTGGATTCGACGACGACGACTTCAGCACTCAGCGATCCTACGTGGATCAGTGCTACAGGTCCTATGTGGGCCCGATCCTGTGTGGGTCCGATCCTGTGTGGGTCTTTGCGCTCAGCGGTCCTGTGTGAACCAGCGCCTACAGGTCCTACGTGGGCCCGATCCTGTGTGGGTCTTTTGCGGGGGTTAGTTACCTATCGATCCTTCGTGAGTCCGACGACTTAGATGGATCAGAGATCATCTTTATCGTCCTTTGAAGTAGTATACCTGTGTGAGTTGAATCCTGTTGCTTTCCTGTGTGGAATACGTTTCGCTTTCCTGTGTGGAATACGTTTACTTTCCTGTGTGGACTGAGTTGTACTTGGGCTCGGAGGTTGGAGCGTATTTGAAATTGATGACTTAGGTATATGTATGGGCATATACCTAAGCAGTGTCGGTTGTTACTTCGTGATTGTACCTTTCCTCGTGGTTTATCCTTTGTGGATTTGAGAGACCTTCAGGGGTCTCGGGGTCCCTACTGAGTAGCTTATACTCACCCCTGCACGGGCTTTGCCCGCACTACGTTGTGTTGGTAGCAGACGACGGATAGCGTTGATCTTAGCTGAGGCTTGCAGAGCGGGACGGTACCCGGAGGTGGACCACTGGGCGGGACGTGCTCGGAGCGGACGGCGGGACCCGTGGAGCAGAGGAGCTATATATACCCACCCTTCAGGTGGGATTTCCAGTGGACAGCTCGGTGTAGCGGCTTTTACTTTTTAGTTGCTGTTTTCCCTTTCGAGTTGTACTTTACTTCAGTTTGGGTTTGTATACTGGCCCATTTACTTTTCCGCACTTTCAGTTGTACTCTGCTTTTGTTTAGTGTGTACTTTCCGCTTGCTTACTCTGTGGTGTCTGTTTACTTTACAAAGGCAATGCCTTCCATTTTTACCGGGATTTACGCCTTGGTGCTAGTCGCCAGCCCCTGGCCTATGGAAGGCGGGCTTGGGGTAGTCACGGCACGGACCTCGAGGGCGGGTCGTGACACAGGCAACGTTATCATGATCGATGATTGCATAGTCAAGATATTCTTCAGCATGTCGGCACGAAGAAGCTCATATATTCTGACCATGAACGTACTTCATTTTTCCATTCCTTAATTACTTAATGGATTAATATTTGTAGCTTATACTTGTAATATTTCACATTCACTTGTTAAACTATTTCCAAAATAATTATGACATACCATTATTTTAAAGGTTCCTTCCCATACTAAAGACATCAATAATATCAAAAGTATTTAGTTGTGCCAATCCTAAATACCACACTTGGTATATTCATGACATCCTTTTTTAGTATTACCTGACAGTGAATTATCTTTTCACACATGGGTATAAGTCTTACATTTATATTCATTACTAATTGCCAATAATTCATGTATTACTGAACTAGTGATTCAGTTTTAAATACCAAAAACAACATTCATTCCAGAACCTGAATGAATGTATCCTTGTGTCCAAGTACAAATGAGATTTATATATCTTATTATACTCAATAATAGTGCAACACGAATCTTTCACATGGAAATTAATGATTTCAGGTACTTCTCATCACTATCCTAGGTAACACCCTTTCATAGAAACATGAATAATACACCTCACATCTTGTAAGGTTTCTATACTTAAATGGTTACCATATTATAATACACATATGTTACCATCATATTTTATTTAAAACCCATGTAGTAAAACTGAAAAATTACAATTATGTACATTACTATGGAATAAGATGGTAACTTTCTTCTTTAACTCATTTTATTACATTTAAACTTCTATTGTATTGTTTTATAACATGTAATTAAAATAGCCTTTGTTAATACCTAATTAATTTAAGGATTTCGTGAATTTTCCATTGGAGTTACTTTCCTTTTGGCCTTTTCTCATTTTCATTCAATTTATTTTCTATAAGAATTAAAGATAAAACTCCCTTTGATATTTTTATTCACTTAGAGAACATTACCTGGATAGGTAATGAAGCATTTACTCAATAATATTTTGTTTTATAACTTAAAACCAAACATGTGTAAAGGGGTGAAAATATATGAGAAAGGGATCCATTTAAAGATAATGATCAATCTTTCAATTTACAAATTCTGGTCTAACCACCACCTAATTCATATGATTGATTCTCTTTCTCCTTGCAAACATCCTAGCGATGAGACTTCATGTTATATCATACATGTCCTGGTGTAGTGACCACAACTGAAACTGGATGTTGATTAAATCATAATAATGTAACTATCATATAATTTTTAAATAAGTATGTTGTATATTATTTCACCCTTGCTTCAAGAGGTAGTTTAATATTGTTGGGGTCACTGGCACCTTGATTTTCAAATATCATAGTACTATTCTCACGTGATTGTACTATTCATGGTAACTAATTCCAATATGGAAATTTACATTTTCCGATATAATATAACAGTTTTTAAATGTGTGGTATAACATTCCATTTATCTAAAAAAGTAATTTTAGAAGATTAGTACTTTTTTCATCATTACCAGTTAAGACATTTTGAATAATTTCTTAAATAATTCAATGTCTCCCACTATTTTATCATATTTTAGGAACCCTCTATGCTTGATTCTAAATAATATGTCACAAGAGTATTCTAGTGGCATGGATCCCATAACCACCACTCATAATCTACAAGATATTGCTATATCACTACTTAGAGGGTTCAAGGAGTGATTTTTGTTCGCCAACCACTTTAACCTGTGATTCATTGATCTGTTGAGTGATGTGCTGGCTTCTAAAATTAGAACATGATTTACACAATGATTGCCTCTAAAATTATACCATGATGGATATGGATAATCCTTACTGGAACTTTTGTTTAGTCAACCCATCACACTTATATGGACTCCCTTGTAGTAAGAGGAACCCTCAACAATGACATGATCGGCCCCTCAAACATCTAGTTTTGTCCAAATTTGAATGATGGAAGGAGGTTATGACATAATATATCATAGAGGGTTTATTATATTTAATATGATGAAGGAAATCATTTTCTATTTTTAAAAGCACGTGTTATGTGATCTAATTTACATCTGACCATGAAAGAAATAGAAAAATTCATTACCTCACATGTTCATTTTATCATGCATGTTTTTTTATTATTAATCTATGTGATCATGCATTAAATACAAATTAAAAAAATAATCCATGAAAAAAATAAGATCAGATCATGAATAGGTTGTAATGCGTGATCCATTGACTAAAAAATGAATTAACTGAGACCCTAGGTACAATTCCTTTAGTCGTGTGGCTTGCAACTTGAAGAGCGATGTATGCTCAACCAATGCATCTAACTCCAATCTTGTGTGCCTCCATCATTTGGTGTGAAGTGTGTCACACCTCATCTTGTAATTATACAACAATACTCGCTCATAGGAGAGGGGGTATCAGGGTATAAATATATAACTCTGAGAATGGGACCACATGCCATTTTACATATAATGACTCTAAAAAGACACATTGATCACCTTTTAATTAAATTAAAAAAATATTAAAAACAACATCATAGTAATTAAATAAATTAATTAAAAATACACACCAAACATACATTGGTAGTTCCATGACTCATGAACATTATATGAATTAACTCTCATATATAAACTAAATGAAAAATAAAAATTAAACATTCATTAAAAATAAACATAAGGGAAATTTAAATGAATTAAAAATTTCACTCTAATTTTTAATCCCTATAAACATAGTAATGATGTAGTGAAGACCATCATGGAATTGGTGACACGAGATTCTCTCCATGACCATGCAAAGTTGATTATTCTTCTATTGATTCATCCATGTAGTATCCTCTTGCACTATAGTTGATCCATGGTGGTCTGGATCCTCTACAATGAATTTATGCTTGATTATGATGATCCATGATGGCTTTCATGGTGTTTCCAATGTGTTCATTAGTGTTCTATTGATGCAGAGTCTGATATGTCACATATTTGGTGTCTCTAACAAGGAAAATTTTTGACCAAAAAGTGGAAATTAATTTTTGTAAAGTTCATAGTATCAATAGATCGTGCACATCCTAAATTAATGATTACAGAAGTTTCACTCTACTATTTTATTTATCATGTTCTATTTTCTTGTTAAGAGGTCTGGTGATTGCTAGAGGATATCTACCTCCAACATGAACCCTCTAAATCTAGTGATTAAATCCTACAATGAACATGTTGACCTTCCTCTCATGTATTAGCCCACTCACCTATATATGGACATTACATTTTCTCCTCTTTCATGGGTTTGATATCCCTATTAGTTGGCAGGCATGGTTATACCTTCATAGTCCTGCATAGTGGATTGAAACCTCATGGGGTGAGGGATATCCCACTAGTATATTTTTAGTCAATGTGTCATTCTCTATCCTTTTTCACTTCCTACACATCAAACTCACATAAAATATTTAAAAAGTAAATCATTATAAAAAATAATTTTTTTATTTATTTTAAAAAAATCTATAAAAAATTTAAATAACAATAAATTAGAATTATATATCAAAATACTAGTGTAAATAATAAAACACCATTGAAAATTAGTTGTTAAAATCTTATAAAATGTAATCAAATTATTATCTAGTCTTATTTATAGATGATTTTTTAGGTCTTTATATAGATCAGGAAAATATATTTTTGATTTTACTGATATGAAGGGCTCTACCTATCTTAAATATTAATTAGTCAATAGCCTTGAATGATTTAGATATATTAAAGATGAAACTTCAAGATAATGTGTGTACTGATTTTATCGACATAATTACATCACCATGAGCTATTTTAGTCTCTTTTATTATGATGAAATATTCATGAATTCATCTCTATATTGATTGTCATGAACCTAAAAAATCACTATCAAGAAAATTTATCATTTAAACTATAGTGATAACATTTTCTTATTAGATAAAAGGGGATAAATGCTTTTATAAGATCAACCACCTATGATGATATCTTTAATCGAGGATGAAAAGTGTGTATTTTTCCAAAATAATATTCCATATATGTTATGGGACCTATAAATTATAAATAAAGAATTTTAAATCCCAAATGACCCTATAATTTTAAATTATATGATGAATAATTTGTCTACCAATTATCCCTATTAATTTTTTGTAGTCATTATAGATGACATTCCAATATATTATAATAGTAAATAATATCATTATGATAATTTGTGTGTTGGGATAAAGACCTTGAAAAATATGGTTAATATATAAAAAATTTATCCTTATCAATCATTTATATTTAATGTACCAAATATGAGTAATATAATCTTATGTGAAGGTATATATATTGATACATAAAATTAATATGTGATTAGAAAATATACTATAACAACAATGGAAATAATGTCCAATTTTTTTCATGGATAATTCTATAATAACAATGGATTATCTTATATATGTCATATAATTCAAATCTAGTAACTATGTAATCCCATAAGAATGTGAAGTTATTATAGATATATGAATAATATAACAATTTAATGGAGCTCAAGAAATAGATCGTCACTAAAACTATATTTTCTGTACTACATAAACCATCACTTTTCATAAATTCACAATACATTACATTTTTATAATACATAATAAATTACACAAAAGATAAGCCCAAATTCCATACTTTCCAACTTCTTTACCATACATTAATATTTCATTTGGATACATAGAAATATAAACATAGTTATATAAGTGAGCTACACTATCTCCCACTTGGTTTTTCATGATTAGAACACTCCTTATACACCTCATACTTAATACATATCTGCATAACATGGGGAGGAAAAAATAAAAAAGGTGTGAGATCATATTCTCAATAAGGGTAAAATAGGGATATATGTGAGCATAAAAATAATAATAGTGGTATGAGGACATGATAATTATATTATATGATCATACCCTGCATATAAAATATCATAAACATGAATCATTTAAAAATCATGGTAATTTATAAGACATGGACCCTAAGGGAATCAATATCACAAGATATGAAATCATAACTTATGTGTAAGACATGACACTATGGAATAATAATGAAATATAATTCCTTAAAGTCATGATGTATTTCTTGAACATAACAGGTAACATCATGGGGACTACACCTATTGAGAAGGACAAACCACCATCCCCAGTCACAGTCCTTTCCTTATAAGGGATCAAGTTTCCCTATATTCCTACAATGCATTGGGTTTCTCATCTTCCCATAGTGGATCATGATTCCCCATATACTATTATAATGGTGAATATTTCTATAAGGTAGGAGACACCACCATCCCTAGTCTGATTCCTTCCTTTTAAGGAATCGAGTTTACCTAACTTTCCATATTGGATTGGGTTTCCCCATATTTCATGGTTAATGAATCCCATAGGCTTGATTCTACTAATTATCGCTTGATATGAATATATATATATCAATTTATCTGGATAAAGATATATGTCTCACCCATATCTAAATAAAATCATAAATACATCTTCCAAAAAATTATAAACAATCATATCAAAAACCCCAAATTTAAATTGGTGTCATAAACATGTAATAATATCTTTAACATTTGAAAAATATAGGTTTCATAATCATTTTATAAAATCATAATGCAAGGAATGAATTGGTTCTCAAAATAATATAACTTGTTGAAAAGGAATGTGTTTCATAAATATCATTCCATTTAAACACAAACCATTAAATGTAGTGTATGAATAGTATTCTTGGATCATATCTCGAGTATAACATAAACTATAACAATGTATGTTATAGTTGATGGAAAATATAATGGAATGAATTTGAAGAAAACAATCTTGAGGAAAATACCCTCTCTATTCTGTAAATTTCTTTTTCAAACATAAATCATTTTAAATCCCCATTCTTCAACATAAATTTGAGAACATGTAAATTAAGAGTTGATAACATTTTTGAAAACTTTTTCCATTGAAATCAATTTTTAGAACATAAAATGAAATCATGAAATCCTTTTGGAAAGAATATTATTTAATGAAATTGAAAATTAATAAAGAATTATTAAAACCTTTTTGAACCCCATTTATTTGAATGAACATTGAAAACTTATATAGAAAGCTTAATTTTTTTTGAAACCTAATTATTTGAATGAAAATGGAAAACTAATAAATTATTCATTTAAGACCATAAAAAAATTTTAAAAAACATTCTTATATTAAAATTATATTAAAATATAATCATATAAAAAATTTCACAAATCATTTTTCAATACATCATTTTTGTAGTTCATGGCATGTGTCTGAAAGAAGGAAAATGGATACAAAACTACATTACCTATTTTGAATTTTTTGAAACATAAACAATATTAAATTGAGAACCTCTAATGGATATGTAAATACCAATGAATTTGAAAATATTAATCATTGAATAAATTTATCTTTAGTAAACACACAGCATGTATGAAATAGGTAGAGACCATAGCTTGTGTCCCACGGAAAACAAAGGTGAGATGAGAAAACCATTACTACTAGACTAAACATAGAATAATGATACCCCTGAGACAATAACATAATTTAATGAATTTAATACATTAATGTTTTTTAACAACCTAAAATATTTATAAAATAATATTACATCTATTTTTTGTAATACATAATTCATTACACAAAAGAGATTGCAAAAAAAACATTTTATCCTTGGGATATTAGAAACCTAGAAACATAACCTCCATTACACAATTTAGATAAGTTATCAAACACAGGGTTCTTCATGAATAGAATACTTATTAGATACATAAGACATAAAAAATGGCAATAACCTATGGGGGGGAACATAAAAAATGGGTAATATAGATACTCAGTTAGGGTAAACTAGGGAGATACAGAAACATAAACATAAGCTTAGGGTATGAGAATATGATCATAAAATTAGAATATAATACCCTTTGTATCAATGAGAATAAATAAAAATCATTGAATAAAGCATGTTAGTTAATAATAATTGTGTTATAAGGGAATCAAGGGAATAATTCATGAATGCATAATATAGGAGTAAGATATGGAATTATGTAATAAACATTTAATATCATTCCCCATATGTCAAGATAAATTTCTATAATATAACATGTCACTTCATAGGGACTACACCTACTTGGTGTGAAAAAACACCATCCCTAGTTGAAAATAATTCCTTTTAAGGGATCGGGTTTCTCGATCATCCATATTCATCGTTACTTCACATAATGGGTGGGACACACCACCATACCTAGTCAATGTCCATTCCTCATAATGGATTATAATTCCCCATATTACTATATTGGATCGGGATTACTCACCATAGATAGTGGATTAATCCCATCGACATCAATCACATCATTTTCTCATGGGACATAAACCTTTACCCAATTCATTGGATGTAGATATTGGTCCCACCCATATACTAATAAAATCATACATACAAGTTTCAAAAAAATCATAAACATTCATACCATAACCCCTAAAATTAAATTATTTTCATAAACATGTAATGATATCTTAGCATGTGGAAATATTTTGGTTTTATAATCATTTTAGTAAATATAAACTAGTGAAAAGATGTAGGTTTTGGAAGCATATAACATGTTGAAAATTAATTGGTCTCAAAAACATTATTCCGTCAAAACATAAAATTATAAAAAAATAATATGAATTTTATTATAGGATAATATCAAATAGAGAGAATAAACTATAAAAATGCATGATGTATTATATTTAACATATCATGGAAATATGTCTTGAAAAACATTCTCAACGAAAATATCATTTCTTGTTGGGAAAATAATTTTTGAAACATTAACCGTTTGAAAACCCATTTCATTAAAATAAAACTGAAAACATAAAATGGTAAATTTTAAATCATACTGAAAACATTTTTCTTTTATTTTTTTGAAAACATATAATGATTCATTAAAAATTATTTAAACCCATTTATTTTTAAATATTCTACAAAAAATATAAAAAATACTGATTTTTTTAATTCTATTTCCCTAAATTCCCTTTAAAAACATTTATATAATGCTCGAATTGTTTTTGAAAACCATTCCTTTGAAAAGACATTGATGAGTAATAAAGGATTAATTGAAAACAATAAAACATATTAAATAACTTTTTCATTGAAAATGATCTTAAAATATCATTTTAAAAATCATTTTTGAAGACATTATTTTTATAATAATTTGATGTATCCCAAATAAGGAAGATTGAGATACAACTACTTTAAACATATGGTAACATTTTAAACATAAACCCCATTTCATATATATCATCAAAATGAAGATGTTAATACCCATAAATTAGAATACAAATATTATAGAACACATCCATAGGAAGTAAACAAACCAAACTTATGAGACATGGGTAAAGATGTCTTGTTTCTCATTCAAAATAAAATTGAGATGATAGCATCCTTACTAAATGAATAACATTGTATTCGTGATCCCTAAGAGAGAATAAAAATAGTTAAAGATTTTAATATCCTTAAATAAAATAAATTAATAATATAACATGTCATATAGATTTATGTGCTGAAACACTCTATGTATTTATGGAGCATTTTTTTTAATAAATTACAATTTTCATTTATATCATGCAATGCACTGTGTTAAACATTCTTTTCACTGTTAACCGACTTGTCGTATGATACATAAAACACTGAGTCGGCGTACTATATATGAAACACTGAGTATACATTTATTTCAATTTCTTAAAGAACTATGTTTGGATTATGTTATACGTAACCCCAAAGCAAGCTTGCACTACAACCAACACGAACTAGTCTAGCTTTACACGAATGAGTGACCTTCCTCGATTGCATACGTTGTATGAAATACTATGTCTCACTAAACAAAAATATATTATTAAAATATTATTATTTAATGGGATATGAACAAGATATTATGAATATTATTAACCAAATTTTTAATTTTATATATATGATATAATAACAAATTCAATTTTTTAGATAAATGAAATATTTCTCATAAAATGTAGTATTATCGCCTTCTGATGGCACACCCATTTTAAATATAGTTTTTAACTTTATTATATATTATTTATGACAAAATATACTTATTATTTGGAAGAGGGACATAAATATTTTCATTGGATTACTTTTTGGTATTTTTCTAATAAAATTCATATTTTAATGAATAGTGAAAAATGATGCATTTTAATTCAATATGCCATTTTCGTCTCATTTATTTATATAGTAAAATTATCATTTTAATTGGTTATAAAGAGTAATTGGTTTATGTTTTTATCATTTAATACAATTTTGTTAATTGGATTTAATTTCACATTTAAATTAGATATAAACTCTTTTCAATCTTTTGATAGTTTTTATTTCTTAAAAACACGCTTTCTGGTTTTAACAATAAGAATTAATTTTATATTAATTTATGATAATTGTATGTTTTAAATTTAGAAAAATGGATTCCATATTAGGAATAAAATAGTTCAAATTATGTAAATAGTTTCATTTTATTTTTTGATATTATGAACAGTAAGTTTAGTAATTATTTTTATTTCCCATGGCTAAAAAGTGTAAATGAGGTAAATAAGGGTAAACCAATATTATTGAAATAATATAAAACCAAACTAACACATTTAATAGTCCTTTTTTATGATTCATGGGAGATTGAAACAATCCTTGGGCTGAAATTTCTGCATTTTAGAACCACTTGGTTGTGAAATTGACATGTTATAATAATAAATTTGGATGAAAGGGAAATATAACAGAAACATGTATCTTTTTACTAAATAAATTTTTTATTTTATATAATAGATTTTTATGACTATAAATAGTTATTATAAATCTAAAAATATTTCTTACATTATGGTCATTTATTTATAATTTTCAGACATTAAATAAATAAATTTATTTATGTCATAATGATGATGGAGAGATTACCATTTTAAATTAATTATTAAAAGAAATGAAATTATAAATATTAAAATAAATGTAATTTGAATATTTTAATTCCATAAACATATTTTATGGATGAAATTGATGTGTGATAGATGAGTTAATCCCTTCTATTCAATGCAATCATGTTGTTATGAATTAAACAAAATTCAATTACCACATAGTGTAAAAATTTAAAAAAATCAGTTTTCAAAACAAATAAGATTTTATTAAATTATATAACCATCATAAATATCTAAGATTCAGAAAAATGGATCATATAATGATCCAAATGTCATTATTTATCCACTTTTTGTTCTCATGCAATTTTATTGTATCTCTAGTGACTATATATTATGAAATTTCAAGAGGGCAAGGTAAAAGTTAATGATTTTATCTAAGGGTTAAAGCTAAAAGATAAGGTTAGTTTTGTGAAAAAAAATTTATCTAAAACCTATTGTATGTGATGATTTCAACCTATAATAATAATATCCTTGAATTAAATAACATAGGTCCATTAAAAACTTAAAATAAATTTATAATAAAATAATATTTCAAGACTTTTCTAAAGCGTCCATAACCTCTCCTATAAAAGGGAACTCGTAGTTCTCTTTCATTAACACCTGAAAATCCATTTTACTCGGCCAAAACATGAAATTTTAAAATATAAACATCTGTAATATTATCTTATAGGCCACAATTTGGGTTTAAATTCATCCTGTGAAGACCTTTTTTGAAAATCAAAAGGTGATACTCAAAAAAGAGGTTATTTTTTATCACCTCTTTGAAATTCGTTTTCTTATTATACAACCTCTTCTTATGTTGTTATCATAATAAAGTAATAAATATAATATATTATAAACTTATATATTTTATTATAATTATGGGAAAACATTTTACCTCTTTTTATTCATCCAACGAATAACAATGTCACCATGCGTGTGTATGTACGACTAACCGTCTCCATGTCATGGTGTAATTTTTTATTCCACAATACATAATTTGGATGGGTATAATGATGAGTATAGTGGATTTAAATAATGAATATATCCTGATACTTATTACTTATAATTAATATACCATCCAGTTCCATACAATTTAACAATCAAGTGAATGATATCATTGCTCGTCTTTACGTACGACCAACCGTCTCCACAGTGCGATGAGATTCATTCTCCATGTTAACCATTCATGAATAATTATAAAGTATATATAATAAATAATAATGAAATATATAACATAATAATTATACTAGATTTATGTATATATAAATATATTTCATTTACTTGTTTCCATTCAATTGAATGATGAACAAAAATAGCATTCATGTGCACGTAAGGCATACCGTATCCATGAATGGTGTTTTCCATTTCATTTATATACCTATTATATATATTTAAATACTGAATATTTAGGATATAGAAATAATTGTTTACAATGTATAATTATTTAAATCATTATATAATTAATAAGGTCAAGAATAACATGTAAAAACATGTATGATAAATAAAATGATTTTTACCCAAAATATTGCTTTAACAGGGAATTGATAAATAAATAGGGAATATAGAATCTCAATTGAACCATATATTATATCAAAGATATTATTATGGTTCTTTAATTATTTAATAATATGTTTAAACCCAATATATAAGTGTTCTAGACATATAAATAGGAAATTGGACCCAATGTAATAGATAATTTTTCAATCTCATTATTATTTGAGATTTTTTATTCGTAAGTTTTTACATGGGTATATTTATCATTCCAGACCTTCATTACTAAATATATAATATTATTTCTATTATTTTACTATTTTTTAATGTAAAATTTACCCATCAGTAAATTTTTATTAAACGGATTGAAAGGAATTAGTCTTCCGTTTTCCATACAAGGTTCTTTTTTGACTTTTCCATCAGGAGTCAGAGAAGAATGTTTTTTAATATTATACAAAATGAATGGATTTTTACATATCCATAACACCTTATTTACAAGAAACTTACTCTATAAGATTTAAATTTTAATTTCAACTAAAATCATTTCATTTAAAACTACATGAAAATTTGAGAAAATAAAACATTTTTTAAGAAAAACGTTATTTTCTCAAGAATTAAGATCAAGTGTTTTATAAAAAAATATTTTCCATCTTAGATTACACTCATTAAATAGGTTTATGTTTCTATCCATACTATTAAAATAATTATATTTGTGTAAATTATGTAATGTAATTTTATATGGATTATGTTATAATGTAATGATTTCTTAGAAACCCGTTTTATTTATTTAGTTATGCTATGATGAATTATTTATGTTTTTGTGGCACATGTAAAACTGATTTCATTATTAGATGGGTGGTACCTATATATCCATCCCATGAATTGGGTAGCGATTTATATCTCATGATATAGACATGACATGAATATAAAGAAATTAGGTTCTGTAATATAGGGATAGAACAACAGGTAAATCCAGTTCAGTAATACACAACAGGAACGAAAAGTAAACATGGTTCGGTGATTAAATTGTTCCTCTATAATAGTCTTGGTTGAAAAAAATTCCTTCTATCGAAGTCATATTATGTGATTATTTATTTTCCACAATTCTATGTGTTGTGGAACTTCTATTTTATCTTGGTTATTGTTCATTTAAGATCTATGACAAAGGAACTGCCATTATTTATTTCATGACTCAAGATTTTGATATTTAAACATCATGATCATGTTTCTAAATTATTATTATTTTGGTTTTTTATGCTATCAATGTTTACCCTTACTGAGAATCTCATCCCACCCTTTTTATTTTTTCCCCTAGGATATTAATAAAGGTTTTTGTTAATAAAATAAAAGGGGAAGATCATTATGGGAGATGTTAAAGATCATTCACCAAGTTAGATGATTAAGTTCAAAGCTTCATAAGACACGAAACTAGTATAGTCTTTGGGAATATATTTGATAAATTTATTTAGTATTCTATAAAAGAAAATTTATTTCCATGTACATCAAGCTTCATTTATCAGAGATTGAATTAGAGAGAGGGCTTAGTTGACCTTTAAAACTAGAATGTGAAAACTTTTGTGAGATCCCTAGACATATTTTTAAGGTATGAATAGGGATATCACAAAGGGTAAGTATAACTATAGTTTATAATCCTATAAATACGGTAATGATAATTAATAACATACTATTAAACCTAAGATGTTATATTTTGAATGTACTCCCCCGTGATTATGTTGTGTCCCCAATATGATTTTTTCCTCTCACACAATTATTTTTGGTTTTCAGACATTGGCTAGAACCATAAGAAACCACATAAATTATTATTGTACAAGGAAATGAAATGCTTGTCCTCCTGAACAACAAAATTTCATGTGAGATGGAATAAAAAATAATATTTCTATACATAGATAAGATATTAATCATTATGGACTTTGAAATGAGATGGGAAGGGAATAACATTTTGTTGAGTCCATCAGGAGCCAACACCCACCTTCATTCAATTAGTCTTTAGATACACTTGTTTCTGAACAACGGATCATCACCATAGAAAAGACATTTTAAATCCTTTATTATTAGGAACATGAAAAAAGATATTTTTTTATTATCATTTAGAAGGTGATGTGGACTTTTGGTGGGATCTAATCAGGAAAACAATCTAGTAATATGAAATTGAATCCATTGAATGGGAGAGTTCAAGAAATTATCTTTTAGTAATTACATTTTTTAAATTATTCAATCCAATATTGAAAAGATGTTTCTTGAACATAAGAAAAATGGTGATTAATCTATCGGTACATATGAGGAATATTTTACAATACATGCAAGGTATGCTTCTGGATATATCATTCAACCACAATGTAAAGTTGATTGGTAGTTCACTATGATAAACCAAGTATTCAATGGGAATTATCTATAAGATACATTAATAGAAATGATGATATTGTGTGTTTGGATAACAATGTAGAAATATATGTTGGTGTCAAATATCAATCTCATGGTTTTTAAAAGAAACTAAATATTGAGTTCAAGGGAAAATCTCAACGCGATTGTGAAAAAATATGAATGGTTTATTGTGTTAAAAGTGTGGAAAGAAGCATGGTGGAGATTGTCTTAATGGAACTAGAAAATGTATTATGTTTGGAAAAGATTTCATTAATCAGTTGAGTTCTAGTGTAATGGTAAAAAGGTTTATAATGATGTAAATAGAGAAAAGGCTACACAGAATGCACCACCCACACTTCAATGCTACATGTTCATAGAAATGGGGAATTATGTGAACCAAAACCCTAATCGAAGGTTTATGGATGATTATCAATATCAAAAACCCATTAAAGTGAAATAAAAAGGCAAATCACATGAGATCACTATTGGAGGTGTTGAGTATGACAATTATACTGTGGAATGGTTAATTGTTTATGTAATGGGATTGCAAAATAGTGTTGTAGAATCTCTTTTATAGTATTATGGAATATTTTAATATCTATGTATTAGTTAATTGTGGTTTTCCAAAAGTATATTGTACAAGTAACCAGGAAAAGTGATTGAAATATTTTTGGAAGGCAAATGATATGCACATAATGAAGTGATAAGTAGATAATTAGATGTTTGAGAGTTTTAATTACCTCATATATGGTATAAGGACAAAGTGATATCATGGTTTGAGTATATAGAATTTTGGGTACTGATAGTGGGTGGAAAAAGATAATTTTTACAGAATTCATTCTTCACTAAGGTTCTATGGTAATTCATGTTGTTATCTTGTTTCAAGGGAATAAATGATTAAGGTATTCACATCTTTGGAATGTGACAAATATGAACTACCTTATGAGATATAGGAGATTAATTTCATATATATTTAGTTCACATATTTCTCAATTTATATATTTTTAGTTTTGGAAGGACTCTAATGATATCCATTTATAGATAGGATAAGTTATATTATAGTTGATGTTTATCAGACTAATGTAATATCTCATTATAGGTGCAATTATTCATATTTTATTACCTATGATAACATTTTTTTGAGACTAATAAAAAGACCTATAATTTTATTTATGGGTCGTAAGATCTACTAACACTTCAAGAATGAAAAAATCAACACTATTTCATTGAATTAGAGATGAAGTGGAAATTTTTTATGGAATTACCAATGGATAGAGTGTAATAAAATCAAGTAAATATTTATTCTATTATTCTTCAAAAAAATTAAAGGGTCTTGAAAACAAAAAAAATTCTCTTAGTACATTCTTATTAGATGAATCGGATTATCCCTTAAATTGTAATTGATTTATGGATTTCTAGTTGGTATCTTTCTATATCCTTGTTTTTTTTTACTATCCCTCATAACATGATGGTTAGATTTCTCTTCTATATCCTTGTTTTCACTTCCCACCTATTTTATCTTATGTGGAATGCTGGTGATATGTTACATTGGGTAACCTTTATGTTTCGAACTTTTCTTCTTTAGAATCATGTTTTTATATTCCTTTTTACGATGTGGGATTCTGTTAATGAAACATTCATGTAGTAGAACTTTTATAACACTAATGAATTTGTAGGGATAAATTAATTTTACAGGGGGTATAATGTAACACCCCATGTTTTTATGGACCATTTTTTTGAATTAATTAAAATTTTCATTTTTATCATGTAATGAACTAAGTCAAACATTCCTTTCACAGAAAACTAACTTTTCATATGTTACACTAAACACCGAGTTAGTTTAAAATATATTCAAAAGTAAGTATAGATTTTTTTCAATTTATAAAAGTAATATTTTTGGATTATGTTATATTTAACATAAAAGAAATCTTGCAATACACACAACACTAACTTGGCTTGCGTTACACACCAGAGCGACCTTCCTCGATTGGTTTCATTGTAAGAAATACCATGTTTCACTAAACAATGATATATTATTAAAATATTATTATTTAATGGAATATAAACTAGCCTTTATGAATAGTTTTAAGCAAATTTTTAATTTTATAGACATGATATGAGAACAAATTCAAAATTTTTGATAAAAGGTGTATTTTAAAAAAAAATATTTTTTGTAGCCTATTGATTGGACACATATTTTAAATATAGTTTTGAAAAAATTTATATATAATATATTTGAAAAAATAAACTTCATAATTAGAATAGGGTGATCTTAATTTACCTTGGATTAATTTTATGTATTTTTCTGACAAATTTCACATTTTAATTAATTGTGAAAATACTTCATTTCTTTTCAAAACCACCTTTTTTATAATTTATTTATATGGTTATACTATCTTCATAATTTATTTTAAAGTGTAATTGGATTATTATTTTTCCTTTAATCCAATTTTAGTTATTTTAGGTAATTTCACAATTCAATTGGATATAAACAGATGTCAATCTTATAAAAAAAATGTCTTAAAACTCCGCTTTCAGATTTTATCAACTAAAAATAATATAAAATATTTTTTTCCAATTTTTTTATTTCAATTTTGAAAAATATATTAAATATTTGGAATCAAAATATCCAAATTATTTAAATATGCCTTTTATTTGGAAATTAGTAATATTAACATCATTAATAATTTTCTTTTACCATGGTTAAAGGGTAAATGAGTTAAAAAGGGTAAAAATTTAAAATTAAATATATAAAACTACCCTAGCATGGGTGTAAATATTAATTAATGAGTCGTGGGTGACCAAGAAAATCCATATCCTGAAATTTTTGGCATTTTTGATCCACTTGGGTGTGAAAATTACATGTTATAATAATTAATTTAATGTAAAGGGAAATATAACGTAAACATGTATCTTTTTACTAAAACAATTTTTTTAGATTATATAATTGATCACATAGACTATAAATATAAATAAGAAATATAATTTTTTTTCTATATTATGTTATTTTATTTATAATATTTATACAATAAATTAATGAATTTATTTATGACACAATGATGATGTTGTGATTACCTTATTAATGAAATATTTAAATAAATGGTATTATAAATATTAAAATAAATGTAACTTGAATATTTTGATTCCATTAATTGAATTTTAGGGAATAAATTAACATTTTATGTGTTATTTAATATCTTTCATTCTAAACAATCATGTTTTTATGACTTTAACAAAAATCAATTACTAAATAGTGTCAAAATTGACATAAATGAGTTTCTAAAACAAATACTAATATATTAAATGAGATAATATTCCTAAAAATCTATGATTCATCCAAAAGTATTATTTAATGATACAGATGTAATTACCTATCCAACTTTTGTTCTCTTAGAATTTTATAGTAACTATAGTTAGTATATATTCGGGAAATACAAGAAGACTTGGTAAGAGTTAATGTTTTTAACAATGCATTAATGATAAAAGATAAGGTTCCTTTTGTCAGCTAAAATTTTCTAAATCCTATTTTTTGATAGGATTTAGACCTATACTCATATTATCCTCGAAATAAAACACATTTTTTCCATTATAATCTGAAAACAAATTTACAATAAATTAAAATTTCAATACTTTCCTAAAGCGCCCATCACCTCTCCTATAAAAGGGAACCTCTGCTTCTCTTTTATTGACACCACTAATTCCATATTTCTCTGCCAAAACCAGACCATTTACTCTCCCAACATCCCTCAATTAATTACAGAGGCCACATAATTTGAATAAATCCATCCTAGGGATAACTTTTTTACAAATCAAATAATGATCCTCAAAAAAGAGGTAATTAATTTATCACCACTTTCATAATTCTTTTCCTCTTCAATGTCCTCTTCTTATGTTGTTCCACAACTAAAGTAAGAAATAATATATTTTCTAAATTATGCGATATTATTATAATTATGGGAAAACCTTATACCTCCTTTTATATATCATTCAAATAACAATATCACCAGGTGTGCGTACATACGACTTACCGTCTCTACGCCGTAGTGTAATTTTTTTTTCAACAATTCATAATTTGGATAGTTATAATTATGAGTATAATGGATGTAAATATTTATTATAATATGATAATTGTTATTCATAAATTAATATGTTATCCAATTCCATACCATTTAACCATTAAGTGAACTATATCGTTGCTCGTGCTTATGTACATTCTACCATCTCCACGATGTGATGAGATTCATTTCCAACATTAACCATTCAAGAACAATTATAAAGTATTTACAATAAATAATCATGAAATATATGAAATAATAATTCTATTGGATATATATATATATACATATATTTCATTTACTTTCTTCCATTCAATTCTGTAAGGAAACAGAAACAATTTTCAGGCGTACGTAAGACATATCGTCTCAATGAATGATGTATTTCATTTCTTTTATCTATCTTATATATATATTTATATAATGGATATTTATCATATAAAAATCATGGTTTACATTCTTTAAATAATTAAATCACTATATATGTAAAAATATCCTTATTAACAAGTCAAAACACATATAATAAATCCGACTATTATTACCCAAAACATTTCTCTAACATGGAATTAATAAAAAAAATAGGTAATATAAAGTCATAACATTATCGTATATGATATAATAGATATTATTCAGGTTATTTTACACGTAAATAATACATTTAAACCCACTGTATAAGAGTTTTGGACATATATGGACAAAATTGGAGCAATGGTATGGGATAATTTTGAAATATCATTATTATTAGAGATTGTTAATTCGTAAGTATTAAATGGGGTATATTTATCATTCACATCCCTGTTTCCTAAATATATAATATTATTCCTATTATTATATTATTTTTTAGAATTAATTTTAACCATTTTTAAATTTTTATTGAATATTAGGGAATCAATCTTTCTTTCATTTTACAAACGAGGTACTTTTTGACTTTTCCAACAAGAGAAAAAGAAGAATGTTTTTTAACTTATATGACATAATGTGTTTTTACCTATCCATAACACATTTTTTCACTAAATATTAATCTACATGATTTCAATTTTATTTTAAAAAAAATATTTACCTTTAAAATTTCACAGCAATTTGAGAAGAAAAAAATGTTTTTGAAGAAGAGAGGATATTTTCTCAGGAGTTAAGGTCAAGTGTTTTGTGAAAATTATTTTCCATCGAAGATGAAACTATTTAAATATGGTTATGTTTCTATCCATATTATTACTATTATTTTTTTGTGTTAATGATGAAATGATATTTTATATGTATTAGTTATGATGGAGTGATGTTTAAGAAACCCATTTTATTTCTTGGGTTATGTTAGGATGAATGATTCATGTTTTTTTGGAACATGTAAGAATGATTTAATTACGAGATGGGTGGGTCCTATATCTCCCTCCAATGAATTGCGTAATGATTTATATCTCATGATATACAAATTAATGAAATAGAAAGTAAGTCACAATCAGTAATACTAGGCTTGAACAGAAAGTTAATCCGATTCAGTTTTACATGGTTTGAACGATATGTAAACTCGTTTCAGTAATAGACTTTGTCCACTATGATGGTCTTTGAAACAATGTCTTGGAAATAATGAAAATCATATTATGTACATATTTTTTCACCACAATTCCAATTTTTATGCCAATTATATTTTATCATGGTCAATGTTCCTTTATGATCTATTCCTTACGAACTGACAATATTTATTTAATGAGACAAGAGTTTTATATTTAAACATTATGTTCATGTTTTTACATTTTTTATATATGGTTTGTTTTATAATCTTAGTTTTTACCATTACTGATCATTTGATCTAACACTTTTTTATGTTTTCTTTTACCCTTTAGATATTGAAATGTTTTAGGTATGAAAACAAAATGGGAAGATCTTTATGTTAAATGTTGAAGATATTTCACCAAGTTAGAAGATTATGTTAAAGGTTTCAAAACACAGAAAACAAATTTGTTCTTTGGGCGTATGTTTGGGTAATTTATTACGTATTATGAAAAAAAATTAATGTCCATTTTTTTCAATCTTGGTTCGTTAGGTATAAAACCTAAAAAATAAGTGAGTGGTGAATATTTACTGTATCTCATTGAAATAAAAAGTTAGATGAAATCTACTTACTTTACATATTGACTTTCATCGTACTCATAAAAATTATTGTATAATAAATATATGTATATTATGAATATTTTACATCACCATATTAATATATCTAATTCCAAATATGGTTTTATTTTTACTTTATATTACCTATATTTAAATAAAATCCATGTTAAAGTTACGCTTAAGGAATTATTTTGCTTTGTTTTTTGCACGTGTCTTAATTGGTTATATATTTTTTCCTAATAATGATATCATGATTTAAATAATTTGAAACATAAAATAAATATAATCTATATTCATTGTATTTTTATTATAATAATCTCTATAATATAGAATTATGAAATGGATTACACCATTCATGGAGAGGGTAGGCTATACATACATATTAACATTAGTTTTGTTTAATTGTTATATTGAAAGAACACCACAAAATGAAATATATGAATATTTTTGTATATATATCATTATTAAAGTATCATGAATATATCATATATAATATATAAGTTCAACGAAACCATCCTTATCACATTCTATGTAGAGTTTGGACAAATCACATTGCTTTGAAAGATGTTAGTCCACAATTCTCCAAAACAAATTATCATAATTAAGGAAAATGGAATGAAAGAAGGCTTGTGTTATAAATTAGTTATAGAGGGAAAAATAAATCATACATATCATATAAATCATATAAAAATATAATTTCCATCAATATTACCAACTATGAGTGGTGGTAAAGGAAAAATGAACAACATCATTTTGTGTGGCGGTAGTTTGTCATTCCCAAAAACAATAAGTTAATTTCCAATTAGATGGAGGTGTGTGTAAGTGTAGGTAAATCTCATAATATAAAAACATCTCCTTATATATTTTATTCTAAGATTATTATGTTATAATCGAATAAGAATAATTGATGTGGTGGTGAAATAAAATAAAGGAAGAGACTTGTGGAAGTATGTTACATCTTCTTTGGGTGACTCTTTCGGGTTTACATCAAAGTGATTCCGGGGTTAGATTTAATCCCAAATGGAGGCTTCGATGAGGGAGGTAGGGATTTTGGGATAGTTATTCACTAGATCTTGTATAAACCTATGATGTTTTGAAATATTGAAGAAATACGAGGATAATATGACTGTTTATTATGGATGGAAATTACACACATTGTGTTCTCCCAGTATTATATATTCCCCATATTTCTAAATAGACTCTTATTTAACAATATATGTGTTATGGCTGAGAAATATCCATCCAAAATGTATTGGAAAAGTGTATAGGTCATTGTTTCTGTTATGATTATGGTTTATTCTGTTTTTAAGAAAAGTTTTACCTTAATAGCTATAATTAATTTTTATCACCTTCAATAATATTTTTCTAAAATATTAATTTTATCTTATTATACTACGAATATTATACTAATTAAATATCCTTATGTAAATTTCTATAAATTCAACTCACATATATGGAAAAAGTGTTCTAATATTATTCATACTGACGTGGTGATAAAGTGGGTTATTAAACTGAGAATGTTCAAATGTTTATTAATATTTTATATGTTAATTCAATATAAAAATGATTAAATTGACATAAATTGAATAAATTCTTGTATAATTTATCTATTGTGAATTCAAATCCAATTTCAAATACAATTAATCTACATAATTAAAATATATAAAAAATTACTTTTGAATTAAAATTTAATATTTTCACAACTAATAAAAAATTGAAGTTTCTCATAAAAATGAAAAAAATCAACTCAAGATAATTTTGATTTTTTAAAGTAAAAAAATTATATTTATTTTGTGAAATTAAATTTCTAAAAGTGCCTAAGAATAATTTTTTTATATTCAAAAAAGGCTATAAAAACTTTTTCCTTTAAGAAAATAGTATTTTTTGACACAAAAAATCTTTACCGAAAAAATTATGTCTTAATATCAATATGATATATTGATTTGAAACTATTATCTGTAATATTTAAAAAATAATGATTAATAGTAATATTAATAAGTTTAATATCTTGCTTAAAACTATTTTGTTAGAAAATTGATAAATATAATGTTCTATTTCTATTAAAATTAGTGTTGTATATAGCACAATCCATGTTGATGTTGCATGTTGCATAAGATTACTTTGGTGTATCATATAAAGAATTTTTTAATTGGTGTATAATTAAATAAATTGAATTAAATAAAATTAATTTATTTGAATAATATTCTTAAAAACTCATTTTGTTTCATTCTACCCCCCTTAAAATAAGATTTTCATCAAAATCTACCATTCATATACACAATATAAGGGTATTTCTAGCTCACAATATCCTCATTTTCCCACATATATTCATCAAACAAGTTATTTATCCTCAAAACATTTAACATGTTAGTGGTGTTGTTTCTTATAACTATCTCCAAAAGATGAAGAATTTAAACTTGTCGAACCTCATAAGAAATAGTATGCTCTAGTGGTATAACACATTGAGTTAAGAATATGTGTAGTGTATGTTATGTACTTTATCAAGAGAGATACATGTAACACATCTTTCACATAAAAGATATATGTTGTAATTTCCATGTGATATGATGACGTTCCAACATTATAAAGAATCTCAAAGGGATCGATATACCTATGTCTTAGTTTCCCAATCTTCCCATGCCAAAAACCACTATTCTGTTGAGATATATGTAGGAGCACCTTCTCACCAAAATAAAATTCTATGTAAAAATTATGGTAATTAGCATAAATTCTCTACCAAAATTGAGATACCTTGATATGGTTATGATTAATTCAAACATTCACATTAATTTCATCAACTATCTATGGTTCCAATAGAATTATTTCATGAACTTCATCCCAAAACATTAGTTCTCTACATTTATTTACATAGAGGGTTTCATAAGGAGCCATCTTAATTATTGAGTGAATTATATTGTTGTAGTACTACAAAAATAATGGAAGGTGTTGATCCCAATCACATTTGAAATCCAAATAACAAGATCTCATCATATCCTCTAGGGTTTGATTTTATCATTCAAACTAAAAATACATATATGGATGATAATCAGTGTAAACTTCAATTTTGTATCATGTTCATAAAGAATAATTCACTAAACATTAAAGTGAACCTTTGGTCCTGATCAGATATAATATAATGTGGTACTCCATTCAACCGTACACCTTCTTAATGTATATCATGGAAGACTGATATATAGAGAAGTATTCATTGTTAGAAATGAAGTGAACTAATACAGTAAGTAGATAAATAACCACACTTATTGAATTTAACACTTTCATAGTTTTGGGGATTTTGATTTCAAAATATATAGTTATGTTTTCCCATTTTCATTCTTTTTCATATAATAGATTCAACATCCCCTTATACTTTTTCTCTTCATCATTAACTTGCCACCTTACCAAGAACTGAGATATAAACTCGACTATTTCCCTCTCCATTCCATCTGACCAAAAGCATTCATTCATGTCTGTATAAAAATTTTAACATACAATATGAATAGATAATTATGAACTATGATATTCTTTTAACATATAATTCAACAAATATCATATTTTTAGAAAATAGATAATGTTTCAGAACCTTATCATTCAATCTTAATCAAGGTTAAACTAAAAAACATATCTATCTTTTTGTCTGGATCTACTTAATCCTTGTATTACAATTTAATCTTCACATAGATAATTTGATGAACATTCAATTGAGAAAGATATAATTTTTCCCATCCTTAATTATTTTTTTATACATCCTTTGAAAATTCAAAAATATAGGGTCTTGTGTTACCTTCGTCATGGGTATGCAGGCTGGATCATTTCAGCACAAATAACTAGACACAATGTTCAGTTTCCCATGTGGTAATTTATTCAGAAGTCATAATCATTTACCATCTCTAAAAATCTTCTCAGCCATATGTTCAACTTCTTAAATGTGAATATATTTTTTAAACCTTTATGATCATTATATATAAATATATTTCATCCATGTATTTGATGAAAAACTTGCTATGATAATATCCAAATCACGAGTTTTATAATTTTTCCCGCATATGATGAATTTTCATGAGGCATAATATATAACCATATTATTATACCTAATAACACATCCCAATCCATTCTTGGATACATCCCTATACATTAAAAACCCTAATCCACTATACAGTAATTTATGCATTATTGAACTAGACAAACTTATATTTAGATCCATGAAATTTTCTTCACATTCAATATATTAGAGAGGCTTGGAAAAGATAAAAATTATCATTGTTTTAGAATTACAAATCCATGACAAAATATCCACAAATTGTTGAAAATTTTCCACTAAACCAATAAAGCTATGGATATCAGCCACCATGGTTGGTCTAACACAACATTGAATAGCCTCCATCTTTGATGGATCTACTGTAATAATATCCATTGAGATTATTATAATAAAATATGAAAACTTTTGTATCCATAATTCACACTTTGTGTATTTTTCATACAATTTATCTTTCTTTAGATTTTTAGTAAAATTATCAAGTAGAAATAATTCTCTTACTTTCTCATTGAATTGATAAGAATTTCATCTAAAAAGACTACCACAAACTGATCTAGGTGATATCTAAATTCTATATTCCTGAAATCCATAAATATTAAAAAGGAATTTGAAAGACCAAAAGGAATCATTATATAATCCTACTGTTCATAAATTGTATGAAATTCTATCTTGGGTTTATCATCTTTATTGAAACTCAATTGATTAAACAAGTCATAAATATGGGGATGAGGATAAATTTTCTTGATTTTTATCATGTTTAACTCTTGATAATCAATACCATCCTATATTGATCCATCTTTTATTTTCATAAAAATTATTGTTGCACCCCATGGCGACACACATAGTCGAATGAATTTTATGTCATGGTTTTCATGATGTTTCTTACTAAATTCCAAGAAATAAATTAGTGTAATTATATAGGGAGTATTTCATATTGGCGTGGAACAATTTATGGGTTCTATAAATAACTAAACTTCATGTTTTGGTGGAATTTTATGGGAATCTTTTAGTAACACATAAAAAAATTAAAAAAAATAGGTATATCATTAGTGTCATGTTTCTCCCGCAACCACTTGAGACAAACACAACTTATGAATATAAATTAAAACCCACAAAATGGATGTAATCTCACTATGAAGTTCATAAATATCTTCACATTGATTGAAATAGATAGGTAGGTCTGAAATATCAAATGTGAAATCCCTTCTTTGAAAACATGTATAAGATTTATACAGGGAAATGAAATCCATTCCTATGATGAAATAAAATTCATCCAATGTATTAATGACAATATTTACTAGAATAAAATTCTCATAAATGCCAATGAGATTGGAATCATAGAATTAATGTCAATTCATTGTACCATTAGGGATTTTCACTCTTCATTCCACATCTGTTCATTTGTGTGCAATCTTAATATCCTTATAAAATTCATTATATATTAAATATTTGGTATATCTAAAATCAATTAAGAAATTAGTAGTTATAAAGTGCATGGTAGGTATACCTTTCATCACATCATTATCATACCCCTCATTAGAAATAGTGATCACGTGAGATATCCACTTTCCCCCAGTTTAAGAGGTTTTAGACTGTAATCATCATCACTAACCGTTGGGTTTTGGAATTTGATTTCATAATTACCATCCTATGGGAACATTATGCATAGATACATGGGATGTTCATTAGGTGTAGCGGTTCTCCTATTTTTGTCATTCTCCAACTTATTCCCATCTATGTGGTAATCAATTGCCTGATTTCCTTCCCGTATTCACAAAATACACTTATTAGACCCTATAATTAAATTTCCACCCTGATTATTTCCAAAAATATTTTATAATGGAAGGATTATATTCTTCTCATAATGGTTTTTAGATTTTCCTTTGAAATATATCTTTTAGATGGATGATAATTCAAGAAGTGCACCTCTCAAGTCTAGTGAATTTAGTCATCTATGTATCGAAAGATTCATTGTCCTTTTTCTTCATCTCAAGGAACCTGTTTTATATATTCCAATGAAGAACATGATAAAAGTACTTATTGATGAATAATTTCTTAAAACTGTTCCAATACATGTATTAAATTTTATATTTCATCATCATTTTCTTGATAATATTCCACCACTGGTCTGATTCACATTGTAACCAAATAATAGCCAAAATGACATTCTCATGATCTAAACACTGGGGAATGAAAAATATCTTTTCCATTGTACTGATCCAGGGTTTAGTAAAAAGTGGATATGAGGAAAAACTAAAATAATGTGGATATTGACTCATGAAATATTCAATAGAATGTTTTTCTCTCCTTTTATTTTTTAGAAACTCAACATGATTCATATCTTCAAAAATCAATCCGAGCATAGAAACAAGGATTTCAATTATAGTTATAATATAAATCATATTCTTGATGTAAAAATAATTTCTTTTTCCAATATTGTCAATATTAATGCAATTCCATTCTTTTCATCCATTTAATAATCCAAAAATATTTTAGTAAGAAACAATTAGCATAGATCAGGACAACATAATCATGAAAAACAACGTAAAATATTTCTAAAGTATTAAACTTTCTTTAATTTATGACCACCTAGTATTATAATATGTTATTCATAGAAAATTTATTTTTAAATCCTTTATTATGTTTTATGAAGATTATATGAATTCCCAATGAATATTTTCTACATTTTCTAAATTTAGGTGTGCATCAAGGCCTATTGTCATCTACCACGTTTTGTTAGATTTATTCCCAACATACCTTGTCAGAGTTGTTATCCCTTGCTAAATTTTTTATATATCCACATCCACTTGTAGTATCCGGTCATGTATGTATTTATATGAATACACTCACTGGATTCATAGACTTAACCTTAGGCATGTCATTCGGTTCCTTTATAATATTTTATTATCCTATCTTCCAAATTTTGAATAAAATTTTCCTCTAATACCAACAATAAAAAACCTCACTTTTCAAATATTCAAATTATAACACTTTTGATTAATACATAATAAATTATATAAAATAGAATCCTGATGTCTATATTAGCATATGTCCTTTAGAAATTCAAAAACATAAACACAAGTACATAAGTGAGTTATATTATCTCCCACTAGATTCTTCATGACTAGAACCCTTCATAGACACATAATACATAATACATATACTCATAAACTATGGAGGGAAACATAAAAAATTGGTGGTCTCAGATTCTCTGTAATGTTAAAATAAGAGGTCTGTAAGCATTAACAGATGAACATGTGTCTGGGAGTGTGATTATAACATATGAAGATCATACCTTTCATATCAGTGGTCATAAATATGAATCATGAAATTAATCATTGATATTCATAGGACATGAATCATAAGTTAATCAATAAAATATTCCACGATATAATATCATAGTATTAATACATGATATCGTTGAATAAACATGTAATATATTTCACTAAAATTCAAGAAACATTTCTACAACATAAAATAGAACATCATTAGGACAACACGTACTAGATGGGAAACACCACCAACAAAATTAGTAGTATTTTACTAGAAATAGATCATGTTTCCTTATCTTCTTATAGTAAATGGGGTCTCTCATCTTCCCATAGTGTATTGGGTATCGCCAAATTTTATATTCATGGTGACTACACCAACTGGGTGGGAGACACAATTATCCCTAATCACAATACATTCCATGTATGGGATTAGGTTTCCCATGTTACCATTTTGATTTGGGTTTCCCCCCTCTTCCATAGTGCACTAGGATCATCTAATTACTTCTCATAATAGTCTCATGAGACATAAATCTTTACCTAATTCATTGGACGGAGATATAGGTCTCACCCTTATCATAATTAAACAATACATACATGTTCTAAAAAAATTAAACAATCATATCATAACCCATGAAATACAACCAGTGTCATAAAGAAGTAATAATATCTCAAATTATGGAAAAATAAAGGTTTCATAATCATTCCATCAATGAATAATCGATGAAAATAATTTTTTTCCAAATCATATATCCCGTAGAAAAGGAGAACATGTCTTAAACATCATTCCATCTAAACATAAACCAGAAAAGAAAGAATATGATTTGTATTCTTGGATCATATCCCCATTATATCATAATCTATAATAAATTATCTAATTTTTTATGGAAAATATTAGGGTAATATCTTTTGAAAACATTTATGAGGAAAATATCATGTATTCTATAGAATGTTTTTTAAATAGAAAAACTCTTGAAATCAATTTTCTTGAAAATAAATATCAATGCATATAATGGAAAAAATCTCATCTTTTTGAAAACATTTTCATTGGATAACATTTTAAAAAAAATTGAAATCTTTAAAACACAATGAATCACATATGTCTGAATGAATATTTGAAACTTATATATAATGATTGAAAATTATTTTAAAAACACTTATACAAAAGTTATTTTAATACTCACAAGGAATGATTATAAAAATTTTAAAACCATATCATTGAAAGAAATTTCATTAATAATAAAGGATTATTTGAAATAAAAAAACATATTTAAAATAAAATTTACATGAAAATGAGATTAAAATATCATATTTAAAAATCATTTTTAAGACATTATTTTTGAAATACATGTCTTGTGTCTCAAAGAAGTAATAATGATACAAAACTATATTTCCAATTTGGTAACATTTGAAACATAAAACCCATGAAAAAGATATAATCGAATGTATTTTTCAATCCCTGTAAATTATATTATAAAAATTATATAATACTTCCATGTTCAGTAAAAACACAACATATATGAAAAAGTTGGTGAACATATATTGTGTCTCGTGGAAAATAAAAGTGAGATAAGAAAATTATTACTACATGAGTAAACATGGAATCATAATCTCCATGAAGGAATAACATCATTTAAGGATTTTAATATCACTAAATAAAAAAATTAATTATATAATATGTTATAGGATAGTATATACCCCTACCAAAATAAGTGAGGGGTTAATATGGAATGTATCTCACTGAAATAAAGTGTGATGAAATCCCCTAACCTTATGTCATGTCACTACCATACTCATAATACAAATAGTATAATAAATTTAATTTTATTATACATATCTTCAAACACAAAATTATTCTAATTAATAACATATATGGTATTATTATGAATTTATATTACCCTCTTTTTATGAATTATATGATAAGGTTTTTCTTCGATTAATATCCTCTTTGTTTTCCACATGCATCTTAATTTGTTATACTTTTAGTCTTTATACATATATTTTTATTTCTATAATTTGAACCATGATATAAATATCATGTTTTTTTTCGATATATGTATTTTATAATAATATTTATAATATATAAGTATGAAGTTGAATTCACCGACCATAGATACCGTAGACCATACGTACCCATGATTGCATTTTTTTATAGTCATATTTAAAGAATGAAATTAAATGAAATATATTTCTATATAGGATTACTAGTGTATCATTATTATATAAAATATATCATATAATTTCACTAATCCAATCCTAAATACACTTGATGTTGATAGTTAATGAATCACATCACTCTGAGTAGGCAGTAGTCTACACATATCCATAAAAAATTATCCTATTTACAATAAAATAGAAAGCATGAAAATAAGTGTTATAAAATAGTTACATGAGAAAAAATAAATCATAAATAACATATATTTCATATAAAAATATTTTTTCCATTATAATTCCTTCACATGAGTTGTGGTAAATGAAAAATTAACAATATCATTTACAAAGGAAGTATTTCACCATTCACAAGATGGTATGTTCATTAACCATTCGATGGAAGTGTTTCAATGTTTTACTAAAAAATAGAACCATAATAGCTCCATTTATTTATGTTAATTAGGTAATTATTTAAGAATTGAATATGAAAAATTGACATGGTGGAGAATAAATATAATGAAACAGATCACATTGAAGGATGATACCTCTTCATTGGGTGACTCCTTATGGTTTTCAACAAAGGGATTACCAGGTTGGATTAATTCCTAGGTGTATTCTTCTAGGAGTAACGGTGGCATTAAGGGAGGTTTATTGGTAAAATAATTGGTGAAGGGTAAAGACTCGGAAATTTGAAAAAAAAAATCTTAAATTCTTTGGAATTTTACGAGTCCATGGTTTCTGACGGCACCTGATTTTGTGGTCCGGTGTGCCTGAAATCAATTTTGGAAGTTTGGTTCGGTTATGTTCAGTAAACATAAGAGCGGGTTTTTTTATCTTTTAAACCGGTGCTCAGAATTGAAATCTGAGGGCACCGAATAACTCACAGCGTCGATATTCGCTTAAGGAGACCATCACCGCAGTTGCGTTTGGTCGGGAGAGGAAATTTTATTTTGGGGATTCGTAGAAAATTAAATTAAATTTTTTTATTGTACAATTTTATTTAAGAGGTGGTTATTTCAACCAAAGGGGAAGTTGGGGTGGGGCCCACACCTCACATAACCTCCCATGAGAGGATTTAGTGTGGTGGGGCCCACAAGAACCCAAACCCACTCACCTCCCCATTAACACCCCTTAATTAATTGGACAAGTCCTCTCTTTTAATGTAAACTCTCCACCTCCCTCAATTGATTATGCCAACCCATCTAATTAAAATCTTCATTAATTAATTGGAACCTCTCATTTGAGTCAATTTCAATTGCATAGAAATTCTATTAAAATTGGGGAAGCCTTATTATAATATTTTCCTTGGAAAATATTTCGTGGGAAAACCTCTCAAGAATTAGAAGAAAGGTGTTCCTCTTGAGATGAAGAACACTGTTCTTCAGCGAAGAACATCTCCGACGAAGAACGCGAAGAACTTCTCCAATGACGCTTCCTCTTCGGACGCACCCCGACGTCAACAGAATCGAAGTCTGTATTCCGCGATGCCTGACCTCTGCGACACTTGTCTTCTACGGCTCATTGATGTGCTCCGTTCTTGAAATCGAGGTAGGGGTTTGTAAAATTTTAAGTGAATAATTTTGTACCTCGTTCTTCGTTTAATTTCTTGGATGTCTTCGGCCAACTGCAATCGCATAACGTGGAGGTCACTGGCCGAACAAACATGGCCCGATGACCCTCTGTTTATCCTTGTTCTTTTTTCTCGATGGAGGTGGAGATGGAAGAGGCGGTGGCGACTGCAAGAAGCGGTGTTCATGTGCCAGCTACGTACAGAAGAACCGTGACCCGCATCCATGGGTCGCTCGGCTAAAGAAGAACCATCCGGCTAAAGCCGGCCGGGCTAAAGGAACAACGGTGCCACGAGGGCGCCACGCTGCAGAGAACCATGGCCTGCATCCATGGGCTGCTTCGGCAGGTGAACCTACCGGAAAGCGGGCAGCCGGGTTGAAGAAGTTCGCGGCACCTGAAGGTGTTGCATGGGAAAAAAGGGGCTCGCACGTGCGGGCCGCTCGTGCCAGAAGAGTCGGCCAGCTTCGGCCAACCGGGCAGGAGGGGCGGCGCCGCTTGGCGCAGCCATTTCAAAAAACCAGGGGCCATGCCCCATCGGGTCGGGCTGACCCCTTAGCCGGTTCGGACCCACCGAGCCAGGACGGGCCGACCCGCTATCCCACCGGGCTTAACAGACCGGGCCCGTTTTGCTTAAATCTGAATAACTTCTTGACCGTGTTTCTGATCGACGCACTATCTGCGACACTAAGACCCTTGCGATGAGGTGGTAATTTTTCGATTCTCTAAGTGATTTTTGGACAAAATTGGAAAATGGCAGGGTTCGGAATGAGCGTAATTTCAACCGGGCCCCTGGAACAGAAAAGCCAATTACTCTCAGACCGAGCATCCGTTTGACGCGTCGTCTGTCGTGTTGGGTTTATTTTGATGATACGGAACTTCGAGATACATCAAATCTGGACTTAATTATAGTTGATTTATTGAACCCTTTACTCGAGGAGAAGAAACTCCTAGAATAGAGTGTGATGTGTGCGGGAACCCTAGAGATGGCTGCGACTGCATCGACTATTGTACTGGGATCCTCCGTGGGTTCGACAGTGATGAATACCGTATTCGAATACTCTTTGGTTTCGACAGCGATGACTACTGTTCTTTTATCTTGTGTGGGTCCGGCAGTTTGACCTCTGTACTTGTATCCTGTGTGCGTCCGGCAGAGTAGCTGGTCTTGTATCCTGTATGGGCCCAACAACTTAGCTTGTCTTGTATCCTATGTGGGTCCGACAACTTAGATGAATCAGTGGCTACATCTGATCATCTCTATCTCTATACAAAATATGTATACCTGTGTGAGATGAATCTTGACTTTCAATCATTATCATCGATGTGGTTGACTTTACTTCCTGTGTGGATTGGGTTGTGCTTGGGATCGAGAGTTGGAGCTGAACTGAAATTGATAACTTAGGTATATGTATGGGCATATAACTAAGTAAGGATGGTTGAAACTTCTTGTTTGTATCTATCTTATGTGGTTTATCCATCATGGATTCTGGGAGACCTTCGAGGGTCTCGGGGTCCCTACCGAGTATCGTATACTCACCCCTGCACGGGATAGGCCCGCACTATGTTTTTTTGGATGCAGACTATGGACAACACTGATCTAGGTAGAGACTTGTAGAGCTGGACAGTACCCGGAGGTGGACCACTAGGTGGGACGTACACGGAGCGGACGGATAGACCTGAGGAGTTGAGGAGGCCATTTGTACCCACCCTTCAGGTGGGATTCTCAGAGGACCACTCAGTAGTTACTGTTTTACTTTACTATAGTTTTACTAGCTTTTCAGTTGTACTGTACTTACTGTTTGGCTTGTATTTCTGGACCCATTCCTTTCAGCACAAACTTTTGTATACAGTTTTACTTAGTGCTTACTTCAGTTCCGTACTCTGTTGTGTTTGTTTTCTTTTATTAAGGCAATGCCTTCCCAGTATAGGGATTTACGCCTTTGGTGCTATTCGCCAACCCCTAGCCTAGGGAAGGCGGGATTGGGGTAGTCACGGCATGGGCCCCGAGGATGGGATGTGACAAATTCGTATCAGAGGAGTCATTTCTACCACATAACTCAGGACTCTGATCATTATTTCTATAAATCAATAGTGTTAGTAGTGTTGAGTGTGGTTTTTAGTCCAGATATTCTAGTGTTGGTGCGGCGGCCGACGTATCCATACACCAGGACCCTGTCCTCTGATTTCCAGCTCAATGCACAGAAACTTTGATTGAGTGTGTGATTCCTTTGACAAATTTTCTTTGTGATTACTTTGTGTCAGCTCACTAGGTATACTGTTTGACTGTGGCACACCTGTATCTTTTCTGGATGGCCCCACGAAGGCACCCTGCTAGGGTCCCGAGTTACGTACTAGATGACAGCCCACCGAGCGACGAGGCCTCAGTGTAGGGCCCCATCACAGTGGAGGTACTAGTGGCACCACTACCTGCTGTACAATCCATACCATCAGCCCCAGTAGAAGAGAGTGCACACCACCTGAGTGAATTGCACGAGTTCCAGCAACAGAGGCCGCCTAGGTTCCATGGGGAGACGGACCCACAGGTAGATGAGGATTGGCTAGATGTTGTCTTCAGAGTTTTCAGATTGGTAGGGACACTAGCCGACCTCATGGTGATCCTTTCCACGAGTCTCCTGCATGCAGCAGTAGGTAGATGGTGGATCTTGATACTCCAGGTGCATGACAAGTCATATTTACTATGGACGGACTTCGAGAGTCTCTTCTGCCCAGAGTTTGTTCCAGCCACCCTTCGTGCGGTGCAGATTTAGGAGTTACTACATCTGCAGCAGGGCAACATGACAGTAGCTCAGTACTCAGTGAGGTTTACTAACCTCTCACGCTACTCCAAAAATATGGTATGGGACCCATTCTTCAGGGCTCGGACCTTTGAGAAGGGACTCAGGCATGAGATCAGGGCATCGACGATTCCCCTCAGCTTCCCGACGCAAGAGGGGGTGCTATAACGATCTCTTCTAGTGGACAGTTTTCTTGCTGAGTAGTCACCAACGGCCAGACCCACCGTAGGATGACACATAGTAGAGTCTTCTGCATCTGGTAATAGATAGTTTATGCAGAGGTCCAAGCAGACCAGGCCATTAGGTGGGAGACCTCAAGGTACAAGTTCAGTTGTGCGGGGCACATGAAACAGAGCCATCGTTACGAGGAGCAGGCATTGGTATTCATGCAGCGGGCAGGGCCACATGGCTCGTGACTTCCAGACCTGCCATGAAGATGAGCATAATACAGTAGAGGGACCTCTCAAGCGGAGGCAAAGGTTTGACCGTGGAGGTCCGCTGGGTGCTGGAAAACGTGGCAAAGGAGTTGGCCGAGCAGCGGGTGGTCGATTATGTTTTGAGGCTCTACCTCCACCACCACCAAGAGGTCCACCTCGACCACAGGGAGCTGGTGGACAGAGGCAGGCTCTGCTCCAGGCAGTCGAGGCCAACGACCACGGCGCCCCTAATATGATTCAAGGTACTATCTATGTCTACTCCACCATTGCTGCAGTACTTATAGATATGGGTGCAAGTCATTATTTTATTTCTGCTACCCTTGTTCAGAGCTCGGAGATTTCGACGGAGCTGTTGGATCGATCCTTATGGAAAGAGACTCCTACGGGAGTAGACTCGACGATTATGCACTGGTGATGGCAGTGTGAGCTTACTCTAGGATGAAAGAGCTTCGGCTGAGATATTCTTGTAGCGGTGTCAAGGCCTTATGACATCATCTTGGGTATGGACTGGTTATCTACAATTCATGCTCAGATCGACTGTATGTGGCGCAAAGTGTGGTGTGTCCACACAGATGGGACCAGGTTCACCTTCTTCGGTGAGAAGGGTGACTTTGCATCATGGGATGGACTTACTCAAAGGAGAGGGCAGCCGATCACACATCAGTTGACTAGTCTCATCCTTGGAGTGGTTGATATGTGGAGTATGAGTTTTCCTGTTGTGGTGGATCAGTACGCGGATGTTTTTCCTTATGACGTCCCAGGACTACCTCTTCAAAGATAGGTAGACTTTTACATTGACTTGTACCCCAAGACAACACCGATATCTACTCCAGCATATCAGATGGATCCCGCTGAGCTATGTGAGCTGTAGGTATAGATGGAGGACTTACAGGGAAATGGATTTATCCGACCTAGTGTTTCACCATGGGCTTCTCCAATTTTGTTCGCCAAGAAGGTGGATGAGTGCTTACGACTGTGTGTCGACTACCGTCTCCTGAATCAGGTGACCGTGAAGAATAGGTACCCACTCCCGAGGATTGATGACCTCTTTGATCAGCTCAAAGGAGCACGATGGTTCTCAAAGATAGATCTCAGCTCAGGCTATCACCAGCTCAGATTTCGAGATGAGGATGTGTCGAAGACGACCTTCAGGTGTCAGTATGGCCACTACGAGTTCTTGGTTATGCCCTTCAGTGTAACCAACGCTTCAGTAGTGTTCATGAGTCTCATGAACATGATCTTCCAGCCTTAACTCGATCGATTTGTCGTAGTATTCATTAACGACATACTGATTTACTCGACCACTGAGGAGGAGCACGCCTACCATTTTTGGGTAGTACTGGACACACTCTGAGAGCACCATCTTTATGGTAAGCTCTTGAAGTGCCAGTTCTGGATTCGAGAGGTTCACTTCTTGGGACACGTCATCTCAGAGGCTGGGGTAGCAGTAGATCCAGTGAAGATCAATGCATTACTTTCCTGGGATCCACCCATGAGTGTGACATAGGTACAAAGTTTCCTGGGTCTGGATGGGTACTATCGGAGATTTGTGCCAGACTTCTCTAGAGTTGCAGCACCACTTTCATCTTTGACGAAGAAGGGGAAACCCTTCGTGTGGTCAGATTGGTGCCAGCAGAGCTTTCAGGAGCTGAGGAAGAGGTTGAAAAGTTCACCCATTTTGAGGCTACCAGAGGAGGTCATAGGGTACATAGTTTACTGCGAAGCATTAGGGACCAGAATCGGGTGTGTCCTGATGTAAGAGCAAGCAGTGATCTCTTATGGTACATGAAAATTGAGATATCACGAGCAGAACTACGCTACCCATGACATAAAGTTAGCAGTAGTGATCTTTGCCTTGATGATGTGGTGGTACTATCTGATGGTCGAGTGGTTTATAGTCTATTTTGACCACCAGTGTCTCAGGTACATCTTCTCATAGAAGGACCTGAACCTGATACAGCGACGTTGGCTCGAGTTCCTCCAAGACTATGACTTCGAGATAGTCTATACTCCTGGAAAGGGGAACATTGTAGCAGATGCTCTTAGCAGGAGATCAGGAATTCAACTACTAGTAGAGGCGATAGAGTAGCTAGCCGCATTGCAGATATCCTTTGTGGATAGATATGGAGCATCCTTTATTCAGTCTCTCATAGTCAGTACTCCACTTATTCAGCGAGTCATTGAGGCACAATGTGGGGACGTTGACTGTGAGATGTGTTGTGCTCAGATATCCACAGGGCAGGCACCTGATGGATTTTCTGAAGGAGGGAAGCATGTCATCCTCTTTAGGGGACGTACAATGGTACCAGTTGCACTACAGGAGGAGGTGCTGAGGGAGTTTCACACTTACCCTCTAGAGGTACATCATGGTGTGGTGAAGATGTATGAGGACCTCAGAAGACAACACTTGTGGCCGGGTATGAAGAAGGCTCTAGAAGAGTTTGTTTCACAATACCTCACTTTTCAGCAAGTGAAGGAGGAGCACCAGGTACCAGCAGGAATGGTACATCCCTTAGAGGTCCGATAGTGGATGTGGTATGGGATATCAATGGATTTTGTGACGGGGCTTCCACGTACAACCAGAGGACACGACTCTATCTGGGTGATCATAGACCAACTCACCAAGTCGTCCCACTTTCTACTGATCAAGGAGCATGGATCAGTAGAGATCTTGGGGCGCCTCTATGTACAGGAGATCTTACGGCTTCATGGAGTGCCATCAATGATCATCTCCGATCGGGACGCACGATGTACTTCCTGGCTTTGGAAGGGGTTGGAGGTGGCATTTGGGACATAGCTACGTCTCAGCGCCGCCTTCCATCCCCAAACGGATGGCCAGACTAAGAGGAACATTTAGACTCTCGAGGTCATGATCAGTGCATGTGTCCTCGACTTTGGTCTTAGTTGGGAGGATCACTTACCCTTGGTGGAGTTTACGTACAACAACTGCTACCACTCCACCATCGAGATGGACCCTTATGAGGCACTGTACGACTGACCTTGCAGATCAACTCTTTGCTGGACTGACCCAGGGGAGTCAACACTTGTAGGACTAGAGATGGTTCAAGATATGACAGAGAAGGTGAAGATTATCAAGGAGAGGATGAAGACTACACAGAGCAGACAGAAGTCCTATGTTTATAAGAGACAAAGACCACTGGAGTTCAAGGATGGTGACCACGTCTTCCTAAGGGTCTCACCTCGACGAGGTCTATAGATATTTGGCCTTGGTGGAAAGTTATCTCTGTGTTTCAATGGGCCATTCCAAATCCTCAGCAGAGTAGGCGAGGTGGCTTACCTCCTAGCCCTCCCACCTCAGTTGCACTGGGTACACAAAGTCTTCCACGTATCTCAGATGAGAAGATACGTGCATGACCCATCCCACATCATCATCCACAGGGAGCTGGACATCGATGATGGGGAAACATTCATGGAGGTCTCGGTGGAGATCGAGGATCGACAGGTGCAGGTCCTATGTGGATGGTCGATTCCTCTGGAGCGCATTCACTGGAAACACGGGAACCACCAGGAGAGCACATGGGAGTGGGAGGCTCAGATGCGTGCTCAGTACCCCCATTTGTTTCCATATTGTGTGTTTTAGCTTTACAGTGACATAAAGCCCTGAGGTGGAGGTAATGAAAAGACACAGAAAATTGAAGGAAAACATTATTTTCTTAAATTCTTTGGAATTTTACGAGTCCGCAGTTTCTAATGGAACCTGATTCTAAGGCCTGGTGTGCCCAAAATCAATTTCTGAAGTTTTTTTTTTGGTACGTTTAGTAAACGTACGTGCGGGTTTTTCTATCTTTTAAACCGATGCTCAGAATTTGAAATCTGAGGGCACCAATGAACTCGTAGCGTCGGTATTCACTTAAGGAGGCCTTCACCGCAGTTGCATTCGGTCGGGAGAGGAAGTTTTATTTTGAGGATTCATAGAGAATTAAATAAAATTGTTGTATTATAAAATTTTATTTAATAGGTGGTTATTTACACCAAAGGGGATGTTGGTGTGGGGCCCACACCTCACATAACCTCCCATAAGAAGAGTTAGTGTGGTGGGGCCCACACGAACCCAATCCCTTTCACCTCCCCATTAACACCCCTTAAATAATTTGACAACTCCTCTCTTTTAATGTAAACTCTCCACCTCCCTCCATTGATTATGCCAACCCAGCTAATTAATATCTTCATTAATTAATTGGCACCACTTATTTGAATCAATTTGAATTGCATGGAAATTCTATGAAAATTGGGGAAGCCTTATTATAATATTTTCCTGGGAAAATATTTCGTGGGAAAACCTCTAGAGAATTAGAAGAAAGGTGCTCCTCTCTCGACGAAGAACAAAGTTCTTCAGTGAATAACATCTCTGACGAAGAACGTGAAGAACTTCTCCAACGACGCTTCCTCTTCAGACACACCCTGACATCAATGGAATCGACGTCTGTATTCTGTGATGCCCGACCTCTATGATGCTCATCTTCCACTGCTCATTGACGTGCTCCGATCTTGAAATCGAGGTAGGGGTTTGTACAATTTTAAGTGAATAATTTTTTATCCTGTTCCTTATTGAATTTCTTAGATGTCTTCGCCCAATAGCAATCGCATAACGTGGAGGCGGAGATGGAAGAGGCAATGATGACTGGAGGAAGCGGTGACCGTGTGTCGGCCGTGTTGAGAAGAACAATGACCCACATCTGCATGCTGCTCGGCTGAAGAAGAATCGGCCAGCTAAAGTTGGTTGGGCAAAAGGAATTGTGTCTCCATGAGGGCGCCTCGCTGCGGAGAACCGCGGCCCGCTACTGCGGGCCACTTCGGTGGGAGAACAGGTCGGAAGGTGGTCGACCGGGTTGAATAAGGCCACGACACTCAAAGTTTCCATGTGGGAAAATAGTGGCCCGCCCATGTGGACCACGCATGCCAGAAGAGCCGGCCGGCTTCGGCTAGCCGGGAAGGAGGGGCGGCGCCGCTCGGTGCTGCCGTTTCGGAAAACCGGCGGTTGTGCCTTCGAGACCGCTCAACCAGTTGGCTGATCTGCCTGTCGCTGGGCCAGGCCGTGCCCCGCTGGGATAGGCCAACTCTTTAGCCGGGTCTGGCCCACCGATCCAGGATGAGCCGACACACCAGCCCACCGGGCTTGACGGACCGGGCCAGTTTCTCTTAAATGCAAATAACTTCATGATCGTGCGTTCGATCGATGCGTCGTCTATGGCACTGGGACCCTTGTGATGAGGTGGTCCTTTTGTGATACTCTAGGTGAGGTTTGGACAACTTTGGAAAATGACCGGGTTCAGAACAAGCTTAATTCCAACCGGGCCCTTAGAACGAAAAAACCAATAACTCTCAGACCGGGCATCCATTTGATGCACCGTCTGTCACGTTGGTTTTTTTTTATGAGACAGAACTTCAGGATACATAAAATCTGGACTTCGTGATAGTTGATGTATTGACCCCTTTGCTCTCGAGGAGCAAACCCTCCTAGAATTGAGTGTGTTGTGTGTGGGAACACTAGATCTGGATGCGACTTCATCGACTACTATACTGGGATCCTCCCTGGGTTCTACAGTGATGACTACCGTACTGGAATCCTCCCTGGGTTCGATGATGATGACTACTGTTCTTGTATCCTATGTGGGTCTGGCAGTTTGACCTCTGTACTTGTATCATGTGTGGGTTTGGCAGAGTAGTTGGTCTTGTATCCTATGATGGTCCGACAACTTAGCTGGTCTTGTATCCTGTGTGTGTCCAACAGCATAGATGAATTAATGGCTACATCTGATCATCTCGATCGCTATACAATTGATGTATACCTCTGTGAGAAGAGTATTGACTTTATATCAGTATCATCAATGTGGTTGGCTTTACTTCCTGTGCGGATTGGGTTGTGCTTGGGCATGAGAGTTGGAGCCGAACTAAAATAGATAACTTAGGTTTATGTATGGTCATATACCTAAGTAAGGTTGGTTGATGCTTGGTGTTTGTATATCTCTTTTGTGGTTTATCCTTTGTGGATTCTAGGAGACCTTCGGGGGTCTTAGGGTCCCTACTGAGTATCCTATACTCACCAATGCACAGGTTATGCCCACACTACACTGTGTTGGATGCAGACGACGGACAACACTGATCGAGGTAGAGACTTGTAGATCTGGACGATACCCGGAGGTGGACCACTTGGTGAGACGTACACGGTGCGGATGGACGGACCTGAGGTGCTGAGGAGGTCATCTGTACCAACCCTTTAGGTGGGATTCCCAGACGATGACTCAGTAGTTACTGTTTTAATTTACTGCAGTTGTACTAGCTTTTTAGTTGTACTGTACTTACTGTTGGGCTTGTATTTCCGGCCCCTCTCTTTTCAGCACTTACTTTTGTATATAGTTTTACTTAGTGCTTACTTCAGTTGCATACTCTGTTGTGTTTTTTTTACTTTTATAAAGCCAATGCCTTCCCATTATAGGGATTTACGCCTTTGGTGTGAGTCACCATCCCCTGGCCTATGGAAGGCGGGCTTGGGGTAGTCACGGCACAGGCCCCGAGGATGGGTTGTGACATGATCCTCTATGGTTTAGGGGTGTGAAGAAGGGGGAGGTGCAGTGGCCTTTATATAACGGAGATAAAGGGCGCATATTGTATACTCTGAAATGAATTTTGTGCTACCAACATGTCATAATGGACCATTATCAAACCATATATCCAACGAGACCAAGATATTTCCATCCAATATGTGTTGGAAATGTTTTTAGGTCATTTTGGCCATTATGATTAAGGGTTAGTTTATTGTTATGTATAATCTTACCTAAATTACTATAATTAATTGTAATCAATTTAACTAACCATGTGGGTAAAAAAGTTAAGTTGAAATTATTGGAAAATAAATATTATACGAATTACAACCATTTTTTCTTAATTTTAAAAATATTACTCTCAAATCTGGAAAATTTATTTAATTCTAATCGTGAAGACGTGGTGAGAAAGCAAGTTTTTGAAGTGAGAATATTTAAAACATCATCATGATTTCATATCTAAATTTAATATAATAATTATTCCAATGACCAAAATTTGATTAATGGATGTATAATTGATCTATTGTGACTTAAAATATATTTTTTCTATTTATATAAATTATAAAAAATGGAAATTTCGAATTGAAATTCACAATTTTTCAATATTCATAAAAAATAAATTTTTCAAACAAATCCATAAAATTAACTCTAAGATAATTTTGAAATTATGAATACAAAAATTATTTTTTTATAATGAAATGAAATTTCTATGTTTGACTAAAATTAATTTTATTATTATTCACGAAAGGACCTTAAAAGAAGTTCATTTAAGAAAATAATATTTTTAAACATATGAAATCATTACCCAAAAAACTACATGTTTCATTGTCATTATGTTTAATGGGATTGAAAATATTACAAGGAAAAAATGTAAAATATGTTGTTACTATTCATATTACTATGTTTAATTTCATGTTTATATCTATTTTTAAAAAAAATTATAATAATAATGTACTATTTCATAAAAACTGAGTGTTGTGTGTAGTATAAAAAAGTCGGTGCTTCATGTAGTGCCAGAATACCATGGTGTAGTGTAAAGATAATATTTTACATAATGTAGTGTGTAATTAAATTCATCAAATACAATATTTGTTCTAAATCATTTTCAAAAAAACTCAAGGTGTTACATGTACCTTACAATATTGAAGGATTTTTTATATAAAATTTGGTATCATAAAATTAATTTGGGAGTATCCTCATTTTGAATGTCATGGTGGTATAATATTCCTAATTTTAAAAATTGGATCATTAGTCAAACAACCCTATTAAAGGGTATTATCTTATATAGAAATTTTTTTCATTATGGTTATTGAGGTTTATAAGGATAAAGGTATGAAATATATACTAATAATAAATTATTAATTTATATATTCACAAAAAATGAGATAAACATATGGAAAAGGTAATGGTTAGAGTTAATTAGCATCTTTTACAACATTATACATTAACACTATATTTATAAAAACACATCACTTAGTATTTTAAGGAAGATTAACCATACTTTTTTATCTATGAGTTGGATTGAAAAATTCAATACACATAGATTTTTAAAGGATAACAATGAAATGATTATTGTAGTGGGATATCAAATCATTCTCAAATGATTTCTCAACCATATACCTATTTGAGGATTAACAAGGCCCCAAAGGAGGATAAGCTGATACAGAAAAAGGGAGTAATATTCTAGATTTCATCTTTGATAAATATGGTATTATAAGTTTCTAGAAATTTATCAATTACTTCAATTCTATAATTGAAGGATTTTTTGGATAATTCAAAAAGCTCATCAATTAATATCTACCCAAGAATCATTAAAATATATATTGATCTGGAGAATAATTCTTCATGGGGAAACATAAGATATAGAATAAAGAGTATTCATACCATTTCATTGTATTCCAACAAATAAATTTTCTATAAGGGAAGTCTAATGGTTTGGCGCAACTACTACCTATAATTATATTTTAATAAGTTAAAATCACTATGGATTTGGACATGGGACTACAAAATATATCTTAAATAATTCTTTTAAGGAGGTAGTAGATCAATATATGAATTTAATACATTTCATTTTTATTGATGATTATTTAATGAACAATCAAATTTAAAGGATATTAACATAGCAACTGTTATGGGTTTATATAGTACCACTTTAAATATTTTATAATCATGTTCAGAGGGTTATTATAAATTTCTATACATGTGTTTAACTGTATTTGGGTACAAGTGTAAACATAAACATAACATATAATCCTATAAATGATAGATAACATGAAAGTAATATTTATACTACTAAATTTGAGGTGATAACCTCTTTAATGGATTTCAAAGTTTTCTTTGATAAAATAAATTCTCCAGTAGATTTATCATATAAAAAAGTTCACAATGTGAAATTCAAGTGGAATTATATGGGAATTTTTTTATAATATGTGTATAACTCAAAAAATTTTGGTTTAATTTAAGGAGTGTATACTATAAGGGCTATATGATTTTCAAAATATTTATTGATAAGATTCCAAACATTATCCATCACAATAAGGTTATATAGAGTGGATAATAGATATCTGGTGATAATCATCGAGAAGATATAGAGATTGATTATAGTGATAATGTATTTCTATAAATATCAATATGGAAGAGATTTATGTGCCTTAGGAAGAAGGTAATTTTAATAACTATATATGTTATCCCTTTCAGAATCCTCAATAATGTTGGAATAAAATATCTTCCTTTCACATTTCATTAAAATTTCCTTAATGTGAAAAATCTGTTCCACATATCACTCTTAAGGAAATACATTCCTTAAATTTCACATGTATTGAGCTTAGATATAATATAATAATAACATGATAACTATTATGAGAAAAAAAAACTATAAATATCATATTTTAGAGATAATTTTCAAATAAACTTGACCACCCACCTGTATAATGCCAGGAATAAATAATATTCCTGAATAGGCTTCCAGCTAACCAAATGATGTAATTATGAATAGGCCCCCTATTTTTTTCAATAGTTTAATGATTTTTTGAGGGACACATTATTTTAAAAGGTATAATGTAACACTACATGATATTACAATAAGTGTTTCCATATAGTAAATACTATGTTAAATAACATTAGATACAAGAAATACTGAACTAAAAAGAACATTGTAGATATTATTTAAATTAAAGGTTACAATAGAGGATAAATATTAATAAATCATGAGAATTGAATATGAATTATCGATAGGAAAATTCATATAGTAATAAAATGGTATGTAAATAAAAACACTATGAACATAATATTTTATTCCTCATATTTTTTCATGAAGATCACAACCTATACTATAACATCATAAATAAAGGAATATATTATAAATATAATAGATATGTCAATAGAGAATAACATATGATAAATTATTTTATTAATTTTTCAAAATCTATATATAAAAGGAAATATAGCCATAAGACATAAGGTCATTTCCATTAGGGTTGTTGGAAATATCGATATTGGAATGATTATCATTGAATAAATAGTTATTTCTTATGCAATTATCTTATATCCATAAGGAAGATGTATAATATTTAGTAAAATTTAGAAATATTTTAAATCACTTATAATTAATAAATCGGGAAAAAAATTAAGAGATAATATTAGTAGAAAATTGCTACTAAAAAATATATATATTTATGTGTTACATATTATTAATATTATTATCATTAAATAATGATATTATCTATTTATATAATTAAAAAAATTATTTTCACGAAAATGAATTTTTAAAATAATATTATTATGAAATTAATAATTAAATTTAATAGGATTTATAACAAATTAATTTAGGTAAAAAATTAAATGTTTTAAATGAATTGTTCTTCTTATATATCTTTTTATTTATCCAAATAATTTTAAGTTTTCTCTTTTCTGTGATAATAATAATTTAAATTTTTTGTATATTTATCTATGGTTTAATTAGTAATTTATATGAAATAAAAATAAGAACAAAAATTGTTAACATTAAATTTTCAATAAATATATATATTTTAAGTATAATATGTTTTAATTTAAAAGGTATGGATTATCATTCTAATATAAATTTAAATTTTAGATGTTTATAACTATGTTTCCATATTGGAAAATTTTATGTTCATTCATTCTAATTGAAATCTATTTCATTTTTATTTTGGTAGATCATAAGTTTTACTTGTATTCTTTTCACCCACGTCTCCTTCGTCCACTATTTACTTGAATAGATGATTATAAAAGAAAATTTTCTTAAATATTATTTACAAAAAGAAATGTATATATTTAATTTCAACGATCATCGTATTGAATCATTGATATACTTATTTCCACCTCTATGATTGTATAGGGGAATTTTTAATGGACTTTATATTATTTAAAAAATAAAGCTTATTTTCATATTTCTAGTGATATCATAATCCACCAATATTTACCTTCATTAAAAAATGTGAATGTTTTCTTATTTTAAAACATTATCTATTATAACTCATCTCCCTTTGAACATTTTCAGTTCTCATTCATAGAAGTCCACCATAAGTATTTATGTTTTTTCTAAGTATCATTCCAGTCCCTTCATTTTATAAAATATTTTTAAAAAAAATAAATCATTCAAAAAATGTAAATGTAAATGTTTTATTTTTAATCTATGTAAATTTCAATACTATTATAATATAATTGGTTATCAATGTGAATATATGATAGAATAATGAATTTTTTCATGTTTTTTTTCTCAAACATATGCATGGATTATCATTATTTTATTAACAAGACCTATAAATAATCTCAATTTATTGGTTAAGTATTCATATCTAATGTGAAAAAATTGGATTAGGGTTTTTAAAATAATCACATTATGATTGGGGATAATCGTGGTCATGCCAAGTCCATTATATTAGGGGATGTATGTCGTCATCCAAGGAATTATATTTTATGAGAATTTTGTTTTAGGATATCATCATTATGTGTATTTATTAATCATTATCCTTGAAGTATGATATGATTTATATGATAAGTTTTATTCCACATTCATATATATTAGAATTTTTCTATGATACATTTTCCTGGATCAAGAATAATTTATCATTTTTCAACTAACCTATGATTCTTGTCTTATGATATTCCAAAACCCATTTTATAGATAATTATGTTTTATAATATATGTTTTTTGTAATGACTCTCTTATAGATATTGATTATGTGATCATTCACATATTCTGATCTTATGATCACTGATAACCTTCAATTGATGTGTAATATGATTACCCATTTTCTGTGTCTAATCTTACACATTATTATGATCCTTTTCCATTGGTCAAGAAGAATATTGATTGGTATTGTGAATTAAAAAATGAATCAGTTCAGAATATTAGTTAAGGGGAATGATGAAAATGTTATAACATAAGATGATTATGAATCAAATCTCAAATGAAACTAAATCATTATGTTATAGTGTCTAGTTTATGGTGAGTTTTATTGAATAATAATTTAAAAGGATGTGATATACATGAATGAAATTCCTAGTCAACCACAATCACAATTAAGAAAAATTCGTTTTTAGTACTGAATTCCTTTGATTAATACCAAATGGTTTCTCATACATATTATCCATAGAAAACTAGGTGTGAATCATTTATATAGTGTCTAGAATGCACAAATGAGAAACCAAAAAAACATATTAATTGATATGGTGATAAAACACATAATTTTTTAATAGATTTAGTAATTTGTGAAATGTCTCATGATAAACATATATTTATTTTATATCATTTACTTTTGTTATAAATAATAAATCAAAAATAATTTCATAATCCTATGAATAAAAAGGATTAGTTTCTTGGATGACTAAATACATAATTTTCATATGATTCAACACTAGTGTCAATTTTTCAATAATTTAGTAACATAAGAATCTGTTGATAGGTTATACTAATCTTAATAACATTAGAAAATCAAACATAAGAATGGGGAGATAAAAAACAACCATTAAAGAGAGAACTAATAAAAATTACATCAATAGTTATGAAATATAATTTGATAAGTACAATATCATATGGAAAATATCATTTTTTAATGAATAATAATGTATAAGGGTAATCTATATTTATTGTTAAAAGTACATTTCACCTCAAATAAAAAAATACCCTAGAATAAGAGTGTTTGACAGTACAATTGATTCCTTGAGAGTAATCATTAGAATGTGACATAAATATGTGCCATTTTATATAAAAATAACATAATAATTACCTATTTTAAAATAATATATATAAAACAACATCACATTAATTACATAGACACTTAGACCGATACATTTTAAGAATATTTTTAATATCAGAATATAAGAATCTCATGATTTATCAAATTCAGGAACCACATGTTTATACCCACTCTTGAGGGAGATCATAATTGATCCAATATATACACATCTAATGATATATAAAATATTTACCAATATAATGGATGTATATATATGTCTCCCCATTATCATCTATATATATGTTTAGCACATTATAACAATAATTCATGTCATCAAAATGAACCCATGGAATTAAAATGGACAATATATAAGTTCTAAATGGTATATTATTAAATGAATCTAATAGAAATATTAATAGTATCCATAATTCAATCACTCAAGAGGAATATTTCATAAAGGTATTTTGATGGTGTTTCTAAAAACAGAAGATTTTTATGGGCTTGATACTTGAGATATTATGATAAAAATTGAAATAATACATTGAATGAAATTTTGAAAAATATTAATAAAAGGTAATTTATTTTTTAAAATTTGAAATATAAATAATTTTCAAGTAGGTTATAGGAATTACTTATTTATAAAATATTTATGAATTAGTACCAATAATATAATCATGAAATATAAAAGTGATGAATTTAAAAAATTGAGTTGTATAAAACATCTATATTGGGGAAAGGTAAGAGTAAATTTACAATCATTTAAAATACATTTTTTGAAAACCCACATATAAAAAGGGCGATAAATAATACATTTTAAAAGGAAAAATTATAATTTTACTGATCACATAAAATAAAACAAATCTGTATTTCAAAACGATAAAGGAGAATATTGGTGGGAATAATGGATATGTATATGGAAAAAAGAACTCATTTGTAAAGGATAGGTTTATATATTTTTATCATTAAATTTAATAAAAAATTCATTCAATACATTCAATTTTCCAAAAAAAGTATGAGAAAAAAAATTATAATATCATTATATAATTCAAAACAATGCATTAAAACCATTTTCAATGGCAAATAAATATAACTAATGATCATTGATATATCTTGATACTGTATTTAGCTTTTACACCCAACCACAAAAAATTAATCAAAATCATATAATATAAATACATACAACATAATGACCTATTTCACAATATTATTCGTTTCTATTTCCCAATATTCCATTTAATTATGATCATTTATTATAAAATTATTATTTAGTTAGTGATGACTTTTATCATAGTATTTATTCGATTTTGATTGTATCATGATTTCATTGAAGTGTCAATGTTGACCCACATTAACTAATTCCAAGTCACTCATTCCAATATTATTTAAGGTACAAGAGTATATATTCAAGAATTATTTATAAATTATTCTATTACTCCCATGATTTTTTTAGTGACGTTTCATGAAAATAAAATATCTGAAGAGAGAGTATTCATAATTTTTTAACAAAAAAATGGAGGTATGTAAATTTAGAATTAAATTTTAACATACTATACATGAATTAAAAAACTATTCTTTATTTAAAGATAAAATATTAATTCTAAACTATATTCATATAAATGTCATGGAAGGGAAGTAAATAATAATGAACTAAATCACTCTATAGAGGTAGTACTATTCACATATACTTTATTGAAGCTTTCATTATATATAGGATAGTAAATTTTAAAATTGTTTTTATTTTCATAATCATAATCATCATATAAATAAAATATCTATTCAATAAATAAAATTTTATAACCTTCCATGTAGGGTGTTCATGAAAAATGAAATACAATATTTATTGGTGGCATTATAACTAACCTATACACAAATGATATTCATATTTTTATACATCGAGAGGGTTTATAGTGTTTGTTAGATAAAATAACAATATTTGAATATATAATTAATTCTTATAACATCATTTATCATTGGTTAATATATATAGTAAAAAATATTTGGGAGTGATTCATACATACATTGTGAATTTTATCTTTCTCTTGAAGCATTTCATTGAAATATAGGATTTCATGATATTAATAGGATCAAGGGATTGAATAATTTGATCTAGAGTACTTGGTGTTGTATAAATGGAAGTGGTTAGAGTGCCTATTTTTGGGTTGTACAAGACCCCATATTATAATATAGTAGAATGGAATTTCTCTAAATATAACCCCACTATATAAAAGGAACATGTTATTTACAAAATATGGGTTAAAAGTGGATAATAATATAGATTACATAGATTTTGGTCTATTAATACCTAAAATATTGTTTGGTGTCTTTTTGTATCATGATTTAGCTATTTTTCAGTTGGTTAAACTCTTTTTCCTAAATTTCCATTTATTGTCATAACTACATTTTTTACCTTAGTAATTAATTTGTAGGACGATAAATGAGTTATAAAACCATAAATTTTTTAAATTATGATTTCAAATATGAAAACCATTTTATAATATAATATTTAGAAGTGCGATAAATAATCATTTTAATATTATGGAACATTATGTGTAAAAATAATATAATTAAAAGTTTCTCCATACTCCTAATTGTAATAGACAAGTCTAAATTATCAATGTTATTGATTTATATGATATTAATTGGTTTATTAGTACAAATTTTTTAGTTTATTTTTAGTTAACAGAAATAAAACCCCAAATGACACCCTTTGAATAAAAACTAATTGAATGAGAAAAAAATTATTAAAATAAATATTAGTTATTTTTTAAAATGTTCTCTATGGGTTTTATAAACTAAACAAATAATTTTTTTAAAAGAAAAATACCATTCATTAAAAAATATTATTAATTTTTAGTGGTTTATATGTTTAAAATTCACACTTTATTAATGTAATTAAAAGATACTTTTTTATAAAAATGATATTTTTTACTATTGACCTAAAATAAATATTTTCATAAAATTCCCCAAAACTCACCTTCAAATAATATTGAGATATCAATTCCCTAAATTATTCTCATATCATTAAATTAAAATTTTCATATTTTCTAATTTATCATTATAATTTGAAATTTTATTTAATGATGTATGATTTTTATATAAAAAAAGTTTTTAAAATATTTAATTTAATTTACTTATTTCAAATAAATTTAATTAATTTTTATTATATTATTCATATAATATATTTTTATTATTAAACTAAATCTCATAAATATTTTGGTTTTTAAAAAAATAATTTCAAGAATAAGGGGGTCTTCTTAGTTATTTCGCTAATCTAATTGAAATCATTAATTCACTAGTATTTAAAATGGTCATTATTTTTATTTATATATATGTATATCCTGAAGTGATTACCTCTATTCAAAACAAAAAATTCTATACATACAATTATATATCAATATTTATTAAAATGTGTTACAACACATTTTTGGATCAGTGATTCATGATAAAAGATTAATTTTTCAAAATATTTGTTTGTGGAGTAATACTCACTTTCATCATGCATTGTTAAATTAAATGGTATAAAATTTTCTTCAATAAAATAACACTACTTAGATAATCATACGTGAGGATAAATTTCTCTAATTACATCCACATGATGAAATGTAGTTTCCTACAATTTTTTATAATTCCATTGAATATAATATAACTGGTTGGTACTTTTTTAACACCATATCAATTTGATCCATTATATCAACTTGTTTTTCTCCATAGGAGGGATAATGTTCTAATAATATGGCTTCCATGTTTTGAAAATTTTAATATTATTGTATATACTTATTCAAAATAGTTACATGGATCATTTCATTTACTTAGGATTAGTATAGATTGAGTGTAAACTAATATGCTATAACCCTAACAATGTCAAGGATCTCATAGGTACCATGATAACATGGTTCCAACATCCTTTTCTTCCACAATAATGTATTCTAATTAAGTAGATATATCTATATGACCTCCATCCCATAAACATCAAATCCAAGATCTCATTGATGATTATCTACATAACTCTTATATCAAATTTTTACAGATCACATATGATGAAATATGTTTTCATACATATAAATAATTTGTAAGAAAATTTAGATTCCTATAAACTTCTTCTTTCTAACATAATTGCAACATATTGCAGTCCTATACTTTTTCCCACATAGAGCCTCATGTAGTGCTATATTATTACTCTAATATAAATTGTTCTCATTTTAGAATTCTATTAGGAAATGTTATTCATTCCAACATACTTAAAAATACATTGAATATGATCTTATCATATACTAAATATTTTGGATTATTTGATTATATTATCCATGTGTTTAGGGGATATAGATAGTTTTTACTTTATTCTTTTTATCTATTATATACAGCCGACATTTCCAAAACTTGAATGTAATCCTCAGATACTAATCAGACACTATAGATAGAGGTAATCCAAATATCATTACTACATCACACACACACACACACATATATATATATATCATTATTATTTGGTCATGTATCAAATATTCATTTATGGTAATAAAACATGATGACATTGTTTGATGATTGACTTCAACAAATATAAAATGCATCCATATTATTTAATATGGTGTTTTATAATGAAACCTATAGTGATTTTATCATTTCCTGAATTTTACTGGTAAATATTTCATCATAACCATTGAATTTTTTAATTCCACATTATCATTCTTTCATATCGTGTATCGAGATATATATCTTGAAATAATCACGATCATTTTACTCCCATTAAGTTTTTCTCTATATCACTATAAATTTTTGAAATTCTAAGATAAATTGATAATGATAATAAATTTGTATCAATGAAAGGTTCCCTCTTTACATTGGGTATTTATGGATCATATATCCAGGATCAACAGATGATAACCACATATTTATTAGAGATGTCATTTTAAATATTTTCTACCTTTTAAATTGATATGTAACATCTTTATGTGGTTTTTTATAACCACATGTATTGGATGTTGAACAATCATTTGTTAAAGATAATAATTCACTACTTATAATAATACATCAAGTTTTATCCTTTTAAAATACATGTATGATGGGTGAATTTAAAATCCCAATTTATATAAGGAAAAATTATCAGTCTAACACAAAGCATTAGCCACATTTTTTCCATCACTGGGTGGTAGTGTATTGAATATTTATATCCTTTGATTAGTTATATTTTTCCCCATTGGAGAATTTTTATGTTAATCTTTGGAAATATATTTTCCAGAAATATGTTATCATCCTAGTTATCATCTGTATGACCATAGTTATAATTACCAAAAAAATATTTATTTAAAAATAACTACTTATAACTGGATAAAATGTGTTTGGTTATTTTTTCCGATGTTTTTTATTTGCATGATGTATTAGAAATTAGATTATTTTTCAATTTGAGGACACATCCAAATCCCTTTAATAAAGAATCACTATATATTATAAACACTTATCCAATGAATGGGTAATGAAATTGTTGGTGTGGTGAAAAATCCTTTATCACCATCCTGAATATATATTCACATAATTCTATCCAATTAATCATTACACCCATGATTTTTAACATGTTTATATGATTTGAAAATTATGATCAATTTCTCATAAATTTTTAGTAGAATCCAAGTAATCCTTGATAACACTTGATTTTGGCTACTGTTGTTGGTTCATGTCATTGTTAAATGACACCAATCATTTAATAATATAAAATTATTACCCCAATTTTGGAAAAACTGCTAATATTGATATATTATACTACAAAAATTCATATTTACTAAATTTATAATATTGTGTTTCCTTTCATATGATCTAAAATATTATCTACAAATGATATTCATGACCATCATTAATAATATACATTTTGATAGCATCATCAATTTATAAAATCAAGAATTGGTTAATGTGCCATATATATAATCTATTTATTAGATACATGAGGGTAACATGATGATTTTTAGTCCCAAATAGAAAATTAAAAAATTCATTGCATCAATACGATGTATAGAAAGTTGTACTAGAAACATACATCCTTATAAACCTTAATATATGATTTCTAGATTGAAGTACAATAGTTTGTAATTATTGAGATCCATTTTAAAAATTGAAAAGGAAATTGATACAGGTAAGAGTATATGTTTCTTTGTATTTACATAAGTTAACATGGGATAATTAATAAAATATTTACGTGGTCTATAATTAATTTTGATCAGGAGAACTCATGCATCCCATAGAGAGGTACTAATGATTATAAGTCCCTTATACATGTTATCTAATACATTCTTCAATAATTCATCAAATTATATAAAATTTAATCTAAATTGTTAATTTCTAAAAGGCATAGTCATAGAAGTTATTTCAATTGGAAACTCAACCTCATGATATGAGTGAATTCTATAAAATTATTCAATTAATAAAATATTATATTCACATACTATATACATGATTTTAATGTTGAATACCACCCTAACCATTTCATCTAAAATTCCATCAACTCATGGTATCATTGCATTAGCACTAGAAATTTCTTCTAATGGTGGTTCATGATCATCCATATAATACTATTTGAAAATATGATAAATCAAGATATTAAATGGTATTTCTTTTCATTTTGTATTTATTTTTTCTTTAGTCTAAGGAAAATGATTCCATCTCAGAAATTATAAGAAATCAAACTAAGGGATGATGTACTTGATCCGCTAAGAATATATTTCAAATATATTTTATTAAATAATAGTTGAAAATATTATTCTCCGTCAATATGCCTAAAAATGTTTTCAAAAATAATTTAAAATAAAATGATTGAGTTGGTAAATAATCTTCATAGGAATCATTAATGAAATGAATAAATACAAGAATCTAAATGATTTAATTCATTAATAGTTGAATAGTTTAGAATTACCATACCTTTAATTACATAAATATCATGATCCACCATGATATTAGTGATAAAAATTATCTTCTTTATTCCCTCGGTAATGTACATTAAAAAACATATTCCCTTCATATAATTACTTTTATTGTTTTGTGAGAGGTTTTCTCCATTACCACGGATAAAACACTTCTTGAATCCTTGAGTTTGTTAAATAATTTATTTCCTTCATAGTTTATATATATAGTTGAATATTATTCCCCCTATAGAATTATTACCACAGCCACCCTGATACTCTACTATCCTTTATTTCCTCCATATAATAAATAATATTACATTAATCAATATCCACCTTTTGTTCACATTAAAAAAATGAAACATTAAAGAAAATTACAAAAAATTCAAACTACAATAATTTTTAATTTTATATTTTAATAATTATGTCTATTTCATTAAATAAAATTCATCAATGTTTGAAACTATATTTTTAGAAAAAATTATCTATTAAAAGGAGTAAAAATTCCCTTTGAAAAAATTTATCTTTTATGGGTAAAATTGGATATTTTCTTGTCTTATACCTATAAAATCTTCTATATTAATGTGAAACTTATATTGAATATTTGAGAAATATGATTTAGTATTATCTTTCAAAATTAGTGATAAATTTTTCTTGTTAATATATAATACATCTAGGGAATGTAAATTTATTTTTATCAAAACGTTTCCTTTATATTCAATTAGTTTTTATATTCATTTCAAATTATTTTTTAACCAATGAATTAAAATAGAATTTTTCTTATTTTGGTCGATCTTATTTGTAATCTCTAATTTAACAACATGATATAATTTTCATTTTATATAATAATAATAAACGTTTTTGGTATTACTCAGACATCTATGAAACATAAGCTATCGTAGTAAATCATTATATCTTGAAATTTAGGACAACACAATATTTCATTCATTTTAGATTATCAAATATAGTAAAATTAAATGAAATATTAAATATATCATGAATCCTTTGGATGTTATATTACTATCAACACATGGTGTTTTCTGTCGTACATTCTTTCGAATATGATGTTCATATTTTAAACTTGTTGGTTGTAACATTTATGGTAGAGAATATATACAATAAGAGGATAGATGTTCTCACATGAAATACATGATAACATGTTTATCTATACTTGTTGTCTTTAGCAATTCAATATGGATTTCATTATTTTTAATAACATGGATGATTTGAGCGATAATATCTAAAATATGGTATGCCAAATCTCCCATCACATATGGTTGTTCATTGGGAAAATCACTACATATCCCATAAATCTCATTATTATCAAATATACTATATTCTAAAATAATTTTTTAAATAATGGAATGAGAAAGATAAAAATAAAAAATTGTAAAAACATAATATATGAACATAAAATAATACATCATATGTTCCATAACTGATAAATTTGTCGCCTTCAACCTAGGATATTTATATTTACTATTTCATAATATATTTTCTAAACAATCCAAAAATATTCCAATAATATTATACAATGGTAAATAAGGAGAATTTTAATCACTAATCCATATCCCTTGATAGTTATAACGTGGTTTGGAATTACTTATCACTATAATGAAAAGAGTGATGATGAAATAAATGTCAAATATTAACATTTATGGGTTTCATCCACCTGTTATATGTACTCTTGAGAATTCATCCACTTGTAAAATATATAAATGGATATTGTTCTATTGAAAACTATATAACTACTACATTGAAAAATGTCTAACTTATATGCTATACATAAATATACAAAAATGGTTATTACAGTTGATATCTCATCCCTACTCAAAACATAACAAAAATAATCATTAACATTAACTAAAAATTTCCAAAAATTACTAATACATTCTCTAATAGGAATTGATTCACCATAGACCCAGAAACCTAGATCTAGTGAAAAAACATAAAGTATATATATATTTGAAACATACATTGATTAAAAAAATCATTATTTAAAATAATTTTCATATTTTAATCATTACATCTCTTAATCTCAAGAAAATATGGTTTAGTATCTATGAAGACAATATAACTATGAAATATATTTAAAAACACTTGTAAACATTTCTCCATAATTTATCAATAATATAATAGCCTCATACATTATAATAACCTTTATAACATGGGGAATGTAATCATAAAATGTGAGATCAAGTGCATGGTGTAATAAAAAGTTATAAACATGCCATTTTGGGATAGATAATTATAATATGAAAAATAAATGATAATTATAGAAATATATTTTTTAAAATAACATTGAATAATAATTTTTGTTCATAGGTCTTGATAAAATTACATGTAATCTCCAATAAATAGACATTTATCCTGGAATTATTGTTTCAGATAATAATCTTGATCAATGGACCATTATCATAAAAATATAACATTAAAATGTAACATTTCACAGTAACATGTCATATAATAAACCAACGGTACAATCATAATCACAATGTATGATATCTTTCAAGATTCACTTACTCAAAAAAGTTGTGGAATAATATTAATAATGTTTTCCAGAACATATATCAAGGTTCCTCACCTTCATGAGCCACCTACTTTCACCTATGTTTATAAATAACAAAATTTAATAAACATATATAAATATCATAATATATAAAATATTAAATATTGAAGTGGAGAAATTTAAAATACATTTCCATTATTTATCCATTCTTATGTCATCCAATTAAGAAGGCACAGTTACTGGTCAAATAAAAGTAATTTATTCGTTAAAAACATGTTCACCAAAACTCAGGTTGTTACATTCTACCACCTCAAAATGATTTTTTTCATCAAAATATGTCATTATAATTCAGAAAATGAGGGTATTTCTAGCTCATAATATCCTAAAGTTCCAAAATATATTCATCTAACAAGTTATTTCTCCATAAAACATTGACCTGATGAGTGGTATTGTTTCTTATAACTATCTCCGTAAGATGATGAATTTTAATATGTTGTTCCTAAAAATAAATATCCTACTCTAGGGGTGTTACCTTTGAGTTAAGAATATGTGATGTGTAAGGTATGTTCTTTATCAAGAGACATACATGTAACACATCATGCACATCAGATCCATTTTAGGGGATTTCCATGTGATATGATGATGTTCTAATATGATAAAGAATTTAAAATGGATAGATATACATAGGTCTTAGTTTCCCTATCTTTCCAAACAACAAAACCATATACTCTTGAGATATATGTAGAAACACCTTCTCACCAACTTAAAATTCTAGGACACAGTGATGGTTATTAGCATTAATTCTCTACCATCATTGAGCAACCATGATATGGTTCTTAATCATACTAAACATATCATTCATTTCTTCGACTATGTCATGTTTTAATAGCCTTATTTCATGTAATTCATCTCAACACATTTGTTCTCTACATTTCTTCACATAGAGGGTTTCATTAGAATCCCTTGTAATGCTTGAGTGAATAAAATTGTTGTAGTAAAACACATGCCGAGGAAGGTGTTGATCCGAATCACATTTGAAATCCAATGAACAAGTTCTCAATAGATCCTCTAGGGTTTGAATTTTTCATTCAAAGTAAAAATACATATATAGATGATAATCAAAGCCAAAAATTAATTATGTATCATTTTCATAAATAATAATTCACAAAAACATTGAGGTGATCCTTAGTTTCTGATCAGATACAATGGAATGTGGTACTCCATTCAACCATTCACATTTTTAATGTATATCATAGATGAATGATCTAGAGAGATGTATTATATGATTGAAATGAATACAACTGAAAAATTAAGGGGATCAACCACTACACATATATAATTTAACCCATTAATAGTTTTGGGGATTTGGATGATAAAATCCATAGTGTTGTTTTCCCATTTCCATTATAGTATGGATAATAGATGAAACATCACCTTAGACTTTTTTTATTCCACATTAACTGGCCACCTTACCAATAACTATGATACCAAATCAACAATATCCCTCTATTTTACATCCCTCCAAATGAATTCTTTCATGTCACTATACACCTTCAAACATAGGGTATGAATAGATAATTAAGAACTATAAAATTATAATAATATCTCCTTTATAAAATATCGGATGGATAAGAAATAGACAATGTTCCTGAACATTATCATTCAATCCTGTTCAAGGTTAAACTACAAAACATATATAATTTCTTGCAGTTCTACTTATTCCTTCTATACCTTTTCAATCTCCACTTGGTTAGTGTGATAAACATTTAATTTAGAAAGATATAATTTTCCCCTTCCTTAAATATTTTCATATCCATCCGTTGAAAATCCAAAAATAGTTGGTCTTTTGTTATCTTCGTAATGGATATGCTGGTGTGATCATTTCAACTCAAATAACTAGACATAATGTTTAGTTTCCAATGTGGTAATATATTGAGAAGTCATAATAATTTATCAAACCTTGGAATCTCCTTTGCCACAAGTTCAACTCCTTCAGTGTGAATATATTTTTCAAACATTTATTGTCGGTTTATATAAATATATATCCTCCATGTATTTAATGAAAAAATTACTACTGTAATTTCCAAATATTGAGTTTTTAAATTTTTTTCTTATATGATGTATTTTAATGAGGCATAATCTATAACCATATTATTCTACCTAATAACACATCCCAATCACTTCTTGGATTCATCAATTTACATTAAAAACCCTAATCCACTATACTATAATGTAAGCATAGGTGAACTGACCAACCTTATATTTAGCTCAAAAAAATTACTTCACATTCAGTATACATAAGAGACTTGGTAATGTTAAATTATCATTGTTTAATGATTACAAAGCCATGACAAATTATACACAAAATGTAAAAAATTTCCCACTAAACCAAGATTACTATAGATATAAGCCACACCAGTTGGTCTAGGAAAACATTGAATAACCTCTATATTTAATTGATCTACAAAAATACAATATATTTTGATTATTTTAAAAAAAATGAAACCTTTTGTATCCATAATTTGGACTTAGTAGATTTTTTATAAAATTTCTCATTCTAAAAGGATTTTAGTACAATTCTCAAGTGGAAATAATGTTCTTCCTTTCTCATTGAATGGATAAGAATTTCATCTATAAAGACTACAAAAAAATGATTTAGGTGATCTCTATAGACTCTATTATTAAAATCCAGGAATATAACAAATGAATTAGTATGACCAAAAGGCATCATTATATATTCATAGTGTCCATACATTGTACATAATTATGTCTTGGTTATATACTATTTATTGAAACTCAATTGATGATATATAGAATGGAGATAAATCTTGGAAAAGTATTGAGCTCCACACAGTTCATTAAAAAAGTCATAAATAAAAGAATGATGATTCTTTTTCTTGATTTTTTTTATGTTCAACTCTTTACAATCAATTTAGACTCACATTGAACCAACTTTCATTTTCAATGATAGGATTGGTTCACCCAACAGTGACACACATATCTAAATGAATTTTATGTAATGGTTTTCATGACGTTTCTTTTTCAATTCTTAGAAATAAATTGGTGTCATTCTATTGAGAGTATTAGAAATTGGTGTGGAATAATTAATGGGTTATTTGATGAACTAAAATTCATGTTTTGGTGGAATTATATTAGAATCTTATGGCAACACATTCAATAATTAAATAAACATATATATTCTCAATGTCGACTTCTCCCAATCCACTTGAGACTAAAACAACTTCTGATTGGGAATTAAGGCCCACACAATGGATGAAATCTCCATTGGAAGTTCACACATATCATCACATTGATTGAAACTAATAAGTTGGTCTAAAATATCAAACGTGAAATCCCTTCTTCAAAAATTGATGCAGCATTTATACATAGAAATGAAATCCATTTCTATGATGAAATAAAATTCATCTAATTTAAGTATGACAACATTTACGGTAATAACATTCTTGTAAACATCAACAAGATAGGGATCCTAGAATTGAGATGAAATCATCGTACTATTGGGGATTTGAACTCCTAGTTACACATCTATTCATTTTTGTGGAATCATAATATCCTTAGAAAATTTTGTATATATTAAATAAATGTTAGATCTATAATCCATTAATAAAATAGAATTTATATAGTGGATGGTCGGTATACCTTTCATCACGTCATTATATAACCCCTCATTTGAAACAATGATCCCATGATATTTCCACTTTCCCCAATTTTAAGTGGTTTTATATAGTAATCATCATCCCAAAACCTTGGGTTTTGAAACTAGATATCATTATTCCCATCCACTAGACACATTAAGCACAGATGCATGGGAGGTGCATTTTGTGTAGTAGTTCCCCTATTTTCATCATTCTCTGACTTATTCCCATTTGTGTGGAAATCAATTTCTGGATGGCCTTCCCTTATTCATACAATACAATTACTAGACCCGATAATTAAATTTCACCATGATTACTTACGAAAATATGTAATAAATGATGAATTATATTCTTCTCTTTAGTGTTTTTGGATTTTCCATTGAACCCTATATTCAATTTTGATGATAATACAAGAAGTGAACCTCACCAGTATTGTGAATTTAGTCTTGTATGTACCAAAAGATTCATCTTCATTTTTCTTCAACTCAAGGAACTCCTTTAATATATTCAAATGAAGAACATTATAATAGTAATTATTGTACAATATATTGTTAAACTAGTACCAATCCAAGGATTAAACTTTATATTTCTTCCTCATATTCTTTATTAGAGTCCACTACTGGTCTGATTCATCTTCTAACCAGTAAACAACCAAAATGAAATTCTCATGATATGAACATTGGAGAATGTAAAATATATTTTCTATTGTACTAATATAGTTTTTAGTAGAAATTGTATCATAGGACCCACTAAAAGTAAGTGTATGTTTACACACAAAGGGCTTAACAGAATGTGATTCTTTTCATTACCTATTGGGATACTTAAAATTATTCATAGCTTTAAAAATCTATTTGAGTATAGAAATAAGGATTTAAATTAAATTTATAACAGAATTCATATTTTGGAGGGGATTGTATTTTCATTTTCCATTGTAGTCACCATTAATGCAATTCCTTTGGGTTTCAACCATTTAATAATACAAACATATTAGAGTAAGAAAGAATTAATATAGAGAAGAACCATATAATCTTGGAAAACAACACATAAGATATCTGAATTATGAATCCTTATTTAATATATGGAACCCTAGAATTATCTTAGATTATTAATAGGAAAATTATTTTTAAATACTTCATTACTATTTATGAAGAGTATATAAATTCCCAATGAACATTTCCAGTGAGTTCTGATTTCAGGTGTGCATCAAGGCCTATTGTCATGTACAATGTAATGTTTGATTTAGGCCCAGTAAACCTTATCATAGTTGTTACCCCTAGCTACATTCGAGCTAGATCCACATCTAAATGTAGTATCTAGACATGTATGTATATATATGAAACAACTCACTATATTGTTGGACTTATCCTTAGGAATGTCCTTAGGGTCCTCAATAATGTTTTATCACCATATTTTCAAAATTTTAACTAATATTTTCCTCTAATACCAACTTTAAAAACCAAACATTTAATACATTTACATTACAAATTTTTTGAGTATTACATAATACATTAGATAAAATAGATTCTTGATGCCTATATTAGCCTTGGTCCTTCGAAAACAAGAAAACATAAACACCAGTACATAAGTGAAATATATTATCTCTCACTTGGCTCTTCATGACTAGAACCCATCAATGCCAAAAAATAAATAATACATATACTCATAACCTAGGTCAGGAATCATAAAAAATTGTTGGTATTCAATGCTCAGTAATGGTAAAATATGAGATATTTAAGCATTAATATATGAATTGGTGTTTGGGATTGTGATCGTAACATTAGAAGATCATACCATTCATATCAATGATAATAAAAATAAATCATGAAATTAATCATTGATGTTTATAGGACTTGAATCCTAAGTGAATAATTCAAAAATTACCTGACATAATAGTATAGTATTAAGACATGATATTATGGAATAAACATGTAATACAATTCTCTATAATTCAAGAAACAGTTATAGAAAAAAAATAGAACTTCATAGGGACTATACCTACTATATGGGAAATGCCACCAACACCATTCGTAGTCCTTTCATTGTAAAGGATCAGGATTCCCCATCTTCCCATTGTAAATGGGTTTTCCCATCATCCTATAGTGTATTGGGTTTCACCTTTTTCATTATTCATGGTGACTACATCTTCTCGGCAGTTCACACCACTATATGTATTCATTGTCATTTCCTTTTATGGGATTATGTTTTCCCATATTACCACTGTAGATTTGGGTTCCCATCTTCCATAGTGCTCCCAGATCATTGACTTGATTCCCATCATTCTCTTAGGAGACCTAAATATTTACCTAATTCATTAAACGGAGATATAGGTTCCACCCATATCATAATGAGATCATATATACCTATACAAAATTGTTATAAAAAATTATATAAAAACCAATAAAATCTAATCGGTGTCATAAATAGGTAATCATATCTCAAATTATGGAAAACTAAAGTTTTCATAATCATTCCAGCAAAGAATAATTAGTGAAAATAAATTTTTTCAAAATCATATAACCCGTTGAAAAGTGAAAAGTGTCATAAAAATCATTCCATCTAAACAAAAACCATTAAATAAAGAATATGATTGGTATTATTGGATCATGTCCCCTTTAGAGCGTAAACTATAAATGATTATTTTATTTTATATGGAAAATATCATTGTAATATCTTTTGAAAACATTTATGAGTAAAATATCCTTTATTATTTGGAAAAGTATTTGTTTGTATAAAAAATTTTGAAATTTTTTTTCTTGAAATTAAACCTTAAATCTTATAAAGGAAACATTCACAGCATTTTGAAATCATTTTACTTTGATAACATTTTAAAAAAAAAATTTGAAATCATGAAAACACATTGAATCCTATTTCTTTGAAATAATATTTAAAACATATAAATAAGGATTGGATATGATTTTAAAACCACTTCTTAAAAAGTTCTTTTAAAACATATAAATATAGCTGAAATTTTTTTTAAACCATAACATTGAAATCAATTTCAAAAATAATAAAGGGTTATTTGAAAGAAACAAACCATTTTTAAAATCCATTTTACAAGAAAATGAGATTAAAAAATCATTGTTAAAATATGAATTTTAAGATATTATTTTTTAAATTCATGGCATGTATCTCAATGAATGAAAATTAATTCAAATATACTTTACCAATTTTGAAACATTTAAAACATAAACCCCATGAAAGAGATATCATCGAATGGATTTTTCAATCCAAAATTAATTATTTTATATAAATCATATATTACTTATATGTTCAGTAAACACACCATATATATTAAATAGGTGGTGAATATATATTGTGTCTCATGAAAATAAATGTGATATGAAATAATTCGTACTACATAAGTATCTATGGAATCATAATCTCCATGAGTGAATAACATCATTTAATGATTTTAATATCATTAAATAAAATAAATTAATTATATAACATGTTATAGGTCTGTATATATACCACACAAAATACGTGAGGGGTTAATATGACATATATCTCACTGAAAAAATGTGTGATGAAATTTGTTTACCTTATGTCCTGACTCTAATCGTAATCATAAAAAACCTTGTATAATAAATTTATTTTTATTATATATCCCTTGTAACACCATGATAATTAATAACATATATGTTATTATTATGAATTTATATTACCCTCTTATTAACAATTATATGTTAATGTTACGCTTCTATTAATAATTTTTGTGTTTTCCACATGTGTCTAAATTTTTTATTTTTTTATTCATTATACATATATATTTATTTCTATAATTTTAAACATGATATAAATGTAATTTTTTTCAATATATTTGTTTTATAATAATATGTTGAATAAATAAGTATGAAGTGGAATTCATGGTTCATGGAGAAGGTTGGACATATGTACACATGAATTCATTTTTTGTTTTATTATCATATCAAAATAATTAAATTAAATGAAATATATATGTATATATGATTATTAAATTATCATTATTATATCAAATATATCATATAATTTCACTAAACCAATCCAAAATACAATCCATATAGATAGTGAATGAATCACATTACTCTGAGTAGGTAGTAGTCTACACATCTCTAAACAAAATTATAATTAAAAAAATAAAATTCATGAAGATATGTGTTATGAAATAGTTACATAAGCATAAATAAATCGTAAATAAATCATAAATAACATATATTTTTTATAAAAATATTTTTTCCATTATAATTCCCTCACATGAGTTGTTTTAATGGAAAAACAAACAACATCCTTTCCCTTGAAGGTATTTCACCATTCACCAAAAGGGTATGTTCATTAACCATTAGATGGATGTGTGTGTATGTTTTGGTAAAAATAATAATATAATAAATAGATCTGTTTATTTATATTAATTAGTTAATAATTTTAGAATTTTATAAGAATAATTGATGTGGTGGAGATTAAAAATAAAGAAAAGGGGAAAGTATAAGGATGCTACCTCTTCTTTGAGTGAATCCTTTTGGTTTTCACCAAAGGGTTTACCTGCTGGGATTAATTCCCAATTGGAGGATTATAGGAGTAATTTAGGGGTTTTGGGAGGTTTATTTTTCTTTATATTGAGGGATCCAATAAGGTTTTGGGGGTTTGAAGAAGGTGGAGGTGCAGAGGCCTTTATATAATGGTGGGAAAGGGCACACATTGTATTTTTGGAATTGAATTGTGTGTTCCCAAAGTGTCATAATGGACCATTGTAGAACCTTATAGGTAATGATACTGATATATCACCATCCAATATGTGTTGGAAAATATTCTAGGTCATTTAGCCCATTATGTTTAATGGTTAGTCCATTGCTATGTTTATTCTTACCTTAATCACTATAATTAATTTCAATCACTTTAACAAATAGTTTGTGTAAAAAAATAATTTTATATTATTAGAAAATAAATATTTTACTAATTAGGTACATTTTTCCTATTTTTCAAAATATAATTCTCCAAAGTGGAAAAAATATCTTTAATTCTAATCACAAAGACGTTGTGATAATGTAGGTTTTAAACATGGTAATGTTCAAAATATCATTATGATTTTACATTCAAATTTAATATAATAATTATTTCAATGACTAAAATATGATAAATTGATGTATAATTGATCTATAGTGAATTAAAAAATATAAATAAATTATAAAAAAGGAAATTGGGAATTGGAATTCATAATTTTTCAATATTCATCAAAAATAAAAAAAATTGACAAATCCATAAAATTCACCCTCATGTATTTTTGAAATTAGAAATTCGGAAATTGTGTTTTTGTAATAAAATTAAATTTCTATGTTTTTCTAAAATTAATTTTATTATTTTTCATGAAAAGAAATAAAAAGAAGTTCATTTAATAAAATAGCATTTTTAAACATATAAAATCATTACCAAAATATTTATATGTTTCAATGAAAATATGTGTTATGGATTTGAAAATAATATATATAAAATATTAAAATTTGTTATTAATATTCACATTACTATGTTTAATTTCATTTTTATAACTATTTTTTAAAATAATTATAATAACAATGTACTATTTTGCAGAAACTAAGTGTTGTGTGTAGTACAAGAAAAGTCGGTGTTGCATGTAGTCCAAGATTACCATGGAGTAGCATGAAGATAATATTTAAATTAGTCTAGAGTGTAATTAATGTCATAAAATACAGTATTTGTTCTAAAACAAATTCAGAAAAATTTAGGGTGTTTCATGTACCACTCAATATTGAATATTTTTATATAAAATTTTGTCTCTTAAAACTATGTAGGGAGTACCCTCATTTAAAATTTCATTTTTGTAGATGTTAGGCCCATAAGGCTGAATACCCTGAGAGGGGGGTGAATCAGGGTATGACTAATTTAAAATTAAAGCTCGTTATGATCTTGTTTTTCTGTTAATCAAAACACTCTTCTCTCTCTTTCCTGTTGCACAGTATAAACATAAATTAAAGCATTCACATGACAAAAAAATTTTACTTGGTTCACCACTAAGGGCTACGTCCAAAGAGCATACGCCGACAAGTCGTCGGTCGAACAAAATTCCACTAAACTTCACTAGCTGTGGATTACAAGGTTCAGGCACAGTCACTCTGTCCCAGGCTCACTGCCTTTACAAGGTTTAGGGTCAGCTCACTGCTGTCCCAAGGGTCACTTCCTATTTCTCTCTCTCTGTCTCACTACCGGTGGAGAGGATCACCTTCTTCCTCTTCCTTTGCTCACTGCTCTGGAAAGGATCCACTCACAGTTTATAGACTTGTAGTTCTATTCATTATCTCTAATGAATTCATCCTCTGTTATATGTAGATACTCTATTGAAGTCCAAATTTCACACATAGATGAATTTATCTTTGCACCGAAGGTATCGGGCAAGCTTCCAGCTTCCACGCATCCCGAAAAACACTACTGGAAATCAACCTCACTTGGCACGCAGGTCAAACCCGGTGCGCAAGTCTCAGTGCACAAGTCACAACTGGCGTGCTCGTCCACCTTAGACACTTTCACAACACAATATTCTTCAACTAAAAACTTGTGCGACACGCTTCCCTTTACTCCCAAACCAATATTGGTGCACAACAAACATCAATCGCCCTTCTTCAAATCTGGCGCGCAGGTCCTACTTGCTCGACACAACACCACTTGCGCGACCACCACACCTATGCGATGGGAGCTCTGATTTTTCAAAGTGTTGAAATCCATTGAGAAATGAGGAGGGGTGGTCTATTATTAATAGGAATATTGAACACCCTACGCGATGTCGCGCAAGTCTACCCTCAGCGCGCAAGTCTCAGCATGCTGGTCTCTTCTCTTGCAAGTCACTTGCGCGACCCACTTCCAAACTTGCACGAACCTTTTTCCTTTTCCATATATTGAAGTTCTGATCTTGAAAAATATATGGCGCCCAAGTTTCCAATAATTCTAGGTACCGACGCACAAGTCAATTCACGGCGCGCAAGTCACCTACACGACCACACCAATACCTGCGCGGCCAACTTTCCTTTTCCATATTTTGACCTCCTGATCCTGAAAATCAATAGGCACGCAAGTTTCCTCTACTTCAAGTACACGGCATGCAAGTCTCTTTGCCAAAACCACTTTTCTCCTTTCGTTGATTTTCAAGCCCAAATATTTGGCAAACACTAGAAAATGGCGCCACCCTGTATCTGTTCTTTTGGTAATGCCTCTAGATCATCCATTCATTTTTCAACGTTGTTGAATAAAACATGGATCGTTGACCAAAGCTCTTTAACTTGACATTCCACTATGAAATACCCTTTGTCAACAAATTTGTATGTCATTGTTTTTCTTTGTCAACAATCACCACACATATGTCCACTTTGTTAACAAACATAATCACCTCAAAAACTCTTCAATGATACCTTGAGGGATTTTTTCCCAACAGTAGAATATTTCTCATTTTAACTATTGGATCCTGAGTCAAACTACTCATTTAGATGGTATTATATTCTATATAAAAAGTTTTTATTATGTATATAGAGGTTTATAGGGAGAAATGTGTAAAATATATAATAATTACAAATTATTAATCAATATGTTCAAAAAAAAAGAGATAAACATATGGAAAAGGTAATGGTTAGAGTTAATTAATGTTTATGAATAATTTATACATTGAAAATATAGTTCAAAAACACATCATCTAATGTTTTAAGGAATATTAAACATACTTCATTATCTATGAGTTGGATTGAAAAATTCAATACACATAGATTTTTAAAGGATAACCTTGAAATGATGAGTACAGTGGGAAATCCAATCATTCTCAAATGATAGCTCAATCATCCACTCATTTGAGTATTAAGGAAGCCCCAATGGTGTACAAGGTGATATAAAAGAAGGTTGTAATATTCTAGAGTTCATATTTGTGAAATATTTTGTTATAAGTTTCTCTAAATTAATCTATTACATCAATTCTAGAATTGATGTAGTATTTTGATATTTCAAATAGATCATCAATTAAATACCCCCCATGAATCATTAAAATATACAGAGAACTCGAGAATAATTATTCATGGGAAATCATAAGATAGAGATTACAGAGTATGCATCTCATTTCATGGTATGGCGACAAATAAATATAGAATAAGATAAGTCTAATTGTATGACAAAACTACAACATATAATAATATTTTAAAAATTGAAAATCACTATGGATTTGGGAATGGGGCTATAGAAGATATTATAAATAATTTTTTAAGTATTTTTAGCTCAATATATGAATTTCATACATTTTAGTTCTATAGATGATTATTTCCTAAACGATCAAATTTCAAGGATATTCATAAAGGAAGTTTTAAGATTTTACAGAGTACTACATAAAATATTTTCTAAACAAGTTTATAGGGGTATTATAAATTTATATACAAGTGTTTAATAGTATTTGGGTATAAGTGTAATCTTCAACATAACATATAATCCAATGAATGATAGATAACATGAATTTATTCTTCATACTCTAAATGATGAGGTGATAACCTCTTTAATGGATTTCAAAGATGGTTTTGATAGACAATTTCCCTCTATTTTTTTCTCATATAAAAATGATCCCATTGTGACATTAAAATAGAATCATATGGGAATTTTATTTTAATCGTTGTATATCTCCTTAATTTTACTATAATTTATAGAGTGTATACTGTTAAGGATATATCATTTTCAAAATATGATAGTTAAGACAAACCATTATCAATCACAATAAGGTGGTGTAGAGTTGATAATAGATATCTGGTGATAATTATCAAGAAGATATAGAGATTGATTATGAAGATAATTTATTCTTATAAATATCATTATGGAAGAGATTTATGTTCTTTAGGATGATTGTAATTTCAATACCTATATATGTTATCCCTTTTAGAATCCCCAATCATGTTGGGAAAGTATATTTTAATTTCATATTTCATCTAAACTTCACTAATGTGCATAATATATTCTACATATCACTCTAGAAAAAATACATTACTTATATTTCACATCTAATGTGCTCAGATATCTTATAATAAGAAAATGATCTCTCTTATGAGGAACAAAATCGAAAAATATCAGATTTAAGAGATAATGTTCAAATAAACTAGACAACCCACTCGAATAATGCCCTGGATAAATAATATGTTCAAATAAGATGTCAACAAACCATATGATGTAATGATGAAGAATCAACCAATTTTTTCAATAGTTTACTAAAATTTTAAGGGACACATTTTTATAAATGGTATAATGTAACACTGCAATATATTACAATAATTGTTTCCATTTAGTAAATACTATTTTAAATATTATTAGATACATGAAATATTAAACTAAAAGGAACAATGTGGATATTATTTAAATTAAATGTTACAATATAAGATAAATATTAATTAATTATTATAATTTAATATGAATTATCGATAGGAAAATTTCTATTGGAATAAAATTGTATGTCAATAAAACTACCATGAACATAATATTTTATTCCTTATGTTTTTTCATAAAGATCACAACCTATATTGTGACATAAAATATGGGAATATATTATAAATATAATAGATATGTCGATAGAGAATTACATAACATTAATTATTTTAGTAATGTTTAAAAATCAATATACAAAAGGAAATATGTTCATTAGACATATGATCATTTCCATTATGGTTGTTGGAAATATAGATATTTGAATAACAGTTATTGAATAAATTGTTATTTGGTATGTAGTTATCTTATATCCATAATTATGTTGTATAATATTAAGTAAAATTTAGAAATATTATAATTCACATATAATAAATATATCAACAATTACATAAAGAGATATTATTATTAGAAAATTTCTACTAAAAAATATTTATATTTCGGTATTACGTATTATTATTATTATTATCATTAAAGAATTATATCATCTATTTATACAATTAAAAATATTATTTTCCTGAAAATGATTATTTTAAATAATATTATTACAAAATTAATAATTAAATTTTATAGATATTATAAAAAATCATTTTATGTTAAAAAATTAATTTTTGGGGAATAATTTTTTTATCTATAATATTATTTATCCAAATAATTTAACGTTATATCTTTTGAATGATAAAAATAATTTAAATATTATGTATATATATACTAAATCTAGTTTAATAATTAATTTATATAAAATAAAAATGAGAACAAAAAATTGTTTATATTCATTTTTCAATAAATATTTATTGTTTAAGTATAACATGATTAAATATAAACAATATGGATTTCCATTCCAAAATAATTTTAAAATTGAGACTTTTATATCAATGTTTCCATATTGCAAAAAATTATGTTCTTCTATTCTAATTTAAATCTTTTTCATTTTAATTTTGGTAGATCATGAGTTTTACATGTTTTATTCTATCTCATATATTCTTCATCCATTATTCACTTGAACAAATGATTATAAGATAAAATTTTCTTAAATACTATATTCAAAAGGAAATGAATTCATTTAATTATGAAATTTATCATATTGTATCATTTAGGTACTTATTGGTTCCTCTATGATTGTATATGGGAAATTTTAATGGACAATACATTATTTATAAAATGATTTATATTTTAATATTTCTAGTTAGATCAATTTCCACCAACATTTTCCTTCATTACAAAATTTAAAAGGAATCGTCTTTGAAAACATTTTCCATTCTAACTCATATTAATTTAATCATTTTTAGTTCCCATTAATAAAAATACACCATATGTATTCAGCTTTTTTAAATAACATACCATTCCTTTCATTTTATAAAATATTTTATTTTTAAATAAATGATACAAAAAATGTTAATGTAAATGTTTTATTTTTTATTAATGTAAATTTCAATGCTCTTATAAATTAATTATCTATATATGTGAAGATATGATTGAATGATGAATTTTTTCAAGTTTTTTTCAAACATATGCATGGATTATCATTATTTTATTAATGAGACCTATAATTCTGTCTAATATATCTATTAATGATTCATATCTAATATGAATAAAATGGGATTAGGGTGGTTAACATAATCCCACTATGTTTAGCAATAATTGTAGTCATACCACGTCCATTATATTAGGAGATGTATGTGGTAATCCCAGGAATGATATTTTATGAGAATTTTGTTAGATGAGGTCATGATTATGTTAATTTCTTAATCATTGTCCTTTAAATATGATATGATTTATATGATAATTTTTATTCCACTTTCAAATATTAAACAATTTAGCTATTATAGCTTCTCATAGATAAAGAATATTTTTTCCCTTTTTATATAAGTGATGATTCTTGTCTGATGATATTCTAAAATTACTTTTATAGTTAATCATGTTTCATAATATATATTTTTTAGTAATGACTCTATTATGGATGTTGATAATGTGATCATTCACATATTCTAATATTAAGGACACTCATAACCTTAAAATGATGTCTAATAGGATTACCTATTTTTAATGTCTAATATCACCCATTATTATGATCCTTTTCCATAGGTTATGAAGAAGATTTTTTTTTATTATGTGTTAAAAACGGAATAATTTTAGAACAATATTTATAGGGAAATACAAAAATGAAATAACATAAGATGATTTTGAATCAAATCTATAATGAAACTAAAGCATTAAGTAATAGTGAATGGGTTATGATGAGTTGTATTGAATATTAATTTTAAAGGATGTGATATACATGAATGAAATTTCTATTCAGCCATAATAACATAGAAGAGAAATGAGTTTTCTGCAATGAATTCCCTTGATTTATACCAAATAGTGTGTCATATATAGCATCCTTAGAAAACAAGGGGTGAATATTTTATATAAAGAGTCCAGAATACATGAATGAGAATCCCAAAAACCACATTAATTGATATTCTCCTAGAACAACAAATGCTCTTATAGATTTAGTAATTTGTGGATTGTCTCAAGATAATCATATCATTGTTTTATACAATTTCATAATGTTATAAATTAGACCTCCCAAATAATTTCATAATCATTTTAATTAAAAGGATTAGTTTCTTGGATGACAAGCCACATAATAATCTTATGTTTCAAAACTACTATGAGTTTTTATATAATTTAGTAACATAAGAATCTGTTTTCAAGTTTTACTAATCTTATTATCATTGTAAAATTAAAAATAACAAATGGGAGAGAAAAAATTACCAATAAAGTGAAAACAAATCAAAATTAAATCAGTATTTAAGACAATATAATTTGACAAAAACAGTATCATGGGTGAAATATCATTCTGTAATGAATAATAATGTATAAGGGTAAACTATATTTCATGTTTAAATGACATTTCATAACAAATAAAAAAATAATTACCATGATATAAGAGTGTTTGATAGTTCAATTGATCCCTTGAGCATAATCATTAGAGGGTGACATTAATTATGATCAATTTAATGAAAAAATAACATAATAAGGAACAATTTTATAATCATATATATAATAAAAAATCACATTAATTTTATAGAGACTCTGATCGATGCATTTTAATAATATTGTTCATATCTGAAAATATATATCACATGATCAAACAAATTCATGAGCCACATAATTATACCCACTCTTGAGGGAGATCATAATTGATCCAATATATACACATCTCATGATAATTAAAATTTTTACCCATTAAATGGATGGATATATGTGTCCCCACCCTTCATCATCCATATATATGTGTAGAACATGATAAAAATCGTCCATATAATCATAAGGAACCCATGGAATGAAATTGGAAAATATATAATTTCTAAATGGTATAATATTAAATGAATCTAAAAGGAATATTAGTCCGTTCCATAATTTAATAACTAAAAGGAACATTTCATAAAGGAATTTTTATGGTTTTTATGGAAACATAAGATTGTATGGGCTAGATCCTTGTGATATTATGATAATAAGTGAAAAAAATATTAAATAAAATTTTAAAAAAATTTCATAAAAAGTAATTTATTTTGGTAAATTTTCAAAATAAATAAATTTCATATAGGATCAAGGAAATCCTTTTTATACAATATTTAGAAACTATTACCAATATTATAACATTTAAAAGTAATAGTGATAACTTAAAATATTTGAGTTATAGAAAAAATATATTTTAGGGAAAAGTATGAATATATTTTCAATCATTTAAATTTACATTGTTGAAAACCAACATATAAAAAGGTTGATAAAGAATAATTTTTAAAAGGAAAAAAGTATAATTTTAATAATCACCTTTATTAAAATACATTTTTATTTCAAAATTATAAAGGATAATATTTGTGGGAATAATGGATATGGATATTGAAAAAAGAACTCATTTGTAAAGGATAGGTTTTTTTATTTTTATCATTAAATTTTATAAATAATTTATTCTATGAATTTAATTTTCAAAAAAAGAATGAGGGAAATAATTATAATATAATCGTAGAATATTAAATAATGCATTAAAAATATTTTCAAAGGGAAATAAAAATAAAAAAAGAGCTTTGTTATGTCCTGAAACTGCATTTGGATTTTACACCCTACTACAAAAAATTCATCAAAATTTTATAAGGTAAACACCCACAACATAATGTCTTTTTCTCAAAAATTATTCATATCTATTACCCAATATTCACTTCATTTATGATTATTTATTAAAAATTATTATTTATTTAGTGATTAATTTTATCATAGTATTTATTCAATTTTTATTGTATAATTCTTTAAGTAATGTGTCAATGTTGACCCCCATTAATTGATTTGAAGTTTCCCATTAAAAGATTATTTATGGTACATGAGTATATATACTATAATTATTTATAAATTCTTGTGTTCTTCCCCTGAGAGTTTTATTAATTATTCATGATGATGAAATTTCTGAAGATGGAGTGTCCATAATTTTTTTAACAAACAAATGGAGGTATGTAAATTTTAATTTAATTTATAACATTCCATACAAGAATTAAAAAATTATTCTTTAATTAAAAATTACATATTAATTTTTGAATTATATACATAGAAACATCCATATAAGGAAGTGAAGAAAAATGAACTACATCACCCTATAGAGGTAGTACTATTCATATACACTTGATTGATGGTTTCATTATATATAGGAGAGTAAATTTAAAAATAGTTCATATTTTCAAAATCATAAGAATCATATAAATAAAAATTTTATTCACTAAATTAACATTTTTAACCTTCCATGTAAGGTGTTTATGATAAATGAAATACATCAATTCATGGAAATATTATTCCAAACATATATAAAAAGGATGTATATATTTTTATAGTTTGAAATGATAAATAGTATTTTTTTGGTAAAAAATAATATATAATTAATACTTATAACATAAAATATCATTGGTTAATATAAATAATAAAAAATATTAGGGACTGATTCTTACATACATTTTGAATTTTAGATTTCTCTAGAAGTATTTCATTGAAATATTAGATTTCAGGATTTTAATTGGATCAAGGGGTTGAAAATTTTGATTTAATGTACTTGGGGATGTAAAAATGTAAGTAGTTCATGATGATAGTTAATTTTAATGTTCCTATGTTTGGGTTCTACAGGACCACATATTATAAGTTGGTAGAAGGACATTTCTGAAAATACAACCCTTCTATATAAAAGGCTCACATAATTTAAAATGAATATGGATTAAAAAGTGGAGAATAATATATATTACATATTTTTTTTCTATTAATACCTCAAAAAGTAATTTGGGGAAATTTTGAAACATGATTTAGTTATTTTTTAGTTGGATAACCTATTTTTTCAAAATTTAACTTTATAGTATTAACTACATTTGTTACATCCGTAATTAATTTGTAGGACTATTAATGAGTTATAAAATCATAATAATTTTGAAATTATGATTTCAAATATGGAAACCATTTATAATATAATATTTTTATGTGTGAGAAATAATCATTTTATTATTAGGGAAAATTATGTGTAAAAATATTATTATTAGAAGTGTCTTCATAAGCCTAGATGAAATAGATTTGTTAAAATTATCAATTTTATTGATTTATATGATATTAATTTTTTTATTAGTACCAAATTTTTAGTTTTTTGAAGTTAATAAAAAAGAAAACCCAAAATGAAACCCTTAAAAACATAACTAATTGAAAGAGGAAAAAATTTATTAAAATAAATATTAGTTATGTTTGTAAATATTGTGTATGGGTTTTATAAACTCAACATATAATTTTTCTTAAAAGGAAAATTTCATTCATTAAATAATTTTTTATTAATTTTAAGTGGTTTTTATGTTTTAATGTCACAATTTCAAGAGGTAATTAAAATATACATTTTTGGTATAAATGATATTTTTTTACTATTGACCTAAAATTAATATACTCAGAAAATTCTCCAAAATTCACCTTCAAATAATATTGAAATGAAAATTCATGAACTTATTCTCATTTTATTAAAGAAAATTTTTATATTTGGGAATTTATCATTAAAATTGGAAAAAAATTAATGAAACACAGTTTTTGTAGAAAAAACATATTTTAAAATATTTATATTATTTTTCTTTTTTCAAGAAAATGTAATAAGTTTTAATATATTATTCATATAATATATTTATTTTCTTAACCTAAATATCCTAATGATTTTGGTTTATAATAAACAATTTCTAGAATAAGGGGATCTTATTAGTTTTTTTCTAATCTAATTGAATTCATCAGTGCATTAGTATTTAAAAAGATCAATATTTTTATTTATATATATGTATATCATAATGTGATTACCTCTATTTGTAACAAAAAATTAACTATGTACCATTAGATTTATATATTTATTAAAATACGTGATAACACATTTTTGGATTAGTTTTCCATGATAAAATATTATTTTATCAAAATATTTTCTATGGAGTAATATTCACTTTCATCAAGGGTTGTTAGATTAATTTGTAATAAATTTTATTCTGTAAAATCACACTACTCAGAAAAACATATGTAAGGATCAATTTCTAAAATTACATCCCCATGATGAAATGTTGATTCCTCCAACATTTTATCATTTTTTTTAATATAATATAACTGTATGGTATTTTCTGTAGCACCATATTCATTTGATCCATTATTTCAACTCATTGTTCTCCATAAGAGGGATCATGTTCTAATTAAATGGCTTCCATGTTATGTGGATTTTAATAGTACTGTATATACTTATTCAAAATAGATATGTGGGACATTTCATTTACATGGGATTGGTATAGATGGAGTGTAAACTGATATGCTATAACCCTAACAAGGTTAAGGATCTCAATGGTAGCTAGATAATATGGTTCTAATATCCCTTGCTTCCCCAATAATGTTACCAAATTATGTAGATATATCTATATGACCTCTATCCCATAAACATAAAGTCCTAGATTTCATTATTGATTATCTACAAAACTCTTCTATCAACTTTTTATAGATTTCATGTGTTGAAATATATTTTTAATCATATAAATAATTTATTAGAAAATTTAAATTCTGACCAAATACTTCCATCTAACATTATCCCAACATATTTTTGTCCTCCACTTATTCCACATAGGACCTCATATAGTGCCATCTTATTTCTCAAATGGAAATTGTTCTCAATTGAAAATTATTCCAGACGAAGTTATTGATTCGAATAACCTTATAAATCCATTGAATATGATCATATCATATTCTAAAGAGTTTAGAGGATTTTATAAGACTATATTTCTATTTAAATGATATATATAATGTTTACTTTTTTCTTTTTATTTATTAGATGCAGTCGAAATTTCCAAAACCTAAAGGTATACCTCATATTCCCATCAAACACAATAGAGAGCGGTACTCTAAATATCATTACTACATCCCATATATATATATATATATATATATATATCATTTAGAGTTGTTTTTGTAAGAAATTTTCAGTGATGGTAATAAAACATACAGACATTGTAAGGATATTGATTTCAACCAATACAGAAATGCATCCATTCTATTTCATATGGTGTCTTATAATGAAACATATGGAAAAAATTTCTATTTCCAAAAATATTAGGGCTAAATATTTCATCATAATCATTGAATTTTTAATTCCACATTATCATTCCTTCACAGCATGTATCGAGATATATATCTTGAAACATACACGACCTTGTTACCCCCCAATATTTTTTTCTCTATGTCAGTATAAATAATTGAAATTTGAATATAAATAGATAATTATAATGAATGTGTATCAATGAAAGGTTCATTCTTTACTTCATTAATTTATGGAAAATATTTTCAGGTTCAAGAGCTTATAACCACATATTTATAAGAGATTTAATTTAAAATATTTTCCACATTCTTAATAGATATATATCATTTTTATTTGGTTTTTTTATCACCACATGGATTGGTTGTTGTACAATCATTTAGTAAAGATAATAATTAACTACTTCGAATAAGACATCAAGGTTAATCCATTTCAAATCCATGTATAATGGGACTTTTTCAATCCTTAATATAGATAAGGATATATTATCTGTCCTACTCAAAGCATTAGCCACCATTTTTCCATCCCTGGTTGGTAGTGTATTGAATATTCATAGCCTTTGATCAGTTATAATTTTATTCATTGGTAACTATTTATTTTAATCTTTGAAAATATATTTTCCAAAAACATTTTATCGTCATAATTATTAGATATGTCACCATAGATATAATTACCAAAAAATTAATTTTGAACAATCAATACATACAACTGGAAAACATGTGTTTTTTTATTTTTTCCGATGTTTTTTATTTGCATGAGGTATTATAAATTTCATTATCATTATATTGGAGGATAAATCCAAATCCCCTTAATAAATCATCCCTATATATTACTAACATTTATCCATTGAAATGGTAATGAAATTTTTGGTGTGGTGAAACATCTTTTACCAACATTTGGGACAATATATTCACATAATTCTATCCAATGAATCATTACTCCCAAAATTGATAACATGTATATAGGATTGGAATATCATGAACAATTTATCATAAATTGTTTGTAGAATCTAAGTAATCCATGAAAACACCAGATCTCAGTTATTGTGGTTAGTACACATAATTTTTCAATGATGGACATCATTTAATAATCTAATATTATTCCCCCTATTTTGGTAACACTCCCAATATTGAAATATTATAATAAAAAAATTCATATTTTCAAAATTCATAATATAGTTTTTCCATTCATACAATGTACAATATTATTTGCAAATTATATTCATGACATTCATTAACACTGGACTTTTTGATAATATCATCAATGTATAAAACTAAAAATTGGTTAATGGACAATATAAATAATCTATTTATTTGATCAATGATGATACCATGAAGATTCTAAATCCTAAACATAAAATGAAGAAATTCATTGCATCCATACAATGTATGGCATGTTGTCCTAGAAACATCCAACCTTATTATCCTTAATAAAATATTTCCAAATTGAAGGAGAATAGTTGATAAGTATTGAGCTCTATTTTTGTAATTTAATAGGATGTTGATATGGGATAGAGGATATGTTTATTTTTATTTATTTTAGTTAGATTGGGATAATTAATAAAAAATTGAAGTGATCCATAATTCGTTTTGATCAAGATCACTGGAGCATCCCATGGTGAGGTACTGATTATTCCAATTCCCCTAAATAGGTTATCTTATACATTCTTATATAATTATTCAAATTAAATAAAATCTAATTTATATATTAAATTTATAATAGGAATAGTTATATAAGTTATTAAAGTTGGACACTTAACCTCATTATCTGAGTAAATTACATAAAATTAATCAATTAATATAATAATATATTCACATACTATATACATGATGTCGATTTTGACTTCCACCCTAACTATTTCATCTAAAATTCCCTCAATGGTTGGTATCATTACACATATAATAGAATTTTTTTCCAAAAGTTAGTTCATTATTTCCTTATAATAATATTTGAAAATATGATGGTCCAATAAAGTAAATGATATTTCTTTGTTTTTAATATTTATTCTTCTTTAGTGTAGGGAAAACTATTCCCTATCATAAATTTTGACTATTCCAATTAATGGATGATGTACTACATCCTCTAGGAATATATTTCTAATTAATTTTATTAAATAATAGTTAAAAATCTTATTCACATTCATTATTAAAAAAATGTTTTCATTAATATTTTAATATATAATGATTGAGGTGGAAAATAATTTTCATAGGAATCATTAATAGTATGAATAAATAAGAAGAATCTAAATGATATAACTCATTCATAATTGAAGATTTTTGAATGATTGTACCTTTAATTAATTAACTATCATGATCTACCATGATTATAGTAACAAAAATTATATTCCTTATTCCCTGTGATAATTAATTTTCCAAAACATATTACCTTCATAGAATAGATGTTATTGTTTTGGGATAGGTTTCCACCATTACCCCGTATAAAACACATATTGAACCCTTTAGGATTTTTAATATTATATTTCATTCATATTTTTTACATGTATTTATTTAAACATTATTCCCCCCATAAAACTATTATCATAGCCTCCCTAATACTCTTTCATCCGTTCTTTCCTTAATATTATAATTAATGTGGAAGTACTTATTATCTTCTTTTTATGCACATTAAAAAAAATAAAACTTCATAGAAAAATACCATGAAATAACCATATAATATTTTTATTGTTATATTTGAATAATGATCTATATTTCATTAAATAAAATTAAAAAAAGTGTTAAACTATATTTTTAGAACAATTTCTCCATTAAAAGGTGGAAAATTTCTCTTCGAAAAAATATCTTTTATGGGTAAAATTGGATATTATTTTGTCTTATACCTATAAAATCTACAGTATAAATGTGAAAATAATATTGAATATTTTATTTATATGTTTAATTAATATCATCCAAAATTATTAATAAATTTATCTTGTGATGATATAATCTCTTTTGGGCATGTAAATTTATTTTCATAAATAAAATTCATTTAAATTTAATTGGTTTTTATATTCTTTTCAAATTATTTTTTAACAAATGAATTCAAATAGAAATATTATTATTTTATTCAATCCTATTTATAATCTCTAATTTAACGACATGAGTTAGTTTTCATTTATTATAATAATATTAATAGTATTCGACATTACTCATACTTTTGTGAAACAGAAGCTATCATAGTAACACATTGTTTCTTGAAATATAGGACAACTAAATATTTCATGAATTTAAAGTTATACAATAAAGTAAATTTATTTTAAATATTACATATATAATGATGTCTTAGGATGTTATATTTCATTCAATGTAGGGGGTTTTCTTTCATACATTCTATCGAATATCATGTTCACATTTTAAACTAGCTGGTTATAACATTTATGGTAGAGTCCTTACACAATAGGTGGATAGATGTTCTCTCATGAAATACTTGGTAACATATTTATCTATCCTTGTTGTATTTATAAATTCAATATAGATTTCATTATTTCTAATTACATGGATTATTTAAGTGAGAATATCTATAATATTGTACATTAAAGCTCCCATAATGAAAGTTTGGTCATTGTGAAAATCACTAAATATCCCATCAAACTCATTATTATCAATTATACTCTATTATCCAATAATTTTTTAAATTATGGAATGAAAAATACAAAAATATATAATTATATAAAATAAATATATTAAAAAAATGTACATTATAATTATCCTAACTCATAAATTTATACCTTTCAATCTATGTTATTTATATTTTCCATTTCATCATATATCTTCTAAACAATCCCAATACATAATTCTAAAAAAACTTATAGTGTAAAATAAAGAGAATTTTAAGAACTAATTCATATCCGTTGATAATAAAAAAGTGATTAAGAGTTACTTATCAAAATAATGAAAAGGGTGATGACTGAATAAATGTCCAATATTAACATTTCTTGGTTTCTTCCACTATGTATATCAACTCTTGAGAATGCATCCACTTATAGAATATAGAAATGGATATCACTATATAAAAAAAATAAAACCTCAACATTGAAAAATATCTAGTTGATATCCTATACATAAACATACCAAATTGGTTATTACTATTGATCTCTCATCCCCAAACTCAAAACATAACAAAACTAATCATTAATATTGACTAAAAAATACCCAAAATTACTAACACATTCTCTAATAAGGATTTTTTCACCACAGACCCCCAAACCAAGATCTACTGAAAAAATCATAAATTATATATATATTTGAAACATGCATTCATTGACAAAAAATATCATTATTTTAAATAATTTTCATATTTTATCCATTACATTTCTTAATCCTAATAACATATGGTTAATTTATCTAAGGATAATATACATAAGATATTAATTTAACAACACTTGTGAACACTTATCCGTAAATTTTCAATAATATAATATCCTCATATGTTATAATCACCTTCATAATAAGGGTAGCGGAATCATAAAGGGTGATATAAAGTGCATGGTATAATAAAATCTCATAAAAATATCATTGAGGGATATATAATTAGAATATGGAAAATACATGATAATTTAAGAAATATATTATTCAAAAGAACATTGAACAATAATTTCTGTTCATAGGTCTTGATAAAATGACATGTAATCTCAAATAAACAAACATTTATCATGGAATAATTATTTGATATAATTATCATGATCAATGGATCATTGTGATAAAAATATTACATTAAAATGTATCATTTCATAGTAACTTATCATATTAAGGAACCCATGGTACAATCATAAGAATAATTAATGATATCATTCAAGATTCACTTACTCAAAAAAATCCATGTAATAATATTAATAATGTTTTCAAGAACTTATATCAATATTCATCACCTTCATTATCCTCCTATTTTCATCAATGTTTATAAAAAACAAAATTGAATAAACAAATATAATTATCATAATATATAAAATATTAAACATTTAATTAGAGCAATGTATATGACCTTTCCATTCTTTATACATTCATATGTGTTACAATTAAAAAGGAATAGTTACTAGTAAATTAAAAATAAACTAATTATTTAAAAGAATATAACAAATCATTTTCAGACATAAATCTTAATGTTTTTACAATAAAGGATCCATGAATTGAATCAAATATTAAATTCATAAAATGTGGCATTGAAGGTAAAATATACATTAGATAAAGGGAATATTTTTTCATCATTTTAAAATGCCATTAATTAAAACCCACATATTATAAAGTGTGATAATTCATCCATATTAAGAAGAATAATGGGAGATGTTAGAATATCCATAAAAATAAAACATATTTTTATTTCTAAATAAGAAGGTATAACATTAGTTGGAAGAGTGATTAGGAAAATAGATTAAAATATCTCACATGGAAAGGATGGGTATTATTCCTAACATCATAAATTTTAAATAACCAAATAATATTTAATTGTAATTATATATAATATAATTAGATAAGGCATTATAATTTCATCATATAAAATAATTACCTATTATAAAACCATTACGAATGATAAATAATTATGTCTCAAGAATTATGTTGAGTAAAATGAAAACCCATTCATTTTACACCTGACATTCATGATTGATCATTAACAATATATAAAAAACATAACCATATTAATAGCATAATCTTCATGTTTGTTAATTTGTATTACTATAATGGCCCATACATTTGATAAATAGATATTACGTCTAAATAGAATAATTTTGATTACTTAAAATAACAAACCCACAAACAAACTATATAGGATTAGATTCTTTGGAAACATGGAAATATATGAAACTGATTAATAAAACATATAAATTGTATCATACTTATTAAAATATGACTATAACCCTTTTTGACACATCATAAATAATAACATTATTTATATCCTTGGGAAAAGAGATTTATGAAAGGGTGGCCTCAAATGCTCAGTAAGGGTAATTAAGGGAAATAACATAAGCATAAGGGAATAAGAACATGGAAATAACATTTCAAAATTATATAACACATAGTAAAGAACATTTATTTTTGTCATGGATTAAATCATGGATGTTAAAAAAGAATAAGATAACATAATCTATGAGATAATAACATATGATATGGAATTTTGTCGTACATATAAGAATATAAAATAATTTTCATATTAGTCAAGGATCACTACCAAGACAATCATAGTAGGCAAAGTCACTTAATCAACCAAGTTCTAAACTCCTTAAACACCTATATTATTGAACTAATATTACTTATCATTACATTCATGTCACTATCATGTTATATAAATCATTACCCAATGCATTTTTGGGAGATTTAGGACGCCCTAATCACCTAATGATAACTATATATATGTGTTCCACAAAAACATAAATTATTTCCCATATCATAACCGATAGAATGAAATGGGTTTTATAAACATCATTTCATCATGAAAAACTACACAAAAAAATAATTGGGTTTAATAAATATCATTCCATCATAATCATAAAACCATTATAGGAAGAATATGGATATTATCCTTCAAAATTATCCTCAATAAAGCATAAGTAACATCACAAAAGAAAAAAAAATTGTTGAAAAATAACAATATAATATTTAAATATAATAATCATTTAATAATTTTTTCATGAATTTATAATAATTCATTCATAGTGTATATGTTAAAAAATATTTCATGTTTATTTTTCGGGATATTTCACAAAATACCTTAAATGTAAGACACAAAAATATTCTTTTCAAACTGTTTAGTAAAAATTTACACATGGGTAAAAATGGCATTGATAAATTGTAGAATATTAGTAAAAATATTTTTGAAAATATTTTTTATTATATATATGGATGATAAATACTCCCCAGATGATATTTATGTATAATCAATCTTAAATAATAATAAGATTGTGGAATTAACCCTTATAATAATTTGATTTCCTTCAAACCTATGTGATACTCCAATATAATTATTTAAATAATGTTACTAATTTATAATAGATTAATATTAATACTTATGATATCATATATTATCCTCTTATATCATCTTATCTCCCATTTGTTAATAATATTTCAGTACTACCATTCATACGGGTGTAAAATTCATCATTTTCCAAGGCATTTTTTGTCATATAAGACCCATTTATTATGAATATAAATAAGTTACATCATATATTGAATAATATTAATTTAATATATATTATTTTTATTATTTTTATAAATATAAATAATTATTCATCAATGTTGAACATTGAAAATGATTCCCATCACATCGTTGAGAATGTATGTCCTATGTACGCAAAAGTGATGGTATCATTACCTTAATGGTAAAAGAGTGTCTAATGTGACAGTGTATATAATTTTATAAAATCAGTATAATTTTTTAATTATTATATATATAAATTATTTATATCATTATACCCATCAAAATAATGTGGTGGTGAAAATATATTACACTAAAACGTGGAGATAATATGTCGTATATACGCACATGGATTACTTTTATTTTTAATAGAATGAATGAAATGTTAGATATGGTTGTTCTATAGTCATAATACAATATTATAATATAGGTGATTCAAAATTTATATCTTTATAATGAAAAAAACATTAATAATTAGTACTAAACGAAATAATCTAGAGAGAGTCGGTAAAGGCGATTTCCTCTTCTTTGGAAAACATCCATTCAACTACAAGGATTCAAAATATTAGGTTGTTATATCATCAAAAAATATTGTTTATATTGGTTTTGGTGTTATTATAAACCATAAATTTTTTATTTACCCCTCTTATCATTTTTCAATTTAAACTTGGGTATCAATATTTTCAATTATAAAATGTTGTAAATTAGACTTCTAAGATGTAAATATGATGATAATTGAACAATTTATAAGATTTTAGACAATATTATAGTAATTGTTTTTAAATACGTTTTATTATTTTTAAATAATTCAATACAATATTAATTTGATAAAATATCACTACTGTCAATTTTTAACACAATTCATTATATAGACATTCAAAAATATCAAGAAAAAATTTAACAAAAAATCAGATATTTTGTTATACCCTATGAGGTCATTGTTATATATAAAATTACTTTATCGCATTAATTACTTCAAATTATATTTATTTTCATATTTTTAATGTCATTTATTTTATTTTTCAATTAATAAAATAATTAAAGCATCATAAATTTTTAATTATTTAATATATATAATTTCATATTAAAAATTTGAAATAAAATTCCATGATGAAAATAATTTTATTTAATCTCATTAGAATAATTATTTTGAAACATATCTTTGGATAACTCTATAATTAAAATTATTTATTATTTTAAACATAAATGTGTCATCTTTAAATTTTTATTAAATAAAATATTATAAATATAATAATCTCAATTATGTGGCCCAAAAAGACAAAAATTAATTTAAATCATGTTTTAGAGTCATTCTATACTCTTTATCATTTAATTGTTTACCTAAATTACTCAATCTACCTTTTACAATGGTATCAATATTTACCAATGATTTTATAAATATGAACACAAAATGAAAGAGACCAATTATCTAAATATATAAATTAACAATAAAATTTTGGAATCCATTTTTCAATATTCTAATAACATAAGATAAGGAATTTTATTAAAATAAATTATTTAAAACAATATGAAAATTAGTTTTTTGATATAATTACCTTTTGAAATGAAAAATGTGTTTATAATATATTCTGGTTTAAACTATTTTCCAAAAACCATAATTTAATAAATTTAAATTGAAATGAACTAATTAATTTTAAAAACTAATCAAAAACATAATTTTTCATTGTATATATTTTAAAAGATTACATAGTTTTTCAATAAAAATCTGAATTTTCACTCTTCCATAAAAATTAAATGTTTCTAGAAAATAATAATTTTAAGATAATTTTGGCTGGCTTTATTCAAAAAAAAATATTTTTTTGAATTTAATTTTATAGATCTTTTAAAAAATAAAAATAACAAAAAAACCATTTTTTAAATAAAATTTATTTTTTACTACTAAAGTAAATTTACTACAAATGTGTGTTTATTTTCAAACAACATACCTATACATACATACTAATTTGGAGAATTATAAAAATTTTACAAATGAATTATTCATATTTATTCTGATTTATTTAATGTATATGTTATTCTAAGAGAGTTTCATATTTTCATTGAACTAGCTATTTTTCGCAACAAAAGTTACCGAAGAATTAAAATAATTTAATGATTGATATATCAAAAAACTAATCTGGATGTTACATTATACACCCCATAAAATGAATTTTGAACTCAAAACTCATCACATATATGAAAATACATGATTATACCCCTACCTCCTCACATCCTCAGTTTCCCACGTACCTTCCTAAAAATGGTGGTTCTGCCTTAAAACTTCAACCAAACAAGTTTTCATATTTCGTAGAACATTTTCTCTATGATAAAAAATGTCTGTTAGTTATTCTTTACAAGAAGGATCATTATCCAGTAGTACAAATTATGATTTTAATATATGTAAAGGATAATGTATGTATATTCTTAGGAGAGGTACATGTAACACATCATTAATATAAGAGGTATTCGGTGAAATCATCAATTGATAAGCTACCTTCCCCAAATTATCACGAGTTTCAAAAGGAACGATACACCTAGTGACTATCATACCCTTCATTGAAAATCTCATCACTCTCTTCCAAAGGAGATATTCATAGAAATAATTTTTCACCCACTTCAAACTATAGGTCTTTTAATCAATAGTCACTATATCATTTTTTTCAAAATTTATCTAGTTTTATGTGTTGTTGAATAGATTTGACCTCATCTGCCATTTCCTTAACTACATCACATCATAATAGATTTCTTTCCCCAACATCATTCTAGTGTGTTGGTATTCTGAACATCTCTCTAGAGAGGACTTCATAAACTTCTATATTATTACTGGAGTGGAAGATATTGTTTTAATAAAATTCTACCAAAGGTATGCGTTGATCTCAACCGCCTTTGAAATCCATAGTGACGGCTCTTAAAATGAAATCTATAGTTTGAATTTCCCTCACAGACTGGCCATCTCTTTGAGGCTGAGAAGTAGTACTGACACATAACTCTGAATCTAGAGAATATTTAAGACTTCTCTGGATACTCGAGGTAGACCGTGTACCCCAACATAATATAATGGAAAATGATACTCCATGAAATTAACCCATATAGTTAAAATATATTCAGACAATGTGATCATGAAAAAATTATTATATGATATCAATTAAGTGTGCTAACTTCATAAGCTGATAAACTATAACCCATATAGCATTATTATTTTTATATATTTTGGGATCTCTGAGGAAAAATTCCTTGGTGATTTTTCCCTATTTACATTATACTATAGGTAATGGTTTTAACAACCCCTTAGACATCTGTCTCTCAACCATAACATTTAGAAAAACAATGCACCAAGAAAAAAATTTTGCAATATCATTCTTCATTCTATCCCACTATAAACACAAATTTAGTTCCCTATACAAAATTTTGATTCCATGGTGAATAAAAAATGATGATCAATAAACCCAATTCAAAATATCCTTATTTAATCCTTATATGGTAGTGATAAAAACATGATTCATGAACCTTAATATTCCATCATAGTCAAAGTTGAACCCAATAACATTTCTCACCTTCTTTTGTTTCTATACATCTTTCTTTTGAACCTTCTAAATCATCACTTATATAGATGGTTGAAAATTCATTAGAAAAAGATAATATTTCCCCCCTTACATTATGATTAACATATCTATTCTTTTCAAATCCTTATACATTGGATCATTTGGGATCCTCAACATAGATACAATAGAATGGTCCTTTTGGCACAAAGAGTCTTCAACCTTGTTTGATTTTTCAGGGTGGTAATTCATTGAGAAGTCATAATCATTAATCAACTCAACCCATGTTTTTTAAGTTATTCTGTTCCTTTTGAATGAAAATATAATTTTAATTTTTTTTTATCAGTATATATACCAAAAACTTCTCCATAAAGATAATGTTCCCATATATTTAATGAAAAAAACACTATAGATAACTCCAAATCAATATTTGTCTAATTTTTCTCATGAATTTTCAATTTTCTTATGTCATGAGCTATCACTATATCAATATTCATGATAACACATACCATCCCCTTCATGGATGCATCATTGTAGATCACTAACATCCCCCCACTCTAGGGTACTGTTATTACTGGTTCATTGACTATCCTTTTTTTCAACACATTGAATTATATTCACATTCATCTCCACATATGAACTTAACTCCATTCTGAGTCATCTTTGTGTGTGTATTAGATAATTATCAGAAATATTTGAGAACATTGCAATAATATCCTTTAAAACAAAGAAAAATTTGGATCTAAATTATCATTGTTTGTCTACGAAAATTTTTAATTACATATATATTTGTTGTATCCACATATATCTCGTCTCATGAGATTAATAGACCCAAAAAATCACTATAAAGCTAAATTCATGCTTTCTAAATTTTTTCTTTGGCTATTTTTTTATTGAGGTATTTAATACATTACTCAACTGATCTTCATGGCCTTCCTTTCATCTTGAATATACATGAATATATTTTACAAATATTAACATAAACTAAAGACGATGGTCTCTAAAGACTCAATTTATTAAATCCATGAATATAGAGGGGGAATTACATAGAGAAGAACACATCATTATAAATTTGTAGTATATAAAACTTATTTCCAATGTCATATTGGGTATATCCTTTTTCTTGACCATCAATTAATGATATATAGAATGAATATAAATCTTATAAAAGTACTGAGTCCACATATTTTATCAAATAAGTCATCAATACTACGGAGATGATATTTTTTCTTGTTATTTATCTTCTTAACATCTTGATAATCAATGAAGAGTCTCATTGATCCAAATTTCTAAATAAAAAAATAGAATAGGTGCAGCCCAAGGTGATAAATTAGGCCATATGAATCTAATGTTATGATTCTATGGAATATGCTTCATTAATTATATTAACTCAATTTTGGCCATTCTATAAGTAGTTTTTTAAATAGGTGTAACACGAGGTATGAGTAATATTGGAAAGAAAACATAACGATTTAGTGAAAAACCAAGAAATTATTCTAGAAAGAAATTAGAAAACTCATTAAAAATATGTTTAAACATAATATTTAGTTTCTCCCAAACCATAATCGATAAATAAAAGTCATCTATTGGAATTAAGACCCTAAAAATGAATGTAATTTATACTAGAAGTTTATATTCATGCATGGTTCTATTGATGATCATAGATTTATTTAGAATATGAAATGTGACATAACATCCTTAGAAATTGATATGAGATCTATATATTGAAATCAAATCCTTGGCCCGAATAACATCGAATTCAAATAATGGAAGGATCACAAGATTTGCTGGAAACACATTCTCACAAACATTAACTAGAGAAAAAATTTAATCTTTCAATATCATCGTTGTACCGTTAGAAGTTTTCAAAGACATCTAAACAATTAATTTTTGAAGAAATATATATATACACATACCAAATTCAATTTAAATAAAATAGTGGGGGATCCAGAATCAAATAGAACATTATTTACTTTAGAATGAATGGTATGTGTACAATGAAACATTTCATTTTTGTACACCATGTCGCTAGTTGTTATTTCATGTTATTTACATCATTTTGGACTTAATAGGGGGAGAACATTGATCATCATCAACAATTTCAATAGTTTTGGAATTTTTTATCATAATTCACATTTTCCTTATACATGAATCATTGAATAGTGGGTGGTGCATTATGTGCATCATTTTCATAATTTTAATCATTGGACATATTTTTTCAATCACTTTAGTAGTATATTTTCCAATAACCTTTGTTCTTAATCATTAAAATTTGATTAGACCCCTTAAGACTATTTCCTCCATATTTATTTTCACACTTTTATGATAAAATAATGTAATTCTTCTTTCAAAAATGGTTTTTATATTTTCCCTTGAATTACATACTTATTTTCTTATTGAACACATAGGATGGATGGGTAACTCAAATTTCCATATCAACCTTGATATCACATTGAATGATATCATGAACTTTCATAGTGGGGCCCACCCTATGACTCTCCAAGCTCGCCACCACTAGGCTAGGGGCTGCTGACTAGAACCGAGTAGGAATATCACAAACATGGGAGGCATTGCCTAAGTACCTATACACACGCGGACATCTTCATGCCCACAAATGGTAAAATGTAAATCCCCTTGTGGATTAAAAAGCTTGTGTACCACTAAAAATATCCAACAGAGTACAATGGAATGTAATGTGCGGAAACTAAACTAGGTCAAAATACAAGCCCCCCAAAAGAAAGAGTTTTCAAACATCAAAGTCTAACCTATAAGAATGAATTAGGTACTAGGACTATTTTTCATAGCCATAGGAAACCCTCGTCCTGTAATGAATCTCACAAAGCTTGGTTCTGTCCAGGTCCTCCTTAGACTTCGTCAATAGGTAGATCATTTTTATAAGACATGATGCGTGTGAGAAAATCTGATGCCAGGGTGAGTATAACAATACTCAATAAAGGACCCCGAAAAACACAAATCAATGCAGAAATTAATGTTACAGTCATCTATACATTGTATTTGTCTATTAAACAAATAACAAGAGAAACATATCCCTATATACTCAAAAACTTGACCTGTATTCTAGGGGAAAATCACTCCATGAGTTTTTTATATTGATAAAATTCTCTTGAGAAGTACATTTTTTGAGAAGTGTCCACAAATATTTAGATACTCTGATAGATATGAAGAGATAATAGACAAACTAATTCTAGGAGAACTTGCACCAGAGTGGAGAAAGATCATGATACATAGATGAGGATCACTACCCGGGCCTTGGATTATTCCATGAATCATCCTGATTCACCTGCTAAGTAGAGGATCAGTATCATGTGCGATTGGTCTTTTCCATACCTAAATTTTCCTAGGGCCAGGAATGGGTAGTGTATCTCGCTCCAGTCCTCTCGGAGGGATTATGAATCAATCTAGAAATTCTTTCTGAATGGATAATAATACTGTAGATAGAAATGATAACTTACCATTAGGAGAATGATAAAAGTGTGCACTAACCCAAAAGAAAAATTTCCAAGGAATGGTGGACATGAAGATCAATCCATGAAAAAAAAAGTACACAACGTGTAGAAGGGGTCAAACTTCATGTCCTCTAGCATCGGCTAATACTCATGTACAGTGACCCGTGTCGAAGAGCATGTCCTATAGAAAATATATAAAAAGTGGGTAGATGTGCATCACAACATGTCCGATAATATGGGGTTTGTTGTGTGTACGATTTTTGTGTGCCCAAAATGCCTTCAATCAGAGTCTTCTAACCCGTGTACCACAACATAGGGTAACCTGTGTAACCGGTTTGGTTTGGTCGTGTCATGTAGTACATTCCATTTACTCTACCCCATGTCTGTGTATCATCTGAGATACATGCCATGTCCCATGTAAGGACCCACAAGCCTTGTGACATTTTTCACATGTCATGTCATCTCTTTATCTCACCCGAAACCCTAGACTCCGCACCAGAGGGCCCATATGCTGTGTAGTCCAAAATACATGTTCGGTTCATAGAGATTTTCAAGAAACTATTGGTTCTTTTCTGGTTCTTTGGATGATCCTCCAATATTTGATTCAACTATTTTTTGACATCGAAATTGAAAATCAAGAGTCACCCCGCCATGGAAACATTGAATCGGTAGGTTCTGAGTGTTCAATCGGCCCTAAAAACCTATTTTTATCATCATAAAGAAGAATTATTGGAGGATGATTTCTCCTAAACCATGTCGATTCATCTGAAACCAACACCATCACACCTCCAATGGGTCATTATGATGTTGGATCTTTAATTTTGGATCTTTGTGTTGCAAAACAAACAAGGGACAATCTATTGTTCATAACCCTGTGAATAAAGTGTAGAATGTGGGGTCAAAAGGGGGATGAAATTCCATATAATTAATTGAAGAATGAACCTTTAATGAGGTTCATCACGAAGTTGAAATTCTCCCATTAGAAAGTTCAAATAGATAAAATAAAATATAAATCAAACCAAACATGGATCAATTCGTCAAAATAAACCCAATTAAAGACCCTCTTGCGAGAACAATTGATCTGTGGGTGAACATATTCATGGGATGATCCACGTTCATCAATTAATCAATAAAGGTGGAAAAGAGAGATCATAACAACAACCCCTACCTCAATCGTCAAGGAAGAGGTAGATCAGTTTTTGGATGGTATTCGATCTCATTGTGCAATGATCCACACATGGTCGTTCATTTCCATTCACCCAGAATTCTCCAAGGATGGATCCTCTCCAAAACTGCAGAGCATCCTAGGAATGTTTTCCAGGGTTATGAGCCAAACCTTGGGCTCTTAGTTATTCAAAACCAATTAAAACATCGCTTTTTATGGGAACATTTAACATAAAATTAATTATTAAAATAATTTTATTTCATTTAAAAATCCAATAACTAACTTCTATAGTTGTCCCATGTCGTTCAATTTTAGGTATCTTCTATGGTAATGTGGTTTTATGAATGCAACTGTGCCCTCGGATTTTTGATCCAGGCACCCATTTAAATTTTATTCAATATTTTCCAGAAAACAGGTCATACATTCTATTTAAATGTATAATTTAATTCTTACATTTCTTCTAAGAACTCCAAGACTCTGAATCACATGTCATTGTGAAGCCTTGTTTCCTAATAATTCCATAAAATATTTGAAAATAATAAACAAAAAAATTCAAAACATTACATTCACCCCACCTTAGAGATTTTACATCATTGAATAGCCAAAAATAGACTACTCAAATAGTTGTTGGTACTACACAGTAATATGAGCCTCAAACTCCTAGATTCTCTACAGAATATTCTTGTGCTACCAGTATACACGCACCTAGGGAATCAGTTTCCCATGAAGGATAATCTCTTGTCTATCCTCTATATTCATTAGGTACTCTGAAAAGTCACAACGTCCTCAATGTCTAGATCACCCCAGTTGATGACGTGTGATGGGTCATGAACATACCTCCTCAGCTGAGACATGTGGATGACGTCATGTACCTGGTGAAAATGTAGTGGTAGAGCTAGTATATATGCACCCTTGACAACTCTGTGCAGTAACTCAAAAGGGTCAATGAACATCAGAGACGACATGTTTCCCCTACAAAATATCTACAACCCTCGTCGACATAAGACTAGAAGGAAGACATGGTCCCCCTCTTAGAACCCCATATGTCTCTATCATCATTCATCATAATACTTCTTCCAGATTTTTGTAGTCTTCATCCACTCCTAAATAATCTACACCTTCTCGGTGGTAGATCGCTCCAACTCTGGACTCATGATTGTAGACTCTCCGGGGTCAGTCTACAAAAGAGGCGACCAGTAGGTTTATTCATATTAAGACCCAAATAGTGCCATACCGATGGTGGAGTTGTAGGTGGTCTTCCCAACTATCATCAGACTCCAAGAAACATGTCTGCAACATATCATCTTGAACCTGAATGGTTTTCTGTTTCTGACCATCCATCTGGGGACGGAACATTGTGCTCAAGCGTAGAAAATTAAAAAATGGATCTTAAAATCCCATCCACATACAGGATGGGAAAAGAGCATCATGATCTAAAACTATCATCAATGGTATTCCTTGAATCCAAACTATCTCCTGCATGTAGAAGTGTCCCATACTCTCTACGAAACTCTACTGACTGATAGAAAGGAAGTGGGATGACTTGGTGAGTTAGTAAAAAATCACCCAGATGAAATCGCGTACCCTAGATTTTTGTGGTATGACTATCATGAATTCCCTTAATATTTTTTCCAATTTACACTCTGGTTCTTCCATGGGGTTAGATAACCCTTCTGGATCCTAGTGCTCAGCCTTCACCAACTGGCACATAAGGCATCGAGAAATGAACTATCATACTTCATTATTTATACATGTCTAGCAGAACTAAAGCCATTATTCCGGGTACATTTTTCCACTATTGGATGTACCACCCTAGGGAATGCATGGAACTTCCTCAGAAACTCCTCTGGAAACACCATTGGCACAACTGTGCATCCTCTAAAAAGGATGACATTCCCCCACCATGGGAATTTCCATCAAGACCATGTTCTGTGGATAAATGGGAATGTAAATCCTTGTAGTCGACATCCCCTAACCATTCCTCCCTAACTCATTGCAAGTGTGTAGGGGTAGAAACCATTTACTGGAGATAAAATTCATCATCTCCATCCATGATGGATAACTGTAGCGAGGATAACAACTCTGATTCCTCGCTCAATAGCTGTGAACTTGATATCATATGTAGATAATCTACCACAACATTCCCCTTCTCTAGAGTATAGATGATATCCTTTTCAAAATCATGGTGGAAATCCAGACATTGCCTCAACCTTATATTAAAATCATTTTTCAAGAAGATGTACTTAAGGCTCTTATGGTCAGAGTTGATGATAAAATATTCTCCCATCAATTAGTGTGGACACATCTTCTATGCGAAGACTACAGCAACCAAATCAACATCGTGGTGTGTGTAGTCCTTATAATGTGGCCTTAATTTTGGTGAACCATAATAAATAAATTTCTATCTCTTCACCAGGACAAAACCGAGCACAATCTCTGATGCATCATAGAAAACTATGTTCTCGACACCCTCTTCTAGAAATCTCAAAATCAACACACACCTCAAACTCTGTGTTAACTCCTACAAAGTCGGCTAGCATGTCACTAATCAGCCCGGGTACCCTAGTAACCCGATAACTAAGACGACCCTGACATGAACTGAAGGGTGTTTCTAATCCCCATGGGTTGGCGACTAGCACTTGGAATAGTACAATATAAAAGTGGGGAAAATTTTCCACAAGAATGCGGAAGAAAAAAAAGATAGAATGCTTATCAATCAAAAATCTCCATAGGGAGTAAAGGTTCCGGAATATAACTGGGTAAAAAAGACAAAGTATTTAAACCCCTGTTCTAAAATAGAAAAACAACCCCAAGGTCCCTATAGACACAACTCACCACGTCCAAAGCTCAACAGCCGGATCCACCTCCAAGAGATCCCTTCCCATTTCTCGAGCTTGGATGGGTAAAGTCTAAAAACACCCTAAGTCAAAAGTATGACGTGATCCTAAGCCTAGTATGATACCTCCAATGATTCCATAACAGATGCTAAATATAGATTATAGAATGAAAAGTGTTCAATTTTTTTCAAAAGAAACCAGTTTGGAAATTTAAAATCATATTTAAACCAAAGATGCTATAAATTTTCCAAATGATGGAGAATACATTCAAAGCATAGGATTTACTTTACAATAGATGGAGTATTTCTAAAATAAGGGCTTATGTAAATTTTTTATGAAATATTTTATAGAAATTCATTAGGCATGTAATGAAATTCAAACAACTATTGGCATACATTTATATCCCAAATATAAATTACCAACCCAGAAATATGGTCATTTGCAAAAATGTATGATAGTATAAACCAAATATAGGATTCCACACTCTTTATGTGAACTCAAAAAAAAATTATGCACACTTCCCTATGAAACTATCCCAAGGAGACATGCCAGAAACCTGTCGGGGAAGTGACCTGCTACATGTATGTTTTAGAATGTTGTAAGAGCATAGAGTGTATCCTAGTAACTCACTAACTACATTTGGCTTGAACATACTCTTAAATTATGGGAGAACAGTTTCAAGACTACTTAAAAATATGATCAATCACATTCTTCCACTAAAAAATTAAAAATTATATTCCATTTAATACCAAATATGGTTTTATTTAAAAAACATTCCTTTTCACTAGATAAAACCACTAGGCTTATATCAAATCATTTTAAGCCATTAAAACGTTTTAAATTCAATCAAAAGAAAATTACATCCCATTCAAAATTATTTTTTACAATTAAATTCAAAAATTCATTTGAAAATATTTCCATCAGAGATACAATTTAAATTCAACCATTTAAATTAGACAATTTCCATAAACCCACCCCAATTCAATTATAGATTTTTGGAATTTCCATTCCAAAAAGATTTCAAATCGTCTAATTCATTAGAATAGGGTATTTATAAAAGAAATTAAATGTTAAATTAATAAATTTAATTTCAATTTAAAAATGAAATAAATCATGAAATATGATGTTAATCCGTTTGGAAAGTCGGGACGGAACCACCTACCTATTATCTGACGAACGAAACTTGCAACGACACCTGTCAATGAGAATAATGGTGAATGAGATCTTGTAATTGAACATAGATAAAAGATCCAAAACCCCATGTAATAGATCCATTAATACCAATATGATTCATTGAAGAACAAAGAATAGATAATGATAGAAAATCAAAAAACGAGGGAGAACCCTTACACAATAATCACACCACATGCAAAGTATCAATCAAAATATGATCTGATCGAAACAGAAGGTAGGGTGCCTATAAAAATCACCTATGGAGAGTCTTGGGTTGAGAGATAATAATTTTGGGAATAAAATACTTAGTGATACTTCCAAACTCAAGGTTTTAACCTAGGTGTGGGCCGGGTCATGTTGTGTACCCCCTGGTCACAAACTGAAACCGACACCATGATCACACCGTGTACTTCAGGTACACGATGTGTACCTATTTTGAAGTCTACTGGAAACCCAAAAATATCGCATAAATAGATTTTTAATTGTAAGGAAACTCTAGGAATATTGGAAAACTACCTGATCAATGTAACAAGATGTTACAACGTCCCCACCATAAAAACATTCTCCCCCTAAAATCCTATGAAAAAACGTCCATAACCAAAAGACGATTCCACTGCTCTCTCATCAGTTCCTCAAATTCCCCCTTCTCATGATTATCAGCACCATGATTCCATTTAGAAAAAACCAAAGGTATCATCCTCACATGATGTACCTTGGTATTATAATCATCTCTCCAGATTGGTTGCACAGTCAAAGATAAATCAGGCTCGGTCTCAAGATCATCCCAGCTAGAAACGTGAGATGGAACAGATAGATACATAAATAGTTGTGATTAATGGAAAATTTTATCTATCAATTTCAGTTGTAGTGGAAGTTACAAGCGGTACAAAACCTTCCCTACCAGCTTGACAACCTCTAACGGTCCCACAATGTGAGGAGAAAGCATCCCATACCTCCCAAGACATTGATGACCCAATCAGGGTGAAACCTTTAAGAAGACCTGATCAATAAGTGAAAACTCCAATATTCTATGATGTCAATCATCATAATAATTATATCAACTTTGTTCTGTCAAATCATCAGATGTATCAGAAAAATAATTGCATTCCTCTCCTTCACCAAGCCTGGTATGACCAAATAACATTCACTGACCGCCAACCAACACAACAAAGATTTACAAGGCTATAGATAAAAGGCCTCAAAAGGTTCCATTATGATCATGGAATGGTAACTATTTTTGTAAGAAAAATCAATAGTACCTAATTGATCATCCTTATCCCCACCAATGTCGAGGATATAAGAACAAAGTGTATACTGAAGAATCTATATAACTCTTTCTGTCTTGCCATCTGAATGGAGATGGTAGGGCATAAATAATCGATCCTGAGATCACAGGGCATGTTGAAGGCCTCTAATAAAGAAATAAGTGAACTGAGGACCCCTATCAGAGACTACAGTATATGGAACTCTATGAAAACAGACAATTTTTTCACATAGAGATTTTACAACTCCACAACTTTGGACATATCTCAAATGGGTATAATGTGAGCTAACATGGTTAGCCTATCAGTCTCAACTAATATTGCATTCGTCCTTCTCTACGTATGAGACAACCCAACCAAAAAGACAAAAAAGTTATCATTTCACATCGAAGCATGGAATGGATGTGATTGAAGCAGTCCTGACGGTTTCTGTTTCTTATCTTTCAACTATTGTAATGCATAGCAATGGGAGTCAAACTCAGCATTGTCTTGTCTCATACCTGGCCACCAGAATTTCAGCCTCATGTCATAGAACATATTAGTGGTTCCTAGGTGCAAAACCCACTGAAAATTATATATATCCTTCATCACTTACTTTCTCACCACTGATGGAACAATGAAGAATATTCGATAGAATAGAACACCCTCATTGGAGAATGACTACTAGGAAACTCTCTCCCCCATATAAAGGGATTCTCCAATTCAAAAGAACTCATCATCATGCTCTTGATCTTGAAGAATCATCTCTAGAAGGGTAGACATCACATATGAACTAGATAAAGAAACATTATCCTCTTCATCCTAAACTCCAATATGAAACTTTGAATAGGGATCCATTAAGATCTACTCTTCTGGATATTCATTCACTACATGGGTCAGAAATTTCCTTCTGAAAGCGTCAGAAATGACATTCCCCTTCCCTGGGAATAGGCGATGTCAAAGTCAAAAGACACTACGTACCCCACCCAACACCTCTATTGAAGATTAAAATACATTTTGAAGAAGATTCAACTTATGATTTTTGGTTGGAATAAAGAATAAACCTATCGCAATAATGGTAATGTCTCAAACTCTTAAGCACGTGCATCACATATACATGTACCCGATCATAGGTTGGATAATTATTTTTGTGTGACCTAAGATAAAGATATCCATATGATACCACATGATAAATCAATATAATAACGCTTCCCATGAAATAAATTTATGCATCACAAAGGAATTCATAGCCCGGCCCGACTTCTGGAAGAGTTAACACAGGGCTAGTAGTCCACAGAAATTTCAACTCAGAAAAAAGATCTTTGAAATTTATCATCCCACACAAACTTCACCCCCTCCCATATCAGAGAAGTCATTGGAGAATCCAACTTCGAGATGTCCTTCGTAAACCTGCAGTAATATTCTGCTAAGAAAAAAAATCACCAGATCATGAAGAATTTTCAAGGTTTCTCCCACATCATAATAGTATTAAAATTCTCATGATAAGATGATACACCACATTCATACACCATGAGCCCCAAGAATTTCACTTACCAAATCTAGAAATCAAACATTGAAATATTGGAATAAAGGTGGTGAGCTCTTAGTAGATTCAGAACTATGCTCAAATTTTTCACATGATCCTCCTAAAACATGGAGTAAACAATAATTTCACCCAAAAAGGCTACCAAAAAGGTAGTCAGGTACTCATGTAAAATATTTTTCATTAAATCCATAAAAATAGAAACATAATTTTTCAAACCAAAGTTAATAAAAAGGTACTCAAAGGGCATATACATGAAATGAAAGGAGGTTTTTGAAATTTCAGATTCTTTTATCCTCAAATAATGGTAAGTAAATCAAAGGATTATCTTCGAAAACCACTTCAACCCATTTATCTTGTGAAATAGATCATCACTCAGTAGAAAAAAAAATATTTTTTATATGGTAACTTGATTTTGGTTTCGATAATCAACCCATAAGTGAAGATAACCATTTTCATTCTTAGAAAATTTAATTTTCACTGCCCAATGCGACACACATGGATTATTAAATCCTTTTTCATGAATATCGTCCAACTGATACTTCAACACTTTCATCTCAGCTGGTTCCATGATATAAGAGGGGAGGGAGACTAGCTGAATACCAGTCATAATGTCAATAGAAAACTCATCATCTATAATTTGTGTAATATTATCGAAATCATATATGAACACATCATAAAACTCAGTGACAACTAGAGAAAGATCACCACCCATTTAATCTCATTCCTGATCAAAAGAAAACACTGATATCACTATCCCCAACTATAATTAATTTGGTCCAGATATTATCAACCTTGGGTCCCATTCTCCTTGAAATACATGTGGCAAACCACTGGGTGTTATAAAGTAAACCCTTTGAAGATGAATAGAAATTTGGGATTTGCTGGAAATGATCCAATCCATCACCAATATGATGTCAATATATTTCATATAAAGATCCAGAAAACTCCAAGCATGCTCAAAATCCGGTAGAGAGAAGACACATATAGGACTATGGAGGCCTTTCTCTCTCTTCATACCAAGGGGTGTAGTAATATCCATTTCACAAGATAGTTTCTCCATAGGAAGATTAAGTAGATTAACAATATGGGTTGGAATAAAAGAGTGAGAGACACCAGTATCAGAAAGAGCACTCACTATTCAAAGAGAAATTGTAACTATAACTCTTACAGTCGTTGGGCCCATTTCTTCTTCCGTTGGAGACACTTGTAGTGCATGAAAATGATTCCTTCTTGATGAAAGTTTATGAAAACCTTTGGAATGTGTATCATTTTCCCCATAGTTTTAATAATATATGATGATCTTTTCCCACTACGTGGTGTAAATATGTGATGGAATAACATATGTAAGTTTCCTGAACATCCACAAGAGATACTTTTCTTGGGTGCCTCAGTGCAAACCCTCATATATTTTTCTGGAATTTCACACTTGTTTCAAGTCAGATAACTTACTCCTGTAGCTATTGGAGGACTTGAATGAAAATTACATTGAGAAAATCCATTAGGATCATCAATATTCTATTTTACTTCAAAGGAAATAATATTACCACTAGGAAAAATGGAACTCCATGCAAACTTGTCATTCCTTCCAAGTCCATCTCAAACATCGTCGCATTATCTATAACATAATAATTAGTGGTTATCATCAGTAAGAAACCCTGCTAATGAATATCTAATTAAAATCCTATATTGAACCATCATGTTTTCATACTCTCATTTGAAACAATATCATGAGTAAACTGCACCATCTCAGAAAATCTATTTGAACACTCAGTCATGGTTTTGTCGGCCTGCTCAATCATGAATAAATCCATATCCCTAACTAACAACATATACACTGGATATAAATGATTGTGGAAAATAACCATGATGACCTTCAATTATAAAACCACATGATTCCCAGCCTCCCCAATCATGTTCCACCATCTTATGCTCGGTCCCTCTAGCACGAAGGTGGGACACTCTACCCTAATCACTTTCGGCGTCTCCATGAACTCAAATAAATGTTCTATATTTCCAAACCATTCCTCGATAAGTTTAGGATCAGTGGATCATTTGAATACTGGTGTCTTCTGTTGTCAAAACTCTTGTGAATTTTTTTGAATAACATCCCCCTGAGGATTCCTAGCTAAATCCTTAGTGGGAACTAGATATGGTGCATGTCATAGAGTATGTGCAATCTACATAATCACCTCAATTAGATTCAGAACGATAATAGGATTTTCTTCTGGAGTTTCAGTAGCCGCCCATTAATGTATCAGATTCATACATATCTTGAAAAGAATGTTGTTATATGATATCAGTAAACAAAAGGAATACATTACTTTAACACTCAAATTTAGTATAAAGAGAAAATATTAACAAAAAGGCACAAATATGATTTGTATTTGAACAAATAAAAATCCCTATAGGTAAAAGAATATGACAAATAGAAAAGACATATTTCCATAACCACCCCTAGAGACATGATGATTGTTATGATGAGAGCGGTCCCAGAACAAAATCGTAACTACCTCCTTTGTCCCGAAACGATTTCAAAAATTCATACTAACTTAATGAAAAGGTATCAATAGCCTCCTATAATTCCAATTAGTCATGAACCATCCTGGGTTCCCTAGTAATACAATAATAGAGCCAGCCCTGACATGACCCGAAGGGCCTTCCCAATGCCCCTCGGTTGGCCACTAGCATCTGAAATCATACAACATACTTGGGGGAACTATTTTTTCACCAGAATGTGGAAGAAAAAGATAAAAGGCAGTATGCATATCAATAGGAAAAAACCACAGGAATAATGGTACCAGAATAAAACCCCTCATAAAATCCTATTTACTGAACCCCGAGTAGAAAAATATGAAAACAACCCCAAATTCCCTAAGGACACAACATACCACATCCAAAGCTCAATTGTTGTATCCACCTCCAAGAGATCCTTTCCCTTGGCTTGAGCCTGGAATGATAAATCTTAAAAACAATTGAAAAAAAGTATAGTATGATCCTTGGTCCAGTAGGATACCACCAATGATTCTATAACAGATTCCAAATATAGATTATACAAATAAAATCATTCAATTTCTTTCAGAAAAAAACTGGTTGGTATATTTAAAAGCATATTTAAAAGGAACATGCTATTCATTTTAAAAATGATGAAGAATACATTAAAATAAAAATATTTACATTACCTGAGATAAAATATTTCTAAAACAATAGATTAAGTAAAAAAATTATATTATATATTATATATAAATTTTTAATTTATGTAATGATGTTCAAACAATAATTAGAACACATTTATATCTCGAATATAAATAAGCATGGAGAACCATGGTCATATTCTACAAGGTATGAGTGTATTCTCCATCTTTAGGATTCCACTCTCTCTAAGTGAACTCAAAAAAAATATGTATTCACTCGTCCCTATGACACTGGTCAAAGGAGACTCACCCCCAACACGTCAGGGATGTGACCCACTGCATGTATGTTTTAGAACATTGTAATATCGTAGAGTGTATCCAACTAACTGACTAACTTATTATGGATTTCATGCTCTATAACATTATGTTAGAACTATTTTAAGACCCCTAAAAATATTATCAATCCCATTCATCCATTTCAAAATTGAATATTTTTTTCTATTTAAAACCAAAGCAATTTTTATTAAAAAAACAAGCCTTTTCAAAAGATAAACACATTGGGTTTTTATCAAATCATTTTAATCCATTTTCATGTTGGAAAGCCATTCAAAAAAGTCCATCCCATTGAAACTTAAATTCTACAATTAAATTCATCAATTTAGTTGAATATATTAATATAAGATCCACAATTCAAATTCAATAATTTAAATCAGTCATTTTCCATAAACCCACCACAATGCAATGGAATTATGGGTTTTCCAAATTTACATGCCAAAACCATCTCAAATCCTCAAATTCATTTGAATTAAGTTTTTATCAAATAAATTGAAATCACGATTAAGCAATTGAATTTAAATCATCAATTTAAATAAATCAATCAATATGATGTTAATCAGTTTGGAAAGTCAGGACAGAACCACCTACCTCTTTCTAGAAGAATGACAGTCGCAGCAGCACAAGTCAATGAGAAAGATGGTGAAAGTGATCTGGAAACTTATCATAGATGAAATATTGAAAACTATATTGAATATATCCCTCAATACCTAGATTATCCATTGAAAAACAAAGAGTAGATAAGGATAGAAACTCGATGAATGATGGAGACACCTTACATGAGAATCACACAGCAAGTAATGCAATAATCCAAAGATAATCTGATCGAACTGGAAGGTGGGGTGCCTTTAAAAATTTCCTAGGGATTGTCTAGGTTTGAGATCCAATAATACTACGAATAAAATACTGATCGGTACTTCTAAACGTATGTTTTTATCATGTGCATGGGTTGGGTCATGAGGTGTACTCCCTGCTCATGAAGTGAAGGGAATGCTGGATAAGTATGCTAGAAAACCCATCGTCTTGGGTTAAAAATCATTATTTAACCACTAAACTATGTGTAACTAAGGTGCACTATTTGTACCAGCTCAGTTCATGACCTCCCCATTCATGACATGAAACATGCACCAAGTACACGGTGTGTACTTCAGGTACACAGCCTGTACCTATTCTATAGTCTAAAGTAAACCCAAAAAAGAAACATAAAATGATTTTTAACTGAAAATGAAGATTATAAAAGGTGGAAAATTAAATTATCATGGTAATGTGAGGTTACATGAAAATTATTCATCCATATGAAAGGCTACGCCTTCTGAGTCAAGGATTTTATTACTACTTATATTTGAGAAAAAAGAGGGAAAATATCATATTGTATCCTACCATCACAAGGAATCTCAACACCTCTATCACCCTCTAGGGTGGAACCCATGATAAAACTACCTAGACCTTGGCTAGTTCTTCTACTACTCCATCTTCAATGATATTATTTCCCAAATAGTGGACCTCCTATATCTAGAATTGGAACTTTGAGAGCTTCCCATAAAGATGTTTCTCTTGGAGTACATCTAGAACCATCTGTAGGTGTCTCACAAGATCCTACTTTGATGATGACTACACAATGACGTCATCGATGAAGACCACTATGAACTGGTCTAAATACGGTAGGAAGATCAAGTTCATAAGACCCATGAACACTAAGGGGGAATTCCTCAAACGGAATGGAATCACCAAGTTCACATTGTGACTGTCACGGCATCTGAAATCCATCTTTTATATATCGTTATCTTGTACTCCTAACTAGTGGTAACACAATTAGATGTCAAACTTTGAGAAACATCACACTACTATCAGTTGATCAAAGAGATCATTAATCCCCGATAGTGGATACTTTTTCTTCACCATTATCAGATTCAAGAACTGGTAATCCTTATACAACCTTAAACTCCCATATTCCTTTTTGGAAATCAAAACTACGGCTTCCCAGGGTGAAACATTGGATCCAAAAAATTCTTTCTTCTTCAAATACACCAGCCCCATCCTCAGCTCATGAAGCTCTATGAGAGCCATCTGATATGCTGGTGAAGATATATGTGTCATCCTAGGGTGAAATTCGATGTAGAAGACGATATCCCTATAGGGCAGTTGTCCTGGAAGATCTTCTAGAAAGACATCCTCATATTCCACCACTACCATTGGGAACTAGAAGCTCACAACATCTGCTGCTTCGAAGGTATGGATACACAACTCATGATTGATCAGCTACTCCCTCCTAAGCATGTTACCATTCTATGCTCCCTCAGTTTCCTTTTAACCAACAAAGGAAAACCTCATTCAAAAATTGTGGATGCACTATACTCCTTTCATAAATGTGTTAATTTGTGCGTGGAAAAAATATTACCAATATATACCATGAATGACATTGTAAAGCGTTGATGCTACCAGTAAGTGGTTTTAACCTAAAATCTCACCTCCAAGGGATAATATCACACTTTTGGCAAAGATATGGGATCATTGAGTCTCCTACCATATGTGTCTATAAGCGTAAGGGTTGAGTCAATGACTCCATAAAAACCTCACGGTTTCACACACGACATGTGGAGAGGAAAGAATGATTGGTAACTATATTGATAAGTACAGTAGCTAAGGTATAAAAGGCATATATCGCACCTCAGATCATCCCTAGAGTCCATGGGTCATATGCCTTGACTACATGTTGCTTCCCTTTCCCATGTCCCCCAGCTTCTTGAGCCTGGTGTGGACCTCATGGGGTTGGTCGTGGTGGTAGGTAAAAATTTATGGTACCTTTTACAGCTCTCCCTCCTCCAATCCCTTTTCCATAACTTTGTGGGTCTTCCTTCTCCACTCATTGCCTCTACCTCGGTGGTCCATCCACTACCTCCCTATCTATAGTTCAACTGGTTGGGAAATCACTTGTGAAGTGTCCCCTGCCATCGCACAAGTAGAATCTCCTCCCCTAGGCTGACTGGATCCATCCTAAGATCCCTAGACTATAGATCCCCTATATTAGGTCATCATGTAAAGTCTCTACATCCTAATCCATATGCATGACATCTACGCCCTTGTACCAGGGTCTTTACACCATTCTAGCTACTGATGACTGCCATTGTATCTCTTTACTCATCCAAGAATCTATCAACCACTAAAGATCTCTTGAGCACTCATACATAAGTTGAAATTCATAGGGTCACGAAATAAGCTTGGATGTACCGTCGTAGACCATGTTCCAAGGTACAAGATCTGATGTACAAATCCCTGACCATATCTATTAGTTACATGTTGAGGATGGTGATCCTTTATGAATAGTCATCCATCATTAAACTGCCCTAATAGAGCTGAAGAAGCTCGTGAATTCACATTACTCTTAGTATAACTGCATAGAACTCCTCCTTAATGAGTTACTCGAACTCCATACATGAAATATTCTCCTCGTCATGAGTATGAATAGTCATTATCTTCCATCATCCTAACGAACCCTAAAGAAGGATCACTCCTAGGATCAAAATCTGGTTCTCATGTGCATCACTAGAAAGAAAACATTAGTCACCACCTCATTTCAGTTTGCAACTGCCTGAGGGTCGATCTTACCTCGGAACCTGATAGGACTTTATCATTGAAACTCATGAAGCATGCTCAGACGACACTATTACCTGCAACTAATGTTCTCGTATACTGAGTTGAAATGAAGGTTATCGTTGTTCTGGGGTAAGGACACATCGGTCGCCTGCACCAACAATGGAGTCCCTATCCTGAAAGTCGAACTCAAAACACTAAACATTGTTTCCCCAAACTAATCTAAGATACTCTCAGTCCAATGGTAGAACCAACTACCATTGATACCACTTTTCCACGACCCGTAACAATTAGGCCCAGGACACGACTCCCTATACTCACCTCCAATAGGACAGGGGCTGGTGACTTTCATGATGTAGGCATATCACTAATATTGGTCGCATTTCCTATGTACCTATCCACATGTAGAAATATCAGAGACCACAAATTCTGAATTGTAAAACCTACTATGGTATAAAAGTAATGAATACAACTAAACCCAATAAATAGATTACAATGGATTTTAATGTGATGAATGTACACTGAGCCAGAATACAAGCCCACCAAAAGAAAGAGTCTACAAACTACAAAGAACAACATGTATGCTAGAAGTAGGTATTGGGACTGAAGCTTATAGTCGTAGGAAAACTTGGGACTGTAAGGAAGCACACAAATCTCTGTCTGGTCCTAGTCTTCAATAGACTCCATCAAAAGTTCACTCATCTACACAAGACATAACATGTGTGGGAAATTACCGTGAAGGGATGAGTATAGAAATACATAGTAGAGGCCCCTGATAGCCTCAATAAAATACACAATGTAAAGGTACAAAAAAACTATACATTATATGTATACAAAACATAAAAGAATAGAAACATATATAGATACACTTGGAACCCAGATCTGTAGTCTAGAGAAATGTTACAACAACCAACATACCAATGTAAGGGACTCAGTTTGAATATTCTAGGAAGCACTCATCCAAGAGAACTCACTCCTCAATTTTGGTAGCTTTGATAATGTCATTAAAAGATGTACATTTGTCAGGGAAGTGTCACAAGATAGATAGATGCACTAATAGATCAGAAGAGAGAATAGAATCACTCATTCTAATAGAACTCACCCATTAGTGGGGAAAGATCATGATACACTAATGAGGATCACTAATAGAGCCTTGGATTATAACAAAAATAATCTATATTCATATTCTATGGAGAGTAATTCAATTATGTGGGATTGTTTATGTCGATACCTAACTCTACCTAGGGCCATAATGGGTAGTGCATCTCTCTTTGGGCCTCTTGGAGGGATTATGACTCTATCCATAAAGTCCAGCTAATGGGATCATACTATTGTATATGGAAAAGATAACTAATCTTAAAGGGAAAGAGAAAAAGGGGAACTAACCCAAACTAAACATTTCTAAGGAATGATGTAAAATGAGATCAATCCATGAAAAAAAATGTGCACGGTGTGTAGAAGGTGTCCCATTCCATGTCTCCTGACCTCAGGTACTACCCATGTACAACGTCCCGTGTTGAAGAGAATTTTATGTAGATAACACATACCAAACACGTAAAAGAGCATCACACCATGTCCTACTATTCATGGGTTGTTCCGTGTATGATGTTCATGTGTCAGTAAACAGCTTCAAGCAGTGTTTTCCATCCCATGTACAAGTCTAAGGGGAAACCTGTGTAACATGTCTGGTCTAGCCATGTGGGGGAGTATGTGTCGTGTACTCCACCCTATTTCTATGTATCATAAGAGATAAAGGCCATGTATTGTGTATGTACCCACACACCATGTAAAATATATCACACACTATGTCATCGCTTTCTATCAACTGAAATCCTATTCACCACTCAACGAGGTCCACACGTCCTGTATTCTGAAAAACACGACGTTTTCATCATAATTTTCCTAAAACCTCTAGTTCATCACCGGTGCATCAGATGATCCTAAAATATTTAATCCTAGTGTTTATTTTCCACTTAATTGAATATCTTGAGTCACCCACTATTGTAACACCAAATCAGTTGGCTTCTGGTGTTCGATCAGCCCCAAAAACCTGTTTCGATTATCCGCACGAAGAATGCTCGAATGATGATTTCTCTCGAACCATGTCTATTCATCTACCTCCATCATCTCTTCACGCCTTCTAGGTCATCATGATACCAGATATCCAATTTGGGGTCATTTAATTTTGAAATGGACGAGCAACAATTTGTTTTTCATAATCCTGTGAAGAATGTGAAGAACACATGTTCAAAATTGGGGAAGAAATTAAAAATATCAAATTGAGGAAAAAACCTCCACCATTGTTCATTATGGAATTGATATTATCCCATTTGAAGGATCAAATGGATAAAATATAATATAATTCAAACAAAACATGGATCAATTCCCTAAAATAAACCCTGATAAAAGAACCTCCAACAAAATCAAAGGAACCATGATTTAACTTGTTTCTGGGTTGTCCTGCATTCGTTGATTAATCAAAGAATAGGGGAAAATGAGAACAAAACAATAACCCCAACATTGATCATCAATTAATAGGTAGTGAAGTCATCGGTCGGGATTCATTCTTGTTGTACAACAATCCACATATCATAATTTTTTATCATTTTTCAGGAATTCTCCAAGGATGACTCCACTCTAAAACTCCAGAGCATCCAAGAAATGTTTTATAGGGTTATGAGCCAGTCCCTAGGACCCTTGTTATTTAAAAACAATTAACGCATAACTGAATTATGTAAATGTTTAAAATAAAATAAATTAATAAATTTATTTTATTCCCTTTAAATTTTCAAAAAACTAACTTTAACATCTGAGATGCGCCGTTCGATTTTAGGCCTTGACTAAGGTATGGTCGCTACTCTCAACTCAACAGTGATCTTAAATTTCAAATCTGGGTACCCATGAAAATGTTATTCCACATTTTCTGTAAAAACACTCATGTGTTCTATTTTAATATTTTAGTTTATTTCACTTATTTGTTTTGGGAACTCTGGGCCTCAGAATCACACATCATTGCGATGCCTAGTATCGTAATAATTTCGTACAATATTTGAAAATAATACATGGAAAATCAGAGACATTACAAAATATTTTCTTATAGCCACTAAAGAACCTTATGGACTATTCCCTTTACATACTTGTTATTAATCGACTAATGAATTGATCAAACATACATTTTGGTTGGATGATAATTTAAGAAGTGTACCATGAATGTCTTGAAAAGAAGATTTATAGGTACAAACTAATTCATCATCCTTTATATTAAGCTCATGAAAATACTTAATCATATTTGTTTGAATAATACTATTAAATTACTTTTTTACAAAATATAATCTTGAACTCATCCCATCCCCTATAGTCAATTTTATCTCATTTTCTCAAATTCTTTAAATGATTCCACCATTTATCTACTTTACCTGAAGAAAGATAGACTTTGAAAATGAAGTTATCTTGTTATGAACATTGGAGAAAATATTTTTTTCATTGGTACTAATCCATTGTTCTTCCACAAGTGGACTTGAAGAATAAATGATATAATATGGATGATACATCGTGATGGACTTAATAGAATTTTATTCCCTTATTTCCTCATTTGGGATTCCTTTATGACTCGTTGATTTAAAATTTATTCTCAGATTATAAAAAATATTATTCAGTTCATTTCCAATAACCATACATTGATCACTTGGACAATCGTTCCATTTCCCATCTCATTACGCATTTATGTGATTCCTTCGAGTTCCAATCATTAACTAGAACACAAATATATATCATGAGAAACACAAATCATAGTTGGAAAACCACTTAATCAAGGTAAATTACTTATAAAATATTAATTCATGACACTATATATTTTATCCTATTTTTTTATTATTTTCTACAAATCAATGGATTGTATCCATTACATAGACTTATCTTCAGGGTTAATACTATGTTTTTCTCATTTAATTCCCAACAGTTATGAAAACCTTTCTCTGATAGAAAATATAACTATCCATACATTTCATATACTGATATTAGATTTAAAAAAATATCATATTAATTAAATAACATAAAAAAACAATTTTAGAATTGTATAATTTTTTTTCTTTTGAACGTTGGAAATATGAACATCTGGTTGATAAAACATCTATATCATGTTACTCATATTCCTTCATAATTAATACCATTATTGAGACATCATACGTATTACCTTTCTTCACATCCTAAGAAAAATAAGCATAAAATGGGTGATCTTATATTCTTAGAAATGGTAATAAATGGAGATAATATAAGAATATATCAATAAGAATGTGAAAATGGATCTTGGTAATTAAATCATTCATAAAAGATATCAGGATATTGTTTTAGGGAATAAATCATAGAATTTCATAAATATTCAAAGGAAATATTCCATGAGATCAAAAAATAAGTCAAGGAATTATGGTATAAGTTTTTTAATAGGAAATAGTTTTTATAATAATAAAGGCTCACTTCGAAGACCTTCATAGTGGACAATGTCCCTTTCTGAATTGATTCCAACCCTCCTACCGGCCCAATATTACAAAAATGAGATTACTTATCATTACAGTCCTTTCTATCCCATGAGATTTAAATATTTATCCAATGAATTATAGGGATATAGAGGTATCACTCGTCACAAAATGAATACTAAACATATGTGTTCCATAAAAATAAATTATTCATTATATCATAACCCCTAGAATAAAATCGGTTTCATGAACATCATATCATCATAACATAACTACTAAAAAATAAACGAGTTTTATAAATATCGTTCCATGATAAGATCAAAAAGAATGAATATGGATTGTATCCATGAAAAACTCTCTAGTAATTCATATGTAACTTTAATGAATTTTACCAAAGATGTAATGAGATAACTTGAATAGAATTCATGAGTAAGATATCCTTTCTTCTTTAGAAACATATTCTTTTATTAAAATGATGCATTTTTTTTAGAAAACAATATTTGTTAATATTCATGTATGATTATAATAGAATATATGAGATATTATGGATTAATGAAAGTGTAAAAATTTTAACGTCATACTAGTTAAAAAACACTCATTTCGTACTTTTGTAGGAAATGTCAGAAAGTACTTCACTGGTAAAATCAGAAATATAATCATTCAGAACTGTTTAGTAAAAAGTCACACATGGGTAAAAATGAATTTATATTTTTTAGAATAATTTTATATTTTTTTAAACACATTTTTTAGAAACATGGACATGGAATACAAATATTCCCCAACAAATACTTTGTTTTAAACTATCCTGAATAATAATTTGATTGTCGAATTAAATCTATCTTTAGGATTATTTTCCTTCATATGATTTGGAACCACATTAATAAATATTTAATGAAGGTTATTAATCATTAAAATAATTATATTCATAAACATTATATCATATATTGTCATCTCATATCAAATTATCTCCCTTTTTTAATATTATTTCCTTATTACCCTTCTTTCAGGTGCTAACAACATTATTTTCTGATGCAAGTTTTCTCATATAAGTCCATATTCTTGTTCATATGATACAATGAAATATTATCTAGAATAAAATTATGGAAATATATATAATATTTATTCATTATATTAATTTATAAAATCATATTATAGTAAAGAACATGTAAAATAAATCTAATCGCGTCGTGGAGACAGTTTGTCGTATGTATGCACGACTAATGGTATCATTCCCTTAAAGGAAAAAATGGTAAGTAATTGAATGGTGTATATATATTTATAGAATCAATATGATTTTATAACTATTATATATATATATTTATATCTACTACTACCATCATTAATCCCATCCAAATAAAGTGGTGATGAAAAAATATTGCATCATGACTCTGAGATGACAAGCTATATGAATGCATGTACAATGCTTTTGTTTTTTGTAGCATGGATAAATGTTGTAATATCATTGCTCCATAATCATAATAACATAACATAATATATTTTATAATTAAGTTATTAGTTTATAATTAGAAAAAAAACCTAAAAATTAAGTTGAAGAATATATTACCATGAATGGGTCGGTAAAGACTATTACCTATTCTTTGAATAACATACATTAGATCTCTTCCTAAAGACCCTTGGGTTCATCTTTTAAACATACCAAATCATATAAAATGTTTGTATGGAAGTTTATAAGGTAAATATTTAGGTTATGGTTGATCTTTAAGACTCATTGTGATGTGAATAAGTAAAAGAGGAGGTGCCCTTTAAAAATTTTGGTGATGGGTACATTTTGAAATTCCCAAAATATTAATTTATAAAAAATTAAATCAAAAAAATACCTTGAAAAGTCAATTTATTTTAATATAATATCATATAAAGTTCAAATATCACAAATAAGTAGAGTTTAGAGATATTTTGGTCTTAATTTAAACCATATCATTCTGTTTGTCCCTTAATAAAACTATTTTAATTTTAACTATGGTAACAGACCAGTCAATGTTTAAAGGATGAAATTTTTACATAGGTGATGTCAATTACACCATAAATGAATTTCTTACAATAGTTATAATTGTATTAAGGTTTTTGGTAATTCCAATGTTGTCTAATTATTTTTAAATAATTTAATAAAATATTATTTTCATAAAATCTTATTTTGATAAAATATTATTATTGTCAATTTTGACACTATTCATTATTTTAACTATTTAAAATATTCAGATGATAAGTTAAATTACTTCCAAATATTTTATTATATAACTATGAGGTCAATTTTATCAATAAAATTCATTGATCACATTAATTATTACATATTATATTTTTTTAATATTTAATAACATTTATTTTTTATTTCTATAAATAAAATAATTACCACACTTGTGTTATGTAACTATTTAATATTGATATTTTTTTACGAAAAATTTAAAATAAAATAATATGATGAAGAGAAATCTACCATTGTTTAGAAGAATATTTATATTTTAATATACCTTTTGGTAACAAATTATTAAAAATGATATAGAATTGAAAACATGAAAGTGGCATCTTTATACATCTATTTAGTAATATATTATACATATCATAATCTTATTTAGGTATACCAAAAAGGAAAAAATAATTTTATATCATTAAAATAATTTTATATAATTAAATAAGTAAATTCAGAGTCATTCATAACATATCATTTTACCTATGTAGAGACAAAATGGATATTTAAGATAATGAAAGGGACATTTTTTTACATTCACTGATTTAATGATTATATAAGTAATTATCATTTACAAATTTACATTAAATAAAATAATTTTTATTCTTTATGTTAAGGGTTTAATTATATCTATCCAATAAGTTTCTGATTTTTTTTAAGTCATTATATAATATTTATCATTATATATTAACCTATTTTACCCAATTTTCCCTTTAACCTGGTAACAAAATTTATCTAGGTTACTATACATGTTGGCTATAAATAAAATAAACCTATTAAATAAATTTTTACATTCTGAATCCATATTTGGAATCAATTTTTTATAATAACAAACATAAATCTTTTAATTTAATTTAAAATAAAACTGATAAAATGCCATGAAAATCGGTTTTTTGAAAACTATTCCCTTTTAAAACATAAATTATTTTTATTATAAATTGAAAAATAAAATAATTTTCATAAATCATAAGTGAATTAATTTAAATTAAAATTTACAAATTAAAATTTAATAACGTAAAAACATAATTTGAACTTATATAGACATTAAAATAAAATACAATTTTCAATAAAAATTAGTATTTTCATTATTCCTTAAAAAATCAATATTTTCAAAAAATAGTAATTTTAAAATAATATTGAAATTATTAATTAATAAATTATATTCATTTTCAAAAATTAATTTTATAGATCTTCTAAAAGAAAAAAAGAAAACCTAATTTTTTATGAAAATGTATTTTTTCTAAATATACTCATTTTACAAAAATAATTTATGATTTTTTCTAAAAACAGACCCATTAATTCATATTGAGTTGGAGCATTATATTTTTTTTCAAAAACTAGTTATTTATATTTACACCCACTAGTTTAAGGACTAGATAATACTAACAGTGTCTCGTGTTTTTTAAGCACACGGTTGCGCTCAATGCTAGCTATTGAAAAATGGAAATTATTTAAAGAGAAATATTTAATTAATAAATATCTAGGTGATACAATTACACTATATTATCAAAATTTATAAAATAAGTTATAAATATATTTGTCAGATGTAGTTTATTTTCCTTACCAAATTCAAGTAATTTTAATTTTCGTGTTCATGCGTTAAAGTGTTGGTGTTGATAACCATTATATGATACCACATTATTATTTCCTTGACTATTTAGTGTAATAAATGTTTTGTTCCATATTTATTTATAAATTCCAATTTTTATCCCATGATTGTTTTAGTTATTAATTAAAATTTTAAAATCACTGACTAGCTAGTTCATGTAATTTTTTAAATGAACGAATAGTTAAACCATAAATAATTAACTAATTATTACACATTCCTTACCAAAACTAATAATAAATTATTTAAATATTTATATAATATTTTTTCATTCATTTTATTCTTATACGTGTCCTTGTTGGGTAGTGATGAAAAAACATTGTTTCCTTTTGGTGGTTTTTGTCTCCACGTACATATCGACATTTTTATCTTTTTCATAGAATGACAGTAATAGAGAAAAGGATTTATATTTTAAGAGTTAAAAAAATTAAAAAAACTCTTTAAATACCCCTTTTATAAAATACTATGTAAATATGTTGTGAAAAAATATGTCACTTTTTGAAGGAGATATTCTGCATGTACCCATGAATGACATTATAATTTTTCTTAATTTGAAGGGTATATATGTTTATTCTATAAAAATACAAAAAAATAAGTATATAAATAATACTTATTTAATATTATTTTTATGGGTATGATGGGTTTTGAGGAAAAAAAATAGATAATTCACAATATTAGATATTGAATAGTACATATGTTGAGAATTTTAACTTTCACTTGGTGTATTTATTATGTGTGGAGGTAATTAAGAATTTGATTAGATAAAGGAATTAGAATGGAATATGTCTCTTGGTGTTGTAATTAATTTTAAAAGAATCATTACGAAATTTAATTTTCTAGTATTCTTAATGTGGAAGTCAATGAGATCTTTTATAAGTGTAGAGAATATGAGTTTTGTAAATAAAACTACATAATTTAAAATTACCACATTCTTCAAAAGAAATGTGCATTTAAATTGAAAACATAATGCGGATAAGTTATGGTTTGATCAACAAACAACTTAAAAATCCATAAATACATGTTGTTAATCTGTTTTTTCTCTTTAACATTAGGATAAATGCTTTTCAACTTAATTTAACATTCCTGTGATAACTAGAGTTTTTTAAAATTTAACAAATTTATAGGAATTAAAATGAAAACAACATTAAAAACTAATTATTAAATTATGATTTTAAAAATATGAACAATTTTATTAGGTAAAATTTTTATGGGTGGGAAAAATTAATTTTAATATCAGTGAACAATTCTTGTAAAAATAAATTTTATAAAATGTGATGTTTTATTCATAAATATAATAATTTTGGTAAAATAATAAATGTTACATATTAACTGTAAATAAAGGGTTTTATTACCCCAAAATTAGTATTTTCTTATACCTAAATTCATTCAAAAAATGAATTACAACTTAATATATGTATATTAAATGAATGAGATAATGAAATATTTTTTTTATTAAAATTAATATTAGTTAACATTCAGAAATTTAAAAATGGGATAGCTAAAAGAAAAAATGATTTTTATGAGAAAAATATTACTCCATGATTACATTTTTTTTCATTAAATATATATTATATGTTCTAAATTCATGATTATTTTATTTTAATAACTGCTACTATATTTTTGTAAACCCTTATTTTATAGTAAATTAAAATAAAATATTTTCTTAAATATTTAAAAAAATCATCTCATGTGAATATGGATATAGTAAATTTATAATTAAATTTAATTTAATAAATTTAAACTGATAGTGATTTGATAATTAAATTTTGAATGATTTTATATAATATAATGAAAAATCTTTCAATAGAAAAATAAATTTTTAAATATTAATAATTCTTCATATTTCATACTAATTAATCTTTTGAAAATATTTGATTCATATAAATTTTTATGTTTATTAAAAAAATTAAAATAAGTTACATTAAAAAAAACATTCTCAAGAATAATATGATATTATTGTTTATTTATCTACACAAGTAAAATATTATCTTGGAATTAGTTTTAAAAAGAACATTTTTTTATTTTAGCATATATTTCATAATGTCATCACCCCTATTTTGACCCACTAATTAAATAGATAAATAATGGAAATTATCTTTATAAAATGGAGTCACGATTTAATTTTGTATTGGTATTTTTCTAAGAAATAATTAATTTAACACAATATAAATTTTAAGGAAGAATATTCACTAAAGTAATGGGTCGTTACAGTTATGTTAGTGAGATAAATGTAATGATAACTGATACACATTGATAACATGCAAACCCAATCTTGGATATTTTTTACTATGTTCCTAATAATTTTTTTGTTTGTTTATCAAACAATAAAGGATATTTCCCCTCATATGATTTGTATAAAATTTATAACTATATAGAGATTTAATATGGATAATTCATATTATACAATGAGAATATAGGATGTTTTAATATTATCCAATTTATGGATTGTGATATTCACATCCATATTTGTAAATGAAATGTGATATGTTCATTGACATTAATTTTCTATTATTATTGATTTATGAATAAATGAAGTGGATATATTTTATTTACAAACACTATGTGTCTTAGATTTTAAATTCCTTAGGAAAAGGGGTCATATGAAAATATGTGCTTGCATATGATGCACTTAGTGGAGACAAGGATAAAGATACATGTATTTGATAGAGATCATTCTAGACCCCTTTTATGAATGAGTGTAACTGATGATTCACTAGAAGAATATATTTTATTACATTTTTAGATCAGGGATTCTTAATTTTCAATAATGAAATAATGGAATTTGTTTTCTCAATTTTTGTTTTATTAACTATGAATATATATTTACAAAGAGAGATTCTCTAAAATTGTCTGACAGTTCATTTAAAATGAGTTTTGGTTAAGTGGTCATACGGTATTTCATATTTTGTGATCCATATAGAAACTAACTAGACCATAGAATATGTTCTTGAGAAATAATAAACATGGTTATTTGAAGATGAATTCACATGTTTTATAAAATCATATGAAGACTACATGGTTTTTTTAATATGGGTGATTGATTGAGATATTACCTAAATCCATATTGCATGTGTTTAATTTAGTCATTAAATAAGTGATTTTATAATAATATCATAGGGAATTTTATAGATAAATCATCAAATACCTTGGGAATATCGTATAATATAATACAGTGATAATTTCAAAATAATATGTTATATTGTATAATATATTTGAATCCTTGGATTCAATGGAAGATAAATTATTTCTTTTAATTATGGAAACAATCTATTGGTTATTATTAGAAATCATTTAACAAGATCATATAAATTGATGAATGTTTTAATCATGTCATGAAATAATCACTGGTAAAATATGTTCAATAATTTGTTGTAACACATTAGTAAATGCATTGGATCATAGAGTGTCCCTGATGGTTTATACAAAGTAGTTTCCACAGTGAGAATTATGGACTTGAGACTTCGATAGGATTATCATCGAAAAACACTTTCCATATGAATATATCATATCCCAAACTCTTTTATATCTTTGAAACTAGAATATCATATATTTAAGGAGATTACCACTTAAATATAGGGTGGTTCTTCATCAATACATTGATTGACCACATAGTTTGGAGTTTGACAGTTTCATTTAAACAATCATCATAAAAAATGTGTCAAATGTTGTTATAAAAGATCTAGGAATTAAGGTACACAATATGGTATTCATTTTATTATTTATATTATTTTGGGTTTAATATATGGTCATAAATTTTATATATTAACACTTTTTCTACTAAATACAATAGAAGTTAATCTATCCTTTGAAATCCATCAGTGTCCCCATGTTGTGAAAAAATCATCCATAACATGGGAATGACCATATTTGAAACCATGTAATATAGTTATCTTTTATAATATAAGTAAGGATAAGTAAGAAGATATATTGAGAAACAATTTAAGTCTAATAAATGATTAATGAACCCATAAAAATGCATAATGTCTCTTTATATAGGCCTCTAGTTATTCTTGAGTGTTCAAAAGGTTACTAACAATTTATAAAACATATGAGTAATGAAAGTAGATATAAATGATATGAAAAAACCTCAGTAGTTTCATATATCATTTATTTTTGCAACACCATGATATTTTATTGAAATATTTCTCTTAAAATTAGTTTATTTATTCAATATCATTCATTACAAAAGTCACCGAGTTTAAACGAACTGCAATATACTATTAATATATTATTATTTTGAATGACAGTTATCAAAAAAATGTTTCATCAGAGGGTATGAATAAGACTATGTAAATTATAAAATTTTTATGGTTATATATATATAATCCCATTAACTTTTTATACATCTATTATTAATTAAAATTATTAACATTTGAACGAAAGACAAAGATTTTTTTTGATAAATAGGTTTAATGAGAATATTGTGTTTTTTATAACAAAAAAATTAAATTATACAATATTATTCTATTATTTAAATAAAATTTATATATTATTTAAATGATCAGTTTTTTTAAACAGGAATTAAATATATTTCTAGGAATAGGGTATGGGTAATTCCAGTTTTATGCTTAAAATTATATTCTTCCTCAAATAATTTTTTTATTATAATTTGTGTTCATATATTAAAATTAATTATTGACATTTATAGGTATTTATTTATATTAATTTAAATACATATTTTCAATTAAGGGGTTAAATATTTTTAAATTTGCCTCCTTTATTTTTGGTCAACATGAATCGTAACTGTTGTAAAATTAATCACCTCAGTAAAATGTAATTAACATTATTCTAGAAAAAATGAGATATAACTATAATTATTCATATAACATCTTATTGGATGAAAATGACTTATACCCATAACACATTAGTCTCAAAATTGTATTTTTTTAATGGAAACATGTCCATGAAAAAGAAAAAATATTATCTAAATCAATGAATGTCATAAAATGTCACTCTCTTGGTTTTTCATATCCATTATTTGTAAAAATATGTTAAAATTATGTAATGAAATAATATATTCCTCTATTTTAATCTAAATTAAATTTATTTCATGATACAAATGTATTATTATTTTTTATTAATTATATTATTAAATTAATTTCTCATGAAACACTTGTGTAGTGTGTCTCTATTAAATAACAAAATTTAAAAATTGATTTCAAAAAATATTAAAAATTATATAATTTGAATGATTTAATGTGACCATTGAATTTTTATGATCTATAGGAAAATTTTGAGAGGTTTTGAATCATAATATTTGAATTAATATTTCATCATGATGTATTTAATGTTGAAATGTATAAATGGTATCAAAATTGATAATAATGATATTTTTTCAAAATAATGTTCTATGAAATATTCTGAAAAAAATAAAAATAATAAAATAAAATAATTTTTTATTATATGGTCAAAATTTTCTTTAATTGTCTACTTCTTGTTTATTTTTCAAAATATGTGTAAAAAATTATACCCCGATAATGTTGAAAAAAGTGTTACCCAAGTTAAAATTAAAATTGGAAATAAAATAAATCAAGCCTAATGTTAATTGGTTGAGGAGATTTAAACCATATAAAAAATATTTTCTAATACATGGGGATTTGTAGGAATTTGGTTTGAGAATAATTTTACCATATTTAAATCATTTGAGAAATGTCAAAAGTTCCCCCACCTCAATTTTAAATGTGTATATACTCCCTCACTTATACAGACCAATTTGATACTTATATGTTAACCAAAATCAACCAATTTACATTCAAGATTTCATTATCCATATTAAATTGTTTCTGTAATTCCAAAATGACCATACATGGAACCCATTATAGGTGGTATAAATGAGTTATTTCAAAGAAGAGGTAGTCACCAAACATAGTTTCATTCTTTTCTATTCCATTTCACCACCTCTAAATATATGGTATTTTTGAAAAATAATATATTAAGTATAAAAATTATTATTTCATGTCATGATGATTATTAAAACACCATTATAAACCTTATTTCCCATCCCACAAAAATTTAATGTATCGCTTATGCGTATATACAACTTACTGTCTCCACATAGCGATACAATTAATTTTTCTTAAAAAAATTATAAAATGTGTAAAATGATGGTTTTATTTTTTATTTAGGATATTATTTATTAAATTAAACATCTTGAATAATAATATCATGTTTACCATCTTATCATCATATCCTCTGAGAGACGATAACATTGCTCGCATGTTTGTGTGGAAAACCACCTACATGAAGTGTTGTGATTCATTTTTTCCTTTATATTACCATTGTATTATAATAAATTATATTTTTAAGAATATATATGATATTTATAATATAATAATTATTTTATAACGATTAATTAATATTTACCTTTCTTTTTTCCATCTATTGAAAAATGAAAACATTTTTCATGTGTATTCGTGACCTACCATCTCCCTATATGTTGTAATTCATTTTTCTTTGTCAATCCATAATGGATGACTATAAATATGAATATAATGATTATATATATAATATTTATATAATGAGAAATATTCTAGATATGATTGAATAAAGATATACATACAAGGAAAATAATTATAGAACAACTATACTCAGTATAATTGAAACTATTAACAACTAAAAATAAAACATTTAGTAAGGAATTATTGAAAAAGGGTGTCTTAAAATGCTATCAATTGATCATATAAGATATTATAAGTTTTAAAATTTATTATTTATAGTATTATAAAAAATTTAAATTTATTATACATGAGGTTTCTGTGCATTAGATATGAGGAAGGGTAAGGTTTTATTTCCCAATCTCATCAATATTCAAGATAGTTTATTTTATTAAAAAATGAGGTAACATTCGTTTTTATACCAATTCATGTACAAAAGAATCATTATAGGAAAAAGATACAATACAAATACGAGGTGTAAATTTTGTAAACCGGTATGGAATTGGGGGGAATAAAAACTGATATTTCATGAAAAATAAAAAAGGTCAAATTTCACAAGACATGTCCAAGACAGACAATCATCAAAATGTCATAGACAATCTCCATGAAGGATAGTTGTAACATAACTGCTTGAGTTGAAAGCTCCCATGTAGGCGATTGATCAAAAAAATAAATGAGAACTGATACTCCAATGAATGAAATATAAGGAAATTCTATATTTTATCCTTAAACCCTCAGCTAAATAGCTCAACAAAATCATCAAGGCCTAAAATAAACAGCTCTCATGCACAAGGTCCACTTCAAGATTGTAGTGCAAAATTTTCCTCAAAAAACAGATATAGTTGGAACATAAAATTCTAGCCACTTAATGTCCTCTTGTACACTTTTTCCACTAACACATACAAACACAAGGATGTTTAAAAATACCCAAAACAGATGGAAAACAGAAGTGCACAAACATAGAGAAACAACACCAGCACACCCCAATACCAACCGACATGAACCAAGACATGAAAAAACACTAATTAAAATCAACTAGCATAATAAAGTATATATTAATGAGCTAATTTTACATTGAGTAAGAAAATAATTCTTCAACATCGATAGATGTGAGACAAATCTGAAGCCTATAAAGGAGTCAAACACCCACCAAGATCCTCTAGGGAGTAGATATAACAAATGAAGTCAGTTAAAGCAATAGCCTTAGGTGGTGTACACTAAAAACACATCAGATCCATGCCAAGAATATAAACCAAAAAAACAATGAAATTTAGAAAATCATACAACGTTTGGATCATATAAAACTAACACTAAGACTTAGGCAATCAAATCCACTGGGTAGGACAAAATATTATTCACAAGGAAAGTCATTAAAGTTAAAATCTAGATTTTTTTTATATTTATCTGCCATTATGATGAAAAAACATATTCGGATTTCAAGGTGCTTCTTACCAGTGTTAATTCCATCATAGTACTTATGTAATGTGATCATATTATATTCATCCATCTATGCATCCACATCTTTTCCCATAGGATCATTATTTTCATAAGTATCCTGGTACACATGATCATTTTTTCCTTCATCATCCTCCTCCTATGAGCTGGATGTTGTAATCAGTTAATCATCCACCCTTTTTATTATTAGAGGTTCAAATTTTTCCTTCCTAAAAGTATCCAATGAACTAGTAACAATTTTTCTTTCCAGTTGTGATTTTTCTCTACGATTCCACATTTTTTCAGATTTGGGGTGAAAATCCATCAACATTCACCATTGGTTTTCCCCTTCCTAGAACATGATTTTATGTAATCTTCCTTAGTTTTAGTAGTTTGATCAATATCCTCTTGTAAAGATTCACTAGAATTAGAGAGATAACTCTAGTCCTTCTCTCATAAAACATGATAAATCTCTTGATCCTCTACCAGGGAAGGAGAGTCAATGAATAAATTTGTGGAAGTAAGAAATGTATCAACAAAATTGTATTTCCATTATTTTTAGTGGAATATTTTTCATTTTAAAGAAACATATCATTATAAACTGAAATCTAGAAAATCCCATCATATTATCTTCTGTCAAGAATGTTCCATTAAAATAGAAGGACTGACATCATCATTATGCCTAACTCTACCCCCATTCAGACCATGTTTTTTCTTTCATTTTAAAACCCAGTTAATATTCTTGGATAACAGATATGTATTCTTACAGTCACATTCCTTCAAAACATATCCAATACAAAGACAAAACATCATCTCATTGGGATGTTTTTCATATAAAACATCTTTAATTAATCCAAAATATACATTCTAAATCTATATTTGGGAAGAACGAGTATGAGAAACATAAATATCAAGGAATATTCTAAATATTCATTGTCTTGAGAGATTCCTCATCACCTAATCCAGTTTTAGTGGGTTCCCTATTAGAATGAGAATCAAGAACATGGAAGATTTATTAAAAGGTGTAGTGGTAACCTAGGGAATCCTATCTAAATTGGAACTTTGGGAGATTCAATTTAGGGGTCAATGTTGGGGATCCATTTAAGATCTCCCATAGAATAAGTAAAAAATAACCATGAACGCCTTGCTCAAATACTATAATAATCAACCCCTGAAGAAAGGTCAAAATATGTTGGAAGAGTTAAACATACAGATATGAGATCCTGAAAAACCTAACACTTAAAGAGAATTTATTAATAATATCAAAGCTGGTCAGTGTTTAGACAAGCTCCTAATAATAACAAATCATAAGCTCTATTTGAAAAGGATTACCCCATTTGTTGAGAAAGAAATCACCTATTTTCCATTGTGATTAAAATGTATTGGTTTGATGCAAAGATCTAGGACCACAATAGCATTTTCATAGGGCTTAGTGATCTCTAAATCTCTTTTGAAAACCACATAAACAAAGGAACGCAATGTTGTAGTATGGTTTCTCACTTTCATGCCCTGAGTCAGGTCCATCATAGGATTTTTTATGTTTTTCTCTCAACTAGGGAATATTTACCATCCATATCCATGTTTTCTCACTAAAATTTTTAAATTGTTTTTATCTTTATATTGTGATCTTTTAATTTCAATTTTTACAAGTATGAATTTTCAAAAAAAATGTATTCAATGTAATATTTTTGTCATTTTTTGGATGAGGTAATTTGGGAATTTTTTTAAAATAAATGTGGAATTTTTTTAACTTATACAGATGAATGAATATTCTAGAAATAAGGAATACATTTTTCATGTAATTTAAAATTAAAATTTTTATTAGTTCCATTAAATGAGAATATTTTCCGCTATAATTTCATATATTATAAAAAAGAATGATTTTAATATAGCAAGTTTATTTTCCAAATGAATTTTTCAATGTGATATTTCAAAATCATTTTAGGACGTAACATATGATATATTAGGAATAGTATCCAATGATACATTGTTTATTGTTTCTATGTATGGTTTCAGTTCATTATGGAAAGATAAAAAATTATGAAACCCATTTCTTCTACCAGGATTATATTATGATGGAATATTTATGAAACCTAATTAATTTAAATGTTTTATATTATGATTAAATGTTTATGAAAACCATTTATTTTCAGGGGTTCTAACATGATAAATAATTGATGAAAAAATTGAACCCATATGTATTATATTAATTATTTTATGGGTGGATATTATATCATCCTCTAATGAATTGGAAAAACATTTATATCTAATGAAATAAATAGGACAATGATGGGGTGTAAACCCAATTCAGTAAGGGAATATGTCCACTATGATAGTATTTATAGTGATCTATTGCTATGATTATAGTTTGGTGAGTGAACCTAGTAAACCATGATATCCCCGGAGATAAACATTGAAAAATAAGGAAATTATTTTCTATACTAATGTGTATGCCACTATTCAATCCCTTAATAAAATATTATTATATCATAGTTCATGTTCTTTGATTCGATAATGATTCGTGTATTTTTAAGTTCCAATATTTATTCCATTACATATGAATATGATCCTTGATATGTAGGTTATGGTTTTTAAATATTAATATCATGTTATTATTCACTTACTCTCATGTTTTTATTATAGATCATTCATATCTACCTTGTTTGAAATTATTGAGCATCTTCACTTAACCTTTTATTATGTTTCTTTTCCCCATTTTATGAATAAATTTATTAAGTATGATATGATCTATGGTGGGTTCTAATTAGTAATAAAATGTTGGCAGACGAATCAAATATTTTATAGATTTGTTTTTATGTTTCTTGTATTCCATTGATACTTGAAAAAACAATTCTATCATGTACAAAAAAAAATTATAATGATTAATAATCTATTAAGATGTAATATCAATGTATGAAAAGTATGGGTCCAGATAAGTATCATGTTATGAAAAAATTTATTTAATTAATGACGAATAATATATTATAGGATTTAGTAATATCTATTAATTTTCTGTTTCCTTGTACTATCATAGCTGACAAATGATTCATGTAATATGATTAATAATGCCTTTGATATGTCACTCTAAAATAATACAAAAAGTTAAGTTAATTATATAAAATATCATTATATTGTATCACATGATATACCCAAAATAAATAGAATATTTCACACCCTGTTTTTTCTCATAATATACAAAATGTCTGTTTGATAAATTTTGTAATAGAAAAAATTACAAGTTATATATCATGGTTTTAGGGGATATATCCATCGTTTTAGCTTTTTAATGCTTCATATTCAAATATATAAGACATATATTCATAATATATGATTATGTCCACATTTTTATTTGAACTTAATATATATATATAATTTAGTGTCTTATATTTTTCATTTTATTGTTTTTGGATATTATATGGATTATTTTCGATACCAGGTGAGAAGATAGAGTGTGATTTTGATGCTCGGTGAGCCTACAATAAAATTTTGAATTATATTAAATATATTAATTTTCTTGTGCAAGAAATATTCATCAAAAAGTGGAATAACATCGATATATTTTTTGGAAAAGAAATATGAGGGAACTACTGAGATTAAAATGAGTGGTTTACACTGGGTTTGACTAAACATTATCCTACATAGTTTGTTTTTATAAAATTCTCACTAGCACCAAAATAAATAATGTAATTTAATAAAATTATATTGTTTCATTTACTATGACACAATGATTAACAATATTTAAATATATTTTATGTATAATATCATGGTTAGTAGCATAATATTGGAATTTTTGGAGGTTTATTTGAGATATATTTAATGATTCTATGTCAGGAAAACAATGACAGATTGTGGATCAAGGATTGACACACCTTAAATTTTATAGATCATGCCTATGAAAATAATGGTGGATAGTTCATCATATTCAATCAAACATAATCGAGGTAGGGTGTTTTTTTAATTTTATTTCTTCCTTGTTTATTATATTTACAAGGAACACAATCCAATCAAAATATCGATTAATTTGCAGTGAGATCATCTAGTGGGATGAGATTATTATGTGGGGTTTTGATGGGATATTTCATTTATCTTTGTATTTCCTATATGATTCATTCTAATGAAAAAAAAATATAATTTACATGATCATCAATAGAGTCATGTTCCTCTCATTTTATTATTTTCTTTTCAACACCGAATTATCTATTCTTCATGACATTCAGTGTTTGGTGGTAGTTCGACATTATATCGAATGATCAATCATGGTGCAGTCGATTCATGGTGTAAGGATCCGATAACAGAGATCTGATATTGATGTGATGCGATGGAGGTGTAACTATTATTACAGTAGCTAATCGGACGATGGTTGACACCTAATATCAGGTTCATTTACATTATTTTTCGCATGAAAATATGCAGAGATAATCCCATTTTCATAGTGGATCGACAACATGAATCTTCATTATTCAGTGATGGAAGGACTAGATGAGGCAGGGTCAAGGGTTTCTCAGCACATCATTCATTTTAGGAAGCTGGAACATTGACCATGTACATGGCTGAATAATATAGGAATCTAGAAAATCCTAAGGAACACATCATGTAAACCGGATCAACACTCTTTGTGGGGCCCCCTAAAGGTTTTCTATGGTTTTAGGAATGATATTGGCATCACACTTCATGTGGTTCTACCTACACGGTATTTGGTCTCTCTTGTGTATCTTAGTGTGTACCTGGGTAATTACATAGACACTAGGTATAGTACATGGGTTTCCAACATGGTGTTTACTCCCCCACATGATCATAGTTTTGACAATGTACATGAGCTGATCCATGTACTAGAATATAGGTTAAATATGAATTTTTCCTACATGTGTTCTACTTGAGAATGAAAATGATTTAATGAAATTTTATTCTACCATGTGCATGACTTGAGGTCAAGTGACATGGTGTGTAACCCTTCTACACACCATAGACTATTATTTACATGGACTAGATCCCTTGTACTCAGTGACATGGAAAACATTTATTAGGGTTTGTTCTCCTTATCCTATCCTTAAATGATGGTATGGATTCATTTCTTACTCTTGGGACTATAATCCCTTTAATAAAACATACTTTATAGAGATATTATAATCCCTCATAGAGGGGTATAGGTACATCCTCTATTTATCTTTGTGCCCTTGGTGGATTTCTTGGAGTCATCAGGACCATCACTATGTGGGTGTCGATAATTTACTTAGCGGGTTAATAAAAATTAAGTAGTTAGTATCACCCCATGAACATGGAATTGATCCTCATCTATGTATAGTATTCTATTCAGACTATTAGAGTGTTCTTTATCATGATGAGACACGATGAGCACTACCACTTGGACAGATCTCATAAGTTCTATCAGACTTGGGAGTGAGTTATACTGGATGAGTTCTTCGTCGATCGTTTGAGATGGAATACTAGGGATGGAATACTATAGTTGTGTCATACCTCTTCTATAGGTGCATATTTTTTTATTATATCTAGATATTCTTGTTATATGTGTTTTAGACATATAACTGTGTAGAGTTAAATGAATTTCCTTTTATTTATGTTTTTTGGTATTGGGGTGTCTTACTGAGTATTTTTATACTCACCCCTACATGTGAATTTCAGGTACATGTAATTTCTTCTATATATGATCGACCTTTTGATAGAGTCTTAGGTAGACCAGTACCAAATGGTGCATAGTGAGACTGGACAAACCGAGGTGTGTTCCTATTGCTTTCAGGCAGTAATCGAAGTATATTTACATTCTGGTTGGAATTGAGTTGCTGACTCATTGTGGTGGGATAATATTTGGCCCTATTAACATCCAATAGTACCTTTTTTAATTTGGCAGAGGGATATAGATATATGAAGGAATTTGTTGTTCAGTTTATGCATTTAAAAATTCATTTGGTTTTGAGATATCTGTGTGTACAGCTACATAGGCAATGCCTCCCATGTTAGTGATATGCCTACATGGTGCTAGTCACTAACTCTTTTCCTATTGGAAGTAGGCTTGGTGAGTTACAAAATGGTCCTCACTGGGAAAGATTAGGATATAGTGTTATCAGATGTTTTTGGTTCTTGTAAATTGATATATTTTGAATTATTAGTTTTTGGATTTATTTAACTGTTTTGATATTTTACATTTAACAAAACCATGTTTATAGTTTATTTTATATTAAAGAACATTATTTGTATTGGGTTATATTTAACACCATGTTAATCATGTAGTAAATGAAAAATACATTTTATATTTTTCTACATGGAACACCTAGGTTAGCTTGTGTTACCCACAATAATTACTTTCCTCGTTGGATTATGCAACACACAAGACATTGTTTTACTGAACAATAAAACATCATTAATATGTTATTATTTAATATAATAGGTTATAACCTATCCATTAAATTAGTTTCCATGAATATTATAGATAACTTTTAAAACTATATTATTTACAGTAATATTATATGAATTCCATGGTTATCAATTAATTTGAAATGAATATAAAGACCAGTTGAATATAAATAGAAATAATTTTATTTTTAATGTCATAAAGGGATTTTACCCTAATAAAATAAAATAAATACAATCAGTTAGTGATATTGATGTATGATATATTCTATATATTCAATCAAATATTTTTTATCTTCATTCAATAGACTCTATAGACATAATATAAGAACAAACCTAATTTTCTGTTTACAAACATATTTTTTTAAAATAGTAGTTTTACCACATTTTATTGGAGAAACCATTTTAAATAATAAATTTGATCATTTATTGATTTAATATATCAAATATTATTATTATTCGAATGTGAAATATAATAATTATTTCATGGAATTTTTTGTTGTTGTTTTTAAGGTTTCATTATTTAATGAATAGTTAAAAATACTAAATGTTAATTCCAAACTGATTTTTCATCTAATTTATTGATAAGGTCATATTATATTTTAAATTGTTATAAAATTATAATTAGATAATTTTTTTATAAATTAAGAAAATTTATGTAATTGGAAACAATTTCAAAATGTAATTGGTTATAAAAACAAAGCAAACTTTTCATCATTTTTATTTTAAAACCTTTCATTGTCGACCCGACAAAGGGATTAAATTAGTATTAACTTCATCTAGTTATTTGATTGGAATTATTAAAAATTGATTAAATATTTAGAATCATAATAATTTTTAATTTATAATATGGTCAATTATTTTTTGACAGAAATGATTAGTGATAGTAATAAATATTAATTACATTGATTATGGTAAAATTAACCTCAAATAAAGACAATACCTTAAATTTATTACATAAAAATACCTAAAATCTTGTCCATGATACATTGGATGGAAAAATTTAGAATCTATACTCCATTGGGTCTAATTTAGTCCATTATTGGATCCACTAGACTTGTGAAAAATGTGTATGGAATTCCATTATCAAAATATTACAAGAGTGTATCTCCTCCTCCACTTTTAAAAGGAATCCTCTCCTCCAACATATTCTCACCATGAAATCCACTAAGTTTATGAAAACTGTCTCAAATATATCCTCCCAAATACCATAAAATCCTACTTGATTCCTCTATTTCATAATAGAGTCTTCCATGTAAACCCTTTGGTGCAAACTAAAATCATTTACTTCATTAATAGGTGACATTCCACCAATCAAACCCCTTTCTATTATTTTCACTCTACACTCTATTGTCTCTTAATATTACAAGAACTTATACAAACAAAAATATATTCAATATAATAGTATGTTTTTATTATATTTTTTTGACCTAAAAACCCACAAATATCTATCTAACAGGTAACGAACGTACTTTTTATGTGTATGTAGAACTATCTTCTCCCTAAATGATGATTGTTCATTTTTTCTTTACCGCCACCCATGGTGGTCATTATGAAGGAATGTAAGTATATATATGTTATATATTATATTTACTACATTATTAATCTTATAAAATAATTTTAACATAAATATTTTCATACATTCCATTTTATGTAAATACAACAATTTCATTTGAGTAAGTGTGGAGAAAACCCCCCTCAAAGTTATGGGATTCGTTCACACCCTATGTGGAATGTATTAAGGGTGGGTTTGGTTAAATTATATTATATATATGATATAATAATTTTACTTTAATAATTATATATATTTATATATATAAACATATATTTCATTTACCTTCTTTCATTTAATACGATAATTAAACGGAAACAACGTTTCTGCATATGTACCCCATACCGTCTCCAAGAATGGTGTATTCCATTTCATACATATATATTATATGGATTAATATATTAAAAATAAATTGAATAAAAATTATTTTTATATAATGGATAAATTTTTTAAAATCATGACATAAGTACAACGACCAAAGATATAACAATTTAAGACAAATGAAATGAACAAAGATGATATTACCTGAAGTGAAAAAATATCATAGATTTGATAACAAGATAGAAATATAATTTAACAATACAAACATACATAGTTTTAGATATAATAATATGGTTATGTAAAAGAGTTAAAATAGACATACATTTATTATACAAGTATCTATTATTAGTACAAAGAGATTCATGATGCAATGTAAGAGGATTTCTTCTCACTTTTTATTTCAATGAGATACTTGCATTATCCATAACCCATTCCTTTTTAGTGGTGTGTATAAATCCCATGGGTGTGTTATATGATTATTTAAAAAATATTTATGGGTATTTAAATAACAATTTGATGAAATTTATTTCAATGGATTTATGTTTCAAAAGTTTCCAAATCAGTAAAATAATTTTTTCTCAATTTTCCTTCTTTTAGACATATGCATGGTTATTTAGCTATTTTTTCCACAAGGTGTAAATACATCCTTTGAAATGTTATATCATGAATCTTAATATTTTCTTGATATTTTAAGATTCGTTTAATTAAATTTTCTTACATGTATAGTATGTTTTAATGTTATTATGTGGTAAGAGTTTATTGAAACAATCTCATCTCTTTTCAAGATAGTATATATTTATTCTTCAATTAATGAAATTTTATGGTACATCTCTCAAGAACACCCAAGAAACATCTTCTCCTATAGTTATTCAGGATTTTTTATTTATTATAACCATTTTTTTACTATCTGGTACACAGGATTGTTCAGAATGTTATTTTATCAAAGCCTGACAGTACCCTCCCTTCGGTCTGAAATATGTGTTCCTTCAAAACCAAAATTCCTAAGAAGGGTCTCCAAGAATAGTTTACTATTCGGCAATAATAATTAAAATATATTTTTCACTTTTTTTATTTTAAAATGATTATAAAAGGAATATTTATATATATTTTATAACAAAATATTTTTCTAACCTTTTACAATGAAAAATGAATGTTCTTCTTACATTATACAATAAATACAGATATACCTACAATAATTTTTGTAAATCCTAAAGTGAGTGTTAAAAAGTTTAACTTTTTTTAAATGTTTTTACAATTAATTTTCAACGAAATGGTTATAAAACATTTTCGATATTTAATTTTTTTCAATGCATTTTTAAATGAAAAGTGTTTTCAAATATTTCTCATGTTTCGTTATATGTTTTCAAGGAAACTTATTTTCCAATGATTTCAAACCTTAATTATATTTTTTAGAATTTTATTCTATGAATTGGTTTTCAAAATGTCTCCAAGATTTATATATTTTCATAGTATCTTTCAAGGAAAATTGATTCTAAAATCATTTCAACCTTCTTTAAAAAATTTCAGGGAACATGGTTTTCAAATATGTTTGAAACCATATTTATATTTTTGAAAAGGGTTTTCAAATAATTTGTTTTCAAAATGTTTTCAAGATTTATGTGATTTCAAAAAAAAATTCAAAAAAATGGATATCAAAATGTTTTCAATATTATTTATATGTTTTTAAGGAAAATGGGTTTTAAATGATTTTCAATCCATATTTTTAACATTACATAGTTTTATCAATGAAATGGTTTTATAAAATTTCAATCTAGATTAATATATTTTCAATTAAAATGTTTTCCAAAAGGTTTTAAAATCATTCCTTATAAGATTTCAATTTTATTTTCATAAAAATGGTTTTCAAAAAAATTATGTTTTAAACAACCTTTTCCAATGATGAAAGAATATTTTTATTGACATATGTTTTCAAGATAACATTGAAATTTATTTTTAATCTAATATGACATCAGTTTTTGTTACTCATTAACTTCTATAAAATGATCCAATGGTTCAATTAATTTCATTTCATTAATGGTTCTATTTTGATTTTATGATTTATATTAAACTTGATTGTATTTCACAGGTTATATGTTTATGAATACTGTTTCTATTTCACTAGTAATATGCTTATGAAACCCATTTCTTTTGATGTGTTTTTCCTTTATAAAGTGGTTATAAAACCTATATGTTTTTCATATGTTATGATATGATAAAATGTAGTTGATACCCATTTAGTTTTAGTTTTTAACATGTGATGTTTAAGAAAACAATCCCTTTTTATGGGTCATTGTATGATGCATGTTTTATTATCTTGTGGAATATGTATGTATGATTTCATTGTTAGATGGGTGGGACCTATATTACCCTCCAATGCATTGGGTAATGATGGATGACTAATGAGCATAAATTTTAGTAGTGAATAGGGTTACATATTCATAATGAAATTAATGTACTTGGTTTCATGCCCATATGTTTATGCATGAACCTAATTATATGTTTACAATGTTATTAGTGAACATTATTATATGTTGAATACATTATGCATGAAATGGATATCATGCTATCAACATTATGAGGGAACCAGATTTGATGTTCAAAACATTATGTGTGGACCTCATTTAATGTTCATAAATCTATGAGTAGTTTGTATTTAATGTGTTTAACATGATGTGTAAAATTGTTTCTACTTATAAATTTTAACTAGGACATGTTGATGTGTATTTCATCATTCCATGTCTTATTCCAATGTTATTATTTCATATATTAGATCTGTATTCCCATACAATCCTTCTCTTATGAACTACCAAAAAAATTTCCCTGATTTATTTCAGTGATCTTTGATAAGATGGCTCTGATCTTCAAATGATATAATCTTGTTCTTGTACCCCTATTCTCATGTTTATGATTACATGTATCAATTTTTTACCCTTAAATATCTTCTAAGATCACCCCTTTTATATGTTTCCATCCCTAGGTTATGATGATATAGGTTTTGTATGATATGTTTAATTGGTGTACTAATCTTGGAGAACATATTGGGAGATAATATTGCTCGCTTGGGTAAAAATGTTTAAATTTCTATGCTTTCAATGGCACAAAATTCATACGTCTTTGGGTATTAGTTTTTATAACATTTTATACACCTTGAGAAAGTTATTAAATGTGTATAAATTAAAAGCAAGGTCGCTATAGATGTACCATAGGACTTAGAGTCTATGGGATTTGATTTTGGATACAGTGTTAAGGGTTTCAAGTTCACCTATCAGGCTTGGGACATCAGTGTTGGTGCGATGGCTGATGTAACCATGCACCATGACTCCAATCACATACATTTCAACATGGTACATGAGAAAACTTTTTGCAGGGAAAAATAGAAAATGAATCATATATGAATGTGTTTTGATTCAATTTCCACCATGAGTTAGCCCTCCAGATATACTCATTGATTGTGGTATATATTTTTAACATTCAGGATTCCTATGTGATGTATACCAAGTATTTTTCATGATATTCATGAAGATGATACCCTCGGTGATGGGGCATCAAAAAAGGGAATATTTCCTATGATATTATATTCAGGTGGTGCACCAGCCATAAAAACACTTGTATAGAAGCATGTGGTACCTGCAGTATCAACAGATGAGGTGTGATAGCTGAGCATGTTTCACTAGTATGAGTTGTAGAGACCCCTCATGTTATTAGGTGATCCCAACCCTATAGATCATGGGATAGTCTTGAGGTGGTGAACTAATTTTTTCATCTAGTTCCTTCAAATGAGGTGATGGTCCTATAGGAGATCCATCTCCGTGGATCAGTAGTGTAATGGTGGGGTTTTGTAACCTATAATTACGATTAGGGGAATATTTCATTGATATACTTTGAGAACCTTTTCATAGAGGTGTTCCCACTAGATACACCAATGGATGTATATATACAAGATATTTTAATGCTATAGTAGCGAAGCATGGTAGTAGGTGAGTATTCAATGTGGTTTATCATCCTCTCATGGTACACCATGGATATTATTCAAGATTATTTCTTCAGGGCTCAAAATTTCATGAAATGTCAACATATAGAAATGCAATCTAATTTTATCCCTACATAAATTATTACCTATGTTGGAGTGCTAGAACATGCATTGTGGGTTGAGAGTTTTTTAGAATAGTAGATACAATTAGTGGTTGTAAGTAGATGGGAAGCCAGAATAGATACCTCAGAAAGAGGGTGCTAAAGATTGTCTCATGGACCTAGACATGGGATATATTTCCAGAGTAGGTATGAAGATAGAAGATATTCGGTTTAGAGATCATGGGTTGAGTCCAGTTATCCCTAAGATATGTGTTTCTACTCATGTGATGTCAGGGGACATATCGCATGAGATTTTCATACCTTCTATACAATAGATAGAGAATCTATAGATGAGCTATTGATGTTGAGGCAGTGGTAGGATCATGCAAGCCCATGGGGTGGAAGACTTGGTAGTGGAGTTGAATGGGAATTAGTAGGTGGTCAAAACATTGTATTATTACCCCCCCCCCCCCCCACCACCACCACCATGTAGTCCACTCAGGGAACAGGGAGTTGGAGCATATTGAAAGGGACTATATCATATGGTTGAATCTTATGACCTAGAGTATTTTTTTAATTTTTTGAGGTACAATTTGTGTCATTTCTACCATAGCTACAATACAGATTAACAAAGGTACTAGTCATACTTTTCTAGCCACATACCTTATTCGAGAGCGATTATAGTTGTATATTTGGTTCGACCATTACCTTTAGAGACTCATACTAGAGAATACATAGTGATCACAATGTTGTGCCCTATAGTGTGTCCAAAATATTGTAGGTGAGATTTTTTTTTTGGATAATTTCTATAGTATCATAGATTTATTACAACTTAATTCATGTAATGGATTTTTTTTTCTACAATTCATGCCCAGATTGACTACTTTTGTTGAAGGGTTGGTTTATTCGTAGTGAAGGAACATGGTTCCCATTTTTTGTTAAAAAGAAACCCATGTAGTGTAGGATGGATTCATGTATATGTGGGTGTATCCTCTTAATAAATAGCTGGCTAGAAAGACCCTTAATGTAGTGGATGTTATGTGTTTTTTGTTTCCTACATTGGTGGAGGACTACGATGACATATTCCCTGATATGGTTTTAGGCTTACCTTTCCAATAAGATATATACATATTCAATAATATAAGCCCATGGATGACACTGATAAGATCACTAGAATATCTGATGGCACCCACAAATCTTCACAAGTTGAGGGTGAAGTTGGGGGTCTTAGAGAGGAAGAAAATTTTCAAACCAATGTTTCACCATGTGGACCCCAGTTTGGGTTTATAAGAAGGAAGGTGGTAGATTAAATTTTTTGGTAGACTATATATGCTCAAACCATGTGACTATGAAAATAATGTATCAACTATTGAGGATCAATGGCCACTTTGGTCATTTTGGAGGGGCTCGATGGTTCTCAACGATTGACTACAGGTCTGAATTTCACTAGCTACAAGTATGGGATGTGGATATACCAAAGATGAAAGATATATATCTCCACAATAAATATGATTACATGGGGATTCCCTTTGGCATGAAAAATTCCCAAGATGTATTCAAGGGTTTCATAAAATGGATCTTTCATATTTTCTTATACCAATTCATGGTAGTCTTCATCCACATTATCCTTTCGTACTTGGCGTCTGAGGAGGACCATTAAAGACATTATGGGATAATTTTGGATGTACTCTGAGAGAACCATATTTGAAAAAATCATTCATAGTTTCATTTCTAGATAAAGGATGTCACGTTCTAGAACATGGTATCTCAACAGATATAGTGGAAGTAGACCCATCCATGGTCAGGGAAGAGTTAGCATGGTATCCACTCAAGAGTGTGAGGTGGTGTGAAGATTCCATAGGATAGAGATCTATTAAAAAACATTGATAGCATATTTCTCTACAGTATTAGCACCCATGACAACTTTATAATGAATGTGGAAGCCATTCTTGTGTAAAGAATTCTGCTGGTAGGCTTTTCATCTGTTGAGGTAGAGTTTGATGAGTGCTCCCTTATTTTGATTTTTGGATGATAGTGTCTAGAACGTAGTGTTATGCAATGCATTAGGAACCGGCCCTTGTTGTGTACAGATGAAGAGGATAAAATTTATTTCCTATGGGTCCTGACAGTTGATTCCACATGAAAAGAACTACATGACCCCCCCCCAATATTGACTTAGAAGTGGTGTTATTCATGTGGTAGATGTTGCGACACTACCTACTAGGTGAGGGGTTAATCATCTATTTAGATCCCAAAGAGTGTTATGTACATCTTCTCAATGAAAGATACAAATATAAGGAAGATATAATATATGGATTTCCTTCAGGAATATGTCATTGAGAATGTTTATACACCTAGTAATGGGAACGTGGTAGTATATTATATTAGTATGAGTTCTTTTTTGTAGTTTCTAAAAAAAATCGGATTAGTTGGCATCATTGTAGTTATACATTGTGGATGGATATAGAGAAGCTTTCCTATAGTCAATGGTTTTTATACCTCCTACTTTATAGTGAGCTAGGGAGGTAAAACATGGGGACACTGACTGTAATACCCTACATGCTTACATATCCCTATGGTATGCTCATGATGGATGTTACAACGGTAGAGAGAACATCGTTCTCCTTAGAGGATGCACGATTTTACCTCTGATGTCAGTTTTTTCACTAGGGATTAAGAAGTGAGTTGTATAGTTTTTTTCTTGATGCCTCACTTATGAGTAATTGAAGGATGATCAAAAAAAATTAGAAGGTTTAGCTCAACCTCTTGAGGTTCCATAATTGAACTAGGATGGGATATTGATAGTCTTAATGATGGTACTACCATGTATGTACAGGGGACATGAATCCTTTTGGGTAATCATTAATCGACTCTAGAATTCATGTCACTTCCGAGATATATGATAATAAAGTTAATTAGATTGTTGGGTTACATATAATTTCAGAAGATAGACTGAATCCAACGAGTCCCATTGATGATTTATTTTGATCATGATTAATGATTTATATCATCATTATAGAAGGGTTTAAATGAGGCATTTGGTACATAGTTACACTTGGAAACAGTGCATCGCCCATAAATCGACGGCCACACTAAGTGGACCAATCGGGATTTGGAGGAAATGATGAAAGCCTGAATGATGGACTTTGGTCATAGTTGGTCGGATCACCTACCACTGGTGGAGTTTGTGTACAAAAAAAATTCCATTCCACCATCAATATGGCACCATTTTAGGCTTTGTACATGCGACCAATAAGGTTTCCTCTTTACTGGACAGACCAATAAGAGTAAGCACTGATGGTCCAAAAAAATGGTCCACATTTTAATAAGTAAGGTGCATATCATCCAAATGTGGACGATGACAACAAATATCCATCAGAAGACTTATCTTAACATGCGATTGAGTCCTTTAAATTTTGAGGAAATAGACCTTGTGTTGCTACAGGTTTCACCTCGACATAGATTAAGATGATTTTTTCAGGGTGGAAATATATCTTTGAGGTTCATTGTCCATGTGTAGATATTTCATAGAATAGGTGAGGTAGTGTACCACTTATCTCTAACCCTATAGTTAGACCAGTTACACGATGTATTCCATAGGTCACAACTAAGGTGGAATGTGAATGAACCATCACACGTTATGGACATGGGAGAGCTGGACATCGAGTATTGAGTGACCATTAATGAGTACCAAATAGTGATCATGTATTGACAATATATGATCCTTTATCGGTGATCTACTCAATTAGTTCATTTTTAGTGGTAGTACAAGAATCTCAAAGAGATTACATGTGAGCATGAGCCTCATATTCAGGCTCTGTACCCATACCTTTTTTAGTAGGGATTGTTTTAAATTTTTGGGGCATAGATTCCCAATGTGTGGATAAGTTAATTTCTGTTATTTTTATGTTTATTGATTTTTTATATTATATAGATTATTTTTCAGACATTTAGTGAAGACTTCATGCGATTCATAGGCCCAGTGTTCCAAGAATAAATGTTTGAAATGTATTAAATATATTAATTATCACCCATTCCACATTTTCCTAAAAAAGTTAACTAATATATAAACAAGTCCAAAGATTATAAAATATGGTGGAACCATTTAATTCAAACTGAAAGGATTTCACAGGGTGTGACTTTACATTAGTCAGTACATTTCATTTGTAGATAATTTTTTACGGGTGCTAAAATGAATAAAATAATTTAATAAAATAATATTATTTCATTTTAACTGATTTAGTGACCTGAAATATTTAAATAGATTGTCATTGATAATTTCAATGGTTAGCAACATAACCCTTTAAATGTTGGAGAACCTTTGGAGAGGGTGTTGTGGATTCTATCTCAGAAAAATGGAAATGTATCATATATTGACAATCGACTCACCTCAGATTCTAAAAATTATTCCAATGATGATGATGACATATTTTTCTTCATCAGAAATCAAACTAAATCAAGTTATGGTTTTTGATTTATTTTGATTTTCCCAATTTATTATTGTGATGAGGAAACTGAACCAATTAACAATAAAATCTATTCTAAATTTGATCGTCTTGTGGGATGGGATTTTTTGTGGTGTTTTATGGTAGAATTCACTTTTGATTTGACTTCATAGATTTTTTATTCAAATGAAACTAAACTGATATTTACCTGAACATCAATCAACATATGTTCCTCTCATTTTATTATATTATTTTATCCGTTTAATTCTCTGTTCATTGTGACATTCTTCATATAACTGCAATTTTACATTTTATCAAAAGATTGATCATGGCACATCTGATACTATTTTCGATGAAATGATATCAACGATATGAGATTGATGTGATGTGATATAGGTGCAAATATGATGATCCAATTTTCTGATCAGATCATATTCCTTGATTTTTATGATTCATTGATGGAATGTCAAGATGAGGCTAGATCTTGACATTCACAGCCTGATGGTCGACAGAATAGAAACTAGAGCATCAACTGAATGTGTAGAGGAAGAATCTAGGATTCTATAAAATCTTTTATAATATAGTGTGTAAACCATATCTATATTATATGTTCCCCACCTAAGCGACAACTAGAGGTTCAGTTATGAGATATGTATCACACAGTGTGTGGGTCTACCTATACAGCCCGTGGTCTCTCCCAAGTAACTTTTTGTATACCTTGTGAAGTACATGGACACGAGGTGGACTATACAGGTTTTGTAAATTCCATGTCATACCCCATGCAGACATGGGGTGGAGTATAAAAGTTTCCTACATTTCATGTACTCACCCACATAGACATGAGTTGGATCATATTCTTTGGTAGAGTAGTGTACTAGCACACAGGTATAATACATAGGGTTTCTACACATTGTTTACTTCTATATGGACTTGGTTTTATGACATGGTTTGTCTACATGGGAAGGATCCATGGTAAAGGGACATGGTGTAACCCTTCTACACTAATTATAATCTATTCTACATGGATTATCTCCCTTTTCCTCAATTACACAGACATGTTTCATTGAAATTAATTCCCCTTATAATTTCTCTGAATGTTGGAAAAGAATTGTTTCTTAAACATGGGAATACGATCCCTTGTGTTCTAGTTCATTGATTGTTTCATTGGAATACCTATGAGGGTCCTGGAGTGACATCCCCTATTCATATTCATTCCATACGTGGTGTTCTTTGTATCTCGGTGAGCAACACTATGTGGGCATCGATCCTCTACATAGTAAGTTAATCCAGATTGAGTTGTTTTTATCACCCCACGTCAATGGTATTGATCCTCATATATGTATTGAATTCTCTATGGACTATCATTTTGTTATTTATCCTTACTATAATTGATGAGCAGTACCTCTCAGATAGACATCACCAGTGATATCAAACTCAAGAGTGTGTTCTCTTGCATAAGTGCTTCGTGGATCATTTTAGCCAGAATATTAGGTCTGGTATACTATGGTTGTGACTTAAATCTAGTTTTTGTATCTTTGTTGACTATATATAGTTATTCTTATTATATCTTATGTCAACATATATCTATATAGAGATGAATAAATTTCCTTTATTTTTTCCATTGTTCTTTCGGGGAATCCTATCGAATATCTTTATAATCATCCATGTACATGTTTTTCTCACATGTGTCATGTCTTGTGTAAACGATAAAAATTTTGACATAGTCCTTGGTGGTCCAAGACTAGATGATTCCTAGTGACACCTTTCCGGCCAAGGTGTGTTCTTGTTGATTTCATATAGTTTTATGAGTGCATTTAAATTTAGGTTGGACTATTTTTATAAAATCATTGTGGTGGGATTGTATTTTTTCATATTTACATTCTTTACTTTGTATCGTACTTTGGTTGTGGGATATAGATGTATGCATGTATTGGTTGTTCATTTTTTTAACATTTCATCATTTTTAAGGCTTGTAGGTTTATTTTTCTGTACATTTACATTGGAAATGACTCCTATGATATTGATATCCCTACTCGGTGCTGGTAACCAGCCCTTATCCTGTTGAAGATGGGCTTGAAGAGTCACATGACGGGTCCCACTGGGATGGGGAATGACATATAATATTGTTTTTTCTTATATTTTTATATTTTGTAATAGTATTTTATAAAATATTATATAATATATTCCATGGTTATTTATTTAAAAATCTTATATAGAATCCATCTATATATATATATGTATGACTGTTTATCTAAAAAACCATCAAATATACAACAAAAACATTATATTTATGATGGTTCATAACGTTATCCATCATACATTATAATGTATTATAAAATTATAGTATTTAAAATACATATAGCAACCACCAACATAAAGAAATATGTAGACCATATCATAATAATTACAAATTTTTTCTAATAACATATAACAATAAAATGATATATGTCATTAAAAAAGGGTTTATTTTAAAATTAACTTATACTTGAAAATTGACAAGAAGAATTGGTATGCACTATAGATAGTAATTACATAATATTTTTAGATATATAACATGCTCAAAAATAAATTTATGTAGTTCAAAAAGATAGGTGGACTTATTGAAAATGTATTATAATATCAAACTAAAAAACTATCAATTTGTGAGAATAGAAATTCGTTGAATTAATATTTATATAAAGTAATGACAATGATAATAAATAAACCATTCATTTCAAAATCCATAATTATAAAAATATTTAACTCTGAAGATCAATAAAAATAACATAAACATATATAAACTCATTAATGCTTGAGACTTGGCAGAACTATAAATAATTTATATTATAATAATTTATATTACCTAAGAAAATATAATTTTGAAATTTAAATCATATATATATATAAGCATATAACATGGAAAATATTATAATATATATATTAATGATGCTGTAATTTTTCAAAAAAAAATCCATAGTGTGTTGGTACATCAGTTACAAGAAATAATTCCTTACTAAGTGGAAGAACTATTACCCACTTGCTTAAAATCCATGATCCAATATTTATAATTAGTAAAAGAACTACCTAAAAATACGTTGTTTTGAATCACTAATAACTGATAAAAATAATAAAGGGAGAGACCAACCTTTATTTTAGAAAGAACATTGACTAAAAGAATCCCTTTTTATACATCTCTTTCTATTTATGGAGATCTCTCTTCCATCATTAGGATACAATTAACTCTATTGTTTTGATGATTTTATGGATGTCCTTAAGACCTCGTTATGTAGACGTAGCGGTGAGTGGTATTGTTTGATATAAATCTTAATTCAAATTCGACTAATATAGTTCCCTAAACTTGTCCACCATAAGGCCTCAAATTTTCTTCCTCGTACCCCAGAGGTTACCAACTAGTAACGAGGGAAGGGGGAATGTTTGTTGGGACACTATGCCATTTTATTAGTTTAATAAATGTTGAATATAAATAGATATAATTCATTGAATTAAATAAATTGGATGTAGTAGAATTAAGTATTAAAATGAAGGTAGAAGGGTATCAAATGAAGTAAGGTCTCGAATAACTATGTCATACATACAACATAGACCGCACATTGGGATAACCATATATATAAGATTAAATAAAAGAAATATAAATAAATTTAAAATAATCTACCTCATACAGTGAACCATACCACATACCTAATATCTACATACATATATGATCCATCCTATATTATTAGTCCTGAGTCTTAGACCATCCTATGCCAGTAACCAAGTTAATCTCTGCTCGAGTACCCCAATGTAATGATGACCTGAGCATGGTGTGAGTAAAAAACTCAGTAGGGAACTAGCAATGATGTTTTATACAAATACAGTAGTATGTACTATGTATATATGTGAGATAATTATTTGTAAAATAAAAAATAATAAAATTGAAACAACAAATCCAAACCAATATGTAAGTATGATAAACCACAAATGATCCTTGGGTATGTGATCTTGATAGACCAAACCTACTTCAGCCGAAGCTGGAATGTCTCTGAAAATTTTTCCATATCATATATACATATATATATATATATCAATATATATATACCCTTAAATATATATATATATATATATATATATTAGTAATGAAAAATAGGAAATGTATACTATCTAACAGAAGTCTATCCATCATTCCATTATCCAGATTGACAAATACCTTCTTCAGCTAGATCGAGAAAAGTGTTGATCATGCTAATCCACCATATAGGATTCATGTACTACACCTGGGATCACAGATAATCACCTAAAATCACTATAATGAAGTATTTTCATTACCAGCAAACAATCCTATAAAGTTCATATGTCCTCAACTATAGCTCACACTAAATATATCATGCATTAGGCCAACAAGAGACATGACCTAGGGCCATTGACCTAGGTTCCCTCTTGGATTCCATGGAGCACATCTATATAAAACCCAGTATAATGTAAGCCTACAAGGTCCATTACCTAGGTACCATGACCAAATCATCCTCTTCATCTCCATGAATCCCACCCATTGAAAATGTCCTATTATGTTGACCTACTCAATCCATGAATTAGCCCATGGACTGAGGCACCCTCTTCGAGACCACATACCACATCTATAGAAAATTCAGTTTGATGTAGGCATCTGATGTTTAGGACCAAGGTCCATTGACCTGGATGTCCTCTTCGAGTCCATGTATCACACCCATAGAATATTCTATATATTGTAGTCCTAATATGGACAAGACATGTGTCCATTGACAAATGTATCCTCTTTGGGTACATGGAGCTCAACCGAATAAGACTGCATAAATAGTTGTATACCATTAGAAACTTTCAGTTACATATTGTAATTCCCCTCATCGATTCTATATCGTGATTTCCATAACCACTAATATGGATTGGAAGACATATCATAACATATATCTATGGGAACCAATGACAAGTACAGTATGGAGTCAGGAATATCATCCAAATCTAGGAATCAAATCATGATGTTATTTCTACATCAATAATAATCATTTGATATAATAATAAAATAGTGGTGGTGGCCAAAAACCCAAGCCACTAATAATTTCATAGCCTCATGATATTAAATATTCATTATGGGTTCTAAGTGACCCTCAATACAATCTCAACCCAACTCCAAAAACACTACCCCATGGTTTTTCTAACATTGGGGCTCCCATTAGGTCCCCCATGTGAGAATATTATGCTACCATCTTATTATGGATCCAAAATGATTGCACATAAGAAACTGTATCTCTATTTTTTCACAAAAAGGGTATGAAATGTGGCTTTATATATGGGATACTCGGGGTGAAATCATATGTGGAGGCTTCCCATAGGGGATTCTCGATACTAGTGATAAGTCACTATATAAATTTAGCATGAATGGGTTATTAATGACCCCCCAAAATTCTCTATTTAATTTCAATATTATAAAATATTTAATAAATGTTTATTATGGTAAATTTACAATGGGATATAAACCTTAGGGAAAATATGAAGGAATCATGTAATACATAAGTATGATAAAGTATTTGGGGAAGTTATGTCAGTCCTCCTACCATTAGGAAGCATTATACATTTATTTTTCAAAGGTAGACAATTTCTTCTATGGCCAGTCTAAGATCAATTGAGTCATGTTTGGTCTAGTATCATAGAAAATCACCATAAAATTAAAATTTTAACATTATTATATTTAATTTATTAAGACCCAAAAAAAATTCAATTTAACATTTTTTACTTGAAATATATATAATTCTTAAAATTTCTTCAATTGATCCCATTGCACCCAAACAATGACCGGACAGTTTCTAAAATACCACAAAAAACCCCATCCATAATCAAGTACTAATCCCAATAAAACATCATCAAAAGAACCATTCATAAAAATTATTTAATCTTATAATATTTAAAAATTCACCTCACTGACGTAATTTGAGGAAACACCACATGAAAAAGTTGAGACGACCTCACAGGTTGTCATATTCTTAAGATGTGTGAAAACCCTAACATCGACAATTGATTCCACTATGATCTGGTGAAATCATTAAATAAAATCCCTAACTGGGAAACCAAAGGTTAGAGGAAGATGAATAAAACAACAATAGAGGTTAAAAGAGATGAATACTCACCTTAAGGATTTCAATGCACAAGGTGGTATCAGATTTAGATCAATAATAAAAAAGACATCACCTGGAGGAATAGGGGAAGAGGGATGCACACATAGGGGATAAAGGGGTTAGAAAAGGGGGTGTAAAACTCATGAATATTTAGGGGTCAAAAAGATTGTTTTCCACAATACTAAGTCACAATGTAAGATCTCATCATTTTCAAGGTATTTCCCTCCTTGAATTTTTCATTAAGAAAGTTCTTTTGGGTTTTACATTAAGTTGAAACTTTTTTGATTGAGTCTTATTTTGATATGTATTTTATTTGTTGAAAATATACATATTTTCTGGGTTTTATGTTTTTTTCATGGAATGGAGTCCTAGTATAAACATGTTAAATTGGATTACATTGGTTTTTCATGATTTGGAAGGCTTATGAGGTCATATGGGTGGTTTTTGTGAAATATAGGTCTAAACCTACCTCTATAACACTTACACAACAACTTATTGTTGCAAGGAATATTAATTAATTGAATATATACCATGAACTATTACATTATGTGAACTGGAGACTCACTGTGAATCTATGTTTAACAATGGGTAATGTATGTGAAGGATAACTTCAGATGAGGAAATGTTTATTTCATTGTACTTTATAAATAATTAATTACACGCTTTGTAATACATTTTAAAGTCATGTACTTATTAGGATCGATAGTGGTAAATCCATGATCTACATATGAATTTATTTCACTTTCCATTTAACTTTATCTCACGAGACCTATGCAATCTCCAATGGATATTGGAGTGTCCTCTTGCCTTCCATATATCTGCTTCAATAAATAAATCTCCAGTGTGTTGTTTTTCATAGGTATTCCATTTTCTTTTATTTATATTCATTCATGTGGTGGAATATTTTTTTCATGGTTGGTATGGGTGTTGATCATGATCTCGTGTTATATAGTTTTCTCTATTAATATTCATTGCCTTCATCCTCTATTGGAAATACATTTTGATTGAATTGTTTGAAAGCCAGATAAATGTAGGTTGTCTATAAAGTAACCATGTGGTCTATTTGAGAATTAATTATGTCTAATTTGGTGAATTTCCCTAGAACAATGTGTGGATAAATTAATTGAATGATTAATGGTGAAAAATAATGGATGGGATTATTTCATGGATCTCCTTGGATTCAATGGATTTACGAATTATCTTAGGGCTACCTGTTGGGTGATATAACCACTTAATAATGATTTGGCCGATGGTTTAATGTGTTTTTAGAATTACATGATTCCTCAATTGATTTTTTGATATATAATAACTATGATAATTGATTATTGATATTGAAATGGGTATGTATGATATAATATGATTGGGTGAAAACTAGAATCTTAATAGTTGATGACCAACTTGATAAATTAAATGTGTAATTGAGGGAAAAATGGTTATTACTAATAATGATATAGGGGGAATGGGTCTATTTCATGATATAATGATTATATATAAGGCATGGACTAGTATGATGAAATTATTATAGTGAGGGATATGATCAGATGTAGAAATTATTATATAGTTGGATATACTCGATTACTAAAATTCTTATACAGAAGGATTTTTCTGGTTATTTTATTATGTCATGGATATATGGTTACTACTGGAATTGTATATATATTCTAAAATATGGTCCAGCAAGTTGTTGAAGCATATTGATTATATTATTATATTTTTTGGATTAATTAATTCAACTATTTATCACTTTATTATATGAAATTATTATCATAATTATTTTGATTATACATGATGGTTTCACCATCTGTGTTGTAATCAGGAATTATTTTTTAAATAATTTGATACCTGAGAATAATATAAAGATATAGGATTGGAGAAGGGAAATGGATCTTTTGGATGATTGTAACATATTATAAGTGATAGAACATAGAGACCAGCAAAAAATGGTGTTTGGGAACATGAGAATGTGAGTTTATTTGTGTGAGAGTGTTCTTTAATGTGTATTTCTTACATATTTACAATGAGATTCAAATTATCCTGTCATTACATAGTCCATTACCATTTGGTTTATTTTTTCCTCCTTTACCTCTTAGTTCTACATTGTACTATTTATTCTATTTCTGTTACTGTGATATATATTATTATTGATGATTACACTGTGTTATTATTCATTACATGAGGGTATATTCTCCACACTATATTTATAAAACCCCTTCTACTAGTCAATATCCTCTGGCATACAAGAAGACACAATTTCTATCATGTAAGTAACCCAATATGGCCATGTGAGATAGTTTTAGATTTGAAAATGGAACAATGTGGTATCAAGGGGAATGTAGTTCTTTTATTTTTTATTACTACATAGTAATGGATGAATGGAGACCATGATGTTTCAATACATGATAATGTGTTTGTTCATCGGAGTTATTGACAATGGTGTTATATCGAAGTTTCCAAGGAGGGGATTGTTCTTCTTGATGTTCACTTGTTATGGTTGATGTTATTTCACCAGGGGTGACTCACAGGTTCTGTGATGTTATAACATCGTGGGATTTATATGTGTGGTTTGGTATGTTGTGAGAAAAGTGTACATGAATCATTATAGGAACATAGTCATATATCTTGACATAAATTGATAATGATAGAGACGTATTTATTTCTTGTGGGATATACTTTCCTATATGAATTGTTAAATGAGATATATTTTATATCTAATAAATTAAATCAATAAGCTAATTTTTCATGATAAAAAACATGTAATCCAAGTTTAGAGAGATCTTGTGTTAATGTTTCTTTATTTTTTCTACCTATTGAGGTTCACATTATTTTTTTCTAGTGTTATAAGGAGTGAATTTTTCTTTTTTTTCAAAAATTCATCCTCATAGTCATCATGTTCTGTAACGCCCCGTCCCCAATTACCCAGAGTCTGTGAATTATTACATAACATTGTCATGATCACAAAATATCATGTCTTGAAAGACCGATTAGTTTAGTAGCATTGGAAATACTAGATACATTCATAAATCTTACATGACATCATAAAATGAAAAAACTAATACAACATAGTCTCCATATTCCATACTCATATCCCCTCAAACTATCCCTATAGGTCAGTAATAAAATAATTCTTCACATCTTGGGAAAAATAAAACATAGAAAAGGGTTAGATCAGATTCTTAGTAAGGATAACAATATAGCGGAAACTTCCATAAATAATCATAAACATTTAAGTCAATTTATAACTAAAACAAAAGCCTTTTAAACTTGAACTTCAGCTTAATATGGAAAAAATAAAATGAAATAATTCCATTTACTTATTCACATGGATATTCTACTAGTAGAATAATCACATGCAATATTAATAACCACTTTAATAATGATGGAATGCATAATGCCAGACTATCATAACCACATAGTCAAGGCCTTGTGCAAAGACTACAAATAAGATTTTGTCAAGGCCTTGTGCCCTAACACTAGTTTGTCTCATGAGACCTACTGATGCATCAAGGATCTATAGAGGGATCCACCCATCACTTATTAAGTCGAATTCATTCCTCATATGAACAGGTTTAAACATAACATAAACATTCGTATTAAAACTTGCATACGAAATGTCAATACATTATCCCTAAACCATGAATGGTATAAAAATAACACATTCACAGTCAAACATATCACAAAACCTTCAATACAATATGGAAGTTTTGTATCATAATAAATCAACTTCAAATAATCTTAAAATTCATCAAATGATGTTGATATAGATGAAATCAAAACTATTTGAGAGAAATATCTCCCTTTTCTTAAATCATTTAAAACCAACATAATTAAAACATTTACTTTGAAAATATTATTAAAATCTTTTAAGGTAAGATTCAATTATTTTATAATGGTGGAAATTAGCCGCACCCATCGTATAAGTTAAAAAAGACATTTTTACCTTAATTCTTTCAAAAAGGATAAAAAGGACCTTGTTTGGAAAACGACAGAATGATTCCTTTATAAACATCTTATAAAAAGTAAAAAAAGAGTATAAATAACTTTAACCCATAGTCTATAAAATAGTAATAATGATTTGAAATACATTTTTAAGAAACATGGATGACGATGATAAAGAGGTCCCAGTAGATAATTATGTATAGACAACCTCAGATAATGAAGAGATTGTGAAATAAACCCTTACCTTGCACTTTTCCTTGTTCGGGGGTACGTTAACCTCCGGTATAATGGTGAAATTATTGTTATTAAATTATACAAGAATCATTTAAATTAATATGATATCATATATGATCTTTTAACATTGCATTGTTAATAATATCTTAGTATTATCGCTGTTTTGGGTGTTAACTTACTCGTTTTCTTTTATATGTTTTGTTACATAAGACGTGTTTGTTATGGATAGGTTGTATCTTATTCATATCCAAAATGATATCAAGTCCTTAAACATTATTTTTAGTCATAAAATGAGAATTATACTTGAATGGATAGGATGGGGAATGAATCTCATCACGTTCGTGGAGACGGTAGTCCGTACGTACGCCCGAGAGATAATATCATTCTTTTGATATTAAAATAATATATAATTGGATGGTATATCATATATATAGAATAATTATCATGTTATACTTATTATTTACATCAATTACATATCATTTTCATACCAATACAAAAAATAATGTTTTTAATAACAATTACACCACGACTTGTAGACGGTAAGTCGTACGTACGTACGTATGGTGACAAGTCATTCAAAGGATGATAGAATACAAAATATGGTTGTACCATATTTATAATAACATCACAGTATATAAGAGATATTGAAGTTATTATTTTATAATGGAAATAACAAATAAATAATAAGTGGAAGGAGAAAGGAACTTGAAAAAGGGTGGTGAAATTATTACATCTTCTCTGGGTTCTTCCTTTTGATTTGATCAAAAGTGATCCTTAAGTTGGATTTTTTACTAAATTAAGGACTTTAATAATTAAGTGAGAGAATTTTAGAGGATATTTGGGAAGGGGTTGGCCGAGCCAAATGACATTGAAGGTATGAATTGGAGAGAATGGTGAGTGCCCTTTTATAAGAGGGGTGAGGGGCACCTTTGGAAAAGATAGAAATATTATTTTATAATAAATTCATATTCGGTTTCTAATGGCTCCAAACTGATTTATTTCCATCCTAAAGTGGGGATGGGTCAAAAACAACTCAACCAATAGGTTTTAGACAGGTTTGGGTCACTTTATTAACCTTATCTTTTAGTTTTAACTCTTAGTTAATTAGTTTGACATTTACCATGTCTCTTGGTATTTTTTTATTATATGGTTAATAAACTTACTATAAACTTCCAAGAGACCCCCAAGTGGTCCATTAATGATACAACTATCATTATATAAGTCCTTTGTCTGAACCTTAGATTTTTAGGAATAGAATATCAATTAATAATATAATATTTTTTTAAAAACTCTTTTATGTCAATTTTGACATGATTGGGTTTTTTTGATAAATTCATAACAGCATTATCACTTCGAACAAAATTCATATAACCAGTCCTAATATGTCATATTAACCTAGAAAATTAGTGCAATTCATAAAAAGTTCCAAATTACTTTTATTTGGCTATTTATAATATCAATTATTTTAATATTTCATGCATTTTGTCATAAATAAATTAAATTATTTAATGTCTAAAAATTATAAATAAAATACAATTAAGTAGGAAATATTTTTATCTTTCTAATGAATATTTATAATCGAATTTATCTTATGTATAACCCAATATTAAAAATGTTTTAGTAATTAAATGTTGATTTTTACTCTTTTAACTCTTCTTTGAATTAAATAATAATAATTTTCCTAATCTAATACAAGTGGACCAAAGAGGGTCATATTTTATTCATAAGGTTGTTTTTGATAGAATTATACATATCCAAAAGAATTAGGACATGTGTTAGGGTAAGAATAATATCATTTTTACCCTTAATTACCCTATTTACTTTTAACCGTGGTTAATAAAAGTAAAAGGTTACTATTCATCCAAAATTAATTTTATCCTATTGAACCACATTTTACTCCTTTATATTAACCTTGTATCTTAGATTTTCGAAATTCTACTCACAGATGTTGTAAAATTAAGTTTTATGTGAATTTGCAAATTCTCCTATGAGGTGGGTAAAAGACGGTGAAAAGTTCTATAATATTTTTATATATCTAAAATTATTATAAATTGAATCTAAGGAATTAAATTGAACTTATGTAGGTATTATGTGTCTAATTTGACTTTAATTAAATTTAAATAAAATAAATAATTATTTAAATAAAAATTCAGTTTTAATCTATAACTCAGTGGTTTTTTCACTATTCATCAAAAATTGAAAGTTTTCAGAAAAATACCAAAAATTCACCCTAAGATAATTTCGATATTCCGAATCCAAAAATGAAGTCCATTTTGAAAGATAAAATTTATAAAATTTCAAAAAAGTGGGTATTAATATTCATAATGGCTAGTTTGATTGGTTGTGGTGTTGTTAGAACTCAAAGTTACGTACAACACATGCTACTGTATTATTCAAAGAGAAGCATACTGTGGAAGCTTGGGGTGTTACATTCTCCCATCATTCAAATAGTTTCTTCCTCGTAATTTCTAGAATACTACTACATAAAAAGACTAGGGTGGTTCTTCATCATAAGTTCCTCGGGTTCCCATGTTGCCTCTTTCGTCTTATGGTTTCTACATAGAAATGTTACCAGATTGGTCGTCCGGTTTCTTAACACTTGTTCTCTGGTATCAAGAATCATGACAGGATCTTCGCAATATGACAAATCAGGTTCCAGTTCTAATTCCTCATAGGTGAGTACATGTGTTGGTTCAGGCATGTATTTTCTCAATAGTAATATGTGGAACACATCTTGAACTTTGGAGAGACTTGGAGTCATTGCCAAATGTTAAGCTACAACCCCAATTAGTTCTAGAATTTAAAAAGTTCTGATGCACCTAGGACTCAATTTACCCTTCTTACCGAAATTTATAACACCCTTACATGGAGATACCTTTAAGAAAACATGATCTCCTACCTAATATTCCAAATCCTTCCTTCGGTTGTCAGCATAGCTCTTACACCTACTTTGAGCTACATTGATGTGGTTTTGGATTACCTTCACCTTTTCCATGATTTTCTCCACCAATTCTGGGCCTACAAGTTTTCTTTCACCAACTTCATCCCAACAGGTTGGTGTACGAAATCTCATTCTGTATAACGCTTCATATGGATCCATCTGAATACTCGAATGGAAGCAATTGTTATAGGAAAATTCTACTGGTGGTAAATATTGATCCCACATACCCTAAAAGTCAAGCTATCGTGATCTGAACATGTCATCTAAGGTTTGAATAGTATGTTCTGATTGTCCATTAGTTTGGGGATGGTAATCAGTGCTCAAAAGAAGTTCAGTATCCAGGGCTTTCTAAAGACGTTTCTAAAATCTCGAAGTAAAATATGGATAACGATCAGAATCAATAGATAGGGGTACTCCATGAAGTCTCACAACTTCATTAATATATAGTCTTTCTAGACATTCGATTGGTAAATCCTCCCTTATAGCATAAAAATGTGCTGACTTGGTAAGACGATCAACAATGACCCATATTGCATCTTTCCTTCTTGGATTCTTTGGTAGTTCCATGACAAAGTCCATCGTGATATTATCCCATTTCCACTCAGGTATGGGAAGAGGTTACAATACTCCACCTGGCTATTTCCTTCCAGCTTTCACTTGTTGACAAACCATACATATTGACACAAAATCAGAAATCTCCATCTTCATGTTGTCCCACCAAAAATGTTCCTTCAAATCTCTATAAATTTTGTTTCTCCCAGGGTGTACAAAGAAATTGGAACTATGAGCATCATCCAACAATTCCCTTTTTAGAATAGGTATATCGGGAACAGAAAGTCTCTTCCCAAATTTCAAAATTCCATCTTCATACACAAAGTCATTCAATCTCCCATCATTCACGGCTTTAATCTTCTTTTGAAATTATTCATCATTGGTCTGATAACACTTTATCCTTTCCAGTAAAGATGGTTTGGAAACCATTTGAAAAAGTATAGATGTTTCACCTTCAATGGTTATTCCCATATCCAACTTTACTAGATCCATGAAAATAGGATCCCTCTCAACTCTCATCTTCTTCAAAAATCTAGGATCCTTTCGACTCAAAACATCTGCCACATTATTGGCCTTCCCCGGGTGGTAGTGTATCATGAAATCATAATCCTTGAGTAGTTAAAGTCATCTCTTTTGCCTCATGTTGAGTTATTTCTGTGAGAAAACATTCTTTAAACTCTTGTGATCAGTATAAATCTCACAATTTTCACCATAGAGTTAGTGTCTCCAAATATTCAAAGCAATGATTACAGCTGATAACTCAAGATCATGAGTAGGATAGTTCTCCTCATGATTTTTTAGCTATCATGATGCATTGGAAAAAACTTTATCATTATGAATAAGGACACAACCAAGTCCTTTCTTCGATGCATCACTATAAATGACGAACCCATCATTACCTAATGGTAGAGTCAATATTGGAGCATTGACTAATCTTCACTTTAGTTTTTCAAAAACATTCTTCACATTATTTTGTCCACACAAATTTTACCCCTTTACGTGTGAGGTTCATTAATGGGTAAGCCAATCGGGAGAAATTCAGAACGAAACGCCGATAATAACCTGCTAAACCAATAAAACATAATTCCTCGGTTATACTCGTTGGTGTTGTCCATTCTTGGATTTCATTGGTCTTAGAATGATCAACATAGATTCCATCCTTATATACAATATGGCCAAGAAAAGAAATCTCTTGAAGCCAGAATTCACACTTGCAAAACTTCCCATATAATTCATGTCTTCTAAGAGTCTTCGGGATAATGCACAAGTAATTTTCATGATCTTCGTATCCTTTGGAGTATACCAAGATGTCATCAATAAATACCACCATAAAATCATCTAGATATTCCTTGAAAACTCTATTCATTAGATCCATGAATACAGAGGGTGCATTAGTCAATACAATAGGAATTACTATAAACTCGTAATGCCTGTACCTGGTTCGAAATGCTATCATCGGAATGTCTTCCTTCTTCACACACAACTGATGGTATCTAGATCGAGGTTCAATGTTTGTAAAGTATTAAGATCCATGCAGTTGGTCAAATAAATCATCAATGCGAGGTAGGGGATACATTTTCTTTATTGTTATAGCATTGATTTCCCTGTAGTCGAAACATAACCTCATAGATCCATATTTCTTCTTAACAAAAAGGACAGGGGCTCCCCATGGAGAAACACTAGGGAGAAGAAATCCATTATTATTCAATTCCTGTAGTTATTTATTTAGTTAAACTAATTCAACAGTGGTCATTCTATAAGGGGTCTTCAATATAGGTCTTAAACTAGAAATTAAATCAATGGAAAACTCAATTTCTCGTTCTGGAGGATGTCCAGGTAAATCTTCCGGAAACACATCTACATATTCTTTCACAATAGGAACATTCTCTATTTGAACATTCCTTTCCATACCCATAGTTATTTCATTCTCTTCCTCTCCATTAAATAAATTTAGTTGAGCTACTAGGGGAGGATATAGGTAAGAATCAGGTGGTGGCGATTTTGCTCTAAAGATAAGGTGTTCTTTATCATCATCATCAAAAATAGTAACCTCCTTCTTCTAATAATAAATTTTTGCATCATGGTCGGAACGCCAATCCATACTGAGTATTATATCAAATTCAATCATGGGTATGACGATGAGATCAATAGATAAAGAACATTTATATGCCCTAATGGGACCAGATCCACAGAACTTTGTATCAATGATACTTCCCTTAGGAGTTTTAACTAACAACTCCCTTGTTAAATAAAATTGGAAATATCTAATTTTCTTAGAAAACTAGGAAGATATGAAATAATGCGAGCATCCATAATCAAATAAAGCATTGGCTAAACATGAAGAAACCATTAAATTACCTGCCGCCATGTCTTTCGGAGCTTCAACCTCTACAGTAGTGATAGCATAAGCTTGGTCTTGACCCCTTGGCATTTTCTGAGGTACGTTTCCCTGACACTTAGAACAATTCATTTTCATAATGTTCCATCTCCCTGAAATTGTAGAATTGAACATCGGTAGCTTCTTTCTTTCCCTTTGAATCACGAGATTGGTGGCCTTTTTCACCACACTTGTAATAGACTCTCATTCCCTTCAAGCAAGTACCAAGGTGTTTCTTCCCATATTTACTGCTAGATGGATATTCAACTTTTCCCTTCTTCCACTTATTTCCATTCCCAGAGTGATCAGCATATCTCTTCTTCTTTTTCTTTGCTTTAAAGTCATAAGACTTAGATAATTCCTTTTCTTTCTTGATAGCACATGAGGAAATATCTTTGTACGACGAGAAGGATTGTGAGACTAATTCTTGACGGAGAAATGTTTTTAACCCAAAAAATAAATGATCAATCTTACTCCTTGAGTTACATATAGAATATTTTTCATGCCTCGCTAACTTGTAAAGTTAGCCTCATACTTTTCAACATTCTCGTCCTCCTATTGTCTCAGACTCAGAAATTGAATTTCCATATCTGCTCAATGGTCACGAGGAATGTATTTTTCTATGAAAATATCTTTGAACTCCCTCCATTACATATTTGATACTTCATCATCTTCCTTCATGTTTTGAATCAATGACCACCATTGGTCATCATATCTAGTGAGGCAGTAAACTACCATGATAACATTTTCCCTTTCTCTACACCCCATGGCGTGGAATATTTTCTCTAAAGAACTTGTCCATTGCTCAGCTACCAATAGATTTGTACTCCCATTGAATGTTGGTGGTTGTTTCCTCATGAAGCGGTCTAACACTAATCCCCCACATTTTGGATCGGGGTGCTCCATACAGGTAAGGTTATTATACATAACTTGAGTGAGTTATCCCAGTATGGTGATTATCTAATCAGTAGTTGTTGCATCACCACCTCCACTATAATTATCTTGAGCAGGAGGGAAATCCCTATATGTATTTTGTACATTGATACAGTTTCCATTTATTCCACTAGGTTCCATTTCTAAACAATGGCATACACTAAATTAGTTTATGAATCGCAATACATAAATCCAAACTTGTAAAACACTTAACATGAATTGAACAGTTTACGGATATAATCCATAATCATAAAAATGTTTTCTTTGAGGAAGTATATACTCGTAAACCTTTCATAATGGTTTGTAAAGAACAAATGAGAATTTTCCTAAGCATTTCCCCCGAGAGTTTCGTAACAAAGAGTGCAGCAAGGCCCTTTGTCGTGCACTAGTTCCCATTCGAGTCTAGCTCAAAGCGGTGTTTTCGGGTTTTACCCCTAGGTACATCTGTGTCAGTGCCGCCTATACCTGCTTGTATCCAGGCATGGATGTATTGTTCAGAAATCTCACAAAATCTCTACAATTCCAAAATTCTAGAAGTTATTCTATGCTAATCCTCAAAGTCCATCTTAGGTCTATGTTCTCTAATCAGATTTTATCTAAATCTAGCTCCCAAGGTTTGTACTAAACATCCTATGATACCAAATGTAATGCCCCGAACCCAGTTACCCAGTTTTGGTGCATTATTAAATAACATTGGCATGATCACAAATGATAAAGTCTTAAAAGACTGATTAGTTTAGTATCCTTGGAAACACTAAATACATTAATAAGTCTTACATTACATCATAAATTGAAAAACTAATACAACATAGTCTCCATAGTCCACACTCATATCCACTCATACTATCCCTGCAGGTCAGTCATAAAATACTTCTTCACATCTTGGGAAAAAGAAAACATAGAAAGGGGTGGGGTCAGATTCTCATTAAGGATAACAATATAGCGGAAACTTTCACAAATAAGCATAAACATTTATGGAAATGTATAACTAAAACAAAATCCTTTTTAACATGAACTTCAACATAATTTGGAAATAATAAAATTAAATAATTCAATTTACTTATTCACATGGATATTATACTAGTCGAATAATCACATGCAATATCAATAACAACTTTCATAATTATGGAATGCATAATTCTAGACTATCATAACCACATAGTCAAGGACTTGTGCCAAGACTAAAAATAATATTTTGTAAAGGTCTTGTGGCAAGAAACTAGTTTGTCTAATGAGACCTACCGATGAATCTAGGAGCTATATCGGGCTCCACCCGTCACTTATTAAGTCCAATACATTCCTCATATGAACAGGTTTAAACATTCTTATTAAAACTAGCATACGAAATGTCAATAATTTATCCATAAAACAAGAATGGTATAAAAATAACACATCCACAGTCAAACATATCACAAATCCTTCAATACAATATGGAAGTTTTGTATCATAATAAATCAACTTCAAATAATCTTAAAATCCATCAAAGGATGTTGACATAGATGAAATCAAAACTATTTGAGAGAAATATATATATATTTTTAAAATCTTTTAAAAGCCACATAATTAAATCATTTACTTTGAAAATATTAATATAAACTTGTAAGGGAAGCTTTGACAATTTTATAATGGTGGAAATTAGCCACACCCTCCGTATAATTTAAAAAAGACATTCTTACCTTAATTCTGTCGAAAAAGATAAAAAGGACCTTGTTTGGAAAACTGCAGAAAGATTCCTTTATAAACATCTTATTAAAATTAAAACATGGGTATAAATGACTATAACCCATATTCTATAAAATAGTAATAATGATTTTAAATACATTTTTATGAACATGGATGTGGATGATAAAGATGTTCCAGTAGATAATTACGTAGAAACAACCTCGGATAATGAAGAGATTGTGAAATTAACCCTTACCTTGTACTTTTCCATGGTAGAGGGTAGGTTAACCTCCTGTATAATTATGAAATAATTGTTATTAAATTATACAAGAATCATTTAAATTAATATGATTTCATATCTGGTCTTTTAACATTTCTTGGTTAATAATATCTTAGTATTATCGTTGTTTCGGGAGTTAACTTACCCATTTTATTTAATATGTTTTGTTACATAAGCCGTGTTTGTAATGGATAGGTTGTATATAATTAATATCCAGAATGATATCAAGTCCTTAAACATTATTTTTAGTCATAAAATGAGAATTAGACTTGAATGGATACGATGGGGAATGAATCTCATCGCGTTTGTGGAGACGGTAGTCCGTACGTACGCCTGAGCGACAATATCATTATTTTGATATTAAAATAATATATAATTGGATTTTATATCATATATAAAGAATAATTATCATGTTATAATTATTATTTAAATCAATTACACATCATTATCATACACATCCAAATAATAATATTCTGAATCACAATTACACCATGACGTGGAGACGGTAAGCCGTACGTATGCACGTATGGTGACATGTCATTCAATGGATGGATAGAATACTGAATATGGTTGTACCATATTTATAATAACTTCAAATGATATAGAAGATACTGGAGTTATTATTTTAGAATGGAAATAACAAATAAAGAATAAGTGGAAGAAGAAAGGAACTTGAAAAAGTGTTGTGAAATTATTACCTCTTCTTCAGGTTCTTCTTTTTGATTTGATCAAAAGGGATTCTTAAGTTGGATTTCTTACTTAAGGAAGGCCTTTAGGATGAATTGAGGGATGGTGAGAGGATATTTGGGTAGGGGATGTCCGGTCCAAATGGATTTGATGGTATGAATTAGAGAGAAGGAGGAGTGTCCTTTTATAAGAGGGGTGAAGGGAACCTTTGGAAAAGGTAGAAATATTATTTTATAATAAATTCATATTAAGTTTCTAATGGATATAAAATGAATTATTTTGATCCTAAGGTGGGGATGGGATGAAAAAAACTCAACCAATAGGTTTTATACCGGTTTGGGTCACTTTATTAACCTTATCTTTTAGTATTAACTCCTAGTTAATTTGTTTCACATTTATCATGTCTCTTTGTATTTTTATATTATATGGTTAATAAACATACTATAAACTTCCAAGAGACCCCCAACTGGTCCATTAATGATAAACCTATCATTATATAAGTCCTTTTACCAAAATGTAGATTTTTAGGATATAATATCAATTATTAATATAATATTTGTTTTAAAAACTCTTTTATGTAAATTTTGACACAATTGGGTATTTTGTTTTTGATAAATTAATAACGACATTATTACTTCGAACAGAATTCATATAACTAGTCCTAATATGTCATATTAACCTATAAAGTTAGTGGAATTCATAAAAAGTTTCAAATTACATTTATTTGGATATTTATAATATCAATTATTTTAATATTTCATGCATTGTGTCATAAATAAATTAAATTATTTAATGTCTAAAAATTATAAATTAAATACCATTATGTAGGAAATATTTTTAGATTTATAATAAATATTTATAATCTAATTTATCTTATGTATAACCCTATATTAAAAATGCTTTAGTAATTAAACATTGATTTTAACTCTTTTAACTCTTCTTTGAATTAAATAATAATAAATGTCCTAATCTAATCCAAGTGGACCACAGAGGTTCATATTTTATTCCTAATGTTGTTTTTGGTTGAATTATACTTATCCAATAGAATTAGGATATGTGTTAGGTTAATAATAATATCATTTTTACCCTTAATTACCCTATTTACTTTTAACAATGGTAAATAAAAGTAAAAAGATACTATTCACAAAAAATTATTTTTATCCTATTGAACCACATTTTAATCATTGATATTAACCGTGTCTCTTGGATTTTCGAAATTCCACTCACAGAAGCTGTAAAATTAAGTTTTATTTGAATTTGCAACTTCTCCTAGGAGGTGGGTAAAAGACTGTGAAAAGTTCTATAAAATTTTTATATATCTATAATTATTTTAAATTGACTCTATTGAATTACATTGAACATATATAGGTATTATGTGTCTATTTTGACCTTAATTAAATTTAAATAAAATATATTATTATTTAAATAAAAATTCAGTTTTAAACTATAACTCAGTGTTTTTTTCACTATTCATCAAAAATTGAAAGTTTTCAAAAAAATACCAAAAATTCACCCTATGAAAATTTCGATATTACGAATCCAAAAAATGAAGTCCATTTTGAAATATAATATTTATTAAATTTCAATAAGTGGGTATTACTATTCATAACTGCTAGTTTGATTGGTTGTGGTGTTGTTAGAACTCGAAGTTGAGTACAACACCCGCTACTGTATTATTCAAAGAGAAGCGTATCGTAGAAGCTTGGGGTGTTACATGTTGACTATCAGGAGAGTGGAAATTTTCTCACTTATAATGCAGCTAGACCGAGCATTCCATAGATCATGGGGATTAGATGGATGTTCAGTTTACTTTTGATGTAGATCCCTAGTAATTTGAATTCATGATTCAGTTAGTACATAAAATATTCAAGAAACATGGAAGACCCACATATATGAGGGTGAATCTTGATGAATATATAGACCATGGACCATCCAAGTATTAGTGGGATATTTTAGTGAAATATGGGTAGAAATATAAGTTATCTTGGAATGACATTGAGGATAATTCATTGATCCAATTCTATCCAATTGCGGTGGGGAATGAGAAGGCTCAAGAATTCATTCGTCTAACACATGAAGTCATTTTAGTGATATATTATCTGAGATGATTCCCTAATTTATTAAATATTTAGTTTCAGATGATATTAATAGGGTGAGACATTTTCATGCTGATATTCACTCTGAGACTATGTCATAGTTGAATGTATCTCGAATGAGTGTATTTCCATATTGTTGAATCAGGAGCTCATAATGGATGAGAATATGAGGGAGGCCCTAAGCAGTGGAAGAGCTATTTTAGAAGGGAGAACAAATATCTCTTCATATAGTTGTAATAAGAGTCATTATTATAATTTTTTAATAGAATATTTGAATGAGTATTCATTCTAGTGGGAATACATATTATAATTGTGTTTCATTTCACTATTGGAACTATGTAATGTCATAATAAAAGTGTCCCCAGTGTCTGTACCCTATGATAGATTGACATTCCTATTTTCAGATTAGTAAAATTTTGATGTTTTATATGAACATATAACAACAGATCTGTTGGAGGGGATTAAGAAAAGTACCAGAGTCTGGTACGGACTCAACTACCCCTCAACAAGTAGGTAGCTAGAGTTCCAAAGGATGTTCATGTTCAGGTAGGGGACATGGTACATTAGTGTTGGAGGGGAAATACCCTAAAGCGGGAATAGACTAGGGGAGTCATAATAGATCCTAGGGAAGAGGGGAATTTCATCCTCATGCTATGTTGTCTAAATCAGGTAGTATGGATACTGGAAATTATAACAAAATTGGTATGACTCTTGTATGATTAACCCTTGTATTGGTTTTTTATACTAGAGCATCACATTCATTTTCTTCTTCACTTTTTACAATGTTCTGTGTTTGGTTATGAAAATCATGGAAGGTTTTTTATGTATTGCGCACCATTAGGAGAGTGGTTAGAGAATAACAATCTTTGATTTTGGCGATCTCTAGAAATTGGTGGGTACCATTTTTTGGTGTAAACCATTTCTGCTATAAACAATAGTTTTCTTTGTTATCTTTGGAATGGATTTGTTATTTCAACACCTGAAAAAAATTTAATATTTCTGGATAAGATTTAATCTATTGAATGTGGGGTGTTATGGCGAGTCATGCATAACCAATTTTATGAATATTATAATGTCTCATGGATTAGATAATAGTTATTATTTTATATAATTGTCAAATGTAGAATTATAACATTCCACTGATGCAAACCATTTTCTGGATGTTTTTCCTAACATGTTTTGTAGCCTAACACCAGAGCAATAGATTTAGTTCATAATCATGTTGTTCCCTGGAGTGGATCTATTTTATATTCATCCTAATAAAATTAAACTTGTAGTTCTTAAAGATTTTAATATCAGTTGGATGATTTGGAGGATTAGACAATTATACATCCTAGTACATCCCAATGGGGTTCTCCAATTATTGTTACCAAGACATTTGATAGAACCTTACACATATATATAGATTATTAAATATTGAACTAGATGATAGTGATGAATCAATATCACCTTCCTCTTATCGATGCTCTCTTATACCAACAAAGAGGTGAGAAGATCTTTTCTAAGATCTATATGTTATCAGGATACCACCAATTGAGTCAGATACCATTGAACATACCATAAAATTATTTTTGAATAAGGTATGGGTTTTAGGTGTTTTTAGTGATACCATTTAGTATAAAAAATAAACCATCAGTATTCATATACATTATTGATCATATCAATCATGATTTTCTGGATCAGTTTGGGGACGTTTTTATTGAATACTTCATTGTGTACTCCCAGTCAGTGGATGATCATTCTGAAAATCTTGAAATTGACCTTACTACATTGATAGGTGATAATCATTACGCCAATATAACCAAATATATTTTCTTCTTTGGAAATGTGCACTTCATGATAGATGTTTTATCAGAGGATGGAGTGTCTGTATCATCCTAGGTAAATGAAGAATAAAATATTTTCATATTTATTAATATTTGTGAATTAAATATTAATTTTAGTTTAAAAGGGTTGCTATGTTCGATAGCGTACCCGATACGCAACAACGGGTTTCTTTGAAATCTTACGTTCCACACTAATAATATAATATTATTATTTTAAAATGGTCGTAATCTCCTAGTCGTTTTATTGGCAGTAATGAACAAAACTAACTACAATATGATTATACATTTATTTACATTTATCCAATAAATGTTAGAGGCTTAAAATGTGAATGAATCTAATTTTAATCGTAATTTGCATTAAAAGGTCAATTTACCACCTTTTAATGGAGAACCCTTTTTAAATCTAGTTTTGGTCCCTTTAATACATTCTATATGTCTAAATAAAATCCTTCTTTAGAATGGGGACATCAAAATTTAATTTTTGTAATTTTTTGTAATTTTTCTGATAAAGATCATTTTTTAATGAATAGTGAAAATATTGCATTTTATTTCAAAACTATGATTTAATATAAATTATTTATATTGTTAGATTATCTTTTTAATTTTTTTTAAAGTGTAATTAGAATATATTTTTACAATTTAATCCAATTTTGGTCATTAGAATTAATTTATCTTTGAAATTGGACATAAAAAATATCAATCTTTTGATAGTTATTAATTCTTAAAAACACGCTCTTTGTTTTGACAACGGGAATTAATATTAATATTAATAAATACCACTTCTATGTTTTTAATTTAGAAAAATAGACATCATTTTTGAATTCGGAATGTCAAATATAGCTTAGGCTGAATTTTTGGTATTTTTCTGAAAAACTTCAATTTTTAGTGAATAGTGAAACCACTTAGTGGTAGTTAAAAAAACTGAATTTTTCATTCAAATAAAATTTTATGAATTCTGTGAATTGAATTTAGAAAATCTGACATACATGGGTGTTATCAAGAAGTAAAATGTGGTTCATTAAGATGAAAATAATTTTTGGTGAATAGTAACTTCTGACTTTTATTTACAGCGGTTAAAGGTAAATAAAGTAATTCAAGGTAAAAAGAATATTATAATAATTCAAAATTTCCTTAACACTTGTCTTATCCTTATTCTATGAGTATTGGCCGACCATGGGCATCCTTGGGTCGATTTTGGGACCCCATGGAGCCATTTATGAAAGATAATGACACTTTAAATTAATTAATTTAATGTAAAACAAAATTGACATTAACAAATATCGTTTAGTAATTAAATTTTATATGGTGTTATATAAGTCCTATTTTCGACTATAAATATTAATTGGAAAGATAAAAATATTTCCTACATGATGGTATATTTTTTATAATTTTTAGAAATCAAATAAATAAAATTATTAATGACATAATAATGATGAAGTATTTACTTCATTAATAAATGATTTAAATAAGTAAGATTATAATGATTAAAATATTATCCAAAACATGTCCAATTCTGATTAGATGATTTTATTTCGACCATGAGTCATCTTATATTAAACTATAATTATTTTTTGGCCTTTTGAAAACAATGATATGTTTATAATAAAATAATGTTTTCACACTTTCCTAAAGAGCCCCTCTCTCCCTTATAAAAGGAGACCATTTCTATCCACTTCCACTCACCTCTCAAGCCATTTGGCTCATCCAAAATCTGCCAAATTAAGATACCTAAATTTATATACTCCCCCTAGAATCCTTAACTTTGGCATAAGGCACTTCCAGAAGTCCTTTGTTTCAATCCAAAGGGAGTTACACGAATTAAAGGTAATGGTTTCTCTTAAATTGTTTTCTTTTATTTTACTTCTCCAACCCCTAAAATCTTTTTATTACTTTTGTTTATAACAACACCAATATCCCCAATATACTAGGATGTTTTTATGAGAATTATTTAAACTACACTTACACACACCTCCATCTAATGGATGAAGAACATAATATTTCTATGGATGGAAAACTAAGGCCTCACGAAACGATGATTGTTCAATTACATCGTACCGCCTCTCATGGTGGCCATTATGATGGCACTGTATTTATATATGATATATATTATGTTTATGATTCCCTTATTCTTCTGTACTTCCCAATTATATCAATCCTTTATGGTTTCCATAGTGGGTAAATACAATAATCTCATTTGAGGAAGTGTGGACTACCACCCCCTCAAAGTGATGTGATTCATTAATGCCTTATGTGGGATGTATAAAGGATAAATTTAATGATATTATATATTATATTATACTGTAATTATAATATACCTATGTATAATTATGTTTTAATTCCATTAAAATAAGAAATATAAATGAAAGTAGCGTTCATGCATACATACGGCTTACCGTCTCCATGAACGGTGCATTTCATTTCTTACCGCCAAATGTTATGTACTATTATAAATACATGTATATACTAGATATATATGATATATATGATATATAAATAATGATTTTCATTCTGGATATAATGAACTATTTACCACATGGGCAACTTGTAAATATAAGGTTTTCATTTTTGACTCAAGTACCAAATATCGAAAAAACTAACTTTATTAACTTGAATGATTACATAATGTTTATAACATAGTAATAAGTGATATAAAAGGAATAATAAACTTGAAAAAGGTTCTTAAGAAACTAAAAATTAACATTATTTTATTATTCAAGAGATTAATGAATGAACGGGTCAAGTCGGACACGTGGTAAGGGACTTCGTCTCAATCTCCTTTCATTGAGGCATATTTTGTTTTAATACGTGATTTCTTTTTATAGGTTGTATAAACACCTTTGAATTTTAATTTATGTCAAAGAGAATCTTTTTATATGAAGAGTTTTACTAAATGACAAAAAATAATGTTTTTTTACGTAAGCGGTGACAACGACCTTTCTGCCACCGGGAGTATTATTTTATCTTTGGCTTCCTTAACAAGCCGGAATGTTTTCAAAAGGAAAAAATAAATACCGTATACTCTTTTTACGTATTTTGGTATTGAAAATGATTTTGAAAATGGATTTATTATTTTAATATCTCAAAATGATATTTTATTATTGCAATATTGGAATGTTATCTCTCTTTTATTCTTATGTTATGTGTTATAATCATGTTATGGTTCTTGGGCATCATTTACATATACGGGTGGTTCTGTGATAAACCTAGGGTGGGTGTGCTCAAGATAGCTCTCCAATGCATTGGGTAACGTGACGGAGGTAAACATGAATGTTTCTTCTAAGATATTTAGGGAATATACTACGATGGGTATTCCAAAGTAACTCCATATGTAGCTGTGATAGCTACAATGTAAGTATGACATGGATTCCACAAGTTACCTTTATGATTTATGATTTCTATGCATCTTTCATAAATCTTATGATTTCATGAGGTATGTAAAAGATTTCATGTTTTGTATGTATTTATGAACAAATGTTTTCAATCATTTTTTTGTAACCCTTATCGAGCCTTTTGTGCTCATCGCAAGTTTTGAAATGTTTTCATAGGACTTAAAGATGAATAGGGTCAAGGATGGGATCAAGGAAAATTCATGTTGTCTTTAACATGGAACTATAAATGAATCTTTTTTTCAAGAGTTGATGTTTTGTAAAAAAAATGAAATTGTGTATAAGTTTCTACTTTTTATTCTTTTGAGATGTAATAGCTATGTCCTAATTCTCTAAAACTCTAAACCTGAAAAGATCCTCAATGTAAATTATTCATTTAATTCAATATTATGTAATGTTTAAGGCCAAGTGCTTATAGTTGGTATTAGAGGTCGGTTTAGATAACATTAGGTGTTAGGTTATTGTTAACGTAATATCCATAAAGTAATTTATGTTAATATTGACATCATATAGCATTTCCAGATTACCATGTTTCTTCGCCTAAGATATTTTTGTATTCAGAATTTTTTTTCATAGAGGAAACAGGGAAGCTGTGTTGGGACGACATCAGGAGGAAGACAACCTTCCAAATCAGAAACCTGGGATGGTCAGAATCAAAACTGAAAAAGTTTGTTTCAGTGATGGCACAATTGACTCAGGCTAAAAATGGTGGTGGTATCCATGTATGAGATCATCTAGATCAACCATAGAGGAACATGTCAGTATTTGATCATTTCATGAGGCAACATCCCCCATCATTCAGAGGATCACCTAAACTTGTGATAGCTGAAAGGTGGATTAAAGAAATGGAGAAGATTTTTGATGTCATGGGTTGTTCAGAACATCAAAAGGTTAGTCTTGATGTTTACTGTTTTGAAGTTGAAGCTGATCAGTGGTGGTCGATCGTGAAAAATAACAGGGATATTGAGGAGATTGATGCTCTCGATTAGGATGAATTCAAAGGTATGTTTCTTGAGAAATATTTTCCTAAGGTGGTTCTTCTTAGGATGGAAAAAAATTCCTGGAATTGAGGCAGGAGGATGGCTCATTGGCTACTTATGAAGAAAAATTCACTCAACTGGCAAGGTATGCTCCAAATTTCATACGAATCGATAGTAAAATCAACCGTTTTTACTCAGGATTAATGCCAAAGTATCGAAGGGATTTAGCTTCTTGTGAGTTAAAAAGTTATGAAAAACTTGTTCGTTGTGCAGAGAAGGTGGAAATGGAGTTTGATGATGATCATGTATTCTTTGACAAGCAACAGAATAAGAGGTCGAGGTGGCAGGCGAAAGGGAAGAACTCTTCAAAAAAGTCTGATGGTAAGAAACATAAGTTTACAGTTTGTGAAAATTGTGGTAAAAAGAATGCTGGAGAATGCCTTTTGAATTCTGGTAAGTGCTACTGATGTGGTAATATGAGAAATAAGGCTCGAAATTGCACTGAAAAAGATCAGGGTAGTGGTAAGACAAAATCTGATTTACTGTGAGTAAAATGTTTTAAGTGCAATGAAATGGTTCATTATGAAAATGAGTGTCCAAAAAAGAACTCAACCGATGGAAAGAAACCAGAATAAAAGCAGAAAGGGGTGGTGAAATCTTTTGCAACTACTTCATCAGATGTTGGGCCATCAAATGAAGTTGTCTCAGGTATACTGTTTGTTTGTTCAGATTATGACAATGGGTTGTTTGATTCCGTGTCTACACATTCTTTCATTTCTGTGAAGTTTTCAAGTAAATTGGGGATTCCATCTCAATATATGAATACTAATATTACAGTAAAATCGCCAAGAGGAAATGTTGAGATAAAAAGAATGCATAAGAACATTCTTGTCCTTGTGTGTGCAAAGAATCTACCTGCAAACCTTATTGTTTTGCCTCTAGTAGAGTTTGATGTCATTTTGGGCATGGACTGGCTTTCTGTTTATCATGCTAAGATTGACTGCAGATCAAAAGAGGATTCTTTTTAGAATTATTATCAGTTTGTATACAAAAATGAACCCTTTATGTTGATAACTTATCAGGAAGCTGAGAAACTAGTAAAAGGTGGAAATGAATGTAACCTTGCACGTATTGTTGAAAACAGAGGAACTGTTTAAATTAATGATGTTCCAGTGGTAAATGATTACCTTGATGTTCTTCCTGATGAGTTTCCTATTATTATACCTGATCGTGAAGTTGAATTTATTGTTTACTTAGTTTTTGATGCTAAGCCAATTTCAAAACCTCCTTATCAAATGGCTCAAATTGAACTTTTAGAGTTAAAGAAGTAATTGTAGGAGTCATTAGATAAATGTTTCATTCGACCTAGCACATCACCATGGGGTGATCTTGTATTGTTTTTTAAAAATAAATATAGATCAATGAGACTTTTCATTGATTATAGATCATTGAATAACATCACTATTAAGAATAATTATCCTTTTCCTCATATCGATGATTTGTTTGATTAGCTCCAGGGAGCTCAGTATTTTTCAAAGATTGACTTGAGGTCGGGGTACCATGAGTTGAAAGTAAAAGAAGCATATGTTCCAAAGACTGTGTTTCGTACTATATATGGCCATTATGAATTTATAGTTATGCCTTTTGGGTTAACATGCACCTGCTGTATTCCTGGTTCTTATGAATAGAATTTTCCGTGAGTTCTTGGATAAGTTTGTGGATGTGTTTATTGATGATATTTTGGTTTATTCCAAAATTAAGGAGGAACATGAAAGTAATTATGGGTTGTCTTGCAAAAATTAAAAGAAACGAAACTATTTGGGAAATTCAGAAAGTGTGAGTTTTGGTTATAACAAATTTCTTTCCTTGGTTAAATTGTTTCAAAAAATGGCATAACTGTTGATCCTGTAAAAACGAAAGTGGTTGAAGAATGGCCAATACCCACAAATATAACTGATATCTGTAGTTTTCTTGGTTTAGTAGGTTGTTATAGGAGGATTGTTGAAAATTTTTCACGGTTATCTAGTCCAATGACTAAGTTAACTCGAAAAGGTGTTAAGTTTATCTGGACAAAAGAATGTGATGATTGTTTTTAGGGATTGAAAAGAATATTGGTGAATGCTCCAGTTTTGGCACTAACTTCTATAAATGGTGCATTTGTTATCTATAGTGATGATTCATTGAAAGGAATGGGTTGTGTCCTAATGAAAAATGATCAGGTAATTTCTTATGCTTTACATCAGTTGAAACCACATGAATTAAATTACCATATACATGATTTGAAATTAGCTGCTGTTGTTTTTGCTTTAAAATTTTGGAGGCATCATTTGTATGGAGTGATCTGTGAAATATATTCTGATCACAAAAGTTTAAAGTGTATATTCACTCAGAAGGAATTAAACATGAGACATGGGATATGGTTGGAATTAATCAAGGATTATGATTGCACGATCCATTACCATCCGGGAAAAGCAAATAAAGTGGCTGATTCTTTGAGTCAAAAAAGTAATACTTCATTAACCATGATACGTTTGGTATGATATCATTTGGTTTTTGATTTGATGAATTATGGCATAGAAGTTATTGGTTGCAGTAAATTCTTCTATTTTGTTTTAGGTGTCAGTGAAATCATCTCTATCAGATAGAATTAAGCAAGCGCAGAAGGAAGACAGTGAGTTGCAGAAAAATGTTTTGTTGGTTTAGAAGGGTAAGTTTCCTGATTTTAACGTTGATAATGATTGTGTTTTGAGATTTTGAAATATATTATGTGTTCCTTGTGATTCACAATTGAATAATGAGTTGTTATGTGAAGCTCATAGTTCTTTGTTTTCAGTTCATCCTGGCAGTACTAAGATGTACAGAGATCTCTGTGAGTATTACTGGTGGGATTGAATTAAAAGAGATATTTCTGATTTTAATGTGAAGTGTTTGACTTGTCAGTAGGTTAAAACAGAGTATCAGTTACCAAAAGGGATGCTTCAGCCTCTACCAGTTCCAGAGTGGAAATGGGAAAATATATCCATGGACTTCGTTGTGGGATTACCAAAGACATCTCGAGGTAATAATGCAATATGGTTTATAGTTGATCGATTGACTAAATATTATCATTTCCTTCCAATTCAAGATACTTTGTCCCTAGATCAACTTTCTCGGTTATATGTTAAAGAGATAGTTAGGTTTCATGGAGTTCCCCTCTCCATTGTGTCTGATCGTGATCCCAGGTTCACTTCTAACTTTGGGAAAGACCTTCAGAAGTCATTGGGAACTGAATTAAATTTTAGTATAGCTTTTCATCCTCAATCAGATGGGAAGTCAGAACAAACAATTCAGACCTTGGAGGATATGTTACGTGCTGGCTCGATGGATTACCAAGTAAGTTGGGGCTAACATCTTTCTTTAGTTGAATTCTGTTATAATAACATCTTTCATTCCAGTATACAGATGGATCCATTTGAGGCATTATATGGAAAGCATTGTCAAACTCCAGCATTCTGGGATGAAGTAGGTGAAAGGGAGATGATGGGACCATAATTGGTAGAAGAGATGACAGAGAAAGTTCAGTTGATTTAGAAGCACATAAGAACAGCTCAGAACAGACAAAAAAGTTATGGAGATAACCGGAGGAAGGATCTTTCCTTTGAGGTAGGTGATCATGTCTTTCTCAATGTTTCCGCATGGAAAAGTGCGATGAGTTCTGGTAAGAAGGGAAAGTTGAGTCTGAGGTTCATTGGACCTTATGAAATTCTAGAGAAAGTTGGATCAGTTGTGTATAGAGTGGCTTTACCTCCAAGTTTATCCTAGGTACACAATGTTTTTCACGTTTCGATGTTGAGAAAGTATATGCCAGATCAATCTCGTATTTTGAGCCCATAGGTAGTTTAGTTGGAAGAGAATCTCTCTTATGAAGAACAACCAGTTCAGATTATTGACCGTAGAGAGAAAGTGTTGCGGAATATGGTAATTCACCAGGTAAAGGTTTTTTGAAAAAATCACATGGTTGAAGAGGCAACATGGGAATCTGAAAATGCTATGAGGGATAAATATCCACACTTTTTTTGATAAGTGAATAAAAATTGTGAGGACGCAATTTTCAAAAGGGGGGGAGGATGTAAAATCCCAGGTAAATGAAGAAAAAAATATTTTCATATTTATTAATATTTGTGAATTAAATATTAATTTTAGTTTAAAAGGGTTTCTATGTTCGATAACGTACCCAATACGCAACAACAGGTTTCTTTGAAAACTTACGTTGCACACTAATAATATAATATTATTATTTTAAAGTGGTCATTAACTCCTAGCCATGTTATTGAAGAGAATGAACAAAACTAACTACAATATGATTATACATGTATTTACATTTATCCAATAAAAGTTAGAGGCTTAAAATGTGAATGAATCTAATTTTAAGCATAATTTACATTAAAATGTCAATTTACCACCTTTTAATGGCGAACCCTTCTTAAATCTAGTTTTGGTCACTTTAATACATTCTATATGTCCAAATAAAATCCTTTTTTAGAATGGGGACATCAAAATTTAATTTGTGTAAATTTTTTGAATTTTTCTGATAAAGTTCATTTTTAAATGAATAGTGAAAATATTGTAATTTAATTCAAAACTATGTTTTAATATAATATATTTATATGGTTATATTATCTTTTTAAATGGTTTTAAATTGTAATTAGAATATATTTTTACCATTTAATCTAATTTTGGTCATTGGAATTAATTTCACTTTGAAATTGGACATAAACAAGTATCAATCTTTTGATAGTTATTAATTCTTAAAAACACGCTCTTTGTTTTGACAGTGGGAATTAATTTCAAAATTAATAAATTCAACTTATATGTTTTGAATTTTGAAAAATAGACATCATTTTTGAATTCGGAATTTCAAATATAGCTTAGACTGAATTTATGGTATTTTTCAGAAAAACTTCAATTTTTGGTGAATAGTGAAACCACTTAATGGTAGTTAAAAAACTGACTTTTTCATTTAAATGAAATTTTACCACTTCTTTGAATTGAATTTTGAAAATACGACATACATGGTTGTTATCAAGAAGTAAAATGTGGTTCATTAAGATGAAAATAATTTTTGGTGAATAGTAACTTTTGACTTTTATATACCACGGTTAAAGGTAAATAAGGTAATTCAAGGTAAAAAGAATATTATAATAAATAAAAAATTAATTAACAATTTTCCTAACCTTATTGATTAAAATAAGGTAATTCAAGGTAAAAATAATATTATAATGATTAAAATATTATCCAAAACATGTCCAATTATGATTGGATGATTTTATTTCGACCATGAGTCATCTTATCTTCGACTATAATGATTTTTGGACCTTTTGAAACCGAATAAATGATTATAATAAAATAATGTTTTCACACATTCCTAAAGATCCCCTCTTCTCCCTTATAAAAGGATACCATTTCAATCCAATTCCACACACCTCTCAAACCATTTAGCTCATCCAAAATCTGCCCAATTAAGCTTCCTAAATTACTCTCCTCCCCTGTAAACCTTAACTTAGGCAGAAGGCACTTTAATAAGTCCTTTAGTTCAAACCAAAGGGAGTTACACAAATTAAAGGTAACCGTTTCTCCTAAATTGTTTTCTTTTATTTTACTTCTCCAACCCCTAAACTCTTTTTATTCCTTTATTTTGTAACAACACCAATATCATCAATATACTAGGATTTTTTTATGAGAAGTATTCGAACTAATCTTACACACACCTATATATAATGTATTATGAACATAACGTTTCTATCGATGGAAAACTAATGCCTCATGAAACAATGATTGTTCAATTACATCTTACCGCCTCTCGTGGTGGCCATTATGATGGAACTGTATTTATATATGATATATATTATGTTTATGATTCCCTTATGCTTCTTTAATTCCCAATTATATCAAGACTTTATGGTTTCCATAGTGGGTAAATACGATAATCTCATTTGAGGAAGTGCGGACTACCGCCCCCTGAAAGTGATGTGATTTGTTAATTCCTTATGTGGGTTGTATAAAGGATGAATCTAATGATATTATATGTGATATTATAATTTAATTATAATATACCTATGTATAATTATGTTTTAATTCCATTAAAATAATAAATTGAAATGAAAGTAGCGTTTATGCATACGTACGACTTACCATCTCTATGAACGGTGCATTTCATTTCTTACCTCAAAATGTTATGTACTATTATAAATACATGTATATACTGGATATATGTGATATATATGATATCTAAATAATTATTTTCATTATGGTTATAATGGACTATTGACCATATGGTCAACTTGTAAATATAAGGTGTTTATTTTTGACTCAAGTACCAAATATCGACAAAATGCACTTTATTAACTTCAATGATTACATAATGTTTATAACATAGTAATAATTGATATAAAAGGAATAATAAACTTTAAAAAGGTTCTTAAGCAAGTATAAATTAACTTTAGTTTATTATTCAGGAGATTAAAGAATGAACGGGTCAAGTCGGACACGAGGTAAGGGGCTTCATCTCAATCTCCTTTCATTGAGGTATATTTTGTTTTACTACACGATTTCTTTTTATACATACTTTTCATTTCTTTAAAAGGGGATATTTTTATACAAAGCGTTTTACTAAATGACAAAAAGGAATGTTTTTTTTACGTTAGCGGTGACAACGACCTTTCCGCTGCCGCGAGTATTATTTGATCTTTGGCTTCCTTAACAAGCCGGAATGCTTTTAAAAAGAAAAAATAAATACCATATACTCTTTTAACGTATTTTGGTCTTCAAATTGATTTTGAGGATGGATTTATTATTTCAATATATCGAAATGATATTTTATTATTGCAATGTGGAAATGTTATCTTTCTTTTATGCTTATGTTATATTTTATGATCATGTTATGGTTTTTGGGAATTATTTACATATACGGGTGGTTCCGTGATGAACCTAGGGTGGGTGAGCCCGAGATAGCTCTCCAATGAATTGGGTAAAGTGACAGAGGTAAATGTGAATGTTTCTCCTAAGAGATTTAGGGAATATACTGCGATGGGTATTCCAAAGTAACTCTCTATGTAGTTGTGATAGGTACAATGTAAGTATGATATGGATGCCACAATTTACCTTTATGATTTATGATTTCTATGTATCTTTCATAAATATTATGATTTCATGAGGTATGTAAAAGAGTTCATGTTTTCTATGTATTTATGAACAAATTTTTTCATTCATTGTTTTGTAACCCATACTGAGCCTTTTATGCTCATCCCATCTTTTGAAATGTTTTTACAGGACATAAAGATTAATAGGGTCAAGCATGGGATCAAGGAAAAGTCATGTTGTCTTTAACATGGAACTAGAAATGACTCTTTTTTTAAGAGTTCATGTTTTGTAAAAAAATGGAAACTGTGTAGAAGTGTCTACTTTGTATTCTTTTGAGATGTAATAGTTATGTCCTTATTCTCTAAAACTATAAACCTAAAAAGATCTTCAATGTGAAATATTCATTTAATTCAATATTATGTAATGTTTAAGGCTGGGTCCTTATAGTGTAAGTGGATTGAGAGAATTTTGTAGATACAGTATCGTTGGAATAAACTAATAATTTCTTTGAGATTAATATTTTCCTTGGTTTCTTAGGTTATTATTTGAAATTATTCTTTGAATTACCCCATTTGAAAGCACTAATGTATTGGTTATCAAATAAAGGTGTGATGTCTGTTTCGTTATATGTTCATGAGGGTAATTTTAAGAATATTAATTGTTTTCTCCCCTTAGCACTTATCCCCACATTACATTTTACATGTATGGCCTACATTGTGTACTATTATTCATCAAGAGTTGGACTCATAGAATATTTTATGAAGGAGTATGACGTGGCTTCATATGGATCTAGAAATATAAGATTGCATGAGAGGAATTATCCTACTCATGATCATGAGTTAGATGTAGTATTACAAGACCTGAAATAATTGAGATGATTTATTTTGGGTAAAAGTTTAATTTTTTACATGGGCCTAAAGTGACACATGTTAATATTTTCTCAATATGACCTGAGCCTTTAGCAGTGGAGGTTGGTCAACTATCTACATTATTTAGACATTAGGATGGGTTATACCTTATTAAAGGGAAATGTAATTTTCAACTACTTGAGCTATATGATACTTCCTAAGGTAGTGCATGTGTTTTGTCATAAGTGACAGATGATGAAACTCTTTACACACATCCATTCAGATGTTCATGATTCTTAAGGAAAAGAAGCTTTAACATTATTTTATGTTATACCTTTTCATATTTACTAGATCTGTGTATATAAGTTATTTGATTAGGAAGGATTAGTTCATAGGAATATAGTATATGGTAAGGAGAAACTAACTGGATTGAAGCACCAAAAATTGCATTTATGTAATCCTTTATTATGTATTTTGACAATATAAATTATTTGGTCGATGGTCAAAAATGTTTGGATTACTTTTGGAATGTTTATCAGAATTTTATATTGATTCATAGTTGGTGGAGATTTATTGTAACCATGAAAATCCAATAAGAAACCATGAAATGTTAGACATAGGATGAGGGTAGGGTGCACAGGTTGGAGAATGGGTAGGCGTATGGTTGTTCCAATTCGTACTACTACATATGATATACCATAAAAAGTGCGATAGTTGGATTTTTCATGGTTAGCATGTGGTTTTTCTAATTATGTTGGAAAACTATGTGAGGTCCCTCTTATGGTAAAGGGTAGATTATAGTTAGTACACAGTTTTCCTAACCATGTGACTAATCATGTAGGGTTAAAAACTAGATCCTCAAAAAGTGGATCAAGATTTTGATTATGTTTGAACCCTTTTTTTCTCCAAATCAACCATAATTCCATATTTCTCCCTCCCATGGTGTGTGGAACTATTCCCCTTTAAATTGTAAGGGATTAAAAGGCATTTCTCAGTGTGTTGAAGCCTAATTTCCTTGGTAATTCATTATTTATGGTAGTTTTATAGTTTTTTATTAGATATATTTCCTTACATCTTCTTGGTTATTAGATCTAGACCTATGTAGATAGATAGATGGTTTTTAATTCCAATCATGGTCATATTTGGCATTATTAATGATAGGGGATGTTATCTAATGTGGGGTTTTGTAGATTCAAACCAGTTTTGTGGACGTTTTCAGGTCATTTTTTTCTTTTTTACATAATTCCTCAGGTATGTGGCATCACTCTTTACTCCTCTTACTAGAAAATGAATGCTTCATTTCAAATTAATTTTTTTTGTGAAATTTATCATTATATTTTTGTGAAATGATTTGTAAAAACCCACTTGTTTGATTTTTTAGGTGATTGTGATGATTTTTTATTTTGTGGAAATTGATAATGGTCTCTTGATTTCAAAGTGTTGATTTCAAAATAGATAATTGGTTTTGATTCAGGGAAATTAATTTTCTATAAAATGATGGTATTATTGGAATGGTTTGATAGAATAATATTTTCAATATAAATGATTGTTTTATTGTAATGGTTACTGGAAATGTGGTTTAAATCATTGTTATTTTTATTGGAATGGATTGTTGTTATGGTTTTTAATAATAGTGTTATTTTATTGAAATAATTGAATTTTTTTAGAAAAGGTTATATTAGAATGTGGTAGGATGAAATGGTTAATCATTAATGGAATAGGATGGATAATTGTTGGGAAACTACAACCAATGAACGAGGACAAGTTATGGACGTGAAAGTTCAACAATCAATAGTAACACCATGCCTCTGTGGTTGTGTGTGGATATATGATATAGAATGGGTAAATTAAATTATATTCAGGAAATGGATGGAATGATATGTTTCTTTTCTTTCTGAGGATGTTGGTGTTATTTTGCGATTACTTTTTTAGTATGGATAATTTCCCTAGTTTTCAAATACATGGGAATGATATAAATTATTTTAAATTGTTTTATGTAAATTTTTTAATATAAATGTTCTAATGTGGTTTATTATAGTGTAATGAGTAAGAATTCAATGGGGAAATTCCTACTAAGTTTCATTACTCACTCTTTTTTTCACTTGGGTGGTTTTGAAGATTTTTTTTATCTAGGCATGGGAAAAAGGTAAAGATATACACTTCTATAGTGGTGCATCATGATACATTGGTTTTTTTATTACAGTCAAATCCTAGATAGTTTTGGAGCTTTGTATTTATGTGTTTGTCATTTAGATTTTTTGGTTTTGTATTTTTCTTTCTACATTGATGTTAGTTATCTTCCACTATGGCACTATTTTTTAGTTTTTTATGTAAATGGTATTACATATGTTTTTCAACATTAATATCATACACCATGTGGTTTTCATTTAGTTATGGAATGTTTGGTTTTTTTGTTTTATTTTCAAATGTAAAATAATCCCTCATCTTCTAACGGAGACATTGGAATTAATTAATAAACTATTGAATCATGGGGATCTCCCTTAATCCATGTAATGTTCATCCTCTTTCTCAGGAAAATGAAGAGGGTCTGGATGATAGATGTGGTATCATATTATTCGGTCCTTGATTAACAAGTGTTCATCAGTTATGTCGGTCTTGGTGTTGAAATTCATTATTGTTTATTCCTCGTAATGGGATAGAATAATGGTGTATGATTGAATGGACATTAAATGTAAAGCATAAAAAGATGTAGGTATCCTTTTTATGTCAAACATCATGTTTCTATGTAGTTGTTTACATAATTTTTTTGGATTCACTTATAGTATTGTGAATATCATTGTTATGGGTTTATCCAATGTGAAAAACATGAAATAAATTTTATAAATGACATCATACATGGCGTGAATATTTTATATTGATTAATGATTTATGATGTATTGTAAAATAATTTATTTCTTAAAACCCATGAATTTGTTTTCAAATGTGAGATTTTGAAGATGCATGAAATATTCATTTTTGAAAATGGTTTGATTTTCAATATAATGGAGTAAATTTAAAAAATTATTGGAAATTGAATTTTTTTTTTCTTGGAATGAAATTTTGGGAGATGTATTATGTAAGAGAATTTGTAATTTTTTAGAATATATTCTTTAGAGAGTGATACATGCGGATTTTGTTGTGTTTATTGAAAATGGAACACGATAGGCAGTGTAAAAAAATAACAACGGATGCAGCTGAGAATGTGGTCACACGTAATCCATAGGTCAACCAATAGTGTATTCAGTATATAGTCCAATACATTCTTGATGTGTATATAGAAAATAGGTGTGTTAATCGACAGAAATTTGATCATTTTTTCCAATTCTAGATATAGAATTCACCCATATATCAGGATGATTCTGAACCCAAAAAAATAAATGGTTTGGCTGAAAAGGATGACTCATAGCTTTGACTTCCATGCCACAAGAGCAGTGTTGAATGTCAATCTGGTGACATATATACTATATTATCTTACATGCCAATTTTTTAATTTAGCGGTTCAATCTAAAATAGACAAAGAACTTTCAAGGTAAAAGTTTAAGCATTTTTTCATAAAAAAATATATTCTAAAATACACGGGATTTAATTAAAAATTTAATTCCAAATCTTGAAATTTTAGAGCCTCACAGTGATAGATTATGCGGCTAAATTCAGGAATTTAATTCTATTTTCCCATGAATTTTCATTGATTTCATCCTTGAAGGGACAAATCTTTGAATCAAGGATGATGTTGGAGATTTGCTCAATGATTTTTGTGCCCTGTATTACAGATTATACAGAGATGGACAATAGAGTGAAGGTGGATGAAAGAGACATCTAAGGATATGTGGGTAGAGGAATAATGTTGATACCTATGGGAAATGGTGGGAACTCTAATTTTGGGAGGAATCAAAAGAGGAACACCAATTTCAATGGTGAGATCATGACTCTGAATTAGAAGACTGGATTTTTAAGTCTTCCTCGATGTCCCAATACAAATACATGATGTTTAATATGTGGATATATTAGTCATGTGAATAGGGAATGTGTGACACATCCTAGAGAACTCTGAATTTTAAAACAGATGGGGAATCTTTAGCAATATTGACGCAGTGCTATGAGGTGAGGTGTCTATGCCATTTCTCATGTTTTATAGGTTTCGTATGCATTGAAAGGACGAGGGTAGCATAAAAGTATTCATCATTAGAATATAGATAGCCATTGTGATTTTAGGAATACCTAAACCCCTATCCAGGGGTAGTCTCTCATGTTTAATAAGTAACAATGTGTCGGGAGAAAAAATTATATGCTTCAAAACATGTTATTATTGATGATCAATTTGGCCTATCAATAGGGAGAGGTATGATTATTTTTAATTATACCCTTATGAAATATTTTCATGATATGGGTCTATCACATTCCATTATTTCTTCTCATGGAGGTGATTATCTAGATTTATATTGTGAGATGATTCTTTATATGTTAAACATAAAACACATCTTGGTCAATGAGAATGATGGTCCTCTATGTTTAGAGAATATTCTACAAAATTTGATAGATCCAAGATTATGTGGGATTTCTCTATGATGGGGATGAATTTTTATGAAATAATCCTCAGTATAGATTGGTAGAAAACAATCAAGGCTCACATCGACTAGTACAACTAACATGATTTTTATCTACTAAGGATTTCAACGAGTATATAATTGGAGGAGAGCATAATATAATGGAAGGTGCATAAATCTTTTTAGAACTAGATTTTTTAATTATCCTAATCTAATTTGGTGTATTAACAATCAAATCAATGTGAGAGATTGAGAATAACAGTTTTCTAGCTATTTTTGATTTTTTTGTGGACATTGTTTCCAAGAATATCTCAGTGTTTCAACCCATAGGAGAAGTGGATATTATGATTGGTCTCCTTCTAAAGACCATTTCTATTTTTCTTCCATATTATCGAATGAGACTAACCAAATTAAGGTAAATAAATGTTCAATTAGAGGATCTAGAAAGAAATGTATTCATTCGGTCAAGCATTCCTCCATTGGAATCACTAGTCTTGTTTTACACAAAGGAATATTAAAATCTTTGGATATGTCTAGATTATCATATGATTAACATTGTTATGATATATAATTTGGTATCTAATTACACACATTGATGATCATTTTTATCAATTTTTGGGATTCAATTGGCTCTCCAATACTGGTTTGTGATCAGGATATCTCAAATTATAGGTTTGGAAAGAGTATATTCTAAAGATAACATTCAGAAGATGTTGTGGCCATTATGAGTATGTGTAAATAATTTTGGCTATTACAAATACAACATTGTTTTTCATAATATTTATGAATGGTATATTTCATTGATATCTATATTTTTTGGTTGTTTTTTTGGTTAACATATTGGTGTATTGAATGGAAAGAAATGGGCATGAATAATACTTGGAAATAGTGTTAGGAATCTTGATCGACCATATTTTTTATGTTAAATTATCAAAGTCTGAATTTCTGATATAAGATGTACATTTCCTTGTCCATGTAATATATGAAAAAGGTGTTTCAATTGATCTAGAAAAGATAAGGTCTATTGTCTCTTTCCCACTGCTAAATAATGTATTCAAGATACATAGTTTCCATTTGTCTAGATGGTTATTACCGAGACTTTGTTCATTTTTTCTCATGGCTAGCCTCAGATGTGATAGCTTTTAAAATGTATAAGTTTCCCTTCAAATGGTATTATTAATGTCAAAATTCTATTCAATATATTAATTTAACTTACACCAGCACCAATAATGATCTTTCTAGAATCATAACCATGGTACGTGATGTATAGTGATGATTCAGGATCTGGAATGGGATGTCTTCTTAAGTTGGGAGATCATGTTTTCACTTATTACTCAAGAAATATATATTTTCATGTGAATAACTGCACCAAAAATGATTTTTATAGATTCCCTGATCTGTGCTTGGAAGAGTTGGTTCTATTAACTATTTAGTGAGAAATTAATTGTGTTTAAGGATAAAAAATGAAATGAATTTTCTCACAAATGAATTTGAATATAATGCAATGAAAAGGAATGTATAATATCCATTTGTTGGAATTTGATATGATTTTAACACCAGGTAAAATTAATATGGAAGAAATGAATTAAGAATAATGGTGTATGCTTAGTTGGAAAAGAAGCTTCAGATAAATGGTAGTTGATGTTGTTTATAGCTTACAAGCACCTAGTATGTGATGAACTAGGTGAAGTTTTAGTTTTCATTCAAGTTATATTCCTTCCAAATTTTATTGAGAAAGCTAAATAGGCACAAACATCTGATTCATAATTCATTTCTATGAGGTTAAAAAACCAAAGGTGTAGAGATCATTGAGGGATGGTAGTTAGATGGGTGTTCCGAGTTGTGGTTCTGAAATTGTATGGTCATATCTATGGATTTCTAATAAAATATTCTACAAGATTACCAACATACAATATGGGATGCTCATCATAGAATAAAAAATATGTATAAGGTGTTGAAAGAAATTATTTGGTGGGTATGTTTTATAAGGATAATAGATGAGTTAATGTCAATATGCTTAACTTATTAGAAAGTTAATGTAGATAATTATCGACTAGTAGAAATGTTGCAGTCTATACCCATTCTAGTTGGAAAATAGGAGCAGATAACCCTGTATTTTTTAATAGGTCTACCAAGAATCTTTTGGAATCATGATTCCATATAAGTGATAGGGTATCAACTCATATAGTTGGCCAATTCCATCCCTATTCATGATTCTCATATTGTACAGGGTATGTCAAAAATCTATATCGATATGCGGTAAAGTGGCATGGCATATCAGTTTCTATGGTATTGGAAAGAGAACAAGGGTTTACATTTCATTACTTGAAATACTTATAAAAATTCATTTCGAATATGTGGAGTTTGAATATTGTGTATCAACCTATGAGGGATTGAAAATAAAAAAGAAAGATATAAATTTAATAAGAAATGTTGAGGGCTTGTGTAATGAATTTTGGTGGTTAATGGGAAGAGAAAAAATCATTAGTGGAGTTCTCATACAACAAAATATATCTGGACTAGATACATATGGATCCTTTAGAAATAATTTATCAGAATCCTTGTTGTTCAATATGATTTGGGGTGGAAATGTTTGAGGCGTCACTGGTTAGAGAATTCCTTGTCCATGAATCAATGGAGAAGATTTAGTTGATCATGTAACAGATGAAGATGGCTCAGAGTCATCTGAAATCATATAATAATCATTGATGATGGTCATTGTCATTTGTGGTGAGTAATCATGTTTTCTTGAGGATACCTCCAAGGTTTGAATATCAAATTTTCATGATGTATGGAAAGTTATCTCCTTGATACATAAGAAATTTTTAGATACTTTAACTAGTGGGTGATTTGATATATCAATTTTCTTTTCCACTAATGATCAGTGTAGTGCATAATGGGTTCCATGTATCTCGATATAAAAAAATTACCAACCTGATCCTGAACATGTGATTGGATGGGATCACATTGACTTAGAGTGGGATTCCCCATTGGTACATTTTCCGATAGAGATTTTATAGAGGATAGAGAACATATTTTGTGGAAAAAGAATATGTCTAAAACCAATTTTGATGAATCATTGTTTGATTTAAGAAGAGCCTAGTGAATGAGATAAAGAGATGGTTAAAAAATAGGACAAAAATTATCTAGTAAATGATGTTTTTCTACATTACATGGACAGAAAGGTGAATGGTGGGGAGAATTTAGATGCCCCATTTTCATGTAAGTAACTCTTAATTTGGGTATTTTAATTATGTAAATTTTTTGTGGGAATTATCATATAGTTTTGATTATATTTGGAATATTTATGGGGATTTTTTATATTATTTGGTTATTTAACAATTTGGGTAGACCATAAAACTCATACAAGAAGACATGCACTGAGAGACAGAGGCTATCATGAAGGAACACAATTACGCGCACAATTTTTTCAAACTGTGCAGATACATAGAAGATACCAAGAATAGTGGTAAAGTGGGATTTATCATAGTTAGATCATTGTTTTTCTAACCATTCAATCCAACCAAGAAAGGTCCCTCTTAAGGAATGTGCAATCCCATGATTACGATACATTTTTTAATGTCATCAGACTAACCATTCCTGGTTACAAAATAAGATTCTAACATATTGGATCAATAATGCAGTTTTTTTGTAAAAACTTTTTTCTATAAATCATCCATTACTCAATATCTCTCACTCACAAATGTTTTCTAAACATTCTTCATCAAATGGGAAGAAATCTGGAGGTTTTTCGTTGTGCATTGAAACTCGATTCCCTTGGTAAGTCATTTTTATGGTAGTTTTATTGTTTTTTCATTGATCTACATCAATCCTTGTCACAATTTAATATATTAAATCTGTTTGGGATAGATATAAGGTGATTAATTCCAAAAATTGTAATATTAGTATTTTTTAGGACAATTGAAGAGATCTAAGGAGGTTTCTTGGAGATTCAACCCAGTTTTGGGGGTGTTTTCTTGCCATGATTTGTTTTCGACATAATTCATGAGGTATATGGTTTCACTATTGACACATATTTCTAGAACAAGAATGATTAATTTCAAATTGATTATTATGTGTAAATTTTTTTATGATTTTTCTGTGTAATGATTTTTAGAAACCACCAGCTTGGATGTTTTCAGGGACTGTGAAAAATGGTTATTTTTTTTGAAATTGAAAATGATAAATTGATTTTAAAATTATGATTTGAAATGGTAATTTTTTTAGATGAATGTAAAAGGGTTTTAAATAAAAAGTTTTTTATTATTGGAATTATTTTATGGGAATATGGTTTCAATAAAAATGTTTTTTTTATTGGAATGTTTTTTAAAATTTAGCTTTCAAAAATGATGGTTTTACATAAATTTTTTATTGTTATTGTTTTCAAAAAGAGTTCTATTTTATTGAAATAATTTGATTGGTTTTGATGTTTTCTTATTGGAATGTGGTTTGATTAAATGTTTAATCATGGACATAATGGGACGGATAACGGTATTCAAAGTACAACCATCAAAAGGAAACATGTTGTGGACAAGAAAGTTCCACTATCAATAGTAACACCTAGATTCTGAGGTTTTTTTGAGTTTTTTTTTGGGTACTTGTGTGTGAGACAATGTGATATTCAATGGGTAATTCAAATTAAATTCATGAAATGGTTGAAATGACTTGTTTGGATTCATTCCTTTGAATTTGGTGTTCTTTTGAGAGAACTAATTTAGTATGGAGAACTAATTTTGTGCTAAACATCATTGCCTTGATATAATATTTTTTCAATGGTTTTTTGTATATTGTTTTATTTAAATGTGTTAATGTCTTATATCATTGTGGTTTGAGTAATAAATAATTTGGGGAAATCAAACCAAGTTTCATTACTCACCTCTACATTGGCACGTTAGTGAATTTGCACATACTGATTTTTAGGTCAAAAGAAAAGGAGAAGTATCACACTTATTTAGTGGTGTATCATGACACATGTGTTGATTCATGGAGTTAGATCATGGAGAAGGTTGGATCACTGTATTTATGTGGTTTTCATTGAGTTTTTTTTTATTTCCATCCACTCCCATCTATGATGTTAGTTTTATTTTGTTGTGACAATCTTTTGTTGTTTGGTTTTTTATATAAATGGTATTACGAGAGTTTTTTACATTTTTACCATGCATAATGTAGTGGTTAATTTTTTATGGAATGTTTTATTGAGATTTTTTATTTTAAAACAGAAAATCATCCTCAATTTATTAATGAATCCTTTGGAAATTATATCTAGATTTTTGCATCTTGGAGATGTCACTTAAGGCCACGTAATATCCTTCCACCTTATCAAGCCAATTAGGATGGTTGTGATGTTACATGGATAGTGTCTTAAAATAGTAATTATCTTCTTTTATATGGATGAGTATGGCTTAAAATGGGTTTTTGTGACAATATAATGAGATAGTTTCAAGCTCTAAGAAGGGAGGTATATTGTTGTTTGACAAATATGTATCATAATAATTGTAGACAATACTAGAGGTGAAGAAAGAATAATGTAGTAGTTGACTTCATAGTGAAATGATTCAGCAGTCAGTTGGTGAATGTCATGAATTAGAGGTCTACTAGAATGTTTCTTCCTCTTCCCATCTTGGAGTGTAAAAGAGGTGATTTTATAATGTAATTTATTATATTATTACCCAGGATTCCCGAGAAGAGGTTTTCGGTATGGGTAATAATAGAAAATTTAATGAATGAAACACACTTTATTATGATTAAAGTGTCCTTCACCACTGACAATCTAGGTAGTTATTACATGAACATGATAATTTTTTTTAATATTTCTCTAATGAATTTCATTTCGGGTAGTGAACATCGTTTCATGTCATGTTTCTGGAAGGATCATCACAAGGCACAATGATCACTAGTTCTTCTATGTATGACCTCTCATCCACATTTTTATGGTCAATATGAGTGGAATATTAAGATTTTGCGGATATAATATAAGCAAGTGTTTTGGATTTTTGTGGTTTGTGGGAGTATCATATGAAAACCATGGAGTTTTCATATAATAAATCCATTAACGTTTTGATCTAGATGGAACCTTTCAATGATTTTTTATGGAATTTTATGTTGTTCACCAATTTTTTTGGTGGAGGTAGGTGGGTCAGTGACTGAAGGTCCTAGTCTCTTACATGAGATATCTGAGTTGGTTGAATTGATTAGGATCCATTTGGTGATTGTGTAGAGTGTGAATAATTCTAACACTGACTAGCGGAAATGGCGTCTCTAGTTGGAGTTTGGTCATCATCTATTTGATCAAGATCCAACTTGGTTGAGGAAATTCTAAATAAATAAATAGGGTAAACATGCACTAATGTTTCTTAGGAAGTTTAAGATAGTAGAAAGTGTATTTTCAATGGAACTCTAATTACCCATTCCAATGCGCTACATTTCAATTCATGGTGTCTTTCACATGATTCAACTTTAGGTATATAATAATTACCCTTATAATGTGGTATATGATGAGGACATCAATCATGGTGTATGTGTGTCTTATGTGGATAATATGATAATGATTTTTCATTATAGTGAGATGTATCTATGGAGTAGGAAAATACCTCTAGTTCGACATCAGTGGTAGCATGGGAATTTTCTAGAGGATATCTAAAAAAGGGAATCTAATATAAAATCATAGTGGAACTTTTTTTTCAATTGGACCCCATAGTTATTCATAGAGAATCCTAGTGGTGAGATATTATATGTTGGGGAGGTTGTAATATCCCATTATTTTTAAGGTATATAACTCTAACAATTTCAATAAACCTATTTTTTTCCATGGTCGTTAAACCATATTGTTTGAGTCTCATTTAGATATGGATGGACTCTTTTAGGGGAAATGACCTCAATATTGGGGATGCATGTTTCTTTGAAGTAATGAAGTCATGGTATTAATGTGTTAAATGGGATTATGTGGATTTCCCATGAGTTTGGAAGGACTTGGATGTGGTTCGATAACATTTTGTGGATTTTGGACATACAAATTCATTAAAGATATTTACATAATTTTTAAATTCATTACATGACATGTATAAATTTTCAAGAAGATTCCATGAATTGAACATAGTCCATGAATCTATTTTGGATGTGAACTAGTTACATTATTTCATTCTATATTAAATGAGGTGTAATATATTAGTGGTATAAATTCATCCCAGGTGATTAAAATTTTAACATAACTCATAAATATGGAATTACAAGTGGCATAATAAACTTACATGTTTTTACTTCTCAATCTTAATAGTTGTAAAGCTATATTCCATGTATGATTTTTTTCACCTACCTTTCAGCTTCCTCCCTCAAACCCTATATGATTCTTAGATGATTTTGGAGTCCCCTAATACCTTATAGATGTACCATTCATGAAATCAATATCATGTGAGTGGTTTTTATTATTTCACTGCTTATCGTCCATAGCACTCTATTGCAGTGGTGGAATATTGTGAATTTGGTTTTCTGGGGTGATGATCTTGATATTTATTTAATTATGATTCTCTAGTGATTGAATTCTCTTTCATAAATTAAGGGTGTTATTTTTTGGATGTGTAGTTCGATCTCAAGATAATGGTCGGTCGTCTAAAAATTAACCTTACGGCCAGTTTTATTGTTATGTATATGCAATATAGAAAAAATTTCAGTCATAATGTTTGAATTAATTTATTGAATGATGAATGATGATAAATCATGGATTGGATTATTCCTTGGATCCCCATGGATTCAATGAAGTTGTGGAATGGATTGTGGCTTCCCATTGGGTGAACAAACCCTTGAATAAGTCATTGGATAATGGGAAAAAATATGTTTATCATTAAATGAGACCATAAGTGATTTGTTGATATAGAATCACCTTGAAAATGGATTATTTATATTGAAATGGCTATGTTTGATATGATATGATTTAGTGAAAACATGAATGATAATAGTTGAAGAACACCTCTATAAAGGAAATGTGTTATTTAAAGGAAAATAATATTTTTTAGAATTATCCATTATGGATTATGGTATGATATTGTGATATCATTATCATTATGACATGTGTTGTGACAAATGTTGTAGTGAATACATAGTTCGGTTGGCCAAATTTCATGATGTGGGGCTTTTATAGTGGCAATGACCTATTTTTAGTGTGTAATAATTATATAGTAAGCTTCATATAGATACATTTTGTAATGATTATATAAATGGATTTCCAATTATGATTAAATTATTATACAGTGGTCTATGGTCAAATTATAATATGATTATATAGAGCTATATTCCCAAATAATAAAATTATTATACATAGGGATTTTCCCACATAAATGATATTTCCATTTATATGGGGTTCCAGTTGGAATTGTTTTGCTACGTAATCCTAGATATTCGATCATGGTTCGAAAGATGGTTGTTTTTGTATCATATTAAGATAATATTTTAATAAATTATTTTATTTCATTATTTAATTCACTTATTATAAGACTTTTTCAATTTATACACGGTTTTGGGGACATAATATGTTTTACTCCCACCCAATTTTGGCCACAATTTGTTTCCATGGAAGAATACATTGAGGAAATTATTGATAAGGGGTGTTAAAGTTGTTGTTACTTATCAGTTGATGGATATGATGGAGTTTAGATATGGGATTGACATGGTGCTCGTGACTGGGTTTTTTAGAGATTATTTATGTCAGATGGTTATTTTATATTTACTAATTTCAATTCCACAATAAATATATTCCACACTTTCATTATAAGGTTGAATAAAATTTTATATATTAGTTCCTCCTATTAATTTCATATTATATTTATTAATATTTATTATATTTACATTACACTAATATTCATTATAATTGAGTATTATAGTGATTTGGAACTATATAATAGCTGGTATAGTCTCCCAGCTATATTTATCACACCCCAACTTCTTCCTGGAAGCCTCTATCATATGGAGACACACACTTGATGATCTATAAATAACATCATTTTTTCAATGTGTGAGAGTGTAAAAACATTATATTTTTTTTGAAATAGATTTTTCAATATATTTGATTGCATGACACACCATGTTAATCTTTCATTAAACACCAAATTTTCTTAGCATGTGTTGCACACAACAGTGAGTTTCTATGAAACAGCATTTTATTCTAATTATTTAGAAAATAATGTTTTAACATGGACATTAAATTAGAGGGAATGAATAGTATTAACCACAACATTGAATTTATATATATTTTTTCAATAATTTTTTTTAAAATTTATCACATATATTTGATAGACATAATATATGAATAAATGAAAATTTACACCTAACAAGCAATATTTTTTAAAGGAAACTTTATCACCTAAAAACATCCCACCTATTTTATAAATAAATTATGGATTTTCTATAAATTAAATTTTATAAAATAAAATTACCTTTAAAAAGGGTAATTTCAAAATTATATTTGGGTGAATTTTTTATATTTTTCTAAAGAGTATCTTCTTTTGACAAATAGTGAAAATACTTATTTTTATTGAAAGAAAATATTTTCCTTCAAAGTATTTATATCTAATATTATGTTTTTTATTTGTTTAAAAATTTTATTAGTTCAATAAAATTTACAATAATTCAATAGTGGTTTTTTAAAGGTATCTATTACATGAATTTATTATAAAAACATTTTATTTTATAAAAGAGCATTTTCTGATAAAATATGTTTCAAAGAATTTCACCAATGAAATTTTAAATTAAATTATTAATAATCAAGGTTTTGAATTTTGAAAAATAGATTCCAAATTTATTTTTTTAATTTCCAAATTTATTAAAAAGGTCCCTTTTATTTTTACCCAATATGAATAGTATCCTTGAGAAATCGTGTTACCATGTTAAAAGGTAAATTGAGTATTTTAAGTTAAAAATAGAATTATTAAGACTGTAAAATGACCCTATCATATGGTAAAATATAATTGGAAGAATAAAATTATACCATTAACACCTAGAGATCTAAATTAATTTGTTTAATCAACACATGACAATGAAAATAGAATATATAATATTTAAATCAATTAAAGTAAAAAAATGTCACTTTCTTAGTCTTATATATCCCTTACATGTCCACATGGGAAAAATGTTTTGATGAGATGGAATATACTTATAAATTTTTAAAGAAATAATTTTTTTTTTCAATATTTAAAATAAAATTTGACTTTTTGTGTCACATAGATGAGATTTTCATATTTCTAAATTCTTATTTAATAAATAAACTAATGATTTTTTTAATGAATAAGAAAAAATTTTACTAAGAAAGAAAAGAGAGAGAAAGGGTACATGAAGTAGAAAGATGGTATCTTATTACAATCTCTTACAAAGTGGGGGAGAAGATCAACTGATAGAGTATCACTCCATGTCATGGCTTGGTTGACTCCTTTTTTGGCAAGGCCATTCGCAACCATGTTTGCTTCATGATACATATTGGTGGCAATGTATCTGATTTCAAGAAGAGAATTGAGGTAGTTCATCCATCGTGCAGTGAGAGGTCAGGCAAGGTGTATCACCCCATTCCAAATAGCATGCACAGTGGTGATGGAGTTACTCTCAATCCAGATGTTGTTCCATCCAATTATCTAAACAAAAACAATGGCCCAAATCATCGCCATCATTTCAGCTTCCAGGGCAGAGGCATTGTCACAACTTCCAAAGAAGAATCCATGCCATCAACCAAGGTAATCTCTGAAAATTTCCACATTCTATGTATGATTTAATTTTTCATACCTTCTAGCTTCCTCTCTCAATCCCTATATGATTCCTAGACAATTCTAGTGTCCCCTAATCCCTTCCAAACGTTCCAGTCATGAAATCAGTCTCCTATGAGTTGTTTTTCCTATTTCTATCTTTATCTTCCATAGTACTATGTTATAGTGGTGGAATATATTGAATGTGTTTTTAATTGGTGATGATATAGATCTCTTATGAATTATTATTCTCTTGTGATCTAGCTATCATTCATAAATTTTGGGTGTTATTAGTGGGAAGTGTTGTTATATCTCTAGATAAAGGATGTCAATTTAAAATTTAACCTTATGGTCAGTTTTGTTGTTATGTATATGAAATATAGGTAATTTATCAAACATTATGTCTGAATTAATTTATTGAAAGTCAGATGATGACAAATCAAGGATTTGATTATTCCTTGGGTCCACATAGTTTCAGTGAAGTTGTGTTATGTATTGTGGATTACCGTTGGGTGAAAAAACCCCTGAATAACTAATTGGATAATATAATAAATTTTTGTTATCATTACTTGAGACCTTAGGTGATTTCTTGATATAGAATCACCATTGTAATGTATTATTTATACTGAAATAGATCTGTTTGATATGAAATGATTCATTGAAAATAGGAATGATAATAGTTTATGAACCCCTATATAAGTGAAATGTGTTATTGAAAGACAAATGTTAATATAAAAATTATCCATTTTAAATTATGATAAGATATTTTGATATATTTACCATTATGACATGTGTTGTGACACATGTTGTAGTTAATATATAGTTTGGTTGGACCAGTTTCTCATTCTAATGATTTTATAGTGTCTTTGGCCTAGATTCATGTTGTACTGCTTATATTGTGGGCTTAGCCCTGTTTCATTTTGTAATGCTTATGTAGAGAGATTTATCATGATGAATAAATTATTATACCTAGGATTATAGTAAAATTATAAAATGATCATATAGAGGTCTATTCCCAAATAAAAAAATTATTATACATAGGTATTTTAGTAGTTAAATGATTTTTCCAAAGATATGTGGTTATGGATGGAATTGTTATGCAGCATAATCAGAGATATTCTATCATAGTGCCAAAGATGGTTGTCTCTTGTTTGATATTAATCTAATATACTAATGAATCTATTAATTTCTTTATTTACATCCCTTATTTTCTTACTGGTTTTATTTACACATGGTGTTGGTGACATAATATGGTTTACTCACACCCAATTTGTGCCACCATTTGTTACCGTGGAAGATTACATAGTTGTAATTTTGGACAAGGGAAGTTGAAAAAGTTGTTTCTTGTCACTTTTTTTATGTGATTGAGTTTGGAGATGGGATCAACATGGGGTTCATGATAGGGTTTTTTATTTATTTATATCAGATAGTTATTTTATTTTTACAACATTCAAGTTCACATTTAGATATATTCCAACCTTTCATTATTGGTTCAATAACATTTTCATTATTGGTTCATCGTTTCAATGAAAAATTTTATTTTTTTATATTTATGAAATTTCCATTACAGTAATATTCATGAAAATTGAATATTATTGTGATTTTAAACCCTGTAATAGGGGGTATAGTCTCCCAAAATTATTTATCACACCCAAACTTTTCATCGGAATCCTCTAGCATATGGTGACACACACTCGAGGTTCTCTAAATAACATCATTTTTTCACGTGTGAGAGTGTAAAACAATGATATTTTATTGAAATAGATTTGTTAATATATTTTATTCCATGATACACTATGATAATCTTTCATTACACATAAAATATTCTTAGCATGTGTTGCACATCACACTAAGTTTCTATGAAAAAAATTTATTCTAATTATTTTGAAATTAATTTTTAGATGTAGCCATTAAATTAGAGGGAATGAATAGTATTAAACACACCATGAAATTTATATATATTATTTAAATAATTTTTTTGAAATTTATCCAAAATATTTCATAGACATAATATATGAATAAATTCAACATTATGCCTTTAAATCTAGATTTTGTAAAGGTAATTTTATCACCTTTTAACATCCCACCTATTTTTTAAATAATTTATTTATGTTTTATAAATAATATTTTATAAAATAAAATTTTCCTTTAAAAGAGTAATTTCATAATTATCTCAAGATGATTTTTTGTATTTTTCTAAAGAGTTTCATCTTTTGACGAATAGTGAAAATACTAATTTTTGTTGAAACAACATTTTCATTCAAAGTATTTATATCTTAAAATTATGGCTATGATTAGTTTTAAATTATTATTAGTTCAATTAAATTTAAAATAATGGAATAGTGGTTTTTGAAAATTATTTCATGCATAAATTTTTTTATAAAAAAATATTATGTTTTAATGTTGAATTTTATGATAAACTAGTTGTCATAGAATTTACAAATTTAATTTTAAATTAAATTATGAAACATCTATGTTTTGAATTTTTAAAAATGGATTCCATATTTATATTTATATGGTCTAGATTTATTTTACATTTCCTTTTTATTTTCATCCAATATGAATACTATACATGGAAAATCTTGCTACCACATAGAAAGGTAAATTGAGGAATTTAGGTTACAAATAAAATTATAAATACTATAAAATGACCCTACGAAACCCCAAAATATTATGGGATTAATAAAATAGAAAAAATAACATCATTTAAATATTGATAAATTTTCAAACGTAGTTAAAATTAAAAATATTAATTATTTATTAATTAAAATGATATCATTTAAAAAAATACTAAAAAATATCTAAAATCTATTTGTTATGAGATTGTTTCCTTATCTCCTCTTATATTTCAATAAATTTTCTTTTATAGGTATTTATATTGAGAATGAATATATTTTAAATTAATAGTTTTGGATATTTAAAATGGTCACCTCACCTTAATTATAAAATGGAACCTCTTCCCCCACTAATTAACATCACATTGAGACTTCATGCTCGACCATCCCCTTCCAATTCCTCTTCTCAAATTCTTTATCCACGTTCTAGAGGTTCTGATATTTCAATAGACCAACCCTAACACCCCAATGTTTTTATGAACTATATTTCATTAATATAATGAATTTCATTTTACACCATGTTAATGTTGCATTATGCGAAACACTGACTTATCTTTTGCTGAACACTACACTATGTTTTTATGAAACAATATTTTTGATAATTAATTATAAAAGAAAATTATATCATGGGAGTTAAATTGAAGGGAATGAAAATTATTAACCACATAGTAAAACTTATATATATTAATTCAGTAATATGTTTTATCATTCATCCAGCTGATTTGATGGACATCAGATACGAATAAATCCAATTTTACTCTTAAAAATTTCTATTTTTAAAGGATGTTTTATCATCATTTAGCGGATAATCTGTTTGAGAACAAAATTATTATCTTTTATAAATTATATTTGAAAAAATAAAATTCATTTTTGAAATCAGGATGTCAAAATTTACTAAGGGGGAATTTTTATATTTTTCTAAAAACATTCATCTTTTCATGAATAGTTAAAATTATGATTTATAATTGAAAACAAATTTTTATTACAATTCTATTACAGTGTAAAATTATTTTAATGAGTAGTATAAAATTTTATTTATTTAATTTAAATTTTATAATAAAAAAATTATGGCTTTGAAAATAATATTACACATTAATTTATAAAAAAATATTTTATGTTTTAAAAGGGAATTATTCAAAAAAATTGTATTCATAGCATATTACAAAATTATTATTTTTAATTATATTCTTAAACAAAAATGTTTTGGAATTTTTAAAAATATATTCCATATTATTATTCATAAGATTAAAATTTAATTAGTAGCTTCTGTTTATTTTAACCAAATATAAATACTAAACTTGGTAAATTTTATAACCACTATAAAGGCTAAATTGTAAATTTAATTTAAAAATAATATTATAATGAAAATAAAATTATCCTAACCAATACAAAAATTATATCGAATGAATACTATTCATCCCTTAACACCTAAGTATCAAAATTATGTCATTTAATAGACATTTTCCATGAAAATTACTTTTATATAAATTTAATCAATGAAAGTCATAAAATATCACTAACATTTTCTTTAATGTCCCTAATGTGTCCACATAGGGAAAAAGATATTTATGAATGAATATAACTATAAATATTATTAAAAAAACTATTTTCTTAATATGAATTTATTTTTTACTTTTTCGGTCGCATAGATGAGATTATAGAGTAGTTATAATTTCATATATAATAAAAATTTAAAGATATCAAATTCATATTTTAAATAATATAATTTTTTAATATAAATTAAAATAAAATATATATTTGACAAATAAAATATTCTTTTGAAATATATATGATTTTTCTTCATCATGTAATTTTATTTTTAATTTTTATTAATTGAATAAGTATATTAATTAATTACACAATGCTAATGTAGTAATTATTTTATTAATGGAATCATGATGTAAATGGTATTGAAAGTATTACAACAAAATATATTTTGAGATATTTCAGGTGATAAATGAATTTTATAGATGATCTAGACCACATAAGTATATAATGAATTATTTATTTCTAGGTTAACTTGTTGTCATGATATTTTTAAAATTACAAAAAAATAATTGTGTCAAAATTGACAGTAAAATAATTTTATAAAAACAAAATTATGTTAATTTTATTTAAAATGATAAAAAATATTTAAAAACACAGGGAAAAAATATTTTCTAAAATGATACTATTCATTCATTTATGATTTAACATAAATCATATAAGTAAATAATACAACACTTTAATTTTGAAAAATGTGTCACCTTAGTTTACAATAAAATAGGTTAATTAAGGGTTAATCAAAATGATATGGTTTAAAATTATACAAGCACATATCTAAAATATTTTCTTAGTGATATTACAACCTATCTTCTATTATATTTGAATAAATTTTCTTTTGGATGTTTTTGGATTGATATTGAATTTATTATAAATAAATATTTTAGTAGATTTCAAATGTGCCCCTCACGTCAATTATAAAAGGGAACATCCTCCCGTACTTCTTCACATCACAGTGATCCTTCAAGATTGACCATAACCTAGAAATTTATATAATAAACATTTAAAGACACATTATAGAGGTCTTTTTATTCTTCAAATACAAACTCTAGTGTCCCTTTGAGGAGATATAAAGAATATTTTCAAAAAAAGGTACTCTTATTTACCGATTATTTCATGATTATTCCTTATTATATTTTATCTTCATAGTTTATTTCCAATATAAAGTAATAAATATAGTCTAAACTATATTATTATATTCTATTATTATTTTGGACAACCATATTCCAACTTTAATACATCCTATGAAAAAAGAAAGTACCAAATGTGTGTACTTACGACTTACCATCTCCACGTCGTGCTGTATTCTATTTTCCATCAATACATTACATAGAGTTATATAATTATTGAAATAATAGATACTAATAATAATTATAACATTATATTTATTCTAGAACAAAATATATACCATCCACTTCATTACCATTTTACCATTAAAATAATGATTCCATCACTCGTGCATACGTATGGCTTTCTGTCTCCACAATTCAATGTCATTCATCTTCCTTATTCACCATAAAAGAAGGAATATATAAATGTATATAATGAATATATATGATATATATTACCTGATATTAATTATGAAAATTATGTTACTATCAATAATTCATAATAATTAGGACTTATATGAAATAACATGCATATGAAAATAAAGCAGATGACACCCAAAACAAGAGTGAAAATGAAATATTATTAAAAAAAATAGGTAATAATGTGATCATATATGATATCATAAAATTGAATATTCTTCTTAAATAATTTAAAAACATTATTTAATCCATTATAAATGAGATTCAAATACGTACAATGTAAATTAGATTTAAGGATAGTGTTTATTTGAGAATCTCATTACAATTCATGATGGTTAGTATGTATGTATCTAAAGAGGAATATTTATTTTCAATGTTTTTGTTTCTTAAAAATGTTATCCAAAATATATTTACTATTCTTAATTAATTGTAAAATATTTTTTTTCCCATGTGTGAATTTTATCTATTGGCTTGAATGTTTTTTTTTCATTTTCCTAACGAGGTAATTTTGACTTTTCTTGAAAAAAGTACCAAAGGAATGTTTTTAACCATTAAAAAATTAATATATATTTTTTCTACATTCAAGGAACATTCATTCCATTATCCTTACCTTACAATATTACAAGGTTATGTTCATGAAATATTAATCATTTTCAATGTCATTGCATTTTCAGAAAATAAATGTTTTTCAAGTATGAAAGGATATTTTTCTCAGGAATTATTTTCAAGTGATATCTAAAAATTAATTACTGTATAAGATAAAATTCATTGATGTTATATATGATTTAGTGGAGATGTATTTCAAGGAAAATATCCCTATTGTTAATAAATTTGGTTTTTTTAGGATTATATCATATCTATGAATCCCATTTCTTTTCCATGGGTTATGTTATGGTTGAATAAGGTTTATGAAACCCATTTCATCTCATGGGTTATTATATGATGAATGATTTCTGTTCTTATGGAACACATATTTATGGATTTAATTATTTTATAGGTAAGAGATATACGTACATCCAATTCATTGGTTAAAGATTTATATCTAATGAGATAGAATGTACTGGAATGTAAATGATGTCGATTCAATAATAGAGGGCTGGAATGGGATGTAAAAACATATCCTTATATAACTATTACACGTATTATGTTATACTCCCATAAATTGGTTTTCATTTTATTGTGAACATATATTATTTATTCCATGACAAGATATCATTATCAATGAAACATAGAAATATATTTTACAAGGTTTTTTTATTTACATAGGATTGAGGATTACAAAATGATAGATATCTCCTTTTTTTTAACCTTACAGAGCATTTTTCCTCATGGTTGTCACCCCACTATGAAGCATTGAAGTAAATGGTTTTACAGACCATGCACCAACCAAGAATCATGTTTGTAGCAGATGTTATACCCCCTCTTGGTTTTGTATACCTTGAAACATGTGTTCTAAAACTGTTATCTTGTACAAAATATCCCACATGGTTAGTCCAAATATATATAAGTAACTCTTGGACAATCTTTACCCATGAGATGAACCTATCCAATACATCGGTTTCAGGTCCAAAACAACCTTGGACACTCCTAAAACATAAAAGAGATAAAAATCCATAAAACAAGAATAAAAAAATTATTTTGAGGAATTAAACCCATTGGATTCACATTATGAACCCTGACCCATCAAGTAATTTAAAATTCAATATCCATAAAAAAATACCAACTCTGAAAAATATAAGAACTTACAATACCAAAAACTCTAATAATTTGAGTGGCATTGGAATTTCATCTTGGGTATAATACTACCACACTACGTGAAAGATGATTGATGAAAAAAATATTTCGGTATGATGAAGGTTCTTCAAAAAATGCATGAGAAATTTTACATTAATCAGATTGGATTATGGTTCATTATATTTCTCATGAGCGCTCACCTATGGTGTTCACGGATTTACATATTCATTATAATGTGTGAATAAATGACTTAACTAGTACAAAAAGTATTTTAATAAATGAAATGAACTCCCAAATATTTCATCTTATGAAATGAATTAGTTTATGGTTACTAAAATAAGAGACTCCATAAATCATAAATGATATAATTAAGCTTCTATAGGTAATTAATCCAATATTATTTTCTAAAAAAATCCCATTTGATATCATCATTATTATAATATGAATTTTATAGGACCAATAATTGTAATATAGAGAAATTTTTTTTACAACATTCATTCATTGTAATATGGGACTATGATTTCCAATATCCATTTGTAATATTATACGATATGGATAATTAAACCACATAATAATGGTTTTATTGTATATCATCATGAATCACCAAATTACAGTAATGCATCATATACTTTTTGAAATTTTAAAATATACTATATCATGTATATTATCCTAAACATTTTTATATGATGAACTTATGTACATCATCTATATTAGTTTAAGAATTCTACCATTTACTTCAGTATGTATCACATAAAATGGAATTTCTTTCAGAATCCCATCCACTAATTTTGGAATAACATTATAACACATTTATATGATCTCTATAATTAATATGAAATAAATATTAAATCAAAAAAATTATAACCAATCAATACCTTATAACATTGAATAAATACAATTATCAAAATCCATAAATATATGAAAAGACTATCCTTATCAAAGTATCAATGATGCTTAATATAAAAAAATATCTCATGATATGTCTAAGAAAAATAATATTTATACATGTGTCAAAATATCACATTTTAATGCTAGATTTCATTCTTATATGGTTCCCCATAAAAAATAATTAGTGACTACACGACAATGAGTTTCTTGACGACATATATCTAACTCTTTAATTTGTGAATTTTGTACTATAGTTTAACCATGTGTCTGAATGAAAATACTGTCATTAATATTTATGTATAAGAAAATCACATTATCCTCATTTAAATAGATAAAAACACTATATGAACTATATAGGTGTGGTCCGATACTCAATATCCTATATCAATTGATCACCTATATGTAAAAATAATTAGATGAGAGGATAAATCCCATCTTATTTAAGCTCTAATAAAAAACATGATAAATAGCATTCCCAAAACACATATTAAATATGCCTCATGGAATTCCTAATATAGGGTTAAATTTATAATTCTTTTAAGGCCAGTAATTTTACTATCCTTAGGTAATGGATAGTCCAAATATTATTAATTCACCCATGGTATAACAAAGGCAAAATGTGTGACACTCCATGTTGTATACTTTGTGGGATATCCAATTAATAAAAACACATTATTTTCTATATTATAATATCATACTCATGCTAAGTATAAAATATCATCATAACCTATAGAAATATACAGTGAATTATGGTTAAGTATAATGATATGTAATACTTTTCTATGTAAATTATCATTACACATATTGAATTTTTTTAATATACACATATGTATACAAATTTTGAAATATTTAAAAAATTACTGATGGGTTATTATATGATTAATATTATATTCTTAAAAATAAATTATTTATATTTAATTATACACAATATAACCTCAAGAATGTAATATACTATTTTATAGACTAATATATCAGCCATATTCTCTCTTCCCATTTTGTTGTTTTGTTAACTCATTATTTCTATATTTAATTTCGTCAACATCACTATGTGTAAAAATAATTAAATAGTCCCTTACTAATCCATGTATTCTTTCAAAGATGTGATGAAATAATTATTGAATAATAGATAGATTTATTAATCATATTCATAAGGTTCATTAATTTTCATGTTTTCAGAATATTGGATTCTATGTATTCAAATTTTAAGATGTTAATAATTTTTTATATGTATATAACTCATTATATGTAAAACATCATAAAACATGGAAATTATTCTACAAAATAGTTACATGAAATATTATGTTACATAATGTATGTATTTACTTAATTACATTCCAAAACATCATAAAAATTTTCAGATAAAATAACAATTCATTTTTGTTTTAAAGGGAATATTATGTTTGGAAGTAGTGACCTTCATATCCATAAAGTAACTAAATTTAAATATTTACATTTATATTTATCACCAAATTTACTATACTATTTCTTATATTTCTTGAACTTTGTATTAATTTTTTTGTATTATAATTCATTAGTTTTTAATTTTATACATATCCACGTACAAAAGTAATAAATTTATACTTTTATCACTATATTATCTACAAAATATCATGATAATATATAAATATTTTTTGTGTCTGGTAATAGAGCATATTTTATATTAGTAAAAATATATTAAATATGAACTATTTTTTCATATCATATATGGTATTCAATGTGTGTTGATAATATCTCATTGAACGGAAGACTTTTTTCCATAATATATTCCGTTGATGGAGTGCATGAAATTTTCACCTCATATTTAAATTCATATAGATAAAAAATTTCATTGATGAAATATTTTTAATCTAATATTTTTTTTAAAAACTTGTTATATAATCTGATGAATCATAATACGTATGTATTAAATTCATTATATCAAATTTTTAATGTCAACACATTTTTGAAAACCAACATCCTTCATCATATATGTCAAATGAGATAAATATACATAATTTTTTTAGGTTCACCTATGCATAATATATTCCTTTACATAAAAATATTTTGTTCTTCCACTATTTTATTCATAACATATATTATGGAAAAAGAAATTATCAATTCAACCTATTCTTTTTATCTACTTTATACTTATTTTATTTGTAAGGTATTAATTTGTGATCACAAAACATTCAATATCAACGATTTCATTAAAAAAATAGTACATATAATGAAAATTACATGGATTTTCTCCAACACCTTTTGGTTTTTGAAATAGTAAAATTTTATTTAATCATTTATCCCAATTAAAAATTTTACTTTTATGTATCATGGAATAAAAAATGAAATTTAAACAACACTATTGGACTCTTTATCTATAATTTTTTCGATATTTACATTTAAAGATATGAATTGTTTACACAATTATATAATTTTGACATCATATTCCTTATTCCACTATCCTTGTCAATTTTATAATATTTGGTAATATTATCTTCATATCAACCACATTTTCATTAGATTTACATAAATGAAAATAATATTATTTGAGCAATGAAAATACCTAATAAAAAAGAATACAGTCTTAATAATTCATTTACATATCCATTATCATTGAATATAGTTTTGCGGAATAAAATTCAATAATAATTTTTCAACTTATCCTTTTGAAACAATATGTGAATCATTTTATGCTACACAAAATCATCTTGATCAATTATTAAACAACATAACCACTTTCTTACTAAGGGAACAATACTTTTCGCATTGAATTTCCTCATAATAACTTTTCTCAAGATATCCTTACATGGTGTTTCTAACACTAATATTATCCTATTAATAAATTTATACTATAATAAATTTTAATTTTGGTTATTATATTTGCATACAATAGAAGAATTTATCAAATGATGGTAATGATTTAATAACATATAAAAAATATTTTTAAATGGGATTCCACCAATATTATGACATCTTCTCAATTAATTATGTCCATATGTGTTCCATGTTCCATATTTCACTAATAAAGTTAAATTATTTTTCATTACAATCAACACATAAATATATAGATATGGAATTATCCCAATGACATCATATATTTCTCATAGATTGTTGAGTGGAGAACTCTTTTTCTAGTAAAACCAATGGATGAACACAAAATTAATTCACCGATATCATAACTCTTGGTTTTTCAAGAAAAACAAAAACTCAATGAAAATATTATGTTTTTGAGACCAAAATAATAGGGTTATTAACATCCACCATTAATTACATATGAAAATAAATTTTCACCTGGATTGTTCTAAAGAGGTATGGTTAAATGTAAGTAGAACTATCATTTTTCACATTAGAAATATGCCACAATGATTATTTTAATGTAGATTTAATCTCATCATAATTTTTCATGTTATTCCATTGACATGTTTTTATGATTCTAGTGACTTACTTCAATATAATATTTTATAAACCAAATCTATATTTTCTACCCATATTGTTGTGTATCTCCGTTCACAATAAATATTTTTTGATACTCTAAAGGAAATCGAATCCAAATATTTTTACCTAAAAAAATTCATATCCCAAATTATGTTTATAAACATATCTCAAAAACAATTATAATTATATAAAATTTACTATCCAATCACAAGTAGTACTAGAGCCATAGATAGCCAACACCCCCCCAATTCTAGAACAATGTATAACCATCTTGGACAGTGAGAAGTCCATCCCAAATTCCCTCATCCAAGGGAATAATTACAAATGTGTTATTTTAATTCATCATAACTCTAACATATAATACATATATAACATTTTAAAATACATCATTCATGATAAGAAATTAAATTATAAATCATGGACTTGGTGGATATATTGTAAATTTATTATCATACCCAAATTGTAAATATTAAAATTCATTTATGATAGTCACATGAAGTTATGGGAATAATATTTCAAATAAATGGAAACATCATATATGTATACATGAGACATTTATTTATAAACAAATCAAGAATAATGAATAAATATACACATATTATAATTGAGTTATACATTATAGACATTCAATAATATGAAATATAATAAAATTATTATAATTTCAAATAATGGGTTTTATTATATTATACATTATTTTAATTTCAATAATAATATATTAAATTTAATGTAAAATATTCATTTAATGTTGTAATTTATTTTTAAATCATTTATATAATTAGTATATCACATGCATAATAGTCTTTAATCCTTGATCAAATCAATTTTAATTCCATAATTATATTTTGAAAGAATAATATCCCAAATATGGACTATCATTTAGAATAATTAAATTCTACATTATGAATATTTCTATAATCCGAAAATATAATCACATTATATTTTTCTCTTATTTTTATATTTTTAACCAATTTAAAATCACTGCATATTATTATTAAATGAACACTTTATTTCTATGTTAGATGGTTTGTAGTATAATTTTACTGTTCATTTTAATATTAACAGTTAATATTATCTAATATTAATTAATAAATGTGTCATAAAAATTTAATTATATAATTAAAAATAAATTATAAATATTTAAATTATATTAAAAATTATCAAACTGATAAATTTTAAAAAATATCTTTTGATATAATTTAATAAAAATTTAAAAATTATATAATTCAATTGATAATTTTATTTCTAGAAAAAAAATTATTTAATCCCTAAATATATTTAACAATACCACTGTTATAGTAGTATTTGATTGATTTTTTTGAAGAACATAAACATTTTAACGTCTATTATGTATATTTAATTACTGACTACCTAATCATATATTATGATACGATATGTACTAGTTTACTCTTATGTATTGCAGTGTAATTTACCACATACACAGATATCATGAATGAGATCTGAAACTCTTTTGTTTAAAAAATGTGGGAAATCTATTCATAGAATAAAATATCTACGATTCATACACTATGACTAATAAAAGATCATGGGATTCTTAATATATTTTTAGCTATAGGTAACCCAATATTTTATGTATAGAATAAAAGGGTGAGAACTTGAACCTGAATCGGGTTCAATGATTTGCGAAATGAAAATCAAAAAAAAAATTATTATTTCTTTTTTTTCAGAAAAAACTTATATAATGGTCAATCTCTAATACACATTGGGGATTTCAGATAATATAACTAATTTTTTACATGTGGTTGATGTAGAAAAGATACTAAACCCTAATTTCACCATACTAGAAAAACGATACCAAGAATTATATAAATTATGTTATTATATAAGTGTATAATCATCAACATTACTATTACTACATCAATATTCATATTGGATTGATGAAGATCACCATGAGTTTTTCGAATGATACCCTCCTTTGGAGGTATCCTCAGCCTGAAACCGAATCACTCTTCATATGAGTGGGATCATTATTTCATCAATTGTATTATAGTAAATCACTAATATAATGATAAAATATGTATAGAGTAATGGGTAAGAAAGTGTTCCAAATATTAATTAATGGAAAATAATTATTCTATTACTCAGTCATAAGTTTCTTTGTAAATTCCTCAGGAATTCACCTTACTTATTCTACCTTTTACTCATATATTATAATGAATATGTAAATTCAATATCTTGATTACAAGAACCATGAATGAAATCAATGAACTCTGATGTATTTAACCATATGAAATAATATAGTTAAGGATTAGTAACAAGGAATAAATATTATACGATAACTATAATCATTGATCTACCATCATTAATGAAGATATTAGCATTGAATCAAATATAATACATTACAAGATTTATATTTATATACATAAAATCTCATAGGACCAATCTATACGGAATGACCAATTTTAAATAATCATTCATATTGGATGAAATATTAATCCACAAATTATGATATCCCTTTATTGTAGAATATGATAATCTAGTGTCGATCAAATTAAAAAGGATTTAGTGAAAATATTATTGAGAAGAAATTTACATAATATGAATGATCATTTAGGGTTACCCAAATTCATGACCAACAAATATTATTTGAAAGAAATCATTGTCAATTTTATGCTAAAGATACCCTTGGGAGATTATCGAAGAACACCAATTCATTAAATAAAAAATGGGGGAGCATTATAAAACATTGTTTAATTTCAAAAAATGAATTAAAATTAAATTTGGTCTATTTATCCATAATTTTACATATTTAACACGAAAAAATTTATGAGGGATGTCACTATTGGTTGTTACAAGATACACAAAGAGATGTTAGAAATCCTACAAAATTTATATTTCTCACCATATGCTTCATTTGAGTCCACCAAATATCTGTTGGACAAGGGAAATGGGGTGTACCCATTCATATCCTACCATAGTTCTAATGGACGTCCCCTAAAACATTTTTTGACATAGTAAGTGATGAGTTCCACTACCAACCACACTGAATTCAAGAGGAATCCCATCTGTGTTCTAGTGGGATCCTATGAACCCTAATTTTTAGATATGGTATAATATATTTTTTATATTTTTAACCCACTCAATAAATGAAATATAATTAATCAACAAATAAAAAATTCATCATGTTTGACACATGTATTATTATTTATATTGGATCCTCTCACTACATTTCATTCTAAATTTGAGTTAAAATAGTTTAAATTAGCATTTATAGGTATGTATGATCATCCTATTTAATTCAATATTGCATTCAATTTTTAGTTTCAACAATATTTTCCTAATTTAACATATTTCTTATATTTTTTATAGCTGTTAGGATTCTTACTATTTATGGATGAAATGTTCTAGGATATTTCATTAGTGGGATCTTATAGTTTCATGGATAACAACTTCTAGGTTTCCCCAAAGGTTTCTTCCAATTTCCATGATTATGTGTGGTGTGGATAATTCTAACAATTATCCCATAACACTATGTTATATTAAAATAATATTTTATTATTAATTGAAAATGAGATAGGGTAGGTATTGTAGAAAATAATTGAAGGAAGCTGCTGAGAATGTGGTTGGACTAGATCTATAAGTGATCTAATGGTTTAGTTAGTATATAGTTTTATATTTTCAAGATAAGGATTCATAAAATAAGAAGGATGATCCCAGGAATGTGGATCTTTCTACCCAATTCCAGAAGCATAATCCACTAACTATCAGGACAATTCAGAACCAAAAAAGAAAGATGTGTGGCATAAGAGGATAACTCTAATATTTTATTTACAAGGCACACTCAAAGACCTAAATGTCAATCTGGTGAAATATATACTATAGAATCTTACATTCTAATGCTTCAATTTAGAAATTCAATCAAAATTATACCAAGGACATTTTTGGAAAAAAGTTAAACAAATTTTCACCAAAAAATTATATTTGCAAACATAAAGGATAACAAAAAATTTAATTATCTCTCATGAAATATTATATCATCATAGTGATATATTATGTGGATAAAATCATGATTTTAATATTCTTATCCCCGAAATTTTTATTGAGTTCACCCTTGAAGGAACACATATTTGAATCGAGGATGAGGTTATAGATTCACTGAATGATTTTTGTGATTTTTATTTTGGATTATATCGTGATGTTCAATAGAGTTAAGGTGGATAGAAGAGACATATTAAGAGATGTGGTTATTTGGAGAATGTTGATACTTATGGGAAATAGTGGGGAGAACTCTAATGAAAGGAGGAATCAGAAGAGGAGTACCAATTTCCAAAGTGAGACCAAGACTCAAAATCATGTATTTAGATTTTTAAGTCCTTGTCTAAGTCCCAAGAGAAATACCTGATGTTTCTAATGTGGTTCTCTTAGTCACATTAAGAGATAATGTACGGAACCACCTAGAGATTGACCCCTTTGAAAATATAGGTGGAAAATTCATCAAAATTTTAACTGGGCAATGAGGACATGTGATCATGCCATTTATAATGTTTTGTAGGTTTCAAATGCTTTGACAGAATTAGGGTAGTACAAATATCATCATTATTATACAAGAGCTAGACCTGGTGATTATAGTAATACCTAAACTCTTAACTATGTGTAGTCTCTCAAGTTCAGAAAGGAATAAGGTGTCTTGAGAAAAAAAATTATATAAGGCTGAACATGTTATTATGGATTATAAATCTAGATAATCGATGGTGAGAGGTATGGTTATTTTGAATACCACACTTATGCAAAGTATCCATTATATAAGTACTTTCCATTCCATTATTTCTTCACGTGTAGCTGATTTTATGGCTTTAAATGGGGAGGAGATACCTTCTATTTTAAAACACCAACCTCATCTTGGACAACAAGAATTATGGACCTTTATTTTTAGAGAATATTATATACCTATTTATGTAGATGATATGATATGTTATTTCTCTATGCGAGGGATGTATTTTTATGATATAATCCTCGATATGGACTGGTGGAAAATATTTAAGGCACACATCGACTATTATACTTGACCTGTTAGTATAACTAATGAGGATGGCATCGAGCATATCTTTGGATGAGACCGTAAAATAATGGCATTGTGAAGTTCTTTTTAGATCTAGATGTTGGAATGATCTCATACTAGTCGGTAGCATTAACATTGAAATCAATGGGTTAGGTCGATAATATAATTTTTTTTAATGTTGTTGATTATTTAATGGACATTTTTTCTAAGCATTTCTTAGCGTTTTGACCTATATAAGAGGTGAATATTATGATTGATCTCCTTAGGATGAACAATACTATTTCTCTTCCATCTAAATGAATAGAAAAAATATAATTATAGGAACTAAATGTGAAATTGTAGGAGCTAGAAAGAAATGAGTTTATTTGGCCGAGCACGTCTCCAAGATAATCACTAGTATTGTTTGTCATTAAGGTATATTTAATTAATGATATATGTGGGTATTATTATAAGATTATCAAAGAGTGATTTATGGATAAAAATTACATTTTCTTGGTCATGTAATCTATGAATATGGTGTTTCCATGGATCCATAATAGATAGAGGCTATTATCTCTTGGCCACCGCCAAATAATGTCTTTGAGATACATATATTCCTTAGTGTAGATGGTTTTAATGATGATTTGTTCTAGATTTTTCATGACTAGACTCACCTATGACATCTTTGAAAATGAATAATTTTCCATTTTTATGGGATTATGAATGCAAAAACTCTATTCGATAGCTTAATGTTAGTCTTAAATTAGCATCTATCTTTATCTTTCAAGAATCATGACAAGGATACCTGGTGTGTTGTGATGATTCAGGATCTGGGATGGAATGTGTTCTCATGTAGGGATATAATGTTGTTTCTTATTCCTCAATAAATCTATAGTTATATTAGAAGAACAAAACATACAATATTTTTTAGTTATCTTCCCTAGGCTAATATTTGAAGAGTTGGTGTCATTACCACTTTAGTGAGAAATTTATTATGTTTAAGGATTATAAAATCTTGAAACATATTTTCACACCAATGGATTTGATTATGATAAAAAAACATGGATGGATTATCTCCATATGTTTTAATTTGACTTGATGTATACACCAGGTAATTGAATTATAGTAGAAATTCACTAAGAGTAAAGTTGTATTATTAGTTTTAAAATAAGCATCATATGAATTGAAGTTGATGTTGGTCCTAGATAACATGCACATGAAATGTAAAGACAAAGGTGAAGTTTCAGTTTTAATTTAGATTTTAATCATTCCTGATTTGTTTAAGACAATTAAATATTTATAAACATCTGATTTATATTGCATTTCTATGAGGTCAAAAATCAATAGGGAGAGATCATTGAGGGATGGGAGTTGGATGGGAGTTCATTTTTATGGTTCAGAAATTGGATGGTCATGCCCATTACTTTCTAAGAAAATATTATACATGATTACCAACATACGAGATGGGCTGTTCATCTTGGAATTCAGAATATATATAAGGTGTTGAAAGAACATTTTTGATGGGTACAAATGATAAGTAAAGTGGATGATTTAGTTTCAATATACATAACTTGATAGAATGTTAATGTAGAGAATTAGTGACCAGTTTTCATGTTGTAGTCTTTAACTATTCTAGTTTGGAAATTGAAGTAGATAACACTGGATATTTTAACAGGAATCCCAATAATGGTTTGGAAACATGATTCAATATTGGTGATTGTGTATCAGCTCATATTTTCAGACGATTTTATCCGTATAAATAATTCTTAGACAATGCATGAATTGTCAAAAATTAATATTCAAGATGTGGTAAAGAGGAATGACATAAATGTTTTTGTAGTGACAGAAATGTATCCGAGGATTACATGAAATTTCTATAAATCTTTACAAAAATCCCTTGGGACTCAGTCAGCCAAGAATAAAGTGTATCCACCAATGATTGACTGGAAATATTAAATGATGATATAAATGTCATAAGAAATGTTGAGGGATTGTGTAATGGATTTTGGTGGCTCATGCGAAGAGAACAAGTCATTAGTAGAGTTATGATTTTACAAAATCTATGTGGACAAGATACACATGGCTCCATCAAAAGTATTTTATTTGAATCCTTGTCCATCAAAATGTTTTGCTGGGTAAATGGGTGAGGCATTGATGGTGGAGCCAATCCTTGACCAAGGATGAATGGATAAGAGTCAGTTGACTGGGTAACAGATGGAGATGGATCAGGGTCATCAAATATCATATACGGATCATTGTTGATGGTCATTGTCATTCAAGGTGAGTGATCATGTGTTCTTGAGGATATATCCAAGGTTGGGAAATTATCTTTTCATGACTTAGGGAATGTTATCTCCTCAATAAATAGGAAATTTTGAGATACATGAACTGGTAGGTGATTTGAAATATTGGTTGTCTTTTCCAACATGGTTTAGTGTGGTGCTTAATGTGATTCATGTATCCCAATTGAAAAAATGTACTAGCCTGATCCTGAACATGTGATTGGATGGTAACACATTTACGTAGTGACATATTCGTCATTGGTACATTTTTCGATACCAATTTTACATAGGTAAGATAAAATATTTTGTGAAAAATCATATTTCTAGAATTGCTTTCGAGGAATCATGTTCAAATTTAGGAAGATCATTGGGAACAGTAGAAACATATGGTTACAAAATGGCATAAAATCTTTATAGGAAACGATGGCTTCTTATATTCCATGGATAATGACCAATGGTGGGGAGAATGTTGCAGCCCCTTTTTTAGTAAGTAACACTTCATGTTTTTATTTTAATTATTTAATGTGTTCTAGTGAAGTTTTAGATGGTTGGGAAGATATTTGTAATATTTTTGGGTCATTTCTATAGGTTCACAAGTAGTACTCTATTTGGGTAGACCATGAAACTCTTATAGGAATCCATGCACCAAGAGAAATAGGCTATGTGGAAAGAAAATGAACAGGCTCATGATTTTTGCAAATAGTACGGGTAGCTAGGAGAAACCATGAAAAGTGGGATAGTTGGATTTTTAACTATTAGATCATTGTTTTTCAAACCATTCATGCCAACCATGTGAGGTCCCTCATATGGATGATTCTAGCACATGGTTTTTATACAGTTTTCAAAACCATGGGACTGACCATACATGGTTAAAAAATATATCCTCAAAAAGTATATCAATATTTGGATTATATTGTAAAACTTTTTTCCTATAAATCAACCATTACTAAATATTTCTCCCTCAAAAAATTTCTATAATCCTTCTTAGTCTAATGGGAAGAAATCCGGAGGCTTTTCATTGATCGTTTAAGCTCGATTCCCTTGGTAAGTCATTGTTTATTGTTGTTTTCTTGGTTTTTCAGATTTTTACATCAGTCCCTCACCATGTTTAATATATGTAATCTGATGTGGTTATATCTATGGTTTTTAATTCCAAAAATAGGTTGATTTTTTTCAGGATAGGTGAAGATATTTAAGGAGGTATCATGGAGATTCAACCCATTTTTGTGGGCATTTTCATGTCTTACTTTGTTTTCAACATAATTGTTGAGATATGTGGCTTTACTCTAACACCTACTTCATGAAAACGATGGATTAATTTCAAATTGACTATTATTTGTGATATTTATTGTGAAATTTTTGTGAAATTATTTGTAGAAATCTCATTGTTTTATGTTTTTGCGGATTGTAAAAATTGTTAGTTTTGTTGGAATGTAAAAATAGTAACATGAATTTATAAATATGGGTTTCAAATCGTTATTTGGATTTGATTCATGGATAAGTGTATTAAATAAAAAGATATTTTTCATTAGAATGGTTTAATGGAACAAATTATTTCAATAAAAATGTTGGTTTTTTTGAATGATTATCAGTATTGTTCTTTCAAAAATGGATAATTTTGTGGAAATAGTTTATTGTTATTGTTTTCTAAAAGTGTTACTTTTTATTAAAACAATTGGATTTGTTTGGAAACTTTATTATTTGAATTTGGATGGATAAAATGGTTATGAACTGTGATATAATTGAATGGATAATAATCTCCAAAATACCACTATCAAAAGGGAATGGGTTGTGGTGGGAAAGTCCTATCGTCAATGGTAATACCAATCTTCTGTGGTTGTGTCAGTTTTTGTGGGTATCTATGTGAGATAATGTGATATGGAATGGCTAATTCCTATTAAATTTGTCAAATTGTTATAATGACTTGTTTGATTTCATTCTTTGGAAATTGGTGTTATTTTGAGAAAACAATCTTAGTATGGAGAACAAATTTGGTGTTAAACATCTTGGGCTTGATATAATATTTTTTTCAATGGATTTTTGTATACTTTTTTAATAAATGTTATAACGTGTTATATCCTAGTGGTGTGAGTAGGAAATTCATTTGGGGAAATCCAACTGAGTGTCATTACTCACCACAACTTGGGATCTTCAGTGATTTTGTAGATACTGATTATTGGGACAAAAGAAAATGTAAATTATCACACTTATTTATTGGTGAATCATAATAAATGGGATTATTTATTGAGTTATATCATTGATAAGGTTGGAGAATTTTATTTAGGTGATTTTCAATGAGTTTAGTTGTTCTTTCCATCCACTGTCAACTTTGATGTTAGTTTTCATCTATTGTGACAATATTTTGTAGTTTTTTTCTAAAAATTGTATTGGTTGAGATTTTTTTCATTTCTACAATGCATAATGTGATGGTTTTTAGGTTATTGAATGTTTTTTTTGTGATTTTTTATTGTCAAATGGAAAGTCATCCTCTATTTGTTAATGAATCCCTTCGAATTTATTCCCCAGTTTGGTCCTTGTGGGGATGTCACTTAAATCCATGTAATGTCCTTCCACCTTCTCAATCTAGTCAGGAGGGGTGGGATGTTACAATAATACTGTCATAAAATATAAATTAACATCATTTATATGTTTTATTATTGGTTACAATGGATTTTTTTGATGTTATAATTGGAGAGAGTAATGCTTCAAGAAGGGAGGTATATCATGGTTTGACATAGATGTATCATGATCATTGTAGACAATACTGGAGGTCATGAATGGAGAATTTTTTAGTTGACTTAATTGTAAAATTATTCACCTATGAGCCGGTGAATGTTGAGAATTAAAGGCCTAGTATAATGTTGCTTCCTCTTCCCATTCTGGAGTGGAAAAGATGTGATTTCACTATGTAATCTAGGATATTTTTTCCAAGGGAAATCAATAATAGTTTTTCTCTATGGGTGATCATACACAAATGAATGAATAAATACCAATTATTTCCTATTAGAGTGTCCTTCACTATTAAAATTATGGAATATTATTACATGGAATGATAGTTTAGTTTCATGTTGTTCTAAGGAATTTTGATTCAGGTAGTGATCATTGTTTCATGTCGTGCTTCTAGAAGGATCATCATAAGGCACTATGATAACTAGTTCTTCTATATATGACCTCTCATCCACATTTTTATGGCCAATATGAGTGGAATATTCATATTTGGAGGATATATTATAAGCATGAGTATGGAATTTTGTGGTTCATAGGAGTGTCATCTAGATAACATGGAGTTTTAATATAATAACATATATCATGTTTTGATCTAGATGAAATCATTCAAGGATTTTTATGGAATTTTATGTTCAACGATTTATTCAGTGGAGGTAGGAGAGTCATTGAACAATGGACCTAGTCTCTTATTGTATATATCTGAGATGGTTAAATTGATTAGGATGTAGTTGGTGGCTATTTTGGTAAGATGATTTATTACACTGATAGAGGAGATGGCCTCTATAGTTTAAGTTTGGTTAACCTTTATTTCATCAAGTGACAAAATGGTTGAGTAAATACTAAACCAAGAAATAGCTTAAGTTATCACTAATGTTCCTTAGGCCGTTTAAGAGAGTAGAATAGGTATGTTCGGTGTCCTTATGATCCCCCATTCAAAAGTTCTAATGTTCCTTGCATCTTTTGTTTCACATGGTTCAACATTAGATATATAATATTCACTTTTATCATGTGGTATATGATAAGGACATTTATCTTTTTTCATCTTTGTCTTATGAGGAAAATCTGATGCAGATGTTTTACTGTATTGAATTGAATCTCTGGAGTAGGACTATACATTTAGTTTGAGTTGAGTGGCAGCATGGGCCTGTTTTAGTGGTGAACTATGATTGGGAATATAAAATTTAATCACAGTGGAATGATTTTTTCAATAGTACCCCAATGTTATTCTTATAGAATCCTGGGAGTGAGTTACTATATGTTGGGGAGGTATTAAGACCCCATCATTTTTTAGGTATGTACATATTTTACTATTTCACTAACCTTTTTTGGTTTTTTACAAGGTCATTAAACCATTTTGTATGAGTCTCATTCAAATATGGAATGTTTTTTTAGGGAAAAAGACCTCAATATCAATGATTTATGTTTCTTTGAATTAATGAATTCTTGGTATTAATGTGTTTAATGGGATTATGAGGATATCCCATGAGTTTGGAAGGATGTGAATGTGTTTCGAGAACATTTTGTGGATACTGGCCTTAAAAATACCATTAGGATATTTACGTAATTTATAAAGTCATTACAGGACATGTATCAATTTTAAGGAAGTTACGATGAATCAAATATAGGCCATAAACATAATTCTGATGTGAACTAGTTACATTATGTGATTCTATATTTCACAATGTGTAATATATGAGAAGGTTAAATAAATCCAAGGCGATTCAAATTTCAGTAGAACTCATAAATATGGAATTACATGTGGCGTAATAAATTTACATGTTTTTATTTCCTGGGCGTGATTGTTATAAAGCCATAGTTATTGTATGATTTTATTCCACCTATACTTTAACTTCCTCTCTCAATTACTATATGATTACTTCATTATTTGGGAGTCACATCATCCCTTACTGTCATCCCATTAATGAAATAAATCTTCTATGAGTTTTTTTCTTATTTCATTCCTTATCTTCCACAACACTTTGCTGTAGTGGTGAAATATTTTGAATGTGGTCCTCTTGGGTTATGATATTGATCTCTTTTGAATTAATATTCTCTTGTGATTTAAATCTCTATTTTAATTTTGTGTGTTAATTGTTGGAAGTGTTGTTCAATCACTAGATAAAGGATGGTTGCCTAAAAATTGACTAACTAGTAAATTATATTGTTAAGTATATGTTATATTGATAATTTCTCAAACATAATGTCTGAATTAATTTATATAAATATGGCCACTGATAAATCATGTATTGTATTATTACATGGATCCCCATGTATTCAATGAAGTTGTGGAATGTATTTTGGCTACCCATTGGGTGAATTAACCCATGAATAACTAATTAGACAATGGACTAAATTATGGTTATCATTACATGAGACCTTATTTGACCTATTGATATAGAGTCACCTTGGTAATGTATTATTAATATTGAAATGGAAATGTTTGAGATGATATGATTGGGTGAAAACATGAATGATAATTGTTAAAGAAACCCTCTATAAATGAAATGTGTAATTGAAATACAAATAAAAATTTCAAGAATTAACCATAGGCTGTTATGATAAGATATTGTGTTATCTTTATCATTAGGACATGTGTTGTGGAATATGTTTGAGTGAATATATAGTGTGGTTAGAACAGTTTCTTGATGTAATTATTTTATATCATCCTCCACCTAGTTTGTTGTTTTAATTCTTATGTGGTGTTATTTTACTAGTTTCATGTCATAGTGCTTATATAGAGTTAATTCCCAAGATGATGAAATTCTAATACTAAGGTCCATGGTCAAATTATAAAATTCTTTTATAGAGGTTTATTCCCAAATACTAAAATTATTATACATAGGTATTTTCGCAATTATGTGATTTTTTACATGGATATGTGGTTATGGTTGGCACTGTTGTGGAATATGATATGAGATATTCTATCATGGTTCCAAAGATTGTTATTTGTTGTGTCATATTATGATTTTTTATTAATAAATCTATTTATTTCTATATTTAATGAACTTATTATCTAACTAATTCTATTTAATAATAGCGTTGGTGACTTAATATGTTTTACTGACATCGAATTTAGGCCATAGTCTATTACCCAGGTAGATTACATATATGCAATTATGGATAAGGGAAACTGAACTTGTTGTTGTTTATCCCTTGTTAGATGGGAAAGAGTTTCGATATGTGATAGAAATGGGGTTCATGACTGTGTTTTTTAGAGTTTATTTATTCTATATAGTTATTTAAATTTTACTAATTTCAAGTTCACATTTAGAAATATTCCAACTTTTCATTATACGGTTCAATAACAATTTTGTTATTAGTTCCTCCTTTTTATTCCCAAATAATTTTTTATAATTTATGATATTTTCCATTACAGTAGTATTTATAATAATTGGATATTATAGTGTTTTTGGACTATATTATAGTGGGTATAGTCTCCTAACTATATTTTTCACACCCCAACTTCTCTTCAGAAGCCTCTATCATATGGCGACACACACTTGTGGTTCTGTAAATAACATCATTTTTCTATGTCTGAGTGTTTAACACCATGAGATTTTTTTAAAAATTTATTTTTCAATATATTTAATTGCATGATAAACCATGTTAATCTTTCATTACATAAAACATTGGCTTAGCTTGTGTTTCACACAACATATTCTTTCTATGAAACAATATATTATTATAATTATTTATAAAATAAAATTTTATCATAGCCATTAAATTGGAGGGAATGAATAGTATTAACCACACCATGAAATTATATATATTTATTATGTAATTTTTTTTGGAAATTTATCCAAATTACATGATAGAAATAATGTATGAATAAATCCAATTTTACGCATAAAAAGATATTTTTTTGAAGGTGGTTTTATCAAATTTATATATCCCACCAAATTTGTAAATAAATAATGGATGTTTTATAAATAAAATTTTATAAAATAAAATTATTTTTTAAAATATTAAATTCTATATTATATCATTGTGAATCTTTTGTATTTTTATAAACAGTTTCATCTTTTGATGAGTAGTGAAAATTCTGATTTTTATTGGAAATAGTATTTTCTTTCAAAGCCTTTATAAAGTAAAATTATGTTTATGAATAGTTTTAACTTTTTAAAATTTAAATTAATTTAATATAATGGAATATGGATTTTTGAAAATATTTTATACATGAATTTATTATAAAAACCTTTTATGTTTTAAAAGGCCATTTTCTGATAAACGGTTTGTCATAGTATTTTACCAATTTAATTTTGAACTAAATTATGAAACCTATGTATATTAAATTTAGAAAAATGGATTCCAAATTTATATTTATATAGTCCAAATTTATTAAATAGGTCCATTTTGTTTTAATACATTTTCAATTGTAACCATGAAAAATGTTGTTACCACGTTAAAAGGTAAAATGAGTAATATAGGTTGAAAATAAAATTATAATGACTATAAAATTACCCTATCAAATTCTAAATTGTTATTGAATGAATAAAATTATACCATTAAATCCTAGGGATCTAAATTATTTCTTTTAATAGACACATGGCTGTGAAATGACTTATATAACATTTAAATCAATGAAAGTTAAAAAAATGTCACTTTCTTTGTCATTATTATCCTATAAATTTCAACATAGGGTGAAACTTGTGGAATGAATGAATCTACTAATAAATTATTTAATTAATAAAACTATTTTTAATATATGGATAACTAATTTACATTTTGGGTCACTTAGATGATATTATAAAATTTATAAAATCTTATTTCATAAAAAATTTAAAGATGTCACATTCTTGTTTTAAATAATTTAATTTTTTTTAATATAATGTTACCTTTAAGATAAATTCAAGTATACATATTCCAATTATATCATTAATATTTATCTTTATCATGATATTTTATTTTTATTTTTAGTAAAAATTATGTATTTTAAATACTTACCCAATGTTAATGTAATAATTATTTTATTAATGCAGATATCAAATAAGTGTTATTAAAAATAAAAAAATACATTTAATTTGAGATCATTAATGTGATAAATTAATTTTATAGATTATTGTGACCTCTTAGGTATATAATGAAATATTTTTTTGACGTTAAATTATTATCCATATATTCTTAAAATTCGATACATTGAATAAAATCAAAATGGACTCTAATGTAATTTTATCAAAATTATATTTTATTTGATTATTTGTAAATAATAAAACATTTTTAAAAATCGAAAAAAATGTAATGTATGGTAAAAAAGGATAGAAATGGTTCATTTATGATTTAATTTACATCAAAGAAGAAAAATTTACATCATTTTAAAATTTATAAATTTGCTACATTATTTAAATTTATAATTTATTAATTAAGGGTTAATCAAAATGATAACATTTAAAATAATAATAAAAGATATAATAAATCTAATGGTCAATGAGATTAAAACCATATCTCCCCTTAAATTTTAATACATTGATTTTTTAGGTAAAATTATTCATCTAAAATTTATTATGAATAAATGTTTTTGTAGATTCCAAAAGTGAACCTCACCTAAATTTTAAAATGGAACCTCCTACCTCACTAATTAACATCGCATTGAGACTTAAGGATCAATCATCCCCTTCCAATTTCTCTTCACAAATTCAATATCTACATTATTGAGGTTCTGATATCTCAAAAGACCAACCCTAACACCAAATTATTTTTATGAAATTTATTTCATTAATTCAATGAATTTCATTATACAACTTGTTAATCTTTAATTATGCCTTACACTAACTAATCTTCTGCTTAAAGATAAACTGTGTTTATACAAAGAAATATTGCTTTATACTTATTTATAAAATAAAATTATAGCATGTGTGTTAAATTTATGGTAACTAATAGTATTAACCACACAATTAAATTTATATATATTAATTAAACAATACGTATTTTCATTCATTCAATTTATTTGATGGACATAAAATAAGGACAAATCCAATTTTACACATAAAAAGATTTTTTTTCCAATGGATCTTTTATCATATTTTCTTGGAACATCTATTTGAGAACTAAATTTTGAAACTTTGATAAATTATAGTTCACAAAATAAAATTTAATTTCGAAATCATGATTTCCAAATTATCTTAGGACGAATTTTTGGTAATTCTTGAATAGATTTATCTTTTTGGGAATAGGGAAAATACTAATTTTTAATAGAAAACTATATTTTATATCTACTCCATTAAAAGGTTAAATAATTTTGTTGAATAGTTTAAAATATTATTTATAAAGTTTAAATTTATAATAATGAAATTATTGTTTTTGAAAATTATTTTATACATTAATTTATTATAAAAAAATAATGTTATAAAGGGGCATTATTTTGAAAAATCTCTTTTCATAGAATTTTACCAATTTTATTTCAAATTAAATTCTGGGATATCCATGTTTTGAATTTTTAATAATGTATTCCAAATTTTATTCATATGAAAAAAATTTATTAAATAGGACCCATTTATTTTAAACCATTATTAACAGTAACCTTAGTAAATATTATTATTATGTTGAAGGATAAATTGCATAATTTAAGTTAAAAATAAAATTAAAATGAATATAAAATGATCCTAACTCATAGAAAAAATTTATCAGATGAATAATAATCAACCCTTAACACTTAAGGATCAATATTAAGTCATTTAATGGACATTTTTCATTGAAAAATAATTATATATTAATTAAATCAAGGAATGTCAGAAAATGTCACTAACATTGTCATTAATTTCCCCTTAGTATCCACATGGGGAAAAAGTTTGTTATGATAGAATTTAAGTATAATATTTCTTAAAAACAAACATACTTTCATGATATGAATTTATTTTTAACTTTTTTGATCATATAGATGAGATTATATAGTTTTTATAAATTCCAATTTAAAAAAAATAAAAATATATCACATTCAAATTTTGAATAATATTTTTTCTAATATATGGTTAAATGAAATATATATTATACTAAAAATGTTTTTATGAAATATCTAAGATTTATCTTCATCACGGTATTTTATTTTTAATTTTTAGAATCAAAATAGGTATATTAAATAATTACACAATCCAATTGTGGTAATTTTTTTATTAATGGAAACATGATGTAAATGTTATTAAAAATATTGAAATAAATATAATTTGAGACAATTAATTTCATAAATTAATTTTAAATATGTCCTAGACCACTTAGAAATACAATTAATTATTGATCTCTATGTTAACTTGTAATCATAATATTTTAAAATTCCACGAAATATAATAGTGTCAAAATGAATAGTAATATATTTTATAAAAATAATGTTATATTAAAAGATATTAAATTCATGATAACAATTAAAAATTAAAAAAAATAAATGGTCTAAAATGATACTATTCATTCATTTATGATTTAATTTACATAACATAAGTAAATATTAAAACATTTTAATATTGAAAAACATGTCACCTTAGTTATAAAAATAGGTTAATTAAGGGTAAATCAAAATGATAAGGTTTAAAATTATAAGAAAACATCTCTAAAATATATTTTTTATGAGATTACAACCTTATCTCATCTTTTATTTGAATAAATTTCCTTATGGAGGTTTTAAATTAACATTGAATTTATAATAAATAAATATTTTTTGGGATTCCAAAAGTGTCTCTCACCTCAATTATAAAAGAGCACATCATCCCTCACTTCTTCACATCACAGTGATCATTCATGATCTACCATAACCTGGACATTTCTCTTCTAAACATCCCTAGAAACATTATAGTATTTATTTTATTCTTAAAATACCATCCTTAGTGTCCCTCATAGAAGATATAAATACCATTTTTGATAGAAGAGGTAATCATATTTACCAAATCCTTAAGAATGTTTCATATTATAAATAATATTCATGGTTTATTTCAATTATAATGTTAGAAATATTATGTAAAATATATTCATATATTTTATTATGATTTTGGAAAACCATATTCCTTCATTAATACATTAAATTAAAAATGAAAGCACCACATGTATGTACATAAGACTTACCATCTTTGTGTCATGGTGTAATCTGTTTTCATAAATACTTTACAAAGTAGTTTATAATGATTGAAATAGTATAAATTGAAAATAATTATAACATGATATTGATTCTACAACCAAATATATACCATGTTTTTCCTGACCCTTTTACCATTAAGAGAATGGTTCCATCACTCATGCATATATATGGGAAATTGTATCCACAATGTTGTACGATTCATTTTCCTTATCAACTATTAAAAAATGATTATATAAATGTATATCATGAATAAATATGAAATATATTAACTTAATTTATTTCTATAAATGATGTAACAGTATATTATTCATAATAATTAAGACTTATATGACACACCATGTATTTGAAAAAGAAGCATTTAACACCTGAAAGAAGAGTGATAATTAAATATTATCAAAAACCCGATGATAATATGATCATATATGATCTCACAAATATGAATATTGTTCTTTATTATGTTAATAAAATTATTTAATACATTATATAGGAGATTCAAATATATACGATGTAAATTAGACCTAAGGTAATTGTTAATTTCCAAATCCCATAATTATTCATGATTATATCTATGTATGTATTAGTATAAGAATATTTATCTTACATGTTTATGTTTTTTAAAAAATTTATGAAAAATATTTTTACTATTCTTATCTAATTTTGAAATTCATTTTTCCCTTGTGTGAATTTTAGTTATTCTCTTAAATTTAACTTTTTTTGTTTTTTAAAAGATGTAATTTGAAACTTTTATTGAAAAAGTACAAACTGAATGTTTTCTAACCAATAAAAAATGAATATATTTTTCTCCATTAAAGGAACATTCTGGCCCTAATGAATCCCTTAGAATATTACAAGGTAATTATCAAATAAAATGTTTTCTTTTATAAATTCATTTCATTTTAATAAAATAATACTTCATCAAATATGAATCGATATATTTCTTAGGAATATTTTTCAAGTGATATATCAAAATTAATTAGCATATAAGATAAAATTATTTGAGGTTACCTATTTTTTAATGGGTATATATTTCTAGGATAAAATACCAATTATTTATATGGTTTTTATTATTTTATAAGGTAATGATATCTATGAATCTAATTTCTTTTTCATGTGTTATGTTATGATTGAATGAGGTTTCTAAAACCCATTTCATTTCATGGGTTCTGATATGATGAATGATTTGTGTTCTTGTGGAACACATATGTATGGTTTTTGTTATGTGATGGGTTGGAGCTATATGTACATTTAATTTATCGGTTATTTATTCATATCTCATGAGAAATATATTGATGGAACATAAATGATGTTGATTCAATAATACAGGGTGGGAATGAGAAGTAAGAATGGTTCAGTAACACATGACTAGAATGGTGAGTGAACCTAGTTCATCAATTTAAATATTCCACTATGATGGTCTTTAAAATTATCATTCAAAAATATAGAAATGTTTTTCTATGGTTATGTGTCTGTAACAATTCCATATATAATTTTATTCTCCCATAGAATATGTTATTTAATTCATTATGAACTTTTTTGATATATTCCATGATACGATATCATGATCATTGATATATAGGACATGATTGTAAAATTATTTTTCATTTACATATGAATTATGATTATGATATGATTTATGTATCCCTTTTTTCCCTCAAAGAGAATTTTTCTACATGGTTCCCCCCACTATGAACATTTGAATCCCATGTTTTAACAGACCAAACACAAACCATGCATCATGTCTGTAGTAGATTGTAGACCCCCCCTCTTGGTTTCTTATACCTTTCCATATGTGTTCTAAAACTGTTATCTTTTACAAAATTTCCCAAATGGTTAGGAGACATGGTTAGAAATAACTCTTGGCCAACAATGCACCATGAGATGCACTATTCTAATACATTGGTTTTGAGGACCGAACAACCTTGGGAACTCCTAAAACATAAAAGACATCTTCCAGTCCTAAAACCATTAATGAAAACATTATTCTGACTAATTCAAACAATTAGATTCAATTTATGAGCCTTGTCCCATCATGTAATTGGAAATTCCAAATCCTTGAAAAAATTCCATCTCTGAAAAATATAAGATCTTACAATACCCAAAAGTCTAACAATATTAGTGGGATTGGAATTTCATCATGGTTATCATAGTACCTCACTATGTGAATGATTTTGGATGAAAAAATTGTTTATGATGATGGTTTTTCCATAAATTCATGAAAAGTTTTTCCTCAATCACATTGATGTGTGGTTCATTATAATTCTTATGAGCTCTCACCTATATGGATCATGGATTTTCTAATTAATTATAATGTATGAATAAATTATTAACCAATTCAACAAGAATTTTCATGAATGGGATTAACTACAAAATATTTTATCTTATGAAATGACTTTGTTAATGGTTTCTAAAATAAGAGACTCCAACAATCATAAATGTCATCTTTTAGCTTGCATAGGTAATGAAGAAAATATTATTTTATAAAAAACAATTCCATTTGATATCATCATTAATACACTATTAATTTAATATGACAAAGAATTATAATATAGAGAATATTTTTTTAAAACATTTATTGGTTTTAATATGGGACCATGATTTTTAATATCCATATTTAATATAATACAATATGGCTAATTAAACTACATAATAAATTCTTTAAAGTATACTAACATCAATCACAAACTTAAATTTATGCCTCAAAGACTTTATACAATTTCACATTATAATGTATCATTTTTATTATCATGTACTTTATTATATGAAAACATATCAGTATCTTCTAAATTACTTTTAAAATTCTACCATTAACTTCAGCATGTAACACATAAAATGAAATATCTTTTGAAAAACCATCCATTAATTTTGGAATAAAATTGAAACACTTTTAGATCGTCCCTCTAATTAAAAATAAAAACGAATTAAATCCAATGAAATGATAACCTCACAATACTTTATAACAATGATGAAATATGATTATCAAAATCCATATGTATATGTAAATAATTGCCTTCATAACGTATCTATGCTATATATGATACTAAAAGATCTGGTGAGATTTCTAAAACTAATTATCATTATAAAAGTGTCAAAAGTTCACATGTCAATGCTATATTTAATTCTTATATGCTCCCCCATCAAAGATAATTTGTGAAAACAAAACTATGTGTTTGTTAACAACATATATATTACTCTTTAATTCATGGCTATTTGAGTATATGTTGATCATGTGTATGAATAAATATATTTTCATTAATTTTTATTGTTAAGAACATCACATTAACAATAAATAAATAGATACACACATCATATGAATTATATAGTTGTGGTCTCACACTCAACATCCAATATCAATTGATCACCCATATGTCAAAATCATCATATAAGAGGATAAATCCCTTTTTACTTATGCTCCAATTGACAACATGATCCAAAAAATTCCTAAAACCTATATTATCTATTCATCATAAAATTATTAATAGTGGTTTGAATTTATTATGCCTTTATGGATTGGTATATAACTATCCTTACATAATGGAGACTTCAAATATGATCAACTCACCCCTGGTATAATAAACACATATTTTATGACACTCCATGTTGTATACTTTGTGAGATATCTAATTAATCAAAATGTATTTGTTGCAACATTATCTTATAATACTCATGCAATGTATAACATTTCAGCATTACCTATAACAGTATACAATTAATTTTTGTTAAGGATAAAAATAAGTCATAGTTTTCTATGTTATTTAACACCACCCATCATGAAGTTTGTTTTAATATATACATATGTTTAGAAAATAGAAACTATTCAACAAAAATTACATATGGGTTATTATATGATAAATATTATATTATTAAAAATAAATTAATTATAATTAATGAAACCCACTATAGCCACAAGTACGAAAATATAAAATTTTACAGACTATTATATCTGCCATATTCTTGATTCCCGTTTTTTTTTGTTTTGTTAACTCCTTACATCTATATGTAATTCCTAAAATGTCCCTATGTGTAAACATAATTAAATAGTCTCTTATTAATATATGTATTGAGAGAAATTTATTATGAAGTAATTATTTTAATAATATATATATTTAGGAATCATATTCATAATGTTCAAAAAAATAATGTATTCAAAATATAGAACTCTATATATTCAAATTTTAAGATGTTAATAATTTTTTAATATACATTGAACTCATTATATGTCAAACAATATAAAACATGGAATTAATTCTAAAATGTATTTACAATAATTATTATGTTACATAATGTAACAATTTACATCATTACATTCTAGAATATCATAATAATTTTATGATAAAATAAAATTCCATTTTTATTTTGTAGGGAATATTATGTTAAGACGTTGTGACATTTATATACCTAAATTAACTAAATTTAATTATTTTTATTTGTATTTATCACCAAATCCCCTAAAATATTTCTTTAATTTGTTGAAAATAGAAATAATATTTGTGGGTTTTAATTTTGTAGTTGTTAATGTTGAACTTATCCTAGTAAAAATGTAAACAATGTAGACTATTATCACTATATTATCTCTAAAATATCATGATAATATATACAATATTATTTATGTCTAGTAATAGAAAATATTTCATATTATTAATAATACATTAAACATAAACCATTTTTGTGATGTCATATATGGTATTTTATTTGTGTCGTTAACATCCCATTAAAAGGAATACTTTTTTCTATAACATATTTCGAGGATTGGTTGCATGAAATTTTTCCCTCATATTTAAATACATATAAATAAAAAAAATCATAGATGAATTTTTTCTAATCTTATATATTTTTAATAATATGTTATACCATGTGATGAATCCTAGTACATATGTATTAAATTCATTATATTATATTCTTCATATAAACACAATTTTTATAACAGAATTCCCTCATCACAGACGTCAAATTAGATAAATATTCATATATTTTATTTATGTTCATCTATGAATAATATATTCTTTTATATAAAAAAATATATTGTCACAACTATTTGATTCATAACATGTATTTTTTCTATTGTCATTATCAATTCAACATATTATTTTTAACTTCATTATACTTATGTCTTTTTAATGTATGAATTTGTTATCATAAACCATTCAAAATTAGTAATTTTTTTAAATTGGTACATGTAATGGAAATTACATGGTGTTTCTAGAACACCATTTGGTTTCCTTAATAGTTTCTTTTTTTAATCAATACCCCCCCTAAAAATTTTACTTTTATATATCTTTGAACACAAAATTAAATTCAAAAATCATTATTAGAGTCACTACCTATAATTATTTTTCAATATTTACATTTACACTTATGTATTGTTGATAAAATTAGTGAATTGTGACATAATATTACTCATTACACTATCTTTATCAATTTTATAATATTTGGTATCATTATCTTAAATTCAAACACATTTTCATGACATTACCATCAATAAAAATAAGATGAATTGACTAACCAGAATACCCAATAAACAGTAAACCGGTTTTAAAAATTTGTTTACATATCCATTGTCATTGAATATATTATTAGAAATTAAAATTCATTAATAATTTTTCAAATTATTCCTTAGAAACTGTATGTGAATAATTTTATGCAGCACACAGGCAACTTGATCAATTACTAAACAGTGTAACCAATTTCTTACAAAGGAATCAGTTTCTCTATCACACAGAGTTTCCTCATAATAACAATTCTCATCATACCATTACATGGTGTTTCTAACACTAATATTATACTATTAATATATTTATCCCATATTAAATTTTAATTTTGGTGATTCTATTTTCATAAATTCGATGAATTTATCAAATGAGGGTCCTGATTTACTAACATATTAAAAAACCTTTTTAGCAGGATTCCCCCAATATTTTTACCACTTATCAATTCATTATGTCCATTTTTGTTCCATGTTACATATTTCAAAAATATATTTCTATGATTTTTCATTCCACTCAACACACACACACACACACATATATATATGGAATTATCCTAAGGACACCATATATTGATCTTAGACAATTGAGTGGAAAACTCTTTTTCTACTAAAACAAATGGAGGAAGACAAATTTCATTCACCAGTACCTTAACTCTTTGGATTTTCTAGAAAAAATGTGAATCAATTAAAATAGTACTATTTTGTTACCAAACTCATAGGGTTATTAATATCCACCATTCCCTACATATGATAATCAAATTTCAACTTGATTTCTCTAAACCAACATGGTTGAATGTTAGTTGAACTGAAATGAGTCTCACTAGAAGGAATCCACACTCATTATTTTAAAGTTGATCTAATATCATTATAATTTTCATGTTATTCCCCTCACATGTGTTCATGATTCTAATGAATTGCACTGTAATAATATTATATAAATCAAATCTATATTTTCAACTCATATTGATGTGTATATAATTTCCCAATAAATATTTTTTTATACTCTAAGGAAAATAAAATCAAAATATATTTACATATATGAAAATTCCTAGAAAATGATGTTTATAAAATTCTCTAAAAACTTTTATAATTATATAAAACTGAGTATCCAATCACTAGTAGAACTAGAGCCATAGAGAGGGAACTCCAACATTTCTAGAATAATGTATAACCCTATAGGATAATGAGAAGTCCATCAAAATTTCCCTCAACCCAAGGAAACAATAAGAATTGATATTTAATTCATCATAACTCTATCATTTAACCAATATAGTTTATATTTAAACACATAATTCTAGATATGAAATTCATTTATATATATAGAACTATATATATTTAATATAAAACTATTATCATATCCTGAATATAACTAAAAAAATTCATGTATGATAGTGACTTGAATCCATGTGATTAATATTTTAAATAAATTAAAAGTTCATATATATATATATATATACATGAGACATGTATTTATCAACAAATAAAAAATAAGGGGAAATCATAAGCACTTTGTAATTTAGTAATAAATTATAGACATTCTATAATATTTAATGTAAAAAAATGATCTCATTTCAAATATGGGTTCATATATATTATAAATTATTGGAATTTCATTTGTAATATATGAAATTTAATGAAAAATATTCAATTTATATTTTAATTGATTTTTAAAATCAATTCTATAATCAGTACATCACATACATAATAGTCTTTAAGGATTGATCAAATAAAATTTCAAAACATATTTATAATTGGATACAATAATATCCCAAATATGGCCTCGATTTACAAAAATTAAAATATTGCAATATGAGAATTTTAATAATCATAAATTATTAACACATTATATTTTTCCAGTATTTTTTTAATTTATAACCAATTTAAAATGAATTTCTATTATTATTAAATAAATAAATTATTTCTATGACATAAGGCCTATAATATAATTTTAGAGTTCACTTTAAAATTACCAGTTCATAAAATCTAATATTAGTTAATAAATGGGTCATATAATTTTAATTAATTAATTATAAATATATTATAAATATTTAAATTTTAAAAAATTTATAAATTTATAAATATAACAAAATAACATTAATTATAATTTATTATCTATTTAGAAATTATATAATTTAATTCACAATCGAATTTAATGAATGAAATTATTTTCTCCATTAATACTATTTAACAATAAAACTATTATAGTAGGATTGGATTGATTTTTTCAACACACAAGTCTTTTAACTTATATTAGGCATATTTTATTATTTACTACCTTATCATATCCTATGATATAATATATACTGGTTTACACTTATGTATTAGGATATAATTTGCAACATACACAGATATCATGAAAGAGATATGATAATCGTTTGAAAAAATGATGAAAATAAATTCATAGAATAAATATCTATGAGTCATACACTATAACTAAAAAACTGAGGGTGTCATAATTTTTTGTTAGCTAAGGCAAACCAATATTGTATGTATAGACTAAAATGGTGAGAACTTGAACCAGAATTAGATTCCTGTATTTGTAGAAAGACATTAAAAACAACATTAATTATTATCTTGATTTCCCAAAACATATGGAATGGTGAGCCTCTAAAACCACTGTAGGCTTTCATATGATATAAATTTTTTTACAGATAGTTTATGTAAAAAAGATACCAAACCATAGTTCCACCATAATTGAAAAATTATACCTTGAATTATATAAATATAGATATTAGATAAATGTATAACCATCACCATTACTATTACTACATCAATATTCATATTGGTATTATTATGATATTCAAGAGGTTGTTGAATGATACCCTCCTTTATAGGCATCCATGGCCTGAAACCGATTCACTCTTCATATGAGTGGGATCATTCTTTTATCAATTGTATTATATTAAATCACTAACATAATGATAAAATATGAATAAAGCTTTTTGTAAGAGGTTGTTCTAGACATGAATTAATGAACAATCATTCTTCTATCACTTGGTCCTACGTTTCATTATAAATCCCTAAATTATTCACCATAGTTATTCAACTGTTTACTTATATACAGTAATGAATATTTAAATTCATTATCTTGGTTACATTACCCTTGAATTAAACAATTGAACTACAATATATTTCTTCATATCAAAATAATATAGTTAAGGATTACTAATAGGTAATTCTTATTGAATGATAACTATAATCGTTTAGCTATCATTGGTAATGAAGATTTTAGCATTGAATCAAATACAATACCATACTAGATATCTATTTGTATACTTAAAATCTCATTGGAACAATCTATAAGGTATGTCCAATTTTTAATATAATATATATTTGATGCATCTTCAAACCAAGACTTAGAATCTTTCCTGATTATAAAATATGATATACCAGTGTTAACCAAATTAAAAATGATTTAGTGAATATATTATTGATTAAAAATTACATAATATAGATGATAAACTAAGTTTACCCAAAATCATGATCCATAAGAATGATTTGAAATAATTTATTTTTAATTTTATGCTAATGACCCCCTCTAGAGATTATTGAAGCACACTCATGGATTAAATTAAAAAAGGGGGAGCGTTGTAAAACATTGGTAATTTAACAAAATTAATTCAAATTAAATTTGTATAATTTATCAATATTTTTACATATTTAACATGAAAAAATTCATGTCGGGCATCTATGTTTGAAATTTTGAGAAATATATAGAGATGATGAAAATCATCCCAAATATATATTTCCCACTGGAAGACTAGTTTGAGTCCACCAAAAACTTGTCAGACATGGGAAATGGGGTGTACCACTTCATACCCTACCATAGATCTGATGGATATACCCTATAACATTGTTAGACTTAGAAAAGGATGAGTTCCACTACCAACCCCCCATGTTAAATTGGAATCCCACTAGTGATATAGTGGCATCCATTGAACACTAATTTTTATTTAAGTTAGAAGAATATTTTTGATATTTTTACCTCAATAAATCAATGAAATATCTTGAATAAATAGATAAAAAAATCCACATAAATAACACTCTTATTATTATTAATATTATATCCCCTCACTCCATTTAATTCTGAATTTGAGTTAAACCAGTTGAAAATAGTATATATAGGTATGTTTGATCTTCCTCCTCAATTAAATCATGCATTCATTTTTCATTTTCCATAATATATTCCCAATTTAATATATTTTTTATATTTTTTATAGGTATTAGGATTCCTAAAATTTATGGTTAAATTGATCATGGATATTCCATTATTAGGTTATTACAATTTCAAAGATAGTGGCCTCTATTTTTTCCCAACAGTTTATATCGGTTTTTATGATTATGTAAGGTGTGGATAGTTCCAACCGCTCACCCCTGGACATGTGTTATATTAAATGATTATAACATTATTAATTGATAATTTAATATGATTTCTAGGTTCATGGGTTCAGTATGAATGTTTTCTGATTCCATGGTATTTTATGGCTATATAATCAAATTTATTTGTAGTAAACAATACAATATAAACCCAATTGTGGATTAATTGTCTAATGTGACCATGTTATTTAATTAAATTTGTTCACTGAGTATCTTTGACATTGAATTTGAAAGATTTTTTATTGAATGAAATAAAGGAGAGTATTCCTCTTCCCAGTAACATAAATATTTTCTGTAATTTTTACCATTGGTTTAAAAATCATTAATGGTTGGATTTGTGAGGTCCAATAGGTATAACATGTAATATGGTGGATAATATTCCATAATCAATATTATGATTCATTATATTTTTCTTAAACTAATTATAATATAATATTATGATTATGGTAATAGATGTGGGATGATATGAAATTATTTTATCGATATTTATTATAAGGATACAACACCCATTCAAATCCTATTGGTTATAATGAAGGAAAAATTTCAATTATGTTTTTTGGTTTTGTTTGTGAATATAGGATAATGATAATGGAACATAATTCACATGTGACCATGATGATGTTTTAAATTAGATAATGCACCTAGTTAATTGTTATACAACTAGTATGTTGGAAGTAATATCGTTGGTGTGTTGCTTCAATGATAGAGGACATGATCCATATGTTAGTATGGATAACAATGTGGTGGTATTCTCTCTATAATATGATATAGTCCAATGTTAGTGACAATTTAGCCTATCTTGATTATCGCCAATATTTATTAAATATTACCTATCTATATTCCATTTTTGGGATGTTATTACAACTATTATATTATTATTAAAGGGTGTTATGTTTTCTCAAAATGAATAAGAATTGTAGTGTTGTCTTCTATTATAATATTAACTGGAATTTATATTTATAATAATAGAATATTTTCACAATGAAACTAATCCAATGTATATGAAATGGTTTTTGGGATGTTTTTCCCATATAAGGATGATTGTGATACCCTGTAATATAATTACCTTTATTTTTTAGTTATTTCCAAGGTGTATGACACTTGAGTTTTCATCTCTATTATGATGATATATTATCCCCATGATTATTTATAGGAATATTATTCAAGTAATTATTTATATGATTTTTCATAGACATCTAAATGCTATTGGATGATGGTAATGATATACACATGTGGTTGTGTGGTACCCATGGCAGTGACATTTTATTTATTATATCCAATAAAGGACATTATATATGTGAGGATAATACATTTTCCATGATCCCATATATTTTTTATTTTTACGAAACCATATTAGAGGTATATTTCTATGTTTTACTGACACCATACTATGGTTTCTTGGTACCTAGTCAAATTACATGGTTATTGGAGATTAAATGGAAAAAGACCCAGCACATTATAGTGGAACTAGTGTATTAGGGTTAGTGATAGAAGACGGGCTAGGGAAATGCAATCAAAAACAATTTTAATTTTTCCTACTATATTTTGTTTAATTTAAACATTTTTCTTATGGTAATACCATGTGTGATACTTGTTTTTTTATTAATGGCTAACATTTTAGTTTTTCCAATCTTATTTCACAATGTATTGAATGCTTAACATGTTGTGGTCTATAACCATAATTCAAAATTACAATTTTATTATATTATTATGACCAATATTATATCTAATATGAAATATGGCCAAATACACAAGTGAATATAGTCTATGCACATGATATAGGGACTTTAACAACTAGTTGGTCACCTCTATATTATGTGTAAGAATAATGAAGTCAGGTATCACCACCAGTTCTATCGTGGTGGCAATGAACCATGACGAGATTCATCAAAAAAATACTATCCAATCATTTTTTTATTTTTTTATTACTATTTATGAATTCGTATACATGATATTAGATGTGGTAAATATCTATGATAGTCTTTATACATGGGAATTACAAAACCACCTATTAATAACATCTACGATTCAAGGTAATTGATTATTATTATTAATATTAAATGTTTTGATATTATGATTATTTATAAATATGTGGCCTTGGCTTATTTATTTATGATTTATGCGTAGTCCCTCTTACCTTGGGGTGCTAATGGAGTATGTGTTTTTAATATATTTATTCAATTTTGGATTTTTATGATTTTACATTACTTCTATAGGTCTAAAAACCCAAATGAATTTTATAATGTTGTTTTTATATGAGTTGATATTGTGAATATAGTTTTTATTTGAATCTAAACCTATGAGGGTGGGCATTACAGGAAAGTGAGTGCATTGTGTAAGGATAATCCCTTATGTTTTAGGTAATATATATATATATATATATATTGGAATAACCTATGAATATTGGTCATCATATTTTTTTATTTTAATAACTTTTAAATATGAAACAACACATTTTTTCATAGTCTTACCTTTTGAATATTCTATATGTAAGTCAAAAAGATTCCTTACTGTTGACATTGTGATTTGGGTGTCATGGGAGCCAAAAATTAATAAATCAAAAAATTAAAATATATTAAAGAATGTGTGTGAATATTTTTGTAATAAATGGGTTTATAATTGTTTGGTACATAATATATAAAATCATATGCCATTGTATTTTCCAAAATGTGATGTTCTGGAAATGAAATTTATAAGGCTGATGGGAATCAGATGTTTCAAGGAAGGAAGTCAATGGTGGGAGTGTCAAATAATTTAATTTTTTAATTAATTTCAAACCACAATACTAAATTTTAATTCAACTACTATAAATTTACATGTATTTTTTCATAACCCATAGAGATTGGAGAGTATGAGGAGGAGGTAACCCATTTTTGTTATGGTACTCAGGAACATGGATAGATAATGAATACTTGAAATATTCATGAGATGAATGATGAAAGTTGTGCGATATTCAACATAATCATTAGAAAATGTGTTAATATCCAAAGATCAATGAATTATCAAGATAGTACTCTTTAATATTTTTTACTACTCAATTTTCTTTTAATTTTCAGGAATGGATTTCATTTCATCTTTATCGTTTTGTCTTTTCTTTCTTCAAATGATCTGAATAATTATGTAATGTTCATGGTCTGAGTTATAATGATTCTTTCCAATGAGTATCTATTTTCATTTCAATAATTTGTAATATTTGATGGTATCTTATTAGAAAATGATAATGTTACATCATTTCAATTCCTTTTCATGCAACATGTATTTGTTTTCAATATCATTGTCTCATGGGGTAAGTGATTCTATATTATTAGGACAGGCTGTGAATTATCAAATAACAAAAAAATAGTGATAGATTCACAATAAAAATATAGATCAATTGTTTTTTGATGGATTAATGTATATTTTGGAAACATGGTTGACGTCTTGTTAGATTAGGATTCCATTTTGTAATTATGATTCACAATAGAGAATTCTAGGGAAATTATAATTACATTTATGGCCCTTAGAGGACAAGAAAAAATTACCAAATATTGATTCAATCAATTTATGTTGATTCAAAAATGTTAAATGATGTGAAGTAAAGATTAATCAACCAATATTGAAAACATCATGTATAATAGTCAGGTCTATGGAAAACCCAAATACACACCCATTATTCTAGAGTGACTCACATCAAGTTCCTCATAATCTTTTTATGTAATGTTTTTTAAAACTATGTAGGTGTCACACATCATGTGGATTATTAACATGTCGTGTGACCTTGGTTGGGAGGCCCAACCGTGTAATTATTGTAGACACTCAACTTAACCATGTAGTTTAAACACATTCTATAATAGTGAAAAATCCATCAACCCTTACTAAACTAGAGAAACTGTTTTTAGCATGGAAAACAGCTTGGAACCTATGTGGTCCCACATATTTTTCCACCAGGATTAAATAAAGTGTACTCTGGATTTTCCACACATAGTATAGTGGTGGGAAATTACATGGATTCAACTTCATGTGACATGTTGTGTACCCTAGAATGATACAATGTGCAGTCCCATTAGAACCTTGTACCATACATATCCCATTTCCTTAAATACGATTTTTTTTCATATGACTAGCATATAATATGTAGTTTTTCTCTGTATAATGAGATGGTAGACATCATTTTTCAAAACAGATATGGATTTTGGTTTTATGAGAGATAATATTCTCCGAGTGACCCATGGTTGAAGACACTTGTCATGTTTGATCATCAAATAGATTTTTCTATTTATACTCCCTAATCAAACTGAGCATGGGATCTACATAAAATTTATTCATGTATAGTTGGTACTCATACAAACAAAATATGGTGAGGGACCTCTATCCCCATGGTGGTACTCCCCCATGATAAAGCGCCAATGAGGAGTGGGTCCTCCAAGAGAGTTATGGTCCCATGAATGTGGAGTAAAATGGAGAGGATTGGGCCCACCACTAGATTCTTGGGATGTTTTAGTGGTGCCTCTCACCCAATATGGGTCATATTTATGCTATAGCTAGACTTGTTATTTTTATCTTTTTATGAATATGGATAGTTGATTTTCTCAATTCAAATCTATTTCCTTCCAAGAATATCTTTTTTGGCTTCTTTTCATTAATTTTCAATTGGTTGAGATGAAGATTCTAATATATATATCATTAATTTGGGTTTTCAATGTGTCCTATTGTGTATTTTAATACTCAACCATATATGTGATGTGATTGTATGTGTCATGTATTATAAAAAAGATAGAAATATTTTAGCTGACTATTGTAGATCGAGTATTACTGGATAGTAAAAGTACATATAGGTGATAACCATGTTTATTGGCCAGTCTAAGAGATTTCAGGTTGGTCTCTATTCTTATTTCATCCTCTTGCATTTTTTAGGTCGGACTCCTTTTTTATTGGGCATGTATTTTTGACTGTGTAATCATTCCTTACCATGATGTATATTGATGTATTTCTAGAGGTTATAATATGAATTGATTAAAATATTGGTTTCTTAGGTATTATTAATATCACCCCACTTTTCCATAGATATAGTTTTTTTCTTTGTGCATGTATAGTTAAATAGAGATAAGAACTCCCATTTAAATGATATACCTATTAAGTTCTAGTAACATACCCCCATCTCATCTAGTGAAGGGTTGGCGTGTCACCATCAGCTTAATACAGGCCCATGCATGGCCCTCATGGGTTGGTTCATGGATGTATTTGGGATTTTGAGTCATATATTTTCTATTATAGTGACACTAAATCATTAAAACAACTTGTTTATCATTAAAATATAGGGGAATAGGATGCCCCACTAGTTGTGGATCCATACCATCCAGTTACACATATATCACCTATCAATAAATAGCTCTAATATAGTCTTCTTTTAGAAATATAATCTATGTTCCATCGGCAACTGAGAACTCAAAATAAGATGATCAATAATACTCATGAGTTCTAGAAATAAATTCCACCTCATACTTATATATATATTTGAACTTATAATTTAGTGGTTGGGGGTATGTACACAATGAATAAATTCTTCATTATTGAGAATCTACACTATATGTGTATCAAGCCTTCTATGTACATAATTTAATGTATAATGAAATTTTATATAGATTTAATTGTCAGGGTAGATTAATATTCATGTTTTCATTAAAGAAATATCAGGATAATTAATGCAATAATTTGTCCATTGAGATAATGAGGGTTGGTGTGGATCAGAGTTTTCATGGATTTGGATTAAGGGATAATGTTAGTGATAAACTATGTAATGTTATATCATATGTTTTTTTTATTTTCATATCCATTCAAATGGGAAAAAAATTATTTCCATTTTAATGATTGAAAGAGGCATATGATATTTTCGTAGGTGAATATATTTCAACTAATTTATTTCTTTCAATTCCATGAACTATGAACATGTTATTGAGAGAAATATTGTTAAGGGTAGGTATTATAATAATTTTTCTTATACTTATCCAAGATGTAAATGTTCAAGAACCTAGAAGATGTATTTTAGATATTATCATCATTGAGTGACTCATAGGGAAGTTAATGTCTTCATTTCTCTAATTCCATATATATGGGTAATCCTCTAGAATGATATAAAAATGTAAATTTTAGTCATACATTGCCATTTTTACTTCTAATTATGTTGGAATATTGTTCATGCAAAAAGATGAAGAATATAATGTATTGTTTCATAGTTCTTCTTAGCTGCATGGTGGTTTTGTAGATAGACTTGCTTTGGGGTCCATTTTTTGGATCAGATATAGTAAGAAAAAGTTGTATGAGAAGATATTCTAGATGATTATAACAATGAAGATATCTTATTTCTCACCAGCAATGTCAGTATGGTAGTTCTCCATAGAAAAATTAGACAACTATAGGCCAGTACTGAGGGACATAATCTATAAAGTCATATATTATTGATTAGGATCCTTATTTTTTAGATTAGGATGGGAAATATTTTACTAATTATTTTAGTGGAATATAACTAGTCATTCAAAATATTTAATTATGATTCTTCTCAGTCATTTATAGAAGTAATATTTTTTGAAATTTTTATTTTTTTAGTGTGTAAATCTGGTATGATGTATATATAATCACACTTATGGGTGTATGTTGAGAGTGTTTTTAGGTGTGTAGGATATTCTACCCTTGTTAATGAATCTGAGTATCGTTAATATTTTTTTTTGAAGTTTTAATTTTTATATTATCATCTGAAGGGATTGGACAACTCATTATCAAGACTAATATATCTCGAGGCAATAATGGTAGAGAGAGATATTTATGATATGAAAATCATCTATATATCCTTCTTCATGTCATGTATTTGAAGAACTTATAGACTCTTTTATAAACATTCATACAAGATATATATAGATAAATTATTCCAATTTCCCATTATTCATGCCGCTAATCATCTCTGGTAAGCTCTTATCATCTTTTTTTCTTCCTTACCATGTCTAGTAATGATAGTTAGGAAATAATTTGAAAAATTATTATATCTATATGGTACTGATAATTTTCATTAAAAAAATAATAAAATTTTCAATGTAAGATCATTTTCCATCCTAATCAAAGATTGAAATGCATGCTCCTTCCTACCTGATGCATCGAGATTAAAATATATATTTCACCTTTAAAAATAAATTTATATACTCTATATCATTAGGTAAAACATTATAGCTTTTAACTCAAGATAACTATTAGGGTAATTTTGTCCATAACCCATTAATTTTATTGATGAATATGAAAAAACACTATTTTTTTTCCAATTACACACCTCAATTAATTATTAAATTAATTAAAATATATTATATATCCTTCCTTACCTAACGATATTTTTATTATTGGTTCAATGACCAATATCTTTTTTAATTCCTCAAAAAAACCATTCCCTTCCCTTTAATGTTTTTATTTTCCACAATATATGAAAACACGTTCAATGGTTTGGCAGATTAATATTTGTTTTAATAAATCCTCTACTATATAAAAAACTATGAATTTGAGTTAAATTCATTGGCATCGGATATTCATTGACATTTATTATCTTTAAAGAATAAAAAAAATATCTCCTCACTAGAAAAGATATCTACATGAATAAAAAAATATTAGATCCAAAATTCACAGTTAATGAATCTTTAATAACACTAATTTTAACTTATATTTTAATATAATCTCCCAAACTATTCATATAATAAAATTATATCATTATATCATCAATATATACTACAAAATATTACGATGATAATAATTGAAAATTGAATTTATAAAATTCAAAAACATCATGATTCCATTAGTCAATTGAAATAGAATTCACATAAACTCATAAGTTAAAGACATACTACAAAATTTCATCCATGGAATATCACATTACCATATTATCAACAAATGATAAATTCAATAAATATCGATCTTAGAGAAGTATTGAGAACCATGAAGACGATCAAAAATCTAATTAATTCCCTATAAGAGATTATTTTTAATCATTTTCATGAGAAGGATTTCTGTTTAATTTATTCACAACTTTATAGACAAGTATTTATTTTTTAAATTTTTTATATTTTCTCCCCAATGGGTGACAGTAATGAAACAACATAATATTTTAAAATAAGATCATCATGTTCGATAGCACATATGATATTCAACACCAAGATTATAATAGGATATTACACCTTGATAAAAATACAATATTTTCTTTTTAAATAAATATTATTTTTATCTATTGATCAGAAATAAAATTATAAGAATTTGGTAAGGAAATATTTTTTTGGAAAAATAATATTTTTTTCTAAAAGGAGGTTTAGTCACACATTTCACACAAAATTTAAAATTAATTGTTACCACTTTTAGAGAAAAAAATATAACAATGAAAATTTCACTTTTTGAATGTACATGTAAAACATAACTTTGAGTGAATTAATTAAAATTTTATGGTATTATTAATTTTTTAATTAATATAGAAAAATACTACTTTTTTAGAACTACATTTTCATTTAATTTATATATGAAGATAAATAAAATTATAAAATGTTTTTAATGTAACATTAAAACAATTATACTATAAATTTACTAATTTCGGTATTTGGAGTCAATTTAATATTGAATTATTTTATCAATTATTTTTAAACTTTTATTGTTTTTTCAAGGAGAACCGATTTTTTCATTGTGTATGATGGTTTAATTATAAATTGTTTTCTTCCACATTAGTGAATTAATTATTAAAAAAATTCATATTGTAATATGGAATAATTTATAATATTTAATAATGTCAAAAATAATTTTTTTTTCATAATGAATTGTGAGACCAATAAAAATTAAATGCCATGCTTAAGGTAACAATTTTCTTAACATGGGGTTACACTAAATGAAAATGGATTAAATGACCTATAAAGTTATAAAATTCATATTTAATGGACATATTTCGACTCTTATGACCATATTATCTAATATTATGATATTTTGGGATTTATTTCCATGACATTGACCTATATATTTATTTAATAATGAAAATGACAAAATGTCAACCACTTGATTTTAAATTTCAATTGTGTGTTAACATAATGACAATTTTTTTTAAATTAATACATATTATAATTTTGATAATAATGAAGCCAATTTATTTATGGAATTTTTTTAATTTTTTTGTAACAATAAAATTACAGTAAATAATTATGAAAACCCAACACAATAATTATTTAATTAACACAAAGATAAAATAAATGCTAATAAAAATAATAAAAGTAAAAAATTGAATAATTTTTTTCTTCTATTAGTTTGGTAGATAAATATATCATGATATATGAGTTTTTAAATAATATTTTTTTACTCCATCATTGTGTTGATGTTTTATAAAATTCAAATTTACATGAATAAGAAAAAATTGAAATTAAATTTATTTTAGAATAAATGATATATTTTTATATTATTTAAAAGTCATTAATAGCAAATATTATAAAAGGTTCTTAATAAATATATGAAAAATATAAACTATTGAATTTTAATCAAACTAAATCTTTTATATTGAATATACAAACCCCTAAAGTGTAAAAAACTTAATTAGCATGGTTATGATTAAGATAATGTTTTTTGACATTACATGCTCTGAGGGTTAAACATAATTTATAGAATATATTGGATTTTTATTTGATAAATTGGATTTCATATTTATAATTATTGTTTTAAATGTTAAAATATCTATCATTTAATGTTAGTCTATAAGTATAAATTACTTAGGTTAAAAATGTCAGTTACTATAGTGACAAACTAAAATAGCAAAATAAAAGATACATATAAACTAATAAAAAACATTTATAAAACAATTTTTTTGGTGTTTGGGGTATTTATCTACAATATAATCACTTAACCTCTTAAATTATTAATTTTATAGATACATTTTTGGGATATTTACATCACATTATTCAATGGTTTTGGACATTTATAAAAATTTCACTCCTCTTTAATTATAAAAGGGAAATCACTCCCCTCTATTATTCACACCTCTCAGGGCCTTTGGATTGATAAAAAGATGAAAAATTACCTCCATTACAATATTTTTCACCATATAGATAATATTGTCTTCCTAAAAGACTGACTATAGTCTATTTAAAATGACATCCAAAGGAGAATTCTTTTAGAGAAGGTAATTATCTACACTAATCCTATTATTATTTTTTCTTCATATAAAAATATCAATAATGACATAAAACTGACAATATAATTACATAATTATATCCCATATAATTTTTTTTTTTATTTTTAAGAAACAAAATTTATCAATATCCACTTTCATCAAATGCAAAACAAAGTCATCAAACAATGTGTACGGGAACTACAACCTCGTGAACTGATGTATCTCATTTTCCTTCAACACTTAATGAATTTTGATTTAATTGTGGATTTAATGTATATATATTATCAATGAAATAATTTTAATAATATATTTATAATATCATATATTACCTTTTACTATAAATTATATTTAAAATATTCTTACATCTCTCATGTGTATGGAAGACTAGCATCTCGTGAAGCGATGTGATTCATTCTTCAGTTATGTTGTACATGGAACGTAATATAGATAAAAATAATGAATATATATATTATATATACATATATGAAATGGTATCAATTATGTAAAAATAATATATCATGAAATGTCACACCCTTTGACACATTAATGGAATGATATCTTTTCTTGTGTGTACCTAAGACCCACCATCTCTGAAAAACGATGTGATTCATTTTCATTGTACATCATTCAAGAATGGTAATAATGATGTATCAAATAAATAAATCAATATAAATGAAATATAATTTTGGTTATTATGGTACTATTTCAATTTTATATAAACTAAATCATTAATATGAAATATATATGGGAAAAAATATAATTATCATCAAAGACTACTAAAATAATTCAATAGTATTAACTAGTCAGTGATAAAATATAATTATAGGACCATATGTGGAAATTATATATATTATTATGGTTTTTTAATAAATATATATGAATAATATATTGATTATATTATTTTCTTTTACAAATATTTTGTAATTTGAACCTATGTCAATGGTTTCTCGTATCTCCTATACTTTGTGAGACATATTCCATATTCACAACTTATTCCTTCCTATAGTGTATATCCTTATTTTTTTTATTTTATATCATGAATTTATTTATATTAATTGTATTTAATGATTAATTTTATGTTATTCAATTCATGAGGCTTATGATTCAAATGTTACCAAAATGGTAACGATGTATTTTACAATCTCATTATTATTTAGGATTGTTTTTTATGTCTCCATTAGGGAAATTATTTTTTATATACTTAATAAAATGAATAATTTTTTTAATCTTAAATTTTTCATAAATTTTTTCATGTAATTGTTCCATTTTACCACTCATTGGTACAAAATTTTTTTGGGAAAATGTTTTTAAAAAATATTTGACTTTATTAATATTTTTCATTGAAAATCAATTTCAATCAAAATCCATGTTTTGTTAAATTATTTCAAAAAAAAAATTCAAACATTAACAAATGATTTATTAATAATTTTATTAAAAATATTAAATTTTGATCAAATAAGTCTATAGAATCATATTGTGGTTTTCATAACATGTCCCCCTTGGGTTTTTTTCAAAAAGGTGAGTGAACTACTTTTTCTAACATGTGCGCCAAGAATGGAATTTCCCAAAATCATGAGCATTTATTGTTTTAAATATATTTTATATAAGTAAAAACTTATTTTAAAATAACTTTTTTAAAATTTTCTATGAAATAATTTGTTTAAAAAAGTCATTTTTTATTTTCAAATGTTATTATCCCATATATAGTTTTATTATAAGTTCTTGTAATATCTACTCATTAGAGACATGAATCATTAATAGTACATAAGATCCATTGAAGAAGATTTTTGAATCTCAGATTATGAAATCTTTTATCATTAATATATAAAATGATGATATGGAGTAGGTAGATCTCCTGATGCACTCTAATGATGAAATGATCGAAGAGTCTTTCATGTTCAACATCTCATAAAAGGATGAACAAAAAAATGTATGAAAGACCAGTTCACATTGATATGAGTGATGAACACGACTCCTGAATTGATAAATAGTATTATATTTTAATCTGAGGCTTCAACGAGGGTAATACTAGTCTAGAGGCACATGTGAAAACTTGGGATAAGACGAATCTTTGCTTCAAGGATCTCATTAAGGATATACCAGACATGACGGTCACCTTCATCAAATGGCATGTTTTTAAGGTAAAAAAATAAAACTTCAACAAATTTATTTGGAATAGAGTGATGATTTCATATGAGGTTTTATTATTATGTACTTGGATATTTGATGGTTTACCACTTTTTTGTAATTGTGCGTTGAAATAAAAAGTAGATTTCAGTCAATGTTAACATTTTATTAGTTATTTTTTCAATACAAATGATTATGTCAATTGTGTTTCATCCCATTAACATGAATAATGAATTGGGAATATTATGATATATGTGGGACAAATTATATAATTTCCCTTTATGCATAAATAGTTCTAATGAGAGAAATCAGTAATCCAAATTAGATGGGTTTCTACATATATATTTAAATATTCTTTTGGTAGGTATTGATAGTACATTTTAGATGTCCATAATTATGAATTACATAACTATAAGATTATTAATTTATATCAAGGAGTTTATTTGATTTGTTATAATATCCATGGATATGTTTCATACTATGTGATCATTTTTATGGATTTATTTCATCATCTTTTATTCTAACCAATTTCTGATCATGATATTGTTTAAATGAAATGTGTTTCTAGTATTTTCCCTACCATATTTATTATGATTATTTATTCATGACATAGTTATCTATATATAAACCCTTACATAGAATCTAATCCAATCAATTTGTTATGTTTTATTTCCAGTTGATACTATGATGTGATTAATAATTTGATATACAGGTATATGAAAAGGGGAAAATGGTGTTTTCAATTAAAACAATTTATGAATTTTTTGATTTCTAATGCAATGTGAATTTAATGTAGGTATCAAGTTTGATAGGTTTACTAAACTATTATATCCTTTGGTATGTGATTTTTTTTACTTTTCTATAATGTAATAATGTAACCATCGGATCTAATTTACAAGTTTCAGGGTCATAATAGATGGTATAAGAGGAATTTTAGTGGAAATCTTGGGAACTAGATTTAGTAAATCATATATTAGAGAATATTACCCTATGAATTACATTAAAGAAAATAATAATTGTAGGATAACATAATATTGATTTGTAAAGGCTTATATTATGAGGCTTTCCTATCAATACACCTTTTTCTGGATACTACATGTGGACACAGTTCTTACACAGAAAAACCTATATGAAATAACAATGAAAAAGAATCATTAATCATGACATGACAATCACCAAGTAGATAAAAATGGGCCTTACATCCTACCCAATTTTACACTTCAAAGATATATTCTTAGGGTAATTCAAATTTTTATTAAAAACTGTTATGATGGAGTATAAAATTATTTTATAGAACCATTCCCAAAAAAACCATGTATATGATTATGATATTATCCTGGTAGAAACATTCCAATTTATTCTAATATATTCACTAGTTTTTAGATTATAAATTATAATACATAATGTTATTATATAAAATAATATTATCTATTATATATAAAGGGAACACAATATATGGAATGGTAACTCTATAAATAAACATAATTCGATGAGTTATAATGATCATTTCCTTGATGGTATTAATTAAATTTTATTAGGGGAGTTAGTCTACAAAACATTTGAATAATTCAAGAATAAAGTTTCATGTGCCTTAAATATTGACATATAAATATACAAGCCCTATGGATAGAAAGGTATGAATGAGAATATAAGGATGAAATATCAAAATACGGATAATTGGATCAAGGGAGAGAAAAAAATTCCCACATGCATTAATTTTGGAATGAAACACCTGGGTACCTGCTTGAAGGGAATGATAGTTTTCTTATTTTTTATAGAGAAAGGAAACCATTCTCCTAAATTAATAGGTAAAATAGTCATTTTATGATTAGTTTTTATACTGTAAGTATATGGGGAACAATGAAAATAAATTTTTATGGCATCAATGGAATATACCTTGGAAGAAGCGAATTGTTCAAGGTCAAGGTTATACAATTACTACAAATGATGTCAAATGATTAATGTTCTTTTTCATTTAATTTATTGAATTATTTTATAGGATTATTTTGTAATTTATATTATAGTTATAAAAATTATTAAATTTTTATGTATTGTACTATAATATTTTTTATAAGAGTTTGAGATCATATGATAAATAGTTTTGATGACTAAGAAAGGTGATTTTATGATGTGTTTAACATCATGGAAAACACAAGATCAGTGCTATATAACATGTGATATGTGATCTATGTTGATATTGAAATGAAAATTTAATGTTTATGGGATAATATTGGTGAACTTGAAATTCTTTCATGATTTTAAATTTTTTGTTATATTTTCTAGAGTTTATATAATTTTATGATAGATCAAATATATTAAATAACTTGTGATTTTATAGTGGAATAAATGATTTTTTTTAAAAAGGTAATTAATGTATTAATATATTTTTTATGTGATATTAAGATATACATTATTATGTTTGAGGAAATAATGTTATATTTAATATTAAAATTTACTGACATCCATCATAAATTTTTTCACTTATAATTTTGTGACAAATTTTTTGAAATGGCCTTAATATCAACTATTTATGGACTTTATGAAGTTGTAATTTTTTTTCTTTATAACTCATTATACCATTTAATATTCATAAAATATCATAGTATGGTCTTTTTATTCTATTATAGATTGTATAACCTATTTAATGATAATTTTAGTGCTTCATGCATGAATAATTTAACATGGTCACTCCTATTTTTGAGAAAATATGTTATTTTATTTAGAATTGATTAAATGATGAAATTAGATTTTAATTTATGTATATTTAATTTTATTCATAGTATATATATTAAAATAATTATTCAATAGGATCTTGAATCAATAATTTTATCACAGTACCATCATTTTTAATGAACTGATGGAATTTTCACTCATCATAAATTTATGACTTGAAAGTCATTAAATTTTATAGATCATTCAATTTATGTGTTCAATGATCTATATGACTCAATATAATTATTTATTATTTTCTTCCATGTCCATGTCATTGTATTATAGTAATTTTATCGTATTTTGAAACATAGTATGTGTTATTCCATATGGCCTTTGTACATCACATTATCTATTATTACAAGGAATTATTATTATCCATTTTTATTATATGGGATTATAACAATGGAATTTTCAAATTTAAAAACTATTATTAATTTGATCGTGCTTAAACCGAGAGGATGAAAATTATTTATGGTGATTATAATATAACACTCCATGATTTTAATGGAATAACATCACATTCAGTAGTGTATCTAATATGAAAAAAATATTAGTTGAGAATGTATTACTGTATTAATTTGAAATATATTTACTTTAAAATATATTAAATGTATATATATTTATTATAATAATATAAATACCATTTTAAAGATAGAAATTATTTTCCAAAAACTATATTTATTCAAAAAGGCGAATTATAATTTTTTATCATAGAAAATTTAAAATTTATTTTTACCATTTTTAAAAATATTCACTGAAAATATTAACCTTATTTTTTAAATATAAATGTAAAAATTATTATTGGATGAGTCTTATAGAATTTTCTAAAAATGTAAACTTTTTTATGAGTAGTGGGATATAATGATTATTTGTACTGGCTTGACCCTAAAATCCCAGTTTCAGGGTAAACTAAAATTACATTGAAATGATTAAAAGAAATAAAATGCTAAAGGACCAAAGAGTTTATTATTAATATTAAACAAGATACATAAATGAGTATTGTTTTACAAATTAATACACTAATTACAACATATTTATTTTCAAAGATAACATTATTCCATCATCACAAATCCTTATATATCATTCCTAATTCACTTCTTGGACTCTTGGGGAAGGGAAAAAATAACCATGATCTCAAATTCATAGTAATGGTTTTTATTGGGAATGAAATAATGATTCAATGAGAACAGCCAATACGGAAAGGTAAGAGCTGAAGAAACATCCCATGTAATAAAAAAACTGAGAAAAAATTGTGTAAACAATATTGAATGGTATATAACTAAAAACAAAATCAATAAAAATTATTGGATAATGGTTAATAAATATAGAAATGGAAAAATGAAAAATATTACATTTAATTAATGAAATGATAATGAAATTCATCCATAGATAATGCCAAAGAAAACATATCAGTGATGACAATAACCTGAATGAACAAAATGGGTCATTATCAGACATTATGTTTCCCATGAATTTGATACCATTACCATAAGGAAGTTATAAACCCATCTATTATGCTTGGAATCAAACTCGAAGGGATTATGTCCAACTGATTTCGTCACATCATACTAATGATGCATCAATGTGATTTCATTAACCGGTCCCCAAACCATCTCACTAATTTATATACCATTCCTCAAGTTCTAATAATATATTTAATTAATGTACAATGTGTCTTATAAAATATCTGTATTGAGTAAATAATAAATATTTATGATTATTTACCCATATAATCAAATAACTCTATAATTAAAAAATGTTTGTAAATATGTTATATATTTTAGTCAATATACATAGCCATGATGAATAATATGTATATTTTGGTTGAATTTATTGTCATATTGTAAGGCCCCACCCTTGAAATATTATATAATCTTGACTTTTGATCAAGAATTTACATTCATTCAAATTGAGGATATTTTTAGTTTTAGAGTTTTAAAGAATTACACCATAACTATTGTATTATATCTCTAATAATAAAAAGTGGACACTTCAACTATATCCTATTTTTTCACAATAATAAAAGTCATAAAATAAAATAAGAATTAATTTCTTGATAAAAATCTTCCTGAATTCTTCCTTTCTCTTTCCCTTCTTTATTAAATGTGAAAAAAATTTCAAAAACATGGGATTAGCATAAAAACCTCAGTAAAGGATATAAAATAAGGAAAGAAAACATTACTCCAAAATATATGTATTTATAATAGTCCATAACATTTGGAGATAATAAATAAAATTCTCCATTCAAGGAGAAGATAATCCATACATACGTAGGAACTCTATAATCATTTATTTGTTATATTTAAAGGAATGAAAAATGAATGATTCATAGGTATGATATAATTACAGTATAATATATGTGTTATATATTTTACATATTTTCAATAATTTCATCGTTTATACATTCCCTAAATGTAATGAAATAGTAAAATTACTTTTATGGGGTGGTAGTCTACACTACCTCAAATGAAATTATTGTTTCCTGAGGTAGTAGTTCACCGTACACAAAAATAGTTTGTTTTTATCCATTAGATGGAGGTGTGGGTAAGTGTAGATAAAATAAATCTCTTAAAAACATCCTTGTATATTGATCATACTAATTTTGTTATTCAATCAAATAATTAGAAGATCATAGGGAGTGGAGAACAAAAATAGAAGAAACGTACTTGAAAAAAGATGTTACCTCAATGTCGGGTAACTTCTTTTAATTTCATCAAAATGGATTTTGGAATTACCTTATACCCAAGGTAAGGCATATAGGGGAAATTAGTGATGTAGGGGGATTATTTGAGTATAATTTGGATTATCCAGTGGGCTTGAGAGGTGTGAGTATGTGGGTATATTTGGTGTCCTTTTATAAGAGGGAGGATATGCACTTTAGGAAGGTCTTGAAATATTTTTTATTTTAAATTGATTATCAGTTACAAGGTTCTAGAACTCATTATTTTCAAATATAAGATGATTTTTGGTCAATAGAACTAAACTAATAGGTTTTTGGCATGTTTGTGTCACCAAATTAAACATGTCATTCAGTTTTTACCCTTAGTTAAAAACATTAACTCTTACCATTTCATCTTGTATTTTAGTAATATTTGGTTACTATTATTACTATAATATTCCTAGAGAACTATAAGTGGATCATTAATGAAATTTTTAACATTATATACATCAATTTTTTGAATCATATATTTTTAGGACTATTAAATCATTTAATAAAATAGTATTTTTTTAAACTCAATTATTCAAATTTTGAAACTATTAAGTAATTTATTTTTGTTAAAGTCATTAAAACATGATTCGTTATAAACTAGGCTTTAAATCAAATATAATGTGCCAATATCATCTATAAAATTAGCGGATGTCATTAAAATACTCATATCATATTTATTCTAATATTAATAATATCATTTTTTCTCAATCTTTCATTATTAAGATAATCCATGCATCATCATTGTGTCATAAATAAATTTATTAATTTATGTCTAAAAATTAAAAATAAAATATCATGACGTATGAAATCATACTATGTTTCTAATTAATATTTATATTCATAGATATCATCCATATAACCCCATATTAATCTTTTTTTAGTAAAATATACATGTGCATCCCATATTTATCTTTACATTTAATTAATTCTTATAACATGTCATTATCACACCCAAGTGGCTAAATGGGGTCCTAAAATCATCCAAAGGAATCCCATGGTCGAACATAAGTCATCCAATAGGATTAGGATATGTTTGATGGTATTTTAATGATATTATAATATTATTTTTTACTATTATTTACCACAATTAAATTTTAATGATGGTAAATAAAATAATTACTAAAGTTATTATTCAAAGTGAAATTACTTAAAATGGCCCAAATTGGAATAATTATAAAAACAATATAACACCCCATGTTTTCTTATAAATAAATATAAATTCATGAAACTTTGTTTTACGTAGATATTTATAACTGTCCTTTAAAAATAATTTTTCCCTCTCCTATGTTTGGAATTTCGAAAAGCGGTCATCTAAAATTTTGTTTAGTAAGATATTTAGAGCCTAAGGGACCTAACTAGTTTTTTTGTATATAGTAACATACCAATATGAATAGTAATAGGAATAGTTCTATGAATCTAATGAATATTACATTGTAGTATTATTTTATTTTATTAAGGCTTGAAGACAATAGCTTTTTGTTTAATTTTTCAATGTGATATAAAACCAGTTATAGTTTTAGAAATGTTAATTTTTGAATGAAGTATGATTTTTATTTAGAAATTAAATTCATAATAATTAAAAAATTATTTTGAAAAAATGGACTTCATTTTTTAATTATATAGGTGGAGACGTGGAAAGGGTGAATTTTTGGGATTTTTCTGAAATTCATGAATTTTCGATGAATAGTGAAATATGGTAAAATACCTTATATTGCAATTATCAGTAATATAATGTTATTATGAAATAATAAGTGATTTAATCCTACTTTTTTAGAACTCACATGAAATTATTAGTATTGGGGGTCAGATGAAATATGATTCTTAATAGTTTTGAGAAAAAATATTATAACAATGAATAAAATAATGAAAAATATCCCCTCTCATCCACTAAAAATACCACCCTCATTCCCCTCTACCTCCCACATCACTGAAGCCTTTATCCTTACCTATGTTCTTCCCAATACTCATACTAAGTCTCTTACCCACGTCCTATAGCTACTAGTCTCACCAAAAGGCCAAACCCAAAGGCCTTAAGAGGGATCTCAAGGAGAAAAGATTCAGATGTAAACATCCTCTTTTATTTTCATTCTTTACTTCCATTTTATGTTATTATTTTTATTTCCCTTGGTATTATTATGGGATAATTAATTTCATATCCCCCTTACATACCAAATTATTTAATAATGATTAGAGACACATTTTCTCCCATCAAATTATTTTATGAAAATTTAAACAATGTTGTTAGGCTGTCGAATTTTCGTAATGAATTTCTCAGATTTTCATTTATTTTGATTTACATTATTTTATTCTTAACCTATTCTTATTTAAGAGGAATGAAATATCCTAAATCATTTATATTCTGTATGTTCTCATGTTCATGGAAAACTCATCATCAATCTTCATCTCATACCCCACTTATTCATGGAATTAAAAACATTTTTTATGATGTGTCGAATTACCGACGTCATGGATGATGTGATTTAAATATTATTTAATTCCATCAAGGCTAGTCATGAAACCATTTGTATGGTTGATCTAGGTTATAATATATTTATTATGTCTCATTAATGGTTCTTTAATTCTTTTTTACCCATGGTATTAATTTATAAAACAATATGAGGTCGTTATTATCAAAGAACCACTAAAATGATCTAAACGAACATCATTAATGTTTCAAATTATGAATCATCCTATTATAATAATTTCAAATGATACATGGTATAATTTTTGGATTCTAGAAATATGTAAATTCCACTCCATTTGAATTCTAGAGTCTCACTCCCAATCTACAAGAAGATCTATCATGAACCGATCATGGAAAACATGTAAAGAACACACCCAAAACAATGCAAGGAACAAAATACTAATAATTAAAGGTTAAAATGATGTAATGAAATGATAATTTAAGGTATTATAAATATGTATATGATTAAATAAGATATTAATAACACTCTTTTAATCATTATATAAGAGGTTTAAATGATTTGGAAGTAAGACAAACCCGAGGTAAGTGAATTTTAACCTGATTTCAATTCTTTAGGTTAACCTTCTACTTTGTTATTTATGTGGTGTTAAAATTGTTTGTGTGACGGATTTGGTTTATATTATGTTTAATTATATGTATTTATATATTTTATACATATTTCATCCACTCTTATAGGTCACACTTGAATTATATGACATTTCTAAGGGGATTTTTCTTTAAAATCCCCTTTTAAAACAATTTTTTTACAATATTCAAAAGAAATGTTTTTATGAAATTATTAATGTTGTATGATTATGTTCTAGTTCATGGTAATTTTTTATTACTAATGGGGTGACATACTTTCCCTCCAATTCATTGGGTATGTGTATGTTGGAGGTGGTCTGTATGGTTACTCTAGGTGTAACTGTGATGGTTAAAAAAAATTAAATGTAGCCGTGAGGGTTAACATTATAAGGAGGTCGAGAGGGTAAAAGATTATATTGGTAATGCCCCATGATTAATTTATTATTATATTTATGTTATCATGTTTTTTTTGTATCTTGTGTAAATATCATGTTTTAAAATGTAATAATATATGGGTGACAAGCATGTCTTTTGAAAATGATTTCATACGTTACAAGTGTTCATGGACTAATGTATTCTTTCCTTCATTTTATATCCCTTACCCACATTTTTTTCTCATCCAATGATTTTAGATGATTTTTACAGGTTATATGGATTTTTAGGAAAATTAAGGAACCCATGTTAAATGTTTGAACAGTTGTCAAAGAAATCATGTTTAATTTGAAAATTTTTTATTTTGGAAGAATTGGGTATTGTTTTTATGGTATCCACTCTGAAATAATGTATAATTTTATGAATGTGTTATGTACCAATTCCCTAAATCCATGAACCTTAAATGATCCTCAATGTGTAAGGAAGTTAATTCATGGCTAAATTCAAGATTATGTATTTTAATAAGGCCGAGTACTTATAATTGGTATCAAAGGATGGATTAGATAACTTTATGGGTTTGGATGAAGTTAAAAGAATACTATAAATTATTTTTACTCTATGAATAATTTGAAATGTTAAAAAATTTAAATATTTCTATGTTTATTTGTCTATGATATGTTTGTTTATAATGGTTTTCTGGAGAAGAAACATGGAAGCTAAAGAGGAGAGGCACTGACATAACAACATCCTTCCGAATATGAGCCCGGAATGGTAGGGATGAGAACCAAGAAGTTAGTAACAATAATGGCTCAGCTAAAGCATGAAATAAATGGTGGTGAAATCCATTCAAGAGAAAAACTATATGTACCACAATGGAAGATGAAAATATTGGAACATTTTATGAGACAACACCCTCCTGATTTCAATTGATCATTTGACATAGTAGCTGCTGAAGGATTGATTAAATCCATTGAAAAGATATTTTATGTAATGGGATGTTTAGAAAATAAAAAGGTATGTCTTGACATTTATTTAATTGAATGTGAAGAAGGTATATGGTGGTCAATGGTAACGAATATCATTGATAAATATTATATTTATTACTTTCAATGGGTTGAATTTAAAAGTCTTTTCCTTGAAAAATATTTTCCTAATGTGGGGAGACTTAGAATAGAGAAGTAATGCCTTGAATTGAAGAAAAATGTGGAAGATACTGTGTTTGTGTATGAAGAGAACAACACTCGAATGGTGAGGTATGCTCCAAATCATATTCTAGATCTTGATAGAAAAATCAATTGCATTTATACAGGACTGTCACGAAGGTATCGTAGGTCGTTGGCCTCCTGTGAATTAAAAAGTTTTGAGAAACTTTTTTTATGTGATGATATGGAAGATATGGATATTTTTGATTATCACATTCACTTTTGAAATGAGTTGAATAAGAGGTCCAGATGGCAATCGATGGGTAAGAATCTACAAACGAAATCTGATGGTAAGAAACTCCAGTTTCTAGTTTGTGAAATATGTGGAAAAAATAACCATGGGGAATGTCTTAGAAAAAGTAGTATGTTTTTTAAATATGGTATATTTGCACATATGTCCTGATATTGTAATGAAAATGATCCTAAGACTAATCCTGAAATGAAAACTATTAAGTGTTTTAAATGTGGAGAGATGGGTCACTATGAAAATGATTTCCAAAAGAGAGATCCCAATGATTCAAAGAATCTAGACTATAAACGGAAAGATGTATTGAGATCTTTTGCCACTACGTTAGCAGATTCCAAGCCATCCCGTGAAGTTATATAAGGTACATTTTGTATTTACTCAGATTTGATTGATACATGGTCTACACATTCCTCCATCTGTTAGAAAATATATGGTAAATGGGATGTATCACCTCAATAAATGAGACCATAAATTTTTGTTAAAACACCAGGGGGTATCATAACAAAGCATAATTATAAGAATATTTCTATTGTGGTATGTGGAAATACATTACATGCAAACCTTGTTTTTTACCCTTATTTGAGTTTGATGTTATTCTGGGAATGTATTAGATTTTTTTTTATCATGAAAAGATTGAATATAGGTCTAAAAAAGTTGGTTTTTAGAAAGATTTTCAGTTTGTATACACGATTAAACCTATACAATTGATAACATATTCGGAAGTTGAAAACTGTTGAAAGAAAGAAATGAATTTTATCTTGCTCATATTGTTGAAAACAAGTGAACTATTTAGATTGATGATGTGTCAGTGGTAAATGAATAGCTAGATGTTTTTTTCATGAGTTACCCAGCATCATACATGATCAATAAGTCGAGTTCACAATTGAATTAGTTCCCGATGAAAAGAAAATTTCAAAAACCCCAAATTGTGTGGCTCTGATAGAACTTCTTGAATTGAAAAATCTGTTGCATGATTTTCTTAATAAAGGCTTCATTTATCCTAAAACTTCACTCTTGAGAGATAATGTTTTGTTCTTTAAAAATAACGATAGTTACATGAGACTTTGCATTGATTATAGAGTTTTGGAAAACATCACAGTTAAAATAAATTATCATTTTCCTCCCATCAATTACTTATTTGATCACCTCTAGGGAGCTCTGTTCTTTTCCAAGATTGACTTGAGATTTGGACACCATCCGCTGATGGTGAAGGAGGATGACATCCCAATAACATCCTTTTGTACTAGATATGGGCATTTTGAATTTTTTGTTATGTTTTTTGGGTTAACTAATTCAACTACTATATTTATGAATCTTATTAGTAGAATATTTCACACGTTCTTGGATATGTTTTTGGTTGTGATTATTGATGACATTCTAGTATTTTCTGAAAATAAATAAGTGGGTGAAAACATCAATGTTTGTTTTACCAAACTTAAAGGAAAAGAAAATGTATAGAGAATTTAGAAAGTGTGATTTTTGGTGGAAACAGATATCTTTTCAAAGGAACATTGTAAATATTGATGGAATAATAGTTGATCCTGCTAAGAAAATGCTTGATAGTTTTCTAAGAAATAAAAATGTTATGGATATTCATAGTTTTTATGGATTAACAGGTTATTACTGACGTTTTTTATAATGTTTCATGGTTATCTAGCTTGATAACAAAGTTAACATGGAAATGGGTTAAAATTTTTTGGACATAAGAATGTGATATTTGTTTTCAAGAACTGAAAAAGGGATTGGTTAATTATATGGTTTTGGCCTTAACATCCTGAAATGGTGATTTCGTCATCTATAATGATGCTTCTTTGAAGGGACTTGGCTATGTTTTGAAGCAGAATGGTTAGGTAAATTCTTATGATTTAAGACAACTTAATCCTCATGAGTTAAATTATCCCACACATGATTTTGAATTGGTAGTTGTGTTTTTTGATTTGAAAATTTGGAGGAATCATTTATACAGATCTAAATTTCAAATATATACTGACCATAAAAGTCTGAAGTATATATTCACTCAGAAGGAATTAAACATGAGGCAACGAATGGATTGAACTAATAAAGTATTATGATTTCATGATCAATTACCATCCTGGAAAATCAAACAATGTGGCAGATGCCTTGAGTCGAAAACATCATCCATCATTAACGATGTTACATTTATAAAATGATCCCTTGATTAATTATTTGATGAATTTTGGATTAGAAGTTTTTTGTGCATGAAATACCACACTTTCTCATAGGTATCAGTGCACTCATCATTATCAGATAGAATTAAGCAAGCATATAAGGATAACAATGAACTATAGAAAAATGTTGAATTGGTTAAAATGCGTAAGTTTCTAGAATTTAACCATGATAAATATTGTGTTTTAAGATTTGTAAATGGTTGTGTTTTCCTTGTGATTCTCAGTTGAATAAATATTTGTTGTGTGAAGCTCATATTTCTCCATTTTCAGTTCTTCCTGGAAGTACTAAGAAGTACAGAGACCATCAGGTACATTATTGGTGGGATGGAATGAAAATAGATAATTCTGATTTTACATTGAAATTCCGGACATGTCAAAATTTTAAAGTAGAGTGGAAGTTACCAAAGGGGATGCATCACCCATTTCTAGTGCCATAGTGAAAATGGGAGAATTTATCCATGGACATTGTGGCGGGACTATCAAGGAATTCTCGAGCTAACAATGCAATTTGGGTTATTGTTTATCAGTTGAAAAAATATGCACATTTTTATTCTATTAGAGATACAATATCATTAGATTATCTTTGTCGATTGTACCTCAAATATATTTTCAAACAACATGGTGTTCCTCTTTACATTGTCTCTCATTGGGATCCTAGGTTCACTTCAATCTTTTTGAAGGGACTTCAGAAGTCGTTGGGCATAGAATTAAATTTTAGTAAAACTTTTTATCCTCAATCAGATGGTCAGTTAGAACAAACGATTCAGACTATAGAGGATATACTTCAATCTTCTGTAATGGACTACCAGGGAAGTTGGGATCAATATCATTATTTAGTTGAGTTTTCTTATAATATCAATTTCCATTCCAATATAAAGATATCACCTTTTGAGGAAGTATAGGGGAAAAGGTGTTAGACTACATCATTTTGGGATGAAGTTGGAGAAATATAGTTTATGGTGCAGGAATTAGTAGAGAATGTGGCTGAGAAAGTGAATATGATCCAGCAGCACATGAGGAAAACTCAGAGTAGGAAGAAAAGTTATGCAGATAATATAAGGAAAGACTTCTCTTTCGAGGTAGGTGACCATGTTTTCCTTAAAATTACTCATTGAAAAAGTTTGATGAGTTTCGGTATGAAAGGGAAGCTATGTCTGTAGTTCATTGGTCATTTTTAAATCCAAGATAGAGTTGGAACAGTTTCATACCGAGTATCTTTTCATATGTGTTTGTGTTAGGTACACAATGTTTTTCATTTTTCAAGGTTGAGGAAGTATGTGGAAGATTTATCACATGTCTTGATCCTAGAAGTAGTTCAACTAGAAGAGAACCATTCTTATGAAGAGAAATCAGTTCAGATTCTTGATCGAAGTGAAAATGTATTGCAGAATAAGGTAATACACCAGGTAAAAGTTTTGTGGAGAAACAACATGGTAGAAGAAGGAGCATGGGAGTCTGCAAATGTTATGAAAGAAAGGTACCCTCACTTGTTTAGTAAGTAAATAAAATTTCCTGGAGGCAATTTTAAAAATGTGGGGATAATGTAACACCCCATGGTTTTTTAAAATTAAATGGAAAGGTAAGAATTTATTTAAGTATATATTTATAACATTCCATTAAAATTAATTTCTTTCACTTCTATGTTTTGAATTTTGAAAAATGGTCATCTACAATTGTGTTCAATAAGTTACCTAGAGCCTAATGGAAGCAACATGTTTTTTTGGGAATAGTAATATACCCTTATGAATTGTAATATGACCCTAATGAATAGTAAATTGTAATATTATCCTATCTTCTTAAGGATTCAATATAATGACATTTTTAATAATTTTTCTATGTGATATAAAATCAGTTATAGTTTTAAAAAGGTTATGTTTTGAACTATGTAATATTTTTATTTAAGAATTAAATTAATAATATTTAAAAAATTATTTTCAAAAAATGGACTTCCTTTTTGAGTTATACACATTGAGAAATGATACGGATGAATTTTTGGTATTTTTTCTAAAATTCATGAATTTTTATGAATAGTGAAATACGGTAAAATACAGTATATTCAAATTATCCATAAAATACGCTATTTATGACATCATAAGTGATTTATGACCACTTGGTTAGAACTAACATGCCATTATTACTTTTTTCTGTCACATGAATTATGATAATTCATTTTCTTGAGAAAAAAATAATATAATAATTATTAAAATAATGAAAAATACTGCCTCTCCTCCACTATAAATACCACCCAAATTACCCTATTCCTACCACACCTTTCAAGCCTTGAGAATTACATATGTTTTGCTCAATACTCCTCACAAGGATCTTCCCCACTTCCTAGAGCTTCTGGTCTCACCAAAAGGCCAAACCCAAATGCCTTAAGAGAGATCTCAAGGAGAAGAGATCAAAAGTTAAACATCTTCTTTTATTTTCATTCTATCCTTTAATTTTATGTTATTATTTTTATTTACCTTTGAATTATTTTGGGATATTTAGTTTAATATCCCCCATACTTCACATATTACGTAAAAATGATGAGATACCCATTTTCTCTCATATAATTATTTTATCATAATTTAAACAACGCCGTTATGCTGCCGAATTTTCAGAAGGAATTTCTAAAATTTTCATTTATTTTGAGTTCCTTTATTTTATTCTCCACATCCAATTATCTAAGAGGCATGAAAGTGTATATTCTATATGTTCTCATTTTCATGGAAAATTTCTCATCAATCTTCTTCTACTCCCCTACTTATTCAATGAATTAAAAACATTTTCAGTGATGTGTTGAATTACCGACATTATGGACGATGTGATTTCAATATACTTTAATTCCTTCAAGGATGGTCATGAAACCATTTTTATGGTTGAACCGGGTTATAATATACTAATTATGTCTCATTCATGGTTCTTTAATTATTTTTTACACATGTTTTTAATTTATAAAACAAAATGAGGTCGTTATTATCAAAGAACCAGTACAATGATCTAGACAAACATAATTAATGTTTAAACATATGAAACATCCTCTTTTAAGAATTAAAAATGATAAATGTAATAATTTATGGATTATTGAAATAGGTAAATTCTACTCCAACCCAATTCTAGAGTCTCACACTCAATCGAAAAGAACATCCGTCATGAACCGATCATGGAAAACACGTAAAGAACACACCCAAAATAACGCCGGGAACAAAATTGTGACAATTAAAGGGTGAAATGATGTACTGAAATGATAATATAAGTAATTATAAATATGGATATGATTCTTTAAGATATTTATAAAACTCTTTTAATCATTACACAAGTGGTTTATATGAGTTGGATGTAAGACAATCCCGAGGTAAGGGAACTCATAACCTAGTTTCCATTCATTTTCTTAACATTCTACATTGTTATTTTTGTGGTATTAAATTTTTTTGTGATATGGGGTTTGTTTTTATTATGTTCAATTATGTGTACTTACTGAATGTATACATATTCTATATTCTCTGTTAACTCTCACTTGAATTATATGATATTTCTAAGGGGATTTTCCTTTAAAATCCTCTTTTTAAACTCTGTTTATTACAACATTCAAAAGAAATGTATTTTTGAAATTATTCATGTTTTGTGATTATGTTCTAGTTCTTGAACATTGATAATGATAAAGGGATGGTCCTATATTTCCCTCCAATGCATTGGGTATGTGTTAGTATGAGGTCGGTCGTATGGTTACTCTTAGTGTAACTATGATGGTTACACAAATTGTAAGGCAGCTGTGAGGGTTTAAAATTATAAGTTAGCCAAGAGGGTTACAAGATTATGTAATTAATTCCCCAAGATAAATTTATGATTATATTTATTTTCTCATGTTTTTTTGGATCTTGGGTAAATCTCATTTTTTCACAAAGTATGTATATATGGGTGATAAGAATGTCTTCTGAAAATTATTTCATATGTTACAAGTGATCAAGGACTAATGTATTCATTTTTTTTATATCCCTTAACGAGATATTTGTGCCAATCCGATGTTTTTAAATGATTTTCACTGTTTATAACGATGTGTAGGAGAATGAAGGAAGCTATGTTAAATGTTTGATGAATTTTCAAAAAAATCATGTTTTATTTTAAAAGATTTTATTTTGGATGAATTGAATGTTTTATTATGGTATCCACTCTATAATAATGTGTAATTTTATGAATGTGTTATGTCCCAATTATTTAATGCTATAAAGTAGAAAAGATCCTCAATATGGAAGGAAGTGAATTCTTGACTAAATTCAAGATTATGTAATGTAATAAGGCCGAGACATTATAATAGTAATCCAATTATACATTAAAAATAATTAAAATTAAAATCAAAATATACAAATAAATTAGATGAAAAGGCAATTTTGAATTAAAATGCAGTATTTTTCACTATTCATTACAAAATGAACTTTATCAGAAAATTAGAAAAGTTTTATCCAATGTAAATTTTGGTGTCCCACTTATATAGAATAAGTTTCTTTTTATAAAAAAGAACATATAAATGTTATAAAAACATTATTTAAAAAGGGATCTCCTTCAAAAGGTAGTTAAACAACCATTTGAAAATATTAGAGTATTTCAGGCTTCAAACAGAATACATTCATATTTTAAGCCTCATAAATTTATTGGATAATTGTAAAAACATTAAACTAACATGTGTATTCATATTTTAGTCAGTTCTATTCATTCCATCACATATAATGGCTATGTTTTACCTACTATTTAAAATAAAAATAATATTATTGAATTATTTTTCAGTATAACTTAATGTTCTGTGCAACGTAAGAATTCAGAGATACCCGTTTTTGCGTATCGATTACACTATTAGAAAAACTGTCCTCTTTAACATAAAATTAATATATTATTCATAAATATTAGTAGATATGAAATGGTATTATTTTTAAAATACATGGGATCCTAAATCATTCCCCCATTTTGGAAAATGAGTCCCCACAATTTTATTTACTTATAAAATAATTGGGGGTATTTATCCCTCATAGAATTTTGAGATTCCCACATTTCCTATTCAACCATGTGGTTTTATCAAAAAACCATTACCTGATGATTTACCTTATTCTGCAACACCTCCTTTATGTGGTAATAATATGGAATTTTTGTTCCTCATAAGTATGATTCTCTTCCAACTGAACTACCTCTGGACTCAAAACATGAGATGGATCCTGAATATTCATTCTCAATATTGAATCAGGAAAATCATTTTATACCTAGGATAATCATGGAGCTTAATATACTCTTTAGGAAATATATCCAATTTTATCTATGATTTCATAGGGTCCAATGAACCTCGGACATAGTTATCCCTTCTTACCAAAAAACATAAAAATTTTCACTAGAGAAACTTTTAGAAATACGTGATCATCTACCTCGAAAAAAATATCCTTCCACCAGTTGTCCTCATAACTTTTCTTCCTACTATGAGATATTCTTCAATTCTTCTGAATCAACTGAACTTTTTCTATAATCTATTCTACCAATTCTAGTCCCATAAACTACCTTTCACCAATATCATCCCAAAAAAACCTAAGTTAGACACCTCCTTCTATATAATTATTCAAATGGTGCCATTGGTATATCAGAATGAAACTATTGTTATAAGAAAAATAAACCAAAGAAAGATGTTGGTCCCAACATCCCTGGTAATCCCTTGAACAAGCACAAGAATATCATCCCATATATGAATTTTCAGTTTTGACTTCCCATCTAATTGATTGTCTAAAGATGTACTAAAATTTAATTTATTCCCCAATGGAATATGAAGGCCTTTCCAAATGTTAGAAGTGAAACAATGATCATGATTACATACCATAGAGATGGGAACTCCATTTAACAAGACTATCTCTTTAATATAAAATTGATAATGTTTATATAAAGGTATATTATCTCAAATAGAATAAAAATTAGCATATTTAGTGAATCGATCAACAATAACCCAGATTGCATTGTTACCTTGAGAATTATTTGGTAATCCCACTACGAAATCCCCAAATATATTTTCACACATTCAATAAAGAAATTCAAAAGGATGAAGAATCCCTTTCAATAATGGCCCCTCTACATTAACCAATTGAATAATCAAACATATCAGGGTAATGTTAGCAATATATATTTTCATTCCATCCCACCATTAATACTCTTCAAGATCTCTATATATCATAGTATTGCTAGGATTAAATGAAAACTGGGAACTATGAGCTTCACATAATAACTCTTTCCTAAATTGTGAGCCACAAGGCACACATAATGTCTTTCCAAACCTAAAAACATAGTCTTTATCAATGAATATTTAGGTAAATTACCATTCTGAACCAAGTATACCTTTTTATCCATTTTACAATCTTATTTTTGTGCATTCATTATTTTTTCTACTAGACACAATGGTAGTGAAACCTGAATCAAAATAGTGGAATTTCCTACACCAAAAACAACCATTCTAAATTTAATCAAATCATTAATCAGTGGGTTATATTCCAAATGTAACATGGTTAATGTAAAATTACTTTTCTGAATCAAATCATTGTCCGTGTTGTTTTCTCTTCCAAGATGTTAAATAATCATGCAATCATAATCCTTGATTAATTATAGCCATCTCCTATGTCTAATATTTTATTCTTTGTGAGTGGATATATACATCAATTTTTTTTGATCAATATATATTTAAAATCTTACTCCATACGTATGATGCCTCATAATTTTTAATGAAAAAACAACAGTAGCTAATTCCAATTCATGTGTAGGTTAATTTAACTCACGATTTTTCAACTGACGTAAAGCATAAGCAATTACCGGATCATTCTGTTTTAGGGAAAAATGAAGTCCTTTCAAGGAATAATCACTATGTATAAAAAATTCCCCATTTCATTAAGGTTGATCCAAAACTGAATCATTCACCAATACTATTTTCAATTCATGAAAACATTCATCACATTATTTTGTTTAGATAAACTTAACAACATTTCAAGTGAACTTAGTCAGTGGGATAGATAACCATGCAAATTTTTTAAAAAACCTATTTTAAAAACATACAATTACTATAGAACAATTATTATTTGTTGTAATTGTGGGTCTTGTCCATTCTTCAACCACATTTGTTTTAGCATGATGTATAGTTATACAGTCTTTAGAAACAATGCGATCAAGGAATGATTTTTTTTGTAACCAAAACTCTCACTTGCTGAAATTCCAATACAATTTTTTTCTTTTAAATTTTTCATGGGTACCCTTTTATGACTTTAAGATCCTCATTAGTTTTCGAATATACAAAAATATCATCAATAAGAACAACCACAAAATTATCAAATAACTCACGATAAATCTATTCATAATATCTATTAATACGGTAGGTGCATTGGTTAATCCAAAAGGCATGACTACAAATTGATAATGGCCATATCTAGTACTAAACGTTGTCTTCGGAATGTATGCTTCCTTTACATTCATTGGTTTGTAACCCAACCTCAAGTCAATCTTCAAAAAATACTATGAACGCTAGTGCTGATAAAAAAAATCATCAATATGATGCAAATGATTCTTGTTCTTAATAGTGGTGTTGTTCAAGGCTCTATAATCGATGGAGATTCTCATTGAACCATCATCATTTTTAACAAAAATGATTGGAGCATGCCATGGTGTTATTATAGGTAAAATGAAACCATTATCTAATAACTACTTTAATTGATTATTTAAAACGAAAAGTTCAATTTGATCCATTCGATATGGGGTTTATGAAATTGGATAATCATCCCGAACTAATTCAACTTCTTGATTAGGTATTATACCAGGAAAATCATCAGGAAAAACTTCCAAATACTCATTGACCACTAAGAAATCATTAATCTGAATAGTTCATTTATTTTTAAAAAATATGTGCAACGTAACATTCATTTATACCTTTTAATAGTTTCTCATCTTCCTGATATGTTATCAAAAGTAGGGGATCTTTCTTGTCCACAAACTGAAATTCTTTTTGAAAAGAAACCTGTTTATCTTTGCCGACAATCAAAGCATGATAAAAGGAAAGCCCATCCATACCCAAAATAACATCAAACTCTACTAGAGGAAATACAATAAATATGGAAGGTAGATTCATTCTACACACAGGGATAGAAATGTTTGTATAATTTCATTTTGTCTCAACATTTCGCATGGGTGTTTTTACTACAAGTTCAGGATTTATAATGGATGATTGAACTTACAATATTATATAAAATTCCTCAGAAATTAATGAATGCGTATACCTGGAATAAAAAAAAATTAGAATAATCTGAATAAAAAACAATATACCTAGTACTACTTCATTTTATGGCCAAACACCTACTAAAGTAGTTTCAAAGGATTTCACCACCACTTTCTACTTGTAGTCTAGCTACTTTCCATCATTTGAGTTCTTAATTAGACACTCATTTGCATAATGACCCATTTAATTGCACTTCAAACATTTTAATGACTGTAAATCATATTTTTTCTTTCCACTACCCTGATGTATTAAGGGTAATTATGAGCCATATGTCCCATTTTACCACATCAAAAGAACATAATAGAATTAAAATTGCATTCCCCAGTGTGTTCTTTAGCATAATTTTCACAATCTATAAACTTTAGTTTCATACTATCATAATTTTTAAAGAGTTCATTAATTTTATACTTCCACCTCATCCTCTTCTTCTTTGGTTTTTCAAGGAACACATGATCATCAACAAACTCAATTTCCACCTTCTCCGCACATCGAACAAGTTTTTCATCACCTTTGAACTCACACAAAGATAATGCCTTTGGATAATTTGGAATTAATCCTGTGTAAAAATGATTGATTTTAATATCAAGATCCCGAATTAAATTTTGATCATACCTTTCCTGTCGAGTGAATTTTTCTTCATATGATGCCACTGAGTCATCCTCCTAACTTAATTACAAGAATTTTTTTTCCGTCCTAATTCAAACCTCATTAGGAATATATTTCTCATGAAACATAACTTTGAATACATCCCAATCAAGAGAATCAATCTCCTACCTATCCCAAATATTTTTGTCCATCAACTAGCACATCAGATTCACCTTCAAATCAAAAAAACTAAAGTCTAACCTTTTTCTATTTTGAAAACCCCATGACATCGAAAATCATTTATAGTGATTTAATCAACCCTTCAACTAGAACAGGGTCAGATGATCCTCTGAATAACAGGGGATGTTTCCTCATGAATTTCTCTACTAGAAACATGTTCCTTTGTAGTTTATATGTCTGATATCATGCATGGATACCACCACCAGTTATTTCCAGAGTCAAATGTTCCATCACAACAAAAAACTGTTTAGTTCCAATTCTGACCAGTTCTAGTTTTTGATTTGGTAGGTGGTTTTCCTATTTATGTAGTCCCATCATAGCTTCCATGTTTCATCTACAGAAAACCATTTTTAATACAAATATATCTTATAACAACCCAGCTCTTTATTACACAAATAAACATGATTTATTAAATAAACCTGCACTTAAGAAAACCCTGAGGATTGAGTGGTCTAGTGTCTTGGGAAAATTATGAAAATTACATAACAACATAGAACATAAAATACAAAATCTTTATGGAAAACATCCTTTACATGACCACAAATTTCCTTCATAATTATCATTTCAAGGGATACCTTGAGGACCTGAATATGAAAAGTGTTATCTATAAAGCCCAGTATGGGAGTAAAAAGGCATAAATTGAAGAATACAGTACAAGTAAGGAAATAGGAATATAAATAGAGTATAAGAAAAACATTAACATAAAGAAATCATATAGCATCATTATCATAACTAGGAAATGTGGCAACAATGATTAACATGATATTGGCATGAGCCAGAGCTCATTGCCCATGGAGAAAGAGTAAACCCTTATTGCACTCACATTAGCATGATTAAACCCTCATTGAACTTGATTTATCATGATTAAAACCTCATTTAAAATGAATTAACATGATTAAACCCTCATGGTGCATTACATATCATGATACTAAACTTTAACCAATCAAATGGAGAGCTATCAGGCTCACCTTTTATAAATATTTCATTTCATGCATAAGTGTGCCACATTGATCACATAACAAGGAATCATTCAACATATTAATTTATTAAATAATAAAGGAATGGGTAATACATATATTAAACAATATAGTAGATAAGTATATGTGCATATTGTGAATACCTTTTATAGATAAATGGGTATGGAATTTACTTACAAGATTATTTGGGCATGGGAATGTTTGGCAGTATAAGAATGTCAAATAGAAATTGTAAAATGGTTTGATGAGAGAGAAAGGAGTATCTCATAATTTATAATTGAAATGGAAATTATTGGGTCCTTAGAATATAATATACAAACATATGTAATGGAATTTAGATTCATAAAATAAAATAATTTCTTGAATGTAAATGAGAAGGTGGAAATTCCTTACAGAATTTTAGCATGGAAACTGATGTACGTGGGAGGAATTAATGGGAGGGAAAGTGGTATATAATAACTAAAAAATTATGAGGGATGTATGGGGGAGGTTATGAATCATACCCAATCATTTTTAATTGAAAAAAAAATGTGTTAAAAAAATAATGAAATTTGGACAAAAATTAGAAAGGGAGAAATCACTTACTAGGAAGTGTGATCCTAAAGGCTTGGGAGAGGATTGAGAGAGGCTTCTTGGGATTTTTCGGAGCCATATGAGGATTCTAGATATTGGAGGGAAGAAGTTGGCCTAGCTCTAAAGGTTTTTATTTCTGTGGAATGATATTTTTAGTGGGAATATATAGGGAAAGAGAGAGAATTATTTATTATTTAGGTTTTGGACACTACACATTAAACTAATCAGAACCAAAAACCATACCATGATTTTTGAAAATTTTTATTTCCAAAGTGTAGTGGAAAAATGTATTTTATAAGGCCAATGGAATAAATTATTAAAATATTTTTCTTAATATGGTGGGGGTGAGTCACACTCTCAAGGAAAACATTTTAAAAAGTTAAAATATTTTATAAGTCTTGGAGGGTCCACTATTGAACTCTAAAATTAATAAAAAAATATAAAATATCATTTTTGTAAATGTGAAAACATATAATGGAATAAAATACCTTATATTTTATTTTATTACTTAATTATTGGGTCATTATTATTACATAAAATATATTATATATTTAAATGGTATTTAATTTTTACCCAAAAATTCGACTGTCTTAGAAAATTAAGAAAAATTCACAGTTAGATAATTTTGATGTCCTAAAAGAAAAAACAATATTGATTTGATCTAAATAATTTAAAAAATATGTGATTTTTTATATTTATAATAAAAACCTACATTTATGGAAAATTCATGTGTTTTGACACAAACAACTTTCCAACATTAATAAAAATTGAAATTATATTCATAAATATTATATAATCATTTATATTTAATAAATATTTATTTAGTTATAATACTTTATTAAAATATTATTTAATTCAATTATCCATTAATTCATCAATATTGCTTTCATAATTTAATATTAACTAAAAATAATATTTTTTCTTTTATAAACCATTTACAAAGTAACAATAATAAAATAAATGTATATTATTTATAAAACAATAATGAACATAATCATAGTGTTAGGGACTTGTCACATAAGCACTTATAACACCCACATAAGACCTATTGGTAAGGTGTGTTGTGGTGATAGACTCTTGGGGTGGCTCAAATATCATCTCTCAGGTTGTAATCTCTATTAACTTCCATTTCTCTCATAGGCAATTTTGTTCAAGCTTAACGTATTGAAGCTCGGCTTGGGATTGGTCAATAGAGAATCCCAGGGATGCTACCTCATTTCTGAGCTTTGATAAATGGGCTTCGTATAGAGTAATTCTATTTGTTGAGGCCATCACTTCCTTTGTCTGAGTAAATTAGATTTTTCAATGCCCTATATTTTTACTAATCAAGTGATAATTGTTCATCATCTATATTATCAATGATAAAAATTATTAACGGTATATTAAAATACAAAAAAAATTAAAATAACGGAAGTGTAAATGTTTTATATAACCATATTACATTATAATTTATTTAGTATATATTTAGAGGAATTTTCATTAATAAAAGTCTGGGCCATTGCAATCTTCCCCCGTTATGAAATTTCGCATATGAAATTTCATTTTCTGACACAAAAAAAGATGAGGGTAGCTTTGATTCATCACTTATTCTAATTACCATATTGCTTCTTTAGTGCTATGGTTTTTCCACAACACATTGACAAGGGGAATTGTCTTATTTGGTAGAACTTTTTCCCTTGGATGTATGATCTTCACTAGATTCTCTTCATAGGAGCAGTAATTCTCCAACAGTACCACCTCCAGATTGAGTACATGTGATGGATCACATATATACATCCTCTAGAATGATATATGGAATACATTATTAACTTGAGATAGGTTCGGTGTGAGTGATAGTTGATAGTCCACTACTCTAATGCAATAAAGGATCTCAAAAGGGATGATGTAACTTGGAATAAGAATTACCTTCTTCCCAAATCTCATGAATCTCTTCTATGGTGATATAAGAATGAATACCCTTTCACTGACACCAAACTATAGGTCTCATCGGTGATTATCAACATATCACTTTTTTCAACATTGGCTATATTTAATGTGATGTTGGGTGGTCTTAGCCTTATCCTCTATTTCATCAACCATTTGTAGACTAAAGGGTTTTCTCAGACCAAAATCATTCCAATATGTCAGTGTTCTACACGTATTCCCATAAATGGCATCATAAGGTTACATTTTTATGTTTGATTGGAAACTGTTAGTGTAAGAGAACTCCACCAATGTAATATGTTGATCCCATCCTTCTTTGAAGTCCATTGATCATGCTCTCAACATGTCCTCAAGTGTTTTGATAATCCATTCAGATTGGCCATCAGTTTGAGGATGATAAGTTGTATTTAAGTTTATCTCAGTATTTAGAGCGTGTTGAAGACTCTTCCAGAACATTTAGGTGAATCTTGGATCTCCATCAGATACAATCAATACTAGAAGAACTTTTATCCTTACCACTTCATTGATTTATATCCATGCAAGTTGATCCCATGATAAATCCTCTCAAATTTTAATGAAGTGTGCAATCTTGTAAGACAATCCATAACAACCCAGATATCATGGTTTCCATTGAATATCTTCAAAAGTCCAGTGAAAATTCCCATGGTGATGTTCTCCCATTTCTATGTTAGTATGGGTAATGGTTGCATCATCCCTTTTTACTTATGCCTCTCAGCCTTCACTTTCTAACAAACTAGTCACAATTATTAATACTCAGTGATCTCATTCTTGTAGTTATCCAACCAATAATACATAGAGAGATCTCGATACATCATTGTGTTTCATCAATGAATGGAGAAATTTGAACTATGTGCATTATCCAAAAGCACCTTCTATAACTCTAGAATTGATGAAACACATATTCTTGACCCAAATCTCACAATTCCGTCTTAATTAACATTTATCTTTGTGGATTTCACTTTTCTGATAGTTTCCTATTTCTTCTAAATTCCCACATCATCCATTGGAGCATCCTTTAACCTTTCCAAAAGAGATTGTTGAGCAATAATTTGTGAAATTATTGATGATTTTCCCTTATTTATGATTCTCATATTCATTTTAATCATATCAAAGGATATAAGATCCTATTCAATTATCACTAATGATAGAATCATTGGGTCCTTTCTGTTTATAACATCTACCACCTTGTTTTCTTTCCCAATGTGGTAATGGATGTAGCAGTCATACTCTTTGATCTTCTAAAACCATCTCCATTGGATCATATTCATCTCTTTATGTGTTAATATAATCTTGAGGCATTTTTGATCAATATATGTTTCAAACTTCTTCCCAAAGAGGAAATGTCACAATATTTTTTAAGCGAAGAGTACTACAACCAAATCCAAATCATGTGTTGGATAGTTTTTCTCATGAAAATTTATTTTCTTGAAAAAATAGGTTATAACATTGTCATTTTGCATAAACACACAACCCATTCCCTTCTTTGAAGTATCACTAAATACCAAAAAAAAGTTTCCCACTAGTAGGTCGTGTGAGTAGCAGTGTAGTGATAAGCCTCCTTTTCAACTCCTTGAATTTATTTTCACATTCATCACTCCATGAAAACATTACTCACTTTCAAGTTATATTCATATGTGGATTGTAAAATCATGATAAATTTCTCAAAAATCAACGATAATAACCAGGTAACCCCAAGAAGCTACATATATTTGTCACTGATGCTGGCCTCAGGCATCCTTCAATTGCATATTTCTTGGAGTGATCAATAGATATCCCATTTCTTGTGATGATATGAACCAATAATGACACTTCATTCAACCAGAACTCACAATTGTTTTACATTGAATAGATCTTATCCTTTCACAAGGTCCCTAGTACAATGCTTATATGCTCCTCATGCTCCTACTTCATTTTGTATTATATTATAATATCGCCTATAAAGACTACAAAAAATTTGTTGAGGTAATATCTAAATACCTTATTCGTCAAGTCCATGAATATTTTTGGATCATTAGTGAGTCTGATAGGAATTACTATGAATTCATAGTGCCCGTACCTTATACAAATATCTGTCTTGGAGATATCCTACTTATTCACCCTTACATGGTAATATCCAGACCAGATATCCCCCATGAAAAAGTATTCTACTCCATGTATCTGATCGAACAAGTCAACAATTAATGGCAGAGGATACTTGTTCTTTAGTGTGATTTTTTTGAGCTTACGATAATCAATGAAATGGCGCATTGACCCATCCTTATTCTTGACAAAGAGGACTGGTTCACCCTATGGTGAAGCACTTGGGTGTATAAACCCTTTATCTACATTTTCCTATAGTTTTATATTTAGCTCCTCAAGCTATACAATATCTATTCTATATGGAGTCATTTATATTAGAAAATCCCCTTGTATAAGATCAATCGAGAATTCAACATCTCTTCTAGGAGGAAGACTTGGAAATTCATCAAGAAATACTTCAGTAAATTTCCTCACAATAAGAATGCATTCAAGGATGGATACTTCATTAGTCTGAATCATCTAAGAAAGATACACATTCTCATAGGGTAGTAATATCAACACTTTAGAATATGGTTCTAAATAATATTCATCATGTTCCATGAACTTGTACAGAATTGGGGGTCAATTTTCCATATGGATAATGACTTCCCTCTCATGAAATTTATGTTGGATCTATATAGAGAAATCCAATCGATGCCAAGAATTGCATCCAATTCTACCATAGGGAGTATAATGTGTTTCTCCGGGATGTTCAATCCACAAATTCTGACTAGAGAGGAGTTATATTCTTGGGATGTAATGATTGGCCCATTTTTTGTTCTCACTTACATCTCTACTTCTATGATTTGTGGTGGTGTTGAGATTTTTCTACTAATCTATAGTGATATAAAATAATGTGTAGAACCTAAATCAAAAAGTACATTCACTATTATTGATTGAATAACTAGTGTAACTATCACCACTTCGTTGTTGGTGTTCACTTTGGTAGTAGTGATGGAAGTTTCTAGCCCTTTCTGCCTTGTAGGATGTTGGTTTTCTCTCCAAAATCTTGTCTTTAGGCACTAGTTTGCAAAGTGTAATGGTTCTTTATAGTTGGCCCAATGAACAATGCATTGAGGGATGAAAAAAGTGTTCCTCTCTTCTGTTACAACAACGGGTTTTTATTGTCTGTAGTTAATGTCTAGGTGCCCTTCTCTTCTACACATAAATAATTTCCTTATCCCCTTTACAAAATTTCTGAGGTTCTTCTTTTTGGCATCTATAGCAAGTGGGATGCGTAAATTTCATACCACTGTTGGATTTATCCATTGGACTTCAATAATTAAATTCCCATTTCTACTTATTATCCACATGATACCCTTGAGATTTAATGATCTCTATTTTGACTTTGAGGGAAAATCTAACTATTTCCTCATAGGTTTCGAAGTCACAGATCAGCAGGGATTTCAGTTATCTATATTTTAGCCCACCAAAGAAGCGATCAACCTGGCATTTGGGGGTAATGTCAAAGCTGGAGGCATATCATGAAAGCCTTGTGATGTTTTACTCATACTATCTAATGGATTCGTCCTCATCTTTCATCCAGGAAAGGAAGTCCCTTTCCATCTTATGTGGGAGGGTTTGGGGAAAATATTTATTGAAAAATATATTCCATATATCCTTTCATTCCATCGCCTTGATCTCTTCCTTAGGTTTCTTATTTTTGATCAATATCCCCCATTGATCTTCTTCTACCTCTATATGATAAGAAGCCCTAAGAAACTTCTCTTGTTCGGAACATTGAAGGACGGAGAAGATATTATCATTAGATTTGAACCATTGTTCGACGATTGACGGATCAGATGATCCATTAAATATAGGAGGCCTTTTTCTCATGAAGATCTCGATTGTGGAATGTTCTTTCTAAGGGGGTTTGAACATTCATCATGACCCATGATTCCATTCTAATCATTAATTAACTAAGAGAGTATCATGAAAAAGTTTTATGATTACCTCTCCCATCAGATTGGGCATGTTATTATAATAGTCGTCACTTTGATCATTGGATCAGTTGTTATCTTGAGTCCTCAAATTACCATCCATTGGCTATAATAAATGGAAAGTTAGGGTTAACTCATAAAGGTGAATCCCAAGAAAAAAAGGGATAACTAATAAATTACATTTATTTCTATCACTTATAAATTTATAGGCTTCAATATACATTATCCATGATCTACTTCCTAATATAGATTCTTACGGGAATTTTTTTATTCCCTTAATAATGTTTCATACTAATCTTATGAAATACCAAAGCATATCTTCCTAGAGTGTCGTAACCAACAATATAGCAAGGCCCATAGTCATGCACCGGTTCCCATTTGAGTTTATCTTAAATAGGTTTTTTGTGTTTTATCCCTAGATACTTTTGTGCTAGATCCATCTCTACTTTTTCGAATCTAGATAGGGATGTATTTTCTTGATAAACCACTTACTCTATATTCACAAAAATTTAGGGATGTTTTTATTATACTTAATCTTATCCTTATGGATTTCACAAGGGTTTCCTAATCCTAATCCCAAATATAACTAAATGTACCCTATGATACGAAATTTAACTTCCATGATCTTTATTACACACAAAAACATGTTTCATTACATAATCCATCCATTAAGACAACTCTATAGATCAAGAAGTCTAGTGACTTGAGAAAATGAGGATGATTACATAACAACATATAACATAAAACACTATATCATTCTTGAAAAGTTTTTTTACATGACTACAACATTCCTTCATACTTAGCATTATATGGGATAACCAGAGGACATGCATATGAAAAGGGTGAGCTATAAAGCCCAATAAGGGAGTAAACAAGGCAAAACATGAATAATATTCTACATGTTATGATATAAGAATATCAATAGAGCACACGTAAAACATGAACATCAATTAATTATATAGCATGACGATCATAACCTAGAAATGTGGAAACAACATTTAACATGATAATAACATTAGACAAGGCTCATTGCACATGGAAGCATCGGTAAACCCTCATTGCTCTTGAATTAGCAATATTAAACCATCATTTCCCTAGAATTATCATGAATAATACCTCATTGCACTTGAATTAACATGAATAAATCCTCATTTCACTTTAAATATCATGATACTTATCTTTACCCAATGCATTGGAATGCAATCATGGAACCCCCTTTATAAACATTTCATTTCATGGATAAGTGTGCCACATGGATAATATAACATGGAATCATTAAAAATCACCATTTATTATACAATAAAAGAATGTGGAATACATAAATTAAACTCTATAGTAAATAATTATATGTGTATAAAGGTGAATACCCGTGATAGAGAAATTATTATGGTATTCACATACACAATGATTTTGGCATTGGGAATTTTGGCAACATAACGACATCAAATAGAAATTGTAAAATTATTTAATGAGAGAGATAGGGGTCTATCATCATTTATACATGAAATGGACAGTAAAGGGGTCATGTAACATAATATACCAACATATGTAATGTAATTTATAAGCCTAATTTAAAATTATTTCTTAAATTAAAATTTGATGTCTGAACTTCCTAACAGAATTTCAGCATGGTAACAGGTGTACATGGTAGGCATTAAGAAAAAAAAATATGCCTCTAGTAATTAAAATAGAAAAATGGTAGTATGGGGGATGTAAGAAATCAAACCACAATATTTTTAATTTTAAAAAATGGTATAACAACAGAATCAAATTTGGAAAAAAATGAGAAAGTAAAAAATCCCTTATTTTGAAGTGTGAACCTGATGGCTTAGCAGAGGCTTGAGATAGGCTTCTTGAGAGACTGGGGAGACATGGGAGGATTATAGAGAGAGGAGGGTAGAGGTTGGTCGATCTCAAAATTTTTTTATTGAAGAGAAATTGGAAATTGAGTGGATTTATATATGAAATGGGAGGTAATTTTTTATTATTTAGCTTTTGGATAATACACATTAAACTAATCAAAACATCTTTCCTTCCTAGGGTTTCCACCCATTTTTTTTCCAAAGTAGAGTGAAAAAATTATTTTTTACATAAAATGGTCAAAATTATTAAAATAATAGGTTTTCTTATTTGGAGGGGAGTCACACTCTCAACAGAAACATTTTAAAAAAGTAAAATATTTTATAAGTCTTGGAGGGTCCACTAAGACACCATAAAGATAAACAAACAAATCACAAATAACATTATTTTAAAGGTAAAATATATACTTTACAAACATACCTTTTATAGTATTTTATTACATAACTAATATTTCAATATGATGTCATAAAAGAAAATATATATTTTAACAGTACTTAATTTTTACACTAAAATTTGAATCTCATAAAATTATTAAAAATTCACCATTAGATAATTTTGACACCCTGAATTAAAAAATGATATTAATTTTATCTAAAATTTTTCTAAATATGTGAATTCTTACATTTAAAATAAAAATTGACATTTATAAAAAATTCATGGGTTTTGTAACAAACTGTATTCAAACATTAATAAAAAATTTAATTATATTAATAACAATTATACAATCATTTGTATTTTATAAAAAGTAATTTTGTAAAAATATTTTGTTAAATTATTATTTAATTCAAAAATCCAATAACTCATCAAAATATATATTTTTAATTGAATATTAACTGAAAATTTTATTTATTCTTTAAAAACCAATTTCAAAATAACAATAATAAAATGAATGTATATTCTTTATAAAAAATAATGCACATAATCATAATGCTAGGTTATTGTCACATATCCCCTTATAACACCCACATAATACCTAAGGGTAAGGTGTGCGATGGTGAATGAATCATGGGACGACTCGAATAACATTGCTCGGGTTTTAATCTCTATTAACTTACACTTCTCTAGTAGGTAATTTCATTCAAGCATAACATGTGAAGCTCAGCTTAGGCTTGGTCAAGAGAGAAGCCCAGTGACGCTTCCTTTTATCTATGCTATGAAAATTGGGCTTCGTATGGAAAAATTCTACTTGATGAGGCCATCTCTTCCTTTGTTAGAGTAAACTAGATTTGTTAAGGCCATATATTTATAATAATTTGTGATCACTGTTCAATGGATATATTTGCAAAGGTAACAATTCATAATTGTATTTTAAAATCCAAAAACCTAAAACCAAGGAAGTGTATATGTTTTGTATAACCATTTTACATAATAAGAAATTTAATTATATCAAGAGAAATTTTCATTAATAAATTTTTGGGTTGTTACATAACATAGATGAAGAAAAATGGTAATCATAAAATGCTATATCATTTCAATCTTACCATAAAGTAAATTTTTTGTACCGATATTCATTTAAAAATATCATAACTTCTATATTTATCTAATGTGACCTCTGATACCTATTACAAGGCCATAACCTTAAAACATTACACAATCTTGAGTTTTGATCAAGAATTTACATTCATTCACATTGAGGATCTTTTTAGGATTAATTTTTTAGATAAATAGGCCATAAAAATTACATTACATCTCAAATAATACAAAGTACACACTTCTACTGTATCAATTTTTTTTCACAATAATAAATATCATTAAATAAAAATTAATTATATTCTTGATAAAAATCTTCATTAATTATTCCATTCTCTTACCCTTACTTATACTCTGCGAAAAACATTTTGAATACATGGGATAGGTATAAAAATCACAGTTAGTGTCATAAAATATGGAAAGAAAACATTAGTCTAGGAATACAAAGAAATAAATGAAATCAAACTTTAACACATAAAACATAAACTCATTAACATGTCTTATGGAATCATATGATTTATGAATTACTCATTGAAATTATAAATAATTATTGAATCTTATGGAATCCATTACATACTTACATTATATCCTTTAAAGCCACATAGGTAGTAACCTTATTTTTTACATTTAGAATACCCATCACAATATATTCCCTAAATATATTAGTATAAAATTTATCATTTACCTCCATCATGTAACCAAATGAATTATAGAGCTATATCACGCTCACCAACCATTGGTTTATCATGGAACCACCTGTATATGTATACAATTCCCAAGAACCATTATATAATCATAACACATAAAACAAGAATAATGGAAAGATAACATTTCCTCATTGTAATAACAATATATCATGTCACGATATTGACATAATCAATGATTGGTCAAAAACATTTTCAAGAAAAAAATATTTAAAAATCGTATATGGTATTGATTTTCCTTCTAAAAATAGTATGGCTTATTAAGGAATCCAAATATCAAATAATGCTCGTGGTGGTGGAAAGGTCATTGTCTCCATATACGTTAAAAATAAACATTCCTTTTGTTATTTAGTAAAATGTTTCATAGAAAAAACATACCCTTTTAATGAAATTAAAATTAAAAGGGGTTTATACACCATATAAATGAAGTTTCTGTATAACATCAAAATATTTCACAATGAAAAGAGATTGGGACAAAGCCCTATACCTTGAGTCTGACTTGCCATTTTCATCCTTTCTCTCCAAAAATAATAATCATAAGTAAATTAATTATTTATTAAAAATTTATTTCCTATATATTATTCCCATTAAATTACTTTTGACCATGCTATAATAATTACTTAATTATTTGAGTTCATGTCTGACATTTGGTGGATAATTTGTTATTGAGTCAAAAAATGAACTTGTTTCGAGGTAAATTGTCCATGTAGTGAAAATTGCATTAACTCTATAATGATATTTCTAATTTAAATATCATATATATCATGTATATATGTATTTATATGAATCCATGAAATTTGGAGATATGATGTGAAATGCACCATTCATGGTGATGGTAAACTATACGTACGCCTGAACACAACATTCATTTCTTTTTCATATTTAATGGAATGAAAAATAAAGGATAAATATATGTTTTATAATTATAATATAATATCAATGTTATATATGTTACATAAGATCATTAATTTCACCCTTTATACATTCCATGTATTCCATGAATGAGTCAGATCGCTTTGAGGGGGCGGTTGTCTGCACATCCTCAAATGAAATTATCATCTTTACACATTATGGAAAGAAAAAAGGTATGATTTAATAAAATAGAAGAATAAAGACAATATAAATATAATATATGTCATATAAAAATTTAGTTCCATCATAAAATCCACCATGATAGGTGGTATGAGAAAAATGAACCATTTTTATTTTGAGAGGCAGTAGTTCTTCGTACACAGAAACAATATGTTCGTATAAATTAGATGGATGTGTGTGTAATTGTAGTTCTAATACATCTCATAAAAAAATAATAGTATATTTAGTATACTGGTGATGTAATGTAATAAAATATTAATAATAGGATAGGGAGTGGAGAAGGAAAATTGAAGAATGGGTTTTAAAAGAAGATGTTACCTCTAAATCGGGTATCTACTATTGATTTGAGAGAAAAGGCTTTATTAAATTGACTTCTGCACATGGTAAGGCTTCTAAGAATAAATGAGATAAGTTGGGAGAATATATGAGAAGAATATGGACGATCCAAGGGTTGTGAGAGGTGTGAGTAAGTTTGTATATTTGGTGGCCTCTTATAAGAGATCGGTGGGGCACTTTAGTAATTTATTGAAATATTATGTTTTTATAAATTGATTTTCGGTTTCAAATGGTCCCAATCTAATTTATTTCAAATATAATATTATTTTGGGTAGACATACTCTCAAAAAATATTTTTTATACAAGTTTAGGACACCAAATTAACCTCATATTTTACATTTAACCTTTAGTAAAAAACATTAACTCAGACCATGTCTTTTTGTAGTTTAATAATATTTGGAAACAATTGTTAAAACAAAATTAAAAAAAATCCATAAGTGGATCATTAAGAACATTTTTAAAATTATATATGTCCATTGGACTAATATTATATTTTTAGAACTATTATATCATTTAATTAAATTTCATTTGATTTAAAAACGTATTTATGTCAATTTTGACACTTTTAAATAATTTATATTTGGTAAAGTCATAAAAATTGGAATAATTCTAGAAAAGAAATTGAATATAATATAATATTTAAATATTATCCAAAAAAATATTTTATAGAATCAAAATATTAAAAATAATTTTATTTTAATAATTATAATATCATTTATTTGAATCATTCATTAATAAGGTAATTAGTTCGTCATCATTATGTCATAAATAAATCTAATTATTTAATATCTAAAAATTTTAAACAAAATATCATGAAGTAGGAAGTTTTTTTATCTTTATAATGACTATTTATAGTCAAAGAGATAAGATATATATTCCCATATTAAATATTTTTTATTAATATATACATGTTTTTGTCATATTTGTCGTTACTTTAAATTAATTCTTATAACATGTCATTATCACACCCAAGTGGCTCCATGGGGTCCTCAAATTGACCCAAGGATTCCTATGGTCTAAAATATCTCATCCAATATGATTATTACATTTGTTAGGGATTTTTAATATTATTATAATATTATTTTTTACCCTTATTTAACAGATATCCCCTTTAACCATGGGAAATAAAATAATTACTGAACATACTATTCATATTATCGAAAAATAAAAGGTAAATATTTACACAATTTAAATCTTATGATTTCAAATCTATAATATATTTTTACAAATTAAAAACACAAAATTTCCTGAAATTAATTTAAAATTAATTTCCACTGTCAAAACCAAAAAGCGTGTTTTTAATAAGTAAAACTAACAAAATATTGACATGTGTTTATGTACAGTTTTACTTTGAAATTACATCCAATAATTGAAATAATATTTAATGATAAAAACATAATCTATTTATAATTTAAAAACAATCAATATGATAGTATATTTGTATAAATATATTAGATGGAAATGTTATTTTGAATTAAAATGCAGCTTTTTTCACTATTCATTAAAAAATGCACGTTATCAGAAAAGTTCCAAAATTTTATCGAAAGTAAATTTTAATTTCCTCCATATATAGAATAAAATTATTTTGTTAAATAGAACATATAAATTGAAAAAACTATATTTGAAAAGGGCTCACCTACAAAAGGTGGAAAATTTCCTTTTAAAAATATTAGAGTATTTCATAGTTAAAATTAGATTCATTCTTATTTTAAGCCTCTATAATTAATGGCATAAATGTAAAAACATTTAAAAAACATGTGTAATCATATATTAGTTAGTTATATTAATTACATCCAATATAATAGCTAGGTGTTAACTACCATTTAAAATAATAATAATAATATTTTATTATTTTTGAGTATAACTCAATGTTGTGCGCAACATAAGATTTCAGAGAAACTCATTGATGCATATTGAGTACACTATCAGAAAAAGTGTCCAATTTAACCAAAAATTAATATCATATTCATAAATATTAATATATATGAATGAATATTATTTTATAAATACATGGGATCCTATATTAACGATCATATGGAATTGATTATTTTAAGGGGGCTGACAATGAAATCAAGGTAGTGAATTTCAATACTATCCTTGGTTAGAGAAACCATAAACCATGTAGAATAAAACCATATATGGTATTATTAATAAAAATCCCATGTGGGCCAATTATAAAGTGGGATTGTTTTAATGAATAGAAATAATATAAAAATATATTTTAAAAAACATTCTTGGGGAAAAAAACCTGTTCATTTTGAAAAACATGTTGAAAATAAATTTAATTTAAAATAAAATTCAAATACCTTTCTTTAAGAATTACCATTTTGAACTTGTGATGGAGTCTCCAAAGAAACTATGATGGGTAATTCCATACAGTTCATACAAATTAAAAAATAACTTTCCTTTTTCAAGGTAGAATGGTATGAAAAGTTGGTTGTTTGGATCCAAAGAAATATATTAATTTGAAAACATTTATAAAATAGAAAAGGGAAAAAATTAATAAATTTAATCATTTTTCATCGGTAAAAATAGTTTTTTATTTTTTTAAACATGGTTTTTAGATGAGAAAATGTTCTTGGACTAATGAGAGGAATAAAGTCGAGTATTTTTTTAAAAATTCAAACACATTTTGAGTAAAATATTGTTGAAAATGGTACTATTACATGATAAAAGGTAATTAATAAATAAAGGAGAACCAAATTAATTTTTTTATTAAAAAAATATCCTATAAGTTACATTAATTTAATTTCAATATTAAGTAATCTAGATTATAATGATATTGTGAAATAAACCCTTAAAATAATCATAACATTGAAGTTAGAATTTATCAGTGAATTGATTATGTGTATCAATTATAAATACTAATATATGAAGTGGAACTAAATATATATATATTAAATGTAATTTCACTCATTACTATATAATATTAAAGTAAATGAGGATGTAATATAACCTAATGAAAAAGGATTAAGTCATGAAATTTATTGACTAATTTTTAATTTTAATATAAAATTCCCATAGATGAAATAATAAAAATATAAAAAACAATTATCATGAATAATTATGTATTAATGTTATTAAATTTAAATAGATTAGTATATTCACCATATAAAGAAATCTAGGTTCATAACATTATATAATGCCTAAATGAATTGAAATTTAGGTGAAATCATTTACCTTGCATTTTTTTATAGGTGAACATCCTTTAACATCCAGAATATTATTTTTATACTTGTAACTATCTTATAATAGAAGCATAAAAATATTTATAATATCATTCAATAACTTATTTAAATATATTTTTACCAATTTGTTAAAAAAAAATCATTATTTTTACTTTTTGGATTGTTAATTGCCTAGTTTTTGACTTTTTTTACTAGTTACTTGTTTTTCCTATTAATTAGATTATGATTTCATCATATAAATAATCTAAAAATGATATTATTATCATATATGTTAATTATATATTTTTTTATAATAATAAATAATAGTTTTTAATATGAAATGAAATACACCAATCATGGAAATGGTTGGTCGTACGTACGCATGAGCGGTACTTTCCATTCATTTTAAAAATTAAAAGAATGAAAACAAAAGTATGTATATTTATTTTATAATTATAATATCATATTTATTTCATATATTTCACATAATATTTTTAAAAAACTTTTTATTGCATTCGATGAAATCTATTAATGAATCACATCACTTTGAAGAGGCGGTAGTCCACCTGCCCAAAAATGATGTTAATGTATTCCCAAAAAAATGTGGCATGAAAGAATGGATATATAAAATGTTAAGGAAGCATAGATAGATTATAAATTATATTTATATATATAAATATAATATATAATATACTTATAATTCACTATTTAAAATAATTAAAGGTTGTAAATTGAGGAAAGAATGATATCAGTTCACAAGACAATAGTCCTCTGTACACATGAAAGATAATTTTGTATCCCATTTGATGGATATGTTTGAATGTGTTGGTAAAAATATTCCCATGAAAAAAATCAGAATATTTATGATACTATTTTTATTATATAAAAAACATATAAAAATAATTTAAGTGTGTCACGACCCGACCTCGGGGCCCGTGCCGTGACTACCCCAAGCCCGCCTTCCATAGGCCAGGGGCTGGCGACTAGCACCAAGGCGTAAAATCCCGGTAAACAGGGAAGGAATTGCCTTTATAAGTAACAACCACCACAGAGTCAGCAAGCGGAAAGTAACTACAAAGTGCAGAAAAGTAAAGGGGGCCGGAATACAAGCCCAACTGAAAGTACAACTGAAAAGGAAAAGAACAGCAACTGAAGAAAAGACGGCGGCCTCGTGTCGTCCACTGGCAATCCCACCTGAAGGGTGGGTACATATAGCCTCCAGGCTCCTCGGGTCCCACGTCCGCTCCGAGCACGTCCCGCCTCAGTGGTCCACCTCCAGGTACCGTCCTGCTCCACGCCCCAACCGTGATCAGCGCTGTCCGTCGTCTGCATCCAACACAACAAGGTGCGGGCATAGCCCGTGCAGGGGTGAGTATAAGCTACTCAGTAAGGACCCGAGACCCCCGAAGGTCTCCCGAAATCCACAAAGGATATAGCACAAAAAGGAAGGTGCAATCACGAAGTAACATCTGACTCGACTTAGGTATATGCCCATACATATACCTAAGTCCCCACTTCTAGCTCTGCTCACGAGCTCAAGAACAACTCAATCCACACAGGAAAGCAAGACTCAAATCCACAAAGGAGAGTAAACAGTAAATCCACATAGGATAGTTCAACACATTCCACAAAGGATAGTAACATAAGATTCAGCTCAACCAGGTATACTTTTTCAGATGACGTCAAAGATGATCACTGATCCATCTAAGTCGTCGGACCCACGAAGGATCGATAGGTACTAACCCCCGCAAAAGACCCACACAGGATCGGGTTCACACAGAACCTGTAGGCAGTGGCTCACACAGAACCGGTAGAGATGACCCACACAGGATCGGGCCCACATAGGACATGTAGCACTGATCCACGTAGGATCGCTGGGTGCAGTAGTCGACGCAGTCCACTGAGGATCTCCGCACAGTCGTCGCCGCAGTCCACGAAGGATCTCTGCTCTGTCGTCGTCGCAGTCCACGGAGGATCTCTGCTCTGTCGTCGAAGTCACAGCCAGCACTAGGGTTCCCGCACACAGCGAGCTCGTTTAGGAGGGTCCGCTCCACGAGCCGAGAGGCTGATACATCAACTGACACATAGTCCGAAGTTGATGTATCCAAAAGTTCCGTATCGACAACAGGATCTCAACGCAACAGACGGCGCGTCAATCGGACGCCCGGTCTGAGAGTTATTGGCATTTTCGTCCCAGGGGCCCGGTTGGTTTTTAGGGCAAAACCAACCCGACCGTACTCCGCCTGTGTCCGATCCTCGGGCGGAGTATGCCAAAAGTTCCGTCTCACTTAGAGGAAACTACCACAGCTGACGGTACGTCGATCGGACGTCCGTAGCTCAAGTTATGAGCGTTTCCGCTCCGAGGCCCCGGTTGGTTTCGTGTACGAACCAACCCGGCCGAACCCAAAGTCTTCCGAAACCTTGAGTGTAATATAACGAAACGACCGTATCGATCCAAGGATCGCGTAGCCGCTGACGGTTTGTCAATCGGAGGTCCTAGGCCCAATATATGGGCAAAAGACCGAAGAGGGCCCGAAAACGGGGATTCTGGGCCCGGGGCGACCCGGCCCGAACCCCCCCTGGGTCGGCCGAGCGGCCGAAGTGGGCTGCCGCGGGGCGCCGCCCCCGCGGCTCGGTGGAAAACGCGGCCCCGCGGGGGGCCGCCTGTCACACGGACGCGGCCGGGCCGCCGCGTCCCTCCCCGGTTCCGCGCGGCCGCGGAACCGGCCGCCGCCGCCGCGGCTTCAGCCGCGGCGGATTCCTCCACGGCGGCGCGCCGGGCACCGCCGCCGCCTTCCGCGGGCCGCCGGAGTTGCTCCGGTGGCCCGTTTTGCCTCCCGTCTGCGCCATAGCTCCTCCCGGGGGCCGATCTTCACTGCGGGATCAACGGATCGCCCCTGCCGCACGGTTCGTCGTCGTCTTCCAAATCCGCACAACAAAAAGATCGGCGGAGGGTTGCCGAGTATTGTTCGTTAGATCCGCACCCTCCGCGTTAGTCATAAAATCATCGGGAGGGATTAAGGAAGCCACAATTTTATCCAAAAGTAAAATTGTTCAAGTTTGGTTCTTTAATTAAAAAGAATTAGATCACGGGAACGAATCACCAAGAAAAAAAATAAAATCCCTACCTCGATGTCGCCGTCGGACGTGAGGTCGTCGCGGAATCGCTCGTCGCGGAAGGAGGGGATCTTTGCGTCGTCGCGGAAGAGACGTTCGTCGCACCGCGGGAAAAACGTCGCGCCGACGATCTCCGGATCTAGAACAAACAGATTTAATTAATTAAATCCGTTGTCATTGAAATTAAAAGGGAGAATTAAACGATCCGTTTCTCACCTTAGTTGCCGAACGAGGATCGGCCGCGGAAGAAGAGGCGTCGCCGAAGAACGTCGTGGGTAGAGCTCGTCGACGTCGCAGATCACGGTGTGCGTCGTCGAATTCCGGTCACCGGCGTTCTTCGCGTTCTTCGCGTTCTTCGCGAGGAGAGTGGAGGCTCAGAGAATTCGCACAACGATAGCAATCCTCCAAAATAGACAAGTTTATCTATTTTATTAATTTGCCAACGAACGCAAACGCGTAAGTAACGACCCATTAAATTCGTTGAATTAATTCAACGAATGAAACAACCCATTTAATTCACGAAATAAACCGCCCAATTAAATGGTCTGTTAAGAATTAAGGAAAACGCGTCGGTTGACTTTTCAGTTACTTGACGGGTTTTCGCGGGTGTGTTACTCAGCGAAAGAAACGGCGGGGCTCGTGCGGGCCCCACCTCACAAATATCCTACCAAGGGGTAGGGTATTTCCGGATAGAACCCTATCCGCTTTAACTCAGCTCAAGTGGCTTTCAAGTGACTTCCAAGCGGCTTAAGTGAAATAAAATAAAGTTGTCGCACAACCTTTATTTTATTTCCGACTTAAAGCCCAAAATTTTAAAAACCACGGTTGAGCAAACGCAACTCCGGAAGATGCGTTTCTAAGAAAATACCGGCGCTGCGATTTCATCGGTGCCCTCAGAATTCGATTCTGAGCACCGGTTCAAAAGATAGAAAAACCCGCTCGTCCGTTCACTGAACGTACCCGAGCCAAACTTCAGAAATTGATTCCGGGCACACCGGGCCTCGGAATCAGGTTCCGTCTGAAGCTGCGCTCTTGAAAAATTCCAAAGAAAATTAAGAAAAAAATTTCCTTGAAATTTGCGGGTCTTTACATTACTCCCACCTCAGGGATTTACATCCCCGTAAAGATACATCAAAAACTAGGGGAACAAATGGGGGTACTGAGCACGCATCTGAGCCTCCCGCTCCCAAGTGCTATCCTGGAGGTTCCCGTGCTGCCATCTGACGCGCACAAGAGGAATCGACCACCCACGTAGGACCCGATCCTGTCGATCCTCGATCTCCACTGGGACCTCCGCAAAAGTCGCCCCATCGTCCACGTCCAGCTCCCCAAAGTCGATGATGTGCGTCGGGTCGTGCACGTATCTCCTCAGCTGAGACACGTGGAAGACGTCGTGCACCCGGTGCAACTGAGGTGGTAGAGCCAGGCGATAAGCCACCTCTCCTATCCTGCTGAGGACCTGGAAAGGCCCGATGAAGCATGGAGAAAACTTGCCGCCTCGTCCAAATCTCCGTAAACCACGTCGAGGTGAGACACGCAAAAAGACGTGGTCGCCATCCTCGAACTCTAGTGGCCTCCGCCTCCTGTCAGCATATGACTTCTGCCGGCTCTGATCTGTCCTCATCCTCTCCTGGATGATCTAGACCTTCTCTGTCGTGGCTCGGACCATCTCTGGTCCCACGAGTGCTGACTCCCCAGGGTCTGTCCAGCACAACGGTGATCTGCAGGGTCTGTCGTACAACGCCTCGTATGGTGCCATCCCGATGGTGGAGTGGTAGCTGTTGTTGTACGCGAACTCCACCAAGGGTAGGTGGTCCTCCCAACTGCGACCAAAGTCGAGAACACATGAACGGAGCATGTCCTCGAGTGTCTGTATGGTCCTCTCAGTCTGACCATCCGTCTGAGGGTGGAAGGCTGTGCTCAGATGGAGCCGCGTCCCGAACGCCTCCTGCAACCCCTTCCAAAGCCGGGAAGTGAAACGAGCATCTCGATCGGAGACGATAGACGATGGCACACCGTGAAGCCGTACGATCTCCTGGACGTAAAGACGTCCCAAGCTCTCCACTAAGCCCTGCTCTCTGATGGGTAAGAAGTGTGCCGACTTGGTGAGTCGGTCGACAATCACCCAAATGGAGTCGTGACCTCTGGAAGTGCGTGGAAGTCCAGTCACGAAGTCCATAGATATGCCGTCCCACTTCCACTCTGGGACCTCCAAGGGCTGTACCAAGCCTTTTGGTACCTGATGCTCTGCCTTCACCTGCTGGCAGGTGAGGCATCATGAAACGAACTCTGCCACAGCTTTCTTCATGCCCGGCCACCAGTGCTGTCGTCTGAGATCCTGGTACATCTTCGCCACTCCGGGATGCACCGCCAAGGGAGAAGTGTGAAACTCTCTCAGCACCTCCTCTCGTAAAGCGACTGGTACGAAGGTACGTCCTCTGAAAAGGATGTCGTGCTCTGCTCCAAGGGAGAAGCCATCAGGCGCCTGACCTGAGGATATCAGTGCACGCCGGGTCTCACAGTCAGCGTCCCCACGCTGAGCCTCTCTGACCCGCTGTAGAAGTGGAGGAGAGACTGTGAGAGACTGAAGAAAGGCTGCTCCGTCTCTATCCACGAAGTATATCTGTAAGGAGGCTTGCTGCTCTGTCGCCTCCTCAAGTAGCTGAATGCCCGTCCTCCTGCTGAGGGCATCGGCTACCACGTTCCCCTTCCCAGGAGTATAGACTATCTCAAAGTCATAGTCCTGGAGGAACTCAAGCCATCTCCACTGTCTCAGGTTCAGGTCCTTCTGAGAGAAGATATACCTGAGACTCTGGTGGTCAGAAAAGACTGTGAAGCGCTCGCCCATCAGATAGTGCCGCCAAGTCTTCAGAGCGAAGACCACTGCTGCTAACTCCAGGTCATGAGTGGCGTAGTTCTGCTCATGCGGCCTCAACTAACGTGATCCGTAGGCGATCACGGTCCGCTCCTGCATCAGGACGCACCCGAGTCCAGTCCCTGATGCATCGCAGTAAACTACGTATCCAACTCCCTCCTCAGGCAACCTCAAGATAGGTGCGCTGGTCAATCTCTGTCTCAGCTCCTGGAAGCTCTGCTGACATCTGTCTGACCACACAAAGGGTTTCCCCTTCTTTTTCAAGGCTGAGAGTGGTGCCGCAACTCTGGAGAAGTCGGGCACAAATCTCCGATAGTATCCGGCTAGGCCCAAGAAGCTCCGCACCTCCGTCACGCTCCTGGGTGGCTCCCAAGCTAGCACTGCCTCGATCTTCGCGGGATCCACTGCAACTCCCGCCTCAGAGATGACGTGCCCCAAGAAGTGGACCTCACGTAACCAGAACTGGCACTTTGAGAGCTTTCCATAAAGCTGGTGCTCTCGGAGTGTGTCTAGCACAACTCGCAGGTGGTAGGCATGCTCCTCCTCAGTCGTCGAGTATACCAAAATGTCGTCAATGAAGACCACGACAAATCGGTCGAGGTATGGCTGGAAGATCCCGTTCATGAGGCTCATGAACACTGCTGGAGCATTGGTTACGCCGAACGGCATAACCAAGAACTCATAATGGCCATACCGACACCTGAAGGCCGTCTTCTGCACGTCCTCGTCTCGAACTCTGAGCTAATGATAGCCTGACCGGAGGTCTATCTTAGAGAACCACCGCGCTCCCTTGAGCTGATCGAAGAGGTCATCAATCCGTGGCAGCGGATACTTGTTCCTTACTGTCACCTGGTTCAGGCGACGATAGTCGACACACAGTCGCAAGCTCCCGTCCGCCTTCTTGGCGAACAATATCGGGGAAGCCCAGGGTGAAACACTGGGTCAGATAAACCCCTTGCTCTGCAAGTCCTCCAACTGTACCCGCAGCTCTCGAAGCTCGGCGGGGGCCATCCGGTATGCTGGAGTAGATATCGGGGCTGTCCCGGGGTACAAGTCGATGTAAAAGTCTACCTCTCTACGAGGAGGTAGCCCTGGAACGTCATCGGGAAAGACGTCCACGTACTGGTCCACCACTGCAGGAAAAACTGGACTCCGCACGTCCACTGCTCCTAGGATGAGGCTAGCCAACTGATTAGAGATGGGCTGCACTCTCCTCCGCGGAAGTCCATCCTGTGCTGCAAAGGTTCCCTTCTCGCCGGTGAAGGTAAACCTGCTCCCGTCAGTGCGAACACATCGCACCTTGCGCCTAAAACAGTCGATCTGGGCATGAACTGTAGATAGCCAATCCATGCCCAAGATGACGTCGTAAGGCCTCGACGCCGCTACAAGGAGATCCCAGCCGAAGCTCTCGCCTCCTAGAGTAAGCTCACACTGCCGGCACCAGTGCGTAATCGTCGAGTCTGCTCCCGTAGGAGTCTCTAGCCATAAGGATCGAGCCAACGGCTCAGTCGGAATCTCCGAGCTCCGAACAAGGGAAGAGGCTATGAAATAGTGACTCGCTCCTGTGTCTATAAGTACTGCAGCAAGGGTGGAATAGACACAGATCGTACCTCAAATCATCTCTGGCATGTCGGGGTCGTAGGCCTCCACTGCCTGGAGCTGGGCCTGTCCCTGCCCACCAGCTCCCTGTGGTCGAGGTGGCCCTCCTGGTGGTGGTGGGGGTAGAGCCTGGAAGCGTCGCCCACCACCCGCTGCTCGGCCAGCTCCTCTGCCTCGTCCGCCTCCTCCCTGCGGACCGCCATGGTCGACCCTCTGCCTCTGCCTGGGTGGCCCCTCCACCGTCTGCTACTCCTCTGATCGGCGAGTCGGGCAGTCACGAGCCATGTGACCCTGCCCGCCGCAGGAGTAGCACAGCCTGCCTCTCGGAAGGCTGGCACTCCGCTGTGTGCCCCGCACTGCGGAGCCAGTGTCCTGAGGCCGTCTGCGTGGGGGTCTGGTCTGCCTGGACCCGAGAGTCATCCGTCGGCTACCTGCTGCCGAAGACTCAGCTACCTGCCGCCCTGCGCTAGGTCTCGCCGCTGAAGAAGGCTCTGCCAGGAAGCTCTCGATCAGGAGGGCTCGCTCCAGTACTCCCGCCTGGGTCGGAATGCTGAGGGAGATCAGCGACGCCCGAATCCCCTGCCGCAAGCCCTGCTCGAAGGTCCGATCCCGGAAGAAGGGGTCCCGTACCATGTCGGTCGAGTAGCGAGATAGGTCAGTGAACCTCGCCGCGTACTGAGCGACCGTCATGCTGCCCTGGCGCAGCTGGAGAAGCTCCTGGATGCGCACCGCTCGGAGGGTGGCCGGGACGAACTCAGAGCGGAAGAGGCTCTCGAAGTCCGTCCAGAGCAAGGATGCCTCATCGTGAACCTGGAGCATCAAGCTCCACCATCGTCCTGCCGCTGCCTGCAGGAGGCTCGCCGCGAGAATCACCATGAGATCCGCTGGTGTCCTCACTAGCCTAAAGATCCGTACCACCGCCTCTAGCAAGTCCTTGGCGGCCTGGGGGTCCGCCTCACCGCGAAACCTGGGCGGTCGCTGGCTCTGAAACTCATGCAGTGCCCTGAGGCGACGTGCATCGTCAGCGTCTGGTACTGGTAGCATCGGTGGCTCGGCGGGTAAAGCTACCGCCGGTGCCACTGCTGGAAAAGGGCCCTGCACCGAGGCCTCGTCGCTCGGTGGGCTGCCGTCGCGCCCTACACTCGGAACCCTAGCTGGCTGTCGTCGCGGGGCCATCCTGAAAAGGAGAACAAGAGCACCACAGTCAGAACAGTATACCTGGTGAGTTGGCACAAGTAATCACAAGGAAAACTTGAGACTTTCATGAAGCAGATCAGTATACCCGGTGAGCTGACACAAGTAATCACAAAGAAAACTTGAAACACACACGCAATCAATGTTTTCATGCATTAAGTCGGAAATCAGGAGTCAGGGTCCTGGTGTACGGATACGTCGGCCGCCGCACCAACACTGGGCTCCCTGAACTGATAACCACACTCAATACACTAAACACTATTGCTTCATATAGGAAGAAAAGACGATCAGAGTCTACGTTAGAACCGACCGCCTCTGATACCAATTTGTCACGACCCGACCTCGGGGCCCGTGCCGTGACTACCCCAAGCCCGCCTTCCATAGGCCAGGGGCTGGCGACTAGCACCAAGGTGTAAAATCCCGGTAAACAGGAAAGGCATTGCCTTTATAAGTAACAACCACCATAGAGTCAGCAAGCGGAAAGTAACTACAAAGTGCAAAAAAGTAAAGGGGGCCGGAATACAAGCCCAACTGAAAGTACAACTGAAAAGGAAAAGAACAGCAACTGAAGAAAAGACGGCGGCCTCGTGTCGTCCACTGGCAATCCCACCTGAAGGGTGGGTACAGATAGCCTCCAGGCTCCTCGGGTCCCACGTCCGCTCCGAGCACGTCCCGCCTCAGTGGTCCACCTCCAGGTACCGTCCTGCTCCATGCCCCAACCGTGATCAGCGCTGTCCGTCGTCTGCATCCAACACAACAAGGTGCGGGCATAGCCCGTGCAGGGGTGAGTATAAGCTACTCAGTAAGGACCCCGAGACCCCCGAAGGTCTCCCGAAATCCACAAAGGATATAGCACAAAAAGGAAGGTGCAATCACGAAGTAACATCTGACTCGACTTAGGTATATTCCCATACATATACCTAAGTCCCCACTTCTAGCTCTGCTCACGAGCTCAAGAACAACTCAATCCACACAGGAAAGCAAGACTCAAATCCACAAAGGAGAGTAAACAGTAAATCCACATAGGATAGTTCAACACATTCCACAAAGGAGAGTAACATAAGATTCAGCTCAACCAGGTATACTTTTTCAGATGACGTCAAAGATGGTCACTGATTCATCTAAGTCGTCGGACCCACGAAGGATCGATAGGTACTAACCCCCGCAAAAGACCCACACAGGATCGGGCTCACACAGAACCTGTAGGCAGTGGCTCACACAGAACCGGTAGAGATGACCCACACAAGATCGGGCCCACATAGGACTTATAGCACTGATCCACGTAGGATCGCTGAGTGCAGTAGTCGACGCAGTCCACTGAGGATCTCCGCACAGTCGTCGCCGCAGTCCACGAAGGATCTCTGCTCTGTAGTCGTCGCAGTCCATGGAGGATCTCTGCTCTGTCGTCGAAGTCACAGCCAACACTAGGGTTCCCGCACACAGCGAGCTCGTTTAGGAGGGTCCACTCCACGAGCCGAGAGGCTGATACATCAACTGACACGTAGTCCGAAGTTGATGTATCCAAAAGTTCTGTATCGACAACAGGATCTCAACGCAACAGACGGCGCGTCAATCAGACGCCCGGTCTGAGAGTTATTGGCATTTTCGTCCCAGGGGCCCGGTTGGTTTTTAGGGAAAAACCAACCCGACCGTACTCCTCCTGTGTCCGATCCTCGGGCGGAGTATGCCAAAAGTTCCGTCTCACTTAGAGGAAACTACCACAGCTGACGGTACGTCGATCGGACGTCCGTAGCTCAAGTTATGAGCGTTTCCGCTCCGAGGGCCCGGTTGGTTTCGTGTACGAACCAACCCGGCCGAACCCAAAGTCTTCCGAAACCTTGAGTGTAATATACCGAAACGACCGTATCGATCCAAGGATCGCGTAGCCGCTGACGGTTCGTCAATCGGAGGTCCTAGGCCCAAGATATGGGCAAAAGACCGAAGAGGGCCCGAAAACGGGGGTTCTGGGCCCGGGGCGACCCGAACCGGGTCGACCCGACCCGGCCCGGCCGACCGGACCGGCCGAGCGGCCGAAGTGGGCTGCCGCGGGGCGCCGCCCCCGCGGCTCGGTGGAAAACGCGGCCCCGCGGGGGGCCGCCTGTCACACGGACGCGGCCGGGCCGCCGCGTCCCTCCCCGGTTCCGCGCGGCCGCGGAACCGGCCGCCGCCGCCGCGGCTTCAGCCGCGGCGGATTCCTCCACAGCGGCACGCCAGGCGCCGCCGCCTTCCGCGGGCCGCCGGAGTTGCTCCGGTGGCCCGTTTTTCCTCCCGTCTGCGCCATAGCTCCTCCCGGGGGCCGATCTTCACTGCGGGGTCAACGGATCGCCCCTGCCGCACGGTTCGTCGTCGTCCGCCAAATCCGCACAACAAAAAGATCGGCGGAGGGTTGCCGGGTCTTGTTCGTTAGATCCGCACCCTCCGCGTTAGTCATAAAATCATCGGGAGGGATTAAGGCAGCCACAATTTTATCCAAAAATAAAATTGTTCAAGTTTGGTTCTTTAATTAAAAAGAATTAGATCACGGGAACGAATCACCAAGAAAAAAATAAAATCCCTACCTCGATGTCGCCGTCGGACGTGAGGTCGTCGCGGAATTGCTCGTCGCAGAAGGAGGGGATCGTCGCGTCGTCGCGGAAGAGACGTTCGTCGCACCGTGGGAAAAACGTCGCGCCGGCGATCTCCGGATCTAGAACAAACGGATTTAATTAATTAAATCCGTTGTCATTGAAATTAAAAGGGAGAATTAAACGATCCGTTTCTCACCTTAGTTGCCGAACGAGGATCGGCCGCGGAAGAAGAGGCGTCGCCGAAGAACGTCGCGGGTAGAGCTCGTCGACGTCGCAGATCACGGTGTGCGTCGTCGAATTCCGGTCGCCGGCGTTCTTCGCGTTCTTCGCGTTCTTCGCGAGGAGAGTGGAGGCTCAGAGAATTCGCACAACGATAGCAATCCTCCAAAATAGACAAGTTTGTCTATTTTATTAATTTGCCAACGAACACAAACGCGTAAGTAACGACCCATTAAATTCGTTGAATTAATTCAACGAATGAAACAACCCATTTAATTCACGAAATAAACCGCCCAATTAAATGGTCTGTTAAGAATTAAGGAAAACACGTCGGTTGACTTTTCAGTTACTTGACGGGTTTTCGCGGGTGCGTTACTCAGCGAAAGAAACGGCGGGGCTCGTGCGGGCCCCACCTCACAAATATCCTACCAAGGGGTAGGGTATTTCCGGATAGCACCCTATCCGCTTTAACTCAGCTCAAGTGGATTTCAAGTGACTTCCAAGCGGCTTAAGTGAAATAAAATAAAGTTGTCGCACAACCTTTATTTTATTTCCGACTTAAAGCCCAAAATTTTAAAAACCACGGTTGAGCAAACGCAACTCCGAAAGAGGCGTTTCTAAGAAAATACCGGCGTTGCGATTTCATCGGTGCCCTCAGAATTCGATTCCGGGCACCGGTTCAAAAGATAGAAAAACCCGCTCGTCCGTTCACTGAACGTACCCGAGCCAAACTTCGGAAATTGATTCCGGGCACACCGGGCCTCGGAATCAGGTGCCGTCTGAAGCTGCGCTCTTGAAAAATTCCAAAGAAAATTAAGAAAAAAATTTCCTTGAAATTTGCGGGTCATTACAAAGTGGTAGAGAAGTTAATGAAACAAAATATATCATTGTATAATATTACTTAGTATTCGGTTAACTCATTTTTGTTTGTACCAAAATACATCGTTGGTTTCCTTTCTGGAAAGTGTGAAGCTTCTATAAGGATTTCATGTATTTTTGGAGATTATTTTTAATGGTTTTTATGGATAAAGTGATTAAGATGTGTGACTAAATGGAAAGGGTGGATTCATTTTTTTAGTGTAGGACTTACATTCTTGTAGGTTTTTTAAAAATAAATTCCACCAACATATTTTAAATTTAAATTGGAATTAATAATGAATAAAATAATATTAAATGAATTATATGGTCTAACATCTCCATCCAATTAATTTTGGACTGGTGTCCATGTGATTTCGGAAACTCAGTTAAATGTTTAATCCCATATTAAGCTAATATTTATCTTCATTGCTATAATTAATTTTAATTACATTCACTAATGTTTTCATAAATAAACTATTTTTAACTAATTATATTTTATAAATTATTTTTATTCCAGGTATGAAACCCCTTTTTACAAATTCCAAGCAAATAAGTGGTATAAATTAATTTAAATTAAATCCTACTGATGGTGTGATGCGGTAAGTTTTTTAAGGAAGAATGTTTAAAAGTGTGAATTGTTGTTATAGCCAACGTCATTGTGAAATTTATTTAAATAAACTAAATTGGATTAATTTAAATAATATCGAACTAACTAAACTATAAAACGTATTTAAAATTTAATTTATCAAAAAAAATTATTTACATGAAAAAGGAGTTTTCATTTACAATTCAGTATTTTTCACTAATCATAAAAAATGAAACTCTACATAAAATTATAAAATATTAAATTAAAGCTAATTTTAGAGTTACTGATTAGAAATTGAATTTTATTTTAAGATATACAATTTATAAAAGTTAATAAATTTGATTTTAAAAAGGTTCTACATTAAAAGAAGCAAAACTACTTTTAAAAAATGTAGGTTTTTATGCCCAAAATTATGATTGTTCTTAGCTTATTCTTAAAACATCCATTGGATGAATGTAACAAAATTAATTTAAAATTTAATATATTTATATAATTAATATCATTCAATAATATTAAATAATTTAATTTAATATTATCAATACCTTTGTTTGTATAAAAACATTTCCTATATATTGAATTTATTTTTATATTATTTATTAATTAATTAGTAACCATTGAATTCATTTTATATTTTTTTGTAACATATATTTTCATATTTTTGTTAATAATTTCTATAACATATAATCTTATTGATAGGTTATATATTGTTAAATAATTTTTTCATAATATATTTTTGCTCAATGAAACACTACCTTGCATGAAATACAGGCTATTGAAGAAATTTTTTGTTGCATACGATACAAGATAACTTAGTATTTCATGAATCCAAATCTATATAATATATTAAATTTATTTAAAATAATAAATATACCATAAATTTTATAAAATTTTATTTTCCTCTCGATATTTATTCCTTTGTACCACACACGCTATCGAATAAGAGATACACTTTTCAAAGTATCAGGATGTTACTTTCTCCCCACGTTAAATAAATTGAATACTCATAATTTAAACTCGATCAAAAAATATAGTGTTTAATATTTGAAAAATAATGTGTGGAAATCCCAAATCATGAGAAGAGTTAAAAACCTATCATCTTTATAATAGTTAATGAAAAGTTCCTAGGTCACAGGAATAAAAAATAACATGGATTCTATGTAGGAGGAAGTTAGTGTAATGTAAAAATATGGGAATGGTGGAAAAGAATAAATATTTTTTAGGATATATTGTGATCATTAATAAAAAATAGGTGATTGATCAATTGAATGATAAGGGACTCAAAAAATAATTTTTTTTATGATTTAAAATACAATTGATTAAAACATAATTAAGGGAGAAGGATGACGTAATATATCAAGATCAATTTCAATATGTTGAGTAAGTATTTTAGTATATAAAATATATGAAAAGATATATACATAATATATTTCTATAGAAAATTTCATCCCTTGATTTTGATCTGATAAATTTCAAGTCATCTGATTACTCCAAGAAATGAAAATCCAAAAATTAATTTCTATGTCTCGAGTACTAATATTTTCTTTTAACAGATCACAAGATCCATAAAACAGGTCTTTATATATGTTTCTAACTATTTAACACAACCAATATTTTTAAAACATTATTCTAAAAACCTGAAGAATAATACTCATGGTTCAACATTAATATTTATTTATAAATTTTGTACTTAACAATATTAACGCTTTAAACAAGACATCACATAGGCCAAGGATAGTTGAGAAACCCATATAATCCTTCAGTCGTGGGTTGAAACCCAACCTCTTTACTAGATTTTATGGGTTCTAAACAAACATGAATGGTTTCCGTTTTCCAAACTATATTAGTATGTCATCACAAAATAAATATGTTGGACATACATGAAATTAGGTTAATCCGTAAATAACCTTTTTACAACAGTTTTGAATACAAACTAAATACATAAATACCAATTCTTTTTTATTCAACATGTTCTCTTCCTTGGACTAAGGTTTAACCAATGTTAGTAATTGTACCTTCCTCTTAATATATTTCATAATTAGATGTAAATAAAATTTAAATTATCCTATGAGTATCCCATGGGGTGTGTTAAACTAGGTTCAAAGTAAGCCTCATTGTCTTGTACCAGGTTACACTCGAGTCAGGCCTGACACACCTTATAGAAGTTTTTAACCCTACATACATTTGTTACCAATGCACGTATACTTGTTATATCCATATATGGATGTATTTCTAGGAATAACCACATAATATATACCTTACAAAAATTCTAATATTTCCTTCTCTTTATATCCAGAATTACTATCATAGGGTTATGTTCTCTAATACATGTATTCCTAAATATAGTTCCCATGGTTTCTACTGAACATCCTTTGATACCAACTGAAGCACACCGACCCCAAAATCCCATACATATTTTCTACTAGCTTTAAATTAGAATTATTACAATGCATCAAGTACTTTATTACCTAAGAGTTTATTATTCTTTGTAATATAGATACATTTATGTGTCTTGTATTTCTAATGAATACTCTAGTTACAACGTAATTTTGTTTCATTAGAGGATACCTTTATTCCATCATTGAATATCCTTACATATATTTTATATTACATTTCTTGGATTCTAGGGGAAGTAAATAAAATTAGGATGAGGTAAAATTCTCTATATGGGTTATGTATATTGCATGTAATAATTAATCAATGATAATAGTAAATATATAATGGTAATAGCTGAAAAAATGACATGTAGTCATTAAACTAAGATATAAGTGTGTAAAAAATATTGGAAGGTAAATAACTGAAAAAAAATTCCATTAAAATCATTGGATAAGGAATAATAAATATGGTAAGGAAAATAATAAAGACACATTCCATTTAATAATTGAAATGAAATAAAAATGTATCCTTTTATAATTTCATAGAAAAAATATCATGGATAATAATGAATGACATGAATGAAAGGGTTAATATTCAGATTTCATGTTTCTTAGGAAAAAAATACCTTTTCCATCAACACCAAATCTCATGAAAATATATATATGTGTGTATAAACATTTCCAATCATCTTAGAAACAAACTCAAAGGGGTTTTCTCAAAAGGATTTCAACTCCTGTGACTAAAGATAAATTGATTTTATTTTATTAACCAATCGCCAACCCATGTCATGAATTTCCAAAGCACGCCTCATATATTGAATAATTGATTTAATTAATGAACAATGTGAACAATCAAATATCAATATTATGTAAATAGTTTGGATTTACCAATATTTCCCTAGTTAATTAAATCAATATTTACGAATGAACTAAATTTGAATATGGTATATTGTTTAGAAAATACACATACCAATAAAGAATAATATGGATATTTATTGGTAATTCAAAGTCTAATTATAATAGTTTATTTAATATTTCAAGGGGAATAACAATGGAATCATGGTAGTCAATGTCAATACAATCCTTGGTCAATGAAATCATAAACCACCAAGAGGATGAATAAGTATGGTATCAAAACAAAATATCCCAAGTGGATTGATCATAAAGGGTTGTTTTATTTTAAAAAATGGTAATATTATAAAATGATATTATTTTTTTGAAAATGACCTTTTCATTTTTGAAAAACATTTTTAAAATCATTTTCAAAGAAAATAAATTTTAAAAATAAAATTGTCACGATCCGTCTTCGGGGCCCGTGCCGTGATTTCCCCAAGCCAGCCTTCCATAGGCCAGGGGCTGACGACTAGCACTAAAGGCGTAAATCCCTAATCTGGGAAGGAATTTATTTTATGAAAGTAAATAAACACAACAGAGTACGCAACATGATGTAAACACTAAGTGAATACTGTATATAGAAAGTAGTGATGAAAGTAAAGGGGTCCGAAATACAAGCCCAATAGTAAAGTACAGGTACAACTGAAAGCAAGTACAACTGAAAAAGGGACAACAGCTAAAAAGGGCAGCTCCTGGAATGTCCGCCGAGTATACTAACTTAAGGGTATGTACAGAAGTCCACCTCAGTACTCTACGTCCATCAGTCCGCTCTTTGTACCATCTCGCCGTGTGGTCCACCTCCGTGTATCGTCTAGTCCTGGAACACTCTCAGCCTCCTTCAACGTTGTCCGTCATCTGTATCCAACACAATGAAGTCTAGGAATAGCCCATGCAGGGGTGAGTATAATGATACTCAGAAGGGACCCCAAGACCCACAAAGATCTCCCATAATACCCAAAGGATAAACCATAGAATAAAGATACAACCACGAAGTATCAACCAACCATACTTAGGTATATTCCCATACACATACCTAAGTTATCAATCTCAGTTCGACTCCAACTCTTGAGCCCAAGCACAATGCAGTCAAACCAGGAAGTAAAGTCAATCACATCGATGATAATTATTGAATGTAAAGAATAATCTCACACAAGTAAACATCTTTTGTATAGTGATAGAGATGATAAAACGTAGTCACTGATTCATCTAAGGTGTCGGACCCACACAAGATCCAAGACCAGCTAAGGTGTTTGACCCACACAGGATACAAGACTAGCTACTCTATCAGACCCCCATAGGATACAAGAACAGAGGTCAAACTGCCGGACCCACACATGATACAAGAACAATAGTCATCGTTGTTGAACCCACGAAAGATCCAAGTACAGTAGTTGTCTCTGTCGAACACATGGAGGATTCCAGTACAGTAGTCGTCACAGTCGTAGCCAGCTCTAGGGTTCCTGCACACAGCACGCTCGATTCCGGGAGGGTCCGCTCCTCGAGCAAAGGGGTCGATACATCAACTATCATGAAGTCGAGAGATGATGTATTCTGAAGTTCTGTCTTATCAAAAGGAACCCAACGCGAAAGACGGTGCGTCAATCGGACGCCCGGTCTAAGAGTTATTGGCTTTTCCATTCCAGGGGCCCGGTTGGAATTATGTTCGTTCAAAACCCAGCCATTTTCCAAAGTTGTCCAACACTCACTTAGAGTATTGCAAAAAGAAAAATATCATCACAAGGATCCCAGTTCCATAGATGGCACATCGATCGGATGCGTGGTCTAGAAGATATTCGGGTTAAAGCGATACCGGCCAAACCCATCAAGCCCAGTGGGATGGCGGGTCGGCCCAACCCGGTTCGGCGGGTCCGACCCTGCTGGGGGGTCGGCCCAGCCCAATGGGGCACAGACCGGCCCAGTTCTATGTCTCGGCCCGTACGAGGGCTGCCCGGGCCACGTGAGGGTGGTCGGGCCCGCGTGAGGGCCGCCCGGCCTGCGTGAGGCTGGCCTAGCTCACAACAGGCCGCGACTCGGCCAGCTGGACGAGCGAAGTGGGAGGGGGGGGGTGTTGCCCGGTTGTGGGCCGCGGTCTTCCCCTCTCCGCGCGGCACCCGGTGTCGCGGTCCTCTAATAGGTCAGCGTGCGATCGCCATTGCCGCCTCCACCTTCGATTGTCACCGCCCCCGATTGTCATCCACTCCGGTTGCCACCACCTCTTCCATCTCCGCCTCCATCGTAAATAAAAAACAAGGATCAACAGAGTGTTATCAGGACGTGTTCGTTTGGCTCGTTCCCTCCACATTATGCGATAACAATAGGCCAAAGACAATCCAAGATTTTCAACGGAGAACGAGGTTCAATTTTATTCAATTAAAATTTATCATAACCCCCTACCTCAAAACTTGTCGTTGAATGTTTTCGAGTCATGGAAAGAGGAAGAATGTCGATTTCGTTGACTTCGGGTAGCGTCCAAGGAAGAAGCATTGTCGACGTTCCACATGGGCGGTGCCTTCTCCCTTGACGCGGAAGAACGTCATTGAAGAAGTTCTTCATGTTCTTCGTGGGAAGAACACCACCTCTCTTGTCCTCCAAGGCTCTCCAACAATTATGCCAGCCAAAAATAAAAGAAATGATTCACTTATATAATGTTGGAATAATGTTTTAAAAATTAAAACACATAAATTAATTAATTAATTTTGGAGTTCAATTAATTAATTAATGGTGTTGTCATATTAATGACAACAAGTGGGAGGTGGATAGTTCAACAATTAAAGAGGGGAGTTTGAATCTTAAGAGTTTAAGGGGGGTTTCATTGGGAGTTGAAGAATTTGGTTTCATGTGGGACCCACCACACAATTATCCTCCCATGGGAGGTTAGGTGGAATGTGGTCCCCACCTCTAACTCCTCCTTGGAGAAAATAACCATCCCTTAACAAAAATTATGTAACACATAATTTTTTATTTATATTAATGAAGTATGAAAATTAAATTATCCTCCCGTACAAATGAAACTGCGGTAAAGGTTCCCTTAGGAGAATATCGGTGCTACGAGTTCATTGGTGTCCTCAGATTTCAATTCCGAGAACTGGTTCAAAAGATAGAAAAACCCGCATGTATGTTTACTGAATGTACCCGAAAATAACTTCAGAAAATTATTCCGGGCACATCGGGCCTTGAAATCAGGTGCCGTAAAGAAACTACGTACTCGTAAAATTCCAAAGAATTTAAGAAAAAAATTTCCTTGAAATTTTAAGGTCTTTACATTACCCCCACCTCAGGGCTTTACATCCCCGTAAAGATACAACATACACTAGGGAAACAAATGCGGGTACTGAGCACATATTTGAGCCTCCCACTCCCATGTGCTCTCCTGGAGGGTCCCGTGCTGCCAGTGAATGCGCACCAGAGGAATCAACTATTCACATTGGAACCTCTCCTGTCGATCTTCGATCTCCACCAGGACCTCTGTGAAATTCACCCCGTCATCGATGTCCAGCACCTCGTGGTCAATAATGTGGGATGGGTCGTGCACGTATCTCCTCTGATGAGATACGTGGAAGAGGTCATGCACCCGATGCAACTGAGGTGGAAGGGCCAGAAGGAAATCCACCTCGCCTACTCTACTGAGGACCTAAAATGGACCAATAAAACGCAGAGATAACTTGATGCCTCAACAAAATCTTCATAGACCTGGTTGATGTGAGACCCCTAGGAAGATGTGGTGGCCATCCTCGAACTCGAGTGGTATCTGTCTCCTATCAGCATAGGACTTCTGTCTTCTCTGTGTAGTCTTCATCCGCTCCTGGATGATCTGCACCTTTTCCTTCGTAGACTTAACCATCTCCGGTCCTACAAGTGCCGACTCCCTGGGGTCAATCCAGCACATAGGTGATCTATAAGGTCGGTCATGTAATTCCTCATAAGGTGCCATCCCGATAGTGGAGTGGTAGCTGTTGTGGTACACAAACTCCACTAAGGGTAATTGATCCTCCCAACTATGACCAAAGTCAAGGACACATGCACGGAGCATGTCCTAGAGAGTCTGAATGGTCCTCTCAGTCTGGCCATCTGTCTAAGGATGGAAGTTGGGGCTCAAACGTAGCTGCGCCCCAAATGACTCCTACAACCCCTTCCAAAGCCAGGAAGTAATGTGTGTGTCCTGATCAGATACGATCGTCGATGGAACACCATGAAGCCGTATGATCTTATGAATGTAGAGGCATCCCAGGCTCTCTACTGAGTCCTGTTCTATGATCTGTAGGAAGTGGGCCGACTTGGCGGGTCAGTCGACGATCACCCAGACATAGTCAAGTCCTCTGGATATATGTGGAAGCCCCGTCATGAAATCCATGGATATCCCATCCCACTTCCACTTCGAAACCTCTAAGGGTTGTACCAAGACTGTTGGTACTTGGTGCTCTACCTTCACTTGCTGACAAGTGGGGCACCGTGATATAAACTCTTCTACAGCCTTCTTCATACCCGGCAACCAGTGCTGTCGACTGACGTCCTGATACATATTCTCCACTCCTAGATGTACCGCTATAGGGGAAGTGTGAAACTCTCTCAGCACTTCCTCCTATATAGTGAAACTGGTACCATGGTACGTCCCCTGAAGAGGATGGCATGCTCCCCTCCTTCAGATAACCCTTCATGTGCCTACCCTGAGGATATCTGAGCACGTCGTGTTTCATAGTCAACATCCCCACGTTGTGCCTCTCTGAATCGCTAAAGAAGTGGAGGAGTGACTGTTAGAGACTGTAGAAAGGCAGCTCCATCACTATCCACAAAGGATATCTGTAATTCGGCTAGCTTCTCCATCGCCTCACCTAGCAGCTGAAAGCCTGATCCCCTACTGAGAGCATCTGCTACAACGTTCCCCTTCCCTGGAGTATAGGCAATCTTGAAGTCATAGTCGAGGAGGAACTCGAGCCATCACTGTTGTCTCAGGTTCAGGTCATTCTTTGAGAATATATACCAGAGACTCTGGTGGTCAGAGTAGACTATAAAATGATCGCCCATCAGATAGTGCTGCCATATCTTCAAGGCGAAGACCATTGCTACTAACTCGAGGTCATGGGTAGTGTAGTTCTGCTCATACTGTCTCAACTGCCGTGAAACATACGTGATCACTGCTCACTCCTACATCAGAACACATCCGTGTCTGGTCCCTGATGTATCGCAATAAAATACATACCCTACGCCCTCCTTCGGTATCCTCAAGATGGGCGCAAAAGTCAATCTCTGCCTCAGCTCCTGAAAGCTCTGCTGGTATCTATCTGACCACATGAAGGCTTTCCCCTTCTTCGTCAAAGCTGAAAGCGGTGCTGCAACTCTGGAGAAGTCTGGCACCAATCTCCGATAGTATCTAGCCAGACCCCAGAAACTCAGTACCTCCATCACACTCTTGGGTGGCTCCCAAGAAATCACTGCCTTGATCTTCGCTAAATCCACTACAACTCCAGCCAGTGAGATGATGTGTCCCAAGAAGTGAACCTCTCGAATCCAGAACATGCACTTCAAAAACTTACCATAAAGCTCGTGCTATCGGAGTGTGTCCAGTACTACCCGCAAATGGTAGGCATGCTCCTCCTCAGTAGTCGAGTAAATCAATATGTCGTCGTTGAAGACTACGGCAAATCGATCGAGGTAAGGCTGGAAGATCCTGTTCATGAGACTCATGAACACTATTGGAACGTTGGTTACACCGAAGGGAATAACCACGAACTTGTAGTGGCCATACCAACACCTGAATGCCATCTTCTTCATATCCTCATCTCGAACTCTGAGCTGGTGATAGGCTGACCTGAGGTCTATCTTCGAAAACCATCATGCTTCCTTGAGCTGATCAAAGAGGTCATCAATCCTTGGGAGTGGGTACTTGTTCTTCACGGTCACCTGATTCAGGCGATGGTAGTTGACACACAGTCACAAGCTCCCATCCGCCTTCTTGGTGAACAAAATCAGCGATGCCCAGGGTGAAACACTGGGTCAGATAAATCCATTTCCCTGCAAGTCCTCCAGTTGTACCCGCAGCTCATGAAGATTAGCGGGAGCCATCCGATATGCTGGAGTAGATATTGGTGCTATCTCGGGGTATGTGTCAATATAGAAGTCTACCTCTCTGCGAGGAGGTAGTCTTGGAACATCGTCTGGGAAAACATCTGCGTACTGATCCACCACAACCGGAAAACTCAAACTCTGCACATCAACCGCTCTGTGGATGATACTAGCCAACTGATGTGCGATCGGCTGCCCCCTCCTCTACGTATGTCCAACCTGTGCTGCAAAGTCTCCCTTATCACCGGTGAAGGTGAACCTGGTCCCATCCGTACGGATACACTGCACTTTGAGCCTAATACAGTCAATCTGAGCATGAACTTTGGATAACCAGTCCATAACCAAGATGATGTCATAAGGCCTCGACACCGCTAAAAGAAGATCCCAACCGAAGCTCTCACCTCATAGAGTAAGCTCACACTACCGGCACAAGTGCATAATCATCGAGTCCACTCCCATAGGAGTCTATAGCCGTAAGGATTGATCCAATGGATCTGTCGTAATCTCCGATCTCCGAAAAAAGGCAGCGGTAATAAAGGAATGGAACACACATGTGTCTATAATTACAGCAACAAGGGTGGAGTAGACAAATATAGTACCTCGAATCATCTCAGGTGCGCCGTTGTCGTAGGCCTCAACTGCCTGGAGCTGAGCCTACCTCTGTCCGCAAACTCCCTGTGGTCGGGGTGGACCTCCTGGTGGTGGTGGTGGAAGAGCCTCGAAACATCGTCCACCACCCGCTACTCGGCCAGCTCCTCTTCCACGTCTGCCTTCTCCCATAGGACCACCATGGTTAGACCTTTGTCTCTTCCTGTAAGGTCACTCTACTATCTGCTACTCGTCTGCATGGCGGGTCAGGCAGTCACGAGCCTTGTGGCCCAACCCGCTGCATTCAAAGCACTGCATGCTCCTCGTAAGGCTAGCTCTGTTTCGTGTGCCCCGCACAAACAAAACTATATCTTGAGGTCTCTCACCTGATGATCTGGTCCGTTTGGACCTCTACGTCAACTTTATACTGCCAGTTTTAGAAGATTCTGCTACGTTTCGCCCTGCGCTGAGTCTCGCCGCTGGTGACTGCTCAGCGAGAAAACTCTCCACTAGAAGGGCTCTCTCTAGCACCCCCACCTATGTAAGGATGTTAAGGGGAATCTTTAAAGCCCTGATCTCATGCCTGAGTCCCTACTCAAAGGTCCAGGCCCAGAATAACGGGTCTCGTACCATATCCGTGGAGTAACGAGAGAGGTCAGTGAACTTCGCTGAGTACTGAGCTATTGTCATACTGCCCAACTGCAGATGTAGTAACTCTTGAATCCACACCGCATGAAGGGTGGCTGGAACAAACTCCGAGCGGAATAGACTCTCGAAATCCATTTATAATAAAGATGCCTCGTCATGAACCTGGAGCATCTGGCTCCACCATCTTCCTACTGCTGCGTGCTGGAGACTCGCAGCAAGGATCACCATAAGGTCTGTTGGTGTCCCTACCAATCTGAAAACTCCCACGATAGCCTCTAGCCAATCCTCAACTGCTTGTGGTTCCGTCTCTCCCCAGAACCTGGGTGGCCTCTGGCGCTAGAACTCGTGCAACGCACTGAGGTGGAGTGCTCTCTATCTGCTGCTGGGGAAGGTGGTATCGGTGGTCCAGCGGGTAGAGGTGTCACTGGTACCTCTGCTATGATGGAGCCCTGCACCGAGGCCTCGTCTCTTGGTGGGCTACCATCTCGTATGTAACTTGGAACCCTAGCTGGCTACCTTCGAGGGTTCATCCTGAAAAGAAACAGGTGCACCACGGTCAAGTAGTAAAATTGGTGAGCTGACAAAAATTAATCACAAAAAAAACTTTTCAAAGGAAACACACATGCAATCAGTGTTTTCTTGCACTGAGTTAGAAATTAGATTTCAGGGTCCTGGTGTATGGATATGTCGGCCGCTGCACCAACACTGGACTCCCTGGACTAAAAACCACACTCAATACTCTTAACACTATTTCTTCAAAGAAACAATGATCAGATTTCGGAGTTATGCGGTAAAACAAAATCCTCTGATACTAATTTGTCATGACCCATCTTCACGGCCCATGTCGTGACTACACCAATCCCGCCTTCCATAGGCCAGGGCATGGCGACTAGCACAAAAGGCGTAAATCCCTATAATGGGAAGGAATTTCCTTTATGAATGTAATCAAACAAAACAGAGTATGCAACATGAATTAAACACTAAGTGAATACTGTATACAGAAAGTAGTGCTGAAAGTAAAGGGGACAGAAATAAAGCCCAACAGTAATGTACAGGTACAACGGAAAGCACGTACAACTGAAGAAGGGACAACAGCTGAACATGGCAGCTTCTGGGACATCCGCTGAGTATCCTGCCCGAAGGGTAGGTAAAGAAGCCCACCTAAGCACTCCATGTCTATCAGTATGCTCTGAGTACCATCTCGCTGTGTGGTCCACCTCCGGGTACCATCCGTTCCTGGATCGCTCTCAGCCTCTGTCAACATTGTCCGTCGTCTGAATCCAACACAACGAAGTGTGGGCATATCCCGTGCAGGGGTGAGTATAACGATACTCAGTAGGGACACCAAGACCCACGAAGGTCTCCCAAAATCCACAAAGGATAAAACACAGAAGAAAGATACAACCAAGAAGTATCAACCAACCTTACTTAGGTATAAGCTCGTAAAAATACCTAATTTATCAATCTCAATTCGGCTCCAACTCTCGAGACCAAGCACAACCCACTCCACACAAGAAGTAAAGTCAATCACATCGATGATAATGATTGAAAGTCAAGACTCATCTCACACAGGTATACATCCTTCGTATAGTGATAAAGATGATCGGATATAGTCACTGATTCATCTAAGTTGTCAGACCCACACAGGATACAAGACCAGCTAAGCTGTCAAACCCACACAGGATACAAGACCAACTACTATATGGGACCCACACTGGATACAAGTACAGAGTTAAAACTGGAGGACCCACATAGGATACAAGAACAGTAGTCATCACTGTCGAACCCACTAAGGATCCTAGTATAGTAGTCTTCGCTGTCGAACGCACGAAGGATTTCAGTACAGTAGTCGTCGCAGTCGCAGCCAGCTCTAGGGTTCCCGCACATAGCACGCTCGATTCCGGAAGGGTCCACTCCTCAATAAAAGGGGTTGATAAATTAACTATCATGAAGTCCAGAGTTGATTTATCCTGATCTTCCACCTCATCAATAGGAACACAATGTTATTGACGTCACGTCAATCAAACGCCCGGTCTGAGAGTTATTGGTCTTTCCGTTCCAGGGGCCCGATTGGAATTACGCTCATTCCAAACCCGGAAGTTTTCAAAAGTTGTCAAAACTCACTTAGAGTATCTCAAAAGGATCGTCTCGTCACGAGGATCCCAGTTCCACAGACGGTGCATCGATCGGATGTGCGGTCTAGAAGATATTTACGTTTAAGCAAAATAGTCCCGACCCCTCAAGCCCGGTGGGCTGGCAGGTCGGCCCGACCCAGATCAGCGCGTCTGACCCAGCTAGGGGGTCGGCCCAGCCCGGTGGGGCATGACCCAACATGACGTTGTGGCCCAGCCCGCGCGAGTGTGGCTCGACCCATGCGGTAGGCGGCCCGACCCGCGCAAGGGCGACCCGGCCCGCGGCTGGGCGCGGCTCGGCCAGCGGGCCGAGTGGAGCGCGGGGGGGGCACCCCCCAGTTTCCTGAAATGGCGACGCTGAGCAGCGCCACCCCCTGCCCGACTGGCCAAAGAGGGACAGTCTTCTCCTGTGCGAGCGGCCCGCACAGCGGGCCGCTATCCTCCCACGCGGCACCTTCAGGTGCCGCAACTTCCTTCAACCCGGCCGGCAGGCGACCAGATGGTTCTCCCGCCGAAGCGGCCCATGGAAGCGGGACGCGGTTATCTGCAGCGCGACCCCAAGAGGCGCCGTGGTTCTCCATCCTGGAAGTCTTTAGCCGGGCAGTTATTCCAGCCTAGCCGGTCGTGAGAACGACTGGTTCTTCATCGGCCAAGTGGCCCAGTTGTGGGCCGTGGTCTTCCCCTTTCTACACTGCACCTGGTGTCGCGGTCTTCTAACGGGCTGGTGCGCATCTGTCGTTGCCGTCACTACCTTCGGTCGTTTCCACCCACGATCATCTTCAGCTCCGGTCGCTGCCACCTCTTCCATCTCCGCCTCCATCACAAATAAAAACAATGATCAACGGAGGGTCATCGGGCCATGTTCGTTCAGCCCGAGCCCTCCACATTTGGCGATAACAATAGGTTGAAGACAATCCAAAATTTTCAATGAAGAAAGAGGTTCAATATTATTCAATTAAAATTGATCATAACCCCTACCTCGAAACTTGTCATTGAATGTTGTCGAGTCGCGGAAAGAAGGAGGTTGTCGATTTCATTGATGTCGGGTAGTGTCTGAGGATGAAGCGTTGTCGACATTCCTCGTGGGCGGTGCCTTCTCCCATGACGCAGAGGAAGGTTGTTGAAGATGTTCTTCGTGTTCTTCATGGGAAGAACACCTCCTCTCTAATCCTCCAAGGCTCTCGAACAATTATGCCAAACCAAAATAAAATAAAGGCTTCACTTGTTTAAAGTTGTCATAATGTATTAAAAATTAAAACACTTAAATTAATTAATTAATTGTGGAGTTCAATTAACTAATTAATGGTGTTGGCATATTAATGACAACACGTGGGAGGTGGAGAGTTCAACAATTAATGAGGGGAGTTGGAAGCTTAAGAGTTTAAGGGGGGTTTCTTTGGGAGATGAAGAGTTTGGGTTTGTGTGGGACCCACCACACAATTATCCACCCATGGGAGGATATGTGGAATTTCGGCCCCACCTCTAAATCCTCCTTGGAGAAAATAACCACACCTTAACAAAAATTATGTAACACATTAATTTTTATTTATTTTAATGAATTCTAAAAAATTAACTTATCCTCCCGTACAAACGCAACTGCGGTAAAGGTCCCCTTAGGTGAATACCAGTTTTGCGAGTTCATCGATATCCTCAGATTTCAATTCTGAGCAGCGGTTCAAAAGATAGAAAAACCCACACGTACGTTTACTAAACGTACCCGAACAAAACCTCAGAAAATTATTCCGGGCACACTGGGTCTCGGAATCAGGTGCCGTCAGAAACTGCGTACTCGTAAAATTCCAATGAATTTTAGAAAAAAATTTCCTTGAAATTTCTAGGACTTTACAAAATTATTAAAAATTTACCATTTTAACTTGTAAAGTAAGATTCAAATAATTCATGGATTGTAATTATATACGTGTTGTACAAGGTAAAAAGAATCTTTTTTGAAAAGTAAAAAAGGTAGAAAATTTCCTCGTTTGGAAAGAGATAAGAATATTTGTTTGAAAAATTTGTAAAAAAGTATTTTATAAATCATTTTTGAAAGGACAAAATAATTTTTGGAATCATTTTTATAATATATGGTTTTTAGAATAAAACATTTTGTTTGAATAAAGAGGGAAATGATGTTGGGTTTTCATAATCAATTATCTAAAACATTTTGTGGGCTTAATAGTGATAAAAATTCACTATTACATTAAAATGGTCTCTAATAACTAGTGGAGAATGACATTAAATTTTTTATTGAATAATTATCATATTTATTAATTTAATTTAATTTTAGAAATAAATATTCTCAATTAAAATGATATTTAAATGGAAACCCTTTAAATGATCATAATGTTAAAGTGAGAATTGATTAATGAAATGATTTTTTGTATCAATGTTAATTCCAAATATAATAATTTCCAATACAAAAATACATATTAAATTTAATTATACAAATATTCATAGAATATTAACTACAAAGAGGAAGTAAAATAACCCAATGAAAAAAGAATTTAGGTTTGAAATTTATTTAGAAATTATTAATTTTATATTCAAATAAAATTAGATGAAATAATTCAAACTAATACTCAAAATAACATATAAAATGAATTATTCATGATATTAAATTTCATATGAGGATTATTTACACCATATAAAATAAAATAGGTTCATAACATTACAATATGCCTCAAAGAAATGAAATTAAGACTACATCAATTACCATGCCTTTCCTTTCTAGTGAACATCCTATGAAATACTATATAATGATTTTAATAATGACACTAACATATAAGAAAACCATAATAATATTTACAATATCATATATTAACTTCTTATAATACCTTATTACCCATTTATTAAAAATATTTCATTATTTTTCACATTTTTCAGGTGTTCATTTCCTAGTCTTTCGAGAATGTGTTGACCTCTTACATATTGTTACTATTAAATAGATCATGATTTAATCATATCCAAAAGGTAAAACTTGATTTTATTATTATATATATTAATTATATTTGTATTATTATTAATCCATAAAATTTTGAATTAGAAATTTAAATGCACCATTCATGGAGTTAGTATGCTATATGTATGCATGAATGCTAAAACAATTTCTTAGTCGAATTTAAATTAATGAGAAGTAAATGATTTATTTTTATTAGATAATTATATGATAATATTTATGTCATATTTTTGACATATGTTTTTTGTTAAATTTGTTCTTTACACATTGTATTTAATGTGTTCAGGAATCATACCCCTTTGATGAGGTGGTAGTCCACACGTCCACAAACATGTTATCATATTGTCAAAAATGGAAGTCAAGATGATATGGTTATATAAAAGGAATAATAATAATAAATAAATTATAAATTCTATAAATGTAATATATATATATATATACAATTAATCAGTCATTATTAACAACATTTATTATTGGAAAATGAATGAATGAATGACATCAGTTCACATGTTTATAGTACTTCGTACACATGAATGATGATCACATATCCCATTTGATGGATAAGTTTGAATGTGTAGGGATAAATCAAATAAAAAAAAGAAACCCAGTATACATAGGATAATTATTTTATTATATAATATTGATATATAAAAAATTTAAGGGGTATAGAAGTAAATGAAATAAAATTGGTTATTTAAATACATTACCTCTTATTTGGGTAATTCATTTTGGTTTATTCCCAAAGACATCCTTGGTTATCTTTCATCCCAAATTGAGAAATCTAGGAAGGGTAATTGTTTATTAGTATATTAATATTTCATGGTTTTTATGGGATAAAGGTCTTGATAAGTGTGAATAAATGGTAAGGTTGAGTGACTATTTATTGCGGAGGAGGCGAATTCTTGTAAATTTGTGACAAGGGAATTATGAACATTTTTTTTCATGTAAATTGGATCAAATAATTAGCCAAATTTTATAAAATGGATTATTGGGTCGACATATTTCTAAGTAATGGATTTTTTAACTTATGTATTTTTAATTTTGGACCTGATGTTTTAGGTTTAACCCTTGTCAAACTAATTTTTCTCTGAATTTATATATTTAATTTTATTTATTTTCTCTAATTTTTTTGGAAAACACTATGTTGAACTTATTATAAAAAATTAATTATTATTATTAAAAATATGTAATCCATTTTTAATTATTCAAATACCATATGCGACATAAATAAATTTAAATATAATCCTACAGTTGGGATGATGAAGTTGGTTTCTGAAGATAAAATAACCAAATGATTGAAATGTTTTCATATCCAATTTTAATCCGAAATTGATTTAAATGATTTAAATTGGATGAATGGATTTTTAAATAAACTAATTAAAAATTAAAAAAAATTTAAAATATAATTTACCATAATAATTATTTACTATAAAATGTTGATTCCAATTAAAATTTGGTATTTTATACTATTCCTCAAAAAAAGAAACATATCAAAAAAATAAAAAAAATTTAAAGAAAGATAATTATAAAATTAAATTCCCAAAATTGATAATTATTTTGATATATTTATTTAATAAATTTTCAAAAAATTTTATTTAAAATAGCTTCTCCATTTAATGGTGGAAAACTAAATTTAGAAAAGTATAGGTTTTCATGCGTAAAATTGGATTAGTTTTTATTTAATGACTAATGAATCTATATTATGAATATAAAAATATTTTATTGGAAAAATAATATATATATTTAATTAATATCATTAACTAGTCATAATTAGTTTAATTTAATCATCTAATACCCCCATTGAAATTATAAAAACATTTCATTTATATTTAATTGGTTTTTGTATTCATTTCTAATTAATTGGTAACTAATGAATTAATTTTATATTATTGTAAAAAAAAAATAAGTTAATACAATTCATAATATCTAATTTAATGTCTAGGTTATATACGATTATATTAAATAATATTATTTTAGTAATATAATGTTGGAGGAAATACCCAGTCATACGTGTAATGGAAGCTATCGAATAATATCATTGTTGTGTTCGATGAAATCTAAATCTATATTGTGTTCATTAAAATATAGATGTTATAATAAATTTAATTAATGTATTAACTAAACAGTAAATTCTCAAGTGGTTATATTTTTCTCTAAGCATAGTATTCAATGTCATAGACACTATTGAATAAAAGTTACACTTTTTTATTTTTTAGGGTATCACATTTACTTTAGAAAATAAATTTTAATTTAATTTAACATCTAAGATAAATAATATTTTATTTAGTTTTTAAAATAAAATATTTTCAAAAAATTAAATTTTATCTAATATATGTCATTTGAATAAATTTTAAATTAATTTCAGAATTAATTATTTTTAAACAATTGAATCAATTTTTTTTGAAACCCGTTTTCCCAACATGCAAGAGGAAATAATATTAAAATTTATTTCATACAAATTTTTAAATTGAATTTTTTAAAATCATTTGTAATTTTTTATTTTCATAATTTATAATATCTAAAATTTTCAACTTATTATTTGAACATAATGAACATTGAAAACTGTAAAAAATAATTATTGTGGTTAATGTAATATTTGTTTAACTATTTTAATCCTAAATGATATCGGTTAAAATGACCAAAATACTTATACAGTTACTATTAAATGTAAAATTAATAAAATTATCTCATTAAGAAAGAATTTTATTTTTTTTGGAAACTTATTCATGAAAGGGACAAATATAATAATTTAGGTAAAGAAAATGAACAAATGTTACCCTCTTTCATTTAAATTTCAATTATATGATCACATTGGGAAAAAAATATTGACATGAATGAATATATTGGTAATTTTGATAATAATGATGTCAATTTATTGTGGATATTTTTAATTATTAGTAACCATATAATTACACTAAATGATTCAGTCATGACCTGAACTACAGAGTTCCAACCCATAACTACCCCAAACTCATCTCCAACACGATAGGGGCTAGAAAAAGTGACAAGTAGGAATATTACAAAAATCAGGGGAATTATCCAAATGAAACTATACACACACATACACACACACTTCCCCAAACCCATGATATGATGAGGTATAAAATAACTAAAAAAATCATGGAAAAATCTATGATCTCACATCACAATATGACAACAATGATCTTATAATAGAAAAGGGTAAAAATAATCCAAACCAAAAGTGTAAAGAGTCCAAGCTACTCAAATGTTGTGGGCTAAGTCAAAATTCTGCTTTGGATAAAAAAACATATTCTATCATGACCGAGCTATGCTCCACCCGTTACCTACCCTCCTAGGACACAATCAAAAGGTCCATCATCTGCACAAGAATCAATATGTTCTGGGAGAGCCTGTGCATGGGTGAGTATAAAAATTCTTAGTAGGACACCATTAAAACAATAAACATGAATATCCCAATATAGGATGTTCAATATAATATGTAATAGTAAAGATATAGTATAGACAAACCATATATTCTCAAGAAATAAAGTACGCCACTATGAAGTCATAACCAACTAATATCTAGAGGTTTCTGTTTGATACAACACTCAATCTAGGAGAACTCACTGCCTGAGACCTGATAGAATTGGAGAAACTCATTGAAGTGGTCTATACTATTGGTCCCCATCCAATGAAGATCATAAGTCTTAGGGTTTCATCATACAATGAAAGGGGGTTACACTTATATTCGCTGGGGGACACCATGAAACCAGTTTGGGTCAACCCCCTATGTATAGGATCACATGACAACGATTCCACAAATCCTACTGATATGGCCTGGTAGATAGAGGGTCAAAATCCTACCTCAGGTGGTCTTGTTGATTCTATAAACTCTTACCAAGGGTGATAGTGGATCAAGCTCTAGTCTATTAGAGGGACACCAAAACAATATATGATACTCAACCTCTAGAGGGGATCACAATATAATTATTTGTATGTAATGAAAAACAATACAGTTGAGGGAAGGACCAAGGGAACACACTAGACCTATAATAGTCCATGATAAGAAAACAAAGAGCCTATAGCACTTCTAAAGAGAGTACACATCACATTTAAAATGGTACATGGCGTGTCCATCCATCACAAGAACTACCTGTATAAAAGACCCTCACACAACATGTAGTCTCCATATAGACAGAGTTTAGAAGGATATAAACATCACATAGAGAAACACAGATCGATGATTGTTTCAACGAGATGTGACCATGTACCTAATCCATGTATTTGTATCGATCTGTGTATGTCAATCATTGTTCATCTAGGAGTACACATCATATTTGTTCCCATGTTCTCCAACCCATGTTTCTGTACTCTCTTGAGTACATTCCTAGTCAACTAGGTAGGGTCACATTCTATGTGACATGGGCATAAGTAGTGTGATACTTATCTTCCACCTGAATCCCTATCTACCACTGAAGTTGGGCCTTTCATTGTCTAATTTTGGATTACACATCAAGTTCTGTGGGATTTTTTTAAATCCTATATCTTCCTCTGCATGCCAAAACAGATCCCCTCATATCTAATCTATTGACCACCATACTGTGAAACTCACCATTGAGCCTATTTTTTAAATTCCATAACAAAATCAACTTGATTTATCACATGATATTCATGCAAAACAAATCAAATTTACAGTCATTGTTTCACGCCGAAGAACATTAATGAATATGAAATTGGGAATCTTATGTCATATAAATCGCTCTGTATCCACCATACAAACTCCATCATGCCATTCCAAACCAAGATTTATGATATCATATTGTCGAGCCATTAAAAAGGTTCACGATGATTGATTGATTGGTAATAGTCTTACCTTGGGATGAATAATGAATTCCTAGGGTGGATCACAGAACTGAGGGGGAAATGAACATGAACAAATGAGAGGAAAAAATGTTGATCAATTTTCATATTGATCATGATTTATTAGTGTAAGATAAAAAATGAAGGGATTCTATGTAATTCTCCCAAATTATCTAATAATATAACCATCCAAAAAATATTCATGATCATCAAATCGATCCATTGGTTGATTATTCTACATTTATCTTTAGAGTCATAAACAGGGAAGAAAATAAAATAAATAAATGTCCTACCTTAATTCGGTTGAATTGCAGGTGATGAAATATATGTCATCATGTTATGTTGAAATGATCCACCAAATCAATTAATTGTTGATCATTGATCCATGATCTTTTTTCATTCTCCAAATGGGGTTCACCAGAGGATCTCTCCAAGTATTTATAGGTCTCTAGTGTTGAGTGACCAACAAAGAGACATTTTCCATAATTGTATATTTATATAAGATTTAGGTCTCTATGTAGAACATGATAAAATAAATTCATAATTTAATTTATTTGATAAATTTTGAACCTATTACAATTTTCACACAAACAACCCACACCGTCTATATTTAACTCATGGATTTGGTAAAACTACCATTTTGAACTCATCAGTTCCCTCATATTTCTTATTTGTTCTACCATGTAAGTGTTATTCCACTTTTATAGAAAAATATGGGTGTGTGTAATTAGAAATATTAAAAATATTTAAAGTATTATTTTTGGTCACACAAAGCCTTATAATTGAACGTTTTGTTACTTCCTCATCTCGATAATAAACCATATAATTTCAAAATGTAGTACACAGAAAATCAAAATGTTATATTCTCCCCGTGTTAGGTCATTTCATCCCAAAAAGGGAAAAAATACTCAAAGTGATATGCATACTGGTCTTGCATCTGGGTCTCTCACTACGAGGTGATTTCGTAAAGGTTCATGTGGTTCCACTAGAAACACACTAGGGGAATAGATTTCCCATTCAGTATCCCCTCATATTGGCCCATTATATCTATCAGGTACTATGAAAAGGTAACTCCACACTCAGTTACTGGATCACCCTACTTGGTAATGTGTTATGGTTCATACACGTACCTCCTCAGCATTGAAACCAGTAATATGTCTCCTTCCCCATCTAACATTATCTATAGGTCCATGTGGAATTACACATCACCATCTCTATAAAGTATTTGAAATTGACAGGTGAATCTTAGAGGTAACATGTCATTGTAGTCGAATATCCTCAATCCACATCAATGTGAGACCGTAAGGAATACATCGTTTACTTCCTTTAATTCCAAATTCCTTCAAAACATATCAGCTTAAGACTTTTGAGAGCTCTGTAAAGTCTTCATCCACTCCTCTATTATGTTCACCATCTATGTTGTAACTCACATGAATTCTTGGCCAATGAGTGCTGACTATCCTAGGTAAGTCCAATATTATGATGACCTATAGGATCTCTCTTAAAAATCCAAATATGGTTCCATACATATGGTGTAATGATTGTTTTTATATGAAAACTCCACTAGTAGTAGTGATCCACCTATCTACGGTTGAATTCAATCATGAAAAATTACATCTTGTCCTCCAAGACCTAGATGGTCTGATCTTTCGGGACACCATTTTAGGGGTAGAATATTGTTATCAGATATAACTAGGTCCCAAAATCATCTTTTAATAACTTCGATAAATGGGATGTGAAGAAAGAATCATTGTTCAAAACGATAGTCAATTGAACTCTTTTATGTATAACTATTTCATGGACTTAGAGACATCAAAATCCCTCTAGTAAATTATTATCTCGGATAGCATGTATGTGGAATAAATTGGATTGTTGTTTAAAGATCAGCCATATAGAATCTCTTCCCATGGATGTATATGGTAAGCCAATCAATAATTCCATGGAAATCCCTTCCCACATTGATTATAGAGCCCCAAGGTGTGGGTTAAACACACTAGAACATGGTTCTCGACCTTCATTTAATGAAAATTAATGAATCAAGACACAAAATATATAACTCATTCTTTAATCCATGGGCACCAAAAATGACGTCAGATGTGCTGGTACATATTTTCCATAACCGGATGTACAACCAAAGGAAATCTGTGAAACATTATCAGAACCTCATCCCACAACATCATTGGTACTATTGTGCATCCCTTGAAAAGAACGACGTGCTCCACACTTTTTGAATATCCTTCAGGTGAATTCCCTATGGATATATGAGCATGTAGGCTCTCATACTCATTATCCAAAGGGTTTTCCTCCAAGTCTAGATGTATATTTGTAGGTGATAAAACCATTGACTGAAGGTAAGCTGTTCCATATCCATCAACAATGGATAACTTAAATGAGGCTAACTAATTTGACCCCTTGGACAAAAATTAAGAATAATATCTCTTATTGAGTCAATTTGGTATTGCGTTCCTATTTCTCGAAGTATAGGTATTTTCAATGACATAGTCCTAGAGAATATCTAGCCATATCCCCTATCTAAAGTTAAGATATTTCAGAGATAATTTAAAATTGGGACTCTTATGGTTAGATTATATGATAAACATCTCACCCATCAAGTAGTTTTTCCATATATTGAATGGGAAAATGTGGCTTCAATCTTAATTTTGAGGGTCACATAGTTCTTCTCATATGGTATTAACTAGTGTGAACCTTATGCAATAATTTCTTACCGCTGCATCTGAACACAACTATGAATGATCCCTAATGCAACACAGAGAACTACATACTCAACACCATCCTATAATAACCTCAATATTGGATCACACTTCAACAATGGACTCATATATTGAATGAATTTCAATCACTTTTTTGTCCACATGAAAGTCTTACCTTTCCTTATTAGGGATTTCAAAGGTGTTGCCACTTTATAGAAGTTAGGCGCAACACTCTAATATTACCCAGCCAATGTAAAAAATCTATGCACCACAATAACACTCTCATGTGGCTCCTATGAAAGCATTGTATAAACATTTTCTAGGTCTACTACAACTCTAGCCTCTAACGCAAAGGACATCCTAAATTGGACCTCTTGAATCTAGAACTGACACACCAAGATCTTCTCATAATGTCTATGCTCTAAGTGTGTGTCTAGTACTATCCTCAAGTGTATTGGTATATCCACCTTAGATGTCAAATACTCTTGGATTTTATCATTAAAGACAACCCTGAACCAGTGTAAGAATGGCTGAAATATCCATTTGATGTGTCCCATGATCATTCCAAGGTAATTATTCATGAAATAATACATCACCAAGTACTCATGGTAACCATAATGAAATGTGAAGGTTGTCTTCAATATATCCTTATCTCGTACTCACAAATGGCGATTTCTTGATCTAAGGAAATCTATAAGATCCATCAAACCCCTTTCAACTAATAAAAGTGTCAATTGATCCTTAGTAGTGGATAATTCTTCTTCATGTTCACATAGTTCGAGGATCGGTAATCCAAAAATAACCCCATGTTATGGCCTTCATTCTTGGAAAACTACACTTGGATTGCCCAAGGGGAACATTGGGTCTCAAGTAGACTTTCAATTGCATGTCCTAAAACTACATCCACTTCTATTAAAGCTATTTGGGAACTGTTTTATATTCTACTAAATATATCATTGTCATATCTAGATATAATTCTATGTTGAAAAATACCTCTCGATAGGGTGGTTATCCTAGTACATCCTCAGTAAAGATATCCTTGTACTCAATATCCAATATAAGAAATTGATAACCCAAGGCATCCACTACCCTCAGAGAAAAGCTAGAAAATTAGTGAGTAATCGGATGTACTCTCCAATTCCTAAGCTCGTCCAGATCCTCTTGGGTTTAATTTTCACCCACAAACAAAATTTTTTTTCCCTCACTACGGGCAGATGACTTCTTTCCCCAAAAACAACCAATCAGGGAATGAACTATAGATTGATAGTCCATTCCTAAGATGATGTCATAAATACACACTATTGTAAATAAGATATCACATACAAAACACTAACCTCCATGAATGATTTCAGATTGTAGGAATATGTAAAAATAATTATGTCGCCGCCTGTTGGAGTCTTCAACCACAAGATTCATATAAAAAACTCAACCATAATATATACCTTTCATGCTACAGATGTATAATGGAAGGATTGGTTAGAACCTATTTCAATCATTAATGTAAATAACGTACAAATTACCTAGATTATACCTATTATCATCCTCATCACCTTGATATCATAGGCCTCCATTGTTTGTATTTTTCCTCATCCATTCCAACTAGCATTCTAAGCATGATGTTGACCTCCTGGGGTTGGTGGTGGCAATAGAATGAACCTATGACCACCCATTTCATCTCTACCAGCCCCTCTTCCACATCCTCCACCCTATGGACCCCCATTATCCAACCTTTTCCTCTGACTCGACAGTCTCTTCAGCGTCTCCCAATATGTTATACAATGTGGTGGTAAATTTCATGCCAGATGATCCTGAACTTCTCAAAAGAAACATTGTTTGTCACTCATCTAATTTGAGACACCCAGATAGGTGTGTACCACTAATCCTGAGTTATGGGACCACCTCCTTACATTTTTTACCCACATTGATCCATGTTATTACCATAGGATACCTACTTCCAATGTCTCAGATACTGGGATCCCACTACTTACTCCAATCACATGTTTCTACTCTTCTAAAAAAAATGTTCTACTAATATGGATCACTCAAAAATTCCATCATAGGTCTAAATTTATTTATATTCCACTAATTCTATGACGTATCTGTGAAATACCTACTCAATGGTTCGAACCCTGAATAATGGTTCCCATAAAAATTCTAAAGAGTAACATGAGAGTTGAGTAAACATTGTTGAATACCCTTCCATGACCATATGTCCCCACTAAAAATGTTGAAACTCCAATATGACTACCAATAGAAACATGGATGGATAGAAATAATCTCTAAAGTGAATCTCGATGTCTATCCATGAGAGATTTTCATCATCATTTGACTGAGTCACAAAACTTCACCATAGCCCCATAGAGTATGAAATAATACTCCCTATGAGTAATTCAATCAGATTTGTAGGCATCCTCACAAGGTGTAAAATGCTAGTTACTACCTATGTCACGCCACGACCCCAAACATCCCCGAAGCTAGTGCGGAGCCGAAATAAAACATTGTGTGTAAAAAAAATTTAAAAGGAAAAGATTAAATCACACACACATGTTCCACTAGAGAGGGTCATTTTGGTTTAGGTCCTGGAGAATCAGATACAATTATTACAATTCCTTTAAAACTGAACAAAAAGTCTCCATTAAGTAGTCACCAAATAGAGGGACTCAAATATACTAATCGTCTAAAAGAAAACAAATTGAAAACATAGGGTGAGCATATAAATTCCCATTAAGGGGTTTTAAAATAACATAATATACCAATTAAATATTTTTGAAAGCATTCTTTTAAAATTATTCATAAAACTTTTCATTAGGAATGTTATAACTCATGTATCATAACATTTTCTCAATGAATTATAAGAGTAAAATTATAAGAATACTAATAGTGTTACAAGGAAACATCAGTCAACTATAAGCATGATCATTCAGAATAATAAGGGATAAACCATCTAACTTTAATGGGCATGACATGTGACTATGCAAGTACAAAATTAATAACTAAGAGTAAGACATATTCATATTTTCACAAAAAATAATAACTTCAATTTCAGCCTTGACTATAGAAAAACATACACTGGATGAAAAATCTATGAGTGCTGAATAATTAAGAATCTGTAAGCTTTTACTTTCTCTGATACTCATAGGTACAAGTTCATTAACCAAGAACATTCTCCAGTTTAATAGACACTTGGTTAATTAAATTATATAAATCTCTTAATCAAGCATATTCTCCAATTGAATAAACAGGTGATTAATTAAATCATATAAACAAAATAAGGGAACATATAATTCCATACCCATCAAGACCTCGTTTTAAGACCTAAAATATCAATGGACTCAATCCATAACCTGATTGTCTAATGAGAACTATCGATGCATCGAGGGGATTTCATTTAATACTCACCAACCCATTATACCAAGTCTTATACATTCTTCATATGCCAAATAGTTTCATATATTCCCAATTTATCATACCACATTGAATATTTAATTTCTCATTTCATATTATTCAAAGTGTCCCATGCCACTTTGAATAATTTAATACTTAATCCATAAAAGGACATAAGAATTTAATTTCGTTCTTTAGCATTTACATATATTTAGTTAATCATGCATATAAGTGTTAATTACAAAACTATCAACTGCATGGCTATGTCATTATATGGCATATATGTTATGTAGATTATATCATATGTGATAACAACTAATGCAAAAAAATAAAACAAGACTTGTTACATAAAATGATAACCATAAATTCTAAAACCATATTAATCAAATATATATTGTAATTTCATCATGGATTGGATGCATAATTAATTAAAAGATAAACCAAATATTTCATGTGGGGTAGTAAACACATAGATTCCCAAATAATTATTATTGGCATGCTTCTGTATAACATATCACATTGGGATACATAATGTTAAAAAAATGAAAAGAATGAAATTCAACCATAACTAATATAATTTAATACATATGAAAATAAATGATTCATACATATGTAAATAAGAGTATCAAACCTCAAATATTATACTCACGAATTCTCCATAATTACTAAACTCATCAAAATTATAATATTTGAAATATCCAAAATTAGGGTTTAGGGTTTTGTTAATCCGTTTATACACAAAGGTGTAAATGAAGAGTTTTATTTTTAAATAAAAAAATTAATATTTTGAAAATTACATGTTTTATTTTTTCTTATAAACCCTTGGAAAATTATAATCAAAATTGAGGATCAATGTTTATATGTATACACATATATTAATAGAACTGAAAATAAATATTTTATTAAAGGGGTTATACTGAAAATCCAATGACCCCCTTATAACTTTAATATATTAGAAACATTATTTAGCAAGGGTCCCTCAAATTTTATAAAATTTAAAAGGTTTATTTATTAAACATCTCATATATGTGTTTTTGTAAAATCTATATACATAAATTATTTATGTATATAACTGATGATACATTGTATATATATAATGGTATTACTCTAATATTTATAAACACTTACATGTTTTAAATTATTAAGAACATTTGTAAAAACAAGGATTCATAAATTTCAAAACAGTCCAATAATTATAAAATATTGTGTTTATGAAATATGTATACATATATATGCTTTTGTATGTTTCAATTCGTATAGAATAAAAAAACTCACACATCCTTTTCATGATAAAGAATTTAAAACTACGTGTAAGATTGAGGAGTCTCCGAATTATAAAAAATCGATAGTCCTATACTCAACCATCTACATATATACATGGGTATAAATCTATATGTATATATATATATAAACTCAAACTGAATAAAAGTAAGGAAACAAATAACCCTTACATGTTTTGTGGAGGAAAGGTTCGGAGGAGCTTGAAGGAGGCGCTGGTGAAAAGAGAACCATTATGTTTGGGTGAAAAAATGTGATATATTTATTAAATATAAATAATATATTTTAAATTCAATTTTCATGGAAAAACGGGCCTCAAATGTTTAAAATAAGAAAGAGGTATATGTATTGTGGAAAACGTGTGAGAGAATGGGCCACCAGGGGTCACAGATGTTGGAGAAAAATTAAAATAAAGTAGCATGGAATACTGTTTTAGTGCATGTGGGAGGTTGTAGAATAAGGTGATAGGGATGAAAACCCAGAAAACAATCGATGGCCTAGATTAAATCTATCCCTGACCCAACCATTGAGGCGTGATTGTGGTTATAAAAAGAATGATCAGTCGATATTAAATCTCAACTCGGTCAAAGGTCTATGGAGTGATTTTGCATTTAAAAGATACGTGAATGATCATGTTTAGATCATGATTATTCAGATGACAGTTAAAAAATGGAGGATAAACCACGAATGTTGGGGATCGAGGACCGAACCAAAGAAGACTTCCCAGATCACGGGCAGTGAGATCTGATGGTCCAAATCACGCGTCTCCTTATAAAACTTGTCCCACATCAAAACACGGAGAGTTCCGCATCTCCTTTATAAGCTTGGGGATCCATACTTTGGCTCAAATTACCCCCTCCCCCCTCCCGGTACCACCCGTACCGGGTTCTTCTACAGGCACACTCCTGCGCCCACCCACGCCTCTGTACCACCCCGTATGGTGGCATGCTCTGGTCCCTGCACACCCACCTATGCACCCTTAGGGGTAACTATTCCCTCTATGTGAACTATCCCTAGCATGCACGATGAATTTTTCATGAATATAAACATCTTATTCAGATCATCATGTATTGAACAAGATATGATATTATGATCCAATATGAATTTATTTTATATATGGATTATTTTAATGAGGATATAATGACAAATCTTTGAAACCCTACTTTTTCTATGAGTTAATAAAACTTTGAATAAGTAATTAAGAAAAAATTTATATTCCATGGGTTATGTTATAATTAAATTTTGTAAAATCATTTCCTTTTAATGGGTTGATATATGGTGAATTTATTAAATTTTATGACCTTATGGGACCCATTTTTATATATTTATTTATGTTATAAGTGGAACCATAATTATATATTTCTCAAATTCATTCTATAAATAATAGAATAACATGGAAATTAATGAACTTGAATGTAGAGTGAAACCTGTTCAGTAAAGGGCTCTATCAACAAATATGGTTGTTTTATAGTGCCTTGTCCATTATGATTTTCATGGAAGTGATCATTGATTTATGAAGATATTTTATATTCTTATGTACTGGAAAAAAAAACTATTTCTTTATTATTATGATATGTTTTCATGGATCGTGATTTATTATGTATGATTCTATAATATTATGAATAATTCATTTTTATTAAAAATATATATTATATTATACATGAATAAATATCTTTACTTATTGTTTTTTTCTTTCAATTGTTATATCCATGTTATAAAACCCCTATTATTTCTTAAAAACACTTTTGATTAATAATTTTATACAATTGGGATACACATACTATGCACCTAAGATCATCATTTCATTGGGTTTGTTCCACTTGATTTTGAATAATGTTTCTTTGTGGTTTTTAAAATATGTATGATGATTTATTAAGATATTTTTAAGGACACTCATGAAATAAAATGAATAGGTATCTCGTTTCCAAAGACACAAAAACATTAAATTTTTATGTGTGTTTTGTTATTATATTCTTATAATATTGTACTAAAATAATTTTATATTTTTTATGATATGTTTGGGTCACCTTAGTTTGTTTCATATAAGGTCTCAGTTTATTTAGACATTAGGATTATAACTCTTTGGTGAGAACCCTATGGACACAAAAAGAATGTTATAAAATCATGAAGCATTAGTAAATAAGATATTATATGGTTTCCTAATAATGAATCCAACAAGTTGACATTGCATGGTGGATACAACAATATAAATTATATATATATGATTAAATACCCTAAAAAATAATCTAGAATTATCAAATCTATATTAATTTAGTGTACTATTAGAGGTCCTAAGACTGTACACATGTCTAGACACTCCCAATAGATATGATTTGGTTGAATAACATTTTATTTGCGAACCATTATGATGAATGAGAGGTTAAATCCGAAGTAAACCAATGAAAATAAAAAATGATATGAAATTATATTTATGTACCATTGATTTAAATAACCTATTATAATTTAGGATATCTTATGAATTATTCTAATAATAATAAGATTAATCACTCTTGTTATTCATTTTTTACACTATAACTAAACTAATTAGATTTATTAAATGGATTTATCAATGATAAATCATGAGAATAATGAATATGATATCCGTACCAATTATAAAAAATAATGATAATACAAATTAAATAGAAGGATTAATTAATAAATAATTGATTATTCCAAAATAGCTATCCTGAATTTTTAGTAATGACCTATAAATTGGTATATTTACTAATAAACCATGTATGTGAAAATGAAATTTTAATAAATATATGGTGATAAAACCTATGTGAGGAAGAAGATTATTCCTCTTACTTGTAGATAAAATAAGAAAAATAACCCATGGATATGTCTCAAATGAATGGAAACATGTTTTCTGTTTAGAATATTTGGTCATAAAGAATCAATTTTTGGGGAAAAATGAAGATTTCAATAAAGGTAAATGATATTTATATTCAATTTACAATAATTGATTTATATTTCATAATTATGTAATGGGGAATTATCTAATTAAATTCACTAATCCATTTGATAACTCAAATAGAATGTAAGATCATATGTTTTATCATTTTCTAAAATGGATCATGATTTATAAGACACACTTATCCTCCACTGTATTTTTTGGATGAAATAAAAATTTCAATAAATGTATGAACTATGAAAATTTTATTATTAATGATTTAGTGGAATATGATGTGAATTTGGAAATTGATTTTATCTCTCTATAGAGATACCATTTAAATTTATAGAATAAAGAAATCAAATTTGACATTCTAAATTAAATTATGCTCAATATTAGTTGTAGAGATGAATATAAACATGCAATGGATATTACATCTGTTATATAGGTCTCAATAAATATTCATTGGAGGTATTAATATAAAATGGTGGAAGAAAAATTCAAATTTTATTATGTAAATATATTTCAAGAATATACTAATCTATTTAATGAACATATTCATAGTCTTTACGTGACTTGGGATGATTTGATTTCAATATAACTCAAAAAATATGTTTTACCTTTTTGAAGGATACTATATCGAATGGATCTAATTTATTTTTGGGAATATAATTAGTAACTCCCGTAGAATCTTGATATGAGATGAATATTCACTAGTGCATCATCATAGGGTGAACTAATTCATTGAATTAAAAACAAATAAGGTCTAATTCATTGTTACATTGATTTTGATAATATAAAAAATAGAATATCATGAGAAATTATCTTCTACCCTATATTGATGACTTAATTTATCTAATAAAAAGAGACCAATAATTTTCACTGATTAGACCACATTCTAGATATCATTAATTTTTTTCTATGATGTTGATATACACATGATGACCTTTTCTATGATGTGTGGTCAATATAAATTTAATGTGATTCCAATTGAACATACCAATTCCCCCACTATATTCATGAATATAATAAATAAGTTATTTAAAAATTAAATCATCTATTATAACAATTTATTTATATATTATGTTATTATAAATATTATATTAGAAGAAGTGAAATAAAATCATATGAAAATTCTTTGGAAGGCCTTGATAAAGGAGTAGTTATACACACAATTCAGAAAGGGTGAATTTTTCTTACAAAATGATTCATTCATGGGTTAAATAATCTCATGTGATATTTTATCCATATATCCTCAATATAATACATATATTGACCAATAGTGTTGAAAAATCATTTTGACCTATATTTATAGTTCTCCTAGTTTAACAAGACACTACGGTTATTTGAGAAATATTTCTCATGGCTATCAAATATAATGATTATGTTGGGACCGGATAAATCTATGCTAGTTTGGATGGATTAATGTAAATAAAATTTATTGTAATTGATGATAATGTTTTTAATTGTTCCTATTGTCCCACTAACATGTTTTCATGTAATTTATTATGTTGTATAGTGATGGATCAAAAAATAAATTGTGATGTTTTCTTATAAAGAATGATATGGTTAATGTTTCTACCTCCCACCAATTAAAAATTAAGGAGAAACATTAACTGAACCATTATTTAGAGTTATCAATGTTAATTTTATGATTGGAATGATTGTCTAATTAACTTTACAAGGAGAGAGTGGATATACAAACATATTATAAAATCATGATGTATATATTTACAAAAAGAGTGTTTAATATTATCCATATGATATGGCCGAATTTTAATAATTATTATCACTTATCGATACATTACCAAACTAAAAAATATGAACTAGGAGGGAGATACATTGAGTTAAGAGGAAAATTATATTTTTCTATGATTATTAAGGAAATATATCCTATATTTATTGTGTTAAAAGAGATGGATCTTGACATTAAAATAATAGATGAACAATCATATCCTTATAATAAGAATGCTCAACCATTCATCAATATGAGAAATAATGAGTCCCAAAAAAATAGTGTGGAATGATAGAATAATTTTAGAAATGTTTATATGTTCATACATTGTTGAGATATATGGATAGTCTAAAATAACTATTTATCTGTCAGAAAAACGCCAGATTTGAAGTAGGTGTTGGAAGAAGCTCATATTGAAAATTATCTATTTTTCTTATATGTACAAATAAAAATAGAGATATAAAAGAGTATTTATTAGGATAAAAATGAAAACGGATATTGAGTAGTGTGTATGATGATGTATGGTATGTTATCTTGTTATGTGCAATAAATTGAATTCATTGGTAATGTTACAACATTTGACCATAAAAGAATAGAAATAGGAAACAATCACAATAAATATCATCTATAGACTCCACCCCCAAAATATAAGGGTTATTATTCAATTTATGTTGTATTCAATCGAAAAATTAATTCATCACATTTCATTGAATTTAAGAACTATTTATCTCCTAATCATATTTATGTGATATACCTTAAGGAAGTGGTAGGGTTTTATGGAGTACAACATTATACTATATCATAATTGGATATATGATAAAAATAAATCTTCTGAAGAAGTATTCAGAAATAACTGAATACATATTTTTAAATTATAGATTCATATAATCTCAAAAATTATATTCAAACCCAAGAAGAATTTTTTAGGTAATTTTCCATTGATTCCTTTTGTGTTTGGTTTCAACATTTTTTCCAGGTTGAGTTTTATTACATAAATGAAATCAAATAAAAAAAATAAGATTATATCTTATGAATCCCTATATGGATAGAATTGTAAAATTCCTACGTGTTTGGATGATATTTGAGAACAAAAACATTAGGACCCAAGCTACATTGAAAATTTGTATATATGTTTAGATCCATTTGGTATCATATCAAGGTAACTCATAGCTGATAGAAAAGTTACATTAACACTAATCAGTGATATCAATATTTCAAAAGTGGTGACTAGTTATTCCTGTGAATATGTCGGTGGTAGAAGTTTATGATATTTTGAAGGAATGGAATGTTGACCCACAGATATATCTAACAGTATAATGTTCATGATAATATAGGGATATTTTTTTATCACTTGAGGCTTCCAAAAAATCTCACTCATGTTCAAGATGTTTTCAATGTCTCTCTCCTAAGGATAAATTTTCCCAATAAATTATGTGTAGTTATATGAGAGTTTATATAACTAGGGAATGACCTCTATAATTATAAAAATTCAGTGGTTATTTTGGATCAAATAGCGTAAATAATGTTCAATCAAAGAATTCATCTTGTCAATGTTTCATTATGAAGATATAAATTTTAGGATTCTATTTTAGAACATGATTTTGTTGTGAGATAGAAGTATCCCATATTGTTTTTATAATAATAAAATAATTTCATGGGATAAATTACAATAAGGGGACATAATATAAAACACAATGTTTTTAAAATATACATCTTTATACATATTTATTTATTTCATTTATATCTTTATTTAAATAAAACAAAATGTTTAAAAAACTCTAATATAGTATAGAACTACTATTATTGTTAAATAGTATAGTTATTACCATTATATATTATTGGATGATATGATTAAGACTATATAAATGATGAAAAAATTATTTTTTTAATGCATAACATGAAATATTTATTTTTCAATTTTATTGAAATTAAAATTAATGCTTTTTATTGTAAAAAGTGAAGTTTTTATAAAAAAATTTATTCAAAAAAAATTTGTTTTATAATATCAAATAAAATTAATCACACATGATAAATTTTTATTATTAAATTTTTATATAATATTTAAAATCCTCTTTTTAAATATTAATCTAATATTTATTACATGTCATGAAACAATAATAAATTTAGTTTTACACATTAATTTTAAAATATATAAAAATAATATTATTTTTGTTTTATATATTTATTTTAGAATTAATTTATTCCTACAGTATAATATGAAAATAAAAAATAGGATTTCACATTTTAGATCACAAATTAAAAATTCAGTAATTACTGAAATGTCAATTTCGATCATTATGAAAAGTAATAGAGGTAAACATTCATTAAAAATGTAATGGGTAAAAGGGGTAATAATGTGTTAAACATAATATATTAGTGTTAAAATATCCTAAAAAATATAAATAAATTTTTATAAGTTGACTTTGACCTTAAATTTTCATAACTTTGATTATGTATGGATTTTGTTCCACCATTAATTGAGTATGATGTTTTTTATATTTTATGATTTTTAGTATTTAAAATTGTTCCTCTCCTCACACTAATAAAATAGAACCTCCTATTTTCTTAAAAGAGGATAACATAATAATAAATATATGTTCATACTGGTCCTTTCCTTGTTTTATTCTTCTTAAAAATATCCAAAATTGTCTATAACCATCATCAAATGATGGAATTAATTTATTTAATTTTGGGAATCTAACTAGTAACACTAGGAGAATCCTGATATGGGATTCATATTCACCATTTAATCACCATATGGTGAAATAATTCATTGAATTAAAAATAAATAATGACTAATAAATTTTTTATCATTTATTACTGATTACATAATAAGTCTAATATTAGGAAAAAGTATCCACTACCCAATATTGATGACTTAATTGATCATCAACAATGATCCAAATATTTTTCCCAAATTTGACTCCATTCTGGATATCATTAATGTTTATTCAATTATGATTATTTACACAATAAATCCTTTTGTGAAATGTATGGTCAATATACCTTTAATGTGATTACAATTGGACATACCAATTCCCCCACTATATTCATGGATATAATAAAGAGAGTATATAAAAATTAAATCAACTATTTTAATAAAGTATTTATATATGATATTATTATATATTTTATGTGAATGGATGGGAAATAAGATCCTTTGATAATTCTTCAGAAGCCCTTGATAATGGAGAAGTTGTAGTCACAATTCCGAAAGTGTGAATTCTTCTAGAAAAAATGATTCCTTCATTGGTAAAATAATCTCATGTGATCGTATATCAGTAGATCATCAAAAGAAAAAATATATTGACCAATAGTGCTAACAAAACCTGGTGACCTAGATTTATAGTTTTCTTGGATTAGAAAGTGACTATAGTGGTTTGTGTGTTATTTCTCAAGACTATCAAATATATTGATTATATTGTGAAAGAAGAGATCCATGATACGTTGGACAGATGAATGTTAATAAAATCTCATTGGACTGATGAGAATGTCATTAAGTGTTCTTATTAACAATGTAGAATTTATTTTAGAATTTATTGTGTTTTATAGTGATGGATCCTAAAATTGAGTGGGAAGAATCCTCATAAAGAATGATATGGTGAAAGTTTCTACCACAAACTAATTGAAAATTCGGGAGAAAAATTACTTGAACCATGATTCAGAGTAAGTAGTGGTAATTTTATGGTTGAAAATGTTAGGGAATTATCTTTTTTGGAAGTGGAAAGATGTAAAAATATATCATACAATCATGATTTATATATTTACATAGATATTGTTGAATATGATCCATGGGATATAGTTGCATTTGAATAATAATGTCCACCTTTCCACACATTACCACCCAAATAAAGCATAACAATGAGGGAGATACATATAGTTGAGTGGAATGATATATTTTTATATGATTATTAATGAAAGATATCCAATATTTATTTTTACAAAAGGGATGGATCTTAACATTATGATAAAATAAGAATGGTCATATACTTCTATGATGGATGTTCAACAATTAATCTATATGTGGAACAATCAGGCCCAAATGGAAGATGTGAAATGGTAGAGTAATGTTATAAATGTTTATATTTTCATCCATTATTGAGATATAGTGATAATAAAAAATCACTGACTATTTGTCAGGATAATAATAGATTTTAAATACATATTGGAAGAACATCATATTTAAAATAATTTATTCTTTTTGGATGTAAAAATACATATAGAGATATGAAAGAGTATTTCTTTGGGGAAAAAATGAAAATGAATATTGTGTAGGGTTTATAATTATGTATTGTATATTTTCTTGTAAACTCTAATAAATATAATTCAAAGGTAAGATTACAACATTTGACAATACTAGAATAGACATAGGAAACAATCACCATGGATATCGTCAACAGACCCCCCCCCCCAATATAAGGTCTACGATTCTATTTGGGTTGTAGTCAATATATAAATGAATTAATCAAATTTCATTGAAGTTAAAAACAAGTTATCTCATGATCATCTTTCTAGGATATACCTTAAGGGATTGGTAAGGTTTTATGGAGTATAACATTATATTGTATCATACTTGGATCTATGTTTCACATAGATTATTTGAATAAGACTTAAGTAATAATTGAATACATTGTTGAACATTAGCGATTCATTTCATCTCTAAAATGATATTCCGTACAAAGAAGTTTTTTTTGAGTTTTCCTAATATTACTTTAATTTTTGTTTTCAACATGTTTCCCATGTTTAGTTTTCATAAAGTATTAACTTTGAATAAAAAATTCATATTCCTCCTTATGAATCCCTCTGTCGATGGAAGTGTATATGTCCAATGAGTTTGGATGATTTGTGAGGAAAAAAACTATATGGACCCTAGATAAATAGAAAAATTGTAGAGAATTTTAAATCCATTTAGTAGTATATAATGGTTTCTCATCATCAATAGACTAGTTATTATAACACTAACCAGTGATATTAATATATCAAATGTGGTGACTAAAAATTCCTAGGAATATCTCCAAGGTAGAAGGTTATGAGATTTTTAATAAAGGGAAAGATGATCCATAGATATATCTTATAATATAAAATTCCTCATCATATATGAATTTTATTATCACTCGGGGCTTCCAAAAAATCTCTCTGTTGTTCGAGATGTGTTACATGTTTATCTCATAAAAAAGTATTTACCAAACCCTTTATGTGTACTGATATTAGAGAAAATATAACTAGTGTATGACGTTTTTTATAATAAAAATTAAATGGTTATTTGGGATAAAAGGGAGAAAATAATGCTGAATCATAGAAATCATCTTTTCAATGTTTCAAGGCGAAGTTATGAATATTAGGATGCTATGTGAGAATATCAAAATGTTTTGAGTTATAAGTATCCATATTTGTTTATCTTAGAATGAGATTATTTCATGGGATATATTATAATAAGGGTATAAAATATAACCCACTATGTTTTTATGATATATCTCTCTATATATATTATTTATTTCAATGATATATTTCTTTAAAGACAACAATACATTTGAAAAAACTCTAATATAGTATGGAATGAATATTATTTATATATATGATGGTTATTTCCACTCAATATTATTGGATGATATATTTATGACTAAAAAAATTATGAAAAAGTATATTTTATTGATGAATAAAAACAAACATTTTTTATCAATTTGTTAAAAATTAATATTCATGTATTTGATGGTAAAAAGTGAGGTCTTTCTTAAAACAATTTTTTATTAAAAAAATATATTTTGTAATATCTAATTAAATTAATCCTAGTTGATGATTGTTTAATTAAATATTTATATAATATTTCCAATCCAGAATTTTAATATTAATGTAATATTTATTACAAGTCATGGTACAACAATAAATTAATCATTATGCATGTAATTAAAAATATCTAAAAATATTTTTCATTGTGTTTTGTATATTTATATTAAAATGAATTTATTCCTATTATAGTATTAAAATATAATAAATTAATTTCCATATTTTCATTCACCATTTAAAAATTTAGTAATTACTAAAATGTAAATTTTGGACATTTTGAAAAGTAATTGAGGTAAATAATCAAAAAAATTATGGTTAAAAGGGGTAATAATGGGTGATACATAAGAGATTACTGTTAAAATATCATAAAAATATATATAAATAATATTTTATATATTGATTTTAACCTTTAATTTTCTTAAATTTGAATATATATGGATTTTTTGCAGAATTAATTGAGTATGAAATTATTATATTTTATGATTTTAAGTACTTAAATGTTCTCTACTCCTCACACTATTAAAATAAAACCTCCTATTTTCTTGTAAGAGGATACTGGAATAAAAAATATATGTTCATACTAGTCCTTTTCTTGTTTCATTCTTCTTAAACATAAAATAAATGGTAAATAACCATCCTATAATGATGGAATTAATATATTTATAATAGTTTAAATTCTCTATATTTATTATATTTTTATTTTATTTTTCCAACCCATCTATTAGAAAATTATAACATCGAAAGGGAATACACATTGACTATAAGATCCATGTAGAAATGTGACATAAGTTTCACATCCTCTTTAAATTGATTGTAATAATGATATATTCAATGAATAAATATGATATTTATGGTATAATTATGTTTTCATATTAGTTTAATTATTATTTAAATTTCATTCATTATTAATATATGAAATTACAAACACCACTAATGTTTAAATACAAACTACCCTCTCCAAATTGTGATGTATGTTATTTTTGAATTCAAATTTTCAAGAATGGTAATAAAAGATAATTTAATGAAAAAATATATTACATAAGAAATTATTGAGATTTTTTAAAAGATAAAACCATGAAACTAGTTCTTGGAACAAAAAAAATTGATTAAAAAAATCACGAAAACCATAAAAAATTTCACATAAATGTTCATTTTAATGATGATTTTAAAATAAAATGAAAATTTGAAAGAATAAATGAATAATAAATATAAATTTATGTATGAATATGCTCATTGAATATATTTTTAGTAAATATAATTTTATTATATTTGAGGTTTCTGTTTGTACAAAGAAAGATGATACTTGAGGAATGTGTTTCATTTATAATCAAATTTATTTTTTATATTAAATAACAATTAAGGAATTTTGTTGTACATACCCTATAAATACAATATATTCCCTTATCCATTATTTGATTTTTTAATTTTGAAAAATTGTACAATATTTTCACTCATTTGTACTTAAAATAATTTTGAATTTATTTTAATCAAAACTCTGCCAAATTTCATTTTTGGTCGAAGAAATTTTTATTCTGTGTCCATGTTTTTAAAATGATTTAATGAAATATATTTTGATGAAAAATTGACCATCTTATATCTTTTTGAAAAATATTTGAATTTATTTTCTATTTTTTAAATGAATTTTCTTCTTATTTTTCTATGATTTATACTTTTGACTTTTCACCAAATGTGTGATCATAATCACCATTTTAATATTTACTAAATAAATGGATTATCAAGCTTCCTTAATTTTTAATTTCATAAAGCTTCATTGAAAATTTTCATATTCATTTTAATATGAAATATTTTTCTTAATATTCATGAAATTTTAATCCATTAATTATAATGAATGAAATGTAAATTTTCCTGGTTTTCAAATAAATAATGAAATTATCCATTTTAGAAATATGACATCTATATAAACATTCATTATGGATTGTTATGAATCAATGTAGATATGATCTTATGATACCATATAATTTATTTCTCAAGATGGATTATAAAGAGGTTGATTTAAGAATAATTATATGAAATGTATTTCCTTCCCATGTGATTATTATTATATGAAGAAATCAGTAGGAAAATTGATTCATTTCCTTGAGTTATGATATAATGAAATGATGGAATATTTATGAATGATACATCCTTTCCATAATTTTTGATATAAGTAAATGATGAATGCTTTATGAACTTGTGGTACGCATGTATTTGGTTTTCATTATTTCATGGGTTGGACCTAAATTAAATAGTAATCTGAGGAATTGGAAAAAGATTGATATATAATGAAATATTATAGATTGGAATAATGTGTAAAATGGATTCAATATATTACTCATTACACAATGATAGTATTTGGAGTGAACCCTGACTAAATAAATGATTGAAAGGGGAGTTTACTGAATCAACTATTGGAGACTTTCCACTATGATTGACCCGAAGTTAAACTTTACTGATAAAATTATTTTATATTCCTGGGTGTATTCCACATTTATATATATCATTCTTGTGATATGTTCTCAAGGATTATGATTTATTATTGATGATTCTGTAATAATTTCACTTTTGACTTTGGTTATAACAAATCCTTATTCCATTTTTCATGATTAAAGGTCCTTGATTGAATTTGTACTTCATCCCCAAGTTATTATTATGTTTATATACTATTATGTATATTTTATGCTCATATAGTGTCATTTAATGATATATCATTTGTTTACCCTTATAGAGCATCTTACCCAAACCTATCTAATACTTCCTTTCCCTATGTTATGAAAAATATTTTTTATAAAGAGTATTTATAGAAAGTAGAAAACATTTTTAGATATTTTGATGATATCTCAGGAAATAAGAAGGTAATGTTTATATTCACTAATGATTCAAAACCATTGCGGTTCTATGGTGTTTTTATTATGTCATGTATTTAATATTAAACTAAAATGATGTGTATTTATTGAAGTTATTGTTGGGTAATCTTAGACGAGTCATTCAAAACATAATAATTAGTCTCAAAGGAATTTAATTTTGAAAATTTTATCCCCTCTTAATCCATTTCATTGCTCCACTAGACCTATATAAACTCCAAACCAAACATGAACTTCATTATGATGATTCTAAACCTCTATTATAATTTTTAACTTCTTCAATTTATGATGGTTTTGATCATATTATTGTGGTTATTATAATCTTATTCTACTATTTAACTATGGATTACCAAATAATGTCAATATTATTTGACTATTTAATATTTTTTTGAATTTTTTAGGGATAATGACTCTTACCAATTGAGGTCAATTTTTTTGTTGATATTCTAAAAATGGGATCTGTCAAAATCATTGTAAATATTAAAAATGATTTTTTAATGGTTCCTATTACATTTCCAGCTAGTGTGATTTATAGGTCCCATTGACCATGAATACATGACTCTAATTTAATTTAAAATCTTATTTTCATTTCAGTTGATAATTTATTATGATAATTAGAGAAATTAGTTGTTACCTAATGGGTGGGTCTTGATCCCATGGTCATTGATGGCTATAATGGTTAATGTGCAGTAGACTATGTAGTCACATTCTTAATGGGTCCTGTATGAGTTATGTGGGGACAATATGCACCATTAATGGTTTCCTTAGTCATCATAACATGAGATGTGAGTAAAATTGGAAAAGTAATTCTTGAGGGTGGTCTAATATAGATCATTTATGTATATCTAGTCCCAATTATGGAGAGAAAATGTTGTGGTTATACCTTGGGATAATACTTGTGAATTTGAATGAATTTTAAGATCAAATCAAGATTTATATTAGTATATGTTGGTGGTGATTAAATCCTTAATATAAATTACTAGTTTTATGTTTCATTAGATACATGAAATACAATGTTGTTATTATGGTTATTGATGTTGGATGGTAAGAATATTTATTATCAATTGTCATTGTTAAGATATAATTACAACTCAAAACATATTGGTTATGATATGTAATGCAATATTTCTTATGTATTTTGGTCATATCTGGTATGTTATTCCTATTGAAAAGGTATGTACTTCTGATGGGACCATGATAAATTAAAAAATAAGACAATATGCCTAGATAATTATTCTTTCTCATGGATGCAGAATTTACCACCAATGATTTGATTTGTTTAAGGAAGTGTAAATTATTTCCATATGAGAATCCATTATTATAGTAATTTATGTTCCCTCAAATATGACATGGACTCAAAATACGTGCAATTTTCGATCATGAGATTATTTCATGGAAAGGGATGTTGTCCAATTACGAATTCCCATTTTAGGATGTGTCACCATAATTATTAAATTTATTGAGGATACTCTATGCATACTTAATTAACATGTTAGGAAATGGTACATTACATTATATTATTACCCATTGGCTCTATTCTATGGCATAAACCATTTTTATTATTGAATTATTCCCACTGATTGACTTGTGTTATGGGATATGTTTTCTATGTAAGGACTATTAATATTAACTAGTATTTTATATCCTTTGATGTGTTTTAATTAATGGGATGTATTACCCATGGAATTTCTTCTATATTATGAAAATATGTTAATAAAATTCATAAAAACAGGCAATTAAACTATTCCATTAATCGAATGACATGTATATAGGAACCTTTATTGTAGTGAATGAAAATATACTTACACTTGGGTGTTTTTGTGGTACACATGATAGTGAAGTTTTTATATGTAATTTATAAATAAAAACATCCATTTATGATTATATAAAAATTAACATGAACTTATATATAATAGATTTCATAGAGTCTTTATTGGTGATGGCATACTACTTTTTACTCTCACTATAATTATTCACCATGGATCCCAAGAAGATCTCATGACAATAAGTCTGGATAAGGGGACAATCCATATTCATAATGGGTGAGCATATATACCATGGTTGTTCTTAAGAGGTTGGTATAGGAAATGAGTATTGGTCCTATTTCATTTTAATCTCAAAAAGTTGTATTAAATATAACATTTTTCATTTATTCAGTCTTTGGGAATCCATAGTGTGTTTTATTCCAAAATGGAATTTTTTTTCCATCCTATTATAGAATGTGTTCGATTATTTACTAGTGGTTGGTCAATAACCAAATATCATAAATATTGTGATATTTTATTATGATTATTTATTATATATATATTTTGATTTATATCCACAAACAACATAAGGTATATTATCCTAATATGATATAAATTTCTTCAATGTTGATTAGGAGCCTTTGGCGTACCTGGTGGTGCATTGGAGGTATGTAAAACAACAGTTTAGTAAAAATGATTGTGAATTGGGTTGGATGATTCTAAAAGTTATGATATGATCTGAATGGATTAATGGTTAATTTATAATTGGAATTTACAATGAGAGTCTAGATACCACTCTAATGGAAAATTCATTCTTGTTGTGGGGTATTTTGATATCCTTTATATCATAAGCATATTTTTTATTATCTATCAAGAAAAATTATTTTGGAGTCTTAATGGTATTTTCATATTATATAAATATAAAACATACTCATATATTATTGTGAGTCTATTTATATTTTTATTGAATGTATAAAAATTACTACAATTTTGATAAAACTTTGTAAATTCAGAGATGGTAGATTTATATTTTTTGTGTAAGATCACTGATAGATTTTTAAGTGTTCTATTTAAAACAATTATTTAAATATTTGTTGAGTCATTGTGGTCTGGTAGTTGTTTAACGGGAAGCCTAAAATATATTTTCCAAACATCCAATAGGTTTTTCCCATTTCTCAATTAACCAATCATATGGTTAGGTGTTCCACTGAGATCTAATCTATATAACAAGAGGATAGATCCAAAAATATACCATAAGTAACTAATAAAAAAGGACGTGTTGTTTCGCATATTATAGTGGGAAAATACTTGTGTTCTTGGATTTGATGTGATATTGGAATCAAAAAGTGATTTTTTAATTGATGTAGAAGAACTTTATTACATTGTCATAAAGACTTTGTTAACCATTTTAAATATAGATATCTTTTCATATATTAAGTGGCTTTCAATATTGGGAAGTTAGGGGATGATATGGATTGAAAATTTGGATATCATGGATGTTTACACAGAAATTCATGTGGAAAGGTATGATGACCTCGAAGGATGATTAAAATAAATAAATTATATGTTTCTCAAATTTTCTATAAAAACAAAGAAAAAAAATCTATTATAATTGAACAACCAATTGAGGAAGCATATTAAGAGTGTTATGGAGAGGACCTGGGTGATGAAAAAGTGTGAACATATGATCCCTATTTTAATGGACCAAGAGGTAGGGAATAAATGAATGATCAATGTATTAAGTATTTTATTTAATTCATATCATTGTCCAAACATATGTTATTTATATTTGAATAGGAAAACCATAACATGATCATTGATCTAATTTCCTATATATAGAATTATAAACCATATTCATCCATCCATTCCAAAAAAATAATTTCAATTTATTTATCTCAATTCATTATATAAAATCTAATAATACAACTATTAATTATCTCACATCAAAAAAGTAGAATATATTCCATTTAATTGAACCATCGAGTGACCAAAAAAACACATAGGGTATTTATTATCAGGGGAATCCTCATGATCTATTCAAAAATATATGTCAATGCGTGAACATCACGAGATAAAGTCACAATGCTTTTGATACTCCAAAACATGATAGTTATACATCAATATATATTTTATCAGTATTTTATATTTAAACCATATACATATGTTTAATATTTGTCACAACCCGTCCTCGGGGCCCGTGCCGTGACTACCCCAAGCCCGCCTTCCATAGGCCAGGGGCTGGCGACTAGCACCAAGGCGTAAATACCGGTAAAAAGGGAAGAAATTGCCTTTGAAAAGTAAACAAGCACCATAGAGTAAGCAAGCGGAAAAGTAAACACTAAGTAATAACAGAGTACAACTGAAAGTGCGGAAAAGTAAATGGCCAGTATACAAACCCAAACTGAAAGTAAAGTACGACTCGAAAGGAAAAACAACAACTGTAAAGTAAAAGCCGCTACACCGAGCTGTCCACTGGAGATCCCACCTGAAGGGTGGGTACAGATAGCTCCACTGCTCCTTGGGTCCCGTCGTCCGCTCCGAGCACGTCCCGCCCAATGGTCCACCTCCTGGTACCGTCCTGCTCTGTAAGCCTCAACCACGATCATCGCTGTCCGTCGTCTGCAACCAACACAACGTAGTGCGGGCATAGCCCGTGCATGGGTGAGTACAACGATACTCAGTAGGGACCCCGAGACCCTCAAGGTATCACTAAAACCAACAAGGATAACCACAAGAAGATCTCAACAGATAACCTCTACTTAGATATATGCCCATACATATACCTAAGTTATCAAGTAACCCATCTCAATCATGAGGAAACACAAGGATTGTGAAATTAACAGATAACCACTACCCAGGTATATGCCCATACATATACCTAGGTTATCAAGTGACCCATCACAATCATGAGGAAACAAAAAAGGGTCAAAAGTCTCAGCTCAAACCAGGATTTTCATTATCGAAACCGTAACTGCTGAAGAGCTCCGTCTCTGGAGTGTACAGTGGTCCTGCCACGACTCCGAGGTACTGCTCACTAACCTAAGACTGTTGAGGTACTCCTCCTGTCAAGTACCGCGGGCCTGCCACCTCACACAGTAGTGCTTCCCGCCGGGTTCTGCCACCCAACACAGTAGTGCTCCCCCCTCATAGCCTGCAGAGGTACTCCTCCTGTCGAGTACCGCGGGTCTTTCACCTCACATAGTAGTGCTCCTCCGATATGGGTCTGCCACCTCACAAAGTAGTGCTCCCCACTGGGCTACGTAAGTCACTCCGAATCGAATCGGACAAGCAGTCTTCAGGTCTCGGCCAGCTACACGGTCTCCGTGCTCCGTACGCTCGTCTCTGGGGGGGTCCGCTCCACGAGCTACAAGCCGATACTCCAAGTATCTCAAAGTCCCATGAAGAAGTATCTCAAAGTACCACCTTGTCATAGGGGTCTCAATGCAACAGACGGCGCGTCAATCAGATGCCCGGTCTATGAGTTATTAGCTTTTTCGTCCTAGGGGCCCGGTTGGTTTTGTGAGCAAACCAAACCTGGCCGTATCTCAAATGTACCCCGAACTCTCATAGGGTATACACATAGGGTCCGTTTCTCAACGAGATCACCAACGCCGCTGACGGTTCGTCAAACGGACGTTCTGTCCGAAAGGTATCAGCTTTTCCGTTCCAGGGGCCCGGTTGGATTTCAGTGCGATCCAACCCGGCCACTGTCCATCTGCATGAAAATATCGGGCGGAGGATGCCAAAAGTTTCGTATCGTCAATAGGAACTCAATGCAACAGACGGCGCGTCAATCGGACGCCCGGTCTGAGAGTTATTGGCTTTTTCGTTCTAGGGGCCCGGTTGGTTTTGTAAACGAACCAACCCGACCGCACTCCGACGACATCCAAACCTCTAGAGAAGTATGCCAAAAGTTCCGTCTCACTTAGAGGATTCCATCAAAGTCGACGGCACGTCAATCGGACGTCCGAGACTCAAGTTACGAGCGTTTCCGCTCCGAGGGCCCGGTTGGTTTCGCGTACGAACCAACCCGGGCAAACTCAAAGTTCTCAGAAACCTTGAGTGCGATATACCGAAACGACCGTCTCGATCCAAGGATCGTGTTTCCACTGACGACGAGTCGTTTGGAGGCACGTAGCTCAAGTTACAGGCTTTTGATAGAAAGTGGTCCGAAAACGGGGGTCTGGGCCCGGGCCGACCCGGGCCGACCCCCCCTGGGTCGGCTGAACCGGGTCGACCCAGCCCGGGCGGCGGCCCGGACCGAAGACCCGGCCTGGCCAGGAAGCTCGGCCCGGCCCGACGGCGAAGGCCGGCGCGGTCCGTCACGGCGGCGCGGTCCGGCGCGACGGCACGGTCCGGGTGCCGCGTGAGCGCCGCGCGCGGGGGGGCAAAGCCCCCGCCTTTCCTCAGCTGGCGGCGCGGCAACCTACCGCGCCTTGAAGAAAAACGGCCCCCCTCACGTGGGGGCCTGCCTTCGAGAAAACGAGGGGCCGCCTGCCCCCCTTTGTGAAACCGGCCCCCCTCATAATGGGGGGGGGGCATTATGGCTGGCCGGGGGAAATTATTTCCCCAGGTTTTCTCCCTTCCTGCCAGCCCGACCTGGCCAGCCGGTTCTTCCTCAACGGGACCGGCAAGGCCGGTCCCCCTTCCGGCTTCCGACACCGGCGGCCCGGCTGGCCGCCAATTTTCTCGTTCCCCCGCGGCCCGGAACCGGCCGCGGCCTTCGTTGTCCAGCGCGGTGCGATGACACCGCGCCCCTCCACCACGGCCCCGCTCCGGCCGCGGCGCCTTCAACTTTCTTCGACGTGGCGCGACGGCGTCGCGTCCTTGCATTATTTTACGACGCGGGGCGACGGCGTCGCCCGTTTCTTGTCATATGGTCCTGCATGGTGTGACGGCACCGCACCACACCCGTTTCAATCCACAAAAGAATCAACATGAATAGGAGGAGGGTCGGCCGTGTTCGTACGTCCCGGCCCCCTCGCGTTATTTGCTAACAATCGGACCTTAATGAACGATAAACTTTCACAATCTTTTAAATTAAATAAAAGATTTGGAATCAAGGTCTGACAAATATAACCTTCAAGTTATAAGGAGAGATCCACATAACTTTAAAAAGTTAAAACCCCTACCTCGGTTTCAAGTGCGGAGCACGTCAACAAAACGCGGAAGACTAGCGTCGCGGAAGTCGGGCGTCGCGGGTTTCCGTTGACGTCGAGGTGCGTCCGAAGAGGTATGTCGCTGGAGAAGCTTCTCAAGCTGACAGAGATAATCTAAGGAGAAAACGACGTCTCCCTTTTGTTGACACGGGAAGAAGATCAAAGAAGCGGCGTCGTCGATCTTCGGAAACACACCGGCTACGAAGAAGGGACAAGCTGCGTTCTTCGTCGGAGCTTGAGTGTTCTTCGTGTTCTTCGTCAAAGTAGAAGAAGGTGGAGAGAAGCTCTCAAATTCTCTCAAGATGGCTAAGGAGACCAACCAAAATTAAATAAGCTAAGGCTTATTTTATTTACAAAATTATCAACTTGAATTTCAAAGGTTTGAAATTCAAACAACTCAACTCAATTAATTAACCAAGTTGTCAAGTTAATTAAAGAGGAGTTATAGGGAGTTTAAAAAAGAGAAGATGAAGTGTTAGGGTTTGTGTGGGACCCACCACACTTAATCCTCTCAAGGGAGGTTAAGTGGATGTGGGTCCCACCCCTAACTCCCTTTGGGAGGAGTTAACCAACAAGTTAAAAATAAAATGTGTTTCCACATTTTATTTAACTTCTTTTAATTTTTTCCCAAAACTAAATTTCATTCCGCATAAAACGCAACCTCAGAAAAGGTCTCCTTAAGCGAATATTGACGCTGCGAGTTCATAGGTGCCCTCAGAATTCGATTCCGGGCACCGGTTCAAAAGTTAGAAATTCCCGCTCGTTCGTTCATTGAACGTACCCGAGCCAAACTTCGGAAATTGATTCTGGGCACTCCGGGCCTCGGAATCAGGTGCTGTCAGAAACCGCGCTCGTATAAAATTCCAAAGAAAATTAAGAAAAAATTTCCCTTGAATTTTACGGGTCTTTACATTACTCCCACCTCAGGGCTTTACGTCCCCGTAAAGATACATCAAAACTAGGTAAACAAAGGCGGTACTGAGCACGCATCCGAGCCTTCCGCTCCCATGTGCTTACCTGGAGGTTCCCGTACTGCCAAAGAAAGCTAACCCGAGGAATCGATTGTCCTCGTAAGATCCACTCCTATCGATTCTCGATCCCCACTGGAACCTTCGTGAAAGACACCCCATCGCCATCGTCTAGCTCCTTATGATCGATGATATGTAGAGGGTCGAGCACGTATCTCCTCAGTTGAGATACATGGAAAACGCCGTGCACCTAGTGCAACTGAAGTGGATGGGCCAAGCGGTAAACCACCTCACCTACCCAGCCGAGGACCTAGAAAGGTCCGTTGAACTTCGTAGATAACTTGCCTCCCTGGCCACATCTCCGTAAACCTCGACGAGGTGAGACTCGTATAAGGATGTGATGGTCATCCTTGAACTATAGAGGCCTCCAAGTCCTGTCAGCATAAGGCTTATGTCGGCCCTTTACCGTCCTCATCCGATCTTGGATGACCTGGATCTTATCTAGTCTCACAAGAGCTGCTATGATTTCTTCTTTACCGAAAAAGAGAAATCCGGTCTCATCCCCTGGATAAACCACATTCGTTGCCTAATATAGTCAATCCTGACATGAATGATGCATTCATGCCATGGATGACGTCGTAAGGCCTCGACGTAACTACCAAGAGATCCAACTGTCACTCTCGCCTCCAAGGGTCGAGTCACACTGTCGGCATCAGTGTGTGGTCACTAGGCCTCCTTCAGTAGAAAACTCGAAAGTGAGGGTCAAGTCAACAGTCTTAACTGGAACCTCTTAGTAACAACACAAAAGAGGACAGGACTGAAAACATCACAAAGGTAAGCATCTTTTATTATTGCAGCTCATAATACAAAGATGCTACACAATAGCAACAAGAAACTAGAAGTACAAAGGACGTATCTACTAGTTTCGTTTATGTACATCTGCTCCAAGAGCTCCATGATCGAAGGCCTCAACTGCCTGAGCTGAGCTCTCGCATGTCCACCAACTCACTACGGTCGGGGCGGACCTCCTGGTGGTGGTGGTGGAAACACCTCGAAGTGTCGTCCACCTCCAGCTGCCCGGCCAGCTCCTCTGCCATGGCCGCCCTGATCGAACCTCTACCTCTGCCTCGAAGGTTCTTCATTTAACTGCTGGCCATCTGCATGGCGGGTCGGACAGTCACGTTCTATGTGTCCAATTCCGTCTCAGGAGTAACACCTCATGGAAGGTCTGGCTCTGTCACTTCCCTTGGTGCCCTGCACTACCGACCCTGAGTCACACGGTCGACCACCTGTAGGTCTGGTCCTCTTGGACCCCTGAGTCATCTGTCTACTGCCCGCTACAGAAGACTCTACCGCATGCCGGCTAGTGGTGGGTCCTGCTGCTGGAGACTGCTCAGCAAGGAAACTCTCCACTAAGAGGGCTCGCTCCAACACTCCTGTCTGCGTCAGAATGTTGTGAGATACAACCGAAGCCCTGATCTCCCCCCTGAGCCCCTGCTCGAAGGTTCGGGCCCTGAAGAACGGGTCCCGTACCATATCTGTGGAGTAGCGCGAGAGGTCTGTGAATCTCGCTGAGTACTGCGCCACTGTCATGCTGCCCTACCGCAGCTGAAGTAGCTCCTGTATACGCTCCGCTCGAAGGGTGGCTGGTACAAACTCTGCCCGGAACAGGCTCTCGAAGTCTGCCCATAGAAGTGTCGCCTCGTCATGCATCTGAATCATCAGGCTCCACCATCTGCCTGCTGCTGCCTGAAGAAGGCTGGCAGCAAGGATCACCATGAAATCTGTCGGCGTCCCCACGAGCCTGAAGACTCTCACCACAGCCTCCAGCCAATCCTTAGCCGCCTGCGGGTCCGTCCCTCCCTGAAACCTGGGTGGCCTCTAGCGCTGGAACTCATGTAGTGCGCTCAAGCGACATGCATCCTCTGTTGCTGGGGCTGGTGGCATCGGTGGCCCAACGGGTAGTAGTACTGCTGGTGCCTCCGCTGGTGCCTTAACTGGAAAAGGGCCCTGTACTGAGGCCTCGTCGCTCGGCGGGCTGTCAGTACGCACCACTCTCGGGACTCTAGCTGGTCGTCCACGGGGAGGCATCCTGAAATAAACAACATGACATGGTCAAACGATTTATACCTGGTGAGCTGACCTGGTTTGAGCTGATATTCAAATAAAACTTCTGGAAAACACACATGAAATCAGTGTTTTCGTGCACAAAGTCAGAAATCAGTTGTCAGGGTCCTGGTGTATGGATACGTCGGCCGCCCGCACCAACACTGGACTCCCTGAACTAAAAACCACACTCGGTACTCTTAACACTATTGCTTCATAGAAAGAAACATCAGAGTTATAAGTTCTACGGTAGAACCGAACTCCTCTGATACCAATTTGTCACGACCCGTCCTCGGGGCCCGTGCCGTGACTACCCCAAGCCCGCCTTCCATAGGCCAGGGGCTGGCGACTAGCACCAAGGCGTAAATCCCGGTAAAAAGGGAAGACATTGCCTTTGAAAAGTAAACAAGCACCACAGAGTAAGCAAGCGGAAAAGTAAACACTAAGTAATAACAGAGTACAACTGAAAGTGCGGAAAAGTAAATGGACAGTATACAAACCCAAACTGAAAGTAAAGTACAACTTGAAAGGAAAAACAGAAACTGTAAAGTAAAAGCCGCTACTCCGAGCTGTCCACTGGAGATCCCACCTGAAGGGTGGGTACAGATAGCTCCACTACTCCTCGGGTCCCGCCGTCTTCTCCGAGCGCGTCCCGCCCAGTAGTCCACCTCCTGGTACCGTCCTGCTCTGCAAGCCTCAACCACGATCAACGCTGTCCGTCATTTGAAACCAACAAAACATAGTGCGGGCATAGCCCGTGCAGGGGTGAGTATAACGATACTCAGTAGGGACCCCGAGACCCTCAAGGTCTCACTAAAACCAACAAGGATAACCAAAATAAGATCTCAACAGATAGCCTCTACTTAGATATATGCCCATACATATACCTAAGTTATCAAGTAACCCATCTCAATCATGAGGAAACACAAGGATAGTGAAATCAACGGATAACCACTACCCAGGTATATGCCCATACATACACCTAGGTTATCAAGTGACCCATCTCAATCATGAGGAAACAAAAAAGGGTCAAAAGTCTCATCTCAAACCAGGATTTTCATTATCGAAACCGTAACTGCTGAAGAGCTCCGTCTCTGGAGTGTACAGTGGTCCTGCCATGACTCCAAGGTACTGCTCACTAACCTAAGACTGCTGAGGTACTCCTCCTGTCGAGTACCGCGGGCCAGCCACCTCACACAGTAGTGCTTCCCGCCGGGGTCTGCCACCCAACACAGTAGTGCTCCCCCCTCATAGCCTGCAGAGGTACTCCTCCTGTCGAGTACCGCGGGTCTGCCACCTCACATAGTAGTTCTCCTCCGCTATGGGTCTGCCACCTCACAAATTAGTGCTCCCCACCGGGCTACGTAAGTCACTCCGAATCGAATCGGACAAGCAGTCTTCAGGTCTCGGCCGGCTACACGGTCTCCGTGCTCTGTACGCTCATCTCTGGGAGGGTCCTCTCCACGAGCTACAAGCCGATACTCCAAGTATATCAAAGTCCCATGAAGAAGTATCTCAAAGGACCGCCTTGTCATAGGGGTCTCAACGCAACAGACGGCGCGTCAATCGGACGCCCGGTCTGTGAGTTATTAGCCTTTTCGTCCCAGGGGCCCGGTTGGTTTCGTGAGCGAACCAAACCCGGCCGTATCTAAACTGTACCCCGAACTATCATAGGGTATACACATAGGGTCCGTTTCGCAACGAGATCACCAACGCCGCTGCCGGTTCGTCAAACGGACGTTCTGTCAGAAAGGTATCAGCTTTTCCGTTCCAGGGGCCCGGTTGGATTTCGGTGCGATCCAACCCGGCCATTATCCAGCTGCTTCCAAATCTCAGGCGGAGGATGCCAAAAGTTCCGTATCGTCAACAGGAACTCAACACAATAGATGGCGCGTCAATTGGACGCCCGGTCTGAGAGTTATTGGCTTTTTCGTTCCAGGGGCCCGGTTGGTTTCGTAAACGAACCAACCCGACCGCACTCCGACGACATCCAAACCTCGAGCGGAGTATGAAAAAAGTTCCGTCTCACTTAGTGGATTCCATAAAAGTCGACGTCACGTCAATCGGACGTCCGAGACTCAAGTTACGAGCGTTTCCGCTCCGAGGGCCCGATTGGTTTCGCGTACGAACCAACCCGGCCAAACTCAAAGTTCTCAGAAACCTTGAGTGTGATATACCGAAATGACCGTCTCGATCCAAGGATCACGTTGCCGCTGACGGCGAGTCGTTTGGAGGCCCGTAGCTGAAGTTACGGGCTTTTGACCGAAAGTGGTCCAAAAACGGGAGTCTGGGCCCGGGCCGACCCGGGCCGACCCCCCCCCCCCCCCCCCCCCGGGTCGGCCGAACCGGGTCGACCCGGCCCGAGCGGCGGCCTGGCCCGAATACCCGGCCCGACTCAGAAGCTCGGCCCGGCCCGGCGGCGAAGGCCGGCGCGGCGGCGCGGTCCGGCACGGCGGCACAGTCCGGGTGCCGCGTGAGCGCCGCACGCGGGGGGCAAAGCACCCGCCTTTCCTCAGCTGGTGGCGTGGCAACCTGCCGCGCCTTGAAGAAAAACGGCCCCCCTCACGTGGGGGGCTGCCTTCGAGAAAACGGGGGGCCGCCTGCCCCCCATTGTGAAACCGGCCCCCCTCATAATGGGGGGGGGCATTATGGCTGGCCCGGGGAAATTATTTCCCCCGGTTTTCTCCCTTCCGGCCGGCCCGACCTGGCCGTCCGGTTCTTCCTCAATGGGACCAGCAAGGCCGGTCCCCCTTCCGGCTTCCGACACCGGCGGCCCGGCTGGCCGCCGGTTTTCTCGTTCCGCCGCGGCCCGGAACCAGCCGCGGCCTTCGTTGTCCGGCGCGGTGTGACGACACCGCGCCCCTCCTCCGTGGCCCCGCTCCGGCCACGACGCCTTAACTTTCTTCGACGCGGCGCGACGGCGTCACGTCCTTACATTATTTTACGACGCGGCACGATGGCGCCGTGCGTTTCTTGCCGTATGATCCTAAGCAGTGCGACGGCACCGTGCCACACCCGTTTCAATCCACAAAAGAATCAACATGAATAGGGGGAGGGTCGTCCGTGTTCGTGCGGTCCGGCCCCCTCGCGTTATTTGCTAACAATCGGCCCTTAATGAACGATAAACTTTCACACTCTTTTAAATTAAATAAAAGATTTGGAATCAAGGTCTGACAAATATAACCTTCAAGTTCGAAGGAGAGATCCACATAACTTTAAAAAGATAAAACCCCTACCTCGGTTTCAAGTGCGGAGCACGTCAATAAACCGCGGAAGACTAGCATCGCGGAAGTCGGGCGTCGCGGGTTTCCGTTGACGTTGAGGTGCGTCCGAAGAGGTACGTTGCTGGAGAAGCTTCGCAAGCTGACGGAGATAATCTGAGGAGAAAACGACGTCTCCCTTTTGTTGACACGGGAAGAAGATCAAAGAAGCGGCATCGTCGATCTTCGAAAACACACCGGCTACGAAGAAGGGAGAAGCGGCGTTCTTCGTCGGAGCTTGAGTGTTCTTCGTGTTCTTCGTCAAAGTAGAAGAAGGTGGAGAGAACCTCTCAAATTCTCTCAAGATGGCTAAGGAGACCAAACAAAATAAAATAAGCTAAGGCTTATTTTATTTACACAATTATCAACTTGAATTTCAAAGGATTGAAATTCAAACAACTCAACTCAATTAATTAACCAAGTTGTCAAGTTAATTAAAGAGGAGTTATAGGGAGTTTAAAAAAGATAAGATGAAGTGTTAGGGTTCGTGTGGGACCCACCACACTTAATCCTCTCAAGGGAGGTTAAGTGGATGTGGGTCCCACCGCTAACTCCCTTTGGGAGGAGTTAACCAACAAGTTAAAAATAAAATGTGTTTCCACATTTTATTTAACTTCTTTTAATTTTTTCCCAAAACTAACTTTCATTCCGCATAAAACGCAACCTCGGAAAAGGTCTCCTTAAGCGAATATCGGCGCTGCGAGTTCATCGGTGCCCTCAGAATTCGATTCGAGGCACCGGTTCAAAAGTTAGAAATTCCCGCTTGTTCGTTCACTGAACGTACCCGAGCCAAACTTCGGAAATTGATTCCGGGAACTCCAGGCCTCAGAATCAGGTGCCGTCAGAAACTGCGCTCTTGTAAAATTTCAAAGAAAATTAAGAAAAAATTTCCCTTGAATTTTACGGGTCTTTACAATATTATTTTCCAAGTATCTTAAGTTTCTCATTATCTTTGGTAACTGAAATAATATTTTGATATTGTAAATAATCAAAGTGGATAATATATATATATATATATATTTATTTAAAATTCATATTCATATTTTGGTAATAATATCACATGCATAACTATTTGTACACATGATAGCATAAATTTAATGTACTAATCATGTTGGTTTAATGGAATACACTTTTACAACAAACCCACCTGCACAATTACTAAATTTATAAAATCAAACAGTTGGCTCTGACATGATAAAATGATTTTTCTACAAAGTTATGGAATTAATCATTACAACTTCCAACAGCCTCCTGTATGCACAATGAATTTTTTATTGCATTATATAATGTATACATTCATGCATAAATGTATCCTATTTAGGGAATTAATATTTACTCTATATTGTAAAATTTGGGAATCATAAATCCAACTAATTATATAAAGGGATATTTTTTTGATGTCTTCATTTTTTACATAACAACGAAAATATTAAAAAACAAGGTATTAATACAAAGGAAGAACTATAACAAATGGTTTTTAGCATACCTATTGGTGAATATGATTCAATACAAACAACATATTACATGATATTATACCTTTATCAACTAATATTTTTTATAGGTAATCACATTATGGTATAAATGTCAATTTATGTTGAATAACCACCCAGACCTATGAGAATTTATATAATGGGGTTATATAAAAAATATAATTACTTTTTTTGTTAAAGGAATATATATATTTCAATTCCATAACATTGTAAATTTCCATAAAATTCTAAAAAACATCATTCTTATTGGGGAACAATTTTTCATTACTATTTTAGAATAATATATGAACTAACTAGTGATTATAAAACCACTTATCATAGGTTTTATATATATCTTTTATATTATTTTTCTATATAATGTTTTTTCCAGTGGCCCCATGTGTGACATATTAATATTCAAAATATATATGAATCTTGAGCCTTTAATTTATCAATGTATATATTTTTTACATTATCTCAAATAGATATGTTCACAATAGTAAATAAATATATTCATTAACTTTTACATATCTATAAAATATTTGGTAATTATGTCACATCCATAAAACCACTAAAATTAATAACTGAGATTCTCAGTGTTTTTTAAACATTTATTGTTTCATAAATTATAATTTTTAATATTAATGGTTCTAGAGACATTAATTAGTGAAATAATAGATCTACACCATACTCTAATATATATGAAATAAATTGTTCATTATTTTTTGAAAATGGTTTTGGCTAATTCCACTTTTTTTAATGAATCTCTTGAAAATAGTATTGGAATATTTGGAAGACTTGAATGAATTATTTTAATTTTCACTGATACTCCTCATTTCAATAGTCATCTGTTTGATGTGTATAATGAAATGTGATGTTCAGAATCATATCACTCTACATTTTGATGAATCAAATATTTCAAGCTAACATACTCTCTACCTCACCATCCATATAAATTTTTTATCTTTCTTCCATGAACATTATTTAATTCACTTTAATATCTGTTATAACTTAGGCTACATATTTACCCAAGGTCAACCATAAATTTTTATGTCCCTCGTTGGTCATGTTCAACATTGGTTAACCAAATATCACAGAATCCATCAAAAGTAATGTTTTCCCTGGGATAACCCAAAAGTGACACTAAAGGATGTATACACATTTCAATAGGCTCAAAAAAATATATAATAGTCTATAAATATTCAATTTAAATTTTCATTTCAAAACAATTTAATGTCCAATTAGCTAAAACAATATGAAAATCCATTTAATCTATCAAGGACCATTTACTATTTCAAATAATTATTCAAAATAAAATGATTAATTAATATATGAAAATAATAGTAAATGGAAAAAATTCATATATAATTCATTTATCATTTCTAAAAAAACATCATTTACATTACTTAAACATTTTTCAAGTACCATTTAAAAATTGAAACCATTTCAAAACACCAAAACAACATCAGCCTATTATAAAAACATCATTAATAATATGTAACTACATTATGTATGGTATAATTAAAAGGGAAACCCATTTTCATTTCCCAATGGTGTTGAAATTAAATTTTACAACCATTGATTCAGTAAATTTGCCTTACTAACAAAGTTGAACATCATAAGGAATTTATTAGCATCATGCATTTAGTTTCATTAGGGGAAATCATGGGAAACCATGCATGACCATTCCCCACACACATATGGAAAACAAAGTAAGAGTATGGGTTGACTTTAATGGTCCATCTTCCTAAATTATATATTTTCAATTTGATTACCATATTTTGGAATCCATAATATGGCCCTCCAAGCTTTACAAACACTACACATACTAAATAGGGCTCATCAAAACACCCTGAGCTCATAACATAAGATAAAGGGACCATATTTATTTACTAAAAAAATTAATTAATTAAAAAAAATAATACAAATATGTATAACCACTAAAAATCCGATTTTTGGCCTCATCACATCAAAAATATAACAAAATAAACACTAAAACCCAATGATTATACCCTGAATTCATATTATAAATAATCCATTATGGATAGTACTGATAAATTAAAACAATTTTTAAAAATTAAGTAGAAATGAAAAAAAAGAGTGGAAACATAACTCACTGATATGAAAATCACTAATGTATAGATGAAATCTTGATAAATATACTTCCATGGAATAAACGAAGCCTAATGAGAATTGGTTAACCCCACCATACACTATTGGAATTTATAATGAAAACTATAATGGAGAAATTCATAATCAAGAAGAAAGAGATTGCAGTTCAAAGTAGGAAATAATGGAGATCTGCCAAAAATTTCGAATGAAAATTCCCCAGCAATCATTCCAATGAAGATGAAAAAGTGTTAAGAGAATTGGATGTTATCAAATCATTTCTCAAATGATAGGGGAGGTAAAAGGGTGTTTATCATTTTAATTATCATAGGGAAAAGAGTAAATACCTTTTTCTAATGAGCCACATTTTCCCCAAATATTAACTAGCCTTTTGGTAGTAAATTTCCATATACACACCACTTACATGGTTGGGACACATGGTTTTATAAACAATATTCCAAACTATGTCAATAGAACTTCATTATATTTAAAAACATTTCAAATTATTTCTACAACTATAAGAACATCATGTTTCAAGACTCTAACTCAAACCATGAGGCATATGTTTTTCAGGAAGTCACATATTTTTTTGAATAATTTTCTCTAAAAATGTATGAAAAACATTTTCTAATGGAAAATAAAGAATATTACTTTTGTAAAATGGGACCCATAGGGTCTACTATAAATAGTGAAACCAAACAATATACCTTTCTTAGAAACCTCCAAACCCCCTAAAGCATATCATAAATACACTGAAGCCTATTTTAGAACTAAATAAATCTTCCAAACCAAAATTTATGTATTAATAACCACATTAGTGAGTCCAAGTTCCATGGATTATGCTCTGAATCTCTGATAAAAATTATAAAAGTCCACTAAATGAAAATTTAAATTTCTCACCGGGCCAAACACTTGTATTGACATGGGATATTAAAACCCAACCAAATTAATATTTTCTTTACCATGATATTTCTTAGTGATAAACTAACTAATTAACTTTACCTACATCAGTATTTAATTCCAATTGAAATGGAGATGTCCACAATTAAACACCTAATTCTCTTCTAATGTGTTACTTGAACATAAATCTATTAATATATAAAAAAATGAGAAAATTTTGTAACCACTAAAAAACACCAGATGAATGATTCTAGATCCCTTACTTCTCATGTCCCATCTATGTCAACATCTGATTCATCACATGTCATATGGTGATCCTTATTATAGGTCATAGTTGTTAACAGAATATTCCAAATACTTTGTGTTTTTTATTCGTATTTATAATTATAAATCCTTTAAAACATCCCAATGGGGTATCTAACTTGGATCCCATATTTCCATGCCAGATCACTAGGGATAAAATTTATCCAATGACAGAACAACTAAAAATTCCTAAGTCTGAATAAAAAATGGTTTTGTACCCAAATTATACAGAGAACACCCGAAATCTTATCCATTTCTACAAAATTCTCATCTAATTCCTAAAATAGTTCTTCACACTAGATACGACAATGTTGATTTAGTTTTGTGATCATGGAATATGATTTAAAAAAACCACTACTTCTTACCCCTCCAACCAACCTATACCACAACTACATGATTGTGTTCACTAACATGTTTCAAATTCACTAAACTATAGTTTTTAACCATTTGAGGCTCCCAATAAACAATAAAATAAGATCCATGAATTCAGCACATGAATCACAATACATGTAAAATTTTACACAGTAACTTAATATAATAGACATCAGGATCTACCAAAATCATCAACATTCCCTAACCCTATCATGTTCGGGTCATCACGTGCTATTTTGAGCCTATTTTTAATGCTTTGGCTCCATTATGACATCAATTATATATCAACTCTACCTAGTGTCATTGACCTTAGAGTCACCCCATGTTCATATAAAATAAATCACTAAAGTCCACGTATGACCCTTGGTGAGTTCTAATTGAATGTATAATAATCTAATTGACCCCATGTTTTTCATTCCATCTGCATTGATGCATTATCAATCAAACACATTTGGTTTTTTACCACATTGTGTTCCACGTCAATTCTCAAAGTCTACCAATCAAAATAAATAAACATAATCCATGAACTCATTAGTTCATTGGCCTCAAATTCCTAAAAATGTTATAACTAACTCTCCATGAAAAAATTCAATCTTACCCTCAAGGGATCATGATATCCCTAGAAAATAAGATGTTTCAAACTATAATAGTTTCCTTAGAATCACCACCCCACAAAATAAAACCCCAAAACTATGGAGGATTCCCTATCTATCTACATTAATAATTACTAGACATTGGAATCCCATAAAATCTCAACAGACAAATGGATTTCTATATGTTCCCCATTCTTTTCCAGGGAAATGACATTTTCATCACCTACAAAATTTGAAATCATAATGAGAGTCACCCCATAGAAATCCACTATTTCACATACCTCCACAGGGATTTACATAAAATTCTCTTCAAGAATAACTTATAATGTTCATATCTAGTCTAAAGTTTAGATCTTTCTAAGCCAGACACACATCAACTTATGAAACAAAAGATATGTCCAAGTCCTGGTTCTTCCCCATCATTGCCCTGTATACATTTTAAAACAACCATCCACTGGGACCCAAGTCATCAAGCCATCAACTCCAGAAGCCTCTCATCCAAACTCAATTGGTCTTCATAAGTCTCATAGTATTTTTATTTCAAATTTCTATATGTTCCAGTAATGAAGTGCATTGTCTACATAAATTTCCTTTCAATGTAAACATGTTCACTCTCCAATACCAAAAAACCACAACCATCACACTACTCTATGAGTAACTTTCTTGCCCAAATAGGAACAAATTACTAGTTCAAAACATAAAAATGTCCCAAATATTTCATTTACAAGATACCAAATGCATCACACATCTTTTAACCAAAAGTATCTAAACATCTCAATATAGTCTAGGTTCACTACCGAAGACTATTAACAATGCCCTCCTACTGTATTTTGGGACTAGACACCATGTAGAACCATTTTTAATCTAAAATAAAACATTATTATCTCCCATTATAAGATTTATATCATTATTACCCACTACATAGTTTCCTTTATAAACTAATGATGCATGTCCTTTCCCCCAAATGAGTGTTCACCACATCTGCACACTCAATGAACGTCCACCTATAGGTCTAAAATCTGTAAAGAACAACTCATCACCCTGGGATAATCCAAGGAAAAGATTTCACTTTCTTGAAACAAATTCACAAACCCACCATGGTCCATTAAATTTCTACACTCTTTAGGTATCTAACATATTCTAATTGATGGTCATTTGAATGGGATTCTAAGACCGACCATCTATCACACGGAATAAAATAAATGGCTTTCCCAGATCATGGGGTGTCATAAATGATCCATTTCTAACCATATAGTATAAACCATGTCCAAACACCCATGAAAGGATATAACATACACTAGAAATCACATGAACATCCATCCACCAAGAAGGGAAACATTTATCCACTATTCATCCTCCCGTTGGGCAGGTCCCTCAAGAATCAAAACTCACCAAGTGTCACACATGTAAAATAGAAAATTACTAGATACACTCTTCCATGAAAAAAACACAAGGTATTGATAGTTAGAATATTATACCATACTATGCAGTTAAATCACCATACAAGTTGTTAATGTAATTAAAAAAAATAAACAACAAATTTAATCACCCATAAAGGGAACATTTCTATTGTATTGAACTTCCAGGCTATCCAATAATGGTATTTGACAATCACCTTTTAAAGTTATGGTGCCAACATTCTCACTATGTAATCCATAATCCATTCCTCTTGAGTAAAATATACATATACTAGTTTTCCAAACTATGTATAATGACACAAAGTATTGATATGGGAAAAAAATCCAATGTTTAGATTTTCCCTATTTAAACTATTGAAAATTAGGAGAAAATGAAAATAATAACAGAATCAAGACTATAACTTTTTGATCCGTTGTTCCAATGATGATTCATGATACTCTTCTTATGACTTTATGCCAAGATATAAAATAAATTACTGGAATCTTTCCAGTTGTCCAAGTACCTTAGTCTATAATCCATGAATCATATATATCATATATCATGTGCATCACACTAAGTAAAAATCAGAATATTTAGAACATCACAAGCTCTGAAATATTCCTATATCATCCAGATTAACACTTATTAAACTATAAGTAAATATATAAAAATATTTACAATACCGAACTAATACTTCTAGATACCATTATCCAAGGGCAGGTTCCCCGACTGGTGGTCACCACTATATGTCCTCAATACCTCTACAAATTATCAATCTTATACAGTAGTATTGGGTGTATATTGAGGTATCAGTGGTAGTATAAAACCCATGTATCAGATTATGTAATCATAAATGTTATAAATTAACATCATACACATCAGAGTATAGAGATAGTATAAATAAATAGAACCATAGAATTATAATACAATCACGAGTCATGTTTTCCTGGACTATAACCATGAATATCAAACATCACTAAGGGGTCATGTTCAACTCGAGTTAACCATATAAAACAAAATCCCCTAAGGTTGTTTTCTCGCTAGGATAACCATAAATACATTTGTAACCCAGGTTATTATTCACCAAGGCATATCAAAAAACCCCTAAACACATGTGTGGAAATATGAATTTAAATATAGAATAAGTTTCGATCTCTGTCAAAAATGTTTGTATATAAATCACTCATATATTATTTCTATGAATTAAAAGTCTCATTGTATTTATAAAAGTGTCCAAGTTACAAATGTTATCTAATATCCCAGAAATAATATGAAATATTACATAAAATTATAAATATTACTAATATAGAGGTTTGAATATTATTTTTCTTGAATTAATATCAATTTCCCCTCCACTGTAATTTTCCACATGTCTACCAAATAGAAACAACATCAATTATCTACCCTTTGATCATATATTTTAAAATTATGTGGTGAAGTTTTATTTGGGAATGTAAATACAATATTAATTTTTACATGTTCAATCCTCCTATTCACCATAAAAAATGAATATTTATATTTTATTGAGTTCTTTTCTGCTTTATAATTCTTATCCAACTGATGTTGAATTTGATTCTCCATACTATTCACAATATATTTCTCAATGAATATAGACTAAATGAATGAACAAGATATGTGAATAATATCTACTGAAAGAGAAATATTCAACAGAAATACCAATTTATATTTTTGATACATTCACTATTTAATTTTAATTATATATAGAATTTAAAAAATTCCATCACTTAGAATGAACATTTTTAGTGCAATAATATTCTCAAATCATTATAATATCACTTTCTCTTAAAAAATACAATGAAATAAAAAAATTTGACGTAAAGATCAACTTCATCATATTTATTTTTAAACAACCTTTTCATTGATTATAACATAATGATGTATGAATTAAATAGATTATCCACGTGTCACATTTAAGAATCCATTTCGTCCTCATTTTATTCTGGATGTTTATCATCTAGTAGATGAGACTCTATGATATGTAATTTTTGTTCATTCATTTGTAATATGAGAAAACATATAATTAATTTTATAAATTATTTCCTACTATGTCATGTTCATTTCCTTTTAGTTATAAAAAACAATTTTGGTACTCCATTCCATTTTATGGAAAAAATAAAATATTATAATACGTGTTCTTTTTCTTGATAAATATTATTTATAAAGTAATGATTTATAAATTGTAAATATGTTTCTCTATTTTATTGATATACTATAATCCCTATATTAAAATAAATTTAATAATTAGTTCAATGGTTATTTTAGTTAGTAGGGACAGTAAAAATTCTCTCTATATAACATGAAATGGGATCCCCCTACCTCAAGTGTATAAGGTAGAATTTTAGATGGGAAACAACATTAAATCATGGGTCACTAATCTATGGAATAATGTATCATCTTATATGAATCCAAATAATAGATTCCTTAATCAATTTTCAATATCCTAGAGAGGTGTTTGACCACTAATAGGGGCTGGAATTAGAAGACACTTTATACAATATCAATTTATTTTTAAATTATCATTTATTGATATAATAGTATATTATTCTATTTAATTATTACCTAAATATAATAAATTTGAATTGAATATGGGAATTTGTTTCATTGTTTTTTAACAATGTGATCCAACACCTTACAATAATTAGTTATATGCACCAATCAAATATTTTCCAAAATATTCACAAGTGGTTGTAACATAAAATATATAATATCATAGAGTTAGACTACATATTATAGACTCTCACAAGAAAAATAACTACATGATGTGATATAAAAGTGAATTCAAATATAATAAGAGTGATCCCTCCTAAATATTGGAATAATATACAACTATTGATGACATCATTATTTTTGAGTCATCATGAAAATCTGAATTCCATAGTCTCACTTCTTTAGGACTGTTGAAAGTGGATATTGACATTAAAAACTATCACTATCTTCAAATATTATTTAAAGGAACATTAAATTTTACCAATGATAATTGATCATGAGGAATGCATTTCATGTTCTTCTCAAACATGTAATCTCGAGCACATTGCATTTTATTATTTTACATGTTTCTTATTATTCAATGAAATGTCTCCCTTCTTCATACTCATTTAAAAAATTCCACAAATATTTAAATTTATTTTTAGAGTAAATATCCAAATTCATGTATTATTCATTAAAACATTCATAAAATTTATATAAATGAGTTCTTATATTCTAATTATTATTTTTAGTTATCTAATAAACTCAAACAATATCTTTTTTAATCATATTATAATTCATCTTTGTGAAATAAATATGTTGTAAATTTTTCTCATGAAAATTAAATGGGTTATAATATATCACAACATTATTATTCATGAAATTGAGATGGATTTTATTTTGTTCAAAGACTATATGTGTGTGTTTATACTAGGTAATCGTGTTTCATCATGAATGATAGATCACATGAGGTGCATTAATTCATGAAAGAACATTAAAATCAAATTGATGGAGAGATGTTAACTCAATTAATATAGGTCCATATAGGATCATTGATCATATGTTTTTTTCTTGTAAGTGATCTGTAGGAGTAATCCCACATAAAAATATACTAAATACATAAAATATAATTCATAAAAACAATTCTTCCCACTTCTAGTTATTGGATCTAGAATATAAATATAGGTTCCTCAACCTCCACCCCAATGTTTCTCTACATGTAGTTTTTTCCATTCCATGACTCATATCAAATAAAATCCATGATAAATACCAAGTAAATGTGTATTTTCATAATTCATGATAAACGTGGAATGTTCAAATATTATTTAAAAACATAATATTGTTATATCAGTGATCAACATGGTTTTGTTCTTTTATTGTGACGAATCCTCATGAACATTAAAGTAATCACATGTTTCTTATTTTTGATAAAATTGAACTCATTTGTTCTTCCAAGTTAATGGAAGTTTGTTAATAAAATTATATAAATATAATATACTTAGAAAGTTTTTAAATTATTTCATACATAGAATTCAAAGATTTCATAATTGGGTTCAGGATGATCGAGTATGGGTCACTCTCTCAGTTTGACCACTTGAGTTGGCTAATGTGAAGAACATTGAATACTGAAGAAAAATGACGCAAACCCTTTTAAGAGTTTGACCATGATGAGTGTTTATTTCATGTATGTGATTGATTTTATCTAGTAACCAACATTCCATGGATTAATTTTTTATAGGATTACAATGTTCTAGACTTCTCAAATATGAAATAGATTTTTTCTTGAGAAATAATTTATTAATAACTTATCATGCCTCTTCAACATCTCAATTTTTAGTAACAAGGGTTTCTCAGTCCATATTCTATAATTGTACTACGCCAACTCCTCTGCTAAAATGTCACCCTGCATGGTTCTGTCAGCTGCTCTTTTATAATCTATTTCATTGATATATATTCCATTTCCTAATATTTTCTTATTTAATGCCACCCAATTCTAACCATATTGGTCTACCCATAATATGGTAGACAAATGTTAGAAAATTATTTTTATGAGGGTCCTTGGTTGCCCATGGTTTGTCCAATTTTTTTTTCATAAACGACTAACTCCCATACTTAATGAAAACTAAGTATGAAACTATAATAAAATAAATATGTCTAGAATATTATCCCCATTTTATATAATTAATAACTCTTTAAATAAAAATAATAAATTATCCAATGTATCATCAATTACTCAGTAGAAATATATTTTTTCGTGGTCTTGGACATGTTATTAAAAATTTTCTTATTTAAAATCAATGAAAAATTTTCATTTCATTATGAAAATTGAAAAATATGATCACAAATAATGTCACATCTATTGGTCGGCATCAATTACAATTTCATTAACTGTTTCATTGGTTCTACAATATCCCATATAGTATTTTGTTAATAAAATCTATGACATTTATCAAAACTCATCATGATTCATTAAATTTCATCCTTTCAAAAATATTTTAAACACAATACCAAATATGTAATTCTTTTTTGAAATAATTCCATATATTCAGGATAATAATTATTTAGACAGGTTACATAGTTGTTGACATAAATTCCCAGTAATTGGGATCCTTATTTTTTTTCCCCGCTTTATAATGAAAATAATATTATATTAAAATATATAATAAAAAATTCCCATTAGAAAATGAATGGATAAATTTTCTCCCCCATTGAAATAGAATCCAAATCCATGGGAGGGACTTAAATAGGAATCATCATGTGAGTGGACATGTATGAACATGATATTTCAATATCCATTTTACAAAACAATCTCTCGGAATAATGTTTGTGAAAATATCTACAACCATATTTTTCATATAAATGTATTGTATATTAGAATATCCACTTGAAACCAATTCAATAATTAAATGATATTTGATATAAATATGATTGGATATAGAACATTTTACTTTGTTTTTAGGAAAAATAACATTCTTTTACTACCAAATAAAATTTTCTACAGTTTTCCAATCTAAAAAATTAAATCTTGAAACTACCTTTAAATATAAATCATCATTTTACAATCATGGGTAGTAGATATGTATTCAGCCATATGGGATCACACTATCAAATATTTCTTCTTTTTCTATAAAAACTACCAATGAATTCTACTAGAAATTTTGTGGCATATGATGATGATATTCTTATATTACAATCACCAACCCATAATGAATTGCAAAATCCCTAATATTTTCATTTTACATTATTTATTAATGGAAGACAATAATTCACAGTTCCTTTATCATATCTCATGATTATATTAGTATCCCACAAGTGAGACAATTTAGGATGATATTAAAAACCTTAACATGGAGTCACTGAATATGTTATATCTAAAACAACCTAGTTTTCATAGAGGTATGGATTCATTTAAATTTGAAAAAAACCTCATTTATTTTTCATTTTAGACTAGAATTGGGTTACTGAGACCTTAATCTGATTAGTTTTTTTTGATAATTTAATAAGGGTGTATAGGATGGCTATATGTCAAATAATACATGTGTAATAGGCTAGAATGAACCACCTTGCACATCATGAATAGGTTTTTTCTTAGGATAGGAATCATGAGATTTATATAGTGTAACAAATATACACACCTCATAAATACCATGGGTCATTTCCTAAAAAGTATAAACAAGGAACCTTATTTTGACATAAGAACACATGTTCCTTGTTTTTCTAGTAACTGCCACATGAGACATCCTTCCTCAGGCTCCACCTAGGATTTGAATCCATTCCTCTAATAATGATCTTATTCCATTACCATTTTACATGTTGGATCCTCATTTGTAAGATCCTCAGTCCTTTTCCTGTCTTCATCATTTGTCATACACTCAATGTAGTAATCTTGGCAAAAGATAGTAATCCCTATTTTCATGTTATTTATTTCTTTTTCCCTTTTCATTAACTAAATTTCAATAAAAATGAATGATACTATATGAGTGGTCATCCACATACCTTTGTTTGGTGGTTTAGTAATTTTCTAATAATTTTTTTTATGTTTTATAGAGTATGATGTTGTGCTATAAACCGAAACATTCCACACATTTCTTTAAAAATGTTGTTCTTATTTTAAAATAATTTAAATCATTTTGATATGTTTTATTTGAGACTTGTTTTATTATATGAAAATGTATAATTCATTTCTTTCCACCACATTGAGTGTGTTGAATCAATCTCCTCTATATTATAAATGTTTAGCTAACCAATCCATCTTATATGTGGCATGTCAGGGATTTAAATTTGTTTTCACTTGGTCAAAATAAAATTAATTTATTTAATTATATGGAGGTGGGTGGAAATCACACTTCACGTTATATTAACATATGTTGAGTGAAATAATCCTTTGGATCCCATTAATAAATTGGGATTATTGAATGAAAATTGTAATATTGTGAATATAGTTTCTTTTTTGGATTAACCATAGATATTGGTCATCGTTCAATGGTTATGGGATTTTTTTAGAATGGAGTTCCGACCTCACTTATACTAGGTATTGGGAATGTAGTCTCACACCATCAACATGAACGATATTCATGACATTTTAGGTTCCCTTTTATTGGGTTTTGGGAATGATGAATCACCTCAATATCTTGAGTAATGTTAATGAAATCTCTCATCCATATGAGATTCTAGGCTAGCACACTTGCTTTAGAATATAGCTCATTAGACTATGAATAGATGCATGTGTTATTCCCCATGTCTTTGTACTACCTAATATATCTGTATATTTCTATATATTTCATTACATATATAGTGAATATATATATATACATGTTATATATGATTACTTTTAAAAATATGGAAATTATAAATAGAGATCATAGTAAACTTGGCCTATTCTAAAGTAGGCATGGTTATCCTAGTGTCCCCTACGAAACTATGATATCTTGTTTATGGAATTCATCTCTATTTATTCTTTTCATATACCTATAGATTATTATTTCATACACATCAACTAGATTATTCTAGATCCATTGGTGGTGGGCTATCAAGTTTATCTCACACCTTGTTCAGGCCACCAATAGGTAATCATAAAGACCTTATAAATTCATTTATGGATAAGGGAAACCAATTTGACATGGAAACATGATATTTTTTCATGGGATCATAGGACAAAAGGGCTGAGTGTATCCACTCAATTCTTCTGGATATTCTTTTTTTGTTTTTTATGTTTTTCAACATGTTGTATATGAAAGTACTATGAATCACCTATGTTCATTTTTTATATATAAAATAACATGAAATAATTTTTTTTATGACATGGATTATTTATTCTGATTAATATTTCTTCATGGATATTTCATATTCTTTTGTCTTTTGTTATTGTATTTTTTTCAGTTGTGTTGTTATTTCTCTTTTTTTCATCGATCATTTACTTTATCTCTTATTTACACTTTAATACTCTAATATGAGTGCATATTCTCCACACCATCCTACCATGGACCCTCACTTATAGTCAATAGATTTTAGAATATAGTGAGTCATGATTCAGGGCACCTGATCCACCAGCTCAAACATTCCTTTTAGTAGACCTGGGTTGAATTACACGTTTTATTTCCTTTACATAATTTTTTAAATTTTATAATGGAGACATTGATGTGTTGTAATTAGGTAATGAGATTTATCTTGGGATTATCTAAACCATGTGTGGAATAAAATCCAAATTAGCTTGGATGTGACTTGATGTTATGGTTTATGTATATTAGAATTGTATTGATTTCACCAATGGGTGATACACATGATATGTAATGTTATTATTATTATTATTATGTTTGATTACATTTTATCATTAGCTGGTATGGATAAGAATCATTGGTCATGCAGCATTTTTAGAACCATATAGTATTAATAGGACATGAATTATTCCATTCCATATAGGCTATATTCTCTAACTTCATGATACTTGATGTATGTTCCTTAAGTGATATATCTGTTATGAAACTAAATATCTATAGGAGAAAGTAGATTGAATAAATTTTTATTAATTTTTTACATCAATTAAAATGATTTCTTACTATATATTTTGTCAATGGTACCTTAAATTATGAAATTCTATATGTTTTAGTTAAGTGAATAATGTTACATAGATTGAATCATTAGTTGATTTTCAATACATGAATATAATTAGTAATATGAAGAGTGCATGTAACACAACTAGTTGGAATAAATATTAATTGAGTAAAATCATATAATGTTACATGTTATATTAATCTGTGAAATTTATTGGTTTTGAAATAGTTTAATTAAAAACAAATTACAATATATAAATAATGAATTTTTATAATTTTAAAAAAGGCACTTCTTTTAACATATCAATTTTGTAAATGCATGAATTGAAATACCTTGATTATATTATGGTTGAAATGAAATGGGGTTTCCAATTCAATCATAAAGGTTTTACACCATAATAACATTCAAATGAAGGTCTATATACCTGAACCCTTATAGTGAAACATACAGCTTGACCCAGACCCAACCATAGTTGGGGATCTTAAGTGGTGTCTCTTATGTTCTTTATTATTGTTCCTACCACCAATAACTTAATATAGAAGTAATCATAGCAGTATAAATTTTGTATTTCATTGATTGTACCTATCCAGTTCATGTGTTTTCAAAATTATCATTGGTAAACTTATATTTGAAGAATTTTCATGTCATTTTTAAAACTATGATACCATGACGACCTCTAGTCTTCTACAAGGATGAAAGGGACGACCAAACTCAAAAGGTGGTGGGATTTTATCCAATGGGGTTATCTATTATATTTCCACACAGGGAACCTCTTTTTTTCTTTATGTGGGTGGTAACACCTTATTTCAAGAGTTTTTTATACATATGATGAATTATATTCTATGAGTCATGATACTAAGTATATTATGGAATATTTTACCCAGGAATTACATAAACATCATCCACCTAAATTTTTGGGGGATGGTCGCTCTCAAAATAGAGATATATGGATTCAGGACATGGTCTCTCTATTTAATTATTTGGAGTCACCTTAGGAGAGGATGTTAATGATCATGGATTATATGTTACATGGTTCTAGAAATAGATGGTGGGATTTAATTGACATGTAATACATACATTGGGAATATATCATTAAGGGTCTTTCATATGGTATTTAATGAGTAATTCATACCACAAACAATATGGGATGATCGATCTAGAGAGTTCTTAAATTTTAAACGTGTATTTATGTATCAAACGTGGTATTATTCTTGTTTTATAATGTTTTAGTTATTTAAACTAAATCTAACTATTGATGTGATCACGACCTTAAGGTAACTTGAGGATGAGATGGTATACGAAATCTGATCATTGGTTAATGCTTTCCACGTGACTATTATTTTTGAGATAGTCACCTAGGGCCTCATTACTAAGAGGAATTTTAGGTATTATAATGTTGATATCCGTGGACATTAAACACTAATAAATGACAGTAGGTATTATAGGTGAATTAAGAATTGCATCAACGTTGGATGTAGGGTATGCTGTGTTCAAATATATTATACTAACAATTTCTCTATTTATCATTAGTGTATAATGGTGGGGAATACAAAACACCTGTGAATGTGTGATATTCTTAAAGACATAGGTTGTGGTTTTTGGGGTGTATTCAGTGCTACTGTTGGACCATCACACACGTGCCCTTTGAGAGAGGATATAAACTTACTCCACATTCAAGAGAGGATCCAATAAAACCTCACTAGGATGGCATGTGGAATACCATTGGGATCTGAAGATTATTATGTCGTTGAGGAAGAGGGAATCAGACTCATGATCCATAGATTTTGCATATTGGTCCCACTAAATGATATTAGGTTGTATCTCAGGGTTGCAGTATGAGAAAGATACATGAAATCCAACCTGTTCAGGAGGAGAAAAACAATGACCTTCTACATGTAGTGGTACTATACTATTAGCCTATACACTAATATATACGTGGAATGAAATTGGTGCATCATTTTTTTATATTTATGGATATTATATGGATTATGGGCATCAAGATAGAGTTTTTATGTTTCTTGATTACACTCTATAGTGTCACTTTCCTTTTACTAAAATTATTTCCTCATTTAATTTACAATTTTACAATATAAAAACCATGGATCGAAAAGGATAGTGTATTTGGAAGACTAGGTACATATTGAGAAAACATGAATCCAAAATAGAACATTGTTTTATTGATACATATATAATGATCCTAAAATCATTTGAGTTCTTACTTGCTCATAGGGTAACCTAGGGAATATATAGATAAAAGGTACGAGCTAAAAATCTCACTAAGTGAGTAAACATGGGAATAAAGCATAACACATGAGTTAGAAGAAATAAAAACATAACATAAAATGTATAGATCATGAATTAAGGAATGGAATCACAGAATATATTACATTTAATTATATTATCAATGAAATATTAGAATGTGTAATCAATATATAATATAACATTAACATCAGTGAAGGATAAATTACAAGACTAAATGAGAAGGTGGAAAATGTCCTATAATGGATTAGGTTTACTCCATAATCTCATATATAATGACTCATGAGACTAAAAAAAGTCCAATTCATTGGAGGGCTATATATGTGCTCCCAGAATAACATGTTCATGCATATGATTTCCACATAATGAAATCCAATATATGGAATAATCACAAGGGATGACCATGGGAAGAAATAAATTTCATAATCATGTGAAAATGCATAACCAATGAGTGTGACATATTGGTATCCATGATATAAGGGAATAATTTTTATTATAAAATCATAAAAAATAAATTAAAATAATGATATAACAAGAATAATGATTCCAAACTCTAGTGAATAACCAAAAAGGTATGTTAGGAAACATTAGAAATGAGCCACTTTAGTGTGGTTTAAGGGAATCTATTAATGTATATTTATAGAGGAAAAATGAAATTTTTTTGTATAAAATCATGAATAAAATAAAATATTTTTTCTTGTGAAAAAATGATATATTTTTTAAAAATGTTCATGGATTCAACAATTTTAGGGAGAGTACATGAACATGGGTATGAAATAGAGGTGTTCCTTGTAAATGAGCTTTCTTATCATAGGGAATTGATAATGGACCGTTTTAAAAAAATATACTTATCCAAAAAATAATGATGAATTGAACTGGATGCATACATGTAGAACATATAAATAAATTTTAGAAGTAATATTTATGAATAAATATAAAATAAATTGGGGTAAAGATAGAGAAATGGCAACCTAATGGAAAATATGTTTGTTTTATGAGATCATGTACCTTATGCCTAAGTAAATTTTTTACATTGACATAATTTACTAGATAATAATATTATATTAATCAATAATTTAATTCAGAACACATTCAACATATATTTTAATTATTATAATTTTATTATTTTCATTTATATCCATTTTGGTAAATTATAATATTTATCTTCATCGTTCTGGGAGAATTTTTTCTTGGTCAGTAAACTTGTATATATTTGTGGGTGCACTTATAAAATGGTAATAACACAATAGATGTGAAATTATAAGATATTAAATAACTTGTAGAGGTCTAAATTTCCTCATATAAAATTTTTTATAATATTAGGATGATTCATTCGACAAAACGTTAAAGAAATGTTCAGATAATTTTGTAGGTTTATACGACCACCACAAACTAGTATTAATTTATTTAAAAATATTTTTCTATATTTATTCTAGAATATGAAATAAGATATAAGATATATATATATATATATATTATAGCCTAATTTAAATTTAATAAATATTTTATGAACATTCTTCTATGTGGCAATGGGAAATGAAAAAAACGTCATCCCTGAAGTTCTTGAAAAAACATATCACGGATGATATATTAATTTTTAATATAAAATGAAAGGAGAAAGGTGCTGAGGATGTATATTTTATTAAAAAATTTAAATTATAGTATATGCATGAAATTTGAGATATCATGTATTTTCAGATAGTGGGATGAGGATAAGGTAGAAGAAATAAAGTATTGGAAAGGGAAAGATTGTCGATTTTACCTCTTGAATGCCGTCTGCTAGAAAATATCATTAAGGAACATAGGTTGGGTCTATTGGTGAGAAAAAAAACTGAGACATGTGCAAGAGGCTTGGAAAGATAATTAGGCATAATATTGGCATTCTTCGATGCTTAGAAGGTGTGAGGAGAAGAGGTGGTGTCTATAAGGGGTGGTTGGGGGGGGTGTTTCGATTACTATATTTATTTTTTTATTTTTTTAGAACCAAACTATAAATTGTATAAATTAATGTGACTATATAAAGAACTACATCAAGGGATAATGAAGTAATGTGTTTTTACATCTTCCATGAATACAAAATCATGTATTTGGATAAACTTTTATATACCGTAAATTTCCATAATTCAATATTTATAAAAAATTCATTTATTTTAGAAAAATAAAAAAAATCAGCCTAAATTTTCTTAAATGTTTAGATTTCAGAAATGGACAATAATTTTTTTTCAAAAAATCCAAATGTGAAAATTTTAATTTCAAAATGAAATCATCATCTTTTAAAAAAAATCAATATTTTAATATGAAAATTTATTTTATAACCCTTTGAAAAATTAATCATGGAATCATAAAATTATCTTACCATTATAATAGAAAATAATAATCATTAATGAAATAATTTTATTGAAATAATTTTTCTTTTAAGGAATTATATGCATTATAATATTTTATAAAAGTTATATATTTTTTTTAAAAATACCAAATATTAATTAATCATTTTTACAACATTTATTAACATATACCATGATATATAATATATTCATTTTTCAAAGTCTTATATATTATTTATAGTTTCATAGTCTATGTTACTATTCTAATAATTAGATTTCTATTACTATTTATCACATTACTATATTAACTATCAGGTTGCTCTTCCAAAAGTCATATTATTATTCCAATGATCATATTTATAATTATCATACGGGATTACTACCTCTTAGAAATACCTATTATTGCATTCATTTTTCATTCACTTATATTTTATTTCAGTGTTTTATCTACTTTCATCTTCAGAATTAATAGTTTATAAATATCATTTTCTTTATTTCTACGTCATTTTTCGCGATTGTGGTCATTATTCTTGATTGGACACATCCAAAAATTCCATTTAGTTTTATATTATTGTCAGTTTACTATTCTGATTTATTTTTTGGAATTATTATTGGTTAGTTTAATGACTAATGGATCATTATTCATCTACGAGAATATTTATTTTTGATGGTTTCTATCTGTGATGATTGATGTTTTTTCAATATAACATAATTATTAAAAGGGGAATTACATTGATAAATTTATTGGTTGTAAATTTTCCCCCTTTATGAAATTATTCCCTACAAATATCATTTTACATACTAGTGTGAAAATAGGTGAGGGTACTTATCCAACATTTCTTCCTCTAGTACCGATGTCGCCTCTTTGTATTTACAGTTCCTCCAAATTACTTTGACTAGGTTAATAGTTCTATTTCTTATAACATTACCTCTACATTCCAATATCTTCACTGGAAACTCCTCATAAAAAATTTATTTTTCCAGTTGTAGCACATATAAATTGAGTAAATATGAGGGATATATACGAACATCCTCAAGTGGAGTATGTGGTGTACATTATGTTCTTTAGACATGGTTGGTGAAAGAGATATTCAATAATCCATAGGTTTGAAGAGACTAATAATATCCAAAGGGCCAATGTACTAGGTATATAACATTCCCATATTCCCAAATCTAATTATTCTCTTCCATGGAAATATGTGGAGTAATACCACATCTCCAATCCCAGACTATAAGTCTCGTCAATGATTGTTTACATAACTCTTATATAAAATTTATCCTTCTTGGATGTTCTACTGAAGGGTTTTCACATTTTCTACCATTTCATCAATCATTTATTGTCCCAAAAGTGTATGTTCAGGGACATTATCAAATGATTCAGGTGTTCTACATATATTTCCGTAATGGGATTCATATAAATCCATTTGGATGATTAAGTGGAAATTTTTTTTGGGAAGTCAGCTATAATAAGATGTTGGTCCCATACTCTTTTGATTTCTATTGTTGATGATCTCTAAATGTATTCAATCATAGGAATTTTTTTCTCAGACTTTCCATTAGTTTGAGGGTGATAAGCCATACTAAATTTCATCTTATTGGTTCGAGCATGTTGGAGCCTCTTTTCAATCATAGTGCTATAAAATAGATCTCTATCGGATACAATTGATAATGTTAATACATGAAGACTCATAAATTCATTTTTTTATATCTATTCATGATGATGGAGTGATAAGTCATATAAAATCATAATAAAGTGAGATATCTTTGTAAAATATCCATAACCTCCCATATTGCATATTTCTTTAATATGTGTTCGGATGTTCGATGACAATGTCCATGGTGATGTTATCCTCTTTCCATATAGGTATGATTAATGGTTGAAACATCCCAATATACTTTTCCCATTAATCCTCTTATTTCTAACATCATAGACACTTTTTTGTATATTCAACAAACTCCTTCATATTAGTGGACTAATAATGCACTTAAAGATCTTGATACATATTTTAACTCCCATGGTGGATAAATATTGTTGAGATATGTGCATTATTAAAAATACCAATCTCTATCTCATGATTTTATGGTACATATAGTCTTGACAAAAAATATTTCAACTCCTTCTTCTTCAATATTGAACTCAGGAAATTTTCCATTTCAAATGGCATCCACCTTATTTTGAATATCCTCAGAATATCATTGAGCATCCTTTATCTTCTCTAAATTGTATGATTTTTCAATAATTTGAGAATTTATTGAAGGTGTTCTTTCCTTTATGGTATCCCTGTCTATATTTCAAATGTATAAGAATATTGGGTCCTTCTAAATTTTTATAATTGATACACATTTAGGTTCCTTTCTTCCAAGAGAATCTTCCAAATTATTCTCTATTTCAGGATAGTAGTGTATTGAGAAGTCATAATCCTTGGTGATCACTAACCATATTTACTGGTCCATATTAAGATACATCTACAAGAATATATATTTAGGGATCTTTTGATCAATATAAAGCTCACACTTCTCCCCATAAAGATAATTCCACAATATGTTAAATGATAATATCATGGTCTCCAACTTCACATCAGGTGTTGAATATTTATTCTCATGAACATTATTCTTAATTGAGGCATATGCTATAAATTTTTCATTTTTACATAGTATAAATGAAAAGGCCTTCTTTGGCAGGAAAAATGTTTACCACAAAGAGTCTCCCACATCTGGGTAGTGTATGATATAGAATAGTGATAATCCTTTTTCTTAGCTCTTTCAAGAACAATACACATTCACTGGTATATAAAAACTATACTCCCTACAATGTCATCAAGTTTAATGGATTTTGCAATCAGATTATGTTAATAACAAAGAGTTGGCACTATTCTTGTCAATGAAAAATATGGATCTCCATTACAGATGATGAAAGGGGACACTGTTTGACTTCCTTTTTATCAGAATTCTACAAAGATATTCCATTTATGGTGATAAAATTTCAAAAAAATGATACATACTCCACCTTGAAATATCTTTTACTATAATTTACATATTGTTTCTCCCTTCAAAATTTCATTATTATAGTATTAAAAAGTTACTCATGATCCACCATTCCCTTGGATTATATTATAATATCATCTATAAATACTACCAAAAATTTATCCAAGTAAACTCCAAAGTATCTATTAATTAATTCCATGAACAAATCAGGAGAATTTGAGAGTCAAAAGGTAATCACCATAAACTCATATTGTTCAAAACTCATTTAAAATGATGTATTGGGAATGTAATCCTTCTTCTCCATTATCCGGTGATATCCCTATCGAAGGTCCACCATAGAAAAATACATGGATCTAAATAGTTGATCAAATATATCAATTTTCATTGGTAGGGGATACCTGTTCTTTATAATTATTTTTTTTGAGCTCACGATAATCAATGTAGAGGCACATTGATACATCTTTGTTCGTGATGAAGAATACTGGTCCACCTATGGTGAAGAACATGATCGTGTGAAACCCTTGTCTTGGTTCTTCTGTATCTTATTTTTTGGTTCTTTTATCTAAATGGTAGAAATTATTTAAGGAGTCATTAACATGGTAAAATATTCAGGTATGAGTTCAACTAAGAAATTATCCTCTCAGTGATGAGAGATACCATGAAATTATTTGGGGGACCCATCTTTGTAGTCCCTCAGAATATGCATTTCTTCAAGAATGATCCTCTTATTTTTCTCAATAATTAGATAAATATATTATTTCTCATACAGAAATAATATCCACAATTGAGATGTTTATTCTAAAGGATACTCATCCACCTCTATACAACTTTATAGAATTATATAATTCTATAGTATTGGAAGAGTTATCTCCCTTTCTGAATAGTTGTTGTTGGATTTATATAATGATGGCCAATCCATGCCCAAAATTTCATAAAACCCCAAAAAATGAGGTATGATGTGATTTTATGACAGGTTTAGCATGAAAAAACTAAATAGCGAGGAGTAAATGCTTTGAATTAAGTAATATTCTCATTTACTATTCTCATGGATAATGGAACCACCATTTTTATGTGTTGTTTGAATAGTTATATCAAAAATGAAATGAATGATTTAATGTGTAAAACAAGAATGAAATAAAATGTTACCTATTCCTCAATGAATAACCAGTGTACCTATAAGAACATCATTTTTTGGATCCACCATAGTAGTAGTGACTGTATATTCCCTCCCTCGCTTACATAGAGGTTGTTGTCATTGATTTATTTTGAAAACCCTTGAGTTAGGGAATTTTCTTGCATAATGACTATGTTTATTAAAGTTGAAACCCAATATTTATGTTCTTATACTAATCTAAAACTTATGTTTATATTAAAAATTTTCTCATTCTTCATATCCATTAGAAAATTATTATAAATATTCCCTTCTTTTTATCATTTGAAGTGTCTCCTAGAACCCTTTTAATAGTTTACATGATGTTTATTCCCAAATATTGGACACCTGGGATGATATACTTTCTTTCATCCATTTTATTTATCTGTTGATCCAACAATATTAAACTATATTTTCTGATTTTTATCTTTGATTCCACTAGACCACTGAGGGCCTCCAATCTCTTTTCAAAATTTAATGGAACAAAAAACAATCTCCTCAATGTTTTTAACGTCTCAAATCTCCAACTCTTTTTACAAACTCATATTTTAACCACTAATGAAGTGGTCCAAAATTATTTAATTTTTCATTAAAGAGATAGTGGTATACTATGAAATCATTGTAACGTATTTATCATACACCCTGATAGTTTCATGTTCCATTTGCTTTAGTTTGAGTAACTCCCTCTAAATCATAATATTGATAATTAAGGGGAATGATTTTTTAAAAGTATTTTCATGATTGATTCCCATTTCATGGAATTAATTTACCATTTGAATTCATTTTATGATAATCATAAACCATATAAAAACATCCCCTTACAAAAATAGACAACCAATAAAACTTTATTTTATTTTGAGTATTTTAGGGTATGGAATACATTATCATTGGAGTTAATCCCCTATTTGGTGATGAGGGGATCAAAAGATACACTACTTATAGGATGGAATTTTCATGTAAGGTATTATACAAAAAACATTCTTATTCTAAGTAGAAATATGGTGTTCAACACAATTCTTGTTATTATTCATAACTTTAAAAAACTGAGAAAGTACTTTTGTGATGTCTTTCTCTCTCTTTCCCATATGGTTTGGAATATTAGTAGGGAAATCAACACATGTACTGTAAAATTGGTTTTTGTAATGGGTTATTCTCTCTAAAGTCATTAAACAAAAAATAATGATTACATTATCCAGATGTAATACTTAGCTAATACTGATAAAAAAAATTATGATCATTGAAGGATAAACATATAGATAAAAATTTTATCTAAATTTATAATACCTATAGTTTAAATTATGTAACCCTTATTTTATGTATTATAAGTGTATAATTTGTTTGGGATATATTTGGGAGTGTTTGGATATATTTAGAATGTTTTTGGATCTCTTAAAAGGTTCATGGTTGGTGGACAATTAGTGGAAACCAGGAATCCACTACAGAAAACCTCGAATAATGAGACTGCAGATAAAGAGAAGGAGCACATGTAAGAACTTGGGTTTTCTAAACCATGTGACTACATATGAGAAACCATATAACATGAGATAGTGGGAATTGGAATGTTTGGTGAATGGTTTAGAAACTATTTTATCATACCATGTGAGGTTCCTGCTTGAGATAGAAGACGACACACAGTTAGAGCGTAGTATTCCTATCATTGATACGTTTAAAAACAATATCTAATAAAGTGTATCCTCATAGGGATTATGTTTCTTCCCATAATTGTTTCCCCAAATGAAACATATCATCGAATGTTTTTTCTGTGAAATGTTAATTAATCTTGTCCCATATATTTTACGATGATCCAAAGGCTTATCTTGGGCGTTGAAGTTGGATTATTATAGTAATTATTCATTCTTAAAAGTCTTTCTTTGTTTTTATTAGATATAATTATCACTATCGATTTCTTTTAGAGATATATATCTATAGTGGAGAGCTCTAGGGTAGTCGATTCAAAATATGATGATATATGGATTTTTTTATGATAGGGGATGATATCTAAGGTGGATTTTTGGTGTTTTAACACGATTTTGTGGATGTTTTCATGCTGTTTTACATTTTCATCATGTTTTTCAATGTAAGTGGCTTCAGTCTAACTTATTATATTTAGAATATGCAGGATTTATTATAAATTGGTTTTTTCATTTATTTATTTATTTATTTATTGTGAATTTAGTGTTGAATGAATGGTAGAAACCCCCTTTAGTGGTGGTTTTTAGATTTTTAAGAATAAATGATTTTTTTCTAAAATGATTTGAATTTTTATTTTTTAATGATTATTTCATTATAGGTTGATTTTTTTAGAATTTATGAATAATTATTTAAGGAATTTTTATTTTAAAAAAGTTGTTCTATTGAAATGTATTTGGAACACTGGTGTTTGGAATGGGTTTGGAATCATTTTGCTTGTGTGTTCATTAGAAATTGGAAGGGTAAGCTTGTAATGTAACCACATAAAAAGGATGTGATGTATATGGGTGTGATGTACCCAAAACAAAATTTTCTACTAAGTGACAGCTTGGTAGATGTATTACTCACCACTCATGAGTATAGGGAGGTCTATTTTTTAGGCATGGTTTAATGTGTTGTTATGTGTAAATTAATTGATTATGCCAGAATAAATTTTTTGAAATAGTTTAGAGAATTTTTTGGTTTAAATATTTGGAACATGTTATGGTTTCTTGAAAATTTATATTTTATATAACTTGTTTATTTTATGATATAAACTGTTTAGGATTTTTTATATTTAAACAATTTTATATAAATGTGAAAACATATTTTATCCAAGTATTGCAAGTGGTGAAGTTATTTGGTGAAATATTGATGAGTTTATGTACTCACCCATGCAATATAACACTAGTTATTTTTCCAATATAATTTATCGAGACATTGGAAAAGATAAAATATCACATTTCCATATAGTGCTTAGTGATACTCAGGCTGTTTTGGGGAGTTTAAGCATAGAGTGGGTTGGAGCTTAATGTTTTGTATTGGGGTCTTTCAGATTTTTGTTCTGTGTCTTCTACTATTTACTTGGATAGTTTGTAGTCTTCTACAATCGTAGACATTTATTATTAGTATTGATATAAATAGGATTATTTTAGATGAATTTAATTTATACAATCCATCATGTAGTGGTTTATTTTTTTGTCATGTTGGGTTAGTTGTTTAATTCTGAAAGAGAAAATATTCCCTCACTTACTTATAAATCCCTTGGCATTTATTTCCAGCCTTTGGAATCATGGGGAGATCTCTTGTGGAAAAGTAATATCCTTATGTCTTCTCAAGACAATGAGAAGGTTGGCATTTATTTCCAGCCTTTGGAATCATGGGGAGATCTCTTGTGGAAAAGTAATATCCTTATGTCTTCTCAAGACAATGAGACGGTGTGGGATGTAACAAGTGGTATTAGTCTTAGTCTTTCATTTATCTTTATTGAATTAATGGTCTTCAACTCTGTCAATCATGGAGTTAAAATTCATTTTTATCTATTTCATATGTCATGTTGGTATAGCAGTTTATTATTGTCAGGGCATGAAATGTAGATAATAAAAATACATATAAAATATTTTATATTTGTCACTAAGTTACCAGGGTGTTTGGTTGAAAATTGTTTTGGAGGGAGTTATAGGATTTGAAATACCATTATCATTGGCTTAGCTAATGATATGAGCATGAAATGCATTAGAATAAAATAAAATCCAACTATGAGAGCATATTTTACTTTGAATGATGATATATTCTTCAGTGTAATGTGTTTTTTTTTTGAAAAATGATACAGTTTTTTTCAAATGTAAAGTTTGGAAAAAGATCATGGTGTAGATATTTTGAAAATGTTTTTATTTTCAAAAGAAATTTTAATTTTTTTAAAAAAAATGGTTGAACTAAGAAAATGATGATTTTGGAAAGAATTTATGTGATAGTATGATATGGTAGAATTAGAAATTCAAAGCCTCTAGTTTATAGAGAGTGATACTTATGTTATTTTTTAATAGAAAATGGAACCTAGTAGGGGTTGTAGGAATGAGATAGAAGAAGCTATTGGGAATGTCCTTTCACTTAATCCAAAGGTGAACCAATAGCAGGTTCATAGTATCTTCCAAGAAATTCAAGATGTCGATGGAGGAAAATGAGGGATTATGCTAGGGAAGTGGTTCTTTCAATCGAAGTCTAGAAGAAAAATTCCCTCCATCATTCGTGGTGATTCTAACCTGGAAAAAGAAGTTGTTTGGATGAATTAGATGAATCATATCTTCAATTTGATCAGAAAACCATAAGAACAGATAATAATAATGTTGAAGTATTTATTAAAGGATCTTGCATTAAATTAGTGTGATTTAGTTGTTTACGATGAAATATATTAACACATTGGTTGGGAGGATTTTAATGAAATGTTCGACAAACAATTCTGTCCTTATATGCTCAAAATTCAAAGAATGAAAAACTTTTTTAGCATGAATCACGAAAATATTTCTGTCACAGTGTATGTGGATAAATTCATGAATTTAGTTCTCTTTTCAACCAATGTTTCTTCTATTGTGTCCCTAAAGGCATGCATCATTGAATTGAGGCTAATGTAGGATATTTTTATCTAAGATTAGAATGCTCTATATTATGAAATAATTAAATATAGTCAATAGAGATACTTTGGTAGAAATATACATGTAAGGTTCTATGGGTTGAGGTAGTATGTTTATACCTATTTGGAAATGATGGGATCTCTAATTTTGTGAGAAATAGGAAGAGGGATATGTATTTCCAAAGTGGGATCATGACTTAGAATCAAGTGGATGGATCGAAAAGTCTTCTACTAGGACCCAAGAAAAAAGTGTTGTCTTTCCAATGTAGTTTTCTTGGCCACATGAAGTGATATTGTACAAAACAACCTAGATAATGCTACAAATGGAATCAAATAAGTTATCTTTAGCACTACTGTCATAGTTCTCCAAATTGTGGTTTTTCAAACACTTCCTAGGTGTCACAGATGTTGTATTCTTTGACAGGACAAGTGTAGAAGAATCAATATCATTTGCAGAATAGATCTAACCATGATATTTATTGGTTTACCATGACTCTTCATAAAGGGAAATCAAAATAGGGAAACAAGGAACAATGTTTTACAAGCAATAAATTATGTGGAGATCAATAGGTTATGGTGCATGATTAATATGGTCCATATATGGTGTGATGTACGATAATTTTTAATTTCAAATTTGTGAAATATGTGTTTCATATGGGTGAATCCCATTCATTTATTTCTTATAATTTTTTTTTGATTTCATTATTTTAAAATTTGAGATGATGTCTTTTATGATGAAACATAAAACTCTTCATGGTCAAAGAGAATGTTCAGCCTTTATGTGTTGAGAATGTTCTATTAAAATTGATGGAGTAAATAAGACATAGTTCACCATTGTGCTGAAAAAAGATGTCTAAGGTATATTCATTTTTATGGATTCGTTGAAAATTTTAAAATCTCACATCAAATTTTATACCAAGAAGATTGTTTTTATGATGGATGATGGTGTCAAGCATCTCACTCAGGGATATTAGAATGAAAGGATAGGGGTAATAGGATTTTTGGCCACAATAGTATGAATGATCACAAAGAATAATGAAAATTTTAAATTAGTATCAATGGAAGAGATTGAGCACAATAGTTATCCCGTAGTGGTTGACTAGTTTCCATAAGACATTCAAAAGAATTTTTCAAGGATTCAAACATTAAGGGAAGTTGAGATTATGATTGATCCCCTTCAGGGGAACAGTCTAATTTCCCTTCCAAATTTTCAGATGGAACCAATATATTTGAGGGATTTGAATGCGAATTTGGAAGAGACACAAAGTAAAGTGTTCATTCAGTTTAGCATGTCACAATGTGGAGCACAATTATTCTTATTGAAAGGGGATGATGGAACTCTAAATTTGTGTGTGGATTATCATAGTCATAACCATGTTATGATAATGAATAGGTATCCACTTCCATGATATGATGATTTTTTTATCAATTTATAGGATCTCATTGGTTCATCAAAATATACTTGTGGTGAAGGTATCACCAATTGCGGGTTCAGAAGGAGAATATTCCAAAGAAAACTTTTAGAAAAAGATATAAACCCAAAAAATATGTGGTAAATTATTTCAATTATAAAAATGAACAATTGGTATTTATGAAATTTATGAATAAGACATTCTAGGGATATTTGGATTTTTTTGGTGGTGTTTTCGGATGAGTTTTTGTTGTATTCCATGAAATGGGCTATGCATTTGCAACACCTAGTGATAGTGTTGTGAATATTGATAGGTCATTGGTTGTATTCCAAATTAGAAAAGTTTTTTTGGGACACAAGATATACATATTCTCATCCATGTAATATATATAATTGGTGTTTCGGTGGATATATAAAATATAGAAGTTTTTATCTCATGGAAACTACCAAAAATGTCTTTTATACATGGTGTTTCCATAGTCTAGAATGTTATTACCAATTCATTGTGTGTGACTTCTCAAAACTAGATTCATTCATGAAATATTTGGAAGAGAGGAATTTTCCATTACAATTTGATGAGTAATGTCAAAAGTATTTTCAAGAGATTAAAGATCACTTTACCTCAGTAGTAATCCTTATTTTTTCAAAATTAGGACAAATGTTCATGGTGTATTGTGATGTTAAAAATCAGTTTTGGGATGTGTTATCTTTCATGGATACCATGATAGTTATGGATCTATGTTTTCAAGGATTCATTAGAAAAACTACCCAAAACATGTTTTAGAGTTACGAGTCTTATTCTATTTGTTATATACTTAGAATTGTAATCTATTTGATGAGAAATTTACTATGTTCATGGATTAATAATATCTTGATGCATATTTTCTCAAAAAAGAGTTTGAATATGAGGAAAATAAGATGGATAGAGTATCTCTAGATGTATTACATTGACTTAATGTATTCACTGGGAATAATAAATTCAGTAGTGGATGCATTAATTAGAAATTCATTAGATCAGTCGGAAAAAGAATATTTAGATGAGTGGTAGTTGATGTTGGTCATAGAAAACATGCACTTGGAATGTGAAGACTGATGTGATGTTGCGGACTTATTTTGAGTTCGATTTTTCCTTATTTTTGTGGATATGGTAAAAGAGGCATTGACATACTATGTAAAATGTGTGGCTATGTGGTCAAAAATCAATGTTCGAGGGGACTATTGATGTTTGAAGGCTAGATGATAGTTCAATGTTGTTCTTCAATAATGAAATGGTCAAGCCTATGTCTTGTCAGAAAGAAAATCATCATGTGTACCACCATTCATGATAGGATTATCATCCTAGAACATATAATATGTATATGGTGTTGACATAATAGTTTTGGTGGTTTGGTATGAAAAGAAATGAGGATTAAATGTTTTCAAGATGCTTAAATCGTCATCATGTTAAGGAATAACAACAAAAACTAGTTGGTATGTTGTAATAATTACCTATACCAATCTAAAAATATGTGTATAAAGCTATTTATTTTGTAACCAGTCTCCCAATAATTGTTTGAAACACGATTTCGTATTAGAGATAGTGAAAATCTCACAATGTCCTCTCATTTTATACATATTCGGGAATCTCATGCGTTGGAGGAGTTGTCAAAATTCTACATCAGAGAAGTGGTAAAGAAGCATGGAATACATTTTTAAATGGGTTTAAATAGAGATATGAGGTTTAATTATCATTTATTGAAATCCTTATAGAAATCCATTGGGAATCAGTTTAATATAAGTATGGTGTATCTTCCCCATATGAATGACCAATCTGAAAGGATGATACAAACATTGGAAGACATGTTGCAGGATTGTGTAATGGATTTTGGTGGCTCATGGGAAGAGAAATTTTTTATAGTGGAGTCATAAAATGACAACATTCATCATCCCTTGATAAATATGAATCCTTTTAAATAATTTTTTGGTCTTCCTTGTTGTTCTCTACTTTGTTGGGTGGAAATAGGTGAGACATCACTAGTAGAGCAAGACTACATCAAGAGAAAAAAATGAAGATTTAGTTTATCATGAAATGGATAGAAATGGATTAGATTCATCATAAATCATATCTATATCATAATAAATCAGTATATTTATTTGAGTTGAGTGATCATGTGTTCATTGTGATATTTACAAGTCTTGGAAAAGATCATTTTAGGAAACAGAAAAAGTTATCTCGTCAAAATATTGGCCCCTATGAGATATTGGAATGGGTTGGTGAGGTTGTGTATCAGTTTCCATTACCACGATGGTTTAATATGATTCATAATGAGATTCATGTATCTTAATTGAAAAATTATCATCATAATTATGATCATTTGATTCGATGGAATCACGTTTATCAAGAGTCAGATTCTAAATCAGTGAACACACAAGTGATGATTTTGGATAAGCAACGGAATGTATTTCATAGGAAAAACATAAAAATAGTATGGTTTTCATCGAAACCTCGTCAGATATAGAATGAAATTGGAATGAGAGAAGAAAATGAAATAGAAATTTAAAATTCCCATTTAGAGCATTATGTTTTTATGCTTACTAGGGAAAACATTTCCAGTGATGGAGAAAATTTAATCCACCTAGTTTTAACTAAGTAACCCTAATTTTATTTATTTTACATATATAATGTGTTTGGGTGATATTTTGGAGGAGATGGAAATATATTGGAATTTTTATGGAGCTCTTTGAAAGTTTCATGGTCATTGAATGATTAGTGAAAACCATGCTCAATGAGATAGGGGATAAAGATAAGGTAAATGGGAAGGTGCACGATTTTTCCAAAACATCATGCTGTCTAATAGAAAATATTCTATTTGATATAGTGGGAATTGGTATGGTTAGTGCACAGTGTGGTAATTATGTGAGCTAATTATGGAAGGTTCCTATTTCAAACATATGTTGGTTCATGGGTAGTGCATGGTTTTCTTAATCATGTAACAAACCATGAATTAATTAAGACCTAGATCCAAAAAAAATGGATCTAGTTTGGGATTATGTTTTTACCCCTCATTTTCCCCCAAATTGACAGCAACCGAGTAATTATTCCTCTCAAATGATAAGGTGGATTATTCTATAGAATTGAATTCAATATAATGGCTTCTCTTTGTGCATTGAAGCTATATTCTTTGAGTAAGTCTTCATTTATTGTTATTTTTCTTTTTTTTCCTCAGATATATTCTCCCTCTCTACCAGTTTCATAGATCTACCTCCATTTTGGATAGATCTAGGGTATTTCATTCCAAATATGATGATATTTTGATTTTTTATGATAGGGGATGAAATATATGATATATTATTGATGTTTCAACAGAATTATGTTAATGTTTTCATGTAATTTTTAATTTTCTCCATGTTTTCAGTGGTAAGTGGCAACATTCTCAAATCCTCTATTTTGAATATGGAGATTTGATTTCAGATTGGTTGTTTTACATGATTTTTTTGTGTGAATTTGGTGTGAAAATCATTGTAGAAACCCTATGTATTAGTGGTTTTCAGTTTTTGTGGAAATTTGGATTTGTAGTGAAAAAATTCATTGTGGTTTGATTTTAAAATGATGATTTTAAAATTGGTTTTTGGTTGGATTTATGGAAATTATTTTATTGATTGGTTTTCCAATGAAATGTTGTTTTATTGACATTTATTTGGAATACTAGTGTTTGGTATCAGTTTTTTATGGTTGTGCTTGTGTGTTCATATGCATTATGATGGATAAAGGCATCAAGTACACCCATCAAATAGTTGGGACAGATAGGGGTATGATGTACCCCCCATAAAAATGGTCATCTAGGTGATGGATTTGTGGAATGATGTCTCACCAATCACTAGTATAGGGAGGTACATGGATGCATGCATGGTTGGATGCATTATTTTGTGTAAAGAAATGGATTATGAAAAAATTGAATTTGGGAAATAGTTTAGGGCATTTTCTAGTTACCTTCAATAGAACTGTTCATTTTTTTTATAAATGTATTTTTACGTCACCTGTTTAAATTTTAATATAATCTATTTAAAAATTATTTTATATAAGCTGTTGTACATATAATCTAACATGTTCTATCATAGTGGAGGGAGTAAGAAAGCCATTTTGGGAAAGCCTACTTAGATTCATCACTAACCCCTTCATTAGATCTTTGGTTCTTTTCAGATATCATTAACATGGAAATGGGAAATTTTAAAGTACCAAATTTCTATAGAGGTGCTTAGTGATACTCTGAAAGTTCTGTGGAGTTGAAACATGGATCTTATAAGAGATTAATGTTTTGTCTTTTATTATTTTAATTTCTTGTCTGTGACTTCATATTTGTAATTGGTTGTTTTGTAGTTTTCTATTTTCATAATCTTTTATATTTTGTATTGATATAAATAGTATTCTTTTAGTTTTCGTTCATTTATATCATGAATGATGCATTGGCTCATTTTGCTACGCAATATTTGGCTGGTTGTTTAATATTCAAACATAAAACCATCTCCCATCTTTCAATAAATACCTTTTCATTAATTTCAATCTATTGGAATCGTAGGGATGTCTCATAAGTCCATGTAATATCATTCTTCCTTATTAATCTAATAATGAGGGGATGGATCATACAAAAAATATGATTCCTTATGATCCACTCTATTTTATCCATTTTTATAGAATTATAATTCTGTTACTTACTATAGTTTTCTAGTAATAATAAAAAAATAACTATACTATTCTTTTGTACAAACTATAGTGATCATATCCATTTACACATATTATTAAAAAATATAAAGCATAATTATCCAATATACAGACCACGAATGGAAATGTATAGTGTCTTTGGAAGAAGAGGTACAAAATTAGAAAACATGAAATCAGAATAAAAAATTATTATCCTAATATTAATATAGAGCTCCTAACTTCTTTTGAGTGCTTACATATTCACATGGAAACCAAGGGAATATATATGAAAATTGGATTAAATTAAAATCCAAGTAAGCGAGTAAAGATGGGAATAAATCATAGAACATGAATTAGAATTCATAACATGATTACATTAATTTAATGGACCATGAATAAAAATATTGAATAAAAACATATAGTACATTAAATCATATGATTATGGAAATATTAGAGTTATTTAGAAACATGTATCATGAAATAAAGATGATTTAGTTCTAACAACAAAGTCTATATCACCAGGTGGATATAGCCTCATAATGGATTAGGTTTACTTCATAATCCCCTAGTTGACCATTCATGAGACAAAAAATTACCCAATACATTGGAGCACTATCTGGGAGAACCCATCAAATCATTTTCATGACTATGTGTGCCACAAAATGAAATAAAACATACAGAATAATTTTAAACAATACCCATGATATCAAATGGGTATCACCATCATGTCATAAGGAATAAAAAAGGTTGAATGATAATTGTTTTAAGGAAAGAAGGGATTAAAAAATCTATACAATATCAAATAATTAAAGAAAATAAAGGTGAATACTAAATAATGATATCCAACTGATTTAAATACTTTCATTAGACTATTTCAGAAACCATAGAATGGTCCCACTTTAATGCAGTTAAAGGGAAAATTTTTAAGAGTATTTAATGATGATAAAGAAGAAGTTTTTTGTATAAAAACATAAATGAGCTATAATATTTTTTCATCATAAAATGTGGGTTTTTAGAAAAAATATTGAATTATAATAGTTTATGTAGTTTACATTTTAATGGTTAAGAAATGCAGATGTACAATTTTATAGAAATTTCATGTTAATAAGAATTGAGAAGGGATCCTTTTAAAACATATATTTCACCAAAACTTGATGATTAATTGAAATAGATACATATGTGTGGAACAAATATTCATATATTAGAATAATTTTATAATAATATTGAAGAGTTGAATTGTGGAAAATTGAGATAATTCATAACAAAAAGTAAGAAATAGATGTTTGGATAGATACCATATCTTATGTCCAAATGTGTTATTTATTTTAAATTAATGTCTATGATGATTAAATAAGTTGTATTAATAATTTAATTGGGAACAAATTTAAAATATATTTTATTAATTATAATTATATTAACTTCATTTATGTCCATTTTTATGAGTTATAATATTTGATTTCGTCATTCCAATGGCATTTTATTCATGATTTCATAGTCATTTAACCTGTGTATATTTATTGATGGTATTTTTAAATGGGAATAAAAAATAAGAAGTGAAATTATATGGTATTAAGGGTCTTATGAATTTTAAATGGTTCCATGTATAATTTTTATTTCTGGTATGAGGATGATTCGTTGAAGTAAAATTTTAATGAAAAATGTTTAGATTACTTTGGAAGCTTTTACGACCATCTTGAACTAGTAATGTATAATTTAGCCATACTTTTATATATTTGTTATTTAATATGAAATATGTTTTAATATACATATTATAATTTAATTTAACCAACAAATTAGTTTTATGAAAATCCTTAAATGTAGAAATGGAAATCGAAAGAATCATCATCCATGAAGGTGGTGAACTGACATAACACGGACGATGTTTTAATTATCAGGTTAATGGGAGAGGGGAAAGAGTTGATGATGTATATTCTATTTACACAATAAAATTTTATAATATATTTTATAATTAATTTGTAATGTGTAATGGTATTTTGATTTTTAGGATAAGTTAGAAAAATTTGAATTTAATAGTGAAAGATGGAGGATTTTACCACTTCAATGTAATCTCTTTTATAACATCGTTAAAAAACATGGTTTTGGTATTTTTGTCACAAATTATACACAAGGACTTGGAACTAGAGCTTGGAAAGGTAATCGGTATGAATATTGGCATCATCTAAATCTTATATGGTGTGAAGTGAAGGGGTGTTTACTGTAAGTGGAGAAGAGTGGTGTTATTGATTATTATATTAATCAAATTATTATTTTGGAGAAAGATAATCAATAGTGTCAATTATTCTGACTATATATGGTAAATAATCCTTGTTTTTTCAAACTAATGTGTGCTCACATCATCTATGACTCAAAAAATAATGCATTGGTCTTAAAATATTAAATACAATAAATTATCATATTTTACTATTACAAAAATCAATCATTATCGGAAAATTCCAAAAATTATCACTAAATATTTTTTCAATGTGTATATTTCTATAATGGTCTCCATTACAAAAATAATTTTCTAAATATGAGTAATTTAATTAATAAAAAAATTTAAATTTATTCAAAAAATAAAAAATTATATATAATAATTGATCTTAAAACCTGCTAAAAAATAATTTTTTCTGGATAAAAATTTATAATAATTTTAATAAAATATAATAATATTTTATTAAATCAATTTATGAAAATAAATTTATTTTAAATGATTATTTTCATTAAAAATTTCCAAATAACATCTTTATATTGTACAAAAATACTAAAACTTAATTTATTATTTTAAAACATTTATTTATGTTTACCATGATATATCATATTTTCATTTTTGAGATAACTAAATATTATTTTACACATTCATATGTGAGTTTACTATTCAAATGGTTAGATTACTATTCTAAACATTCACATTTCTATTCCAATGGTATAGTTCCTATTTTAATAGTCATATTACTATTCTAATGACCATATTTATAATGACGGGTTTTCGACTACCTATAAATACCTATTCTTCCATTAGTTCTTTATAGAATTATATTTTCTCCCATGCTTATATATACTTTCATCTTCCAATTTAATATTTTATTATTAAAACTATGTTCAATTTCTACAGCATTCTTTGTACGTATGATCATTCTAAAGGATCGATCTGATCCATGTTTTCATATTCTTATGATCCAATCTTCAATTCATTGTCCCTCTATAGTATTTGGCCTTTTTATATGTTTGTTTTTAGAATAATGAATCATTATATATTTTTGAGAAAAATTATTTTATTGGTTTCTCTATGTGATTCATTAGATTTTTACTATATCAATTAATTATAAAAAATGGAAGTCCTTAGAATAAAAGTTTTAGAAGTTACATACTTGATCCCCCATTGGGTATCTGATTAGATAGTGTTATCTATTGTGCAGAATGTAAATTAAATGTGGATATTTAAATATTTGTGTGGAATCATTTCATCCTCGACAAGAATGGGGTGTATGTAAATTTAGGGATGCAATTCTTGAAAAATATTATATGATTCTTCTATTTAGAGTAGTATATTTTACTATTGATCTTGTGTAAGGAGTAGAATAAGTGTGCAGTACTCCATATTGGATGGAAACTATTGTGATTTTTTAGCTTAAGAATCAGTTGGAGGAGCCATAAGATAATGAATTTATCTGACAATGTACCTCTCTATAGTGATCATTAATCCTTTTTTACATGAATGAATATAGTAATCAAAGTCATTTCATATACTATTGATGGATGAACTGACTCATATTTTAGAATCAGTATCCACTATATTGAGTAGATGAACTATTTGGTCAGTTGTGATGAGATTATATGTTTTTAATGATTGATATGCGGTCAGGATACCACAAGGTTCTTGTTTTATACTTATACATACCTCTCACAACATTCCCTAATAGGTATGGTCTTTAAATGTGTCTGGTTATTCCATTCGAACTCAAAAATATTCCTCATTTTTCTAGGATCTAATGAATATGGTGTTCCCCATTATCTGGATTCTTTTTTGGTAGTTATTGTTGATGAAATAATACATTATTCTCATTCTTGATGCTCCCATGAAAAAATCATAAGAACATTCCAAACACACTAACATACCATAAAATCAATAATAAGATCACTATATGCCTCTTTTGGATCAACAATGTCTATTTCTTGAATCATATCATCTTCTGGATAGTAGTTTCATAGGATCAAAAAATAGTGGGAGCTATAGTTTACTACGATCAACCTCATAATAACATTTATATGTGGTGTTTTTTGGGGAGAGATGTGTATTACATATTCATTTTTCAAAAATTTAATGCCTAGAAACACCTCATAAGGGATAGATTATGAATGGTGAGAAATTATTATGTTCTGACACATATAATTAATCCTTTATGGAGTTTAAGGGTTGAATAATTTCAATAATGAATCAGATTGTTTCTAGTCCACAAAAAACTAAACAAAATAATCAATATGTATCTGAAATTAGAATGGGATCGGTTCATATGAAAGATGACTGAGACATAGTGTTTGAGTCACATCAATCGAGGCCTCAAAAGTGTAATTACATGAAGAATGATCACATGATAGATATTTTTTTTCATGCATTACATTGTAATAGTCATTAATAGGTGGCTGAGACGTTTTGGGTGTTTATAGAGCACAAAAGTTTTAGGTTCATATACAAAGAGCATGATTTCAATCTCATAAAGGAAAGATAAGTTTAGTATATGAAATAATATGATTTTCATCTTTCCAATATACCTAGTAAGGTGAATAAATTAAATGATTATTTGAGTTTAATACATCATACACTGTGAGTTTACGAGGCTAATGGTGAGTGAAAGAATATAGACATGTTTTTGAGAGATGCTTGTTTAATTTTAGGAGAACTATTAGTGGAGAGTTTTCAAAACTGTATAAGTCACCTCTACCCATCTAGAATAGGTAATGATGAAGATACTTTTGGATCCCTAGGCCCAAGTCCTACGATAATGTGAGTCAGATAAGGATTCATTTCATAGTTAGACTGTGGATTAGGATGAGATCTTACTCATTCATGGGCATGTATGGGTTCCATCATAAATATGAATGGAACTGATTCAAGTATCTCATTACTCAACATGTGAAGTACATAAAATTGTTTCCTATATTTATTGAGGAATCTCCCTCTAGTATTTGTGTTCTAGTATAAAATGGGATATATAAAACTATATTACATTCTGATTCCTCTATCAGTAGGTGAAGGTAGAACTCCAATGATCAGATGTAATATTAATTATTTTTCCATTCATGTGTGTAAGTGGGATGATGTAACCATATATTTCATGACAAATTTTCTAATATCACCATGAGGAAATGATACCGTTTAGGTAATAATTTACTGGACGATGAAGGTCTCCCACTTAATTAATGTTTGAGAGAACATGATAGTGCATGAGCATGTGAGGATACATATTAGGGAGATCTTATTCCTTTATGGTGCTACATGTTCTATTGTATCAGAAAAATAATCATGTTTCACATCAGGTTTACAGAATGGGTTGTATAATGGCTATGGTAATGGGTTAATCTAGGAAATACCTATCAGTCGTAGACCAATGGTTAGACACAGAATATGAATTAGATGTTACAGGTCATGATTTATGCTTGTGTCATTAACTTTGGGGTTTGTTTTGGAAATCACATACCTCAAGTTGTGTTAGCTTATAATAAAAATTTACAAGATACCATTAACAATAATACCTATGTTTCCGAATATTTTTTTCCATCCCAATATCTTATGTGCTAGTTAGGGAAATGGGAGGCAGATATACTTGGGCCATGTCTTATATAGGAGACTTCCGAGCAAGATCAGATGATCAAGAATCTTATGGTAATAACATAGTCTATGAATAAGTTATACATTGATCATAATCATTAACAACTAGAGTACAAAGTCGGTGATAGAGTATTCATACATGTTTCAACTACATTGGGGCATCATGGAATTTGATGTAAATGGATAATTTTACCATGGTTAGTCAGACCTTTTTAGTTTGTGGAGATAATTATTCTGCCATCATATGCATTGAAGTTACCTCATTAGTACCACACTATGAATGACATCATCTATGTCTAAAAGCTTCACAAATATTATTTAGATTCATCTTATATCCTTTAACATCAAGAGTTTGAGTATGAGGTTGATGCGTTCTTTGGGGACAGCCAAATTCCAATTGTGGAACGAATTATGAATGTTCTCTGAGGTAAGTTGGTTCCTCTCTTATAGGTTCTAGTAGGTAATATCTATGTACTGGATGTTTCCAAGTAGTGGGAGACCGATGTAGGTTCTTAGTATCCTGACTTATTCTCAAATGATTCATTACCACAATGAGAATGGAAACTCATGTAAGGGTTGTTTTCTGTAGGGTATATTTTAATATCATGATTTTTTAAAGAGGTGTGGACTCATATAAATTTATTCAATCCTCATTGAGTTTTCTATTTGTCTTAGAAATAGATGATAGGGACCTTAGGATAGTGGGTTACCTTTTGGGAAGAAATTAGTAAGGGAATAGAGGTTGTGTATTGTACAAATACATGACATGTATTATAAATAGGTTTTGTGTATTTATTAAATATAATTTGTAATTGGATCACTATATACCCCCCCCCCCCCGCACCTCGTGAAATGATAATTCATATGAGGGGATACTCGAGGTTTGGCAGGAATGAAAAATTTAGCTTATGTTTCAATAACCATGGTTTTTTTTACAAAATAGAGGAAATGCCTCATATTTTTATAGAATACCCCTTTCCTACTTATTTCCCAAGTAGGTGTAGCATGAGAGCTCCCTCCTTATGCTACACATTGTAATTGAATACATTCCTCCATATGAGCTCTATTTCATTAATCGAGGGCCATGTTTGATGCTCAATGTTAAGATACTCATAACTCTCAGTCTTTTCATAATTTTTTTGATATTCAATGGGGTTATTTTTCTGGAAGATAATATGCCATATTTTTAGTGTATTTATTTTATTTTCTATTTCCTTCCATTCTTCCATGATCCATAGGAAGACACTAGATGGCTTGTCGTCTAAGGGCCAATTGGAGGTGGTTAAGTAGTTTTCCCCAAAATCATAGATTTATTATAAAATATGATATTTTTTCATATGCCGGACCATTTGACACATTTAAAAAGAATCTTTTTATATTCATTTAATCACTTAGATATGATTAATTTGAGAATTTTTAAATAATTAAATAATCTATGCATGATTGGATACCATCCCTTTGGTTGTGTTTAACCTATTACCTCATTATTATAAAATTTTAACTAACATTTCCACCTCTTAAATGTTAGGGATTGGATTAAAGTGGTTTTTATTGGTTAAATTGAAATGGTTATCAGATTAATGGGATGTGAGTAGAATGGATATAACATTTTTTATAAATATACAATGAATTATTTAATCTTGATGAACCCATGTATAGAATGGGTTTATTTAATTTAAATTATTTTATATGAAATATAAATTTTATTACTAGGATTCACCATGGATATTGGTCATTGGAAAATGGTTATGGGATTTGTTGAGCATTCAGTTTCCCGCTCCAACACATTGGGTGTTGGGCCTAACATCACAAAAAATCTACATGGATGATGGGAATGACATTACAGGTTCCCTTAAATTAGTTTTTCCACATGATGAATCATCCCACTATCTCATGTGATTGTTGTTACATCCCCCATACATATGATATTCACACATTGTGCCCTTACTAGTGTTTATAGATCATTAGAATATGAATTGATGAAAGAGTTATGACTTGGGTCTGAGTTGCGCCTAGTATCTATATACATTATTATATATAACTTAATATATATAGTGAATATATATTTATATAGATTATATATGATTACATATAAATATATCGATATGGTAAACTCATATCAGAATTATCGCCACCTATGTCAAATCACTTCCTCTTATCCAAGTGTCTTCTCAGAACCTAAGATGACTAGTTAATGGAATTTATATTTTTTTAATTTTTTTATTATACCAACACACTTCTATGATATACACAACGCCTATATTATTCATGATACTTTTGGTTGTGGTATAATGTGTTTTTCTCACACCATATTTTGGCCACCGATTGGTAACCGGACAGAAATTATGGATTTAGGTAGGGATAAGATAATGTGTTTGGTTAGGGATACATGATTAGTTTTCCTTATATAATGGGATCATTAGAAAATGGGAACAATTATGTGATTCTTTTCTGGTAGATATTCATTTTCAGTCTTCTTTATTTTGTTTTGATTGTTATATATGCATGAACTATGCATCCCATGTAATGTTTTTTATATAAGTATGACTTTTAATTATTTTTTAGATGGCTCACCATATGGACTATTATTATTATTAATAATTGGATTTCCATTATTATGTCATCTTTCAATATGTAATCAATTTCCATTATTCTTTTTCATATCTTATATTCCTTCATTATTCACAATTTCTCATATTTACACAGTTGTACTATGTTATGATTACATAGTAATCCCACAAAACCCCCTTATACACCAATCTAAAATCATAAGCCTATAGAATATGGGGAGGAAATTTGTAGGCCATGAGATGCATAATCTCGTTGTGTAGTTTTAGTGCATCCTGGGATGAAATATTACTGTATCATTATGGGATATTATTATATAAATAAGTATTCCAATAAATCATATAAATTAATTTATATTCAAGATAATTTGACCTTATCCTAGCATAATTTTGTTATAACTGATTTTTTAGTTTGAACATAATTTTTATTTTCCAATCAAATTTTTTTCAACATTTCTCAAGAGTACATTTATTCAGATAGAAGTTTTTAATATAAAAATTTCAATATCTAAAATCTAATAATGTATGTCATTTCTCCAAGATTATATAATATGAAAAATATTTTTTGTATTCATAGAAAAATATCTAATGATACACTCTTTGAAATATAAAAATAATATATCATCCACATAAACGATTATAATAAGATTACTTTTTGATATCACTTTCACAATATGTTCACAATCAAATTGTAATTTTGTAATCATCAAATCAATTATATGACCATAAAATTTATAATACCAGGAACTAGGGTACTATTTCAAATTAATCAATGTTTTCTTTTATCTTTATAATGTTAAAATATAATTTTTGAATATGAAACCCCTAGGTTATTTAATATGTATTTAATTTTTCAAGATCACTATTTAAAAAAGGAATATTTCACATCCATTAGATAAAATTTTAATATTCATATGATTCCAGTTCTATGAAAATAGAGATAGATCCCAATTTATCTTCTAGTGAAAAATATTAGTCAATGTCAATACAATCCATTTGTGAATAAATTTAACGCACTAGAATAACTTTTTTCCTTGATAAATCATCTTTTTGATTCATATTATTTAATAAATCCCACTTCATTCAAATAACATTATTATTTATGGGTATTGGCATAAGATCCCATGTAGAATTATTCGCAACCATATCATCTTATTTATTTATATCTTTTCTCCACTGATCATCTTGTCTGACTTTAGCCATTATATGTTATTCAATTTATGTAATACGTGTAGATTTATATTCAAATTTCATTCACATTCTAATTTTCAATGGATCATTTTTATTTAAAATGATATATTATACATCATTATTTTTCTCCAAATAGTGGTACTATTTTCTATCATTTCATTAAATTTTATATACATCACTTGTTTCGTTAAAAATCAATTTCATTAAAGACATTTTTCTTCATAGAAACATTATAATTCTTATGATCAAATATCTATATTCCATGTTCTCAAGAATCATCTAAATATAATTCAACCGTTATTTCAAATTTATTTATATTTTACGAAAATTCGACATCAATATAGTCCTCTATTATGTATAGGTATTTGATCCAATATATATATCCACCACCACTATATAGGCATCCAATGGAAATCCCATCTTTATATTTCGCATCAAATATTCCCAAACTTTAGTTCTGGATTTTTATATTGTAAGGACTTACAAAAATACGTAAATATTTAAAAATTGGATTTAACTTTTACCACACAATATATGGTTTATTTATTTTTGTGTTTGGTATTAGTAGATTCCCATTTTATATGTCTATTTCAGTACATAAATCATCTTACCTAATATAATTTTACATTTTGTGTTCAGTTAACATATACCTACGAATCTCACCAATTCTTCTGTTCTTTGATTTAGTTACACCAATTTTCTATGAGGTATATGGTGTTTTATACTGATTTGTGATTCCATGATCTAAAATATCTCTCTCAAATGAATCACATGAAAACTAAATTCCATTATCTCAACATAGATTATTGATGTATATATCCAAATCCTTGTCATCATGCCTTGTAAAATGTTTGAACATCATAATTTCTCCAAACTTATGTTTTATAAACATGGAATTAGTCACTTGATGATATTAATCTCTAAATATAATCAAATATAGATCAGCTTTAGTAGTATTTTTTAATCATTAGGATACCTAGGTAAAAATGAATAAGATCAGTTGGTCTCATAGATAGAATATCCACTCATCTTGTGTCTCATAAGACAATTTTTATTTTTGAATGGTTTCAAAAAATGCATCCCTATCTCCCTCCAACTTGGTTGGATCTCTCAAAATATCATTCATCAAAATTATACACATTATATTTTAGAAATAATAACTATTTATTATATGAAATAATTTTTCATCTTAACTTCACTAATGTAATTGGATTTGGTAGAATCACTAATTTTGACATGATTTTAATTAGGTATTTTTCATTGGGTGATGTTCTTTTAATACATTAGGCATTTGAAGGTGTATAAAATTTTCTCAAATACCACATCTTGTCAATCAGAAAAACATTAATAGGCATTATGTAATTTATTTCCCAGAACATTTAAAAGATATTACATAACTTGACTTTATATATTGAACATCAATCAATATTGAACTAATTCCAATTATTTTAAGGGAACACCCTTTACCAAATTCACATCCCCCCATTTATGTTTCCCAATTTTTCTCAAAATTTGTTTTTACATATCAAATGTGGGGAACATCCAATATCAATTATTCATGAAAATTTTCTCTAAGTATCCAATAAAGTGACTTCCACAAAACTATATTTTTGTTCCTTCATATTCTGATATCCCAAGGAATTATCAAAATTAGGAATTTTTCAAGGATGATTAGTCATGAAATTATTTAATATATTAACCAATTGATCATATCTACTTCAAATTTCATCAATTAAATAATACTTCTTATCAGGTGATATATATTATATAATTTTGTTCATGTATTTATTTATTTTAATATATGTTTTCCTTTTCTTATAACAGTCCACTACTGGTTCATTTGTCATATAATTTAGTGACATGTTATACAACCATGAGTTGGATTTGACAGAAATCACTCCACAACACTAGCAGTATCTTCTGAATCTCATATTCCTTACTAATAATAGATTTATAATGATTTTTTTGATATTTTACCCTAATATACTGTAGTTATATTTTCATTGGGGAGATAATATTTATGTGAAATTCCATTATTACAATTATTTAGAATAGGTATTCTTAATAGTATTAAAAATCTATATTGGTATATATAATATTTATTACCTATATTATTATAAAAAAATAGGTTTATTTGGAAATTAATAGGAAGGGGTATTAACCTAATTCTTTGTACCCCACTTCTCAACTACATGTGATGCTTCTCCCTAGACCTCTATAGACCTGACTAAATAATTTACCAATTCCTCAAAAAATTCTATAAATCAATATATTTTGAATAGGTATTTGAATGTTATTCATCATTGAGAGAATTATTTTCTTTTTGTCCTTTTTTATTTACCTATTTTTAGACTATTTTTATATTGAATCTATTGATCTCATCAATGGAAAAAACATTTTTATTTATGGAATATTAATATTCATTATCGAGACATTATTTTTCAAAAAATTACAAAAAAATCTACTTCATTAACTTCTTATTTTCATCTAAATAACATTATAATTAATTATTAAACATGCTCCCCATAACTGTTTGTTCACATTCAAGATCTTTACAGTCATTGGAATTATAAAATTTTTACACAAATTCTATGAAATTAATTTCATATTTTGATTAGATCTCAAATGTTTGGTCATCTTCTTTTTATTTTCAAATATTTTTTCTTATGTTTTACTTAATTAACTTATTATTGATAAAAAAAATTAGTTTTTACTTGAGAGAAATTTCCCTGTTACATTTTCAGAGTGTTCTCAAAATATGTTTTAGTTTAAAATAATTCCATGAAAACAATTTATTAAAAATTCATTATAATTTTGGAACATTGGTTGTTGTATTTCATTACCCATAATAATTGTTTTCTTTAAAATATTTTATATGAGTGATATCCATCATTTCAAATTTTTATTTTGAAAACACTTTTGACGAACCCTGATAAACAATAAAAACTCTATAAATTCATGATAAATGCAATATGACATGAGGAAGCCATTAAAAAGAAGACTGGAATTATTGGTGTCATCTTCTTTTTCAATTCTTCATGCATACTAATATTGTCATATTTCCTCCTCTGTAGTTTCAAATTTTCCTCTAAGAATTTAAAATTTTCTTTATAACTACAATCATATTTTCCCAAATAACATTGGCATTTTTAGTCCCTTAAAATTAATGTAATTATTTATTCATTGAGACATCAAAATATATTTCTGATATCTTTCAAGGACATCCTATTAGATTTTATCTAAAATTTCTATAGGTTAATACATAATACAATGTAGGAATACTAAAATTGGTTTATCTTCATCATCAAGACCATGATTTATGAGATATGGAAATATTATATTATTTCAATGGGGAATGTTGATTCCATAATATGTTAGAATTCTCTTTCTATTAAAATACCTCAGATTATCTATCTTAGGTACTTAGTTGTTCAAGGAATAGGGAAAAAATCCTCGGATGATAATTGAAGTTCCCATGGCCTTGTTTCACCAATGATAAGGGGTTATTTTGATTAGTTGTGGATTTTTATAATTTACCATTCAATTTACTTAACCCTTTTTGATATTTTTGGATTTGATAATATTTTAAAAATATATTAATTCATTAAAAGGAAATATCAACGAGGAATAAAATTTTTAAAAGGATCAGTGTCATGACCCACCTTCACCAAGATGACTAAAGGGACAGAAAACTACCAGACCCTTCCTTCATCATGTTGAAGGAGAGATAACAACCCCCCCCCCCACTGAGAACCACCTTCAGTAGGCCCTGGAGTGGCGACTAGCACCATGGGTATAGAATCAAGCATAATATTGAGTTAATTTCCATTTTTATAGATAATTATTTAGATATAAGATGCTAAATCTCAAACAACTCCAAATATAGAATATAAAAGTAAGGAAAAAACTCTATTTCCTACATGAATCTCCAAAATAAGTGCTAAAAGGAACAAGAAAACTCCAAAGGGAAGTACCAAAAGAAAGAAAAGAAGCAATGATGACTATCCCGACACCCAAGCTAGTATGTTCTTGCACGGTCCTCAAATCCCTCCTAGAAACCTAAAAGAAAATTTATATATGTGGGGTCAGTACATAGGTATACTCAGTAGGGAAAACCAATATATCTCATGCACAAGTGGGGAGGCATTCTAATGACCTATGAGAAATAGAGATAACCAATGTACCTAGAAGGAGAATATCCACCCAGCTTCCCCATGGAACACTCCCCAAATAATGAAATTCAAGAAAAGTAATAGTAAAAGACATATATGTTTTGGTGCCCCCAATGATTTCTGCTAGTTATTTAGTAGATCATATGCATCAGACCTCCCCATAAATTCCACTACAGTCCCACTTCCACCCCAAAAACAACTGTGGGGGCCACCACAACGACACCTCCCACCCAAAGACACCTGTTCCACAACAACCACACATCAATATGCCCACAAAGACCTGGGCCACAATAACCAAATGTCATGCCCGAAGAAATAAAGGCTAGAACAACCACTGCCACACCCAAAGGCACCCAGGCCTCATCATGAAGACACTTAGGAAACCAACAATCCAGCACACGCCTTGGCCAAACACCACAACAAACCCTGCTCGAAGAGTCTTTGGACATGATAAACTTTAGTTCATAACAAAATTCCCAAAGAATCATGTGCTACATGGGAGAGGGATATGAACAGAGCTAATAACCATCCACTCAAAAGAATTTTGGGAAAAGCAGCCTCCCCCCTGAAATGTGGTGTTCTGCATAATGTTCTCAACGTGGGTGTGGTGAGATTAAGAAACATAAGAACTAAAATTATACATGTAGTTAAACAGGCACTCATCCCAACCTATGTGTTCTGAAACCATTCAATACACAAACACTCTCATTACTATTAAAACATACACGAACACACAATAGCCACAACGATCAATTTCTAGAAAACAATCCCCCATTGTACCCATTCACAATATCATGTCCAAGTGATTCCATTTAAATAATCTTTCACTATAAGGAACCATACTGGTATGGCCACAAGGCAAGGCAAAAACTGAAGGAAAATATCCAAGTGTTAATTTAAGCATTCACACCCAGTTCTATTGTAAGGTCAGTATAAAAAAAGGGACCAGGGATATCCCTCGATGTACAAGAACAAAACCAAGCCCCATCATATGTCCCCGCATAGATTCAAATCCCAAACCAACAACTATAGAACATGAGATCCCATCCCCATCCATGTGACTCAATAAGATTCAAGTAGAAAAAAAGTGTGTATTAGTCGAACTGAGCAAGATATTTTTCATATTTTAACCACGTCATTTATCAAGTTCCATCTTTCAGTTTGGTTAAATGGGGTGATCACACAAGGATTCTTTTCCATTGGGAATCCATTTTATTGATAAACCTTATGTGATTAATGAGTTTCCATGTTACAACCATTCAATCATAATATTATCTAGAAAAACAATTCGTCATTAGTGCAAAAAAAGGACCACCAATGACCACTATTTTCAGTGGGCATAATCCCATAGAATTCACAACAAAAAAATGAAGATAAATGAAATTAAAAAACTTCACCATCAAACACACCCTTTCATTCTTCAGAGTCCATTTATTATCTTCAATACGGTTTTTTTCATCCACTTTCCAAGGAAAATATTATCATACCCACCCTATATGATACACTATAAAGAGAGACAAAGGAAAACCCTACTTCGATGATCAACGATCGATGTTTTCTCCATGAGCTAAGAACTGGGTATGCACGAATTTTAGAGGAAGAACACCGAGTACTCTAAGGATGAGTGGGAAGGGATCCTACATGGGAACATGATTCTCTTTATAAGGATGTCTCTAGGTGAACTAAAAGAAACTTGAAGGAAAAGAAAAGAGGATCTCACCCTATGTGGATGCCAGATCCTAAAATCAAGGATTTGATTCCGAAGTAGGTAAAATTAGGACAATGGATCAACCAAACGGTTGGGCTGTTTCACATGTTGGGATTAGTTGAGGTTTAACAATTCTCCTTGGTGAAAGTGGAGATAAAGGATGTGAGTTAATAAATTTACTTTAAATTGAGAAAAATGCATAACAGGGGAAAAACTGTAAAACAAGACATTGGTGTGACATCGAGGGAAAAGGCCACATGTTCTGGTAACTCAATGTTCACCCAGATATTGGGGTTTTAAAACATTTTTACTAGATTTAAATGGAATTTAAAGAGGTATTAAAAAACTTTTATGTCTAAACATACATTACTGGGGAAAAACTGGAAGGTCCTGGAAAAACAATGAATGACTCACTGTTAGGTGAGTCACCATCTCCCTAACACAATCACCCTGGATCTAATGTCTATTGGTGCTATTGATGACCAGTCGCTTCCATTGATAATAGTCAGGGCCAATGATGCTGATCGATGCCACTGATGCCCATCGGTACCACCGACGCTCATTCGAGCCACCGATGCAGATCGGTGCCACTAAGACCCATTGGTGCCGTTGACGCTCATCGGTGCCACCATTCGTCCAATCCCTAAATTTAGAAAACTCCTTAATGAGTCACGAATAGCCCTAATGACACCCCAAACACTAAGATTTGTAAAATTAATTGACCAGGTGGGTCCATGCCATTACATCATATACCTCTCAAACTATTCTTCTCTCGAGAATTTATGATTAATACCGAAGAAAAGAGGGGGTCTGAACAACAAACTCACCAGATACCTCTCAAGGAAAAACCACCCTAGAGTTGTTTGAATTTTAGAATAGGCCTCAATATCTAGGAACCCCTTTCCCTCATCTATATCTGGAACAACTACAGATACACTACCACCCTACTCCCAAAAGTAACTAAAAAAACTTATAATGGTCACACCATCCAGACATATAGGTTTGGTAGTCCCTTATTCCATGTCAATAAACCATCCACTTCAGATAGAACTGATATGCCCGTATGGGTTTAATCACATCCACCTTAATGCATCTTGATTAGAGATAAGGCCCTCGCCTCCCCAATGTGTAGAGTTTTCACACATATTATGAAAAAATAAAAACCTCATGTCTCCTAGTTAACAAGGTCACGCATTACATCATCCCCAAGTAAAAAAACAAAACCGAATCAAAACTAAAAACAACTATGGGTACTAGTCACACATCAGTTCCTCCAACTCTCATGTACTCTCCTCGAGGCCACCATGCCTCCACAACACACGAACGAAGGGAATTGTTTGTCCATGAATCACATTCTTCATACGGTCCCCAATTTTTAGTGGTCACTCCATGAACGTCCCATAATCCTCGATGTACAACTCTCCATAGTTGAGGACATGAAAGTCATCTTGTAGATAGAGATGGAGATGAAGAACATGGATGACATCGTGGAACCTCTATTGATGTGGTGGTAGTGCCAACTGATAAGACACTTCGCCAACCCACTGCAGCACCTTGAAGTGCCCAAAAAACCTGGGAGAAAGCTTACTCCCCCTGCCGAACCTCCACTGCCCACAACAAGGGAATACCATAAAAAATATGTGGTCCCCAACCTCAAAATACAATTGTATTCTCCTATTATTGGCATATGGCTTCTAACGAACCTGATCCACCTTCATCATCTCACGCACAAGATAAACCTTCAATGTTGTGATCTGTACTAACTATTGGCCATGAACACCTGCTTTCTCAAACTCGGTTTAGTACATGGGCGAATGAAATGACCTTCCATACAAGGCTTTGAACGGAGCCCTGATAATGGTAGCGTGATAGTTATTGTTGAAAGAATACTATTTCAGTGTCAAGTATCATACCCAAGATCCTCTAAAGTCCAAAACGCTTTCCCGCAGCATATCCTCCAATATAAGGATAGTCCTCTCTATCTTCCCATCCATCTTAGGGTGGAAAGGAGTGATAAGGAATAGATGATGCAAAAAGGAAGTTGTAATCATCACCAGTCTCTGGATTTAAAGCATTAATCCCAATCCGAGATGATGGTTCTGAGAACTCCATGCAGCCACACATCTTCTCCCACGTACTTAGACACCAAGGTACCTACATCGCTCGACTTTTTAATTGCATTGAAGTGAGACGATTTTGTCTATTGAACCACCACTACCCATATGGATTCATAACCTCACTAATCTATGGGTTTTCCTTTGATTAAATCCTTTTAGAAGTAATCCCACTTCCACTTGGTAACATCTAAGGAATGAAATCGACCCCTATAAACACGGTGTTTAGCCTTAACTTACTGTCACATGAGGCACATTGCCACAAACTCCCCCACTACCCTCTTCACCATGTGCTACCAAAACTAAAATATCAAGCCCTGGTACATATTGGAAACTATTTGATGTACCTCTAGATGTGAGTAATGGAACTCACTTAGAACTCTCTCACACATTTCTACATGGACCAACAACATTATCATCTGACCATCCTTCTATAGCATTTCCCTAGTTAACACGATCACACATCAATTCATCCTCTAAGTCTCCCCACTGAGACTCCCCCACATTCCATACCAAGGAAGTATATACTGTCATCTGAAATAGACAGCCTCTATCATCCTCCACTCTCATGCTCAGATATAAAGAAGGAAACTCCTCCATTTCTTTCCATGCATCTAATGACTCCAGAATCAAATCCCTATGGGACTTCTTTCTCAATTCATAGTCCACCACATTCCTCTTTACTATGATCTTGGAGATCTTGAAATCATATTTTTGGAGATACTTCATCCACTGTCGCTAATGCAATATCATTTATCACTGGGAGAAGACATACATCCACTCTTTCAATCTATCAAGACCATGAAGTGTTTTCCGATGAGGTAATTCAGCCAAAACATTAATGAGAACACATCCACTTCATTTTCCAGATCATAGATGGAATACGTAAATTTAACAGGATGCATCTTCTTTGACCCATAAGATTTCACTCCCCACTGTTGCCTCAGCAAATATCCCAATCCTAGCCCAAAAACATCCAAAAACATTTCCAATGCTACAACTTCCTCTAGAAAACTCATTACTGGGGCACTGACTGGTTTCCCATTTAGATAAATGAAGTCTTCCTAGGACTTCTCACTCCAAATGAATTCCAATGCATTCTTGTTCAATGCCATAAAATGCTCTACAACTCGAGAGAAGTCGGGAATGAACCTCCTATAGTAATCTTCTAGACCAAGAAAACAACAAACCTCTACCATAGTCTTTGGTTCTTCCTAAGAAAAAACTTCTTCAACCTTTAATGCTTCCACTTCTATACATTAGTGGGACACCACGTGTCCAAGGATGATCACCATTCATGTCCAGAACTTGCACATGGATAACTTCTCGTAGAGCTGGTTGTGTTAGAGGACCTCCAAATCTATCCTCTGATGCTCATCAAGATCCTCCTCTTATCTTGAGTATATCAGGATGTTTTCAATAAACACTACTATGAACCATCAAGATATTCATAGAAAAAAGAGTTCATGGTCTCCCTGAACATGTATGGTGCATTTGTAACACCGAACGACATGACCGAAAACTCAAAGTTCAAATATCTGCATCTGAAAGTAGTTTTCGAGATGTTAGCCTCTTTCACCATGAAATGGTAATATCCAGACCACAAGACGATCTTATAGAACCAACCATCTCCCATCAACTGGTGAATTAGGTCCCTGATCCTCAGGAGGGGTAATGGTTTTTGACAGTTACCTAATTCACCCTTCGGTAGTCTATACACATCCCAAGACCACCATATTCCTTCTTTGTGAACAAGACTGGATCACCCTATAGTGATGCGCTCAGTCAGATAAAACCCTTCTTCATCTGGTCATCAACATGGATCAGAAACTCCCACAACTCATAAGGCCCCATCTGATAAGGAGCCATTGAAATCGGATGGGCACCAGGTTGCAATTCTATCCTAATCCCAACATCGCGTCGAGGGGGTAGAGTCACCACCTCTCTTGGGAAGATGTCCAGGTACTCACCAACAATCACAAAGACTTCCACGATATCTGAGTCTAATATTTCCACTAACATCATGGCTAGTATGGAAAGCAGGGGCTCCACACCTCGACTTTCCTCCCGAAAATCCCTCTCACCAACAAAAGTTACATGATTTTCACCCATATATGAGAACACGACCTTTCCCCAGAAGCATTTGATAACGGAACACATAGAGAAAACCCATTTTTTGCCTAATATAACATCATATGGATACATCAGTATCAATATAATGTCCCCACTATATTGATGTAGCCCCAACATCAGTTTGTATTCTCAAAAAATGTAAGACATGCTAGTCTAACCTTTAATTGGAATACTCAATACCATGGACACAAGCAGTCCTTTTGAATCTATACCCAAATCATGGTCTAGATTGTGTGTAACAAAGGAGTGAAAAGATCTTGAATCAAACATGGTATAAGAAAGAGTAGTAAACAATATGATTATACCTTGAACTTCATTGGGCCATGATGGAACTGATGCCTCTGCGGTGGGAAACTACACATGCACAGCTCCTCAGCCCCCTGACAATCAGGCACCTCCCTGACCATGCCTTGGTCGAGGTCCATGAAGAGATCCCTGAGGTCGGAACCCTCCTCCAATGTCTGCTCTCAGAGGATCGAGGGCTCATTGTCCCTACTATTGTTGAATGAGTATGGATTGGAACTATTGCTGGTGAGGTGGGCGCTAAACCTATCCACCTCAACTGTACATCACATGTTATGAGCATTGATTCCAAATAAACCCATGGATTCCACTTAAAAAACCTTGGTCATAGGGTTGTGGATAAAGGGAAAGGGATGGTATATTGAAACTGGAACTACGGGGGTCTGATCCTCATCGACTGAAACATGGATGGACCTAATGCTAGAGGTCGGCTACTAATGACATTCCCCTACGACAAGATCAACTAGATCCCTAGTCATGTAACACCTCCCTACATGTGCATCCTATACACCACTTCAGCCTTCTAATGGACCTCCAAGTATGTATGTAGAGTGAATGGAGTAACAATGTATTTTAGGGACAATACTAGTGCCTCCTCTAAGCACCTTGCCCACGATTCCTCATACAGTAAGAGGTCTGGAGAGAAACAAAGGGGATCCTTGAACTTGATCCCCATCTCTCTTACCATAATACTCCCTTAATGGAGGGTAATGATGTTCTTGCATCTTTTCATCCTTCATAGTGGAAGAAATGAATTCATCCCAGAACTCCCTCTTGAAGTTGGTCCACGAATCTTCATCATCCTTCTTCTACACAAGATAGAGCGTCCACCAATGATGCACCAATCCCCACATCTAACTAATGACTATAGGAACCATGTAATTTTCCAGAGCCTGAATCAAGCTAATATCTATCACCAAATCCTCAATCCTGTTCTCTCTCTCCATGTAGGAGACACTGCAATCATGCTTCCAGAGGGTCTGCCGCTGTAAGGCATGATGTGTCTTCTGCCACTGTTCGTCCTCCTCCTCTCAAATTAGTCCTTCGCTATTCATCCAAATCAGCCTCCTAGGCCCTGGTCACCCATACTACACATGGACGTCGTCTGGGAGACATAACTTAATCGTAAATAAGAATGACCTAAGATTGATTAGTGTAGAATATTTCCTTTAATTTTTTCTTAAACATGTTATTCATTTTAAATTTCCTAGTACTCCAAAAACACCCAAGAGTGTAATTCATCATGATGAACGTACCTTTCCTTGGGCCTCTAGCCTGAAATCAGTGTAGCCTCACTTAGCCCTTTGGTAGGCCCAAATTCCTTGCATCAGATCACGGGGGGCCCTAAAATCTCACGTCCTAGCTGGTCTTCCCTAGTCTATTTCACGCCCCAAGATTTCCAAACACTATTTCTATACCATACCATGTAATTCTCATAGTGACTAACCTCGAACTACATTGTTTCTCTCAACCATCACCTTTGATACAATTCTGTCATGACCCACCTTTACCAAGACGAAGAAAGGGACATCAAATTACCAGACCCTTCTATCTTTTTATTGAAGGAGAGATAATGACTCACGAGTCCCACCATTAGTAGGCCTTGGAGTGGAAACTAGCACCTGGGGTAGATAATCAAATGTAATATGGAAGGAATTAACCTTTTTTTAGAAAAATATCCGGAGATAAGATAGTAAATATCAAAAAACACATAATAAAAAATGTAAAAGTAAGGACCAAAACCCTATTTATAGCATTCATGTTCAAAATAAGTGCTAAAAAGTACAAGAACACTCCAAAGGAATGTACCAAAGGAAATAGAAGTATAAACTAGGACTATACTGATGCCCGAGCTAGTATAGATTAGCACAGTCTTTAATGTACTCCTGGAAACCTGAAATAACTTTTATATATGTAGGGTGAGTACAGAGGTATACTCAGTAGGGAAAACCAAAATCTATCATGCCCAAGTGGGGAGGCATTCTAATGCTCTGTGAGAAATAGAGATAACCAAATTGCCTATAAGAAGACTATCCCTCCAGCCTCACCAAGGCACACTGCCCAAATAATGCATGGTAGGTAAAGTAACAGTAATGACACATTGATGTTTGGGTACATCGCACCACTTTCCCACAGGTTATTTAGGACATCCTATGTGTCAAACCTCCCCCATAAGTTCCACTAAACTCTCATTGTCTCCCCAAAAACAACCTTATGAACCCCCACAATCATGCCTCCCGCCCGCAGACACCTGGGATACAACAACCACACATTACTACACCAAAAAAAACATGGGCCACAACAACCAATGACATGCCCAAAGAATCATGGGCCACAACAACCACCAACACATCCAAAGACACCTGGGCCTCATCCTGAAGACACTTCGGAAATAACCCTACCAACACACACCTGGGCTGACCAACACAACACAGCCTACCCAGAGAGTCTTGATCCATGATAAACCTTAGGCTGTCACAACCTTTCTGGAGAGTCTTCAGCTACTTGGGAGAGGTAGTATAAAAGAGCTAATAACCATCCACTGATAAGAATGTTCAGAAAAATACCCTCCCCCATGAAGTGGGGGTTTTTGGAATGAAGTGATTAATGTGGGTGGGGTTTGAATAAGAAACACATGAACTAAAATTATGCATATAGTTGAATCGAAACAAACCCCATCAAACAACCCCATCAAACACCCCCAAATAGCCCCATATGGACAACCAAAAACCAAATAAGAGGAGATCACATCCCTTTCCACATCACTCCTTAAGAATTAAGCAGAATAACCCAACATAATAGAAGAACATAGCAAGGGTGTTTTTCGATTTCAACCACACCATTTATCATGTTTCATCTTTTAGTTTAGTTGACCTGGGTGATCACACAAGGATTCTTATTCATTTTTCATCTATCTTTTTGACCAGATTTATGTGATTATCAAGTTTTCATATTACATACATTCTTTCACAATATTATCCAGAAAAAAAGAGGTTCATTTGTGCGCAATAAAGGGCCACCAATTTCCACTATTTTCAAGGGGCATATCCCCATACAATTCCAACATAAAAATGATGATAAAATAAATACAGTAACACCACCATCAAACACACCCCTTCATTATTTATGGGGGGTTTATTATCTTTGTAAAGGATTGGTTTCAACCACAACCTAATGGAAGCATTATCATACCCTCCCCAAATGATACGCAGTAAATATAGATGAAAGAAAACTCTACATGGATGATCAAAAATCTTATTTTTCTCCATATTCCAAGAACTAGGGATGCGTGACTTGCAGAGGAAGAACTCAGAGGACTCTATGGCTGAGTGGGAAGGGCTCCAACATGGGTTCGTTATTCTTCTTTGAAGGAAGTCTTTAGGAACACAATGAGAAACCTAAAGGAAAATAAGAAGGATCGTGGCTTAAGAGGAGGATAGATCCTAAAATTAGGTAGCCAATTTCGAAGTACATATAAGTGAGATCGTGGCTTGATCACACGGTTTGGTAGTTTCAAACATTGGTATTAATTTAGGATTAATAATTCTCCTAGTAGATGCTCGATATAATAGTTTTGAGTTAATATATTTTCTTTAAATGGAGAAAAATGTGTAATAGAGGTGAAACAGTAAAACACGATAAAGGTGTGACACTGAAGAAAGAGGCCACATGTTTTGGTAAACCTCTGGTCTCCTGACAATTTGGGGTATAAAAAATATTTTAATAGATTTAAATGTCTTTACAAGTGATATTAAAACACTTCTATGTAAAAAGATACGTTACTGGGGAAAAATTGGAAGGTCCTAGAAAAACTGGGATTGACTCACTATTTGGTGATTCACTGTTAGCCCGAAATGGTTTCCCTAGCACCTTTTCCATGGAGCCGTTATCAGTTGTGGATATAGACAACCCATTGGTGCCACTAATGACCATTGGTTCCAACAACAACCCTCGGTGCCACCCATGCTCATCTCTGCCACTAACGATCATTAGTGACAAAGTTCGTTCAATTTTGAAATTTGAAAAACTCTTTAATGTGTCACCAATGCCCCTAGGACGACCCAAATAATATAATTTGTAAAAGTAATGGACCAGGAGGGTCCAAGACATTACATTCAAAATAAATAGGTTTTTAGTCTTAATTGATATTTCTTAGACACAACTATAATTTTTTGTAGTCTATAACAACAAATGGTTATACCATTAAATATTCAATATCATAGAGTCACACTATTCTTTCTATATTACTACTAGAACAATAGATTTTCACTTCCCGATAAAAAATTAATTAAAATAAAATAAGAAATATATATATATATATATATATATAATTCGTGTTACACAGAAAACTATTAATAAATTATTTATTTTTGAGCCTTTATGACAACCAGAATCATATATTCTATCTTCCCTATGAAACTTGAAAATATTTTACCAAAATAATTACACATTTCATTATGAAATTAAATAATGATATGGTAAATTATTCCAAACTCAATTGAACTCATTGTAGGAATTACATAGTTTACAGAAAAACATAAACCCTAAAACATAACCCTTGATTACATTTTTTTTGATTTTATTTATACAATATACATTCAGTCCAATTCATAATTAATTCTTCAAATAACTAAATTGTTATAATCCATTTACATTGTAAATATTCATATTTTTTTAATGATCACTATTTTATTTCAAATAGTAATTTATGAGTTCTTATAGTCTCATTAAAATTGTTTTCTAGTAATTTAAAAAACTGTATTAGGGGAACTTGTCTTCTCCATCATCTTCATGAAATTATAATGCAAAAAATTTTCCCTCATATAAGACAAAAGGGGTACACTGTATCTATGTTTTATTTTCCAAAATTCTTTATGGAATTATAGATGTTCTATATATTTTCCTAGATTTGTATATATGAGGTTCCATTGATTATTTATGAATTTATAATCACATGAGACACATTTCGTAATAGAAACTCAAGAAATATGATTAAGTGGATAATCATAATTTTAGGAAAAGAGAGTCACACAATATAATTGACTATAATTTGGTTTTTTGTATGATATATATAAGAGTAGTCCTAAAAACGAAAAATGAAATCTTGAAAAAAAATTATAAAAAAAGACCTTACATACCCCCTTCTCCAATCGTGAATTTACAATGGGAATCCACCACCACTTCATGTATGCTTCAGCACCTCTGATGTAATTTTCATATTGAGATTCAATACATTTTATATTTTTTGTTAAATAATAAGTAAATGTTCAATTTCAATGACCGGTAGACATTGACTGATACTCTTATTATTATAAAAATGATGTTTTAAAAGTCAAAGATTCAAGTGGTTCCATTTTATTTTTAAATGAAACAAAATATTAAATTAACAAAGTCAAGTTCTTTACAATTTAATTCAACATTGAAATAAACCATTCCTCTATACGTATTAATATTTTTCTATAATTTTGTAGCACAATTAGATGTTTTATAATTCTTCATATTATCACATATAGGAAAGATGTATATTACAATCATGCAATTTGAATGATTAAGTAGGTCTCATTTTATGAGTTTGATCACTATAGATTTCCAAAATTAAATATTTCAAATGATGATGTTGAGTGACACATCAAATAATAATTGTGAATTGGAATGTGGTGAGTGATTAATAGGAAACCATTATCTCTTTGATTGGGAGTCTATCGTTATATATGAATGTTCTTTACAATGGAAAAAATACATCATGCCTAAAAAATCCCTCATTTGTTTTTCATTCTACATAGAATCACATAATATGTGATTCTGATTCTTAACTGGGAATGCTCCAAATTTTTGTGGGCCTAAACCCATGTTTATCTTCCTCCGACTTGGTAGACCAAGTCCTTCTTTTTTGTTGAGGTACATCCTCATTTAGAAATGGGAAGCCAAACATTTTTTTGTATAAGTCTACCAAAAACTTAGTTATTAAAAAAATAAAATTTCACTACAATAATTATTCCAATACCTCTCTACAATTTTATTGTCATTCAATTCTTAAAAATTATAAAATTCTAAAGTGATTCATAAATTCATCATGGAAAATTTATTTTTCATGGCCATAAAATTATTATGAACAATGTTCTTTACCCAAAAAAGAGTCTCACATATTGAAATCCCTAATAGTATTAAAACAATGAACACAATTAATGTCAAAACTATTCAATGAAAATAATTACAATATCCTCAACAATTTCATTGATTCTTCATTATTCTTCAAAAATTTCATTACGCTACCTTTGATTGTTTCTCTAATGCCAATATTATTCAATTAAAATCACCATAACTATTATAATTCCCATATAAGTGGACATACTCACAATTATATCTTAAGGAAACCCTAAATAAGTTTTCAAATACAACATAAATAGAAACATCCATTTAAGACTCAATATTTAACAAAATAGATTTTATATGTCCATTACTAACAATGTGGATCAAATATAATTCAATTTATTATTCTCATTACTATGTTATCACTCTCATGGTTTTATCCATGTATGAATGAAAACCCTAGAACATATATTTTCCATAATATTATCTATGAGTGATTATTAATAATTCTATATGTTCTTATAAGAAACCATACATATATATCTAATGAAATATTCCTGATAAAATAAATAAATTGTGGCATTTCTAGGATCTTTTTTTCTACTCGTCGATCCACTAATAAAATTATAGTTCAACAGATTCCCTATTTTTATAACATAAATCGTACCTTAGAAAAAAATTTCAGAACCCATCAAAATCCTATTTAATTTCATTCCTAGTTATATGATGGTTCTTGAAATTAACAAAATATTTATTAATTTCCCTAATATTTAAAATTAATTCTCACAAATAGAATAGGAGAACTGATGTTGAAAGAGTGAAATTTATTAACTCACCTGTGAATAGAAAGGCCCTTATACATATAAATGACAGATATACGATATCCAAATAACATAAAGATGATATTAAGTAAAAATATATTATAATTTATAAAAAAAATCAATATTTATTCTATATAAATTAATATCCAAATACATAAAGGTAAGTTTCAACTCTTGATCAGTATAAACATTAAATATGAATTTTAAACATTAATATTCTAAAATTAGAAATCATGGAATTATTATTTCATTAATATAGTAAGGAAAAAATATTTCCAAATGATAATTATGATGACTCCTAGATGTATTTAAAACATTATTGAAATCATTATTCATTTTCTAAACCAATTTTATAATTTTTAGTCTCTGGTTGGACATAATAAAATCTGGCCAAAGAAAACCAGAACCTTACATGATCATGAAGGGTTAAGAAGGCCATATATAAACTAATAGACCTGAAAAATGTCAAAAAAGAATCTAAGATCATGTTATGGATATTTATTCCCTAATTTTTGGATATTATGTCAACTTTATTCACATGAAAATGTGGGGAAAACAAATTTAATAATAATTTTTATTAAAAATTGTTGCGACTTTAATATTGGCTGGTTTCAATAGGCACCACCCACCAGTAAAAAGGGGAGGGGAAATGATTTATATAGTTATCCCCATGTCAACCTATTGTATTTTGGAAAATATATATTATTTAATCATAAAACTACATTCAAACCATTCATTTATTAACAATTAGACCCCTTGATACAAAACAAGATTAAATGTTTCTGAAAAAAAAATTATTCTAAATTTTTAATTAAATTAAAATAATGTAATGTAACACTCAAAATAATATTAAACCTTGGATGATAATACCTCATCTATCCATCCTTCAATTGATGTGAAACTTAGGGTGAAAACAACAGACCAATAAGGCCCCATCCTTAAAACATTATATTATCTTGAGTTAAATCAATAATTCACATTGTGGATATTTTCAGGTATAAAGTTTTAGAGAATTAGTCCACAACTATTACATATCAACTTGAATTTTAAATATAGACAATACTACTCAGTATCATTTTTTTCAAAAAAATTGTAACTATTAAAAGGAAACATGTATATTTACTTGTTTTAGATATTATGACTTTTCCATGATCCCATCATTGACCCTATTCCACTTTATATCTAGTTTAAAACATTTCAAAAACTTGGGATGAGCATAAAAAGCTCAGCATGGGATACACAAAGAAAGAAAACTATTATTCTTTCAAGACAACAAGTAAACTATGAATAAATAATCATAATTAATACTTTTCACTTTTATATAGTAGTAAATACTCTTTACAGAATTAAATATCATTTCTTACCATTTTGTAACCAAAAGATTACCATAAAACCCATATAAAATACACATAACATATATAGGTTACTTGGTGTTGAGTCAATAAGGTTTTCCTTATGAATTTTCCATTCCTTCTTGTTTTGAAAATCACAAACACCTTATACCTAAGCAAATCTATATTTTACTTCTAAAAGGAAAATTTCCTTCCTTAAAGAAATTTACCCTAATCTAGATTTTCTTATACATAGAAATATTTTTTTTAGTATAAAAATTGGATTCATACCCAAAAAACTCGGAACCATATAATGCTAAGGTATGAAGCATTCTATTTTATGATCCTAATTATGGATACGAACTCTAACAAAGTTCCACTCCGAATTCTGTATGTGCACTGTAATGAAGTTTCACTCTAAATTTTGGATGTGAACTGAAATGAAGTTCCACTCCGAATTCTGGACATGAACTCTAACAAAGTTCCAATCTGAATTCTGGAGGTCAACTGTAATAAAGCTCCACTCCGAATTCTGGATACGAACTCTAACAAAGTTCAAACTCCGAATTCTGGACTCTTAACTTTTACTAGTTCGACTCCTAACTTTTACTAGTTCGACTCCAAACTTTTACTAGTTCGACTCCGAACTTTTACTAAGTTCGACTCTGAAATTTTATTAGTTCGACTCCAAACATTTACTAGTTCAACTCCGAACTTTTATTAGTTTGACTCCGAACTTTTATGAGTTTAACTTCGAACTTCTACAAGTTCAACTCCGAACTCCGAAAGTTCAGATTCCGAACTCTGGGGAAACTAGACTCCAAATTTCCTTATAAATTCAGACTCCAGATTTCAACAGAATCCAGGTTCCAAATTCTTATAAAATAGAATCCGAATATTCTTTTTCTATTATAGACTTCGAATTCCATTTTTGTTAGACTCTGCACTTTTATTTACTTACACTCCGAAATTCTTGCTTATACATACACTCGTTTCATTATAAAATGATGTCATGCATTAATTTACACATGTTTTGTTATAAAACGATGTCATCCATTCTGTTTCTAACTAACCATTGGTTGAGTTACACGTGTACAGGTCCCTCCGAATTTTAAGGATAAAATGACCGTTGGAGGAGGGAGCCGACCGTTCCAACAGTGCCTATTAATAGGATCTCATTTGAAAGAGCTCAATAACAAGTTGATCGATCTAGAGATGACACGCTGTTAAGGTGATTTCTAGAGAGAGAATCTTTTCATGCCTTGTGCGTACTGAACTGCTCGTTCATATTCCTTCATGCGACTCTGAATGTTGGTGACTATATTCGAGGACTTCCGGGGATAGGAAGACAGTGGTACTGACTACCTTGAAGTTCAAGGGCTTCCTTGCGGAGGAAGACAGAGGTTCCAACTACCTTGAAGTTGAGGGATTACCGGGATAACAAGATAGAGATTCCGATCATCGTATTGAGGGCTTACCCTAGTGTGGGTAAGAAAGACTTGCATGAAAGTATAAATCAAGGGACCTTTATCCAAGGTTGTTGGATACCCTTCTCTTTGGGTTAAAAGACTAATATCTTGTTACTTGTAGTTTTACTACTTGTTTTTTCCACTGCTTTGTGTATTGTAAGGAAAGTATAATCTTCTTATATTTCTTTACACTTGTACTCTGATTCATTTAGATTATATATGCTTTAAGCACTACTATAAATAAGCCCATTAGCGACCGCCATTGGCGGTCGCTAAAGGGCTTTAGCGGCCGCGCAGCGACTGCCAAGCGGTCGCTGAAGGCCCTCTGCCGGGCACCTATAGCGACCGCCATTGGCGGTCGCTATTAAAAAAAAAAAAATTTAAATTTTTTTTATTGAATTGAATATAAATATATATATATATATATATATATATATATATATATATGTGTAAAAATATTCATATATATACTATTAAATACAATATTTTAAATATATATATATATATATAATATATTTTAAATGTTTTAATATATATTTAATATATATTTAATATATATATAATATCAAATCATTGTGCTATAATAATTTAAAAACTTCGATTCAAGAAATAATCTCATTTCAGGTCGTTCGGAGCACGTTTGCTCCGAATCGGACCGCCGCACGCCGTTTTGGTGTTTAACGGCGCCGGAAACGCGTTTCCGGCCGCCGCGGTCACACGGCACCTCCGAATGAGGTACCGTCTGGCCGACCATTTCACAATTCACGCCCCGGATGTTGTCGTACGGTTTCGTGGCATTCGGAGGTAGTTCAGGTGGTTTTGACCCCCCAACGCACCATTTCAGCGCGCGCCGCGCTGCTGAAAACGCCACAATCGGACGTGCCGCGCGCACCGCACGTCAGATGGACGTGCGGCCTCCTCCTGAATCTCAGGAATAATATTTCTATCGTTCCCGTGCGGTTTCAGGTCGTTCGGAGCACGTTTTCTCCGAATCGGACCGCCGCACGCCGTTTTGGTGTTTAACGGCGCCCGAAACGCGTTTCCGGCCGCCGCGGTCACACGGCACCTCCGAATGAGGTGCCGTTTGGCCGACCATTTCAAAATTCATGCCCCGGATGTTGTCGTACGGTTTCGTGGCATTCGGAGGTCGTTCGGGTGGTTTTGACCCCCCAACGCGACATTTCAGCGCGCGCCGCGCTGCTGAAAACGACACAATCGGACGTGCCGCGCGCACCGCACGTCCGATGGACGTGCGGCCTCCTCCTGCATCTCAGGAATAATATTTCTATCGTTCCCGTGCGGTTTCAGGTCGTTCGGAGCACGTTTGCTCCGAATCGGACCGCCGCACGCCGTTTTGGTGTTTAACGGCGCCGGAAACGCGTTTCCGGCCGCCGCGGTCACACGGCACCTCCGAATGAGGTGCCGTCTGGCCGACCATTTCACAATTCACGCCCCAGATGTTGTCGTACGGTTTTGTGGCATTCGGAAGTCGTTCGGGTGGTTTTGACCCCCCAACGCGCCATTTCAGCGCGCGCCGCGCTGCTGAAAACGACACAATCGGACGTGCCGCGCGCACCGCACGTCCGATGGACGTGCGGCCTCCTCCTGCATCTCAGGAATAATATTTTTATCATTCCCGTGCGGTTTCAGGTCGTTCGGAGCACGTTTTCTCCGAATCGGACCGCCGCACGCCGTTTTGGTGTTTAACGGCGCCGGAAACGCGTTTCCGGCCGCCACGGTCACACGGCACCTCCGAATGAGGTGCCGTCTGGCCGACCATTTCACAATTCACGCCCCGGATGTTGTCGTACGGTTTCGTGGCATTCGGAGGTCGTTCGGGTGGTTTTGACCCCCCAACGCGCCATTTCAGCGCGCGCCGCGCTGCTGAAAACGACACAATCGGACGTGCCGCGCGCACCGCACGTCCGATGGACGTGCGGCCTCCTCCTGCATCTCAGAAATAATATTTCTATCGTGCCCATGCGGTTTCAGGTCGTTCGGAGCACGTTTGCTCCGAATCGGACCGCCGCACGCCGTTTTGGTGTTTAACGGCGCCGGAAACGCGTTTCCGGCCGCCGCGGTCACACGGCACCTCCGAATGAGGTGCCGTCTGGCCGACCATTTTACAATTCACGCCCCGGATGTTTTCGTACGGTTTCGTGGCATTCGGAGGTCGTTCGGGTGGTTTTGACCCCCCAACGCGCCATTTCAGCGCGCGCCGCGCTGCTGAAAACGACACAATCGGACGTGCCGCGCGCACCGCACGTCCGATGGACGTGCGGCCTCCTCCTGCATCTCAGGAATAATATTTCTATCGTGCCCGTGCGGTTTCAGGTCGTTCGGAGCACGTTTGCTCCGAATCGGACCGCCGCACGCCGTTTTGGTGTTTAACGGCGCCGGAAACGCGTTTCCGGCCGCCGCGGTCACACGGAACCTCCGAATGAGGTTCCGTCTGGCCGACCATTTCAAAATTCACGCCCCGGATGTTGTCGTACGGTTTCGTGGCATTCGGAGGTCGTTCGGGTGGTTTTGACCCCCCAACGCGCCATTTCAGCGCGCGCCGCGCTGCTGAAAACGGCACAATCGAACGTGCCGCGCGCACCGCACGTCCGATGGACGTGCGGCCTCCTCCTGCATCTCAGGAATAATATTTCTATCATTCCCGTGCGGTTTCAGGTCGTTCGGAGCACGTTTGCTTCGAATCGGACCGCCGCACGCCGTTTTGGTGTTTAACGGCGCCGGAAACGCGTTTCTGGCCGCCGCGGTCACACGGAACCTCCGAATGAGGTGCCGTCTGGCCGACCATTTCAAAATTCACGCCCCGGATGTTGTCGTACGGTTTCGTGGCATTCGGAGGTCGTTCGGGTGGTTTTGACCCCCCAACGCGTCATTTCAGCGCGCGCCGCGCTGCTGAAAACGACACAATCGGACGTGCCGCGCGCACCGCACGTCCGATGGACGTTCGGCCTCCTCCTTCATCTAAGGAATAATATTTCTATCGTGCCCGTGCGGTTTCAGGTCGTTCGGAGCACGTTTGCTCCGAATCGGACCGCCGCACGCCGTTTTGGTGTTTAACGGCGCCGGAAACGCGTTTCCGGCCGCCGCGGTCACACGGAACCTCCGAATGAGGTTCCGTCTGGCCGAACATTTCACAATTCACGCCCCGGATGTTGTCGTACGGTTTCGTGGCATTCGGAGGTCGTTCGGGTGGTTTTGACCCCCCAACGCGCCATTTCAGCGCGCGCCGCGCTGCTGAAAACGGCACAATCGGACGTGCCGCGCGCACCGCACGTTCGATGGACGTGCGGCCTCATCCTGCATCTCAGGAATAATATTTCTATCGTTTCCGTGCGGTTTCAGGTCGTTCGGAGCACGTTTGCTCCGAATCGGACCGCAGCACGCCGTTTTGGTGTTTAACGGCGCCGGAAACGCGTTTCCGGCCGCCGCGGTCACACGGCACCTCCTAATGAGGTGCCGTCTGGCCGACCATTTCAAAATTCACTCCCCGGATGTTTTCGTACGGTTTCGTGGCATTCGGAGGTCGTTCGGGTGGTTTTGACCCCCCAACGCGCCCTTTCAGCGCGCGCCGCGCTGCTGAAAACGGCACAATCGGACGTGCCGCGCGCACCGCACGTCCGATGGACGTGCGGGCTCCTCCTGCATCTCAGGAATAATATTTCTATCATTTCCGTGCGGTTTCAGGTCGTTCGGAGCACGTTTGCTCCGAATCGTACCGCCGCACGCCGTTTTGGTGTTTAACGGCGCCGGAAACGCGTTTCCGACCGCCGCGGTCACACGGCACCTCCGAATGAGGTGCCGTCTGGCCGACCATTTCACAATTCACGCCCCGGATGTTGTCGTACGGTTTCGTGGCATTCGGAGGTCGATCGTGTGGTTTTGACCCCCCAACGCGCCATTTCAGCGCGCGCCGCGCTGCTGAAAACGGCACAATCGGACGTGCCGCGCGCACCGCACGTCCGATGGACGTGCGGCCTCCTCCTTCATCTCAGGAATAATATTTCTATCGTTCCCGTGCGGTTTCAGGTCGTTCGGAGCACGTTTGCTCCGAATCGGACCGCCGCACGGCGTTTTGGTGTTTAACGGCGCCGGAAACACGTTTCCGGCCGCCGCGGTCACACGGCACCTCCGAATGAGGTTCCGTCTGGCCGACCATTTCACAATTCACGCCCCGGATGTTGTCTTACGGTTTCGTGGCATTCGGAGGTCGTTCGTGTGGTTTTGACCCCCCAACGCGCCATTTCAGCGCGCGCCGCGCTGCTGAAAACGCCACAATCGGACGTGCCGCGCGCACCGCACGTCCAATGGACGTGCGGCCTCCTCCTGCATCTCAGGAATAATATTTCTATCGTGACCGTGCGGTTTCAGGTCGTTCGGAGCACGTTTGCTCCGAATCGGACCGCCGCACGCCGTTTTGGTGTTTAACGGCGCCGGAAACGCGTTTCCGGCCGCCGCGGTCACACGGCACCTCCGAATGAGGTGCCGTCTGGCCAACCATTTCAAAATTCACGCCTCGGATGTTGTCGTACGGTTTCGTGGCATTCGGAGGTCGTTCGGGTGGTTTTGACCCCCCAACGCGCCATTTCAGCGCGCGCCGCGCTGCTGAAAACGCCACAATCGGACGTGCCGCGCGCACCGCACGTCCGATGGACGTGCGGCCTCCTCCTGCATCTCAGGAATAATATTTCTATCGTTCCCGTGCGGTTTCAGGTCGTTCGGAGCACGTTTGCTCCGAATCGGACCGCCACACGCCGTTTTGGTGTTTAACGGCGCCGGAAACGCGTTTCCGGCCGCCGCGGTCACACGGCACCTCCGAATGAGGTGCTGTCTGGCCGACCTTTTCACAATTCACGCCCCGGATGTTTTCGTACGGTTTTGTGGCATTCGGAGGTCGTTCGGGTGGTTTTGACCCCCCAACGCGCCATTTCAGCGCGCGCCGCGCTGCTGAAAATGACACAATCGGACGTGCCGCGCGCACCGCACTTCCGATGGACGTGCGGCCTCCTCCTGTATCTCAGGAATAAAATTTCTATCGTTCCCGTGCGGTTTCAGGTCGTTCGGAGCACGTTTTCTCCGAATCGGACCGCCGCACGCCGTTTTGGTGTTTAACGGCGCCGGAAACGCGTTTCCGGCCGCCGCGGTCACACGGCACCTCCGAATGAGGTGCCGTCTGACCGAACATTTCACAATTCACGCCCCGGATGTTGTCGTACGGTTTCGTGGCATTCGGAGGTCGTTCGGGTGGTTTTGACCCCCCAACGCGCCATTTCAGCGCGCGCCGCGCTGCTGAAAACGACACAATCGGACGTGCCGCGCGCACCGCACCTCCGATGGACGTGCGGCCTCCTCCTGCATCTCAGGAATAATATTTCTATCGTTCCCGTGCGGTTTCAGGTCGTTCGGAGCACGTTTGCTCCGAATCGGACCGCCGCACGCCGTTTTGGTGTTTAACGGCGCCGGAAACGCGTTTCCGGCCGCCGCGGTCACACGGCACCTCCGAATGAGGTGCCGTCTGGCTGACCATTTCACAATTCACGCCCCGGATGTTGTCGTACGGTTTCGTGGCATTCGGAGGTCGTTCGAGGGGTTTTGACCCCCCAACGCGCCATTTCAGCGCGCGCCGCGCTGCTGAAAACGACACAATCGGACGTGCCGCGCGCACCGCACGTACGATGGATGTGCGGCCTCCTCCTGCATCTCAGTAATAATATTTCTATCGTGCCCGTGCAGTTTCAGGTCGTTCGGAGCACGTTTGCTCCGAATCGGACCGCCGCACGCCGTTTTGGTGTTTAACGGCGCCGGAAACGCGTTTCCGGCCGCCGCGGTCACACGGCACCTCCGAATGAGGTGCCGTCTGACCGAACATTTCACAATTCACGCCCCGGATGTTGTCGTACGGTTTCGTGGCATTCGGAGGTCGTTCGGGTGGTTTTGACCCCCCAACGCGCCATTTCAGCGCGCGCCGCGCTGCTGAAAACGGCACAATCGGACGTGCCGCGCGCACCGCACGTCCGATGGACGTTCGGCCTCCTCCTGCATCTCAGGAATAATATTTCTATCGTTCCCGTGCGGTTTCAGGTCGTTCGGAGCACGTTTGCTCCGAATCGGACCGCCGCACGCCGTTTTGGTGTTTAACGGCGCCGGAAACGCGTTTCCGGCCGCCGCGGTCACACGGCACCTCCGAATGAGGTGCCGTCTGGCCGACCATTTCACAATTCACGCCCCAGATGTTTTCGTACGGTTTCGTGGCATTCGGAGGTCGTTCGGGTGGTTTTGACCCCCCAACGCGCCATTTCAGCGCGCGCCGCGCTGCTGAAAACGACACAATCGGACGTGCCGCGCGCACCGCACGTCCGATGGACGTGCGGCCTCCTCCTGCATCTCAGGAATAATATTTCTATCGTGCCCGTGCGGTTTCAGGTCGTTCAGAGCACGTTTTCTCCGAATCGGACCGCCACACGCCGTTTTGGTGTTTAACGGCGCCGGAAACGCGTTTCCGGCCGCCGCGGTCACACGGCACCTCCGAATGAGGTGCCTTCTGGCCGACCATTTCACAATTCACGCCCCGGATGTTGTCGTACGGTTTCGTGGCATTCGGAGGTCGTTCAGGTGGTTTTGACCCCCCAACGCGCCATTTCAGCGCGCGCCGCGCTGCTGAAAACGGCACAATCGGACGTGCCGCGCGCACCGCACGTCCGATGGATGTGCGGCCTCCTCCTGCATCTCAGGAATAATATTTCTATCGTTCCCGTGCGGTTTCAGGTCGTTCGGAGCACGTTTGCTCCGAATCGGACCGCCGCACGCCGTTTTGGTGTTTAACGGCGCCAGAAACGCGTTTCCGGCCGCCGCGGTCACACGGCACCTCCGAATGAGGTGCCGTCTGGCCGACCATTTCACAATTCATGCCCCGGATGTTGTCGTACGGTTTCGTGGCATTCGGAGGTCGTTCGGGTGGTTTTGACCCCCCAACGCGCCATTTCAGCGCGCGCCGCGCTGCTGAAAACGGCACAATCGGACGTGCCGCGCGCACCGCACGTCCGATGGACGTTCGGCCTCCTCCTGCATCTCAGGAATAATATTTCTATCGTTCCCGTGCGGTTTCAGGTCGTTCGGAGCACGTTTGCTCCGAATCGGACCGCCGCACGCCGTTTTGGTGTTTAACGGCGCCGGAAACGCGTTTCCGGCCGCCGCGGTCACACGGCACCTCCGAATGAGGTGCCGTCTGGCCGACCATTTTACAATTCACGCCCCGGATGTTTTCGTACGGTTTCGTGGCATTCGGAGGCCGTTCGGGTGGTTTTGACCCCCCAACGCGCCATTTCAGCGCGCGCCGCGCTGCTGAAAACGGCACAATCGGATGTGCCGCGCGCACCGCACGTCCGATGGACGTGCGGCCTCCTCCTGCATCTCAGGAATAATATTTCTATCGTTCCCGTGCGGTTTCAGGTCGTTCGGAGCACGTTTGCTCCGAATCGGACCGCCGCACGCCGTTTTGGTGTTTAACGGCGCCGGAAACGCGTTTCCGGCCGCCGCGGTCACACGGCACCTCCGAATGAGGTGCCGTCTGGCCGAACATTTCACAATCACGCCCCGGATATTGTCGTACGGTTTCGTGGCATTCGGAGGTCGTTCGGGTGGTTTTGACCCCCCAACGCGCCATTTCAGCGCGCGCCGCGCTGCTGAAAACGCCACAATCGGACGTGCCGCGCGCACCGCACGTCCGATGGACGTGCGGCCTCCTCCTGCATCTTAGGAATAATATTTCTATCGTGCTCGTGCGGTTTCAGGTCGTTCGGAGCACGTTTGCTCCGAATCGGACCGCCGCACGCCGTTTTGGTGTTTAACGGCGCCGGAAATGCGTTTCCGGCCGCCGCGGTCACACGGTACCTCCGAATGAGGTGCCGTCTGGTCGACCATTTCACAATTCACGCCCCGGATGTTTTCGTACGGTTTCGTGGAATTCGGAGGTCGTTCGGGTGGTTTTGACCCCCCAACGCGCCATTTCAGCGCGCGCCGCGCTGCTGAAAACGACACAATCGGACGTGCCGCGCGCACCGCACGTCTGATGGACGTGCGGCCTCCTCCTGTATCTCAGGAATAATATTTCTATCGTTCCCGTGCGGTTTCAGGTCGTTCGGAGCACGTTTGCTCCGAATCGGACCGCCGCACGCCGTTTTGGTGTTTAACGACGCCGGAAACGCGTTTCCAGCCGCCGCGGTCACACGGCACCTCCGAATGAGGTGCCGTCTGGCCTACCATTTCACAATTCACGCCCCGGATGTTGTCGTACGGTTTTGTGGCATTCGGAGGTCGTTCGGGTGGTTTTGACCCCCCAACGCGCCATTTCAGCGCGCGCCGTGCTACTGAAAACGACACAATCGGACGTGCCGCGCGCACCGCACGTCCGATGGACGTGCGGCCTCCTTCTGCATCTCAGGAATAATATTTCTATCGTTCCCGTGCGGTTTCAGGTCGTTCGGAGCACGTTTGCTCCGAATCGGACCGCCGCACGCCGTTTTGGTGTTTAACGGCGTCGGAAACGCGTTTCCGGCCGCCGCGGTCACACGGCACCTCCGAATGAGGTGCCTTCTGGCCGAACATTTCACAATTCACGCCCCGGATGTTGTCGTACGGTTTCGTGGCATTCGGAGGTCGTTCGGGTGGTTTTGACCCCCCAACGCGCCATTTCAGCGCGCGCCGCGCTGCTGAAAATGACACAATCGGACGTGCCGCGCGCACCGCACGTCCGATGGATGTGCGGCCTCCTCCTGCATCTCAGGAATAATATTTCTATCGTGCCCGTGCGGTTTCAGGTCGTTCGGAGCACGTTTGCTCTGAATCGGACCGCCGCACGCCGTTTTGGTGTTTAACGGCGCCGGAAACGCGTTTCCGGCAGCCGCGGTCACACGGCACCTCCGAATGAGGTGCCGTCTGGCCGACCATTTCACAATTGACGCCCCGGATGTTGTCGTACGGTTTCGTGGCATTCGGAGGTCGTTCGGGTGGTTTTGACCCCCCAACGCGCCATTTCAGCGCGCGCCGCGCTGCTGAAAACGACACAATCGGACGTGCCGCGCGCACCGCACGTCCGATAGACGTGCGGCATCCTCCTGCATCTCAGGAATAATATTTCTATCGTGACCGTGCGGTTTCAGGTCGTTCGGAGCACGTTTTCTCCGAATCGGACCGCCGCACGCCGTTTTGGTGTTTAACGGCGCCGGAAACGCGTTTCCGGCCGCCGCGGTCACACGGCATCTCCGAATGAGGTGCCGTCTTGCCGAACATTTCACAATTCACGCCCCGGATGTTGTCGTACGGTTTCGTGGAATTCGGAGGTCGTTCGGGTGGTTTTGACCCCCCAACGCGCCATTTCAGCGCGCGCCGCGCTGCTGAAAACGGCACAATCGGACGTGCCGCGCGCACCGCACGTCCGATGGACGTGCGGCCTCCTCCTGCATCTCAGGAATAATATTTCTATCGTTCCCGTGCGGTTTCAGGTCGTTCGGAGCACGTTTGCTCCGAATCGGACCGCCGCACGCCGTTTTGGTGTTTAACGGCGCCGGAAACGCGTTTCCGGCCGCCGCGGTCACACGGTACCTCCGAATGAGGTGCCGTCTGGCCGACCATTTCACAATTCACGCCCCGGATGTTGTCGTACGGTTTCGTGGCATTCGGAGGTCGTTCGGGTGGTTTTGACCCCCCAACGCGCCATTTCAGCGCGCGCCGCGCTGCTGAAAACGACACAATCGGACGTGCCGCGCGCACCGCACGTCCGATGGACGTGCGACCTCCTCCTGCATCTCAGGAATAAAATTTCTATCGTTCCCGTGCGGTTTCAGGTCGTTCGGAGCACGTTTGCTCCGAATCGGACCGCCGCACGCCGTTTTGGTGTTTAACGGCGCCGGAAACGCGTTTCCGGCCGCCGCGGTCACACGGCACCTCCGAATGAGGTGCCGTCTGGCCGACCATTTCACAATTCACGCCCCGGATGTTTTCATACGGTTTCGTGGCATTCGGAGGTCGTTCGGGTGGTTTTGACCCCCCAACGCGCCATTTCAGCGCGCGCCGCGCTGCTGAAAACGGCATAATCGGACGTGCCGCGCGCACCGCACGTCCGATGGACGTGCGGCCTCCTCCTGCATCTCAGGAATAATATTTATATCGTTCCCGTGCGGTTTCAGGTCGTTCGGAGCACGTTTGCTCCGAATCGGACCGCCGCACGCCGTTTTGGTGTTTAACGGCGCCGGAAACGCGTTTCCGGCCGCCGCGGTCACACGGCACCTCCGAATGAGGTGCTGTCTGGCCGGCCATTTCACAATTGATGCCCCGGATGTTGTCCTACGGTTTCGTGGCATTCGGAGGTCGTTCGGGTGGTTTTGACCCCCCAACGCGCCATTTCAGCGCGCGCCGCGCTGCTGAAAACGACACAATCGGACGTGCCGCGCGCACCGCACGTCCGATGGACGTGCGGCCTCCTCCTGCATCTCAGGAATAATATTTCTATCGTGCCCGTGCGGTTTAAGGTCGTTCGGAGCACGTTTGCTCCGAATCGGACCGCCACACGCCGTTTTGGTGTTTAACGGCGCCGGAAACGCGTTTCCGGCCGCCGCGGTCACACGGCACCTCCGAATGAGGTGCCGTCTGGCCGACCATTTCACAAATCAAGCCCCGGATGTTGTCGTACGGTTTCGTGGCATTCGGAGGTCGTTCAGGTGGTTTTGACCCCCCAACGCGCCATTTCAGCGCGCGCCGCGCTGCTGAAAACGGCACAATCGGACGTGCCGCGCGCACCGCACGTCCGATGGATGTGCGGCCTCCTCCTGCATCTCAGGAATAATATTTATATCGTTCCCGTGCGGTTTCAGGTCGTTCGGAGCACGTTTGCTCCGAATCGGACCGCCGCACGCCGTTTTGGTGTTTAACGGCGCCAGAAACGCGTTTCCGGCCGCCGCGGTCACACGGCACCTCCGAATGAGGTGCCGTCTGGACGACCATTTCAAAATTCACGCCCCGGATGTTGTCGTTCGGTTTCGTGGCATTCGGAGGTCGTTCGGGTGGTTTTGACCCCCCAACGCGCCATTTCAGCGCGCGCCGCGCTGCTGAAAACGGCACAATCGGACGTGCCGCGCGCACCGCACGTCCGATGGACGTGCGGCCTCCTCCTGCATCTCAGGAATAATATTTCTATCGTTCCCGTGCGGTTTCAGGTCGTTCGAAGCACGTTTTCTCCGAATCGGACCGCCGCACGCCGTTTTGGTGTTTAACGGCGCCGGAAACGCGTTTCCGGCCGCCGCGGTCACACGGCACCTCCGAATGAGGTGCCGTCTGGCCGACCATTTCACAATTCACGCCCCGGATGTTTTCGTACGGTTTCGTGGCATTCGGAGGCCGTTCGGGTGGTTTTGACCCCCCAACGCGCCATTTCAGCGCGCGCCGCGCTGCTGAAAACGGCACAATCGGACGTGCCGCGCGCACCGCACGTCCGATGGATGTGCGGCCTCCTCCTGCATCTCAGGAATAATATTTCTATCGTTCCCGTGCGGTTTCAGGTCGTTCGGAGCACGTTTGCTCCGAATCGGACCGCCGCACGCCGTTTTGGTGTTTAACGGCGCCAGAAACGCGTTTCCGGCCGCCGCGGTCACACGGCACCTCCGAATGAGGTGCCGTCTGGCCGAACATTTCAAAATTCACGCCCCGGATGTTGTCGTACGGTTTCGTGGCATTCGGAGGTCGTTCGGGTGGTTTTGACCCCCCAACGCGCCATTTCAGCGCGCGCCGCGCTGCTGAAAACGCCACAATCGGACGTGCCGCGCGCACCGCACGTCCGATAGACGTGCGGCCTCCTCCTGCATCTCAGGAATAATATTTCTATCGTTCCCGTGCGGTTTCAGGTCGTTCGGAGCACGTTTGCTCCGAATCGGACCGTCGCACGCCGTTTTGGTGTTTAACGGCGCCGGAAATGCGTTTCCGGCCGCCGCGGTCACACGGCACCTCCGAATGAGGTGCCGTCTGGCCGAACATTTCACAATTCACGCCCCGGATGTTGTCGTACGGTTTCGTGGAATTCGGAGGTCGTTCGGGTGGTTTTGACCCCCCAACGCGCCATTTCAGCGCGCGCCGCGCTGCTGAAAACGACACAATCGGACGTGGCCCGCGCACCGCACGTCCGATGGACGTGCGGCCTCCTCCTGCATCTCAGGAATAATATTTCTATCGTTCCCGTGCGGTTTCAGGTCGTTCGGAACACGTTTGCTCCGAATCGGACCGCCGCACGCCGTTTTGGTGTTTAACGGCGCCGGAAACGCGTTTCCGGCCGCCGCGGTCACACGGCACCTCCGAATGAGGTGCCGTCTGGCCGACCATTTCACAATTCACGCCCCGGATGTTGTCGTACGGTTTTGTGGCATTCGGAGGTCGTTCGGGTGGTTTTGACCCCCCAACGCGCCATTTCAGCGCGCGCCGCGCTGCTGAAAACGACACAATCGGACGTGCCGCGCGCACCGCACGTTCGATGGACGTGCGGCCTCCTCCTGCATCTCAGGAATAATATTTCTATCGTTCCCGTGCGGTTTCAGGTCGTTCGGAGCACGTTTGCTCCGAATCGGACCGCCGCACGCCGTTTTGGTGTTTAACGGCGTCGGAAACGCGTTTCCGGCCGCCGCGGTCACACGGCACCTCCGAATGAGGTGCCTTCTGGCCGACCATTTCACAATTCACGCCCAGGATGTTGTCGTACGGTTTCGTGGCATTCGGAGGTCGTTCGGGTGGTTTTGACCCCCCAACGCGCCATTTCAGCGCGCGCCGCGCTGCTGAAAAGGACACAATCGGACGTGCCGCGCGCACCGCACGTCCGATGGACGTGCGACCTCCTCCTGCATCTCAGGAATAATATTTCTATCATGCCCGTGCGGTTTCAGGTCGTTCGGAGCACGTTTGCTCCGAATCGGACCGCCGCACGCCGTTTTGGTGTTTAACGGCGCCGGAAACGCGTTTCCGGCAGCCGCGGCCACACGGCACCTCTGAATGAGGTGCCGTCTGGCCGACCATTTCACAATTCACGCCCCGGATGTTGTCGTATGGTTTCGTGGCATTCGGAGGTCGTTCGGGTAGTTTTGACCCCCCAACGCGCCATTTCAGCGCGCGCCGCGCTGCTGAAAACGACACAATCGGACGTGCCGCGCGCACCGCACGTCCGATGGACGTGCGGCATCCTCCTGCATCTCAGGAATAATATTTTTATCGTGTCTGTGCGGTTTCAGGTCGTTCGGAGCACGTTTGCTCCGAATCAGACCGCCGCACGCCGTTTTGGTGTTTAACGGCGCCGGAAACGCGTTTCCGGCCTCCGCGGTCACACGGTACCTCCGAATGAGGTGCCGTCTTGCCGACCATTTCACAATTCACGCCCCGGATGTTGTCGTACGGTTTCGTGGCATTCGGAGGTCGTTCGGGTGGTTTTGACCCCCCAACGCGCCATTTCAGCGCGCGCCGCGCTGCTGAAAACGGCACAATCGGACGTGCCGCGCGCACCGCACGTCCGATGGATGTGCGGCCTCCTCCTGCATCTCAGGAATAATATTTCTATCGTTCCCGTGCGGTTTCAGGTCGTTCGGAGCACGTTTGCTCCGAATCGGACCGCCGCACGCCGTTTTGGTGTTTAACGGCGCCGGAAACGCGTTTCCGGCCGCCGCGGTCACACGGCACCTCCGAATGAGGTGCCGTCTGGCCGACCATTTCACAATTCACGCCCCGGATGTTTTCGTACGGTTTCGTGGCATTCGGAGGTCGTTCGGGTGGTTTTGACCCCCCAACGCGCCATTTCAGCGCGCGCCGCGCTGCTGAAAACGACACAATCGGACGTGCCGCGCGCACCGCACGTCCGATGGACGTGCGGCCTCCTCCTGCATCTCAGGAATAATATTTCTATCGTGCCCGTGCGGTTTCAGGTCGTTCGGAGCACGTTTGCTCCGAATCGGACCGCCGCACGCCGTTTTGGTGTTTAACGGCGCCGGAAACGCGTTTCCGGCCTCCGCGGTCACACGGCACCTCCGAATGAGGTGCCGTCTGGCCGACCATTTCACAATTCATGCCCCGGATGTTGTCGTACGGTTTAGTGGCATTCGGAGGTCGTTCGGGTGGTTCTGACCCCCCAACGCGCCATTTCAGCGCGCGCCGCGCTGCTGAAAACGGCACAATCGGACGTGTCGCGCGCACCGCACGTCCGATGGACGTGCGACCTCCTCCTGCATCTCAGGAATAATATTTCTATCGTTCCCGTGCGGTTTCAGGTCGTTCGGAGCACGTTTGCTCCGAATCGGACCGCCGCACGCCGTTTTGGTGTTTAACGGCGCCGGAAACGCGTTTCCGGCCGCCGCGGTCACACGGCACCTCCGAATGAGGTGCCGTCTGGCCGACCATTTCACAATTCACGCCCCGGATGTTGTCGCACTGTTTCGTGGCATTTGGAGGTCGTTCGGGTGGTTTTGACCCCCCAACGCGCCATTTCAGCGCGCGCCGCGCTGCTGAAAACGGCACAATCGGACGTGCCGCGCGCACCGCACGTCCGATGGACGTGCGGCCTCCTCCTGCATCTCAGGATTAATATTTCTATCGTTTCCGTGCGGTTTCAGGTCGTTCGGAGCACGTTTGCTCCGAATCGGACCGCCGCACGCCGTTTTGGTGTTTAACGGCGCCGGAAACGCGTTTCCGGCCGCCGCGGTCACACGGCACCTCCGAATGAGGTGCCGTCTGGCCGACCATTTCACAATTGACGCCCCGGATGTTTTCGTACGGTTTCGTGACATTCGGAGGTCGTTCGGGTGGTTTTGACCCCCCAACGCGCCATTTCAGCGCGCGCCGCGCTGCTGAAAACGGCACAATCGGACGTGCCGCGCGCACCGCACGTCCGATGGACGTCCGACCTCCTCCTGCATCTCAGGAATAATATTTCTATCATTCACGTGCGGTTTCAGGTCGTTCGGAGCACGTTTGCTCCGAATCGGACCGCCGCACGCCGTTTTGGTGTTTAACGGCGCCGGAAACGCGTTTCCGGCCGCCGCGGTGACACGGCACCTCCAAATGAGGTGTCGTCTAGCCGACCATTTCAAAATTCACTCTCCGGATGTTGTCGTACGGTTTCGTGGCATTCGGAGGTCGTTCGGGTGGTTTTGACCCCCCAACGCGCCATTTCAGCGCGCACCGCGCTGCTGAAAACGGCACAATCGGACGTGCCGCGCGCACCGCACGTCCGATGAACGTGCGGCCTCCTCCTACATCTCAAGAATAATATTTATATCGTTCCCGTGCAGTTTCAGGTCGTTCGGAGCACGTTTGCTCCGAATCGGACCGCCGCACGCCGTTTTGGTGTTTAACGGCGCCGGAAACGCGTTTCCGGCCGCCGCGGTCACACGGAACCTCCGAATGAGGTGCCGTCTGGCCGACCATTTCACAATTCACGCCCCGGATGTTTTCGTACGATTTCGTGGCATTCGGAGGTCGTTCGGGTGGTTTTGACCCCCCAACGCGCCATTTCAGCGCGCGCCGCGCTGCTGAAAACGACACAATCGGACGTGCCGCGCGCACCGCACGTCCGATGGACGTGCGGCCTCCTCCTGCATCTCAGGAATAATATATCTATCGTGCCCGTGCGGTTTCAGGTCGTTCGGAGCACGTTTGCTCCGAATCGGACCGCCGCACGCCGTTTTGGTGTTTAACGGCGCCGGAAACGCGTTTCCGGCCGCCGCGGTCACACGGAACCTCCGAATGAGGTTCCGTCTGGCCGACCATTTCACAATTCACGCCCCGGATGTTGTCGTACGGTTTCGTGGCATTCGGAGGTCGTTCGGGTGGTTTTGACCCCCCAACGCGCCATTTCAGCGCGCGCCGCGCTGCTGAAAACGACACAATCGGACGTGCCGTGCGCACCGCACGTCCGATGGACGTGTGGCCTCCTCCTGTATCTCAGGAATAATATTTCTATCGTTCTCGTGCGGTTTCAGGTCGTTCGGAGCACGTTTGCTCCGAATCGGACCGCCGCACGCCGTTTTGGTGTTTAACGGCGCCGGAAACGCGTTTCCGGCCGCCGCGGTCACACGGCACCTCCGAATGAGGTGCCGTCTGGCCGACCATTTCACAATTCACGCCCCGGATGTTGTCGTACGGTTTCGTGGCATTCGGAGGTCGTTCGGGTGGTTTTGACCCCCCAACGCGCCATTTCAGCGCGCGCCGCGCTGCTGAAAACGACACAATCGGACGTGTCGCGCGCACTGCACGTCCGATGGACGTGCGGCCTCCTCCTTCATCTCAGGAATAATATTTCTATCGTTCCCGTGCGGTTTCAGGTCGTTCGGAGCACGTTTGCTCCGAATCGGACCGCCGCACGCCGTTTTGGTGTTTAACGGCGCCGGAAACGCGTTTCCGGCCGCCGCGGTCACACGGCACCTCCGAATGAGGTTCCGTCTGGCCGACCATTTCACAATTCACGCCCCGGATGTTGTCGTATGGTTTCGTGGCATTCGGAGGTCGTTCGGGTGGTTTTGACCCCCCAACGCGCCATTTCAGCGCGCGCCGCGCTGCTGAAAACGGCACAATCGGACGTGCCGCGCGCACCGCACGTCCGATGGACGTGCGGCCTCCTCCTACATCTCAGGAATAATATTTCTATCATTCCCGTGCGGTTTCAGGTCGTTCGGAGCACGTTTGCTCCGAATCGGACCGCCGCACGCCGTTTTGGTGTTTAACGGCGCCGGAAACGCGTTTCCGGCCGCCGCGGTCACACGGCACCTCCGAATGAGGTGCCGTCTGGCCGACCATTTCACAATTCACTCCCCGGATGTTGTCGTACGGTTTCGTGGCATTCGGAGGTCGTTCAGGTGGTTTTGACCCCCCAACGCGCCATTTCAGCGCGCGCCGCGCTGCTGAAAACGACACAATCGGACGTGCCGCGCGCACCGCACGTCTGATGGACGTGCGGCCTCCTCCTGCATCTCAGGAATAATATTTCTATCGTTCCCGTGGGGTTTCAGGTCGTTCGGAGCACGTTTGCTCCGAATCGGACCGCCGCACGCCGTTTTGGTGTTTAACGGCGCCGGAAACGCGTTTCCGGCCGCCGCGGTCACACGACACCTCCGAATGAGGTGCCGTCTGGCCGAACATTTCACAATTCACGCCCCGGATGTTGTCGTACGGTTTCGTGACATTCGGAGGTCGTTCGGGTGGTTTTGACCCCCCAACGCGCCATTTCAGCGCGCGCCGCGCTGCTGAAAACGACACAATCGGACGTGCCGCGCGCACCGCACGTCCGATGGACGTGCGGCCTCCTCCTGCATCTCAGGAATAATATTTCTATCATTCCCGTGCGGTTTCAGGTCATTCGGAGCACGTTTGCTCCGAATCGGACTGCCGCACGCCGTTTTGGTGTTTAACGGCGCCGGAAACGCGTTTCCGGCCGCCGCGGTCACACGGCACCTCGGAATGAGGTGCCGTCTGGCCGACCATTTCACAATTCACGCCCCGGATGTTGTCGTACGGTTTCGTGGCATTCGGAGGTCGTTCGGGTGGTTTTGACCCCCCAACGCGCCATTTCAGCGCGCGCCGCGCTGCTGAAAACGGCACAATCGGACGTGCCGCGCGCACCGCACGTCCGATGGACGTGCGGCCTCCTTCTGCATCTCAGGAATAATATTTCTATCGTTCCCGTGCGGTTTCAGGTCGTTCGGAGCACGTTTGCTCCGAATCGGACCGCCGCACGCCGTTTTGGTGTTTAACGGCGCCGGAAACGCGTTTCCGGCCGCCGCGGTCACACGGCACCTCTGAATGAGGTGCCGTCTGGCCGACCATTTCACAATTCACGCCCCGGATGTTTTCGTACGGTTTCGTGGCATTCGGAGGTCGTTCGGGTGGTGTGGGGGGCAGTACGGGGGTGCGGGGGGCTGTACGGGGGTGCGGGGGGCTGTACGGGGGTGCGGGGGGGCTGTACGGGGGTGCGGGGGGCTGTACGGGGGTGGCGGGGGCCTGTACGGGGGTGGCGGGGGGCAGTACGGGGGTGCGGGGGGTTCTCCGGGGGTGCAAAGGCCATCCCATTGATTACAAAAGTGAAAAATAAAAGTGATAACATCTAATTAATACATATTTCTTTTATCGATACCATACAGAAATTTATAAAAAATATATTAATAATACATAATCTATAATATCAGATTTATTGATCTGTTGGAATTAGTTCGACTTTTTCAAATGTAGAATCATTCAAGATTATCTGATCAAAAACTCAATATGTGTATAAAATATTTAAAAGACCACCATGGACGGTAATAATGCATTACTTAAATGAATAAATACAGTACATCAATGTCAACCCTACCAGTAAAAACAAAAAACATATCTCGTGAATTTATGGTGCGTCACGCGTTGCCATCACTGCTACCTCCTTCTGGTGGGCCAGGTGCCTACAACAAATAAACATTATAAATATTTTAATAACAAAAATAATTTAAATTAAATAAATAAATACAGTATATACCTGCGTCGTATGATCCCCTGTACCATCAGCTCGACGCACATATTCCCGCAGTGCTCTAACCTCAGCTGTCAATTGCGCATTTGTCTCCTCGGAAGCGCGCAGCCGTGCCTCAAAATCTGACATCTGCTGTGTCATATGAGCAACAGCAGGACCGACAACCGCAGCGCGTGACACTACAGAACGAGGAATCCCTGCTCCATAGGTCAAACTATAGCCACGCCCGTCCCGACCAATAGTGCGATGAAAGATCTCATCCCGTCGCATGGGAAGCTGTCGCTGGTCCTCTGGCAGATGTTCTAACTCAGCTTCAAATTGATCCTGTGAAATATTTAAATATATATAAATATATATATGTTAATATATAGATTTATGTAATTATTGGTAAGTACAGACACTTACTATCAATGCTGCAACCTCTGGATCATTGCGATCACGAGTCCTTATCCACACCGACATTTTATCAGTTGCTGCACCTTGCCCTCGCAACTGTATATTAAAAGAATATAAACACAAAACCATATTAATTAATAAATTAAAAAGTGAATAATATATACCTCATGTCGGATCTGAGACACGTGACGAGTCCCGAGCCTGTGATCTGGTCCCTGCAACGCTCGATTCTCCGAATGGCGTGTTGACACCTCCTACATTCAATTCATTCAAATTTCAAACAAATCACATATTCTTGAAAATATATATACAGAAAAATAATTAATATACAAACCGCAACACCCTCAGTAGACCAATATGCAACCAAGTCACGCCACTGAGCCGGGAGGACACCTCTCGGGACTTTTTCCAAAATGTCAGGGGCACCCACATTTGGTACCCAGTGGTCCCTCTTCACTTTGCCTTTATAATATTTCCACAGCTTACGGCATTTGCTCATACACACGGGCCGAAACTCTTCAGGGCATACTTTCAAATTTTGCTATAATGAAAATAATCAAACATATTAGTATTATTTATAAATAGAAAATAAAGTAAAATTATTTTCTTACCTGAACCTCCCTCCATAGACGATCTAATGTGTCCTGAGGGATAGAAGCCCAATCACGCGTGGTCAATGGAAATCGATGTGGGTCACGTATGATATGACCCAGCTGACGAATAAATGCCGGGGCATTCGGTCCCACGGGATGAAATACCTCATCAAATGAAACATCTATCGTCGTGTCGGAATTCCATGCTAATATGCCACGACCAGGGCCTCTCCTGCGAGAGGAAGAAGCAGCCGAGTCTGATCCTGTTGAAAACAATTTTATATATAAATTGACAAATGTTATATATATATATATATATGTTAATTACATAAATAATATAGAGAATGACTGTCAAACATACCTCGACCCTGAGACGTAGATGCCTCAGATGGATGATGTGGATTTTCTGCCTCTTCCCCTGACATGTCTGCAATCATACAAAATATCAGTAATGAGTCCAAAGTGTTTAAAAGATAAATTGGATTGTTCTTAATAAATCAAACTTGTACAACTGTTAATCAAACAAAAAATGGATTGAATAATTAGTAGTGAATGAATTTTAAAAAATCAGAAAGTTAATCAACCTAAATATTTATGACTGAATTAACTTACAAAAGTGAGGATTAAAACTTATAAGGATTTATAAAATGATTAGATAATTTATGATATCCTAGGACATTCTACTGAATAGCGGGAAAACAATTATACCTTTCATTAAGCATGCAAATCGACCGTTTCTCCTTCAACAACCGCTCTGACCCAATAAATATCTTCTTCACGTTGAACTACGGTATGTTGATCAAGTTGTTGGTAAACAAACGGAATAGTCTCGGGTTCATCTTCTTCAAATAAAAACACTCCTCGCCGAGAAATTTTGACAACAACTTGCCAACTTGGATCCGAAGGCAAAGTAACGAAGAATACTTGTTCCGCTTGTGATGTCAAGATGAAAGGTTCATTCTCAACTCGTTCATTATTTCTGTATAACATATAGTTAAAATTCACCAATGAAAACTGATATTGATCGACTTTACATCCACGCACTGGATCAACCCAATTACACTTTAACAATATGTACTTCAAACCGTGTGTGTATACAACTTCAATGATGTCTATCAATTGACCATAGTAATAACCAGAATCGACAAAGGGACAACCGATGCCACTGTTTTGTGTTGCTCGTTTGTCGTCAACATCTTTAATGCGAAATCGAAAACCATTAGCATCAATAGCTTTATAACGACGAGCCGTTATAGATGGACCCTCAGCCAGTTGGATAAATACTTCAGGTAGCGTGGGATCCCCTAACTCCCTCAGCTTACGAACCTACATAATTTATAAAAATCAATACTGATATATGCAGAAAGAATTAGTTTAATACTTCACTCATAATGAAAATCAATTTATACATACATAATCCTTGAACCAATCATGAAATGCCGCATAATGAGATTGTTGAATTTGCAACTCAGTCGCACGATGCATCTCTTCTTTTATCTCATTAATGTGTTTCCTGCAAATGATTACGCGATGTTTAAAAGATCAACTTATGCAAAGAAAACATGTAAAAGTTATACAAGCACATTGATAAGATACTTACTGCATTAATGGTGCAACTGATGGAGTATTGAACAAGATATATCGATGTGCTTGTATCCACTCGATGTTGTCCATATCAAATGTGGTTCCTTCTCCAACGGGACCATCATGAATCCGAGAGGGCTTATCTAATTTTGTTTCAACATCCGTAAGATATTCTGCACAAAAGGTAGTACACTCATCCATCAAATAACCATTGGCTATTGATGCCTCTAGACGAGCTCTGTTGCGTACAAATCTTTTCAATGTACTCAAATACCGTTCAATAGGATACATCCACCTGAATTGCACTGGACCAGCAACCATTACTTCATCAGTTAGGTGCACTGTCAAGTGGACCATAACATCGAAAAATGAGGGGGGGAAAAGTTTCTCAAAGTGACAAAGCGTAAGTACAATTCGGTCCTGCAAACTTTTTAAATCACTCATTCGTTGATTTCTTAAACAAAGCTGTCTAAAAAAATTACTCATCTCAATCAAGGGCTAAACAATATTGGGGGATAAACAATCACAAATTGCGATTGGAATCAACTGCTCAAGTAATATGTGATTGTCATGACTTTTCAACCCTTGCAATGTCTTGCTCGTCAGATTCACACACTTTGAAATATTAGAAGAGTAACCATCAGGCACCTTGACCATCTTCAAAATGGAAAGAAATGTCTCTTTCTCCTCTGTAGTCATCGAATACTGTGCAGCAGGCATATATGCCTTGTTTCCCTCAGCTAACTGTAAATGCAACTGTTTCCTTAAACCCATTTCTTCCAAATCACGGCGTGCATTAACATGGTCCTTTGACTTTCCACTGACACCTAAAATGGTCCACAATATGTTATCACAAACATTTTTTTCAATGTGCATGACATCCAAATTATGCCTCAACATGTTAGTTTTCCAATACAGAAGACTATAAAAAATACTTTTCTTTTTCCAATTGTGACTGCGCTGCCTACCCGCAGCACGAATATTACGTACTGGAGGAGCCACCAAATCCTGAATTTCATATACCGTGCGGATGTTTTCTTCCTCAATCTGCGATAACATTTCGACTCCTGTCATGATCTTTGGTGCTGGGCTGAACTCTCTAGAACCATCAAATGCCACTCTGTCCTTTCTGAACCTGTGCTGGGGAGGGAGAAAACGCCTGTGACCCATGTATGCCCATTTTTTGGAATGTTTAAACCATACAGATTTTTTACTTTTATTGCAACAAGGGCAAACAAATTCCCCTTTCGTACTCCAGCCTGATAAATTTGCATAAGCTGGGAAGTCATTGATTGTCCACAATAAAGCTGCATGCAGTTTGAACATTTCATTCGTTTCGCAGTCATAAGTCATCACACCATCACCCCAAAATTCATTCAACTCATCAATCAATGGCTGAAGGTAAACATCAATCTTATCCCCCGGACTTTTAGGTCCATCAATAAGAGTGGAAAGTAATATAAATTGTTGCTTCATACAAAGCCACGGAGGAAGATTATATGGAACCAACACCACGGGCCATGTGCTATGAGTTGCACCAACCATAGACTTGAATGGATTGAAACCATCTGCTGCCAATCCCAATCGGACATTACGAACATCTTTAGCAAAGTCGGGATGTCTCTTATCAAAATCCTTCCATGCATGAGAGTCTGCCGGGTGGGTTAACATGTCACTTTCATGAACTCTTTCTGCATGCCATCTCATTAAATTAGAAACTTTAGATGACATAAAAAATCTTTTCAACCTCGGTTTAAGGGGAAAGTAACGCATTTGCTTTACGGCAATCGGTTTCCCCTGTATCGCAATCTGACTTTGATGAGTCTTATTTCCCCTGTTCTCTTTCCACCTGGAAGCGCCACAAACCGTACAGATATCCAAATGAGCAGTTTCATTTCTAAACAACATACAGTTGTTTGCACATGCATCTATAGTCTCATATGTAAAACCTAAGTTCTCTGTCAACTTACGAGCATAGTAATACGACTCAGGAATCTTAGCGTCGACAGGAAGAACTTTTTTCAATAAAACCAAAAGCATGTCGAATGATGTGTCTGACCAATTATTCAAAGTCTTCAAATGCAACAACTCCACGATAAACGACAGTTTATTGTAAGAAGTACATCCAGGATATAATTCTGTTTTCGCATCATCAAGTACTTCATAAAACCTCCTCGAATCACGATCTGCACCAGAGCGAAGATTTATCTCACCGGTCTCAAGATTCTGGATGTCAATGCCTTCAGGATCAAACCACGTACCATTTCAGTAAGCATTTCATGCATTGGATCAGTCATCCCTTGCATCAACATCCATCTGAGCTGCATCTGTATTTTGACAACGAACATATTCTTCTCCATGACGAGTCCAACTCTTATAATTTTTCAGAAATCCATTAAAGAAAAGGTGCTCCCTCACAGTATCTCGTGTGAATTGATATCTGTTAGCACATTTTCTACATGGACAACTAATATAGTCACTTTCAAATCCTCTCGTGAAGTCAATAAACTGCATAATTCCATTGAAATATTCTCTAGACGTTCGATTTGGAAGATCAATCCAACTCTTATCCATAATAATATCTGTATAACAAACATTTACACAATACTTATTACATTTACATTTTTCAAATCAACTATATTCAAAATAAATATTAACCATTTGTTTATGAACCATTGATAAAATAATAATGTAACTGAAAGCTCATGTTACCTGATTGAGCTACAAACCTGAAAGGGAGGGGAGCCGAAGGCGGTGCTGCGAGGGAGAGGAGGCAGCGAGGGGGAGCCGGAGCCAAAGGCGGTGCGGCAAGGGAGGGGACGGGCGGCGGCGGCGGCGGGGAGCTGGAGGAGAGGAGGCGGTGAGGGGACGGGCAGCGAGGGGGGGGTGTCCGGGGTCGGGGGGGGGGGGGGGGGGGGGGCTGTCCGAGGTGCGGGGAGGGGTGTCGGGGTGTCGGGGGCCTGTCAGGGGGTGCGGGCAGGGGTGTTCGGGGTGCGGGGGTGTCCGGGGTGCGGGGGAGGGGGGGCTGTCTGGGTGAAGGGGGGCTGTCGGGGGTGCGGGGTGGGGTGTCCGGGGTGCGGGGGGCCTGTCCGGGGTGCGGGGGGGCTGTCCGGGTTCGGAGGGGGGGTGTCCGAGTGCGGGGGGGGGGGGGCTGTCCGGGGTGCGGGGGGGATGTCCGGGTTCGGAGGGGGGTGTCCGAGTGCAGGGGGGGGGGGGGCTTTCCGGGGTGCGGGGAGGCGTCCGGGGTGCGGGGGGCGGTCCAGAGTGCGCGGGGGGGGGGGGGGGGGGGCTGTCCGGGGTGCGGGAGGCGTCCGGGGTGCGGGGGGCGGTCCGGAGTGCGCGGGGGGGTGCTGTCCGGGGTGCGGGGAGGCGTCCGGGGTGCGGTCCGGAAGTGCGCGCCAGGGGCTGTCCGGGGTGCGGGTGCCGTCCGGGGTGGGGGGGGGGGGGAGGGGCCGAGAGGCCGGAGGGGCGGCGGCCGGAGGCCCGAGGGGCGGAGGGCGGCGCCGGAGGCCGGATGGCAGGTGGCGGGGGAGGCCGGGCGGCGGGGGAGGGCGGGCGGCGGGGGAGGCCGAGCGGCGGGGGAGGGCGGGCGGCGGGGGAGGCCGGGCGGCGGGGGAGGCCGGGCGGCGGGGGAGGCCGGGCGGCGGGGGAGGGGAGGGCGGCGCGAGGGAGGGCTGCGAGGGAGGGAGTTAGGGCGAGGGAGATGAGGGAGATCGAGGGCGCGGGGGGGGGGGGGGGGGGGGCGCAGAAACCCATCGATTTTTTTAGGCAGGGTTAGCGACCGCCATTGGCGGTCGCTAATGGTGAGCTATAGCGACCGCCAATGGCGGTCGCCCGAGTTTGGGGGGCTCCAATGCACCCTTTTCTAGTAGTGAAGGTAGAATCTCATATTGTAAACTTTAGTTGAGTTTCAATTTCCGGATCCATATTTCCGGAACCAGTTTTCGGAATCACTTTCCAGATGTATGCAAGTGCATAGAACTTGAAGTTTATAACTTCATACCTTGTTCCAATTCCCAATTGGTGTTAGAGGTATTGTGAATTTGATTAGTTCAACTTTGTTAAACTTAGATCTTTCCTTGTATAAATAAATTTGTGTACAATTCACCCCCCTCTTGTATATTGAGCATCTAAATCATTAGTTCGATCCTAAACTTGGGACATAAACATACATTAATGTAATAACCATACAGTCGACTTCCACACATATCACTAAATGGAATAGCCATATAGCTGACTTCCATACCCAATGCAATTGGAAGTTATATCGTATCCACCCATCCTAGTTTGGCATGGCACCACAAGTAATTTGGTTTATCATGTATCCACATGTAAAATTTCCAAGTACCATTATAAAATCATAACACTTACAATATTGCAAATATTAACATTTCGCTAATGAAATTTTATTTTCAATCACAAGAAATAATTCCAAGATATGGAAATAATAAATCATTTTAAAAAAAAATTTCAATACCAAAACACCCAAAACCGAATAAGGGGGTTTCCTTTTTCATTTAAACAATCATTTAGTCTTATAGAGGATGCCAAATAACGATTACAACAGTAAAGAGGAAATTGTCTCCACAAACGCTAAAAACATTACTTTTTTAATTAATAAAATGATTAATAGAAAAATTATTCCCCTTGAATGCAAGTAAAAGTCAAAGGATTATAGTATACATCGTGTATAAAAAGGAGGTGTATATTATCAATACACGCCTTAATAAAAGGAGATTGATATGAAGTCCCTTACAAAGATCATATCCTTAGATTATGGAAAAATAAATGACATAATTTTGTGTGAAAAATTATAATACACCCAATATATATATGGATATTAAGTGTAAAACAATCATATTACATTCACACATATTAATAACATGACATAATCAAGAAGTAGATGTTTAACCCAAAGAATGGAAATTGGGTTATAAAGTTCTCTTGTAGAAATTCGACAACCTAATTGCATCACTTTAAAATTCAAAAAATGAATGGATGAGAGAGAAATGGATATCTCATCACATAGAACTAATATTTACATCAATAATGATATATAATAACATATCCCAACATTATAGAATTGAAATTCAAAAGACATAATATAAAATAATTCATTGAGTAGAATGGGATGGTGAAAGGTTCCCTTACCGATTTTCTAACTTATGAAACATATTCCCCATGAAAGAGGGGTAAGAAAATAAAGATGTAATTAACCATAAATTAAATTATATTACAGAAATAATACAATCATGGGTAGTAAATAAACCACACAAAAGTAAATAGTGGCAAATATAGCATGAATCTCATGGGAATAAAAAGTGAGATGAAAAACCCTTACCACATAGCAATCAATCGAGTCATATGACAAAAAATTAATCACCAAAAATGATTCAAATAATACAATGAATATAAATAGAATAATAATGATTTATATCAAATTGCAGTACACAATACACAATATTCCTGAAATAAGTGGTGAGTAATGTAAATCTCACGGAATTAATGGTGAGATAAGAAACCACATACCTCATGGATTACTTATCTTGTATATTCCTTGTTCTTTTGATATAATAAACATATGTTAATATATAATTTCCAAAGAAAAATTTTCTAGTTTTATTACTCCTTTTATATCACTTATTATCTTTCTATAACAATTAATTAATTATGTGAGTTCATATTGGATATTTTGTCAACGTTTGGAACTTGACTAAAAAATGAACTTGTTATAATTACAAATTGCCCATGTGGTCAAATGTATATTATATCTAGAATAATATTCTTGATTCAAATATCATATATATTATATATATCTATTATATATATTTATATATAATAGTTCCTTAAATTTGGAGATAAGAAATTAAATGCTAAGTTCATGTAGACAGTAAGTCGTACGTACGCATGAACACTACTTTCATTTCTATTTCATATTTTAATGGATTGAAAAATTAACGATACAAAGGTATATTATAATTCTTGTGTAATATCATATATAATTTCATTAACATAATACTTTATACATCCCACATAGTGCATGAAGGAGTCCTATCACTTTGAGGGGGGGGGGGTAGGCCGCACTTCCTCAAATGAAATAATTGTATTTACCCATTATGGAAATCATAAAGGTAAGATATAAATGAAAAATATGAATTTAAAGAGACAATATAATTACAAATTATGTCACATATAAATACAGTTCCATCATAATGGCCTTGAAGATAGGCAGTTGGATATATTTGAACAATCATCGTTTCGTGCAGCAGTAGTTCGCCGTCCACAGAAACAGTATGTTTGTACCCAATAGATGGAGGTGTGCGGAAGTTTTGTTCGAATAATTATTATAAAAACAACCTAATATATTTAGTATGATGGTTTTTAGATAAATGAAATTAATAAAGAGAGTTTATGGGGTTGGAAAAGTAAAATAAAATAAAAGAACATAAAAAAAGATGTTACTTTTAAATCGGGTAACTCCATTTGGTTTGGACCAAAAGGTTTACTTGAAATGACATCTGCCTAGCGGAAGGCTTATAGGAGGAAGAGAGGGATTTAGGGAGCTTTATTGGGAATATTTTGGACGATCCAAGGGTCTTGAAAAGTGTGGGGAATGTGTAAGAAGTGGTGTCTTTTTATAAGGGGTGGAGGGGACCTATGTGAAAGTTTAAAATATTATTTTATTATAAACACATATTCAGTTTAAAAAGATCAAAAAATCATTAATTTATAAGATAAGATGACTCATGACCAAAATAAAATCATCCAATAATAATTGGACTGGTTTTGTATATATTTTGCAATTTTATAATCTTATTTATTTAAATCATTCATTAATGAGATAAACACTTCATTATTATTGTTTCATAAGTAATTTTAATTATTTGAGGCCTAAAAATTAAAAAAATACCAATATATAGGAAAGATTTATAGATTTAAAATAATTTTTTATATTCTAATAAATAACTTATATTACCCCATGTAAAAATTTATTTACTAAAAAATATATGTTTATGTCAATTTTGTCTTTATTTTTAATCATTTAATATAACGTATCATTATCACTCCAATGTGGCTCCATTGGGTCAAAAAATCGACCCATGGATTCCCATGGTCAGAAATATATCAAACAATAGGACTAGGACACATGTTAAGGTAATTTAATATTGTTATAATATTATTTTTTACCTTTATTTTACCGATTTACCCTTAAACAATCGTAAATAAAATATTTACCGAAGTAATTACTCATAATGACTAAAAATAAAAGATAAATATTTAAAAAATTTGAACCTCATGATTTCATGTATGGAATCCTTTTTTCCAAATTCAAAACACAAAAGTGGTAGAAATTAATTTAATATTTATTCCTATTGTCAAAACAAAAAGCATGTTTTTAAGAAATAATAACTATCAAAAGATTGTCACTTCTTTATGTCCATTTTCAATGAGAAATTACTTCCAATGACCATAATTTTATTAAATGGTAAAAATATAATCTAATTAAACTTTAAAAAACTTTAAAAAGTTAATCTAACCATATAAAAAAATTAGATTAAAAGGCAGTTTTGAATTAAAATATATTATTTTTCACTATTCATTAAAAATGAACTTTATCTGAAAAATCCCAAATATTGACCCAATGTAAATTTTGATTTTGTGATTCCAATTAATAATTTTATTTTTTCAAATAAAACATATAAAATTGAAAAAAAAAATATTTAAAAAGGTTTGGCCATTAAAAGTCAGTAAATAGACCTTTTAACGAATATTAGAGTATTTATGCTTAAAATTGGATTCATTCACATAATAGGCCTATAAAATTTATTGGATAAATGTAAAAACATTTAACAAGAATATATAATCATATTTTAGTTAGTTCTATTCATTACCACAAATTTTATGGATCGACGTTAACTACCATTTAAATTAATATTATTATTATACTATTTTTGGTATAAGTCAGTGTTGTGTGCAAAGTAAGTTTATGAAGAAACCCATCATTGTGTATTAGGTACACCATATAAAATAGCTTACCCTTTAATGTAAATTTAATATTTAATTTACAAATATTAATAAATATAAAAATTTTCATATTCTTTATTTACCTATGAAGTTATATCCTTCCCACCTTTTGGAAATTGCATCCTCGCAATTTTAAAATTAGGATTGGAAACGTCATTGAAAGTCCCACATCGGAAAAAGTGTAAATAAAAATATCCTTTTAAATGAAAGAAATATTTGATCAAAGGTCACCCGATATAACCCACACTAGGATTCTAGGAAAACATGGATATGGAGGAGAAACTAAGTGTCATGTTATGACAGAGAGTGTTAGAAAACAAGATTATGATAAAGTTAACAACCATAAATTCACAAACTTGTGATGAGTTAAAGAGTCTTTGATTCCCCTGTTTGAAATGTTAACGGACAAATTTTTTGTTTTATGTTACTTTTCATAAGGTTGCGGAATTTATTTTTGAGATTAACAAAAAATATAAGGAAACATACTTACTTGTCATGTATACTTAAATACTTTACTAAGTTCCTATCACAAACTCATCTATTCTCCAAACAACGAGAATTCAAAATGACTTGGTCACAAATGATGTGCTAGAATCAATATCTAGAGTATCAAATAATCTTAAAAAGATGAACTCTATATTTCCACCATATTAAGACATCAACCAAAACCAAAAAGGTCAGTACAAGATAATATAATCCCTATAAAGGATAATCATTTATAAAAATATACTAATCATAATCTCCAAAATTGAACAAACAATAACCAAAGATCAACAATGACCATTCAATATACAATTTTACTTAAAATCTTTCAATATAATCCAAAATAATATTGAATCCCCATACTCAGAAGGATTTAATCACATATTCTTCCATAGGAAATCTTCAAATTTATCTCCAAATAACATCGACTACTCTTAAAGTCTCATGATGAAAAGTAATTAACCTAATAACATATTCTCTAGGATAGGTTAATCAGTTCTTAAATACCCCAAAATTCTTATAAGACCACAATAAAAAATTAGATTATTACAATATAAAATTCTACCAATACTCCTCAATTGAAATATCAAATTATTCTATCTTCCATTGGCATATATTGTTTCCCCAAAATAGGGAACATCTTCCAAAATAACCTTTATCACTTAATCACCAAAATATTTTACTATATTAAGGATATCCATTTGATAAAATATAAGTTCTCAAAATCAACATATTCTTGATCTAAAAAATAATTTAACTAAAAAGAATAAGTCATACTAACCGTGGACTTCACCTAGGCTAGTGGTATGTGATGTGCCCTTATCACCCTTTGGTTGTGGGTTCGATTCTTGTGGAATTTCTAGATGCGGCGGGTTTTCACCCATCTTACAGGTTTTCCTTTTTATAAAATTCAAAAATAACCCTAACATGTTTTAACGTCAATGGTTTTATTATACTTTTAATTTTTATCCCAACCCATTAAGACCTCAACATCTTAATTCATGAAGCCTCTTATATATTGTACTTTTTTATTTCACCTCCATATAATAAAATAAAACTATTCATAATTGAAAAAACACCATACCTTTATCATGGTGTCCATATGGTTTCATCTTCATCTTTTTCACAAAGTAAGATGGTCGATGCATTGCAATAATGATTTAGAGATATTTCAAAATCATCTGTTTCCTTTATCTAAATACCCCTTGTACAACATGGGCCATTTGGGTGATCATATAAAAATGGTATCAAAAAATAATAATGCATGAAATATAATTTCAAAACATCTGATAGAACATGAATTCTATAAAATAGTCCGACTGAGTTTGAGTTGAAACATTCAATAAATGGTCCTTTTTAAAATACCATAAGTATCTGCTGAGATACTATATTTTATAAGCAAATTTAAATAGGTTGTGAAAGTCCTCCTTCTTCAACACCTTTTCCAAAATCATAATATGATTAAATATCTCGTGATATGGTAAAATATTTGAAAATACATTGATAAGATTTACCTTTCTTGAAAATATGAGAATATTGAAAAGATATGATTTGATTAAATAGAACCCATGAACTAAGATAATATCGAGGTATAGTGGAGGTTTTTGATATCTCAAAGAACTACTTGAATGTGAGTTGTATTCTAGAAAATGTTTCACAATCATCTGAACATGACATTGTAATAATTATTGCAAGCATGTCATGAGGAAGTGATAAGAATGTCTTTTGAGATCTTCATGCTTCCATTTATAATAGACATTCCTGGATCTAAAAAAGAAATAAAAAAAGTATTTAACTGAAATAATAGACATAGAGACTAACTGTGTGTTTAACGAAAACTCATAATCCCTAAATTTTCTAAACCAACCTTTGATACCAAATATAATGATCCAACATTAAAAAATTACATAATCTTGTGTTAAATCAATAATTCACATTGAGGATGTTTTTAGGTTTAGAGTTTTATAGAATTAAGACATAACTATTACATATCAATAGGAATGTTACATGTAGACAAGAATACTCAGTATCTATTTTTTTCAAAAAATATAAACTCTTAAAATGAAACATGTCTACTTCCATGTTTTAAACAATATGACTTTTCCTTGATCCCATCCTTGACCCTATTCCACTTTATATCCTATGATAATTTTTTCAAAAATATGGGATGAACAATAAAAGCTCAGTATGGGATATACAGTGAAGGAAAAATTTTAGTTTTTAAAAACAATAAGTAAAGCATGAATACTTTATCATAAGTAATAATTTTCACCTTTATGAAATAGTAAATACTCTTCACTGAATAAAAGATCATTTATTACCCTTTAGTAACCAAAATACTACCATAAAACCCATATAAAACACACATAACATATATAGGACATAAACATACTTAAATGGAATAACCATATGTTCAACTTCCACAAATATCATTAAATGGAATAACCATTCAACCAAATTCCACACATATCACTAAATGGAATATCCATATAGACGACTTCCATATCCAATTAATTTGAGGTTATAACATAACCACCCATTCTGGTTTATCATGGCACCACCCGTTATTTGGTGTATCACATAACCACCCATCAAATGTCCAAGTACTATTATAAAATCATAACACATAAAATATTGTAAATATAAACATTACCCAAATAACATTTCATTTTAAATAATAGTAAATCATATCAAGATATTGAAATAATAAATTCATTTCAAAAATCATTATCAATACCAAAACACTCAAAAACAGAATAAGGGGTTTCTTTTCTCATTTATAAAAACATTTAGGCCTATAGGGGAAGCCAAATAACGATTACGGTGGAAGAGAGGTCATAGTTTCTGCAAACGTTAAAAAATTTCCTTTTATTGTATAGTAAAATGATTCTTAGAAAAAAGATTCCCTTTGAATAAATGTAAAATTCAAAGGGTTTTATTAAGCCCTGGGTAGAAGAAGGAGGAGTATATTATCAAAACATGCCTTAATAAAAGGAGATTGAGATAAAGTCATTTACAAATATCACATCCTTATATTAAGAACAAATCAATGACATAATTATGTATGAAAATTAATAATACACCAAATATAACTGGATATTAAGTGTAAAACAATAATATTTCATTCACACATATTCATAGATTTTCATAATCAGTATGTAGATGTTTAACCATAGAATGGAAATTGGGTTAAAAAGTTCTCTTACAGAAATTTGGCAGCCTAACGACGTCACATTAAAATTCAGAAAATTAAAATATGATAGATAAAATGGTCTCTCATCACATGTACATAAAATTTAACACAATAAGGATATAGAATAAAATATCCCAACATTCTAGAATTTAAATTTAATGACATAACATAACAGAGTTATTTGACTAGAAGAGGACGGTGAAAGGATCCATTACCGATTTGGTAACTTATGAAACATAAGGCCCATGAAATAAGGATCATACAATGAAGGTTTAAATACCCATAAATTAGATTATATTATAGAAATAATACAATCTAGGGTAGTACATACACCCCACAAAAGTAAATATTGGAAAATAAATCACGAATCTCACAGGAATAAAAAGTGGCATGAAACCCCATACCACGTAGCAATCAATTGAGTTGTATGACCAAAAATTGATACCCACAAAATTACTCAAAAAATACCATAAATATAAATATAAACATAATAATATATATAAAATGTAAGTACACAATACACTACAAGTTGGAAATAAGTGGCGAACAGTGTAAATCTCAAGGAATTAAACGTGAGATAAGAAACCCCTTAACTCAAGTCCGACTTGTCTTGTATGTTCATTGTTCTTCCAGAATAATAAACACAAGTTAATTTATAATTGATTAATAAACCTTTTCAAGTTTTATTATTCCTTTAATATCACTTTTTATCATGCTATAAAAATTTGTTATTTTTTGAGTTCATATTGGACATTTTGTCGATGTTCGGAACTTGAGTAAAAAATGAACTTGTTATAATTACTAATTGTCCATGTGGTCAAAATTATATTATCTCCAGAATCATATTACAGATTTAAATATCATATATATCATATATATCCAATATATATATGTATTTTTAATATTACATAACATTTTGAGATAAGAAATGAAATGCACCTTTCATGGAGATGATAAGTCGTACGTACGCATGAATGCTAATTTCTTTTATATTTCGTGTTTTAATGCATTAAAAATTTAATGATAAATAGTTATATTATAATTATAGTATAATAAAATATATAATTTCATTAACTCAATCCATTATATGTCCCATGTGTGTCATGAACAAGTCATATCACATTGAGGAGGCGGTAGTCAACACTTCTTCAAATGGAATTATCGTATTTAACAATTATGGAAACATTAATGATAATATATAAATGAAAAATACCGAAGTAAAGACACAAAATAAATATAACATATGTCGCATATAAATACAGTTCCATCATAATGGACACAATGAGAGGTGATTGTAGATATTTGAACAATCATCGTTTTGTGAGGCAGGAGTTCGCCATCCACAGAAACATTATGTTCGTATACATTAGATGAAGGTGTGTGGAAGTGTAGTTTCAATACTTATCATAAAAACAACCATGTATATTGATGATACTATTTTTTCAATAAAATAAATGAATATTTAGAGTATAGGAGGTTGGAGAATTAAAATAAAATAAACGAATCTAAAAAGAAGACGTTAACTTTAAATCGGGTAACTCCCATGGGTTATGACCAAAAGGTTTAGCTGAATTACCTTATTCTTAAAGGAAGGATTCTATGAGGAATATATTAATGTAGGGAGATTAATTGGGAATAGTTTTGATGAGTAAAGGGGCTTGAGAAGTTTTAGGAATAGGTTGGAAGTGGTGACTTTTTATAAGGGGGAGGAGGGGCTATATATAAAAGATTAAAAAAGTTATTTTATTATAAACTGATTCTCAGTTTCAAAAGATCCAAAACTAAATAAAGATGAATATAAGATGATTAATGTTAAATATAATTCCATAAAATAACTATTTTATAGGTTTTGTATATTGTTTTAATTTTTATAATCTTATTTATTTAAATCATTCATTAATGAGGTAAAAAGTGCATCATTATTGTGTCATGAAATTTTTTATTTATTTGATTTCTAATAATTAAAAAAAAATAAAATAATATAGGAAATAATTTTTTCTATCAAATGAATATTTCTAGTTGAAGGGATAACTTATATAACCCCATGTAAAAATTTATTTAATAAAACATATATGTTTATGTTTTTGTAGCCTTCCCATTAAATCAATTAGTATAATGTTTCATTATCACTCTCACGTTGCTGCATGGGGTCCAAAAATCGACCTAATGATCCCCATGGTCAGAATTTATCAAAAAATTGAGTTAGGACACCTGTTAGTGTAATTTAGTGTTATTATAATATTATTTTGTACCATTATTTACCTGATTTTCTCTTTAACCATGGTAAATAAAATATTTACCAAAGTAAATATTCAAAATGTATACACATAAAGGCTAACTATTTTAAAATTTTTTACCTCCTGATTCAAAAATGGAATCCATTTTTCCAAATTCAAAATAATGAAGTGACAGAAATTAATTTAAAATTAATTCCAGTGGTCAAAACAAAAAGTGTGTTCTTAAGAAATAATTATTATCAAAATATTGAGAATTTTTTATTTTTCAATTTCACCGTGAAATTACTTCTAATGAAAAATATTGGATTAAATGGTAAAAATATAATCTAGTTACACATTTTAACCATTTAAAAAGATAGTATAAATATTTAAATAAATTATATTAAAAGGCAGTTTTGAATTAAAATACAGTATTTTTCACTTTTCATTAAAACTGATCTTTATCAGAAAAATAGAAAAAATTTACCCATAGTAAATTTTGTTGTTCCAATTCAAAAGAATAATTATATTTTTTAAAAAATAACATATAAAAGTGAAAAAAACTATATTTTAAAATGGTTATCCATTAAAAGGCAGTAAATCGACCATTTAAAGAATATTAAAGTATTTATGCTTAAAATGGGATTCATTCACATTTTAAGCCGCTAAAATTTATTTGATAAATATAAAAACATTTAAAAACAAATATAATTATATTTTAGTTATTTATATTAATTCCCTCCAATGCAATGTCTTGGCGTTAACTACCATTTAAATTAATAATATAGTTATATTATTTTTTGGTATAACTGAATGTTGTGTGCAACATATGTTTTCAAAGAAACCCATTGTTGCGTATCAGGTACACTATCAAACATAGCATACCCATTAAATTAAAATTAATATTTAATTTACAAATATTAATAAATACTAATAATTTTATATTCTTTATTAACATGGGATGTTATAAGACCACCCCCCATGTTCCGAAATCATGAAGTTTTAATTGATTTTTCTCAATAAAACATTATCATAACTACTATAGTTACACTTGTATTTACAATTTATACTATAAAATCATGATAAAGGAAACATTAATATTAACAAAATGAATCAATGATATTATTGTGGATTTGTAACTGTTTTCCATTATTTTCATCAAGGATCCCATGAAATTTATCTATATTATTAATAATTAATTGATATAAATTGTAGATTGGTTATTGTTTTTATCCCAAAATTATCCACTAAATTTTATATAATAATATATTCTATAATAATAACTATGATTCCTATATATCTTCCACGCATGTTGTTAAGTCACCTGGTTTCTTCATATTAGAATTTGATATTTCTTAATGTCTTTTTACTGTGCCTTACTATAAAAACCCAATAATCAGAAGAATATGAACACCATTCATGAATAATAGACTAATTGATGAATGTTATTCCTCATAGTTTCCTTTTTTAGATCTTATAATAGATAAATAGGAAGTGAAATTAGAGTTATTATTTTACTCTATCAATTTAAGGTGAAATATTAGTTTACATACATATATTTCATGTCCCCTTGACTTACATATGGTCTTTTAAGAAACATAAACCATAAAAACAACATGTTATTGAATGGTATATAGAATTAACTTCTTATATATGTAATAAAAGATATAATAACGTTATTTTGAGATTCTAAAATTTCACATGATGAAATATTATCGATAAATTTTCTAATTCCAACTGAACTAGTGTAATGATTATTGAATACATTTTATTCGTTCAAAAAAACTATTTTCCCATATTCAATTTTTATAAACCATATATCTGTAATACAAATTTATATACATTATATTTTCATTATTAATAGTAAAAATTATATATAATTAAATAAGTTAATTAATTTACTTGTGATCATGCACACTTTAGTGTTCAACAGTTCATCAAGTGAGGTTTATTTAGGCCTACACATCAATTCAATCAAATTGGTGGAACTTCATCATACACTGTTTCCATAAACCTCTAATACCTAATCCCAAATGTTGTGAAACATATTATAGAACATTGGTGACCTATAGAACATATCATATACCCAAATTATATATGAATAAATCACTTAATTGAAAATTCCAGAAGAATATGCATTTTTTAATATAATCTCTTGGTCTCCTATTATCTCATCATGAAGTTGGATACATTTTTATGTTTTAATTAATTATTAATCATAATTGACTTTATCATACGAAATTATATTCTTCATCTATATCTATATGTGTTGATATGTAACTACTATAGTATTCATCTTATTGAATATTTTTTTTATTGGATGATATAAATCCTGTCCTGATCATTCAACTAATGTTATTCCACTAATTACACACCTAAAAAATTGTGCAAATAATTAATCATAAACCTCATGGGTTTCATTTTACAAAACTTTTGGTAATTATATGATACACACAGATAATGATCTACTATTTAAATATGAATATGTGTAATCCTAAATAGGAATATCAAATATCATCTAAATAATGTGGTGTTCCCATTGGCAGTTCAATCATGGTGACATCATTTAATAAAGATCATAATGTGAAAAATTAAGGTAAAATTGTCTAAATTCATATGATTCATTGAATGTTTTTGTTAAGAATCATCAATTTTTTTAGTATGATGAATTTTTACTGTAGGATATGTTGAGGATAATTTTTAATGTCTCCCTAGATTTTCAATATAATTTTGAATTGTTATAAACTTTTGATAAGATATGTAATATAATACTATCACTATGTTAATAGTGTATGTATAAGTTATAACACTATTATGGTAATAATAAATAAATAATTTCTCTTAGTATATATTATATTTTAAATGAATGTACTGTGGTGTTTTGGTCTCTATAACACATATTTATATCATTTTAGAGGAACTAGATTCTTTTTTTTGTTAAACATTTTATTTTTGAATATTAAATATGTATATTGATCACTATATATATTTTAACAAACCTTCCTCATCCCAAAATTTTTCACATTTAATATTCATGATTCCTCATAGTTTCTCTCTCTCATTCCCTAAATTCTTCACATTTAATTAAACCTTTCCGAATATTTATTCTTACCCACTGTGTTCAATGTTACCACTTATTGAGTAAGATAATGTCTATAATGGATTTTTATTATTATGTAATTTGTATTGAAATTATATTTATAAAAATATATAATGTATTCTCTTATAATTACCTTTATTAATTCCAATTTATCTTTATTCACTAATTTCACAACCTATTTGCAAAATATTATCATCAAATTATAGAATGTTATCATTTATTTTAAATTTTTATTATAAAATTCCTAATGATTTCTATAGGGTATGTGATAGGGAAACCCTGTTTAGGTGAATTGAAGAGTAATCCTATATTACTAACATTGAAAAAGTCCATGAAATGGGGTTTTTGGACACATGTTTGTTTATCTACATATATAGATTAATTTTTTATCCCCTTACTATTTTTCTAATTAGGTTGACATGAGAGAGAAATGAAATTAAGGGTTTGGTATTGTTAACTAATATATATATATATATATTTGGTTGATATGGGTTGTTACATGTGATTTTAAATGCATTGTGTTCATTATTATAAATCTGAGTTATTCAATTATATGATAATGATTTTTAGACCAAGATAATTACATAATATTATAGGTAATGTAGGTTCAAATCATTCCCCTCCATTGTTATCCCTCAAGGTGGTGTATTCATTTGAGTATGGAACATTCACTCGCGAATAGTAAAAAGATGATTTCCATATAAATGATATCCACAAGGAATGACCATTAAGAGGTGTATTATGAATCCTGATGCCAAATTACCTTAGGTTGTAACCATAGAGGGGCTTTTTTTTTTGTGATTTTCCTCATTAGATAACCCTAATGAATATCAATAAATCTTGCACAACATATTAGATAACACTTCAAATACAATTGATTCATTATAGTGGATTGGATAGAAAGTTGACATGTGTTATTATATAGTACAAGTGGACCTACATAGGGAATCATTAGACTGTATCATTATATGTAAAATCCATTCCTTCCACTTCCAATCACTTAAATGAGGGATTAAATCTAAGGTAATTATTTTCATTTCATAGTAGTTATATCATATTATCCCCTATATATATTCATTATATGTTTATATTAAATATATATAATATAAACCATTAAGAGAAATATACCCACATATTTATTGATTACTAGCTCAAGATGGATAGATATGTGAGGATAAACTATGAAAAATGATAGGATATATACATTTTAGGAATAAAAACATTTATAATTTTTCATTTCTAAGGTCTATATAGTAAACCCATTGTGTGAAAAAAAGTTTTAATACATTATTTCTCATTCTTTAAATCCCAATTACATGTATTCAAATATTATAATTACAATATTTTTGAGATATATGTTCATCAGTTATAATGTTTTATGGTTGGAGGTTATCGTTGTTAGTGTTATTATTGACATTGTTGTTCTTATTGTATTTGTTTTATATTTAATAGTTCAGATAGTTTTTATAATATCAAATGGAAATAATAAAAATTTTAAAATTATAAATCACCATAAAGGATAATACATGTTACATGAAATAAAATTTTTATATGCTATTATTAGTAAGTTTATACGGAATCTTATGGCGATCTAGGTTATATTTCTACATAATTTTTTGGTATTAATTTTTAAATTTTATTGGGAATTTGAACATATTAAATGATTTGAGGATATAGGAAAATTAGATAATTCTTATTTTTCTAATTTTGGGTAATATATAAATAAATATGGACAATACAATTATATTTAATTTTCACGTTGTTGAGGTGGTCCAAAAATGAATTTTTAATTATTTGAGTAGTTTTTCAAAGTAACATTAATTATATAGTGGTCCCAAGGAGATTCATATCATGTTTATTATTTAATATTAAAATATTACTATATTATAAATAAACGGTTTTAATTGATTTATTAAAAACAATTTAACTAATACTGGTGGCTATTTACAATATTCATAAATAATAATAAATGAAATCATAATTATTAGTATGCCCTTATTAGTTGATTTTATGGATTTAATTAGGATTGTGATTTTATATAGAAATAATAATATTAGAATTAAGACATTATAGAAGGATGTGTGTAGACTGTTACATTTTTTCATAAAATTATATCTTAAGGGTTCATTTAGGTTCTGTTTTTAATGATAGTTTTCATTATATAGGATATTTTCCAATTATCCTCTCATAACACTATGAATTTTTGAACAAAACATGCACCTATAGATAAAACAAAAGTTGGTCCTACACTCTATGGGGTCTCACTAATGAGTTATAAATATTATTACTATTTATCCATTGTTTATTGTTAATAAAAAAGGGTTAAAATAACAAAAAAAAAATAATATTGATTTAATTTTTGGAGTAAATATTAGAAAATAAGATGTAGAAGATTGGTGAGGTCGATCCAATTTTTTTAATCTAGTCAATGATAATGATATATCATAAGTGCCATAAGAATCATTAATGATAAAATGTGATTCATCATGGTGGTTACAAGTGTTCGTATAGATAAAGAGTCTTGACATAATTTATTAATATAGATTTTGATATAATTTTTTGAATAATTTTATCCATAAATCATATATCTAGTGAGTGATTTAGAATTCATGTATTTGTGACAAGGTGATATGACAGTGGTAGAATGTTCTATAAATTTTATTCTGTGTTAATTTTTTCTTTACATTGGAATGGGATTATAGTGTCACATGCATGTTATAGGTTTTAATACATGATTTTTAACTTATTTATATAGTAAAAAATGCCTATGGATCTATAGTCCTAGTGTCTATGGGAGACTATGTACAGAAAACATCAAATTGAATATAAAATTACATCATATTTTTGTTATTTTAATATTTTTCTCCTAATAATATTTTATTTTATAATAAAAAATAGATTAAATGGGAATTATATAAAAAAAGGTTATCAATAAATCCCATTAAGGGATTAATCATGAAAATGAAGTATATCATATGAGTTATATATAATAAAATGATTTACTAAAATGAAAGGGTCGTGAATATTCATATGGAAGGATGAAATAAATAAGATATAATCACAAAGTTGTGGATTAATTGGATTGTGGAAACATTAGAAAAAATTATATATGTATATGTTAAAAAACACTAACAAAAAACATTACATGGTGGATAGTGTACCACTACGAATTAGTTTGAAACCATAATCTTATAAATTTCTTCAACATATGTATTAAAATTAGCCAATGAATTGGAAAATTTTCTAGGTTCACCCATCATAAAATGTAGATTCATATTTGTTCTACTCATGGAATGAATTCATGGGGGCTAGGGATAAGGAGAATCCAATGAAAAAGGAAATAGGATGCAAAATATTTTCAGAGGGAATAAAAATGAAACATCAATCTAACTCACATAAAGGTACTAACAAATTTTTGGACATTCATGATAGACTATATAAATATAGTCCATAAAAACACATTCCATCTAACGTGAATATATTAATAGAGTTGATAAATAAGTTTTGTAATAGAATTTCTAAATAGGGTTTTTAGAAATCGGGTAATGATTCTTTAAAGACTGTAGGAGTGTAATAATTTCCAAAAACCCAAAATTATCCAAATTCATTTTAAATAAAATATTTAATTTTATAAATCCATAATTTTTTTTGTAAAAAATATTTCATCAGTTGGTATATGAAATGAGTTAATAAAATAATTAAATTCTTTTTAATCATCTTAGATTAAGAAATTAAACTAAGAAGGGAACCTTTATAAAACATATATCCCCATTAGATTAAAGTGAAATAAAAATGGTATATATGTGTGGTAAATATTTAATGAATATATAGGATATATATAATAATAATATGCTGATAATGTGAGGTAAATATAGATATGTCATTTATTAAATAAAATAGTGTGGTTTAGAAGATTCCTTTATATCAAGTACGAATTAAAAAAAAAAGATTTAAATAGCCTCATAAAAAATAAAATTGGGTTTGTTTAATATATTATTTAGGCATTTATTCAAATAAATATTTTTTATTATAACTATTTAATGATATATTAGAATCATATAATTTATAAATCAAACATGTTTCAACTGTCTTAATGTAGTTCATGTCATTTATTTAATGAATCATTAGGTGTGGATGATTCTAGGGGATATTGGTGAAATTTTTCAAAAATATGATATGTATAATGGCATAGATTCATTCTATTTACAATAGACCAAAATATTCTAAATATTAAATACTATCTGATAATAATCATGACTAATATAGTGGAATTGTCATTAACTTTGTCCATTTCATCATGATTTCTAACCATGATGAACATAATTCAATTATTTTCATATAATAAATAAATATTCATTATAGAATATGAAAAAAATTATAAATATCTATATAAGTTAAATCCATTATAAGTGTATTTTAACCATCAATTATGGTTGTAATGGATGATTGATGAAAACATCCTTAGAGGTTGTGAACTAAGAAAAATATAGATAATGATTTGATTATTTTTAAAATAAATGAATGGAGGTTATTATAAAATGTAAATTTTATAAATAAAATATTAATTCATAATTTTAAGAATAATTATATTATCATACTATCATTTAATAAATATTTATAAGAATGTAGAATATGAATGATTCAGAAGATAGTTTTATTTAAAAAATTTACCCCTTTATATGTCCTCACTTATATAACCCCTTAAAGAACCATATATTTGAAATTGTATATTATTTAGGATTATAGTTATATTGGGTTGAGAGATTGAGTGATAATTGTAATTAACCTGAGTTTTATACAAATATATTTCACAATTTCACATGAATATTCAACACATTTCACAATTACATTCTTGAAGACATTACTCATTTAATGTCAGGGGATACTAGATACAAAATATTATTATATAATGAATTATCATCAACAACTACCATAAATACTATCATACATATTAATATTTATAGGAATATAATACTTAATAACTTTATTTAAAACCAATTGAGGGGGAAAATAAGAACAGGTGAACCAAAATTCTCAATGTTGGTAAAAATAAGGGAGATATAAACATAGCATTTGAATAAGGGTATGATAACAAGAGAGAAAATTTTAAAATAATACCATGAATATAATATATTATAATCATGAGTCATGGAATAAATCATTGAAGTTCATAAGACATGAATCGTAATGGATTTAAAAATAATGACCCATGATAGCATAACATTTTCATAAGACATAGATTTTTGGAACACACATAAATATTGAAAATTATATGTAGTGTCTGGTCATCATGATTATCATAAAATGTTAAACATGATATAAAATTCTTGTATATAAAATGGTATGGGATAACCCCAGGTGTACCTTATTTTATGATTGGGATATCATCTTTTGTACCCTCTATTAAGATTTAGATAACCTCCTTTGTAACATCTTTTAGGAATATGATAACATGCCATTTACCCTCTAAACTCATAGAAGAATAAAAAATTTCCCAATTCATTTTAGGGTGATATAGGTCCAACCCATTAATTTTCCCATACATTACGGTGTCACAAGATCAATATAAATTACTTGTATTATAACCATTGGAATGGAAATCAGTTTCAGAAACATTTTATCATTGCATATCCTTTTAAAAATAATATGTTTCATAATCAATTCATCATATCATAAACAATAGAAAAGGAATGATATACATAAACAACAATTAATCATAATAATAAACCTTACTAATAAAGAATAATGACATTACAATTTGATTGTATCCCCTTTAAAACATTAAAAATACCATATGTTATTGTCATTTTTGAATATAAATTAAATAAAAATGTTTTGAAAACATTTTAAAGGAAAATATATATTCCACATAAAAAATATTTAAAATATAAAAATTTATCAAATATTACAGAAAATAATTTCTTCTAAAATATCCTTCAAAATATATATATGAATCTTTAAATAATTAAACATTCATGATTTTGTGAAATACTGTTAATGTTGTACATATAAAAATGATGAAATTTTCCACATTTTTGTTAAAAAAATAAAAAGGGAATTGTTTGTAAAATGAAAATAATATTTCATTTAAACCATTGTTTAAAATTAAAAAATTAGTATAAATTAAATTAATATCATAGGATAATTTTGAAGAAATTATTGGAACCATCTTTAAAAAACATATACATGGAACAAAAAAAATATTCAATCGAAGAGAGAAATATAGATGGTTTTTATTAAAAATATTATTTTGGATCCTATAATACATAAATAAATGAAAATTTAAATGGGTATTTGTATTATCCAGAAATAAAAATAAGAGAATAAAATTCAAGTGTCTCTTGGGAGGTAGATCTCAAGATCACATTCTTGGAAGTATAATAATAAAAAATACTGATGAGGAATGATATTGTAACATTAAACCATTACCACATTGGTAATCATATAAAAAAAATCCAAATTAAATAAATAAACTTATATTTACATTTAAATCCAAATAATTGTCATAATAATCATAAAAAATAAATTCATGGGAAGTATATACCCCACTAATAGGATACATATAGTGAAAAGTATATGTCTCTCAAAGAAATATAAATGAGAAAAAAATCTCTTAAAATAAACGTAACATTTAAAAAATATTCCTCGATAAATAATAAAATTATTTATAAAATTAAATATTTCTAAAATAATATGATTCATGATATATCATGTCATAGAGGTAAAATAAACACCCCACAAAAGAAATGAGTGGTTAATATGGCCTATGTCTCTCAAAAATAAAAGACAGACTTGAAATTCCTTACTATAAGTCTTAATTTTATTCATAAAAAGTTGAAAATACATTATTATAAATGTAGGGTAATTATAAAAATATTATAGATCCATACACATACACATAATACTATATAAAATTTACTAATGACCTTTTATTTCCAGTTTATTAAAAATACATTGTTAAAATCATGTTCCGTTTAATAATTGGTTCATTATCATGTATGTTTTGGTTTGAAAGCTTCACATATTTTTCATTGATCATGTTTAGGTAATATCCATAATTTATTCTATGATATAAATATCACATATATTTTTTATTTTTATTTAGACTATTTCATAAAATTTTGACAAAGATAATGAATTAAAACATTCATGGAGATGGTAGGTTGTACATTCAATGATGGGTGGACTGAAAAAAAAACTAAAAGGTAATTAACCATTATATAATAATAATTACGTAACATATATATTCATATTAACCAAATAAATATTTATTTCTAACTAATTAATAAAATGAAAAATATTTCACATCGCTTTGTAGAGAGAAAGGATACATGTACACATGAGTCACATTATCATTTTCCAATGGATTTAATGGTATAATTGTAAATGTGATTTTCTAATTCAGGAATAATAATAATTTTATAAATATTTTAAATAAAACAGAAATTCATAATTATCTATAGACATGATTGGTGGTGATTGAAAATGAATTACATCATTTTTTTAGGTGGTAGTCCATTGTAAACGTGATCAATGATATTGTAACGCATTTAATGGAAGAGGAGATGGATATAGGTGATTCTTTAAAAATAATAGAACTTATTATATTTTATATACTAGTTTTATTATATAATCATATTTTAGAATGTTTTTATTGTGATGGTAGAAGTAGTAAAACAAAAACAAAATCATTATAATTTTAACAATTCTTCAGAGAACCACTATAAGCCTATACCTAAAGAATTCATATGAGGATTTCAAAACAAAATATTCCCTATATGATGTGGGTAGTGATGTAAGTATGGTACTTGGGTAATATTTTTCCTCTTATGTGGGTAGAGGATAAAATAGTGTGTGTTCATTTATAAGTGTGGGAGTGGTAACACTTGGAATTTTTGAAAATAAAAAGTTATATACACATGTTTTACATTTCTCAAGTCTCCATAAATTCTCATTATAGAACCCAATATGTTATAATGTCTAAATATGGACAAAATGGGAATTATGAATTTTTTGAGGTTATTTTTACAAAAGTATTTTTAGTTAAACAATTGGTAAACCCATTTTATCTGTAAATGTATTAATTTTTTTTTAATTTTTTCCTATTAATTAAGGAAAAAAATTAATTAGAAAAAATTATATAATATAAATGATTAAAATTCAATATAAGGAATCCAATTTTAAAAATTATATTTAATTAAATTAATGAATTTAATTTAATATTAATCCTACATCCAATATAAAAAATGGATTTACAAAGAAAACCATTCGTGTATAAATTATTTATACTAATCATCTATATGAAATTAAATACATGAAATAAATTTTATTAAATAATATATTTTTGGGATAATTTTACATTCAAAAACATATTCATTTAAAAAGGATTTGGTAATGCATTTAATAAAGTGGATCCTTTAACTTATAATCTGTAGAGATAAATATTCATAAAAAAAATATATAAAATTCTAAAAAATTCAATAAATGATAATAATAATATTTAGATTTAAAAAATGATTTTATTAATAAATTTAATTTAATTTGGAAACTTACATTTAATATTTTTTTAGAAAAAAATTATACAATTTTTAGAGAAAATAGAATTTTTGAACGATAAAAACAATTTAATAAATATTATGTAATTTTTATGAATAAGTTATCATTATATATAACCATTATACTTAATAATAATACAAATTAATTTCCTATTAAAATATCATCATTAATTCTCTATTTCATAATTGTCTTGTTTAAATAATAATATAAATGACCTATAATGTTTTTCAAACCTGATATTTCTTGTAATATATTCAATTGATGAAATTAAATTTTTTTGAAAAAATAATTCATATTATCCTAGAGAGTAACATTATACCCAACATAAAATGAACTTCACCATTAGAATATCACATATTTGGTAAAAAAATTGAGGATTATTCTTCCTCATTACATCCTTAGGTTCCTTTTTTGATTTCTTAAGCTAGCAGTTTCACCACAAATCCTTGACCTGGTGAGTTGCATTATTTTATTTCACTTTCTATATACGATCTAGAATCTCCACTAGTTGTTCCTGAAAAGAATTAGAATGATTAAATGGCATGAATTATTTGTTTAATTATGTAAAGGGAATGTTTTGAACTTATTTAAGAGGGATAAAATTAACATAGCATGAACCTAAGAGAGGATTGATGAAAGAACTAATGGATCATCCAGATTCTTAATAAAATCAAGAATTACTAAGTGAGTGAAATACATAGTGATTAATTTTACTTATTTTTAATTATCATATCCTTTATCCATATTTAAATTCATAGAAACTCTTTCTCAATAACTTCATATTCTTGATCACATCGATTATCATCAATATAACTTTCATATCGACGTTGTGCCACCATTAATTTTTGTTGAATTTATTTTATCTTTTAATCCATTACATCTTATAGCACTAGATCTCAAATATTTAATTATCAATATTCATCCCAACACATTGGAGTTCCATAATTATTTACATATATTTATTAATAAGGACTATCTGAATCATTTGGTGAAATTTATTTTTGTATGAAAACTTAAATAGAGTAAGGTTTTGATCCAAACAACATTTTAAATCTATAAAAAAAGAACTCAACATATCATATAGGGTTTGAATTATTTTTTCAATGTGATATTATGTTCAAGGATGATACACAATAATGAAACGTGTTCCTATATCAAGATTTTTATGAAGAATTAACCTTAACATCAAGGTAAACCATGGATCTCGATCAGATATAATGGAATGTGTTACTTTATCTAACATTACCCATTCCAAAATGTATATACTTGAAAATTAATTTATATAAGAATATTATATGAAAATAAATATTGTTGTGGGATTTTTAACTTGTTGACATAAACCCATTACATTATTCTCTTTAAAAAATTAATTTTGAAGAAAAAAAATCCATGTTTATATCATCCCCATTGTCATTATGGTATGGTTAATGATTCTAACATACCATTAAACATTTTCCTCTCTTACATAACTAATTGACATACTGAGAAACCATATACATACACCACAATTATTCTCTTCATTTCATTAATCCATAAATACAATATCAAATATCCAAACATCTTTATAGATAATGGATGAATAAATTATGACGAACTATTTTCTTCCCACTAATATTTATTTTCTCTAAAATGGTTTTGAGGACACACAAATAAACTACCGAAACCTTATCATTCCATCACAATCATGGTTAAAACCAAGAACTGTTATATACTTCTTCAACAACTGTACATCATCCTTATACTACTCTTTGGTCTTTATTTGGATTTAGAGTTGAATAATAAATTTTAGAATGGAATGTTTTCTCATATTCCAAATGTATTTCTTGATCCATCATTTGAAAAAAAATTGATCTTTTTTATCCTCATCATTGATAAGCTATCATGATCATTTTTTCTCAAAGCTTCGATATCCTTGTTCACATTACGAGTGTAGTATTATATTGACAAATCATAATCTTTAATAACTTGAAATTATATTATATTGGACATCTTAAACTCATTATATGTAAATATATTCTTTAAACAACAATTTTCATTTTATGTAACACACCTTCCCCCATAATAAAAATTCCTTAATGTATTATGTGTAATAATTACCCCCAACTAACTCGAAATCAATCGTTGGGTAGTTTTTCTCATGACCCATTAATTTAACAAGGCATATTATATAACCATTTTATTCCATAATATAACTCATCCCATTCACGTATTTTATGAAATGATATAGATTACAATCCCGTCACCATAATAGCTTACTATGAGTATAGTGGAATTGACTGAAATTAACTTTAATTCCTTGAAATTTTCAATACATTCATCTCTTTGAAGAATTTTGGATCCCTACTGAGTTAACATAGTGAATGAATTAGACATTAATTATAAATTCCCCACATACCATCAATAATATCCTTTTATACCATGAAAACTTTGTATCTCAGTCGCAATGGTTAGTCTGGGCCAATGTTCACATACTTTTGTTTCTGATTGAACTAATGTTATATCCACACATGATTTTATATGAATAGGTAATGAAACATTTGAAATCCAAAATTCACACTTAGTATGTTTTTCATAAATATTATCCTTATTTATGGTCTTTAGAATAATCCTCAAGGGGTCTAGATGGTCTTGTTTTATTATTGAATATAAATAATATCAACTATAAATACTTCTAGAAACTGATCAACATAATATATAATGACTCTATTAATTAAATCCATTAAGATTTCATGGGAATTTTCATGATGAAGTAGAGTTACTATATGTTTAGTTTGTCTATACATTTTGAATAATGTTTATTTTTGTATCTCCTTTCTATTGACCCCCAATTGATTATATCCAAAATAAATGTCAATCATGGGAAAGTATTGAGCTATTCATAGTTGATTAAACAAGTAATAAATATGTTTTATTATATACAAGTTCTTGATTATGATCTTTTTCATCCCCAATAACAAATGAAGAGTCACAATGATCTATATTCCTTCTTAATAAAAAGAATAGTTTTACCCCAAGGTGAAACACTGATAAAAATAAATTTATTTTCATGATTCCTCTGGATATTCTTTTAAAATTCATGCTACTCAATCTGGGCCATTCTATAGGGAGCCATTTAAATAGGTTTGGAATAAGGTATGTGTTCAATTGAAAACCAAACATCATGATTTGTTGTAAGAATAGAAATATCACTTGGAAGGATAAAAATAATCTATAATAAAAATGTAATATCACAGAAGTTTAGTTTCACAAAAACTATATTGTATACATACCATTTTTAATATGAATCCAAACCCATAAAATGGTTTTTATTTTCATTTGATACTCATATTTATCGTCACATTGATAAAAGATTATAGGGTTGTTTATAAAATAAAATATACATCCCTTCCTTAACAATTGATGTAGGCTTTATTTAGATAATGTAAATCCATGCCCAATATAACATAAAAATTCATTGAGATAGTGAATAAAAATATTTTCAAGAAGCACATTCTTATAAACATAAACTATATAGGATTTATATATTGGAGATGTTATCATCATACCATTAGTAGTTTTCAATTTTTGATCAAAATCTAATAATTGGGGATATGATTTTGAAGATTCTATTCATGATATAAAAAAATAATATAAATAATATCAAAAAATATAATTTAATAATTGATCATTATTATCAATACATTTTCATTTCCATTATTTCATCAATCCTTTTGAAAAATCAAAATGTTCATTCTTCTTATAAATCATAATTAATAATTTAAAATAACTCATATGATGTCAACATCATAACACAATCATTTCAATTAATGAAACCATGGGATTAACCTTGTTAATTCGGGTTCATTATATATTCAAATCCATCATGATGGTTCATAGTGTTTGTGAATTTCAAAAACTTATCCCCCTGAAGTGTCACACCTCATATACTACAAGGCATGTTTTCATGCACCATGTAATGATTTATTCTATATAAATACAGATTATCAAAGATATTTTCCTAGGTATTACTTGGATTGACCCATATCAACTTCTAGTATATAGAAATGGTTGTTTTCTAGGAAAACCAATCAAATTGAATTACCCCCATAATGTGAATTCTATTATATATAAGATTATACTAATGGTTATCACTAATTTTTTCTCATCCTATTTTTAGAGGATAAATAAACCTTTATTTGATTTTAATATTATTTAGCTAGACAGTTAATGAATAAAAATTAATTATTTATAGATTATTATTCAATTAATTTCTCATATACAAGCATATGGACTATAAATGATTAGTTTCCTTGGACACAATATACACAATCATAGTATTTAGTGAAAAATATTCAACATATTACATAAATATTCTCACAAAGAGTACCATTAAAATAACTAACATACATAATACCATTATTGATAAACATTTAAAGGAAATAGAATAATTGAAGATCTCAGATTCCCATTAAAGGTAATCATGGGTGAGATCAAAATAACATGAGCATAATAGTTTGAAAACATGACAATGAAATTTGAAAAAAATAACCAATATATCATAGATAAAAAAATGAGTCATGAAACAAATACTGGAAGTTCGTAAGACAATAATCACAATGGAATAAAATAATATGAGACATTATTGAATAACATTATCATAAGACATATATTTTTGGCATACATGTATGCATATAAAATATTATGTCAAAGCTACACACTAATAAATTCATAATATGTTATTCATGGGATATCCTACTATATAACTATTTTGGGAATGGGATAACATCATGTTGAAAATATTTTAGTATTGGGAAATCCTCACATGTACCCTCTTTTCAGATTGGGACAACTTTTTATACCCCCTCTATCAATTGTGGGAATCCTCCCATGTACCCTTATTGCTCTTATAAAATTAATCATTACCCAATGACATTGAGTAATAATTATTTCCAACCAATCATTAAATCCATAAATATTTTCTCCAAAAACATCATAATGTATTCATGATATAATAAAACACTAAAATGAAATAGATTTAATTATCATTTCATCATATGATTTCCTATGGAAATGGTTGGATTTCATAGTCATTTCTACAATTAGTCGTCTCATAACCCATTGAAAAAATGGGACTTTTAAATATCTGTTATTAATAATCATAAATAATCCAATGAAATAATAAAGATGGTAAAACTAGATTATATACATTATAAAACATAATAATCTCCAATGTTGGTTATATGTGATCGACGTTCTTCTGGAAATAATCAATTCCATATTGAAACCTCTTTTTCAGAACACAAAAATTTATCAAATATTAAAGATATAATTTTCATTAAAATTAACATTGTAATCATTTGAATTACTCTTTAAATCATTGAGTGGTTGTGAAGGGACAAAATACTATTCATGTCATACATTTTAAAATAAAGATTAAATTCAAATTTTTGTTAAAAAGTTAAAAGGCCCTTGTTTGGAATACAAAATGGGGATTCATTTTAAAAAAATACAATAAATAAATATGGTTAAAATTTTATTTTAAAATAACTTAATTTTCTTATATATTTTTTAAATACATTATATAAAACATGGATGTTGATGAAAAATTATTCATGAATCAAGATAAAAAAACATGGTTTTCCTTAAAAACATTATTTGTGATTCATGATGTTATATAAAGAGGATGAATATAAGGTAATCATGTATTCTCTATAAAGAACTATAGATGAAGAATATTTAAGAGTTTATTTTTAGGTATATCATTAGATAAGACCATTGTACGAATAATCTTAAACAATTCAGATAGATAATGATATTCTAACATAAAACATTTACAACTTTCGAAATGATTGAATTATAATAGACTTGAAATAAATAACCTTATATGGATATAAATTAAAAATACTTTTTATACAAAAATATAAAATAAATTCATGTGTATTATAAACACTATAAAAAATAAAAAACAGGTTAATATATCATGTGACCCACATAAATAAAATTGTTATTAAAATTCCTTACTACTTTAGTAACATTTGAACCATAAGACCCATTAAATAATAACTTATTTTTATAGTTTAAAAATTATGATAATATGGATATTAATGAAATAATATGTAAATGGGGAGTTATGTACACCACATAAACAAAACGAGTGTTGAATATGGAATATGACTCCTAGAAATAAAATAATTATTACCAACCCATTACCTTATGTCTTGTTTTTCTCATACACATTAGAAACTCATACATAATAAAATAGGATTATTATAAATAAAATAAATTAAAATAATCATATATATAAAAATATGTGATTTACGTTTATGATTTTAATACCATTTTATTAACAATTCATAGTTAAAAACATGTTTTAGGTTGTAATTACTTTGTTTTTCATGTATGATATGGTTTGGTTGATTCAACACATTTTTAGATATCATTGTTCTTTTAACTCCATAATTATAACAATAATAATAATTGAATATATATTTATTAAACAATTATTTATAGTAGTCCATAATATTTATATGTATAAAATGAATTAAACCATTCATGGATATGGTTTCCCATAAATTTTCATGAATGTTTTTTCCATTTCTACGTGGATGGAGTGATAGATTTGAAAATATTAATTCACCATTCTAGAATATTTATTATTTCATACATATCACAAATAAAAATAAATTCTATCATTAGATAAATATTTGTAAAAATTAAATGAAAATATTTTGACATCAATTTGTGGATCCAGTAGTCAACATGGTCACATGATCTACATTAACATATTTCAAAGTATTGGAATTTATGATTTTATGTTATAACTAGAAAATTCTAAAAGAATTAAATTTTAACCAATAGAGTCTAAGAAAGACAAAAAATCAAAGAATTGACTTTAATAACCTGATAATTCATCATATATTTACAATTTTTATAAAATTAATCTATTATATTTCTTAAATTAAAAAAATATTGAGTTATCCCTCACTACACAAATAATAACATATTTGACGCCTTGCGTCACATGCAAGACCTAGTTTTACTGAATACTATTAATATTAATGTAAAACATTAAAATTACTGTCTATATATTTATTTATGGATTAAAAAATGTATAAGATAACTTAAAAAAATATATAATTGAATTCCTTGGTTTCCAATTAATTATATGTGAACATAAAACCCAATTGAATTTAAAGAAAATGATTTTATAAAAAAACTTTTATAATAATGCAAAGAAATTTTATCCAAAAAAATAATTAATTAATATTAGTGAATGATATTAATGAAATATATATTAAAAATTAAATAAAATGTTTTTACATTCATAAAATATTTTTTATACGCATAACATAAAAACAATTCTAATTTCGTATATAAAAAGTTATATTTTTCTAAATGTAGTTTTCCCGCTTTTGAATTGGGATATTTTTCTAAAAATAAATTCTGTTGTGTTTTTAAATTTTACATGAAAAAATTATCTTCTTTTTTTAAATATTAAAAAATATTCTTATAATAGGGTTTTGGTTTGGTATTTTTTTGGAAGGATTCATTTTTAACAAATAGTGAAAAATACCGAATTCTATCTAAAATTTTATTTTCTCTAAAACATTTCTATTGATAAACATTATTTTAAAATGGTTTTAATGTAATAATATATCCATAATATATCAATTAATAAAATTTATGTCATTTTAATAATTTTTAATTTTAAATTGGATCTAAAAACCATTTTAAATTTTTAAATATTTTCACATTAAAACATCATTTTTTATTCTATGTATTGGAATACTTTTAATTTTTTTTTTCAATTATGTGAATAGAATTTGGTAAAATGGATTATATTTTTAGAATTAGAATAACTTATGATTTAAAATTCATTATGATCATTTTTACCCATAATTACTAATTAAATCTGTTAAATTTAATTATAGAAAATAAGATAAAAATTAGATTACCTAGGGACTAAATATTAATCTGAAGAGGCAAATTAACATAGAAACTGGTCCAAAACCCATTTATGGAAATATATCAATATAATAAATAATAATATATTTAATTTTAATTATTTTACCCACTTGATATTGAATAAACATGTGTGGAATTTCATTATAAAAAATTTAACATGTTTGCCACTCACCCCACTAAAAAATAGTCCCCCTCATTTCCCCCATATTAAAACCTCTAAAAGAACTTTGTTTCGTAAAATGCCAATCAAAATAACTCCGATTTTTTTACATCTTCTTATATGAAATATATTTTGTCAAAATAAATCTTAATAAGGAATTAGTAAAAACGTAAGGACAATACCGTAAAAATAAGTATTGTTTTTCTAAAAGCATTTTGTATTTTATATTCCTATCAAAATATGTAAAATCCTTTTATTTCTTGTTTATATAAAAAATTTATATATTAAACATAATTACATGTTTTTTTGTTAAGTTTATTACCTTCAACTTTACACACTTCCATCAAATGGGCTAAGAAATCATCGTTCATGTGTGCAGAAAACTACCACCTCACGAACCAATGTTGTTATTTTTTTTCCATTACCACCATTGATGATTTGTGATAATTATGTAAATATAGTAAATATATGATATATATGATATATATTATGTATTTATTATTCATAAATTATTTCATAACACATTCCATCATAATTTTTGTTTTTTGGGATTATGACAACGTCATTTGTGTGTACGGAGGACTACCTCCTCGCAAAGCAATTTGATTCATTCAAACACTACATGGATTGTATTAAGCATGGTATTTATAAAAATATTTGATATTTATATATAGAAAAATAAATGCTATATAATTCTAATATATTAATTTATATCAATTACATTTCATTGTTTTAATATGTTATGAAAATGTAAACAACATTTATGGGTACATATAGCCTACCATTTCCATAAAAGGTGTATTTCATTTCTTATTAAAAAATATTATGGATTAATATAAATATAAGTATAATAAATATATATGATATTAAAATCATGGTTTAAATTTTTTATATTATTATATCAATATCATATAAACATGATTAAAAAATAACAATTCAAAACATGTTTGAAAAATGTAGTTATTACCTGAAATGATGACAATAGTGAAAAATTATTAGAAAGGGTAATAATATGTTATAAAATGATAATATATGATATCATAATTATTAATATAGTTTTGGTATATAGTGAATACATGTATAAAAGAACACTATATGTGGTTAATAAAATTATTTACAAAAGGGAAGCGTAAAGTAAGGGATTTTATCCCAATTTAATTTTATTGAGTTTAATTATAGTGTATTTCTCCAAATTACATCTATATGGGGTATATAATGTCCATTAACATGTAATATCATGAATTCATTATTCATTCATGCATTTATGTTTTAATATGAGTTATTGCATCTATGGAATATGAATTAAATGTTACCATTTGGTGAACAATCTCATAACACAAATTTTGTTCATTAAGAAAAAATTCCACATCATTGATTATGATATTAAATGATTATATGAACAATGACTTTTAAAAATATATTTATATATTTCTACAATATTAATTTATATTTTTAGTTGATACACATAATATATTCATTTAATTATTAACACTTTTTTGTTATTATCATTATATGGGTTTATTCCATAATCTCATTCTAATAGAGATTGTTTATTATTGAAAAGGGAAATTAGATTTTCATTTTCATTCATGATAAATTCATTATAATAATATTATTTTACAAATTTTTATACTTTAAATGTTTTATATAACGTTTTTATGAATACCAAAATTCTTTTTTCTCTTCGGTTACAAAACATTTTTCTTCCAAAACTATGTTTTCTAAAAAAATAAAAAAATGTTTTAACCATTTATGAATTATTTATTAATATAAATTTAACCACTTTCTAATATAAAAAATATATCAAATTAATATTCATATTTATTGACATAAATTTCACTTTTATAATAGTTATACAATGAAAAAGGAATGTTCTTTTACCTTATACGACATGTTCAGATTTACCTGACATCGTTTCATTGATGTTTACATTTCAAGTACATGATGTTATTTTTATAGAATTTTTTTTAGAAAAATATTTTCAAATAAAAAATTCGACAGAAACAATTGAAAATGAAAATGATATTTTACTAAAAAAATTAAGATCTTTTTTTCATCAATGTAAAACACCCTTATTCACACTCTAATTGGGTAGAGGTATTGTTAATAAAATCTTTATTCATCATCAACATGGATTATGATTACACTGACAAATGATTGAATTGAAATGTACATCAATGAATCATTTTTTTGTATTCATTAACATCCCTTTGACCTATTGAATTCCCAATGAATATTGAACAATAAATTTCCCTAAAATATAATCATTATTTATCGTGGATGTGATTGTTACCTAAACCATATACTAATATTAGTTATGGTGTTTTCATTAATAGATATTTTGTTTTCTAGGAAAATATAGATAAATAAATATTCTTAATCAATAATGATGTTTGATAAGAAATATTGATTTTGAATTAAATCAATTATTTGATATAAGTCGAATTATTTAGACTAGTATGAAATGGGTTGGGGTTCATTTAATGTAAGCCCCAATATACATCGATAGTATCATGGGATGAACCAGTTGGCTAGCCTCAACTAAACGGGTTTATATCCATCAGTTTAAAAAATTCATAAAAATGCGTTGACAAAAATTATTCCGGGTATTTGGGAAACATGTCATCTTATAATAATTAATTCCATTATTAAGATTATGTTATTATTATCCGTGACGTATTCACTATGAAAATATATATAGATTAATTTATTTAATAGTTTATTATATAAATGTCGTGTTTTTTATTTATTTTACATTAAATATTTATTATTCCTTATCAAGTTATTTATTGGGCATGTGTTTTTAGTTATTAACCATTCCACATTGATTGTTCATTATCCCATTATTTAAATTGAATATATATTTTATTATTTACCATTATATATTGGTTATTAATTATTAATTAATTATACCAATTAATGTACTTAACCCTTAATGATAATTTGTTCTCACCCTTATTATGATTCCTTTCCCCATGAATCCAAAAATGATTACATTGACTGATATATGGGGATTCTCTAGATATAATAATGATATTTTAAAGAAAAAATATGTTTCAATTTTTTAATTTCAATATTATATAACACTCATGTATATTTATATTTAACCAAGACTATTAAACTGATATGTCCTTTGGGATGTGATTACTCATATCTTATTCCAATGCAATGGTAGCAGGAACTAGTTCCTAGTTTTTAGGGTCTAGATCGTAGAAGTTGGTATCATAGAAAGTATAGTATCACCAATGGGAACTACATATATAGAAAAAATAAAATATGAAACATAACCCTATGATATACAATGAGGATAAGTATAGAATAACATCATAATGTTTTGGTAGGGTTTATATTTTGTGGTATCTATATCCCAATATCGATTCAATAAGTGGATGACATTACAAAATAGTTGTGCCCTGTCTTAATAACTCTGAAAATGACGTGTTAGGATTGACTTGATAATATCATGGTGTACAAAAATATGACTTCTTAACACCAGGTTTTAAACTCCTAATGTATATTCTTATGATAATTCACCTTTTCATTAAAACCATTGTAATTTATTTCAATAGATAGTGATAATGAATTAACATTGTTTATATCCACTCCAATTAAGGACCTATGTGAATATAAAATGGATGTTGTGTTTATGTATTTATATTCATGAATTAAATTGTAGTTGTTTTTTACCAATTATATTTTGGATTCAAGAATCATGGAACATCTATAAAAGCTATAAAATTTTAAAATAATGTTTTTTTTCAATTACATATGTGCTATGGATAAAATTATGTACAATGAGTTTAACATTTATCATATGTTAAAAAACACAAATACCAATTATTAGTGGCCTACAAAGATTATGGACATCTTGGGAATATTTATGGACTTAATATGTATTAGTGGAAATTAAATTTGAGGAATATTGACTTTAAAATTTATAAATATATGTTTAAATTTATTGATATCTGTTAGTAATAATATGATCATTAATGACATTGTAATAATCATAAAATATGATTGTTATTCTTTGTAAGAAAACTTCATTGAAAACATTAATAAAATAGTTCTTTAATGATAACTTTTATTTTTAGGATTTCCATCCAATTTATTTTGATAAATATATAATTATTATATTAATATAGATTTCAAAAAAGGAAAATCTACTTGTCGGGTGACAAACCTAGATGTTTTTAATGGTGGTGGGGTTTGATCCCATGGTCGAACAAAGAAAATGGTTTCACACCCACCACTGGACTTCACGATGTCCTGGTTAATGTTTCAATGTTTTTATTTAAGAAATTTGGTGAATTAAAATTAATGATGAACCAATAGTAATAATTTTTTGGTTTATAGAATTATATATCAACCATATTGTTTTTGGAAAATATTTATAGATAGATAAAACTCTTTCCCCTCATTTATGGTTATGTTAAAAGTGAATTTCTTATCATCAGGCATACAAAACTATTTTTGGATGCATATTTCATGGAATAATCGATGAATTAGAAATTGATCGAAGCACAACCAATGGATGATATTGTTCTTATATAATAAAAATATACTAATATATTTCATTAAATTCATATATTGTAAAGGAATTCCTCAACATCAGAAAGAGGATCATGAAACAAAATTTTATCCTCTTACCATCATTTCTAAGTTAGGTAAATAACCCTTTAATGCCTATTAGAATTATGGTTTTGATCCCCTAATCATTCCATTGATCATTCACAAGTTTCTAATCAATAATCTCAATAATTATCTATAAATATTTTTTCTTTTCCTCCATATCGATATATTTACATTCCCCCAATGTTCTCCTAAACCAAATCACAATAATAGATATTTTCATGTGACCTTTTTACTATCACTTATTGAGAAGATATTATAATAAAATATAAATGATGTATGATTTTAAAAAATAATTTCTCAAATATCATACCCTTGATTATTGTGAACATGTTTAAATTTGGAGGATGCAATTTTTTTATAGTGGGGAGAGTGAAACACCTTGAAATTGAAAGAGAATATCAATTTATTCAACAGATTATTTGATAGGAAAAAATAACCACAGAATGGAATATAACATCCTGAGAAATTGTGACATATTTACTATATAGAATATATTAAACCTATTCTATATATTTCATTGAATTTAATACCGAGTTATCTTACTCTACATGCCATAATGACTTTCTTTGATGGCTTGTATTACACGCAAGACTATTTTTCATATAAATTTATTAATATTATTATTTTAAATTCAAATTAACACATAAATGATTATTTTTCCTTCATAAATAGGATTAAATACCTTATGATCCTAAACTGAGGAATTAAATGCCTATTAATTAATTATAAGTGAATAGAAAACCCAAGTAGAAAGAAAACAAATTTTTTAATAAAAAAACTATTATGATGTATTTTAGGATTTTATCCAAATAAATTAACTTAATTAAAATTAATGAATGAAATTTATGAAATTAACATTTTAAAGATTCAATAAATTTGATTGAAATTAATCCAGTAGATTTTATTTGGATATGATAAGGTTAAATCAGATTGTACACATAAAAAGATGTATTTTTATAAATGTAATTTTATAGCCTTTTCATTGAGAATATGTTATAAAACAAAAAATTTAAACTTTTAAAATAGTATTTGACAAAATAAAATTCATTTTTTAAATATTCCTTTCAAAATAATTTTAGTGTATTTTTTGGTTTTTTTCTGAGAAGATTCGTTTTTAATGAATAGTGAATCATACTTAAATTTATTTCAAATATGATTTTTCATATAAGTAATATATAGTAAAAAATAATATTTCTAAATATATTTAAATGTAAAAATAGTGAAATTTTAAATCTATTAGTCCAATTTATGTCATTGTAATAAGTTCATAATCAAATTGTATATACAAACATTATAAAATTTTGAATATTTTCAATTGAAACCCCTACTTTCTCATCCTTTCAATAGGATTAAATTTAATTTTATTGGTTTTGAAATTCTATGAACTGAATATAAAAAAATTAATTCCATACTTGGAATCAGAAAAATATATAATTTATTACAATTTCAATTTAATTGATAGCCAAAATTTTTAGTGATTTTAGTTGAAATTAACAAAAGCGCTTAAGAGAAAAATTAGTATACTAGTGTACTAAACATTAAACGGAAGGGGAAATATTCTATAAGCTTTTACAATACCTATTTATTACAATTTTTTCTACCTTATCCATTATATGATCATGTTTTGTGAAATATTGGTTCCAATTTACATGGAAAACCCTCTGGGGAATTCTATCTTTCTAAATATTAGACGTTTTCTACTCACCCAACTTATAACAGGCCTCCCCCTCTATACCATCATCACACCTCTAAAACCACATTGGTTAGACCATGATGATCACATATAACTTCAAAAATTCCCTAAAATTATTCTATATTCTTTATATTGGGAGTAAATCCGTATTTTTTGGGAAATAGTTCAAAACTAAGGATGGTACCCAAAGAAGAGGTAGTGTTTTTCTAAAATAATTTTTATTTCACATTATTCAATACCTCCTTTAATTATTTTTATATCAAGAATATATATAGAATTAGTTAATTAAATATACTATGATTTTTTGTGTAATTTTCATTACTTAAATGTTCACAATCACCAACTAAATGGGTTGAAATATCATCATTAATGTGTACGGTGGACTATCTCCTCATGAACTAATATTGTTGGGTATTATATTAACACCATTATAGGTAGAGATAAATGATGTAAATACATTTTATATATTATATTTATAATATTTATTATTTAATTATTCTAATTTATTTATTTAATAATACATACATTCATTATTTCAATTTTTTTGGAATATGATATCGCCGTTCATGTGTATGACAGACTTTTACCTCGCGAAGCAGTGTGATTCATTCACAGACTACACGGAATGTATTAAGGATGGTTTTAATAAACATATATGGTAAATATAAAATAATAATTAAATTTAAAAGATAAAATATTCATATATTTCGTTTAATTTTATTTCTTTCAATGCATCCAAAAACTAGAAAAATCTTTCAGGCTTATGTACGACCTACTATCTCCATGAATGATTTGTACCATTTCCAATCACCGATTATTTTGGATTAATATAAATATATATAAATAATGTATATATTATATAAAAAATGTATTTTACATTATATAGATTATGAAATAATGATATCTAAAATTGGAATAAAATTTGATAAGTCAAAACATTCTCGAAAAAAAGCAATTATTACCCAAAACAATGAAAATAATGAAAGATTATTAAATAACATGTAATAATATATAATAAATGTATCATATATGATATAATAAATATAAATATGATTCTTTTAGATGTTAATTACATTTTAAAACTATTATAGATGATGTTAAATCATATAAGGCCAAAATGGAAGCGTAAGGTAAGGGATTTCATCTCAATTTCATTCAATTGAAGCTAATTGTAATGTTATAAACCTAGTTACTATTATATAGTGCACATAATCATCCTTGAAGAGTAATATTATGAATAATTAATTATTCATGTAATTTTATGTGTCAATTTCCATTATTTTATATGTGGGAATTTAAATTAAAATTTACCAACTGGTAAAAAGTATCATAACTCAATTTTCTTTCATTGTGTTAAACATACTCCTAACTGATTATGATGTTATATAGTTATATATATAATAAAAATTGGAAATATAATTTTTTATTTCCACTTGGTTTATTTCAATTTATAGTTGATACACAAAAATTGATTCATTAATTAATTCTCACTTAAACATTTTGATCATTTTATGATTTTATTTAATAATTTCATTCTAATAGAGATAGTTTATTAATGAATTTTCAATAAATAAATTTATATGATCATTTTTATTTATGATGATATTCATGTAATAGTACAATTTTTTAAAAATTACTTAAAATTATTTAGAATTTTTTTAAGGAAACCCAACTTTGTAGCTTCCAGCAACAGATACAAATAATATTTACCCCAAAATGTTGGCTAAGGGGACTTAAGTGAATATCCTGAATTGCAAAAGGCTACCAACTAGTAGCGAGATAAAAGGGTGTGTTAATGGGGATACCATTCCCTTTTATATCATAGTATGATAAATGGTAAAAATTGAAAATAAATCGCTAAAGTAATAAGATAAACATGAAATTACAGAAATAAGAAAACAAACTAAGAAGGAAAAATATATATTTGGAATAAGAAGAATATAAAATAGACATACTAGGTGATTGAAATTATATCATCTATCAATGAAAAATATTATTACATGGAAATAGGTGATGTGAATCACATACAACATGATATACAAAATGAATGAAAAGAGCTAAAAACTACCACTATGTCATCTTTGCAAAGGAATAGTCCTCTGACCCCAAGCACCATCCTAAATAACAAATCAATCATGACATTGAAGTAGAAAAATCCTTATATCCATATCCATGATCATAATGTCCACATGGGTTCTAAAATGAATCCAATTAGGCCATGAGAAATGAATCTCAGAAGGACATCACCCATAAAGTCTAGACTGATCCATTTTATGAGATAAAAAAAATTAAAGTGGTCCATATATAATAAATGCATGGAAAACAATAAATATCATATAAATACCTGGTTCTAGGATCCTAAATGGAAACCCATCCCAGACCATTATCTTATCCATAATCCATATATTTGAATGAGGTACATGTTCATTTCATAATATTTATACAAGGTTCAATACAATTTAACAAAACAAGGTAAAAGAGTACATACCCATTCTTGTCCTTAATCTTGGAGGTCACATTGCATTGTCATTATAAAAATATTCTAATAAAGTAAAAGATAAACATACATGTGTATAATAAATCATTTCATCAGTCCATCGAATCTATTTGTGGAGTTCCAAGCCCATCCATGTCGATCTAATAAAATCCCAAGGGTCACTATGGTTGTATCTAAATATCCCAATACCTTCAATTCTATACAGGGAAACCCATTCTGCATCCCTTGTATCACTAATGTTATGGTGACTCTAAGCCTCCATACCTAATATCTCACATAGGTGTTCATTTATCACTTGAGGCCTGGCATTACCATCTTTCCAAATAGGTGTATCTTCAGTTGCTCCAGTAGGGAATTGATATCTATCACGCTTATTTGAAACCACATAGATACGTCATACCAAGAAATATAATGTACCACTCCAAGCGTATCAAACCAATCTAACTGAGCATGGAAAGTCTATAATTTTAATCCTTAATTTGGGACACATTTTCTCTCTTCAGATATTATAAATGATCCATATCAAAAAATAACATATCACAAAGAAATGAATTCATATAATAGTATTCCATTAAATAAAAATATCACAAAAAAATAAAATAGTCTATTCATAGGTCACAATTTTAATTAAAGGGAGACCAGAAGAATTAATCCATCACATAAGATCCAGTCAACCAAATATGATAAATAAAAAACATTCCTTAAGCATATGTAATGGAATTCAAGCATGGGAACATGGAATTATCATGAAACTATTCACATGTCAACAATGAAATCTCTATAACTCATGCTATAAATATTGGGAGTGATTAGTATACAATTAACCAAATAAAAGGTATACAAAATTATCACTAAATAAGGTAAAGGCACATAACACAAGGCACAATGTAAATGATTCCAATGAATAATTTATGAAGCAAGCTATTCACACAACACACAATGAGAAATTTCAATGTAATTACAATGTAATTCATGTAATGAATCAACATGTATTTAAATATATGGCATGAGGTATAAAGAACAATGATTAGCCATAGTTAACTATTCATATTAGCTTAATATATCAATTAAGGAATATAATTAATGTAAAAGTCACACAAAAAGGGTGGATCACGAAATAGAGGCCTAAAAAAGGTCCATTCACAAGGGAAACCAAAGGGATGACCAAAGAAAAGGAGTTCATGCAATGGGTGGGTTAGAAAGTAAGGTGAGGACATACAAGACATGAAAAAAATACTTAAAATAATTTCTTTATCTCTAAAAAAGTCTCGTTAGAATATTATAATAATAAGAACAATGATGCAACAACTAAATTGTGATTAAATGAAGTGAATGATCATATGCCCCATGAATTGATTTATTATCATTCAACACATATTTTATCAAATCTTGATTCAAAATAAAATGGATGAAATTGGAGGACCTTTTCAAAGCCTAAAAAATATAGAAAAATCCATGACACTAAAATATCACAACAAATGGAAGATAAATATTGAAATTGATTGGTGTGAAAGTTAGAGATTACCAAGGGAATTTATTTTCTTTGGGTGGTTATGGATTTGGACCATGGATGAGGATGATTGTGAAAACCAATTGACAGGGGGGAGGGGGACACCGCACACCATGTGGAAGAGAAAAATATTTGTAAGAAAGGATTGGAATAAATAAATTAGGGTTAATACCATTATCAATGGAAACATATGAATTTTTTCTTAAAAACACACTATGAACGGTTTGGATGCATGATTTGGATGAACGATTCTCTAACTATGTATAATTCACTACTAAATGTGGGGAACATTGCATGATTAGGTTCATGGATATCCTAAAACTATACGAAACATCACTCAATGAAACATGTAATAGGTAGCATAGTTATGAACACTTGGTCACATGGTTACTGAAAAACTATCTGGCCTAGTCAATTTCCCCATTTTTTAGTGCTCTGGGATTCAAAAAATCCCCATATGCACCTAAAATATCTATTAACCTCTGAGGAATCATCACTATGGTTGTTGTAAGGAATTATACCAAAACATAAATGGATTGAACCTTTAGATAAATCTAGGACATTAAGAACACCCCACCTTAAAACAACTCATCCCTATGTTACCCTTCCATGGGTGGTAGAACATTGTCTGAGAAGAGCTCAAGCCACTAAGAATGCACATCATCCTCCTAGTCTCCAATCTTGTAATGTATGTGTCTATGTATCTATTACACTCCAGACCCGAGGAACTGACGTGCCTTCGAGAACATTCATGATACAATCAAAGAAATGTATAAGAAACTCCTATAATGATGCATCTACCTCCTGCTCAATATCAACATGGTCAAATTCATCTGACTGGTCTAAATGATACTATCAAATCTGAGATATTTGGAAGACATCATGCAAGGAATGATACCTATGAGGTAATAAAAATGATAGGCTACCATTATAACTCTCTCCATGATATCGAACAACCCAACATATGTGGGGATTAACTTTCCATTACTCCTGATTTGTTTGTGACCCATCCTATGATATATAGAGAGAATACCTAATATACAACCACAAACTGATGAGGTATAGGACGACGATTGGTTTAAGACTTCTTCTGGGACTGATCTATAGGGACAAACATATGAATCACAAGGAATTTCTATGAATTCACCTGAATGAGATAAGGACCTTGTTGGGAAACCTCAAAAGCCTCAATAAAACATAAGGTTGAATGGAATTGTCTACCACAGATGGCCTCATATGGGTCTATATAAATTATATCCTGAAATAGATTTTTAGGCATACTCAACCAGAGTAATGTTCATATCCTAAGAACTACAAAATCAAGGATATATGACTGATTCATATGATCTAATACTTGAAATATCCTATCAGAATTCCCATCAGTCTGAGGGTGATATAAAATACTCAAGAGCACCTGATAACCCATTTCCTTCTACAACCCTTCCCAGAACCATGATGTAAACCTGGTGTCTCGGTCTGATATCATATAATGGGAGACAACATGATGCAGCTCTATCTCATAGATGTAATTTCATCATATCTCATTAATATAGAAGTTATCCCAAATCAGTAGAAAGGGCTCAAATTTAGTTAGCCTATAAATGATCACCCAAACTGTATCACTATCTCAAGGGGATCATGTCATACCTGTCACAAAATCCATAGAGACCTCATTCCATTTCCTCTCATGAATGGAGAGAGGGTGTTTAAATATAGCAGGTCATTGGCGCTCTATCTACCCTTACTAAGAGGTGGGGCCCCAAGGGAGAAGTCCTATAATCTACCTCTTAAAATCTATCCACCAATAATGACGATGCATATATCGATAAATCATTGTAATAACATGATTAACTTCACAAATAGAGGCTTGTGGTTCCCTCATAAACACTTCCCTTTTATCTAATGGAACCCAATCATTCCCACCCTAGAGTAGGGTCTCGCTTCCATAACAACATAACTAGGATGTGGGTTCTCTATAGCGATGCTCTCCCTAAAAATGAGGCCCTCAAAATTCGATAACAAATGTATCTCAACCCATTCTAGAAGGGAGTATGTCACTTCTTGAGCTACTATGAAAGGTTTCCCATGCCATTATTAAACCACCATAGGTTACTTATACAACATATCAATCATCTTCTAATCAATACTGGACACCTTGGAAGATTATTTCTACATTACCCATCCTAAGGCATTATATATGACATTACCATTTATAGGTTTTCAAACATGAACAAAAATGAATGACTTCAGGTATTCTACCCACCAGTGCTGCCTTAAATTCATGCCTCCCTAAGTGGATATATATTAGAGACTCTAATGATATATTTGAACAATATCTCTCTTTATTAATAGATATTTCTTCTAATAGTAAAAATAATGAACCAAAACTACAATCTTGAGGTCATGCGTCAGATTGTTCTTCTCATAGGGCCTTAGTTGGCAGGATCCATACACCATGAATTAATCACCATGCATCAAAACTATACATTTCGGTATCTTAAATCATCAAAATTTACTTTATAACTTCTTCTTGTATTAGGATGAATCATTTTCGTCACTAATTTGATTATTCCCTTTAAATACTTAACATCCTTCTCACAAAAATCATACCATTAAAACTACACATAATTTTTATTTAGGGTCATTAAATGGGGTTTTATGAGGGAGAGGTACTAGATTAATCACCTGTAATAGTCATCCATCCTTTTTTAGTTTTGATTGTAAAACACATTTAGGGGGTGTTCCTAGGATTCCATGATGCTCTCCTTATCTGGGTTAAATGATACACCTACCACATATATTATAACAACTAGAAAGTGAACCTATATTATCTAAAAGTGGTATTTTTTTAGATTTTCGTATCGCTAGTTCTCTCTCGGTGTACTCAGCATGATCTCAAGATGATTAGCATGGTCGTGTATAGTGAGAGAGTACACTAACCCATCTTATACGAAGACTAGCATAGGGAAATCGAGATACAAGTGGAAAATATGATCCATCAGAGCCATAAATATTTCCTTCATGTTCATTATACTGAAAATAATAATGAAATACTTGTGCCTGATGTACCTACTCTAGAATGTGGTATGTGGTATTCTAGATGATCTCACATGCACCTGATGATATTCCAACCTCAAATCGACCTTACATAGAATAGTTTATCCTTGAATTCGGTAAAGTAGGTAATTTATGTGAGTTAGGGGACAACAGTTCATCACTATAAGTTGGATCAACCATCTATAAAATAATAAAAATATGAGGTAGCATTATACCTGTCACGACCCGCCCTCAGGGTCCGTGCCGTGACTACCCCAAGCCCGCCTTCCATAGGCCAGGGGATGGCGACTAGCACCAAGGCGTAAATCCGGTAAAAAGGGAAGGCATTGCCTTTGTAAAGTAAACAAGCACCACATAGTAAGCAAGCGGAAAAGTAAACACTAAGTAAAAAAAGAGTACAACTGAAAGTGCGGAAAAGTAAATGGGCCAGTATACAAACCCAAACTGAAAGTAAAGCACAACTCAAAAGGGAAAACAACAACTGGAAAGTAAAATCCGCTACACCGAGCTGTCCACTGGAAATCCCACCTGAAGGGTGGGTACAGATAGCTCCACTGCTCCTCGGGTCCCGCCGTCCGCTCCGAGCACGTCTCACCTAGTGTTCCACCTCCAGGTATCGTCCTGCTCTGCAAGCCTCAACCACGATCAACGCTGTCCGTCGTCTGCAACAAACACAACGTAGTGCGGGCATAGCCAGTGTAGGGGTGAGTATAAGCTACTCAGTAGGGACCCCGAGACCCCCAAAAGTCTCCTAAAATCCACAAAGGATAAACCACAAGGATAGATACAAACACGAAGTAATAACCGACACTGCTTAGGTATATGCCCATACATATACCTAAGTCATCAATTCCAATACGCTCCAACCTCTGAGCCCAAGTACAACTCAGTCCACACAGGAAAGTAAACGTATTCTACACAGGAAAGCAAACGTAATCCACACAGGATAGCACAACACAATCCACACAGGGAAGCAACAGGATTAAGCTCACACAGGTATACTTCTTCGAAAGATGATAGAGATGATCACTGATCCATCTAAGTCATCGGACCCACAAAGGATCGATAGGTACTAACCCCCGCAAAGACCCACACCGGATCGGACCCACACAAGATCTGTAGGCGCTGGTTCACACAGGACCACTGAGCGCAGACCCACACAGGATCGGACCCACACAGGATCGGGCCCACACAGGACCTGTAGCACTAATCCACGTAGGATCGCTGAGTGCTGTAGTCGTCGTCGTCTAATCCGCTGAGGATCTCTGCTCTGTCGTCGTCGTAGTCACAGTAGCAGTAGCAGTCACAGCCAGCTCTAGGGTTCCCGCACACAACAAGCTCGTTCGGGAGGGTCCGCTCCACGAGCTGAGAGGCTGATACATCAACTGTCACAAAGTCCAGAGGTGATGTATCCAAAAGTTCTGTATCGTCAATAGGAACTCAACGCAACAGACGGCGCGTCGATCGGACGCCCGGTCTGAGAGTTATTGGCTTTTTCGTCCGAGGGGCCCGGTTGATTTTTAAGGCAAAACCAACCCAACTGTACTCCACCTACGTCCAAACCTTGGGAGAAGAGTGCCAAAAGATCCGTCTCACTAAGAGGAACTCAACAAAGCTGACGGCTCGTCAATCAGATGTCCGTAGCTCAAGATATGAGCGTTTCCGCTCCGAGGGTCTGGTTGGTTTCGTGTACGAACCAACCCGGCCGAACTGAAAGTATTCCGAAACTTTGAGTGCGATATACCGAAACGACCGTCTCGATCCAAGGATCGCATCGCTGCTGACGACGCATCGTTTGGAAGTTTGTAGCCCGAGTTATGGGCATTTGAATCCAAACCCCTCGGTAACAGGGGTTTCGGGCCCGGGCCGTCCCGGCCCGAGACCCCCCGGTTGGCGCGAACCGGGTCGACCCACCCTGGACAGGGTCGACCCGGCCTGGCCCGGTGCGGCCCGGCACGGCCCGGCGCGGCCCGGCGCGGCGCGGCGCGGCCCGGCCTGGCCTGGCGGACCGGCCAGGCGCGCCGGTTCCGCGCAAAGCAGCGCGCTGGGCGCGCTGCCAGCTCGGCCGAAGGACGAGCTGCTGGAAAACGGGGGGCTGCCTGCCCCCCTTTGTGAAACCGCCCCCCTCATAATGGGGGGCCTTTATGGCTGGCCGGGGGAAATTATTTCCCCCGGTTTTCTCCCATTCGGCCAGCCCGACCTGGCCGGACGGTTCTTCCTCAAGGGGACCGGCAAGGCCGGTCCCATTTCTGGCCTCCGACACCTGCGGCCCGGCTGGTCTCCGGTCTTCTTGTTCTGCCGCGGCCCGGAACCGACCGCGGCCTTTGTTGTCCGGCGCGGTGCGACGGCACCGCGCCCCTCCGCCGCGGCCCCACTCCGGCCGCGGCGCCTTCAACTTTCTTCGATGTGGCACGACGGCGTCATGTCCTTGCATTATTTTACGACGCGGTGCGACGGTGCCGCGCGTTTCTTGCCGCATGATCCTGCGCGGTGCGGCGACACCACACCACACCCGTTTCAATCCACAACAGAATCAATATGAAAAGGAGGAGGGTCGGCCGTGTTCGTGCGGTCCGACCCCCTCGCGTTATTTGCTAATAATTGGACAAATTTCATGAAGAATTAATCATGGGTATAAATCATGATCAAAAGAATAAAATAATCCCCTACCTCGGATTCAAGTGCGGAGCACGTCAACAAGCCGCGGAAGACAAGCGTCGTGGAGTTCGGGCGTCGCGGAAGTCGAACGTCGTTTCCGTTGACGTCAAGGTCCGTCCGAAGAGGTACGTCGTTGGAGAAGCTTCGTAAGCTGACAGAGATAATCCGAGGAGGAAACAGCGTCTCCTTTCGTTGACACGGGAAGAAGATCGAAGAAACAGCGTCGTCAATCTTCGGAAACACACCGGCTACGAAGAAGAGAGAAGCGACGTTCTTCGTCGGAGCTTAAGTGTTCTTCTTGTTCTTTGTCAAAGTTGAAGAAGGTGGTGAGAGCTTCTCAAAACCTCTCAAGATGGCTAAGGAGACCAACCAAAATAAAATAAGCTAAGGCTTATTTTATTTACACAAATAAACAACTTGAATTTCAAAATTTTGAAATTCAAACAACTCAACTCAATTAATTAACCAAGTTGTCAAGTTTAATAAAAGAGGAGTTATAGGGAGTTTAAAAAGAGGATGTGAAGTGTTAGGGGTGTGTGGTCCCCACCACACTTAATCCTCTCAAGGGAGGTTAAGTGGATGTGGGTCCCACCCCTAACTCCATTTGGGAGGTTATAACCAACTTGGTTAAAAATAAAATGTGTTTCCACATTTTATTTAATTTCCTTTTAAAATCCCAAAATCTAACTCCCAACCCACATAAAACGCAACCTCGGAAAAGGTCTCCGTAAGCGAATATCGGCGCTGCGAGTTCATCGGTGCCCTCAGAATTCGATTCCGGGCACCAGTTCAAAAGTTAGAAATTCCCGCTCGTTCGTTCCCTGAACGTACCCGAGCCAAACTTCGGAAATTGATTCCGGGGACACCGGGCCTCAGAATCAGGTGCCATCAGAAACCGCGTTCTTGTAAAATACCAAAGAAAATTAAGAAAAAATTTCCCTTAAATTTTACGGGTCTTTATATTACTACCACCTCCGGGCTTTACGTCCCCGTAAAGATACATCAAAACTAGGGAAACAATTGAGGGTACTGAGCATGCATCTGAGCCTCCCGCTCCCATTTTCTCTCCTGGAGGTTCCCGTGCTGCCATCTGATGCGCACAAGAGGAATCGATCACCCACGTAGGACCCGCTCCTGTCGATCCTCGATCTCCACCGGGACCTCCGTAAAAGTCGCCCCATCGTCAACGTCATGCTCTCCATGGTCGATGATGTGTGTCGGGTCGTGCACGTATCCCCTCAGCTGAGATACGTGGAAGATGTCGTGCACCCGGTGCAACTGAGGTAATAGAGCCAGGCGATAAGCCACCTCGCCAATCCTACTGAGGACCTGGAAGGGTCCAATGAATCTCGGAGATAACTTGCCGCCTTGGCCAAATCGCCGTATACCACGTCAAGGTGAGACCCGCAAAAAGACGTGGTCGCCATCCTCGAACTCTAGTGGCCTCCGCCTCCTGTCAGCGTATGACTTCTGCCGGCTCTGAGCTGTCCTCATCCACTCCTGGATGACCTGGACCTTCTTTGTCGTGGCATGGACCATCTCCGGTCCCACAAGTGATGGCTCCCCAGGGTCTGTCCAGCACAAAGGATATCTACAATGTCGGTCGTACAACGCCTCGTACGGTACCATCCCGATGGTGGAGTGGTAGCTGTTTTTGTACGCAAACTCCACTAAGGGTAGGTGGTCCTCCCAGCTACGACCAAAGTCGAGGACATATGCGTGGAGCATGTCCTCGAGAGTCTGAATGGTCCTCTCCATCTGACCATCCGTCTGAGGGTGAAAGGCTGTGCTCAGACGTAGCTGTGTCCCGAACGCCTCCCGTAACACCTTCCAAAGCCGTGAAGTAAAGCGAGCATCTCAGTCAGAGATGATAGATGATGGCACACCGTGGAGCCGAAAAATCTCATGAACGTAGAGACGTCCCAAGCTCTCCACTGAGCCCTGCTCTCTGATGGGTAATAAGTGTTCCGACGTGGTGAGTCAGTCTACAATCACCCAAATGGAGTCGTGCCCTCTGGAAGTGCGTGGAAGTCCAGTCACGAAGTCCATAGATATCCCGTCCCACTTCCACTCTGGGACCTCCAAGGGTTGTACCAAGCCTGCTGGTACCTGATTCTCTACCTTCACCTATTGGAAGGTGAGGCATCGAGAAACGAAATCTGCTACAGCCTTCTTCATGCCCGGCCACCAGTGCTGTCGTCTGAGATCCTGGTACATCTTCGCCACTCCAGGATGTACCGCCAAAGGAGAAGTGTGAAACTCTCTCATCACCTCTTCTCGCAAAGCGACTGGTACCATGGTACGTCCTCTGAAAAGGATGTCATGCTCTACTTCAAGGGAGAAACCATTAAGTGCCTGTCCCGAGGATATCTGTGCACGCCGTGTCTCATAGTCAGCGTCCTCACATTGTGCCTCTCTGAACCGCTGCAGTAGTGGAGGGGTGACTGTGAGAGACTAAAGGAAGGCTGCTCTATCTCTATCCACGAAGGATATCTGCAAAGAGGCTAGCTGCTCCGTCGCCTCCTCAAGTAGCTGAATGCCCGTCCTCCTACTGAGGGCATCGGCTACCACGTTCCCCTTCCCAGGAGTATAGACTATCTCAAAGTCATAGTCCTGGAGAAACTTGAGCCATCGCCGCTGTCTCAGGTTCAAGTCCTTCTGCGAGAAGATATACCTGAGACTCTGATGATCAGAAAAGACTTTAAAGCGCTCGCCCATCAGGTAGTGTCGCCATGTCTTCAGAGCGAAGACCACTGCTGCTAACTCCAGGTCATGGGTAGCGTAGTTCTACTCATGCGGCCTCAAATGTCATGATCCATAGGCGATCACTGCCCGCTCCTGCATCAGAACACATCCGAGTCCGGTCCCTAAAGCATCGCAGTAGACTACGTACCCTACTCCCTCCTCAGGAAACCTCAAGATAGGTACGCTGGTCAATCTCTGTCTCAGCTCCTGGAAGCTTTGCTGACATCTGTCTGACCACACGAAGGGTTTCCCCTTTTTCGTCAAAGTTGAGAGTGGTGCCACAACTCTGGAGAAGTCTGGCATGAATCTCCGGTAGTATCCACCTAATCCCAAGAAACTCTGCACCTCCGTCACGCTCCTGGGTGGCTCCCAATCTAACACTGCCTCGATCTTCGCAGGATCCACTGCAACTCCCGCCTTAGAGATGACGTGTCCCAAGAAGTGGACCTCACATATCCAGAACTGGCACTTAGAGAGTTTACCATAAAGTTGGTGCTCTCGGAGTGTGTCTAGTACAACCCATAAGTGGTAGGCGTGCTCCTCCTCAGTCATCGAGTAAATCAGTATGTCGTCGATGAAGACCACGACAAACCGATCAAGGTATGGCTGAAAGATCCTGTTCATGAGGTCCATGAACACTGCTGGAGCATTGGTTACGCTGAAAGGCATAACCAAGAACTCATAGTGGCCATACCGACATCTGAAGGCCGTCTTCTGCACGTCCTCGTCTCTAACTCTAAGCTGATGATAGCCTGACCTGAGGTCTATCTTCGAGAACCACCGTGCTCCCTTGAGCTGATCAAAGAGGTCATCAATCCTCGGTAGCGGATACTTGTTCCTCACTGTCACCTGGTTCAGGTGACGATAGTCAACACAAAGTCGCAAGCTCCCGTCCGCCTTCTCGGCAAACAATATCGGGGAAGCCCAAGGTGAAACACTAGGTCGGATAAACCCCTTGCCCTGCAAGTCCTCCAACTGTACCCGTAGCTCTCGAAGCTCGGTGGGGGCCATCCGATATGCTGGAGTCGATATCGGGGCTATCCCGGGGTACAGGTCAATATTAAAGTCTACCTCTCTGCGAGGAGGTAGCCCTGGAACGTCATCGGGAAAAACGTTCGCAAACAGATCGACCACTGCAGGAAAACCAGGACTCCGAACGTCAACTGCTCCAAGGATGAGGCTAGCCAACTGATGAGTGATGGGATGTCCTCTCCTCCGCGTAAGTCCATCATATGCTGCAAAGGCTCCCTTCTCACCGGTGAAGGTGAACCTGCTCCCGTCGGTGCATACACATCGCACCTTGCGCCTAAAACAGTCAATCTGTTCATGGACCGTAGATAGCCAATCCATGCCCAAGATGACGTCGTAAGGCCTCGACGCTGCTACAAGAAGATCCCAGCCGAAGCTCTCACCTCCTAGAGTAAGCTCACACTGCCGGCACTAGTGCGTAATTGTCGAGTCTGCTCCCGTAGGAGTCTCTAGCCGTAAGGATCGAGCCAACGGCTCTGTCGGAATCTCCGAGCTCCGAACAAGGGCAGCGGCTATGAAAGAGTGACTCACTCCTGTGTCTATAAGTACTGCATCAAGGGTGGAATAGACACAGATAGTACCTCAAATCATCTCGGGTGCGCCGTGGTCGTAGGCCTCTGCTGCCTGGAGCTGTGCCTGTCTCTGCCCGCTAGCTCCCTGTGGTTGGGGTGGACCTCCTGGTGGTGGTGGTGGTAGAGTCTCAAAGCGTCGCCCACCACCTACTGCTCGGCCAGCTCCTCTGACTCGTCCACCTCCTCCCTGCGGACCGCCACGGTCGACCCTCTGCCTCTGCCTCGGTGGTCCCTCAACCGTCTGCTGCTCCTTGGCACGGCGGGTCGGGCAATCACGAGCCATGTGGCCCTGCCCGCCGCACGAGTAGCACTGTCTGCCTCTCGAAAGACTGGATCCATGCTGTGTGCCCCACACTGCTGAGCCAGTGTCCTGAGGTCGTCTTCCTGAAGGTCTGGTCTGCCTGGACCCCTGAGTCCTCCGTCGACTGCCTTCTGGAGATGACTCTACCACATGCCGCCCTGTGGTGGGTCTCGGTGCTGGTGTAGACTCAGCAAGGAAGCTCTCGATCAAAAGGGCCCGCTCCAGTACTCCCGTATGAGTCGGAATGCTGAGGGAGATCAGCGATGCCCTGATCTCGTGTCTCAATCCCTTCTCGAAGGTCCGGCCTCAGAAGAATGGGTCCCGTACCATGTCGGTCGAGTAGCGCGAGAGATCAGTAAATCTCGCCGAGTACTGAGCGACCGTCATGCTGCCCTGCCGCAGCTGAAGAAGCTTCTGGATACGCACCGCACGAAGGGTGGCTGAGACGAAATCCGAGCGGAAGAGGCTCTCAAAGTCCGTCCAAGGTAGGGATGCCTCATCGTGCACCTAGAGCATCATGCTCCACCATCGTCCTGCTGCTGCGTGAAGTAGGCTCGCAGCGAGGATCACCATGAGGTCTGCAGGTGTCCTCACAAGCCTAAAAACTCCTACCACTGCCTCCAGCCAGTTCTCTGCTGCCTGGGGGTCCATCTCCCCACGGAAACTAGGCGGTCGCTGGAGCTAGAACTCGTGCAGAGCTCCAAGGCGACGTGCATCGTCAGCGACTGGTGCTGGAAGCATCGGTGGCTCGGCGGGTAGTGCTACCGCCGGTGCCACTGCTGACAATGGGCCCTGCACCGAGGCCTCGTCAATCGGTGGGCTGTCGTCACGCTCGACTCTCGGAACCCTAGATGGCTGCCGTCGTGGGGCCATCCTGAAAAGGAAACAGGTGCGCCACGGTCAGAACAGTATACCTGGTGAGCTGATACAAAGTAATCACAAAGAAAACGTGAAACACACACGCAATCAATGTTTTCGTGCATTAAGTTGGAAATCAGAAGTCAGGGTCCTGGTGTACGGATACGTCGGCCGCCGCACCAACACTGGACTCCCTGGACTGATAACAACACTCAATACGCTAAAAATTATTGCTTCACATAGAAAAGACCAGAGTTCGCGGTAGAACCGAACTCCTCTGATACCAATTTGTCACGACCCGCCCTCGGGGTCCGTGCCGTGACTACCCCAAGCCCGCCTTCCATAGGCCAGGGGCTGGCGACTAGCACCAAGGCGTAAATCCGGTAAAAAGGGAAGGAATTTCCTTTGTAAAGTAAACAAGCACCACAGAGTAAGAAAGCGGAAAAGTAAACACTAAGTAAAAACAGAGTACAACTGAAAGTGCGGAAAAGTAAATAGGCCAGTATACAAACCCAAACTGAAAGTAAAGTACAACTCGAAAGGGAAAACAACAAATGTAAAGTAAAAGCCGCTACACTGAGCTGTCCACTGGAAATCCCACCTGAAGGGTGGGTACAGATAGCTCCACTGCTCCTCGGGTCCCGCCGTCCGCTCTGAGCATGTCTTGCCTAGTGGTCCACCTCCAGGTACCGTCCTGCTCTGCAAGCCTCAACCACGATCAACGCTGTCCGTCGTCTGCAACCAACACAACGTAGTGCGGGCATAGCCCGTGCATGGGTGAGTATAAGCTACTCAGTAGGGACCCCGAGACCCCCGAAGGTCTCCTAAAATCCACAAAGGATAAACCACAAGGATAGATACAAACACGAAGTAATAACCGACACTGCTTAGGTATATGCCCATACATATACCTAAGTCATCAATTCCAATACGCTCCAACCTCCGAGCCCAAGTAAAACTCAATCCACACAGGAAAGTAAACGTATTCCACACAGGAAAGAAAACGTAATCCACACAGGATAACACAACACAATCCACACAGGAAACCAATAGGATTCAGCTCACACAGGTATACTTCTTCGAAAGACGATAGAGATGATCACTGATCCATCTAAGTCATCGGACCCACAAAGGATCGATAGGTACTAACCCCCGCACAGACCCACATAGGATCAGACCCACATAGGATCTGTAGGCGCTGGTTCACACAGGACCGCTGAGCGCAGACCCACACAGGATCAGACCCACACAGGATCGGACCCACACAGGACCTGTAGCACTGATCCACGTAGGATCGCTGAGTGATGTAGTCGTCGTCGTCGAATCCACTGAGGATCTCTGCTCTGTCGTCGTCGCAGTCACAGTAGCAGTAGCAGTCGCAGCCAGCTCTAGGGTTCCCGCACACAGCAAGCTCGTTCGGGAGGGTCCACTCCACGAGCCGAGAGGCTGATACATCAACTGTCACAAAGTCCAGAGTTGATGTATCCAAAAGTTCCGTATCGTCAATAGGAACTCAATGCAACAGACGGCGCGTCGATCGGACGCCCGGTCTGAGAGTTATTGGCTTTTTCGTCCTAGGGGCTCGGTTGATTTTTAAGGAAAAACCAACCCGACCGTACTCCACCTGCGTCCAAACCTCGGGCAGAGAGTTCCAAAAGATCCATCTCACTAAGAGGAACTCAACAAAGCTGACGGCTCGTCAATCTGACGTCTGTAGCTCAAGATATGAGCGTTTCCGCTCCGAGGGCCCGGTTGGTTTCGTGTACGAACCAACCCGGCCGAACTCAAAGTATTCCAAAACTTTGAGTGCGATATACTGAAACGACCGCCTCGATCCAAGGATCGCATCTCCGCTGATGGTGCGTCGTTTGGAAGTCCGTATCCCGAGTTATGGGCATTTGAATCCAAAGAGCTCGGTAACAGGGGTTTCGGGCTCGGGCCGTCCCGGCCCGAGACCCCCCCGGTTGGCCCGAACCGGGTCGACCCGCCCCGGACAGGGTCGACCCAGCCCGGCATGGCCCGTCCCGGCCCGGCGCGGCCCGACCCGGCGCGGCCCGGCCCGGCCCGGCCCGGCCTGGCCTGGCGGACCGGCCGAAGGCCGAGCTGTTGGAAAACGGGGGGCCGCCTGCCCCACTTTGTGAAATCGGCCCCCCTCATAATCGGGGGCCTTTATGGCTGGCTGAGGGAAATTATTTCCCCCGGTTTTCTCCCTTCCGGCCGGCCCGACCTGGCCAGCCGGTTCTTCCTCAACAGGACCGGCAAGGCCGGTCCCCTTTCCGGCTTCCGACACCGGCGGCCCGGCTGGTCGCCGGTCTTCTCGTTCCGCCGCGGCCTGGAACCGGCCGCGGCCTTCGTTGTCCGGCGCGGTGCGACGACACCGCGCCCCTCTGCCGCGGCCCCGCTCCGGCCGCGGCGCCTTCAACTTTCTTCGACGCGGCGCGACGGCGTCGCGTCCTTGCATTATTTTACGATGCAGTGCGACGGTGCCACGCGTTTCTTTCCGCATGATCCTGCGCGGTGCGACGACACTGCGCCACACCCGTTTCAATCCACAACAGAATCAATATGAAAAGGAGGAGGGTCGGCCGTGTTCGTGCGGTCCGACCCCCTCGCGTTATTTGCTAATAATTGGACAAATTTCACGAAGAAATAATCACGGGTATAAATCCTGATCAAAAGAATAAAATAAATCCCTACCTCAGATTTAAGTGCGGAGCACGTCGACAAGCCGCAGAAAATAAGCATCGCGGAGGTCGGGCATCACGGAAGTCGAACGTCGTTTCTGTTGACGTCGAGGTGCGTCTGAAGAGGTACGTAGCTGGAGGTGCTTCGTAAGCTGACAGAGATAATCCGAGGAGGAAACGGCATCTCCTTTTGTTGACACGGGAAGAAGATCGAAGAAACGTCATCGTCGATCTTCAAAAACACACCGGCTACGAAGAAGAGAGAAGCGGCGTTCTTCGTCGGAGCTTAAGTGTTCTTCGTGTTCTTCGTCAAAGTTGAAGAAGGTGGAGAGAGCTTCTCAAAACCTCTCAAGATGGCTAAGGAGACCAACCAAAATAAAATAAGATAAGGCTTATTTTATTTACACAAATAAACAACTTGAATTTAAAAAGTTTGAAATTCAAACAACTCAACTCAATTAATTAACAAAGTTGTCAAGTTTAATAAAAGAGGAGTTATAGGGAGTTTAAAAAGAGGAGCTGAAGTGTTAGGGTTCGTGTCGGCCCCACCACACTTAATCCTCTTAAGGGAGGTTAAGTGGATGTGGGTCCCACCCCTAACTCCCTTTAGGAGGTTATAACCAACTTGGTTAAAAATAAAATGTGTTTCCACATTTTATTTAATTTCCTTTTAAAATCCCAAAATCTAACTCCCAACCCGCATAAAACACAACCTCGGAAAAGGTCTCCTTAAGCGAATATCGGCGTTGCGAGTTCATCGGTGCCCTCAGAATTCGATTCCGGGCACCGGTTCAAAAGTTAGAAAATCCGGCTCGTTCGTTCACTGAAAGTACCCGAGCCAAACTTCGGAAATTGATTTTGGGCACACCGGGCCTCGGAATCAAGTGCCGTCAGAAACCGCGTTCTTGTAAAATACCAAAGAAAATTAAGAAAAAATTTCCCTTGAATTTTACAGGTCTTTACAATACCTTCTTGGAAAAAAGGAATGGTGTACCCAACTGTGAAGTATTGTGTTAGAAAAACACTTAACCTCCAGGTATTTATGCTATGTACCTAGTTCCTAGAGCATTATAGGTTAAATATAATAAGTAGGAAATGCCACTGGTTCCTCACCTGGAACTAGTTCGACTTTGTATATACGTTCTACCCTCGGGTGATTTGAAGGAAACTTGATGAAGATATAAATCCACTTTTGAATGATAGGAAAAAAGCCAGTCCATACCGAGATTGACATGGAAGTTATTCATCATGAGCATGAATAAAATTCAAAATAAATGAAACAAATAAATCTCATGGGATTAGTCATGACACTAGTCTATTCCGTCTATTTTAACCCTCAACAGTGTTTCGAGAGACATGATTCTACAGAACCACACAATTTCAAGGAATGGGTTTCCATAAAAATAGAAAATATAAAAGGGTGATGTGATCTTGTATCAAAAATGGATAAAACTAAGTTTGAGGATACTAAAATAGTAACTATAACTGAATATTTCCATGTACTATGATCCTCTATCACTGGCTGTACTGCATATATATGTCCTTAACCTCAACTTATATGACGATTGACTACTATCTGTATATCTAGTCTGTTGTAACTAAATCATTGGTGCCTGACTACCTAACCCATGAACAGTAACACCTCGGTATGATCGACTAGTAGAATAATAAATTCAATTGTGATATGGTGTAATATATCCTGTACATGATATATGTGCTAGTACTGATCCCTTACTATGGGATACCAGAGGAAAACCAATTAAGAACCACTAAAGATGACCCATCCTGCTACAATCTCAACATTCGACCAGGATTTTCTTACACTAGTGATTCTTACGGTCTTTCCTACCACAAAATGGAAACACTATAAGGATATAAATGTGTTTCACATGGACGGAATTTTCCCCACATGCACCCTCGAAATGATGACTATTACTTCACGAAGGAACGTTACACTATCACAGAATAGAAACACCCTAGTTTTCATTTCTAGCTTCTTTAAATTGCTATTCTATAATTAGGGGATTGTTTATAGTCTTTGTAATGGTATTCAAATGTAATAATGACTCCTCCAATCATACCACATGATCAATACTATCCACAAAATGCATCATCTTTGTCATCTCATCTCTGTTTATTGATGGAGATAAATGATTAATCATGGAGAAGCATGAAGAATACTCAAGTGCAGTCATAGATCCAAAAAATAAGAATGAACTCCTTTTAGAAATCCCCTCTCAGATATTACATAAATAAGTGATCATAAAAATTTGTTTGGATGTCTTCCTTATCCATACCTTGTATAGAAACCCTACCCTAGATAGGACAAAGTTGGTGTATGCTACTAAATACATTCGTATGATTACAAGTATTCTAGCCTGGAAGGTCTAATCAATTTTGATGTGTTGGTAAACCAGATACATAAATAATTATTATATTACAATTTAATACATTTATTAGAACATAATTTTTTCTTTACTATAAAAAAGTTACTTCGAGGATAAATATTACCCAACAGAAAATCCATTTATATCTTTCATAGTATGCTTCTTATTTTCCTTGGGAAAAACATAATTCAGGTGAGATCAAGTGCTCAGTAAGATAAAAATATAGCAGAAATAAGAACAAATCAATGATAAGATTCAATATATAATGGTGACCAACTAAATTCACATACCATTTAATAAATAAACTAAATATAAGTACGTAAGTAATACAAAATGGTAGCAACTCGATGTACATTCCATTAAAATAACTAGATAAAGAAATATCAATATGCAAGGTTAGGAAACTAAAAAACATTACATTCATATGATGAACTGAAAATAAAATTTATCCATAAATATGTTGACGCATTATCTTAGGGAAAAATAATAAATGAATCCTCAAAATGAAACGCATCAATAGATATGTCAACATAAAATATCATGGATAAATAATATCTGAATATAAATAGAATAAATTCTTAATTATTGGATGCCATGTTCCTAGGTACATGGTACCTTTAAAATCCATACCTTTCACAATATGGTTTTAAAATGTAGGTTAAAAAACAATTCTATATCATCTATCCAAATGACTCATCCCATTATAAAGTTGATGCATCAAGGGAATATCTATAACCAGACCCTGCCTGTATCGTACTAGTACATAAAATTCCCCATCAATCAAATAATTGATTTAAAAATTTGTAGTATCAAAATTTTTATAGATTAAGAGATATAGATTTATCAATATAAATTGATATAGTCAAATAACTTTCAAATTAGGCACCATATGTAAAATGTTACACAGTTTATGAAATAGTAAAATCCTTGATAAATGAATTAGAGAATTTTGGAGTAATTAAATGTTCAATGATCATCAGATATTGAATATTTCAATGGGACTAATTAATAAATCAGGGAAGTTAATGTGAATACTATCCTTTTCCAAATAAATAATAAACCATCCAGAGCATTATTAAGGATAGAATCAATAAAAAATCTCATAGGGTGTAAAAATATAGGGTTGTAGTCATTAATGAAATAACAGAATATCTTTTCAAAATATTATTGAGGAAAGTATCCTTCTTTGAAAAAAAATTGAAAAGAATTTTCATTAAAAATAAACCTATTCAAAAGGAATATTTAAAAATTTGATGGTAGATGAGTCGTTACATGTCGTATGAGGTAAAAAGAATATTCCTTTTATATGGCATAAGGTTTGAAAATGTCTCATTAGGAAAGCGAACAGAAGATTCCTTTAAAACATTAGTAAAAGAAAAAAGGGTCAAACTGTCTTTACCAAATCATTTTATAATCATTCATTATAACCTTTTAACAAAACATGGTTTTTAGAATAAACCATGTTCACCGACTAATGAGAGATATATATTCAGGTTTTCGAAAAATAATTTTCTAAAACACTTTAGTACCAAAGATTTATAAAATGGTAATAATAATTTAAAATGGGAATGAATAACCCAAGAAGAATGAAATTGTTTCTTTGAAAATTATTATATATTTTCCTCTAATGTAAATTCCATTGAAATATCATTTGGATTAGTCTTGAGGAAAATAATAGTTAAACATTACAATGTTTTCCATACACCATTGAATGATTTTGAATAAAAAAACTCATGAAAGAATATTATTAAATGAAATTATTAAATACCATGAATGAAAATGAATTTTTGATTTCATATATCAATATGATTAGTAGTTACACCATTCAGAAGAAGTTATAGGTGAATATGATATTTATCTCACACATGAAAAAAGTGAGATGGAAACCATTACTAATGTAGTTACAAATGTATTGGGAAAACCAAAGGTAATAATACATAAATAAAACATTTAAATACAATTAAGATAATATAATTCCTGAAATTATATTTCAATGTGGTAGTACGTATAACATATATAATAAATTTTGTGTAAAACAATTATGTATGCCTCACGTAATGAAAATGATACCGAAATCCCTTACAATGTGTTTACATTCAAGTTAATGTCCATTAAAATATAGTATAATAAATAAATGTAAATTTTATACTTGTTTCAGAACCTTTTTCATTTTTATAATTAATTTCATTTCACCTATTACCATTTTGTTTACAACAACTTAAATAATTTTGTTTACCTCTGGTGTTTCTGACCAAATTCGGTTTATGTGTCAAAACAACTATTGTTGGTCAAATATGGTTATATGGCTCATTATAAAAAATCTCTAAAATAATAGCAATGAAAAAATTATCATTTTCTAAAAAATAATTTACATTTAAAATCAATCTTTAAATATGGTTATGAAAATGAGAATATGTCATAATCATGGTGATGGTTGGCCATGTGCACACATCAGTAGAATTCCCAATTTTAAATGATCATTCTAAATAGAAGGTAAGTAACACAATATCATTCCATAATGATTATTATATAATAAATACCACATTATTTAATCATTTATACTTATATAAATAGTTCCTATTTGTAAAAGGGGTCACATAATGTTGAGGAGGCGGCTGTCCACACATCCCCAAAAAACATTATCACTTTTTATTTGTGTGAATGGGTAATAATGAATATATATATACATATATTTATATATAATTTACAGAAATATAATTATTTCCTTAATATCATAGATATTTTATGTATGTATCATATTTTTAATTAAAACCACCCTTTATATGTTCCAGGTTATTGTGAACGAATCACAATGCTTTGAGGGGGTAGTAGTCCACACTTCCTGAAATGATGTTATCGTTTTAATGAAAAATGGAATGTTTTAAAAATAGGTTTAATATATGGACTAAATAATTATGAAGAAAAAATAAATAACATATATAATATATATAAATATTGTTTTTTCATAATTTCAACCATGAGAGGTGGTTGGTAAAAAGTGAACAATCATCTTTTTGTGAGGCAGTAGTTCGCCGTACAAAGAAACATTATGTTAGTTACCCAATAGATAGTGGTGTGTGTAAGTGTATTATGAAAACTAAGAATAATAACATCATTTTATATTGAGGACACTTTTTTTATTATACAATAATAAATAAGTATATTTTATGGGTTGACAAATGGAAATGAAACATGAGAGATTGCGAAAAGTCATTACATTTTTATCGAGTAACTTCTTTTGGTTTAACCAAAAGGAATTTGTGGAAGTTATTATTCCAAAAGAGGTGATTATAGGTATAGGGGAAGTATTTTGGGATTCCTTTTGTGAGTATAGTGTCTGATCCTAAGAGGTGGAGCATTTTTAGGAATGGGTAGTGGTGGTGGCCTTTTATGTGGAAGGAAAAGGACCCTCATGGTATTCTTGAAAAGATGTTGGGTGTACACATGTTATTAACTAAAAAGTCATAAAAACAACAAAAACTCATTAATGTAGTGTTAATGGCCAAAATATGTCCAAAAAATGGGTTTTGTAAAAGTGTATAGGTCATTTGGTCCCTTAAACATACGCTTTTAGTCCAGTTTTAAGACTAATTTCACCTTAATCACTATAATTAATTGTAATCACTTCACTACTCATTTTTGTTAGAAATTAATTTTATATTATTAGAAAAAATATATCATCTTTATTACAATGGTTTTTTTAGGATTTGAAAAATTAAAATAATTGAAGCAGAAAAATTAAGATTAATGCTAATCTTGGAGACAGATATATTAACTGGTTTTAATAGAAAAATGATAAAAATAATTTTATTTTTTAATGATAAACATATAATTCATATAGATTATAATGTAATAAAATATATTAATATATTTTTAATTGATCCAATTTTATTTTAAGAAAAATTTATATTATAATTTAACATTAATAATTATTTAACTGAAAAGGATGTTTTTAACTAAAACGCAGTATTTTTCACTATTCATAAAAAATGTTGTTTCTCAGAAGAATCCAAAAAACATATCCTAATATAATATGGAAATTCTTAATTAACAAATTTTATTCATTTCATGGAATTAATTTCTTAAAAGTGTAAAAATTAAGAATTAAAACATGTTCACCATTTTAAGGAGGTTAAAAAAATGACGAAATATAGGATTTTATGTGAAATATTTGGTATTATCATATCTTATAGTTACCCAATATATTAGATGAATATTAAAAATAATTTATTGAATATTTAACATATTTATTATAATAATATCGCTCACTATTTGTAATTAATTAAATCTATTGGGGTAAAATAGCATTGTGGGGAAAAAATATTTTTTATAAAATATTCTTTTAATATTAAATTGGATCTAAAATTCGTTTATAATAATTTATAAACAATTATTAAGTCATCTAAACCATATATTTTCATATTTTAGTTAATAATATTGATAAAATCTAGTTTAGTTTTTATTATATTAAATACAAATTTATTAATTATGGATTGTTTCTTGATAAGGCTCGGTATTTCGGTATAGCACAATCCATCGAAGGAGGTCTATTTTTCATGTAATTCAAGAGATATAGGAAGGTCATTGTTTCATATGATGTACGCTAACCCAGTGTCACATGTATGGAAATTTAACTAACTTTTTCATGCATTTGAATATATATAATATATTTTAAGGTGAAAATATATTATAATGTATACAAATATTATATTACATTGGGCTTCTGATGTCCCATGCCATACATGTTATCAAATAAAAGGTTCTTAATTTAGTTTTTCAGGGCTTCACAATCTCCTCGCCTTATTAAAATTGCATCCTCACAATTTAAAATTGATCATGCTGATATATTGTTTGATATATGTAATATTTGAAATCGCACATCATGAGAATGATTCATATGTAATATTCTCTAAATAAGATAATTGAAAGTACAAATTTCACATGGAATACCTTGTAACTGGGTCTCTATGTAGGAGAAAATCAGTGGAAAGTAGAGGTATGTTTGTGGAAGAAAAAACATAAATATTTATGTGGAGTGAATAAGGTTATCAATCTCAAATAAGTGAATGATCAATATAATGTTAAGGGCCTCAAATACATTAAACATTTATGATTTAGAGATCCATTGATTCAATATAAATTTAGTTATTATGATAATTTTTTATTCAAATTCTTTTTCCTCATTTGGTTAATACTTTTACATACCAATAATATATCAAAATATTCTAATATGATAGGTTTCAATATCATATGAAGAATCCTATCTTTTGGTTATGCATTGATTAAATTCTAATTCAACCCTCTATTCCCAAAAAATTTAATTACCAACAAGGATTTTATTTATTTACGAATCACAAAAAGAAACTTTTAATGGATTGTAAGGACAATAAAAGAGTGAAATGTCTTACTATTTTTCTTTATATATCTCCCAAAATAAATATGGTTAATAGATGAATTTATATTCCTTGAAAGTGTTACTACTAGTTAATAATTAATATTTAATCATTAACAATAAAAATAACATAGACATTGTGTAGGTCGGTGGTTGGCGTGAAACAATTATCATAATTCAGTCAAGTGTTTATGTCCCACAGCCTTACCGGATTTGATTGGTTGTCACACAGCTTACATGTTGACCTTTTCTATAACCATATTAATATAAATTCCAAATATATATATGACATACATCTTTCAAATTAAGTGAATATTTAAATATAATTTTAACTAAGGTTTTCAATAAAACCTCAAAACATAAATACCTTTTATGTTTTATTTAAATATAGGTCCTTCCATTATCTAGGGATTATCTATAATATAATTAGTTGGATTTGTAAATCCTGACATCTTATCTTCAATATAAAACTCAATAGGTTTAACCTTGATTACTCATTGTTAAAATCATTTAAAATTCTTCTCTATGTATAGTATAAAAACATGGATTATAATAATCATATCCCACAACAGTTTCAAATTAGGTATATAGTTAAGCATGTTATTATGTTCAAGGAAACCCTGATTCAAGCTTGGAACACCTTGTCGGTGTTATTACACCCAGGTACATCTATGCTAGAACCACAACCACATATAGTATATAGACATGGATATATATCTAGTAAGACCCAAATAATATATAATTTACTAAAATTATATGAATTTTATTTATAATTCGTTAAATTCAACCTTAGGTTTGTGTTTTCTAATATAGGTTTTCCTGAATCCAGTTCCCAAAATTTCTACTAAAATTTCTCTAATACCAAATATAGTTACCTAGCCCCTGATAGATAAAAGCTACTATCTTCTAATAAATATTTTCACATTAATATAAATAATCACACCTTTAAGGACCAATCTATTTAGTAGTATTGTTAATCCAGAGACATAAATGAGTAGTGTATTACAAATAAATACACTGATTACAACATAATTTTTTTCTTCTTTCTATATAGGTGACTCCGATGATAACTCCAATCCATATTGTAAGTCCTTCCAATTAATTAATAGAACGATTCTTGGATTCATTAGAAAAGTAACATAATAAGGGTGATATAAAATACTCTTTAGGCGAAAAATATTGTGTAACACACAATGAATCAATGAGAATAGTAAATATGGAAAACTGATTAACTAAAAGCACATTCCATGTAATCAATAAACTGAATGAAAGTATGTATGAAATATGGAAGTGTAATAACAAGAATAACATTCCATTCAAATAACTAGATAATGAAATATCAATATGGAAGGATACAAAACTAAAACAAATGTCATTTATTCAATGAACTGACAACGAAATGTATCCAATGATATGTCAACACATTATCTCACGGATTAATAATAACTGAATTCTAAAAATGAAAAGAATCCATAGATAGGTATAATCCAAATCTTTGAGAGGAATAATATCATAATATAATTGAAGGAAATTATTATTTATTGTACTCCATGTTTCTGAGGAACATGGTGCCTTTATCATCAATTCCATTCATAGGACGATTTAAAAATTGTTGGGTAAAACCCAGTCTAAGGTAGCTAGCCAAATGACTCATCCTATGAGACTATCGATGAAATGTGGGGAAATCTATAACCCTCCCCACTACTGTTGTACTAGTCCAAAGAATTCCTCATATATCAAATAATTGATTTAACAATTCGCCTTATCAAATATCTGTATGGAGTAATAGATACAGATTTATCAATATTCTACCAAATAGTCAAATAACTGTCACTGTAGACACTGTATGTAAAAAGATATACAGTATAGGAAATATTCATATCCATGATAATTGAAATAGATAATTTTTTTGAAATTCAGGGTTCAATGATCATAAAATATTTTATATTTCAAGGGTACTACTAAAAAATCATGGAATTGAATGTGAATTATATCCTTGGCCAAATAAATCATAAACCATATAGAGCATGATTAAGGATAATATCAATACAAAAAATCCCATGTGAAGTCAAAATAGAGGGTTTTTGTCATTGATCAAATTAAAAAATATATTTTAGAAATAATCTTGAGGAAAATATACATTACATTGGAAAAACATTTTAAAAATATTTTTATTTAAGAATAATTATTTTTGAAACTGATGCTTCAAAAAAATGATGGCAGATGAATCCATACTTGTCATATGCGGCAAAAATAATATTCTTTTTGTATGAAAAAAGGTTATATTCTGCCTTGTTTTGAACGTGACAAGAATAATCATTTGAAACATTGGTAAAATAGAAAATCAGAAAAAAATTATTTACCAAACAATTTTAGAAGAATTTTTAGATCCTTTTAAAAAAAAGTTTTTTAGAATAAATCAGGTTCTCTGACTAAAGAGATATATAAATTCGGTTTTTATGAAAAAAAACATTCTAAAACACATGAGTGAAAAAGGGTGGAAAAATGGTACTAATAAATGAAAATGGTCATTAATAACTAGATAATAATTAATGTATTGGTTTGATAATGGTTATATTATTACCTCGAATGTAAATTCCATTTAAATATCATTAAGATTAGTCTTCAGGAAAATAATATCTTAACATTCCAAAGTGTCCCATACCCCCATTGAATCATTTTTAAATCATAATCTTCATGAATGAATAATATTAAATGAAACTATTAAATTAAATTAAGGAAAAATGAATTCATGATATAATATACCAAAATTTCTGGTAGTTTCACCACACAAAAGAAATAAGTAATGAATATTACATTTATGTCATGGTTGTAAAAAGTGACATGGAAATCCTTACTAATGAAGTAAAAAATGGATTGGAAAACCCAAATTTTATAATACATAAATAAAACATATAATGGCTTTGTATATAATATATTTCATGATATTATATGTTAATGTGGAAGCAATTACACCATATATAAGAAATTATGTATACAAAAATTATGTATGAATACCTTAATGAAAATGATACAAGAATCTCTATCTTGCATTTCCATTCATGTGAATGTCATTTAAATTAAAGTATTATAAACATATGTTTATTTTATAATTTTTTAATAACCTTTTTTCAATTTTATGATTAATTTTATTTCAATTATTACCATTCTATTTACAACTATATAAAAAATTACGTTTACATCGGGTGATTTGACCAAGTTCGGTTTATGTGTCAAAATAGCTATTATTGGTCAACTATGGTTATAAGGTTTAGTATAGAACAAATCTTGAAAAATAATGAAGAAATAATAAGCATATGTTTACAACAATTATAATTTTAAAATCAATCATCAAATATGGATATGAAAATCAGAATATGTTTTAATTATAGGGACGGTAGGTCATACATATGCCTGAGTAACATTCAAATTTTTAAATAATCATTGTGGAAAGAAGGTAAGTAACACAATATCATTGAAGAATGATTAATAAGAATAAATAAATTATTATTTAATCATATATAATTATATAAAGAATTATGTTGTGTAAAAGGAATCACAACATGTCTGGGAGGCGGTAATCTACACATCGACGACTAGCGTTATCGCATTTTAAGTGTGTGAAAGGGTAATAAAGAAAATCATATATATATAAATATATATTATATCCTGAAAGATAATTATTTCATTAATATAATATAGATATTTTCTATGTCCTTTAATTTTAATTAAAACCATCCTTTATACATTCCATGTTTAGTGTGATTGAATCACAATGCTTTGAGGGGGCGGTAGACCACCCTTCCTCAAATGTTGTTATCGTATTAACATAAAATGGAATGTATTAAAGTTAGGAGAAATAAAATTGTTGAATATGTATGAATAACTAATAAATATCTTTATATATATATATATATTCCATCATAATGGCCACCATGATTGGTAGTAATGAAAAATTGAATAATCATCATTTCATGGGGCAGTAGTTCTCTGTACACAGAAATGTTAATTTTGTTACCCATTATATGGTGGTGTGTGTATGTTTAGGTTTAAATATCCACATAAAAATATCATATTATATCAAGGATACAAATTTTGTTACAAAACAACAGAATAATGATATTTTAGGGGTTGGATAATTTAAATGAAACTAGTGAGATTGAGAAAAGACACTACCATTTTATCAGGTTACTTTATTTGGTTTATCTAAAAGGTATCCATGGAAGGTATTCTTCCCAAATGAAGGATATTGGGTCTAGGGGATAGATTTATGGAGGTTATTTTGGTAGATATTTTTATAACATAAGAGGTTTGATAGGTGTGAGGAATGGGTAGATGTGGTGGCCTTTTATAGGGTAAGGAAAACGACTCACATGGTATTCATGAAATGAAGCTAGGTATACACATGTTTGTGACTAAAAATAGTCATACAAAATCCCCCAAAATTGTTACTAGAAAGATAATGGACATAATTTTTTTGGAATTGGGGTATGGGCATGTGTTTTGGTCATTTAGACACATAAACTTAGGGATTAAGACCATTTTTAATCCTAATAACACCTTAATCACTATAATTAATTTTAATCACATTCAATAATCATTTTTGTAAAAAAATAATTTGATCATAATATACAAAAAATATTATATTTATTTCAATGGTGTATGTGGGATTTAAAAATTTCAAATCATAGTTTCCTAAAAAATAAGATTAATGCTAATATCAAAAACAGACAGATTAATTGGTTTTAGTAGAAAAATATTCCAAATATTGTTACGTTTTTATATTAAATTTAAATGATAATTTAATTATAATGAAAAGAATAGTATTAATAGATTTATAATTTATCCAATTTGACATTAAAAAAATTTATAATATAATTTTACATTAATAAGTATTTAAACGAAAAGGAAGTTTTTAAAGAAAATAAAGTATTTTTCACTATTCAATAAAAAATGATGATTCTCATGAAAATACCAAAAATTTATCGAGATAAAATTTTTAAATTTTTAATTCAAAGTAGAAATTTATTTTATCGAATTAAATTTTTAAAAGGTTCAAAATTAATATTTAAAATAGTTTTTTCATTATAAGTCAGCTAAAAAATACTTGAATATAGGTTTTTATGTGAAATATTGGGGTTGATCTTATCTTTTGCTTACAAAATATATTTGATGAATATAAAAAAATCATTGGTTGAATATGTAAAATAATTTTTATAATATTATCACTCACTCTTTTTTATTAATTAAATCTATTAAGGTAAAACAACTTTGTTGGGAAAAAAGAGTTTCCTCTAAAAATATTCTTTTAATATTCAATTGGATATTATATTCATTTATAATTTATTTTTAACCAATGATTTAGTTTTATAGACCATATATTTTCATAATTTATTTAATACTATTCATAATGGCCAGTTTATATTTTATAATATTAAATAATATTGTTTTAATTAGAGATTGTGTCTTGGTAAGACTGGGTATTGTGTGTAGCGCATGCCATCAAAGAAGGTTGCCTTTTGTGTGTAATAGAAGATATATTGGAAAGTCGTTTTTGTGTATGATGTATTCTATCCCAGTGTCTCATGTATTTTAAGTGAACTTGGTGTTTCATGATTTTAAATATATAGAATTTATTTAAAATAGTAAATATATTATAAAGTATAACAAAATTATATTACATTACGTGATTCCTGCCGCGTGTCACACACGCTACCAAATACAAGGTTTTTACATTATTTTTACTGGGTGTCAGAGCTTCACAATTCTTTAACTATGATATTTAATCCTACTTGGGCGTTTTGGAGTCACGCAACATGACTGTAGAAATCTTGACCCTCCACCACATATGAATTTAAATATTGTCAAAAATGGGTAAGAAGGATTCTCACCATGATTCTATTGCATGAGGTTCACCATCCCCAGAGAAGTTGGGAGGATGCTGCTACTAAAGGTATAGTGTAATATCTTCAATAGTAGATATAGGTTAGGGAGAACCTTGAAAAGACTAAAAAATTGACAAGGAATAATAACAAAACTGATCATTATCATCCAATTGAAGATGATTGGTTTAAAGTGACTCTGGTGACACTACATGAGGTATCAGGCATGAATCATAATCAACCCACTTTAGTGTGTTCTCATCTCCACTCTCTCAGTGTATAACATGAGGACACCGGGTTGTCATACCTCTATAATATCCATACACACTCCTCAAAATAAATTTATTACAGTTAGGAATAGACAATAATTAAAGTGATAAGATGGACATTTACAAAGACTATCTTTGCGCATAACACACCTAAAATACTACTTTTAGATCCAAGCATGAATAAGAAACAAAATTCCATAGAATTAAATCAAAATACATTACCTATATCCCATTCCCAAGGTATGGTCAGTTTCATGGTTTCACAATTATCATATTTAAGGACAATTTGATTTTAATTGTTTTTTACATTAATTCCATATTCAATTTACTCTGCATTCAATTTGGATGAATTGGTGGTTCACCATTCCAAACTCGAATGGATAATACTCCTCTTGAGTTGCAATTGGTGTCCTCATAGTCAACACCATTTCATATCACAGAAATGTGTATTGTCACACTTCTATAACTATAACAAATCATGCACTACGGGGAACAATAAGCAATAAAGAACCATCGATCAGATGAAAAATAGGAAATGCATGTTGTGAGTAGATATGACAGGGTAGAATGCCTAACATTAAATCCCATGGTTCCTTGATTGATTAATTTTATTAATAACCCCTATCTCATATGTATGAATCAATATAAATCATTATTTCAATAGTAAAGGTAATAATAATATCACAAAACACATGTTTCACCCAACACTGAAGTTGTATGATCTTTAAATAGTATAATCAATAACGAAATTTCCCAAACTAAGAAATTTGGGTTTTCACTATACATGGGTCATCTACATCCTAGAACAAGGTAAATTCAAAATTAAAATTTCATAGAATCCAGTATAACCACATCAGTATGAAAAAATGTAAAAATATATATAATACCAATTTATAGCATCCCATCCAAGAATCCACTTATCGGTTCCAAGAGGCAGTGGATACATGGCATCAATAGAATCTCCCAGTATTCCAATGGCTACCAACTAGAAGTGGGGGCCTAGGGTGTGTCACTAGGGAGACTATTACCTCATAGAATGGTGTAAAATAGAAGTAGAAAACAGATAAAAAGTGGAAGAAAAAAAGCCAAATAGGAAACCGTAGAGTTATGAAAAATAAAACAACTAGAAGAAATAGATAACAGGTGGACGTAGAATATCGAGAATATAAAGAAAATTATGGAAATTATTCACATGTCTATAAAATAAATAATTGTACTGGAACATGGCATACAATTCTTATACTGAATGTCATATAAAAAATAACATATGACAAAAACTACTAAAACAATATCTTGAGAATAAGCCTCTTCCCCTTACCACAAACTCCATCCCAAACATCACACCAATCAAGAATTTCAAGAAGCATTCTAACCTATATTAGTAAGTAAAATCATAATGTATACTCAGCTACCAAATGTCTATTGAGAAGGGTGTGAGATATAAATCTCAGAAGATCATAACCCATGGGGTATATGCCAATCCAATTTGTTCAATTGAAAAAGATCATTGTGCCATATAAAATAATTTAAGGAAAATAAATAAATATCATATCAACACCTTGTTCAGGATTCCAAAATAGAAACTCATCCCATACAACATTCTTTCGCATAATCTGGAATTTTGAACGAGGTACCTATGCATCTTATATTAAGAATACAAGGCACATTACAATTTAATCAACCAATTGAAAAGAGGAGAGGCATAAGATTGTTCTTTATCATTGAGGTCACATTCCAAAGTCATTATACAATTATGATAATAAAGTATATGATAACAACACATGTTTACAAAAAAAACATTCCATCTATCATTCAAATCAATTGGTGGGGTTTAGATCCCATCCATGGTGATCTAATGGAATCCCAAGGGTCACTACGATTATGTCCGGAAAACCCAATACCTCTGAGTGAATATAAGTAAACCCTTATGGAATCCCTTGAATCAATCAAGGTATGATGACTCTAACCCCATATCAATTTACTTAGAAGGGGACATGGTATCACCTAGGGCAGGGCTTATCTGTCTTTTCAAATGGGTCCATCCTCAGTTTCTCCCCTAGGATCCATCATCACTAACAAGTATTATAAACATCATAGAGATCCCTTTCCTAGAAAACCAATGTATTTTTCCAAGAACATCAAGCCAATCCAACCGAAAATGATGATTCTATACATATAATCCAAAATTCATCACCCACGTTCTCTCCTGACCCCTAACAAGTGAGCCACGTCAATAAGACATATATCAAAAGAGAGGACATTCATATAATTGTATTTCATTAAATTAAAATCCAAAGACCAAAACATAACATTCTAGACTTATAATTTTTTTATTATATGGATTTATAAGGCATTAATCCCACACATAATCATCAGGGTACAAATTATGATCACTGGGAAACATGAATTAAAAATAAGTAATGAAGATCTTGTAAAAGAACATGGAAGTAACATGACCCTATTCTCATGTCAATAATTACATATCAATAAACCATGATATCAATATTGGGAATGATTAGAATAAAATTTAACCAAAAAATTGATAAAAAATTACCTTTAAATGAGGAAAAGTCTCATTGTACTAGGCATAACATAAATGTTAGAAAATCATAATTCATTAAATATGGTTTTCAAGAAACATGAAATTATAAATTTAAGTGTATTATTTATGTAATTCATGTAAATATCAATATTTATTTAATCATATGGTGTGATGAATAAATCTCAAATTCTTACCCATATTTTACCATTCATATTATCTTAATTCATCAATTAAGGCATATGATTAATGTGAAACTCACACAAATAGAGTGGGTCAAAAATTAGAGTAATGGAAAAAAGGTCAATTAATGAGTGAAATCCCAAGGGGTGAAAAAAGAAAACATGAATAAATCATCAGTGGGTTCACTACAATGTAAGGTCACACAATACACAAGAAAACCGTTAAATTAATAATTTGAGAAGAAAAAAGTATCACATGAGGATTATTATGAGTGGCACAGTGATGAAACATCTAAAATGTGAGAAAATGATGGGTAATATCATATAACCCCTTTCTTGAAATATTATCGATCCAATCGACCATTATCAGGTGTTGATTCAAACTAAAATAGAAGTGTTTTGATAATTTTTTAAAAACCCAAAAACTGGGAGAAATCGATTACACCAAAATAGAATAATAGATGGATGAGAATTCTAGAAATATTTCATTTTAAATCACAGAGCTAATAGATTTAATTCCATTTCTTCTATAGATGAAGTATTTGGCCCATAGGGAAGATTGATAGACAATACCCAATGATGGGAAGGTGGAGGACACTACAAACTGTGAAGAATAGAAAAATCCCACTAAAAAAGGAGGGGTAGGAAAGAAAGGGGGGTTTAGAACATTAACTAAGGAAAAAATGATAATTTTAACCTTAAAATACATTACCCAAGGTCTTCCCACATGTTTTAGAAAACCATGAGCCATTAACTTTTATAAGGGGGAACATCTCATGGTTAGTCACACATTTTGATGAACCATCCGTAATCCATGTGAAACCTCACTATCTAAAACCAACAACTATCACATAGTTGTGCGTGTTGGAACACATAGTAGTTGAAAACTATTTGGGATAGTATTCTTCCCCCTTTTTCAGTGAACATGCATTCAAATAGGCCCTAGATGAAAACAAAACCTCCTTTAACCTCATAGGAATCATTACTTGGTCCATTTTAAGGTATGAAACTAAAAATATTTTATGTACCTTCAGAAAAATATGAGAAGTTACAGAATTAGTGTCTATCTTTAGAAAAAACATGTTTTCTTCCAAAACCATGTTTTCTGAAAAAATTAAAAAAAAATTATTTTAATGTTAAAAATGATTTAGTCAATAAATTTTTAGACATTTTATCTTGTAACTGTTTTTAAGGGAACCCTATGCTATCTTTCTGAATAAGTAAATTTTCAATTTTTTTTACAATGAAAAAAGAAAATATTCTATTACCATGTATGAAATGTAAAAAAATTACTACCCTCATTAAATTAAATCATACATTTCATGTTTATGAATGTATTTTTATAGAATTTTTTTTGAATTTGTATTCTGGGAAGAAAAGATTATAAAGTATTTTCAAAATGAAATGGATCTTTTCAACATCAATTTATTTAAATATTTTCCTATTTCATCAACTCCAAAAACCATTATTATTGTTCCAATTGGGTCTAAAGAATATTAAAACTATCTTTATTTGTCATATTTATGGATTAAGGTTATTTGTTCCTATGATAGTATTGAAATTCACTTCCATGATTCAATTTTTGATAGTCATTAACTAACCTTGTGTTATTCTCATTCCAGACACTATTCAATATTAAATTTCCAAAAATATGCACATTATTTATCTTCAATATGATGATTTACTATACCATGTACCATTTATTCATAAGGTATTTAAATTTAAGGTTATTTTATTATTTTAGGAATTATTCTTAATTCCATATTCTTTAATCAATATGAATATTTGATAAGGCACGTTGCTTATGAGTTAAATCGATTAGTAAACTTTTGAGGAAGGCATTGTAAAGGTTTGAAATTGGTTGGGTACCATTTAAAATAATCATCATTATACATCTTTAGTCATATGGGACAAATAAATTGGCTAGAATCAACTAAATATGTTTCAACCTTTTAGTTTTAAAATGTCTAGTGAAAGGTATTTATAGTAATGGATTTGTGTACCTGGGGATGATGGAGTCCAATAATTAATAATTTCTTCATTCAAATTCAGTTATTATTATCCATGATATTTTCACGATGACAAAATATATAGATGCATTTATTTCTTATTTTATTTAATAAATGGAATATGTTTTCAGTTATTTAATATTCAATATTTATTATGCCTTATAGAATTATTAAATGGCATGTGTTTTCTATTATTTACCTTCCCTTATTGATTATTCCATATTCAATTTCTCAAATGGAATGTGTGTTTACTAATTTTACTTTCCAAAAAGATAATGTATTATTTATTCCGGAGATCTCCTACAGTACATAACCATTACAAATAATTTGACCTCACCCTAATTATTTTACCATTACCCAAGAATCCGTGGTGTTTACAATGATTGAATTATAGAGATTCAGTATATAAAATGAAGTCATTTTTTTAAAAAATAATTTTGAATTTGTGTATTTGAAATGTAATTTAAGACTCACGTAGGTATCTACTGTTTCAATACTACTAAACTAATCTTTCCTTTGGGTTGTGATTCAATATATCTTAATAAAAAGTAATGGTATTAGGTACGAGCTCCAGACATCTAGGATTCATATCATAATGGTTTGTATAATGGAATTTTAAAATAATCCTCGTAAACTAGATATAAAAAATCATATAATATGGAACAAAACCCTATGGAAGATATTGAGGATAAATATGGAATAACATCATATTGTTTTGGTAAGGTAGATGTTATGAGTTTTATACATTAAATACATCCATGTATGGATACACCAAGTGGATGTGGTTCTGATATAAATTTACCATGGTGTAATAACTCTGAAAAGGGCTTGTCGATCCAAACTAAATCCTAACATGGAACAAGAAAATATGCCTTACTATACACCTAGTTTGACACTCCAAGGTATATCTATACGATAATCCACATTCTAATTCAATTTTCTTTAACTAATTTGAAAATATAGTGACAACGAATGATATATGAAGACCCAAGGATGAATGAATGTAGTATGAATAAAAAAATTAATTGATTTTATATGTGTTGTGATTTATTAATTAAAATGTAGAAGTATTTTACCAATTGTATTTTTGTTACAAGTATCATGAAACATATATATAGTCTATTAAATTTAGAGGAAGGTGTATATTCATTACCACTTGAGTTTTGGATATGATCATGGTTAATTTTCTTAAAATTGATAATAGGTTAAATGTCATAAAAACCTACTCATAGGAATCCACCAAGACTAGGGACATTTTGGATATATTTATTGGATGAATTTTTTAAGCGGAAATGTATTTGAGGAATAATACCACTATATTTTATTGAAATTTTTTAAAGGTATTGACATATTTTAGGGTTAATATGACCATTAATGACATTATAATTATAAAGAAGTATGAATATTAGGAATTGTAAAAAATGAATTACAGACATTAATAAAAGGGATATTTTGGCCTTTACGATATCATGGTTAATGTGTCATTGTTTTTAGTTAATATAAATAAAAACAAATATTAATGATGAAGTGGTTGAATACAATTTTTATATTATATTAATGTATCAAATATATTGGTTTTTAAAATTTTTAGTGATAGGAAAAAAACTTATCACTCTTTTATGGATCCGATGAAAATTAATTTCAGTTAATCGTACATAAAAAAATATGTTGTGGAATCTTAAATCATGGAATAACCGAAGAACTAGAAATTTGTCTTTGAAAAAACATAAGTTTAAAATGTTATTATGAAATAAAAATATATTATTTAGGAATATTTCCATATATTCATATATGGAAAATAAATTCCTCAACATTAGAAAAATTATCTTTAAATAACATGTTATCTTATTACTGTCATTTCAGATGACATGAATTGCCTTTTCACACCTATTATATTTATTATTTTGAGACCCCATCCTACCATTGATAATTCACTTGTTTTTTATCAATGAAATCAAACACACTCTTTAAATATTTCCTCGTTTCCTCCTTTCCCATATCTTCACTTTCAATCAATGTTCTCCAATTTGAAAACAAGATTATATGTTATTACTAGTGAACTTTGAACCTATCGTTCCTTCTTATTAAGAGGATATTTTATTAACAACTTATAATTGGGGATTTTAAAAATCAAATTATCTAATGTCATACCCTTTAATATCTAAAACATATTCAAATTTTTAGGGTACAATTTTTTCTGGAGGAAAAAATGTAACATTTTGAAATTCTAAAAGAATGAAATTTTAGTCAAAATAGTCAATAATAACAAATACTAAGAGGATAAATAAATATAACAACCATAGAAAATATGATATATGAACCATTTAAAAGAAATTAAATATATTCTGATACTATCCATGAACAAAATATTCATTTGTCTTGCATTACACGCAATAATATCATTAATTGATTTCTTGCGTTGCACGTAATACTGAGTACTAAAGAATACTAATAATTTTAAGATTTTAAATATAAATTAACACCAAGATGTATATTTAGAGGTTATAATTATATTAAATAACTTATGAAGTTTTATTTTTGAATTCTCTAGTTGGAAATTAATTACATGTGAATAAAAAAACAAATTCAATATAATGAAAATATTTTTTTAAAAAACTATTATTATGAACCAAAGATGTTTAATCCTAAAATACTAAATTAATTAAAATTATTGAATTATATTAATCACATATATATATATATTATATTGAATAAAATATTTCTACAATCTTCCAATTTATGGGATAAGAATAATTTAATTACAAATCAAATTTTATCAATAAAAAGTTGTAAGTTTCTGAAGGAAGATTTACCACTATTTAATAGAGAACTTGTTTTAAAAAAATATTGAAACATTTATATAAATAATTTGACAAAAATAAACTTCATTTTTGAAATTTTAAATTTTAAATTATTTTATGGTGAATTTTTCCAATTTTTTTTAGTTTTTTTGATATCTTAATAAATTGTGAGCAACATTGAATTTTAATTGAAAATATATTTTTATCAAACTAATTTACACCATTAAATAATATTTTGAATTGATTTGAAAATATTATAATTTATATTATATACATATTAAAAAAATATTTAATTTTAATCAATTTCATTTTAGAATCGGATATAAAGACATTGTAAACCATTGAACATTTTCATATTAAAAACCCATTTTTTCATCCCGTCTATGAGATTAATTTGAAATTAATTTCACTCACTTCTCTAAATTGAATTCAGAAAAATTTATTCCATATTTATTATAAGAATAATTTATAATTTATAATAAATTCAATTTAATTTTTGACCAAAACTATTTTTGAATGTAGATAAAATTAATTACAGTGACTTAGAGAAAAACAAGATTACAATGGGACTAAACTGTTTACATAACTAGAGAAATGAATCTGAAACATGTCCAACATCCATTGTCTAGAAATATTTAGAATATATTGCTTATTTTATTGAGATATTTACATTATTGAATCCACATTACATGTAAAACATGGATGAAATACCATCTTCCAAAAATTTACACGTTTGCCACCCACCTCACTTATAAAATGCCTCCCCTCTCCCCATACTCAACACCTATAAAATAAATTAATTATTAAAATAACCTACCCAAAACACTACAAAACATATACAAACTCGTCCTAAAATATTAATATTTAGAATAAATCCATCTAGGTAATGCATTAGTGTAGTCTTAAGGAGGTTAACTGAAGAAGAGATAATGTTTTTCAAAAAGCGTTATTATTATTTTTTCTTCTCCACCAACATAAATTATTTTTATATAATGATTATATAATTAGATATTTATATCGAATATATTAATGTGTTTTTATGTTACTTTTATAATATAAAACATCACACAATTCAGCCAAATGTGTTATGTATTCATAATTTGTATATACAGAGGACTACCACCTCGCGAACTGATGTCGTTCATTTTTCCATTACGACCAGTCAGGGTTTTGAATAATGATGGTAATAATATTTATATATTAAATATATGATATTTAAAATTTATTTATCAATTTTAAATTATTTTTAAAAAAACACCATCATTATTTCCATTTTTAGGGAATATGAAAATGTTTTTCGTGTGTACGACAGACTATCACCTCGTGAAGCGATGTGATTCATTCACACTCAACATTGAATATGTTAAGTATAATTATAATAAAAATATTTAATATATATAATATTAATAATATTATAATTATATTTTATTAATAAATATCATTTAGTTTTTTTCTTCTAATGCATCATGAAAATGGAAATAGCGTTTTTCATACATATGTGCTAGTGTCTCCATGAACAATGTATTTCTTTTCCTACCCCCATAATTTTTGGATTACTAAATATATACATAATATATATATATATATGAAATTTACATAACATTTAAAATAAAAGAGATTATTAATTATGATATGATTACGAGTATCAATAAATAACAAGTCAAAACATACTCGAAAAACAAAGCAGTTATTACTCGAAACAATGAAAATAATAAATGATTATTAATGAATGGGAAATAATATGGTATAATGTAGAAATATATGATATAATAAATATTAATATGATTAATTAATAACTTAATAATATGTTTTAATCACTATACAAGTGATTACATTTTGTACAACCAAAAGGGAATCATATGGTAAGTGATTTCATCTAAATTTAATTTCATTGAGGCATAATATAATTTTATAAACCTAATTACATTTATAAGGTGTGTATTAAATACCTTGATATATAATATCATATATAATTCATTCCTCAAGGTATTTTATGTTTCAATTTGAATTAGGTTTTCTCTAGGGATTTTAATTAAAAGTTACAAAGTTTTTATTAATTTATTATCTCAATTTCTATTCATTGGGTTAAACATCCACTTCATTAGTTATGATATTCTACAATTATCTATATAATAAATTTTGAATATATTTTATAGTAATTCCAAAATTTTTTTGTGGATTTATTGCTGATATACAATTCATTCCTCTGAGCAGTGCAAAACGATTTCGGCGGTGCAGGCTGGTTCTAAGTTGGTTTCTAGAGTAAAGGAGCCTCCAAAGGTAGGCCCTGCCTCATTTGCTGAGGCTGTCCAGTTTGGTTTGGGTAAGCAATCTATTGGCCAGCCGGCTGCTGCTGATGACCGATCAGTGGATAAGGCATTGGAACCATCTGTTGTTGGAATTGCCAGGGGTGATGCTTGCAGGTCATGGGATGATATTGCTGAAGAGGAGGAAGGGCGTCATCTAGTGCATACGGATGCTGCTACAATGGTTACTGAAGTTCAGTAGGAGGCTGCGGTTGATTCCCAACAGGGTGAACATATGCTTGTTGAGGAAGAGGACGGGGTCCAATCGGAGCATGAGGTTGTTGTTCAGGATGATGTCAATGCTGAGTTTGATCGTGCTGCAGTAGCTTCGGCTTGTATGAAGGGTAAGATGAAGATCTTTGATGAAGATGGGTTTCAATTGGTGACGTCGAAGAAGTTGAGGGCTGATCCAGCCCAGGTAACTACTGTGCGGCTGGATGGTGCTGTGATGGTGGATAGTGGTACTGTAGGAGAGGATGTGGTCCAGCAGGTTAACCATTATGATTTATTATTGAAGGGTGATGCTGATATTGGGACAGAGGATATTCTAGAGAGTTCAACTCTGCTTGTTGCTGATATGGAGGCTGCTCCAAAGGATACTTTGAGTGCTAAGCCGAAATCTCCAAAGCCAGTAATTAATTTCTTTTCTATGTTGGAGTCGATTAATACTCCGGAGTTTGATATGATTAATCTGGAAGGGCTTAAGAAGGTAGGATGTAGCAATAATCGAGATAGCACTTTGATACCTGCTGCTGATAAGGGGATGGAGATCCCAGTGGTAGTGGAATCCACTGCTTATAATACTGCTTGCTCTTCTTCTGAGATGCAGGTGGTCCAGGATACACAATAGGTTCGGCTGGTGCATGAAGAGTATCATGCTGCTGCGGATCACAAGGAAGACACTTGCACTGATGTTGGCCTGCATGGGGAAGCTGCCCCTATGGAAAAAACTGAGGAACTGACTATGGCAAAGGAAGCAGGACAGCAGAGTGGGCGTGGTTGCCTCCCGGCCAGTCGGGGGGGATCTAGGGGTTGAGGTCTTCCTCGAAAAAGGTGATATTCTGTTTGATATGTTTGTTCTTGTTGGCGTGGTCTGTTGGACTGTAGCTTTTCCCCCTGTTTGTTTGTTGCAACTTTTATTTTTCTTTGAATAAATTTTGGGGTCATGGGTCTTGTTCCCATGATCGAGCCTTCTTGGTTATTCTAAATGTAATAGTGATAATGGTAAAAATATTGGTACATAAAATTTTTTAGAATATTTTTCAATAAAAACATGTCATAATTTATCCCTTCGGTCAAAACCCAATTTTCCTTAAAAAGAATGTTTTCTTAAAAATATACACTTTTTTCATCTTGAAAATGATTTATTAAATAAATTTTTACCAATTCTATCCATTCTAAATATTTTCAAGGGATTATTCTCACCACAATATAAACAGTGCAATTTTCTAACCTTTTTACAACATAAAGGGAATAATCATTTACATTATACAAAATTAAAGGAATTACAGTTGAAATTTCACTAAAGAATCCATTAAAATATCAAAAATATATTTTTGAAGATTTTTTTTTAAAATATATAATTTTGAAATATTTTTCAAAATGAAAAGATAATTTTCATCAAGAATCATTTTAATGATCTTTTTATTTCATCAAAGAAATTAGAAATTATTCTTACTCTAATAGGGTATATGTTATAGTTCTACCATCCTTATTCTTCATCTCACTAGCATATAATTTTTTTTTGAATAAGGATGGTGTTGGAATTCATGTCTATTAATGATTTTATTGTATTCAATAACTTCTTATATATTTATTTTCATTATAGTGACTACTAAAATTGACATTTCCTCAAAATATCAGCATTATTTATTATAGATATGATTTTTCCCCAAATCATATACCAATTTTTATTAGGTTTTTACATTTTAATTTATTTGATTATCTTTAGAAGTACTGATAAATCATTATTCTTTACACTTTATGGATTTTTGATAAGGTACATTGTTTATGATTTAAATCCGTTATTAGATATATGGGGAATGCATTGGACTGGAATAAAATGGGCTGGGGTAAATTAAAATTAATCCCGTCAATGCATTGGTAGTGTCATTTAATGAATTATTTTTCTAGATTAAGCTAAATCGGTTTCTATTCATTAGTATTAAACCTTCCTTTTAATGGTCTTAGTGGTGAAGGTTCTGTACACCTTGGAATCATGGCATCAAAAAATTAATCATTGATTCATTCATATATAGTTATTATTATCCACAATATTTTCAAAATGAAAAAAATTATATCTCGATGCATTTCATTCACAATTTATTGATTAAATAGAATGTATTTTTAGTTATTAACATTACCATATTGTTTATTTCTTATCCAATTATTTAAAAGAAATTTGATTTCAACTATTTACTTTTCTATATGGATTTTTCAATATACAGTTATTTGAATGGCATGTGTGTTCAGTTATTTACTTTTCCATATTTATTATTTATTATTGATTCATGATATCTCGAACTGTAAATAAAAAATAATATGAATTTGAGCTCACCCTTTATTTCTTCCATTCCACATGAATCTAATAATTTTACAATGACTCATTTTCAATAATGGTTTGGATGGAATAATGATATTTTCAAAAAAAAAATAATGTAGAAATTTTTGCATTCAAATTTTAATATAAGACTTATGCAAATATCTAGTTTTCTAAGAATACTTACTTGAACTGTCATTTGGGATGAGATTCCTTGTAACTTATGCCAATATAATTGTTGAAGGAACCAGCTCCATGATTAGGGGGTATATTTCATAATGGTGTATGTCATATTATATTTTTTTATGTATAATAATTTTTTATATATCACATGTAAAAATTAAATCCATAATTTTCCCAAACTGAGGTAGGTGGTGATGGAAAATAGATTATATCGGTTAGTGTGTTGGTAATATTTTGTTCACACTATTCATATTTGATAGAAGAGGATACTGATATACTAAATTATATTAATAAAAAAAAATTAATTATATGTGAGATTAATTGTTTATATTTCATCACAGTTGAAGAATATTTGAATGAGTATGAAGAAGAAATAATCTAAAAACAGATGTTTCAAAATTTTATATCCTCTTCAGAGAAGAAATTTAGGTTTATACCTAAAGACCTTTAGAGAGGTTTTATTAATAAAATTAATTCCAATATGATGTTGTAACAAAAATAAATAATGTATTTTGATAGGGATTGGCAGAATTAAAATCGTTTGGATTCATGTAGTGAAGAAGGGAGTGGTGCCAATTTATAAGTTGGGTATTGGACAAGCATAATTTTTTTGAAATGAAAAAGTTATAACCATGTTTTTCAAATGAAAAGATTCTATAAAATCAATATTTGTAGATTCATAGATGAAATAAGGTCCAAATATGGATTTAAAAGGGAAATTAGACACGTTTTAGGTTATTTTAACCACTATATTTTTAGTTCAACCCCGCTCTCGATAAAATCATATTAACATTGACCAACATAATTAGTTTTTAATATTTTCATCATTTACTACGAAAAAAGTTGAAATTATTTTATAATATCAATTATTATGATTCCATTTTGGGATTAAATTTTTTCAAATTGATCTTTTAGATGTATAATATTTAAATTAAAGATTCTTATCGTCGACCTGATGAAGAAATGATTTTCTATAGATTAAAATTCAAAACTATAATAAGGCTCCATATTAAAATTAAATATTAAATTGATTCATCATTTCATAATTTTTAATTATAAATATAAAATGGTAATAATATTAATTTTTCAAAAAATTATTAAAAAATTGATCTTGAAAAGTATTAAAACAAAAAATGTTTTTAATAAAAATATATATTTTCCATTATACATCAAAAATCTAATCTTTACTAAAAATTATAAAAAAAATTTACAAAGATAATTTCGAATTGGAGATTTTTTTAAAAAATATTCCAAATAAATTTTCTTAAAGTTCAAATATTTATTTTTTCTATTCTTCACAAAAAAAATATAAATCTTTTTCTTTTGAAAAATATAACTTTTGAAAAATAAAATGGATTTACTAAATATTAACTAATTTTTTCATCATATATTTTTAATAAAATAATTATACATAAGATTAAAAATGTTTTTGTTCTCATTCCTACAACCATGATTAGTGGATTGGTCATAATTGTAATGACTAAATAAAAAAATATATAATATATTATGGTTCATTAAAACATGTTGTTGCATGTAATGGAGTCTAGGAATAAAATTAATATTATTTGAAAAATTAATCATTCAAAAAATCACAGGGTGTTGAAATTTTTTGTATAGATTCAGTATGAAAAATATGATAGAATGTGCAAGAAGATGGGGAGGCGATGGAAAGAATTTATTTGTGGAGGGGTGGGGTGTTTTGGAAATAATATTGATTAATTTATTATTTTATCCAAGAAAATCTAAATTGTTGATTATTTTGTGTAAATATTACAATTTATACATTTTAGGCTAAGATAACGGTCAGTTACATCATCCATGACTCTTTTATTCATGAATTTTTCATATAATGATAATTAATATATTTTATATTTTGTAAAATACTAAACTATTTTAGAAAAATATAAAAAAAACATAAATATATTTAAACATGTATAAATCCAAAAATTAATTCTTTTCACAAAAATAATTTTCAATATATGGGAAATTAAATTTCCAAATAAAATGTTTATTTATTGTAAAAATATAAATTTTAGTATTGCGATCATATTTCATACCATTTGACTATTATTTACCAAACTATAAAATAATATTATCATTTTGATTCAAATATATAATATTTCATAAAAACATTCATTAGAGGTAATTTTTATTTTAAAAAAATTTATTTTTTACACAATTAAAATTAAACATATATGATTTTCCAAAAATAGAAATAATAATTATTTTAGTTTCAAAACATTAATTTAATTATATCACGATATAAAATTGTAATATTTACATTTTATAAGTTAACAGAATATTATTTCACAATTAAGAATGAAAGGATATTATTCCAAAAGGAATTATACTTTTCCAAACGATCATATTACTATTTCAAACTATAATATTTGTTTTTGTTATCTAGATTCCATAATTATAAAAAGACATAATATTTTATTCATTCTTCATTCACATCAATTATCTCCCAGGTTTATATATATATTCATCTAAAAAAAATGAAAACATCAATAATAATATTTAGTTTAATATATATTATATTATTCAAGAGTGTGATAATTTTAGTGGATCGGTCATACATAAATATTCATAATGTGGTTATCGAATTGTTAATTTTTTTGTCAAATTTTAAATCATTAAAATCTTATGTTTTATTTATTCAATTATTATAATATATAAATAAATTATTTAATTTTCCTTGTTTAAATACATGGTTGATATGAAATATATAATACTACTATACTATGACTGACACATTTATACCATCAGAAGGAAAATTACATGGATTACATTTTTGGTTATTAAATTCTTCCCACAAATGAGATTTTACCTTTGAAATTAAATTTCACCAACTACAATGAAATTAAATGATCATACAACTATTTCATCACTCCATTTAGTTCCCATGTCATATCATCGACATATAGTTCCTCTATAAAACATTAAGATGGTGGGTATTCATTTTTTGTACATTTTTGCCTATAAAGAAAAAGAAATTTACATGTTTCTCCCCCTAAATGAGATTATTATCAAACTATATAACATTATGAGTGTATACTTGTGATGGATCTAGTATGTACTTCCTCAAGAGGAATAGATAAAGGATTTCTTCATCCTATGACATGGTTGGTGGGAGTGCTAGTTAATAGGCCAAAACTTTGATAGGATACAAAATATCCAATGGGATGATGTATATAGGATATAGGTTTCCTTTAATCACAATTATCATGACACTCCCTTAGAGATATGTGGAGTAACAATTTATCTCCAAATTAAACCTCTATGAATCTATTACAATTATATGTACATATATTTTATTGAATATGAGCTCTCTAAATGTGTTGTTGATTTATCGTAGCCTTTAATATAATTTTTTCTATCATTTATGGTTCCGGTATTTAGAATTACAAAAAATTCCAATTTAAAATAGTTTCTTTGGTATCTTACCATAAATGGAATCAGATGGATACACATGGATTCATGAGTAGAATCTATTATTTTATTAGTACTCTACCAGACAATGATATGGATCCCATTCCCAAATAATTTTTATGACAATATCTATCAATATTTCTTTCAATATTTGGATATTATTATTAGAATTTACTTAAGATTTAGAGAGATAAGATTAATTTTAATTTTAATCAATGTTATTAATGCGATTGATAATTTTCAAAATCATATAGGAAAACCATGTAACATTATAAGATATAATTATATATAGTGTTCTATAAGTCCTAATATAGTATATAATGTTAACAATTAAATGTTGATTGAGTGAGAATTACTCTATGAAATAAATGAAATGGGGTTTCTTTCTATGATTATCCACAACAACCCATTCAGAATTCGTTCCTATGGATCTAATTGGAAATCTTGTAATAACTTATGTGATGACCTTTTCACATTACAATGTATATATTCGTAGTGGATTCATAATTCATGCATTTAGTCACCTATCTTCCAACACATTTGCACACATAAGGTAATTTTATGTATACTTCCTCGTCTACATATTTATCGAATCCCTATAATAGTTCTCATGGTGATTTTGATATATCTTCATGTTCCATGGGTGGATGGAGAAGTTTTTTGGTAAATTTATTATTCAACAACACCTTCTCTGTCTCAAGAACTTATAGTAGATAATTTTTTGACCCAAATCATATTACACATTCCTCAACAATGTTAAATATTATGTTTTTTCTTTGAATCTATCTTCCATGACAAATTGTATCTCCAAATAATCTTATTTATAATCCATTATCATATATATAATACATGGTTAAAGAAATATTTGAGCAAGGTTTGATGGTGTTTCTTCCTTTATTAATAATATAACCATCCAATAAAAGTATAAAAATATTGGATACTTATCAACTATAAAAATTGATTATGTTATTGCATCCTTTCTATATATAGAATCTTATGTTTTCCTTTCCATTAATGTATTGTTTTGGATTGTGATGTCAAAGTCTGTTATTATCACATATTGTCTTCTCTTGCTCATATTAAGCTCATAATGTGTGAATATTTTATTGAGGATATAATGATACATATATATTTCAAAAATCTGCGCAAGATATAATTTCATCAAATACTCAATTCAATGACAATCATAACCAATTCAAGATCATTCATTTTATCGTTTTATTAATGAACATTAAATTTTTATAAGGAATAGACTACAACATTATTATTTTTCATCAATATATTGGTAAATACCATCATTAAATCATAAATGTATACAATAGGAATATTTAATCTTAGTTGTATTATATGTAATGGAGTTTTGACAAGACTCTTTTTCAATTATAAGATTCCCAATTTTTATTCATTTTGCTAAAACTAATTCATCCATTCTAACTTAACTTTGATATTTTCTTTTATTTTTGCTAGATGATTCCCATAAATCATCCATAATACATTAATAGTCTATAGATACTATGTATATCTATTACATATACTATTTTAGAGAACTCCTTGAAAGAACATGTCTTATACAAGGATCCACAAACCCCATATTATAAGTGATATCATTCCATAATAATGACACTTCATCTATCAATAAATATATTTTCATTTACATTGACTATTTTTTCATTTTATAAAATTCTATCGAACATTATTCAAAGGATCCAAATATTTCTCCCTAAAATTATATTCTATCAAAATATGATCAGTAAATAACATAATAAATTTGTAGAGGTAAAATTTATAGGCTCTATTAATCATGTCAATTAGGATTATTGGATAATTAGTGAGTTTCAGGGGAGTAACTAAGAAAGTATTATGTTCAAAATCTATTTGAAATACAGTCTTTGGAATATCTTACATCTTCACAGTTAATTATCCTTATGTCAAACAAAGGTCATCCATAGAGAAGTATTGGTCCCCTCAATGTAGATCTAAAAAATCACAAATCTGTGATTGGGGATAGTTATTCTTTATCAGGATTTTTTTGAGTTCATGAAAAAATGGAAAAGAGAATTGAAACGTCCTTTTTATAAATTAAGAGGACCAAAATTCCCCATAGTGAATCACTCAGGCTTATAAAACCCATTTCTAGTTTATCATATAAATAATTCATTATTTCTTCCATCTTAGTGGTGAATACTCAATAGAGATTGTTGGATATGTGTAAATATTCATGTATATGTTCAATTGAAAACTCAAACTCTTTGTTATGTGGTATATCAAGCCACACATTAGTGATTACCTCAACATTGTACTTCACAATGGGTATATGATCAGTAATTATACTCTCTTTTGTATCATTAAATTATATGTAGATATTGTTTCCCACAAGGAATCTAAATCTATGAATAATAATTAGACTCCAATAGAGAATAATCATCTACATAAATCTTGAAAATAATTTGAGTATGAATCATGAAGTGAAGAGTAATATATATATCAACAACTGATGGATGAATTATAGGAATATGAAATACATTTCTAATATATAATGAAATTCCCATAACGTAAATAAGATAATATTTTCATAAAGGTATATTCTAGAAATAATGGTTGGGGATCAATTTAACACCTTGGATGCTATAATTACCCTATTTTTCATTCTCATAGGTAACTGAACAGCTATGTTTTTAGGTGGTTTTGACTAATTATAAAAACAATCATATTATGAATGAGTTTGTAGGACTATAAATATATATATGTTAATTTATGTTAATTAACATAGGTTTAGAGCTGTAATCTCAATATGATTCTAGTTTTAATATTTTTCTAAAACTATATTATTTTAGGTAGTAGAAGACATAAACAAATAATCATATAAAAATGGAATGTATTAATATTTAATTAATAAATTATTACTAAAAATTATATCATAAATAATTAAATTATTGGTTTCAATAAAGGTTATGATTTGTACATTTAATTCAAGGTTTCCTAACCAAAATATATATTCAATTCCTCCAAATTGGTTTTAAAGTATCTTATAAATATTACCATGAATATGTCCCGAGAGTATAAAACCATGCCTGATATATGTCATATTTACCATGAACTTGTTACATGTTAATTTAATATACAATGAATTTTTTTAGGGTTATTACACCTAGGAACATTTATTCCATTTACACATCAACTAACATTATCTAGTTATGGATCCCAATTCTCTGGAATGACACACAATATACTTTATAAATATTTTAGGATTTTTTTCTATACATATACATATATTTAAATAATTTACAATTGTTTACATCTCTTAATTCCCATAAATAACTATATACATCTCCAATATCAACAATAAAGGAAAATTCATCTTAAATAATTTATTATATGATTTTTATCCTAAATATTTTAAAAAATAAATAAATAGGGTCCTAGTGGCTTAGTGATATTTTGTACATTGAAAAACATTGTGAAACTCAAAATAAAAAAACAAAATTTAATCTTACCTAATAAAATACTAAATCACAACGATCTTTTAATATTTCCTAGCCTAACCAAGTGAAAACATAAAATCTATCATGCTATAATAAATCATAAACGAATAAGTATAATAATAAATAATAGAATATGAGTCAAATGTAGTAACATGATATCATAAAATAAATGTCTTATGAATAATTATATAGAATAAAAATATAAATCATAAAACAACATATGATTAGGGTATCATTGGAAGGATGAACCAACATAAAACATGGAATGCACATAAGTTAAATATCACTACTAAAACAACATAACATAATGAAAAATGATCCATAAGGATTTATGTTTACTCCCTAATCCCATATATATTATTTTATGAGATATAAAAATTACCCAATGCATTGTAGTAGTTTCTAAAAGCTCCCATCATTACATATATATTAATTCATTCACCACATAATAATATAATTCACATGTAATTAGTATGAGAAGAAAACCATTAAAAAAGAAATTGGTAACATAATCTTCCATTACAACATAACAACACAAAATCTCATAAATATAGCAACTTGAGATATCAAAAAAGTAACAACCATAATTGATAGTGTGAATGGAATTAAAAAACCAATTTTAGAAGTGAATATAATAACATGACAATTTGTGAGTGATTTCTATAAATTAAATCACTTTTATAGCATGCAATGCATGAAATTTCCATTTTAAATGAAATGTGAAAAAAATTTAAAATATTAATATTTAACATGACCAATATAACCTTTCTATTATGTTTGATGGAGTGATTAGGAATAAGTAAATTAAAAATATTCATTCTGTTTACATGGGTAAAAAATATATCCAATGGTTATCTTTCAATTATAAATAAATTAAGAATCATTTGAATTAAGAATTAATGTTTTCTAATAATATTATTCTTCAAAAAGGCGGTTCTTTCCTTCTTTCCAAATATAATTTATAATTATTTCATACCACTTTAAAAAAATTTAGTTGAAAAGTTAAATTTTAGTTTTGTAATAGTTGTTTTAAAATTATTATTTGGTGATTTTATTTTAATTTTCTAAAAACATTATATTTTTATGAATAACAAAAAACATTACTTTTTATTGAAAAAATCATTTTTATTATATTTTTTATAAAATAATATTATATTTTAAATATGTTATAATGTAAATGTAGTTTAAATATATTAAAAATTAACTAATAGAGTTCATCATAATCAATTTAATAATGATTATTGATATTAAAACATTTTATACTTAGAATAATTTTTTCATTGAAAACCGAAACATTCATCATGTCTGTAGTTTAATTTAAATTTTATTTCTATCAATTTGGTGAATTATTTTTAAAAAAATGGTTTCCATATTTCTAATCATAATAAATAATATTTTCTAATGATGTAAACATATTTTTTGAATGTAATAAAAAATGAAAATAGTAAAAAACATAATTACAGTAGTTATGGTAAATTTAGGTTTACTAGTGGTGGTTAAAAAAATTTGAAAATGGATAAAATGAAATAGAAAATTTCAAATATGTATTTTATGGAAATATTTTGACCCCATAATCTGTAAATATATATAATGTCCCATTTTGGAGGCTTTGGGGATGATAAAAAACATGTGTATCTCTTTATCTTTTCAAGTATTTGATGTATGTCCTCTCTACCAATTATAAAAGGTCACACCCTCTCCTCAACAATTCACACTAAAAAACCTCCCATAATCCCCTCACTACATAGTATAGGAATTAGTATTGGTTGAGAATGCCTTATAAGAAGGTTTTAAGTATAAAACAAAAGAGACTCTGCAAATAAGATGTAAAATTATGAAATAAAAATATTTGTCTTATCTATTCTTCCAAATCCTTCAATCATTCTTCAACTATGATAATATAATAACACCATTATATCATACATAACAAGATTTTTTAATGTTAATTGAGTAAAACGTATCTATCTCAACGTCTATCAAATGTGAAACAAAATTGTGGATTATGTATATGTGGACTATCGCCTTATGACAGATATATGTCGTTTTCCATCACCACATTTCTGGACTAGATATAATTATGTATTTAATATATTTATAATAAATTTATTAAATTTCATTTATTCATTAAAAATTATATCAAATGTAATTTCATGCATTCCATTCCACGTGGGATACGATTACATCGCTCATGTGTGCTATAAACTAGCACCTTGTGAAGCGATGTGATTTGTTTTGTTCTTAAACATTACATGAAAGGTATTATATTTAATGTTAATTAATATATGTGAAATTTATTATTTAAAAATATTTCCTGAAATGTAATATCATTTTTTTTGTTAACAGAAAATCCATTTGAAAACAATTATGCCCTCATGCATACATATGGACTACCCCATCTATATAGGGATGTGATATTTTTTTTCATTTTTTACATTGTTGGTAATAATGATTGATATTATTAATATAAATTCTATACAGAAAAATATAATGATTCTAGAAATTTAATTTAATAATTATTTTTCATTCATTCCATACATCTAAAAAAATGGAAATAGTGTTCAGACATATGCATCGTCTACCGTCTCCATAAAGGGTGTAATAAATTTTCGATATATATCATTTAAAGATTAATATAAATATATATAATATATATATATATTTTTTAAAATTATGTCAATTTTGGAACCATTATAAATATAAATGGACCAGAAATATAAAATTTAAACAATTGTAAAAAAAATCAATTATAATATAATGTTGGGATTTTAACAATGAGTTGTTAATAAATTGGTCATAAATGAATATTATTTAATATAATCTGGTATGAAATGTATGGGTATGGCCCTTTAATATATTTATAATAAACCTATATTTATTATAATTTTTTTTGTCCACATATGAATGAAATAAAACGAGATGTAAGGTTTTCTCATCTTACTTCAACTTCTGTGACACATATGCCACACACAACACTTATTCTTGTCCATGGTGTATACAATTACCCATTGGATATTTTATATTATTAATATATTTATATTTATGTTATTTAATTATATTATGAGGTTATTTATTTCATTTTACATATGATTCAATTGTTACAAAATTTATACTCGTTTATTTCACATTCTCATCATTACTAGAGATTGTTTTTGTTTCAGTCCCCAATAGGGAAATTATTTAATAATTCTTGCCCAAAGAAATATATTTCATCATAATTTAATTACACATGAACTTTTACATTATAATTACCATTTTAATACTTTTAGGTACTTGAAATGGTTAGTAAAATGTTTATTATAATATTTGAATTTATTTCTTTCTTCGGTCAATAATCAATTTTCATCAAAATCAATGTTTTCTAAAAATTTAACAAAAAATAATTTATCATTCCAAATGATTTAGTAATGATATTTATACCCATTTATGGCTTTATAAAAAGGGTCTTGAATGTAATATTCATGTAATTTTCAAAACAATGCCTTTTTGGTTTTTAATTTTTTTTGAAAGGAATCATTATTTTAGCCTTTATAATGTGAAAAAATATCCTATAATAATGTCCACTAAATGTTTTAAATCATCATATTTAATTTGAAAGTCCTATTTTTAAAATAAATTATTTTCAAATTATTTTTTGAAATGATTTTTTTAAAAATTGAGAAGTTTATATCCCGTAGAATTAATTTTACTGGAATTCTTACAGGACTCAAATTCATCAATGACATCAGCCCATGATTTTACATATGATCCGTTGGGGATAAATATTTTTATATCATTATAAAAATTTCTTAATATGTTTAATGATCTATTTGAATATGTATGTACAATTTTATTAACATTCTCCATATTTCTCTTAATAGTTTATGATTCTGTTCATTTGAATGTGGAATGTATATAAATTTCATGGGCTAGTTTTTAAATTTTAATGTTTTTCTTGATTAGGTTTCACCCCTTTTAGATGAGAAATTAATTGTAATTCGTATGTTATCTATGGTTTCTATTTATATATATTCCCTTGATGCATCATCCAACCTCATGAAACAAATTAGATGGACAAATGTGATGGGTTTCTACCTCTTGATTTGAGCATTCCTGGGAAATGTCTTGACAGTTTCTGATGTTTAGTATTACGGATTCCCTCATTGATAGATAATTTATTTATGAACATTTTATTATTCTATTTATTATAATGTACGTAGATAAGTTTTAATAATATTTTATTGTTTTAGAACATTATTTGATCATTATTTTTCTATCATAATATGCTCAATTTATTGATTAAATGGACTATATTTTAGTAATTTATCATGACGTGTAATTTATTATTATATATTTAGGTTATATTTTGATGTACTCTTAACATTATCAAACATCTGAGGTTACACCATTGTTATGTTTTATTTTCCCATTGTTAGAAGGATGGGTTTTGTGATTAATATATCAAGATGCACTATTAGGAATAATGGTGTAATAAAAGAAAACTATTTTTCTACTTTATGATTTCAATTGTAATATTTTATTCATATATGTATCTAGTTAATAGAGACAACTAAACTATTATGGCATAATGTATTGTATTACATGAATGTTATTCGAATGTAGTAATGTATTCATTAGCTTTACCCTACTAGGGTAAAGGTGATTATAGTTAGTATCAGAAGATATTTTTTTGAATCCATGAGAACTATATTTATGAACACATAGATTTTGGAACATAAAACTATAATAGTCATTCCATATAGGTATACAAAAATATCCAATTTTTTGGTAAGGTAGATATGATTTTTTTCCTATAAATACATCTGATTATAGATATTATAGGTGTATATTCTTCAAGAATAGATGTTCCTTGGGGTAATAACTCTGAAAAAGGTGCCTCATTTATGACTCAACAATTACTCGGTACATAGAAATGGGCCTCAATATTCCCCTAGTTGGACACACCTGGGGGATATTCTTGGGGTGGTTGACATTTTCATTTTGAAACACCGTGAATGAAAAAATGTTTTGTTATTTAGAAATCAAATAAAAAAAATTCCTAACTACATGATTTTACACTATGATTTTTTTCTCCCATTAGGATTTTTTTATTTAGAAAATGGATGGAAATTGAAGAAATTGGTTTAACACATAATCTAATATATAATGTATTAATGAGATACCATTTTTAATGATGAATGGGGTAAATGGTATTTTTATTATGACTACTCAGATAAAATAATATATTTTTAGCGACGTGTACCTTAGCCAACTCTCAAACAAACCATGGAAGAGAAGGATTGAGTCCACAACGATTTTCAATAGTGGAGAACATGGGGGGAATAAATCTTGATTTCCTTTATGTTAGAAACATGGAATGAGACACCTAGGAGAGTGTATCAATGTAATCATAAAATGATTTACATGTGAAAAATAGTGACAGAATGAAATTATTTTCAGAGGAAAAATGAAAAGTATTGTTTACAAAATGGATGAGAGAAATGGGTTTAGTAAGGTATTATCAACATCTGAATGTTTTAAATGTGTATGTTAGAGGGAAATATAAAAAATATATGTTCTTAGAGGAAATAATTTGAAGAGAAATTGCAATATTGTATGATTAATGTTATTTTTAATGATGCTGAAGAGATAACAAATGACATATGAAAGGAAGTAGGTATTGAGCAATAAGATATTAATTAGTAGTTTAAGAATGAAGTGCAATAAATAAATTACTTGTATCTTGATGTAATAATTATGTTACAGTAGTATTTTAGAAGTGATATTCTCATCACAGGAATCATAAAATGTATATGGATTCTACTCCAGTACCTTTTAATTAAGGATATGAAGTCACTTGATGAATATTATTGATAACCAAGAATAGTTATTCTATGGCTAGTTATTTTTTTTGGAAAATAAGTGATTCTTGTAAGATAACCCTTCAATTGTATCCAATGTTTATTTAATTATGATATAGTGGTTGTTTATGGGATTTAATTTGTAACAATGAATTTGGTTACAATTTTTTGTTATGAGTTTTTAAATTTTACTCTATAAATGCATTCGTGAATATTTTTGACAACCTAAGATGTTATTTTTCAAAGAAAGAATATTTTCATTATGTTTTTATGTGGATCTTGGTATTCAAACATCTAGAATCTGATGTCAAGATCCAATTTATTTTATATGACTAATATAATTTTCATATAGTGACCTTCCCTCAATATTTTTTGACTTAGAATTTGATCACATATATTTTAGATGATTATTAACGATACATAATTATGAAGAGGATTTAGATTCAATTTGGTAGTATCCATTAGGGTATTATGAATCAATATATTATATTAAAATACATTTTATCGTCTTTTGGCCTTAGTATAGACATCTAGAATAACATATTACAAATCTATGGATCTTATGATCCATTACAATTTTATATTATTTAATTAAGAATAAAGATAATTAAACATTTATATTCCACTATTGTAGTAATAAATTATGTACTACTAATGGATGAAAATATTTTAAAAATTAATTTAGGTTTGAATATTTTATGGTGTTAACTATCATGATAGGAACAGAATTCATCATCTTTTGGAAAATGATATTGAAAAAAATATAGTTTTAAAATAATATCTGATGAATCAAATGGCCAAACTGTACAACATAGATAAATGGTAAGGTGGTCCTAAAATTCCAATAGATCACTCATTTTTTAATCAATGATCTTCTTCCCCCTCAATATTTATAGACACCTTTCTTCTATGTTCATATCACCAAATCTCAAAAAAATTATCATCCATGGGATCATAGTTATGTGGTATTGTATATTTCCAGTGTACATTAAGTAATATATTATCATGATGATGTTTTATTAAATAATTTTCTACATTGGGATTCAAATAAAATATTTTTCAATTGCTAAAAACCTTATTTTCAACATCATGATTAACCGATGAGTTCATAGTTTATTTGATGGAGGTAGAATGCAACATAGAGTGATTTTTAAATAAAAACTTATCATTTTATAAAATGTATTAACTGTAAAACAATAAAAATAATATTATATAACATCCAGTGAATTTATGATATATATATTTATATTAAATCTCATTGATAACATTCAATACATGCAACTCCTAGTTTAAACGAAACTGGGAACACTTTTAAAATATTTTTACTTAAACATGACCATTATGACTTATTCGTTAAGTTTGTGGGTATAAATATGAAATAAATAATTGGGAAAATTTTATGGTTTACAAATGTATAAAATTATTTGAATTATTATATATTGATTGTATGTAAAATTTGAATCATTTTAATGAAAAAGAAATATTTTTTGAAAAAAATGGTTTTTCTAAAAGGCGATTTATTTTCACTTTGAGAAACTAAATTAAAATTTTTTGACAGTATTATAAAATTTATTTAAAACAATAATATTAATTTTTTTAAATAGACATTTCAAGTTTATAATTGCTTTAATTTTTCAAAATTTTATAAACTGATTATTTTTTTGATGAACAGTGATATTTTTTTTGTTATTTAATTTTTTGTCATTTAAATTATTTAAAAAGTAAAATAATATTTAAATTTGTTTTTAAAGAAAAAATATTTCATTTTTATAGGAATATAAATAATTTATCACATTATAATCAATTAGATGTTGAATTTATTTATTAAAACATTAATACTTATGAGACTTTTTCTATGGAAAACCAATCACCCATTTCATTTATTATTTAATTTTAAATTGAATTATGTCACTTATGTAAATTGAATTTGAAAAATGAATCTTATATTTCAAATAATTATAATTTATATTATAAAAAAAATAAACACAATTTTTTACCACAAGAAATAATGAAAATATTGAAAATCTAATTACTACAGTTTAGGTAAAAATTTATTTACCAATGATTATACTAAGAATATAATGGATAAAATGAACTAAATAAATTTAAGAGCCCATTTTATATACATATTCTGAATCTATAATTAGTATGGTTCTAAAATGACTTATTTAGGTGGCTTTTGGCATTCAAAAATCATTAGAAACACTTTATCTTTAAAAACATTCCATGGGTCTCCTCTCCCCTACTTATAAATGAAAACCTCTTTCCTCCCCTATCCAGTCATCCAAATAGATTTCATACTTCAATAAAAACACACTATTTGACTTATTTTTATTTTTAATTCATCCTAGAATGGATTTAGGTGTTACCCTAAAGAGGTTCTCTAATGAAGATGTAAAATTCTAAAACATGTGTATTTGTTTTTTATTTTTACATCCACCTCCTTCAAAAATTCATGAAAATTTTGTAATATAATAACAATTTAATATCATATTTACTATTATTTCATTTCATTAATATAATATATTATATCCATATCCACTTATATAAAATGAGAAATGAAACTATCGATCTTCTCTACGGCAATATACCACCCCACGAACCGATGTAATTCACTTTCAATCACCATATTTAATTGATGTATATAATGTAAAATTTAAAATATTTTTATTATATGTATGAAATTATTATACTAAATTAGTTAATATATCACATATTCATTCTTAAAACCCATTATGTGGGGGATACAATAGCGTTGCTCATGTGTCTGGAGATCTATCGCCTCACGAAGCAATGTGATGTGTTTTCCTTTTACGCACTACATGAAAGATAGTTAGATTAATGTTAATAAATATATTTTAATTTTATGACCTAAAAAAATGAAATTATAATATCACCTATAGATTATTACCTTCCCATCCATTGAAAAATAATAATGTTAACAGTTTGTACATGTGGACTACCACCTACATCTAGTGATGTGAAATATCTATCATTTGATTTTACATGGATTGTAGTAAGGATAAATTATCATAATATAAAATCATGATATAACAAAATAATGATTCCATAAATTTTATATATCACTTATTATCCTTTCAATCGATCAATCTAGGAAAATGGATACACTGTTCATGAGTACATACGACAAGTCATCTCTATGAACTGTGAAATCCTTTTTCTATAAATAAAATTTTAAATATTACTGTATATATATAAATAATGAATATATATGATATTTATATAATTTTTATAAATATAAATATTATTAAAAAATAATTAGAGAAAGTAACCTAATATCAAATCTAAAACTACGTGGAAAACAAAGATATTTCACCCGAAAAAGTGATTTTAACAATGAATTTTTAATAAAAGCATAGTAAAAGACTGTAAGTAAATATTATATGGTATGAATTAAAAGATTTTAAATACATAATATATGTATAAAAAAGGTGTTTTGGACACATATTAAGGAATTAAAACCTAAAATAAGGGTTTCTTCATCTCACTATTACTTATGTGATCTATACTGAAAATTCAGTAATTATTGCTATTATTGGTGTATGTACAACCCTTTTTGATATGTTATATCATGAATATATTAAAAATTATATTATTTAAGGTTTGATATTATTTTATATTTTTTAATGGGATTATGATTCAAATGATATGTAAGTAGTAAGGGTTTATTTCACTATATCATCATCATTGGGGTTTTTTGTTTAAGACTCCTTTTGTGGACTAGTTTGGTATTTATATCATAAATGAAATAAATTTTATTACCCAATAGTTTTTTATTAACGTTTCTTATAATATATATATTTTCCACTGTTTATTGAATTTTATTGATAAATAGTTTCAGGAAAATACAACATTATTTTTTTCTATGGTCGAATACAAATTTTCATCAAAATCAATGTTTTCTAAAATTTTATTAAAAGAATTTGGAAAATATAAAAATTATTTATGAAACATATTTTTAACCATGTAATACTTTTTACTATTTTCTTTAAATGGAATCTTCATTCCAATTTCAAAATAATTCTAATTTATCTTTTACTAACAATGTGAAAGGAATTGTTTTTAATGTGTACTAAATAAATAGAATTTCACAATTCATAATTAATTAATTTTTTAAAGAATATTATTCAAGTTTAAAATGTTATTTTAAAAGTAAATTATTCTCTAAATAATTTTTTATGTTTTATTTTTTAAGAAAATCAATGTAAAAAATTTATTTTCCATTAAAAATTATATTAATGACACTATTATGGTAATAATATTACATAAAAACATTAACCATTTAGATTAAATGTGATATTGTGTTGATATGTTAGATTAATATCTTCAATATTCACTCATTGTATGGTTTGAATTCATTTTTACTGATGATATACAATTTTACTACCATTCCCCATATTACCTTAGGTGGTCTATAATGATATTTATTTGATTGGGTTATGTATTGGCCTTTAAAATGATATTTTTTTAATATAAATGTTTTTATTGATTATGTTTCACCAAATTCATATGAGTAATGAATTGGAATTACTTTGACATGGGCACGCATGGTTATAGATATCTCCTCGATAAATCAACAAGTCGCATAAGACAAATCAGTTGAAAAAATTAGATGGGCCTCTACCCATAGATTTAAATTTTCTTTTGAAAGGTATTTAGAGTTTCATATGTATTTAATTATGAATTATAGAATTATGATATCACTAATTCATATACATGTTATTATAAAATTATATATAATATCCAAGTACACATTTCAACCTCATAATTTTATTTCTATGAATTTATTTGACCACTGTATATTTCTCCCACTTTATGTTTACTATATTGATTAAATGGAATGTGTTATAATTATTTTCATTAACATATTTAATATTGTAATTTATTCATTATAACTTTTTTTGTAAGATTACCGTTACTTAGCATCTACGATCACAACTTTCTTAGATTTTATTTTCCCTATGATACTAGGATATATTTTTAGATGATATATAGAGATTAACTATAAAGAATAATGGAATTCTAAAATAAAACACTTTTTATGATTAATGTTTCCAATTGTAATTGTAATTTTAAGTATGTTTCTAGTTTATAAATGTTACAAAACTCTTTTTTCCTTATGTATGAAATCCCTTGTATTTTATTCTAATTTAAAAATGTAACTACGAAATTTAGTCTACTCATTTCGAGGTATTTTCATTTATAAATCCCCTTAAAGTGGGGATTAAAGATATTTGGGTAATTTTTTATGCAGTAGTGTAGTATAGATCATGAAAATATATTCATTTTTTAAGACAGAATGATATTTTATAAATAGGATTGTAATGAAAATATTTTGTAGGGATTTTTGAAAATGTTTAATGGGCCTTTAAAGACAGTAAAAAAATAAAAATTTCCATAAAACCATAAGTTAGAAAAAACGTTTTTCCATATAAATATTTTTATTATTTGTAAAAAATAATGTTTTAAAATTAATTTTATTTAGTGGTACCTGAAATGAGTAAGAAAACCAAGAAGTTACCATTACTTGACTCAGCATAATGAATGAAATTTAGAGGGAAATCCTTAATATATGTATATAACAGCAAATTAAATGCATGTTAATCTATGTTTTTATTTGTGGGACATGTAATGTATATATAATAGATAATAAATAATGATAAAAAGTGAAATTGATGTAACCAGAGGGAATGAATAACCATGTGAATATAAGGTGGATTTTGGGGATCCCACACCCCCATTCTGTATTCACTCTACACAATCACATAACGTCTCGAATATTTATATTTTAAAAACTAAAAAATAATCGAGGACATTATTTAAATATAATTGATTTGTTATTATGATTTTGATTTATTTTTTAGACATTTAATTATATATAATTTATGTTTCTAATATACCAATATCCTTTAGGTCCAATATCTAAAGTCACATTAGTTGTGGATAGTTATTGGAGTTATTTATAAAGTGGATCCATTACATAGGATGTATATTTTTATAGAGATAATGTGTCTTTTTATGTCTATAAATATATTAGTATTTTATATTATTCATAAATAATCAATACTTATAGATTTCAATTATTATACTATTTGTAAATTTATGGGAGTTTTAGAACCATGATGATATTATTTAGTTTCCCTTAATATTATGGATATATATTCATTATAGAATATGGAAAAAAATAATATACATATTCATAAAATTTTTATCATTTAATATTACATTTAAAATAGTCTTGAAAGTATTAATTGAAAATGGAACACATCATCCATAAAGGTGGTGATTTAACCTTAATATAAATATTGTTTTCATTTTTAATAATTAATGATGCGAGGATTTTAGATAATGGATAATATATATATAAAATTAAAATTAGTTACATATAAAATACTGATGTTATCATAATTTGATGAGTAGACAGATATGAGAATGTGGAATAATACTAAATTGAAGGATTTTTTGGTTTAGAATATTATATATTTTGATGTCCTCTCATAGGCTTCCACTTATGTTCTAAGAACCCATATCTTCCTTTCAGGTATGAACCTTATTTTCAGGTTGTTTTGAGGAAAAATGAAGAAAAGTGGATTTTCTAAGTACACGCCATGTACTTCTGAGTACACACAGTGTACCTATTTTTCCTTGTATTGTTGTGTTTTGACCACGTAATATCAAAGTACATGGCCATGAGTTTACCAGGTAGACCCGCTTAAGTTGGGGGTTGGGTGAGTCTAATACATTGTGTGTAGGGTTATTGAACACACTACTGAAAAAACGGCCTATACCCACGGTTCAAAACCGTGGGTATAGCCTCCAAAACCGTGGGTATAGCCTATACCCACGGTTTTGGGAACCGCGGGCTGGAACGCCGTCGGTATAGGTCCCCAGCCTATACCCACGGTTTTGGAAAACCGTGGGTATAGGTGTCCTGCCACCGTGTCACTGAAACATAGAGAATTTCCACGGTTTCAATGGCTTTTACCCACGGTTTCAAAACCGTGGGTATAGGTCCTAAAATAATGCAGGCGCCGAGTTTCGATCCCGCAACCTCTTCGCTACAAACATCGCGTCTAACCACTACCCTAACTTCACATATATGTATATATATATCTATTTAGTTAAATATAGTTATAAAAACCGTGGGTATAGAGGGAAGAACCGTGGGTATAGGGTTCCCGCCAAAAAAAATTCCTTCCCGCGGAAAAAAAAAATTTCCCGCGGACACAAAAATGACCTATACCCACGGTTATTCAAAACCGTGGGTATAGGTATTTTATCCCAGACCTATCCCCACGGTTTTGGTGAAAACCGTGGGGATAGGTACATTTTCCAGTAGTGACATGTCAGGTACCTTTCATTTTATTTGATATATCAGGGTGGAGTCATGTCTCATGTCCTGAAACACCTTCTTCTTCCCATGTTTCATACAGGAGCACTTCAGTATGATGGACGAACATCGATCTCATAATCCTCCATCCGAGCTCCGATCGATACATCGTATTTTTCATTAGAGTACCACCAGTGAGTTCTCAAACCCTCTTGATCCTTTCTTCCTGATTCATCATCTCTTGTGAGTTATTAAATGTAGTGGGTTTGACCTTTTTTGTAGATCTATGCTAATCTAGGCCGATTTAATAGCTGACATTCAAGTATATCAGTCATAAAACATCATGGTTGGTGGCTTGTGACTTTCTTTGTTTGTATTTGGATTATATATGAAAATAGTGATTCATTCCCATGTTTTGGGTATTCCGTGAATTATAATTTTTCCATGTTATTACCTTATTAGGTTTGTTTGCTTGATAATGGGTTTTTTCGTATCCGTAAGGTTACAATCCTTGTCTAAGGGACACCTCATGGGTACATTTTCTCTTGTTTGATTGTTTATGGTCTTTTGGTCTAGGTTTACTATGATGTGTACCTTGTTTTCCATGCCATTTTTTACTAGGATGATGTTTGATTGATTAGGGGAAATTCCTGTGATATGCATTGTGAATGTTATCCATGTAGTAGTTATAAATTACATGAACTACATTGATATGATTTTTGAATTATTCTTTTCCCATGGTCTATGAGAGCATTATTCCTGGACAACTATGGGGGTGTCCATGTATTTTTAATAGACCCTGAGAGCATTGGATCAAGAAAAATATGGGGTTTCCATATATTTCTAAAGGACTGTGAGATCCTTGAAATAGAAAATCTGTGTGGTTTCCATGGTTATTTTCAACGGACTATGAGAGCCTTGGTGTAGAATATTTGACCCATGGGTTTAGTCTATAATATCTTTCCATGGTGGTCATTAATAATTGATTAATGTTACGTTGGACCAAATGGGCTAAACAATAAGAGATTTCCTATAGGTTCATTGTGAATAATTGAATGACTGTGATGTGTTTTCTAAGCCAAATCACATGCATGGATTCGGTCTAACGTGATTATTTAGATGGTCTTTTGAGACCTTTGTTTTGTAACATTACATGTGGGATAAAAATATTATGCTAGTTTGTAGGGTTACATGTTTGAATGGACGAATAATAAATTTTAAATGATGGTAATTGAAAAATTTATGATTTTTTACTTTTGAGTAATTACTAGTTTATTTCTTCTTTTTTTCATGTTACCATATATATAAATTCACTGAGAGTTAGGATCAGACATTTCTGTGGTTGCCAATAAGGATTCATCTCACATCCTATTCAGGACTTACTTTTGGACCCAAACAGATTATATGATTGCAGGTATAGATAAGGGAAAGTGACTTTCTTTATCATGTACTTGATTGTTGTCGGTGCATGAGTGCATGGGACAAAGCATATAATTGAGATGCAATTGTAGTTTACTTTCATTCCCATTGTATTAGATTGAATTGTATTTTATGATTTAGGACCTGTTTTGGCAGATTTCATAGACACGTTTGACATGAATCATATATATATATATATTCTCAGGTTGTTTATATCTGTTACGGATTACTGCTTCTACTTTTTTTAATATTTTATTACACTGTGTATGCTTTTCCAACAAGGGCATATATTCCTCAATATCACACCATGGACCTCGCTGCTAGTCAAGAGCCTTTAGTATTTGGGGAAATGCGGACGAGGTCATGTGACCAACTAGGAATGGGGAACCCTTGTTTGGCACCTGAATCAAGGACATTACATAGTGGTATCATATGAGTTTTATTTACTACTTTATCTTACTATTTATAGACATTAAAAAGGGTTAATAATGAAGTAGAGTTTGGTAATTTTCCCTGCTTGGGAGAAGCTACCCCGTGTATATTTAAAATCAAAATTAACATGAAATTATTTTTAATTTTTAGATTATGAATTATTATAGTTGATTGAATTTCACCAATTCGTGGCACCATTATTTTGTGCTATTAATATTGATATCATTGTAGTTCTATTTTTTTGCAACACAATGAGATGAGTGTATTTTAATATCAAGCATCATATAGGAACTTGTTAGAAATCAAATGTTGTTCATTCTTTCTATGAAATTTACAGAGCATTACTAATTGCCTGATTTTGTAATAGATGTTGTTCTAGATATGCACATTGTTCTGATAGATTTCATGGTATAAATACCTTGGTATTTTGATAGGGTACTGGTATATGTGATGTTTCATCTGGATGAATGCCATGATTTGGTCTATGAGGTATTACATGCGCTCTTGGATCAGAATTTAGGGGATCATGTTTAAACATTAATTGAATTATGTTAAGATATGAGATGAATAGTTATTAAAATCATTGATTAATGGGGAGCATGGGCTCTCACATATTGGAACATGGCATGTCTTGGCCATATTTTAAGATTTTTATGGTTTTGGAGAAGTGTTAGTGGATTACTATCTTGAAATACTAGAAAACACGACATTTGATTTTATGAACACACGCCATGTGTTCTTCTATTCTCGAAGAAATGAATTTTATTATGTACACATCGTGTACTATATGTACACACCATTTAGTTGTTGACTGTGTGACTCACTATGTGAGAAAAGGAATGGGGTTGGAAAACTCTTGGTAAAACACACTGCGTATAGGGATTACACGTCGTGTTATAATCAATCATGTTTCTGATTGGTGACTAACAACATGAGTAGATGGAACTTTTTTTGTACATGATGTGTATAGGGTGAACACATCATGTAGGGTTACACCAGAAGTACTGTTTAGTTCTAGCCATGTATAAGTACCTGGGTAGGAGGGAATATTCTTTTACATTCCATGTCTTAGGATGAACACACCATGTGTTTGGGTATTACATGACAGGGTTGGTAGAAGTACACTCCAATGTTAAGGATTAAGGGAACACATCGTGTAGTGGTTCTACCTGCCGTGTAATCCTCTTTTCAAAACATGAATGGTTTTCCATCACATGTTTTATTCGTGCACTCTTGAGTTACATTTTTCATTAATCATCAAAAAATGTTGTGCTCTTGACCTTGCAGAGTCATTCCATCAGGACATCCTCCAGTTGTACGCAATGTACAAGGAGATGATCAGACACCAGAAATGGTAGATCATGGTCAACTAGTAGATCCTCTTTTCATGTCTGTCTTGGAACCACTTGTTATACCAGATGTAGGTGTTGATGCATTGTTCTATGAAGGATTTATGTGGTTCATACAGACTCATTAGGGAGCACCACATCCTAGCACAACAGTGGTAGAGTTTACTCAGGTTTACCAGCACCACAGGATGTTGAGTCATGGATTGAGGTTTTTCTCTCTATCTTTGAGAATCTAGAGAGGCCACTAGAGATGAGGGTGAATCTTGTGACTTACATGTTGTGTGATTCTGCCAAGAGATGGTGGGTTGTTGTTTAATAGGTAGGACGTCATCAAGATATGACTTGGGAAGAGTTCTAGAGGAACTCCTAGGATTACTTCTACCCTGAGATATTGAGGGACGATCAAGACTGGGAGTTCATGCATTTAGAGTAGGGTGCTCTTTCATTGATGGATTACTCTTCTCAATTTACAGAGCCTCATTGCTTCACAATAATTTTGGGGGGTGACAAGTTATCACTGATCAGGTGATTTGAGGATTGTCTTAGTGATAAAATTTTATAGCATGTGAATGTTTTCAGGATGACTTTAGTTACTGATATATTAAATCGGGCACTGATTGACGAGCGAAATATGAGGGAGTTTGGAGCTACGATCTAGGGTGGTTCAATATTCCGGGCTGGTACTCCTTCGACTGATAGTAGGAAGCTCTATAGGGAGCCTTTTCATGGTGATTCCAATAGCAGGGATGTAACATCAGATTACCATGTGAGGTACTACCAAGGTGGAAAGAGTGGGAACATGATACTTTAGTGCCCAAGAGACCCAATTGAGTGTTGATATTGAAATAAGAAGGGTCATATTCAGTGTTTTTCAAGAATGTTCTCCCAAGCATCTTTTGAGATGAGATAGTTTGTTACTCCATGTATAGGAGTGGAGCCACTAGTTACTCATCAATCTGGGAACTGTAGTTCGTCAATCCATTCAGGTGGAGGTTTTTTTCATGGCAATGGTATCTAAATGAAAAGATTTTAGTGACAGTAGGGTGGATTAGCTCAAGGTGTCCAGGTAGGGTCATAGGGTCACAGTACAAGTCATTATTTTGTGGTTGATCAGACACATCAAGAGTTGGATATCGGCCCCTCTACAGTTATAGGTTTGATTATAGTTTCCTATGTTTGGTCTTCTTCTCTTTTTGATATAGGTTCTTCCCATGGTTTTATATCTATTTCTATTGTGGAGAGCATTGGGCCTTGTTTCATTAATTTTGTTTATGCTATGATGTTTGACACTCCGTTGTGGACTAGGACAACAAGTGTACCATAGTGGAATGAGTTCCCTCTTTAGGTTGGTGGGTGTCAATTACTATGGGGCCTCTATGTCATATAGATTATATGATTCGATGTCATTATCTAAATGGAATGGTAGGTCTTCTTTCAAATATTTTCTGACTGGCATCGTCAGAGTGTTAGTTTCACGTCAATAGAGGCCAGATCCATTCTACACAAGGGTGAATGGAATGTCTAGGTGAGTAGAGATGGACCCAAGAATCATGGGTTGTGAGGAATTATAGCTTTGATTGCTAGTTTATATCTGGATGACCAAAGGACTTCATAGAAGGACTTTAATCCAGTGGTGGATGATTTTAGGGATGTATTTAGAGACGAATTTTCTTGTTTACATATGAAGTGAAAGGTTTATTTTTCGATTGATCTTATTCTAAGAGTGGAATTTGTGTCCATTCATATTTATAGGATGCATACACTGGTAGTACAGGATCTCAAGAAGCAGGTAGAGGAGTTATAGGCAACAGGTTTCATATGACCTGACACTTCTCCTTGGGGTTATCTTATCCTTTTTTTGAAGAAGGTGGATGGTAACCATCTACTTTGTGTGAATTATAGGAAGCTAAACCAGTTGATGGTTAAGAACCAATATCCCTTTCCATGTATTGATAATCTATTTGATCAACGTCAAGGAGCACAAGTGTTCTAGATGATTGAATTGAGATCCGATTATCATTAGTTTCACATTAAACCATGAAATATACCTTTTACTACTTTTCAGAGTAGGTATGGTCTATATTATTATTATTTTATACCATTCGATCTCATGAACATTCTTTTAGATTTCATGGAACTGATGAACAAATTGTTCCAACCCTATGTGGATTCTCTTGTGGTCATCTACATGGGTGATATCTTTGTGTACGCTCACAGTTGACGTGACCATTCCATACATCTTGAGATCTTATTGAGTATAGTAAGAAGGTATAAGTTATATGATAAGCTCTCAAAGATCCACTTTTGGATAGAACAAATTTATTTCTTGGGTCATTTTATCTTAGAGACAGGAGTATCATTAGACCCAGTGAAGGTAAGAGCAGTAGTTTCCTGGGAGCAACCAAATAACGTCTTTTATGTATAGAGTTTTCTAGGGCTGGCTGGTTACTAGAGACACTTTATTCAGGACTTTTCCCATATAGCAGGACCACTACGGGCCTGACTAAGAATTTTGTGATGTACTTGCGTATAGATTCCTATAATTCAGCCTATCCAGAGATAAAAGGGAGATTAACTTTAGCATCGATATTGATTTTTTCCGAACCAGGTAAGAGGTAAATTGTTTACTATGATGCCTCAGGTATCAGTCTGGGAGCCATTATTATGCAGGGGTTGATTTTTAGCATACATGTCTCAGCAGTTGGGGCCACGTGAGTGGAATTACTGTACTCACGATCTCGAGTTAGCTACCATTTTTCATGACTTGCGTTGTTAGAGACATTATCATTTGGGAGAGCATTTTATTCTATAAACTGACTACTAAAGCTTCAAGTATATATTTACTAAATGATATCTAAATTTGATAGAGTTAAGGTGGGTTGAGTACCTACATAATTTTGAAATTTTTATTGGCTAAATTTCTGGGAAAGGCAATGCAGTGGTAGATATATTGAGTAGGAGGACTCAAATTTAAGCAGTTCCGGAGGCCAGTAGTGAGTGGTAGCTTAGGGATCTGTTCTCTGAGATTCATTTGGAGGAGCACGAAAAATAGGGTAAGATGTTTTTTTCTTCTATATATTTTACCTCTACTCTACTAGATCGAGTGAAAATGAGGCAGATGTTAGATTATGATGTCCTAGTCCTATGAGAGAGTGTGTCAGGCGAGGACCCTTATCTTGAATGGACATTAGGAAAGGATGATGTTTCTTGCTTTTATGGGCGCATATGGGTGTCCACCGACATGCACGAGGAGATATTATTAGGTTTTCAAGCCTCAATATCCGAAATTCATCCTGGTGTCACCAAGATGTATTGTGATCTACATTGCCAGTATTTTTCCCTAGGAATGAAATGGGATGTTGCTGGATTTTTTATAAGATGTTCCACCTATCAACAGGTGAAGTTGTAGCATCAGGGACTAACGGGTATATTACAGTAGTTACCCATTCTTGAGTGGAAGTGGAATGATGTCGCAATGGATTTTATGATGGGTTTCGTGGTGGGTTTACCAAGGTCACCTCAAGTATATAATGTTGTATAGGTTATGGTTGAAAACATCATGATGGTTCCTCATTTCCTTTTGATCAATGAAACCTTCGGTTTTGAAGAGATTGGAATGTTATACATCCAAGAGATAGTACATATGCATGGGGTTCCACCCTCTATCATTTCAAACATGGAATCCTGGTTTACTTTTTGTGTCTATAAGTGACTGCATAGGCCTTTGGGTACACATGTACTTCTATGTACATCTTACCATCCCTAAACAGATGGACAGTCCAAGGGTAGGATTTAGGTTTTTGAGAAAATGATTCAAACATGCATCTTGGATTTTGGGGTCTCTTCGAAGAGACACATACCCCTAGTGGTGTTATCCTATAATAATAGTTTTTAGGTTATGATTATTATGGATCCTTAGGAGGCCTTATATGGTAGTCCATACTGATCACCCCTATGCTGGCTGGGGCAGAAGAGGCAGCTATGATGGGAACTCATCTTTTCCAAGATACCACTGAGTAGGTGGAGTTGATTCGAAAGAATATGGATAATGCATAGTCTCCATAAAAATATTATGTTGATTGATTGAAGCGGCCTCTAGATTTTGTGGTCAGAGAGCATGTTTTCATGCATGTCACATAGAGGTTGGGACAGAGAAGGATTAAGAGATCAGGGAAAATATCACCAAGATACGTCATGCCGTTTGAGGTTTTGGAGAGAGTCAGTACGATTTCCTATTAGTTGTAGTTACCTCAAAGGTACCAGGTTATGCATGATGTATTTCATGTTTCTCAGCTACGACGTTACTTTTCAGAAACTTCTCAGGTTTTTCAACCCAACCAGGTTGAGTAGGATGTGGATGCATCCTTCTAGGAGCACCATTTTTGGATTGTGGATAACAGCAAGAAGGTTATGTATGGTTTGTCCATTCCTATAGTATAGGTGTTATGGCCACACATGCAACTATAGTAAGTGACTAGGGAGAGGGAGGCTGATGTGGAATCATAGTGGCAGGACTTGTTCACAGATTCTTCACCACCTTTGGAATGGAAATTCAGGGATAAATTTTGTTTAGGGTGGATGTTTATAAGAACTCGGATCTTTTATTCACCTATGGGTCTTGTTTTTGGGTTGTTTTGAGAAAAAAGGATGAAAAGAATATTTTTAAGCACATGCCATGTACTTCTGAGTACACAGTGTGTACCTATCTTGCCACATATAGAAGTGTTTTGACCGTGTAATAGACGATTACCTGGTTATATGGTGACTATGAAAAACCACTTATATCAGTGGCCGGTTGATTCTAATACATGTAGTTTAGTGTTAAAAACTCATTGTGTACGTTTTTATTTGATATATTGGATAATGGTCGTATATCATGTATGGACACACCTTCTTCTTCCCATGTTTCGAACAGGAGCACTCTGGAACTACGGATGAAGTAAGATTTCCTGATTCTCTGTCTGAGCTCCGATCGAGACATAGTCGATTGCGTTGGAATCCCACCAGTGAGTTCTCAAACCCTCTTAATCCCATCTTCTTGATTCATCTTCTCTTGATAGTAATTCAATGTTGGTAATTTTTCACATTTTTGTAGATCTATGTGGATCTAGGCTGATTCAAGGGTCGACTATCAAACTTATCAATCATACGACATTGAAGAAGGTGGCTTCTTCATTTTTTTTGTTTTTTATTGGATTATAAATGATAAAGGTGTAACATTTCCACATTTTGGGTGATGCTTTAATTGGAATTTAAAAATTTTATTACCTTTTATGGTTTTATTGATTGATAAAGGGTTTATTATTAAGAACCAGGTTATATGCCTTATCTAAGAGACAACCCATGGGTGCATTTTCCCTTCTCTGGTTGGTTATGGTCATTTGTTCTAGCTTTCCTATAAAGCATATATTTTTTTCCATCTCTTATTTCATTAGTATGGAGTATGATTGATTATGTTAGATGCATGTGATATGCATTGTGAATGTTAGCCATGTAGTAGTTATCAATTACATGAGTTGATTTGATATGATATGTGGATTATTTTTTAGAATGGAAAATGAGATCCTTGGACCATGAAAACTATTTCAGTTTCCATGTATTTCTAATGGAACCTGAGAGCCTCGGATCAAGAAAACTATGGGGTTTCCATGTTTATTTACAAAGGACCACGAGAGCCTTGGTGTAGAATGTTTGACCTAGATTTTGATTGTGAGAGAATACTTAGGTGGTCATTTATTAATAATTAATAGAATATTGGACCAAATGGGTTTGACTGGGAGAGATTTCCTAGAGGTTCATTTTGAATAATTGAATGATTTTGATGTGTCTACCAAGACAAAGCACGATATTAGATTCGATATCACTTGATTGTTTAGATGGACTACTATGACATTTGTTTTGTTACTTTACATGGGTGATATAAAGAATAGGCTTGATCCTCAGGTAACATGATTCAATGAATGAATAATATATGTTAAATGGATGTAATTGAAAACTGTATAATTTTCAACATTTGATTACTTCCTAGTTTATTGCTTAATTTTTTCAAATTACCTACTATATATATTCACAGGTAGTTAGGAACATATCTTTTGGTGCTTTTATACTAGGATTCATCTCACACCCTGTTTGGGTCATGCATTGGGACCCAAAAAGATTATTGGATTGCAGATATAGATATGGGAAAGATCCCTTCTTTATCAGGCACTTGATTATTGTTGGAGCTAGAGAGCAAGAGACCATGCTCAGGCTTGAGATGATACTGGTGTTTTCATGATTTTACAATGAATTGGAATGTATTCTGTTTCCATATTTGGGACCTATTTTGGATACATTCATAGAAACATGTCACATGTGTCATATATATATATATATATATACTCAAGTTGTTTGTTTCTATTTGGTATTTTTCTCCCGCTATAGTTTAGAATTTGTTGTCCATGATGTATACTCTTCTAATGAGGGAATAGTTTCCCCAATATCACACATTGTCCGTCGCTGCTAGATAGTAGCCTCTAGAGTTTGGGGAACTGCGTTTGAAGTCTTGTGACCAACCGGGTATGGGGCACCCTTGGGTGGCACCCAAATATGGGATGTTACATATGTCACCTTTGAATGGTCATATGATGGGACCTATTATTATATATAAGTGTGGAATATATAGTGGGATTAAATTTGTTATAGATATTGTATGGAATTAAGGACATCTGTGTTGAAGGGTCGGTAATTGGTGGTATTTATAAATGGTTTTGATGGGTGTTTTTAATATAATATTGATTTTTTTCTTGTTTCAACTCAAAATTATCAATAGTATATACTATTATCACTAAATAATGTTGTTTATACATATGGGGGGGGGATAAAAAAGTGACATTCATTAGAATTGAATCATTTCAGCATGTAATGTTTTTATAATGTAAATTACCATATTTTTTAATATTGTACTATTAAAAAAGATCCAACTATTATAGAAAAACACAAAAAATACTCCACATTTTATTCAATATCTGTAATAAAGAATGAAATCCTATTTATTAAAATAATTTTTTAAAAATGATATTTTTAGAAAAAAAACATTATTCATTTGAAAATTTAAATTGAAATAATTTGATCATTTTCACGACCCTTTAAAAAAATATTTGGGCTTCAAAAAATTATATTATCATTAAAATGAAACCAAAACTTTTTTTAAAAACTCATTATTTTAAACTAATATTTATTTAAAAAACATTAAATTTGTTATCAATAATAAAATAAAATAAATATGTTTCCTAAAAAAAATTAAAAAAACATTTTTTGAATTGTATCATGATATAAATATTTTATATTTTCATTCTATATGATACCTAAATATTATATTAATAATATATATATATATGGTTATAATATTTTAATTTTTTTGGTTACTATTCATAATGTTATTGTCATTATTAAAAATTATTCTTATTTTTTATCATCATATGGGTTCCAAAAAGTCTAAAAATTCATAATTTTCCATATATTATTTATTCTTATTTATTTTATATTAATTATATATTCATTCATTTACAAAATCAATGATGAGTTTCTAATATTATATTTCATTTTAGTAGTTTTTTTCATGAGTGTGATCAATCTGATGGATCAAGTAGATACAAATAATTATATAATAGTAATCCTAAATTCCTTTTTCTTGTGCAATTATAAGACATTTAGGTTATATGGATACATTTATTCAATAAACGTAATGATAAAAATAAAAGAATAAGTTTTTTATCATTTGGTTTATTTTATTTATATAATAATACCTTACTGTATATGCCAAATTTTTTTAATGGAAAGGATAAATCTATTTGTAAAATTATCGGTTTTAATAGTTATGACAACACAAAGGATATCAATTTTCTGGTATGACGTGAAAAGAAACGTTAAATAAATTTGAGGATATTATTTCTTCCTATATATACTAGGGTGTTTCTGAAGAGTATTACTCATGACACTTGTACACATAGTAATAGGGTTTCTAGTTATTTTTATTATATGTGGGATTAGTATATGTGTATCATGTTTAAAAAATGGGTGGAGAGATGAGATGGACTAAGGTATCAGTAGATTGAGATAATGTAATTTTAGTATGGTATATTGAGTCATATATCAAAAACATTTGAGGAATGCTTATGGAAATTTTACATGTACTATTAAATAGGGATCATACTATACTTTTATAGGCTATACACTCATGGAATTACAAAATATATGTTTTCTAAAACCCATGGATAATGTCTTATGATAAAAACTTATTAACTAATAATTTTTTATCATTCTTCAAGAAAAATTGGTGAATAATATAGATGAGTTGATTAAGGGATTAATTATACTATACCTTTGGAATTCCATAGGTCACATTAGTCGGTATCATGTAGATTATACCTAGTAAAAAGGAATAATATATATAGTAATGAGGTTTATTAGATTGAGAAAACTATGATTTATGTTACCAAGAACCTTTTGAGTTATACACATTTAAGTTAATTATACCTTAACGATATTTATACTTTTAATTTTATAAAGATATAGACTCTTTGATCTTGTTATAGGCATATATCTACTTTTTTTAATTGATTTGGTTCCATGATTTCCCCTATGGTGAAGGTGTATAAAATCATTGGATAGTGGGATTTACAAGTATATTATGATAGCTCATATATCAATTATATGAGATATCAAAACTCGTAGGAATACCACCATACACATTGACTAATGGGGTTTTTGTGGGTAAAATGATATTCTACAATTTATAGAACATTTTCCTGATATATTGTTTATGAATTTTTTATGTTTCTCCCAGAAATAATTTTGATAATTCATATCAACTTTGTTATTTGAGTAGAATATATTCCAATTATTTTTAATTATATAGATATAATGTATCGATTGGAGTTGATAATTCTCATATAGATAGTTCAGTTAGAAGAATATAATTGTTTGAGTTTATCTCCATTGTGTGCTCTAATATTGTTTTTCAATAAGGAAAACATATTTTTCAATATTATTACAAATTTTAGAATCGTTATTCAGTTCTGATATATATTTTAAACACTCATCCTATAATTTTTTTAGTTAATTAATTTAATGGTTAATGACTGATTCCTCTAACTGATCGGTAGTGAGGTTGACATTAATTTAAGTAAAGAGTTGAGCATATATGAAAGTTTACCTATCTATTTCATTATAGTCACATTATATTTTTTGTTATTCAATAACGAACATTTTATTCAATGGAAATTATCAAGTAATATATAAACTCAATCACAAAACCTTACATTGAACCATTCTTGACCATGTTTTTCGATGTTATTAATATTTAACTTCAATTTATTGAGGAACATTATAATAATTATTCTATTACAGTAATGATACCATAAAACATAAAATTTGTGAATATAACTAAAAAATTTATATTTTATGATGTTTGAATAATAATTTTTTAGTTATTCAATATTATAATTATAGATTACTATTTCCCACAAGAATATGTAAATAGTGATTACATCAAAGTATACCAAAAATGTGTCTGAGGTCAGATAATATTTGTATTTAATAATTTATAAAAAAAATTCATTATTAATTTCACTTATTTATATTTTCTTATCATAGGTATAGTGAAAAATTTATTCAAATTCTATTATAGTGAGAATTATGAGAAATCTAATATATAACGTAAGATAAATATGACTTAGTGCTATTGAGATCATATTAGATATGGGTAACTCGTATGTGGTATATTAAAATTAAATACGTGTTTTATTCACATTTATTTTTATATAATATAATTTGATATTATATTATTGATCTCATTACTTGTTTTCAGATATAAAAATATAATAAATAAATTATCATTAATTTATTTTCTAACTTTTAATCTGTGAAATGTTAGTGTCACAATTTTTTTGATGTGGAAGTTTTGGTGAGTAATCTATAATAAATCAAAAAATATATTTTCTGATAATAATATATAAATCACAAGATATGTATTATGGTTGATTATATATATTAAATAGTGAAAATATGGGTTTTATTAATCGTTATTCTGTTATTTATATGGAATATTGACATTGACTACATAAATTTTAGAAAATAAATTTTTTTATTCATCTATTTAACTCGAACACTCAAATACACAATCCTCATCAGTTTATATATATATATATATGTATATATATATTTGTGGACCTATATTTTTCAAAGATAATATTTTTTTAGTGTTTCAAAATAAAATTTTACTTAAAATGATATTTAATCATCATTTTAATGAATTTTTTTAACACATTGAATTTTTTAATAGGAAATTAATTATTAAAACAAGATTTGAACATCTTGTTTCATTAAAAACAAAATGTCAAACCATATGATTATTACATAAAAAACAAATGATCCTTGATTCTTTTTAATGGGTATATATTTTTTAGATTTTAGTAATCCCTCATTAAGACTATTTTATGGTATTTGACCTATAAATTGAATGGGAGTTAGGCCAAAAATTTAGGCCTACGGGCTATGTAATGGGATACATGCCAACTGGGTCTTCAGGCTATGTAATGGGTCTTACTCTACCAAGTTAAAAGAGGTATTTTCTTTGTTTTAATAAAAAAAATGAGGCTTTGACCCCAAACTTTAAAAAAACCTATAAATTGTATAATTATGTTAGTAATTTTTTATGGAGAAGGAAGTAGGGTAATGGAGGTTGAATGCCAAAAAAATTCAAAAATTGAATGAAATTAATGACATGAATTTGTCTAGATAGACCCCATTCACGACGTGAATTAATTTTTCCCATAGTGGGGTAGCATAGGGAATTCACAATGTGAATCATATTCACATCATGAATATTTCATTGAATTCTTTTTTAAAAAGGTATAAAACCCTATTTTTTTCACAAACCCTATTTTCTGCATAGTTACTCTAATACCCAATTCAAATCATATATATGAATGGAAGAAACATCCATATATGGAATTTGATCGAGAAACTATTTATCTATTTTGATCCCCTGTGGAAATTGATTTAATCGACATCATTCCTCTATCAGTATATCACACCTTCTTCAACTCTATTTTTTTAAACCTAATATTCCTTATTTTTAGTTCAATTTACTATTATTCATATTTCTTTTGTTCGAGGATGATTTATAGTATGATACAATATGAGGAGAGTTATACCAACCTGTGGTATGTGGCCTAATAATTGTCCCACAATTGTTTTCACCTCATAATATACATCCAATTTCCTACATTATAGACATTCCTTGTGTTTTTATAAAAATACCCTTTTTTCCTTAAATAACATGTCTTCTTCGAAATAAATGGATATTTTCCTCTTTATTATTATTGTAATAGATCATTATCATCTAATTTCTCCCAATGGGGAATTTATTTGAGACATCCCCTTGATATTATAATTTCTTATTTGATAAAACCACCACATAAGTGGTTTTGTATTTTTATTTAGATGAAACAACTATAATAAATTAAATAAAATGTGAGTAGTATGACCACATCACTTTTTTTACTTGAAATAATTGTTACTCCATTATTAATTAATAATTATAATGAATTATAAACTATTTGTTATATATTACTAAATACAATTTTAATTCTTATATAAATTTGATTCTCGATCCTGGCATCCCATATAGCTATGATATTGGAGAATGACATCCCTCTAGATATGATACATAGTAATGGGGTCCCATATTGTTTTATAAAAAATAATGGAATCCCTACAGAAATTATAATTGGTCATTTTGTCCCTTGTACATATGATACATTGTCCTAGTATCCGTACTAATAAGTTACACAGGAACATAGTCCCCTACTATATTATGAGACTCTAATGACTTGACATGGATGCCTCAGTTATGCATCAGGTCCTAGATAATAATATGTATGTATGTATATGTATAATAAGGTAATTACTTATATAGATAATATATGTTCATACATGTGTATTCATTTATATGTGTATATTCATTTTTACATCTACACATAATGTTCCTGGAATGTGTAGAAGCTGGTAGGGTCAACCTGGTGTCTTTTATGAACTAGTGATAACCTGTTATAGTTTACATTACCACATTACATTTCTAATATCTATACAGTTTCCATAATATATACACCAAATGAATATTTCAAGAAACCATTTTTTTGGTATCATAGTATTTCTCACACACTTTTCAGGAATCAGATGGTACCCAAAAAAACTTCATGGATGCATGAAGGGATAATAGTATGTGTATTGACTTGGATTGTTGAATGATTATAGATTGAGATCTTGGGAAAATTGGACCTAGACTTATCTTATGATGCTATTAGAAATCCATTTTGGCCTTTTATATTTTTATTATTTGTGTAATATATTAGATTCATGCTGCCATGTATGTTTGTTTCTTTAATAGTATCATGACAAACTCATAAATTTGTGTATGGAAACATATTGGGATTGACATATTATTAATATATAAATGATTTAATTTTGTTTTATTATTTTACATTATAATTATTGTGATATTTATCCATTTATTATATTTATGTACAATAATGAAAATGATGTTACAGTCTCCACACAATACCACCTTAGACCATCATGGCAAGTTGGTAGCCTTTGGAACAAGGGGAGGCATGCATAAGGCCTTGTAACCAACTAGGTTCAGTTATATGTTTGTGAACCAGTTATGGGACAATACAATGTGTTATCAGAGTGTTTCTATTCATTTTCATATTAGTTTCAGATGGAAGAAATGAGACTATGACATGTAATAATATTACAACAAGACTATTCATGGGATTTTTGAACCCATTTAATGAGAAAATAAATATTACTAGTGCTTAGAATTTCTAGTTTATATTCTTCATATTATAGTTATCTTGATTTCATGGTTGGGTTACATATATAATTTGTGATTATTATAATCATTATTAATATTGAAGATACCATTTTACCCTTGGCCTGGTCTGGAAAGGAGGTGTTGTCTCATGCATAATCATAGGAACATAAAGATTCAAATGTAATTCATTATCCCATGCCACATAAGGAAATATCATTGCTTTTATTTCATTGGATTTATATGAGTGAAATTACTTTAATATATTTATTAATTAGAGATTACATTTCTTTTAGGGGATTGATAAACATAATTTTTTAATTGATGTTCCTACATCAACCTAATTTTGTTTCCATGTATACATAGATAATAACGCCTTATTTAGTCAATTATATCACATTGAGTAATGGACCACTGGTAGGATGATATAGAATGTGTTAATGGTTGTTATTAAATAAATTAAACATTACAATTTTTAATGTTTATGGTTCATTATGATTTTGAAATAGTGAACTATATAACTCAACCATTTACGATTATTTTCAATATAAATGATTGAACACATAAATGAATTTTATATATGAAATACAAAAAATCTGTGTTAAATGGATATGGATGTTGAATATTAATGGGTAATTTCCACTTCAATGTGAAATTGAAATTCTTTATACTGGGAACTCTGACTAATAGTTGAGAATATGACCATGATATAACATTAGTAGAGGGACTCATGATGTATCTCTTGTGTTCTAATTATTTTTTTGTCACCCAAGACTATATTTAAGAGCACTCATATGGGTGTAACTTTTATATACAATGGAATTGTAAAAATTATGTTCATTTACATGATTAATATGTCATTAAAAATATGATTCAAATGTGTGTGTTTGGATATTTTTTATATATTCCACAACGAATGCCTCAGATCGTACACCATAAAGGTGGTTATGACCATACTCCATAATTGGTGGGACCTAACTAGCAAGTAGTGCCCCCATAGGCATGTCTTTTTATACCTGATTGGGGTGATAATTCCCAGATTCTAGATGATTTATTAAGTCTCAATAGGAACATATATGGAGCCCCATGTCCTACACCTATTATGAAAGTGCTGATGGGAGAATTTTAGTAGCAAAAAACACTATCTTTTTAGGGGTTGGAAGTAATTTTGCTACAATGTCATTGATAGATTCCATACAGAATATCATCTACCCCCTTGACACACCTTATAGGAGGATGGTGTTTCTAGATAAATATATTACTCATGATACATCCATGTTATGGATGGGTCTTATCACCAAGAAATATCATCATCAGGATATGACCTCCGCGAGATTTCAATTTTCTTTTTACTATTATGTCATTAAACTGTTATTGTGAGTGGGTCTATCTAGAGAATTTATACATTTATAACAGAAAATTATATCCATGATTTAATATTCTATTCGTTTGATAGAGATCTAATGCTTCACACTGACTCGTATTGGTGATTATTTAGTGAGGATGATACATTTTTTGGATTCTCTTATATATAACATCCGAACTCGGGTTAATGAGTTTTGGTTGATCCCCCCTTTTAAGAACATTAAAACATTTTTGAGTCACCATGAAAACTACTAGAAGGATGAAAATATGGGATATGATGGTTTATAACCAAGATAAGGATGTTTCTCCACCAACATTTGGAATAGTTCCTTTGAGAATATACATAGGTGAAGCAAGAGCTATATGACACCCACTAATAGTTACATGGTATGTCACAAATGAAGAAATTTAAGACGTTATATACCCTCAAGTCCCAATAAAACCTTATAACACTAATGATATAGTATTTTTGGGAATCATCAACTTTTTATAGGACCTTTAAATTTATTTCTATTGGGGTAGGTTCTATATCAACTCTATCATTAGTAGAAAGATTAGTATCACCTCGCTAGGCTCGTATCTAGAGTACTACTATCTGCTCAAGAAGAGGAGGACATCCTAATAGACGTATCCAGGATTCCTATGTACAATTCATATAAGGATATTCTTCTCAGGTTTGTCAGGTTGTAACCCAGTTTTGTGCATCTGGCCATATATATATAGTCTAGCCTTTTACGAATGACCAGAGTGTCAGGACATCTGTATTGTGAGGCTTTGTGGTAGTAGAATTTACATTAGTTTCATAATTATTATATAGTGGAACTTTCTGCTGGATCCTATATATGGATGTCATGGAATGTATAGAACATGATATTGTTTACATAGGTAAATTGATAACCCTTGTAACACTTTTGGGTATACATTCAGACAGTGTAATCTAGTGTATATAGTTTCCCCTTGGGATAGGTAGCTTCCATTTTCTGTAGAAAATATTCATCCTTGATATGGATAGTTCCAACTAAAAACACCCTTAAATTTCAAGGATTTGTTTTTTCAAAATACTTTAGAATTTTAAGCGTCTATGGATTCTGACGGTGCTTGATTCTGAGGCCCGGTGTGCCCAGAATCAATTTCTGAAAATTAGCACTGGTACGTTTAGTGAACGAACGAGTGTGTTTTTCTATCTTTTGAACTGGTGTTCAGAATTAAAATATGAGGGCACTGATGAACTCTCAACACTGGTAATTTCTTAACACGATCCTTACCATGGATGCATTCACAATGTAGGAGAAGATAATTTTGACGGTTTATTTTAGAAGAAAATAACAATTGTCAGAACAATTTTTATTTTATAAGGTGGTTATTCCCTCCCATGTGTAGTTAAGGGTGGGGCCCACAGCCACTTAACTACCCACGTGTGGATGTTAGATAGGTGGGTCCCACATGATCCCCACCATTTAATTTCCCCCAAAATCATTAACAACCCCTCATTAAAATGGAAAACCCCCCATTTAATTGCCAATGCGTTTAATTAATGGGGTTCTTCCCTCTCCCTTCCTTTAAATCAATGGTCAACACGTTGTTAAATGGGGTGATTTAATACTGGGAATTTCTTTGCGTATGTAATTAAATAATAGGAGGAGAATATTATTTAATTTTGGGGAGAGCTTCATTGGCGAAAGGAATAACGTGAAAGAGCTCTTGATCTTTGGAAGAACGCCGATCTCCAACGAAGAACGATGAAGAACGCCGACCTCCGACGAAGAACGACGAAGAACGTCAGTTCCTAGAAGATCGATGATGTGCCACCCATCATCTTCTCTGGGATAATAGAGGAGGCGTCGCTTCCTCCTTGGCGCACTCCAATGTCGCCTACGAACCCTTTCCCCGCGACGATGACGTTCGTCATCGTTTTTTGAGGTAGGGGTTTATTTTATTGGAGTATGTTATTTTTCCCATGATTCATCCCTTCTAAAATGAAGAACGCTGGTCAACTCATTATCATGTTGATCCGTGAATGAATTATTTTTCGGGTTTGGAATAGTTGTTTTCAGGAAAAAAATGCTGGATGGATTGTTTCGTTGTTATTCGAGTTAATTAGTTTTTCTTATAATGTGAAACCTTGTTTATCCTTGGAAAATTGTTATCGGCTAATGCGGAGGGCGCGGGCCGAAAAAACAAGGCCTGAAGACCCTCCGTAGATTGTTTGTTTGTGCACCTATGGATGGGCGATGATGAAACGGGACCACAACGGCATTTGGAAGTCGTCGTAGTGAAGGGTGGGGCCCAGGAGAGCCATAGGTGCAGACGACCGACAAATTGGACCACCGGAGTGCTTCCGGTGGTCCAAAAAAGACACTATTGGTGTGCCCTACCGGTGCCGACGGCCGGAGGTGGCGGTCGGCCTCCTGGAGGTAGCGGCGAGGGCGGATCCCTTGGATGCCTGGGATCCAGGGGAGCCTGCGGTGCCACCCGGGCACCGCGTCCGCAGAAAGTGGGGGCCGCGTCCCCCACACGGTTCACTTGTCGAGCCAGCACCACCCCCCCGGACGGGCCGGGGCGGGTGGCGTGGACCGGACCGTGCCCAGCCGGGCCGGGCCGCGCCCACCCGGGTAGGACCTATAACTAGGTCGGGTCGAGCCGATTCGAGCTGACCCAGGGGGGATTGGGCCGGGTCGGACCGGGCCAAGACCCCCACTTCAGATTGATTTTGGTCTTTTTCTCATAACATGAGCTACAGAACTCCGATCGACAGACCTTCAGTTGTGTAGGAATCCTTGTATTGAGACGGTCGTTTCGATATATTACACGTGAGGTTTCGGAAAAGTTTGGGTACGTCCGAGTTGGTTCGAACCCGAAACCAACCGGGCTCTTGGAGCGAAAATGCTTATATCTTAAGGACCAAACGGCCGTTTGACGTGCCGTCAATTGCGTTGAAATAATTTTGTAGAGACGGTTCTTTTGGATTACTCCACTCAAGGTTTGGATGTAGTTGGAGTATGGTCGGGTTGGTTTTAGCTTAAAAACCAACCGGGCCCCTAGGACGGAAAAGCCAATAACTCTCAGACTGGGCGTCCGATTGACGCACCGTCTGTCGTGTTGGGTTTCTTTTGACGAGATAGAACTTTGGGATACATCAACTATGGACTTTGTGATAGCTGATGTATCGATTCTCTTGCTCGAGAAGCGGACCCTCCTGGAATCGAGCATGCTATGTGTGGGAACCCTAGAGCTGGCGGCGACTACGACAGTGACAACTGTACCTGGATCCTCCATGGGATCGGCAATGAGGACGACTTTACTTGGATCCTCCATGGTTTCGGCAGTGAGGACGACTATACTTGGATCCTCTTTGGGTTCAGCAACGAGGACGACTGTACGTGGAACCTCCGTGGGTTCTGCAGCGAGGACGACTGTACTTGGATCCTCCGTGGGTTCGGCAGCGACGACGACCGTACTAGGATCCTCTGTGGGTTCGACGTTGATGAATACTATTCTGGTATCCTATGTGGGTTCGGCCGTATTTGACCACTGTACTTGTATCCTGAGTGGGTCTGGAAGAGTAGCTGGTCTTGTATCCTTTGTGGGTCCGACAACTTAGCTGGTCTTGTATCTTATGTGGGTCCAACAGCTTAGAGGAATCAGTGGCTACATCTGATCATCTCTATCACCATACAAAGTGTATACATGTTTGAGATGAGTCTTGATTCTCAATCATTTTCATTGATGTGATTGACTTGCTTCCCTGTGTGGTTTGGGTTGTGGTTTCTTCTGTGGAATGGGTTGTGTTTTCCTCTATGGACTGGGTTGTGTTTTCCTGTGTGGACTGGGTTGTGCTTGGGCATGAGTGTGGGAGGCGAACTGTAACTGATTACTTAGGTATTTGTATGGGAATATACCTAGGTAGAGTTGTTTTATACTTCATGATTGTATCTTTCCTTTTTGGTTTATCCTTCGTGGATTCTGAGAGACCTTCGGGGGTCTCGGGGTCCCTACTGAGTATCGTATACTCACCCCTGCACGGGCTATGCCCGCACTACGTTGTGTTGTATGCAGACGATGGACATTAGTGATCACAATGGAGGCTTGTGGAGATGGATGGTACCCAGAGGTGGACAACATGGCAGGACTTACATGGAGCGGACGGCCGGACCCGAGGAGCTGAGGAGACTATCTGTACCCACCCTTCAGGTGGGATTTCTGGAGGGTGACTCGGTGTTGCTGTTTTACTTACTAATATTGTACTTTCCTTTCAGTTGTACTGAACTTTCAGTTGGGTTTGTATACTGGCCCATTTACTTTTCATCCCTTACCTTGTACCTAGTTTTTTACTTAGTTCTTACTTCAATTGCGTACTCTGTTGTGTTTTTGTTTACTTTATAAAAGGAAATGCCTTCCACTTTTTTGGGATTTAAACCTTTGGTGCTAGTCGCCAGCCCCTGGCCTATGGAAGGTGGGCTTGGGGTAGTCACGACAAGGGCCCCGAGGACGGGTCGTGACAAATTGTTATCAGAGGAGTCAGTTCTACTGCATAACTCAGGACTCTGATCTTTCGTTTCTGTGAAGAAATAGTGTTAAGAGTATTGAGTGTGGTTATCAGTCCCGGGAGTCCAGTGTTGGTGCAATTGCCGACGTATCCTTACACCAGGACCCTGGCCTCTGATTTCCGACATAGTGCACGAAAACACTAATTGTATGTGTGTTCAAAAGGTTTTCTTTGTGATTACTTTGAGTCAGCTCACTATGTATATTGTTTGACCGTGGCGCACCTGTATCTTTTCAGGATGGACCCACAAAGGAAGCCATCTAGGGTTCCTTGTTATGTATGGGATGACAGCCCACCGAGTGCCGAGGCCTCGGTGCAGGGCCCCATTATAGCAGAGGCACCAGCGGTACCACTACCCATTGAACCACCGATGCTACCAGCCCCAGCAGTGGAGAGTGCACACCACCTGAATGCATTGCAAGAGTTTCAGCAACAGAGGCCACCCAGGTTCTGCAGAGAGAAGGATCCTCAGGCAGCCGAGGATAGGCTGGAGGACATCGTGAGAGTCTTCAGACTGGTAGGGACACCAGCTGATCTTATGGCGATCCTTGCCGCGAGTCTTCTGTACGTAGCAGCAGGTAGATGGTGGATCCTGATGCTCCAGGTGCATGATGAGGCATCTCTACTATGGAAGGACTTCGAGAGAATCTTCCGCTTGGAGTTTTTTCCAGCCACCCTCTGTGCGGTGCGCATCCAAGAGTTACTACAGATGCGGTAGGGCAGCATGTTAGTAGCCCAGTAATCGGCGAGATTTACCGACCTTTTCCGATACTCCACGGACATGGTACGAGACCCATTCTTCCCGGCCCAGACCTTTGAGAAGAGACTCAAACATGAGATCATGGATTCAATGATCTCCCTCAACATCCCGATGCAAGTGGGGGTGCTGGAGAGAGCACATCTAGTGGAGAGTTTCCTCCCTGAACAGTCACCAACGGCGAGACCCTCCATAGGATGACACGTAGTGGAGTCTTCTGCAGCTGGAAGTAGACAGTAGACACATGGGTTCAAGTGGACCAGACCGTCAGGTGGGTGACCTCAGGTTATAGGTTCAGCTGTGCAGGGCACACGGCAAAGAGCCATCCATACGAGGAGCAGGCAGTGCTATGCATACGGCGGACAGAGTCACATGGCTCGAGACTACCTGACCCGCCCTGCAGATGAGCAGCAGGCGGTAGATGGAACTCTCTGGCAGAGGTTCGACCGTGGTGGTCCACTAGGAGAAGGCAGACGTGGAAGAGGGGCATGCTTAGTAGTAGGTGGTGGGCGATGTTTCGAGGCCTCTACCACCACCACCACCAGGAGGACCTCCTCGACCGTAGGGAACAACTGGACGGGGGAGAGCTCAGATTTAGGCAGCTGAGGCCTATGACCAGAGAGTTCCAGGAGCATATGGGCAGGAGCGGGACTAGCTCTAGGCATGGAGACTTTTGTTCATGTTGCTTCTAGCATTGTTAATGTCATTGTTTGTGGATGCTTTGTGTCTCTGTACTTTGAGCTGCAGTAATAAAAGACACTTGTTTTTGTGACGTTTTCTTCCTTGTCCTTTTTATGTGCTTGATACTGAGAGGTTCCAGTTAAAACTGTTGACTTGACCCTCACTTTCGAGATTCCTACTAGAGGAGACCTAGTGACCACACACTGCTGCCGATAGTGTGACTCGACCCTTGGAGGCAAGAGTAATGTTTGGATCTCTTTGTAGTAGCGTCGAGACATTACGACGTCATCCATGGCATGAAATTTTACCGTTCATGTTAGGATTGAATTTATTAGGAAAATAACGTGTTTCATCCAGGGGATGAGATCAGATTTCTATTTTCGACAAAGGAGAAATCTTAGAAACTCTTGTGGGACGTAAGTGAATAGGGGTGGATTCATGTTCTTTAAAATGGCCAATCATACCCATGGTTCGTTGGGAGAATGGTTTATGGTCTACTCTAATCTCAAAACTCTCAGGTGTGTCTTCTCATAGAATGACCAGGACCTGAGATGAAGTCATTGACTTTAGTTCCACGAGGACTATGACTTTGAGATAGTCTATACTCATGGGAAGGGGAATGCTATAGTAGGGTTCGTTTCACAATGCCTCACATGTCAGCAAGTGAAGGTGGAGCACCAGGTACCAGCAAACATGGTATAGTCCTTAGAGGTCCCGGAATGGGTGTGGGATGGAATATCTAAGGATTTCATGATGGGGATTCCACATACATCTAGAGGACAAGACTCTATCTGGGTGATCATTGACCGACTCACCATGTCAGCCCACTTCCTACAGATAAAGGAGCAGGGCTCAGTAGAGGGCATGGGACACCGCTACGTCCAGGAGATCGTACAGCTTCATGGTGTACCATCGTCTATCATCTCCGATCGAGACACTCGCTTTACTTCTCGTCTTGGGAGGGGGTTTCACGAGGTTTTTGGGATGCAGCTACACCTGAGCACTGCCTTTCACCCTTAGGCGAATGGCCAGACAGAGAAGGTTTAGATCATCCAGGAGCAGATGATGACTGCACATAGCAGACAGAAGTCCTATGTTGATAGGAGGCGGAGACCACTGGAGTTCGAGGATGGCGACCATGTTTTCTTATGGGTATCACCTCGGCATGGGTTGCGGAGATTTTTCCGGGGCGGTAAGTTATCTTGCGCTTCATCAGGCCTTTTCTGGTCCTCAGCAGAGTAGGCGAGGGGGCTTACCGCCTGCCCCATCCACCTCAGCTGCACTGGGTGCACGACGTCTTCCACGTATCTCAGATGAGGAGATATGTGCATGAACTGACACATATCATCGACCATCGGGATATGGACATCGATGATGGGGCGAATTTTGTGGAGGTCCCGGTGGAGATCGAGGATCGACATGAGCGGTTCCTATGTGGGTGGTCAATTCCTCTTGCGCGTGTTCTTTGGCAGCACGAGAACCTCTAGGAGAGAACATGGGAGCGGGAGACTCAGATGCGTGTTCAGTACCCTCATTTGTTTCCCTAGTTTATGTTGTATCTTTACGGGGACATAACGCCCTGTGGTGGGAGTAATGTAAAGACCCTGAAATTTCAAGGAATTTTTTTTCAAAATACTTTGAAATTCTACTAGTCTGTGGCTTCTGACGGTGCTTGAATCTAACGCCCGGTCTGCCCGGAATCAATTTCCGAAGTTTAGCTCAGGTACTTTCAATGAACGAACAAGCGGGTTTTTCTATCTTTTGAACCGGTGCACGGAATTAAAATCTAAGGGCACCGATGAACTCGTAACTCTGGTAATTGCTTAACATGATCCTTACCGTGGTTGCATTCGCAATGGAGGAGAAGATAATTTTGGGGGTTTATTTAAGAAGTAAATAAAAATTGTCAGAAGAATTTTAATTTTATAAGGTGGTTATTACCTCCCATAGGTAGTTAAGGGTGGTTCCCATATCCACTTAACTACCCAAGTGTGGATGTCAGAGAGGTGGGGTCCAAACGAGCCCCACCATTTAATTTCCACCAAACTCATTAACAACCCCTTATTAAATTGGCAAACACCCCATTTAATTTCCAATGCGTTTAATTAATGGGGATCTTCCCTCTCCCTTCCTTTAAATCAATGGTCAACACGTTATTAAATGTGGTGATTTAAAACTGGGAGTTTCTTTGCGTATGTAATTAAATAATAAAAGGAGCCTACTATTTAATTTTGGGGAGAACTTCATTGGCGAAAGGAAGAACGGGGGAGAGCTCTTGAGCTTTGGAAGAACGCCGATCTCCGAAAAAGAATGACGAAGAATACCGACCTCCGATGAAGAATGACGAAGAAATTAGGTACCTCGAAAATTGACGACATTCCACCCATCCTCTTATCCGCAACAAGAGAGGAGATTCCACTTCCTCCTCGGCGCACTATGATGTCGCCTACGAACCCTTTCCCTGTGATGCCGACGTTCGTCATCGTTTGTTGAGGTAGGGGTTTATTTTCTTTGAGTATGTTATTTTTCCCATGATTCATCCCTTCTAAAACAAAGAATGCGGGTCAACTCATTATCAAGTTGATCCGCGAATGAATTCTTTTGCAAGTTGGGAAGAGTTTTTTCTCGGAAAAAAATGCTAGATGGATTGTTTTGTTGTTATTCGGGTTAATTAGTTTTTCTTACAATGTGAAAACTTGTTTATCCTTGGGAAATTGTTATCGGATAACGCGGAGGGAGAGGGACAAAAAAACATGGCCCGACGACCCTACGAAAATTGTTTTTTGTGCACTTATGGATGGGAGATGATGAAACGGGACCGCAACGGCGTTTGGAAGACGTCGCAGTGAAGAGCGGGTCCCCAAAGAGCCATTGGCGCAGACAACGGGCAAATCAGACCACCGGAGCGCGTCCGGAGGTCCGCAGAAGAGACTACTGGCGCGCCATGATGGCGCGCCGCCAACAGAAGCCCACCGAGGCTGAAGCCGCGATGGCAAAGGAAAATCCCGCGGCCACGTGGGATCTATAGGAGCCCGCTGCGCCACCCTGGCGCCGCATCCGTGGAAATAGGGGGTCGCGTCCCCCGTACGGTTCGTTGGCCGAGACAGCGCACCCCCCCCGGCAAGGCCAGGGTGTGTCGCGCAGACCGGGCCGCGCCAAGCTAGGCCAGGCCACGCCCTACTAGGCAGGACCCATACCTAGATCGGGCCAACCCAGGGGGGATTAGGCTGGGTCGGAGCGGGCCCAGACCCCCACTTCGGACCGTTTTCAGTCTTTTTCCCATAACATGATCTACATACCACCGATAGACACACCATCAGTTTTGTATGAATCCTTGGATCGAGACGGTCGTTTTGATATATTACACTCGTGGTTTCATCAATGTTTGGGTATGGATGGGTTGGTTCGAACCCGAAACCAACCGGGCCCTTGGAATGGAAATGCTTATATCATAAGGACTGGATGTTCGTTTGACGTGCCGTCAATTGCATTGAAATCCTTTTGTTGAGACGTTTCTTTTGGCTTACTCTAATTGAGGTTTGTATTCAGTTGGAGTATTGTCAGGTTGGTTTTAGCTAAAAACCAACCGAGCCCCTGGGATGGAAAAGCCAATAACTCTCAGACCCGGCGTCTGATTGACGCACCGTTTGTCGCGTTGGGTTTAATTTGACGAGACGGAACTTTGGGATACATAAACTATGGACTTCGTGACATTTGATGTTTCGATTATCTTTCTTCAGGAGCGTACCCTATCAGAATCGAGCATGCTTTGTGCGAGAAACCTAGAGCTGGCTGCGACTGCGACAGTGACGACTATACCTAGATCCTCCGTGGGTTCAGCAGCGAGGACCACTGTACTTGGATCCTTCGTGGGTTCGGCAGCGAGGAGGACTGTACTTGGATCCTCCGTGGGTTCGGTAGTGAGGACGACTGTACTTGGATCCTCCGTGGGTTCACCAGCGATGACGACCGTACTGGGATCCTCTGTGGGTTCGACAATGATGACTTCTATTCTGGTATCCTATGTGGGTACGATAGTATTTGACCTCTATACTTGTATCCTGAGTGGGTCTGGCAGAGTAAATGGTCCTGTATCCTATGTGGGTCCGAAAACTTAGCTGGTCTTGTATCTTATGTGGGTCCGATAGCTTAGATGAATCAGTGGCTACATCTGATCATCTCTACCACCTTATGAAGTGTATACCTGTGTGAGCTGAGTCTTGATTACCACTCACTGTCATTGATGTGATTTACTTTTGTTCCTGTGTGGATTGAGTTGTGTTTTCCTGTGTGGACTGGGTTGTGTTTTCCTGTGTGTATTGGGTTGTGTTTTCTGTGTGGACTGGGTTGTGATTGGGCATGAGAGTGGGAGACGGATTGTAACTGACGACTTAGGTATATGTATGGGAATATACCTAGGTATAGTAGTTTGAAACTTTGTGATTTATTTTTAACTTTGTGGTTTATCCTTCGTGGATTTTGAGAGACCGTCGGGGGTCTCGGTGTCCCTACTGAGTATCGTATACTCACCCCTGCACGAGCTATACCCGCAATACATTGTGTTGGATGCAGACGACGGACAACACTGATCGAGGTGGAGGCTTGTGGAGATGGACGGTACCCGGAGGTGGACCACTTGTTGGGACATACACTGAGTAGACGTACAGACCCGAGGAGCTAAGGAGACTATCTGTACCGACCCTTCAGGTGGGATTTCCAAAGGACGACTCGATGTTTTTTTTACTTACTGCTGTTGTACTTTCCTTTCAGTTCTACTGAACATTCATCTGGGTTTGTATACTGGCCCATTTACTTTTCAGTACTTACCTTGTACCTAGTTTTTTACTTTGTGCTTACTTCACTTGTGTACTCTTTTGTGTTTTTGTTTACTTTATAAAAGGCAATGCCTTCCCCTTTTTTTGGGATTTACGCCTTTGGTGCTAGTTGCCAGCCCCTGGCCTATGGAAGGCGGTCTTGGGGTAGTCACAACACAGGCCCCGAGGATGGGTCGTGACACAAACATCATTTTCGAGGTAGAATGGTTGGTTAATTTCCATTATAATATGGAATTATATTGTCAGATGATATGCTTCATAATTCTAGAGTGTGATATTTTTATACATCAGGGTGAATGGGATGTTCATAAAGGTTGAGACGGATGAGAGCTTCATAGACTGATCAGAGTGATAGTATAAATTTATAACATTTTTACAGATGATCAGGGTGTACATTATGAATATTTACCAATGGTAGTTGATCAATTCAATGATTTCATTCGTGATGACATTTCTGGAATACATCATGATAGAGACTTAGAGTTTTCTATTGATCTATGACTATGAGATGCACCAGTATCCATTCTAATTTACAGTATGGATACTACTATGTTGTTGGATCTTAACAGGAAATAAGAATATCTGGATGATATTGGATTTATATGACCCAACACATCACAATGGGGATTATATATCATTTTCCCTTATAATAAAGTGAATACCCTCATAATTTTCATTTCTTATGAGTAGTTTAATTGGATTATGGTTATCAACTTGTATCCACTACATCATATCGACTACCTATTTGAACAACTCCACGGAGAAATGGTTTTCTCAAAGAATGATTTAAGGCTGTTCTACCATCAGGTATGAGTACGAACATTAGATATACTACATACAACATTTCAATGCCAGTATGGTATAAATTATTATTTTTTCCTACCATTGTAACTCATTAATGTTTCTAAATTCATCATGGGCTTGATTAATTGTTTTTTCACCCATATTTGGATTCCTATATGGTTTCCTTCAGGGATTATATAATTATTTATTCACATGAAATAAAAGACCCCTCCAAACATATTAAAATCATACTGATTAAAAAATATTGAACCAAATATATGCTAAGATCTCTAAATAGAAATTTCTTTTCAATTTGGTAATGTTGATATGTTGAAGCATCTAAGAGGTAGTAGTTTCTGTTGACCTTGGGAAGGTGAGTGTCAAAGTTTTGGGGAAGAAGATGAATAATTTCATTAATATAAACAGTTTTGAGGGGTTATTTGACTTTAAAATTCATTTTATTTAGTAATTCTCATACCTCTAATTACCTCTCAATGACTTGAGTAAATAGGGTGGTATATTTTTATGAATATTATATTCTGAAACAATGTTTTAGAATCTAAAATGGAGACTAACATTGGTGTCAATCATGATTCTTTCGGAGCTTGGAAGAGGCTAGATAGTTTTTTATTATGCATTACGTTTCATAATTTGAGAAGTTATCTTATTGGTTGATGATGTTGTGCAATACAATTCCCATCATCTAAGACCACACAAGCATAATAACCACACCCATAACCTCAAGCCAGAAGTAGGGGTTGATTCCATGAATGATTGGTGTTATTGATTTTGGTGAGTGGTTTAAGGTTTATAGATACCACCAAAGCCCCATATATATCTGTATACCACATTACATGATCCTCAGATAGATATTTTGTTTCAAATACCTTTAGTACATAAAATATTTCCTTCCCAATACACTTATAAAAGGAAACATGGGATGTGATGCTCTGATCATGAATACCTAGAAACAAGATACCAATGATTCCAATAATGAATGGAGGTTGATGGATCTTCATTCTGATATTCATCAAGGGGCCCCAGATATTCATGATCAAAAATTCCTTATGCACATAGTGGAATCCTCATCATTTCTGGATAGAGTAAAGAGAAGAGAGTTCTCAGACCCTGAGGTCCACATCCAAAGGGAGTGTGTTTCAAGTGGCAATCCATCACTACAATGGTCTATCAATGTAGATGAGATCTTAATTATCCATATGTGATTCTAGGTTCCTAAATAAATAAGATAAAACAAATTATAGAATCCCATGATTCATAGTGGATAGTAAACAAATGAATTTCAAGGATATACCAATACTCAAGACACCAATGTTGGGTTCCTTGGATGAAATTTAATTTTGTGTGTTTAATCACTTGGTGTTCCACCTTTTTAGCGAGTGATAGTGAAGTACTAATGGATTGATGGATTTCTATATCTACTACCTATCTCGAAATGGGAACCTAATAATTCCATAATAGACATTGTGATAGGTATATTGAGGTTTCCTCATTGTAGTGATATAGTTTGGGTTGTTGTCTTGAGGCTGTTGAAGGATTCCAATTTTCTTCCTATAAGGGAGACAACATCAGTGGATGAAAAGGGGATATTCTAGGTCAGTGAGATTATATAACTATATGGGGTCACTCATACCATAAAATTAGAATGACATTATCATTTTATGACAAAGATTGTATAGGGGTTATAGAAGGATATCCGGAAATAAGTGTTCAAAGGCATAGCCTTTCACCCATAGACCGACAACCTGACATAATAGAATTACAAGTACTAGATGATATGATCTAGGAATGTATATTTGATTTCAAAGGTTCACGAGATAAACATATAAATCTTTATCAGTGTTCCTACAATAAAATCATCTGGTTTAATATATATGGATAAATATGAGGCCTTATATAGTATACCATTCTGTTCACCCCTATACTAGTAACAAGTGGGAGAGATAGTGCTACTGGTACAATTCCTCATTCTTGAGGTGTCAATGTAAATATTTATTACCAAAAATAATATTGTTAGTGTAAAAAACTAGTTAATGATATAATAATTTTACACTCTTTGATAAAATTACTTTACATTCATCTAATAGATTTTATATGCACAATATAAGAATAAATCCAGTTTTTTGCTTAAATATTTATTTTTCAAAATTGCATTTAAATAGCCTTTTGATGGCGTACTTGTTTAAAATATATTTTCTATCACTTTTATAAATTATATTTTAAAAAATGGAATAATTATTTGGGATAATAAAATAAAAAATACACTATGATTTAATTTTTTGTCTTTTTATGATAGGTTTCATGTTTTTAAAAGTATTGAAAAATTACTACATTTTAATTAAAAACTAGTTTTTCATAATATTTAGTTATAGTGATAAAAAATATATTTTAATATTTTTAAAGTATAAATAAATAATGTTATAATAATTTATTAAAATTTACATAATTCAACTTAATTAATTTTTGGAATTATATGTTGAAACAATGTAAAACGTGAAATATTATTTCTTTAAAAATCATTTTTATAGTTCCTTCAATGAGATTAATTTATAACTAATAAATGAAATTTCATTTTATTTTAATTTTGAAAAATTAATTTCTTAATTTCAATTTTAATGTAAATATTTAGTAAAAGGGGTTCTTTAAATTTTTGAAAATATGAATAGTTACTTTAGCAATTCATTTATTAACACGGTTAAGTTTAAATCAGATAATTAAAGGAAAATATAATAGTATAAATAATATAAAATTATCTTAAAATGTGTACTTATATAATTTCTTGTTTTTTTAGTCTTTAATAATTATAGGATTCATTCTAAAACCTATTATGGCATTTTAGAAGGGAACATAACCTCTATAATAATATATTCAAAGGAATGTCAATTTTTTCATAATTATTTTTAACAAGTGAATTAAATTTTATATCGAGTTAGATAATGTATAACATCTAATATAAATACTATTTTTAAATCTATAATATATCTATTTAGGTTGAAATTTTATTTAAAATTTTTAGTGATGAAATAAATAAATTAATTGGTGCACAATGTTGATATTGTAATTGATTAATTAAAGTAAATATCAAAATAATGATATTAAGAAAACTAAAATAATTATTATTTGAAATAATTATTATAATCCATGAATTTTATAAATTTTTATCATATATTAGTGAGGTATTAATGTATTTGGTTCCAATATATCACATTTGTTATTATATTTTTAAAAATTCATCAAATGGATAGGGTCAAAATTTTCATAAATGATTGTTTAGAATATATATTATTTTATTAAATGAGATAAAATTCCAAAAAATATATGTTTTATCCAAATTATTTGTATAAGTATGAGAATTTAATCAATGACTTAATTATTATTATTTTAGAAATTTTTAGTAATTAAATTTACCCTTAATATGTAAATTTCTTGATATAAGATATGAGTCAAAGGGGTTTACAGACAGTTAAAAATTGATAAGGCTTAAAAATTTGACAAACCATATGTAATTTCCATTGGATGATTTGACATATATTGATACTAATCTTATATTCAGAATAACTCACTTTTGATGCAATTTTATTAGAAAATTAATTTATATAAATTTATTATTTTGAAGAAATCCAAGAGTGACCCTCCCCTATCCTATAAAGGGTACACTTACTTATTATTTCCAAACACTTCAAAACCTATTTAGTTCTACCAATTTTTGACAAAATAATTTCAATTAATCCACACCAAAATTATATTGCCCTTATTGTTTTTATAACTACACAATTAGTGGTCTTAATGTGTTAAGCAACGAAGAAGGTATGAGGTAGATGTATCATTTTTAATTATATGTTTATATGTTTTTTTAGTTTTCCAGAACTATCAAATCTTAATCAATTAGGATGAAATAATATCCGTAGTATCATTACTATACTCATATCTTTTATGTTAATATCATCTACTAAATCCATCTCCAATTTTTTCAAATGGGAAATGAATAATTCAATCGTGTGTTTGGAATATTGCCACCTCACGAACAAATATTATTTGTTCTCTATCACTATATCTGAAGACTAGTCATAAATATGGATAAATATTTTAAATATGATATTAATGAAATTTGTATCATTATAAAAAAGTATTTCATTTACATTCTTACCATTCCATGCACACAAAAATGAAAATTCTGTTTATGTGTACATGTAAACTATCACCTCCAAGAATCGATGTGATTCATTTTTCATCACAAAAACAAATGGATAAAATATATAAGTATATTTAAAGTATTAGTATTATATTTATGATATTATTATATTTCTAGAAATATAAAATTATAATTACCCTCTATCCAAAATAATCATAGAAAAATGAAAACGTTACTTAAGCGTATGTACGACTTACAGTATCAATGATTATAACGTTGATAAATTTTCAGAACCATAAAAATATGGTTTGATTTAAAAGAATAGCTGACATATAAAAAAGGTTTATTATATCATGAATATTATTCTAGGGATTATTGACAAATGAACACTTTTACTATTGACATCATACAAAAATTATTTTGTGCTCAAGTGCTAAATATTGATAAAACATTCTACATTTATATAAACAATTAACCAATTTTTATAAAATGATAATATGTGATATAAAAGGCATAATAAAATTATAAATTTTCTCAATCAATTAAATAATAAAACTAGAATTATTATATAGTAGGATATGGAATGTATGTGGAAACTCGGGATTAGGTAATGGAATTTCATTTGAAAATGCTCTTTTAAATTTCATTTTCCAACTATTTTTACAAAAGTCAAAGGGAATGTTTTTTATGTTATATGGAAGGAGTGGATTATCCCAAATTGGTGATGCATTATTACATTACTTATTTCCTTATACGTTTTTATAATTCATTTTCATTAAAAGGGCTTCATTATTATATGCACAGTTTTTATATTTTAAATGTGATTTTAACAAGAATATTGTATTCTGATATCCGAATATGTTTTTGTCATGTTTTTAAATGGGGGTTAAATGGGATTATTCCTGATATATTCCATTGAAATTATATATTATGGTTTCATCCCATTATATCACAAGATATGATTATTTTATCCCCATTAATGGTCAGGATTTGATGGGTTGAGACCAATTATAGCTCAAGATATTATGAGTGAGCCCTATTATACTTCTCTATTGAATTGGGTTGTCTTAAGATGGATGTAGACCGAAATAATAATAATCAATTTGTAAGGGTGAATTAAATAGTGATGTGTTAATGTTGTCCCAAGTCACATAGATGACATTTTTATGCATACTAATATGTTTTTAAGAAAAGGGTCTTAGTGGGATTTTAATATTTTCACTAGACTAATAATTTTCATTCTTTATGTCTGTTATAATGATTTTTTGGCTTATCCCACTTTTAATTTTTTTTCATTGGGTACAAGATTGAGTAAGAGATATGAAGAAGTAAAGAGGAATATTTTGATGATATTTTATGAAAATAAAATAAAGACTTTTTAAAAAATATTATTTTGAATGAAATATAGACTTTCTATTAATACCAATTTAGACTAAATATGGGTTTTTATGAATGAATAATGACCTAATTCTATAAGAATATAAACAGTAAAAAAATGTGAAATAATGTAATTTATCAAAAAAGATTAATATTATGTAATGATGAAGGTCAGTTCTTTATAGTTACTACTAATTCTTGATATAAATAAAAGGATAATCACCATTGATGACCTATGGAGTTTCAGGTGGATGATCATTTTTTTCATGTGTGTTCTCATAGATTACGCCATAGAAGGATTAAGATATAGAGAAATATATCACCTCATTATGTGAGGCCATTTGAGAAATTACATAGATTCAGGATAATATCCTTTCAAATTGTTCTGCCAAAGAGGCATCGATTTGTATCAATGTATTCTATATATCCCATCTTCACTGATGAAATTCCAACATGTCTAATAATTAAGATCTTATAGATATTGAGTTAGAGGTTCACGCTTGATTTGAGTATTATATAGTTTATATCATGGATTATATTGCAAATTAAATATGATTTAGTTCTACCCTTCTACTATAGATATTATGGAAGCAAAAATTAATACTAGATGAAGATTATGAGACAGAGGTTGATATACAAGATTAATGGTTATATTTTTTCTTAGATGATGAATTACCACCCATGAAATGGAAACATAGGTATGAGTTGTTTTAAGTGGAGAAGATTTTATGATCCTATTTCTTTCATATTAGTTTTTCATCCTTTAAATTTCAGAAAACCCTTGTTAAGATTATCTTTTGTTAATTGTGCAAGATATAGTTCCATTAAGATTGTTTATTTTTTGGTGTACAATGTTTTAGTGGACCCAAGGCTAGTTTAAAAAATTATAATGACATTAATTTGCATGGGAAAACACTATTCACAATGTGAATTGGTTTTTATCATAGAGAGTTCACCCCATAGATTTATCAATGTGTATCACATTCACAATGTGAATATTTCATGGTCTGTTTTAGAGGGGAAGAATGATTATTCATTTTACAATAATCCTTCTTTCCATAAAAGACTCATAGGGGACATCACCCTCTTCACCTACTCCATTGGATTTGAGGTTACCTACTCTTATGGACTCTGATTGATCCAAAATTCATCTCATTGGGTACATCTCAATATGAGTTTAGATTCAATTCCTTCCCCTCTCATATTATTTTCCCTTCTTCATTTTTATTTTACTGTGATCTTATAATCCCAATTTTTCTTGAATTTTTCATATTTTTCCTATTTCATTCATTCATTCTCATTTTAATGGATGGTAGTTGATGAGGATAGATGCACCAACATATAGTAGGTGGTCTAGAATTTATCCATCAATGCATTGTTTCTATATATTATTCATCATGATGTCCCAAGCCTTCTTTTCTCTTTGTTTCCATAAAAATACCATTTTACTTAAATAATTACTTCCCATTCAATGAAATGACCTTATAACCCCTTATTATTTTTGGAATAGGTCCCTATATACTAATTCCACACCTTGAGGTGTTATTATGTAAATTTCGGTTAATATTATAAATTATTATGTTAAAATCCACCTCCTATGTGTTTTCAACTGGGTATTTTGGTGAAATGCCCATAATGAATTAAATGGAATGTTTCTGTTGTGACTATGCCATTTGTTTTAATTGAAACAATGGTTACACCCTTGTTAAATTAGAATACTAATAAATAATAAATCATTAATTTTCTATTATTAAATCTTATTTTTAATCTTATATGCCTGTGAAACTCATTCAGTGGGTTCCATAAACCTTTGATACTATGGCATGGAAACTATAATAATATGACAATGAGGAATCATGAAACAAAAACCTCGAATACTCAGGATTTTTTTCCAAACTAATATGATACTTGGTTAAATAATAACATATACATGTGATACTAGGTCATAGATTTCCTACATATTTATTAATTGGGCATGTCATCCCCTACTACTTTTGGAGACTCTGGTGGCTATAAATGGATTCTTGGGTAACACCTCCAGTCTTGGATAGAAATATGTATATATATATATATATATATGAATATGATTAAATATATAAAACACACACACACACACACATATATATATTCATATTTAATTATACATATATTTTTTTGGTTACATATATTCATAGTTTTAGTAGCACATGTCGGAGTAAGTAGAGTTTGCAAGTTGTCCTTATGGAATCTGAGATGACAATTTACAATTTACATTTCCTAATTACCATTATCATATATGTACACTACTCATATTATATACACTATCTGGATAGTTCTTGACAATTATGGTAGTGGCCTTCTGAGTATATGTTACACATAGTTTGGTGACTAATTGAATCTGAATTGACATCATTCATACTGGTAGGAAAAAGGGAAAGCACACTCTCTTGGATGCTTGACTGATTACTTCATGGGAGCTTGGGAGAATGGTACCATGCTTTGGACCATGATGTTATCCAATAGACTTTTCAATCATTTTTATTTATTTTATTTAAGAACTATATTAGTTTCCTTAAACTATATATGTCTGTTTCTTTAGTATTTTCATGACACACTCATAATTTTGAACATAGTTCCACTTTTGGATTGATGTATTATTACTATTTGGATGATTTAATTATGATATCCAATTTTTCATTATTATGATTTTTATACATATCTATTTATTATAAAACTATTTTCCTCTGATCTTCATTATATGGTTTTCCAACTATTATACCTTAGACCCTCATTGTTAGTTGATAGTCTCTGGAATATGTGAAGGCATGCTTTTGGCCTTATGACCAACACATTTTTGTTACTATTATGTGAAACGGGTTTGATAGGATACAAAAACATTTTAAAATACATAATCTAAAAACTCACAACATGAATTATATTAAAACAATTTTTAAAAAATAGAGAAATACTACAGCAATAAACAACCAATAAATTAGTATTTTTTTTTTTCACATTAACCACTATATAAATAAAGATAAAGTAAACATTTAAATATATTTATATATAAAATTTATTTACAAACAAAAATTCATATAATCATAGAATATTTTTTATTCTACATTCATTTAAAATATTAAATCATGTAACACCTAAAAAATTGATGAATCTAATATAATACAGAAGAAAATTAATATGTGTTAAAGATGAATGTTTTAATCAAACTAACCTTGGGGAAATATGTCATTATTCATGATGGGATAATATCAAAAATAAATCATAAAACACAAAAACAACACTATAAATTCCACCTTTTAATAATTAAAATGTTTTTATGAAACAAATTGTAAAAATTAGAATCATTATATACATAATAAAAATAATATATAGAGTAATATAAATGTTATATACTTATACATTCACATATTTTATATTTTTGGTTTCATCATTTACATGTGAAAATATCTAAACCATTTCCATAACCTATAATTTTATTTTAAATTAAAAAAAATATATAAGAATTTTTTATGATTAATGAACTAATAAAATTGAATAAAACAAAATAAACCATTAATTTTATAAAAAATAATTATGAATACCCCAGGTAAAGAGAAACCCTAATATGTCATCTGTTCTTTTTGGTTGAATACACCAATCATTCAATGACCACTAGATTATAAAGATTCCAACTTTATGGAAATTATAATAAATAGTATTTAATAATTATATTATATTATTCTTATATGTTATGAAATATAAGAAACCAACACAAAATCTCTAAATTGACTAATATTTATAAATTAGATTATAGTCTCCTTCTCATGTTTCGAATGATAAGAGTCAGGAGATATATAATTTGATATGTAATAAATAAATAAATTATAAATTATATTTCATTTAATATTTAGACATTGAATGTGAAATTTACCTACATGGAAAGTGTAGAATACTAAGATATCACTATAATAATTAGAATGATTAATATGGGGTTTAAAATAATATATATGTGTTAAAATCAAAAAAATGTTTTAATTTTATTGTATTATTAGATTTTGAGATATCACAATTCTATGTTACAAACATATAAAATTTTCAACATGAACATGAAGATATGTTTATATTAATTTAATAAATTATGTAATTCTAAGGAAGACCCTCTAATCTATTATATGAGGACACATCGTCTCATCTATTTACCAAATTTTTTTTGGTATATAGAATGAATGAACCCTATAACCACTAAATTACTATCTGTTATATATTCTATAGTTTAAGATTATAAGAACCTAGGTTTTTAGAATGGGACAAAATCCCAACCCTGGTTAAATTTTTGACTTGTTCCAGAGAGGACGGAGAAAATATGGGAAGTTCTAGAAATTTCCAGAACAACATGCTATGTACTTTAATGTACACACTGTGTATGGTTTGGGTGAGTACTACCTATGTGATCGCCGATTACATGTCATGTGATGACTTTTTAAGAATTTCCTACAACACGACGTGTAGTGTTATTTGAAACATCGTGTATTCTTTTTCTGCATACCGGCTTGGTTCAAGACATGTGTCAACCTGTGTGGAACACCCAAGCCATGTGGCTATCTTCGCTTAAGTTGGAGTAAAGAAAATACCACCACACAAAATGTTGTCCTTAAATACACTCAGTGTACTTTTTTTCATTATCTTAAATGAAAGAGTGTTGCATCTCTTTTCCAAAAAATCTTCTTCTTCCTCCCCTTTTTCAAACCTTGGTGATCTGGGAGGCCGAAAAAATTTCCTTCCCTATATTCTTCATCCAACATTCATTCTTCAATATGTTGGTGGCTACGAGATCACAACAGTGAAGCTGAACCCATGCACCCTGTTCCGTTCTTGATCCCTTGCCTCACATGTCACAGTTTCCATCCAAGTGGAATTGCGGGGATTTAACGGAAACATAGATCTATGAAGATAGGATATGAATTGGATCTCGATATCAGACATGAATACATCTATGAGTCTCAGGTTGGTGTTTCATACCACATTTTTTTATTTTCTCTTACTTTTTGATTGTCGGCTAATAACTCTTTTTCAGGTATTTTGAACGAGACCCTAATTTACATGTTATTCCCTGTTTAATTGTTTATTTGACCTATGGGATGAATTTGGTTATGCTCTGTTACCTATTTTCTTGAGAGGGGTTGGGAGAGTGGTTGTGGCTCATCAGGGAATTTTCGCCAGGGATACCAAAATGGTTATAATCAAATTGTATTGTTTTAAACTGTTGAGTTTAGTTTATGAAACCTTGATAAGAATTGTTGGAGACCATAAAGACCCTAGTGCTGGAATGGGACAACACTTGGTTAGAAAATAAAACTCTTTAGATTTTTTTTCTCTTTATATGTTTTGTTTAAATGTTTTATATATGTAATTTTTAAATTGCATATGTTGAAGCCTTTGGGTTGTTTTGGGAGTGGCCCGAATATTATTGAGTGCTGATGATCCCAGGTTGGGCTTGTCCGGGTTACTTTGTGTGGTTTTGACCATGGGAATGGGCATCATGGGTATCTACTTGAGAAAGGATGATTATCCGGTTGGGCATGGCCCAAGTAACTAGGATGGAAAATCCATTAGACTTGAGCGGTATTGTCGTAGGGACACAATGTGTCAAATGTGTTGTGGATTGGTTACTATTTTGGTGATTACTAATCACAATGAACTATGAGTAGTGTGCACACAGAGAGACTCCGTGATGAGGTGGTTTTGACCACTCATGTTGGTAGAGGCCCCTATTAGTTGCGGATAAGGTTCTTCTTATTTGGGGGTGCTTGCTGTAGGAAGCCACAAGGAAGGTGAAGATCCTTCAGGGGATATTATTGTGGCTATCAAGGTTGGGGTCAAAGGATCACTGTTATTTGAGAGCAGACATCACTGTCCCTTCAGTTACTTTATTTTGAGGGAAGATATTGCTGTCTCGCTAATTACTTTATTTTGAGGGCAGACATCATTGTACTCTGATTATTTTTTTAGGATAGGCATCAGTATTCCTCTGGGATACTATTTCTTGGGTGTGCTATTGAGATGTATGTACTTGAGACATGCAGTTTCAGGGGGCACATAGTGCCGAGTTACATGATAGAGATTCCAGCGTTGGCCGAAGGAGGTGACACTCCAAGGTGGATATTGAGCACCAGTGGAGTTTTTTCTCATTCTCTATGGTACTATTTATTATTTCCCTTGTAACTGAATGCATGTTTAAACACTTATATTAGGTATGCACCGTTGGGTGGTATCCTGCTGAGATTCGTCTCACACCCTTCACATGCCCTTCAGGACACATGCATACTTTATGGATTTATGTGTAGGAAAGAGATCAGCTTCAGGAGATGGACTGTATTAGCTATCGCATTGGGATGGTATAGTCATTGAGGTCTTTCCAAGATGGAGTTTACATTGTTTTTATTTTTTTCCTATATCATCTTGATTAGTTGTTTTGTAGCTATAGTTGTTTGTCCATTGGTGGATTTAAATATGGATATGTCTTACCTTCTTTGGAGGCATGTTTGTTGTTCAGTGGTAGTACAAGTGATCAACATGTTGTTGTGTTTACTTTCCCCTCCTGTTGATTATATTAATTTCTTCCTTCATTTATAGATAGTGAATGTGATTCCACTCTTTAGGTCTTGTTTGAGACTTTTGAGTCATTTATTCCACTAAATTTTTATTATTATACTCAGAACATTACCATTATTATCCTTCGAGAGGGTATATCCTACCCACTATATCTATAATACTATTTCTCCTACTCGGAAACCTTTTTCATTATAGGAGGTGAACCTAAGGTAGTAACACCTGACCCGTTTAGCACTGTTCGGGTGGCTGCTTGTGTCTGGGTCGTCACACTGATCATCATAAAATATGGGCTCTATGAACAATAAGGTGATTTCTAATAGATTCTCTTCAAATAAGAGGTAATCATCTTAATCCAGAGTCGTAATTTAATTTTTTATTCTACCTCAATAAATTGTTTCCTAACCAATACAATGTAGTAAAATTTTTATCTACCATATATTAGGATGTCAATATGTCAATGAAATAACTTTATTTTTCTCCTTTTTCCAACATACATGTGGACTACCACCTCCATGAAGCGATACAATTCTTTTTCCATCACTTCCTCACATTGATTTTTATAATGATGTATATAATAAATAAAAATTGAAATTTTTAATATTATTATAGTTTTTAAATAATAATAATTATTTACCTTTCATTTTGGACCCATTAAATGATGGGATCACCACTCACGAGTTTAAACGGTCTACCATCTCTACCAATTGGTGTGATTCATATTTCATCACCACTTTATAAGTGTTCTCATAAATGTTTATATTATTATTATATTTTATGATCATGAAAATATTAACATTTTTCAGATGATTAAACCCATATCAAAGTAAACATATTATAATTGATGAAATAAAACATACATGAAAAAAATTGTTAAAGCCTAAAAATAAATATTTTAATAATGAATAATCAACTTGTTTGACATAAAATGATATAACTAGATCATATATTATATCATAAGTATGTATATGGTTTAGGTAATTAAGTATAATAAATTTAAATTTATTATATAGAAGGATAGAGTGCTTGTGAAGAAAGACATATGTGAGGTAACATTTTATAATTTTAATTTTATTTATATTATAAATTCTCTATATTCACCAATTTTTTCTTTTTTTGGGTTTATATAATTCCCAAGAATGTTCATTATTATTATTATCATGAAAATTATTGGGATTTAAAAATCCATATAATTTTTGTCTCTTTTATGAGAATATAATTTAGATTTTACCAATGTACTAAGGGTTCTTCATCTCAATACAATATTATAGACCCATCTTAATTTATGTTATTAATGATACAATTGAGATTACTTAATTAATGGGTTTTGGATTTGGGTGTTACCAATGTGGTAATGGTTTATGATCTCAATCATATTATATGAGAACTTTTTTATGCATATGTCTACAATTATGAGGGGTAAATAATTCTTCTTTTTGATGTTATTTCATAAATCGTATTATTTTTATGATATTTAACATTTCATTTGAATTTATACATTCATGTGGATTATTATTCAAATATTACAAATGCATTAACAGTTACTTTTACAATATCATTTTTAAAATGGATTGTTTATTTATACATTTCCTTATGGGGAAATTATATGCACTAACTATTCATAAAGGCTGTGTATTTCATTCTCTACTATTTTATTCTGATTTATTCATGTTTTATTCTGATTATCCACAATTTGGTACTCAACGATATCCTAATAATGATATTAAATAAAAACAACCTTATTTCTATTTGTGTTTCTGTATCTATTTTTCAATATCCATATTGTCTAATTTTTTTTAATAAAAGTATTTTTATTTGATCCAATGATTGTTTTAGGTCATTTTTAACTATAATTTTCTTAAAAAAATTAAAAATAATCACCTTTCTTTAATAATGAGTAACTTTATGAATTTTTTTAAAAGTGAAAAAATAATGATATTTAAATGTACAAAATATGAGATGATTTCCCATCCATATTGAATATTATTTTTAATGATGTTCAGATTACATTGTTATGTGGCCACATTTTGTAAAATAATTTTCACCATATTGTAAACGTTTTTAGTTTCTATGATAACTAAAGTAAATGATATTTTATATTTTTTCAATGAAATGTTATTAAATGTATTTTAATGTAAATTTTCATGTAATTGATCCTATTTTGACAACTATTAAGTTCCATTTGGGAATATCTTATTATTATACAATCTATATCCTTTTTACATATGGCTTATGATGATGGGAGAATTAACTTAAAACATGATTTCATTACATGGGTTAAATAATCCCAAATGAATTATTTTTTGATAATAATGATGTGGTTATAGGAAAACAGTTTATTTTCAATTGGTTATTATATGATGATACGTTTAATAATTTACAATCATTTTGAATATATAAGAATGGAATATTATAATGGGGATGGTTGGTATGGAATTATATATAACTATAATTCATTGAGAAATGATGATGGAGATAATAAAATCCCAATAGAGGATAAATTTAATAAAATATTAAAGGATGATGGAGTTATGTAGGTGTAAGTTAAATAGAATAGATTATTGTAATTGACATGGTTTGTTTGTATTACATAATAAATTTCCACTAAGTAAAAAGTTGCATGGTATTGAGCCTTGAAATGTTATTTTTATTATTATGATTATTCCACACATTAGTCCACTCTAATATAAATTAACCAAATTATTATGATATATTTGAATCGGTCTTATATTTTGATTCATTTTTTCTATTCATGACTTATGATTTAAAAAAACATGACTCGTGATTATGATCTAAGAATTGTAGTGTGTCATTATCTAAAATTATCCTCATGTTATAATACCCGTATTCCTATTTAATTTCAAAAAATGATCATTGAAATATAAATCTCATGTTTACCCTAATAATGTATTTGATTTTATCATTTATAATGGTTTCTTTACCTCATGGATTTGTTACATTTTTTGTTTGATATGTATAAGAAAGTTGTTAGTTGTGATAATAATAATGGGATATGGTGTACATATTTTTTTACTAGTATTTTGTGTTTCAAATTTTCCCAAAACATTAATCTTTTGTGGTTATGGTCTATAATTTAATGATTTATAATTATTATTCGGTTAATGTGATGTAATGTTTTCGTATGTTTTTGCTGGGTAACCTTAGTTGTTATCAGAGCACAATTTTGTTATTACTGGTTACTAGGAAGATGAAAAATTATATACCATACTTATGACAATCCCATGGGTATGATAGAATTTTATGATATGGTAAATAAATAAGTTTTTCCCAAAAAATACATCCTTGTCTAGATACATTCTACTGGATGCGGTTGTGGCATAGATTAATATATGGGTAAAAACTCTCAAGAGGGAGGAGTGTGTATAAACTAAATCATTTCTAGTACAAAATTAGTCGGATATATAATTTATACATGGATAGAAACATCCATGTTATATTCTTATGCTAATTCACATTTTTTATAAACTATTATGAAGGGTTTGATTATATAATTTTTATTATTGACCATGGTTAAATATAAGGTGTCCAAGAGTGAAATTGAGGTTTCATGATCTAGATATCCTATGAATTATGTCTCATTTTTATATGATTTATAAATACAATTAATTTTCCTAACAAAGTAATTTTTTGTTACATTCAATGGATGAAACTTGGATGAATCTTATTACTGATGAATGTAGTGAAAATTTTAATTATTTTCCACATCAAAATACAAATTAAATGATATTTCGAATGTGAATACTTATGATTATTCCTAATAATCTATACCAATGTATGATTAAAAATATCAACTTGGGTGAGTTTCCGAACATGAATAATAAGAAAAAAATATGTTTTGAGAAAAAAATGTTTTGATAACGATTTATATTCCCAATATTTGATAATAAAGGAATAATTATACACAAAAATGATTCATAGGGATGATACGATATTTCATTTGTAAAAGACATTGGAAATTAAAGTCAAATTAAAGAGAAAAATTTTAGACTTCAATAGATGGAAATAATGTACATTGTAAGATAAGATTTATATTTCAATGTATTATCTGTGGAGAACATATAAATTAATTGATTCCATTCCATAATTAAATGGCTCACTTCTTGAATAACGTAGATAATATAGGATTGAAAATAATTTAAATGGAATGATTGAAGTGTTAATTTATTTTTATTTCGTAATTATGTTGTAAAAGTGTTTTAATAGTGATATTTTGGTTATAAGAAAAATGATACATCATTAGATTGTTCATCAATTGGTTTTCGTAAGTATTATCAAGCATACATTGAATGATATGGATAACCTTAAATGATGTGTTAGTTGTAAGGTGATATTTTTTGGAAAACACACGATTGGTGGGTAGAAAAACAAACACGTATACTCTATTTTGAGATAATAATTTCTAATTTGGGTAAAGAGTTAATTGGTATTGATAATGTAAGTATGGTAGTACTAGTGTCCTTGAAATTAAATAGATAATTTATTAATGAAAAACTAATCTTTTCATTTATGAATATTATTTACTTTTTTTATTTATATTATATATTGGATACTAGATAATTATTTTAAGAAAAATGATAGGAATAAATATTGGGTTTATATAAATTTTAAATGGGGCTTTGTAGATAATTGGTGTTTTTTCATGTATTTGGAGAATATATGATCATGGAATTAGTGTGTTTTTTATATATCATTAAGAGTTACATTATTTAGTTTGGGATTAATTATAAATTTTTTATTTAAATTTTATTGCCATTTATTATGTTTTTGGGTTTTGAATACTTTTTAAACATGCATTTATGATATTTGAATTTTTATATTCAATGAAATATTTAAGTATATATTTTCAAATAATTATTATAATAATCAAAAATAGTTTTCCAAATAATTTTTTATTAATATTAGTTATCTTTTAATGTGTTTTCAATTTTTTTAGCAGGTTAATAATGATAAGTGGAAATTATGGTCATATTTTTATTAGTTTTATGATCTAGTATGTTTTTTGGGTGATTTAGACAAGAAAAATTCATATTTATCCTTCATTATATCTATATGGGATGAAAATATAACGAAACTAAATTGAACACAAAAAAATTATGGAATAATGAATATATATATATATATGAATAAATAATGTAGTTATATTATTTTATATTCCATGGTTAAATAATTATACAACTACTGGAATGGGATAATTAAAACCAAAAAAATCCACATACAATCAATTCAGATGAATTCATGGTCTTATCATCCCTCACTAATATATGTTTTTCTAGTAATTATCATTCTTTGACTGTGACTTTTATCAATCCTTATTAGTCCTTATAAATTATACTTTTTCACCATGTCAATATTTTAAATTATTTATAATTTTTTCTTAACATTTAAACGAAAATATGTGTTATTATAGGTAACAGATATGTTTCACACATACCATATTCAAGTTAAGTTTCAGTATCCCTTTGTGTGATGTGGTTTTCCAAAAAAAAGTTTTTTATAATATTGAAACATTAATGAAAAAGTAAAAAATGAGATGATTAAATTCATTTATGATGAGGGAGATAATTAAATACCCTATAAATTTATTTTAAATGAAAAATAATCATGATAGATTACAAGACCCAAAATAATGAGATTCATAAAAAATTGTGATATACTATAATGTTCTTATTAGTCAAATTAAAATATTAAAAATTAGGTATTTAATTAGAGGATTTGAATAGGATTAATTATATTAAGGAATATATATGTAAGGATTAGTTAATAAAATTTATTGATTGATGTTTTGTAAATAAACACCCTATATATAGTCATGTAATTTAATGCCTCAAAATTAATTTTTATACAAAATTGGGTTTTCACGAAACCAACCAAGATACCCTCTCAAATTGGTACCTAACCCAAATTGTCACATCGCTAATGGGTTGTCCTGATCCCCATGGGTAGGAGACTGCCACCTAGGCATCAACAACATCCATAGGGAATAATTTATCTTAAATTTAAGTAGACAACATGACATATATATATCTATATGATGGGAGGAAAATGGAAATGACAAACCCCATAAATTTATTTCATTGAAAAAAGGAAATAGCCAAAGAAATACAACTCAGATGTAGTTAAAAAAAATTCGAGGTATAATTCTAATAAGAAACTACAAAAAACCAAAATAAATACCACATGTGATAGAAAAATCCTTTGAAAATTCATCTTCAATTATTTTTATATTTTATACAACAATAGAAAATTCTATTAGTGATTGGTATTTAAAATTACAAGGGAATATATTATTTAAGAATGAGAATGTACATTCAATGTTTTTATAAATAATATTATATTTATAAATTATATTTATTTTATTTTAGGTAAAAAAACTATATAATCGTTATTCAAAACATCCTTTCTTCTTTTTCTTTTTGTCCAAAATACTTAAAATATAGTTAAAAATAATTCATAAAATATACTAATTCAACTAAAAATAATTTATTAATTTATAAAAAGTAATTATAAAATTATTTCATGAAGCAATGTATTCAAAGGAATGATTATTACATAATATATTATTTCATTCCATAAAATTTTGAAATTAATAGTCAATAATAAATAAATATGAATGCAATTTTTAACATTATGAGATCTTCTAGGTTATCATCACCCTTGATGATCACCAATTGTAACTTCCAAGGTAATTATCGAATAAGTATTTTTCATATTTTTAAATTTTTTGGAATTAGATAGAAATTTTACTTTTACAAGTATGCTATGTCTGATAGCATACCTGACACACAACAATGGATTTCTCTAAAATCATACGTTGCACAAAAATCTAAGTTATACAGAAAAATAATATTTTATTAATATTTTAATTTTATGTTGTAGTTATCTCATAATAATTAGTATGGAGGGAATTATTTATATTAACTAATGTATGAAAATAGGGTTTATATATGATTATATAATGATTCCTTGGTTAAAAAATAAAAAAAATTGAATATAAAGAATGTTTTTTATGAAAAAACAATATAATTGTGAATAATTGTGTTAATAAAATAATATAATCACACTTTTTGGATTTTATAAATGAAATATGTGTTATATATAATATTTAAAATTCATCTTATGTGTTTTCTAGACATTATATATGAACAAATACAATTTTAGGATAAAATGATTGTTTTTTCAAAAATATAGTTTTACCGCATTTTAATGGTGAACCAATTTAAAATATGATTTTGAATCAATTATAGTTTAACTATTAATGAATAAAATTATTCTTTAGAAGCTGGAAATAAAAATTATTTTTGGTTGATTTTTTCGTATTTTTAGGATAAAATAAAATTTTTAAATGAATATTAAGAAATACTTCATCTTAATTAAAAATTTATTTTTATTCTAAGTTATTTATATTTTATATTTTAATTTAAATTGCTTTAAAATTAAATTTAGTTTATTTTTTATCATGTAATACAATTGTGGTCATTAGAAGTAATTTTAATTTAATATTAGATATAAACACGTGATAATTTTTTTATGTTTTTTACTATTAAAAAAATGTTTTCTCCTTTTGAAAATGTGGATTAAATTTAAATTAATTTATAAAAAATCATGCTTATATAATTGAAAAAAATGGATTCCATATTTTTAATTAGAGGTTCATAATTTTTTAAATAGGTTCCTTGTAATTTTGTACATTATATAAAGTTACTTTAGAAAATATTTTAATTATCACGGTTATGGGTAAATCTGGCAATGAATGGTAAAAATAATAAAATAATAATATAAAACTACCATAAAAATTGTCATTATTTAATTTAATTAGTGTATCCAGACCATGATCATCATTGGGTAGATTTTAGGACCACTTGGATCTACATAGATGCCTTTAAATCATTTATAATATTATATTCAAAGAATAGTCATTTTTGTTACACTTTTTTGAAAAGAAAGATATTTTAATATGAAGTTATTCATGGGATATAATTGAAAATAATAAGTCAACATAAATAAAAAAATATTACTAACATTTTGGAAACTTATTTTTAATATTTATTAAAAATATATAATTAAATTAAATAGTTACCCAAAGCGAGTGTAGTAATTTTTTCATTAATGAATGAATCAAATAAATGATATTATAAATATTAAAATTAAAATTATCTGACATACTTTATTCCATAAAAGAATTATATGGATAATATGGAAATGTTTTTTGGGATAATAATGTGTTGGTTCACGATTATCTTCCAGTTATGATATTTTAAAAAGTCAACTAACGATAGTGTCAAAATAAACATTATTGGAATTTTAAAATATAAAATATTTTATAAAATGATATTAAATTCCTGAAAATCTATGATTCAGCCAAATGGTTTTGATATTTACATATATTTCATAAATAGAACTTTTTTTGTCGTTTGACATGTTATTCTTATTATAATAACCAAAAAATTCTAAAAAACATAATATCACAATAAGATTACAAAGGGAAAATTACGGGTTAAACAAAAAAAAATATAATGATTAAAACTATATAAAACTTGTATAATTTTAATTGATAAATGGTGATTCAAACCAGAATCATATTAATTTTCAAATAAATTATTTTGTGACCTTTTGGAACTGAAATTTAATTTATATTAATTTTATATTTTAGGAGTTTCCAAAGGTGCCGATCCACTATCCTACAAAAAGTTACCCATTATTCTCTAATAATCACTCTTCCAAAGTATCTTGTTTCTTACAATTTCAACTTGGTACTCTTTTTATAATCCCTCCACACATTATTGAGGCCATAGTATATGCATAACACCCTCCTCATAAGTATTAAGGCATTCTTCAAAGGTGATCAACATAAGAATTGGTATAATATTTTTAAGTGTTTCTGTTTTATTTATTTTTCCAAATCATCTAAATTATCTTCTTATAAGATGAAATAATAAATAAAATATCATATATATACATAGATGTAATTATGTTAATATAATCACCTATATACATTTCCAATTTCATCAAATGGTAAATGAACATTTCGTTCCTGTGTACGGAGGACTACCTCTTTGGGAACTGATAGAGATCATTTTTCATTACCATCTATCAAGACTGATTATAATTATGTAATAAATACTTATATATGATATCAATGAAATATAATCATCATAAATTAATAAGGTTTTAATGATGTTCTTACCTTCCATTTACATTAAAATGATAACGTCGTTGAGGCATATGTGTGAACTATCACCTCCATGAAGCGATTGAAATCGTTTTTATTCACCACATCACTCATATGATATATATAAGTATATCTATATGATTATTATGATGTTAATAATATTATGTTTATTCTGTTAAATTAAAATAATAATGACCTTATTTCCATATTGAAAAATGAAAAATGGAAATGTGCTCATGAATACGTACGGCTTACCATCTTCATGATTGTAACGTTATTCGATTTTTATACACACATTTAATGAATGTAATTAAAATTTTAATTGATATATAAAAGTTATTATTATGTCATGAATATTATTCCAGATATGATGAAATTAATACCACATAGACTATAGACATCAAACAATGCTCATTTTTTACTCAAGTACTGAATATCGACCAAATGTTCGATATGAACTTACATAATTATTTAATTTTCATATCTTTGTAATATGTGATATAAAGAAAATAATAAACTTAAAAATGTATCTCATACAAATTAATATTAACCTATGTTTATTTTTTAGGAATATAACGATTGTACATGATGATTTAGACTCAAGGTAATGGAATTTGTCTCAATATCCTTTCATTGATACATATTTTGATAATATACACCTCTTTATATTATACTGTGTATAATCAATCTATTTGACATTGAATTTAGTTAAATGGTTTTAAAAAGGAATCATTTTATATGAAGAGTTTTACTAAATGAAAAAACGAATTTTATTAAAGTATATGCGGCTACAATGACCTTACCACCGTTGTGACCATTATTTTATATTTGGTTTCCTCTATATGACATAGTGATTTTAAAAGTAAAAAGTAACATATTACATTTTAAATTATTTGGTATAGAAAATGGTTTTGTGAATGGATTATTTATGTCAATGATATCTTGTAATTTAATTGTGGAAATGGTATTTATTTCCTTCAGCTTGTTAATGTGTTACAATTATATTATGGATTTTGGGAATTTCATATGTAAATAAGTGGTTCTAGGATAAAATGTGGTTGGGTGGGCCTATGATAGCACTCCAATGCATTGGGTAACAAGATGGGGTTAACCAGTTAGGTCTCTCCTAAGAGATTTAGGGAATATAATCTAAGGGGTATTCCAAACGAAACTATGAAGGTTACTCCATATGTAGCTACAAAAGATTCATCTTAAGAACGATATCAATCCCTCAAGTTACATTTATGATTTTTCACTTCTTATATCTTTTTAAGCATCTTATTATTTAATGAGGTATGTTAAAGAGTTTATGTTTTGTGGCTAAAAAGTGTGATTTGGTGAAAATTATTTCATTTTTTTGAAATATTCATGGACTAAAGGTATCATTCCTTATTTTATATTCCTTACTATTATTTTTTTCTCATAACAAGTTTTTTGAAAAGTTATTTTAGTATTTATGGGAGAATAGAGTCAATTATCTGATCAGGGAAAATTTATTATGATTAAACATGAAAAAAATCATGTTTTATTTAAAAAGATTCTATTTTATAGAATAAATAGATACTATTGGAAGTTTCCCCTTTTTATTTATATAGTTTTGTTATATATGATTTATGGACTAATTCTTTAGAGCTCTAAATACTAATAGATCCTCAGTGTGAAATAATTTAAAATTATTGACTTATCTTCGGATTATGTAATATTTAAGGTTGGGATTTTATAGTTTGTATCAGAGGTCAGTTTAGACAACATTAGTGATTATGAGTTCTGGTTAAACAAATGGTAACATTATATGTCTACTCTTTTGGTTGAATCATTGTTCTATAACTTTTTAAAATCATGGAATTTTGGTTCAACATAGAAGTAGGAGGATCTAAAACAACATTCATATCTCTTCCAAATGAATTTCTTGCAATAATTATTTCAAATACATTTCCACATGATTCTAAAACATTTTTTAACATACAAATCACATGGAACCAGTTGTTTGAGATATCAAACACCACTACTATACCTCGATTCCATCATGGATCATTGGTTGTTTTTAATCAAATATTATTTTTTCAATAATATCAACTTTTCAAAAAAGGAAAAAATTAGCAAGGGATTCTTAGATATTTTACCTTATCAGAAGATTATAAAGAATATTATGATTTTGAAAAAGATGCTGAAGAAGGATACCCTTGCGCAACCTATGTATATTTCCCCCTAAAATACAGTCTTTTATCATATCATTTTCGAATTTTAAAGGGACCATTTATTTAATTTTTCAACTCAAACTCGGTCGGAAAATTTTATAAAAAGTAATAGTTATCTGACGTATTGAAATTATATGTCATAAAAGAATATTTCCATGAAATATTTCTCTACAAACACCCATACAACTAATTTTGTACAATGTTTATTATGAAAAATTTAAAAAGAGATTTTGATGAATCTGTAAGACATAATTTCAATGCATGGACCTTTTATCTACATGATGAAAATAACAACGAAACTAGTTGGACAACATGATCAAGGTATGTTGTTCATTATTTTGGTAATATTTTTATTAAATCATTTGGTGGTGAAATAATAATAATATATATGTTCATATATAGAAGACACAATGAATTTAGATGTTGATTTCATTATAAGTTGGGATGAAAATGAGATGTATAATAATATATTTAAGGTTAAATCATGTCATGATTTTTTTAGGATTTTATATCATATTGGGAGTATTTTATAAGAATTATAATGCTTTAGAAAATGGAACAAGTACAGGATGGGTGAAAACTCATCGTGTCTGGCAAGGCCATTGGGATCGAAACCACAACTAAAGGGAAACAAGGGTGTATCACATACATCATTCATATGTGAAGTACCTTGTAAGAAAGACATTAAATTTTATGTCAAATAACTTGATGAAATAAGAATAATTAGATTTTTGGAACTCATTTTTTATCAAATTGATATCCATGGAATTGGAAAATGAATTGGGGATTGAGTGATAAATGTTATTTCAGAATATGTTCACTATTTTTTTAACCATATATTCCTATGGAAAATATAATACAAAGTGATTTTTTTTGATGAGTAGTGGTTGATTTTTATTTTTGAAAAATCTATGTTTTAATTGTGGAGTTACACGATTCAGTTTATTTATGGAAATGATTAGCCTAACATAGAGAATAATGTATTTGGGAAATTCTTTTTTGGAATGAGACTTCATTATTACTTATTTTTATTTGGATATAAATGTTACAACATATCCTGGAAGAATATGTGATCAATGTCATGACCCGACTCAACGGGGCTCAAGCCGCGACTCCCCAGGCCCACCTCCAATAGACCAGGGGCTGGCATCTAGCACCGAGTTGGATATCACACACAATGGAGGCATTAGACCAAGGTACCTGTACACACGCACCCACATACACCTCGATTCAATAGTGCATAGATATATAACTATGAAAAGAAAATTCATGCATACAACTATCCCAAACCAAAGTGCAACAGTAGTACAAAAAAGGCAAAAAAGGGCCCACCAATGGAAAACTACAAAAGCGTCCAACCTGTTTGGAAGAAGTGGAAACATTGCCATAAACACCTTCTGGTAATCTCATCATCCCAACTTCGGTAAACACCCCAGTAAAACCCGCTCACGATGCTCAGCCTGCTCCAGGTCCTCCTGGAGCTCCGTCGAAAGGCCTATGGTCTGCAGAAGACAAAAACATGTGCAGGAAAAGCCCGTGCAGGGGTGAGTATAACAATACTGAGTGGGCACCCCAAAAATCCAAAACAAAAGAGAGAAACTAAAATTCAATAGTCCTCTCTTCAGAGGCAGAGGGATCCCAGATGAGAGTGGAACTCCATCTCATGACCATACTTATCTAAACACAACTAGTCAGTTCAATCCAGGTGTATGCCCATACATGCACCTGTAACATCCAGATATACTCAGCTCATGCACCAAGCCACATGAGGCACCGACCTCATCACCAGAAACCTTCCACAACCAGTAGAACACACACCATGATCACTATCATCCGAGATGACTCTCATCCGAGAGATACACTCCATTATGTCCCACACAAACATCTCAGACACTCACCTGAGAGATCACACTCGTCGGATACCATCACTGAGAAAGTCATGCTGAAACATCAAAAACACTAAACTCTTTGGATAGGGGATCACTGCTAGGGTTCAGTAGGGGATACTAGAACTCACACAGGTATACGAAGATCTCACAGATAGGGGATCACTCCCAGGGTCCGCTGGGGGATACCAAAACCTGATCTGACACTCGACAGAAACACGTCACTCAGATAGAGGATCGTCGCCCATGTAAATGTGGTCATGACGATATCGATACCCTATCTGGTATAACTCGCGATGTAGGGGATGAGATTTATGAAGCCACAACTCTAATGAAACCACGCGCTGAGTATGGGACCGTATGACGAATGATACTGTAACCCAAATATAATCCGCAGGCAAATTAGAGGATCGTATACCCAATGATGCCACAAACCTATTGATCATGGAACACTGCATAGGGGATCATACTCCCAAATGATGCCACAACCCCTATGGGGTTAACCTACTTGATAGGGGCTCGCCTCCCGTGGATAAGTGGTCACAGCGATACCAAGAACGCGATCTAGGGAAACAGTGCTAGAGGATCCCACTCCGGGCCCACTAGAGGTATTCCACAACTATAAAAAAAATTAAAAATCCCTTCGAGTGGATCACAAACCCATACTAAGGTTGTGATGTCACCTCAACCCTCGTTGGAACGAACCAAGGGAGTACCCTCAACCACAGATGGTCCAAACGTTGATAACCCGAGAAACATGCCACAACGCCACACCACGCACCTCCAAGGCCGATACCGAGGCCACCATCATGATCCATGAAGAAAAACACACAGGATAGGCTATTTACTGGCCCGACATGGACAACCGGTGAAAAAGGCATTGCACCGTAGATATCCCATGAGGGGGCCACCCAACGACTTCGAAATTCATCATGTGGGTCATACGATTGCAATCCCCTCAGAAAAAAACACGGGATCCACTTCTCGTTCATCCCAAATGGACCCTTAAGGAAAAATGTACTATTCACTGATGCTAGCTTAGGTGGGGACCATGCCTCAATCCCGAATCACATCGAATTGATCACACCATAATGATACTCTCAGAAAAACAAAGAGGATCAACTATTCATCCACCAAAATCGGACTCCTTATGAGAAAGTTGCGTTTCTCAGTAAACACCCAAACACGGCTTCTTGGGGCCCGCACCCAAAACTCAGTCCCAACTCTCGAAAGCCATCAACAAATTTCCACCGTACCATCAAGGTCTCAACGCCACTGACGGAACGTCAATCGGACACTCCGGGTAGATGATACCACGTCCCGAAGTCGAATAATAATAAAATATTATTATTTTATTCGAAGTTTCAAGCTCCCAGGCCACGATCCTGAAACATAAAACTCATAAACTGACACCAAAGGGTTCAAATCTTTGCCTGGGTTGTCTCACTATAGACGGCACGCGAAACAAACTTCTAGGGAGCAAGATACGGGGGTTTTAAAACCCCCGTTCATTAAAAGAGGGTCGGCCCACGCCGGGCACCCCGCGCCACTGCTCTCCGCCCGTAAGGCTGGCGTGCCACCGCGGGCTGCCGCAAGTCCGCCGGTACCTCTTCCGCCGCGCTGATGCTACACTAGCAGAACTTCCGCGGACCACTGGGGGCTCCCCGGTGGTCCGTTTTGCGATCCGAAACCACCTGCATGACCCTCGGGACCCAATCTTCCCTGCTACAACAAAAAAATTAAGAAATTGGATACCAAAATGGGTTCGGAGAAGTAAAACTCAAACCTCCTACCTCACAGTTGAAACACCGAAGCTTCGGGTGCAGAACGACGCCCACGACACCATGAAGCTCGATCCGCTGATGGTCAGCACAGAAAACGGACGGTTGCATCTCAAATCAGTGAATAACGGATAGAGAGGGGAGGGTGTCATTCCACCTGCATTTAGGAGGAAGTGGGGTGGGGGGGGGGTGAGGTGATTGATTTTCAATTTTTTTTATAAAACTTCATTTCTTCTCCCCCAAAACCCGCCTCCAACCCAGCACCCAGCGACGACCTAAATTATGTCGCCTCTAGGTTAAACACGATGTTCTGAACACAACAGCAGACTCAGATTTTCTATCCAAGACTCTATTTAGATGTTATTCGAGCAAACGATCATAAATAAACATTTCCATTTATTTACAAAAACGACCCTGGTGCATTTTCCACTGCAGGCCCGTGCTCGCAATTTTTGCACCTCACCTAGGGTAAAAGGAACCTTCCAGATGCAACCGTGCCATCAGATTTCCATTCTGAGCTGTCGTTTAGGAGATATCACACCACTAGAATGTGAAAAGTATAATAATACTTAATATTTTTATAAAATTAATTCCAAGAACACTGGGCCTCATAATCACATGCCGTCTTCACACATAGCATTGGAATTAATCATAGAAATATTCCAAAGTCTAATAGGGCCAAAACTCATGTCTTTACATCCCCCCCTAGAAAATTTCGTTCTTGAAAAGCCATAAGCACAAGGAAAGAGATTGGACTCTCAACTGGGTCTCCCACGCCAGCGAGTTCACCAACAAACACCCCTTCCCAAATGCAGAAGTCAGAGGGACTCATACACCACACCTCAACACTATCTGCTTTGGGCAGCATTGTCTCGCCTGCACAGTTTTAATCGCGTCACAAAAAATGTGTCTCGGTGGGGGAAGGATCCCTCTTTCTCAGGCATTCGAAGAACACCGAACATCACCCACATAGGGTATTACCAACGCCCTGAACAAAACTCGATTAAGCAACGAAAAAGAAAGAGTACCTCTAAACTGTTTCTAAAAATCTACTGCAGAAATTAGAAAGGACACAAGGCATACCTCTATCCATTCGTGGAGCATCTGGGTCAATAGCCTTTAGGGAATGTACCTGTCCTTGCTCTTGCCCTCCAGATCCCTGAGCTTGGTGCGGACCACCTGGGGGTGCTGCACCAGCTCCCTCTCCACGTCTGTCACCTTTCAGACCTCCAAACTCGACACGTTATTGCTGCCAAGGTGGCCTATCAACCGGCTCCCTCCCAGTAGAACGATGGGTCAGACAGTCTCTAGAAAGATGCCCCTCGACCGTCGCTAGCATAACACCGCCTCTCCGGCTGCTCAACAAAACTAGCATGTGAGCCATATGTTCCATGAGACTTAGATCCTATATCCTGGGGTTGCCTCCTGAAATGCTGCATATGTTCGGGCCCCTGAGTCTGTCGTCAGCTACCAGATGCCGATCTGACTGATGATGTCCCAGATCTTGCGAGCCCAACACTAACAGGTGGGATCCACTCGGCCAGAAAGCTCTCCCCCACTAGGGCCTGCTCCAGCACTCCAGCATAGGTGGGAAGACACAATGAAACCACACCTACTCGGATGTTTCTACGTAGGCTCTACTCGAAGGTCTGAGCCCAAAAGAATGGTTCTCGAACCATATCCAGGGAGTAGCATGACAAGTCTTTAAACCTCTCTGAGTACTCTGACATAATAATGCCCTCCTATCAAAGCAGTAGAAGCTCATGAATCCGCACTCACCTTAGCGTCACCAGATAGAACTCATCCTTGAAGAGCCACTCAAACTCTACCCACATGAGCGTCTCCTCATCGTGGGACTGCATCACCAAACTCCACCATCACCCGACCGAACCATGTAGAAGGCTCGCCACTAGGACCACAATTTGATCTGGGGGTGTCCTCACTATGCGGAAAACTCGGGTGATTGCTTCGAACTAGTTATCAGCAGCCTAAGGGTCTGGATCACCCCAGAACCTCAATGCTCATTTCCTCTAGAACTCATGCAGCGCACTCAGCCTGTACGCAACCTCATCTTTCTCTACCGACACAAAAAACTGCTCGACAGGTGGTGGATCAATTGGTGGACCACCTGGAGGTGCACCCTCAGAACCTGTGCCCTGGTCAACAGCCTCTACATGGGGCGGATCATCACCAAAATCCTGTTTCGAAACACTTGGTGGCAGTCGTCATGGAGGAATCCTGAAATACAATCAAGGTGCTCCATAGTCAAAGAGTATATGTGGAGAGCTGACTCAAGAAGAAAAATGGAAACCCAAAAACCCTGTCCTATATGATGCATGTACCATTTCTCCCCTGCGACTAGTGTACGATTGTACCGAGTTGAAAGGCATGTTATTAGAGTCCTGTTGCATGGATACGTCGGCCTTCGCACCAACACAGGAGTCTCTGGCCTGAAAGCACAACTCAAAACTTCATAACACTACTTCTTTGAAACCCAAAAATACTCATATCTAGACCAGCTACACTCTGGGATCCCAAAGTTGGAACCTCCTCTAATACCACTCAATCACGAACCGACCCAACGGGACTCAATCCGCAACTCCCCAGGCCCGCCTCCAATAGGCTAGGGGCTGGAGTCTAGCACCGAGTAGACTATCACACACAAGGGAGGCAATAGCCTAATGTACCTGTAAACACCCACCCAAATACACTTCCATGAAATAGTTAAGATATATATAAAGCTAAAAAATGCATTCATACAATTATCCCAAAACAGAGTAAAACATTAGTACAAAAAAAAAGGCAAAACCGGGCCCACCGACGGAAAACTACAAAAGTGTCCAACCTACTCAGAAGAAGGGGAAACACTGCTAAAAGCACCTGTCAGTAAGCTCCTCGGCATAGCTCCGATAAACACCCTGGTAAAACCCACTCACTAATATCCGCCTGCTCTGGGTCCTCCTGTAACTCTATCGAAAGGCCTATTGTCTGCACAAGACACAAACGTGTCTGGGAAAAGCCCGTGCAAGGGTGTGTATAACAATACTCAGTAGGCTCCCCAAAAACCCAAAACAAAAGAGAGATACTGAAAGGAAATAGTCTACTCATCCCATCCAGAGAGAACCCAGACAAGAGAGAAACTCCATCTTGTGACCATCCTCGGGTAAACACAACTAGTCAGCTCAATCCAGGTGTATGCCCATACATGCTCCTTGAACATCCAGATATACTAATCTCATGCACCAAACCACATGAGGTACTAACCTCATCACCATCAACTGTCCCCAACTAGGAGAACACACTCCACGATCACTGTCATCCCAGATGACACTCATTCGATAGATACACACCATTGGGTCCCACACAAACATCTCATATGCTCACATGAGAGATCACGCTCGTCAGATACTATCACTTAGAAAGTCACGCTGAAACAGCAAAAAAACTAAACTCCATGGATAGGGGATCTCTCGTAGGGTTCGTTAGGGGATAACAGAACCCACATCAGTATACAAAGATCTCACAGATAGGGGATCACTCCCAGGGTCAGCTGGGGGACATCACTACCCGATCTGGCACTCGATAGAAACACGTCACTCAGATAGAGGATCGTCGCCAGCGTAAAGGTTGTCAAGACGATACTGAAAACCTATCTGGTATAACTCACGATGTAGGGGATCAAACCGATGATGCACAACCCTACAGAAACCATGTGCTGAGTAGGGGATTATATGACCAATGATATTGAAACCCTTCTATAATCCTCATGCGGAGTAGGGGATTGTATACCCGATGATGCCACAACCCTATTGAGCACGGTCCACTACATAGGGGATCATATTCCCGATGACGACACAAACCCTACGAGGTTAAACTGCTAGATATGGGATCGACACCTATGGATAAGCGGTCACAATGATTCCAAGAACCCGATCTTGGGAAATGATGCTAGAGGATCCCGCTCCGGGCCAACCGGAGGGATACCACAACTCTAACAGATTAAACAACCCATCAAGAGGATCACAATCCCATACTATGGTTGTGATGCCATGCAAACCCTCATAGGAATGAACCAAGGGAGTACCCTCAACTACGGCTGGTCAAAACATCGCTAGCCCGAGCGACCCCCAACAATGCCACATCGCGCACCTCCAATGCTGATACCGAGGCCACTATCATGATCCATTCAGAAAAACACACAGGATAGGCTGTTTACCCTCTGGAAACAAACAACTGGTGAAAAAGGCACTACACCATAGCTATCACATGCGGTTCCCACACAACGACCCCGAAACTTGTCAAGCAGATCATACCGCTGCGATCCTCTTGGAAAAACACATGAGATCCACTAGTCGTTCGTCCCACATGGACCCCCGGTGAAAAAGGTACTATTCAACAAAGCCAGCTCGGGTGGGTCCCATGCCTTGATCCCAAATCTCATCAAATGGATCTCACCATTGCGATCCTCTCACAAAATCACAATGGATTGACTATTCATCTGCCAAAATCGGACTCCTGGTGAAAATGTTGTGTTTTTCTGTAAATGCCCAAACCCAGATAATTGGGCCTGCACCCCAAACTCGGTCCCAACACCTGAAAACCATCAAAAAAATAACGTCGTACAATCAGGGTCTCAATGCCACTGACTGAACATCAATCGGACGCTCCGGGTAAAAGATACCACGACCCGAAGTCGAATAGTAATAAAATATTATTATTTTATTCAACATTTCATGCTCCCAGGCCACGATCCCAAAACTTAAAACTCCCTAACCCACAACAAAGGGTGTTCCTCGTCACCAGGGTTGTGTTGCTGTAGACAACACATGAAACAGACTTCCAGGGAGCAAGATACGGGTGTTTTAAAACCCTCGTGCTTTAAAAGGGGGCCGGACCGGCCCACGCCGGCTGACCTGGCCGCCGCTGGCCCGCCCTGACTGGAGGCCCTCTACTGCACGGTTCCATGCATCATGGCCTCGGGTGACCGGCCTCTGAGCTCTACTGCGGACCACCGCGGGTCCCCCGGCGCTGGCGCCGCCGCTCCGGTGTTACTTCCGCGGACCGCCGGGAGCACCCCAGGGGTCCGTTTTGCGATCCGAAACCTCATGCGTGACCCTCAGGACACGATCTTACCTACTATGACAAAAAAACCAATAAATTCGAATAAAAAACAGGTTATGGGAAGTAAAACTCAAACTACCTACCTCGCGGCCAAAACACCGAAGCTTCAGGTGCAGAATGACGCCCGCGACGCCCCGAGGCTCGATCCGTAGACGATCGGCGTAGAAAATGGACGGCTGCAGCTCGAATCGGTGACGAATGGAGGGAGAGGGTAGGGTGTCATTCCACCTGTGCATAGCAGGAAATGGTGTGGGGAGGTGATTGATTGTCAATTTTTTTTATAAAACTTCATTTCATCTCCCCGCCAACCCGCCTCCAACCCAGCAAGCGGCGCCGATCGAAATTAAGTCTCCTCTAGGGTAAACACGACGTTCTGAACGCAATGGCAGACTTAGTTTTTCGATCCAAGACTAATTTCAAAAGTTATTCAAGTAGACGCTCACAAATAAACTTTTCAATTTATTTACAAAAACACCCCTGGTGGCGTTTTCCACAGCAGGCCCGCGCCCACAAAGTTTACACCTCAACTAGGGTAAACGACACATTTTGGATGCAACTGTGCCCTCAGATTCCCATTATGTGCTAATGTTTAGGAGATATCACACCCCCAACATGCGCATAATATTAAAATAATTAATATTTTTATAAAATTAATTCCAAGAACAATGGGCGTCGGAATCTCACATTGTCTTCGCGCCTAGCTCTGGAATTATTCATAGAAATATTCCAAAGTCTGACACGGGAAAAAACTGAGTCGCTAAAATCAAATACTTCTAAATTTTTTATTCCAATATTAGTTTCAATTATTTTATGAATTTTCTATAAAGTTACTTGTTATAAGCTCTATGATGGACATTGTGTATTAATTTTTTATTTTTTAGATTAAAAGTAGTCATTATTGTATTAATGATTGTTATATTTGTAGAATTATATAAATTTTACCATAATTTTTTGGTTTGGGTTAATGATTAAAGAGAGTATGAGTGGATAGTTAATTATTATGGATTATTTGATTTTATAAAATTTGATTTTCGTGATTATTTTGGGGAAAAATTCTACTTAAATAATCCTAATGTTGATAAAAATATTTGTTTGTTGTGGAATTTGATTAATAGATGACACTATACTTGTCAAGTAACTATATTTCCTTATAATATTATTCAATATAGTAAAATAACTCCATTAATATATGAAAATAATATTAAAAAATCCTTTAAATTTCCTACCATGAAATCAATGACCGTTATACCCATCACAAATTTCTGGTTTTCTATGTTTTAACTTTCTCTTGATCATGTTTTCTATCACTCTACATAAGATCATGATGGCTTGTTTTTCTTCCATTTACATGTTTTCCGAAATAGAATATTAATATTTTTTATCCCATGTGGCCTTTTTAGATCACATTATTTCTTTTAATGTGTAGCTTTTCTTAGCACTTTTTCTAAGGTGGAATTTCAGTGAAGTAATTTTGAAAAGTCCAACCTTAGTTACCAAGCCTAAATTTAAAATTTTTAGGACATAATTTTCTAAAGGAGGGAAGGCTGTAACATCCCCAATATATATAGAATAAATATATTTCATATTTATTAATTATATCGTAATTTTAATTTTTACGTTATGTCATTTATGATATCATACTGACTCACAATAATGGGTTTCTCTGAAATCTTACTTCACAGACAACATAGAGTTATACTAAAAAATAATATATTATTAATATTCTCATTTTATGTTTTTTTATCATATAGTTGTTAGAATGTAATTAATGGACAATATTTAATAAATTACCAAAATTGTCTATATAGATGTTTATATTATGATTCATTGGTATCAAAATAAAAAACAATTGAATAAATTAGAGGTCTTTTTATGAAAAATTATTTAACTGAAAATAATTGTGTTTTTAAAATAATAAAACAAACCTTTTTGAACTACATATATGAAATATTAATTAAATATAATATTTAAAATTAATATTATCTATTTTATAGACATTATATAAGAACAAATACCATTCTGTGGATAAAATGAGGGTTTTCCAAAAAAATTAGTTTAATCATCTTTTGATTGATAACCCATTTTAGAATTTTATTCAGACACTTTTGTAGGGTCTAGATAATTTCGTAAGCTATGAAATTACATAATCATGAGATAAGTCAATAATTTGACTTTAATTCACATCAAGTAACTTTTTAGATTTAGGTATTTAATGTATTAGGTCATAACTCATATATAACTACTTAAATCTTTAAAGTAGACACTTCTACTCACAATCCAATTTTTTTTTTATAAAATGAAAAATTTATAAAAAGAAACACGGTTAATTTCATGTCTATAAAACATGAATTTTCCATAATACCATCCTATAATAAATTCTACATTAAGTCACGTGATAAAAATTTCAAAACATGTGGATGAGAATAAAAATATCAGTTAGGGATAGAAAACGAGCAAAAACTACTTTCCATATGAATACATGTAAACCATGAAATTTTTTTCATAAAGTAATAATTTTAAAATTTCGAAAGTAGTAAATACTATTTACCAAATATTAGCTCATTTATTACCCTTTTGTAACCAAAATATTTCCATAAAACCCATAGAAATCACACATATATTATAAAAGCTAATTTTGGACATAAACGTACCTAAATGGAATAACCACAAATTTGACATCCACACATGTCACTAAATGGAATAGATAAAGGACAACTTCCATACCCAATTCATTGGAGGTTGTAACGTAACCACCTATCCTTAGTTTATTAGGGAGCCACCATTCTTCAGTTTATCATGTAACCACTGGTCAATGGTTTATCACGTAACTTACATTCAAATGTCAACATAGAATTATATATCAATAACACGCAAATGATTGAAATTATCAATATTTAAATACAAAAATATTATTTGAAATAACAAGAAATAATTTCATGATATTGAAATATTAAATAAATATTAAAAAACCTTTTCAACAAAAAACAAAAAAATCGAATACGGTATTTTTTTCCATTTTAATAACATAAAATCTTTTATAGGAAGCCAAATTTCAAATAACTGTTACGGTGGTGGAGAAGTCATTGTTGCTTAAAATATTTAAAAAATTACATCTCATCATTTAATAAAACACTTTTTAGAAAAAATATTTCATTTGAATGATATTAATATTCAATGTGTTATATTATACACCTCTTAAAAGAATGTGGTGTATATCATCAAAATGCGCCTTATGTAAAGGGGATTGAGACGAAGTCCCAATCCTTTACTCAGACTCATCACGTACCATCATTATGTTCATGAATAATAAAATATGGATAATTTATACCTGATTTAGAACCATTATCAATTTTATAATTCCTTTATATAACTTATTAGCTTGTTATAAAAATCACATAATTATTCAATTACATATCGGATGTCTGGTCGATATTCGGTACATGAGTCGAAAATGAACTTGTTTTGATGTAAAAATTCTATGTAGCCAAAATTCCATCATCTAAAAAATATTATTGATTATTTAAATATCATATATATCCATTATATATGTATTTATAATATCTGTAATATTTGGAGATATGAAAGAAAATGCATTGTTCGTGGAGAAGGTTGGTCGTACATACGCATGAATGGTATATTCATTTCATTTTCATATTAAAAAAAATGATATAAATGTATATTATAATACTAGTATAATATTAATTTCATTTATTTCACATAGGTTTAATAAAACCATCCTTTATATGTTCCATGTATAGCGGGAATGAGTCATGCCGCTTTGAGGGGGCGGTAGTCCACACTTTCTCAAACGAAATTATGGTATTTACACAACATGGAAAGCTTAATGGTATGTTATAAATAAAGATTACAAAAAAATATTTACAATATAAATATAATATATATCCTATATAAATAAAGTTTCATCATAATGGACACCATGAGAGGTGGTCAGAAATAATTGAACAATTATCGTCTCATGAGTCAGTATTTCATCGTACACAGAATCAATATGTTTAACATCCATTAGATGAAGGTGTGTGATTGTGTTGTTGCAAAATATATCAAATAAAAATCCTAGTATATTGATAATACTATTGGTTTTAAAATATAATGTAATAAAGAGAGTTTAGGGGTTTGGAGAAGGAAAATAAATGAAAGGAGTTTGAGAGAAGATGTTACCTCTAAATCGGGTACCTTCATTTGATAGGAGCCAAAAGGATTTCTTTAATTTTCTTCCTACCAAGGAAAGGATTCTAGGAGAATGGTATGGATGATGGGAATTTATTTGAGTAGAATTTGGAAGATCCTAGGTGGTTTAATTTTGTGAGAATGTAGGTAGAGGTGGTTGCATTTTATAAGAGGCGGAATGGGGACTTTAGAATATTCTTGAAATATTATTTTATTATAAATTTATTTTCAAATTATAATTGTTTAAAAGTTATTCATTTCGATGATAATAAAATTATGGTTCTAAATCCTCTCATAAAATTGGTTTTATACATGTTTGGGTCAGAAATGTAATCATATCTTTTGGCTTTAACCCTTATTTAAATAAATTAACTCTTATCATGTCTTCATGTATTTTTTACTATATGGTTAATATTATTACAATAAAATTCCAAGAGAATACCAAGTGGATAATTAATGGAAATTTTAGCATTATATAAGTCCGTTGAAAAAATCTAACATTTTTATGACTATTATTTCATTTAATTAAATAGTATTTATTTTAAAAACAAATTTTTATCAATTTTGACACTATTTTGTAATTGATTTTTATGTCATAAAAATGTGATTTATCTAAAATTAATACATTAACTCAAATATAAAAATGTCATAATAGTCCCTAAAATTATTTTATTTCATGATAATTTTAAAATTACATTTATTTTAATTTTTAAAAAATCATTTATTTGAGTCATTCCCTAATAAGGAAATCTTTGCATCCTCATTGTGTCATAAATTAATTAATTTCTTTAATGTATAAAAATTATACATAAAATACCATGATGTAAGAAATTTATTTTTATTTTTAATGACTATTTACTGTCAAATATATAAGTTATAAAACCCCACCTTAAAATAGATTTAGTAAAAAAACATGTTTATGTTATATTTCACTTTACTTTAAATTAATTGTTATAACATGTTTTTAACACATACATGTAGCTATATGGGGTCCTAAAATAAAATCAATGACTCCCATGGTAGGTCATATCTCATCCAATAGGATTATGAAATGTTTTAGGGTAGTTTTATATTATAATAATTTTATTTTTTTACCCTTATTTACTCGATATACCCTTTAACCATGGTAAGTAAAAATAATTACTGAAGTTGTTATTCATATTGTATAAATATAAAAGGGACCTATTTACGTAATTAGGGCCTTATGATTCCAAATAATTAATACATTTTTCCAAATTCAAAATACATAATTATTATTAATTAATTTAAAATTAATTATAATTGTCAAAATCCGAATGAAGGTTTTTTAAGAAGTTAAAACTTTCAAAATATTGAGATGTGTTTATGTCCAATTTAAATGTGAAATTACCTATAATGACCAATATGAAATTAAATTATAAAAAAATAATCCAATTACACTTTAAAACCAATTAAAAATATAATTTATCTATATAAATAAATGAGATGAAAAGGCAGTTTTGAATTAAAATTAAGAATTTTTCACTATTCATTAAAATATATTTTTTATTAGAAACATACCATAATTTAAACCAAAGAAAATTGTGATGTCCCATTTCTAATGAATAAGTATAATTTTTAAAATAAAATATATAAACAAGAAAAAAAATATATTGAAAAAAGTTTCTCCATAAAAAAGCGGTAAAATTATCTTTTAAAAATACTAGAGTATTTTAGGATTAAAATTGGATTCATTCTCAATTTAAGCCTATAAAATTTATTGGATAAATGTAAGAACATTTATCAAACATGTGTAATCATATTATAGTTTGTTTTTTTCATTACTTTTAATATAACTTCTAGGAATTAACTTAAATTTAAAATAATAAAATTTTTATGGTATTAATTATTGGTATAATTCAGTGTTGTTTACAATATACGATTTTGGAGAAACCTGTTTTTGTGTGTCGAGTAAGCTATCAGAAAAAGTGTCCAATTTAATGTAAAAATAAAATCTTATTCATAAATATTAATATATATGAAAATTTTCTATTCTTTAAATACCATGGATGTTACATCCTCACCCCATTTTGAAATTACGTCCCTCTAATTTTATTTACTTATTCAATAAGTGGGGGTATTTCACCCTCCTATAATTTTCAGATTCCCACATTGCCTCTTCTACCATATGGTTTTTCTAAAAAACCTATACATAATGAATTTGTTTTTTCCTCAACACTTGCTCTATTCGATCAATAATTTTTACTGGTTCTTCCTCTTAAGAAATATTCTCTTTCAACTGAACTACCTCTTGTCTCAATAAAATGTGATGGATCCATCATATACATTCTTAAAAATGAAACATGGAAAACATTGTCTACCTAGTATAAACATGGAGGTAAATTCACCCGATTGGAAACTGATCCACTTTCTACTAGATTTCATAGGGTTCAATGAACTGTGGCCTCAGCTTTCCCTTATTTCCAAAACACATCACACTTTTCCACAGATAAACATTGGGAAGTACATAATCACTTACCATGAATGGAATATATTTCCTCTGGTTTTCCCCATAAATTTTCTACCAACACTAATCTATCCTCATGTGATTATGAATCAAATAAACGTTTTTTATCATCTCTTCTACCAATTACTGCCCCTTCAACTTCCTCTCACCTACTTCATTCCCTAAAACTGTAGTTCAAAACCACTTTCCATACAATGGTTCAAATGCTGTCATATATACTCTAGAATGAAAACTGTTATTATATGAAATCCTAACCTAAGAAAGATATTGATCCTAATATCCCTGGTAATTCATTGAAAAAGCACATAGAATATCCTCTAAGATCTGAATTGTTCATTCTGACTGCCCATATGATTGGGGATGATAATTTGTACTGAAATTTAATTTTGTTCCTAATGACTTCTAAAGTGCTTTCAATAAATTAGAAGTTAATCTGGGATCATGATTAGATATAATGGAGAGGTGAAATCTATGTAACCTGACTATCTCATCAATATACAATTGAAATTTTTTATCTAGAGACAGATCATCTAAAATTTAAAAAAATGAGTATATATACTCAATATATTATCAACAACCTAGATTGCATTGTTACCACAAGAATTATTTGGTAATCCCAATACAAAATTTTTGGACACATTTTCCCATTTCCACTATGGCATTGGAAATGGATGAAGCATCCCTTTTGGAAACATCTAATATACTTTAACCTATTGAAAAATCAAACATCTCAGGTTGAAGTCAGTAACATCTTTTTTCATTCAATCCCAACGGTAATAATCTAGATGATCTCTAGACATCATAGTACATCCAAGATAAACTAATAATGGAGAACTATATGCTTCAAATAAAAAATCATTCATTAACTATGATTCACATGTCATACATAATCTCTTTCCAAACCTTAAAACATAGTCTTTACCAATGTCATTTTTTTGGTAAGTTACCCTTTTGAACCAGTTCAAATTTTTTCGTCAACTTACTTATTTCTTTTTGTGCTTTCTTATTTCTGTCTAGTAGAGATGATTTGACTAGAACCTGAAACAAAACAAAGATATTCCCTACTCTAATAACTTCCAATCCAAAAATCATCAAATCAATAACCTAATTATCTCATTCTGAATGTAGCATGGTTAATGTTTCATTAAAATTTCTATTCAAAGCATCATCCACTTTTTATCTTTCATCTATTGTAATGAATCATGCAATCATAATCCATGATTAATTATGTACATCTCTTCTATCTCATGTTTTATTATTTCTGAGTGAATATATACTTAAAAATTTTGTGATCAGTATATATTTCACTCTAAATTCCATAAAAATGATGCCTCCAAATTTTTAATGCAAAAACAATAACATCTAATTAAAAAATAATTTTTGGGTAAATTAACTCATTAGGTTTCAACTGACATGAAGAAAATACAATTACGTGATCATTATTAATTAGGAAACAACCAATTCAATTTAATGATTCATCTATATAGATAAGAAAATCACCATTCCTGGAAGGCAGTGCCAAACTGGAGCCTTTACCAATATTCTTTTCAGTTCCTCAAAACAATGATCACATTCCTTTTTCTATATGAACTTAAGTCCCTTAAATGTTAGCATAGTTAGTAGTCTAGATATCAGGGTAAATTTTTCTATAAACCATTGGGAATGACTCTCTAATACAAGAAAACTACAAATCTCAGTGATATTGGTAGGTCCTGGCCACTATTCAAAAACATTTATTTTAAAAGGAACAATAGTTTTTCCATCTTTAGAAACAATATATCCAATGATTGGAATTTGTTTCACCCAATATTTACCCTTAATAAACATTTAATATAGATTCATTTCATTTGAGGTTTGAAAAGAAATCCTTATTTATCTTTCATGTTCCACCCAACTTTTAGAATATTCCAAAATTTAATCTATAAACACAACCAAAACTGATCCTTAAATAGATAAAACACTTTATTTATACATTCTCAACACAACGTACAAGTTTCTCATGCCTTTTTAACTCACAATATGGTAATTCCATTTCATATTTTAGCATCAATCCAGAGTAAAATTGATTAATCTTACTATCAATATTAGGGAAAAATTTGGGATGTACCATGAAAAATAAGTTAAAATTTCAACAAATATAGCCACATAATCATATTTCTTTATTCTGAATTCCATGAATTTATTTTCCATCCAATGTTGAACATATTTAGAAAAATATTTCTCATGGAATATATTCATAAAATCATCCCATTCCATGATGTCAATTTCATTAATTCCTCCATTATTTTGAATCATTGACCACCACAAATTGGATTCACCTTCAAAATGATAAACAAAAATACTAAACATTTGATTTTATGAACACCCATTTACATTAAAAATATTTTCTAGGGATTTAATAAATCTTTCAAATTTCATAGGGTTAGATGATCCTTAGAATGATGGGGGCGTTGCCCCATGAAATTCTCCATGATCTTCATATTCCTCAGTGGTTGGGGTAGTTGATCTTGTGCATGAAATACAATACCATATATCACCAGAGTCAATAGATCCATCATTGCAACAAATTTTTTAGTTTTGATTGCAACCCTCTTAGAATGTTTAGTAACAAGGATATTTCCCTCTGTATGCCTTCTAAAAAATCTACCTTGTTTCCTCTATGAAAAACATAGGTTAATTTATACATTCCTGAGAAACATTTTCATGTTTATTATTATATTATATCACTTATTACCATGTTATAAAAATTTCATTATATTTTATGTTCATATCGTATGTTTTGTCGATATTCAATACTCTAGTCGAAAATGAACATGTTTTGAGGTAAATGATCCCTGTAGTCAAAAGTTTGTCATCTCAATAATATCATTAATGATTTAAGTAACATATTTATACAGTATATATGTATTTATAAAATCCATAATATTTGGAGAAGAGAAAATAAATGAATTATTCATGGAGACGGTAGGTCGTACGTACTCATGAACGCTACATTCATTTTATTGTCATTTTAAAATAATAATAATAAAATTATATTAAAGTATATTATAATACTAGTATTATATTAATTTCATGTATGAATCATTGGTTTAATTAAACCATCCTTTATAAGTTCCATGTATAGCGGGAATGAGTGACATCGCTTTGAGGGGGTGGTATACAACACTTCCTCAAACAAAATTTTCAAATTTACACAACATGAATACAATAAAAGAATGTAATAAATAAAAATTAATGAATAATATAGATCATATAAATAGAATTTATATCATATATAAATTTAGTTCCAATATAATTTCCACCATGAGAGGTTGTTGGAAATAATTGAATAGTCAGCTTTTGGTGAGGTAGCAGTTCACTATACACAGAAATAGAATGTTCTATATCCATAAGAATAAGGTATGTGTAAGTGTTGGTCAAAATAATATAATAAAACATACTTGTATATTTAGGATATTGTTTCTATAGTAAAATAATTTAATAATGATAAATTATATGGATGGAGAAGGAATATAATTGAATGTGTTTTGAGAGAAGACTTTACCTCTAAATCGGGTAACTCATTTTGATTTGATCCAAAAGGCATCCTTTAATTTCCTTCTACCCATGGGAAGGATTATATGAGAAATAGAGGGATGTTGGGAGATTATTTAAGTATAATTTGGAGGATTTAAGGTTCTTTATCGGGGTGAGTCTGTGGGTATTGTAGGTAGAGTTTTATAAGATGGGTGAGGGTCACTTTAGTAAAGTCTTGAAATATTATATTTTTATAAATTGATTTTCAAATAATAATAGTTCCAAAGTGATACAGTTATAGGATTAGATGAGTATGGGTCTAAATACTATCACAAAAATTGGTTTTAGAAAAGTTTAGGTCATAAATGTAACCTTATATTTATGTTTTAACCCATAGTTAAATAAATCTACTTTTACCGTTTCTTCTTGTATTTTCACACTATATGGTTAATATAGATTCTATAAAACACCCAGTGAACCCCAAGTTGATAATTAATGAAATTTGTAACATTCTTGATCTCATTTGGCTAAATATAATTTTTTATAACTATTATATATCTTAATAAAATTTTATTTGTTTTAATAACACATTTATGTCAATTTTTACACTATTTAGTATTTTATTTTTGTTAAAGTCATGAAACTAAGAGTTATTTTAAAAAAATTACATTATTTCAAAGATTATATGTGATGATCATCCATAAAATTTTTGGATTTCATCAAACTGTTGAAATTTAATTTATTAGAATCATTCATTAGTAAGGTAATCATTGTATCACCATTGTGTCATTAATATATATATATATTGAATGTATATAAATAATTAATAAAATACATTGATGGTGGAAATATTTTTAACTTTATAATGACTCTTTATTGTCAAATATATTAGTTATATAACCCCACCTTAGAATCATTTGGGTAAAAGATATATGTTTATTATATATTTATCTTTATATTAAATTTATTATTATAACTTGTCATTATCAAATCCTAGTAGATCCATGGGGTCCTAAAATTGACCCTAGTATGATCATGGTCATCCAAATATCACCTAATAATATTAGGACACGTCTTAGGGTAGATTTATATCATGGTAATTTTTATTATTATTTTAACCATATTTACCAGATTTTCCCTTTAACCACAGTAATTAAAATAATTACTAAAGCTACTATTCTGGATGTCTAAAAATAAAATGGAACTACTTACATAATTTGGGTCTTCTAAATCCAAAAATATAATAATTGTTTTCAAATTCGGAACAATAAATTGGTAGTAATTAATTTTATATTAATTCATGTTGTTAAAATGATAAATTGTGTTTTTTATAAAGTAAAAAATATCATAAAATTAACCATGAGTTTATTTCCAATTTAAATGTGAAACTACATGTAATGTCCAAAATTGGATTAGCTGATAAAAATATAATCAAATTACACTTCAAAACTAACAAAAAATACAATCTAACTATATAAATAAATGAAATTTAAAGGTAGTTTTGAATAAAAATTTAGCATTTTCACTATTTTTTGAAATAAGAATTTTTTTAGAAATATACCAAAATTTAATCCAAAGTAAATTTTGAAGTCCAGATTCTAGAGAATACCATTATTTTTTCAAATATAATATATAAATGTGAAAAAAACATATTTTAAAATGGTTCTATATAAAAAGAGGTAAATTGAACTTTTAAAAATATTAGAGTATTTTATGCTTAAAATTGGATTCATTATTATTTTAAGCCTCTAAAATTTATTAGTTAAATTTAAGAACACTTAACAAACATCAGTAATCATATTTTAGTTAGTTCTGTTCATTCCCTCAAATACCAAGATGAGGTGTTAACTACAATTTAAAATAATGTTGTCATTATTTTGTTTTTTCATTATAAATCCAATGTTGTGAGAAAAGAAATATTTCGAAGAAACCAATTTTTGCGTGTCGAGTATTCTATTAAAAAAAGAATCCCCTTTAATATAAAATTATTATCTTCTTTATAAATATTAATATATCTGAAAATTTATTAATCTATAAATCGTTAGGATGTTACATTCTATTTGAAAAATACACTAATTATTTATAATAGGACCTAAAAATTCACTTTATTGAATTTGTAGTATTTTTCTGATAAAAATCATTTTTTATTGAACAGTGAAAAATACTGCATTTAAATTCAAAATTGCATTTTCTTCTGAATTATTTATATTTAACATTATCTTTTAATTGGTTTTAAATTATAATTAGAATATGTTTTTATCATTTAATACAATTTTGGTAATTTCATGTAATTTTAAATTGAAATTATATATAAACACATTTCATTCAATTAATGGTTTGTAATTTTAAGAAACCACTTTTCTTGTATTAAAAATTTACATTAATTTTAAATTCATTTCATCTAGTTTTGTGTTATGAAATTGGAAAAATATAATCCAAATTTATAATTAGAGGGTCCAAATTATATAAATATGTCCCTTTTATTTCTGTGAATTATGAAATGTTACTTTAGTAATTATTTTATTTATCATGGTTATAGGTAAATCGGGTAATTAAACGTAAAAAAAATATAATAATATAAATCTATCAAAACACTTGTCATAATTTAATTAGATGAGTTTATCTCGAACATAAGTATTATTAGATCTATTTTAGGACAACTTGGATGCACATGGATTAATTTAATGCATTTATAATATTATATTTAATGAACTTTCATTTTTGTCACAAATTTTTTATAAAAAGACCATTATTTTAATACGGAGTTATACATGGAATTTTTTAGTAATAAATACTCATTAAAAAGATAAAAAAAATTACCTTCATAATCTTAATTTATTTATTATTTTTAGTTCATATATAATTAAATTAAATAGTGACACAAAGATGATGAAGTGATTTCTTTTTTAATAAAAGAATCAAATAAATGATATTGTAAATATTATAATAAATATCATCTAACATACGTTATGCCATCCACGAGTTTTATGGCTATTTTGACCTGTGTTTTATGATTTAAAGGAGTTGGTTGGAAATTATCTTCCTATTATGATATTTTTAAAAGTCAATTAATTAATAGTGTCCAAATTGACAATATAGTTATTTTAAAATATAAAATATAAAATAATTTATTAAATTATATTAAACTATAAAAAATATAATATTCATTAAAATGGTTATATAATTCCATATATCTCATAAATTTCACATTTATGGGTCTTTTGACAAGTTATGGTAATTACATTATCCCACGAATTTTAAATAACTTAATATCACAGTAAGATTAAAATGCGTAAAATAAGGTTTAAACCCAAAAGATTAGGATATAAAATAAATAAAACATGTATAATTTTAATTGTATGATTTTGATTCTACCAAATATCATATTAGCTTTGAAATAAATGATTTTGGGTCTATTAAGAAGCAAAATTGAATTTATATTAATTTACTATTTTTAGAGTTTCAAAGGGTGCCCATACCCTCTCCTATAAAAAGGTACCGACTCTTCTCTAATACATACACCTACAAAGCATTTTGGTTTATTCATGATCAGAAAAAACCCCTTCCTAGAATCTCTCATGAAGTTCTTGAGGCCTAAATTTAGGCATTAAAAGCCCCTTAGAGGCGTTAAGGTGTTCTTCAATGGTGGTCAACTGAAGAAGATATGTCGTTTTTTAATTGTTTTTTATTTTTTTCTTCAAAATCCACGAAATTTTATTCATCCAATATGAAATAATATTTCCATTATCCTAAATATTAATATATGTTATTATGTTAATATCATCACCTAAATTCATCTAAAATTTCACCAAATAGATAATGAACATTCTGTTCCTGTGTACGGTAGACTACCGCCTCGTGAACCGATATAGTTCAGTTTTCATTACCATACATCAAGACTGGATATAATGATGGAATCAATGTATATATATATATTATATTTATGACATATTTATCATTTTGAAAACAATAATATTTCAATTATTTTATTACCATCCTTGCACATGAAAACAATAAAGTCGTTCGTGCGTACGTGTGAACGATCACCTCGACGAAGCGATTCGAATCCTTTTTATTCACCACTTCACTTATATGATATATATATATATTTAAATTATTACTATAAGTTTAATAATATTTGGTCATTTTTTAAAGGTGAAATAATAATTAACATATTTCCTTGATGATAAATGAAAAATGGAAATGTTTCTCATGTGTACGTATGGATTACCATCTCCGTGATTGTAACACTGTTCATTTATTATATCATCATTCAATGAATGGATTTAAAGTTATTATTGATATATAAAAGTGATTATTATATCATTAATATTATTCTGGAGATGATGGAATCTTTACCACATAGACTATTGACATCATGACAGGTTTATTTTCAAATCAGTTACCGAATATCGACTAAACATATGAAATGAAATTAAATAATTTTGAAATTTTTATAACATGGTAATATGTTAAAAAAAGGAGTAATAATTATGAATAAGGTTACAAAGAAAGTTTATATTAACCTATGATTATAATTTAGGAATATAATGATTTTACGTGATGAGTCTGACTCAAGGTAAGGGACTTGGTCTCAATATCCATTCCGTGAGGCATATTTTGATAATTTACACATCATTTTTTTATACAATGTATAATAAACACATTTGACTTTAAATTTCATTCAACGATTTTCAAAATGAATATTTTTATGAGAATAATTTTTTTGAATGATAAAAGGAATGTTTTTTTAATATACGTGAAGACAACAATATTTCCACCGCGGTGAAGATTATTTGATATTTGGATTCCTCAATAATCCTTAATGTTTTTAAACTAAAAATAAATAACATATTCCCTTTTAAACTATTTTGTAATAGAAAATGGTTTTGAGAATGGATTAATTATGTCAATGATATATTGTTATTGTAATGTTCAAATGTCATTTTTCTACTATCCTTGTTAATTGGTTATGATGAAATTATGATTCTTGGAAATTTTTTATGTATATTGGTGGTTCCATGAAAAACTGAGGGTGGGTGAGCCCGTGATATCTCTCCTTTGAATTGGGTAAGGAGACATGGTTAATCAGTTGGTTTTCTCATAACTGATTTAGGTAATATAATGTGATGGGTATTCCAACCATAACCATGAAGGTTACTTCTTATGTAGTTTTGAAAGCTATAATGTATGTTTGATATGTATTCCACAAGTTACCTTTATGATTTCTGGTTAATTAGAACTTTTTCTGCAATCATATTATTTCAAAAGGTATGTTAAATATTTTATGATTTTTTTGTTAAAAGAATGATTTTTTAAAAATGATTTCATATGTTTGAAATATTCATGGACTAATGGTTTTATTCCTTATTTTATATTCCTTATTAATATTTTTGTTCTTGTCCTATGTTTTTGAAACCTGTTTCTGAAGATTTAAGGGAGAATAGAGTGAAGGATGTGGTTAGGGAAATGTTCTGAAGATTAAACATGAAAAGAATCCATGTATCATTATAAAAGTTTCTGTTTTTGGGAAGAAATGGATACTGTTTGAAGTGTCCACTTTGTATTTCTATGGTTTTGTTATGTTTATGTTATGAACTAATTTTCTAGATATCAGAACATAAAAAGATCCTCAATGTGATATAAAGTCATGTTATTGACTTAACTCAAGATTTTGTAATTTTTATGTATATGGCCTTACACGAATAGATAATGAAAACACATAATGAGTAAGAACATCATGAATGGAGAAAGAATTATGTCAGATCTAAAATAAAAACTAGGGAAATGAGACGTTTTCATAAGAATTGTTTCTAGAATAAATGTGTTTAGTACAATTATATATAAGAATAACATCTACATAATTATAAATATCATTAATGGAAATATGGTCATTAGAAATGTGATTCGAAAAAATATGATCATTCAAATTACATTTATCTAATTTCAATACTATTTTTTTTCTAAGTATGTAGTGAATTTCAAAAAATATAATTTATGAATAGTTAACATTTAAAAAAAAGTATAATATTAAATAAATATAAAATTATATATATATTTATCAGATAAATATTATTAATAATACAATAATTATTAATCTATGAAATTATGTATTTATAAAATTTATTGGAGTAATTTAATATTAATGGTTTAGAAAAAATAAAATTTTAAAAAATTAATTCTATTTTTAAATTAAAATACTTATTATAATATACAATTAATACTTTGCATATGCAAATATATCATAATGTGTTTTATGTTTTACCTTAATAAATTAAATTGAAATATTTTTAAATATTATTTTAGAATTATATTAATTTTCAAGTGATATGAAATTATATTACAGTAACCTAATGTTAAAAATGGACATTTTTTTATAAAAATACATTCCCATTAGGTTTTTTATCATGAAATAAATACATTACATATTATAATTAAAAAAAATAAAATAAAATATAATAATTTTTAAATTTAATGTTTCTAAATTACCTTTCTATGATTTTTTTTGAATTTTTTGGAAATATTATGTGTTTTGGTGAATAGAGAAAATATAATATTATTAAAAATAAAAATATTAAAAAATAAGAAAGAAATATAAATTTATAAAATCATTTTTATTGACCTAAAATGTGTTTTTGTAGTATAAATATATATATTTATGTACTATAAAACATATTTAAATATTTTTGAACAAAGGAATAATTTTATATTCTATGGAAAAATATTCGGTCTTCTCTTTTAATTAAATTTCATTTGAGTACAATTTAGTTTTGGTATGCTTTGAAACACCAATTAAATTTAATTTTTTTATAATAAAAAAATTTATACCATGATAATCAATTAAATGGATAATTATATCCTACACATTAATTTTAATTTGGAAAATACCCTTTTTCAAAAAACAAGTTTTTATTTGTATTCTAAACTGTTAATAAATTTATATTTAAAATCACTTTTAGAAATTTAATCCAATAAATTTATATCCATTCCTGTATCATATATTTAAATAATATATTAATTTAAATATAATTTTTATTAATAAAATTTATTTATTGGGGCTGATATTAGTTTCCATTGTAAAATGTTATTTTTTATTAATAACTGATACTCTTCTAAATATTATGTTTTTTAATTTAAATTGATCTACTTTAACTTAATGATAAAAATATTGTTTTTTAAAATGTATGTATAAATATATTATCTCCCATTTATAATATAATAAATTAAATTCAATATTTAGATCAAATAATGATTTAAACAATAATTTTCTTCCTAAAATATTTGTCAACATTTTATATGGTTTAATTTATAAGTTAATATTACTATCCAATAAAAAAATTTATTAAATGGATTAAAAATTTTAAATATGAAAATAAGGTTCATCTTATATTTTTAGGGACAAAAGAATTACAAAGATTAATATCAAATCATGATTAATAAGTGTTAAATATGTATCTAATGTGTCTCTAATTTTACTAACTCAATTCTACAAATAGATCATCTTGAATACCACTGTTAGGTTTTAATTTCATAAATACCACCATTTACCCAACTAATTTAGCAAGATCATCAAACCTACATAAACCCAATGTTATACCCTTTATACCCCTTTACTACCATTAGTTTCCATAGAGAAATCCCACATTTTCACCTGTAAAAGGATCTCACTCTCACCCATTACCACATACCACTCTACACCAAAAGGTTTTATCATGAATTTATCTTCTATAAAAACCATAAATTTTAACTATGGAGATTTTATTTTTCTAAATATTTATCCTGAGTATTAAAATGCTTAATAGAATGTTAATGGTTCTCTACCTCAACCTCTTCAATATTGATGTACTTATTTTATATAAGTACGTTTTATTTCCCAACTAGAATGATTACAATTATTCATACTAAATTATTTACAATCCAAAGATACTTGATTAATGATTTACTAACCTTCTCTTTCATTAAACCCATTTCAGAATCCCTTTTTGATAGTCATCATGGTGCTAAAATAAGTCTTTGATTATCTCCCTCATATTTTCATACCAAAAAATTTCCATTTTCATAATAAATTTTATTTCCATGTGATTATTCATTAAAATGATCATAATCAATCATTTATTATTATAATTATTTCCTATTAAATTTATTCTTACATTCTCACTCACTAACCCATTCTGTAATCCTATTTTTAGACTTTTCATGTATCAGAAGTCACTCTTTCATTTTATATGTACCACTTTCATGTTATACGCCTTTTGATTTTGTGGTGTTCACTCTTCCATGTATTTTAAATCAACCCACTACAATCTATATGATTCCATATTGTTGAGAGAATTCAATTCCCTATAATTAAACCCATTCCCTAAACATTTTTTTACTCATCCTGATTCCAAAATGACTACTTGATTTTAAATTCCATACATTCATGTATTGAATACTAGATATATTTTTCAATCATGGGAATTCACATAGATAAAACTATACATAATTGGTTGTGTAATTCCATATATGTAACCCATATTACATAATAATGGGTCTCAAATAATGAAAAATGTTATTAGGTTATATGATCAATGTGGCGGAAAAACTTATGGTCATAATATGGGTGAGTCCCACAAGGATCCAATTCTTTAGGAAATGAAGTTATCTATAGATATAAAATGTTTATTTAAATATAAATGTTTATCATTGTGGTATATACCATTTTAATTTTTAAAAAACTTCTAATTTTCAATTTAATTGAAGTTACCTATGTTCCGATGGTTATCACCCAGTTCATCAAACCATGAAACTAATCCGTTTGATGTATCCTGAAACTAATAACATGGGACACTTTATTGACATATGGTTTGGAATCTCTTTCTTGAAAAAAATTATCTCTATTAGAAATAGTATAATTTAAATTTTTCCAAATTTTTCTTTTAAACCGTAAATCTTCGTCCCCTTATTTTTCATTTCACCACATCTGTCCCTTGTGTTTATCCACTCTCCCTCTCATCCTTTTTGGTGGGTCTCCCTCATATTACATATTATTCCATCACTATTAGACACATTGGAAAACCATTGAAAATTATAAAACTCCATTAATATCTTTACATGGTTTTATTCTCCATCATTGGGGTTATCTATGTGCAACAAAGAATTAGATATTTTCAAGGATTTATTCTATTTTTATTATTTACCTCATTGTAGCCAAAATTTCACACTGAAACTAGATAACGAGTATTATATGAGCCTTGGGTTGGTGGTATTTTAGTTTTATCTAAAAGTGTCAATGTTTTTAATTTGTATCATTTTGTAACAGACTATAAATTTAGTGTAGTTCCCTTAAAAATATTTTCCATTAAATTATCACTTACACCTCAAGAAAAGTATAATATGAGGCTCATTTCCACCATTAGTGTTTTTAAATATCACCCCAAGCCATCTCATTGTGTGTTTTTATTCTAATTCATTTTTTGAACATATTTTACAATATAACCAAAACACATCTCTGGGTATGGATCGATTGAAAATTATAAAAAACCAATTATTTATGTAACTACACCAACCCTAAGACTATGTTTGCTTATTATAATTAATGTGAACTATCATAGATTAATTAATTGGATTTTGAATTTACATATATATATAACATTGGTTTATAACTAATACCAATTGTGATTTTTTAATGCATTATACTTTTTTCACACTGTAAAATGTTGTGCATTTCTTATGATTTCCAGGGATTATATTAATAATACCTTGAGAAAACTCATATAATTATACATACCTCATTGATGTTAATTACATGTGGTAGACATATAATGGATTTCATAATTTTATTACCCTAATGTATTCTTTGACATGATTCCATTGATTTATCCATCTCTCTGAAAATTTTTATTGATTAAGAATTTCATGAGTGTTTGGTTTGATGTCTTCAGAAATAGAATTCTTTATGAAATCCCCATAAATTAAAATTAAGACCCACCAAATGAAAAATAATATTTCTCCATCTTTCTTTAGAAAATATGAGAATTATAATTTACTATATTCATGACTTGAATTCCAGTCGTAACTAAATAGGTAAACATCACATTTTATCACCGAGATCTGCATCCACTTGAAAAAGTCTTGATTTCCATGTCATTAGAAAGATTCATTGTGGGTATTATTATTATCTTACATGGAAAAATTACACGATTCTATGAATTAATTAAATTGTCTTATGCTTTGACACATATGGATTAGGAAGAATAATTTTGTTTCTATGGGGTATCATGTGAGAAACCCTATAATTAACATGGTCTGTATTTATTTTACATCATTTATATATTATACATGAATTCTTTCATATTTTATACTCATAAAATATGGATGTCATATAACCTTTTTGGTTTTCTATTGATTTGTAATCTCATGCAATTTGGGACATGAATTTTTTCCGAGTAAGATTTCCTGTAAGTTGGTAAGGATAAATGGAAACCACATGCACTGGACTCTACCTTTCCTTTTTAGGTTGGGATATAAAGAGAAGAAGTCTACTCTAATGCTTAATATTCTCATATGTATAGTTTATTTTAGTCATTTATTTCTTTAGGTTTGTATTGGTACTTAGTGTTTGTCTGATAATATATATTTTATTCATCACATATTGAATTTTCAGGACTTCATTTGTGTATGCTACTGATTAATATATTATTTCAAAAATTTATTATCTAGATGATTATGTGTGAAATTTATTTTTAAGATACCATTATTTATAGTTGGGTAATAATTTGTTAATGATGGTATAATTTCAACACCATTCCACAATACACCATTGATGAATCTCTACAACCTCTAGTGTATTGGGAGGCTTACTTTAGGCCTTGTAGACCACTAGACAGATCAATTTTCTATTAATAGAAATTGGGATGTCATAATGTGGTATTAGAGTGTTGTATATTTTCATTTGTATTAATTCTTTTCAATTAGATGACACGATAAAAGGATGTTTCCATAAAATGTAATGATCCCACGAATAAGTGTCACTAAACCCTATTTGTGGGGTAATCAATGATGATAGAGATATTACATTTCATTCTAGATATAACATGTTAATGTTGCACTATTTTTTACATTAGGTGATGATGTTTCTTTAAGATGTTATATTTAATGTATTCCCATTCTTTTAATATTATGGAAGATTTCTTTTATATCATGAATCATAATATGAATGTAGGTATTTATTTCTAACTCATATCCCATGCCATTCATATTTCATTTTCTGTATTTTTTATTGCCTACAATGTGTAATTTTTTTTCAGTCTTGTCAGAACTAATATTTATTATTTGAAAAGAAAAATTTATTTTGTGTTACATAATGTTTTTTCATCTACATAAAAGGGTTTTCCCACTATCCATGATGGTGGACCCATAACATACAAATTTAAATATTATTAATGTTAATGATCCTTCGATATATAAGCTAAAACATTTAATTGGCTCAAGTTAAAAGCACTATGAAATTGATATATATATATATATCTATAAATTCTGAATAAATATATGTATAGATGTATAATCATGTTTGGTATTTTTACATTAAATTAACTTATGATAAATGAATGGTTGGAGTTAAATTAAGTTCTAATATCAACTTAAAAAGTTCTTGTTTCTATAGCATGGGAATTGAAAACTATATAACTAAATAATTAAATGTGGACCTAAAAGTTTCCAGCACTTGAAAAAATAATTATTTTTCTTTAAATGGGGATTACAAATTCTAATTAAAGTATATTTTCTTATCTAAACTTAAATTGCCACTACATATAACTATACCATTAATACTACAACACTAAATATTAAAATTTTAACTAACTCTATATGTGGGTATACTTGTTAGTGTATCATGTGTAGTGATGCCTTATACCTATCATTATTAATACTCTATAATCAGATAGTTCTTCTATCTTTTTTAGATTAATTTTCATTTAATTATTGATATATGCATCCAGAACAGTCTCAGATTGAGTTCTAGGAAGGTTGTGATGACCATACTCATGAGGTGAATGGACCAAAATCACATGTAGTGAAACTTGAAGAACCTCCTATAGTACCACCATTTGTTCTAATATTGGTAATTGACTCTCATCACAGAGAGGGTTTTCCATATCCAGTTCAGTCTGTGGAGGGTGATCCATGAACTACATAATCCATGTAAGAGTTGAGATAGTACTTTCTGTAAGCATCACCAACATTATTTTTTTGAAGGGTGGTCTTGAGGTTATGTAGTATTATATAGAGGCTATTATTATGGTCATTTGGCATATAGAGACACCTCCCTTATATAGTTTGAATATCATAATATATATGCTTCATCTATATACCAAACGATGTTGGGACATTCTTAATCAGATATATCATCATCCAAATATGATCTAGATGGGATTAAACAATAATTTATTCAATTAAATTTTCACATATATTCAATGAGATTATATATCTTGTGAATTTCTGCATTTTTAGAAGAGTTATATGATTGTGAATTATTACTTAGTTTGTTTTATGATGCTCCCATATTTTTCACGACTCTTTCTGATGATGAGTTGTCCAAGGAGATTCATTTTGAGGGTGGAATTAGATATTCCATTAGGAATCCAGTAATTGTATTTATATAGACTACTATGTTTGATATGATGAACCAGACCCTAATCTCCAATCCCAAACAAATATAGGATACAAATAGAGGATATTTGGGTTTAACAGCTATGTAGGGAAGTGGTCCATCTAGCGGTAGGAAGTGTCACCGTGAGTTTTCTTATTAGTCATGTTGATTTCAATGTTATTATATTAGTAGTTATGTGGGATTTAATTGTTATGATATCTATGGTCAATGAGAGCCCAATTATAAAGATACCCATTAGAGTATTGATAATTTGAAAAAATGGGACATATCATGAGATTTTGGAGGACCATTTGACTAGTTCCAGGTGATAGAGAATATGAACTAGTTCAATGTTATGGAGTCTGATTTGTGTCTCCATACTAGGAATGTATCTAGAGGACCACATGTTGTTCGATCTAAGGAGGCTGTATTGATTTATGAATCCACACAAATTTTATGCAGTTTTAGCAGAGAAAACATACATAGGGAGGTTAGGTTCTTCCTTATAAACATGGATCATTCTAGTTATATATTTTTCGTCCTCAATTAGAGGAACATATATCGAATCCATTTATAGTAAAAGGTATGACACTAGTATACATGACATTAGTATGCATATAATATTAAAAAGAAACATAACACTACTTCATATCAATGGATTTATTAGGAATTCATTATCTTGAGATTGGTTACTTATGTAGTGTGATGAATCTTGACACTCTTTTTGGAACCCAATAAGAGAGTGTTATCCATTTAAAGGAGTATCCCCTTCAAATACATAGATTACATTTTTCATGAAACCACTTCCTTCTGAATTTAATAAAATTAGAAATAATTCTGATGATCAAATTATTATTACCCTTATGAGAAAATTTGGATTTTTATCAAAATTGGGTTCCTTCCTCATCACTTTATAGTGGAATGATTGTTCAAAAAGGTGAATGAGATGTCCATGAAACTAGATCATACCTGATCATCATGGTGTCACTGGTGAATATCACCACTTTTTGAACCATATTCTTAATGGTCATAAACTGTTAAAGATTTCTATTCTGCCAATTTTATATTAGTTGATAGATGTACTTCCTAATAGCATTTCTGGTCTCACTCGGGAGAGATTGGTAGAGTTCACTATTATTATTATTCTAGGATTAGAAATAGTATTCATCCCCCATACCTAATGGTTCCAAAAGATATATATGAAATCAAGTGGTAGTTAGAGGACCTAGATACCAACGAATTTATAGGAACCAATTATTCTACAGGGTTTTCACATGTACTTTTATCATAGAATAATGACGATACCAATAGGTTATGTGTGTATTAAAAGTTATTAAATCAACTCACAGTGAATAAATAGTACCCAATCCTATATAAATAAAATATATCTGACCATCTCTACGGAGAATGTGTGTGCTCGAATATTTATTTTAGATCGATCTACCATCAGGTGAGAGTTAGAAATTCAGATATACCATTTGCTACATTCTAAAGATGGTATGGCATAAAAAATATTTATTGATTTACTTTAGTCTAACAATCACACCTATAATCCTTATGTCCTTAATGAATCAGGTTTTATACCTAAACCTATATGCTTTTATGATCATTTATTTGGATAAATTCTATCCGTACTCTTAGACTATAGGTGATAATTACAAACTCCATGATATATTAATTAGAATACTTTTATAAAATAGGTTATTTTACAATCTCACTAAATACAACATTTAGATTGACAAATATCTCTTCCTATGTAATTTTATATCAGAAAAATGTGTATTTATTTATCCAATGATGGTGAGACACATTTTTTAATAGGGGGATAAAAATAAAAAAATTATTATTCAAAAAAACTAATGAAAATACAGTTTATATAGAATCATCATCCAAAACATTTCAATCATTTCAAAATAACATACATTCTTGAACAAGATGGGTGTAAATATTTCATAGATTGTATCTTTTACAATCCATTTTCGATGTTGAAATGAATTCTAGCCTCAGTAATGATACTAATTTAACCTAAGACGAGTAGGGTAATCATAGTTTTTATAGGGATTGTGAATTTGTAATATGGATGTTTTGATGAAAGATAATAGATTAATTGGGTAAATATGTCAAATTTTTAGGACTTATGGGAATAATATGATAACTAACAACCATTAAATTGCAGTTTTTGTTCATGACATGAATTTTTAAAAGCATTACATATTACGGGAATGGTTTATGGAATACAAGGACAATTAATGTGTAAAATAAATATTCTCATATTTTTATTTGAATATTTTTAAGCATAAATGGGATGAATATAAATATTCATTATACATTTACTTTTCATAATGTATTTGGAATGGAAATTAATTTTATGACAAAAAATCCCAAAAGTATCTTACTCAAGTTGTTTGGGATGCTGTTAATTTATATAAGTTTTTGGATTTAGTTATCTAAATTCATTTTAATATCCATGTGCATCATGGTAATTCTATCTTCACAACATTATCAATAGCTTGATCTCTTTTGTATCAGGTAAAAAGGGGGAATGTTTTAGATATTTGAATCTTGGTCCTAAAAGATAGTGTTTCTCATGAGGACCCACTGCCTAATTGGCTTGTCGATGAGTATGATATCCTACATATCCAAGAGCGTGTATAGTTTCCCATAGTCATTCAAGAGTAATACATATAATAATATATTTACACTAAATGTTATGTACATCCCAGATCATAAAAAATTAATTGTGACCTATTCCAATTGTATTTGTGGTAATGGATGAAGAAGGAGATCCGTAGATTTTTTACTCAATGTTATAACTCAGATCAGGTGCATATATAACACCAATTCCCTGCCTATCATTTATATCAACCACACATCCAATAATTGATATGATATTAAAAAAAGGTGTATTTGTTTATGGGTTATAGAGATCAACTTGATTCCCTGATTCAATATGGGAAATTATAGACAGGCTTGTGATGGTTTCCCAATTCCTACAAACCCATGAGACAATATCAGTGGATGATATTGGGAGTTTGTATGATTAAGAGATCATATTCCTTCCTAGTATTCAACATATGATTTTTTAACATAAGGACACTACGTTTCTTTCGTGGTTTAGTCAAGGGTTGTAAATGGTTATTGGTTAAAAATATATCTATTTACAACATTCCACCCTAATAAATGCATTAATATTAATCACACTATATATGAATTGGAGGATATTTTATATAGAGAAGGAATATATTTCTAAGTCTCTTAGTAAAATCACTCCACACTTATTATTTCTTTTTTTAAGAATAGTTTCCATGATACTATTATGATTTTTCCTAATCAGGCACTCCTGGGAAGGCAATGGTGTTCACCTTGAAACTAGTTGAAGGCATGGGATATATTGTTATAGGGACAAAATAATATTAAATATACATTAGACATAGTAAAATTTTTCAAGAAATGTATTTTTAGGTTTCAATAAAGGTAGAATACATTTTTTTGATCTTCATTTCCATCCATTAATTTTTGAGGTGGGGGAACATGTCTACTTTATAGTTTCTTCTATAATTCATCATATGTGAACATTGAGGAAAAGGAAGCTATAACCCTTAATTTTTACACTTATCATTATCATGTATATGGTTAGGATAATTTCCTCTATGGAAGATTTATCTCAATGGTATAGGAATATGTATTGTTTCTTCGATGTTACTCAACTCTTCTATTATTACTCACACACATCCCTTATCATTGATCCTGAGGAAGTTAATATAGAGGCTAATTAGCCTTATGAGGAGTGTTTAGGTAATATAATTGATCATATCATGATGAATATATATGGTGGGATAGTTTCTATTGATAATATTTTATGGATGGATGACCATATACATGAGTATGAGTGGGAACGGTAGTCTGACATATGTGATGAGTGGATAGATCTGTTCTTGGATATAGATCAACCAACCATGGATGTACAACTCAAAAAATATTTGTCTTAAAGTGCGTAGGTAGTGTTATTATGGTTATTAATCGATATAAATATAATTTAAATGTATTAAAATCATATTTTTCACCTTAATGTAAGTTTCCTATGGTGTTGAGGAGGATTAATGAGTTTTTCAAAAGGTTCAGGGCCTTAAGGTAAGGTTTAAAAAGTATCAGGATGGGGTTCATAGACGCTGTTCGGTTTGTCTAATCATGAAATAAAAAATGTGATTCCTAGAAACGGGTATATCACAAATTGAAAAAATATGTGATGAGGTCCACAAAACCATGGAATCATGGTAATTTAATAGAGGTTCACTTCACAGGTTTTGTGCATGGTTTTTCAAACAATGCACTTAAAACATGTGACGTGTGGTGATCATGGATAGTGGGACGCATTGTTGGATCAAGCCTTGGAAAACCATTCATCCCTATGGTGCACACTATAATAAATTATTGAAATTAAAATTTCTTACTTTTTCATTTAAATAAAATATCTCCCTCTTCCCATTTATCATTTGTAAAAAATAGGCCACCAAAGTCTTTAATATCCTCATACAATCCTTTTCAGTGGATCTTCCACATCTGGACTCTATTTATATTTTTTATTTTTGGCATTGTGACACACATAATAAAGATAATACTCCTTTTTCATTCCTTCATTAGTTTTCTTCATAATTGTTTGTGTTATATCCATGTGACCTAATATACATTGTTTTTAAAACTTTTGTATAATTTCACAATTTCTATTATCCAGTCTAAGTCTAAAGCTAATATCAAAATTTTAGCCTTCTTTTTTCCTTAAACAGGTCATTTATTTATTTTCCCTATATTTCTAAAATTTTAAAATTTTCTCTATTGTTCCCCACATTGTAGTTTCATTATATTTTCCATAAAACATAATTCTATTACTTTTTTACTGAAACCTCTACATAAACTTAATATAACTCCCAAGATTCCGTTTGAGGTAAAATAACCTCTACCCAAACAAGATCATTGAGTTCATTTGTCTAAATTCATATGTTAAAATTCTTTCAAAATATAACAAAAATCCCGATTTTAGTGAGTTTTATTTGAAACATACGAAAAGCCCCTTCCCTATGTAACCAAACCACCCATCTGGGTGTGTCTATATTGAAACATACAAGTGAATAATCTTATATGAATAAATTCAATTGTTAATTTATATTGAAAACTCACTTATTCTAATGAATATTACCTCTTATGGTGTGATTGATATAATTGATATTGATCATAATGTTAAAGGTGTGTAATTTCATGACAAATCCCTTGGATTGTTTGGGAATGACATAAGAAAACATATATAATACCACATGACTTGTTTATTTGAATTCCCAGTGGTACGCCCTTTATAGATAAAGTTATTGACTGAACATGACATTTTCTATGACTTAACATCGTTGACTTGCCAATATCTTTAGAAAATTAAGAACAGTTAGGATAATCTCCTAGGTTTGTCTTGATAACGTTAAAAAAGGAACGCCTTGGGTTATAATTTGTTATTTTAAACATGAACAACCTAATATTCAAGTATATTTTTCCTTATTTTGGTTAGAAGGTATTGCAATTATAATTCAAAGGTTTAATCCATTGGATTATACTAATAACCAAATAGCCAAACATTGAGTTTTGTAACCAAAAGTTGGATTAAAATTACAAAGTATATAATTCCATAGGTTTTAGTGGATTAATTATATTTTAATTTTATGATTCCTTATAAATATTTCTCTGGTCCCTAACTAAATAAAAATGTTATATGCTTAATGACATCCAAAATAGGCAGAAAAAAGTTGGCTAAGTTGGGTATTCCATGAGGAACCTGATCTTGACATGATATTTATTTATTTTTCCACTTTATATATTATACCTTCAAACTATTAAGTTTCTTACTCTCATAATGGAAATTAATTAGACGGCATTTTTTTTGGAAATATAAGTTGTACTCACACCCTATTTGGGATTCCACTTTGAAAATGGAGAGATTTAATAGTAATATGTAAGGATAAGTGGAAGTTCCCAGGTATTGATTCTTTATTTCAATTTTTATATGGATCGTTTGTAAATATATGACTAGAATAGTTCTCAGGATACCAATGGGGATAGTTTCATATGGACTTTAGTTCCTTTTTTAATATTACTAATGTGGTTATGTATTCTTCTAGGTATATCCACCTAATTTTTATCCCCCTAAAATCATTTTTATGTTGTATTTTTTACTAATTAAATCAAATATTTTTTATTTGGATTAATTTTGTGTTACAATTTTTTTTCTAATTCCATTATTTACCACTACATTTAACTTTTATAGAGAGGGTATCATATCCCCATAGTACCACTTTAAATCACCATTTCTAGTCTGTAGCCTCTATTGTATGGGGAGGAATGCATGAGGTCTAGTGGCGAACAAGATTGGTCAGTTTTCGATAAACTAAGTTGGCGATGTCACATTCATGAAACCTTGGAAGTATTCCTTGGCCCTATTTCAGGATACCTTGGATAAAAAAATTGAATTAATTTTATTATAACACCATACTAATGAACATTATTGATAAGATTTCAAATTTATCATATTTATACTATAGACACATATCCATTTTACACTATATTTACCTTTAATATTTTTAATCCTCTTGTACTTATATTATAGTTAATATGTACAAATTATTCTATAGTTACCCATGTATAAAATATTATATGTTCTAATTTAATTGTTTATCCCTTACTAAGTATTTTATCTCACAACTTTCTTATGTTTATATTTCCTTATTTTTTTATGTGAATTAATAAGTATTATGTGTCTAGAATTTTATCTTGGGTGATGAAGTTTTTGGAGATTTTGAGTATTTTTTTGGATTAGGATTCCTCTTATATAGTGGGAATAATTTTTATTAAATTAAAATAACTTGATTTTATTTTTAATGAGTTTTATGAATCTTTAAAACACTAAACCTAAAATGACTCGAGAATTTATTTAAGTTGATATTTCAATTATGTATTGTTTTTATTAGATATTAACATATATGGGGTGTCATAATTAAATTAAAAACCTAAAAAATTAAAGTTAGGCTTCTTAGATTTGACGAAATAGAGAGTTGATGATTAGAAACATGATGATCCTGGAAAAAATTTAAATACAATAATATATTTTATCTTGGTGTGTATCTTGTTTTAATTTTTCTTCCTATACTTTTCAAAAATTTATATTTCATGTTTAATTTTTACTAAATCTCTTAGAATTTTATTTTTCAATTGTTCATTATCAATTCCCTAAAAATCAAAAATCTCTTAAGTGTGAAAATATTATGGTTAAATATTTATGATAAAGGGATTTAAGGGATTTGAAGATAGAGACACTTTTAATGGGTGGAAGTCAATGATTCATAGGGTAATTGTGTTTTATATTTATCATGAGATTAGGTATGAGCCTAAGGATATATCAATATTTTTCTATTTAGTGTGATAAAGGGTATATGGGGATTGGATGATAAATATCATGAAATAGATTTTCCAGATGAGAATCTCCTAGGTGAAAAAGTGTTATTTATATGATGTAGTCTACGTATCCTCCTATCACTAATGAAAAATGTGGATGAATCATTTGAATCAAATGTAGGCTGGAAATAAATAAAATTGATGTATTGTTTTGGATTAATATATATAAGTGTTAGCATTGTGTTCCTTTTTCCTTATTTCCACTCTAATGTACATTATCTTCATTGATTTTATCAAAATACAATTAAAATCCAATATATATACCTTTCCACTGCTTATTCACTTTTCACACTGATAGTTTATCAAAAAAATTATTTTATGATAGTCATAATTATGTGAGACAGAAAAAAATTAGTAGACATTTTTTTTCTAAAATGCACCCCTCACTCAAGAAGTTCTATAAAGCAAATATTCTATTGAAACAATATCTATATGAGTTAAACACTATCTAAATAATGGAAATATATCTCCTTTTTCATATGAAAATAACTGGTATAATAGAATGTGTTTTGGTATTAATTTTATATTCTTCTTTTTTGTTGCTATTTTGACATTATATATTGTTCATTTTTATCAAATCTTATAATTGATTCCTCACATTAATGTGTACAATGTGAAACAAATTTTTTCCTTGAGAATACTTCAAATCATCACACTATAGAACTCAAATATAATTTGACCCCCAATCATTGACAAAGAAGAATATAAATAATTATGTATTATAATAGAGACCTTTTTTATCAGCATGGGTGTAAATTATTTTCTAATAATGAAAAGAGATTATAGAGTTTCAGATAAATATTATTTAGAAATTATTCATGATTAAAATCTTGGGTATTATGTGAATTAAAAATCTTATACTACAATGGTTTATTTTCAATGAATGGAAATATTTAATATAAAATATCCTCATGTGAGATATTGAATGGAAAATAATGAAATTTGAAAATTAAAATCATTAAAAATTAAAATGATTATTAAAATATAAGATCTATGTTAAGATATGATTTACATAATATAAATAATCTACCATCAGAATTAGTCACACCAAGGTATCAATGTTTTATAGTATTTGAAAATAGTGTTTAGACTTTTAGCATCATGGATGATACTGATTTACAACCATTATAAAAATTGTTTCATATTTTTATTTTGGATAGATATATAAATAACTATGAATATGAAAACACTTAGTCAAGAATATCTCATTAGATCATTTATTCAGTAGGATAATTGGTCAAAGAAATATAATGGGAAGGTGAACAGATATAAGGTATTTTCATTCACTTTTTTTAACATTGATTTAAAAACTTTTGTTAAATTATCTAGTTATATTAATGTAATTATATATAAACCATTATCATGTGACGGAAATACAGTTGATAGTGAATTTGAAATATCAGAACTTTTGATGAGAATGAATATGATTTTAAAAAATAATGATATTCAATGTGAATACCACAATGATAGACAATTTTCATATGAAATTATTACGTATTCAGACAACACATTTCTTGAATTCAAAAAACCAATGCATATCAATTTCGTTTTTTCTCGGTTTAAGAAAAAGAATAATGAAGGAATATGTATGAAAAAAATAGTATGAAAGTATTATTATTATTATATTAATGAACCATTAATTAACTTCAATCATACATCTATTGATAGAATTAATAATTCAATGCATGATAGGCAGAATAATTTTGGTTTCTTTTCAAATATTTATCATAGAGATCTATGCTAGTTGGGATGGAAAATCAAAATTACGTAACACAATTGTCTCATTATTACAATGACTATTGTTCTCTTGGGTCATGATAATTGTTCCTGTTTTTTAATAATATAATCGTATTATATTTGTTGATAAAATTAAAAGATATATCGATTTTCTATAATTTAAATAACATTATTGAAAAAAGGAAATGATAATGTTATGGATGTTGTTTCAATACGATAATATAGGATTTGAATATATTCTATTATGATTTTTATCAAATTTTTTTGTGCATTAAGTAATAGATATGTCCAGTTTTCATTAGTGAAGAATGAAAAAATTATACTAATTAGTGAGTAAATAGAATATGAAGGAGAATTTATTTTTCTAATTAATGAAATGAATACAACCAAATAACATGTAATATAATATAAATTTCAGAATAAAAATGATAAAATAAAATCCTTAATGGATAGTTTGAATATATAATTGTGAATTTTTACTAAGGTGGTGAATCAATTTAAAAAATTGCATACACAAATGAGGCATTATAAAATAATATATGAACATTTTCATAATACCATAGAATTATATATTTTTCATTATAATAATTTTTTTTACTAATGTAATTTTCAATATTAAATTTCAGAGTTTTAAAAGGTTAAAAAAACAAATTTTTAATGTTCTACATTGATCAATTACAATTTAGTCCATTTCTTAGGTTGTCATAGTTGAAAAATATAGAACAGTTATGTAAACAACACAACAATACCAACCTGGAGATGGTGGTTGCTTTATTATATTCACATATGATAGAAGGGATCAAATCCAAAAGAAATAAGTATTTCTATAGTCTTTGTAAACAAGATACATTATTTTAATTCATATTATAAATTTAAATATGGAATAAATAATGTGTTTTAATTGATAACTCCATTATTCCTCATACTTTATCCATTCATATCGATTAAAAAACACTCACTGGTAACCTAGGGAATATAAAACATAATAAATGGTTTTGATTAGATGCTCGATAAGAGTTAAAATTTATTTAAATATATAACGACTAAATTTAAATTATAAATATTTCACATTAATTATGTAAAACACAATCCATTTAATCTAAAAACTGAGCATAAAAAGGATAAAATAAATGACGATAAAATGATACCATATAAATAGTCACACAATCTTGTAACTTATACATGGATATTATAACTAATAGAATAATCACATGGACATAATTAAATGGTCTCATAATGATGGAATACATAGTATGATAATCTTGAATCATATACCGTAGACCTTTCCTGAAACATTTCAAATATGTGGGTTGAAACTAGTCTAATTTGGTTAAGTTATTAGTCTTATGAGACAAATAGATACCTCAAAGGGATATATATATTTCATACCCACCGCCCATAAATTACTATTTCTAATTAATTCCTCATTTTAATTTGGTGAAACAACTTTAATATAAATTTTCATATATTAAATTGACATATGAAAGGTAATACATACCCAAATCAATTGAAAATAACTATAAACCATCTAGAGTAATTTCAAAAATTGAAATAAAATAGTACATTGACAATATAACTAATCAATATCAATCCAATAAAATGATAAAGATGTTATCAATAATATATTTTCCTAGTGGATTTTATGTATAATAACAGTTTGATATCATGGATGAATAGAGAAAACATAAAATTGATATTAAGATCATTTTTCAGAAAAATGACCATTTTCTTATGAAAATATTTTTAATATAAAAAGATCAGAAATTTTATTAAAAATAACCTTTGCTAAAATTTAATATAATCAATAAACTACTGATTTTACATGATGTCATAAAATTTTATTCATTCCATTATCATTAAAATGAATATTCCTTTCACATTTATCATAAAATCCAATGAGACTTTTGAAAATGAAATAATGATTCATTTCAAATTTTATTATAAAAAATAAAAATGGGTATAAATTTTGTTAATAAAACCTTTGTAAATTTTTAAAATAATTTCGAATTTTTTTAGAAATCTTGTTTTTTGGTGAAAATTTATTTTTGACCGAAGATATATATAACGTCCGGTTTAAAAAAACACTTTTATAATCATTTTAAGTACCAATGTTTGGAAAAATGATTCTATAACATGAAAAATTATTGAATATTCAGAGGAGATGAAAATAGATTTATTTTAATATAGTAATATTAAATAATTACCCGATAGGATACATAAACAAAAATAATATGAATTAATGATTTGATTGTCAAATAAAACACAACCACATCAGTAACAAATGAATATTAAGCCCCATAAATGAAAATACCATAAAATGAAACATTAAAAAACAATTAGATAAATATATTCATGATAGAAAATTTAAAAGTGTAATAATATACACAAAACCATGCAATAATAGGTGAATATAGTGTATGCCTCGTCTAAGTTAAATCGATGCAAGAAATAGTTACCTCAAGTACGACTTTCGTGTTATGTGTTTGAACCACATATATGAAAAATATCATTATTATAAATATATTATAGAACCATTATTATAAATAAAAAACCCTATATAATTTACATATATTCATTTTTCTTCAAATTGTTAACTACTCTATTAAATAAATTATTTCTTGTGATAATTAATTTTTTTTCATTTATGTTTTAGTTTAGTAATTTTTTCACTTTTAATTTAATAATAGTAACCAAATATCTATAATTATTACCATTATATAAATATTTTAGGTGTACAATATATATTTTCAGTATTAATCTATTTATTTTAGAGGATAAAATTGATAACACTATTCATGTGGAGGGTAGGACGTATGTACACAAGAAAACATTTTAAATTTTTCCAAAATGTATTTAATGAAAGAAAAATAAATATTAATAATATTTTATCAATAATTATTTGTACATAAATGTAATTTAAATTAATAATATACATATTTATTACAATCCATGTTAAAATATAATGAAAAATATTTCTTATCATTATTAGGAGGCGGTACTCTACCCGTGTTCAAGAGAACGATATTCTGTTCCTATTAATTAGAATGTAAGATATTATATGTGATATTGTATTTATTTAATCATGAATGTATAGTAAATATAACATATATTCAAAAAAAATTACATTACTACTAATCATGTAAATCATATGTGAAAAATGAATCACATCGCTTTATGAGGCAGTAGTCCGATGTACAAACAATGGACGTTATCGTATCCCACACAAAATGGAACGTAAGGATAATTTCGTGATATAATAATTTATTATGTATAATAATTTTTGTTAATATCATATAAATATGTTAAATCTTTCATAATATCTATCCTTGAATGGTGGTAATGGAAATAAATTGCATTAGTTCGCAAGAGAGTATTACGCCATACACATGATCGATGATTTAGTTTCCCATTAGATGGAATTAGAGATGTATCAAGGGTATTAATTTAAAATAATATCATATAAGAATATATTATATAATTTTATTTTTATGTTAACATTTTTCAAAAAAACTTAAGTAGTAGGTAAAATAAATATGATTAATATGTACCTTTATGAATTTTACCTCTTTATCATTTAGACACAGTTGGATTAAAATTAACACCCTTATAAGAGGGATAAAAATTAATTATAAGTTCTAATTTTTATAGAGAGTGAATTAAGGATGGTATATGGGTAGGGATAGGCTTACTTATATAGTTTTAGATAAGTGAATAAGGGAGGATAGAGTGTGCCATTATATAAGTGGGGGTGAGGGCATGCATGGATTTTTGGTAAAGATAAAGTGACACCCATGTTATTATCTTGAAAAAGCCACAGAAATTGATAATTATCAAACCATATACATTATAAATTTTTATATTTCAATCAAATGGATTATGGAAAATTTCTTGTTCATTCTTGATCCTAATATTCTTAGTCCCACCCCCTAGAAACAAATTTTTACCTTTACTGTGGTATTTAATTATTACTATTTTAATAGTTCATTTTAGAAAAAACAATGATGAAATTATTAAATAATATTAACTATTCCTTTTAAAAGTACTTAATATATTTTCCCAGATTAAACTCACATAATTGGAAGAGCTCAATTTAATATTAAACCATAGACGTGAAGGAATATATGCTTTCCCAACAAACAATTCTTAGAAATATCGATCGTTTTAATATCAAAATTAAATATGAAATTTATATAAATGATATAAAATAGTCAAATAATATCATAATTGAACTAATTTTACATTAAAACAAATTTAAAATATATTTTATATTTTAAAATATTTTAATGGAAAAATACTTTTTAAATAAAAAATCGTATTTATCACTATTCTTTGAAAAACATAATATTTTTCATAATGTTATAAAAAATTCATGAAATGGTAATATTGATCTGTTAATTTAAAAAATTTAAATCGTTATTTCATTATATATTCCAAAAATTGGTGAAAATTAATATTGAATTATTTGATCAATGAGTGATTAATCTATATTCCATAAAAATTTAGTTTTTAAGTAAACATTTCTTTCTCTTACAAATGGTTCTTATGTTATTTATAATCAATAGGTAACATTTTAATTAATTTTATACATGTGAAAACCATATAACTTTTATGATATATTTATACCTATTTACTCCTTCAATATTAATAGTAATGTTATAATTGTCATGATTTGATAATAATTTTTTAATAGAGTATCACATTTCATTTAAACCCACAGTTTCATGACTCACAAGCTATATTAGACACTTAATTTTTAAATATATATCATAAAGTCTCATGATGTTTTATTTTCTTATATTAAAGGTGGTTTAGTTAATTCATTATACAAAAAATATTCTTCATATTTTAAAATTTTATAGTGTTATATTCTTCCCCATTAAATAAACTGCTTGTCATTTTAAAATACCTTAATTTGAAACCCACACCATTAAATGATTTAATTTAACTTCTTCAAAAAAGTGTGGGAAAGGAATTATGATGTTCATCTAGAATAAAACACACTAGGTTTCTATATATAATAACATTAGTGGAAAGTGAATACACTGATCAGGAAGAAAAGTGTAAATAATTATAGAGAGTGACAAAAAAAATTGGTCAAAATAAATGGAGTGATAAATTTCTAGCTGAGGACCTGAAAAACTATAAATCTATGATGAGTTAAAAATCATTTATTAAATTGAATTGAATGTAATTAGATAAAAAAATTAATATATTATCCCTATGGTTGTGGGATTATGATACCATTATGATAGATAACACCATAAAATATACATAAAATTTCATCATTTGGATGACCTTGATCAATTAAAACATAATATATGATGAAGTAAAAATTAAATAGGAATTTTTATCCCTAAATTAATAAAATTAAAATATATTATATGATAATATTAATAATATTAGGTCAAGTCATTCCTCTTATCTATAGATATTTTCAAAAACAAAAATTTTTAGAAAAAGTTGTCAAATATCAATAATAATTCAATATAAATTATTACATATATATTTAACCTTACAAATCATCCAACATATGTCTGAATATATTCTAATTTATAAATCTTAAACAAATTTCACCAAATCAACAATATATTCCCCATAAAATATAAATATGAACTTAATGACTCATTCTAAATATGCTCATTCCATGACCCCCATACATTTTAATGAAAAAAAAATCAATTTTATAGAAATAAAATCTAGGGTTATGAAATATACTACTTAAATTATAACATCCATCAAACTACAAAAAAAATTATGTAATACATAAAATTAATAACTAATTTCATGGCCCCCAACACTATCCCATAAACCACTATTTTGAATTATTATGTAATCATACAGAACTGATCAATGGATATTGCCTATCAATCTTGTTTTTTACAAGAAGTTAAATTTTCTATTGAACCAGTTTTCTTCTTCATTAGTATCATTCAAAATATACTCTCAAATACTTAATGAAAAAGTACTACAATACAATCCTCTCACATTTAAGAATTCCTATGAAAAGAATATCATTTATTATAACCCTATAATAACATAAATAATTAATATGAATAAAATAACATTAATCATTACACTTTATATGTAGTAATATAATAATATTAACATCTATACCTTATCTTCTTCTCATATATATTGATTTTATGTCGTATAACTCATTTTCATAGTTCCCAATCTCTATATAATTGATCCATGAAACATTGGAAACCACTTTCTTTCCAATAAAATGAATCTGATGGTGGAAATTCTCCCCACACCTATAGAAAAATCACATTCCCTCATAGCATGTAACATTGTTTTTCTTTCCATAATTATCACATGAGGTAACATCATTCTTTCCCTGAGTCATGTTATCCATTTTTACCCAACCACCCCTTATTATATTACATACCTTTGAATCCACATGGATTTTAAAAAAAATTATCTATATTTATATGACATGATTCAATGTCTTCGGGTGGTGGGAATATTTGGGAGACTATGTCCTTTCAATATATTATGTTTAACCCATAATATAAATTAGCAATCATTCTATTTGGATTACATACGTAGTCTGTATCATTCATTTCTAAGTAGGTATATTTTTATTCATACATATATACATTTTTATTATACTTTTTTATATGATTCAAGAAATTTCTCTCCATGGGTACTTTTTTCTCATGGGTAAAATACGTTTCCAATAATTGTACATTGTAATCCTTAAATTCAATTCTTTTTATCTATTCTTCATCATTATGGTTTTGAATCAATGACCACTATCGATCTCTGTGTAGTTTAAGATGATAAATATCCATTAATAATTTCTCCCAAAAATAACTTTTTAATGTGATAAATAACTTCTCTAACAACCAAATCCATTATTTTCTAAAACTAGATTTGATGTCTAATTTAATGATGGGGCATTTCTATATAAAGTGGTCAAAAAATGTAACACCCCATAGTGTATTAGTTGGATGATCAATTTGGGAAGATTTATTCCTCATAAACTATTTATATTTCCCAAATATGTTTATAATTTGTTCATTTATTTGTCATTCTCTTCTATCAAATTCATTATACATCCCTGGAGGGAAATAACTACATGGTGTATATGTGCTGATAATGTTCTCATTCCTTCCTCAAGGAAGTATTTTTTTAAAAATAAATATACTATAATAAATCATAACATTATCAAACATAATGTATAATCCCAAAACTATTGAAAAGAGTAAAATAAATTAGAAATTTTATGCATGGCAAATCTCATAATCACAAAAATTGTTACTAGGATACAGTTTTTGAAATATAAAAATATTTTTGAATAATTTTTAATTATTTTACATAAAATGAGAATAAACCCTTGAATATCCCTAGTGGGTGACAAACTAGGTGCACTATAAGAAATTTTTTCATGTATCATGTAACCCTTGATGGTAGACTGGTGTTTCCTTTTTTAGATTCATTACCAATATGTATATATGTGACAAAACAAAGTCTGCATGTAGTATCTATATAAGGATTCATTTTAGGAAAAATATTATAATCTATAATTATCAAAAATATTATCATTTCTTATATTCCAAAAATCAATTTCAATCATCGGTTAGTATTCCAAAATTAATGATTCCTAAATATAGTTTAAAATATATCTAATATAATTATTCTAAGACCAACTGCAAATAACCCAAACCTAGGAACTCGAAGTTAGTGGTTAATTTGTTACATTCTAATGAACTGTATGGAACCACATTAAGATGGTATGAATAGTGTTGTCATCTAGTTAAACAAGATACATAATTTAAATTCACATTTAAAACAAAAAAATAAAACACACATTGTAATCGATTTTAGAACACCATTATTCCTCATATAATGTCCCTATATATAAATCAAAAAAATAATCCCTTGTATTGTAGGGAAAATTAATCACATGAAAGGGGTGAGATAAAATTTTTAGTAATGGTAATAATTATTAAAAATTTATCTTGATTAAAGGATAAAAATATATATAGAAATGTAAATCACTGAAATACATAATGTATAATCAATAAAATGATAATAATTTGGAAAAATAAATGATGATCAAATAAATCTAATAATAATAGTCACATAAGATTAAAAAATATCCATTTATATTATAAATAATTGAATAATCACATGGATAACAATATTTGATCATATAATGATGTAATTCTTAATTCAAGACATATTGGAAAATTATTCCATAAATTTCCCATGATTGTTTAAATCTATGTGTAATAAACCATCAAATCTACCATACTGATTTCTATCTTGAGATCTGTAAATTCATCTAGGGGATGTATATAATCTATCCTCATACATCAATTAATAATTACAATTAATTAATGAAATTAAAGGGGTAAATCGTAATAAACATAAAAATTCCTATTGAAATAAAAATTATTAAATTTTAATACTTACAGTAGTCAAATAAACATAGTAATATACAATCCATTGTAATATGGTGAATGTTAAAAACGTTGTAAAACCTTGATAAAACTAATTATAATAGTATAATCATGTAAAAAAATAAAAAATATATAAATATCATATATATTCATTATATATGTATTTAGATTAATTTATATATAAAAGATATAGAAAATGATTAACACCATTCACGGAAATATTTGGTCCTATGTATGCATAAATATTGTATAAAATTTTCTTGATGGATGGAATGAAAAAAAATATTAATTCATATTTCTAGAATCATTATATTTTTGTATATATCATTTAAATTAATTAATTGCATCCTAATTATTATCCATCTAAAAATAAAATGAAAAAATATTACATCTCAGTGTGGAGGTGGTAGACACAATTATGCACGAGCGACCATATTGTTTCCCATGTATTATAATTTTAGAGTTTATATGAGATATTTTCTTAAAATAAGTATTTTATAAAATAAATACTAATTATATTAATTTTCATTAATTTTATGACTATTCATGTAATTTTTAAGAGAAAAATGAATTACATTGCTCTGCAAGGAGAGAGTCCACCGTACACACGAGTGACATTATTATACCCCCAAAGTATGGAAATTAAGATGGTATATGTGATATCATAATTAAATAATAGTCATTATTTCATAAATATTTTATAAATTTATTAAATATTTAATTGTATTTACACAATGATGGTGTTTATTGAAAATGATTAGCATCTGTTCGCAAGGCGGTAGTCCGCAGTGCACACGTTCGATGGTTTCATTTCCTATTTGACTGAGTTGGAAATAGATATTTTATTATCAAAATAACATTTTATATATATTTTATACTTCTGTTATTATATAATAATATATTAATAATTCTTGATGGAGGTGGAAGAAGAATGCAAATAATACAAACATTTTATAATTTTTCATTTTCTTCAGAGAGCATCTTTAGTTACATAAGTAAATCCTTCATTGGAGGTATTTATAATCAAAATAAGGCCAATATGATTTAGGTACAGATTTAATGAAGTTATTTAGTATGTTAATTTATTATCCAAGGGGTAATTGAATTGAGAATAAGGTATAACATGGGGAGGCCATTTATAAGTGTGTGAGAGGAAAACCGTGGATGTTTTTATAGAATAATGTTTTAACTGTGTTTTTATAAATCCAAATGCCTAAAAATGGGCTATTTTTTAATATTAGTTGTTTTTAGGTCTATGTATTTCAATACACTAGGTTTTTAACATGTTTTAAGTCATTTTTTCCCTTATCTTATTTGTTTAACACCACAGTGAACCCATTTTTACCTAAATAGTTGTAAATAATTTTTCAACATACACTATTAATTAAATTTAAATATTATGATGAACATGTTAGAAGATATAAATTATGATTAATCAAAAAATGGAATCCATTATTCCATATTTTACTAAGAAAATTAGTATAATTCAAATTTAAATTAAACTGTAGAATCTATGAAAGTGTTCTTTTCAAATGAGCAGTTTGTCATAAGTACATAATGTTTTAATATCAAAATTCAATTTGAATTTTATTAGAATAAATTAAATGTGTAAAATTTTAATATAATATAACTATTTCTATATTAAAAACAATTTAAAATAAATTTTATCCCCCTAAATAAATTAAAAAGAAATTCTGTATTGAATAAAAAATGGTATTCCTCACTTTTCATCCAAAATTTTTATATTTTTTTGGAAAATTATAAAACAAGTATGCATATAAATTTTTACCCTATATAATAAAAAAGGTTTTTTATTTTATAAATTAAATTTTCAAATGTTGATAAAAATTTATTTGATATTATCAGATCAATAAGCGACTAATCCGCCTTTCAGAAAAATATTATTATTTGGAAAACATTTCTCTCTCCTTCAAATGGTTCTTATTTTATTATTATTTGAAGATTATCATTTAATTAATTTTATAGATTATTAAAAGATATAATTATCATATTTTAGTTACTCTTATTCATACCTTCCTACTTAACATCTAGGATATAGTGGACATTTAATAATTTTCTAATAAGGAATCACGTTTTGTTTAAACTCATCATTGTGTGCATCAATATATATCAAGGATATTGAATTTAATTAATTATATCATTAAGTATAAGGGTGTAATATTATATTATAAGAACAGTTTTTTTTAAACTTTCTTTTGAATAGTATGCATATCTTTTAAAATCTTGAGGTGTTACATGTTAGAGATATGCTTCTATGTAAATCCCATATTAATATTATTTCTAGAGCGGTGAATTTTTTGGTACCAAATTAATAGTCTTAAATATTTCCCTATGCAAAATTCACCACCAAAATAAATAAAACTTGTCACAAGTAAAATATTTTTACAGGTATATAATATTACATATATCTAGTTTTTGGAACATAACAAATTGAATGGAAGTTGATTTACCTTTAAAGACAATGGGCAGAGTTAGATTTATGGGATGAGGGATTTTTTATCAAAGTTACACAATAATTTATATTTTATCATATATATTTTGGCATAATAACAACCTCATTAGTGTTATAAAAATATGTGATTATTATTACTACATTTTCATTAGGATGTATAAATTGTTACTAAATTTCTGATAGAGATCACATTTCTTCTGTTGATACGTATGATAAAATTTATATTGTACATGTAGAATAACATAGTAATTGTAATTTACCCTTTTTCATTGTGTTGAAAAAAATATTCTTTTCATTAGTCATGAGGTATTAAGAAACTATACAATCCATATAATAGCCCTATTATATGAAACACTTATAAACGTGCACCCAAATCTTGTGCTAAAAGTATATTCTTTGAATAATAGATTCCATACGAAATGATGATAAGTTAATTTAACTATCGAAAATTTTAATGTTTAAAATAATATTCTGAGTCACATACATTCCATGGACCTCACAAGTTTAGATCATTATAAAATTAGGGAAATCTTTAATGAACCAAAAAAATATTTCTCATCCAATGTTAATTTCTCCCATTTTAGCAAGTTTTAATTATTTCACAATAACTCTTCAATAAATCCACGAAAATATTTCTCAATATATATGCTTTTAAAAAAATACAATGTAATATATTTCTTCAAAAACATGTTATGTGTAAAATAAAATATGGATGGAGATCAAATTCTCCCATATGTAAAATTTATCAATGAATCCAAAAAATTTAGATCAAAATATTGTGAGGGAACATGAGTTTTGGGGTAACATCATATTCAAAGGATTGTAAAATCATATGTATTAATCATCTTCATATGAGGCAATATGGTTTGAAAATGAAAATCATGGATACCTAAATCATATACTATGGAATCAAACAATAACCTTAGATTTTGGGAAAATCATAATCATATAAATAAAAGATATTATAGAATCATTGATTATTTCCAATTCCATGAATAATTTTATAAACATATCATCAATATCTCTAAATCATTTTATTAACATAACAAAAATTCTTGTTTAATAATTTTTAAATATAACAGCAATATCCACAATTAAACATCGTTATCTCAAAATTTTAAATACCCATATCTAATGAAATGGATTGAAATAATGGACTCACTCATCACATAATTATAATCCATACATGTTTTTACCATAACAATGTAAGGGAATTCATCATGCATTATTTTTTTAATTATCCATTCTTAAGGAATTTTTTTAATTAAAATATTAACATCTTCAAAAGTCATCCTATGAAATTAATTGGATGGTACCATTATAAAATATCCTTAGTGAATTATGGGAAATTATAATGGATCATAAATTACATGAAAAAAAAATCATGAAATGGGATGGATTATAAATAATAAATAATGATCATGGGGGTTGAAAAATGTGTTAATGTAAAATATTGTAAAAATATATTCATTTAACACTTTTTAAAAATAATAACAACTGGAATGTGTGAATAATACTAAAATTATTATTTTTTAAAAAATTAATAAAGCATTAAATTTAATAAAAATTAGCGTTAATATATCATTTATGTTTATAAAATTAATCATTTTATGAAAAATATATATTATGGGTAAGTTAGAAAATGATTCACGACTAAAAAAGTGAGATTATTTCATATTTTATTATTAGGATTATTTTTTGTGATTTGGGTAATAAAAAAGGTAAAATGTATAAAAAAAACAAATAACTCTAGGAAAATAAAATTGATGTGGTTTATGAGATAATTACCGAAATATTACCCCAAATATGGATTTAAATACAATCAATCATATTAAACTTATTCATTATAAATTAAACCATTATTGTGATATTATTATTGACTGTAAAATAATTTAATTCTAATTGATCACATTTTAATATTGATAAACTTAATTACATAAGAAATTTCAAAAAAATATTATTTGTTTTTATGTAATATTTATAAAATAAATAATGATCTCAAATATTAAACTTTTCTTAAAGAATGAAAATTGAGACAATAAAATGTCCATAATATTTGAAGTAGAATAAGTAAATGGAGTGATTATGTGGAACAAATATAAATAAACATAAATAATTTGGAAATAAAACATAAAATATCATATGTACTAAAACATAAATTCATAGAATAACACAACCAATTAAAATTGACATAATTCAATAAATAATATTTGAGTTTAGAATCCCCTTACCTCAGACATCAAAATTTTCAGACATTCTCAAACGACATATATAAAAATTGTAGATATATTATAAATTATATCAAAAATAGTATTTTTATTTATATTACGAGATATCATTCTAAATGAATTTTATATTACCTATTTATCAATTATTCCTTGTTAAAATTTAATATTTATGTGTTAACTATCATGAATCTCATGCGTGTTTCAATTTAGTGGTTATGGTCTATCATCAAGAGTCATGGTTTCATCACCCCCATAATGATCGTGATAATGTTATTATTTTTTATGTTTTTGGAGTTCCATGTATATTACATGGAAGGAACGGTGATGATTCTCATGGAAAGAAAAAAATACCATTTTTTAGGTTTTTATTTCCAAGAAATAAATTCTTTTATTAGCATATATATATAATTTCATTATTTTATTTTGAAATCATTACAAATTCAACATTACAACATAATATAACTGGTATAACACATTCTATAATCATTCTTAACATGGTCATTATAAAATATTCATATATATGGTTAGAATTACTTTTATTATAAATACACATCATGAAACCTAATTTTTTTTTACGAAAATTCATTTTAAGAAAATAATTCATTATACTGTAAAATAATGTCTATTATTTATTGAAATAAAAATAATCCTCTCATTATTAAACAATATAGATTTGTTGTTCTAAAAAACCAATCGAAAACAAAATTTAACATTTTAAATATTTGATTCAAGAAAAGGATAATAAATATTAATTATAATATAATTAAACTTCATGTTGGTTTTAGTATGTCATTAATAGTTTTCTAAATTAAAAATAACATTTTTAAATGTGTTATTTCTACATTTGAACAATTATTTTCTCTATACAAAATATTTTTGAAACATTTATGTCATGCTTATATCATGGTGGTGTCTTAAACTGATATTATTTTTGAAAATGGTATTCCTAATTATTCATTTCATATTAATCTAGTTAAAAATGAAAACAATTCCCCCATTTGAAATTATATACACATTGAATTGAAAAATGATGATTAGTTCATAAAATTAAAATCATAAAATTCATAAATTTGTCTTTAAAATGAAAATATAAATTATATAAGAAATATATTTTTATTGGAAATTGGCCTTTTAAAACATCAAGTGTCCATAATATTTCTTCTTATCAATTTAAAATGAAGGATAATTTCTTTTGTTCACTATTCTCTCCCACAATTATTCACCATACACATAATTTTAAAGTGTTTTATAATGATTAAGTACAAAATAAAATTATTATATAATTTTCATGATGGAATTTAATGTGGCTTGTATTGGGTTTCATTTTGTAAAGACACATCTTTTTCAGCCCTTATTTATCCCTTTCTAATTATATTATTTTATTTTCTGTATTTATGGTTTCCCTTAGCCAAACAATTTTCCATCCTAGATAAACCAACTGGGAAGATCAAGAAGGAGAACATGTTTTATTTTTCTTAGCCATCCCATGGAATCTAGATAGCCATTAAGTGGAGAGGAAAGGGTATGAGTAAGCATATCACTCATAGAGAGTATGGAGTGTGTGTGCAAGTGGTTCATAGGTGGTCAGGGAAATGAAATGGTGTAGCTGATGAGTGTGTGGTTTCATGTGTTTTAGGTGTCAACTCTACCAATAGCTCTAAATAAGTATCAATTTCCAAAATTATTAAGGGAAGCCATTCAATTTTATAAATCCCTCTAGGACACAGATTGAGTCTTCCACAATTCCTCCATAAAAAATATATAGAAAAATAAATAGTCTTTTGATCAAATAGATATTTTTCATCCAATCTCCTCATGAAATCATCTTCAACAACCTCTAATATGTTCCTTGAATAGAAACCGCATGATCGAGCCTGAGACACCCCACCTCAAATACATCAAATAACGCCATTCATGAAATATTTTCCAATAAGTTAGGCAAGAAAACAAAGGCACACACAACCATCAAAATCCATGCCTAAAACCATACATGGTGGTTTTGTTTGATGGAAAGGTCCTGATGTCTCATGAATATTTATGATCATATTAGTGATAATTTATGATGAGTTCATGTATCCATTGATCCCCTGGGAAAAAATCTTCATCTTTAATTCATTGATTTGTTTTGATGAATTAATTCCACCATATGATATTCTTTCACATGAATCTCTCACGTGAAGTGTTATTAATCATATGAGTCACACATCACTAGTGATTTACATGAATGATAAATGGTTCATAATATATAAATTACTATCATGAAATCCACAATGTCATCATGTCATTCTCAAAAAAATGGGTGTGTGTAAGAACTTTCCACCCGATTAATATTATTTATTTTCTCATGTAAAGTTACATGTATTTGTATAAGACCAATCCATGGTTATTCCATAAAATTATATAAGGCCCTAGAAATTATCATGTCACAAACTTTTTATTTTTTCATAAACTGAACTCATGAAATATATTGATCATGTTATTCTATATGTGCTGTCATGTGAATCCATGGAAGCTATCAATAAATATATCACACAAAGTGTTCTACTGATCATGTAATTTCAATCATATAGATCCATCAACCGACTCAAGAATATATAGAGGTCATTTGAAATATGCAAAAAAGAATGAACCGCGGTGTACTATACCAATATAATCCCCTCATACATTCAGAAAAATACCCATAAGAGATGAGAGGGAGAGGGATAAAGTGATATGGTAAATAGTATATCAAAGGAGGATAATTGGGTAAATCCATCAAATAATATCTATAGCTAATAATAAGACTCCTATTGGGGGATGCAACAATTTAATTATATCACAAGTATCCATCATGTGATCACATGATGATCACACCATCATTTGAAAAAAAATAAAACATTAAAAACCACACATTATGAAATACACTCATGCACCTTAAGCATGTGCCTACAAATCATGGGGCACTAACAAGGGCTACAATCATGGGTCCAATGCCTAGAATTTAAATTAGTTTTGGACGTACACTCCTTTCTCATGCATGCCAAAGGATGTGTTGTCTTGAAATAATCATTAATCCATCAAGTAATTCTCCCATGAATTTTGTACATTAATCCTTAAGTGTGATACACTTGTACGTGCTAATGAGACCCTTAAATGTGAACTCATTATAATTTATGTGATCTTGTATATGTTTTGGAGACCCTATAATGATACTCTATTATTATCACATTATCAAAATACTCCACATTATTATCATTATTCCTTCATGAATCCCCACACATTTAAACCATGACCATGAAAAAGAATTTGGACATGTCTATTTGATCATGTGAAGATATCACGAACATTTTAGATTTGAAAAATGAAGATATTCAAGACAATTTACCTAGATCTTAGGATGGAATCCCCGAAAAATAGTTTGATCACCTGCATAAATCTAGGAAACATCACATTGGTAATGTGAATAAATATAAAATAATTCAATTTGATCATGAAAATCATGTAGACATGTCCGCTTGGATCAGGAAAAAATCCCTAGACATTCCAGCTTCGATCATGTGAATCACCCTAAACATGTCATATTCAATCATGAAAAGAAGATTGGACATGTAAACATTGAACACAAGAACCACCTAGGACATGTTTCAAAGACACCCTTCGACATGTCTACCATGTTATGGAGACAATCATGATGTGTTATGATGGAAACTAAAACGTTTTATCAAGACAATTAGTACATGTACTAGTATCCGCAAACATGTTAGGTAGAAACCATAGGAATGTCATACTTTAAATCAATATGGGAAATGAATGAAATCAGGGATTATCATGTCGACACTCATGACATGTCAGGTTGAAACCCAATGATTTTTCATCATTTTCTAGACATAAACTAATATACACACAATGTAAACTCATAACCATGAACCATTATCTGAGTACCTCATTTTTATGTGAAGTTTTCTGAATGGGTAGGTTAACAAACTAGTGTGACCATACAAGTGTCATTCTCTCATACGATCCCTCTATGTTGTAAAAAAATATTTAGTAAGATCATTCATGATCATTATCTCTATTTATATATCATAGGGTGGAGAATGAATATGTAAATTGGGAATCTATCCTGGTAAAATTATTTAGAATTCTAAAACCAAAAGGATAATAATAATCCAATTGATTTTAATAACCTGCCACAACCCATAAATGGATTGGGAATAACTGAACTCTAAGAAATCTGATTCTTGTGAAAATAGGATATGTAGGTTTCATTCTTAAGTCTATAGATCAAATGGGTATCCATCCTATTTTAATCCCCTTTATATCCCAAATATTTTTAACTCATTGGAATGAATTCTCCCATATGTATACCATCATTTCTCATCCATCTATATATATGAAGTAGTATTATAAATGGGAATCTTTTTACTTGTAAGCCAAGACAATTATTCCATATACCAAAAACCCATCACTTGGTTTGGGAGAGATTGTACTATGAATACATTGATTCCTATTATAAATTGGATATTTAGGATTTCATCCTAAGTCCACAAATTGATACAATATTCACCACAAGACTATTAGTTTTACCTCAAAAAGTGAATCCTTATTGTGGAATCCCCGTATAATTACTCTCACATGTTATGTGACTAATATTCTAATATATTATGTTTTTTGAACTATTATTTACTCATTTGTGATTAAAAACGAGTGAATATTATACCCAACATGTGATGTGATTCTCCTTCCATCAAATCAACTCTATATCTGTGATATAGATGTCATTTTAGGTGACATAGAATTGGGGTGATGAGCCCTATAAATTCATCCATCTTGTAATTCTACAAAATGTATAGATGATCTGGGAGTATAATTCTCAGAGTGAAAATACATGAAATTACAAGGGTATTCTACAAGGTAAGCACATCAAATGGGTTACAAAATTATTTGGTATGTACATTTGATTCACATTATCACCCTTTTGATCATGTGAAGGACTTCAAGAATGACAAAAAGATTATGAAAAGGAGTTTCTATGAATCATATTTTTCATTTGACATCTCAACAGGCTAATTCCTTATAAACAATGAGGAAATTATTTGATAAATGTTTAAAAATAGTGAATCCATAAGTTAAAATGGGTACACTAATTTTTAATCAATTTGATCATGTAGTTCATGTGGTAAATTCAATTGTCATTTGATAGCACCCAATCAAGTTAATAAGGTCATCAAAATTTCCTATAGAAATGTTTTATAAGTAATGAAACGACATCTAGGAATGCTATTAAAGTCCAATAAAGTCCTACAAACATGCTAGAATGGTTAGTATTATTCTCCTATGCATTCCATCCAAGCCATGTAACGAAACCCGAGCATATAGGCCATGGAACAAGAAGTCCTCCAAAATTTTCATCCAAGATAAAGAGATTCCTCCAAAAATGGCATCAATGTAATGTGAATTCAATGAAAATTAACTTCCATGTCCCACATAGTCCTATAAAAAGTGCATCTGGGTTATGAAATAGTCCCCAAACCATGTCTTCTAGATCATGAAACTTCCCTCCCACATGACTTCCTTGATCATGTGAAAATCCATTGACATGTCATCTTCTATCATTTGAAGCACCCTGGGACATTTTATACATTGTGGGAAGATAGTTAGAATATGTTGAGAAGAAAACCTGGACATTCTAGGTAGAAAATTTGGATATGTCAGGGTAACACTTTTTATGTTTTAGGAGGATAGACCGAAAAATTCTTGCATTATTTTGTCAGATTACATGGGGATGTGCCCTCAAATAATGTTAACACCAAACCATATGTCTTTGATTGTGAATTACCAATTCATATGGTAAGTTTTAATAATGGATTAATAATGCATAATTATATAATTCTATGGGTTTTATGTATTTATTATTCCATCCAAACTTGAACCACTAGATAATCATGGTTCTTAATATTTATCTATCAGAGGGTGTGGGCCATATATCTTCAATTCAGCATATATCATTATATAGGCCCCACTATGTCTCAGACACTCTAACACATGGGACACAAAATCTTATATAGGTTTATCATTCTTTCTGACACCTCGGTATATTGGGATGCAAATTTAATTATAAGTACTCTAATTCCACGTATAATTAGGATATATATGAAGTCTTTCTAATGAATTATCTCCTTATCCAACACCCTATCAGGGCCTCTCTAGTGAAATGTCATAGATCCATATAAAATGATTAGGATCATCTATTACACTATGTTTCTCAAACTGACCATGGCTCACATGGTTTTATGATCATATCGTTCACATGTTAAATTTACACCATATAAAGAAAACATGGTATGTAATCCTCATCATCTGGATGAGACAATTACCCCCACACAAGGGAATCCAACTCAGTGTATTTACCAAAGGAATTCCTAAACTGGTAAAAATAGGGGAAATTAACCTCATGGGAATTAATTCACCATCACATTCCATCCATAGTTTGAGAGAGGATTGAAATGTGATGACTCTAATTCCAATTATAAATAGGATATGCGTGAATCCTTCCTGAGGATTTATATCCAAACATAGTACCTAATATCCTTCATATAAATTCATTCCAAATGATTATAAACTATGTGGCTTGGTGTCAAATGAACTACGTGGGTTTTGATTCCAATTATAAACATGAAATGTAGGATAACTTTAGTTTGTTCAATAAATTCCTCAAAACACCTATTTTAGTCTTTGATGGAAGTAATCTCCTGATTTCTTGGTTGTATAGACTCATAATATAAACATCTTCCCATTGATAAATTTTAATGGGAAATGGATGGAGAACCTCAGATTCATATAGATGGTCCCATAGATATACCCCCTTTTTCATATAGAATTATGCGACACGTGATCATTTTATTAGGCTAACCATTCAGGTATCAGGTTATCGTTGAGATTCATGAATATATCTTAAATATGATAGAGAGTCTTGGAATATGAAATAATTCCCCCCAAAATGGTGCAATGGTCCAGACTACCCATCCTTTCATCCAATGTGAGTTTTTAAGAATATTTTGTTTTGAAACCCCAAATGACCACCTATATTTGGGAAAAGATATGTACCTTGTAATGAAGGTGGTATCTACTGATTGTTTGTATGAGGGATGAATATGGAAAACCAAATGTGAATTACTACAAAATACTATTGAACCACCAACAATTAGTCTACATAGATAATACATATCTTTTTATGAAATAATAATTTGGAACCCAAAATGAAATCATGTAATGATAGAATAATTGAATCATTATAGGAATTGGATATCCTTTCTCCTAAGCCTATGAAACCACACCTTATTTTTTAAGGTAAAAAATGTTGAACCCAACATGAATCACTCATATAATAAAAATGATCAATTAAACACAGACCCATAAATTTTTTTCGTCTATCTGGAAAAAAGGAAAACCCTTTTTGAAATCCAAAAACAATAAAATTCAATTGAGGTTCCCATGAAATAGTACATTCTCACCATGAAAACTACAAACGAGAGAAATGCATGAATAAAGAACAATAAAAGACAATTTTTTTTGTAACACCCCGACCCTAGTTACCTAGAGTCAGTGCATTATTACATAACATTGACATGATAACAAGGGATCAAGTCCTGAACGACTGATCAATTTAGTAGCCTTGGGAGTACTAGATACATATATAAGTTTTACATTACATTATGAAATAAAAAAAACAACATTGTATCCCCTTTGAACACACTCATATCCCTTAGCCTATCCTTTTTGTTCAATCATAATATACTTTTTCACATCCAAGAAATAATAAAACATAAGAATGGGGTGAGCTCATATACTCATTAAGGATAAAAATATAGCGAAAACAATCATAAAAAGGCATATACATTTAAGGCAATGTGTAAGACTAAAAAACAAGAGTTTTAAACTTAAACTTTAGTATAATATAGCCATGATAGATCAAATAATTACATTTACTTATTCACATGGATATTCTACTTGTCAAATAATCCCATGTAATATCAATAGATAATTTCATAATGATGGAATGCATAATGAAAGACATCATAACCACATTTTCAAGGCCTCGTGCCAAGACTAAAAATATGATTATGTCATGGCTTAGTGCCAAGACACAAGTTTGTCTTGTGAGACCTACTGATGCATAGAGGAAAAATAGTTGGCTCCACCCATCACCTACTATGTCAAAGGCATTCCTCAAAAGAAAAGGATAAAACAAAACATAAACATTCATATTAAAACTATCATATGAAAGGTTAATAATTTAATAATAATCCTTGAATGTTATAAAAATAGCACATCCACCATCAAACATATCACAATAACTTAAATACAATATGTAGAAGTTTATCATAATAAATCAACATCTTATAAGCCTAAAATCCAACAAAGGATGTTGAAATAGATGAAATCAATCCAAATATTATTTGAGTAAAATATCTCTTTCTCCATTGAAATAATTTAAATGTAAAGAAAATTTTTAGTTTGAAAATATTCTTATAATCTTGTATGGGAAGCTTTGAATGAATTATAACAGCCGATAATATCCACACCTGCCATATAAGTTAAAAAACAATCTTACCTTAATTTGTCGAAAAAGACATAAAGTACCTTGTTTGGAAAGCGACTGAAAGATTCCTTTCAAAATATTATATAAAAATTCAAACAAGGGTATAAATAAAATTAATCCCTAATCTATGAAATAGTAAAAAAAATTGAAATACATTTTTATGAAACACGGATGTGGATGATAAAGATGTCCCATTAGATACTTACGTAAAAACAATCTCGGATAAAAAAAGAGATTATAAAATTAACCCTTACCTGGTACTTTTCCTTAGTCGATGGAATGATAACCTATTGTATTATTTTTAAATAATAATTATTATATTATAAATTAACCACATACATAAATATTATATCATGTATGATCATCTAATATATTTTATTTAATAATATTTCAGTAGTATCATTGTTTCGGGAGTTAACTGATTCATTTTTCTTTATTTGTTTTGTTATGTATTTCATGTTTTTTATGGATAGGATGTATTTGATTCATATCCATAATGATATTATGTTCTTTATTTTAAACCATAAAATAAAAATCATTCTTTAATAGTTATGATGGGGAATTAATCACATTGTGTTTGTGGAGATGGTAATCTGTAGGTACGCACGAGCGACAATATCATTCTATTGATGATGAAATAATATGTAATTGGATGTTATATTTTATATAAAGAATCATTTAAAAGTTATATTTATAATTTAAATCAATAATACACATTATTATACCTATTCAAATAATGAAGTGTTGAACAACCAACTACACCACGACGAGGAGACGATAAGCCGCACGTACGGACGTATGGTGACTGTCATTCATAGGATGGATAGAATAATGAATAGGGTCGTACCATATTTATAATATCATAAATTTATGTATAGGGTACTATATTTATTACAGTTTTATGTAAACAACAATGAAAGACGAAATGGTAGAACAGAAGAACTTTGAAAGAGGTGATGAAATTATTACCTCTTCTTCAGGTGCTTCCTTTTTGATTTGATCAAAAGGGATCCTTAGGTTGGCTTCTGATCAAAGTAATGCCTCTAGTTTTAATTGAGGGTAGTTGGGAGGATATTTAAGCAGGGTTTGGCCATTCCAAATGGTGTTGGATGTGTGATTTTTAGAGAAGTGGAAGTACCTTTTTATAAAAGAGGTGAGTTCCACTTTAGGAAAAGTTTGAAATATTATTTTATTAAAAAATCATTTTCAATTTTGACACTATTATGTATCTGGATTTTGTGATAGTAAAAAAAAGTTGATTTCTTCAAAAAAATATAATAAATCAACCCTAAAATGTCATATTAACCTATAAAATTCAGGAAATTAATCAAAAGTATCAATTGAAATTTATTTTCATATTTATAATATCAATTATTTTAGTCTTTTATCAATAAGGTAATTTCTGTAACATCATTGTGTCATATATAAATTTAATTATTTAATGTCTAAAAATTATAAATAAAATAACATGCTGTCGGAAACCTTTTTAAATTTATAATAAATATTTTTAGTCGAAATTATCTTATGTATAACCCTATATTAAAAATGTTCAGTTAATAAAATTTGAATTTAACACTTTTAAATCTTTTTTAAATTAAATAATAATTTATGTCCTAATCTAATAAAACTTGATAAAAGAGGATCATATTGTATTCCTAAGGTTTATTTTGGTTGAAAACACTTATTCAATAAAATTAGGACATTTATTATGGTAATTATAACATCATTTTTACCTATAATTACCCTATTTACTTTTAACAGTGGTAAATAAAATTCAAAAGTTACTATTACAAAATTATTTTCATTTTATTGAACAAATTTTTAATTACTCTTGTAAACCATGTCTCCTAGATTTTTGAAATTCAATTCACAGAAGTGGTAAAATTACATTTTAGGAAAATTTTCTGACATGCCTAGAATGTGGGTAAGAGACGTTAAAAAGTACAATAAAATTGTATACATCTAAATTTATTATAAAATGACTCCAATGAATTAAATTGAACTTATATAGGTATTATTTATCTATTTTGACCTAAAATAAATTTTAATAAAATAAATAATCATTTAAATAAAAATTCAGTTTAAAAAAATAAGGTAGTTTTTTTCACTATTCAACACAAATTGAATGTTTTGAGAAAAATACTAAAAATTAACCCTAAGCTAATTTTTATATTATGAAACTAATTAAAAAGTCCATTTTGAAAAATAAAATTTATAAAATTTCCAAAAGTGTGTATTATTTTTCATAACGGCTACTTTGATTGGTCATGGTGTTCTAGAACTCGAAGTTGCGTACAACGCAAGATATTTAATTATTAAAAGAGAAGTGTACTATTGAATCTTGGGGTGAAACATTCTCCATGACATCAAATAATTTTCTACTCAAAATTTATAGAATATTACTACATAAAAAGATTTGGTTGGTTCTTCATCATAAGTTCCTTGGGTTCCCACGTTGCCTCTTCCATTTTATTGTTTCTCCATAAACTTTTACTTGAGGAGTCGTCCAGTATCTCAACACTTGTTCTATGGTATCAAGAATCCTGATACGCTCTTCACCATAATATAGATCAGGTTCTATTTCAATTTCATCATATGTGAGTACATGCTTTGGGTCAGGCATGCATTTTCTTAATATTGATACATAGAAAACGTTAAGATCTTTGGAGAGACATGGTCGCATTGCCAAATGGTAAGATACAAATCCAATTAGTTCTAGAATTTAAAAAGCTCTGATGTACCTAGGACCTAATTTTCCCTTCTTAACGAATCATATAACACCCTTCCATGGTGATACCTTCAATAAATCATGATCACCTACTTGAAATTCCAAATCCTTCCTTCTATTATTGGCATAGAACTTTTGCCTACTTTGAGCTGATTTGATGTGGGTTTGGATAATCTTCCCCTATTCAATTGTGTTCCCAACATGTTTTGGGCCTACAATTTTCTTTCACCAACATCATCCCAACATGTTGTTGTGCGACATCTCTTTCCATATAATGCACTATATGGTGCCATCTGAATACTTTAATGGATGCTATTATAATAGTAAAATTATAACAGAGGTAAATACGTATCCCACAAACCTTGAAACTCATGTGACAAAGTACTCAACATGTCTTTTAAGGTTTTAATAGTCTGTTCTGACGTTCCTTCTGTTTCAGGGTGGTGGGCAGTGCTCAAACAAAGTTCAGTATCCACGGCCTTCTGAAGAATTTTCCATAATCATGATGTAAAATGGGCATCATGATCAGAAACAATTGATAATGGTACACCATCATGTCTTATAGCTTCATTAATATATATTCATTCTAAACGTTCCAGTGGTAAATCTTCTATTATAGCAAAAAATTGTTCTGACTTGGTAAAACAATCAATAATGACTAATAATTAATTATTCCTTCTATGAATCTTAGGTATCCCCTTGAAAAAGTCCATCATAATACCATCCAATTTCCACTAAATTATGTGAACAGGTTTCATGAATCATCTAGGATGTTTTCTTCTAGAATTCACCTATTGAGAAACCATACATCTTGATACATAATCATAAATATCCATCTTCATGTTGTCCGACCATAAAAGTACCTTCAATATCTATACATCATAGTGATACCAGGGTGTATTGAGAAATTGGATCAATGAGCATCATCCAACAGTTCCTTTTCTAGATCTGGTATATCGAGAACACAATGTCATTCCTAAGTATAAAAATTCCATCTTTGTATACAAAGTTGATCAATCTCCCATCGTTCACAACATTAATTTTATTTTAAAACTCCTCATTATCAGCCTAATAACTTTCTATCATTTGTAGTAAAGATGTATTGGAAACCATTTATAAAAGTACTGATGTTTCACCTTCCATGATTATTCCCATATCCATCATTACTAAATCCATGAACATAGGATCGCTTTTAACTCTTATCTTGTTCAAGACACCATGATCCTTATTCCTCAAAGCATCTGCCACCTTATTTTCCTTCCTTGGGTGGTATTTTATAGTTTAATCAAAATTCTTCAGTATTTCAAGCAATTTTCTTTGCCTCATGTTGAGTTATTTCTATGAGAAAATATACTACAAACTCTTTTGATCTCTATATTTCTCACATTTTTCACCATAGAGATAATGTTATCATATCTTCAATGAAAATATTACATATTCTAACAAAAGATCATGAGTGGGTGAGTTTTGTTCATGAATTTGTAGCTTCCATGATGAATACACAAAACTAAATCATTCTACATAAGGACACAACCAAGTCCTTTATTTGAAGCATCACAATAAATAACAAACACATCATTCCCAGATTGGAGAGTCATGATAAGAGAATTGAATAATCTTCTCTTTAATTATTCAAAATGTTCTACACAATCATTTTCACAAACAAATTTAACCCCTATATGTGTGATCTTGGTTATTGGGATAGACAATTAGTAAAAATTATGGATGAAATATTGATAATAACCTACTAAACAAATAAAACTGTGTACCTCAGTTATACTCGTTCATATTGGCCATTCATGGATTTCCTTTGTATTAGAAGGATCAATAAAGATTCCATCAATAGAGACAATATGTGCATGAAATGAAATCTCATTTATCCAGAATTAACACATAGTAACATTCCCATATAATTAATTTCAATGGAGGGTTTTCAGAATAGTGCACAAGTGATTTTCATGATCTTAATAGCTTTTTGATGATACCATGATATCATCAAAAAATACCAATAAAAATGCATCATGATATTTTTTGAAAAATCTATTCATTATATCTATGGAGACATGGGTGCATTAGTCAGTCCAATAGGCATTACTGTAAACTCGTAATGCCCATACCTAGTATGAAATGATGTCTTCAGAATGTCTTCCTTCTTCATAAAAAACTGATGATATCCAAATCGAAGTTCAATATTTGAAAAATATTGAGCTCCATGAAGTTGATAGAATAAATAATCATTGAGAGGTAAGGGATACTTTTACTTTGTTGTTATATCATTGATCTCCCTGTAGTCGATGCAGAACATCATAGATCCATCTTTCTTCTTAACAAAAAGAATAGGGGCTCCCCATGGATAAACACTAGGGAGAATAAATAATTTATTACACAATTCCTGTAATTTTTTATTTAGTTCCACTAATTCCAAAGTGTCCATTCTATAAGGGGTTTTTGATATGGCCCCGGAACTATAAATTAAATTAATGAAAAACTCAATTTCATGTTCTAGAGGATATCCAGGTAAATCCTCAGGAAACACATCCACATATTCTTGAACAATATATACATCCTCAATTTGACCATTCCTTTCTTCACCCATAGTTATTTTTTACTCTTCCTCCCCAATATTTGAATTTATTAGAGCTATCGTGGGTGGATCTAAATAAGAATCAGATAGAGACATTTCTTCTGTAATGATAATGTATTCCGTATCATAAAAAAAATTGTAACCTTCTTCTTCATACAATGAATTTTTGCATCATGGTTTGATATAAAATCCATTCCAAAAAATTATATCAAATTCAATCATGTGTATGAAGATGAGATCAGAAAATAACGAATGTCTATATGACCTAATGTGAACTTATTCACCAAACATTATTGTAATGATACTTCCCTTAAGTGTTTTGACTGGCAAAACCCTTGTAAAATCAAATTTGAAATATGTAATTTTATAAGTAAACTGGGAAGATATGAAACAATGCGATTATCCTGAATAAAATATAGCATTTACTAAATTTGAGGAAACCATTAAATTTACTTGCCACCACATCATTCAGAGCGTCAACCTCAGCAGTAGTGATTGCATAACCTTGGCCTTGCTCCATTGCCCATTTCTGAGATATGTTTACTTGGTGCTTAGGACATTCATTTTCACAATGACCCATTTCTCTACAATTTTAGCATTCAACATTTATAGTCTCTTTATTTCCCTTTAAATCACGATATTGGTGGCCTTTTTCACCACACATGTTATAGAATCCCATTCCCTTCAGGCAATTACTGGGGTGTTTTTTCCCACATTTACTATAGGATAGAAATTCCACTTTTCACTTCTTCCCCTTATTTCCATTTATAGTGTTTTCAGCCGATCTATTATTCTCCTACTTTTCTTTAATTTCATAAGGAATAGAGAATAAATTTTCTATCTTGATAGCCCATGAGACAATATATTTGTATGATGAGAAGGATTTTGAGACTAATTCTCGAAGGAAGAATGGTTTTAACCCATCAAATAATAGATCAACCTTACTCCTTAGTTTACTTATATAATCTTTACCATACCATGCTATACGTTTAATGTTAGCCTCATACTTTGCAACATTCTCATCCTCTTTTTACATTTGACTCCAATATTTTTCCCATATCTAATCGATGGTCATGAGGAAAGTATTTTTATAAGAAAATTAATTTAAACTTGCTCCATTACATATTTGATACTTCTTCATCCTCCTTTGTGTTTTGAATTATTGACCACAAATGATCTGCATCTCCTTTGAGGTGATAAATTGCCAATAAAACATTTTCCATTTCACTACTCTATATAGCATGAAATATTTTCTCTAAGGAACTTATCCATTGCTCAGATACAAATTGATTTGTAGACCCATTGAATTTTGGTAGCTGTTTCATCATGAAGTGGTTTGACATTGATCTTCCACGCTATGGATTAGGGTTCTCCATACGGGTAATGTTTTTATTCATAACCAAAGTGAGTTTTCCTAGTATGGTTATAAGCTGTTCAACACCGATTGCATCACCAACTCCACTATAATTATCCTGAGATGGAGGGAAATACCTACATGGATTACGTGTGCTGATATAGTTTACATTCCTTCCACTAGGTGATATTTCTAGAAAATAAAATAAAATATATTAGTTTATAAATCCCAATACATAATTCCAAACTAGTAAAATACCTAACATAAATTGAAAAGTTTATGCATATAAACCATAATCATAAAAAACATGTTTTCATTGAAAAAGTATTTACTCATAAATCCTTCATAATGGCTTGATAATAAAATGTGAATTATCCTAAGCATATCCCCCAGGAGTTCCATAACCAGGAGTGCAACAATTTCACGACCCGTCCCCCGAGGCCCATGTCGTAACTACCCCAAGCTTGCCTTCCATAGGCCAGGGGCTGGCGACTAGCACCAAAGGCGTAAATCCCTAAACTGGGAAGGCATGGAATTTATAACTGCAAACAGACACAACCATATAACAAGAGTAATAAAACTCTAAGGAAAAATTGAATATAGAAGAATTGATGGAAATTACAAGCTCCCGAAACACAAGGACAACAGTAAAGTACAAGGAAAGGAAAAACATGTACAAATAAAAAGACAAACAACTCGAAGGTGACTAGTAGCTCTTGGATAGTCCACCACAGATCCAAACTGAAGAGTAGTTACAGATAGCCTCCTCAGTGCTCCACGTCCCTCTGTCTCCTTCAGGTACCGACTCGTCGTGAGGTCCACCTCCGGGTACCGTCCAGTCCTTGTACACTTCGCCTCAGTCAGCGCTGTCCGTCATCTAGATCCAACACAATGGGGTGCGGGCATAGCCCGTGCAGGGGTGAGTATAACGATACTCAATAGGGATCTTGAGACCCTCAAGGTCTCACAAAATCCACAAAGTATAATCCACAGTAGAAAGATACAATCACAATGTATCATCCAACCCTACTTAGGTATATTCCCATATGTATACCTAAGTTATCAACAATAGTCCGACACCAACTCTCGAGCCCAAGCATAAACCATTCCAAAAAGTAATTATGTCAATCACCACGTTGATAATGGTTGAAATATATGAGTCAGATCACATAGGATTACAACTCACGAATAGGGGTAGAGATGATTAGATGTTTCCTCGGAATCATATCCTCTGTCAAACCCATGTAGGATCCTGGAACAATATCAGTGCTGTCGAACCCACGTAGGATCCTAGCACAGAATTCGTCCCTGTCGAACCCATGTTGGATTTCGGTATAGTAGTCATCGTTGTCGAACCCACATAGGATCCTGGAACAGAAGTCACTGCGGTCGAACCCACAGAGGATCCCGGTACAGAAGTCATCAATGTCGATCCCACATAGGATTCTGGTACTGTAGTCATCGCTATCGAACCCACGTAGGATCCTGGTACAGAAGTCACTGTTGTCGAACCCACGGAGGATGCTGGTACAAAATTCATCACTGTGAAACCCACATAGGATTCTGGTACAGTAGTCATCGCTTTCGATCCCATGTAGGATCCTGGTATAGAAGTCACTACTGTCGAACCCATAGAGGATCCTTGTACAGAAGTCGCAGCCAGCCCCAGGGTTCCCAAACACAGCACGCTCGATTCCGGGAGTGTCCTCTCCTCGAGCCAACTTTCGTTACATCAACTATCACGAAGTCCATAGTTGATGTATCTCGATGTTTTGTCCCATCAAAATAAACCCAACGCGACAGAAAACGCGTCAATCGGACACCTAGTCTGATAGTTAGGCTATTCTGTTTTAGGGGCCTGGTTGGATTTATGCTCTATCCAAACCCGGACATTTTCTAGAGTCATCCAAATCTCACATAAAGTATTGAAAATGGTCTGCCTCATCGCAAGGGTCCCAGTGCCGCAGACGGTGCCTCGTTTCGACGCGCGGTCTTGAAGATATTTGTATTTAGGCGATGCTGGGTCCGGCCCGTCAAGACCAGTGGGCTGGCGGGTCAGCCCGACCTGACTCGGCTGGGGGGTCAGCCCGGCCCGATGGGGTGCGGCCCACCTGCGGACCCGACCCTCAGAGCAGGCCGGTCCGGTTCTCCTGGAGGCGCCGAGCGGTGCCGCCTCTCCCAGCCCGGCCGACCGAAACTTGCTGGTTCTGTCCGGCGTGAGCGGCCCACATAGCGGGCCTCAGTCTTCTTCTGAACGACACCAAGCGGTGCCGCGGTCTTCCAGCCCAGTCGGCGGTGGTCGGCCGGTTCGCCTAGCAGGGCGGGCTGCACAGCGGGCCACGGTCTTCTTCTCAGCGCGACGCCAAGTGGGTGCCGCGACCGTCCAGCCCGACTGGCTATGGCCGGCCGGTTTGGTTCGTCCGAGCGGCCCGCGGATGCGGGCCGCGGTTTCTGCCATGTGTCTAGCACGATGGCGCCAGTCCACCACTGCCGCAGCCCTACATTGCCATGGCCTTCAGTCGTCGCCACCTTTGATCCATGCCGCCTCTTCCGACAGCCGCGACCTATGTGGTCGTGGCCTCCTTTCTCCGGTGTGGTGCGACGACACCACGCCCTTCCAACTCCTCTATTTCCAAAAAAACCAACAGGAAAGGGGGAGGGTTGGGCCGTGTTTGTGCGGCCCGAACCCTCCTCGTTATGATTTTAATAGTTGGCAATTTATATTCTGCAATTAGAATGACGGCGTTCGGAAATATAAACAACTCAAAAAAACCCCTACCTCATATTTCATCATTGAACGTTGATGAGTCGCAGAAGATAGTTTTCGCGAAAGACAGACATCATTCCATCACAGTCAGAGGGGAAGATGTTTTCGTTGGTGGCTCTCTTAGCTGATGTCGTCTTCTCCCATGATGCGAAGGAAGAGGAAGGAAGATGGGCATTCTTCGTGGGCGTCGCCATTCTTCGTCGAGAGAGTATTATCCTTCCTATTCTCCCAATCTCCCCAAAGCAATATTATGGCAACCCAATTAAATGAATTCATTTTCTTCTTTTAATGTTGGAAAAATAAATTCAAAACTCAAACACTCAATTTAATTAATAAATTGTGGAGCAAAATTAATTAATTAAATGGTGTTGGAAAATTAATGAGAGAAGGTGGGAGGTGGAGAGTTTTCAAAACATAAAGAGGAGAGAGGAGGATTCATTAATACAAAGGGGAGTCCAAAAGATTCATATGGGGTGGGGTTCAAGGGGAGTTGAGGGGTTTGTGTTCATGTGGGACCCACCCCTAGTTATATCCTCCCAAGGGAGGTTAGGGTGTGGTGGCCCCACCCCAAACCTCTACCTAGAGACTTTAACCACCTTTTAAATAAAAATGTGTTGCACACACATTTTTTTAATTACTAATTTTAATTAGTAACCCCAATTTATAACTTCCATCATGTATAAAACGCAACTGCAGTAAAGGTCCACTTAAGCGAATACCGGCGTTGCGAGTTAATCGGTGTCCTTATATTTCAATTCTGAGCACCAGTTTAAAAGATAGAAAAACCCGAACATACGTTTACTAAATGTACAAGAACAAAACTTCAGAAATTGATTATGGACACACCGGGCCTCGGAATCAGGCACCTTTAGAAACTACGGACTCGTAAAATTCCAATGAATTTAGGAAAACATTTCCCTTGAAATTTCCAGGTCTTTACAAGAAAGGCCCATTTTAGTCTACCAGGATACCCTGGGTGAATCCTGATACTTTTTTCAATGTTTTCACTCCTAGGTACATCTGTTCCAGAGCCGCCTCTATGTAATCGAATCTAAACAAGGATGTATTGCTTGGAAAACACAAAAAATTTCTACAGTACCAAAATTCTAGGCAGTTCTTCTATACTAATCCCCAATGTTTATCTTAGTGTAATGTTATCTAATTAATTTTTTCTTAAATCTAGTTTCCAAGGATTTTACTAAACTTCCTCTGATAAAAAATGTAATTCCCCGTCCCTAGTTACCTATAGTTTGTGCATTATTACATAACATTGGATTAATCACAGGGGATCATGTCACAAAATACCGACCAATTTAGAAACCTTTGAAGTACTAGATACATACATTAGTTTTACATTACATTTTGAATGAAATGAACAAAAACATTGTGTCTCCTTTGAAAACACTCATATCCCTTAGCTTGTCCCTGGAGGTCAAGCATAATATACTTCTTCAAATCTAGGAAAAATAAAACATAAGAAATTGTGAGATCATATGCTTAGTATGTATAAAAATATAGAGGAAACTGTCATAAATAAGCATAAACATTTAAGGTAATGTAAAAAACTAAAACACAATAATTTTAAACTTATGCTTCAGCATAACATGGAAAAGATATATCAAATAATTCCACTTAATTATTCACATGGATATTCTACTAGTCGAATAATCCAATGTAATATCAATATCTAATTTCATAATGATGGAATGCATAATTCCATACATCATAACCACATAGTCAAGGTATTGTTCCATGACTACAAATAAGACTTTGTCAGGGCCATGTGCCAAGACATTAGTTTGTCTAATAAGACATATTGATTCATAAATGAGCTATAGCGGGCTCCACCCATCACATACTTAGTCTAGTACATTCCTCGTTTGAAAAGGATGAAACATAACAAAATCATTCGCATTAAAACTAGAATACGAACAATTAATATATTAACTATAAACCATGAATGGTATAAAAATATAACATCTACATTCAAACAAATCAGAAAACCATCAATACAATATGGAAAATTGTATAACAATAAATCAACTTCAATTAAGTGTAAAATCCAACAATGGATGTGTATATATATGATAGCAATCCAAAAATTTTTGAGTAAAATATCGCTTTCAGCTTTGAAATAATTTAAATGTAACAAAAACATTTTTTTGGGAAAATAATCAAATAAGATTGTAAGAGAAGATTTGAAAGTTTTATAAAGGTGGAAAATATTTTCACCCTCCATATAAGATAAAAAAACATTCTTAACTTAATTTGTCAAAAGTACATAACATACCTTGTTTGGAAAGAGACAGAAAGATTTCTGTCAAAACATCTTTGAAAAAGTCAAAAAGGGTATAAATGACTTTTAACCATAATCTATAAAATAGTAAAAATGTTTTCAAATACATTTTTAAGATACATGGATTTGGATTATAAAGAATTCTTATTATATACTTATGTAAAAACAACCTCTTATAAATAAACATATTGAAAAATTAACCCTTACCTTGTACATTTCCTTAGTCGAGGGTACGTTAACCTCTTGTATAATAGTTAAATCATTGTTATTAAATTAAAAATGAACCACATATATAAATATGATATCATATATGTTCTTATAATATTTTTTTGTTCATAATATTTCTATAGTCTCACTGTTTCAGGTGTTAATTGATTCTTTTTTCCTTTATATGTTTTGTTACGTAAGTCATGTTTGTTATGGGTATGATGTATTTGATTCATACCTAGAATGATATTATGTTCTTTATATCAAATCATAATATGAAAATTATTCTTGAATGGTTACAATGATGAATGAATCTCATCATGTTCGTGGAGACAGTATACTCATTATTATACCCATTCAAATAATCATGTGTTGAATAACAAAATACGCCCCAACTTGGAGACGATAAGCCTTACATACGCACGTATGGTGACATTTTTATTAAAAGGATAGATACAATAATAAATATGGTTGCACAATATTTTTAATAACATCACAGTATGTATAAGGTACTGGATTAATTACTCTGTTATGGAAACAAAAAATAAATAGAAGTGGACGAAAAAAAGAAATTTGAAAGAGGTGATGAAATTACTACCTCTTATTTAGGTGCTTCATTTTTATTTGATCAAAAGGGCACTTAAGATGGGATTTTGATCAATATATAGCCTCTCGGTTGATTTGAGGGATATTGGGAGGATATTTGAGCAGGGTTTGGCTGATCCAAATGGCATTGGGGGTGTGATTTTGATAGAAGAGGATGTACCCTTTTATAAGAGTGGTGAGGGTCACTTTAGGAAAATCTTGAAAGATTGTTTTTTTATAAAATCAATTTATGTTTCAAATGGATCCAAAAAAATTATTTCATGGATATGTTGGGTTAGTGTTTAAAACCTCTCAATGAATATTTTTTATATAAGTTTATGTCACTATATTAACCTTATCTTTTAGATTTAACTCTTAGTTAAATAGTTTAACTTTTACAATGTATTCTAGTATTCTTCTTGCAGGCACCTCCACCTGGATGGATTAAAGTTAATGTGGACGGAGCCTCAAAAGGAAACCCTGGACTCTTGGGATGTGGAGGAATTTTCAGAGACCATCAGGATCGGATCCTCGTATGCTTCTATGGAAGCTGCGGTATTGCTTCTATGCTGGAGATAGAAATGCTTGCTACCATTCCTGCCATCTCTTATGCAAAGCTTTTCAACTAGAATAATATCTGGATCAAGAGCGACTCCACTACTATTGTGCAAGCCCTCTAGAAGGGTGATGCTCATCTTGCTTGGTCTCTCACCCCCCATTGGATGGACTGCCACACCGCGCTCAATGGCCTCAACTTTATTGCCACTCATTCCTATCGTGGGGATAATATGATCGCTAATGGGCTTGCCAAAATGGGTGTCTCACATGAGAACACTTAGAGGAATGACCTCCCTTCGGAGTTGACACCTTTTTTATTATGTACTCTAGAAAATTCCCCTCTTTTCGTATCATGTAACTTGTATGCTTCTCTTTTCTTTTGAATAAATCTCTATGTTTTGGTCTTTTGACCCGAACTCACCCTTTTCAAAAAAAGTATTTGGTTTTTTTTGGAAGTCAAAAAAACATGATTACTTCGAAAAAATACATTAAATCAACCTTAAATAGTCATATTAACTTTGAAAATTAGTGAAATGAAAAAAGTCTCAATTTTCCTTTATTTTGATATTTATAATATTAAATAATTTAATCTTTTATAATAAGGTAATTACTGCATCATCATTGTCTCATATTTAATTAAATTATTTACTGACTAAAAAATATAAATAAAATACCATGATGTAGTAAATCGTTTTAGATTTCTAATTAATATTTATAGTCTAAATTATTTTTTGTATAACACTATTTTAAAAATGTATTAGTTTTTAATATTTGAATTTAAGACTTTTTACTCTTCTTTAAATAAAATGATAATAAATGTCCTAATCTAATAAAAGGGGATAAAAGTGTATCGTATTTCATTCATAAGGTTTATTTTGGTCGAAAAATACTTATATAATAGAATTATCACATGTGTAAGTGTAATTATAATATCATTTTTCCTTTAATTACCCTATTTACTTTTAACTATTGTAAATAAAATTCAAAAGTTACTATTAAAATTTTATTTTTATCCTATTGTACCACATTTTACATAGTGATTTCAATCAAGTCTCTATAATTTTGGAAATTTAATCCACATAAGCGGTAAAATTACATTTTATTCAAATTTTCTAAAGAGCCTAGAAGGTGGGTAAAAGACATTAAAAAGTTCAATAAGATATTATATATCTACTTTTATTATAAAACGACTCCAATGATTTACATTAAAAATATATAAGTATTATGAATCTATTTTGACATAAAATAAATTTAAATAAAATAGATAATTATTAAAATAAAAATTCGGTTTTAAACCACAACGCAATGTTTTTCACTATTCATCAAAAATTGAATGTTTTCAGAAAAATACCAAAAATTCACCGTAAGATAATTTTGATATTTCTAATCCAATTATGAAGTTCATTTTGAAAAATAAAATTAATAAAATTTTAAAATGTGGGAATTATTATTCATAACAGCTAGTTTGATTGGTCGTGATGTGCTAGAACTCGAAGTTGTGCACATCACAAGTTATTGAATTATTCAATGATAAGCGTACCTTATAAGATTGTGGTGTTACATAGTTACTTATGAATAATTTATTGAGATTGTTAAAACTTTTGATGATGCATTGATCGGTGAATTTTTCTTTATTGTCTTTTTGACATAAAAAACTTCTCTACGAATGATCTTAAACTAAGATCATATCTTAAGCAATTGAATTTTCTAGAACCTTAGTTGTGAAATTGATCAATGTAGCTCTAAAAAAACATAATCCATGTGAAAAATTTATCTATGGTTATTCAATCAAATGGTTTCAAAATACCACCAAGATATTATGATGTCGAACATAGAGTTTTCATGTAAACGTCTCTAAACATTGATTTCAAAAAGTTAGTCTCATTTAAGGAAATATTCAATGAAAACATTTCTACATGTAGACACAAACAATTGATTCGGAACCCTATCCTTGGAGTGTGAAAATCCACACATTCTATATCTTAGAAATGACATGAAATTTTCAAGAAGTTCATCATTTTCTTCTTAAGTGGGTGATATGTTTTTAGCTCCCATTATGTGTAAGAAGCGTCCAAAGTGTTAGTCCCTCCTCCTCCAGTAGGGGAGGGACTGTCAACATCCTCCAAGGGAGAAGAGGCCCCCATTTTCGCTTTCAACCCTGATCTTCTTCCCATGTTCCCTCAAAGCTCATTATCCACCAAGATTCTTAAACTATACGATGGGTTCCCTAACCTTTTAATTTTGATTGTTATGTTCAATGAATCTTCAACCATCATAAACCAAACCTTGATCACTCGATTCTCATATATAAGGCCTTCAGTTGACACATTCAATTGGTTTTTTATCCTAGAACATGCAACATAGACCAACAATGGGATTTTTTGGACAACAAGAACATCACGGTCCTCTTCGCTTTAGATGAGTATCTGACCAATGAATGGTCTAGTTCTCCCATCCACTGTAAAAAATCCCAATTCATCCGCATTATATAGAAATATGACTTCTAAATGAAGCTTTATTATCATTCATTCGTAATTTGGGATAGTCTCCCTATCCTACCATTACTGTTTCAAAACCATTAGATTATCAGGATGCTTGGGAACCTCATAGTTAGGTATTTGTGTTCTGATATCCCAACCAAATATATTTTTCATCCAGTTAACCCTCTTTTTTTTGTAGAAGTATATTACGCATGATTTCTTCTTGAATTATTTTGAAATATAGTAGGTGAAGAATTTAATTATTGAAATTTTGTTTTTTATGAGTCAAGGGTTACTTTTATTTGGATTTTAAGTGAATGGATCACTCTTCGATGGCACAAATCCATGGTTCTAAACAGTATGATAAGAAGAATGGTGTGTGAATAACAAGTAGTAATAGAGATCTTATGTATAGAATTATGGTTTTTTCCTATGGTCTGAGGAAAGTTTGTGTGGAGAAAATGAAAAAAATAAGTATAGAATGATTCTAGGGATGAAAATCCCTTGGTGGATGACATAATCATCTGGTTGAGAAATGACATTTTGGTTCCTCAATCTCTTATAAATGTTTCCTTGAGAATTGGTGTTATGAGATGGAAAATGAGGTTGGATTTGAGGGTCCCAAGTGTGGTAGTTGGAACAAATCTAAAATGCGGTTTCAAATTGTGGGTGTTTTATGTCTCAAGACTCTCATGGGTTCATTGTATAAAGAGGTTGTGTGTCTAAGGGAGTGGTATTAGTGATAGAGCCCAAGAAGAGGTTTCTAAACAGACCATGGAGGGTAGATTTGAATTTTTTATGAATTTTTTTAGAAGGGATGTGGTGATCATTGTTCTAGGAAAATGCTTCGAATGACTATATAATGATGATCTGGTTCAGGAGTTCGAGGAAGATCTGTCGAGGCCCTCCATGGATGAGAAGAAGGTCTCCAGGAATGAGTCTCATGATGACTATTCTTGCTACTTTGTAGTTGATGTATAGGATGAGATTCAGGGTGGTAGGCTTCCATGTTTGAGGAGAAGTAGGATTCTGAATGGAGTCCATAATGGAAGAAATTATTACTCATATTTTCAACATCCAATAGAGGGATTTTTAGAAAATAAGTTAAAATAAAACAATTTTGAAAATGATTTTCCCTTTTCCCCTAAGCCTAGTTTTCAAAAGCAGAAACGAGGTGTTGTGCTTGATCAAACCAATGTGTTTCTTATGATCATTGATTAAGAAGAGGTTGAATAGGTTCTTTCACTTAATTTTACTTACAAAGAATCCACTAGAATGATGGGTAGTTCATTAAAGGTGACTCTAAATGAGGATAAGTATACTTGGATGAATAATTAGGATGTACTTTTAGTTTGGCGATTCAATAGTGGGATGATCATCCTTGAGGATCACGTCCAGTCTAGGGAAAAGTTAGAAATTTTGTTCGATGATCTTTAATGGATGAACCAAACACTCATGAAAACAATATATCTTGGAAATTTTTTAGGGATGTTAAATCTAGAAAGCTTAAAATATCCTTTAATGTATCGTTCATTTCATTTAATGGTTGAACTAATGGTTTGGATGTTGTTCTAAAATAGTTAGTGAATAATAAAAATTCATTATTTAGTCATATAGTAGAATGTTTTTTCAAGGTGTAAACTAGATACCCATCTTGGTTTTGGATCTTCCTAAGAGGGATCCTTTCAATGGCTATTAGATGTGTCATTCAAACTGTTCCTGTCTATCACTTGTTGAAATCACAACACAAAAAGTTTTCACTTTGGACACTCATGAATAGTTACAAAAGAGGTCTATATGCGTGGAAATATAAAAATAAATTTGAGTGGTCTCATATCCCATGTTTTGTTTATGATTCCCATCATTATATTATGGTGGTAGCCAAATAAAAGGCTCATATCCCTTCTCACTCAGATCAAATATTCATCCATATTCCTATAGAATGAATGGGGGAGGCACATATTCCTCCCCCAATTTATGATTTTAATTGGCATATTCTAATGTAATTAAGAGTATAGAAGTGGGACTATATCTCTATATCCGTAAAATATATCATCATGTGTATCTTATACACCAAGAATATGTAGTCCAACATTCCTAAACATGGTTTTATAAAATGTAACTATGTTCATGAAATAGTATAAGGGTTGCACTAGAATATTAGAGAACTTGTACAGATATAGGGACATGCCCATATTAGTATCTCGATAGGTATAGCGGAATATCACCATTATCAATATGATGTAGTGGTTAAAGAGAAGAATGTGAACATTCTTTCTCTCGTCTGATAGGATTATTAATAGATTATGGACAAAGGATAGGCACAGTACTAGGATGATATCCTCCTTCCAAATGGGGTTCACCAACATAGTTTGTTACATGTATTGTTATAGACATACATTATTATCAAAAAAATTGTGTGTGATAATTTAATGTCTTGGGAATGGACTTATATACATGTTCATACTGGGGATTACCAACTTCGTATGGCATGTGCATTGGGATAGGTTCATATTCCAAATAAAATGAATTAGGGGGAATACTCCCATGAAAATAGACTAGGCTTATATCCAATTTCCATCTATGATTTCATAGTTTAACATGGAAGTCACCTTATTTAAGGCTCATATCTCTGAGAATGGAGTTATTAGATATATTCCTATAGATCATAGAATAAATTCTCATATCTCTATGTATTCGTATGAATTAACACTTCATTATCCTCCAGATGACATACAGGTGGAGGCTCAAATCCCTTCTCCTATTTCTAGTGGTTTATTGACATGTTATAATGGTGAATGAATATTTCAAACATAATCATACCCCTGCTTAAACTAATATTGAACATAATATTATGGTTGCTACCCAGAGTTAGGCTCATATTCCCTCTAGAAATTTTGATTCTCATATGTATACTCTGGAAACATCTCATTGGTATGTTCATATCCCCAAAACACTATATTTTTATTAAAAATATATATAAACAACCATGTATAAAGCTCATATCCATATTTAACCTGGATAGGATAGTAATAAAATACAAACCATTAAAAATAATGAGGGTCATGTCACTGATCTATTCAATTCTAATTCCATTGAGGCAATTTGATTCACATACATAACACATCAAGGGGTCGTTAACTCTTAAACTAATGTAAAAGGATGTCACAACATTGATAGTCCTTCGTGAAGTTATGTAGGGATAAATAAAATGGACTATACTCCTAACATCCATTGTTGTCAACCTCCCTAAAGAGACATCCCTTCCAAATTAGTAAAGCCTCCCCTTTTATACAATCTATTATATAGGGTTGTTCTCAAAACTCAGACACCTACATGTACTGATGTTATTGAAACAATGGGCTTAACCATATATAGTGAACAATAAACTATTAGTATACATTCACTATGATTATCAAGAATCGGGAGAAGAAACCAATGTTTTCTAACTAGGTGGAGGTACATATTTTAGATGAAGAAGGTAGAAACATGGATATATGGTGATATTATTAGTAAAAAACCTCCCAATCATATTCTATCCCGTCACCACATCTTACTATATTATTCGAGATGAGATTGAAAAGGATTCCATGCCTTACATATGCCAAAACATATTGATGAATCATTATCAGTTAAATGATACATAGCTACCCATCCCAGATATTAGGGTCACCATCATACCATTCACATATTATGATTCCAAATAGACCTAGAATCTATCTGTATCATCTAATACCCAACACTCAGAAATAATGGAGAAAATATATAATACACATGCCTCCATTTCACCACACCATTTAATGAAATTATTGTTGAGGACTCATCATATATCTATATATGAAGATAGATAATGTAATGATATATTCACTTTTCCTCGGCTTTAGAATAGAATAACTCCTAGGATATGTTATCCATTAACATGAAAGTCATAGCAGAAATCAGGGGACTGAGAATACCATGTTCCAGTTGGTAAATATAATGATACTACCCTGCTATGAAGATGTATATGTGTTAGGGAAAGAGTGATAGGGATTCCAAAAATTGGTAGGATGGGCCCCATGGTAAAATGGGAACTCATTTTATATATGTAAAATTATGTTGTTGACTAAATAAAAATTTTCTATAGAAAATGAATTCCATCATAGGGATCCACTACAGTAAACTCGTAAACAGGTAGGATTATGAAAAATAAAATGGATCTCAATATCATTTTTCCAATGTAGTCATTTAGGAGAGAACCAATTCCAAATGATGAGGTGATTTTTACCACATCCTCAAACCCTTAGTCATCAAAACAAAATATGATATTGTAAATATCTGAGATGGATATAAATTAACCCTATCAAATAAGGATGGTCCATTTTAATCTCAATCGCCATCACTAGGATCATCACACCCAAAGAGGGCCCTAGAGAAATTAGAATTGGTTTTAGGTCCACCCTATCCCCATGGATAATGGAATTTATATTGTTCATTTATTCTCATGATCTATCAAATACTGGACTATAATAATCATGATAGGAACAAAAGGATCTCAAAGTTCTAATAGTGTCCCTGAATCATCCAAATACCATATATTTGGTGGAATATTTATCATTATCATCTCCATAGAAGGAAAGAGACTTCTCCATGATGAGTCATAAATATAAATAGACGTCATCCCACCCATTCATTCCACCATAACACACACATTTCTGTTTTGGTCCCAATTGGAAAAAAACTTCTAGAAACCCCTTTAATGTCATCATCCTCGGATTTAGACAGGAGGAAAAATCATTGAAGGAATTTAATCACTGTAAGGGCCATAGGAAAAAATTGTCCAATATGGATGGTGGTTAGAGCATTAACCCAGATACAAATATTGATGGAGTAGTAATCTATAATGAATCATCATATTCCGTGGTGATTAATGGGATAACTACCATTTCTCAATACACCATAATAAAATTTTTCACCATCAATACTGCAATTGATGTAGACCAATATGAAATTATAGTGGGATGAAATATAGAAACAGTACCTCGAGTGGTAGGTGATCAGGTATTATAGACTGACTCTATGATTGAGATTTCATTGAAGGATCTAGAACCAGGCATCTATGAATAATGAAATACCAACTATACAATGGGACACAACCATGAATAAATAAAAAGTTAGGGCTATATCCCACTGACCATCTAGAGGAGATGAAAATCCTTTATATAGGGGAATTGTTGGCATAGTATGAGAATGAGATAAATAATCTCAGATATATTAACTAGGAATTACTCGAGGGAAACATTCCCAATGAGAATCATCTTTAGATTGAGATATCAATCCGTCCTCACACACACCTGGAGAGATGTAATCTACCTTCATGTGAGGAATTTGAGCATCAAAGTTGATATGTTTCTAGGAAACCCATCTATATTAATGAGTAAATCATGTATGGTCATAATATTCTTCAATCACATTGAATGACTCTCCCCATAAGGGAGATTAATCAGTAATATCAAGGATTCAGAATCAGTGGAATATAAGAATAGCTCAAACTCATCATGAATTGCACATTCCATTTGTAAGGGATGTGGTTCAGACAATGGTACATAAATAACACCTTAGTGAATTTGAGTGTCTGGTAACATGATCAAAATCCAAGGAAAGGTGGAGCACACTCATGAATCCTGTAAATAATACTCATCCTAAATGATTGGACGAAACTTTTAAACCAGTAAATTTCATAAATCCTATCTTCTCAACAATTTACAGTATAAGATATAAAAAATATCATCTCATGAAATTTATATCCAAATGCTTCATATAATGGACCCTCAAGAGGAACGGTATGAAATAAAACTAATATTTTCTACACAAACACTAACAATGATAGCCTTTGTTTGGTACAAAATCATTTTAGGATATTGTGAGAGTTCATATCTCTTAAAAATCTATCCCTTCACAGGATGATAAAAGAGAGAAATGGACTATCGAGAAGGTCAAGATCCAGGATCAGGTTGGTGATATCACATATAACATTGATTTCATGGTTATCAATCATTTCACATTATATAGTGTTCTAACTGGAAGACCATGGATTCATATCCATTTAGTGGTACCTTGAAAATTTCATTAATTCATGAAATACCAAATTGATGGAAGGGTCATCACATTACATGGTCATAGTTCCCCCACATATTCCTGAGAACCCATATAGGTTGAGGTATGTTTCTATATGATGGAATAAAAACAACCATTATTGGATAATGATATAAAGGTTTCAATCCCCAATGTCTTGGTGACTGCCCATGAAAACCCCTAGAGCATACTTGACAATGATTATGTCATACGTATAATCCGGATTGAAGAAGAATTCATAATCACAGTAAGATAGTGTGGAAAAACACAATTGGATCCGGTCTATGTGATGGAATTTGTGTCACCTCAACTGAATTCATAAAAAGGAGATCAGAATAATGTTTTCTCAGTATGTAATTATTCCCATATTCAATCAAAAAAATTATTGATTCCCTTATGAAATTATTTACAATTTAGGATTAAAAGGATCATCCTACCCTTAGTGGTAGAATTAAAGAAAAAAATTCTCATAATCACTATGTGAGACCTCTCGCAGTTTTGTGTGAGGATGTATCATTCGATGACCTTTCATACCTTTAATGTGATAAGGATGCCCTCACATTACCCACCATGTGAAAAAAATCCCCAATGGGCTCTAATATGGAAGAATAAGAGTAGGAAAATAGAAATGTCCCTCCCAAATTTCGATATAGTCATCTCTCAATTACATTATTTTAAATTCATAAATTTTCATTATATTTTTATCTATTATTATATTGATATCTCTCTCATTTCATGTTTCATAACAATGTGGATACTAGGTAATTTAAAGTGTTGGGTTTCTTTATTGATATTTACTGGCAATACACATGGATTTTTTCTTATTTATATTAGTCTAGGTGTCATTCTTTATTAAAATAATGTTTAAACTTGAAATATAATTACTCACATTTACATAAAATATAATTTTATGTTAGAGATTGTTGAAATAAATTTTTATTCCTTTTTAAATTTTTGGTTTGATTTTTTTGTTGGTTAATTTAATTTCAATTCAATATTCTTGTTATTTATATGGATTGACTTATTTCATGATACGATTCATGGATTGATTTCCCTATTTTGTATTTCCATTTCTTGTAGGATTATAGTCTAACATTGTTATATTATTTTCTGAGAATATTTCTTGAGTGATACTTTGGTAATGTAAACATATCATAATATACGACATAATATTATTAGGGATAAAATTTATCAAATAAACTATTATACTAATTGAGTATTTCTTTATAGGGAAAATTATCATGAGACCCACTTGTGAATAAATCCTTATTTAGCTTGTAGTATCCATTAATAAAATAATTAGGATGGAGTTGTTTCATGACTATTATCCCTTTATAAAATACTCTTAGTAGTAATCATGATTTTCTTTTGAAAATGGGTGGGGATTTTTAAACACTACCATACATGGGATACTGATACTCATTACATGTTCAATGGAATTTTCACTAGATTTTCTTTATATTTGATCGTGATAAAATTTTAAATTTTCAATGCATACAATGTTCTGTTGAAAAATTAAATCAACTATTTTGTTGGGTATTAGGAAGGAAAAAAATATTTATTACCAGACCGAAGAATAATATGGTGGATCATATCTAGTTATCTAATGTATGTGGGATCTAGAATAAACACGATTTTTGAAAAAATTGTTAAAATAGAAAAATAATTGAACATTGATAATTTATTATGCTATCAAGATATATTCATAGACCCACACTGAGCTATTTGGACCAGGGAAAATTTTTTTAGTAGTTAATTAATATAACTATTATGAGTTATCATGCATTATACTATACATATTACCCACCATATTGATCATTATTTTTATCATATACCAACCATCCCTCTTTTTAATAAAATTTTGAACAACATTACTTATGTCCCTAATGATAAATTTTTTATTAGTGTTTATTAAGTAATGATATTATAACCAATGGAAGAATATGTTTTGGAACATATATTCATTGAATGATGATAAATATAATTAAATTTAACATTGATTCTTGATAAAGATTTAATTTTGAGTTAAATGAAAATATTGTTTTGGTTTATGGGGTTAATTTATTTAATTTTAATTTATGAAATAAAAAATAATTCAAGAAAATAACTATAAGGAATGAATAATTTCCTAATAGGATTGATTTAGGTTGGAATTGTTTTTCTTCTTACACATAGATTTTTTTTTCTAGTTGTAATACCTTATTCCTATATGAAAATTAGTTTATTATCAATCCCTATGGAGATGATTTTTTCTTGAGGACAAGAAATTTTTAATGTGTCAGGGAATTTAGTAAGAAGAATTTATATATTCATATTGGATATATTTATTTATGAATTAATAATTACATATTCAATATTACATATTTTTTGATGTGTTTTATAAGGAATTAAAAATTCATTAATCAAAGGAGGATGTGGTTAAAAATAAGAAAAATCAATAGTATGTGTCATGAATATGAGGTTCACAACATGCACTCCTTGAGTTTTCAACATACATGAAGAAGGAAATACTGTGAATCCAATATATAAGGAATAAATAATGTATATAAAATAAATCCAAATTGGGCATTATGAAATAATAAAATTTCAATCACGGTGAAGATACATTGTGTGAACTCCATTCATGATTTTCAATGTTAGAAACCTAAATCCCATCAAATATTTAGGTGGTGAAATCCAGGAGATCCAATATATTAATATATTATTTGGGATCTGAAGTACCTGATGTGAAATCTAAATTCCCACCATGAACTCATAGATGTAGAAGTCACATAAATCATGTCCATGATGTGAATCTGTTATATGTCATGAACTACAAGGGATCTATAAATATCCACTTTCCTAGACACATAGAAATACCTCAAACTCAAAAAACCATTTTCACATTTATAATTAATATAATTAGAATATTCATTAAAAATTGATTGAATTTTTTAATTTTATTTTTTAGGGATTCATTTTTTTAAAATTTTCATTTCAAGAATCATTTATTGTTTCCTTATTTTCTGATTTTTTGATATGAATATTGATTTCTGTCCAACATCAACTACCACTGTGTGGTTTATTTATTATTCATTAAAGATATTTTTTACTTTATTTTAAATTATTTAAATTTTTTATTTCTTTGATTTATGATTTGTTTCAATAATTTAAGTAATTTGGTTATTAATATACTTTCATTAATTTAATTATGTTAGGAAAGTATAACCCACCGAGGATTAGGGATCAAGATATGTTTTCGATTTAAACAAAATAAATATCTAATTCAAAAAATCATAACCCTATGTCATGAAGTTAGGTTAGAAACAATTTTCAATATCATTATATCATAATTATCCATAACAACTGAAGTGAAATTGATGGACCACATTATAATATATGTTGACCTGGCTTTGATTAATTTCCTATGATTATTTATTAATTGAATACAATCTTCATGCACATATGTGGTTGACTATCTCATGAAAAAAGTGTATTTTATAGCTTAGTAATATCTAATAGGTTATACTAAGATCAATTCAGGAATATTTAACATATTTTTATCCTAATAAACTTGTTTTCCTAATTAATGATTTAGGATTACACTTTTAAATATAACCTGAAATTGACACTAAACCCTTCCTTTCATCCGAAATAAAAACTATGCTATGTTGTTCCTTAGAAACACAAACCTCATAGACATCATTATGAATCCTACCAAGGGGTTATTACTATTATTTCACCATAATAAATACTTCCATATGGGTTTAACCCCATGCTTCCACATTATCATGAATTAGTAGCAGAGTATTGTTTGGGGAATATAAATTCTATTCTGTTCAATGCATCTATGTATTAAACTATGTCATATGGGTTAGTCAAAATTTGAATAGTTAAATTTATATATACATTTTGGATATAATTATTTAACCATTAATCATTTTTTATTCAATATTATACATTCATATTGATGTTTCCTATTAGGAATTAAAAATTTATGAACCAAATGGGAAAATAATGAAAATTTAGAAAAATAGACAGCACATGTCATGAAACTAAAGTACATGATGTGTACTCCTTGAGAAGACCACCTTCAAGCCAAGTTCCAACCCATGAATCCAGAGTACATGGATTTTTTCATTTACACAGTGTGAACCTATATTAAAAATCATGTAAGAATAAAATTTAAAAGCTAATGAAAATACATGTCATGAACTCAAAAAATAATGTGAAATGTTCAGAACCTAAATCCTATACATTATTCAAGTCATAAACTCTACGATATCCAAAATATTCATGGATTACAGTGGATATAAATTAAAAATTGTGAAAGTGAATTACAATCCATTAAATTTTTAATGAAAAAGTCACATAAATCATGTTCACTATATGAACTACTTACATTCTAAGAACTTCTCAAGATCTATATATATCTAGTGACACCGACCCACAATAAAACAATGGAATCCCAAACCATTTAACTCATTTTATGTTATTTTTGTTACAATTATTTAAAACGTTTTTATTATTCTCAATTCAATTTTTCTATTCATTCTATTGTTATCACTTTCATTTTCAAGAATTAGTTTTTGTATATTGTTTTATGAAAATCTAATTTCGATACTAATAGACATTAAAAGTCAACTATCACTACATTATTCATTTATTCATCATTGATGTTAGTTTTTAATTTATATTGCATGAATTAAATTGTGCTATTATTTTATTAGTGTTTTCTATCAATCATATCATTAATATGGTTATCTTCTCCCCTACTTTCATTTAGTTCCTTCATTCATGACTAATCTACATTTGGTAAGGGTTTCATTGTATGGGTTGATTTAAATGTAATGAATATCGAAATCAAAATGTTGTAAATATATGTATAGTAATTATGTTAAAAAATATCTAATCTAATTCTGTTCAAACTACCATAAACATCATATATGTAATCATAGGACCTAAAGATAATTGAATTTTATCATACTACGACCAACAACTAGTGATTTATTCTTCTTAGAAGCCAAGATTCAAGTCTATTAGATGAAAACAATCTATAAATAATTGATTAATTTTGATCATAGTATGATCTAATTAGTTGGGCCACGATTTATTGGGGAAATACCCCAAATTTTTTTCTTAGGCTATAGGTGTTTCCTAAGAAATATTTAGGTTTTATCTTCCTACAATACCCTATAATTGACAATAAACCCATCCTTTAATTTTAATTTAAACATTGGATACATTGTTATTAAAAAAATAGAAACATGAGATTAATCAATAGGACTCTAACCAAATGGTTCTTAGTACTAGATCCCCTTCTGAAATAACTATCGTTTTGGGTTTCACCCCACATTACCACATTATTAATCTTTAATAGTTGAGTGTTGTTTTGGAAATATGAATTCTAATATGATCAATGACCATATGTAATAAAATATATATTGAGGTATGTTCATGAGTCTTCATTAAAATGCTCCTAATATTAATATCACAAGGATAGATCACTACTATCACTGAATAAGTATCTGAAGGCTCCTGTGGTGCTCATCTGTCAGGGACCAGAATCTCCTACCAAATTAGAATTGTTGGTTAGTATTGGAAAAAAATGTTAATGTCCAATGTGTAATTCCCTCTGGAAATTTCTTCTGACCTGTATTCCTAGAAACATTATCCATCAACCCTAATCGTTACTACAAACAAAAAAGTATTCCTACACACTTTCTGTATGGGGAAATGGAAATTGTGGGGGCATATCCACTTCCAAAACTAAGTAGTTTATGTACATCTTTATTACTACAAAAAATCAATTACAAATGGAATGATGAAATAACCTTCAATGAATCTAGAATGAAAAATATTAAAAAAATTATGAAAATCCAATATAATTAGAAAATTTAATGCCCCCCATATGATATATATGGAAAATGGAACTAAATTATATTTTACCTAATTCTAAAAAAATTACCAAAAGTACAAGATCATATCTAATAATTCAACCAGTGATCATGTGGTGGAAAATAAAAAAAAATCCTTCAATAAGACCCAATCAAATATACAAAATAAAATGTTGGATATTAAAATGAAGTCTTGAACATAAAAGCTCCATCCGGATTTATGGGAATATCCTACCGTCATGAGCACTACTGCATAAGTGACTCCCTATTCATTAGTTTACATAACCAAGGAAGTTTGTCCTACTAAAGCCTAGTCACCATCAATCAGAATTTATATCTTTTGATTACTATCATATGATGCGATTTCAAAAAAAAATTGGATGAGTTTGAAAGAAATTATGTGAAAATGTTGTATACACTATAGAACCTATAATTTCATTAGAATCAGATAACATAATCCATAAAAAATGTTCACCATCACTCGTTCCATGATAGAGATTGATTATTGGATCTAAGATCCCCATTGAAACCTAGATAGAATCCTCTAAACTTGGAAATAAAGAGGTAAGGGCCTTAAATAATACATAAATTCTATTCAAATAGATCTTACTCATTGGACACAATGGATGGGGAACCCATTATTCCCCCAACAATTCATGGTTTCATAAAAAAGTATTTCACAAAGATACTTTCAAGAATTAATTGTCAAGGAATAAATACATTAAACTAACTGGGATATTATATCCTATAAGAATGACTTAAAACTTCACCATATCACATATTTTTTGTAGAAAGATATTAAAATTCTCATCATATTTCATACATAATGCATTACATAAAACAACTTAGACAATGAAATGACTGTAAGATGATAAACTATATGAAATATGTCCACACCACATGATGTTAAAAATAACTGAGAAATTAAATCATGGGATGTTCACTTTACATGAGCATGATTTATTCAAAATAAAATTCATGTCATCTCTTTACTATTTGTGAATCAGATACACCTAGTAAGTTTCCCATTCATTAAATATGTGAGGCTTAATTCATGCCATCACAGGACACATATATACACCTTGATCTCAAATCCAGATTCCAAACATGATATAAATGGGAAAAATGACACCTTTATGTATGGTATAGTATTATTTTGAGGTTTTTCCATTTACTAACTATGTTTAGATTGATTCATTCCATTGGAGTCTATGTTGTGATTCTTAGATCTCAAATCCTTGGTCGAGCAGCAACATTGATGGAATAAATGCCTCGCTCTGTATATTTCTTAGACCTGCGTGGGGAGTATTACATTAAGTAACTATGTAAGGATTGATTTATGAAACAAAATTATAGGTATTGATGCACATATCCCAAATCCTAGGTCTAGTGGACAAATAAATGGAAAAAATGACCCCTCTATATATAGGATAGAAGTACATGGATTGTTTTCTATTCAATAACTATGTGTAGATGGTTTCTTGACATCACTACATATATAGTATTTCATATATCCAAAATACTTGGTCTTTCAATAATTTATATATAAATTACACATTGTGTATAGTTCGTACATGTGTAGAGATTTTCTTCATTCAAGAAATAATTTTTTTATGATTCCTAATATCATAGAATTTATAGTGATGATTAGATCCCTTATCCTAGGTTCAGACAGAATATAAATGAATAACTCCCTACCCAACTTTGTATGGGTTATACTTTCTTGGAGATGTTTCCATTAAATATCTATATGTTTCCTGATTCCCCATATAACATGATATGTAGTGATGCCCAAATACCAAATCATTGGTCCATCTACAATATAAGATGATGAAATACCCCCCCTTAGTGTGTGGATCAGAACTACGTAGACTATGTTAATCTAAAGAAATATGTGTCTATTATTTCCAGCTATCACACCATATGTATTGATACCCAGTTCCCAAGTCTTAGGTCTATCATTAATATAAACAGAATAAAATTCCCCCCTCAATGAATTGTTCATACTGATATGGGGAGTTTTCTAGTCAAGAACAATGTGTGGCTTGATTTATACTATCACAAGATACATAATGATTTCCAGATCCCAAATCCTGGGTCTAACTACAATATAAATGGGAAAATGACCCCTCTGATAATGGGTCAAACCTACATGAATATTTTTCAATTCAATAACTACATATGTCTTTATTCATGCCACGATAGGATACATAGTGACACATATTTCTCAAATAAAAGTATTAGACAGAATATACATCGAATAAATCCCATAATCTATATATGGGTTAAACCATCAAAGATAGTTTTTTAGTTTAAGAACAATGTATGTATTGATTACATCCATCATAGGATATGTAGTGATGCCCAGATCTCAAATCTATTGTCCAACGCCATACTAATTTGAAAAAATGCCCCTTCTTATATAGGTCAGACCATTATCGAAAATTTTCCTTTCAGGAACTACATATTTCTTGATGCCTACTATAACATGATATATAGTGACACTGAGATATCTAATATTCAGTCCAGTTGAAATGATAACAGAAAAAAATTCATCCCTCTGTGTATGATTTAGATATGTGGAATGATTTTTCCATATAATAATGACATGTTTATTGATTCCTACAATAAAAAGATTTATATTGACACCAAAATCCACAATCAAGTGTTTAACTGCAACATAAATGATAAAAAATATCCCCCACCCCATGTATCAGTCATACCTATACGTATAGTTTTATTTCAATAACTACATGTGGATTGATTCTTACTATCACAATATATGTAATTATTCATAGATACAAAATATAGGGTCTATATAAGGTATAAGTAGAAAAATAATTTCACTCTTTGCATATGCTCCAGACCATCATGGAGTGTTTTCAATTCATATACTATGTGTGGCCTGGTTCCTATTATCAAAGGATACAAAGTGATGCCCAGATCCCAAATCCTATGTCCAGCTGCAATAGAAATGGGAAAACATTTCATCCTCGACATATGCGTCATATCTACATGGAGATTTATCCATTCAAGAACAAAGTGTGGTTTAATTATTGTAGTCATAATTTACATTGTATTGATACCCTGCTTTTTTCAACATTACTATTAAATCATTTTAATGATAAAAAAAAGAACTTGTTACACATTGAGGATCCAAAGTTTTATTGTCTTTGGAAAACTAGGACCATACATACATTTTATAAAATAAATCAGAAACATTAATTTAATTCCTTCTTCTCTAGCTTTTTATTATCCTTTGATTTCTCCTTAGTATAAGTAGTTATCTGAGGATATAAATCAAAAAAGAGTGATGTAAAAGCCTTGTAAGAGAATATATAACAACATTAAACAATATAACATGGGTTGAGAATACTCATTATCATAATAACATTGGAATAGGATTAGAATCATTAGAGTAAGAATTAAGAGAAGACTTGGAATGTGAAAATGAATAAAAATGAAACATCGTGTCTTAGTGGTCGAATACCACACGTAGTTGTGAACAATTGTAGCATCATGTTCATGGAAAATTTATATTACTCCTAAGTATCTTCACATCTACCAATTCATTGGATAACTATATAATACGAGGCATACCTATCAAATCATATTATTTACATTGCGTTATATAATTCTGGCCACACCCGTCACATCATATCATTTACAATATCATGCATACCACATATAAAATATATCCAACCTGAACATAAATATCTAATGTAAATGAATGGTTTTTATCACATAAGAATACATTCATAAACATTGGGTTCCCAAAAGAATAGAGTAATAAAATATTCGATATAAGAATCATCAACCATGAGTTAGAATTTAATTACGTGTTTTAAAATAATAGTTCTATTGTAAACCATGTTTCTTCCATAAACTCTTATAGAAAACATGTATATCTAAGAAAATAAAATATAATGTTATAAAATTATTTTTTATGGAATAACCATACTGAAAATGGTGTGAAGGAGGGAAAACCCATATAAAGAGAGTTGGGTTTAAGAAATTCCCTTACATTTTTTCTAAAAGCTTCCTTCATAATAATATCATATAAAATAACATTGAATTAAATTATTAACAATTATATGTAATTTTATATGTTAATATGACTAAATATGGTTTTATTATGTTATTTTATTTCCATTTGGATGAGTTTTAGAGTTTAAATTAATTGTTCTGGAGTGTTCATTTTCTTAGTTTTCATGATCGGTTCACCTTTATACAAGAATGGAAATTCATTTAAGATGAGGATAAACAACCATATTTTTTATGAAATGTTTTTAATTATATTACCTCTGTTTAAATTATCTTTTGATGTATCTTGTTATATACCGTGATGATGATTCATTATATAAATTTTAATGATGATTGTTTTATGTTGATTTTGGCGGGTTTTTATCACAAGGAACTTGTTTTATTTTACAATTTAGTCTTATGAGTATAAGTTAGTTAAAGAAAATTATAGCTGTTAAAAAATAATCTTTAAAATCCATTTTCAACCATTTAATGGTTTTATTAATAGACTTTATGGAATTTATGGAAAATGAAATTTTGTTGCCCACAATATCAGTAAATAGACACTTTGTGGGCGACGATTTCATTTTTATGAAAAGAGGGAGAGAGAGGATTTTAATGTTGGATATTAAAAAAGCATGATATAATTATTTTACATTTAAGGTACTAGAGTTACCATGCCATTTGGATGAAGTGAGGTGAGGGGATAAAAATAAAAGAAATTAAAATTGACTGGAAATTAAAAGAAAAAAATATAGGATTTACCACCTTAATTCTCCTCTTGAGATCCTTCTAAAGGAACCATGGCTTGCTATTTTGATGATACCAAGATATCTTGGATTTGGGGGAGATACTAGGTAATAGTATTGGTAAGAATATATGAAAGGATAAATTCTTTCTAGGTGTGAGGAGAAGAGGGAGTGAAGGGTTGTATTTACAGTGGAGGAGAGGGGTGTTTTCTTAATATTTTAATAATTATTTTATAATTATTATTAAGAAAATAAGTACTGATGATTTTTGTGACTATATATAGGAAGTAGTTAATGTGATTTTGAACCAATAATCACTTACATCATCCATGAATCATCATGACAAAAAAATAGGGTTTTTAGCAGATATCCTAAATTATCGTATTTTAATATTCGCCAAAAATTCAGGTATTTCACAAAAATCCAAAAATTCCCCTTAACCATTTATAGAAGTGTAAAATTACAAAGTGAACTCCCTTTTTTTAAAATAATTTTATAAATATTATTAATTTATTTTTTAATTAAAATCATAAGTTATATACAAAATACAAATTTTAAATTTATAATTGATTTTATAACACTTTGGAAAAATATATAAGTTCCCAAAAAATTATCTTAAAATAGTAATACATCAAAATATTTATTTAGGAATAAATTTCCTAGAAATAAATTTTCTTTTAAATTAATCAAAAAATATTTATGACTTATAAAAATACCAACACTTAATGAATAAATTTTATAATATTTATTTTCTTTTACTAATATATCATATTTTCAACTATAATATGAATAAATTTTATTTATTCTATCATTGGAACGATTAATATTCACATGAGGGATTTACTATTCATAAAGTCCATATTACTATTCATAAGGGTAATATTACTATTCATAATGGTAGTTACTATTCACCAGAAATTATGTTTTTTCTATCAAACTCCAAATATATTGTTGATCACAACCGTGTATGTTATATTTTCAAAATTTAAATAAAATAAGTGAAAAAGTTATCTTTAATGACTAGGCTATAAAGGTAACATAGTATTTATTAGTTCATTTACGAATGATGTGTTATTCTGTTTCTTAATGTGATTTTATGATAAATAATTATAAGAAGGAAATTTCAATTGATAAAAATTTGGTTTGTTACATGTAGTGATTTCCATATCCCAAATCCTAGGTGAAACCATAATATAATTGAATAAAATACCCTCTATACATATGTGTCAGACCTATATGGAGTGTTTTTAATTCCATAACTACATGTTCCTTGATTCCTAATAATATAGGATACATACCTATGTCTAGATCTCTATGCCATGGAACCACCCATAACATATAAAATGATAAAAATTCAGCCCTTGTATATGGGAAGGAACTATGTAGGAAACTATATAAGAACTATGAGCTCCTTGATTCTTTCAATCTTGGGTTTGGTACTGATTTTTGGATCCTCCATTTCTAGCCCATCCATGGGTTTCCATCACCCACAATCCTATTCCTCGATTATAGTAGTATTTTTGTTGTGAACCCAGTCTATAATAAACTATGAGTAACCAAATGTGTCTCCAGTCACATACTTTCACATGGCCAAATTGATGGCCCAACTATCCCATATTTCTCACACAAGGAAAGGATCATGTTATCTTAGGGAACCTAAAAATTTTCTCTAGCCAACATGAATATGAATTTTCTTGTATAAATAACCATGTCATAGTCACATAATTTTGAACTACATGACTACATTCTTGTCACATTACGTTAAACTTCCCAACAAAATCCTAGTTACAAGACATTAAACATCAAAATATGAGGTATTTATACCAAATTGAAACTCCATAATGATCGAGTATTCTACAATTAGATGCCTTATTCCTTAACCTAATAATGTTTTATATTCATGATGGTGAATCATTTAGGTAGCATGAACCATTCTTCAATATCACACATTATGCATCCCACCTTCATATCATTGACGTATGAGATGATACTGAAAATTCATTGAGTTGACATTCTTCTCATTGAACCACAAAAACCATTGGAACTCTCTCTATTAGCTCATCCCTATATAAAACTAGAATCATAGAAAGGATAATCTAAAATTATCCCACTAAGATTAGATAGAGTGTTTACATATTGACAAAAAAATGTGTTCTTATAGGACGTCTGGTCATAGAGAAGAGGCCCCCATAATCAAAAGAGCTAATATTTGAGCTGAATCCTATATGGGATTCCTCCAATATCAATTTATTACTTATACCCAATGGTTTACATCTCTAATTACCACATCTATTCTTGGGTTCTAATTGACACTCCCCAAAACCTAATTATTCAAGTGAATAAAAATACACTTGATGTTACACATCATTGCATCATACCCATTCACGAAGAAGGATTATGAAATTGTATTCTCATACCGTTCTATTTAATGGTATTCATCTTCTGTGAAAACCAAATTTCCCTAGGTTAGTTATTCCACTAAGAGATAAATCCTTGTCCCGTGATGATATACTGTATGTAGATGTACTAGGTTTGTAATATTAAATATCATGATATATGGTCCATCCTATAAGGAAAAACATTTCATAGAGTTTTCCATCCAATCTAAGAATTATTGCAAGGGTTTAATTTTTCAACATCATAATAGAATTATATGTGGAGTCTTCCTACAAATTTATATGAGCCTATTCTATGTATATAACCCCTTGTATAACCTTGATGTTGATACTCACTAAGGGAATAAAACAAAATTTTCCGATACCAAACACACAAGTCCGATATATGCATATAGATATCCAAAAAGGAGATTATTGTGGCATAAATCATGATTGTACACTATGCATAGGTTAACCTTGAGAAACTGAAACATAAAAAATATAATGTACCTCATATAGAGTGATACTTTATAAAGACTATCTTATCCTATATACGAGTCAGAACTATATTTGGCCCCTTTGAGTGTGAGATAAATCTACTTATGATGGGATAAAACATGTGGATAACAATCAATAATACAATGAATGGATAAAAGGTCTTCCTCGTATCTAAATTCCTTCAACCAATATAGTGTTTTCCCAATAATATCATGAAAAATTCCACATTTTTTAATACATCACTTCTGTATCATGATAAACCACCTTAAAAATTTCATTGTTTCGTGATATTAAATTTCACAATAGATACATACCCAATATATGACCCTAAAATGTGAATAAAAAACCTATTTCCATTCATTATCAATGGATCACAGTATCCTGACCCTGTTATCCAAGAGTATGGGGTGATTCCATCACCATTTAATCACCCCATCCCATTAATCACACTTCACTTATTCAAAATTTATTTTTTCTATTAACCTCTCACTACCCTTGGAGATAATAAAACCTTTATCTGTTTGACCATGAAAGAAGTGGATCTACATATGAAACATACTCCCATGAAACAGTGGAATATTTTCCCAATATAAAGGTTCATCTGATCCTTGTGAGGCCTGAAATCATTATAGTGTACCTCCTCACATTATAGTGATTCAAAATCATTTGTGGAGTTATTTTCAAATACCATTACTCAGGACCTGAAAACCATGATCCATGATTTACAACATTATTATCTCCTGATGAGAAGAATGTTTGGGTACACATGACACTACGTACACAATTTAAGTCGTTGTGTAATAATCTCTTAATACTATGTCTATATGCATCTTGATTTTAATGTGTATTCTATTTAGTCAAATTTTTATAACCTTTATCTTTATCATTTAATGGTATAGATCGCGACACCCTAAACTACTAGTGAAAGAGGCATGAAGCTTGTCTGGTTAAGAACCCACAATAGGTATCCCAAGAAAACATCTTGTCTCTAACCGATAAATTATTCATCTAGAGGGTTTAGTGAAACATTGATCATAAATAAAAAATAAACAATTCTCATGAGGTACTATTTGCCTCCCTAGTAAAAGAGGAGTTGTGGAGGATTTCCCTACTGGTATATGAAAAATATAAAGTAATGATTCTTCATATATCTTCACTATGATAATGTGTTGAATAGGAGATGACACAAAATTTAGGGTTCCCATTCCCTTATTGAATATTTTTTTTTCTTCAATCCACCTAATTGTATTTAATTATTGAGTAGATACTAGATTTTTTTGAGTTGATGTTCATCTCTTAGAACAACATGAACATTGGGCCACCATTCTCTTGGTTCTTCCCTATAACAAACTCGTAACAGTGACGAGCTAAACTAGAAGGACCTCATAAAGAATCACTGGAGAATTTAAAACCTTAAAATATTGTTGTTATAAAAGGATGCATAGTACCAGAGGTGGGTCCTCCATAAACCCATTAGTTATTGTCCCAAATACGTCGATATGGTTATCTTCCATTGTCAATGTTTGACATGTACCCACTAGCTTCCACCACTAGTAAACTCAATTATTACTATTCAATGATTTTAAATCCCCATAACTAAACTATTCAAGATGACTCAACGTCCTTGATTTTTCATCCCAATGTATTATATACTTACTTCAATTAGTAATGTGATATTACATTCCCAAACTATTTGATAGTCCACACCACTTGACTAAAAACCACATGGCATAGGGCCCGATCAGCCCAACCAAAAATCAATGTATCCCTGGTATACCAATTCACTTTTTGTATCTCTTTTCACTACACCCCACAACATCATTATAACATTTATATTTTCATAAATCTATCATTGACCGTAGAAAGGTTTTGGGATCCTTTTTTCGTGACCAATTTTGTAAACCCTATGGTAGTATGCTTAAGGGAATTAGGACCATCAACTAGAGGAATCTCCTCCTTCTAGTATGGGACCTCCAATCATGGTGAACCCAAAAAACACAATAGAAGAACTCAACACATATGGGTTTTTTAAATCATCCCTAATATGTATTCCCCATTCCATATTCATCGATTTAATATTTTGGGCTCTTGATTAACAAAAACCATATTCCAAATATCCGTGTTGAATTAACCACCCTAATTTTTTACCATTTACCAATACACCGTCATGTAGTAATATAGGTTATCACAAACAATTATGGAAATTCATCTATTATGTTTTCCATAAGAATTCAGGGTTATATATATCCCTTTATGAACATTCATTATTTAATATATCAATTAATAACTCATGGTGTCTATAATATTTTTGGACACTAATTATTTATAATGTCATCAAGTATGATGGGTTATATAACCCTTCCTATGTACCCATGATTCACTAAAAAATTAAAGGGTTGAGTTGAAATAAATTAAACTAAATTAGTATAAATTCCTTGTTAAAAGATCCAAAGCTACAAAAAAATGGACTGAGTTAAATGAACCAAAATTACAAAAATGGATGATTCTAGATGAATGACCCTAAAAACAATAATAGATAGTATAATCTGAATATATCAGAAATAAGAGAAAAAGATGTTCTGAGCTAAAACACACTAAAATACAGAAATAACTACATTGATCTTGAAGACCATAAAACTATTGTAATTGATTTTTTGATTTAGAAGACTCAAAAACATAAAGAAGATGGTCTAATCCATATGTGGAAATACTACAGGATCATAATGTCAACATTGGAAGACCCTAATCAATAGAATAAAAAAATATTGTTATTTATCATGTTAATAAAAAATTAAATGAGAAAAAACTCTCTACAGGTTAAAATATTGAAAAGGGGACCATGGGAGAAATTGACTCTATGACCACTGGACATGTAGATTGCGAGATCCATGAAATATTGAGCACTCATGAATAACAGAATCCACAAAACCAATCTGGATGAAAACCCATATAGCGTATGTAAGAAAAATAAAAGTCCATGACAACTAATATTTCCCCAAATGAATCATAGGAAATAGTTAGGGAAATATATAATAGGATGTATATAAATCAATCATATAGTATTATCTAAACCATTAAAAAATAAAGATATGTTTACTATGTCCACTGACCAAGGAAAAAATTAGAGTGAAACATTATTTCTCAAAAACAACTTGAGGGTTCATAGTCATCCCACTCAATTAAACTATATAAGACATGTACAATATTTTAGGTCCTTGAACTACATTGATTGACCAATTATGATTGTCTTGAAATGAGGCATAAGAGACAGATCAGTGGAATATCTCCATAATAACATGGGTACATGCCCAAGATATCCAAATAAAGTGATGATATCCCCTTCTCTATGTATGAACTATATTTACATTGGATATTTCATCACTAGTTTCTTCATCCATGAACATATGTCCCTTATGCATGATCTAAATCTGTTATTGGGGTATCCTATCCTAGAACATTTTATAGATCGATTCTCTTTCCACTAGGATACATAGTGACATCCAAGACTCTTATCTTTTATCTACCCACAAATACCATTTCATACCATTCCTTTTACAATCCTAGAATGTTCACATACTCTACTATTTAGAGTATCCATGACTCAAGATGAGTTTATTACTTTGGGGAACATAGTTCCTTGAAAATATCAACCATATTATCAATCCATAGGATATCCATTCTGCAAACATTGATGTCTTGAATCAATATTCTCCTCGCAGTGGTGCTCGTAGTCTAATCAGATGTTCATGTACATAGAAACTTGATCTACATTTACCTTAGAATTGAAATAATTTATTTTGAAATAAGTACAACTTTTAGGGGGATGTATTTGAATCCATAATTATTTACCATAAATATTTTTATTGAGTATTTTTCATGTATAATTTTCCATTAAAAAATAATTTTTTTAATAAGGGGCATGGAAATTTCTTTTATTGGTCCTAATTTTATTTAGGTACAAATTTATTGGCCCTTATTTCCCCCATCCTAATTATATTATTTCATTATATGTATTTAAGCAAACCCTTATCCATAAAAAATTAGATATAATAGAAAAATAAGTCACCCATATCATCCAGGGGAACACAGGGACTCATAGAGACCCCACCCCATGAGTAATAGTTTTATCCTGCTGAGAGGAACGAGTTTGGGAGAGAATATCACTCTAAGAGAGTGCCTATGGTGCATCCAGTTGGTGACTATGTGGTCTACTAAATGACATGGTGTAGCCAATGATGGTGTGATTGTGTGTGTTATGGTTTCTGACCCCACTATCTGCATGAATGTGGAATGAAACTACTAACCATATTATGTTTATCTATAATGTGAGGGCAATTGATGTGGGAAAATAGACAAGTGCATAAATTTCCCCCATAAAAAAATATACAGATATATACACAAACATCTAATTAATGCACAAATCACCATCTGATATCCTCACAAAATCCACCTTCAACCTCCATCCGTTTTGTCCATGCACCAACTCCATTAGTTCATGCCTGTGACACCCAATGTCGAATTCATTTCCTGATAATGATTAATACAACCATTCCTGATTTTTTTTGGAATCCAATGGTCTCTCAAATGCCTAAATCCATGCATAAAACCATAAATTCATTGTAATGTTCTTTGTAAAGCCTGAATCATCCCATTATGTTTGTAAATCACATGATTAATCAACTCTCACAAGATGTTGTGTCCACTAAGCCAACATTCATGCAATATATGTCTTTCATGAAGAGATTTTTTTTAAAAAACATCAGCCACCAGTTGAGAAGACTTCACCTAAATCCCTTGAGTGAAGTGTTATGGATCATGAGATTTACATGTCACTGATGATTAAAGTGATTGATCAGTGGATTACAAGATAATAATTATGATAATGTGATGTTCTCTATATCATGTAGTTCACATATAAAAGGGTATATGTAATAACACTCTACCTTCTACATTTTCAGTAATTTTCATGTGATTCTACATTTGGTATTCCATCATCTATCCATGAACATGTAAATTAATCAAAATAAGACCTAAAAATGATCATGTGATGCCCTTATCAGTTATAACGAAATCCAGAATACAATGAAATATTGATCAGGAAACTCATGGGAAAATTTACGTGAAACAATAAAAATTAAAAGCAATCCATCATGTGAAGATTTCTTGTGATCATGTTATGTTGATCATGAATTTCCATACACCGCCTCAAGTCAGTACGCATCTCATGCCCACAATGAAAAATGTCTGGACAGTCCAATGGATCTTCCTGTATAAACCCTTTCCCTTAAAAAAATATGAGAGGAGGGGAGAGGGACAAAGAGACATGTGCATGAGCATAGCAGATGAGGAGATCTTTCTACTACCTTCATAGAATATATCAAGGTAAAAACAAGACTCCTATTGATATAACCCACTACATGATGATATCATAGTAATCCATCACCTGATCACCATAAAAATACTAAATCACATAAAAACCCAAAAAATCATGTCAATACTCTGATTATTCAATGCCTACATGCTGCTAGGGAATGTTCATCTTTTTTATGTGATACTGACATGCAGTGCCCATGCAGGTCCTTGTCCAGGCAATACAAATACCCTTGGCCATGTAATCCTTTTTAATGAAAATTCCTAAATTTGTGTTCTTAGCATCTATGTTTTTCCATTCACTCCTGCTCCTATGCATGATAATTTCTAGCGTCCTTAAGCATGATACCCTTGGAAATGATAATTCAACATTGGTACGTGGTCTATTTTTCAGGCATGAGATCTTTGAAATGTTCATGACACCCAACTCATGAATATATTATTGTTACATTATTTCATGAATCCTCAAAAGTCTTTTGATACCCTCATGTGGACCTGTAAATGTTGTCCTTGATCAGGATACATGCCCTAGAAATGTCTTCTATAATCCTTGAATTTCATCCTCGACAAGCCATTTTGATCACCTGAGGACATCCCAAAAAATTAACCATGATCACACAATGGAATCATAAACATGTCACATTGATAACATGATGAAATATTGGACAAGTAACTTTGATTGTGTGAAGAAATATCAGACCAGTCACATTGATCTTGTAAAGAACTGTGGATATTCTCATCTTATATCATAATAAAATCTATGTAAATATAATAATAATTCATGTGAAACACCCTAGATATGGAATATTTTAATATGAAAATCACCTTCTAATTTTTTTATTTGATTAATAAAAGAACCTAGTATATGTTAGGCAGAGACCCTTGGACATGTCTTGAACCTGAGGAATATACTCAAGACATGTCATGCTGATTACTTAAACACATTATATAGAAAACATGGACATGAATGTACATACTCAAACTTGTCAAGAAGTCAACACAAACATGCATCCAGAAAATTAGTAAATTACATGTAGAAAATCATTTCATGTCAGCAAAATTCTTTTGAAATGTCTGAAGGTCACCCTTAGACATGTCAACTTCATTTGGAAGACACACATGGATAAACACCATGTAAGCTTACATACATGAACATTCAATCAAGTACACCATTTATATAGTGATTTTCAATAAATGGGTTAGTATCCAAATATAATTTGACCATATTTGTGTCATTCTGTCTAGTGTGCCCTCTGAGTTATACCAAAAATATTTTACGAGCAATTCATGGTCATTTTCTCTATATATAAATTAGAGGATAGAGAATTAATATATAACATGGTAATCCATCCATGTATTTGTCCCTATCATTCCTAAAACAAAAGTATAATAATAATACATTCAATTTTAATCACCATCCCTAACCCATATGTAGGTTAGGAATAACTACACAATGAGAATATTGATTCCTATCCAAACTGGATACGTAAGATATTTTCCAAATTCTCTTTCTCCGAATGAAATCCAGCCTAATGTAAGTACGATTATATACAAAATATTTTTAGCTCATTGTAATGAATTATCCCATTTTTCTACCATAATTCCGCATCCATCAGCTGATAGGAATGGGCCTATACATGGTCATCTTTTTATGTGTAATTCCTAACCATTCACTCAAGTACCTCAAACTCATAAGTAGGTTTGGTATTAACTGAACTATAAAGACTCTAATTACTATTATAACCCTAATAAGTGGGATGCCATCCTAAGGACCGATATTCATAAACTATTTTACATGAGACTTGTAATCTTACCTCATTAAGGTAATCCTTATTGTGTAATCCCCATATAGGTACACCAACATTCAATGTGTCCCACCTTCTGATATTTCATATTCCTCACACCGAGCATGGATGAAATGGGCTTCAAAACTGGTGATTATTGTACCCAATGTGTGATGTGATAATGTCACATTTGTCTTAAGACTATATCTATGATATAAAAACCTTAGAAAGAGGTGTGTAACTGGGGATGCAAGGCTCATAAATCCCCCCTCTCAATAATAGACACAAGAGAATATAGATTAGAGTAGAACTTTTGGAGATGAAAGAGGCACAATAATAAGGATATACCACTAGGTAAACCAAGTGAATGACTAAATGGATTATGAAACATGTATTTATACTTCACAGTATCACCCCAATGAGCATTTGATGGAATTATAGAGCATTGGATATATTATTATAAGGATTTTACACATATCAACTTGGTAACATTTTGTTTCTATAGGCCAAAACATGATGAACATTGAATAATTTAATCAATAAAGGATAAAAAAATATATTAATATTATGTAAAGATACTTTTTCTTATTTATTGGTGAATGTATGATTCACTTTATCTGAACTATTCATTGGTCACACGACAAAAACTAAGAATGTAATATAGGTGAAGCAACAGTACTCCAGATATATAATCATAAGCATGAAACAAAACATGGTTAGGTCAGTCAAGTCATGGAATGTATGCCAGACATGTCATCCAAGTCACAATAATTCATCTAGATGTGTCATCCAAGTCATGCGACTACACCAAGACATATTGGCCAAGTCATGTGAAGTCTATCAAACATGTCATCCATGTCATGTGTTATCCTACTGACATGACATCCAAGTCATTTGAAGTCCTATTAACATTAAAGATAATTCAAATGAAGAACTTGAATAAAGACATCCAAGTTATGAAATAGTTATCCATAAAATTCATCCATATCATGTGTGAAACCCATGAAATTTCAAATCTCACCACATGAACAACCCTAGACATGTCATCTTTGATCATGTTAAGCACCCTAGGATATGTTAGAATTGTTAGGAATATATCAGGACATGTCAAGAAGACAACCCAGACAAGTTAGGAAATAAACTAAGACATGTTAGGTAGACAATCAAGACATGTTATGTTGAAAATATTGATACATTAGCTACGACACCACAGACATGTCAGCCATGTTCTTTAGGAGCACATGGGAATGTTCCATAGAACCATGTTAACCCCAAACCATGATTATTTTGGTATGTAATTCCCCATTAATGTAGGAAGTTTCCATAATGGGTTAGGAATGGATAATCATACAATATAATGGTTATTATGGGATCAAAATTCCATCCATACATGCTTATCTATCCACTAAAGAATCATACTAATTATATGTCATAAGATAAGGATCAAATATCTTCCAATGGGAACACATATTTCTAGAATCCCATCCATGTATCAAAAACCCATACCCATGGGACGAAAACACATCTATAATTTTATCATTTTTCCTCATAAATAAATGGATTCATAAGATAATTTATCTACAAGTAATATGATTATTCCTATAATCTAGTTGGGTTATATGCCTTCTTAATCCCTGAGCTCTATATCAAACTCTCTATCAGGGCCTCCGAAGTGGATATGTCTTGTACCCATATACAGTGATTATAGTGAATTGATATCCCTTATTTCACACAATGATCATGAATTTGGTGGGATTGTGTGTCTTCATTGACCATAAAACTCCCATCATAATTTTCCCCCATCCAGAGAGACCTTTTTTGTATGCCATATTTAGTATAGTGATATGAATGACCCCAAACAAGGGAATACAACTCGATGTAAGTCTTTGTGTAATTCCTATATTGGTAAAAACTAGGGATATAAAAATCATGTGGATGAATTATTAATTACATCCCATCAGTGGGTTGAGGTCAGATCAAGCTACAATGACTCTAATTCCTGTTATAAAGAAAACACATATGAGGAGTTAGAGTATGTGCTATGATGTTGATGTCTAGGATAATGGGTTTCTTAAATGAATAATCATTCATTAGATTATATGAATTATTTTTTGACATTATTATGAAATGATTATTATCTGTGTTATTGCCTATGATTTTTTTTAATTTTATATTTAAACTTGTTTTATCTCTATTTACATTTGTTTCATGTAAACACATTGCGGATTGATTCATGCATCAAATGTTACCCACATTTTATGGTATGAATTTCAATTCCTTAAGACATATATTTCATTACCCCCATGTTCTAATTTATATAATTTTATTACTATTCCTTTCGTATGACTTGTTGTAATATTTGATATAATTATGGGGTTTTAGGGACAAAAAATATTTTTTAGAATTAAATTTATTATTATGTGAATATTATTAATGTCATAAGGGGGTTTTTTACAATGACACTATTATCGGGATTGATGATGGTTGAAATTCCATTAAGGGGGTTTTATCTTCATTCTCTAATAGACCTCATCTTTTTGTTTTTTACACCAGTTAATTAAGAGTTATATGTATTCTTTTGAACATCACTCTATTTTATATTCAAATAAATTGAATGAATTATTATAATAAAGTTAGTTCATAGTTATCATTTTTATCAAGAATAATTTTCCTCATTTTCCATAATAATTATTTTTCATTTTTGATGTTATTTTTAATATATAATTTATTTATAATGCTTTAATTATATGTAAATTTAATTTCAATTCAGATGGTTAAAATTAATATTTTTTAATATTTTTTTAAATGACATTTTTTAAATAGTTTTGTTGAATAGTTTTCTAAACAGTGCACCAACCATCCACATCCTTCTATAAGAAAGGTTAATTTTACACTATTAGGTTGGGGATTTTGTGAAACCATGAGCCAATAATGAAAAACCCCTCTACAACATGTCTGTAGTTTTTTATACGATAGTGTAGCAACTTGAACATAGTTAACGAAAACTGTGTGCTCCATATCACCCATATATTTAGCTTAACATTATTAAAACTAATCCTGCAACAAAACATCAGGGTTTATTCTAATCAGGCGTTTGGCCAATTTATCCCAAAAAATCAATGTTTTGAAAATCAATCATCCCTTGAAAATCCCTAAGAACGTCAGGAACTCATTATGTATCAATAATTGAACAATAAAATATAATTAGACCAAAATTAAAAGTATCCATAACTTATTCAAAAAAAAGGTTCTTGCAATCTTCCCAATGTAGAGGAACTCATCCCTGAGATCTCCTTCTTAGGGTGGTGAATCACTGCGGGTGAATAAATTTTTCCACTGGGAAGGGACGACTACCTAATAATCCCCAGTCTAACCTTGTACATGGTTACACCACCATAACATCTATAATAGATGGAAAACTTACCTTGGATAGCCTTAATGAATTGTTTGATGATCTGTATAGGTCACTCATCAAATAAAGAATCAACATCTCACTCAACTTCTCTGAGATAAAAAGTGTGATATGGGTTGAAATGATATTGGGGAAGCTACAAAAAATGGATGATGTCATTCATAGAAGGATACCCCTGATGTAGAATTAATTGATACTGTACCAGCTTGACTATCTCCATGATTTAGGACAGCCCAAAATAATGTGGCTAAATCTTCTCTTACCGTAGTATTCCTCTATTCCCTAGACCATGTGACACCCATAGGAAAACATGATTCCCAACCTCAAACACCGATGGTTTTCAAGGGTGATCCACATATTATTTCTATCTAAATTGAGAAGAAGTCATACGATTCCCAATCAGATGAACCAACAATGAAGCCTCCAAAACGAGAGGAGGACCTAGAAGGGCCACTTATCCTTAATCTAGACAAAATAATAGTAAAAGGAACGACCTATCATAAAAGGACTTTAAAGGATCTATCTAAATCATCACAAGAAATAAGTTATTAAAGATGAACTCTATGAGAAGGATATTCCTTCACCAAGAAATAATGAAATCTAGGAAACCTACTATGAGCATATCCACTATAACTTGTATACTCTATTTTTAATATCCATTAGTCTATATGTGAAATTATGTACTCCAAAGCATGTGAATACACATTGATTTCAGTAACACCTTCTAGAAAAATGATGTGAAATGATTTTCCCTTTGTAAAATGATAATACAAGGGATCACATGTATTCATATGATCTCTAAGACAAGAAATCATTCCATTTTTTCTACTAAAAAATACTCCCAGATATGAATGAAGTAGAATACTTTCATGAGTCTATCAATGAAAAGACATACGACACATATACCTTGAGGATACCTTGTTTAACCTACTACAATGTCCATAAAAATATCTCCCCATTTCCATTTTGGGATTTGATGCAACTATAACAAGCCTACATGTCTTTTTTGGTCCAGCTTCACCCACTAATTGGTTTAAGACCTATATATATAACATAATATATAAGTCATCATCCAAGTCCACTGATACTAGCAACGAATATCTCAGTACATAATGGAGAGGCCTGGATGAATATCCCACTAATAATTTTGGGACTCAAGAATTAATTCCTATCTCATATCTCTAGGAACCCAACCATGTCCTTGGATATAAAGGATATCTCTTATATCTTTAGACCAATATAGAGGTAGTTCACCTCCTAAAATACTCTCCCAGAGAACCCAGGCTTCAAGATATAAAAATTTCCTACACTTCACCATCTCATGGAGGAAAGGGATAACTCTCAAGGCTAAGAGATAAAACTTCTCATTACATTCATGAAACTCCATATACATCTCATTACACTGGTAAATCATTTTTCATTTAGTACTGGCTTCTCGTATGGTATGTGCCCATGTTCTCTAACTCTTTTCATTAAATACTACATAAACCATACCAAGCTTTTTGGAAATCACAAAATCAATGGTTTGAAGATATTAAACCCTTATTAACTATATGAGATTCATTTCATGGCCTATAAATATATATTGGATTCTATGATGGTCAATATTCACTATACATATCTCACCAATCATTTAGTTTCTCAAGAAATATAACATGGAAAACCTGGACTAGCTCAAGACCATTTGTCGCCTAATTTTTCTCATGAGGCCTCAATTACTGGGATCCATAAAAAATGAATATATGCCCTTTTTTCATAAATTCTCCTATTAAAATGCATGATGCCTCACAAAACACTCTATAAACTCTTCCAAACCCATATATAATTAGAATATGTGTCGATACAAGACTTCTATTCAACTCCTGAAAGGATTTCATAGATTCTTCTAATAATAGGTACTTAAAACCCTTAAATGTAATAATTTAAATAGGTTAAGAAAGGGGGGATATTTCCTATATGAAACCTATTTAATATCCATACATCCTAATGAAACTCCATATATTAAACTCATTGTTTGGATTCTCTTAGAAACCCATAAAAATCACTTTCTTTGTGTCAACAGATACTCCTAATTCTAAGATAATATGACCCATGATGTAAAATTTGTTGATACAGAAGTGGAACTTAGCATTCATTGAATAAATATTATTCTCTCTTTGTGTACTTGAAATTATATAAAGGTTCTTGTAATAGTCTCTATCTTTGTGAGAAAACACCATGTTTCCATCTGTAAAGTCCAAAATATATATATATATATATATGTATGGAACATGATATTCATGAGATCCATGAAAAAGAAGTCTTGTTCATGAGAATGAATGACATAACGAGGTAATCATAAAGACCATACATACTATGAATTGTTTTATGAGGTATTTATGATTTCTGGAATCACACTTCATGATACCCTGATCTCATTTTGATCTTATGAAACACACTATCTCCTTAGAACTAGTCAAAATAATCATCTATTTGAGGTAGTGGATACAAGTTCTTGAAGCTAGTTCAAATGTCTCTGATCCATGGATAGATGATGTTTCCCATCCTACTTATTGGAAGAAATCTTATATGATCCCGAAAAATATGTTTTGGGATGTATAAAACCATTGGAATCTAAATCCTCAAGCTATAAGTTGACCTCTTTCAGATCCGTAGGTGTCATCCGGTAGTCAGGAATGGACATTGGATATTCTTCTAGATTGAGATCAATAATTAATTCCACATCCATATTAAAATGTTATCAATAAAAATCACATTGAAATACATACTCAAAATGATATACTACATGAGGAAATTCAGTCTAATGTAAAACATAATCCTTAATGAAAATATTAGCAATTTGGGCAGTCAACTCACCAAGACCATGATGTTTTGTTCCATCACTACCTCATGAAAATACCTCTCACCCTTTTGTAGATAAAATATCCCCTATGGTGAATTAAATGATATCCCCTGACAATAGTATTCTATAAAGGCATGCAACAAAATAAACCAATCCATCCCAATAATGACATCGAATCCCATCATCTAAAAAACAAATAGTTCCCAAGAAAGATGGTAACTCTCCACCTCAAGGGGACAATAACTAATTTTTCATATATCCACTGACCATACTCCCAATAGTGGATCTAGGGTTATTACACGACTTTAATATAATATTTACAGCTTGAGAAATTCCAAATTATAGAAGCAGATGAAGGAGCGTGAAGAACCTATATCAAACAAAGCAGATACTACAGTAGAGGCTACTATAATATTAACTCATACTGTAGATGGTCCTCTATCCTGAAACATATGTATCAGTTGTAGTTCATGTAACTAACCTGGTCCTCAACCTCCTGAAATAGTTGGACTACCATGATCACAACAACTCTTATGTCTCTACATATAATCTGATGTCTGGCTATTTTGGCCACAACCTCCTCCTCGATTTGTTCAGTCGATTCTACTATAACTACCCAACTGATGCGGCTAAAAAGAACATACCTTTCATTGTGTATGTTGTGTAGATACTCTTCCATTAGAAGTGGAGGGAATGGTCTAATATAATATAAGGAGGTTCCACATATGAACACATTCCTGACACTCAAAGGGGTCTCTATCACAATGAGGTTTCAAATAAACTTTTTTCGAAAATGTAGGAACAACATATATCTAACAATACATGTACTCTAGCTTCCACTTATCTGACAAGAAACCTCAAGGGATCACTTACTGCTACTAGAATAACTTCTGGTATTCTATGTCATAAAACCTCTATTCCTTGTACTATCATCATCCATCGGGTTTCTCTCATTAATAATTATCTTATTGAGTATTTTAGAGATGTTAGGTAGGAAAAAGACATTAAACTGAGTATGGATGGCATGCTAGATCCCACCATCAAATCTTCTTGCACATGAAATATCATCAATGGAAATAAGTGGTGAAAAGTGTTGTAACTCATTTAAATGCACTAAGTACTCAATAATGGACATAGTAACCTTATCAAGATTAATAAACTCTATGGATTGGTTATCCATTAGCTTCTGAGAAATAATTAGTTATAAAAGGAATTCTAGAAGTCATTTCATCCCATGGTATAATGGTAACTAGACAAGGTAATCACATCCTTCTAGTTCCTGGGTGAATCATGCATCATGTAAGTAGAATGATTGAACCTATTCTCTTGCGGTGACTCTAGATGATCAAAGAATGAAAGGGTGGCCTCTATCCATGACTCAGTAGCCTATGGACCTCCATCCCCCATAAATGTAGAAGGATTCCACAACTATAACTCATGTTTCAAACCATTTATCATAGGTATTGAACATAGTTCATCTTTCAGGGACTAAATCGTACATAATAAAATATCACAATGATGAGAATAATTTCTCATATAATATACAATGGGTATTGCCTCAAGTGGAACTAATAATTAAAAGACTAGTGGCCTATGGTTGTCTGCATCAAGATCATGTTCTTTTCCATCATCCTAGCACACTACATGAGGATTTTGTGGAAACATTTCTCTACAAATGACAACAATTCACCTTAGTACATGATTTGAAGCATACAAATAGAAATAATGGAAAATGAAAATAAGAAAGGCTAACTACTCATGGAATACTAACCCCAACAAACATCCTAAATAGAAAGATTTAAGTAAGTTATAAAATATATATTATAGGTTTTATAGTAGATGAAGGTTCAACTATACCTTGCCTTATAATTTAATAGAAATTATTTCATATTATAAAAAAAGTTTCACATTTATAGTTTACATTTTCTTATCTTCATATATCAAGGCTCATTTTTAATGGATCCCCATTCATAGTGATTCAAGGCCAATATACCTAATCATTTATATCTACATACATTAAATTTTATTGTAATAGGAAAACTCGGTAAATTACGCATTCAACCCCATAATGGTCCACATACCTCATTAATTTAAACTAGAAATCACTCAATTATAGCTAAAGAAAATTTGAACCACATAAATACAAACAAGGACCACTCAAAATCATAGGTATATCACACCAAAACATGTCGTGAATTTTACTTATATGTAATGGAAATATACAAGATACATTAATTCTATGTTCCTATGATAATTCATGTTACAATTCAACATTCCCTCATATCATTGTGCCGAGGATGAAATAAGATACTCAATCATAATAACAATTAACAACACCACATAGCATGTGCATCACAAAACAGTGAAACGATATCTACTATAATAGGGAAAATATATAACAATAATTATAATTTATAAAACAAAAAATTTACATTGAACATGGGTTAGCTATGCCCAATCACGACATGAAATCAAGCATCTGATGTTGTACTCTTCTATTTTTTAACACATTTATACATATAATCTTCCCGAGTTCCAAAGTAATCCTTGATAGATTGATAAAAATATCTCAGTAGGCTACCACCAATAGGTTCTAAACAACACATTCATGAAATATAAATAGAAATAGTGTGAAACAATGAATATAAAATACTAAACCATATTGATAATGAAAATACCCTGGTACATTCATTATCCCCCAATCAATATCTTAACATGAAATCTATTCTATTGTTAATCATGTTCAAGTTTATATAATTATTTCACATGAGGTTAAAATATCACTAACATCCTGACATGATGATTATTTTTAAGGATCAATACTTAAAAAATAATCCTATTGTGATAACAACATTAAAGAAGTTCCAAGGTAATAACCATGTCAACCTTAACATCTAGAGTCACCATCCTTATAGTAATTTTATCCTAGAAAAGGGTAATGATTGTATTCCCAGAAGCCCCATCCAAGAGATTCCATCATAAAGGATCTAACTGATTCCACGGAAAACATCTAAGATAAAATGGGATAAAATTTTGAAAGGCCCAAGGATATGACCAAGGCACCCAATGTCCATAGAAGCCACGCAAGATGTAAGTAGTGTATCCAAGGCATTTTTTAATAATAATGGAGGGATTATATGATGTTATATTAGGCAACCACAGATATATGAGGATCAGGTTCAAAGGTGGGACTCTACCATGGAAATCGACATCCTTGATTCGGAAGGGAAACCATGAGTTCTCAGGGAATTCCCTCTATAATCTAAAAGCTAACATGAGTCTTATAACTCCTATAATTATATCATTGTCCATATACAATTTGGAACCTTACAATTTATTCCATTAATAATTATTGTTACGTAGTAATCATTCCATCTAGTAACACAAAGGATCAATCCATTACCTTTAATTATTGTGATAAGGGTAAGGGGCATTCCACCATTGAATTAATTTAATATTTAAATACAGAGTTCCCACTATTACCAGTCATAAACATGAAATTTCAGGCTAAGGATGAGAAACCTTGTGTAATTAATTTAGAATGAGAGAGGACAAGTGATATCAAATACATACATATATATATACGTATACTCACCAAACACAATTTATAATTCGTTGAATAATTTAAAACTCTTATCATTTAAGGGTCATATCTCTCTTACATTTACAAGGATAGTCAATCATCAATTCAATAATTACGTAATTCAGGATGGCTTTCCATTAGCAGGGCTATACATTGGCACACCAAAATGGTGGTGTAAACGAACATGACAAACAACTAAAATCCCAAATTACAGAAGACATCCAATATTTTGTGGTTTATGTTGAGGTAAAAACCTCTTAATGTAGATAAAACATATAGAACGAGTAGTAGAATACAGATCTAATGGATATATGCAAGGAACATGTATTAAAAATGTGATTCATGATAATTCTTGGAACACAGACAACTATTCATAAAATGACAAATCTGGATGGATGCGTTATAGACCACCTACCTCACATTCAAATGACTCTTCCCATCCAGTATCAGTCTCTAGTTTTTCCGCAATTAGAAGAGATCTAATGAATAGATCATTACTGAAGAGGAATTAAATGAAAAAAATAGAAGATTGATCGGACTTCGGATAGAGGAGTTCCTTTAATTACTAGGTTAGTCTTGAATAGGGCCACATAAGAAAGAAAAAGGATGGTTTTACACTATAAATGGTACAAGGAAGTAGGGAATGTTTTTAAAAAATAATTTTAATGGAAAAATCATAAAACTACCCGAAATGGGCATCATAGGGTTTGGCTGCATAGTTTCCCAAAATGTGGGGTTCTTATTATAGGAAAGGTAAACATTGAATATTTAGGATTCATGGTTAGAGAAACCCTTTTCCATCCATTAAAAACACATCTACAACATTTATGCATTTTTTATACAATCAGTCGGCCTTTGGAACACAGTTATGGTATCCAATGCACCCCATATCACCCCACTATCTAGCCTCACATGGTTAAAACTAACCACGTGAGTTACCCCATACTATTTCTAATAACCATTAGATCTCCCAAGTTATCCAAATAAAGTTGTGTTATAGGCTCTAAACAAGCCCCTAACACCCCAGATACCATTGTGAAATAATTAGGTATCTATATTTGGTCAATAAAATTGAATTACTCCAAAATTAAAATGATCAATACCTAAGTAAAAAAACTAGGATCTTATAATTAAGGTTGATCATAACATCAAAGTCCTAGACACCCCTTTGAGGTTTTGAGCAATGAGATCTTAAAGTGATTAATGTCACTTTATGAGATGACATAATCAGTTGAAGTATATGTAATTATTTTATTTAATTATAAGTATTAATTTATATTTTATGGGAATATGTTGTAAGGTATTTATAAATATTAGGGATTATATGATCTTGTATATTGAGAAATTTTTTAGAAAAAATATTTGATCATTTAGATAATAATGAGATTGGAACATGATTTTGGTGACTAAGTGATAAATGGAATTTCAAAAACAATATCATAATACTTTTAGTAATTAAATCTAGAAGGTATGAGATATCATTTGAGGTTGAAAAACTCATTAATTTTGAGATTAATTATGAGTGAATTAGTTTCAAGTTTTGGGGTTACTATATACTTTAATGATTGTTTTATCAAATGATGGTATACTCATTTAAGGAATTATCTTACAATGTGATAAACATTTTGGTATTGGATAATATCCACTAACTTTTGGAATAGATTGTTTTCCCATTTATGGTTATATAATCCTTTAAAATTTTGTTTTTTGTTCTTGAGGAATGAAAAATTAATCTTCAATAATCACCATTTGGAAAAAAACCATTAGGTTCTGTTTAAAATTTGAGAATGAATTAAATTATAATTTTCAATTAAGTATATTTCACTATGTTTGTTTCTACATGGTGAAATAATTCCAAAACTCTAGGAAAAGTATCATGAAACTGAAATTTTATCATTTTACATACATATCTAATGAATCATATGGTCTTTTAGATCTTTACATTTTAATGATTTTTAGGCCCCAAAAATTCAATTGATCATTCACTTTCCTATGATCAATGACCTTAATCACTCTATAATTATTAATTTATTATTCCAGGTCCAATATTCACTTCCCACCTATGGTCTCTATTTTATAAACCTTGTTTTTTATCCTTATTACCAATATAATTATATTTCTATTTTATTCATTGCATTTTTAATTAATCCTTTTTTACTTAGTGTGTTTATAAAGAAAATAATTATTATAGTTTCATCCATTTATTACTGATACAATGTTCAAATTATGATGATGAAAATTTAAAAAGGCGGGAGGAAGTAAAACCCAATGATTTTAAAATAATAAAAATTATGTCTGATAGCAGTAAAGACATGAAAAAATGGGCAAATAAAAAAAAATACACCCCGAGTATTTATGAAATATTTATTTTTTAAAAAAATTAATCACTTTATATCTTCCAGTATAACCCTAATAATTTTATGTTCAATAGTATATTGGGCACAAAACACTAATGTTAAACGACCCTTGATATATATTACCATTTCAACAGAGCCATTAAATTTATTGGTATAAATACTATTAAATACACTATGAAATGTATATATATATATCATAAAAAATATAAATTATTGATAAATGTTTCAAAAGTATTCAATCAATTTTTATTAATGTAATTTAGTTCTTTAAAAAAAATTTCTCTTCAAAAATATATTTTGTTGCATTTTATCCAAATGATATTATAATTGTTTTTAACTCTTTGAATTTTTTTTTGAAAAAATTAAGTATATTTCATTAATATTAATATCAAATATTTAGTTGGTGTGAAATTTGTAGACTTTTCATAAAATATTGATTTTTAGTGACTAATTAAATATAATTATATTTCCAGAAATTCCATTTCAAGCTAATAAATTAAATAATTTATATGTAAATTAATGTCTTCATATAGTTTTATGTAACATACGTATTATTTAGTTTTATGTAATTTGGTAAATTAATTTTCATTAAACTTCATTTTGGATTTTAGTATATGATTTTTTTAGGTTTAAAAGGGGGGTTTCAGAAAACTGATTTATAATGCCTAATATTTATCCACTTTAATTAATTAAAATTATACATAATTTCGAATTATATAAATGTATTTCATATATTTTTAACATTAATTTTTAATATATATTATGAAAAATTATTATAATTACACAGATCTTATATAAAGTCATCTTGTTCATAAAAAATGAACTCCCCGAAAAACCATCATTTTTATAATTGTTTTAGGTTTATTTTTTAAATTTAATTTTTACCACAGTTATAAAATTTATATCATAAAATGATATTCAAATATTAAATAAGAGTGTCACACTTATCATAGGATTATTTTTGTTTATTTTTTCTGAAATAATACAATTTTGGATGAATTGTGAAAAATACGGAATTTTATTTGAAAAAATCCTTTTCATTTAATTTATGTATAAAGTTAAATTATATTTTCTATAAATTTCATTTTAAAATTAGTTAAATTTTTAGTAAATTATTCCATTTAGGGTCATTTATTATTTTTAATGTTGAATTTTTATATAAAAGCATTGTACACTTTTGGGCATTTTCCCTTTAAAATTCTCATTTCCCATCATGTCTACAAGATTAATTTTAAAATAAATTTAGCCACTCTATTGGTTGTATTCATAAAAATGACTTGAATATTATTTAATAATGATAATTTATAATTTTTCAGAAGAAAAAATGATAATTTTACCAAAATGAATACTGTAAATTGTTAAAATTATTTACCATAGTTAAGGTAAAAACAAATTTTTGGGGGTTAAACTAATAAGATAAGAGTCTTAATAGATAAATAAAAAAAGTAAATAAACCATTTCAAGGACATATTTAGACCATATATATAATATTGGATAGATAATTAAACACTTTTAACAATATTTAGTTAATAAATACTTGGTTTTGATTAAATCTTTTCAAAATATTACAAGTGTGCCACTAACCTCACTTATAAATGGACACCATATCTCATCTACACTTCATACCTTCAAAAAAATTCAAAAAATATATAACTAAATAACATAAATTATTACATAATCTCATATTATAATCCTTATTTTGGGCTGAAATCTAACCTAATAAGGCCTTTAGTGGAAACTGAAGGAGGATACTTAAAGTAGAGGTAACATTGTTAAATGGCTATTTTGATATCTTTTTCTTTCTCCACATCCATCATTTCTTATTAAAACATGATGATATAATAACAATAATATCTTAAATATAATTAAATGTTTTAATTATATTTTTTTAAACTAAAACCATCTCTTCTTCCATCAAATGGGTTATGAAATCATCATTCATGTGTACAGAAGATGACCACCTCACGAACTAATGTCATTCATTTTTCCATTACCACCTCACAAGGTGGGCTGTGATGATGGATAAAAAGTATATATATGATATTTATAAGATTAATTTATCTCTAGATTAATAATATCATATATACCATTTTAATATCCATTCCAAAGAGGATATACTAACTTCGCTCATGTGTGTAGTGGACTGTCGCCTCGCAAAGTGATGTCGTTCCTCTTTGACAAACACTTAACATCGAAAATAATATGAATAAAATTAATTAATATATGTGATAAAAATGAAATTATTATGATATTAATCACATATATACCATTTTTAATATATAATATATCATTTTTTCTTAAACTGGTATATAATAACTTCACTAGTATACGTGTGGACTAACTCCTTTATGATGTGATATGTCTTTCTTTTACCCACCTTGTCACTCATATGATTTATATAATAATATATTTAAATAAATAAAATTAAATATATGATATTATTATCATTCTATAGTGATAATAATTTTACTTACCTCTTTTATATTTTGATCATTGAAAAATGGAAATATCACTCATTCGTACGTACGCCTACTACCTCAATGATTGTATCATATACCAATCCTCATAACCATTTATCATGAATGGTTTTAAAAATTAAAAATGATGTAAAAATATGATTATTATTTCATATAAATTGTTCTATATATTATAAAACTAGGAAAAATATTCATGAAATGGATCCTTTATGAGAAATAATTCTTGTGAAAAGAAGGCAATTAACAACCAAAATAATGTAAATAATGAATGATTAATAACAAAAAAAAGATAATATGTCATAAAATGATCATATTTTAAATTATAAATATTATTACAATTCTATAAAATTTTAACAACATGTATAAAACTACTCTATAGGATTTTAAATCTTGTTCGACCAAAAAGAATCTCAAGGTAAGGGATTTTCATCTTGTTTTTTACTTCCCATAGACACATGTCATATTCACCACCAATTTTTCCTATGTGGTTTCTATACTATCTATAGATTATATTATTATTATTATCCAAAAAAATATTTGGGTTTATATATCTATTTTTGGATATCCCTTTCAGGGGGTTTACTATTCAAACGTTAACAAAGTAGTGGGTGATTCTTGTCTAAATTTTCTTTCTTTGAGACTTATGGTTAAGTTATTCCCCTATCATCTATATAAAGGAGTTTATGAATCATATTTTACATGTAATATACTTAATTTTTTATATTTATGATATTTTTCATTTTTTTAGATGACATTTTTTCATGGGGATTGTTTTTCATGTTACCGAAGTTGTAATGACTTCATTTTATAATCTTATTGTTTATCTAGATTATTTAAGACTACGTACAAAATGTTGACATATTATGATCCACCTTTAAGTAATTATCATTAATTTTATTCCCATATAGTTATTAAACATAATTCCATGTAATTGTACCATTTTGTATTATTTGGTACTCAAAAAAATTGAGATTGTTTTTTTAAAGAAAATATAACTTTATTTCTCTCTTCAATCCGAAATCATTTTTCTTCCAAAACTAAGTTTTCTGTAAATGTTTTCAATTTTTTTTAAATATTTTACTAATGATTTATTAAATACACTCTTACCTATGATTTTATTTTCACTGAAAAAATTACCAGTAATCTGTCTATATTTTTCAAATTAAATGAACATTTTCATTTAACCAAAAATGTGAAATTAATAATTTTCTTAATATGTGTGAAATTAATGGAATTTCAAACCATTATGACTAGTATTTTATTTGTATATTTTTTTTTTAAAATTTTCATTTTTATTTTCATGTAAAATTATATTCATTATTTTTTATGTTCTTTAAAGTGTTTTTCAATGTGCATAGGATATTTTCCTCATAAAAAATTTAAATGATTTTTAAATAATCCATTATAAGTATTTAGTTTTTTCAAATAAATATTGTTTGAAAATGATCTAAATTTAAAAATAAATTTATTTAAATAATTTTTTTCATCTTTATAAATTTTCCATTTGATCATTGAACCCATATATTTACTAGAGTTCAATTATGTTATAAAAAGGGATAATGGTTTTTTATGAGTTTTATCGAACCCATATCTTTTCCACAGTTTAATGTAGCTATAAAAATGGATAAAATTTTTAATGAGTTTTATGATGAAATATCTATTTAATTATTCATTTTTTTTATCTTAGAAAATTCTTATCTGATGGGTAAGACCAGATAGTATCAGTTTATCCAAATACAGATTAAATGATGTGCGCACCCAAACAACACTAAAATACATTGGGTAATGTACCTTGTCCTGAGAGGTAAGCAGGATGTATTTACTTTAGGTTCTCTCCCATTAATTTAAATGGTCTCCTGATATTTTTTACATGGTTTTAACATGGTTTAGGATGAAAAATATTCCCAGATGCCAACAAATTTTTTATAATCATTTCTATGGTTTTATAATGCTTTATATTATCAATATTCATATCATAATTTTCAAGATTATATATTCTAATTAATTTTCACTTTATTAAATCATTTTTCCATGTTTTAATGATTGATGATATAGTTATTGATGGTTATTAATATTCATTTGTTAAACTCATGCGTTTTGATTATGTCATCAAAACATTATTCACTTCTTATGTTAACTAATTACATTTATTTTTTATTGACAATGGTTACCCTTGCTGAGCATTTGACCTCACCCTTATTTTGTTCCTTATTTCATAGGTTATTAAAAATAATTATTAATGAATATATTATTTTGACGATCTAATAATGAATATGAAAAACTAGTTACAGTGTGAACAATATAATCTAAAATCTTGGGAATAGTTTGTGTAATATTTCTTCATATGTCTCTAAAACCTTAAACCTAAAAGGTCCTTGAGAATGTAAGTATTCTAATTTTTTCATTTTATTTTGAATTTTTGGATGATTTTTTTCCACCTCCATTAGAATCAATGGAATGAGTGTAATGTTTGTGCATTCTGCCCCAAATAAGAAAGAATGACTTTTGGATAGTTATATTTGGTATTATAAGAAAAGGATTAAACCTGATCCTTGGGAACTATCAATTGTGAGCCTTGGATGAAGCATGGATCTTTGTCCAAGGGCTTCATGAGGAATGGGCTACCACTAACAATGGTGGTGTGTCCCACCCAGGAGGTTTATCCACCCATTGAATGCCATCATAGGTATCAATTATCGTCTACTGTAAATAATTCCATTCCATTATAGTAGGTATTAGTGATAGTATTAAATAATTTTAGAGATTATGATGATTTCATGTGAGTCTATATTTAGAGTTTGGGATACCATATATGGTCTATAATATTATGGATTATCAAAAGTTCAATGTCTTATACAACCCTTTATGGTTTTATGCAATGTGATCTTAATATGATTAATTATTCTTTAGGTGACTAATTATTAGGTTGAAGTGTATTTGAATATTTGGGTTAATGTAAACAATTCATTTACATTTTATGGACATATTTTTTATGGTAATGATAAAATTTAGGGTTTATATTATCATGGTTATTTTGGTTATTATGGGAACACATGTTTTATCATACTGATGACTACAATTTTGAAAAGTGATTTTCAAGAATAAATGATTAATTATATTTATATAAAATAAAAATATTTTGGGTAATGATATATAGAAGGTATGAGCTGACATTTGAGGATAAAACACTCTTTAATATTGAGTTTAAATTGGAATGATTTAGTTTTAACTTTGGTTATTACTATTGAATTGTTAATATTATTGTATCATATGAAATTTTACCTATTTTTGGAATTATCATGCAATGTGATAACATTTTTTTGTTTTTTATGTCAATTTATAGGTTTAATAGATCATTATCTATTTTTGGTTATATAATATTTTAAAAGATAATTTTCATGCTTCATGCACAAAACAATCATCCTCAAAAACTCATCAAATAGAGAAAAAGGATAATATTGAGGTGTAAATTGGTTGAAGGATGAAATTTTACTTTTTCATGTAATTATATTTCATTATGTTTTCAGTTTAGATGGTGAAGTAACTCTTTAACTCATGGAAAAGTATTTCCAAAAAAAATGTTTCTAATTACAATCATATCAGATGAATCAAATAAGATTTTAGATCATCATAAATTTATGCTTTTTAGTCCCCTAACATTCCACTGACAATTAATTTTCTTTTTATCAATGACCACAATAAGTCTCTATATTTATTTATGGTTTTTTTCATGTCTTAATCATCACATTAAACTTATGTTATTATATTCAGAAACCAATTTATGAATTATTCCATATGACCTTTATAATTACCTTTCTCTTATATTAATAGGATTTATTACTAACCCTTTTAATATTTGGTCTTACAAAAAAATATTTTCAAACTTCTATCCTTTGTAAATAATATAACGTTTAAATTTTAATGATGCAATATAGTAAATGGGAGAGGATGCATCACCCTAGGATTTTAAATGATTAATAATATGTTTGATCACATAAATGAAATGAAACAGAGATCTTAGAAAATACTTTAACAACACGATAATATACTATATATTTATTTTAAAAAAATTATTCACTTTGATAGATTTTATCATGTGCAACCGTAATATTTTTATGTTAGATTATGTATTAAACAAACTACACTGAGCTTATATAATCTACTATTTATCTAACTGTAATAACCTAGTTGTTAAATTATTCAGTATGAATATTATTAACTAAAATATGAATTATATATATATATATATATATATATATCTAATACTAAATATAAATCATTTATAAAGTTTTATTACATAATAAATCAATATTTAGTGAAAAAAATTTCCTTCAAAATTATGTATTCTTCAAAAATGTATTATTAATTTTCATCAATAAAATGTCATAATAAATTATTTCTACTTCAGGAATATTTATTTGATGAAATTTAATTAATTTACATAATTGGAATATCAACATTTAACTTGTGTGCAATTTTGGGACTTCTCATAATGTATTGATTTTTTGTTAAATAGTAAAATTTCCAATTTTATAAAAATTTCATTTCTTTTCAATAAATTAAGTAATTTAAAAGTTAGTTTATGTTTTTGAAATTATTAAATGTAACATATGTATTATTTAGTTATGTTTAATTCAATGAAATATAGTTTAGTCAACTTCTTTTTTTATTTCAGTGTAAGATTGATTTTTGTTTTAAAATAGGTTTTTTTTTCTAAAAATTTATTTAAAGTGTATAATGTTTCTATATTTTAATTAACAAAAATAATACAAAATGTGATATGTTATAAATGTAATTTATATATAGTATATCAGTAATGTTTTATTTTTATTCCTAAAATAATTATTATTGGACATAGAGTTAGTGTGAAAATCATTTTTTTCTTCCAAAGAATACGCACCTTGAAATCCATTTTTCATCTGGTCTATAAGTTTTGTTTTAAATTTACTTTTAACAAACCATTTAAAAAATAATTTGGTAAAATGATATTAACATTTAAAATAATACTAAAAAAATTAGCGTTGGGTTCTTTTTTTGAGTTTTCTGAAATATTTCAATTTTCAATAAATAGTCAAAAATACTAAATTTTAATTATGGAGTTCATTTTAGTTTATATTATTTATAAAGGTAAATTAAATTTTAATTTTTTTGAATCTATTTTAGTAAAATTTTATATTAATTAATACAAATTTTTTCCTTGGATTCATTTTAATTTTTAATTTTTATATAAAAACATTATAAATGTTTGGAAATATTCTCTTTAAAATACAATATTCTCATCGTGCCTACGAGATTAATTTTAAATAAAATTTTCTATATAATGAATTTAATTTTTAAAAATGGAATCCATTTTTATAATAATACTATTTTATAATGTCTGATTTGGTTAAATTAATTTTTGGTCAATGTGAAAATTGAAAACATTAAAAAAACATGGTTAAGTTAAATACTAATTTATAAGTTGTTAACCAAAGAAAGTAATGGTTAAAATGACCTATAAACATTTCCAACAACATTTTTTTGAACTATTTTGACCTTGAATCTTTGATTTTCAAGAATTGAATATTTTAAAGGCTTTTTTAATGATAAAAATTGAGGTATGATTAAAATTTTTCAAAAATATGCTTGTGTTCCACTCACCTCTGTTATAAAAGGCCACACCCACCATTATCCACTTTACACCTTAAAAACATTTTTAATGTACAATAAATGCCCCCAATAACATCCCAAAATACATAATATCATATAAGAAGCCATATTTTGTGTATAAATACAAACTAAGAATGCCTTTGGTTGAATCCAAAGGGGGATACCTGAAGAAGAGGTAATGTTATCCAACAAGTGTTTTTATATTATTTCATTTTAAACCTTTTTAAATTATTATAAAACCTTGAAAATATAATAATATTAGTATCATATATATATAGATACTGTTCTAATTATTCAATGACATTCAAATATCTCCACATCCATCAAATGGGTTACGACATAGTCATATATTTGTATAAAGGGATACTGCCATGCAACTCAATGTCATTTGTTTTTCTATTACCACATCTCATGAATGGGAATAATGATGGAACTAAAGTATATACATTTAATACAACCATAATTTTACCTCTATAATCATTATAATATGTATATCTTTTTTAATTTCCATTTTATAGGGGATAAGCTAATGATTTTGATAAGTACGGTGAACAACCACATTGTGAAGTGAAGTGGTTCATCCTTCACAAGCACCTAACATGGATGGTGATAAGGATTTAATTAATTAATATATGTGATATAAGTGAAATTATTTTTATATTAGTGAAATATATACCAATATTAAATGATTAAATAACATTTTCTGTCTTACAATGAAATAAGATAACATCAGTCGTTTATGTGTGCAATACTACATTTACGAAGCGATGTGACTCTCATTTCATCCCCACACCACATTGATGTTATATATAAGTATAAATAAAAAAATTATATAATAAATATTATCATTTAATCATTATGTAAATATAAAATATTTATTACCACCTTTCCATAGTGATTATTGAAAGATGGAAACGTTGCTCATGTATATATACAGCCCACTGTCTCCTTGATTGTGACATGGCCCATTTTTTGTAAACATCTTTCAAAACACATTTTAAAAATTATAATGGATGTAGAAATTTAAAAATTATGTTAGGGATATTATTTTAAATATGATATAACAATTTAATATGACTAATAAATGGATCTTTAATAGTAAACCTTGCCTTTGAAATCTAGCCAATTAAGAGCTGAAATGATGTAAATAATGAAATATTATTAATGAATAGTTATTAAGATGTACCAAAATAAATTTGATATTGTAAATGTAATTATTTTCGTATTATATGTTATAAAATTTTTAAAACCTCTATTCTGATTTACATTCCTACTTTAGGGTCTCTCTTAAATGGGTTTTAAGGTAAAACATTATAAAATTCTGTACGGGATTTTATGTCTAAAGTTTCCTTCATTCATGAAAATTGTTATATTATTCACCTATCTTATATGATTATGAATATATAAATACCATTTAACATGTAATATAAAGAATTTATTTATCTTAATGATATTCTAATTTCCCCTAAATGATATTCCTTAATGGGGCTTATGTTACATTGCTTCCAAATTAGTAATGATTTTATGTTACAACATCAATATTTATCAAGATTCATTTTTATTATGTCTCAAAAGATAAAATATTATGATCCTACTTTCATGAATTATCATTAATTTTCCTCTTACTAGTTACTAATTATGTTTTCATATAATATTAATTATTTTTCACACTAAGGTACATAAAATATAAGAAAACTGTTTTTAATCTAATGTCATTTCTCCCTTTGGTTAGAAATCTATTTTTTCAAAAACCATGATTTCTAAAAATGTATTCAGAAATGTATTTAATATTTTAAAAATTATTAATTAACTAATTTTTTCTCTATGTTTAACATTTTATATACTGTTTTAAAAGTAATATTCATGTCATTTCCAAAATAATGGCAGTTTTTGATTTAATGAAACTATGAATAGAATAACTATTATAACATGTATGGAATGAATAGAATTTCATATCATCATGAACATTTGTCTATTTGAAGAATAATTTATATTTTTTCAGGTTTATTTTCTAATAAAATTATTTTATAAAAAACTATGTCTTAAGAAGTGTTTTTAAAATTATAAAGTATTTATTTTCCAAAATAATGTTTTAAATGATTTTTTAAATCTTCCTTTATAAGTTTCCAACGAAATATTCAATGAAAAGGGCATTGAAAATGATTTAGTTTATAAATATTAAATTTAAAAAAAAATTATTTTCCTTAATATTTTTTTAATGTGATCATTCAAAATACCTCTCATTTTAAGATGGCATCCCTTGATGTAACTTATAATTTTCTAGGGAAATAAAACAAGGATACCATTATTATTATTTATCTAAATGGATTATTAGGAAATGTTTCTTATGAACACAATTTGTTTTAATATTTTAGTAAAGCATCTAATATATTAGCATGGTACATGTTTCTTCTCCATCGGTTAATCATGTTTCATAGATATTGTTGTGAAACCCATTTCTTTTTCTCATGTTAATCATGTTATTGGACCCATGGTTATCCTATGATTGAAATAGAGTATGTTATTTTTATTTTCAGTTCGTAGAATGATGATTAAGGAGTGTTCAAGGAATGGTATCCTATAGTTTATGATGACAACAGTTTTGAAGAGTGTTTTTTATTTAAGGCCATATGAAAATATGGATAATTCATTAATTTCATGAATATGGTCTTCACCAATTGTGTTTCTTGAAGGATAAAATAAATTTTATGGTGATCTACGTGATTACAAAATGAATCACGAATAGAGATGGTTTTCTCTTCAATTACAAGAATAGGAGCTTTGTGGTCAGTGATAGAGAGCGGTGTGACTACTACAAGTGTCATGAAGGGTTTTGAGGGAAAGGCCCATAGTTACAATGATCATAGCAAACATCGAATTTCCTTAGAGCTTTACAATAGATGGAGCTACATGAAAATGTTTTTGAAAGATCCAAAAAAACCTAAAAGAGTCAATAGATCTTCGTGAATTTATGAGCCTATAAATATGAGACTAGCCATCTTCACCCAACACAATATTTTCCTTGGAAAATCCAGAATCACTCTAATTTCACAGATCTATGGGAGATCTATGAAACTGACGTTCCATGAGAAACTTATCATTTAAAAAATTCAACATTATTATTGACTGATTCCATTGATTTTGATTTATGTTTTATCCATAATTATGGTTCTTCCACATTGTCTAGCAAGCTTTAAGAAGAATATTATTTTGTGAAGGTAGTCAATTTTATGAAGGTAGTTTTTTCTATTGAGGAAACTACCTTCATAATGGATTGGATCTTCATTAATATGTTTTGAAAAAATAAGTATCTTATATAAGGTTTTAAAATGAAATTTATTTTCAAGTTCATCAAATCATGGCTATGTTGCAAGAAGAGTCTCAGGCTATGTTAGGGACAAAACATTGATGCCAAACCATTGAAGCATCCTTAAAGACAATAAACCGAGTTAGACTTCTCTCAAAGCACTTATTTAGGGGGATTCGATGGAAGTGATCCCAGCTAAAGAGTGTTATATGACTAAAACATTTTAAATGATGTGTTCCTAGTATTGAGTGACTATGCCAAAACATCAGTATTCCACATAATGTGAAGATAAGTGGATTTAGGTATGACTGACACACTGTCAGCGTATTCTCCTTGGACTATCCCTTAATGGCCAAACATGTAAAACATTTGTGTTGTATTTATACTTTTTAATGATTTAATTACTACTAGTTACCATCATACAGGTTCAATATGTTCTTACCAATGTTGGAACAAGATCTGTTTCTTTAATAGAAAATGTTTACACCCTGCTTCACACCTCCCCTATCAGTGTGTTCCAGGGTCCTTCAAAGGATTTAGTGAGATATTTTTGGAACCCATTTCTATTCCATAGGCTAAACATGTTTTAAGTATTAATGATTGTTTTTTATGATTTTTATGATGAATTATCAATGTACTATATTCATGATTTTGTTCTTGGACATTTATAATATGATGGGTGCTTCTAGATGGTGTTGAGTGTACCTGATGTTGGTTAAATAATTGGTACACCCAGACAGTGTTACAATGTATTAGGTAATGTACCTCATCCTAGTTTTAAATAATAAGTGTGTTACAAAAGGGTTTCTCTAATTTATTTAAATAGGATCTATTAATTTTGATATGGGTTTAAAACAGGTTATGACAAATAATGTTCCAAGATACCAACATGTTTTTGTGATGCTTAATATCAGTTTATAATGATACTTATAGGCAGGACTTATATAATATGGATCATAATTATTTATTGTGATGACTATTTACTTTGTTAAATAGTTATTAATTTTTTTCATATATGATGTTCAGAGTATTGATGGGTATTAATATTGTTATGTTATAACCATTCACTTTGATTATGTCATCTTAATTTTTTCTCTTAATATGCTTGCTGAGGACATTAATTAATTAATTCTTTAGTGTATAGTTACATATAATCTTATCTTACCTTTTTTTATTTTCTTTCCTTAGGTAATCATGAATTTTGGTTCATTAATTATTTCTAGGATGGATTCATATGGATATGGATGATGACATAAAAGAAAAAATTATAAGATGGGAATAGGGGGAATGATACTCTCTTTAAATATTTCTTATAGTTTTTGTAATTTATTCCCTATTTCAATAAAATTATAATCCTAAATTTTCATTGAGAATATAATTAATCCAACATTTCCTTCTGATATTGTATGTTTTGGATGGGAAAAATTGGGTCACCTTCATCAACATCAAAGTCGAAAATGTGAACATTGTGATTTTAACAAAAATTATATGAGTACATGTTTGGGGATAATGTACAAGTAATAATTTAATTAATAAATTTATATGATAAAAAATATTATTTTATATCCAAATAAATATTTTAATATATGAAATTTCAAATATACATTTAGTTATTGAAGAAAGAATCTCTGAATTAGTAAATCTAGATTGATGATGTCGTCAAGGTGTCTGTTTTCATCAACAACATGGATGATTATTATGTGTATATATGAATATGTTGTATTATTATAGTATTTATTATTTTAGGTGGATGAAATACTTCTCATGAGATATAATATTTAAATTTTATTTTTCAGAATAGTTTGTGTAGGAAATAGATAAAAAATTAAAGGCATCAGGATTGATTGCATATATTAGTTATAAAGACATATTGAGATGTTTTAAAAAACATATAGAATAAATTACAATAGTTATATTAGTATACTTATAATACATTTTATAATTTTTACCTATAATTAAAATTCTTTAAAACATTTCATGGTGCAATAATTATGAGGACTCAATATCATAATAAAGAATTATAAATAAGTAATAAAAGTAAACATCATTTTATATTTATTATATGATAACTAAAATATGACATCATATATACATGACCTAATGTGGCATGTCCACTGAAAATAACTAGTAGATACATATACAATCCAAGTGAGATTGGCTTGATTATTGGGAAGAATATCCATAAGTACATTAAAAATCATGAGCATATAATATTATTTTTAGAGGGTAAGATGAACTTATTTCATACTATTAAAAAATTATATTCTAATCAAAGAATGATGATATATGAATTATATATGGTTTCCTTTTTCCTCAACAACATGGTAATCATTTGGTATAGTTTTAGGAAACCGATCATTTTATACTAGGTAACAATGGTAAAGTATATCACAGTCTTAGATTCTATGATTGATGTTTTTTCATCAATAAGTTGAAAATTTAAATTCTGATGGTTCCTAGAAGAATAAGAGAAATATTTATTCTATTTCATAATAATAGAGTAATTAATCCTAGATTAATTAATGGACTATCTATACCTTGAAAAATAGAATCTCATTTGAGAAATTTTTGAGATGGGTGATATGATGATCTGTCGAGAATTTTTCCATAAGATTATTGTAGGTCAATTAATAAAGAAATTATAATTATATATTCCTGAAATATTTTTATGATTTAAATGGATATTTGATAAATTAGATTTATTATATGATTGTTGTCATTAATGTAAATGTATCATCTTCTTATAATAATGTAAATTTCTTTTTATCATTCTTTTATATGAGTTTAATATTTTAGTTAACATGTAGAATAGTAAAAAAAATTCTAATGTATGAATTTTTGATCTCCTTAGTCGATGATAATCAAATAATATTGGGATTTATAATGATATTTATAGAATAAAATGAAACAACCCACATATAGAATATAATGTTGACACATTAGATAATAAGTGGATACCTGTTTTTAGACAGACCCTCCAAAAGTATATAACATGTAATTTCTTAAGGATTTTAATAAATTTAGAGGTGTATAATGAATATTATTCCCAATTAGCAGAGGATAAAAATATAATGTACTATTTTAGCACGTTACATGGGCATGTTTTAAATTTAATCTCCCACACATGTGGAATAATTTTTCATAAATTAGATATAATATTTTGATTTATGTGAGTATATATTTTCTAATAAATATCACCTTCATTTATTCTTAATGGTTAAATTTCTTATGACAGACAATTGGTTAACAAAACAAAAATTATAAATGTGGGGAAACATAGAAGTTAAGGAAAAAAATTCTAAAAATGCACTTATATTTGAATGATGGTGGTTTTTATCGAACAATATTACCCATTAATACATTATTAGTCCATTTTTTAAGAAATTTAGGTATTTTAGACCTCCCAATTATGTTTATCTTTTGGTATTTACAAGAATTCCACCCCTCCTCTATAAAGAAGCATTCACTCTTCCCCATCTTCACACCTCTTAGTCAAAATTGGTTTATCTAATAAAAGAAACAATATTGTCCAAAATCCAATACTCTCAACCTATAATCATCATTTTGTTAAAACAATCCTTCCATGGAAGAACATAAGTTATAATAAAAAGAAGTTATCTAAAGAAGAGGTAACATCCTACAGAAATCCGTTTATTCTATTTTCATTCCCCCACCCATATGTTCTTCTTATTCCATGATTATATAATAAAATATCTATCCCCAATATTATTATATGTTTTTATTATAAATTTTTGACCGAAATATACACACTCATCCATCCAATGGGTAACAAACATATAATTTTGGTGTATGGCAGACTACCGCCTCATGAAACGATGTCATTTGTTTTTTAATTTCCCAGTCTAATGGTTCCTAATTATGATGAAAATTAAAATTACATTTGAGATTCTAGATATTTTTGGATTTATTTATTATTATATAATTATTATATTAAACATAGATTATTTCTTTCCATATTTTTAAGCACAATAACATCATTGGAAGTTGTGTCGACTATTTCCACCTCAAAGAAATGTGATTCATTCACACATTACATGGAATGTTTTAAGGATGGATTAGTAAGAGTATATGAAAAATAAGATATAATAAATATACTTGAATGATAATATATATAATACTATATTTAACTTACTTACTTTCTTTCAATAACAAAATAAGACGGAAACAACATTTATGTGTACGCACGGCCAACTGTGTCCATGGACGGTGTATTCCATTTAATATTTATATCCTTTATAGCTAATCATATATATTTATAAACTAAATATATATTATATTCACATAATTTATTAAATTAATTTAATTAATAAATAATTATATAATTAATAGGATCAAGGATAGCAGGTCAAAACATTTATGAAAAATAAGGCGGATATTACCTAAAACGAAACATTACCATGAAATTGTTAATAAATAGGGAAAATAAATTCATAATAAATTTATATAGTTTATGATATATAATAATTTGTGTCTATGGTAGATTTATAATAATCTTATACTTAATATATATTAGGTTTTAATGTGTTCAATGATTGTCAGAAATTAAAATAAGTGTTTTCTCATATCTCTCTTTATATCTATGAGATACCTGTCATGTTCACCACTCGATTCTTTTGTTTGGTGTATATAAAAACCATGAATGCCTTATATTATAATTGTACTTATATTTATGGGTGTTTACATATCCATTTTATGACCTATATTTAATGGGATTTACGGTTCATAAGTTACTAAATCAGTAAGGTAATTTTGTCTCAAGTTACCTTCTTTGAGACACATGTTATATAATGCACCTATATTCATTTATGAGGTGTATATAAAGCACTTTGAAATGATATATCTTAAATATCATTATTTTCAAGATATTACAATCTTCATTTAATATTATTATCTAAAAGGAATTATGGTTTAATGTTACTAAAGATGTAAGAGTTTATTAATACAAACTATATATTTATCAATATTATTCATAATTATATTTTCATTTATGGAATCCTATAATCCAAATCTAATGATATATTATGAAATATATTATCCTATGATTATTCATGTTAAATCCATGTAATGATACTATTTTTTCACTCTTTGAATCAAAAGATAATTTCGAAAATATTTTTTAAAAAACACTACATTATTTATCCTTTCGGTCATAAATCTATGTCCTTTCAAAACATGGTTTTTGAAAAATTATTTCAAAAATGGCCTAACATTACCCTATTATTTTTTAAATTTATTTTTACACTTTTTTTAACATTTTAAATTCTTTTCTTAAAATTTATATTCTTTTCTTTTTCTTATCCTAGCACTTTTATAAACATTTAAATGTGTAAAAATAATTCTTATTATGTGAATACATACCAAACATCATAACCATAATTTTATTAAATATTCATTATCTAGTTAAAAATTGTATTTTTAAAGATATTATTTTCCTAATATTCTATAAATAATTTATTTTTTATGTTTTTTTTCAACTAAAAAGGATTTCAAAATTTTCTCATGTTTTCATTATATGTTTTCAAATAATTATCAAGGAAGAAGGTTCTTAAAATTTTTCTATGATTCCATTATATGTTTTTATAAAATATGGGTTTCAGAAATATTTGAATCTTATTTTATAATTTTTCATGGAAATTAGTTTTCAAAATGTTTTAAGCTTCCATTATAAATTTTCAAAGTTATTTTTGATGAAAATGGTTTTGAAATGGTTTTAGGCTTCACAAAGAATTTTTTTTAAAGAATATGGGATATTTTACTCCCAAAATGTTTTAAATAATTTTAATGATTACATTACATGTTTTCAAAGTTCTTCTATTAAGATGATGATTCAATTTTAGTTCTATTTTTTAAAAATTGAATTTCAAGTAATGATTATTTTAAATTAATAAATGCCCCAAGTGGTATTTCAAAATCCATCTCTATCTAAGATAAAATACTTTGAGAATGTTTAAATTTATTGGGGAAATGATATAATAATTTCATTTATATTCTTTCGTAAATGGGATATATTTTGATGGTATGATGTTTATGACCCGTGATTCTCTTCCAAAGGCTATATTTTATTGAAACCTACTTCTTTTAACCTGTTATTATTTGATGAAATGATTATGAGACCTATCTCATTTTGATAGGTAATTATGTGATAAATTTTATATTATACCCATTTCAATTCTTGGGTTATTATTTGATATTTTTGAAACCCATACCTCTTTATGGGTCCTGTTATGATGCATGTTTTATTATCTTTTGTAACATTTATATGTAATTTTATTATGTAATAGGTGGAACCTATATCTCTCCCTAATTAGTTGGGAAATTATTTTTATATCATGATATAATTATGGTAAAAATATCACTTGGGCTTAATTAAAAATTGGAAACAAGTGCCCTCTAAACCAAATTGGGAAACATGTGTCTCCATATACACTATGAGATAATGGGGAAACCCAATCCACTATGAGAGCATAGGGAAACCTGATACGTTATGGGATGAAGGGGAAACCTAATCCCTAATAAGTGAAGAACAGTGAATAAATATGGTGGTGTGTATCACAAAGTAGGTTTAGTGTCTATAAAGGTACCAAATAATATTAGGTAATGATACATGACATATATAAATTGATTTTTATGCATGAACCAAATGTAAATTTTCACAATGTTATGCATGTACTTGGTTTCATGTATAGAGGTTTATGTGAGGGCCTGATTTCATGTCCTTAACTAAATGAGTAAAACTTTTTCTAGTAATAATTTTTCAAAATGTTAAAGGATTATGTTTATGAAACAAGCCTATGTCTTATCCCTACACTATGCTATCATGACTTATTCTCTATGAATTCCTTATGATTCATGTATTATGATTTTCCAATCATCCTTCCCTGACTCTAGATTTTGATCTTTTTTATGAAAGGTATGATCTTCTAATGTAATGGTAATGTTATAATAAACTTATGCTCATGTTATTCTTGCATATCTTCATTATTTACTGATACTAAGAATTTGAGATCACCCCTTTCTTATGTTTCCTTTCCCCAGGTTATGAAGAATAGTATTGTTTACCAATATGTACTATTGATAAAAAAATCATGATTATTTTGATAATTTATAGGATTTATTTTTTTCTGTTAGAATTTTAAATTATAAGATAGATTGGAAAAAAATATGTTTATGTATAGAAAGATTCACCACTAATAAATCACACCACCAAGGATAATTCACCATCAGTAATGAGACACCATTGAGACGGAAATTTTACATTTTCCAAGACACTCCCATAAAATGTCTCATCATCAAACAGTTGCTCACAACTAATAAAGTCTCACCATTGCCTTGAGACACCATCAAAGAAGTCATTATGCCCGAATGAAAAATTGACAAATTATTGGTGTGACACATCATCAGAAGATTCAACGCCAACCTAGCACATCACCAGCCTAACACACTATTAGCCTGACACCCCACCAATGTGTCACACAACTAGATCCATAAATCATTCCAATGTCATGTCGCTAGACTCTTAGCCACCACTAGATAAAGACAACACCATTAGTGTCTCTATTTCAAAGACACACCAGTGCTAATTCATAACATAAATATTGTAATTAAATATTTCTAATGGATAGTTTATCAAACTAAATTCTAAAATACATTTTAATGATTGTGTATTAAATATTTACTAGAATGAATTAAAAATAATGTTAGAAATGTAATATGAGGATACATAGGATCTGGATGACTTCCTTTTTTTGTTGATGTAGACAAATGAGGAAGCAGACTCTCATGAAATGGACTCATGATGAGGTGAAAAATGGATAAAATGGAGATACACTTAGAGATATGCACACAATATGTGAGATGGAATTTGTTTCAAGTACCAAAATAACTTATCTATTAAATAATTCTTATACTTGATTAAGGAAACTGAAGCACATCATACATCCACTCTATTCTAAAATTCATGAAAAAAAGAGTCCATGACTCTCTATTATACAGAAAATTCTAAAACATGATGTAAGACTCCATTAAAATAACATTAAAGGAGTCATGGGAAGCATTCCATAACAGATAGAGAAACACCATTTCTTCTTCACATTATTATCTCTATTTTTTCACATTTACATTATGAGTAGTGTGTTCTAGTCTATTTATCTCACACACATTGTCGCTTGGTTTAAAATATAAGATACTTTTATATATTATCAACTCCTTTTGTTTTAGTTTCTCATGAGTTGAGGTAGGGGTCCATATGTGACATGTTGTTTATTTTTACCCCCATGAATATAGTAGAAGAGTTATTCTGTGTCTTGGGAAGCTTAACAATTAATAAACTCGATTCAGTTTGTGGATAAAATGTTTATTTAATATACACCGCATGGAACCAAGTGATTTCTATGTGGAGAGGACAACGTCTAATATTGCGATTGAACCTCTTGTATTTAAATTCATTTGTGTGATTTTTTACATTATTTTTTTAGTTATAATTGAATCTGTTTTAAACTATAAAAACCCCACTACTTTGACCGTTATTTTTAATTATTGTATATAAAATTTATTGATTTAGTAAATATGTTTCAAAGTGTAAAATAATATTGCTTATTGTTTTATCTGCGACCTAATCAATCTTCGAGAATTATTTTAAAAGGTCATGACCTAAATCAAATTTTTTTACCAACTAGTCAATTTTAATTATAATTTTGTGATTTTATATATATGAAATTTTAATATATATTTTATTTGATATTCAATTCCCCCACCTCTTCACATAGTCTCTGAAAAATATTTAGTGTCTATGGTATACGATTTGGAATCAATGATTATCAAAATAAATTAACTGTGATTTTAGTTGTGCGTTGGAGATATTTAATTTCTATTAGTTATAAATTTATTTCTTTAAATGGATAATATATTAGAAGGTTCTATAACATAAAAACCGCCTTTTCTAAATGGTGACAATTATTTTTAGTGGATGATAAAGATGAAAGTGCATATATAGAGTTAGGATTTTGATATTTTAACTACTATAGAAGATAAATATAAGATGGATGTACCTAATAGAGTTAATTTGGCTGAAGTTAAAAAGAATGCTTATTATAATAAATTATATTACAAGAATTACTTTAATTTTTCTTTAGAAGATGAGGAATTGAATATAATTTCTTCTTAAAAAATGCTTTTGAAATTTGGGATACACTAGATTTAACTCGTAAAGGAACAACTAATGATAGGAAATGATAATAAATGCAAACACTATTAAGTTTCATTATATTAAAATGAAATGAATTGATCTATAATTTTATCTTAGTTTTAATGAAATTGGGAACACCATGAGCTCATTGGGATGTCCAGTGTCTCAAAAATACAATAACATGAGACTGCTAAGATGACTTCCAAAAATATGGAGAGGCACATATATATCAATTAGAGACACATATGACATAAGAAAACTGCTAACCATGTAACATATTGGAAAAATTATGATGTATGAAGAATAATTTAATGCGGCCATAAAGAAAGATGATGAGCCTAAAAGAAATTCAATAGCTTTCAAGTCCACTACATCCAATTTTAATAATAAAAAGATACAAGTTGAAAGTTCAAGTGACCATGGGTCCCTCTGGATAGTGACTAGGAAAATGACTATATTTCTAAGGGATTTAAGAATTTATATAGAAAGAATTTTTTTTCATAAATCCCAGCTAAAATAATATGTTTTATGGTATAGACTCTAGGAAAAATAATTCAAAGAAGGATGATAATGAAAATAACTTCTATGTATGTCAAAGAAAAGGAAATTTCAAGGAATCCTTCCCAAAAAATAAAATTCAAAACATGTTTTTTTGAAAAAGACTGAAGTTTTAAGAAATCCATAAAACCAACATGAAGTGCCTATGAGTAGAGCCCCAGTGATTCAGAGTTTAATCTAGAATAAAAATATTAAAAATAAAACTAGTTCTTCATGAATAATATTTTTGAGGTACCTGGGATTTCTAATGTCATACAAGATATTAATTATTATAACACTAAAAATGAATATAATGATAATGGTAAATCTCAAGAAGATATGTATCAATATTGAAGAATGTTAGAATATGCTTTTAATGAAATTAATGTAATGTAAAAATTTATTAAAAGACAACATGCTTTATCTGTCATTATTAAATTTGATTTTTCTTTTGAAAAATTTAATAATAATCGGTTACTAAAGGAAAATATTAAGCATAAAATGTATAATGAGTGTTTAAAATTGATTTATAGAGGTTTTCTAAATGTACATAAACTCTTAAATTGACTCTAGAAAAAAATCACCATATTATGTTACTAGTCTCGGATACCAACCTGGACAAAGGAGAATAGTTATGAGCACTTTTGTGGTTATGTCTAATTATACATGATCTAATATAAGAAATTTTTCTAGAGACCCATACAAATATTTTATTTCCAAAATCGTACAAATTTTTTATAAGAGATCGATTATGAAAATATTTTTTCATAAATCCTGGATTACTAACACTTTTGGACCAATGAAAATTTCGGTACTAATATCATTTTTTAATGTAGGAAATATGATTGAAGAACAGCTATAAAATCTTATGGTACATGGGAAACATATTTTCAAGGCATATGACATGATAATTTTCTATCTTCATAAATATAATAAAGATTGATGGTGACTATGTCACCTTTGGTGATTATTATAAAGTAAAATTCGCAATCCTTGGATAAATTGGTTCTATAAATTCTATTTTAATTTCTTGAGTAATATTTGTTGTTGGATTAAAGTATAATTTTTATAAAATTTCAGAATTATGTGATTATGTTTCAAATGGTAAATTTGAGAAAAAAGAATGTAATGTTTTTTAATTCTAAAAATGACTTAATTTTTACCTCTTTTAGGATTGGAAATGTTTATATTATTGATCTCAATTCTTTAATTTCACTAAACATTTCCCTATTGAGTGCCTTTAATAAATAATCATTGATTTGGAATAAGAGACTAGGTCACCAAAATTTTCACTCACTTATTAAGCTTACCAGGAAAGAGATTTTCAAGGATATACTCAAACTAGAGTTCCCAAATGAAAATTTTTGTAACCCCTATCAAAAAAGGAAAATAACACAAAATTACTTTTAATTAAAAGGAATAAGTTCCGACCTCTCAATATCTTGAATTGGTTCATATGTTTTTATTTTTAATATCTACAATTTCATGACTTTATGGGAATCACTATCTTTATGTATTAGTTGATGAATTTTCTAGGTATACTTGGGTGTTAATTATAACTAGAAAAAGTGAGGACTACTCTTATTTCACAAAGATTTCTAGATCTTTAGGGAATTTAAGTGGAAATAGGATTAGGACCCTAATAAGTGACCACATACAGGAGTTATAGATTCAATACTTTGAATACTTTTTTTCAAGAAATGGGTATTGTCATAAATTCTTTGTTCCTAAGACCCCTCAGTTGAATTGAGTTGTAGAAAGATGGAATATAACACTTCAAGATATTTCCCAGACTATGCTAAATGAATATGACTTACCTATCTAATTTATATAAGAGGTTGTGAATACATATTCTTTCATAATCAATAGATTTTTAATTGATCTTACAGTAAAAAATACCCCTTATGAGATTTGGAACAATTGAAATCCTATGGATAATTACTTTAGAGTTATTGGTTGCAAAGTACTTATTCTTAACCCTAAGGATAACATGGGAAAAAATTAATCCCAAATTGATAAAGGAAATTTCCTAGGTTACTCAATTTCCATTAAATCATATAAATATTTTAATAAAATAACAAAGAAAGAATAAGAGTATTTTCACATCAAATTTGAAGAGAAAAATCCTCGTGAGGTGAAAAGATATTTAGAAACCCATGGTTTTGATTCATGTCCTATGAATTTAAATTTAAAACCTACTAATACTACTATGAAATAGTCCAAGAATTCATCTAGTTTTGAGGAGTTTCCAACTTCTAGATCTTGAACATGAACCTGTTGAAGAACCTCAGGTTACCGGCCCAACATTTTATAGATCTGTTAGGACCTTTAACTACCAAAATTTAGATGATTTATTGGGGACCTAGATATAGGTACATAGACTACAGAAACCCTTAAAAATCATTTTGAAAATCAATAATTATTGTCTATAATAGAACCAATGAACATCCATGATTCAATTAATGATGAAAACTGGGTAATGTTAATGTAGGAAGTGTTAAATGTTTTTTGAAATAAAAAAATTATGGGAACCAATGGATATATCCATGGACACCATGAGTATTGGAAAAAAATTGATTTATATAAAAAATGTAGATGAATCAATCACAACGGTAAGAAATAATGCTAGACAAGTTGCATAAGGTTATAGTCACGAGAATGAATAGAATTGTACTGAACTTTTCACCAGTATCCAGACATGAATCCAGTAGAATAATATTTTCCAATGATGGTCATATAAATTGAAAACATTATCAAATGTATGTCAATAGTGTATTTCTAAATGGGAATACAGTTGAGGTTGTTTTTGTAGAACAACCCCTGGTTTTCAAAGTCATCATTTTCCAAATCTTGTTTTTAAAATAATAAATGATTTATATGGTTTAAAACAAACCCCTAGATCCTGGTATGATTTGATCATCACTAATTATATTTCAAAATTTATTTCAAATGGAATAGTTGATCCTACCATTTTTATGAAATAAATTTCAAAAGATGACTTACATTTTCAAATTTATATTGATGATATTATTTTTTGGATATATAAGTAATTCTTCTTGTACTGATTTTTATAAAGTGATGAAAAATAAATTTGAAATGAGTTTAAGGGGTCAAATAAAATTCATTCTTGATTACATGATCTTTCAAAATAATGAAGGAATCATAGTAAATATAATAAAGATCATTTAAAAAATTTTAATCTGGATAAAAATATGTGTATTGATACTCTTATGAGTATGAACTATAAATTAGATCTTGATTGTAATACCCCAAGCATCCACGGTACGTTTCCATTCGAATAATGCAATAGCGTGTGTTGTACGCAACCTCGAGCTCTAACACACACCACAACTAATTAAACTAGCCGTTGTGAATAGTAATACCTACTTTTTGAAATTTTATAAATTTTATTTATCAAAATGGACTTCATTTTTGGATTCGGAATATCGAAATTAGCCTATGTTGAATTTTTGGTATTTTTCTGAGAACTTCTAATTTTTTATGAATAGTGAAAAATACTTAAAAACAACTTTTTTAATCAAAATAATTTATAGTGATAAATTATAATATTTAGTGGTTTTAAATTATAATTAGAATATATTTTTACCATTTTATCCAATGGTGGTCATTAGAATTAATTTAACATTGAAATTGGACATAAACAATTGCCAATCTTTTGATATAAATTGTTTCTTAAACACACGCTATTTGTTGTAACAGTGGGAATTAATTATAAAATTAATTAATGCAACTTATATGTTTGAAATTTTTTAAAATAGACATTATTTTTGAACTTGGAATATCAATTATATCTTAGGGTGAAATTTTGGCCTTATTCTGAAAAACTTCAATTTTTGATGAATAGTGAAACCACTAAGTGGTTGTTAAAAACTGATTTTTCGTTAAAATGAAATATTACCACTTCTGTGATTTTATTTTCAAAAATCCGACATATATGGTTGTCATTAATAATTAAAATGTGGTTCAATGAGATTAAAATAATTTTTTGGTGAATAGTAACTTTTAATTTCTTAATCACGATTAGAGGTAATTAGTGTAGTTTAAGGTAAAAATAATGTTTTAATAATATGAGATGAGCTTGAAACTTGTCATACTCCTATTGGATGAGTCATGGCCGACCAAGAAAACCCATGGGTCAACTTGGGGACCCCATGGAGCCACTTTGGTTGGAGAATGACATTAATATATATTTATTTAATGTTAAAATTAAATTGACACAAACATGAGTTGTTTTACTAAAACAGTTTTTAAGTGGGGTTACACAGGTCCAAATTTTGACTATAAATATTCATTAGAAAGATAAAAATATTTCCTACATAATAGTAATTTTTATATAATTTTTAGACAATAAATAAATTAAATTATTTATGACATCATTATGATGCAGCGATGACCTCATTATTTAACGATTTTAATAAAATGAAAAGATAATGTAAAATCCAAGGCTTACACTTATCCAAAGACTATTGGATGGGTAGATTTAGAACCCTTATCACCATATACACGAATTATATAAGTGTGGGACCTTTAGAATCCTAAAATCATTGTATAATAATGTAACATTTCAATCTTTCCAAAAGAGCCCCTCCTCTCCTCTTATAAAAGGCCCCCACCTCTACCACCTTATTCACACTTTCAAGCCTTTTGGTTCGGCCAAACTCTGCCCAAATACTCTCCCAACTTCTCTCCCTTCATCCTAGAAGCTTTACTTTAGTCAGAAAGCCATCTTAAGGAGTCATTTTGATCAAATCAAAAGTAAGAACCCGAAGGAGAGGTAACGTTTTCATCACCCTCTTTCAAGTTTCTTTCTTCTTCCACTCCCTCTTTGTTTATTATTTCAATTCTAAAATTATAACTCCAGTATCTTCTATATACTTTGATGTTATTATAAATATGGAACAACCATATTCAGTATTCTACCCATCATTTGAATGACATGTCACCATACGTGCGTACGTACGGCTTACCGTCTCCACGTCGTGGTGTAATTGTTATTCAATATATTATTATTTAGATGGGTATAATAATGATATGTAATTCATGTAAATAATAAATATATCATGATAATGATTCTGTATATATGATATACTATCCAATTATATATTATTTTAATATCAAAATAATGATATTGTCGCTCGTGCGTACGTACGGACTACCGTCTCCACGAACGCGATGAGATTCATTCTCCGTTGTATCCATTCAAGTATAATTATCATTTTATGATTAAAAAATAATGTTTAAGGACATGATATCATTCTGGATATGAATAAGATACAACCTATCCATGAAAAACACGACTTACGTAACAAAACATATAAAAGAAAACGAGTAAGTTAACACCCGAAACAACGATAAATCTAAGATATTGTTAACAAAGCAATGTTAAAAGATCATATATGATATCATATGAATGTATATGATTATTTTATAATTTAATAACAATTATTTCACCATTATACAGGAGGTTAACCTACCCCAACCAAGGAAAAGTACAAGGTAAGGGTTTACTTCACAACCTCTTCATTATCCAAGGTTGTTTATACATAATTATCTACTGGGACCTCGTTATCATCCACATCCATGTTTCTTAAAAATGTCTTTCAAAAAAATTTTACTATTAAATGGAAAATGGGTTAATGTCATTTATACCCTTATACATTTTTGAAAGGAATATTACCGTCGTTTTCCAAACAATTTACTTTTTGACCTTTTTGACAAATTTAAGGTAAAAATGTTTTTTAACTTATATGGCGGGTGCGGCTATTTTCCGCCATTATAACTTCGTCGAAGCTTCCCTAACAAGCTTATAAGAATATTTTCAAAGTAAATGTATTATTTTATAATTATGGGACTTTTAAATGATTTCAAAAAGGAGAGATATTTCTCTCAAATAGCTTTGATTTCATCCATGTCAACATCCTTTGATGGGTTTTAAGTTTAATTGAAATTGATTTATGATACAAAACTTCCATTGAACATTTTGTGAAATATTTGACTGTGGATGTGTTATTTTTATACCATACATAGTTTATGGAGAAATTGTTGACATTTCGTATGCTAGTTTTAATACGAATATTTATGTTATGTTTAAACCTATTCATATGAGGAATGTATTGGACATAATATGTGATGGGTGGAGCCCGCTATAGCTCCTCGATGCATCGGTAGGTCTCATGAGACAACTAGACGTGGAATTGGCCGAGGCCCTTTCCCAATTTTATTTATGGTTTTGGCTAAGGCCTTAATCATTTTAGACGTCTTGGCCGAGGCCTTGACAAAATGTTTCAGAATGTATGGCATTATACATTCCCTCATTATGAAAGTGGTTATTGATATTTCATGTGATTATTCGTCTAGTAGAATATCCGTGTGAGTAAGTAATGGCATTATTTTATTTTAATTTTTCCATATTATGATGAAGTTCAAGTTCAGTAAGGCTTTTATTTTATTTATACATTGCCTTAAATGCTTATGTTTTCTTATGAAAGTTTCCGCTATATTTATATCTTTACAGAGCATTTGAGCTCACCCCTTTCAATGTTTTATTTTTCCCAGGATGTGAAGAGGTGTATTGTGACTGACTTGCAAGAATAGTCAGTGAGGATATGTGTGTGGACTAGGGATACCATGTTATTGTAGTTTTCATTTTTATGATGTAATGTAATGTTTATGAATGTATCTAGTGTTTCCAAGGCTACTAAACTAATCGGTCTTTCGAGACTTGATCTTTTGTGATCATGCCAATGTTACGAAGTGATGCACCGACTCTGGGTAGCTGGGGTCGGGGCGTTACAGTTGGTATCAGAGGAAGTTTAGTACAAACCTTGGAAGCTAGATTTAGAAAAACTCTGATTAGAGCACGTAGACCTAAGATGAACTTTGAGGATTAGTATATAAGAACTTCCTAAAAATTTTGGTATTGTAGAGATTTTGTGAGTTTTCCGAGCAATACATCCCTGTTTGGATACGATCAGGTAGAGGCGGCTCTGGCACAGATGTACCTAGGGGTAAAACCCGAAAACACTGCTTTGAGCTAGACTCGAACGGGAACTGGTGCATGAAAACGGGCCTTGCTGCACTCTAGGTTACGACACTCCTGGGGGATATGCTTAGGATAATTCCCATTTTCTTTACGAACCACTATGAAGGGTTACGAGTATATACTTCCTCAAAGATTTTTTTTTATAATTATGGATTATATCCATAATTAGTTCAATTTATGTTAAGTGTTTTACAAGTATGGAATTATGTATTTTGATTCATAAACTAATCCAGTTTATGCCATTATTTAGAAATAGCACCTAGTGGAAGGAATGGAAACCGTATCAATGCACGCACTCCGTGTAGGGATTACCCTCCTGCTCAAGATAATTATGATGGAGCTAGTGATACAACTGGTGCTGATCAGCTTCTCACCGTACTGGGACAACTCACGCAGGTTATGAATAATAACCTTACTCGTATGGATCACCCTGATCCGCAACGTGGAGGATCAATGCTAGACCGTTTCATGAGGCAACAACCACCAACCTTCAATGGGAGTACAAATCCTATAGTAGCTGAGCAATGGATAAATTCCATAGAGAAAATATTCCATGCCTTGGGGAGTAGTGAAAGGGAGAAAGTTGTCATGGCAGTTTACCGCCTCACTGGAGATGCCGATCAATGGTGGTCACTAATTCAAAACATAAAGGAAGATGATGAATTAACAAACATGGAATGGCAGGAGTTCAAAGAGTTGTTCATAGAAAAATACTTTCCTCGAGACCGTCGAGCGGATATGGAAAGGAAATTTCTGAGTCTGAGGCAGAAGGAGGATGAGAATGTCGCAAAGTATGAGGCTAACTTTACAAGGTTAGCGAGGTATGCTGGAGATTACATACGTAACCCAAGGAGTAAGTCTGATCGTTTCTTTGATGGGTTAAAACCATTTCTCCGTCGAGCTTTAGTATCACAAACCTTCTCTTCATACGAAGGTATTGTCTCGTGCGCTATCAAGACGAAAAAGGAATTCTCTAAGTCTTATGACTTTAAATCAAAGCAAGATAAGAAGAGATACACTGAAAACTCTGGGAAAGGAAATAAAGAAACAGGGAAGAAGGGTAGAAATGAATTTCCACCCTGTGATAATTGTGGTAGGAAGCACCCTGGTGCCTGTCTAAAAGGAAAAGGAGTATGTTACAAGTGTGGTGAAAAAGGCCACCAAACTCATGAATGAAAGGGAAAGAAATCGGCTGTCAACGTGGAATGTTATAATTGTAGAGAGAAGGGACATTATGCAAATGAATGTCCTAAGCGTCAGAGGAACTTACCTTAGAAGAGGCCAAGGGATCAAGTCCAGGCTTATGCTATCACTACTGCTGAGGTGGAAGCTCCGAAAGACGTGGTGGCAGGTAATTTAATGGTTTCCTCAAGTTTAGAAAATGCATTATTTGATTCTGGATCATCGCATTGTTTCATATCTTCCCAGTTTGCTAAGAAAATTAGATATTTTCAATTTGATTTAACAAGGGAGTTATCGGTCAAAACCCCTAAGGGAAGTATTGTTGCAACAAAGTTTTGTCGATTAGTTCCCATTAGAGCACCTAAATGTTCTTTACTTGCTGATCTCATCGTCATACCCATGATTGAATTTGATATAATCCTCGGTATGGATTGGCTTTCAGACCATGATGCAAAAATTTATTGTAAGAGGAAAGAGGTTACGATTCTTGATGATGATGATAAGGAACACCTTATCTTTAGAGCAGAATCGTCGCCACATAATTCTTATCTAGATCCACCCCCAGTAGCTCAACTAAATTCAATTATTGGGGAGGAAGAGAAAGAAATTACTGAGGATGAGGAAAGGAATATTCAAATAGAGGATGTACCTATTGTGAGAGAATATGTTGATGTGTTTCCGGAAGATTTACCTGGACATCCTCCAGAACGAGAAGTTGAGTTTTCCATTGATTTAATTCCTGGATCAAGGCCCATATCGAAGACCCCTTATAGAATGGCCACTGTGGAATTAGTTTAACTAAAGAAACAACTAGAGGAATTGAGTAAAAATGGATTTATTCGCCCTAGTGTTTCTCCTTGGGGAGCCCCTGTTCTTTTTGTTAAGAATAAAGATAGATCTATGAGGTTGTGCATTGACTATAGGGAGATCAATGCTATAACAATAAAGAATAAGTATCCCCTACCTCGCATTGATGATTTGTTTGACCAACTGCATGGAGCTCAATACTTTTCAAAGATTGACCTTCGGTCTGGATACCATCAGTTGTGTGTGAAGAAGGAAGACCTTCCAAAGACAGCATTTCGAACAAGGTACGAGCATTACGAGTTTACAGTAATGCCTTTTGGATTGACTAATGCACCCTCTGTTTTCATGGATCTAATGAATAGAGTTTTCAAGGAATATCTTGATGACTTTTTAGTGGTATTTATTGATGATATCTTGGTATACACCAAAAGCCACGAAGATCATGAAAATCACTTACGCATTATCCTGAAGACTCTTAGAAGACATGAATTATATGGGAAATTTAGCAAGTGTGAATTTTGGCTTCATGAGATTTCTTTTCTTGTCCATATTGTCTCTAAGGATGAAATTTCTGTTGATCCTTCTAAAAACAAGGCAATCCAAGAATGACAATCACCGAAAAGTATAACTGAGGTACGCAGTTTTATTGGTTTAGCAGGTTATTATCGACATTTCGTCCAGAATTTTGCCAGATTGGCTAACCCATTGACAAAGCTCACATGTAAAGGGATTAAATTTGTCTGGAAAAAAGAGTGTGAAGAATGTTTTGAAAAACTAAAGAGAATATTAGTCAATGCCCCTGTATTGACTGTACCATCGGGGAATGATGGGTTTGTTATTTATAGTGATGCGTCGAAGAAAGGACTTGGTTGTGTCCTTATGCAGAATGATAAGGTCATTGCCTATGCATCACGACATCTAAAAATTCATGAGAAAAACTATCCTACTCATGATCTTGAGTTAGCAGCTGTGATATTTGCTTTAAAGATATGGAGACATTACCTCTATGGTGAAAAATGTGAGATTTATACTGATCACAAGAGTTTGAAGTATATTTTCACACAAAAAGAACTCAACATGAGGCAAAGGCGATGGCTTGAACTACTCAAGGATTATGATTGCACGATACATTACCACCCGGGGAAGGCAAACAAGGTGGCAGATGCTTTGAGTAGAAAAGACCATGGAGTTTTGAATGTGATGAGAATTGAAAGGGATCCAATTTTCTTGGATCTAGTGAAGATGGACATGGGAATAACTAGGGAAGGTGAAACATCAATTATTTTTCAAATGGTTGCCAAACCATCATTACTAGAAAGGATTAAGAATTCTCAGACCAATGATGAAGAATTTCAGAAGAAGATTAAAGATGTGAATGATGGAAGATTGAGGGACTTTGTGTATAAGGATGGAATTTTGAAATTCGGGAAGAGAATTTGTGTTCCCGATATACCTGATCTAAAAAGGGAATTGCTGGATGATTCTCATAGTTCCAACTTCTCTATACACCCTGGGAGTACCAAAATATATAGAGATTTGAAGGAACATTTTTTGTGGGACAATATGAAGAGGGAGATTGCTGATTTTGTGTCGAGGTGTATGGTTTGTCAACAAGTGAAAGCTGGAAGGCAACATCCTGGTGGAGTATTACAACCTCTTCCCATACCTGAGTGGAAATGGGATAATATTACGATGGACTTTGTCATGGGACTACCAAAGACTCCTAGAAGGAATGATGCAATATGGGTCATTGTTGATCGACTTACTAAGTCAGCACATTTTCTGGCTATACGGGAGGATCTACCACTTGAACGTCTAGCAAGACTATATATTAATGAAGTTGTAAGACTTCATGGAGTACCCCTATCGATTGTTTCTGATCGTGATCCTCGTTTTACTTCAAAATTCTGGAAACGTATTCAAAAGTCCTTGGATACTGAACTTCGTTTGAGCACTGCCTATCACCCTCAAACAGATGGACAATCAGAATGGACTATTCAAACCTTAGAAGACATGTTGAGATCATGCTCTCTTGACTTTCAGGATATGTGGGATCAATATTTACCACTAGTAGAATTTTCCTATAACAATAGCTTCCATTCAAGCATTCAGATGGCACCTTATGAAGCGTTATACGGAAAGATATGTCGTACACCAACCTGTTGGGATGACGTTGGTGAAAGAAAACATGTGGGACCAGAACTGGTGGAAGAAACAATGGAAAAGGTGAAGGTAATCCAAAACCACATCAAAGCAGCTCAAAGTAGGTAGAAGAGCTATGCCGATAGCAGAAGAAAGGTTTTGGAATTTCAGGTGGGAGATCATGTTTTCCTAAAGGTATCTCCATGGAAGGGAGTTATACGTTTTGGTAAGAAGGGTAAGTTGAGTCCCAGGTACATCGGACCTTTCGAAATTCTAGATCGTATTGGGGCTGTAGCTTATCGTTTGGCGATGCCGCCGAATCTCTCCAAAGTTCACGATGTTTTCCACATATCGCTATTGAGAAAATACATGCCCGACCCAACACATGTACTTACCTACGAGGAATTAGAACTGGAACCTGATCTATCTTATTGCGAAGAGCCCATCAGAATTCTTGATGTGAGGGAGAAGGTGCTGAGAAACCAGACGACTGGTCTGGTGAAGGTTTTGTGGAGAAATCATAAAATGGAAGAGGCAACGTGGGAACCTGAGGAACTTATGATGAAGAACCACCCGAGTCTTTTTATGTAGTAATACCCTAGAAATTGCGAGGACGCAATTATTTAAAGGAGGGGAGAATGTAACACCCCAAGCATCCACGATACGTTTCCCTTCGAATAATGCAATAGCGTGTGTTGTACGCAACCTCGAGCTCTAACACACACCACAACTAATTAAACTAGCCATTGTGAATAGTAATACCTAATTTTTGAAATTTTATAAATTTTATTTATCAAAATGGACTTCATTTTTGGATTCGGAATATCAAAATTAGCCTATGTTGAATTTTTGGTATTTTTCTGAGAACTTCTAATTTTTTATGAATAGTGAAAAATACTTAAAAACAACTTTTTTAATCAAAATATTTTATAGTGATAAATTATACTATTTAGTGGTTTTAAAGTATAATTAGAATATATTTTTACCATTTTATCCAATGGTGGTCATTAGAATTAATTTAACATTGAAATTTGACATAAACAATTTCCAATCTTTTGATATAAATTGTTTCTTAAAAACACGCTATTTGTTGTAACATCAGGAATTAATTATAAAATTAATTAATGCAACTTATATGTTTGAAATTTTGTAAAATAGACATTATTTTTGAATTCGGAATATCAATTATATCTTAGGGTGAAATTTTGGCCTTATTCTGAAAAACTTCAATTTTTGATGAATAGTGAAACCACTAAGTGGTTGTTAAAAACTGATTTTTCGTTAAAATGAAATATTACCACTTCTGTGATTTGATTTTCAAAAATCCGACATACATGGTTGTCATTAAGAAGTAAAATGTGGTTCAATGAGATTAAAATAATTTTTTGGTGAATATTAACTTTTAAGTTCTTAATCACGATTAGAGGTAATTAGTGTAGTTTAAGGTAAAAATAATGTTTTAATAATATGAGATGAGTTTGAAACATGTCCTACTCCTATTTGATGAGTCATGGCCGACCAATAAAACCCATGGGTAAACTTGGGGACCCCATGGAGCCACTTTGGTTGGAAAATGACATTAATATATATTTATTTAATGTTAAAATTAAATTGACACAAACATGAGTTGTTTTCTAAAATAGTTTTTAAGTGGGGTTACACAAGTCCAAATTTTGACTATAAATATTCATTAGAAAGATAAAAGGATTTCCTACATCATAGTAATTTTTTTATATAATTTTTAGACATTAAATAAATTAAATTATTTATGACATCATTATGATGCAGCGATGACCTCATTATTTAACGATTTTAATAAAATGAAAAGATAATGTAAAATCCAAGGCTTACACTTGTCTAAAGACTATTGGATGGGTAGATTTTGAACCCTTATCACCTTATCCACGAATTATATAAGTGTGGGACCTTTAGAATCCGAAAAGCATTGTATAATAATGTAACATTTCAATCTTTCCAAAAGAGCCCCTCCTCTCCTCTTATAAAAGGCCCCCACCTCTACCACCTTATTCACACTTTCAAGCCTTTTGGGTCGGCCAAACTCTGCCCAAATACTCTCCCAACTTCTCTCCCTTCATCCTAGAAGCGTTACTTTAGTCAGAAATCCATCCTAAGGAGTCCTTTTGATCAAATCAAAAGGAAGAACCCGAAGAAGAGGTAATGTTTTCATCACCCTCTTTCAAGTTTCTTTCTTCTTCCACTCCCTCTTTGTTTATTATTTCAATTCTAAAATTATAACTCCAGTATCTTCTATATACTGTGATGTTATTATAAATATGTAACAACCATATTCAGTATTCTACCCATCATTTGAATGACATGTCACCATACGTGCGTACGTACGGCTTACCGTCTCCACGTCGTGGTGTAATTGTTATTCAATATATTATTATTTAGATGGGTATAATAATGATAAGTAATTCATGTAAATAATAAATATAACATGATAATGATTCTTTATATATGATATACTATCCAATTATATATTATTTTAATATCAAAATAATGATATTGTCGCTCGTGCGTACGTACGGACTACCGTCTCCACGAACGCGATGAGATTCATTCTCCGTCGTATCCATTCAAGTATAATTATCATTTGATGATTTAAAAATAATGTTTAAGGACATGATATCGTTCTGGATATGAATAAGATACAACCTATCCATGAAAAACACTACTTACTTAACAAAACATATAAAAGAAAACGAGTAAGTTAACACCCGAAACAACGATAAATCTAAGATATTGTTATCAAAGCAATGTTAAAAGATCATATATGATATCATATGAATGTATATGATTCTTGTATAATTTAATAACAATTATTTCACCATTATACAGGAGTTTAACCTACCCCAACCAAGGAAAAGTACAAGGTAAGGGTTTACTTCACAACCTCTTCATTATCCAAGGTTGTTTATACATAATTATCTACTGGGACCTCGTTATCATCCACATCAATGTTACTTAAAAATGTCTTTCAAAACATTTTTACTATTAAATGGAAAATGGGTTAAAGTCATTTATACCCTTATACATTTTTGAAAGGAATCTTACCGTCGTTTTCCAAACAATGTACTTTTTGACCTTTTTGAAAAATTTAAGGTAAGAATGTTTTTTAACTTATACGGCGGGTGCGGCTATTTTCCGCCATTATAACTTCGTCGAAGCTTCCCTAACAAGCTTATAAGAATATTTTAAAAGTAAATGTATTATTTTATAATTATGGGACTTTTAAATGATTTCAAAAAGGAGAGATATTTCTCTCAAATAGCTTTGATTTCATCCATGTCAACATCCTTTGATGGGTTTTAAGTTTAATTGAAATTGATTTATGATAAAAAACTTCCATTGAACATTTTGTGAAATATTTGACTCTGGATGTGTTATTTATATACCATACATAGTTTATGGAGAAATTGTTGACATTTCGTATGCTAGTTTTAATACGAATATTTATGTTATGTTTAAACCTATTCATATGAGGAATGTATTGGACTTAATATGTGACGGGTGGAGCCCGCTATAGCTCCTCGATGCATCGGTAGGTCTCATGAGACAACTAGACGTGGAATTGGCCGAGGCCCTTTCCCAATTTGATTTATGGTTTTGGCCGAGGCCTTAATCATTTTAGACGTCTTGGCCGAGGCCTTGACAAAATGTTTCAGAATGTATGGCATTATACATTCCCTCATTATGAAAGTGGTTATTGATATTTCATGTGATTATTCATCTAGTAGAATATCCCTGTGAGTAAGTAATGGAATTATTTTATTTTACTTTTTCCATATTATGCTGAAGTTCAAGTTCAATAAGGCTTTTGTTTTATTTATACATTGCCTTAAATGCTTATGTTTTCTTATGAAAGTTTCTGCTATATTGTTATCCTTACGGAGCATTTGAGCTCACCCCTTTCAATGTTTTATTATTCCCAGGATGTGAAGAGGTGTATTGTGACTGACTTGCAAGAATAGTCAATGAGGATATGAGTGTGGACTAGGGAGACCATGTTATTGTAGTTTTCATTTTTATGATGTAATGTAATGTTTATGAATGTATCTAGTGTTTCCAAGGCTACTAAACTAATCGGTCTTTCGAGACATGATCTTTTGTGATAATGCCAATGTTACGAAGTGATGCACCGACTCTGGGTAGCTGGGGTCGGGGCGTTACATTGATAAAGCTGGAAAACCAGTGGATCAAACTAGTTATATGTGTATAATTAGAGGCATTATCCACCTTACTTCATGTAATAACATGGTTTTTTAGAACAGGTCAAAATCCCACCCCTGTTTGAATTTTTGACATGTCCCTGAGAAAACTGTAGAAATTGGGAAATTTCTATAAATTTCCAGACTACATGCCATGTACTATAGAGTACACACCATGTATCGGTTAGGCGAGCACCGGTCGTGTGTCGTCGTGTACATGTCGTCTGATGACCGTGTAGGAATTTCATACTACACGACATGTATTTACCGTGACGCCGTGTACCTGTGACCGTGTGGAGGCCATACATTGCTTGTAGGCCTATTGGCTGGGTAGAATCGTTTAACCATGTACATGTTGTGTCTTACTTGGACACACCATGTAGTCTAGCGATGTATGAGCGATATACATGGCGTGTGGGTAAGTCGGTGACGAAGAGAATAAAAACTAAGTGCACGCTGTGTACCCCTAGGTACACATTGTGTACTCATGTCGGCTGGTTTTGTAAAGAATGTAAGAAAAATTTCATCCGTCATATGAATATTCTATTGATACACTCCTTGTACTTATAGTACATGACGTTTATTTTATTTTTTTCACTAAAATGGGCAGTAGCATCATTTTGAGGCAGAACCTCAATACCTTCAATGGGTTGAGTTGGGAGAGTTGGTCGGGACATCAAATCCCTCCCATTTATTCATCTGAGACCTGATTCGAACAGTGTTTAATCCGTTGGAACCCCCTCGGTAAGGCCTTGATACCTCTTGAGCCATTTTTCTTGATTTCTATCTAGAACGAGTTAGTGGGGTCTGAGTAGTTTTGAATCTTTTGAAGATCTACCACATTTTAGACCCAAATGGAGGATGTTATCGGATGAGTAGCACCGTACGAGTCTCAGGTAGGTGATGCATACCTCTTTTTTTGTTTTCATGGTCATTTGGGTGGTGCGGCCTTCAGTGCATTTTTGGGTATTTTGATAAGGACATAGTTTTATCTGATATTTCATATTAAATTTTTCATTCGACCCATGGGATGCCTTTGGGTATACCCTTTACCTATTTGGCTTGAGCGGGGCCGGGCGAGGGGTCGTTGCTCAATTAGGGCATTTTGGCTGGGGAAGCCAAAATGTTTATGATAGAACTGTGATGTTTTATCTGATAAGTTTAGTTTATTAATCCTAATATGAGTTGTTAGAGGCTCTCAAGGCCTCTGTGCTGGAATGGGACAACACTTTGCTCATATAATTCAACAGTTCTATTGTCTTTTTAGTTTAAGGTTTTACATTGTGATTATATATGTGATGTGTGATATTTCATATGTTTCATCCTTTGGGTTGTGCTAGGCATGGATTGGGTACTATTGAGTGATGTTGATCACTGGTTGGGCTTAGCCCAAGTTGTGTTGGGTGGTTCTGACCACGGGATTTTGCGTCATGGGCGTCAGATTGATGCACGATAACTGTCAGGTTGGGCATGGCCCATGTTACTAGGATAGTAAGACCATCAAACTGGAGCGGCTTGGTCGCAGGGACACGAGGTGTCAGAGGTGTTGTGGCTTGGGTACTATTTTGGTGATTACCGCTCACCCGAAATCTTTGATTAGTTTGCACACAAAGAGACTTCGTGATGAGATGGTTTTGACCACTCATGTGGGTAGATGCCCCTGTTAGTTTCGGTTTAGGTACTAATGGTTTGGGGGTGCTTGTTGTAGGAAGCCATGTGGAAGGTGAGGATCCTTCAGGAGGTAGAATCGAGGCTATCGGGTTGGGGGGCAGAGGCTCACTGTTTTTTTATGGTAGATATCTTTGTTCCTCCTGATACCTTATTTTGAGGCCAGACATCCTAGTCCCTCAAACTAATTATATTGAGGGCAGACATCGTTGTCCCTCCAGTTACTTATTGAGGACAAACATCAATGTTCCTTCAGGTTACAATTTCTCGGGCATGCCTTTGGGATGTTGGTACTGTAGACATGCAGTGTCAGGGGGCACATGGTGCTGGGTTACATGATAGAGATTCCAGCATTGGCCGAAGCAGGGGACACTCCATGGTGGCTTTTGAGAACCTATGGAGTTTGTGTTTATTTATGCATCACTCTATTTATTTCTTTCCTAATAAATGTATGCCATCTTAAACAATTATATTAAGTACGTACTGTTTTGTGGTATCCTACTGATATTCGTATCACACCCTACACAGGCCCTTCAGGACGCATGAAGACATTACAGATTTACATGTAGGAAGGAGGCTAGATTCTGGAGTTAGACTGAATTAGCTATTTCATAGAGATGGAATGTACCTTGAGGTCTTGCCTAGCAAGATTTATTTTGTTCTGTTTTCATTCCTATATCAGCATGCTTGTTATGTAGATACAGTTGGTTAGCCGGTGGATTCTTTATATATATGTGGATATGTGTGACTTTCTTTGGATGAATGTTTGTTGTTTAATAGTAGTTACAAGTGATCAACATGTTGTTGTGTTTACTTTTTGCTGCTGCTGTTATATTTATTTCGTTCACTATTTATCAATATTGAATGTGCTTGTGCTCTGCGCTCTGCGGGTCTTTTTCGAGTCTGCTGGGTCATTAATTCTATTTTATCTTTATTATTATACTCGGACCAGTACCATTATTATTATCCTCCTTGAGGGTATAGCCACCCTACTATACCTTTAAGACCCACACTACTAGTCGACAGCCTTTAGCATTCGGGGAGGTGCGCCTAAGGTTGTAACACATAACCCCTTTAGCACTGTTCGGGTGGCTGTTAGGGAGTAGGTTGTTAGAATGAGGTATCAGATGAGTTCTTAATAGGGATTTAGTAGCAGTGGTTTACTGGATACTAATGAGATTGAGACTTCTCTTTTATTTTATGCTGGTTTTAATATTTGGGATATGGTATATTGGAAATAGGTTGTTACTGGAACTGTGTTTCTAGCTTGTTCTTGGGTGCCTAGAGCCCCAGGTATGAGGGATATACCCATTTTCCATTGGTGGGAATTTCTGTTTTGTTTTTTCTCAGATTACAGTTGCATGATATCCAACTTGGTGGCTCACATTGAGTGTGATGTTATTGATTGTGATACGTGAACCTTGAACCGGAGCAGTACGGGATAATTGGACCTTGGCCCGGTATAGCAAGGCATGTTTTCTTGGCTTTTGATAGGCACATTTTAGGGTATTTCAATTTCATAACAGCACATATGCTTTCTGAAGTGATAATTCCATGTGAATGATATCAATTTCTATGCTTGTATGCATTGAAATGTGTATAGTTGAAATTCTTGATTGAATTTTTTTTGTTGCAATGTATATTCCATGCTTTATATTTTTTTTATAATTGCATGTGACATGGTATTTGGGTCTGGCTCTTGTGCGAACAGGCATGTACTATCGGTTGAGGAGATTTTGATCACCGGGATTGGGCGACTCGATCGTCGGTTTGAGGCAACGTTGGTTGTTGGGACGGGCATGGCCTGAGGTACTTTTGATACTTGGCACTGTTAAGGGTGGGTAATTTAATGACCCGCTTATCCTTATTGTCTTAAGAATACCACAAGTCATTACTTGGGATTAAGTGACATCCCCAAGGCTCCAAAGGCTGGCAATAAATGCCGAAGGGTTTCAAAATAAGTGGGGGATGATTTACCCTTTTAGAAAATACCACAAATCCAACAACCATAACCAAAAAAATCAACTAAATGATTCATGATAAAAGATAAGATAACTCAACCATTTATTTTATCATAAACCAACCAAGGGTACCATAGTGGAAACCAAAACTAAATCATATTAAACATCAGAAAGACAAAATAAAAGACTACAAGATGACAACCCAACTCCATACTCCAGAAGCTCCAAGCTCTAGCATCACGAACCAACCCAAGTATCACTAAGTAGTGCTATAAACATGTGACACTTTACCTTTTCCAACATCCTGGTATATGACATCTGAAAAAGCACCAACGTGCCAATGTAGGGGGTGAGTAATGAAACTCAGTAGGTTTTCCCCGATGACTTCCCAACCCATGCCTTTAGGATAAAACATGTTAGCACATTTATATAAATAAATTTATATAAAACAATTCCAAAAAAGTTCACAGTATAACATGTTCCATGTCAAAACCATTTTCTAACAAAAACCACCTTTCTCAAGAAAAGCAACCAAGAAAAGATTCCAATCAAATTCCCATTTCCATTTTGGCACATTCATTGCATTTCATAAATCCACAAAACCAACCATGCATGAAACCTAGACCTCCCTATACCCGTGAGTGGTGAGTTATCCTTCCCCTAAGCCATCACTTAGTGGACTACCTTGAAGGGGGTACTTCATGCCCTTATCCGTCTCTTTTGATGGGGGTACTTCTCGCCCTTATCCAACCCAACCTTTTGATGGGAGTAATTCTCACCCTTATCCATCCCAAGGCATATGAACACACACCACCACTCATTTAAATCCATGCCAAAACCAAGTGTGTTCAAAACCTTTCAATAAACCATCAAACCTTTTATTTAAAATCATTTCTTTCAAGCATCAAAACCATAACCAGTTTAAAATCACCATTTTAAATTCACTTAAACAAACACTTTCCAAAAACACACAATTTCCATCACCCGTTACTTAAAAGGGGTTTCAACCATTATTTCATAGTAGATAAAAAACCATTTCAATCATGTAAAACAATTTGAAACTAAGACTTCAAGTTCTAAGAAAGTGTAATCAGAAGTGAAGCCACCTACCTCAACAAATTAGGCGAAACCAACCAACGGATGAAGAACGCTAACAAAACCGAGTCAACTACTCCCTGAAACCTCATTAGATTCTTTCCCCTAGTACCAAAAAAATTGAAAACTGACATAAAAGACTTCCACTACCTTAGATCTACCCACCTTGGGCGTAGATCTAAGGATCAATCAAGAGGGAAGAAGGAGATCTAATAAATCTAAAGGAAATGAGACTTACCTCAATCAACTGACCTCTAAACGCCAAGGAAAACCTCCGGATCACTTCCAAAACGCCTGGTAAGTGTTCTCCCACCTCACTAGAGAGAAATCCTAAGTTAGGGCCTTCTAGGAGCAAAAAAAAGTGGGTTTAAAGATAAACCAGATTAGATCCTTAAATATAGGATCTAAGTTGACCCCACACATGGTTAGTCTGCACGGTTAGGAAAATCGTGTGCTAAATGTGCGATAGTCACTGCTTAGAAGGGGCGCTCCACACGGCCTCCTCGCACGGTTTTCCCAAACCGTGTGCACACCGTCCTGTCTCCTCGGTCCAAAGTGACCACCACCTGCACAGCTTCCGCATGGTTTGGGAAAACCGTTTGAAGCCCGTCCGTCACCACTTTTTTCCCTTTAACACTTCAAAAGTCTCCATACTTTCCCAACCATTTATCATATGATTAATGTACATAAAAAGCATAGAACAAGGCTTACTTACCAAAAACAGGGGGTACAACATTCTCCCCACCATTGGACTTTCCTTCCCTGGAAAGTAGAAAACCATCCCTTGCCTGAAAGAGTTCTGTTCACTGCTCTTTCATTTCTTTCTCACGTTCCCAAGTCTCTTCCTGAATCTGACCATGTTGCCACAAAACCGCACTAGACCAATGCTTTTTCCACTCAAGACATTCTCATGCCTATCCACAATCCGCACCAGAATATGTACCAACAAAGCATCTGACACTAGGTCAACATGATCCCATCTGATCACATGGTCAGGATCCAGCTGATACTTCTTCAACTGAGATACATGGAACACATTATGCACTGCACTGAACCGTGGTTCTAATGCCAACAGATACGCCACCTCTCAAACCCATTGCATTATCTCAAAAGGACCTATATATTGAAGAGGTAATTTTCCTTGCTTCCCAAAACGACGATGTCCAAGCCTGGGAGAGATTCTCAAAAAGACTTGATCACTCACTACAAACGACAACGGTCTTCGGTGATGATCGACATAAGATTTATGATGACTCTATACCGTCTCCATCCTTTTTTATCAACTAAATCATCTCCATTGTTTCTTGGACAAGGCTCAACCCAACTAGTGAAGTCTCACCCATTTCCACCCAACAAAGTGGAGAACGATAGGGATGCCCATACAATGCTTCAAATGGAGCCATGTGTATCGAGGACTGATAACTGGTGTTATATGAGAACACTACTCAAGGCATGTTCTCTTCCCACGAGCAACCAAAATCCATTACACAAGCTCACAATATGTCTTCCAACGTCTGTATCGTCGTTTTGGATTGTCCATATGTCTGAGGATGATACGCCGTACTCATATTCAACAGAGTTTCCCAAGGATTTCTTTAAGGATCGACAAAAAAACATGATGTGAACCTCGGATCTCTGTATGATACGATCGAAACTAGTATGCCATGTCTTTTAACCACTTCTCGGATATAGATTTTTGAAAGATCTTCCACCGTATGGGTTTCACGAATAGGGATGAAATGGGCTGACTTCGTTAGATGATCCACTATCACCCAAATGGAATCATGTTTCCGGACCGTTCATGGATGACCTATAACAAAATCCATTGTTATCTGATCCCATTTCCACACTGGGATAGGTAAATATTGTAACATACCTGCTGACCGCTGATGTTATGTTTTAACTTGCTGACATGTTAAACACCTTGAAACAAATTCAGCCACCTTCCATTTCATGATGCTCCACCAAAATTGTGCCTTTATCACCTTATACATCTTCTGTAATCCTGGATGAATAGCCTATCTCGAATGGTTGTAAGAATGAATGAGTTTTTCCTGAGTAGTTAAAGGTAAAACCATCCGATCTCGAAACTGCAAAACTAAACCCTCATCCAGCTTCCATCCCTCAATGGTCTCCCCACCATTGAGTTTTGAACTCATTGCAACACAGTATAGATCAGATGCTTGTGCCTCCTTTACTATCTACACCAAATCAGGAACGAGGACAACTAGAAAGAAAACCGAAACATCAGCTCAGTCCTCACATTCAATATGCATGTTGTCTAGGACCGACATCAACTGCCACTCATCTGATTCTTTTTATGCCAACTGAGCATACGACTTTCTACTTAATGCATCGACCACCTAATTGCCCTTACCCTGTGTATACATCCAGTCAAAGTCGAAAATTTTAAGGTACTCCATCCATCTCCTCTACCTCAGATTCAAATCTCATTTGAGAAAATATTCTTCAAACTCTTATGATTCGTAAACATAGTGAATTTCTCACCAATGAGATAATGATGCCAAGACTTCAAGGCATGGACAACTACTGCTAACTCCAAGTCATGTTTTGGGTAGTTCTTTTCATGCACTCTCAACTTTCATGATCCATAAGCAACAACATGGTCTCCTTTCATGAGAACACATCCCAACCCAGATCCTAAAGCATCACAATACACCACGTACCCCTATCCTGATTCTGGAAAAATCAAGATGGCTGCTGATGTAAGGCGAACATTCAACTCTAGAAAAGAACTCTGACATTCCTTAGTCCATTGAGATGTGCTTTTCTTATTTTTCAATGTTGTCTTAGGTGAAGCTAGACGTGATAATTCACACACAAAGTGTCTTTAATAACCATCTAGACCAAGAAAAATTCGTATTTCAAAGACATTATTTGGCGATTGCTAAGAAAGAACAACTTCTATCTTTTCTGAATCCACTGAAACACCTTTCTCAAAAACAACAAGGCCCAAAAAGCGCACCTCTTGTATCCAAAAATCACACATTGATAATTTGGAATACAACTGATGGTCTCTCAAGATTTCCAACACTACCTCCAAGTGTTTCTCATGCTCATCCCTTGTTCTTGAATAAACCAATATGGAATCCACCAACACCACAACAAAAGAATCTAGATATTGCTGAAATATCTGAATCATCAATGCCATAAAGACTGCTGGTGCATTCGTAAGACCAAAAGGCATGACTACAGATTCGTAGTGGCCATATCTACTACTGACGACTATCTTCAAAATATCCTCCTTCCAAACACACAACTGGTGATATCCTGACCACAATTCAATCTTAGAGAACCACTGAGCTACCATAAATTGATCTAAAAGGTCATCAATGCGTGGAAGTTGATATTAATTATTTATCATAACTTGGTTAAGTTTACGATAATCCACACATAGCCTCAAAGTTCCAACTACTTTCTTTACAAACGAAACTGGTGCGGCCCACAGAGACATTCTTGGACGAATAAAACCTTTGTTTCCTAGTTCTTCCAACTACACTTTCAATTCCTTAAATTTTTTTGGTTCCATCCTATAAGATGGAAGTGAGATAGGACTGGTCCCCATAATGAGATCAATTGTAAACTCCACTTCTCTTAAAGGTGGTAACCCTAAGATGTTTTTAGGAAAAACATCAGGAAATTGATCTAAGAAAACTGGAAAACTGTTATTCGGGATCTAATCCATCAATTCCAAGTTTAATACAGCCAACTAGTAAGATATTTTTGCCACTACTGGTGCCAAAAAGCTCATTGCGCCTGCCTTCACAACTTTTTCTTCTCTAAAGAGATTCTCGACGCCATCCTCAGTCGTGAAACTGACTGTTCTTCTATAACAGTCGATGTGAGCTCTGACCTCTGTCAACCAATCCATACCTAGGATTATATCACATACATCCATCTCTAGTACAGAGAAATCCCATTTCTGCTCATCTCCATCAACAGTTATAGAACATGCTCTACACATAAAGGCTCAACACTTTCTTTCACTGAGAGGTGTTTGATGTTTTATCACAGAAGGCATCATTTCAAGTTTTAAGTTAAGCAAATCAGCAATGCGAGAAGAAAGAAAAGAATGGGATGCACCAGTATCAAAGGACACTTGCATGAGGGTAGAATTCAAAAGAATCGTACCTCTCACCATAGACGATCTAGACTGGTCATCCACAATCACCTGTTCTGCTCCATAAAATTTCTTTGTTGCTGTACTTTTCTCCATATTGCCTTGTTGAGATTGTCCTGCCAGAGGAGTCATGGTATTCCTAGAATCACCATAGCTAGCTCTGTTATGATGGTGAGACTGATTTTGCTGTCCTCACCCTGTCGAAGCATAAGATTCTTGCGACACATGAGAAGTGTCACGAACACCTGACCGTGGACCACTGCGACAATATCGCTGAAGATTCACCATCTTATTGCAATTGTGGCATGCTCTCGGTGGTGCTGTACATTCTTGTTCCATGTGATCAATCGAGACACATTGAAAACACCTGGATTTCATCAGGGGTCATGGGGGAAGATTCACCGATCTAGCCATTTGATTCTGATTCTCACTCCCACATGGGAAGTAGGTGTCCCTCCTCCACTTGTTCCAACCATTAGAGTTCCCACCCATTCTCATGGGTATCATCATACTTCCTCCTCCCACAACTCCTGAGATGTCTCTTTCACCTAGTTTTTCTTTTTTTACCATATCCGTATAATTTGTAATACCGAGAACAACTATCTTCGAGTGAATATCCTGTCGCAACCCTGATTCAAAGATGTGTGCCTTCAGCGATGTGCTTGCAACAACATCCGGCGCGAAGCACACTAAATTCATGAATTTAGAAGCATACTCTGTGACAAGGATATTCTCCTGCTTCAGGATGAAAAAGTATGTCGTCCTCTGGATCATGAACATGTGAGGGTAGAATTGTTTATTGAACAATTCCTCAGATTCCTCCCATCCCAGGCCTTGATCCTCCTTAGCCTGCACCACTAGCTCCCACCACTATCATGCATGATCTTCCAGCATATACATATCCATATTTACATTTAGTTATGTAGGTGTGCCGATGAAATCTAAGATACAATTCATCCTATTTAGCCACACCTCCACCATTTCTGGTTCAGAATCACCCCGAATGATGGGTGGATTCTGCTTCTGGAACTGGACGGAATGTTCTACATGCCTTTAATCATCCCTCTGATTCCCTGTGTCCACAGCCTGAAATGATTGATCTATACTTTGGACTTGCTTCTGGTTCACCCGTGGCTCAGGTGAGACCACATTCTCCACATCCTCTTCTGTTTGGTTTCTACGATGCCTAATGGGTTCCATTTTCTATACAAACAATACATGCCATTAGTCTCACTTCCTAGCAACTAAAGGCTTAGCATTTCAATTTCTAACACATTACTATCAGAACATTGATTTCCAACCATCAAGATCTTCCACATTTACCCATTTCTAAAAAAAATCTTTCTTTTGAAAATCAATATATTTTCAAAATACATCAGCAATTCTATTTTCAAAATTTTTCATTTGAAAACAAGTTTAAAATATTCAGAAATCATACTTTTGCATAAAACCATATTCCATTTCTCAAAATTATATACGCACTCCTACTGGGAAGTCATTCCTCTAATGCATGTCATGATCATCTCATTGGCTAAACCCATGACAATGAGATTTGTAATCCTATAAGTGTCTCCAAAACACTTATGTACCCAACTCCCTGGTAACATGAAGTTCACCATAAAAGGGTTAGCTACGTAATTTTATTCTCTATTTTCCAAGTTCCAACAATCCTACTCCTTTCTAATATGACCATCTAAGGAATAGACACATAAGAATTCAACGCCAAGACCAACAAAAACTGATGACTACTTGTTCCACAAAGAAAGGAACAAGATGATTGCATTTATACCCCAAGGATCGAACAAACTGATACCATTTGTAATGACCCACTTATCCTTATTGGCTTAAGAATACAACAAGTCATTACTTGGCCTTAAGCAACATCCCCAAGGCACCAAAGGCTGACAATAAATTCCGATGGGTTTCGAAATAAGGGGGGGACGATTTAACCTATTAGAACCTACCACAAAGCCAAAAACAATAACCAAAAAAACTACTAAATAATGCATGCTAAATTCTAAGACAACTCAACCATTTATTTTATCATAAACCAACAAAGAGTACCACAGTGGATACCAAAAATAAATCAGAGTAAACAATGGAATGAAAAACTAAAAGACTACAAGATGACAAACAAAATCCATGATCCTTAGGCTCCAAGCTCCAACATCAAGAACTAGCCCAAGTATCATGAAGTTGTGCTATAAACATGTGACACTTTACCTTTTCCAACATCCTAGTATATGAAATCTGCAAAAGCACCAGCATGCTAAAGCAGGGGGTGAGTAATGAAACTCAGTATGTTTTCCCCAATGACTTCCCAACCCATGCCTCTAGGATAAACCATGTTAGAATATTTATATAAAAAATTATATAAAAAAAATTCCAAAACAGTTCATAATATAACAAGTTCCATGTCAAAACCATTTTTCAACAAAAACCATCTTTCTCATGAAAAAAAACCAAGAAAAGTTTCCAACGAAATTCCCATTTCCATTTTGGCACATTCATTCCATTTCACAAATCCACACAACCAACCATGCATGAAACATGGATCTCCCTATACTTGCGAGTGGTGAGTTATCCTTCCACTAAGTTGTCACTTAGTGGACTACCATGACAGGGGTACTTAACGCCCTTGTCCACCCCTTTTGATCTGCACACTTCTCGCCCTTATCCATGCCAACATTTTCATGGGGGTACTTCTTTCCCTTATCCATCCCAATGCATATGAACACACACCACAACTCATGAATATCCTTGCCAAAACCAAGTGTGTTCAAAACCTTTCAATAAAGAATCAAAACTTTTATTGAAAGCCATTTCTTTCAAGCTGAAAAACCATAACTTGTTTAAAATCACCATTTTAAATTCACTTCAACAAAAACATTCCAAATACACACAATTTCCATCACCCGTTACATAAAAGGGGTTTCTACCATTCTTTCACAGCAGATAAACAAAACATTTCAATCAAGGAATACAATTTGAAACTAAGCATTCATGTTCTAAGAAAGAGGAATCAGGAGTGAAGCCACATACCTCAACAAATTAGGCGAAACCAACCAACGTATGAAGAACACCAACAAAACCGAGTCAACTACTCCTTTAAGCCTCCTTAGATTCCTTCCCTTAGTACCAACAAAACTGAAACAAAACATAAAAGTCATCCACTACCTTAGATCTACCCACCTTGGGCGTAGATCTAAGGATCCATCAAGTGGGAAGAAGGACATCTATGAAAAATAAAGGAAACGAGACTTACATCGATCGACCGACCTCTAAATGCTAAGGAAAACCTCCAGATCGCTTCCAAAATGCTTGGTATGTGTTCTCCCACCTTCACCAGAGAGAAATCCCAAGTTAGGACTATCTAGGAGCAAAAACAAGTGGGTTTAAAGATAAAACAGATTAGATTCTTAAAAATAGGATCTAAGTTGACCCACACATGGGTTTTCCGCACAGTTAGCCAAATGGTGCACTAACTGTGTGGTAGTCACTGATTGGAAGGGGTTCTCTGCATAGACTCCTTTTACGGTATTCCCGAACCGTGTGTACACTGTGCGGTCTCCTCTGTCCAATGTGAACACCACCTGCACGGCTTCCGCACGGTTTTGGCAAACCGTGCGCGGCCCATGCATCACCACTTTTTTCCCTTTAAGACTTTAAAAGTCTCCAAACTATCCCAACCATTTCTTATATGCATCATGTACTTAAAAATCATATAACAAGGGTTACTTACAAGAAACCGGGGGTACTAAAGGTAAGGAGTCCACGAGGCAAGGATGCTGTGGGGCATGGTTGCAGTGGGGGAGAGTAAGGGTGGTAGTTATGCACTGCCCTTTACTGCCTTCCTTATCTACGTTATATATCAATAAATTATTACATATGTGGGAAGTTTGACCATTTATGGTATTCATCCGGTTACTCTTAGACATATCGATGGAGCATCAGGCGGGTGAAGACACAGTTCTGCATGTGCATGATCTGGTTCAGGATCCGGTGCAGGTAGAGAAGGAGCCACATGTATAGGCTCAGAGATAGGATCATGTTCATTATCCAGTGCAGGCATGACATTAGTTGGGATTGGTAGCGTTTGGACCATGGATTGAAGAGCAGCTCCTAGCTATCCTCGTGGGTGTCTTGCAGGGGATCGACAGAGGTGCGCAGGGTACATAGCCATCTATGGAATATTTGACGTGGGAGTTCTAGTCACAGCACTAGCCACTTTTTCGGGTTGAGGGTGGTCTGTAGGTAGCTGAGAACTAGATAGAGAGCATGCAGATGATCTTTGAGTAGCTCGAGATGCCTCCAGGGAGGATGGTCAAGCTGGCGACATACATACTGGAGGACTGGAAAAGCGTTGGTGGGATGTGCTGGTTTAGGATCATAGGCACAAGTGACTAGCATGGAAGGACATTGAAGACAAGTTATTGGAGCACTTTTACCCAGAGACACTGAGAGCATAGAGAGCTTGTGAGTTCTTGAGTATTCAGCAGGGAGACATGCCCGTCATGGAATATGCATCTACTTTCACTGATATGTCTCACTTTTCACCTGGAATGGTAAGTAATGACCCGACTAGGGTGAGGCGCTTCGAGGATGTCTTATGGCACGCCATTTGGATCCATATTAATATCATCATGCAGGGTTCTTTTTCAGAGGTGGTGAAAAAGGCGCTCATAGTGGAGGGAAACCAGAGGGATAGGCCTCAGGTTTGCTAGACGACGGCTTCAGGTGAGCGTTCAGATAGCAAGAAGCGAGGATAGGATGAGTTCAGCAGGGCAGTCAGGCCAAGGACTCAGCTAGAAAACCTCATAGCAGTTTTTTAGTGGTTTTCTTTTTGTGTGGACATCCAGGACATGTTCAGACTCAGTGTGATAGGCCTCCAATTGAGTGATGGGCATGTGGATTGGTCGGGAACCTAGAGATTTTTTGAAGGCTGCCATCTCACACAGCCGACAGGCAGGGACCGGGACAGACGGTGGCATCTGGAGTTGGTTCATGTTTGTTACCACGAGAGGGTAGCCTAGGTTCAGTTGCATGTGGAGGACATGACAGAGATATCGGGATCTATCTGAGGGGTCAGTGGCTGGTGGCTGGAGTTGCACAACAGGGAAGTAAGGCATTAGGCAATCATAATTCTGGATAGGTGCATGTTGTGGAGTTTCCAAAGGCTGAGTATGCTAGTGAGCCAATGACGATTAGAGGCACACCACGAGTGTGGACGTGATTTCCATGTTTCCTTTTTGGAATGACCTAAAGAACCTTGTCCATTTTGAGTGCACATTATACACAAGATCTTTGTATACTGATTATATTCTAGTCAGTGGGATTGGCACCATATCAGGTGCGTAATATATTTTTATATATGTATGATATGCGTAGAATCAGGAGCATCGAGGATGCAGGATACTTGAGGTGTTGTGGGCATCAGGGAGTTAGGGATGCAAGTTACTTGAGGTTCCTTGGGCATCAGGGCATTAAGGATGTGGGTAACTTGAGGTTCTAGGAACCAGGATCATTTTTCAGTGTCCATGGGATGCAAGACCTCATGGACGCGGACACCGATGTGGTGCATGATATGTTGGGTTTCGAGAACGACACATTAGAATTAATGAGGTGTATGGGTGACGATGCATCATGGAAGGACTATACATCTAGAAAATAGGTTAATGAACCTTTGTTTGTTATGAGTTCTATCTTGTTGAGACTGAGTTAGGCGATTCCTAAGGTGGAGATACCGTTGAGGAATGTATCCAGAACCATTGAGATCGGGGAAGTCTGAGTAATTTTGATCAGGGTGGTATGTTTGGATCCATCTGTGGGTTTCATTAGATATCTCGAGTATGAGATATATTATGGTGGGGAGATTGTATGAGCTTAGGTATTTAGAAAGGGTCAAAATCCCGACCCTCTTTGAATTTTTGACTTGACCCTGAGAAAACAGGAGAAATTGTGCAGTTTCTGGAATTTTCTGATTACATGCCATGTACTATAGAGTACATGCTGTGTATGGGTTGGGCATGCACCAGACGTGTGCCACCGAGTACATGTCGTGTGATGATTATGTAGGAATTTCATACTACACTGTGTGTAAATATCGGCACGTCATGTACCCCTGATCGTGTATAGGCCATACATGGCATGTAGGCCTTTTGGCCAGGTAGAATCATTTAACCAAGTACACGCCATGTCCACCTTGGACACGCTGTGTAGTCTAGTTGTGTGTGTGGGATATACATGGCGTGTGGGTAAGTCAGTGAGGAAGAGATGAAAAACTAAGTGCATATCGTGTACTAATGTCGGCAGGTTCTGGAAAGTATGTTGGAGGAATTTAAGCCGTCATATGAACCGTAAAATGATACACGTTGTGTACTTATAGTACACGCCATATATTTTATTTTTTTCACTAAAACGTGCAGTAGCCTCATATTGAGGCCGAACCATAATACCTTTGACGGGTTGAGCGGGGAGAGCTGGCCAGGACTTCAGCTCCCTTCCGTTCCTTCATCCAAGACCCGATTCAAACACCATTTATTCTGTTGGAACCCCATCGGTAAGGCCTTGATTCCTGTGGATCCATTTTTCATGATATCAATTCTAGAATGAGTTATTAGGGATTGATAGGATTTTATTATTTAGTATATATACCATGTTTTAGACCTAATTGGAGGTTTTTATTGGAGGAGTGGCACAGTACGTGTCTCAGGTAGGTGGCACATACCGCTTTTTGTGTTTTCATGGTCATTTGGGTGGGGTAGCCTTCGGTGTGTTTTCAGGTATTTTGACCAGGACCTAGTTTTATCTGATATAGAATATTAAATAGTTCATTAGACTCATGGGATGCCTTTGGGTATACCCCTGACCTGTTTTGTTTGAGCGGGACATGGTGAGGGGATGTTGCTCAGTTGGGGCATTTTGGCTGGGGGAAACCAAAATGGTTATGATTGAACTGTGATGTTTTATCTAATAAGTTTAGTTTATTAAGCCCAATATTAATTGTTAGAGGCTCTCAATACCACAGTGCTGGTATGGGAAAACACCTTGCTCGTGTAATTCAATTGTTTCATTGTCTTGACTGGTTAAGGTTTTCCATTGTGATTATATATGTGATGTGTGATATTGCTCATGCTGGAACCTTTGGGGTTTGTTAAGCATGGCCTGGGTATTGTTGAGTGATGCTGATCACAAGATGGTATTGGCCCATGTTTCATTGGGTGGTTTTGACCATGGGATTCGGCAACATGGGTGTCGGTTTAGGGCTGAATGACTGTCAGGTTGGGCATAGCCTGGGTTTCTGGGATGGTGAGACTATTAGACTTGAGCGGCATGGTCGTATGGACATGAGGTGTCAGTGGTGTTGTGTCTTGGGTACTATTTTGGTGATTACTGCTCACCAGAAAACTTTGAGTCATGTGAACAAACAGAGACTCTGTGAAGAGGTGGGTTTGACCTCTCGTGTGTGTAGAGGCCCCCATTAGTTGCAGGTTAGGTACTATTGGTTTGGGGTTCTTTCCATCTTAAGACATGTGGAAGGTGAGGATCCTTTAGGGGGTAGCATTGAGGATATCTAGTTGGGGGTAGAGGCTCGCCATTATTTGAGGGTAGATATCATTGTTCCTCTGAATACTTTATTTTGCGAGAAAACATCACTATCACTCCGGATACTTATTTTGAGGCAGACATCACTGTCCCTCCGGTTACATATTGAAGACAAGAATCATTATTACTTCGAGATACTGTTTCTCGAGAATGCCTTCAAGACATCTGTACTAGAGACATGTGGTGTTAGGGGGAAATGGTGCCGGGTTACATGACATTGTTTCCATCATTGGACAAAGCAGTTGACACTCCGTGGTGGATGCTGTGCACCAGTGGAGTTTGTGTTTATTTTTTCATCACTCTGTTTACTACTTTCCTTATAAATGCATGCCTGCTTAAACACTTATATTAGGTACGCACTGTTGGGTGGTATCCAATTGAGATTCGTCTCACAATCTACACGGGCCCTTCGGGACACATGCAGACTTTATGGGTTTACGTGCAGGAAAGAGGCCAGCCTCAGGAGTAGGACTCTGTTAGCTATTTCATGGAGATGGTATGGACTATGAGGTCTTACCTAGTTGGAGTTATTTTGTTCTATTTTCTTTCCTACATCAACATTCTTGTTATATAGCTACAGTTGGTTATAATGTGGCACCTTTTTATATATATATATGGATATTTATGACTTTCTTTGGATGTTTGTTTGTTGTTTAGTAGTAGTTACAAGTGATCAGCATGTTGTTGTGTTTACTTTCCACTACTGTTGTTATATTTATTTCTTCCACTTTTTATCAATATTAAATGTGCTTCCACTCTGCGGGTCTGGTTCGAGACTACTGGGTCATTTATTCAGCTGCATATTTATTATTATACTCGGACGAGTATCATTATTATTATCCTCCGAGATGGTGTGGCCTCCCAACTATACCTATAAGACCCTCGCTACTAGTTGGAAGCCTTTGGCTTTCGGGGATGTGTGCCTAAGTTAGTAACACTTGACCCATTTAGCACTATTCGGGTGGCTGTTTGGGTCCCGGTTGGTAAACTTCTAGTGATCTTGATATTATGATTATTCTGTGTATGTGTTCTAATTATCCAGTTAATAAAAAGAGTCACACTTGGTTTGTATAACAATAATTCTCAAATACCTCATATATAATACTAATTTATAATTTTTTTACCCAATAGGATATTTATCTGATTTAGTTTTTTATTCAAATACTGATTTTATAAGATATATGTTAGAGAGAAAATGAATCACTTGAACATGAAACTTTTTAGTCATGTATCTTGTTTTTTGTGTAGTAATATAGAAAATTTTGTTGCACTATTTACAGTTGAAGTTTAATACAATGTTTTCGGTAGTTTTGGTGCAAAAATTGTGTGGATGAAACTAAAATTACAAGACTATGGATTTCAATAATTACATATCCCCCTAAAATATGATAATAAAAGTTCAATAAATATTTCTAAAAACATATATCACATTCTAGGACAGTGAATATTAATGTAAGGCATTACTTTTTTAGACATCTTTTCCAAAAATTAGATATCACTCTTCAATCCATTTTTACAACACATCATCTTGTTGATATATTCAAAAGCCTTTGAATTTTGAGAGAATTAATTACATAAAAAATGAATTAGGTATGAAAACTTTTGTTTCTATTTAACTTTTTGGGACTCGCCAATGGGTATGTCTCATAGTTGGGTATGTCTCTCCAATGGGCATGTCTCACAGTTGGGTATGTATCACCATTTAACTTCTCACCACTGAACTTCTCATTTTTAAAATTCACGTCATTGATCTTCTCCCCATTGAAATTCTCATAATTGATGGTCACACCATCATGAAGTTTTTCCCAATTGTAAAATTGTATCATGCCTTTGTTAATTTTTTAATTCATAAGTTTTAAACCACTAGTTTTTATTTTCTTACAGTTTATTTAATTTTCGCGTTTTGATTAAAATTTTATTTTTAATTTCGATTAATGAGTATTATTTTGATTTCAAAATTTATAAATCCCTAAAAACATGAGATATAAATGTGTATCTTTGTCTAATTCCAACAAACCTCATTCCTCACACCTTTTTCTCTCGATCCCCATTTCAACCTTTTTCCCTCATGAACTTTGACATTTCATCTTCAACCAATCTTGTCGAGCTGATCTTCATGTCCAAAGTGAAGCGTTCATCTAATTCATCATCAGAAGAGTTTCATTCATCAAATATACATAATGGAGAGTCCAGTGGTTTAAAAGGTATAAAATTTTGAGAAGGACAATTTCCTCAGAGTTAGATGGAGAATGAAGATTTCTTTTCAAATTCATCCGGCACATGTTGTGCCCAAGGAATCTGACTTTACATCTCTAAGGTATCAAAATGTCCATTTTGTTTGTCTTATGAAAATAGGGCATATGATAAACCATTAAATATACATTAAGGTTTATATTTTGTAACTGATCCAGACAACTTCAAGATCAAATTCTCTGATCAATCCCAGTATAATTTCTTCTATGATGAATGCTCCAAGACCTGTTACTAAAGATGATGAATTAATTTTTAGGGATTGTAGTGGATTTTTTATTACTAAAATAATATTCATAAAAATGAATATCATTTTGAACCCTTAGAATAATTTGTTTTTACATGATGTCGAGATACATAATGATGAGTTCAATCTAGTAGACCACCCATCATGACTGTGAGCTCATGTTGACCATGGTCTACAACCTTATAAGAAGGAAGTAGATATTGTGGATAGAAATGAAGAAGAGGAATATCAAGTTTATGAGGGAAGTGGCTCTGATATTTCTCATAGTCCTCCTATTATAACTTCTGGAGCTCCTATCCTTCCTTGTACTCTCCTTAAAAGAGAGAAATTGGTAAAAAGTGATGAAGAAGAGACCGAAGTCTCCTGGGAATATCAGTTTAAATGTAGTTTAGAATCAGATGATAAGAATGGTACTTATTCAATGATGAAATATGATGATGATGATGATTTACATCCTAATGATTCTACTGTTAAAATTTTAAGAAAGTATGTTGAGACTCCTCAATATCTGTTTGATTATCATAAATATTTTTTTCAAATAAGATAACAAGTCGAGTATTTTTCATGAAGTGGATATTGAAACTAGTGAAGGATATGTATATGTTGATGGGGATAAATCACCAAGTTAAAATTTTTTTATAGAGTTTATTATGTTTCTATTTTAGTTTATTAGACAGTTTATGATTTGGTTGTTGTTGAGAAATTGTTATTCATTACTGTATTTAAACAACATGTAGTTGAGAAGATAGATGTTTAGCCTGTGGATAAAGTTATTCATGTTCATTTTTGAGATGTGGATACTTTTTAAAATACTTCATCTTATGAGAACATGGGTGGTGAACCTTATATTGAATAGGGACCAGTTGAAACCTTTATTGGTGTGCCTACTATAGTGGTCTCTATATTTGATGCTCGTTCGCTGGTTCAGATTCGTGGAATGCCTTCTGAAAATATTTTGTTCCTATGTGAGAGGAATGGGTTTTATTCTCTGATAAGGATGTAAGTTCACCTAATAATGGAGTACCATACATTCGAGAAGACAGAGATCCTAATGGATCAATGGTTGCTCATATTGATGTTTGTTGTTTATTAGAGAGGTTTTTTTTCTATTAGATAACATGTACCTATTGATTAACATATTTCTATTGATGTGGTCATGAAAATTGATTTTTAATATTTTAATAAAATGATATTGTCTGATTTTGATGTGAATATATATAATCAAAATCATCATGTATATATGATCAGTGAGAAGGATTCAAGATATATCCTTGATTTGGTGAGTCATCATATTCAATGGAAAATTATGAGCCATACTCAAGAAGTAGATATTTTTAATAAAATACATGACTATGAACTAGAGTCTAATAGATCTGTTGTGGAAGTTATGAAATCATATTTTCCAGCATGTGTGGATGAATTTCTCAAGGGAGTTGAAATTATTACTTCTATAGAATATAGTTAGATTGATCCTCCTCATCCTACCTTAGTTGTTTATTTTATCTGGTTAGTGTTCAGAGAAGAACTAATTTCTAATTCTAATAGCACTTATAGAGTTGTTTCAAATCAGCCTCAAGATATCTTGTGCTGAATAAGTCATAACAGTGATAAAATTCCCAAGATTATTATATAATAGGATAAATAAATTAATAATAATAGGAGACTCTAACCAAATAAATAATTTACTACCTTACATGGATATATAGTAAGCATGACATGGATTCCAATTTCATGTTTTTGGTCAAAAATTTGGGGAAACCTCGGGACACCAAAGCCTTTACAGAACATGTCAAACAGATGAAAATTATGACTCCTACACAATAGATATTTATGGAAGAAAAGGATGCCTTTTATTGAAATGGAGAAAGATTATACGATCATAATAGAATTTATCAACCTTATGAAACGCTTTTTCATGTTTATGAGACCGCTGTTGTGGATCATTAATACATACCAGTGACTCCCCATTGGACTCCAACAACCACAGATCCCTTGTTTTTCAATGTTTGAGTAACCCAGAATATGAATTCTCCTCTACCATAAAAATTTAATCCATTTTCTCTATCTACCATCAAATTTGTTTAGAAACCCATACCCATAATTATTAGATAGCCTCATTCTCTAACTGGTGTTACTATAGCACATCCTCTACCTCCTCTAAATTTGACTGATGTCCCTATATCCATTCATGTTGTACATTCTATCATAGTTTATTCTACATAAGCCAATGATAAATAGAAATATCTTTTGGACCGTTTATCCAAACCACAATGCCATGGATTCTTAAACAATTTTACTTTGATGGTCTTGTCTATTTATGATGTAACATTTCCTTAAAAACTTCTTGGGATGCATTTTCAATAAATATTTTCAGGGGAATTCTATTGTTCTTCTTATTCTCTTAATTTTTCAATTTAATAATACGCCATTTAATAATCCCAAAATCTATATAAGATCTATATAATTTACCGTTATTGTGATATTTCTTTTCATCCTTTTCTTTTACTTTGAAAACTTACCACTTTGTAAAAAAATAGTCCAATGATACTATTTTTTTCAATTTCATTCATTGTTTCTTAAATTAAATTTCAAATAATCTACTTACTATCTTTGATATCCTAAGTATTTTATTTATGTTTATTGAATTTATATTTCCATGATACTATATGTATAAACTGTTCTAATATATTTTTAATATCATGTGTATAAAAATATAACGATTTTTTCATCATCAAAACGAGGGAGATTGTTGATCTCCTTATTTTAACGATAACTAGATCATTATAATTCTGTTAAATATTGATATTTATGTTTTTTTATCAATTTATATTATAATACATATTTTGAATTATATTGTTATGTATGGAAAGACACAACACCATGAAGTTACATCGCCAAGGACAAGTCATTTTCCTCAATGTGTCACCACTTATATAGAAATGTGACAAAGTATGAAACATCGCAAGATAACGTCTCACTGTAATTCAATGAATCACTGCCCATAAATTCTAAACTCACCTTGAGAGACCTTTAGTTATGTCATACTACCATAATGAGTATCTTTTAATGTATTGGGATGACTCACCGTTAGTAGGGGCACCACCATCTTGAAACACCGCCAGTCAGACACACTACCAGCCTGGAACACCACCATCCTGACACATCACTAATGTGTATCACTACCAGATACCGACACGATTGCACTTTCAATCAACTATACTCAAAGTCACCACCATACCATGACACCTAAAAAAGAATCAATATTCAATAGACTCTTCACTATTAATTATTTTACTTAACTTTTTGAATAAAATATTTCCTAAGAGTAGTTAATAGAATTCAATGATTAAAAATAATTATATTTATTATGTATTAACTATTGTAGAGAATTTTTTAAACATCGTTTATGAAATTCCGTTCAAAGATGTAGTGGATCTGGCATATTCTCTTTGCTGCTATTATTGATAAAATAGGAAGTGGATTCCCTCATGAAAAAGACTCTTTTTGAGGTGGAAAAGTGATTCCATGGAGATACACCTAGAGATATTCATGAATGAATGGAAGAATAAATTTTTGAATAACCATATTATATTACCTTATACGTCATTGTCCTCGATATTCAATGGAAGATGACTTTTTTTGATCCTTCACCATGTTAGAATTTTATGATCCAATGTTTCCAAATACACTAAACTAAAATTGTCCTTGGGCATCTATTTCAATAATATGATGAATATTCATATAAAATGACGTAATATCCATGTATATTTATACTAGTTTGAAATATTTTCATTAAAATATTCATTATTCAAAGGAATTGAATAAGGGTATCCATATTAAATCTACATATAACTTGTGTTAATACAATATAATATTAAAGAAATTCATTTGACACATAATCTTAAAATGACATATTCAGTAATGTAGAAGTTTAACACAATGAATAAAAATTGATTTAATAAATACCTTACCTTATGTTCATATAATCACATAATTTATTTATCATATGAAATAATAAGATAAGGTTACTTTGTTAATTGATTTATAAAATTTTCCATGATCATTATTCTAATCATTTCATTTACTACAATGTCATAACTATAAAATCCCAGGTAAATAAAGGATATTATATTTTCTAATTTATTAATATTTATGAATTAAGTATTAATTTTACATTAAATGGGATTCTGGGTATGATGGTGTACCCGACATGAAACAATTGGTTTCTCGGAAATCACATATTGCACACAAGGCTAAGTCATACAAAATAATAATAATATAATATTATTTTAAATGGTAGTTAATGCTTAGCAATTATTTTGGCAGGAATCAGCAAAACTAACTGAAATATGATTAAACATTCTATTTAAATTTCTACACATTTATCCAATAAATTTTAGAGGATTAAAATAAGAATGGATCCAATTTTAAGTATGAAAAACTCATATAGTCTTTAAAAGGTCGATTTACTGAATTTTGATAGGGAACCCATTTTAAATATAGTTTTTATAAATTTTATATGTTCCATTTGAAAAAATAAAATTCTTCATTAGAAGTGTGGCATAAAAATTTACTTTGGGAAAATTTTTTGGTATTTTTCTTATAATGTTAATTTTTTTAATGAATGATGAAAATACTGCATTTTAATTCAAAATTACCTTTTCATGTGATTTATTTATATAGTTAGATTGTCCTTTTAAATGGGTTTACTATGTAATTAGATTATATTTTTACCATTTAATCCAATTTTAGTCATTTTATGTAATTTAACAATGAAATTGGACAAAAACAAATGTTAATTTTTTGACAGTTTTTTTTGAAAATGTTTTCATAATTATTATTTCTTTAAAACAAACTTTTTTGGTTTTGAAAACGGAAATTAATTTTAAATTAATTTCTGAAACATCAGTGTTATTAATTTAGAAAAATGGTTCCATATTTAGAATAGGGAAGTCCAAATTTTGTAAATAGATAACTTTTATTTTTAGATATTATGAATAGTAACATTTGTAAATATTTTATTTACTATGGTTAAAGGGTAAATTTGGTAAATAAGGGTTAAAAATAACATTATAATAATATTTAAACACCCTAACATGTGTCCTAATCATATTGTATGATACATACCCTACCATTAGAATCCTTCTATCGATTTTGGGACCCCATGGAGCCAATTGTAAGTGAAAAAGTCATTTTATAAAAATTAAATAAAAGATAAAGAAGATAGGGTAAAAGTTAAATAAGATAAAAAAGGGTAAAAGTTAACCACAAATAATGAATATATAATAAGACAGGGTGAATGTTAAAAAGGATAACGAAGGTTTAAATAAAAACAAAAAGGATTAAAAAATATACAAAACATGTCCCATTATTATTGTATGGAAGGACACCATCTCTAACCCAGTACTCACACATCTCAAGACACTTGGCTCATCCAAACTCTACTCCAATAATCTTTCAACATCCCTCTCTTCATCCTAAAATCATTAATGTTTATATAAGTCAATTTAATAAAGTATTTTGGTTCAAACCAATGGGAGTTACCCGATTTAATTGTAACGTCTTCTCTCAAGTTCTTTTCCCTTAAGTATCCTCAATATAATAGTATGTTTTTATGAGAAGTATTCAAACTACACTTCCACACAACTCCATCAAATAGATACGAACATACTATTTCTGTGGATGGTGAACTACTGCATCACGAAATGATGATTGATCAATTATCTCATTCCTCCTCTAATGGTGGACATTTTTATGGAATTGTATTTATATTTTATATATATTATATTTATATTTTCTCTATTCTTATGTATTTTTCATTTATATCATTCATTTTTGGTTTCCATAATGGCTAAATATGATAATTTTATTTGAGGAAGTGAAAACTACCTCCCCCTCAACGTGATATGACTCGTTCGTACCATACGTGGAACATATAAAGGATGGAGATAACGAAATTATATATGATATTATACTATAATAGTAATATACCTATATATAATTATGTTTCATGGAATTAAATATGAAATATAAATGAAAGTAGCATTCATGTGTACGTACGACTTACCAACTCCATGAATGGTGCATCGAATTTCTTATCTCTAAATGCTATGTACTATTATAAATACATATATATACTGGATATATATTATATATAAGATATATAATTAATTAATATCATTTTAGAGATAATTAAATTTTTACCACATGGACAACTTGTAATTATAAGAAGTTCATTTTTGACTCAAGTACCAAATATCGACAAAATAAACGTTATTAACTTAAATGATTATGTAATGTTTATAATGTTTTAATAAGTGATATAAAAGTAATAATAAACATTAAAAAGGTTTTGAAAAAATGATAAAGGCACTTTAGTTTATTATTCTAGAGATTAAAGAACGAACGAGTCAAGTCAGACATGAGGTAAGGGACTTTGTCTCAATATCTTTTCATTGAGGCATACTTTGATTTATACACAAAATTACATTATATGGTGTATAAACCCATTTGAAATTTAATTTCATTCAAATGGAATCTTTTTTCAATATATAGTTTTACTAAACAACAACTGTAATATTTCTTTTTTTAACGTACGTGGTGATAATGACCTGTCCACCACCGCAAGCATTATTTGATATTTAGTATCCTTAACATGCCGTAATGTTTTTAAAATTAATATATATAAGAAATAATATTTTTACATATTTTTTTATTGAATATGGTTTTGGGAATGGATTGATTATTTCATATATTGAAATGTTATATTTTGATTAAAATGTGGAAATTTTATCTTTCTTTTACACTTGTCCATGTAGTATGATTATGTTATTGTTCATGGGAATTGTTTATATATATGGGCGGTTCCATGATAAAACATGTGTGGGTGAACCTATGATATCTCTTTAATTCATTGGTTAACATGAAGGAGGTAAATGTTAATGTTTCTCCTAAAAGATTTATAGAATATACTCTGATGGGCATTCTAATCGTATTTCCCTAGTTAGCTGTGAAAGCTACAATGTAATTTTGTTATGGATGCCAAAAGTTACCTTTATGATTTATGATTTCTATGTGTTATTCATAAATATTATTATTTCATGTGGTATATTAAATAGCTTATGTTTTTTATTTATTGATGGACTAATTATTTATTTTTTTATTTTATACCCCTTAATGAGATTTTTGTATTCATCTCGTGCTATTGAAATGTTTTCAGGGGGTATAAGGAAGGGTAAGGGAAATAAAGAATTCAAAAAAAAAAATCACGAAAATAACTCTAGTTTTATTTTATGATTTTCTATTTAATGAAAAAATTGATACTACATATAACTGTCCATATGTAATATTCATGGTTTTATGAATAAGTTATGAAATAATTCTCTAAATCTCTAAACCTGAAAGGATCCTCAATGTGAATTAGTAACATAATTCAAGATTATGTATTGTTCAGGGTTGGGGGAGTATAGTTGGTATTAGATGTCAGTTTAGAAAACATTTGGGGTTGGGATATTGCTAATTTAATATCCATAAATTAATTTATGGTATGATTGAAATGATATAGCATTTACAGATTACAATTTTTCATCCCCAAGGATATTTTTTTGTTCATAATGTTTTTTCATAAAGAAATATTGGAATCTATAATGTGAGAGAATACATTGGTAAATGACCTTCCAAATATGCCTCTATAGATGGTCAGAATCATAATTTAACATTATGTCTCTGTGATAGATTAGTTGACTCAGGTGATAAACAGTGGTTGTGTTTATTGATTATATTTTGGTTTATTAAAAAATTAAATAGGAAAATCAAAGTCATTTTAGGGTTTTCTTGCAAACATTAAAAGAAAATAAACTGTATGGGAAAGTTAGAAAGTGTGAGTTTTGGTTACAAATAAATTCATTCCTTGGTCACACTATTTCAAAAAATAGAATAATTGTTGATCCGGCTAAAATAAAAAGTTGTTGAAGAATGGCCAAGAACCACAAATATAACTTAGATCTATACTTTTCTTGGTTTAGAAGGCTATTAAAAGAGGTTTGTTGAAATTTTTTCCCAATTATCCATCCCACTAACTATGTTAACTAGAAAATGTGTTATGTTTAATTAGACAAAATAATGTGATGATTGTTTTTAGGAATTGAAAAGATGATTGGTGAATGATTTAGTTTTGGAATTACCATCTCGAGATGGTGAATTTTTTGTCTACAGTGATGCATTGTTGAAAGGACATGGATGTTTCCTTATGCATAATTATCAGTTAATTTCTTATGATTCACATCAATTGACATCTCATGCGTTAAATTACCCTACACATGATTTGGAATTAGCTACTGTTGTTTTTTTAAAAAAAAAATTTGATGCATCATCCGTATAAAGTAAAATGTGAAATATATACTAACCGCAAAATATTGAAGTATATATTCACTTAGAAATAATTAAACATGATACAGAGGAGATGGATGGAATTATTCAAGGATTATGATTTCACAATTCATTCCCATCATGGGAAGGAAAATAAAATGGCGGATTCTTTGAGTCAGAAAAATAGTGAAAATTAACCATGTTATGTTTGGAACAAGATACTATGATTAACGATTTGATGAACTTTGACATAGAAGTTGTTGGTGCAGAAAATTCCTATGTTTTGTTTCAGGTGGAAGTGAAATTGTCCATAGCAGACCGAATACAACAAGTAGAAAAAGAAGATAATGAGTTGCAAAAAATGGTAGATTTGGTTCAAAAGGGTACGTTACCTGAATTTAACATTGATAAAGACTATGTTTTGAGTTTTGGAAAGATATTATGTTTGAATTTTGATTCCCAGTTAAAGAATGAGTTATTATGTAAAGCTCATAGTTCTTTTTTTTCATTTCATGGTAGCACTATTAAAATGTATAGAGATATTTAAAAGTATTACTGGTGGGATGGAATGAAAAAATATACTGCTGAATTTACTATGAAGTGTTTTACTTGTAAATAGGTTAAATAAGAGCATCAGTTACAGAAATGGATGCTTCATCCGTCACCGGCGCCAGAGTGGATATTGAAAAAATATGTCCATGAATTTCATTGTGTGATTAAAAAAGACATCTCGATGCTATAATGCATCTAGATTATTATTGATCGATTGACTAAATATGGTCATTTCCTACCTATTCAATATACTATGTATCTAGATAAAAATTATAGGTTGTATGTTAAAGAGATAGTCTAGTTTCATAGAGTTCCCCTCTCCAGTGTATTTGATTGTGATCCTGGGGTTATGTCTAAATTTTTTAAAGGCCTTCAGAAGTCACTGGGTACTGAATTAGATTTTAGTACAAGTTTTCATCCTCAATCAGATGGGTAATAAGAATGAACAATTAAAAAATTTGAATATATTATATGTTCATTCTAAATAGATTACCAGGGATGTTGAGACCAACATCATTATTTGGTTGATTTTTTGTATAATAACAGTTTTCATTAAAGTATACAGATGGAACTATTTTAGGAATTAAATGGAAATCAGTGTGGAACTACATATTTTTGGGATAAAGTAAGTGAAAGGATGTTGATGGAACCATAATTGGTAGAAGAGATGGCTTAAAAAGATTAGTTGATTTAGAAGAACATGAGAATAGCTCAGAGCAGGTTGAAAAGTTATGCAGATAATTAAAGAAAGGATCTTTCTTTGAGGTTGGTCATCATGTCTTCCTCAAAGTTCTCCTTGGAAAAGTGTGATGTGTTTTGGTAAGAAGGGAATGTTTAGTATGAGGTTCATTGGAACCTATGAAATCCTATAGAATGTTTTTTCTGTTGCGTACATTGTAGATTTACCTCCATGTTTATCTTAAGTACACAATGTTTTTCATGTTTCAATGTTGTGAAAATATTTGCCAGATCCATCTCATGTTTTGAGTCCAGAGGTAATTCAATTGGTAGAGAATCATTCTTATGAGGAACAAATAGTCCAGATTCTTAACTAAAGAGAAAAAGTGTTGCAAAATAAGGTAATTCATCAGGTGAAGGTTTTTCTTAAAAACTATATGGATAAAGAGGAAACGTTGAAATTTGAGAATGCTACAAGAGATAAATACCACCATTTATTTGATAAGTGAATAAAAATTGCTAGGATGCAATTTCCAAATGGGGGTAAGGATGTAAAATCCCAGGTAAATAATGTAAAAACCTGAGATTTTATGAGAATTATTATTTTTAATTTCATTGATGTCTTGTGTTGTACGCTACACCAAAATTAGCTTGTGCTATATGCAATACTGTATTATCTTGCAGTATATGCAACACTATTCTTGGCTCGTGTTACACACAATTTCAAGTTTGTTTTGTAGAAATTATTCTATGCAACATTAAGTATAGATTTTGTTTAATGTACAAATGAAATAAGTTTTGATTATGTTATATGCAATAAAAAAGGGATCATGCACTATACGCAACCTTGACTTGTCTTTCATTACACGCAATCACGACCTTCCTTGATAGCGTGTGTAGTATGCAATATCAGGTTTCACTAAACAATGATATATTGTTATAATATTATTATGAACTATCCATTATGAATATTATTAAATATATTTTTAATTTTATAACATTATTATTCATCTTACACATTTTCTAAAACATGGTATGTGAACAAAATTTATTTTTCGGGTAAAATAAGTATTTTTAAAAAAATGCAGTTTTGCCGCCTTTTGATGGTGCACCCACATTAAATCTAGATTTTGACATGTTTATAAGTTCAATTTGACAAAATAAAATTCTTCTTTAGAATCAGGATATAAAAATTTAATTTGGATAATTTTTTTAAATTATTCTAATAACTTTCATATTTTAATGAATAGTAAAAACATGGTATATTTTAATTAAAAACAACTTTTTTCATCGCAATAATTTATATGGTTAAATTATAACATTGAATGGTTTTAAAGTATAAATATAATATATTTTTTCCATTTAATATAATGTATGTCATTATCATTGATTTTACATTGAATTCATAGTTAAAATCATTTCAATCTTTTGCAATGTTTTAACTTTTAAAACTCGTTTTCTTTATAATGAGATTAATATTAAATTAATTTCTGCAACTTCTATGATTTGAATTTGGAAAAATTTATTCCATATTTGGAATCAGTAGGTCCAAATTAAGTTCATAAGCTACTTTTTATTTGTAGTCATTATGAATAGTAACTACGGTAAATTTTATTTACCATAGTTAAAGGAAAATCGAGGTAATTAAGGGTAAATATAATTTTATAAAATTACCCTAACACTTGTCCTAATATAATTGGATGATTATATTCTACCCTAAATCATACTTGGGTCGAAATTGAATCAAATGTATACCACTTGTATTTGATTAACACCTTTTATTTAGTTTATTTAAATGAAAGTGAAATGTCTCACTCAAACTTTAATAATTAGATTATTTTTAATATATAGTTATACAAAATATAAATTCGATTATAAATACTCATTTTAAATATAAAAGGTTTAATTTAATCATGGTAATTTATTTTTAATTTTTAATAAATATTTTATTACCTTAAAAGCTTATACATTAATGATGTAGAAATTATTTATTTAGTGAAAAATAAATAATATAGTTTTTATTAAAATAATAATACCAATCAAAAGGACTAGAAACCTGACCAAACCATATTTGTAGAGTATATATATACCCTATTCATCCAAGGGTCTATATTTGGGCCATTGGTTGCCTTATAAAACCGATTAGGACATTTACATTATTTTATTTTAAATGATGTCAATGATGTCACCTTCATAATTTCATAAATATAAAAATTTAAATGTTGTACTCTTAAGATGATAAATTCGAGTAAAAATATTATTATGAAATTTACTATATTTATATTTATGATAGGATTTTATTTTAAATTTATATGCAAATAATATTTATATTAAATGATTATACAAAAATTAAGTGGTAATTGTTTTATTAAGAGAAATATCAAAATAATGAATTTATAAATATTAAAATAAACATTATATGAACTAATTAATGTTCTTCAAAAAATTTATAGATTAATATGAAATGTTAGTTGTCTATTAGAAAATTTTGTTCGAATATATCCTCTGTGTGGATTTTATTTAAATTCAACTAAACGAATAGTGTCAAAATAAACACTATTGTTATTTTATAAAAATAACATATTATTAAATTGTTTAAAAATCCCAAAAATATTTAAAATTTAAAATTGAAATTTACATGGTCCAAAATTTCATTAATTACACAATTATGGATAATTCACAACACATAAGTAATTATTTATAACAATTTAAAATTTAGAATATTATTACCATAAATAAGATTAAATAAATTAAATAAGGATTAATCAAATTGATAAGGTTTAAAATAATTTCCCAACATGTCTAAATTTTATTGTTTGACAATATTTCAACCCTATATTACGTCATATCATAATTTTAGTCACTTTGGATGTTTTTATGTGGGTTTTGAGTTTATTATATATTAATATTTTTGAGGTTTCCAAAAGTGCCCCTCTCTTCTCTTATAAAAGGGCACCTCCTCCCTCTCCACTTAACAGCACTTTTAGCCTTCATGCTCGGCCAGAACCTGCCCATTTCTCTTCTACACTTCCATAGAAACATTCTGGAGGTTCTTCTCTTCTCAAAACGCCAAATCTAGTGCCTTAAGGGGAAGCTTTAAAGAGGTGCGTCGAAGAAGAGGTAATCTCTTCTACCGATTCTGTCATGTTTCTTTCTTCTTCAACTTATTCTTCTTTAGTTGTTTCAATATAAATTAATAACATAAGTATCAATAATATAATGATATGTCATTATACATATGAAACAACCCAATTCACCTTTTATCCATCCTATGGAAAATGAAATCACCGCGCGTGCGTATGTACGGAATACCGTCTCCACGCCGTGGTGTAATCTGTTTTTCCACCACCACATTACTTGGATGGGTATAATGGTGTAAATAATAACAATATATATGGTAATTATAACATGATACTAATTTTATGATATTATATCATCCACTCTAATTCCATTCGATAATTATGGGAACGATATCATCGCTCGTGCGTACGTACGGATTACCGTCTCCATGACGCGATGAGATTCATTCTCCAAGTTAACCATTAAAGAATGATTATAAAGTATATATATTAAATAATAATAAAATATACGACATATTAATTATACTAGAATTATTTAAATGTTATTTACTTACTTCCATTCAATTTAATAAGGAAACGAAAACAGTGTTTATGTGTACGTACGACGTACCGTCTCCATGAACGGTGTATTTCATTACATTAATAGATCTATTATATATATTTATATTCTGAAAATATATTATATATAAATCATTTTTTACATTTTATAAGTAATTTATCAATATCTAATAATCATATGAATAATTATAAGTCAAAACACGGACGAAAAATGAAACGATTTTACCCAAAACACTACTTTAACTTGAATTTACAAAAGAATTGGTAATATAAAGTCATAAGTGAACCATATATGATATCATAAAAATGAATTGGATTTTTCAATAAGTCAATGACTTTATTTAAATCATTATACAGGATGTCCGAATACATACAAATCATATCAGACATAAGTTAAGGGATAATTCTTCAATCTCATTTTTATCCGAGATTGCTTATACGTAAGTATTTACTGGGGTTATATTTTTTATCCATGTCAATAAAATGTTTTTTCATAAAGTGTTCAATATTCTTCCATGTATGATTAAATTCATGTTCACCCCTCTTTTACTTTTATCTTGTGTTATAGAAGGAATATTTCTTTTGTTTACTATACGTGGTACTTTTTAACTTTTCTGTTAAAAGTACGAGGATAATGTTTTTGATAACTCATACGACATGAACAGATTTTTACAGCTTCATAATGCCTTATTTCTATTAAGATTTCTCTACAATATTTCATTTTTAGTTTCAATAAAATCATTTTCTTTTAAAATTTAATGAAATTTTGTGAAAAGAAAATGATTTTAAAGAAGAAAGAATATTTTCCTCAAGAATTCAATTCATGTGTTTTATTAAAACTATTTTCTATCTATGGTGACATTATTTAGTATGTTTATGTTTCAAATATAATGTCTCTATGATTTACATGGTTTCAATTTTCGTATTATGAAATGATATCCATTTGTTTTATATGGATTATGTTATGATGGGATGATGTTTATAAAAACCATTTTACTCTTTGGGTTATGATGAATGATTTATGTTTATTTTGTGGCATAAGTAAGAATGATTTCATTATGTGATGTGTGGGACCTATATATCCCTCCAATGTATTGGGTACATATTTATATATCATGAGATAGACATGGATGGAACGTTAAGTTAATCTGGTTCAGTGGTACATAACTGGAACGAGGAGTGAACTCAATTCTGTAAGGGACTTTGTCCACTAAGATGGTCTTGGTAGAAATGTGTTGCCTACTATGGAAATAATATCATGTTATTAATGGTTTTCCACAATTACATGTTTTATTCCCAGGATATTTTATCATGATTATTATTTCTTTATGATTTATGCCTTACATACTTCCATGTTTTATGTCATTGCTCAGGATTTTGATGTTTAAGCATTATGTTCATGTTTTTTTAGGTTCAAATGTATATGATTTGTTTTATTTTCTCCATGATTACCCTTACTGAGCATTTGAGCTCATCCTTTATTTGTTTTCTTTTCCCCATGATTTAATGAAAGGTTTTAGGTAAGAAAAAAGTGGAAGATCTTTATGGGAGATGTTGAAGATCTTTCACCACGATTTGATTATTTATATTCCGAGTTTCCAAAGACACTAAACTATTACGGTCCTTGTGTGTCTGTTTTTGTTATGTATTTATTATTCCACAAAAGTAATGTAATTTCCATGTACTTAATGCTTTGGGTCTCTACAGTTGGTATCAAAGGCAAAGGAGGTAGGAATGAATCTGATCCTTGGGAACTCTCACATGTGAGTGTTGGACGAAGCATGGCTCTCTGCCCAAGGGCTTCTTGAGGAAATAGCTGCCACTGGGGATGGTGGTGTGTCCCACCCAGGGTGTGTAGCTACCTATGGAGTGCCCTGATAGGTATCAATTATAGTCCACTAGAAGTAATTCTAGACCGCTATAGTTGGTATCAGAGGAAAGGTTTAGTCAACCTTTGGAAACTAGGATGCGAAAATTTTAGTGAAATCCCTAGAGATATTTCTAAGGTATGTCTAGGGATGTCCCTAAGTTTAAGTATAAGTATTGGTTATAGTACCATAATTACGGTAAAGATCTTTTAATTAATCCTAAGATTTTATATATTGAAGGTACTCCCCTTTTATAATGTTGTTTTCCCTAGCATGGTTTTTCCATGTCACACTATTCTTTTTGGGTTTTAGACGATGGAGGGAACCCGAAGGAACCGTGTTGATCAATGTAATGGACAATGAAATTATTGTCCTTCTGAACAAACCAAAGTTATTTGAGATGGAGTGAAAAATCTTATTTGTATACTTACACAAGCTATGAATCATTATGGACTTCCAAATAAGCAGAGAAGGGAACAATATTATATTGAGTCCTTCATGAGACAACGTCCACCTTCTTTCAGTGGGTCTTCTGATCCACTTGTTGCTTAACAATGGATTAGTAACATTGAAAAGATATTTTCGATACTTCGCTGTTCAGAGCATGAAAAAGTCATTTTGGATGTTTACTGGTTTGAAGGCGAAGCAGACCAGTGGTGGACTCTAGTTAAAAATACAAGGCCCCAAGATGAAATTGAATCCATGGAATGGAACGAGTTCAAGAAATTATTTTTCAATAAGTACTTCACTCATATTCTTCTAACAATGATGGAAAAGGATTTACTTCAGCTTAAGCAAAAGAATGATGAATCTGTTGGTATATACGAAGAGAGTTTTACAAGGCTTGTAAGGTATGCATCTGGATTTATCATCCAACCTGAAAGTAAAGTTGATCGATTCTTTAGTGGCTTAAAACCAAGTCTTCGAAGGTCATTAGCTATAAGAAACTTTAGTAGCTATGAAGAAATTGAGCATTGTGCTATCAAGGTAGAACTAGAAGTTGGTGTTACATATCCATCTCATGGTTTTGACAAGAAATGAAAGATCGAGTTCAAGGAAAAATCTCAGAACATTGGTGAAAAGAAGATGAATGTAACATTATGCTCAATGTGTGGAACGAAGCATGGTGGAGATTGTCTAAAAGGTACTAGAAAATGTTTCAAGTGTGGAATAGAAGGCCATCGAGTAGCTGGGTGCCGAAGTAATGGGAAAAAGGTTTCTAATGACCTGAATAGAGAAAAGACTACATAGAATGCTCCACCAACACTTCAATGCTTCAAGTGAAATGAAATGGGGCATTATGCTAATCAATTCCCTAATCCAAGGGTTAATGATGATCAATGTGAGAAACCTCTTAAGGAAAAGGATAAAGGGAAGTCACATGCGATCACTATTTGTGATGTTGAGTATGAAAATGATGTTGTCTATTGATTAAGTGTTTATGTAATGGGATTTCAAAATAGTATTATGGAATCTCATTTATGGTATTGTGGAATTTTGGAATATCTATGTATTGGTTTTCAATAATTATATGGTACCAGTAACCATGAAAAGTGATTGAAATATTTTTGAAAATAAGATGATATGCACATAATGAAGGGATAAAGAAAAAATTAAATGATCTCATGACTGATATAAGGACAATGTTATATCATGGTTTGAGTATATAGAAATTTTGGGATTTTGGTATGTGGAAAGTGTTAAATTTTAACAGCATTCATGTTTTCACTAAGGTTCAATGGGTATTCATTTTTCAAGAGAACACATTATTAAGGTATTCACATGATTGTAATGTGACCAACAAGATATATCGTATGATATATGGGGATAAATGATGGTATTCACATGCTCAGTAGATGACATTTCTAGTAAATGATTTCTTTATACTATGAGCTTGGACAGAAGTATTTTAGATAATCCTAAAGATTGGAATGTATTATGTTGGACATAAGTTAGTATTGTTTAAGGATATAACTTTTTTTGATATTATTTATGGGATGTTATAATAATGTAGTTTTAGAAAAAGCACAACCTCTAGGATGAGCAACAACCCGTCACGTCGGACAAGGCTATGTGAATCGAACCCACAACCGAAGTGCAACAAGCCTTTATCTCCTACCACTAGCCTACAAGAAGTACCTGATTCATAGAAACTAGTTTTATTTTATTAAGTGGTGTGATAGAGGAAGTATAAGTCTATTTTAGAACCATATAGGACTAATCTCACCATAGATAGACTTATGTATATAAATTTTTCTAACCTTATGTTTGAGATAGATGGAATAACCTATCATTCTATCGCATGATCTGCTAACACTTCACAGAAGACAAATTCAAATTCTTTTCTTTAAGAGATAAAGTGAAAATTGTTCAAGGCACAAACAATAGTGAGATTATACCAAAATCATGTAAGTATTTCTTCTAATTCAAAATTTTCAAATTTAGGGAAATGATATTGAAAACCAAAAATGTTTTCCTGGTGCTCTTATATCTGATGAATGAGTTGGTACCTTAGATCATCACAAAATTTATGGCTTTTTGATTGTTTTCTTTCTCATAGACATGTTCTCTACCACTCTTCATCATAACGTGATGGTTAGATTTCTCTTCCATATCCATATTTTCACCTATGTTCTCCTATGAGGAAACCTAGTGATGAGTTAATTTGGGTAACTGTTATGTTTCATACTTCACTTTTTAAAATTAAGTTTTAGTATTCCTTTCTACTATGTGGGTTTCTATGAAAGAAACATTCAAGTAGTAATCCATTTATAACCCCGACGAATTTCAAGGGAGAAATTAATTTTAAGGGGAGTAGAATGTAACAACCTGAGATTTTTTGAGAATTATTATTTATAATTTCATTGATGTCTTGTGATGTATGCTACACCAAAATTAGATTGTGCTATATGCAACAATGTGTTAGCTTGCAGTATACGCAACACTATTCTTGGCTCGTGTTACACACAATTTCATGTTCTTTTTGTAGAAATTATTCTACACAACATTAAGTATAGATTTTTTTTAATTTATAAATGAAATAAGTTTTGATTATGTTATACACAACAATAAAGGGAGCTTTCACAATATATAGCATTGACTTGTCTTGTATTACACGCAATCACAACCTTCCTTGATAGCGTGTGTAGTACGAAATATCAAGTTTCCCTAAACTACGATATATTGTTATAATATTATTATGAACTAGCTGTTATGAAAAGAATTAACTACATTTTGAATTTTATAAAATTATTATTCATCTTACAAACTTTCTAAAACATGGTATGTGAACAAAATAATTTTTTTGAGTAAAATAAGTATTTTTCAAAAAATACAGTTTTGCGGCCTTTAGATGTCGCACCTACTTTAAATCTAGTTTTTGACATTTTTATATGTTCAATATGACAAAATAAAATTCTTATTTGAAATAAGGATATAAAAATTTAATTTGGATAAATTTTTTATATTATTCTGATAACTTTTATATTTTAATGAATAGTAAAAACACGCTATATTTTAATAAAAAAACAACTTTTTTCATCGCAATAATTTATATGGTAAAATTATAACATTTAATGGTTTTAAAGTATAAATAGAATATATTTTTACCATTTAATATAATATATGTCATTACCATTTATTTTACATTGAATTCATAGGTAAAATCATTTCAATCTTTTGTAATGTTTTAACTTTTAAAACTCGTTTTCTTTACAACGGGATTAATATTAAATAAATTTTTGCAACTTATGTGATTTGAATTTTGAAAAATGGATTCCATATTTGGAATCAGTAGGTCCAAATTATGTTAATAAGTTACTTTTTATTTTTATTCATTATGAATAGTAACTACGGTAAATTTTATTTACCTTAGTTAAAGGTAAATCGAGGTAATTAAGGGTAAATATAATATTATAAAATTACCCTAACACTTGTACTAATATAATTGGATGATTATATTTGACCCTAAATCATTCTTGTGTCTAAATGGATTCTAATGGATCCCACTTTTATTTGATTAAGACCATTTATTTAGTTTATTTAAAAAAAAGTGAAATGTCTCACTCAAAATTTAATAATTAGATTATTTTTAATATATAGATATACAGAATATAAATTCAATTATAAATACTAATTTGAAAGATAAAATGTTTTTATTTATCCTGGAAATTTATTTTTAGTTTTTAATAAATATTTTATTACCTTAAAATATTATACGTTAATGATGTAGAAATTATTTATTTAGTGAAAAATCAATAATATAGTTTTTATTATAATACTAATACCTATAAAAAGGACCAAAAACTTGACCACACATTATTGGTAGAGTATATATATTCCCTAATCATACAAGGGTCGATATTCGGTCAATTTGGAGCCTTATAAAACTGATGAGGACATTTAAATTATTTTATTTTAAATGATGTCAAAGATGTCACCTTCATAATTTAATAAATATAAAAATTTAATTTTTGTGATTTTAAGATGATAAATTAGAGTAATAATATTATTATGAAATGTATTATATTTATATTTATCATAGTATTTTATTTTTACTTTTTAATCAAATAATAAGTATATTAAATGATTATACAAAAATGATGTAGTAATTGTTTTATTAAGAGAAATATCAAATAAATGGTTTTATAAATATTAAAATCAACATTGTATGAACTAATAAATTTTCTCCACAAATTTTTTAGATTAATATGATATGTTTGGAATCTATTAAAAAATTTGGGGTGAATATATCCTCTGTTTGGATTTTATTTAAATTCAAATAAATGCATAGTGTCAAAATTAACACTATTGTTATTTTATAAAAATAACATATTATTAAATTCTTTAAAAATCCAATAAATATTTAAAAATTATAAATTTATATTTATATGATCCAAAATTTAATAAAGTACCCAATTATGGATAATTCAGAACACATAAGTAATTATTTATAACAATTTAATATTTAGAATAGTATTACCCCAAATAATATTAAATAAATTAAATAAGGATTAATCACATTGATAAGATTTAAAATAATTTTACAACATGTATAAATTTGATTGGTTTATAAGATTACAAACCTATATTACCTCATATCCGAATTTGAGTAAATTTGGATGTTTTTAAGTGGGGTTTGAGTTTATTATAAATTAATATTTTTGAGGTTCCCAAAAGTGACCATCCCTTCCCTTATAAAAGGGCACCTCCTCCCTCTCCTCTTCACAACACTTTGAGCCTTCAAGATCATCCAAACCCTGAAAATTTCTCTTCTAAACTTCCCTAGAAACATTCTAGAGCTTCTTGTATTCTCAAAAGACCAACTCCAATGCCTTAAGAGGAATCTTAAAAGAGGTGCGTCGAAGAAGAGGTAATCTCTTCTACCGATTCTTTCAAGTTTCTTTCTTCTTCAACTACTTTTTCTTTAGTTGTTTCATTATAAAGTAATAAAATAAGTATCACTAATATAATTATTTGTTATTATATATACGAAACAACCCAATTTCACCTTCTATCCATCCTACAGAAAACGAAATCACCGCGCGTGCGTACGTATGGAATACAGTCTCCACGCTGTGGTGTAATCTGCTTTTCCACCACCCCCTTACTTGGATGGGTATAATGGTGTAAATAATAACTATATATATGTTAATTATGACATGATACTAATTCTGAGATATTATATCATCCACTCTAATTCCATTCAATAATTATGGGAACGATATCATCACTCGTGCGTACGTATGGATTACCGCCTGCACGACGCGATGAGATTCATTCTCCAAGTTAACCATTTAAGAATGATTATAAAGTTTATATATAAAATAATTATAGAATATATGAAATATTAATTATACTATAATTATTTATATTTTATTTACTTACTTCCATTCAATTGAATAAGGAAACGAAAACATCATTCATGCGTACGTACGACCTACCGTCTCTATGAATAGTGTATTTTATTCCATTAATTGATCTATTATATATGTGTATATTCAGAAAATATATTATATATAGATCATGTTTTACATTATATACGTAATTAATCAAGATCTATGTAATCATTTGAATAATTACAAGTCAAAACATGGACGATAAATTAAATTATTTTACCCAAAACGACACTTTAACATGAATTTACAAAAGAACGAGTAATATAAAGTCATATGTGAACCATATATGATATCATAACAATTAATATGATTCTATAATAAGCCAATGAAATTATTTAAATCATTATACATGAGGTTCAGATACATACAAAGCATATCAGACATAAGGTAAGGGATAATTTTTCAATCTCATTTTTATCTGAGATTGCTTATACGTATGTATTTATAGGGGTTATATTTTTCATCCATGTCCATAAAATGTTTTTTAATAATGTGTTAAATATTCTTCCATGTATGTTTAAAGTCATGTTCACCCATATTTGACATTTACCTTATGTTATGGAAGGAATCTTTCTTTTGTTTACCATACGTGGTACTTTTTGACTTTTCTGTTAAAAGTACAAGGAGAATGTTTTTTAACTCATATGGCAATAACATATTTTTTACGGTTTCATAATGACTTCTTTATATTAAGCCTCCTATACAATATTTCATGGTTATTTTCAATAAAATTATTTTCTTTTAAAATTTAATGAAATTTTTTGAAAAGAAATTTATTTTAAAGAAGAAAACATATTTTTCTCAAGAATTCATTTCAAGTGTTTTATTAAAACTATTTTCTATATAAGATGAAATTATTTAGTATGTTTATGTTTCATGTATAATGTGTATCTGATTTAAATGGTTTCACTTTTCTTATGATGAAATGATATCCATTTTTTTATATGGATTATGTTATGATGGGACGATGTTTATGAAACCCATTTTACTCTTTCAGTTATGATGAATGATTTAAGTTTATTTTGTGGCACAAGTAAGAATGATTTCATTATGATATGGGTGGGACCTATATATCCCTATAATGAATTGGGTAATGATTTCTATCTCATGAGATTGACATGGATGGAATGGTAAGTTAATCCGGTTCAGTGATACAGGACTGGAACGAGGAGTGAACTCGATTTCATAAGGGACTTTGTCCTCTAAGATGGTCTTGGAAGAAATGCCTTGGCTACTATAGAAATCATATCAAGTGCTTAATGGTTTTCAACAATTACATGTTTTATTCCCATGATATTTTATCAGAATTAATGTTTCTTTATGATCTATTCCTTACCTACTGTCATGTTTTATGTCATTTCTCAATATTTTGATGTTTAAACATTATGTCCATGTTTTTTAAGTTAAAATGTATATGATTTGTTTTATTTTCTCAATGCTTACCCTTATTGAGAATTTAAGCTCACCCTTTATATGTTTTCTTTTCCCCAGGAATTAATGAATGGTTTTAGGTAAGAAAACAAAAGGGGAATATCATTATGGGAGATGTTGAAGATATTTCACCATGATTAGAAGATTATATTCTGAGTTTTTCAAAGACACTAAACTATTACGGTTCTTGTGTGTTTGTTTTTGTATGTATTAAGTATTCCGTAGAAGTAATGTAATGTCCATGTACGTCAAGATTTGGGTCACTAAAAATAAAGTATATGATATTTTCTTATTTATTAATATTTTTGAATTAAATATTAATTTTACTTTAATGGGGATGTTATGTCCAATGGCATAAAATAAAGACAATAGTTTTTTTCTCTGAAATTTCATACTACACACAAAGATGAGTCATACTGAAAAATAATAATATAATATTATTTTAAATAGTAGATAATGCTTAGTCGTTGTACTGGTGGGAATGAACAGAACTAACTAAAACATGATTGTACATGTTTTTTAAATGTCCTTAAATTTATCCAATAAATTTTAGAGACTCAAAATAAGAATGGATCCTATTTTAAGCATGAAATACTCTAATATTCTGTAAAAGGTTGATTTACCGCCTTTTGATTGGGAACCCTTCAAAAATAATGTTTTTTGTCACTTTTATATGTTCCATTTGAAAAAATAAACTTCATCTTTAGAATTGGGATATCAAAATTTACTTTGGTAAAAATTTTGGAATTTTTCGGATAAAGTTCATTTATTAATGAATAGTGAAATTACTACATTTTAATTCAAAACTGTCATTTCATCTAATTTATTTATATAATTAGATTTTACTTTTAATTAGGTTAAATATGTAATTGGATTATATTTTTACCATTTCATCTAATTATTGTCATTGTAAATAATTTCACTTTTAAATTGGACATTAAAAATTGTCAATCTTTAAACTGTTATTATTTCATAAAATCAAACTTTATGGTTTTGACAACAGAAATTAATTTTAAAGTTATTTATGCTACTTTTTTGTATTTAATTTGTAAAAATAGATACCAAATTTGGAATCAGGAGTTTTAAATTGTGTAAATAGGTAACTCCTATTTTTAGACATTATGAATAGTAAATTAAGTAAATATTTTATTTACCATGGAAAAAGGGTAAATATGGTAAATAAGGGTAAAAAAATAATATTATTATAATATTAAATTACCTAGACATGTGTTCTAATCCTATTTTATGATATATGACTGATCATGTCCATCCTTGGGTCTATATTGGGACACAATAAAGCCACTTGTATGTGAAAATCACATTTTATAAAAATTAATTTAAAGTTAAGGAAAATGTAACATAGACATATATCATATAGTAAAACAATTATTATATGGAATTATATAAGTGATATTTTTGATTATAAATACTAATTAGAAATATAAAAATATTTCCTAAATTTTTATATTTTATTTTTAATTTTTATACATCAAATAAATAAATTTATTTATGACACATTGATGATGTAATGATTACCACATTAATGAATTTTTTAAACAAATGAGATTATAAATAATAAAATAATTTTTTTCATACTTTTTAGGACATGCAATATTTTTATGGATGTTTAGGAATTGTTATATTTGAATTAATGTAATTTTTTTTAAATAATATTGTTTTTTTGGTTTTTAAAAAAATTCATGATATGAAAAGTATAAAAATTGACATAAATGAGTTTTTAAATCAGTTAATATTCTATTAAATTATAAAATAGTCCTAAAAATCTATGATTCATCGAAATAACTTATATAATATTAAAAATTTCATTAATGATTCACTTTTGGTGGCTTTTCATTTTATTGTAACTATATTAAACATATAGTATGAATATACAAGAAGACATGGTAAAAGTTAAATAAGTTGACAAAGGGTTAAATAAAAAAGATAATGATTAAAAAATATCCACAACCATTTCAATTATTATTGGATGAATTTATTTATACTTATATTTATCTTATCTTATAATTTAATGAGTTTTGTACCTTTTTAAACCAAAAAAAATTTTATAATAAAATAATATTACAAAGATTTCTTAAAGAGGCCCTATCCCCCTCATATAAAAGGACACCACCTCTAAACCATTCCTCCCAACTCTAAATCCCCATGGATCATCCAACCTCTTCTCCAATAAGCTCCCAACATCCCTCTCTTCCACCTAGAATCCATACATTGGGCAGAAGTCAATTCAATAAACCCTTTTGGTTCAAACCAAAGGGAGTTACCCGATTTAATGGTAATGTCTTCTATCAAGGTCTTTTCTTTTATTTTCCTTCTCCAACCCCCCTAAACTCTCTTTATTCCATTATTTTATAACTATACCAGTATCCTAAATAAATTAGGATTTTGTTATGAGATTTATTCTAACTACACTTCCACACAACTCTATCTAATGGATACAAACATACAATATATGTGGATGGTGAACTACTGCCTCACTAATCGATGATTGTTCAATTATCTCCTACTGCCTCTAATGGTAGACATTATGATGGAACTGTATTTATATACGATATATATTATATTTATATTTCCTCTAAGCTTCTATATTTTTCATTTATATTATACCTATATGGTTTCCATAATGGGTAAATATGATAATTTCATTTGAGGAATTGCAGACTACCTCGACCTCAATGTGATATGACTCATTCATGCCATATGTGGAACATATAAAGGATGGAATTAATGAAATTATATATGATATTATACTGGAATTATATTATACATATATATCATTATTTTCTCATTCTATTAAAAATGAAATAGAAATGAAAGTATTGTTCATATGTACGTATGACTTTCCATCTCCATGAACAGGGCATTTCATTTCTTATCTCCAAATGTTCTGTACTATTATAAATACATATATGTACTAGATATATAAGATATATGTGATATCTAAATAATTAATATCATTCTAGGGATAATTATCTTTTGACCACATGGAAAACTTGTAATTATAAGAAGTTCATTTTTAACTCAAGTACCAAATATCGAAAAAACACCATTATTAATTTAAATGATTATGTAATGTTTATAACGTGGTAAGAAGTGATATAAAAGGAGTAATAAACTTAAATTTTTTTTTGAATCAAGTATAAATTAACTTTTTGATTATTTTTAGGAGATTAAAGACTGAACATGTCAATTTAGACCCGAGGTAAGGGACTTCGTCTCAATCCCTTGTCATTGAGGCATACTTTCATTTATACACAACTTTCATTTTTATCGTTTATAAACCCCTTTGAATTGTAATTGCATTCAAATTGAATCTTTTTTCTATATAACATTTTACTAAATGACAAAGGAAATGATTCTTTTTAACGTATGTGGTGAAATGACCTTTCCATTGCGGCAATAATTATTTGATATTTGGAACCCTTAACAAGTTGTATAGTTCTTAAAAGGAAAATAAATACCATATTATTGTTTTACATATTTTGGTATAGAAATTTGTTTTTGAGAATGGATTGATTATTTTAATATATTTCAATGTTATATTGTGTTTGAAATGTGAAAATTTTATCTTTCCTTTATGCATGTTCATGTGTTAGGATTATGTTATGGATATTGGGAATTGTTTACGTTTATAGGTTGTTACTTGATAAACCTAGGGTGGGTGAGCCCAATACAGCTGTCCAATGTATTGGGTAACGTGATAGAGGTAAACATTAATGTTTCTGCTAATAGATTTAGGAAATATACTATTATGGGTATTCAAAATGTAAGTCCCTATGTAGCTGTGAAAGCTACAATGGAAGTATGATATGGATTCCACAGGTTACCTTTATGGTTGATGATTTCTATGTGTTATTCATAAATAATATGATTTCATGAGGTATGTTAAAGAGCTTATGTTTTGTTTGTATTGATGGACTATTGTTTTATTTATTTATTTTTCTACCCTTAATGAGTTTCTTATGATCATCCCATGTTTTTGAAATGTTTTTCATAGGGTATAAGGTATAGTATGAGAAAGGAAGAATTAAAGAAGATTTCTATCAATAAAATAACTCTTGTATTATATTAAGAGTTTTTATTTTATCAAAAAATGGATACTAAGTAGAAGTATCTTCATGAAACATTCATGTTGTTATGTATAAGTTGTGACCTAATTCTCTAATCCTCTAAACCTGAAAAATCCCCAATGTGAATTATTTGCACAATTCAATATTATATAATGTTCAAGGCTGGGGCCTTATAATAAAAATTACTAAATTATTTATGTCCATGTCGGACGCTTTGAAGATATTTGGTTCATAAGTACAGAATTACTTTGGTCGGTCGACTATAATCAATGAGAGAATCATTGGACCATATCCATAATAATATTCTTTAAATAATTATCACTTTTATGCATTACATATACTTCTAAATCCAACCATGAAATATTGTTATGAAAAATTAATTGTGTTTCTATCGTGGAGATGGTAGGTCATACGTACACATGAGTAACATTTTCATTTTTCAATGATCATTATGGAAATATGGTAATAATTATTTTAACATTCCAGAATTATAATAATTTATTATATATCATATTAATTATTTAAATTTACTTATATATATATATCATCCATGTGATGTGGTAATCGAAATTGAATCACATCACTATGTAGAGGTTGTAGTCAGCACATACGAACATAATCTGTTATTGTTTTTTTGTGCATTATAAGGTAAAAACAAAAATTATGTATTATATTTTAAAAATGAAAAATATTTTAAGAATATAATATATAAACCTTAATTCCATCATTGTAACCAGTCTTGGGAGATGGTAAAGGATAATAAGATACATTGGTTTGTTAGGTGGTTGACCACCATACACACAAACTATGGATTATATTCCCATTTGGTGGTAGTGTAGATGGACATAGTTCATCCTACTAAAATAAAAACTTCCTAGTATATGGTTTATACTGTAGCTTTTTGTTGTACACCTATTTGATCGTGTTTTAAAGCTCACAAAACATGAAAATAATGACAATTATGCCAATCATCCTCTTATGAAGAACATCACAAGTTATGCTTAATCTTTTTTTATTATGTTTTATGATACCAAAAATTATGTTTAATCCATTATGTGAATATTATGGCTTAATACTATTTATAGATATTTGGCTATGTCTAAGAAACCATAAGTCTGACACTACTTCTGGATTTTTTCAAATACCCAAACACCGGGACCCAGACATCGTGACCCAGAACCCATGACCCTGAAACTGTACTCCAAGATAACGTGACTTAAACACCATTAAATTTTTTTACAAAGGACTAGACACCTCTACCAAAGACACTGTGATTCTCACACAGCAACAATGCTATTGGTTACTAATCTCAATGCAGTTGTGTTACCGTATCTATCTAACCAATAAAAAGTAAAATTAAAGACATTTTTTCTGAGTGACACTATTTCCTAGCAACATCATTTTTAAGTGACACTATTTCAAGACAAACTGCGAAACCTTTCTTTAATCATTTTGGTAATTTTTAATTTAATTTATAATAGTCATATTCAAATTATTAAATGGAACTGAAATAATAAATATTTCTTCGTAGACAAGTCATTGACTGTATGATGTTAGTGGTGCTGAATACATGCATCATGTTGGATTCAACTTGTGCACCCCTAAATAAATATAAGACAAGCGTGGATAAAAAATATGAAAAAGTGAAAGTGAAAAATCAAACTCCTTCATGCAACAACATACCACAAAAGAACACATGAAGAAATCTTACTTTCTAAAGGCTGAACTACCATAGATCATAAACTCAAACATAATTGCAGTATCTACTAAAACGAGAAAACATGATACATAGTTTACATCATCAAACTAGAAACCTGAGCACTAGACATGAGATACTTTGTTTTTCACAAGCAGAATCGACACATGCATCTTCTTCATCCTACAAGTCTATAGCTGCATTGAATAACACTCAGAGCACTTTAAATCCTTTTTCATCATCCTTTCTCTATTGTGCACTATTTTTTTATTCGAGCGGTGTGTGTGTCTATATTGAAACACACATTTTCTCCTATATTAAATTGAAGGATAAAATATATCCTTCCTATCACATATTCTTATATCTGATTAGTCAAATGGATAAGTGTGGAAGATTTCCGTGTGTGACCTGGTATCTTATGCCCATGATGAATAGTGGAAGAGGTCAGGTGACCTGGACAGTCATGTGTACTATTGTTTACACGGATTTATGGTGTGGATCAAGTAAATTAATATAAACTAATGGTGGCAGGTGATCACACATGTGGAGTGGGTTAGGTCTCAACTTGAGACTTAACCACTTTTTTTATCCGTTGTGTATTTTAATTTAATTTTTCTCTACTTTACTATATGTTTTAGAAAACTAGATTTTACTTTTATAGTAATTATTGTATTGAAGTTATAACTATTTAGACTTATTAGTTTAGATTAAAAAGTTGTATCAATAATAGACATTGATATTACTGATAATTAATCAATCTTCAGATAATTTATATGAACTGTCAAAATATTATAACTGTATTCCCTTGATTAACTGGACTGTATTCATTTTTATTGGGAAATCATTCAAAGTGAATTTTTAACATAAATTTTTATTGATACTCAATTACCCCCCCCCACTATTGATTACTCTACTCAGACCAAAATTTGTTATCAGATGAAGTTGTTCTTGATAAGGCCCTATTTTGAAATCTTTTCATCTGTGATTTTTTTGCACTTCAATGACTTGTAAATTTATTTTTGTTCTAAATTTCTAGCTCATTAAATGTATTTATTTATTATGGACAATAGACTAGAAGGTGATGAAACAAACATATCTCCATTCATTATTGGAACTAATTATGTCTAATGGGAAATTCAGATGAAAATAGATTTATAAAGTATGGGTTTTTAAATTTGGTCTTCCGTTGAAGATGAGTATAAAATTCCTACTACTTGAATAACATCATGGGATGACACAACTATGATTAATTATGAAAATAAATTTATAGAAATTAATTCCCTATTTTTTTAATTAGGAGATGATGAATTTAACCTAATTTCTACATGTAAAACAGCCCATGAAATATTGGATACATTGTCTATTTCACATGAGGGAACCACTATGGTGAATGAAATGAGACAAAAAGATTATACTATGAAATATGATAATTTTATGATGATTTCTGATGATCGTATTTTAGATATGTATCTGAGGTTCAATGAAATTTTCAACACAATGATCTCTCTGTGAAGAGATGTTACAACCAAAGAACAAAACCTGAGGTTTCTCAGATGCTTACTTGATAGATGGAGAAGAACTTCTGTTTCTATTAGATAGTCATGTGACATCAACAAATTACCTATCAAAGAAATCATTGGGAAACTAATGATGTACGAAGAAGAACTAAAATTCAACAAGGAAGAGGAGTGTAATTCCCCAATCCTAATTACCCTGATTTGGTGCATTATTACATAACATTGGAATTATCACAAGGGATCAGGTCCCGAAAGCCCCATCAGTTTATTAGCCTTGTAATTACTTGATACATACATACGTTTTACAATACATAATGAAACGAAAAAACATTGTGTCTTCTTTTTACACGCTCATATCCCATAGACTATCTCTACTGGTCAATCATAATATACTTCTTTACATACTAAGAAAAATAAAATATAAGAATGGTGTGAGATCAGATTCTCAAGTAAGTATAATAATATAGTGGAAAATTTCATAAATTGAAGGAAATCTATAAGATAGAAACACAAGCCTTTTAAAATTAAACTTCAACATAATATTACAAAGATAAATATAATAATTACATTTATTTATTCACATGGATATTCTTCTAGTCGAATAATTACTTGTAATATCAATAGAAAATTTCATTATGGCAGAATGCATAATTCCAAACATCATAACTACATAGTTAAGTCATCATGCCAAGAATAAAAATAAGATTTTTTTTCAAGGGATTATTCCAAGACACTAGTTTGTCTCATGATACCTACTGATGCATAGAAGATCTAAAATGGGATCCACCTGTCACATATAAGTCCAATAAATTCCTCATATAAAAATGTCGAAACATAACATAAACATTCTTATTAAAACTAGAATATAAAATATTAATAATTTAACCATAAACCATGAATGGCATAAAAATAACACATCCATAGTCAAACATATCAAAAAACCTACAATAACATATGGATGGATTTATCATAATAAATCAGTTTTAAACAAGTGTAAAATACATCAACGGATGTTGACATAGATGAAATCCAAACTGTTTGAGAGAACTATCTTTTTCTATTTCTAAATCATTTAAAAGTCACATATTTAAAAAATAAAACATTTATTTTGAATATATTTTTATTAGCTTGTAAGGGAAGCTTCAAAAGTGTTATAATGGTGGAAAATAACCTCACCCACCATATAAGTTAAAAAACATTCTTACCTTAATTTGTCGAAAAGGATATAAAGTACCTTGTTTGGAAAATGAGGAAAAGATTCCTTTCAACACATTTTATAAAAATTAAAAAAAATGTATAAATGACATAAACCAATATTTTAGGAAATAGTAAAAAAAATTGGAATTAATTTTTATGAAACATGGATGTGAGTGATAAAGAACTCCATGTAGTTACTTCTGTAAAAACAACCTCAGATAATAAAGAGATTGTAAAATTAACACTTACATGGTAATTTTCCTTAGTCAAGGGCATGTAAACCTCTAGTATAATAGTTAAATCATTTATATTATATTACATAATAAAAAGAATAAAAAATATGATATCATATATGATCATCTAGTATTTGTTTGTTAAAAATATTTCAGTAGTATAATTTTTTCAGGTGTTAACTGATTTGTTTTTATTTATATGTTTTGTTACATAAGTCATGTTTGTTATGGATAGGATTTATTTGATTCATATCCAGAATTATATTATGTTCTTAAACATTATTTTAAATTTTAAAATGAAAATTATTCTTGAATGGTTACAATGGGGAATGAATGTCCTCGCATTTGTGGAGACGGTAATCCGTACGTACGCACAAGCGACTATATCATTATATTGGTGGTGAAATAATATGTAATTGGATGGTATATTACATAAATAGAATAAATACCATGTTATATTTATTATTTAAATCAACTATACTCATTATTAAACACATCCAATAAATGATGTGTTGAATAAAAAATTACACCACGATGTGGAGACGGTAGGTCGTACGTACGCAGGTATGGTGACTTTTCCATTCATAGGATGGATTGAATAATGAATATGGTTGTAAAATATTTATAATAAAATCACAGTATGTAAAAGGTAATCGAGTTATTACTTTTCTATGAAAACAACAAAGAATTAGGATGTGGAAGATGAAAAAAACATTGAAAGAGGAGATGAAATTATTACCTCTTCTTTGGGTTCTTCCTTCGGATTTGATCAAAAAAGGCTCCATAGGATGGATTTATGATCAATGTAAGGGATCTAGGAATTAGGGACGGTATTTAGGAGGATATTTTTGTAGGGTTTGGGGAAGACAAATGGATTTTGAGGTCTTACATTGAGAGAAGGAGATGTGCCCTTTTATAACAGAGGTGAGAGTCACTTTAGGAAAATCCTGAAATATTAATTTATTATAAAATCATTTTCGGTTTATAATGGATCCAAATAGATTTATTTCGAGCCTAAGGTGGGGATGGGTCGAAATTCGCTCAACCATTGGGTTTTAGATAAGTTTAGTTCGCCATATTAAACTTATCATTTTGATTTAACTCTTAGATAAATTATTTAACTTTTACAATGTATTCTTGTATTTTTATATTACATGGTTCATATCACACTATAAAATGCCATTCAAACCAAAAGTGGTTGATTAATGACATATCTATAATTATATATGTCTTTTGTAATAAACTTATATTTTTAGAAATTTTATATCATTTAATAATATCGTATTTGTTTTAAAAAAACTCATTTATGTCAATTTTGACACTATTTAGTATTTCATTTTTGCGAAAGTCAATAAATCATTATTAATTCAAAAAAAATTAAATTAAATCAGTCCTAACTTGACATATTAACCTATTAAATTAGTTTAATTCACCAAAAGTCTCAATTTTCATTTATTTGGATATTTATAATGTCCATTATTTTAATCTTTCATTAATAAGGTTATTGTTGCATCATCATTGTGTCAAAAGTAAATTTAATTATTTAATTTTTAAAAATTATAAATAAAATACCATTATATATGAAATAATTTTATCTTTATAATTAATATTTATAGTCTAATTTATCTTATGTATAACCCTATATTAAAAAAGATTTAGTTATTTAAATTTGAATTTAACACTTCTAACTCTTCTTTAAATAAAATAATAATAAATGTCCTAATCTAATCCAAGTTGATCAGAGAGGATCCAATTTTATTCCTAAGGTTTATTTTGGAAGAAATACACATATCCAATAGAAATAGGAATTATTTTAGAGTAATTATAATATCATTTTTACCTTTAATTACCCTATTTACTTTTAATCGTGGTAAATAAAATTCAAAAGATACTATTCAACAAAAAATTATTTTCATCCTATTTAACCAGATTTTATTTACTTATGTAAACCATGTCTCTCAGATTTTTGAAATTCAATTCACCGAGGAGGTAAAATTATGTTTTATGAAAATTTTCATATGCGCCTATAAGGTGGGTAAAAGATGTTAACAAGTTAAATAAAATTTTATATATCTATTTTTTTTATAAAATGACACTAGTGAATTACATTTAACATAAATTGGGATTTTTTTGAATTAAAATAAATTCAAATAAAATTAATAATAATTTAAATAAAATGTTGGTTTTAAACAGCAACGACTGTTTTTCACTATTAATAAAAAATTGAAATTTTTTAGAAAAATACCAAAAATTCAACCTATGATAATTTAGATATTCTAAATATAAAAATTAAGTCCATTTAAACAAATAAAATTTATAAAATTTCATAAAGTGGGTATTACTATTCATAACAGTTAGTTTGATTGGTTGTGGTGTGCTAGAACACAGTTTTGGGTATAGCGTAATCTATTGTATTATTCAAAGAGAAGTGCATCATGGAGGTTTGGGGTGTTACATTCGTCCCTATGTCAAATAATTTCATCCTCGAATTTTCTATAATATTACTACATAAAAATATTCTGGATGTTCTTCATCATAAGTTCCTCAGTATCACATGTTGAATCTTCCATCTTATGGTCTCTCCATAGAACTTTTACCAGAGGAGTCGTCTGGTTACTCAACATTTGTTCACTGGTATTAGGAATCCTCATAGGCTATTTAAAATTAGACATATCCAGTTCTAGATCAATTTATTCATAGTTGAGTACATCTGTTGGGTAAGGAATTTATTTTCTCAACAGTGATACATGGAATACATCATGAACTTTGGAGAGACATGGAGGCATTGCCCAACAATAAACTACAACCCCAATTCATTCTTGAATTTTGAATGGTCTGATGTAGCTGGGACTTAAGTTACCCTTCTTACTGAATCATCTATCACCCTTTCATGGATATACCTTCAAGAAAACATTATCTCTTACTTTAAATTAAAAATCTATCCTTCGGTTATCGACATAGCTATTTTTCTAAATTTGAGATGCTTTGATGTGGGTTTAGATAATAATCACCTTTTCCATTGTTTCCTTGACATGTTCTAGGCCTATAAGTTTTCTTTCACCAACATCATCCTAACAAGTTGGTGTGTGAAATATTTTTCCATATAACGCTTAATATGGTTCCATATGAATACTTGAATAGAATCTATTGTTATAGGAAAATTCTACTAGAAGTAAATATTGATCCCACAAACCTTGAAAGTCAAGTGAGCTTGATCTCAACTTGTCTTCTATGGTTTTAATAGTCCGTTCTGATAGTCCATCGGTTTGAGGGTGGTAGGAAGTTCTTAAACGAAGTTCAGTTTCTAGGTCTCTCTAATGACTTTTCCAAAAACATGATGTATAACGTGGATCACGATCAGAAACAATCAATAAGTGTACACCATGAAGTATTATAAGTTCATTAAAACATAGTTTTGAAAAATTTTCATGTAGTAAATCATCACTTATAGCATGAAAATGTGCAAGCTTGGTAAGACGATAAACAATGACCCATATTGCATCATTAATTATAAGTTTCTTTGATATCCCCATGACAAAGACCATCATAATATCATCTGATTTTCACTCAGGCAAGGGAAGAGGTTGTATGACTCCTCAAGGATGTTGTCTTCCAGCCTTCACCTTTTGAAAAACCATACATCTTGACACATAATCAGCAATCTCCCTCTTCAAGTTGTCCCACCAAAAATGTTCTTTCAAATATCATTACATTATTGATACCAAGGTGTATACAGAAATTTGAGTTATGAGCTTCATCCAAAAATTCCCTTTTCAGATCTAATATGTTAGGAACACAAATTCTCTTCCCAAAATTCAAAATCCCATCTTCATATATGAATTCGATCAATTTCCCATCGTTCATGGGTTTAATTTTCTTTTAAAACTCCTCATGATCAGTCAGAGAACATTTTATCTATTATATTAAAGATGAATTTGAAACCATTTGAAAAAGTATTGATGTTTCACCTTCCATGATTATTCCAATATCCATATTTACTAGATCCATGATCATATTATCCCTTTCAACTCTCATCTAGTTCAAAACTCCATGATCCTTTCTGCTCATAGCATCTTCGACCTTATTTTACTTCCCCATGTGGTTGTGTATAGTGAAATCATAGTCCTTGAGTAGTTAAAGCCATCTCTTTTTCCGTATGTTGAGTTCTTTTTGTGAGAAAATATACTTCAAACTCTTGTTATCAGTATAAATCTCAATTTTTTTACTATAGAGATATTTTTCACATATCTTCAGATCAAATATTACAAATGATAACTCAAGATCATGAGTGGGATTGTTTTGTTCATGATTTTTTTAGTTTTCATGATGTATAGTTAATAACCATATCATTCAGTATAAGAAAACAATCCATCCCTTTCTTTGAAGAATCACAATAAATAACAAACCAATCCTTCACTGATGGTCGAGTCATGAAAGGATAATTTGATAATATTATCCTCAATTCTTTAGAACATTATTCACACTCTTTTGTCCAAACAAATTTAACCCCTTTAATTGTGAGCTTGGTTTATGGGTTAGCCAATCAGGAAAAATTCTAGATGAAAAACCTATAATAACCTGCTAAACCAATAAAACTGTGTACGTCGGTTATACTTGTCAGTGCTGGCCATTATTGGATTTCCATGGTCTTTGAAGGATCGATAAAGATTCCTTCCTTACAGAAAATATGTTCATGAAATGAAATTTTCTGAAGCCTGAATTAACACATTCTAAACATCCCATATAATTCATTTTTTCTATTGGTTTTCAGAATAGTTTGCATGTGATTTTCATGATCTTAGTAGGTTTTTGATTGTTCTAAGTTATCATAAATAAATACAACTACGAAGTGATAATGATATTCCTTGAAAACTCTATTCATTAGATCCATGAATACAGATGGTGCATTTGTCAGTCCAAAAGGCATTACTGTAAACTTGTAATGTCCATACCTAGTTAGAAATGCTGTTTTTGGAATGTCTTCATTTTTCACAAACAACTGATGATATCCTGGTCGAAGGTTATTCATTGAAAAATATTTAGCTCCATGAAGTTGATCGAATAAATCAACAATGGGAGGTAGGGGATACTTGTTCTTTATTTTTATATCATTGATATCCCTATAGTCAATTCAAAACCTCATAGATCCATCTTTCATATTTACAAAAAGAACAGGGGCACTCATTGGAGAAACAGTAGGGTGAATTATTCCTATATGACTAAAGACCTCTAGTTGTTTCTTTAGTTCCACCAATTCGATAGTGGCCATTCTATCAGGTGTATTTGATGTGGACCTCAAACCAGGAATTAAATCAATATAAAACTCAATTTCGCATTCTGGAGGATATCCATGTAATTCCTCCGGAAACACATCTACATATTCTTTGTAACGACCCAAAGTTTCATTAATGGAAAATCCCTCTTGATCCAGTTAAATGTTTCTTTATGAAAAATGTTTTTATAAGATATCAACTTTTTTAGTTTTACTTTAAGATTTTTGACCATTACTTTTATAGCCGTTGAACAGTGATCATCTGGGTAGTTTAAATATAAGGCTTTAACGAACCAATTTTCTACTCAAACAAAGGAAGCGATGGCCTCATCCAATAGAATTGCCCCTTACGAAGCCCATTTGTCGGAGCTCGGAAAAGAGGTGGCGTCTTTGGGCTTTTCCCTTGACCAAGCCCAAGTTGAGCTTCATCAAGTCAAGCTCGAACGTGATCGTCTACGGGAAAAATGGAAGTTGATAGAGATTACCACTCGAGAGATGTTATCCGAGCAACCCCAAGAGTCTGCCACCATCGCACACCTTACCCTTAGGTCTTATGCGGCTATTTTAAGGGGTTATGTAACAAATAAGTAGCACCATGTTCATGTACATTATTTTTGTATATAATAGTGAATATAATTTCTAGTCATTTTTGATACATTGTAATTAGTTTTTAAAGTACAAACGATGTTTTTAGTTATTATTTAATTAAGAATTATATTTTATTAAATTAAAGGATTTTTGAATTAAATAATATTTTAATAAAATATTATTATTAATATTAAATTAATTTTTATTAAATATAAATGATCTTATAATTTTATGAATGCAATTAAAATTTTTATTAAGGTTTGAAAGCCATTTCTGTCAAAACCCGTGAATTTTTATAAATGTCGGTTTTTATTTTAAAAGTGAAAATTCACATATTTAGAAAATTATTTAGATAAAATAAATATTATTTTTCGAATCAGGATGTCAAAATTATCCGACGGTGAATTTTTCATAATTTTCTGAGACAGTCAAATTTTTGGGTAAAAATTAAATACCATTTAAATATATAATGTGTTTTATGACATCATAATGAACCAATGGTGATGTAATAAAATACCATAATCCTTATGTTCGGCCAATATATGTTTTATCATTAAAATAATGAGGTTTTGGGATTGTTTGACTCACTTTTCAAAGCATTAATGGAGCCCTCAAGACTTATTCAACACTTTGCCTTTTTAAATTAATTTCCATGGGAGTGTGACTCACCTCCACATAAGCAACCCTAATTTTTTAATAAGTTCGGACCTTGGACTTGTAAAATATTGTTTTCCTCTTTCCTTTTCCAGAAACCATGGGCAAATACCATGGGATGGTTTGTGGTTTGGATTATTTTAATATAAGGGGTCTCAAACCTAAATAATAAAGAATTCTCTCACCTTTCCTATATAAACCCACCCAAGCTCCCACTTCCTCCTCACTCAAAGCCCTTGAAGTTCGTCCAACCTCTGCCCTACTCTCTCTAGAATCCTCTCAAGGTTCCCCAAGCTCCCAAGAAGCCTCTCACAAGCCTCTCTCTAGCCTTTGGAAGCACACTTCCAAGTAAGGGGTTTTCTTCCTTTCTCATTTTTTGTCAATTTTCTTTAAGTTGTATTTCATTTTTTTATTTCAATTATGAATGTTGGGGTATGGTTTCACACCTCACCCATACTTCCCTATTATTGTTTTAATGATGGGAGAACACTTTCTCTCTCATTAAATTCCTCCCATGTACACCCGTTACTATGCCGAAATTCCGAAAGGAACTTCTCTCTCTTCTTTTACATTCAAGCAATACTTTTGTATCATGAATCTAAATTCCATTTCTATTGTTGGGACATGTATATATATGATCTCCTTACTGTCCATTACATTTAAATATGATGAGTAAACCCTTTCTCTCTCATCAACCTTTTTTATAAATTCTTTTGTCACGCTGTTACGCTGCCGAAATCACACCGATTTTCTAAGCCAATGTCTTTGTGTAGTGAATACCATGCCCATTTCTCCATCAAGGGTATTCACCTTTATACACATTTAAATATTGATTATAAAGTTTCATGTATTAATTACACATTCCTTTATCGTGGAAGAAATGATTATGTTTTATGAATCCATGTTTTATGATCCATGTGGCACACTTATGCATGAAATGAAATGTTTAAGAAGGGTGTGCCCTTTATAGCGCTCCAATGCATTGGGTAAAGTATAGTATCATGATACGTCATGTGCAATGAGTGTTGACTCATGCTAATTCAAGTGCAAAGAGGGTTTACTCATGCTTCAAGTGCAATGAGGGTTTACTCATGCTCCATGTGCAATGAGCCTTGGCTCATGCTAATTCAATGTTAAGTGTTGTTGCCACATTTCCATGTTATGATCATCATGCTTTATCATGCCTTTATGTTCATGTTTCTATTATGCTCTATTGATTTGCCTATTGCCCAACATGTATTTCACTCCTCATGTTATTCATTGTTTACTCCCTTACTGGGCTTTATAGCTCACCCTTTTCTTATGCATGTCCTCAGGTTATCCCATGCAATGCTAAGTACGAAGGAATGTAGTGGTCATGTAAAGGAAGTTTTCAATAAAGATGTTTTATTTCAAGTTTAAGGTTTTTATGTAATGATCCTAAGCCCCAAATACACTAAAACTCTCGATCTTCTTTGTTGGATCAAGTGAAGTTTTATGTAATAAAGCATGTTTAAGTTGTAATAAAAAGCTGGGTTGTCATAGTTGGTATCAAAGGATAGGTTTAGTTATTTTTAGGATTAGGAAACCCTAGTAATGCCTTAGATACAAGACTAAGCATAATAAAAACATCCCTAAGTTTTGGTAAATACTATGTAAGTGGTTTATCAAACAAATACATCCCTGTCTGGATACGAGCAGGTAGAGGCGGCTCTGGCACAGATGTATCCTAGGGGTAAAACCCGAAAACACCGCTTTGAGCTAGACTCGAACGGGAACTGGTGCACGACAACGGGCCTTGCTGAACTCTTGGTTACGACACTCCCGGGGGATATGTTTTGATAAATTCACAATCTTAGTATGAACCCTTATTAAGGGAAAAATTCCCTTAAGAATATATGTTAGAAGGTAGATCATGAAAAGCCTGGATTGAATCCTATAGACTCATGAGTTAAAGAGATTAAAGTTTATTTATAAGTCATCAACTTTTGTCTTTGGATTAAACCTTAATGTGTTACCCCTAACTTTCTTTTATCCCAGCCAATGGCCAGTAATAGGAGAACTCGGGCTAACAACCGTTGTGAAGATCAGTGTGATGATTGTACTTGTGAGATGCCCAATCCAATGGGAGCGGGAATCGCGAACTTTGTCACGCTTCTCTCTCAGCTAACTCAAGTTTTGAATAGAAACACTGGCCAAGAGGAACGTTCAACCCCCCCTAATAAAGAACAAGTCGCTATTTAAAGCTTCATGAGACAAAGGCCTCCAACTTTTAGTGGATCATCCGATCCCACGATTGCTGAACAATGGATCAACTCCATTGAAAAGATATTCTCCATCCTCCAATGCTCTGAAAAAGAGAAGGTTCTCCTGGCGGTTTATCGTATGGAGGGTGAAGCTGATCAATGGTGGACGTTGATCAAAAATACGAAGCCTGAGGAGGAGATCGAGGCTTTGGAATGGAAGGTATTCCGGAAGATGTTTTTCGATAAATATTTTCCACGCACCCTCCGTCTTAAGATGGAAAGAGACTTCCTTTCCCTCAAGCAGAAAGATGAGGAATCTGTGGGAGCGTACGAGGCAAACTTCACAAGGCTTGCACGATACGCTTCTGGCTTTGTCGTTACCCCCGAATTCAAGGTTGGCCGCTTCTTTGGTGGGCTGAAGCCTAGCTTACGGAAAGCATTAGCGATCCATGACTTCGACAGCTATGAGGAAATTGTCCGATGTGCCCTCAAGGTTGAAATGGAGATCGGATAATCACAGGGGTATCATGGAGACAAGAAGCGGAAGGTGGACTTCAATGCTGGTGGTCCGATGGATAAATCCAACGGCGCTAATAAATTCCAGCACCCCACTTGCCAAAAGTGTGGAAAGAAGCACCCTGGAAATTGCCTTAGGGGGACAAGAAAATGCTTCAAGTGTGGAAGAGAAGGGCACCTAGCTGTTAACTGTCAGCAAGAAGGACCCGCGTCTGCGACAGAGGAGAGGAACACTCCGTTCGAACCTCAACGCGTTGTTCAATGCTTCAAATGCAAAGAACCGGGTCATTTTGCGAATCAGTGCCCTAATCCAAGGGTTATCGGAGGCAATCAACAACCTCCAAGACAGCAAGGAAGATCTTTTGCCATCACTTCTGCCGAAGTGAACCCCGACAACGAAGTGGTCACAGGTATGCTAGTTATTCATTCCATAATAGCGAACGTACTTTTTGATTCAGGTTCTACGCATTCTTTTATATCTCAAAAGTTTAGTAGAACAATCCCTGCACCACCACAAATCATGGAAGTAAAGATGTCGGTGAGTACGGCAAATGGGGCAATCATTGCATCCCATGAGTATAAGTCCTCCCCTGTTATAATCTGTGGATTGAATTTCCCGGTGAACCTCGTCATACTCCCTTTGGTGAAATTTGATGCAATTCTTGGAATGGATTGGCTTTCCTTATATAGAGCCAACATAAATTGTCGGGAGAGGGAAATCACACTCCATATGGAGAATCGACCCCCGATTCATTACAAGTGTCAGGAGGAAGATGAATCTCCTTTAACTCCATCATCTCAAGCATGGATATTACTGCCTTATGAGCACGCATATCTGGCTCAGATGATTAAGTCCAAGGAAGAAACCACCCTTGAAGAAATGCCTATTGTGAGGGAATTCGCTGAAGTATTTCCCGAGGAACTTCCTGGTCTTCCTCCAAGAAGAGATGTTGAGTTCTCAATTGAACTTATACCTGGGGCACTACCAATATCCAAGACTCCATATAGAATGGATGTGGTTGAGCTTGAAGAACTGAAGAAACAACTACAGGAGAATCTGGATAAAGGGTTTATACGCCCAAGTGCATCACCATGGGGTGCACCAGTCCTCTTCGTCAAGAAGAAGGATGGGTCAATGCGGCTTTGCATCGATTATCGTGAACTTAACAAAATCACGATAAAGAACAAGTATCCTCTCCCAAGAATCGATGACTTGTTTGATCAGCTGCGTGGAGCACAATACTTCTCCAAGGTCGACTTGCGGCCGGGATATTATCAAGTAAGGGTGAAGAAGGAAGATATCCCCAAGACTGCTTTTCGTACAAGGTACGGGCACTATGAATTCATAGTAATGCCTTTTGGACTCACCAATGCTCCACCAATATTCATGGACTTGATGAATAGAGTCTTTAGAGATTACCTAGATAAATTTGTGGTAGTCTTTATAGATGATATTCTAATATACTCCAAAACGAAGGAGGACCATGAGGATCATTTAAGAACTGTACTGGAGACTTTGCGCAAGGAGAAGCTCTATTCCAAGTACAACAAGTGTGAGTTCTGGTTGAAGGAGGTCTCATTCTTGGTCCATATCATCACAAGCAATGGTATATCTGTGGACCCCTCCAAAACAGATGCAGTTGAGGGATGGCCGAGGCCAACATCGGTAACTGATATCCGTAGATTCTTGGGGTTAGCTGGATATTATCGACGGTTTGTGAGAAACTTCTCACGATTGTACAACCCTCTTACCAAGCTAACTCGAAAGGGGGTAAAGTTTTCTTGGAGTGATGAATGCGAAGAAAGCTTCAAGGAGTTGAAAAGGAGGCTTATCACTGCACCCGTGCTCACTTTACCCACAAGTGGGGAGATTTTTGTGGTATTCAGTGATGCTTCGAAGAAGGGCATAGGGTGTGTGCTGATGCAGAACGATAAAGTGATATCCTATGCCTCAAGGCAGTTGAAAATCCATGAGCGAAACTATCCAGCGCACGATCTGGAGTTGGCGGCGGTGATCTTTTCCTTGAAAATCTGGCGGCATTATCTCTATGGAGAGAAATGTGAGATATATACTGACCACAAGAGTCTTAAATATATATTCACACAGAAAGAGCTTAATATGCGCCAGAGAAGATGGATAGAGCTCATAAAGGATTATGACTGTTCAATACATTACCACCCTGGGAAGGCGAACAAGGTGGCAGATGCCCTAAGTAGAAAGGATCCAGCAATTCTATCAATGATGAGAATTGAGAAGGATCCAATCTTCTTAGACTTGATGAAGATGGACGTGGGAATCATAAAGAAGGGAACATCATCAATCCTTTCACAAATGATTGCTCAACCATCTCTTTTGGAAAAGGTTAAAGGATGCTCAAAAGGATGATGCATGAATCCAAGAAAAAGTTGAAGCTATAAAAAAGGGAAAATCCTCAGAGTTTAATGTTAATGAAGAAGGAATTGTGCGGTTTGGGAAAAGACTATGTGTTCCATCAAGTTCGGAGCTGAAGAAGGAACTTTTGGATGATGCACATAGTTCAAATTTCTCTATTCACCCAGGGAGCACAAAGATGTATCAAGATCTCCGAGAAAACTTTTGGTGGGATAATATGAAGAAGGAGATCACCGAATATACATCAAAGTGCCTGGTGTGTCAGCAAGTGAAGGCAGAGAGGCAGAAGTCTAAGGGGATGATGCAACCATTGCCCATACCAGAATGGAAATGGGAGAACATCACCATGGACTTCGTCACTGGACTTCCAAGGACATCCAAAAGTAACAATGCAATCTGGGTTATTGTGGATCGTCTTACAAAGACTGCACACTTCATTGCTATTTGAGTGGATTTCTCTTTGGATCAACTGGCACGGATATATATCAGGGAAGTGGTACGGTTGCATGGAGTACCACTATCTATTGTGTCTGACCGAGATCCAAGATTTACCTCTAAGTTTTGGAAGAATCTTCAACATGCTCTGAATACTGAACTGAACTTCAGTACGGCCTACCATCCTCAAACTGATGGCCAATCCGAGCGGACTATCCAAACACTTGAGGATATGTTGAGAGCGTGCTCAATGGACTTTAAAGGAGGATGGGATCAACATCTTCCTCTAGTTGAGTTCTCTTATAATAATAGTTTCCACTCGAGCATCCAAATGGCACCATATGAAGCCCTGTATGGGAAAAGGTGTATAACACCGGCATGTTGGGATGAGGTCGGTGAACGTAAGCTGCTTGGACCAGAAATGGTCGAAGAAATGGTGGAGAAGGTGAAAACCATTCAGCAGCATATCAAGGCAGCCCAAAGTCGACAGAAGAGTTATGCAGATAATCGTTGACGAGACCTTGAGTTTAAAGTCGGAGACATGGTTTTTTTACGCATATCTCCGTGGAAGAAGGTCATGAGGTTTGGAAAGAAAGGGAAGTTAAGTCCAAGATACATCGGCCCCTTCGAGATTCTTGATCGTGTTGGGGCTGTGGCCTATCGACTAGCACTTCCACCTACTATGGCCAAGGTGCGTGATGTCTTCCATGTATCCCTCTTAAGGAAGTACATACCAGACCCTTCACATGTACTCTCTTCTGAGGTGGTACAATTAGAAGACGATCTTTCTTATGAGGAGCAACCAGTGAAGATCTTGGATCGTAGAGAAAAAGTTCTACGAAATAAGACAATGCCCCTCGTCAAGGTGTTCTGGAGAAACCAAAAGTTTGAAGAATCAACTTGGGAGTCGGAGGATATGATGAAGCTAAGTTACCCACATTTGTTTTAGTGTGAGAAAAGGAAAATTTCGAGGGCGAAATTTCTTAAGGGGGGAATGTTGTAACGACCCAAAGTTTCATTAATGGAAAATCCCTCTTGATCCAGTTAAATGTTTCTTTATGAAAAATGTTTTTATAAGATATCAACTTTTTTAGTTTTACTTTAAGATTTGTGACCATTACTTTTATAGTCGTTGAATAGTGATCATCTGGGTAGTTTAAATATAAGGCTTTAACGAACCAATTTTCTACTCAGACAATGGAAGCAATGGCCTCATCCAGTAGAATTGCCCCTTACGAAGCCCATTTGTCGGAGCTCAGAAAAGAGGTGGCGTGTTTGGGATTTTCCCTTGACCAAGCCCAAGCTGAGCTTCATCAAGTCAAGCTCGAACGTGATCATCTACGGGAAAAATGGAAGTTGATAGAGATTACCACTCGAGCGATGTTATCCGAGCAACCCCAAGAGTCTGTCACCATCGCACACCTTACCCTTAGGTCTTATGCGGCTATTTTAAGGGGTTATGTAACAAATAAGTAGCACCATGTTCATGTACATTATTTTTGTATATAATAGTGTATATAATTTCTAGTCATTTTTGATACATTGTAATTAGTTTTTAAAGTACAAACGATGTTTTTAGTTATTATTTAATTAAGAATTATATTTTATTAAATTAAAGGATTTTTGAATTAAATAATATTTTAATAAAATATTATTATTAATATTAAATTAATTTTTATTAAATATAAATTATCTTATAATTTTATGAATGCAATTAAAATTTTTATTAAGGTTTGAAAGCCATTTCTGTCAAAACCCGTGAATTTTTATAAATGTCGGTTTTTATTTTAAAAGTTAAAATTCACATATTTAGAAAATTATTTAGATAAAATAAATATTATTTTTGGAATCAGGACGTCAAAATTATCCAATGGTTAATTTTTCATAATTTTCTGAGACAGTCAAATTTTTGGGTAAAAATTAAATACCATTTAAATATATAATGTGTTTTATGACCTCATAATGACCCAATGGTGATGTAATAAAATACCATAATCCTTATGTTCGGCCAATATATGTTTTATCATTAAAATAATGAGGTTTTGGGATTGTTTGACTCACTTTTCAAAGCATTAATGGAGCCCTCAAGACTTATTCAACACTTTGCCTTTTTAAATTAATTTCCATGGGAGTGTGACTCACCTCCACATAAGCAACCCTATTTTTTTAATAAGTTCGGACCTTGGACTTGTAAAATATTGTTTTCCTCTTTCCTTTTCCAGAAACCATGGGAAAATAACATGGGATGGTTTGTGTTTTGTATTATTTTAATATAAGGGGGCCCAAACCTAAATAATAAAGAATTCTCTCACCTTTCCTATATAAACCCACCCAAGCTCCCACTTCCTCCTCACTCGAAGCCCTTGAAGTTCGTCCAACCTCTGCCCTACTCTCTCTGGAATCCTCTCAAGGTGCCCCAAGCTCCCAAGAAGCCTCTCACAAGCCTCTCTCTAGCCTTTGGAAGCACACTTCCAAGTAAGGGGTTTTCTTCCTTTCTCATTTTTTTGTCAATTTTCTTTAAGTTGTATTTCCTTTTTTTATTTCAATTATGAATGTTGGGGTATGGTTTCACACCTCCCCCATACAGCCCTCTTATTGTTTTAATGATGGGAGAACCCTTTCTCTCTCATTAAATGCCTCCCATGTACACCCGTTACTATGCCGAAATTCCGAAAGGAACTTCTCTCTCTTCTTTTACATTCAAGCAATACTTTTGTATCATGAATCTAAATTCCATTTCTATTGTTGGGACATATATATATATGATCTTATTACTTTCCATTACATTTAAATATGATGAGGAACCCCTTTCTCTCTCATCAACCTTTTTTATAAATTCTTATGTCACGCCGTTACGCTGCCGAAATCGCACCGATTTTCTAAGACAATGTCTTTGTGTAGTGAATACCATGCCCATTTATCCATCAAGGGTATTCACCTTTATGCACATTTACATATTGATTATAATGTTTCATGTATTAATTCCACATTCCTTTATCATCAAATAAATGATTATGTTTTATGAATCCATGTTTTATGATCCATGTGGCACACTTATGCATGGAATAAAATGTTTAAGAAGGGTGCGCCCTTTATAGCGCTCCAATGCATTGGGTAAAGTATAGTATCATGATACGTCATGTGCAATGACTGTTGAATCATTCTAATTCAAGTGCAACAAGGGTTTACTCGTGCTTCAAGTGCAATTAGGGTTTACTCATGCTCCATGTGCAATGAGCCTTGGTTTATGCTAATTCAATGTTAAGTGTTGTTGCCACATTTCCATGTTATGATCATCATGCTTTATCATGCCTTTATGTTCATGTTTCTATTATGCTCTATTGATTTTCCTATTGCCCAACATGTATTTCACTCCTCATGTTATTCATTGTTTACTCCCTTACTGGGCTTTATAGCTCACCCTTTTCTTATGCATGTCCTCAGGTTATCCCATGCAATGCTAAGTATGAAGGAATGTAGTGGTCATGTAAAGGAAGTTTTCAATAAAGATGTTTTATTTCAAGTTTAAGGTTTTTATGTAATGATCCTAAGCCCCAAAGACACTAAAACTCTCGATCTTCTTTGTTGGATCAAGTGAAGTTTTATGTAATAAAGCATGTTTAAGTTGTAATAAAAAGCAGGGTTGTCATATTCTTGAACAATAGGTACATCATATAACGACCCATACATTACATACATTGTTATTACTTCATAATTGAAGCAAACTTATTAAAACATATAAAAAACCAGGAAAGGACCATATACGTATAGTGTCTTTAGAAACTAGGAAACATAAACAACTGGTTCATAAATCATCTACGTTTTCTCCCATTTATTCCATCATATCGTGAGTCCATTTTTGTCATATCCTACTTAATAACCTTCTTCCTGACCTGGGGAAATAAAACATACAAAAAGGTGAGCTCAAATTCTCAGTAAGGGTAAACAAAAGAAATATCAATCACATCATATTCATAAGAACATAACATTTTGGAAATCTTAACCTGCAAAAGAGATCTTAATTTCATAACATGGGATAAATCATAGTATTGAAATGTAATCCCAATAATCATAAAATAAAACATGAAACTTTGTGGAATACACACATAATCATTGTGAATCATTTCTTAGTAGTCAAGACTCATTACTAAGACTATCTTAGCGGACAAAGTCCATTTCTGAACCGAGTTCACTCCTCATTTCAGTCCTATTTCACTGAACCGATTTAACCTGTCATTCCAGCCATGTCTATCTCATGAGATATAAATCTTTACCCAATGCATTGGAGGGAGATATAGGTCCCACCCATCTCATATTGATACCATTCTTATGTGTGCCACAAAATCATAAACCATGCATCATAGCATAACCCATGTAATAGAAATGGGATTCCTAAACATCGTGACATCATAAAAAATTCATATTAGATAAAAGAATTCATAAAAATAATTCCATAACAACATGATCAATTCAATTTGATAACAGGGATAGAAAAAGAACCCTATATTATCATATATGGAAAATAATTTTGATAAAACACTTGAACTCCATTCTTGAGGAAAATACCCTTTCTACTTCAAAAACATTTCTCCTTTATTAACATGTCATACAATTTTAAAGTAAAAGAAGTTGATTAAAAATAAACTTGAAAACTTGTAAAGGAAGATTATTGGAAATAATTTTGTAAATATCGATTCATTCTGTATAAGTTAAAAAAACATTCTTCTCATACTTTTGTCGGAAAAGTAAAAAAGTACCTCGTACGAAAAACGACAAAATATTCCTTTCATATCGTTTAATAATAACTCACCGAAGGGTAAAACTAGATTTAAAAAATTTTAGGTGGATGGAAATAATATTATATAGTGAGGAAACATGGATGTGGATGATAAAATACACCCCAGTAAATACCAAAGTATAAACAATCTCGGATAAAAATGAGATTGTTATATTTTCCCTTACCTTAGGTCTGATTTGCTTCGTATGTGTCCGAACCTCCTGTATAATGATTTAAATAATGTCATTGACTTATTACAAAATCATACTCATTCTTATGATATCATATATGGTCATATTCTTAGCTTTTTATTAGTAATATTTCATTGCTACTTGTTATTAGGGTGTTTATTACTTTTTGTTCTTATGCGTGTTTTGTCGAATAAATTATTATTGTTCACTTTAGGTTATAGATAACTCATTTCCAGAATGGTATTAATGTAATATATATCATATTCATTCATTCAATTCCATTATATAATCATTATTCAATGAATATCATGTAGAACAAGTCGCATCACATCGTGGAGACGGTATTCCGTACGTACGCACGAGCGATGATATCATTCCCATGATCGTGGAATTGTATTGGAGTGTATTAATACTATTTCAGAATCAATATTACATTACAATAATCATATATAGTTATTATTTACACCATTATACCCATCCAAGTAAGGTGGTGGTGGAAAATAGATTACACCACGGCGTGGAGACGGTATTCCGTACGTACGCACGCACGGTGATTTCGTTTTCCGTAGGATGGATAGATTGTAAAATAGTGTTGTTTCATACATATAATAACATACCAGTATATGAGTGATACTGATGTTATTACTTCATAATTAAACAACTAAATAAGAATAAGTGGAAGAAGAAATAAAGTTGAAAGAATCGGTAACGGACATTACCTCTTCTTTGAAGTGCCTCTTTGAGACCTCCTCTTAGGGCACTAAAATTAGTCTTTGAAGAAGACCAGGACCTATTGGATGTTTCTAGGGAAGTGTAGAAGATAATTTTTCATGGGTTGGGCGAGCTTGTAATCTCAAAGTGGTGTGAGGAAGAGAGGGAGGAGGTGCCCTTTTATAAGGGAGGAGGGGGCCACCTTTGGAAAAACTAAAAATATTATTTTATTATAAAGTCATATTCGGTTTTTAATAGCTCCAAATTGATTTATTTCGAAGATATGGTGGGGATGGGTAGAAATACTATTATCCAATATAATTTAGACAAGTTTAGGTATCTATTTTAACCATATCACTTATATTTAACTTTTAGTTAGATAATTTAACTTTTACCGTGTCTTCTTGTTTTCTTACACTATAAGGTTTATAAATTTACTATAACAAGCCAAAATAACCCCAAGTTGTTTATTATTAATATATATAACTTTATCTAAGTCATGTGGCTGAAACATATATTTTTAGGAATAAAATATCAATTAGTAATATAATATTTGTTTTAAAAACTATTTTATGTCAATTTTGACACTATTTGGTAATTGATTTTTTTGAAAATCATAACAGAATTATTAGTTCGAAGAAAGATAATTAAATCAATACTAACATGTCATATTAACATAGAAAATTATTTTAATTCATAAAAAGTCTCAAATTACATTTATTTGGGTATTTATAATATCAATTATGTCAATTATTTCATTAATTTCATAATTACTGCATCATCATTGTGTCATATATAAATTAAATTATTTTAAGTCTAAAAATTACAAATAAAATACCATTATGGAGGAAATAATTTTATGTTTCTAATGAATATTTATAGTCGAATTTATCTTATGTATATCCCTATATTAAAAATGATTTACTTATTAAACTTTGATTTTAACCATTTTAACCCTTCTTTAAATAAATTAATAATAAATGTCCTAATCTAATCCAAGTGGGCCTAAATAGTAATATTTTATTCCTAAGGTTGTTTTTGGTCGAATTAAACTTATCCAATAGAATTAGGACATCTGTTAGGGTAATAATAATATCATTTTTACCCTTAATTACCCTATTTACTTTTAACCGTGGTAAAAAAAAAGTAAAAAGTTACTATTCACCAAAAATTATTTTCATCTCATTGAACCAAATTTTAGTCCTTGATATTAACCGTGTCTCTCGGATTTTCGAAATTCTACTCACAGAAGAGGTAAAATTAGGTTTTATGTGAATTTGGAAATTTTCCTAGGAGGTGGGTAAAATACGGTGAAAAGTTCAATAAAATTTTTATATATCTAAAATTATTATAAAATGACTCCAATGAATTGCATTGAACTTATATAATTATTATGTATCAATTTTTACCTAAAATAAATTTTAATAAAATAAATAATTATTTAAATAAAAAGTCGGTTTTTAAATAGTAACCCAGTGTTTTCACTATTAATCAAAAAATTGAAAGTTTTCAGAAAAATACCAAAATTTCACCCTAGGCTAATTTCGATATTATGAATCCAAAAATGAAGTCCATTTTCAAGAATAAAATTTACAAAAATTCAAAAAGTGGTTATTAATATTCATAACGGAAAGTTTTAATAATATTTTAATAGCATATCGTTGTTTAGTGAAACTCGACATTGCGTACAACACAAGCTATCGGGGAAGGCCACGATTGCATGTAAAGAAAGCCAAGATAGTGTTGTGTGTAGTGACAGATTCTTTTGATGATGTAAATAACATAAAAACAAAATATTTCTCATAAAAGTATCAGGTGTTACATTCTACCACTCTTAAAATGAATTTCTCCCTCGAAATTCGTCACTTTGTAACAAACAGATGAGGATACCTCTCCCTCATCATATCCTCAAGCTCCCATGTAGGTTCTTCTAATTGGTGGTTCCTCCATAAAACTTTCACCAAGTGAGTGGTCTTGTTCCATAGGACTTTTTCGCTACGATCCAGAATCTCTATCGGCTGTTCTTCAAAAGAAAGATCTTGCTCCAGAAGTACAACTTCTGAGCTGAGTACATGTGAAGGATCAGGTATATACTTTCTCAGGAGAGATACATGGAACACATCATGAACTTGAGAGAGATTCGGTGGAATCGCCAATCGGTAAGCTACCTTCCCAACACGATCCAGTATTTCGAAAAGACCAATATATCTAGGGCTCAGCTTTCCCTTCTTTCCAAATATCATTACTCCTTTCCATGGAGATATTCGTAAGAAAACGTTATCACCCACTTCAAACTATAGGCCTTTTCTTCGGTTATCGGCATAACTTTTTTGTCGACTCTGAGATGATCTTATGTGTTTTTGAATAGATCTGACCTTTTCTGCCATCTCATCAACAAGATCAGGTCCTAATAGCTTTCTTTCCATAACTTCATCCCAACAAGTTGGAGTCCTGCATTTCTTTCCATAGAGAGCTTCATGAGGAGCCATCTGAATACTAGAGTGAAATCTATTATTATAAGAAAATTCCACCAAAGGTCGGTGTTGATCCCAAACACCTTTTAAATCCATAGAGGAAGCTCTCAACATATCATCTAGAGTTTGAATTGTCCTCTCAGACTGACCGTCTGTATGAGGATGATAAGCAGTGCTGAAACTCAACTCTGTATCCAGAGTATGCTGAAGACTTCGCTAGAACTTTGAGGTAAACCTTGGATCCCGATCAGATATAATAGAAAGTGTTACTCCATGAAATCTTACCACTTCCTTTACATATATCATGTCAAGATGATCCAGAGAGAAATCTTCTCTAATAGCAATGAAGTGTGCCGACTTTGTAAGACGATCAACTATGACCCAGATAGCATTATTGCCTTTGGATGTTTTAGGAAGTCCAGTGACAAAGTCTATAGTGATGTTTTCCCATTTCCATTCGGGTATGGGTAATGGTTGTAACATCCACTTAGACTTCTTTCTCTCAGATTTAAATTGCTAACAAACCAAGCATTGAGAGACATATTCAAACACATCTTTTTTCATGACATCCTACCAGAAGTACTATTTCAGGTCCCTATACATATTCGTGCTTCCAGGATGAATAGAGAATGAAGAACTATGATCCTCATCCAGCAGCTCCTTATTTAATTCGAGGATGGGACGAACACAAACCCGATTCCTGAAATTTATTATCCCATCACAATCAAGGATTAATTCAGGAACATTTTTCACCTTCTTTTGTAACTCTACATCTTCTTTCTGTGCCTCTTTAATCTTCACATGTATAGATGGTTGAACATTCATTTGAGAAAGATACAATTTTTCCCCTTCCATTATAATTCCAAGATCCATCCTTTGTAAATCCATAAATATTGGATCTTTTGTGATCCTCATCATGGATAAGCCAGCATGGTCTTGTCGGCTTAATGCATCTGCAACCTTGTTTTCTTTCCCAGGGTGGTAATGAATTGAGCTGTCATAATCCTTAATCAGCTCCAAGAATCTTCTTTAGCGCATATTCAGATCCTTTTGTTTGAAAATATACTTTAAAATTTTATGATCAGTATAAATGTCACACCTTTCTCCATAAAGATAATGCCTCTAAATCTTTAATGAAAAGATTACCACAGCTAACTCCAAATCATGAGTTGGGTAATTTTGCTCGTGGATTTTCAACTGTCATGAGGAATAAGATATCACCATATCATTTTTCATAAGAACACACCCCAACCCCTTCTTCGATGAATCACTGTAGATCACAAACCTTTCTCCACTACAAGGAAGTGTGAGTACAGGTGCACTGGATAACCTTCTTTTCAACTCCTTGAAATTCTCTTCACATTTCTCAGTCCATACGAACATAAATCCTTTTCGATTCAACCTAGTGAGTGGATTAGATAATCGTGAAAAATCTTTTACAAAACGTCGATAATATCCAGCCAAACCAAGAAAACTTCGGATCTCGGTTACTGTTGTCAGTCTCGTCCATCTTTCGATAACCTCTATTTTTGTTGGACCAACAGATATTCTATCTTTTGAGATTATGTGACCCAAAAATGCAACTTTTTGAAGCCAAAATTCACACTTGGTTAATTTTCCATAAAGCTTCTCCTTTCTCAGGGTCTTCAATATAATTCTGAAGTGATCTTAATGTTCTTCCTTGATCTTTGAATAGACAAGAATATCGTCTATAAAGGCTACCACAAACTTATCAAGATAGTGTCTAAAGACTCTATTCATCAAATCCATGAAGATGCCAGGGGAATTAGTAAGACCAAATGGCATCACTATAAAATCATAGTGTCCATACCTTATACGGAATGTCGTCTTTGGTATATCCTCCCTTTTGACACTTAATTGATGATACCCTGAATGAAGATCTATCTTTGAAAAGTATTGAGCTCAGCATAGATGGTCAAATAAGTCATCAATGTGCGGGAGAGGATATTTGTTCTTGATCGTGATCTTGTTAAGTTCTCGATAATCAATGCATAGTCTCGTTGATCCATCTTTCTTCTTAACAAACAGAATAGGTGCTTTACAAGGTGACGCACTAGCGCATATGAATCCATTATCAAGATTCTCTTGGAGTTTCTTCTTCAATTCCTGCAACTCAATTGGGGCCATTCTATAAGGTGTCTTTGAAATAGGCAAAGCACCCGGTACGTGTTCTATTAAAAATTCTACAATTTGGAGGAATACCCAACAATTCCTCTGGAAAGACATCGTCAAACTCCCATACAATGGGCATATTCTTAATCATGAGTTTATCACCAACCATTTGGGATAAATAACCTTCATTTAGTGGAATCAAGACCCATAAGATGGAAGAAATTCCCACTGGAAGGTTATATTCATTCTTGAATCGATAGATGATTATAGATTGATCTGGAATATGAAATGTGACTTACCTTGTTTTGCAATTGATATGAGCTCCATATAAAGAATTACAATCCATTCCAAGAATAACATAAAATTCCACTATAGGAACGATCACAAGATTTTCAGGAAGCACTTTCCCACAAACATCAATCGGAGAAGAATTATAAACTTTTGATGCGCCTGTTGTTCCATTAGGAGTTGTCATAGCCAACTCAACATCTAATTGTTGAGGTAATACAGTGATAACCTTAGAAAATTCGTCAGAAATAAAAGAGTGGGTGGATCCAGAATCAAATAAAACATTTTCTACTTTAGAGTGGATGGTAAGTGTACCTTTCACCACTTCGTTATCATACTCCACATCGCTGATAGAAATTTCATGTGACTTTCCTTTGTCTTTATCCTTAAGAGTTTGTTGACGTCGATCATCATAAAAAACCCTTGGATTAGGGCATTGATTGGCATAATTACCCATTTCCTTGCATTTGTAACATTGAAGTGTAGGAGGTGCACTTTGTGTAGCCTTTTCTTTGTTCGCATCATTAGACATCTTCTTCCCATCATTGCAGCATTCAAATTCCCGATGACCTTCCTTTCTACATTTGAAACATTTAATTATCCCTTTAAGACAATTCCCTCCATGTTTTTTTCCACACATTGAACATAAGGGAAAACTGATCTTCTTTTCAGTGTTCTCTTTAGATTTTCCTTTGAATTACATTTTCCTCTTCTTATCAAACCCATATGACTGATGGGTTACTCCAATCTCCATCTCAACCTTGAGAGTACATCGAACAATTTCCTCATAGCTATTGAAGTCCCTTATGGATAACGCCCTTCGAAGACTTGGTTTTAATTCACTAAAGAATCGATCAATCTTACTCTCAGGTTGGATAATAATACCAGAAGAGTACCTTGCAGGTCTTGTAAAATTTTCTTCATAGGTACCAACAGATTCATCATCATTTTTCTTTAGTTCAAGAAACTCCTTTTCCATCTGTGTTCCGAGAATATGAGGTAATTACATACTGAAAAATAAGTTCTTGAACTCGTCCCATTCCATGGAATAAATTTCATCTCTTTTCCTTGTATTCTTGATAAGATTCCACCATTGATCAGTATCTCCTTCCAAACAATACACTGATAAGATGACTTTATCATGTTCAGAACATTGAAGAACTGAAAATATCTTTTCAGTGGTACTGATCCATTGTTCAGCCACTAATGGATTAGAAGACCCGCTGAATGAAGGTGGACGCTACCTCATGAAGGATTCAACAGATTGTTTCTCCTTCCTTTTCTTGTTTGGAAGTCCTGCATAATTCATAGCTTGAGAAAGTTGTGTGAGCATGGCTACAAGATTTTGCATTCTAGCTCCCATAATTTTTGGTTTCTCAGGGGTATAATCATTGCATTTCTCATTGCATTCCACATTAACACGGTTCCTTTGGGTTCCATCCATTGACTAAAACCAAGAAGAATAGTGTGAGCAACACTAATTATAATAGGAAAACCACATAATCAAGAACAAAATTTTTCACTTAAGGTCTTATCATAGGTTATTCATGGCCATTTCTAAAACACTAAGATTGTGTTCTATTCTTAGACATATCCTTCGGTTTCTTACTAAGGCTTTCACATCCTAGTTTCCAAATGTTGACTATACCTTTCCTCTTATAACAACTATAACGACCCATACTTTACATACATTGTTATTACTTCAGAATTGAAGCTCACTTATTACAACATATAAAAAAACTAGGAAAGGACCGTATAGGTATAGTGTCTTTAGAAACTGGGAAACATAAACAACTAGTTCATAAATCATCTACGTTGTCTCCCATTTATTTCATCATATCTAGAGTCCCTTTTTGGCATATCCTACTTAATAACCTTCTTCCTGACCTGGGGAAAGAAAATATACAAAAGGGTGAGCTCAAATGCTCAGTAAGGGTAAACAAAAGAAATATCAATCACATCATATTCATAAGAACATAACATTTTGGAAATCTTAACCTGCAATAGAGATCGTAATTTCATAACATGGGATAAATCATAGTAGTTAAATGTAATCCCAATAATCATAACATAAAACATGAAACTTTGTGGCATACACACATAATCATAGAGAATCATTTCTTAGTAGTCAAGACTCATTTCCAAGACTATCTTAGCAGACAAAGTCCATTTCTGAACCGAGTTCACTTCTCGTTTCAGTCCTGTTTCACTGAACCAGTTTAACCTGCCATTCCAGCCATGTATATCTCTTGAGATATAAATCTTTACCCAATGAATTGGAGGGAGATATAGGTCGCACCCATCTCATGATTATATCATTCTTATGTGTTCAACAAAATCATAAACCATACATCATAGCATAACCCATGTAATAAAAATGGGATTCTTAAACATCGTGACATCATAAAACAATTCATATTAGATAAAGGAATTCATAAAAATAATTCCATCACAACATAATCAAATCAAAGTGATAATAGGGATAGAAATAGAAACCTATATTATCTTAGATGTAAAATAATTTTGATAAGACACTTGACCTCTATTCTTGAGGAAAATATCCTTTATACTTCAAAAACATTTTTCCTTTCTTAACATGTCATACAATTTTAAACTAAAAGAATTTGATTAAAAATAAACTTGAAAACTTTTAAAGGAAACTTCTTGGAAATAATGTTTTAAAAATCCATTCATACCGTATAAGTTAAAAAACATTCTTCTCTTACTTTTGTCAGTAAAGTCAAAAAGTACCTCGTATGAAAAACGACAAAAGATTCCTTTCATATCTTTTACTAAAATCTCACCGAAGGGTAAAATTGGATTTAAACAATCGTACGTGGATGGAAATAATATTAAATATTGAGAAAACATGGATGTGGATGATAAAATACACCCCAGTAAATACCAAAGTATAAACAATCTCGGATAAAAATGAGATTGTGATATTTTCCTTTACCTTTGGTCTGATTTGCTTCGTAAGTGTCCGAACCTCCAGTATAATTTTTTAAATAATTTCATTGACTTATTCTAGAATCATACTCATTGTTATGATATCATATATGGTCATATTCTTAGCTTTTGTATTAGTAATATTTCATTGCTACTTGTTATTTGAGTGTTTATTACTTTTTGTTCTTATGCGTGTTTTGTCGAATAAATTCTTATTGTTCTCTTTATGTTATAGATACCTCATTTACATAATAGTATTAGTGTAATATATATCATATTAATTCATTAAATTCATTTATATAATCATTATGCAATGAAGATCATGTAGAATGAGTCACATCACATCGTGGAGATGGTATTCCGTACGTACGCACGAGCGATGATATCGTTCCCATGATCGTAGAATTGTATTGGAGTGTATGAATACTATTTAAGAATCAATATCACTTTAAAATAATCATATATAGTTATTATTTACACCATTATACCCATCCATGTAAGGTGGTGGTGGAAAATAGATTACACCACAGCGTGGAGACGGTATTCCATACGTACACACGCACGGTGATTTTGTTTTCCATTGAATGGATAGATGGTGAAATAGGGTTGTTTCATACTTATAATAACATTCCAGTATATTATTGATACTGATGTTATTAATTAATAATGAAAAAACTAAAGAAGAAGAAGTGGAAGAAGAAATAAAGTTGAAAGAATCGGTAACGGGCATTACCTCTTCTTTGAAGTGCCTCTTTGAGACCTCCTCTTAGGGCACTAAAATTGGTCTTTGAAGAATACCAGGACCTCTATGATATTTCTAGGGAAGTGTAGAAGATAATTTTTCAGGGTTTGGCCGAGCTTGAAGGCTCAAAGTGGTGTGAGGAAGAGAGGGAGGATGTGCCCTTTTATAAGTGAGGAGGGGGGCACCTTTGGAAAAACTAAAAATATTATTTTATTATAAAGTCATATTCGGTTTTTAATAGCTCCAAATTGATTTATTTCCAAGATAATGTGGGTAAGGGTAGAAATAATCTCATGAAATATAATTTAGACAAGTTTAGGTATCTATTTTAACCTTATCACTTATATTTAACTTTAAGTTAGATAATTTAACTTTTACGGTGTATTCTTGTTTTCTTACACTATAAGGTTAATAAACTTACTATAACAAGACAAACTAACCCCAAGTTGTTTATTATTAATATATATAACCTTATATAAGTCATTTGGCCGAACATTAGATTTTTAGGAATAAAATAACAATTAATAATATAATTTGTTTTAAAAAACTATTTTATGTCAATTTTGATACTATTTGGTAATTGATTTTTGTGAAAATCATAACAGAATGATTAGTTCTAAAAAAGTAAATTAAATAAATACTAACATGTCATATTAACATATAAAATTATTGTAATTTATAAAATGTCTCAAATTACATTTATTTGGGTATTTAGAACATAAATTATGTCAATTATTTCATTAATTAGATAATTAATGCATCATCATTGTGTCATATATAAATTAAATTATATTAAGTCTAAAAATTACAAATAAAATACCATTTTGTAGGAAATATTTTTATATTTCTAATGAATATTTATAATCGAATTTATCTTATGTATAACCCTATATTGAAAATTATTTACTTATTAAACATTGATTTTAACTATTTTAACCGTCTTTAAATAAATTAATTATAAATGTCCTAATCTAATCCAAGTGGGCCTAAATGGTTATATTTTATTAATAGGGTTGTTTTTGGTCTAATTAAACTTATCCAATAGAATTAGGACATGTGTTAGGGTAATAATAATATCATTTTTACCCTTAATTACCCTATTTACGTTTAACCGTGGCAAAAAAAGTAAAAAGTTACTATTCAATAAAAATTATTTTCATTTCATTTAACCACATTTTAGTCCTTGTTATTAACCATGTCTCTAGATTTTCGAAATTCTACTCATAGAATAGGTAAAATTTGGTTTTATGTGAATTTGGAAATTCTCCTAGGAGGTGGGTAAAAGACGGTGAAAAGTTCAATAAATTTTTTATATATCTAAAATTATTATAAAATGACTCCAATGAATTGAATTGAACTTATATAGGTATTATGTATCAATTTTTACCTAAAATAAATTTAAATAAAATAAATAATTATTTAAATAAAAAGTCGGTTTTTAAATAGTAACCCAGTGTTTTAACTATTCATCAAAAATTGAAAGTTTTCAGAAAAATACCAAAATTTCACCCTAGGATAATTTCGAGATTCCAAATCGAAAAATGAAGTCCATTTTGAAAAATAAAATTTACAAAATTTCAAAATGTGGGTATTACTATTCATAACAGATAGTTTTAATAATATTTTAATAGCATATCGTTATTTAGTGAAACTCGGCATTGCGTACAACACAAGCTATCGAGGAAGGCCGCGATTGCGTGTAAAGCAAGCCAAGCTAGTTTTGTGTGTAGTGAAATATTTCTTTGATGATGTAAATAACATAAAAATAAATATTTCTCATAAAAGTCTTGGGTGTTACACATCGTCTATTTAACCATTCCTTTCCTGACCCGTAGTTATTTCACTCTCTTCACCCAAAATAATTGAATTTGGTAGAGCTATTGGGGGTGGATATAGATAAGAATCATATGGTGATGTTTATTTACTAAATATAAGGTATTACATATCATTATAAATAATTCTAACCTCCTCCTTCATACAAAAAAATTCAAATAATGGTCTGAAATCCAATCAATTCTAAGAGTTATATCAAATTTAATCATGGGTATAAGGATGAGATCAGCCATTAATGAATTTCTATATTCCCTAATGGGAACAGATTAATAAAACATTTTTGCAATGATACTTCCCTTAAGAGTTTATTCTGACAACTCCCTTGTTAAATAAACTTGGAAGAATCCAATTTTCGTAGAAAACTAGGATGATATGAAATAAAGTGATGATCCAGAATCAAATAAATCATTGGATAAATTTGAGTAAACCATTAATGTACCTGCCACCACATCATTAGGAGCTTCAACCTCCACAATAGGGATCACATAAACTTTCCCTTGTTCCCCTGTCCTTTTCTGAGGTACATTTTGTGGGTGCTTAGGACATTCATTTGCATAATTCCACATTTCTCTACAATTGTATCATTCTTCATTGAAATCCTTATTATTTCCCTTATAATCACATGCTTGGTGGCCTTTTTAACCACACTTGTAAAAAACTCCCATTCCCTTAAAGAAAGTACCAGGGTGTTTCATCCCACATTTATTGTAGGATGGAAATTCAACTTTTCACTTCATCCACTTATTTCCATTTCTAGAGTGTTCAACAGATCTCTTCTTCTACTTCTTTTCTTTAAAGTCGTAAGACTTAGAGAATTCATTTTCTGTAATGATAACACATGATACTACATATTCATATGACAAGAAAGATTGTGATACTAATTCTCGATGGAGAAATGGTTTTATCCCATCAAAGAATCAATCAGTGTTACTCATTGGGTTACGTATATAATCTGTAGCATGCCTTGTAACACCCCAAGCATCCACAGTATGTTTTTTCATTGAATAATTCAATAGCTTGAGTTGTACACAACTTCGAGTTCTAGCACACCATGACCAATCAAACTAGCTGTTATGAATAGTAATACCCACCTTTTTAAATTTAATAAATTTTATTTTTCAAATTGGACTTCATTTTTGTATTTGGAATATCAAAATTAGCTTAGGGTGATTTTATTGTGTTTTTATGAAAAGTTTTAATTTTTATGAATAGTAAAAAACATTACATTATTGTTTAAAACTCAATTTTTATTTAAATAATTATTTAAATTTATTTTAAATCAAAATTGGTACATAATAATTATATATGTTTATTGTAATTAGTTGGAGTCATTTTATAATTAAATTACATGTATAAAATTTTATTGAACTTTTTAACATCTTTTTCCCACCTTCTAAAAACATTTGAAAATTTGCATAAAACCTAATTTAACTGCTTCTGTTATTTGAATTTCAAAAATCTTAGAGACACAGTTGACATCAGTATGTAAAATTCTGTTCAATAAAATGAAAATAATTTTTGGTGAATAGTATCTTTTGAATTTTATTTACCATGGTTAAAAGTAAATAGGGTAATTAAAGGTAAAAATGATATTATAATTACTCAAACACATGTCATGATTCTATTGGATAAGTTTATTTCGACCTAAATTGACCTTATGTATAATATATGATTCTTTTTTGTTCCACATGGATTAGATTAGGTCATTTATTATTATTTTATTTAAAGAAGAGTAAAAAGTGTTAAATTCACATTTTAATAATTAAACCATTTTTAATATAGGGTTATACATAAGATAAATTTGACTATAAAAATTAATTGTAATGATAAAACGATTTACTATATCATGGTATTTTATTTATAATTCATAGACATTAAATAAGTTAATTTATTTATGACACAGTTATGATGAAATAATTACCTTACTAATGAATGATTAAAACAATTGATATTATAAATATTAAAATAAATGTAAATTGGGACATTTGATGAATCCCAAGAATTTTATAGGTTAAAATGACTTATTAGTGTTGATTAAATAAATTTTGTATGAAGTTATAAATTTTTTATGAATTTAACAAAAACCAAATACTAAATAGTGTCCAAACTGACATAAATGGGTTTTTAAAACAAATAGTAATTTATTAAATAATATAACATTCCTGAAAATATATGGATATGAAAAAAGAATTATATAAGGTTTTATATTTCAATAATTAACCACTTGGGTTTCTCTTGGCTATTTATTGTAATTTTATTAACCATTTATTATAATAATACAAGAATACATGGTAAAAGATAAACTACTTAAATTTGAGTTAAATCTAAAAGATAACGCTATAATTTAAATGTAAAAATGTCTAAACCCTATTGGTTGAGAGGTATTCGACCCATACCCACCATATCCTTTAAATTAATTCTTTTTTTTCTCCATTATTAACCAAATATTATTCACTACTACAAAAACGGGCAAGGGAAGCGCGCCCTTATAACAGCGCTAAGCAAAACCGCTGATAAAGGATACCCTATATCAGTGCTAAAATTACAGCGCTGAAAAATCTAATGTTTATCAGCGCTTTCTTAGCGCTGATAATAGTAATATTTATCAGCGCTAGAAAAGAGCTGATAAATATGATCTGTATCAGTGCTAAAATTTTAGCGCTGATACAGTTGGTCTTTATCAGCGCTCAAAAAGCGCTGATAAAGGTTCGCCTATATAAGCGCTAAAAAAGCGCTGATACAGAACACCTCTATCAGCGCTCAAATTTCGGCGCTGATATAGGGTATCCTTTATCAGCGCTAAAAAATCGCTGATAAAAATTATCTTTATCATCGCTAAAAAAGCGCTGATAAAGAGACCCTGTATCAGCGCTATAATTGTAGCGCTGATACGGGGAATCTTTATCAGCGCTTTTCTAGCGCTGATAAATCATAATATTATCAGCGCTATAATTTTAGCACTGATAAAGGTAGCCTTTATCAGCGCTTATTTAGCGCTGATAAAACCTTAGTCGACTTTTTTATAAAGTCGGTCGCACAGTGCCCTCGTTTTATCGCAGCTAAAGCCCTCGCGGAACCGTAACCCTGCTACTCTTCTCCCGAATACCGCTGATATGTTCGCTTCGCCGGAGCTTGCCGCCCTCGGTACACTCACCGTCCTCCGCCGCCCGAAACACCCTCGGCCGACCTCCACCGCCTGCCACCCTCGGCTGCCCGCAACGCCCTCGGCCGCCGTTCTCTGCCGCCCTCGTCCGCCCTCCGCCACCCTCCGCCTCACTCGGCCGCCCTCGGTCGCCCTCCGCGGCCGCCTTCCGCAACCCGCAACGCCCTCGGCCGCCGCCTTAAGGTAACAATCTATGAAGAAGATGTATATGTTTTCATATAGATAGATTGTGTATAGCTGATTCTCTCTAAGTGTACTCATGATGATGTCCAGATGTTGGGAATGATCATCATTATTTTGGTATTACACCAATATGTCATCCATAAAACAACTACAATATGGTCTAGGTACAAGTGAAATATTCAACTCATCAAGAGAATAAATGCCATGGGGAATTCGTCAAAACAAATTTTATTATGAAGAATTCATAAAAACTATACATGATTTCAAAATTAATTTATAGTATATCAGAATTTCTCAACCTCAAATGATGATAAACAAACCTTAGATCAATCTTAGAGAACAATATGGAACCCCTCAGCTGGTCAAATAGATCAAAAATACAAAGAAGTGGATATCTGTTCTTAATTTTCATCTGATTCATATTCTATTAATAGAAACACATATGTAATGTTCTGTCATCCTTCTTGGAAAATAAAACATGAGATACCCAAGGTGACATACTCGAGCAGATGCACCCTTCATAATCTAACTCCTCTCATTGAGTTTTATGTTCCTGAATCTATTCTTGTTTCATTCTGAAAGGCGTTATATAAAATGGCTCAACTCCACGCATCAGCTCAATCATGAAGTCAAAGTCTCTTTTAGGTGGTAGCCCTGATCAATTCTCATGAAACACATCCTAGAACCAGTCTACTACTGGGGGAAATATTTCTTGTTTCAATCCATTATCATCAAGAAAAATATTCGTAAACTGGTCTATGTTCTCACCTAGTTGTGGAAGAACTGGTCCTACATGGTCTACCAAGATATCCCATTCTCCATAAAAGACATGGGCTCTACCCTTATGAGGCATGACGGTCACTCATCTACGGTAACAATCAATGTGATATTGATTAAATACCAAAAATTACATCATCACTATCTATTTAATACATATCATATCAAGCATGTATAAATCCAAAATGAAACAATACTCACAAACCATGAGGGAACACCCCTTACGAAGACAGATGCCTTCTAATCACACCCCCAATGGTGTGTTGACCAACATGATCCCACAAAAGTACTCTAACACAAAACAGAAACCATTTACCAAGAGATAAGATATAAAATAATGAGAGGATCCCCTATTACAAGTCTCCTTTAGGTTCCCCTATTCGGTGCTCTGATAAAGGTATCTCTCATCGATTGGAAATCCTCTATCTCCTGTTATATCCTCCTTATAGAGTGATAGATAATCATCTTTTTAGTGAATCTAATATTCTTTTTTATGAATCTTGATTGTAGGTTAGACTACTTGATCTCCTTCCAAGGAAGTGGTTCCCTTCTACTGTATTTGGAAGTCTTCTTTTGTGTACTTGAACCATAAATACTAATATTTGAGATTCAAATAGGATAAAGATGAATAAAGATTGGATGGATTCTAATCGTTTAACAATAGAGTACGAGAACTGAGTGAAAGAGTTCATCAAGTTTGCAAAGGATCACACAAAGGATCCTTCTCAAATCCTTTGTCCGTGTTTACATTATTTTTATTCTAGACTACTTACTCCATAGGAGTTGGAAGAACATTTGATATGTCACGGAATAGATCGGAGTTATAAATGTTGGAATAATCACGGAGAAAAAGCGAATGTAGCTACTGGCTGGGATAAAACTGCGTTTTATGGATCGTCAGATATGAATACAAATATAGATAATGAAGAAGACCGTATGGAGGATGTGATTACAGATGTCAATGATGATGAAGATCGTATTGAGGAAATGACAAAGACAATTCAAGATGAACCCCGTGATTGCCCAAAATTGTTTGAGAAGTTAAAGAGTTGTGAAAAGACGCCATTGTATGCTGCTTGCACTAAGTATACAACATTGTCAGCTGTACTGAAGTTGTATAAATTGAAAGCAGGCAATGGATGGAGTGATGTCAGTTTTACGGAACTACTTGCTCTCTTGAATGACATGCTCCCGGAAGATAATGAGCTCCCAAGCCGGACATATGATGCTAGACGAATGCTACGCTCGATGGGAATGATTTCTGAAAGAATACATGCTTGCCCGAAAGACTGTATATTGTTTCGAAAGGAGAACAAATCACTTACAGAATGCCCAAAGTGTGGTGCTTCTCGATACAAGAAAGATAAATCCAATCCTACGAAAGTTGTATGGTACTTTCCAATCGTTCCAAGGTTTAGGCGTTTATATGGAAGTGAAGAAACTGCAAGACAATTGTCGTGGCATGCGGATAAAAGAAATAAAGATGGGTTATTACGTCATCCGGCCGACTCTCCTCAATGGAAGAAAATTGATAATGAGTATCCTGAATTTGGAAAAGAGCCGAGAAACCTTCGCCTTGCGTTATCTACAGATGGAGTGAATCCTTTTGGTTTTCAAACCAGCACTCATAGTACATGGCCTATTTTGTTGCTAAATTATAACTTGCCACCCTGGTTATGCATGAAGCGAAAATTCATCATGTTATCTATGCTTATATCAGGACCAAAACAACCAGGTAACGATATTGATGTTTATCTGACTCCTTTGATCGAGGATTTGAAGTTATTGTGGGACTCAGGTGTAATGTTGTATGATGCTTATAAAAGTGAATACTTCACGTTGAGAGCGATGTTGTATGGGATAATAAATTATTTCCCTGAATATGGAAATTTGTCAGGCTATAGCATTAAAGGAACTCAAGGGTGTCTCGTGTGCGAAGAAGATACAGAATCAATTAGGTTGAAACATTCATCGAAATCTGTGTTTCTAGGACATCGTAGATTTCTACCTCGTCGGCATAAGTACCGATCTTGGACGACATCATTCAATGGAAGTTCAGAAAAATGCACAACACCGTCTCCACTAACAGGTGATCAGCTGTTTGAGAAAGTAAAAGATATGAACACTGTTTTTGGTAAACCATTTTCGAAAAACCTTACGAAAATCGGTTGGAAAAAGAGATCAGTTTTTTTTGAATTACCATACTGGAATTGATTGTACGTCAGACATTTTCTTGATGTGATGCATGTGGAAAAAAATGTATGTGATAGTGTTATTGGAACGTTGCTAAATGCCCCTGGCAAAACAAAAGATGGAATTAAGGCAAGGTTGGACATGGTTGACATGGGAATACGAGAAGAGTTGGCTCCCGTGAAAGGTGAAAATCGAATGTTTCTTCCTCCTGCTGCTTATACTCTTTCTAGGGCAGAGAGATATCAGTTTTGCAACTTATTTAATGATGTAAAGGTTCCAGAGGGGTACTCATCAAATATCAAGAACATTTTGTCAATGAATGATTTGAAGTTAAAAGGTTTGAAATCACATGATTTCCATGTTTTGATGCAAGATCTAATTCCTATAGCTTTACGTTGCATTTTACCCAAGAATGTTCGTCATACGTTAACCAAACTTTGTTTCTTTTTCAAAGCTATATGTAGCAAAGTTTTAGACCCGGGGAAATTGCCAGCTATGGAAAAAGAAATTGTCATCATATTATGTGAATTAGAAATGTTCTTCCCGCCAACATTCTTTGATATGATGGTTTATTTGATGATTCACTTGGTGAGAGAGATTCAACTTTGTGATCCTGTGCACTATAGATGGATGTATCCTGTTGAACGGTATATGAAGATTTTGAAAGGATATGTCAAAAATTGAAGTCAGCCAGAGGGTTGTATAGTGGAGCGATATATTGTTGAGGAAGCCATTGAATTTTGTATTGAATACCTATCTGATGTGGAAAGCATTGGTCTCCTGAAATCTCGTCACACTGGACGCATTGAGGGTGGGGGAATTTCTGGAAGAGAAGTTGTAACAATCAATATTACAGATCGGGAGCAGGCTCATCTTTATGTTTTGCATAACAGTTGGGAGGTTTCTCCATATATTGAAACTCACAAAGAAATTCTTAGGCAGTTGAATCCATCGAGGGCTGAAAAATGGTTAGCAGATACACATAATCACCAGTTTATAGGATGGTTTCAGGACCATATTTTTAAGCAGTTGGATGAAAATCCGAATTCAATTTCAGAACGACTTCGATGGCTAGCCGCTGGACCAAGTGTGTATGTATTATCTTACAGTGGGTATGTAATTAATGGTCATACATTCTATACGAATGAACATGATGAAGAGAGTACCATGAAAAATAGTGGAGTTACACTAGTGGCTGAAGCGATGCATGTTTCTGGTAGTAAGGATAGAAATCCAATTTATGAAAATATGTCATACTTTGGCATTATCAAACTAATATGGGAGTTGGATTATATGACATTTCAATTTCCTATTTTTCAATGCAAACGGATTGATAACAATAGTGGTGTTAAAATAGATGAATGGGGATTTGTGAAAGTTTATTTTAGTAAAGAAGGGTACAAAGACGAACAGTTTATAATGGCATCACAATCGGTACAAGTTTTTTATGTTCCAGATCCCGCAAACCGAAAGTGGTCGATTGTTCTGTTATCGTCCAAAACTATTGAGGGTTCCGATGAAAATTCAGTTGAGGACGATTCTTTTAGTGGTACATCACAATCAATTCGGAGCGGTCCCAATGCAGATGATGTTTTGTATGTTAGAGGAGACCACAATGAAGGGATTTGGATTGTCGATAGAGGTGTCAAATCTCTTCAACCTTTGAAAAAAAGAAAGAGAGTTCAGTAAACAGGTTATATTTTGTTTGTAATATAGATCTTGTTATCTCATGTTATTATCTTATCATTACAGAATTTATGTAATTTGAATGAACTGTTCAACCACTTTTGCAGATAATGACTTCTGCACATTCTGGTGCTCCTAACCTTGAGACTAAACAAGTCTCTCAAGCAGCTGCTGCTGCGGCTGCTGCTGCTCCTGCTGCTCCTATAGCTCATGCTGCTGCTACTGTTGCTCCTGATGCGGCTCCTGCTGCTCCTACTGTTGTGGCTCCTACTCCTCCTCCTGCTGTGGCTCCTGGTGCTCCTACTGCTCCTGCTGCTGCTCTTACTGCTGCGGCTCCTGGTGCTCCTACTGCTCCTGCTGCTGCTCTTGCTGTTGCGGCTCCTTCTCTTAGTGTTGAGGTCCAACAACCATCATCACATGCCATTGATATCATAGTAGATGAACATATAGATGATGTTGATATCGATGAAATGGTCAGGAATGAAGGACCGACGTCACAGAAATCACAGGTGCGTCATAGTTTGACATTGTTAGCCAAAATTCTTAAGGCGAAAAGGAAAGGCATCAAATTTGAAGAGGGATGGAATGCACGAGGCCAACATGTGAATCCCAACAAGGCTATGTTTAGCAGTTACATTGGAGTTGTCACTCGGCAACGCGTGCCGATTGACATAGATTCATGGCACCATGTTGTGTCCGGGTTGAAGGCTGTGATCTGGGAAGAAATTATGGTAACATTATGAATTTATTTCTTTAATTAACTAGCAAATAAAATGATGAAACAGTGTCTTACTCTTCTCAATCTATTGCAGAGTACATTTATAGTAGACGACTCACACAAGGATTGTGTACTAAGGCTTGCAGGAAAGATTCATCGAGGTTTTCGTACTATTTTAACAAGATATCACCTGAAAGATTCTAAAGGTAAAATAAACCCGCACCCACCCATTGTCTATGCGCACCTGATATCCCAAGAAGAATGGGATGCATTTATTGTCCGTCGTGGGGATGAGAAGTTTCAGGTACATTGTGAGATATAATACGTTGTTTGAGGATACCTGTATTCATCACTTTGATTGTCAATATTTCATTTATGAAACAGAAACTCTGTACTGAAAATAAGGAACGTGCATCAAATCCAACATACCCCTATCGTAAAGCAAGGATGGGGTACGCTTCATTAGAAAAGAAAATGGTACGTATTGTAAATTTACAGTAATATTGTTAGGTGCCAATAAACAACATCATAATTATCTTTCTATGTTTATATGTAGATTGATGAATCTAAAACCAAATGCACTTCTATCCCACGTCATGTGCTATGGAAGGAGGCACATGTGAACAAAGAAGGGAAGTTAATAGATGAGAACACACAAAAAGTGTGGGAAATATGTGTAAGTATGACACGATGATAAAAATATTTGTTTAAAATTGATATTACATAAAAATAATTAGTTTTTTTCCTATATCTGACAGTCACAGGAATCAGCTACTCCTGTAGCTGATACAGACCTATTATCGACGGCTTTGAAGCAGCCAAAAAAATACGGTCGTGTCAGAGGTGCAGGGTTTGGGGTGACACCCCGAGTATATTTTGAGAAGAAGAAAAAAATAGATGATACAGAGAAAAAATTGGAACAAATGAGCGAAAAAATAGCAACCCTTGAAGAACAATTGCAATGGCAGGGAGAGTTGCTAGCAACTTTTATGGGTGGGAAGCAAAGGGAGGACACAACTCAGGAACAACCACCGCATGAACATCCTGCCCCACCCCCCACCAGCTTTGAGGCGAGCCATTCACCTAAAAAAATGTCTTAGCTGTGGTAATCAATATTCTAATAACGGTTCCCATGAAATATGAATCAGACAAACACTGATAATTTATCTGTACTGATCTTCTACAGGGTGATAATGATTGTGATTTATATCTGTCAACACCCACCTATCACCTTGTAGCGAGGGCTACAGTGTTCAATATCCCAGATGCCACACTGCATAATAGACCACTTTCAAAAGATCATCTGAAAGTGATGATTACTGTAGCTCATGATCCAAATGCAATGCTACCTATTCCACTTGATGACGATGATATTCATACGGTCGAAAAGGCTATTGGGACATTCATTGCATGGCCGGCACAACTTGTAAGAGTACATGCAGACAAAGAGGTATTTATTTCCTTTTATTTTCAAGCTAAACCCTTAACAATTAATGAAAAGAGTGTCTGAATCAATGATTGTTGTTATAGACGGAGAAAGGAAAGGGGGTGACTAACATCGGCTCGAAACCATCTAAAGGATCGACCAATCGATCCCAAGGAGCTACTGAAATCACAATAACACCACCTGTTCTCTTTCCACATTTACTAGCATTGAAGACTCATGTGGATACGAAGCTAAAAGATGGTAATAGTCATATAGTGATTTTCGAAGATAATATATACGGAGAGGAAAGTCAAGATTTCATTGCTGCTGAAAATGTAAATGAAATCCTTGAAAACGGTTGGTTAGGCTTCATTGTTGTAAATGTATATATGAGGTATGTTTCGATGAATTGATTTTCTAAAAGCGGATATAATGTGCAAATTATGACTAAATGCATTTTATATTGTTGACAGACGCATTTATGAAAAACAGTTGAAGGGATTTTCCCATGAGCCAAGATTTGGACTGGTTAGTCCTCATATCACATCAACACACCAAACAAAAATAGAGTCATCAAAAAGGGATGAAATAGTGAAGGACTTGCTGAAAACATTTGAACGCAAGATTACAGATGACAGACTTTTCCTAATACCAACCATGCAGGGGTTATAATCTACGATTAAAGCATATCAATTATATTTTCACTTTTTTTATTACTTATTCCTTTTTGTGTTTTTAGGAAACATTGGTTGCTAATTGCGGTGAACTTGGATACTCCAAAGATTTATTTTCTGGATTCAAAGCTAGGATATCCATCAAACCGACCATACATGATGGAGTTTGTGAATCTGTAAGACAATACATCTTACGTTTTAGGTCTAAACATCAATTTATATAATATATATTATCTTTTACTGAGGATTCTGTTATGATAGGGAGGTGTACCAATATCGTCTAAATCATGGTATGAGGACAGGGTCTAAGCATAAGGAGCCGAGCAAGTACTACGTCTGGACAAATATCAGGGTATATATAATAAAATTTCACTATCCAAACACACCTCAACACAAGTTATTTATTCTCCTAATGATCAATTTTTTTGCAGTGTCCAAAACAAACAAACGATAATGATTGCGGTTATTATGTTTGTAAATTTATGAAAGAGATCGTTTTTCATCAGCAAACTAGCATCCCTAAAGAGGTATTTTCAAAAACAATTACTAGTTCGTTTAAGTTATTTATTAATTCTTTATTTTTTTATTTTGCAGTACTACTATGACTGCCGAAAAGCCTCATACTCACAAGACGATATAGATGTGTTCAGAAACGAGTGGGCCGCATACCTGATGACAGATTGTAGACAAATACAATGATGATCTGACTTGGGGACATGTACAATTGGTGGTCATTTTTGAGAGGGGTTAAGGGGATCAGAAGATGAAATATTGTTGTATGTAAATGTTCGTAGCAAAATTGTAATTATTGTTAAATAAAACATTCTTTCTCCAATGAGTCATTTTTCCATTTTAACAGATGATATGCACCAGCAACATGCAAGAATGTTGAACCACTAAAATGGTCCCTCTCTTGTTTAAAATGGACACCACTTTAATTGAAAACAATAACTGACCTACGGAAATCCGACCAGACGCATCTGGATTGCCTTCATCCTTTAGGAGAACGATCCATGGGTCATTGGTGATGCGTACGAGTCAACTCCGCCTCAATCCGAGGCACGGTGTGACCGCTACCACCCAAAGGGTCACTCTCTTGTTTAAAATGGACACCACTTTAATTGAAAACAACAACTGACCTACGGAAATCCAACCAGAAGCATCCGGATTGCCTTCATCCTTTAGGAGAACGATCCACAGGTCCTTGGTGACATGTACGAGTCAACTTCGCCTCAATCCGAGGCACGGTGTGACCGCTACCACCCAAAGGGTCGCTCTCTTATTTAAAATGGACACCACTTTAATTGGAAACAACAACTGACCTACGGAAATCCGACCGGACGCATCCGGATTGCCTCCATTCTTTAGGAGAACGATCCACAGGTCCTTGGTGACGTGTACGAGTCAACCCAGCCTCAATCCGAGGCACCGTGTGACCGCTACCACCCAAAGAGTAGCTCTCTTGTTTAAAATGGACACCACTTTAATTGGAAACAACAACTGACCTACGTAAATCGGACCAGACGCATCCGTATTGCCTTCATCCTTTAGGAGAAGGATCCACGGGTCCTTGGTGACGTGTACGAGTCAACCCCGCCTCAATCCGAGGCACGGTGTGACCGCTACCACCCAAAGGGTCGCTCTCTTGTTTAAAATGGACACCACTTTAATTGGAAACAACAACTGACCTATGTAAATCTGACCAGACACATCCGGATTGCCTTCATCCTTTAGGAGAAGGATCCACGGGTCCTTGGTGACGTGTACGAGTAACATGCTAGAATGATGGACCACATTTCTTTGGCCTTTGAAAAAAAAAACCAGTAAAATCTCCAAAATACCTTCATATCATGCATGAACCAGTAAAATCTTTAAAATACCTTCATATCATGCAGTTCTGAAAAGAGTCACTATTTAAAAGAAAGTCACAAATTTAGATACATCTCGAGATGGTCAGTTGTTGATTTCACTTAAAATTAAGTCCATTTTTAACAAAACAGTGACACTGTGTGTGGTGTCGGCCACACCGGGCCTCAGATTGATGCGGTGTTGAATCGTACACGTCACACATGAGTCATTGATCATTGTGAAAAAGTATCAATGCAATCAGAAGCCGTTAGATCAGTTTGGCATATGTACGTAAAATATTGTCCATTTTAAACTAAATACATACACTTGGAGTGATACCGGTCACACCGCATCTCGGATTGAGGCGGGGTTGAGTCGTACACGTCACATATAACCCATGAATCGTTGTCCTAAAGTTTCAACACAATCCAAAGGCGTTTGGTCGGTTTCCCGTATGTCAGTTGTTGATTTCTCACTTAAAAATAAGTCCATTTTGAACAAAACAGAGGCACTTGGAGTTGTGTCAGCCACAACAGGCCTCATATTGAGGCGGGGTTGACTCGTACACGTCACATTTGAAGGTGAGTATGCATACACGATAGTTGACCTTCTTAGAGAAGGGTTTCTGGAAGAGTATAAAAGACATGAAGCAATGAAGATCATTAGAGTGTTGGAGCAAATGTGTTTGCTACAAACAATGTGGAAATCGGCTTGTGCAAAGCGACCTAAGTTACAACTTGCAGGTATTGTACTCTATTTTTTTCTGGAAGGTTTGAGTTTAAATGCATTTTGGAATGATCATTGCTAGCCATTGTCTTTTAGGTTTTTTTGACAGCCGAGGGGAAAGGGTGGGGTCTGAAGACATTGTAGGATATGTCGAAGGGTGATTTTGTGTGTGAATATGTTGGAGAAATGTTAACTCCCGCAGTTCTGAAAAGAGTAATTATTTAAAAGAAAGTCACAAGTTTAGATACATCTCAAGATGGTCAGTTTAAAGACATTTTGAGGGACACTACTAAACACATGCTCAGATATGCACACATCCCCCACTTTTAGATCGTTGTCTACTACAATGATCTTCCAAATAAGATATTCATTAGAACGCTCATGATACATAGATCAATTCACTGGCCACCTTCGAGAATGATCTGAAGCACAAACCATGACAGCATTATTTTTTTAACTTCAGCACCTCAATTGAGAATGTGACACCTTTCAGGACTTGGTGCCATTGTATGTCGTTTCGTCCACTGAATGGGTCTATCCTTTTATTTAATTTTTTTAACTTCAGTCAAATATTCTAGAAAGATGTCGCGGTAGATCCTTCACCATTTTGTTTTGCTGAACATCTCATTACATTGTTAAAATAAAGAAGGGTGTCTTGCATGGGCAATACGTTCCTGTATTGAAGATGATGCACTCCCATTTATTCGAACCCACAAAACCACCCCGCAATAAATGGGAGTGCATCATCTTCAATACAGGAACGTATTGCCCATGAAAGACACCCTGCTTTTTTTTTAACAATGTAATGAGATGTTCAGCAAAACAAAATGGTGAAGGATCTGCCGCGACATCTTTCTAGAATATTTGACTGAAGTTAAAAAAATTAAATAAAAGGATAGACCCATTCAGTGGACGAAACGACATACAATGGCGCCAAGTCCTGAAAGGTGTCACATTCTCAATTGAGGTGCTGAAGTTAAAAACATAATGCTGTCATTGTTTGTGCTTCAGATCATTTTCGAAGGTGGCCAGTGAATTTCTCTATGTATTATGAGCGTTCTAATGCATATCTTGTTTGGAAGATCATTGTAGTAGACAACGATCTAAAAGTGGGGGATGTGGGCATATCTGAGCATGTCTTTAGTAGTGTCCCTCAAAATGTCTTTAAACTGACCATCTTGAGATGTATCTAATCTTGTGACTTTCTTTTAAATAGTGACTCTTTTCAGAACTGCGGGAGTTAACATTTCTCCAACATATTCACACACAAAATCACCCTTCGACATATCCTACAATGTCTTCAGACCCCACCCTTTCCCCTCGGCTGTTAAAAAAACCTAAAAGACAATGGATAGCAATGATAATTCCAAAATGCATTTAAACTGAAACCTTCCAGAAAAAAATAGAGTACAATACCTGCAAGTTGTAACTTAGGTCGCTTTGCACAAGCCGATTTCCACATTGTTTGTAGCAACCACATTTGCTCCAACACTCTAATGATCTTCATTTCTTCATGTCTTTTATACTCTTCCAGAAACCCTTCTCTATGAAGGTAAACTATCGTGTATGCATACTCACCTTCAAATGTGACGTGTACGAGTCAACCCCGCCTCAATCTGAGGCCTGTTGTGGCTGACACAACTCCAAGTGCCTCTGTTTTGTTCAAAATGGACTTATTTTTAAGTGAGAAATCAACAACTGACATACGGGAAACCGACCAAACCCCTTCGGATTGTGTTGAAACTTTAGGACAACGATTCATGGGTTATATGTGACGTGTACGACTCAACCCCGCCTCAGTCCGAGACGCAGTGTGACCGGTATCACTCCAAGTGTATGTATTTAGTTTAAAATGGACAATATTTTACGTACATACACCAAACTGATCTAACGGCTTCTGATTGCATTGATAATTTTTCACAATGATCAATCACTCATGTGTGACGTGTACGATTCAACACCGCATCAATCCGAGGCCCGGTGTGGCCGACACCACTCACAGTGTCACTGTTTTGTTAAAAATGGACTTAATTTTAAGTGAAATCAACAACTGACATACGGCAAACTGACCAAACACATTGGGATTCTATTGAAACTTAAGGAAAACTATCCATGGGTCAAATGTGACGTGTAAGATTCAACCCCGCCTCAATCAGAGGCGCAGTGTGACCGGTATCACTCCAAGTGTATGTATTTAGTTTAAAATGGACAATATTTTACGTACATACGCCAAACCGATCTAACGGCTTCTGATTGCGTTGATACTTTTTCACAACAATCAATGACTCATTTGTGACGTGTACGATTCAACACCGCATCAATCTGAAGCCCGGTGTGGCCGACACCACTCACAGTGTCACTGTTTTGTTAAAAATGGATTTAATTTTAAGTGAAATCAACAACTGACATACGAAAAACCGACCAAACGCATTGGGATTCTATTGAAACTTAAGGACAATGATCCATGGGTCAAATGTGATGTGTACGAGTCAACCCCGCCTCAATCAGAGGCACGGTGTGAACGGTATCACTCCAAGTGTATGTATTTAGTTTAAAATGGACAATATTTTACGTACATACGCCAAACCGATCTAACGGCTTCTGATTGCGTTGATACTTTTTCACAATGATCAATGACTCATGTGTGACGTGTACGATTCAACACCGCATCAATCCGAGGCCCGGTGTGGCCGACACCACTCACAGTGCCTCTCTTTTGTTCAAAATGGACTTATTTTTAAGTGAAATCAACAACTGACATGCGGCAAACCGACCAAACACATTTGGATTCTGTTGAAACTTAAGGGAAATGATCCATGGGTCAAATTTGACGTGTAAGAGTCAACCCTGACTCAATCCGAGGCCCGGTGTGGCCGACACCACTCAAAGTGCCTCTATTTTGTTCAAAATGGATTTATTTTTAAGTGAAATCAACAACTGACATACGGGAAACCGACCAAACGCCTTAGGATTGTGTTAACACTTTAGTACAATGATCCATGGGTCATATGTGACGTGTACGAGTCAAACCTGGGGTGGATTACATGGCTTTCCTACATGGAATATATCCCACTACACGTCTTTAATGAGCCAGCTACGCAGTTTATCCCTTGTACAGATACACAGGAAGAATCACACGAGATCGACGTCATGTACTAACATAGGGCAAGGGTGCATAAGAGGACACAAGATCAAAGGGTAACACGTATATGTTTTTTAACATTCCATGTAATTTCCTATTGATATGACATGTATATTCACACAGGCAACTGAACATTGGAGTTACCCAGGGTAAAGAGACAAGGCATGTGACCCTTTAAATGACACATAATTTTATGTACCATGATTGATCTCTTTGAACACTATATCAAGGACATATTTCATTAGGGTTGGCTCCCATGATCCTTCCTAGGATGGTTTTGGTATCTTTTCCGACTTACGGTAGTACGATCGCTTCAGCAGGACATCCTAGACATAGTTGGAGTCTCTCTGAAAGTCCTGGAGTGAGATCATATATCTATTTTTGAGGTCCAGGTAGAGTCATGTATCAACGCAACCAATCCTACCAGACATCGATCCTATATATAGAATGTTAATCTTGATGTCTCATTACAGTCCCCCAATTTATGATATGTTACCTTTTTTGTATTAATATACATAATTACTAAGGGTGATGGTTGGGAGAGTTAGGATATCCTTTTTATTTATTGCAGAATGATTCAAGGAGCACGGGCTCTGCACGATTTGTCAAAACCAAGTGGCAATCCAAGGAGAAACAATGCATAGTGGAATTTTCTAGTATTTATCTTCTGAGTTGTGTAGGAATATTTTGTGATACTATGTAATGAGGTAGTTTTGGTTTCTGGGTAGATGGTATCTAACTCATGGTAAGAACACTGTTTGGTTGGGTTGTGATCGGTTGATGACATGCTTGTGGTTGATATACTGGTTTTTGTGCAGGTCTGTGGTTGATATACTGGTTTTTGTGCAGGTCTGCTTGGCTGGCTGTACTAGTGCAGGTTTTTTATTAGCAGCAGGCAGGGATTTAACAGCGCTTTTTTAGCGCTGTTAAAGGCAACATTTAACAGCGCTAAAAAAGCGCTGTTAAAGGAGATATTTAACAGCGCTAAAAAAGCGCTGTTAAAGGCAACATATAACAGTGCTTTTTTAGCACTGTTAAAGGTGACATTTAACAGTGCTTTTTTAGCGCCATTAAAGGTGACATTTAACAGCGCTTTTTTAGCGCTGTTAAAGGTGACATTTAACGGCGCTAAAAAAGCGCTGTTAAAGAACCCCCCCCCCCTTTATCAGCGCTGAGCTTTACAGCGCTTTTCTAGCACTGTTAAATCCCGATTTTAGCGCTGTTATTGCCCGTTTTTGTAGTAGTGATTGTATAATAAAATAATATTCCATGATTTTCCTAAAGTGACCCTCACCTCTATTATAAAAGGGTTCTTCCCCTTCTATCAAAATCACACCTCCAAAGACATTTATCCCTACCAACCCATTCTCAAATATACTCCCAACTTCCCTCACTCCAACCTCAAGTCCTTAATTTCATTAGAAAGTCATTCTATGGATGCCTTTTGATCAAATCAAAATGAATCACCTGAAAAGAGGTAATAATTTCATCACCACTTTAAAAGTTATTTTCTTCTTCCACTTCCTCTTTCTTTGTTGTATTCGTACCAAAATAATAACTATAGTACCTTATACAAACTGTTATGTTATTATAAATATGGTAAAACCATATTCATTATTCAATCCATCCTATTACTGAAAAGTCACCATATGTGCGTACGTATGGCTTACCATCTCGACATCGTTCTGTAGTTTTTTATTCAACGTGTTATTATTTGGATGGGTACAATAATCAGTATAATTGATGTAAATAATACATATATCATGTTAATTATTCTTTATATATGATATAATATCCAATTACATATGATTTTTACCATCAACATAATGATATTGTCACTCGTACGTACATACGAATTACCGTCTCCACGAACACGATGAGATTCATTCCCCATCATAACCATCAAAGAATAAATTTCATTTTATGATTAAAAAATAATGTTCAAGAACTTAATATCATTCTGGATACGAATCAAATACATCCTAACCATAACAAACATGACTTACACAACAAAACATATAAAGTAAAACGAATCAGTTAACAACCGAAACAATGATACAGAAGAAATATTATTAAGAAAGAAATATTATAAGATCATATATGATATCATATTTATGTATGTGGTTGTTTTATAATTTAATAACAATGATTTAGCTATTATACAAGAGGTTAACATACTCTCTTTCAAGGAAATTTACAAGGTAAGGGTTAATTTTACAGTCTCATTATTGTCTGAGGTTGTTAACACTATGTATCTACTGGGATGTCTTTATCATCCACATCTGTGTTTCTTAAAAATGTATTTCAAAGAATTTTTACTATTTAATAGATTATGGGTTATGTTCATTAATACCCTTGTTTCAATTTTTGTAATTTTTTTTGAAATGAATCTTTCAGTCTTTCTCCAAACAAGGTACTTTATGACCATTCAAGAAATTAATGTATAAATGTTTTTTAACATATATAGTGGGTGCAGATATTTTCTACCACTATAAAACCTTCAAATAATACCGTAAATTCTTATAATAATAATTTAAAAATAATTTTTTTCTTTTATAATTACATGACCTTTAAATTATTTCAAAATAGAAAGAGATATTTCCCTCAAATAATTTTGATTTCATCTATTTCAACATCCTTTGATGGATTTTATGTTTATTTGATGTTGATTGTTATGATACTATATTCAATATTATATTGAATGATTTGTGATATGTTTGATTGTGTAAGTGATATATTAATACCATTCATGGTTTATGGTTTAATTATTGACATTTATGTATGCTAGTTTTAATATGAATGTTTAGGTTATGTTTCAACCATTACATATGAGGAATGCATTGGAATTAGTAAGTGACGGGTGGAGCCCACTATTGATCCTCAATGAATCAGTATGTCTCAGGAGACAAACTAGTGTCTTAGAACAAGGTCTTGAAAAAATATTATTTTTAGTCTTGGCACGAGACCTTGACTTTATGGTTAAGATGTCCTGCATTATATATTCCATCATTTGGAAATTGTCTATTGATATTATATGTGATTATTAAACTAGTATAATATCCATCTGAATAAGTAAATGGAATTATTTGATTTATATTTTCCATATTATGTTGATGTTTATGTTTAAATGTCCTACGTTTTAGTCTTATACATTTCCTTAAATGTTTATTCTCATTTATGATAGTTTATTTTATATTGTTATCCTTACTGAGAATATGAGATAACCCCTTTCTTATAATTTCTTAATCCCCAAACGTGAAGAAGTATATTATGATTAACCTATAGGGATAGTACAAAGGATAAGAGTTTTTTTAAAATGGGACATAATGTTGTTTTTATAAATTTCCTGATGTAATGGAAAACTTATGGATATAACTTGTATATCCTAGGCTACTAAACTGGTCGGTCTTTTGGGACTTGATTCCTTGTATCATTTAAATGTTACCTAATAAGGTATAGACTCTGGGTAACTTTGGTCATGGAGTTATAGTTGGTATTTGAGGAAGTTTAGTTTCAACCTTGGAAACTAGATTTTGAAAAAATATGATTAGAGAACATTACCCTAAGATAGACTTCATGGATTAGTATAGAATAACTTCCTAGAATCATTGTAATGTAGATATATTTGGAGTTTTCCAAGAAATACATCTCTATATAGATACGAATAGGTAGAGGAGGCTTTGGCATTGATGTTCCTTGGAGTGAAAATTCTGGCAAAGAGTTTTAGGCTTGACTCGGGGCATCCAAGTACACGACTATGGGCCTTGTTGCACTCTTTATTAAGACACTCCTGGGGGATATTCTTAGGATAATTCACATTTTCTTTATAAACCATAATGAAGATTTTATGACTAAATACTTCCTCAAAGAAAACATTTATTTATGATTATGCAGTATATAAATAAACTGTTCAATTTATGTTGGGATTTTTACTTTTTTGTAATTATGTATTGCGATTCATAAACTAATCTAGTGTACGAAATTGTTTAGAAATGGCTCCTAGTATAAGGAATATAAACTGTATCAACGCATGTAATCCATGTAGGTATTACCCTCCCACTCAAGATAATTATAGTGAAACTAGTGATGCTACTGGTGCTCAACAACTTATAATCATTCTAGTACAACTCACTCAGGTTATGAATAATAACCTTACCTATATGGAGCACCCTAATCCACAATGTAGAGGATCTGGGTTATACCGCTTCATGTGGAAAAAACTACCATAATAAAATGGGACTACAAATCTATTTGTAGATGAGAAATGGATAAGTTACCTAGGGAAAATATTTCATGCTTTGGGGAGTAGAAAAATAGAAAAAGTTGTCATGGTAGTTTATCGCCTCATGGGAGATGCAGATCAATGGTGGTAATTAATTCAAAACACAAATGAGGATGAAGAAGTATCAAATATGTAATGGGGAGAGTTTAATATATTTTTTTTATAAAAATACTTTCCTTGTGACCATTGAGTGAATATGGGAAGACAATTTCTAAGTCTATGGCAAAAGGAGGATGAGAATTTCTCAAAGTGTAAGGCTAAATTTTCAAGGATAGAAAGGCATGCAGTAGAATATTTACGCAACCCAAGGAGTAATATTAATCAATTCATTTATTGGTTAAAACCATTTCTCCATCGATCATTAGTTTCAAAATCCTTCTCATCGTACAAATATATTGTCTTATGTGCTATCATAACAGAAAAGGAATTCTCTAAGTCATATGACTTTAAAGAAAAGTAAGAGAAGTAGAGATCTACTGAAAACTTTGGAAATGGAAATAAGGGGAGGAAGGGAAAAGTTTAATTTCTATCCTCTAGTAAATGTGGGAAGAAACACCACAGTAATTAGCTGAAGGGAATGTGATTCTATTACATCTGTGGTCATAAAGGCCACCAAGCTTGTGATCACAAGGGAACGAATGAAGTTATCGATGTTGAATGCTACAATTGTAGGGAAGTGCGACATTATGCAAATGAATGTCCTAATCACCAATGAAACTTACCTCAGAAAAAGACGAGGGAGTAAGTCCAAGCTTATAGGATCACTACTTCTGAAGTTGAAGCTCCCAATGATGTGGTGGTAGGTAATTTAATGGTTTTCTCAAATTTATCCAATGCTTTATTTGATTCCATCTCATCACATTGTTTCATATCATTTGAGTTTTCTAGAAAAATTAGATATTCCCAATTTAATATAACTAAGGAGTTGTTAGTCAAAACTATTAAGGGAAATATCATTGGAAGAATATTTTGTGAATCAGTTCCCATTAGGGCATATAAACGTGCTTTATCTGTTGATGTCATCATCATTCCCAAGATTGAATTTTATATAATCCTCAGTATAGATTGGATTTTGGAATATGATGCGAAAATTTATTATAAGAAGGAGTTTACAATTTTTTATGATGATAAATAGTACCTTATCATTAGAGCAAAAACGTGGCCATATGATTCTTATATATATCCACCCCTAGTAGCACTACTAAGTTCATTTATTGGGCATGAAGATAGGAAATAAATTTGGGTGGGGAAAGGAATGATCAAATATAGGACATAACTATAGTTCAAGAATACGTTGATGTGATTCCATAGGATTTACTTGGACCTTTCAAAATTATAGAATGAAATGGAGTTATAGCATACCATTTGGCAATGCCACCAAGTCTCTCCAAAGATCATGATGTCTTCCACGTATCACTGTTGAGAAAATACATGCCTGACCCAACACATCTACTCACCTATGAAGAAATAGAATTGGAACCAGATCTATCTTATTGGGAAGATCCTGTCAAGATTCTTTATACTATAGAACAAGTGTTGAGAAATCAGATAACTCTTCTGGTAAAGGTTATATAGAGAAACCATAAGATGGAAGAGGAAAAAAAGGAACCTAAGGAACATATGATGAAGAACCAATCAAATCTTATTATGTTTTATTATTCTATAAATTTCAAGGACAAAATTATTTAGAGGGAATAATGTAATACCCCAAGCTTCCACAATACATTTCTCTTTGAATAATGTAATAGCTTTCACTGTGCAAAACATTGAGTTGTAGCACACCACGACTAATCAAACTATCCTTTATTAATAGTAATACCCACTTTTTGAAATTTAATAAATTTTATTTTTCAAAATTGACATCATTTTTGGATTCATAATACCAAAATTAGCTTAGGGTTAATTTTTGTGATTTTTTGGTAAACATTTAATTTGTTATTAATAGTGAAAAACACTGTGTTATTGTTTAAAACTGAAATTTTATTTAGATAATTATTTAAATTTATTTTAATTAAAAATAAATACATAATACCTATATATGTTCAATGTAATTCATTGGAGTCATTTAATAGTACAATAAGATCTTTAAAATTTTATAGAACTTTTTAACGCCTTGTACCCACCTTTTAGGCACATTTACAAATTTTCATAAAATGTAATTTAACTACTTATATGATTTTAAATTCAAAAATCCGAGAGATACAGTTGAAATCAGTAAGTAAAATGTTGTTCAATATGATGAAAATAATTATTGGTGAATAGTATCTTTTGAATTTTATTTACCACACTTAAAAGTAAATAGTGTAATTAAAGATAAAAATGTTGTTATAATTACCCTAACACATGTCCTAATCTGTTTTGTAAGTGTATTTTGACATAAATAATCCTGAAAAATTCAATATTATCCTTTTTTATCTACTTGGATTAGATTAGGACATTAATTATTATTTTATTTAAAGAATAGTTAAAAGTTTTAAATTCACATTTTAATAACTAAACCATTTTTAATATAAGGTAATACATATGACTATTTTGACTATAAATATTCATTGGAAATAAAAAAGGATTTCTTACATCATGGCGTTTTATTTATAATTTTTAGTCCTTAAATTAGTAAATTTATTTAGGACACAATGATGATTCAGTAATTACATTATTAATTACAGATTAAAATAATTGATATTATAAATTTTAAAAGAAATGAAAATTGTGATTTTTGATGCATTCCATGAATTTTCTATGTTAATATGACATGTTAGGGTTCATTTATTTTTTTAGGTGATAAAGTTGTTATGAATTGAACAAAAAACAAATTTTAAATAGTGTCAAAATTGACATAAAATGAGTTTTTAAGACAAATAATATTTTATAAAATGATATAATATTCCTAAAAATTTAAAGATAAGAAAAAGGAATTATATAAAATTTGATATTTCAATAATGAACCACTGGGGTTTCTCTTGGATTTTTTTTAGAAATTCTATTAACCATTTATTATAATAAGACAAGAATACATGGTAAAAGATAAACTATTTAACTAAGAGTTAAATCTAAAAGATAAGGATAATATGGTTACCTAAACCTGTCTAAAACCTATCGGTTGATAGTTTTTTCGACCCATACCCACCATAGACTCTAAATACATCCTTTTTGAGCCATTACAATCCGAATATGATTGTATAATAAAATATTATTTCATGCTTTTCTGAAAGTGACTGTCACCTCTCTTATTAAAGGTTTCTTCCCCTTCTCACTAAATCACACATCCAAAGACATTTTTCACAGCCATCCCATGATAAAATATCCTCCAAACAACCCTCAAATAAACCTAGAGGCCTTACATTGATCATAAATCCATCCTAAGGATCCATTTCTATCAAATCACAATGAAGGACCTGAAGAAGAGGTTATAATTTCATCACCTTTTCCAAAGTTCTTTTTTACTTCTTCTCCCACTTTCATTAATGTTTCCATTAAAAAGTAATAACTCCAGTGAATTTTATATACTGTGATTTTATATCAAATATGGTAAAACTGTATTCATTATTCTATCTATCCTATGAATGAAAATGTCTCCATACGTGTGTACGTACGACTTACCAACTTCACCTCGTGGTGTAGTTTATTATTCAACACATCATTATTTCGATGGGTATAATAATGAGTATAATTGGATTAAGTAATAAATATGACATGTTAATGATTATATATATATGATATAGAATCAAATTACATAAGATTATTACCATCAATAGAATAATATTGCCGCTTGTGCGTACGTACGGATTACCGTCTCCCTGAACACGATGTGATTCATTCCCCGTCATAAACATTAAAGAATAAATTTTATTTTATGATTAAAAATTAATGTTTAAGAACATAATATCATTCTGGATATGAATAAAATACATACTATCCCTAAAAAACAGACCTATATAAAAAACATATAAAGGAAAATGAATCAGTTAACACCCGAAACAATGATACGACTGAAATATTCTTAACAAAGAAATATTAGAATATCATATATGATATAATATTTATATATGTGGTTCTTGTATAATTTAATTACAATTATTTAACTAATATACATTATTTTAAAATACCCTTGATCAAGTAAAATTGAATATTAAAGGTTAATTTTATAATCTCTTTATTATCTAAGGTTGTTAACATGTAAGTATCTACTGGGACCACTTTATCATCCACATGGGTGTTTCATAAAAATTTATTTCAAAACATTTTAACTATTTACTATTCTATAGGTTAAAGTAATTTATACCCTTTTTGGACTTTTATTATAAAATTAAATGAATCTTTCTGTTGTTTTACAAACACAGTAATGTATGACCTTTTCAACAAATTAAGGTAAGAATGTTTTTTTGAATTATACAGGGGCTGTGGCTATTTTCTGCTGTTATAACACCTTCAATGCTTCCCTTGCAGGATATTAAGAATATTTTCAAAATAATTTTTTTCTTTTATAATTACGTGACTTTAAAAGGATTTCAAAATGGAATGATATTTTTCTCTCAAATAGTTTTGATATCATCTATGTCAACTTCCTTTGATTGATTTTACGTTTTTTTGAAGTTGATTATTATGATACAATATTAAATATTGTATTGAAGTATTTGTGATATTTTTTGTTATGGATGTGATATTGTTATACCATTCAATGTTTATGGTTAAATTTTTTACATTTCGTATGATAATTTTAATACTAATGTTTATTTTATGTTCCATCATTTTCATATGAGAAATTCATTAAACTTGGTGAGGGATTGGTGGAGCCCTCTATAGCTCTTTGATGCAATGGTAGGTCTCATGTGACAAACTAGTGGCTTGGAACAATTCCTTGACAAAATCTTATTTGTAGTCTGGGCACGAGGCCCTTACAATGTGGTTATGATGTTTGGAATTATACATTCCATCACTATGAAATTGGCTATTGGTGTTACATTTGATTATTATACTAGTAGAATATCCAAGTGGATAAGTAAATTGCATTATTTGATCTATATTTTCCTTATTATTCTTAAGTTAAAGTATAAATGTTTATTTTTTGTATTACACAATACCATAAATGTTTACGCTTATGTATGATAGTATTTTCAATATTGTTATCTTTACTGAGCATCTGATCTCACCCCATTGTTATTTTTTATTTTTCATAGGATGTGAAGAAGTATATTATGATTGAACATCAGGGATAGGATAAAGGATATGAGTGTGTACAAAAGGGGCCACAATGTTGTTTTTCATTATTTCATGATGTATTGTAAAACTTATGTATGTATCTATTACTTCCAAGTCTACTAAATTGATTGGTATTTCTGGACACGATTCCTTGTATCATGACAATGTTATGTAATAATGAATCAACTCTCGGTAACTATGGTCGGGGTGTTACATTCCATTCTAAACTTGTAATGTTAGCCTCATACTTTTCAACAGTCTTATCCAGCTTTTCCTTAGACATATAAATTTTCTTTCCATATTTGGTCGATGGTCAAGAGGAAAGTATTTTTCTATGAAAAGATCTTTAGACTCCCTCCATTTTATATTTGACACTTCTTTATTGTCTTTTTTTTAATTAATGACCCCCATTTATCTGCATCTCCTGTGAGGCGATAAACTGCCATGAAAGCATTTTCCCTTTCACTATACCCCAATGTATTACACATTTTCTCTATGGTACTTTTCCATTCCTCAGCTACAAATAGATTTGTATTCTTATTGAATGTTGGTGGTTTTTTCTTCATGAATCGGTCTAACATTGGTCCTTCACATTGTGGGTTCTCTATATGGTTATGGTTATTATTCATAACCTGAGTGAGTTACCCGAGTATGGTTATAAGTTGTTCATAACTAGTTTCATCACTATCTACACTATAATTATCTTGAGTAGGATGGAAATCCCTGCATAGATTACGTGCATTGATATGGTTTCCATTCCTTCTACTAGGTGCCATTTCCAAAAAAATTCACACACTAGATTATTTTATGAATCACAAAACCTAATTCCAAACTAGTAAAATACCTAACATAAATTGAACATTTTATGAATATAATCCATAATAAAAAATGTTTTCATTGAATATGTATTTTCTAGTAAATCATTCATAATGGTTTGTAATGAAAATGTGAATTATCCAAAGTATATCCCTTGGGAGTTACATTACCAAGAGTGCAACAAGACATGTTGTCCTGTACCAGGATAACCCATTTCAATCCCAAAACTCCTTGTTGGAGTTTTAACTCCTTGGTACATCTTTTCAAGAGCTACCTCTACCTTCTCGTATCCATATAGGGATGTATTTCATAGAAAACTCACAAAATATCAATATTACCAAAATTCAAGGATGTTCTTCTATACTATTCCTCAAAGTTTATCTTAGAGTGATGTTATCTAATTAGAGATTTTTCAAAATCTAGTGTCCAAGGATTGTACTAAACCCCCCTCAGATACCAACAACAATGTTCAGACCCTAGATACCTTGAGTTAGTGAATTATTGCATAACAATGGCATGGTCACCAGAGATCAAGTCCCAAAAGACCAATCAGTTTAGTATCCTAAAAAGTACTATATACATACATAACATTTAAATTACATTATGAAATGAAAAAAAAATTCTCCCTTGAACACACTCATTTACTATATCCTATCCCTATTGTTCAATCATAATATAATTCTTCTCATCTGGGAAAAAATAAAATATAAGAATGGGGTGAGCTCAAATGCTCAGTAAGGATAAAAATACAGAGGAAACGTTCATAAATTGATGGAAATGTATATGACTAAAACAAAATTCATTTAAAATTAAACTTCTGCATAATATGGAAAAGGTAAGTTAAATATTTCAATTTACTTATTCACATGGATATTCTACTAGTCGAATAATTACATGTAATATCAACAACTAATTTCATAATGATGGAATGCATAATGTCGGACATCATAACCACATAGTCAAGGCCTCATTCTGAGACTAAAAATAAGATTTTTTTAAGGCCTTGTTCCAAGACACGAGTTTGTCTCATGAGGCTGAACGATGCATTGAGGAGCTATAGTAGGCTCCACCCATCACTTACTAAGTCCAATTCATTCATCATATGAAATGGTTGAATAAAAACATAAACATTCCTATTAAAACTAACATACGAAATGTTAATACATTAACCATACACCATGAATGGTACAAAAATAACACATCCAAACTCAAACATATCAAAAAACCTTCAATATAATATAGAATATTGTATCATAATAAATCAACTTCAAATAATGGTAAAATACATCAATAGATGTTGACATAGATGAAATCAAAACTATTTGAGAGAAATATCACATTATATTTTTAAATCATTTAAAAGTCACATAATTATAAAAAGATAATAATTATTTTTAAAATCATATTATATTCTAGTAGGGGAATCTTTGAAGGTGTTATAACGGTAGAAAATACCTGCACCCTCTATATAACTTAAAAAAACATTCTGACCTTAATTTTTTGAAAAGGCCATAAAGTACCATGTTGGGAAAATGACAGAATGATTCCCTTCAAAACATTTTTTAAAAATTTAAACAAGGGTATAAATGACATTAAAACCATATTATAGTAAAGAGTAAAATGTTTTTAGATATATTTTTATGAAACACAGATGTGGATCATAAAGAAGTCTCAGAAGATACTTTCAGAAAAACAACCATGGATAATAAAGAGATTGTAATATTATCCCTTACATTGTACTTTTCTTTAGTTGAGGGTACGTTAAACTCCTGTATAATATGTAAATAGTGGTTATTAAAATATAAAATAACAACATATATAAATATGATATCATATATGATCTTCTAATATTGTTTTGTTAATAATATTTCAGTAATAACATTGTTTCGGGTGTTAACAGATTCATTTTTCATTATTACTTTTGTTACGTAAGTAATTTTTGTTATGTAAGGTATGTATTTGATTCATATACCAAATGATTTTGAGTTATTAAATATTATTTTAAATAATAAAAAGAAAATTATTCCAGAATGGTTGTGATGGAGAATGAATCACATCGTGTTCGTGTAGGCATTAATCTGTACATATGCATGAGCGACAATATCATTCTATTGATTGTGAAAAAATTTGTAATTGGATAGTATATTAAATATACTAAATCATTAACATGTTATATTAATTATTTATATCAATTATACTCATTTGTATACCCATACAAATAATGAAGTGTTGATTAACAAACAAAACCACGACGTGGAGATGGTAAGCCATATGTACGCACCTATGGTGACTATGAAATTCATAGGATGGATAGAATAATGAATATGGTTGTATCATATTTATAATAAAATCACAGAATGTAGAAGTTACTTGAGTTTTTACATTGGTATGGAAACAACAAAGAAGGAGGAAGTGGTAGAGGAAAATAACTTTGAAATAGGTGATGAAATTATTACCTCTTCTTCAGGTTCTTCCTTTTTATTTGATCCAATGAGATCCTAAAGTTTGATTTTTGATCAAAGTAAGGCCTCTAGTTATTTGTGAGGGATTTTGGGAGGATATTTGATCTGGGTTTGGAAAATTTAAATTGATTTGGAGGTATTGTTTTGAGAGAAGGGGAAGTACCCGTTTATAAGAGATGTGAGTGTCACTTTTGGAAAAGCTTGAAATATTAATTTATTATAAAATACATTTCAATTAATAATGGCCCTAAATAGAATTATATCAAGGATAAGGTGTGGATGGGTCTGAATCATCTCAAGAAATTGGTTTTGGACATGTTTAGGTCACCATATTAACCTTATCATTTAGATTTAACTCTTTGTTAAATAGTTTAACTTTTACAATGTCTTCTTTTATTTTTATATTACATGGTTAATAAAAATACTATAAAATTCCAATAGAACCTAAATTTGTTAATTAATGAAATATATATATCATTATATATGTTTTTTTTTCAAACCATATATTTTTAGGAATATTATATCATTTAACAATATAGTATTTGTTTTAAAAAAACTCATTTATGTCGAATTTGACACTATTTAGTGTTTTGTTTTTGTGAAAGTAAAAAAACTAGATTAATTTTAAAAATATACATTAAATCAATAAAAAAAATATCATATTAACGTATAAAATTAGTGTAATGCATCAAAAGACTAAATTTATATTTATTTGGATATTTATAATATCAATTATTTTATTCTTTCATTAATAAGTTAATTACTGCAACATTATTGTGTCATAAATAAGTTTAATTATTTAATATCTAAAAATAATAAATAAAATACCATTATGTAGTAAATTGTTTAGCTTTATAACGAATATTTATTATCGAATTTATCTTTTGTATAACCTAATATAAAAAATATTCTAGTTATAAAAATTTGAATTTAATAATTTTAACTCCTCATTAAATAAAATAATAATACATTTCAAAATCTAATCCATGTGGATAATAAGGGATCATATTTTATTAATATGTTTTATTTTGGTCTCAATACACTTATCCAAGAGAATTAGGAAATGTTTTAGGGTAATTATAATATCATTTTTACCATTAATTACCCAATTTACAATTAACCGTCCTAAAAAAATTCAAAAGTAACTATTCACCAACAATTATTTTAATCCTATTGAACTACATTTTTCTTATTGATTTCAACCGTGTATTCTATATTTTTGAAATTCAATTTACAGAAGTGGTAAAATTACGTGTTATGAAAATTTGTAAATGTCCCTCGATGGTGGATAAAAGATGTTCAAATGTTCAAAAAAATTTAAACATCTATTTTTATTATAAAATGATTCCAATTAATTAAATTGAACATATATAGGTATTATTTTTCAATTTTTAATAGAAATAAATTTTAATAAAATAAATAATTTTTTAAATTAAAATTTGGTTTTAAACAATAACATAGTGTTTTCACTATTCATCAAAAATTGAATGTTTTCAAAAAAATACAAAAAAATTCACCGTTAGATAATTTTGATATTCCAAATAAAAAAATGAAGTCCATTTTGAAATATATGATTTATTACATTTCAAAAATTTGGTATTAATAATCATACCTACTAATTTGATTGGTCGTGGTGTGCTAGAATTTGATGTTGCGTACAACACAAGCTATTATGTTATTCAAAGAGAAGCGTATTGTGGGAGTTTGGGGTCTTACAAGGAGGATGAACCCAAAAGAGAATTTGTGGCCACTAAGACCACTACCTATAAACAAAATGAAAATGAGAAACTAAAAGCCTTTATAGAAAGTTCCAGTAGTGAATAATCATCACTCGACAGTGATGAGGAGATTGCTCAATTAGCCATAAGGTTTAAGAAATTTTTCAGAAGGAAGAAATAATTAATAAGCTTAACTTCAAAGGAATATATTATCAAAAAGGAATCTAGAAGAAGGATTCGAAAATAGATGACATGTCTGATGAGATAGTATGTTATGAATGTAAGAAAAAGGGACATGTAAAGGCTAATTATCCCAAGATCATGTTCAAAAGGAAATATGAGGACAAAGATTGAATGTAAAAAAGGAAATGAAAGCAACTTAGAGTGATTATGAGGACAGTTAATGTTACTAGAAGTCTTCACATTATGAACATGCTCTAAAATCTGACATCTGTTTCATGAAAAACACATATAATTTATCCCTGGTATCTCCCGCCAAAATTCATAATATTATGGATATGAAAGTGATACTGAAAATATGTATAAATAATAAATGTTTGATAATTTAAATATACAAGAAGATACATGTAATGAACTAAATGTTAAACACACCTCTTTAAAGAGAAATTATTCTCCTTCCAAAACTGCTAAATCTGAACTTGTTGTAGAAAGAGAAAAAATGGTTAATTACTCAAATAAAATAGTGAATTAAATTTATCTACTGTGCAATTGAAAAAATACCATTAAATGTTTTTTAATGGTAAATATATCTTGGAAAAAAGGCTAGGTAATCAAATTTATCCTAAATACACTATTGGTATTGGATATCAACCGGGTGAAAGAAATTTTGGAAAAACCAATTTTGTTTCAAAATCTAGAAGTTGAGACTTTATTCCTAGTTCAAGAAAAAAAATTCTTCTAGTTAAAATTATGATACATTCTCTATTGTTTCAAGTTTTTTCTCGACCAAAAAATACTTTAAATAATGCTTACAGGAAACCTATCAGGTAGATGTGGGTCTGTAAAGCAGTAGTAACTTATATCAATAGACCCTAACAACTATGGGTACCAAAATCTATTTTTATTTGATTACATTTAAAGAAAAATATTTGAAGAGCTCCCATAAATGTTTATGGTACTTGGAAAGGGGTGTTCAAGACACAATATATAATACTATTCATGTTTCTAGAATGTAGTAAAGGTTGATGGAGGTCAAGTCACCATTTGTGACAATGCTAAAAGAAAAATAATTTCCCTAGGCCAAATTAGTAACTCTAACAGAGTTTTAATTTATAAATTACATTTTTTTATGGACTGAAATATAATCTACTCAGTAATTTACAACTATGTGATGATGGTTTTCATGTTAAATTTAAAAATGATTCTTTAAATTTTTTTAATTATTAAAATAAATTATTATTTTTTGCATTATGAAATGAAAATGTATATTCTTTTAACATATAATATTTAGTTTCTCAAAATGAAAAATTTTTATGTGTTTTTACTAGGAGTCATGGATTAGGAATAGAAGACTAAGACACTGAAATATTCATTCCCTTATAAAAATAACTAGAAAAGTTTTAGTCAAAGATCTACCCAATCTACAGTTTCCAAACGATAAAGTGTGCAATCTTTATCAAAAGTGAAAACGACACAAAATTTTCTTTCAAACTGAAGAAAGAAGTTTAAACTTCTCAACCACATGAGTTGGTTTACACGAATTTATTTAGACCATCTAGAGTTTCTAGTTTAAATGGGAATCATTGTGTTTATATTCTTGTAGATGAATTTTCAAGGTATACTTGGACCTTCTTGTTCACTCACAAAAGTGAAGCCTAATCTCATTTCACCAAGTAATCTAAAAATGGAAAAAATATTAGTAGAGATATGATTAAATATCTATGATGTAAACATGTCCAGGAGTTTGAAAATCAATATTTTGAATGCTTTTTCAAAAAAAAGGGGCTAGAATCATAATTTATCTTCCCAAAGAACACCTCTACAATATGGATTCATAGAAAGAAGAAATATGACCTTGAAAGAAATTTCTAGAACCATGCTTAATGAATATGACTTTCCAATTTATTTTTGGGATGAATTTTGTAAATATATCATGCTATATTATTAATAGAGTGTTGATTAGACCTATGATTTAAAGAACCCCATATTAGTTGTGGAACAATAGAAATGCCAAAGTGAACTACTAGAAAACATTTGTCTTCAAAGTAAATATACTTAATACCAAGGACAATCCTGAAAAATTTGCATCCAAGAGTGATGAAAGAATCTTTCTAGGATATTCAATCTCTAGTAAATACTATATAGGTTTTAACAAAAGAACTAAATATGTGGAGGAATCATTCCATGTCACATTTGATGAGACATATCCATATGAACCTAAAACCACTCTAGATATTCTTGAGGATGATATGTCAAATCATGACATTAATGTTAAATCCTCTAACCATCCTGTAATGGATTCTATGAAAAATTATAGTTTTGAAAATTCTCCAGATTCAATCCATTATGATCCAGAACCAACTGATGAACCTGAAATAACTAGAACTACCTTTCCTAGACCAACTAGAACCCTTAAGAAGCATCTCTTAGAGGCTGTAGTTGGAGATCTAGATAAGGGAACACACACTAGAGCTTCTTTGAGAAATCATGTTTATAATCAGGCTTTCTTGTCAGAACATGAACCTAAAAGCATCAATGATTCTATAAATGATGAATTTTGGGTGATGGTTATGCAAGAAAAACCTAATCAATTGGAAAAGAACATTGATTGGAAACTTGTTGATATACCAAAATATATGTTTACCATATGAACTATGTAGATGTTTAGAAATAAAGTATATTAATCAGGTAACATAGTTAGAAACAAGGATTGATCGGTTCCACAAGGCTATAGTCAAGAATAATGAATTGATTATGAGGATAACTTTTTACCAGTATCTAGACTCGATTCCATTAGAATATTTCTTTCATACGTTTCACATCTGAATTTAAAACTTTATTAAATGGATGTCAAGAGTGTATTTATAAATTTTAATGTAGCTGAGGATGTTTTTGTTGAAAAACCCCCTAGTTTCACAAATCATCACTTTCCAAATCATGTTTTTAAATTATCAAAATCATTTTATGGTTTAAAAAAATCTCCAAGAGCTTGGAATCAATGATTAAATAAGTTTATTATTTCCTAATGTTTTAAAAAATGTATATTTGATCCTACACTTTCTATAAAATGAATTATCGATGATATTTTAGAAGTTCAAATTTATGTAGAAGATAATACTTTTGGATCTTCAAAAAATTATTTATGAATTGAGCTTTCTGAAATGATGAAAATTTAATTTTATATGAGTTTAATTGGTGAACTAAAATTATTTCTTGGATTTAAAATCATTCAAAAAAAATGGTATTATTTTAAACAAATACAAATAAAATAAATATATTCTAAAAAGTTTTGGCTTAGAGAACACTAAAAGTAGCGATACTCCAATGAGTACTACATGTAAGATGGATCTTGAAGAAGATGGAAAATCTTTTGATCAAACCACTTATAGAGGAATGATTGTAAGCTTAATATACTTAACTGATAGCTAAAATGATTTATATGTTTATCATATTTATATGTGATCGCATTAATGAAAAACCGAAATATTCTCATTTAAATGCTGTTAAAATTATTTTCCAACGCCTCAAACATACACCCAATCTTGGAATGTTCTATCCTAGAGGAAAATCATTAGAGTTATTCATCTTTTCTGATGTTAATTTTTGTGGATGTAAGACAGATAGAAAAAGCACCTATATAACATGTCGCATTTTAGGAAAGTATATAGTTTACGGCTGTAGTAAGAATTAAAAAATTGTTTTATTGTCTACGGTCGAAGCTGAATACATAGTTAATGGTAGTTTTTGTGGACAAATTTTGGGGATCATTCACACAATACTAGATTATGGATATCAATTAAGACATGGTCTTATAAATTAAGACAATATAAGTTATATAACATTTCAAATAATCCTGTTTCACACTCTAAGACAAAACATATTGATGTAATACATAACTTTTTGAGAAACTATTTCAAAGAAGGTGACATCACTTTGGAATTCACTAGCACTGAATATCATATTGCAGATATATTCAATAAATCATTAAATTCTAGAAGGATAAATTACATCATACATGATATAGGATTGATAAGTGAAAGGCATACAGTCATGAGCTCCCTATTTCAAAGGTTACAGTTTTACTTTCATAGTTTCACATGTCACTATTTTACACTTGTTGTCTCAAGATTATGGTCACATAGTTTAGAGTCAAACTGTAAGAATCGTGATAATCTATTTTGGTCTCACTAAGAAAACATCTTCCTCTTTCACAGTAAAGATTCTTTTCCTCTTTTATTTAATTTTATTTCATGTATCGCTGTGTTTATTATTTTATTATAATTTTTCCACGATTTTTTGATTTCTGGACTTCTTAAATGATAAAAACCTAATATTTTTCACTTTTTCACCCCTTGAGATTTACTCCTTGGATACCCAATCCCTTGCCATCAAAATATCCATCTATCCTTCAACTATTTCTCCTTCAGGAACCAGAAGTTTTATACACTGAATAAAGTGACCCACTTTGTCGACCCCTGGGAAGTGAAGGTCTCAAATGAAAGATTGAAATAAAGGTACCGTGAATAGAACCAGAAGGGCCACTGAATCCATGTCTTGTAAATAAAATAGTCATGTCAGAAAAGGAAGTATGTACGAAGTGTCTGCTATAAATTCAATCAACGGTCTTTAAAGTTATAAATGAACAAGGCTAGTTGAATTGGTTTAATGATGAAAAAAGACCCATTTATTAAAAAATTATTTCTCAGTTTTATCAGTATATCCAGTTTTCATTCAGTGTTTAAGATGAAATTCTTATTAGAATATGGATTAATGGGAAAAGTTATACCTTTTCTTCAAGGTTATGGGATAGCCACCTCGGGATATTTAATGATGGAATATTTGAAAATCATCAAAGGGAACCTCCCCCAGTAGTGATATTTTAATCTTGGAATAAGCCTTGGGATGTCTAACTGAAAATAAGAAGAAAAGAAGGTCAATTGCTGGTGAGTTGGATGGTGAATAAAATTTGATATTTATGTTTGTCTTTAATTTTATCAGACCATGGAAATGGGATTTTGCTACTCTTAACTATCAAGATGTATTCTGGATACATCTTTTGAAAAATGTGGACAAGGTTAATTTGTGTAAGTATATTATACTTCACATGTGTGAATTGATCAAGAAAACATAAAATTTAACCTCTTTGTTCTATTCATGACTAATCTCTACAATTGTATCTGTTAAGGTGTGGTTGGACGGAATAAAGAAGTCATAAAATATTATGAGTTTTGTATCTCAAAGAATACAATCAGAAGGATGAATATAAGCTTGAATCCATAGAAATAGTCTTGGGTAGAGGAAAATGAAAGGTTGTATAAAAATTTCAATACCATTGAAAATAACTAAAGGCCAAAGGAAAAAATGTGACCCAATCCGAGAATCTTATGATTTGGTGGAAAACACTTGTATAGAAGAAGAGGTTGTAGAAGATGCATCTGTGGACAGAACTGCCTTAGATGAAGAATACAATGGCTTAAAAGAACAATAAGTTGATGACTAAAAAGGTAATGAAGGAATAGTTGACGAAGGGTTTGTTAATAAAGAAGGACCTACTACTATTCTGGAAGATCATGATGTTCCTCAGGAAATCTATATAAAATTTTTGTTGAGAAAGGTCTTATAGTTATGGAAATGTCAAAATAACTAGTTGATCCAGAATTAATCCGGTCAGCTGAAGAAAGAATTCACCAAGCCTTCCAACAAGCTATAATCGATATGGGTGAGCCTGAAATTGATGAAAGACTAGAAAATGAGCAAGAGACTGGGTCTCTAACTCTAAGAGACAATACACAAACTGAGAGGGAAGAAAACCCCATTCTGGAAAGTACACAAGTACTATGCTATGTTAAGACAAGCCTTCTAGACAATATGTATAAATTCCTTAGCTATTTTGTGTCTCAGAATCTCAAGTGGCCCGAATAAGAATAATTGATCATAAAATAGAATCTCAATTGAAAATTTTCTCTACCTGGAGTAATACCTTTTAAAGAGCCCGAAGCTATTGTGGTTTCTAAACCATAGATTTCATAAGAAGCTCCATGCTATGTAAGACATGAGGGATTAAAAGTGTTTGGTGAAAATATGTTGGCTGGTTTTGAGAAGATTTTAAAATCTCAAAATCTTCCTATAAGTAATCTAAGTGAATAGGATGCTAGTATGCTTTTGGAGAAGATTATTTTGAAAACTCAGCATCAGATTATGCAAGAAATTAAAGAAGTAAGATTTGATAATCAGTAGCCATGTGAGGAAATAAAATCATTAGAGTCTTTGGTGGAGGAACTGATGAAAGAATTTTAAATTGCTGAACCTCTTGTTGCTCAATTCAGCATGGAAGATGATGAAATGATAGACAAAATGGTCTCAACATTGATCTGAGATAATCTATCCTCTTTTGTTGAAAAAATAAAAGAAAACTATGAAAAGTTGGTAGATGAAATTAAAAAATTTATATCATCAATGGGTGCCTTTCCTGGTGTCATCAATGACAATATTGAAATAGTTGTCACAAGTTATTCTGCACCATCTGTAACCATATATGCTCTTTCCTCCTCAACCAATCCTACGTAATCATCATAATTGTCAAACAGTGTTGTTCTGTGAAAGTTTATTCAATTAGAGATTAAATTTTTAAAAATTCCATCATTTTATGAATGTCTCACCAAAAATGATTCAAAAAAAGTGAACATGTCCATGACATGGTTCGACTATACTCTAAGGAAGATTCCATGAACTATGATGAGATTACAAAGAAGGTGGATTTCTACTTAAAAATATTATATGAAAATCATCAATTGAAAATCCATTTCAAGTATCATACGGAGAATTTAAAAATCCCTCTTATGACTCAAGTGTTTAAGGACCATGTGCAAAAAAATAAATCCGATCACAGCTACGTCGGATAATTTTATTGACAATAAAGATGATTTCGATAAGGTAGTGTAGTATGGGGTGAGGTCATCATAGATTTCATCAATTTTCAGAAGCCCTATATCCATGTGCAAAGCACTGATATAGTGGCTCCTGCAGCTGATCCATTGAGGCCTGATTCCACCTCTTCTTCTATGTCTTCCTTCACCCCTGCTACCATGTCTGTCTCTCAGGATCTGAGCCAAAAAAAATTATACATCAAAAGGTTAACAGGTAAGTATGCATCCACTAAACAATATATCATGTGAAGCTATGTGATACAACCTCATATAATAATCATTGAGCAACAATCCATCTTAAAAATGATGTGTTAAATAAACATTAATGAAAAATAAACTCATATATTGGGAACTAGACTATGTTTCACTGTGTACAATACACTAAAAATCATGAACAAGAATAATGATTGATCTAGCTGATATCGAGTCATACCAGTCGATATTGAAAATGTTTTCCTCCAAGTCGTGCAATATACACTAAGGAAAATTGTTTCTCATTCTGAACACCCCCAATTCTCCCAATGTGAAATTTTACACATTTAATTTCAAAAACATTCTCACAATTCTATAAAACATTTTTAACATCATAAATTTTTTGTTTAAAGTTTGAAATCCCATTTCCAAATCAAGAAAATCCATGTTCCAATAAAACCCTCCTTTTGAAAATAGGTTCCCTTCCAGGAAATAATTTGAAATTATTCATCAATAAAAATAAAATAAAACAAGAAAGGATTTTATCAATAATGAAATGAAATTCATCAAATTATTCAATTATATAGAAACACCTAATTCAACATGGTAGAAACCAAACTACATTTGGAAATAGTGACTGGAAACAAAGAAAACAACTTTTCAATGATTCGTTACTCCATAAACCTAAAAAGTGTCTATTTAAATTACTAAATCATTAGAAATCCCCAGCCAAACTATAGCCTCATCAAAAAACAAATAATAACCAGATGGATTACATACCTATAGAGAAGCAATCTAATCACAATGGTGATCAATCTCCCACCAAAATGATCTTGATGGGAGAGAGTCACCCAAAATCACTATGGAAGAGCCTCTAGGTTGAGAGTAAGGAAGAATGTATGAATGAATTTTGTATTTAATAAGAATCTATTTCTTAAAACCAAATCTCACATATTGTTACGGTGGGTAATCCAATTATATTTTATGTAATCCTTGAGTCCAGCATACTCAAAAATCCTATCTCTTTTTATGAAAATCCAAAAATATTTCTTCACATTATGTATAACCTTTACATGGCCTATAAAACAATCATTCTATGTATCTAGTTCAATATTTCTATCCAGAATCCACTAAAAAAATTTTACGCCCATTACACATTATTTAATTTCCTAGTGAACTTTAGAACCTGTTTTTTATGTTAAAAAATATAATAAATTATGACATCACCATTACATGTTTTTCCTTATTCCTTATCGAAATCACTAAACCAATGATAAACCTAAATGAAACATATTTTAAAATAAACCTGACAGAATGTTAATTTTGTGTCACAATGTCCCGACCGTAGACACTTTCATCCCACCAGAAGTCGTTCCAGATCCTATATCCACAAAAAGAGAAGGTTTCTGCTAACTCATCATCAAATATTTCACCCACATTACATGGATATCTTGTCCACACTTCCACTATAATAGGCCATGGGGATCATTTTACATTTTATTTCCTTATCCAGGTAATCCATAGTCTTCATTGGCAGCTCATCCAAAGTGGTATTGGACCCAAGATGAACATTCTCTCATCAAATCACATGGGAATAATCTTGTATATATAAATCATAAAATAGGAAAAAAGAAACTCTTCATGGATATATGTAAAACCATAATGAAATAGAAACTAATAGCCCATCATTCCTAGTTATCCAATGATCTCAAACGGGCCCCAAACCATCATGTCAACATAACCTGCTTACCCAACAAGTGATATCCTATGCGAGGTAAAACACTGTGAAAGAATGGATCACCAACCTCAAACTCTAGTTTCCAACATCTATTTTCTCCAAAGGATTTATAAATACATCATTCCATTATGTATTGAATTTGGATCAACTACACCACCATCATCGTCTCTTGAACAAATCTCATGCTTACCAAGGACCGCTCTCCCAACACATTATAGCATAAGGGATATCTACATGGCCACCCATAAAAATCCACCAAGGGAACCATCTATATCAAAGTGTGACAATTATTTTCATATGAATACAAAACCAAAGGAAAATTCATTTCACAATATCCTTTGTCGTAAGGTACACAAGTGTAAATACTATCCTACAGAACCTGGACAGACATCTCAGTATTTCAATTTATCGGTGGATGATAATTTATGCTTAATTTTATTTTTGAACCCATCACTTCCTAAAAAAATACCAAATCCAAAATGTGAACCTCGTATCCCTTTCAAAAAAAAAAACTAAATAGGGTAACCAAATAAGTCAGATAATCTCTTTGACATACAAGCCCCAGGGATATTCCACATTCATTGTATAATTTTTAGGTAGGAAATGTGTCAATTTAGTGAGTCAGTTAATGATCACAAAAATTCCATTCATCGTGAAAGTAGTATGTGGAAAACCAATGATGAAATATATGGATATGTCATCAAACTTACATATCATAATGGTTAAGCGATGAAACAATCCACATTAATTGTCTGACATGTAAGGTACTGTGAAACAAAAAATTTTATCGACCATCCCAACCCATTACACCAATACCAAGACCTCATGTCATTAAAAATAATGGTACCCACAATGTACTTGGACAAAAATTGAAGGGTTTCCATATAACAAATACACATGTCTTAGTGATAAATGTAATTCCAACTGACTAAAGAAGCATATTGCTCGATTTGGAGACCGAGACCACTCACCTGTGGTCTCCCCACCAAAAGAGAATTCACAAAAGCATTGACACTCAGTGTCTTCCACCTGATCCAGCCAAAAAATTTCATCAAATTTTGAGTTAGTTTCAAAGAATGAATGAACACCTATCTAACAACCAATTCCACTTCCTATCTCATCTCAGTAAAAAAACTCATCAATAGACACTACCCAACTGATTCATTCATGACGTATGTCCGTTATTTTATGCTCAATGCATCGACAACCACATTTCCTTTCCCATGGTTTTAATAAATATCATAATCAAATATCTGATGACACCCCACCCAATTTACATATTGATAATATAGAACCCTCTAATTAAAAATATATTTTAGGATCTTATAATCAAAATATACAATAAAAATCTTTGTGTATAGATAATGATTCCATGTTTGGAGTGCATGCATAACCACTTCCAACATACGATCATTTCAACGGTATTTGTTCTCATTAGGGTGTGTTTGGTGAGCGCCATAAGCCATAACATGTTTCCGCTGCATCAAGACACATCCAAAACCTGTAATATAAGAATGGAAGAAAACATCAAAACCCAACCCTAATTCCAAAATAATCAAAATGTTTATGCAAGTCAACCTCACCTTCAACTATCAAAAATATCACTAACACTTTTCATTCAATGTAAACATTATTCCCTTCTATATTAAATCTATCATTAAAGAATAAATCTAGTAGAAGTCTTGAATAACCGACTACAGTAATCATCCAAAACTGTGAAGCTATGAATCTGAAACACATTATTGGGGTTATCACAAGACACAAATTCTTGTACCATTTCAGGATCTATAGAGACACCCCTATCAAATATATAATGCTCTATAAAATTAACCTCTGATATCCACAACTCACACATGTAAATATTACCAATAAGGTGATGTTCTTTAAATGTTTAAATAATGTTATCCCAATAGTCCATATGATCCTCAAATGACTTGGAGTACACCAAAATTACATCTACAAAATGAACAAAAAATATTCTAAAAATTGATGAATTATAATTTTCTTTCATTCCATAAACACCATAGGAGTATTAGTGAGACTGAATGGTATAAAAAGACCCTGGAAATTCCCATATCAACTCCTAAATATATTCTTAGGTATGTCCTCTTCTCAAAATCTCAACTAATGATACCCTGACCATTGTTCAATCGTATAAAACCATCATGTACCTCTATATTAATCAAATATATCTACAATCGTTGGGAAAGTAATTTTTTCTTAACGGTTTCCAGATTCAATTTTCAATAATGAATAATATTTTTATAGCTTGTGTTTACCTTCTTAGAAAATATGACCAGAAAATCCCATGGTGAAATGATATGAAGAATAAATCCATGACCCTCTAGGTCCTCAATATGGACCTCATGTTCCACCAACATAGCAGGTTTTACATAGTAAGATGGTACAGAAATGAGAATCATTATAGGGATCAGGTCAATAGTAAAATTGACTACTCTATGTCATGGAAAATGAGAAAAAATCATCATAATGGATCTTAGGGTACTCACACAAACCTATAGGGTGTAGACCACCCATTAAAGTGTCAAATTCATCTGAAACCACATCTAAAAACTAGAAATATATTACCCATGAATATGAAAAAATAGGCCCTTCCCTTACTAATCTATATTCCCCCTCACCAAGGAAAGCATGAGATACCACATCACTTGAAAAGAACATAATTGGATGATGATAATATTATATTTTGTCCATAACACTGATCATAAAATAAATGTCGATAATCTAGTCGATGATTTCATGATCAAGCACTAAAAATTCCAACGACAGCACAAGCTCGGTTGTCATCACCCAACTGGTGGGACATATTAATAAAGTCTCCAAACCTCTTTCCCAAAGCCATGGAAACATCCAAAAAGTATAGAATAACATCAGAACATAATCCCAATGCATCAACTACATTTTATTATATAAAAGAATCATAACAACCCATTCCAAATAAATATGTCCCTATATATAATGAGATAAATACCATACCTCTAACAGTAGTTGGTCCTACACCAGATTCTATTGGTGCATACTCCACTGCATAAACTCCTCTGGTCTTAGCTACTTTAACATCTCCAATTTCTATAGGATAGACCATCCACCCTTGGAATCATCTTTACAAACTTGTGACCCCTTGGTGAGAGTTAATCCTGGAATACTGATATAAGGACCCAACCTTAAACATTTCATAATAATGAATTAAATGAATAATTCACAATAAGTATATTTTCATGTTTAGTGTTTTATAGAATTAGGACATAACTATTACATATCAAAAGATTACAATGTTGACACTTATACATAGTTCCCATTTTTTTCCTAAAATAAAAACTCTTGAAAGAAAGAGTCATGTCTAGTTCCATGTTTTAGATAACATGACTTTTCCTTGATCCCATCCTAGACCCTATTCTCCTTTAAGTCTTGTGGAAACATTTCAAAACTAGGGATGAGCATAAAAACCTCAGTAAGGGATATAAAACAACAAAAAAACATTTGTTCATAAATACATACAAAACATGAACTCTTTTGTTTACCTCATGAAATCATAAGATTTTATGAATAACACATATAAATCATAAATCATAAATGTAACTTGTGGCATACATATCATACTTACATTATAGCTATCACAAATACATTGTGAGTTACTTTGGAATACCCATCACAATATATTCTATAAATCTCGTAGGAGAAATATTCACATTTACCTTCGTCACATTACCCACTACATTGGAAACCTATCATGGGCTCACCTGCCCTAGGTTTATCACGGAACCACCTGTATACGTAAATAATTCCCAATATCTATAACATGATAATAACACATAACATAAGCATAAAGGAAAGATAACATTTCCACATTGAAATAACACAATATCATTTAAAGATATTGAAATAATAAATCCATTCTCAAAATCATTTTCATTACAAAAATACGTAAAAAGATTATATGGTATTTTTTAAAAACATTCAGGCTTGTCAAGGAAGTCAAAGATTAAATAATACTCGTAGTGGTGGAAAGGTCTTTGTCACCGCTTACATTAAAAAATATATTCCTTTTTTTATTTAGTAAAACCCTTCATATAAAAAGATTCCCTTTGAATGAAATGAAAAGTCAAATGGGTTTATACACCATATAAAATAAAGTCTTGTATAAAACTAAATATGCCTCAATAAAAGGAGATTGAGACGAAGTCCCTTACTTCATGTCCGACTTGACTCGGTCATTCTTTAATCTCCTGAATAATATACTAAAGTTAATTTATACTTGATTAAGAACTTTTTAATGTTTATTATTCCTTTTATACCACTTAGTATTATGTTATAAACATTATGTAATCATTCAAGTTAATAATAGTCATTTTGTCGATATTTGGTACATGAGTAAAAAATGAACACCTAATATTTACAAGTTGTCCATGTGGTCAATAGTAAATTATATATAAAATTATATTCATGATTAAGATATCATATATATCATATATATCCAGTATATCCATGTATTTATAATAGTTCATAACATTTGGAGGTAAAAATGAAATGCATCGTTCATGGAGACGGTAAGCTGTACGTACGTATGAATGCTACTTTCATTTATATTTCTTATTTTAATGGAATTAAAACATAATAATACATTGGTATATTTTAATTCAAGTATAATATCATATATAATATCATTAACTCTGTAACACCCGTGACTTTTATAAGAAATATTTTGTTTTTATTTTATATAAATCATAAAAGGAATCTTTCACTACACACAACACTAGCTTGGCTTGCTTTACACGCAATCGCGACCTTCCTTGATAGCTTGCGTCGTACGCAATACCGAGATTCACTAAACAACGATATGCTATTAAAATATTATTAAAACTAGCCGTTATGAATAGTAATAACCACTTTTTGAAATTTTTTAAATTTTATTTTTCAAAATGGACTTCATTTTTGGATTCGTAATATCGAAATTATCCTAGGGTGAAATTTTGGTATTTTTCTGGAAACTTTCAATTTTTGATGAATAGTGAAAACACTGGGTTACTATTTAAAAACAGAATTTTTATTTAAATAATTATTTATTTTATTTAAATTTATTTTAGGTCAAAATTGATACATAATACCTATATAAGTTCAATGCAATTCATTGGAGTCATTTTATAATAATTTTAGATATATAAAAATTTTATTGAACTTTTCACCGTCTTTTACCCACCTCCTAGGAGAATTTCCAAATTCACATAAAACTTAATTTTACCGCTTCTGTGAGTGGAATTTCGAAAATCTGAGAGACATGGTTAATATCAAGGACTAAAATGTGGTTTAATGGGATGAAAATAATTTTTGGTGAATAGTAACTTTTTACTTTTTTTGCCACGGTTAAAAGTAAATACAGTAATTAAGGGTAAAAATGTAATTATTATTACCCTAAAACATGTCCTAATTCTATTGGATAAGTGTAATTCGTCCAAAAACAACCTTAGGAATAAAATATGACCATTTAGGCCCACACAGATTAGATTAGGACATTTATTAATAATTTATTTAAAGAAGGGTTAAAATAGTTAAAATCAATGTTTAATAAGTAAATACTTTTTAATATAGGGTTATACATAAGATAATTTCGACTATAAATATTCATTAGAAAGCTAAGAAAATTTCCTAAATAATGGTATTTTATCTGTAATTTTTAGACATTAAAAAAGTTAATTTATTTATGACACAACGGTGATGCAATAATTATCTTATTAATGAAATATTGACACAATTGATGTTATAAATACCCAAATAAATTTAATTTGAGACTTTTTAAGAATTAAACTAATTTTATAGGTTAATATGACATGTTATTATTGATTTAAGTAACTTTTTTATAACTAATATTTCTTTTATGATTTTCAAAAAAATAAATTACTAAATAGTGTCAAAATTGAAATAAAATAGTTTTTAAAAAAAATATTATATTATTAATTGTTATTTTATTATTAGAAATCTAATGTTTGGCCAAATGACTTAGATAAGGTTATATATATTAATAATAAACAACTTGGGGTTCGTTTGGATTGTTATAGTAAGTTTATTAACCTTATAGTGTAAGAACACAAAAAGACACGGTAAAAGTAAAATTATTTAACTTAAAGTTAAATCTAAATGATAAGGTTAAAATAGTAAACTAAACTTGTCCAAATTCTATTGGATGAGATTATTTCGACCCATCCCCACCTTATCTCCGAAATAAATCAATTTGGAGCTATTTAAAACCGAATATGGCTTTATGATAAAATAATAGTTTTAGTTTTTCCAAAGGTGCCCCTCTCCTCCCTTATAAAAGGGCACCTCCTCCCTCTCTTCCTCACACCACTTTGAGCCTTCAAGCTCGGTCAACCCCTGCCAATTTATCCTCTCCACTTCCCTAGAAACATCCTAGTGGTCCTGGTCTTCTTCAAAGACCAATTTTAGTGCCCTAAAAGGAGGCCTCAGAGAAGCGCTTCAAAGAAGAGGTAATGTCCGTTACCAATTCTTTCAACTTTATTTATTCTTCCACTTATTCTTCTTTAGTTGTTTCATTATGAATTAATAATATAAGTATCACTCATATAATTATATGTTATTATAATTATTAAACAACCCTATTTCACCATCTATCCATCCTACGGAAAACGAAATCACCATGCGTGCGTACGTACGGAATACCGTCTCCACGTTGTGGTGTAATCTATTTTCCACCACCACCATACTTGGATGGGTATAATGGTGTAAATAATGAATATATATGAATATTGTAAAGTGATATTGATTCCTATATAGTATACATACACTCCAATACAATTCCACGATCATGGAAACGATATCATCGCTCGAGCGTACGTACGGAATACCGTCTCCACGATGTGATGCAACTCGTTCTACATGATTTTCATTGAATAATGATTACATAAATGAATTGAGTGAATAAATATGATATATATTACACTAATACCATTCTGGAAATGAGGTATCTATAACCTAAAAAGAAGAATAAGAATTTATTTTACAAAACACGCACAAGAACAAAAAGTAATAAACACCCGAATAACAAGTAGCAATGAAATATTACTAATAATAAGCTAAGAATATGACCATATATGATATCATAACAACGAGTATTATTCTGTAATAAGTCAATGACATTATTTAAATCATTATACAGGAGTTTCGGACACTTACGATGCAAATCGGACCCAAGGTAAGGGAAATATCACAATCTCATTTTTATCCGAGATTGTTTATACTTTGGAATTTACTAGGGTGTATTGTATCATCCACATCCATGTTTCCTCAATATGTAATATTATTTCCATACACCTACAATTGTTTAAATCCAATTTTACCCTTTGGTTCATTTTTAGTAAAAGATATGAAAGGAATCTTTTGTCGTTTTTTGAACGAGGTACTTTTTGGCTTTTCCGACAAAAGTACGAGAAGAATGTTTTTTTTACTTATACGACATGAATGGATTTTTAAAACATTATTTCTAAGAAGCTTACTTTACAATTTTTCATGTTTATTTTTAATCAACTTCTTTTATTTTACAATTGTATGAAATTTAAGAAAGGAAATTTGTTTTTGAAGTAGAAAGGATATTTTTCTTAAAGAATGGAGTTCAAGTGTTTTATCCAAATTATTTTCCATCTATGATAATAAAGGGTTCAGTTTCTATCCCTATTATTACATTTATTTGATTATGTTGTGATGGAATTATTTTTATGAATTCCTTTATCTTATATGAATTGTTTTATGATGTCACGATGTTTAAGAATTCCATTTTTATTACATGGGTTATGCTATGATGTATGGTTTATGATTTTGTGGCACACATAAGAATGGTATAATTATGAGATGGGTGGGACCTATATCTCCCTCCAATGCATTGGGTAAAAATTTTATTTCTCAAGAGATAGACATGGCTGGAACGGCAGGTTAAACCGGTTCAGTGAAACAGGACTGAAACGAGGACTGAACTCGGTTCAGAAATGGATTTTGTCCACTAAGATAGTATTGGAAATGAGTCTTGACTAATAATAAATGATTATCTATGATTATGTGTGTATGAAACAAAGCTTAATGTTTTATGTTATGATTATTGTTATTGTGATTACATTTCACTACCATGATTTATCCCATGTTATGAAATTTTGATCTTTTTTGCAGGGTAAGATTTCCAAAATGTTATGTTCTTATGAATATGATGTGATTGATATTTCTTTTGTTTACCCTTACAGATAATTTTAGCTCACCCCTTTGTATGTTTTCTTTCCCTAGGTCAGGAAGAAGGTTATTAAGTAGGATATGCCAAATGGGACTCTAGATATTATGAAAGAAATGAAAGACGGTGTAGATTCTTTATGAACCAGTTGTTTATGTTTCCCAGTTTCTAAAGACTCTATACCTATACGGTCCTTTCATGGTTTTGTTATATGTTGTAATAAGTGTACTTCAATTTTGAATTATTAAAAATTTATGAAAAGTATGGGTCGTTATAGTTGGTATCAGAGGAAAGGTATAGTCAACCTTTGGAAACTAGGATGTGAAAGCCTTAGTAAGAATCCTAAGGATAAGTCTAGGCATAGAACACAATCTTAGTGCTTTAGAAATGGCCATGAATAACCTAGGATAAGACCTTAAGTGTGACTTTTTGTTCTTGATTATGTGGTTTTCCTATTATAATTAGTGTTTCTCACACTATTCTTTTTGGTTTTAGTCAATTGATGGAACCCGAAGGAACCGTGTTAATGCGGAATGCGACGGGCAATGCAATGATTGTCCCCCTGAGCAACTAAACGTTATGGGAGCTGGAATGCAAAATCTTGTAGCAATGATCACAAAACTTTCTCAAGCTATGAATCATGCAGGACTTCCAAACAAGAAAAGGAAGGAGCAACATTCTGTTGAATCCTTCATGAGACAACGTCCACCTTCATTTAGCGGGTCTACTGATCCATTAGTTGCTGAACAATGGATCAGTACTACAGAAAAGATATTTTCAGTTCTTCATTGTTCTGAGCATGATAAAGTCATCTTAGTAGTGTATCGTTTGGAAGGCGATGCTGACCAATGGTGGAATCTTATCAAGAATATGAGTCCAAGAGATGTAATTGAGTCTATGGAATGGGACGAGTTCAAGAACTTATTTTTCAATAAGTACTTCCCTCGTATTCTCCGAACAAAGATGGAGAAGTAGTTTCTTGAACTAAAGAAAAAGGATGATGAATCTGTTGGTACCTATGAAGAAAATTTTACAAGACTTGAAAGGTACGCTTTTGGTATTATTATCCAACCTCAGAGTAAGATCAATTGATTCTTTAGTGGCTTAAAACCAAGTCTTTGAAGGGAGTTAGCCATAAGGGACTTCAATAGCTACGAGGAAATCGTTTGATGTGCTCTCAAAGTTGAGATGGAGATTGGAGTAACCCATCGGTCATATGGGTTTGATAAGAAGAGGAAAATGAAATTCAAAGGAAAATCTAAAGAGCACACTAAAAAGAAGTTGAGTTTTTCCTTATGCTCAATGTGTTGAAAGAAACATGGAGGCATTTGTCTTAAAGGGACAAGTAAATGTTTCAAATGTGGAAAGGAAGGTAATCGGGCATTTGAATGCTGCAATGATGGGAAGAAGATGTCTAGTGATGCGAATAATGAAAATGCTACACAGAGTGCACCTCTTACACTTCAATGTTACAAGTGCAAGGAAATGGGGCATTATGCCAATCAATTCCCTAATCCAAGGGTTTTTGATTATGATCGACGTCAACAAACTCTTAAGGCTAAAGATAAAGGAAAGTCACATGCAATTTCTATCAGTGATGTGGAGTACGATAATGAAGTGGTGAAGGGTACACTTACCATCCACTCTAAAGTATAAAATGTTTTATTTGATTCTGGATCCACCCACACTATTATTTCTAAAGAATTTTCTAAGGGTATCACCGTATTACCTCAACAATTAGATGTTGAGTTAGCTCTGACAACCCCTAATGGCACAACAGTCGCATCAAAAGTTTATAATTCTTCTCCGATTGAAGTTTGTGGGAAAGTGCTTCCTGAAAATCTTGTGATCCTCCCTATAGTGAAATTTGATGTGATTATTGGCATGGATTGGATTTCTCTATATGGAGCTCATATCAATTTATAAAGAAGGGAAGTCATATTTCATATTTCAGATCAATCTTTGATCGTCTATCGATGCAAGGATGAACATAACCTTCCAGTGGAAATTTCTTCCATCTTATGGGTCTTGATTCCACTAAATGAAGGTTATTTATCTCAAATGGTTGGTGAGAAACTCACGATTAATAATATTACCATTGTACGGGAGTTTGATCACTACAGGAAATATAGGCATTTGCGACGGGTCATTTGCGACGGGATCCCGTCGCAAATGCCTTTTTGCGACGGGGATCCGTCGCAAATCGCCCGTTGCGGAAAACGTCGTCGCAACAAAAATTTTTTGCGACGGGCCCATCGCAAAAACACTTATTTGCGACGGGAAAAGGACCCGTCGCAAATAGATTTGTGGTTTTTTTTAAAAACTTATTTGCGACGGGCCTTTTCCCGTCGCAAATAGTTCCTTCGAAGCAACTATTTGCGACGGGCCCGTCGCAAATAATAATAAAAAATTTAAAAAAAAATTAAAAATTATTTATTAATATATAAATCAATAAACCTATTTATATTGATATAAATATAATATTTATTTTTAAAATATGTTTTAGAAAGGATGAATAAAAATCAAATATGAATGTATAAGATGTTCAGTAAATGTGGGTTATAAAATATTTTACAAAATATTTTTAATTAATAATTACATAATTTATATCAATTAATAGTCATTTAATAACTCTTTGAATATAAAAAAAATAAAAAAATTAATGAAAGATGGAAAATAAGAAGAAAATGAAAACCAAACTTCAAACGGCCATAACTTTTGATCCGGGACTCCGTTTGAGCTCTACAACATATCAAATCGAAGCTTGCGACGAGCTCCACATCACTATGGACTGGTGGAACGCGTACAAGGTTTTTTCGAGGCCCCAAAAGGCCCCGAAGGCCTCCAAAACTGAGTTTTTAGTCGGGGCACCCCGGTTTTTCACCGTTCAAATAGTTATAACTTCTGATCTCGATGTCCGATAAACCTCTACCATATATCATGTCGAAGATCTTTTAATGTTCTTCGATTTGACTGATTGTGGAGCTGAAACGGACTCCTGGATTAGAAGTTATGGTCCTTTTAACATTCAAATGGCTATAACTTCCGATCCGGATGTCCGTTTGGCCTGTACCGCATATCATATCGAGGAGCGTTTCATGTTCTTCGATTTGACTGGTTGTGGAGTTGAAACGGACTTACGGATTAAAAGTTATCGTCATTTTAACATTCTCAGAGGATTTTCACCCCCTCATTTCTATGTATTCATTCATAACTATACATATATATATATATGTGTGTGTGTATGTGTGTGTGTGTATTGTATATATGTATTTATTTATTTATTTATAAATACACATAAAAACACATATTTTATAAATTTATTTAAAACTAAGCTTATAAATATATATTAATTAATATACAAATAAATATACGAATAAAAACTTATAACTACATATATATATATATCTATATGTATATATATATACAAATAGAATAAATATATATTAATATACGAATAAATATATATTAATATATGAATAAATATATATTAATATACGAATAAATATATATTAATATACGAATAAATATATATATTAATATATGAATAAATATATCTATATATATATATATATTTATTCATTCATATAACCAAATATATATTAATATACGAATAAATATATATATTAATATATGAATAAATATATATATATATATATATTCATTCATTCATATAACCAAATATATTTATATTAATATAAATCTATATTAATTTATGGCTAAATATAACTATATATATATAACTATAATTATTCCTAATTATGACTAATTATTATTAATTATTCCTATTTATTATTAATTATTTCTAATTATTATTAATTACTCCTAATTACCATTAACTATGAACAATGAATACTAATAATTTAAATCTATTAAATAACAAAACAATCTAAACATAATTAAATTACAACTAATTAAAAAAATTAAAACTAATAAAAAATTAAAAATAAATATTAAATTAAAAATAACATAAATACCTTCAAAATTGATCTGAGGTTGATCTCCGATAATTGTTGAAGACTTCAATATCAAATCTGCAAAAAAAAATTAAACTTAAGAAACTGTGAACTCTAAAATTAGAGAAGTTGAGAGTGAATGGAAAAAAAACGGCTGGGTGTATTTATAAGTTAGATTATTTGCGACGGGACTATTTGCAACGGGTGTCCCGTCGCAAATACTTTAGCCCGCATTTATTACGGTCAACGGTTAAATAGTTATTTGCGACGGGACCCGTCGCAAATAATAACCTACCGACATACTATTTGCGACAGGGGGTATATTCCCGTCGCAAATAATTTCTACCGTCGCCGGTTATTTGCGACGGGGGTATATTCCCGTCGCAAATACTTTTTACCACCGCCGGTTATTTGCGACGGGTGGTAACCACCCGTCGCAAATAATTTTCCCGCGTTTTGGCGCACAATGCGCGCCAACCTTTTTGCGACGGGTGGGATTTCCCCGTCGCAAATAAGTAGTTATTTGCGACGGGAAAATCCTCCCATCACAAATAAGTTTTTAACAGGACTATTTGCGACGGGATTTATTCCCGTCGCAAATAACCCGTCGCAAAAAGCCCTTTTTCCCGTAGTGGATGATGCCTTTCCGGAGGAATTGTCGGGTCTTACACCAAAACATGAAGTTGAGTTTTCAATAGAACCCGTACCAGGTTCTTTACCTATTTCAAAGACACCTTACATAATGGACCCAATTGAGTTTCAGGAATTTAAGAAGAAACTCCAAGAGAATCTTGATAAGGGGTTCATACGCCCTAGTGTGTCACCTTGGGGAGCACCTGTTCTATTTTTTAAGAAGAAAGATGGATCAATGAGACTCTGCATTGATTATCGAGAACTTAACAAGATCACTATCAAGATCAAATATCTCTCCCGCGCATTGATGACTTATTTGACCAACTACGCGGAGCTCAATACTTTTCCAAGATTGATCTTCATTCAGGGTATCATCAATTAAGGGTCAAAAGGGAGGATATACCAAAGATGTCTTTCCGTAAAAGGTATGGACACTATGAATTTATAGTGATGTCATTTGGTCTTACTAATGCCCCTGCTATCTTCATGAATCTTATGAATAGAGTCTTTAGAGACTATCTTGATCAGTTTGTAGTAGTCTTTATAGGCGATATTGTAGTGTATTCAAAGAGAAATGAAGAACATGAAGATCACTTGAGAATTATATTGAAGACCATGAGAAAGGAGAAGCTTTATGCCAAATTTACCAAGTGTGAATTTTGGATTCAAAAAGTTTCATTTTTGGGTCACATAATCTCAAAAGAGGGGATATTTATGGATCCAGCAAAAACAGAGGTTATCGAAAGATGGTCAAGACCAACAATAGTAACTGAGATCCAAAGTTTTCTTGGTTTGGCTGGATATTATCGATGTTTTGTGAAAGATTTTTCACGATTTTCTAATCCACTCACCAGGTTGACTCTGAAAGGAATTAAGTTTGTTTGGACGGAGGAATGTGAAGAGAATTTCAAGGAGTTGAAAAGAAGGTTATCCAGTGCACATGTGCTCAAACTTCCTTGTAGTGGAGAAAGGTTTGTGATCTACAGTGATGCATCCAAGAAGGTATTGGGGTGTGTTCTTATGCAAAATGATATGGTGATAGCTTATGCCTCATGACAGTTGAAAATCCATGAGCAAAATTACCCAACTCATGATTTGGAGTTAGCTGCGGTAATCTTTGCATTAAAGATTTGGAGGCATTATCTTTATGAAGAAAGCTGTGACATTTATACTGATCATAAAAGTTTAAAGTATATTTTCACACAAAAGGATCTGAATATGCGCCAAATATGATGGTTGGAGCTGATTAAGGATTACGACTGGTCAATTCATTACCAGCCTGGGAAAGAAAACAAGGTGACAGATGCATTAAGTTGACAAGACCATGCCAGTTTATCCATGATGAGGATCACAAAAGATCCAATATTTATGGATTTACAAAGGATGGATGTTGGAATTATAATGAAAGGGGAAAATCGTATCTTTCTCAAATGAATGTTCAACCATCTATACATGTTAAGATTAAAGAGGCACAGAAAGAAGATGTAGAGTTACAAAAGAAGGTGAGAAATGTTCCTAAATTCAACCTTGATTGTAATGGGATAATAAAGTTCAGGAATTGGTTTTGTGTTCCTCCCATCCCAGAATTAAAGAAAGAGCTACTAGATGAGGCTCATAGTTCTTCATTCTCTATTCATCCTGGAAGCATGAAGATGTATAGGGACCTAAAAGAGTACTTCTGGTGGGATGGCATGAAAAGAGATGTTGCTGAATATGTCTCTCGATGCTTGGTTTGTCAGCAAGTTAAACCTGAGAGACATAAGTCTAAGGGTATGTTACAACCATTACCTATACCCGAATGGAAATGGGAAAACATCACTATGGACTTTGTCATAGGAATTCCTAAAAAATCCAAAGGCAATAATGATTTCTGGGTCATAGTTGATCGTCTTACAAAGTTGGCACACTTCATCGCTATTAGAGAGGATTTCTCTCTGGATCATCTTTCCAGGATATATGTAAAGGAAGTGGTAAGATTTCATGGTGTACCACTTTCCATTATATCTGATCGGGATCTGAGGTTTACCTAGAAATTCTGGTGAAGTCTTCAACATACTCTAGATACAGAGTTGAGTTTCCGCACTGCATATCATCCTCAGACAGACGGTCAGTCTGAGAGGACAATTAAAACTCTAGAAGATATGTTGAGAGCATGCTCTATGGATTTGAAAGGTGGTTGGAATCAACACCTACCTTTGGTGGAATTTTCTTATAATAATAGCTTTCACTCCAGTAATCAGATTGCTCCTTATGAAGCTCTCTATGGAATGAAATGCAGGACTCCAACTTGCTGGGATGAAGTTGGGGAAAGAAAACTATTAGGACCTGATCTTGTTGATGAGATGGAAGAAAATGTCATTTCTATTCAACAACACATAAGAGCTGCTCAGAGTCGACAAAAAAGTTATGCTGACAACCGAAGAAAAGACCTAGATTTTGAAGTGGGTGATAAAGTGTTCTTACGAATATCTCCTTGGAAGAGAGTAATGAGATTTGGAAAGAAGGGAAAGCTGAACCCTAGGTATATCGGTCCTTTCGAAATACTAGATCGTGTCGGGAAGGTTGATTACTGATTGGCGCTCCCACCAAATCTCTCTCAAGTTCACGATGTGTTCCATGTATCTCTCCTGAAAAAGTACATACCTGATCCTTCACATGTACTCAGCTCAGAAGTTGTACCGTTGGAGCAAGATCTTTCTTATGAAGAACAACCGATAGAGATTCTCGATCGTAGTGAAAAAGTTCTACGGAACAAGACCACTCGCTTGGTGAAAGTTTTATGGATGAAAAACCAATTAGAAGAATCTACATGGGAGCTTGAGGATATGATGAGGGAGAGGTATCCTCATCTGTTTGTTACAAGTGACGAATTTCGGGGGCGAAATTCAATTTAAGGGGGGGTAGAATGTAACACCCGAGACTTTTATAAGAAATATTTTGTTTTTATTTTATATAAATCATAAAAGGAATCTTTAACTACATACAACATTATCTTGAATTTCTTTACACGCAATCACGACCTTCCTTGATAGCTTGCATCGTACGCAATACCGAGTTTCACTAAACAACGATATGCTATTAAAATATTATTAAAACTAGCCGTTATGAATAGTAATAACCACTTTATGAAATTTTCTAAATTTTATTTTTCAAAATGGACTTCATTTTTGTATTTGGAATATCGAAATTATCATAGGGTGAAATTTTGGTATTTTTCTGGAAACTTTCAATTTTTGATGAATAGTGAAAACACTGGGTTACTATTTAAAAACCGACTTTTTATTTAAATAATTATTTATTTTATTTAAATTTATTTTAGGTAAAAATTGATAAATAATACATATATAAGTTCAATTCATTTCATTGGAGTCATTTTATAATAATTTTAGATATATAAAAATTTTATTGAACTTTTCACCGTCTTTTACCTACCTCCTAGGAGAATTTTCAAATTCAAATAAAACATAATTTTACTAATTCTGTGAGTGGAATTTTGAGAATCCGAGAGACACTATTAATATCAAGAACTAAAATGTGGTTTAATGAGATGAAAATAATTTTTGGTGAATAGTAACTATTTACTTTTTTTTACCACGGTTAAAAGTAAATAGGATAATTAAGGGTAAAAATGTTATTATTATTACCCTAATACATGTCCTAATTCTGTTGCATAAGTGTAATTCGACTAATATCAACCTTATAAATAAAATATGACCATTTAGGCCCACTTGAATTAGAATTGGACATTTATTATTAATTTATTTAAAGAAGGGTTAAAATAGTTAAAATCGAAGTTTAATAAGTAAATAATTTTTAATATAGGGTTATACATAAGATAAATTAGACTATAAATATTCATTAGAAAGATAAACATATTTCCCACATAATGGTCTTTTATCTTTAATTTTTATACATTAAAATGTTTAATTTATTTATGACACAAAGATGATGCAGTAATTATCTTATTAATGAAATATTGAGATAATTGATGTTATAAATACCCAAATAAATGTAATTTGAGACTTTTTATGAATTACACTAATTATCTAGGTTAATATGACATGTTATTATTGATTTAAGTAACTTTTTTCGAACTAATATTTCTGTTATGAGTTTCACAAAAATCAATTACCAAATAGTGTCAAAATTTACATAAAATAGTTTTTAAAACAAATATTATATTATTAATTGTTATTTTATTCCTAAAAATCTAAGGTTAGGCCAAATGACTTATATAAGGTTATATATATTAATAATAAACAACTTGGGTTCTTTTGGCTTGTTATACTAAGTTTATTAACCTTAAAGTGTAAGAACACAAAAAGACACGGTAAAAGTAAAATTATTTAACTTAAAGTTAAATCTAAATGATAAGGTTAAAATAGTAAACTAAACTTTTTCAAATTCTATTAGATGAGAGGATTTCGACCCATACCCACCTTATCTTCTAAATAAATCAAATTGGAGTTATTTAAAACTGAATATGGCTTTATAATAAAATAATATTTTTAGTTTTTCCAAAGGTGCCCCTCTCCTCCCTTATAAAAGGGAACCTCCTCCCTCTCTTCCTCAAACCACTTTGAGCCTTCAAGCTCAGTCAAACCCTGACAATTTCTCCTCTGAACTTCCCTAGAAACATTCTAGAGGTCCTGGTCTTCTTTAAAGACCTATTTTAGTGCCCTAAAAGGAGGTCTCAAAGAAGCGCTTCAAAGAAGAGGTAATGTCCGTTACCGATTCTTTCAACTTTATTTCTTCTTCCAATTATTATTCTTTAGTTGTTTCAATATGAATTAATAACATCAGTATCACTCGTATTCTGATATGTTATTATAAGTATGAAACAACCCTATTTCACCATCTATCCATCCTACGGAAAATGAAGTCACCGCGCGTGCGTACGTACGGAATACCGTCTCCACGCCGTGGTGTAATCTATTTTCCACCACCACCTTACATGGATGGGTATAATTGTGTAAATAATGAATATATATGATTATTGTAAATTGATATTTATTCTGGAATAGTATACATACACTCCAATACAATTCCATGATCATGGGAACGATATCATCGCTCGTGCGTACGTACGGAATACCGTCTCCACGATGTGATGCGACTCGTTCTACATGATTTTCATTTAATAATGATTACATAAATGAATTGAGTGAGTAAATATGATATATATTACACTAAAACCATTCTGGAAATGAGGTATATATAACCTAAAAATAATAATAAGAATTTATTCGACAAAACACGCACAAGAACAAAAAGTAATAAACACCCGAATAACAAGTAGCAATGAAATATTACTAATAATAAGCTAAGAATATGACCATATATGATATAATAACAATGCTTATGATTCTGTAATAAGTCAATGACATTATTTAAATCATTATACAGGAGGTTCGGACACTTACGAAGCAATTCAAACCTAAGGTAAGGGAAATATCACAATCCCATTTTTATCCGAGATTGTTTATACTTTGGAATTTACTGGGGTGTATTTTATCATCCACATCCATTTTTCCTCAATATGTAATATTATTTAAATCCACCTACAATTGTTTAAATCCAATTTTACCCTTTGATGAGTTTTTAGTAAAATATATGAAAGGAATCTTCTGTCGTTTTTCGTACGAGGTACTTTTTGACTTTTCCGACAAAAGTACGAGAAGAATGTTTTTTTAACTTATAAGGAATGAATGGATTTTTAAAACATTATTTCCAACAAGCTTCCTTTACAAGTTTTCATTTTTATTTTTATTCAACTTATTTTAGTTTAGAATTGTATGACATTTAAGAAAGGAAAAGTGTTTTTGAAGTAGAAAGGATATTTTCCTCAAGAATGGAGTTCAAGTGTTTTATCAAAATTATTTTCCATATAAGATAATAAAGGGTTCTGTTTCTATCCCTATTATTAAATTGATTTGATTATGTTTTGATGGAATTATTTTTATGAATTCCTTTATCTTATATGAATTATTTTATGATGTCACGATGTTTAAGAATCCCATTTTTATTACATGGGTTATGCTATGATGTATGGTTTATGATTTTGTGGCACACATAAGAATGGTCTCATTATGAGATGGGTGGGACCTATATCTCCCTCCAATGCATTGGTTAAAGATTTTATATCTCATGAGATAGACATGGCTGGAACGGCAGGTTAAACCGGTTAAGTGAAACATGACTGAAACGAGGAATGATGTCGGTTCAGAAATGGACTTTGTCCACTAAGATAGTCTTGGCAATGAGTCTTGAATAATAAGAAATGATTCTCTCTGATTATGTGTGTATTCCAAAAAGCTTCATGTTTTAAGTTATGATTATTGTGATTAAATTTCACTACCATGATTTATCCCATGTTATGAAATTTTGATCTCTTTTGCAGGGTAAGATTTCCAAAATGTTATGTTCTTATGAATATGATGTGATTTATATTTCTTTTGTTTACCCTTACAGAGAATTTGAGCTCACCCCTTTGTATGTTTTCTTTCCCCAGGTCAGGAAGAAGTTTATTAAGTAGGATATTTCAAAAGGGACTCTAGATATGATGAAATAAATGGGAGATAGTGTAGATTCTTTATGAACCAGTCGTTTATGTTTCCCAATTTCTAAAGCCTCTATACCTATACAGTCCTTTCATGGTTTTGTTATATGTTTTAATTAGTGTACATAAATTTTTAATTATTAAAAATCTATGAAAAGTATGGGTCGTTATAAACTCCATCCTTTATACATCCCACATATGGAATTAACGAGTCATATCACTTTGAGGGGGCGGTAGTCTGCACTCCCTCAAATGAAATTATCGTGTTTACCCATAATGGAAACCCCAAAGGTATGATATAAATTGAAAATACCTAAGAATAAAGAAAAAATAAACATAATATATATAATATATAAATACAATGTCATCATAATGGCCACCCTGGTAGGCGGTGGAAGATAATCGAACAATCATCGTCTCGTGAGGCGTTAGTTTGTCATCCACAGAAACAGTATGTTCTTCATCCATTAGATGGAGGTGTGTGTAAGTGTTGTTACAATAATTCTCATAACAAAATCTTAGTTTATTGAGGAACCTGGTGCTTCTATAAAATAAAGGAATAAAAAGAGTTTAGAGGTTGGAGAATTAAAATAAAATAAAAGAAGTTAAGATAAACCATTATCTTTAATTTTGGTAACTTCCTTTGGTTTGAAGTAAAAGGACTTATTGATGTTCCTTCAACCTAATGTAAAGCTTCTAGGATGAGGAGAGGGATGTAGGTAACTTAATTGGGTAGTGTTTGGATTATCCAAAATGGTTGAGAGGTGTGAGGAATTTGTTAGAAGTGATATATTTTTATTAGGGGGAGGAGGGGCTCTTTAGGAAAGTGTGAGAATATTATTTTATTATAAACATATATTAGGTTTCAAAAGGTAAAAAAATCATTAGGTTATAACATAAGATTAATCATGGTTGAAATAAAATCATCCAATAATTATTTGGCTGGTTTTGTACTTTATTGTAATATTTATAATCTTATTAAATTAAATGATTTATTAATGTGGTAAACACTTCATCATTTTTGTGTCAAAAATAATTTAATTTATTCGATTCCCAAAAATTATAAAAAAAATACAATGATTTATGAAATCTTTCAAGCTTTCTAATTAATATTTATAGTCGAAATGATAATTTATATGACCCCTTGTAAAAATAAATTTACCAAAAGATATTTGTTTTTTTCATTTTTGCCTTTATTTTAAGTTAATTAATCTAAATTTTCATTATCACTCCCAAGTGGCTCAATGGGGTCCCAAAAATAGACCCAAAGATAACCATGGTCGATAATGACTCAACCAATAAGGTTTGACCAAATGTTATGGTAATTTTGAATTATTATAATATTCGTTTTACTTGAATTACCTTATTTACCTTTAACCGCGGTTAATAAAAGTCAAAAGTTACTATTCACCAAAAATTATTTTCATCTTATTGAACTAAATTTTACTTATTAATAATAACAATGTATTTTCAATTTTCAAAATTCAATTCAAAGAAGTGGTAAAATTTCATTTAAATGAAAATTTCAGTTTTTTTATCTACTACTAAGTGGTTTCACTATTCAACAAAATTTGACGTTATTCAGAAAAATAAAAAAAATTAAGCCTAATATATATTTGAAATTCCAAATTCCCAAAATTATGTCCATTTTAACAAATTATAAACATAAAAGTTGTATTAATTAATTTAAAATTAATCCCCGTTATCATAACAAATTGCGTATTTTTAAGAAACAACAACTACCAAAAGATTGCCACTTGTTTATGTAAAATTTCAAAGTGAAATTAATTATAATAAAAATTGGATTAAATGATAAAATTATATTCTAATTAAACTTTAAAACCAATTAAAATGATAATCTAACAATATAAATAAATTAGATTAAAAGGAACTTTTGAATTAAAATACAATATTTTCCACTATTCATTAAAAATGAACTTTGTCGTAGACACTTCAGATTTGAGAGTTTCCAGTCTAAAGACCAGGAATGCAAAGAGGTTATCCGATCAAGCCAGAAAGGTACTCATGAGGATGTTAGTAGCAATATCCAACATGTTGCATCCGATATGAGGTCTTGGAGAAACAAAAAATTCTGCCACCCCGATTGGCACTGTGGTGTCCTTGAAAAGAATCTCCACAACCTTCTCAAGCAACCCACATCCAATTGAAATCTCTCTAAGATTGGTGATACACAAAGAGAACTGGACATGGCCCTGCTCGTTAAGGAAAGTTTCTGGGCTATGCGGGTGAGAGACACTCACATTAAATAAGGGGACGCCAATACAAGGTATTTTCACCAGAAAGGATCAGCCATGCGTCGGAAAAACGCTATCACTTGCAGATCAGAACATGATGGAAGAAAAGTTTCTGACATCATTGGAATCCACGAGGCCTTGAAAGCCTACATCCAGAACCTCTTCCTTGCAGGAAACTCTTTCATATCTGCTGAGGTGGAAGAGTGCATCAGACTTGTGATCACCGAAGAGATCAATAGGCAGCTTATCAAAGATGTGACAGATGGTGAGATATGCCTGGCTCTAAAACACATTTATCCCACTAAGGCCCCAAGACCAGACATGTTTTGTGCCCTATTTTTTAAACAATACAGGCACATTATTGGTCCCGACATTTGAAAAATGATAAAAAATATCTAGGATGGGAATACTAGCATTGCCGCCATCAATGAAACGGTCCACTTCCTCATTCCCAAAATCAAGAAACCTCTGCCAATCCATGATTTTTGACCTATCAGTCTCTGCAATGTCTCTTAGAAGATCTTTTCAAAGATCCTTATCAATCAGCTACAACCTTGGCTTCCTGATATTATCTCAGAAAACTAGAGTTCTTTCATGACCAAGAGACTGATCATTGATAATGCTATTGTAGCCCACGAAGTGTTCCATTATATGAAATCACGCTCCACCACAAAAAGAGGAACCATGTCCTAGAAACTAGATATGACTAAGGCATACGTCAAAGTGAAATGGCACTTCCTTAGAGTCGTGATGCTGATAATGGGCTTTTTCACTAAATGGACGGGTATGGTCATGAACTGCATCTTGACCATCTCCTTCAGAATCAAGGTCCATGGGTAGCTTACCAAAGGATTCACCCCATCCAGGGGACTATACCTGGGAGATCCCCTCTCCCATTTTCTTTTTATTTTGATGGCTGATGTTTTCTCTCACCTTATTTTCAGGGATGCATCCTCTAATTCTATTCATGGGGATAAGGTCTGTCGGGTTAGCCAACCAGTGTCACACCTCATTTTCACCGACGACTGCCTCCTTTTTTCCGGATCAACAATTAATGAATGATGGGTGGTCAGCCAAGCGATCCATCAGAATGAGAGGGCATCTCGCCAGTCAATCAATCGTAGCAAATCTGAAATCTCTTTCAGCGCAGGGGTTCCCCTTACCAAGAGAGATAAAATATGCACATCTGTAGGCATCAATCTGGTTGAAAAACACCAGAAGTATCTCAGGATACCCACGGTGATTGGTCGATCCAAAAAATAAATCTTCGCATCTCTGGTGGATATGATTGATAAAAAAATTCAAGGATGGACCCCGAATTTTTTTTCCAAAGCTAGAAAATAGACCATCATTAAAGCTGTCATACTATCTATCCCCAGCTATTTTATGTCCCTTTTTAAGCTCTCGAAGGTCATCGTCGACCAGATCCATTCACGCACTGCCATCTTCTATTGGTGGAAGAATGATGGGATGAATAGACCACACTAGATGGCCTGGGAGAAACTCTGCAAACATAAAACGGAGGGAGGAAAGGGATTCTAGAACCTTATTCTCTTCAGTGAAGCACTGTTGGCCAAGATAGTATGGCACCTTATTAACCGCCCATCATCCCTATGTGCACGGGTTCTTCATGCCAAGTACATTACCCACACAGACTTCCATGCTTCCTCTCTTGTCCCTCTCCCTAGCTTCCTTTGGAAAAGAATCCGAGGGGCTCAAAATCTTCTTAAAAAAGGGATAGCCTGGAGGATTGGGACTGGCTCATCTGTCAATATCTGGATTGATCTCTAGATGATCAACAAGTAAGGCATGAGGGCAACATACCCCACCCAACCAGGTCTTGAAGGCGCCACTGTTAGCTGCCTCCTTTCTGACCAGTGATCGGGTGGTGTCTGGAAAAGATTCATGATTGGTTTAATGAAAGAGACCAAAAATTATCCTGAGCTTTCCATGGTTTTCAGATGCAGGTCCAGACCTTATCTTCTGGATCAATGACATATTAGGTGAGTATAAAGTGAGATCTGGGTATAGATTCTCTCTTGGAAACCACTCAGTCGGTCAGGTGGAGGCATCATGGAAATCGATTTGGACGCTCAACGTCCCCCCAAAAGTACGCCAATTATGGTGGCAGGTGTGCACGGGTACCCTCCCAACTATGAGCCTTTTCGTTTACCAACATATGGCCAGTGCAAATTTCTTCCGTTTCTGCCTGTATATTCTAGAAACCACTTTGCACACCATCATTCAAGCCCAGGAGCTAGGGAAATTTGGAATAAATGGGGTCCGGCTCTAGGCGCACCATTGGCCACAGCCTCCGACCTAACCGATCTTCTGATGCATTGGGGCTCCTCACTCCCACCGGCTAACGCAGGAACTCTTTTCACCCTGGCCTGGATCATTTGGGTCCGGCATAACGATTCTATTTTTCATCACGTTCATAAACCTCCCGATTTCTGGATTGAATGGGCCACCTCATGGATTGAGGGCTGGAAAGACCATAATGGACATTGTACACCCGGTGTTACCCCATCATACCCCTCTCATTGGAATCCTCCAAGCGAAGGGATTCTTAAGATCAACGTGGTCTCATCTCTCTCCAAGGATGGGCTTGTTGCCCTTAGCCTCCTGGCCCAAAACCATATGGGGAAAATCATTGCGGTAAAATAAAAACAACACCATGCATTCTGGGAACCTTCAGTGGCTGATACCACCACCATCCTTGTTGGAATGATGCTCTCTATGGACCATGGGTGGGTTGATATCAACATTGAGTCTGAATGACTCACCACAATCGATGCTATTAACCATAATGATGGCAGACTCCAGTCCTTTGGCCTCATCATCAGAATAATTCTCACACTTCACCAATGCTTCTCATTTTGCACTTTCTCCTTCACCAAAAGGGAAGGAAACAATGTGGCCCATAAACTTGTGGTCTCAGGCCCATTTGATGCTAACCATCTCTGGCAGGACAATTTTATTTCTTGGCTTTGCACTTGTACGTCTACTGACCTTCGTCATTACTGATATTTGTCTTCTTCAAAAAATGACCAAAACTAGATTTAAAGAGGGTTTGCCGTTAAAAGGCGGTATATCGACCTTTTTACATCAATTAGATTTATTCATATTTTAAGCCTCTAAATTTTTATTGGATAAATGTAAATAGATTTAAAAAACATGTATAATCATATTATAGTTAGTTTTGTTCATTCCCGCAAATACAACGGCTAGAAGTTAACTACCATTTAAAATAATAATAATATATTATTAGTGTGAAACGTAAGATTTCAAAGAAACCCATTGTTGCATATCGGGTACTCTATAGAACATAGAAACCCATTTAAAGTTAAATTAATATTTAATTCATAGATATTAAAAAATATAAAATATGTCTTATTCTTTATTTACCTAGGATGTTACATCTCACCTGATAAATATTTTCATAAAATAATTGTTGACAGCTAGATTATCCAAAAATATGAAAATCATTAGGATCCATGACACATTTATGTTTGTTATGACCTTTCCTTCCACAATGGTAGTAAACTGCCTACTGCAAATCTTTCATCAACCCTAAGACTATTTCTATGAAAAACTGACATGTTTAATGCTTCCTTTTCTGTTTAGAAGCTAAACCATGGATAATCATTAAACCAAATAATGTTCCTCTCAAACCTGTATTCATATATATGTCTTCCTCCACTAAAGATACCTCTTCAATTACCTCTATAAGGTTTAGAAGAAAAATTAGTATCAAAATCTACCAAATTTCATAGCTTAGTTTTAACCCAAACCACTGAGCCTTCAAGAACACACTAGTGACAAGATCCAGTCCTAGATGCACAATCTCACGAAATGGGTATAATACTACAAAATGGTATGATCCCATTATCTATGGTTAGAAACGTATAGGTCATTACCGTATGAAATTTCATTGGATTAAAATAATCGATAAATATTATCTTAAGGGAATATCATGTAAGATCCTCTTGAAACATCGCTTGTGCGAAAGAGACCCACCCTCTCTTTCCCGGTCCCTCGATTATATATCTAGAAAATCCTTATTTAGAGTATTCATGACGTTGAAGAATAAATTTATCCCCACAAGACACTACTCTATCTCCTAGGGTCCTTTATAACGATAAATGATGTGTGGATGCTTCATAGTAAATTTTGAGCCTTGATGCACTAGGCTTCCTTGGCTCTCGATGCCCACATTTACTAGATTCTAAATAGTGTGGACAATAGCATCTACCAAATTAGGTCCCAGTAGTGGATTATCCTTCAGAACCTATATCATAAGTTCCTCTATTTTATTTGGAATAGTTCTTCATGGAAGAAATGTATAACAAAAAAGAACAATCCTTCATGTGATAATTCAAAAAACATAGGGAAAAATTTGGGTATTTGTAGAATACATTTAATACCAAAAGAGTATAATGAAAACCCAAAACAATCAATGAAAACCCATACTTAATTAATATGTAAATTAAAATATACATCACATATTGTAATATTAATTGACCTCAAACTCCATGTTTTTAACCGAGTAAACATCCCTAAACAACCATGGTAACTGAGTTTTAGTCACATAAGAGAGGTGGCCAAGCCCTTTTACATAACCTGATATCTTAATTTTAATGGTCTTAACTCCTATCTACCCAAAACATAAAACCAAATTCCAATAGTTTTAACACACTTCTGGCTTATAAACCCTTTGATACCAAATTTTAATAAACCAACATGAGTCAACTAGTTAAGTAACCTGAATCGGCCCATCATGAAAAATATGTTAAAAAACATAACATAAAAAATTCATTAATATAATAAAAATATGACATTATACTAGAGAAAAAATTGGAGAAAAAGGAGATACCACAAATACATTATATCCATTCCAAAATTGGTTGCCCATAATGTATGTAAAATCCCCAAATAACTAGTAGGTCACTACTAGAACAACACTAACTAAAGGCACCAGCCCTATGAGATGTCAGCATGCCACATGATGCACTTCACATTATCTAAATCAAGCAATACAAAATCTAAAAATTCCCAAAATCATGATTAGGTTTTCATCCAAATCCCATTTGGATACCGCCATAGTTTTTATAAAAAGAATAATTTCATGAATGATACAATTATATTTTTTTAAATATCATTTTTACAAATAATTTTTTTAAACCCAAATAATTTATAAATCATTTCCCTTTTTTCAGATTTGGTTTTCAAAAAATACATTCATATTATTGAACGAGAAATATGAAAAGTATATTTGTGAAAAAATAAATATTTTCTATTCACCAAAATGTAAATAAGAAAACACATAATGATGAAATAACCTATCATGAGATGCTATGGGATACAACCTCATATAAAAACATGAGAGCAACAATCCATGGTAAAAAAAAATCATGCAATAAATAACCATAAATGAAAAATAAAATCATGTGTTTGGATAAACAATATGGGAACCTATGTACTAGACACTAAATATTATAAACATGAATAACATGGGATCCAACCAATATCCAGTTAGACCATTCAATACCAAAAAGGATAACTCCTAGTGGTGAAACACACACTATGTCTACCCATGTCTCTTTCCCAACACAACTAATGTTATGAAGTTTGAATTTTCAAAATTTTAATTCAAAACCAAACTCAAAGTTTTATATAGAATTTTTAAATCTATTCCAATATACTATGAATATTTGAAACCCAATTCTAAATAACGAAACCCATTTTTAAAGGAAATCCATTTTCAAAGAAAACCCCCTTTTGAAAAAATTTTCCTTTCAATGAAATCATATAAAATCATTTATAACAACAAATCAATGAGCAACCCAAATAAATTTATCAATAAAAATATTCAATTCAATAAATTAACCCATTTCATAGAAACACCAACCTCATTAGAGTAGAAACCCATCCTCTTTCAAAAGCGGTGATAAAAAACCAAGATAAAAGCCTTCAAAAGACAAGGCACGCAAGAGACTGAAAAGGAGTGGTAGAAAATGATATCTGATCTGCAATTATCTTCTAAACCATAGTCACAACCAAAAAAATAAGATAACTAGAAGGATTACATTACTGGAGAGAAACAATCCATCCATAATGGTGATCAGTCACTCAATGAAGTGAAATAGATGATAAAGAGTCATCTAAAATCACCTAGGAAGAGCCTATTGGTCGAGACAAATGAATAAGGTATGAATAAAATAAAAATTTCATCTGAATCACCTATATTAATCCAACCCTCATAGGCTTAAACTGGGTGTAATTCTATTAAATGTAGTGTAATCCTCAAGTCCCACATATACAAAAAACCTATCTATTTTTATTAACAACCCGATACTATTCATTACCCAACGTGTACCGAATACATGAAATATATAATTTTATCATTGAACATCTAGTTCATGGGTTCTCTCTTGTGTAAATTACGCATTATGGACTCCCATTATAGCTCATTAAATCTCCAAGAGAACAACAAAAACTACAAATTCTATACTGAAAATTTGAACAAATCCCTAACATCGCTATGATAGGTATCCTCCCAATTCCTTATCATCATTAATCAACCAAAAAAATTGAAAAACCAAAAAAAATTAAAAAAAAAAGCAGAAAAAAATGCTACACTGGATTAAAATATCCATTAATAACATATTATTTACTATGAAATAATCATAATTTCATTTTCACAAACTATTCCTCGCATTGAAGTTAATAAAATAAATGTAAAAAATATAATTCAAAACATATATTTTCATACATTCATAACATGTTACTTTAATTTATAAAATTCATTGATTGCATTAATTATCTCAAATTATATTTATTTTTATATTTTTAATATCATTTATTTGATATTTCTATTAATAAAATAATTACTACTTCAGTATTGGGTAAGAATATAATGTAATGATATATTCACTATAAAATATAAATTAATTACAATGGGTTTGATAAATAGTCTCAATTTCAAATTACTATTTATTGTAGAATGTATCCTCTAGATTACCACATATTAAGAATTTTATATTTATTAATAATATGAGTTTGAAATCTTAGACTTTTCTTTAAATAAAATATTATAAATATTATAATATGTGAAAATGGAATAAAGTCCATATAATAGACTATGAAATTATTATGTATAATGATTACTCATCTGATAAATTTGGTCCTAATTTAAGGGTCCTTTTATAGTTCACATAATATTATTTTCACCCTTAATTACCCAATTTAGCCATTAAGGGGGTAACAAATTTTACAAAGGTTACTATTCATATTGTACAAAAATAATTGTCCTATATATTAATTTTTCAAAACACTAACTCCATATAATAAATCCATTTTTCAATATTAAAATTTTATAATTTTTACAATTTAATTTAAAATCAAACCCTAAAAAAAATGAAAAAATTTGTTTTCAGAAATAAAAAATCCATTTTTTAAATATAAATATTTTTTACTAAATTCAATAAAGAATCCATTTAAAATCCATATTTGGAATATTCTAAATAAAATTGTACTTATTATAATTTAAAACAAATCCAAAACATAATTTGACCATGTAGATACAATAATAACATAATTATTATTTAAAATATGTATTTTTCAAGATCCATTGAAAAGATTAACTTTCCATAAAATATTCAAAATTACACTATTCAAAAATTCTGATATGATAATATAAAAAATGAAGTTCATTTTTGAAAATAAATTTTATAAAATCTCCAAAAATTAATTATAAAAAACAATGAGAATATTTTTTTAAGAAAAAATTATTTCTTGAAGAATAAAATGAATTTTATAAAAATATATGATTATTTTATAAAACAATACCCATAAATTTATGGATTGGGATGTTTATATTTAATTCATAAATCAATTATTCTTATCCATGCAAATAAATTAATGGATAGGTTAGAGTGGACTCATAATTATATTTCATTATTTGTTAAACATGATGTTGTGTATAATATAAAATATAAGGTATACTCATTCCTTTTAAAATATGGGTAAATAACACCCACTTTAATGATATTTTATTCACTAAACAATAATATCTTAATGGTTACAAACACATATGCATCCCCATTAGTCCCTATGATAATTATATAAAATTCACACCGCCTCATGGTGATCCTCAAAATAAAAACATTAATAATATTCAATAAGGTATACCATTATGATTATGAATTAAAATGTTTCATGAAGTAATTATGATAGGTATACATAATATAACTATAAAAATATTGATAAATCACCTATATCTTATCAATCCTTCTAATAATGTGCTTAAGCCAATTACCAGTTGATTGTATTATATATTCTTATTATTGAGGACATATATCGAAATCAATTAATCATAAACAAAAAAATGTTGTATCATATTGAAATAATCAATTAAATCCTACAATAATAAAAACACCCTTATTTATTCCTTTTTTATACACTTCATGCCATGATCTTAATTTATGTTAACTAGGATGTGAATACTAAATCTCGGTGATAATTTATTATCTTATGCCTCTTCCAAAACAAAATATCATATAAATAATGTCTCACAAACATCATTTCCTTCCCTATAAAATAAATTATAAAATAATATAAGAAACATGTATTAGTTATTTAATGTTGATTAAAAAATGTAAAACCATTTTGGTTACTAATTACTACTCTATAGTTATTTATAACATATATCAACCCAAAAATCACGATATTTAGTCATACTAAAAAAATAATTTTGGTAAATGTATCCAATTTATAGTGTTTCAATATAAAATTTCATCAAAATATTAAAGAAAGTTAAATTCCTATCATTAGGTTGTGTCCAAACCTTCAGACCACCCCGATATCAAACATTAATACAATGCATTAATACACTTGTCATAGACTTAATCAATGTCACCATAAAATTACAGAAATGATAATCAATACTTTTAAAAAATATATTCTATCATGTTTAATAAGAAATTGGAAATATATTTACCCTTAAAACTATCCTAGGAAAGGAAAATACCACAAGGTGACACATATAAATTAAACATTCAAAATACGAGATCAAGACCAATTTAGGTTTCAATACACCGTAAAACATAAGATACACTTTATATGTTTCCTAATGTGTTATTTTAATATTTATAAGCTACAACACATAAAAAATAATTGTGGGAGCCACTAAAACCCACCTTTTTTAACTTACTACAAAAAAATCAAAGAATTAGTAACACCAAGATAATTGTTACCTACTATATAAACATTTTTCAATCACACACAAAATATCAATACTATTTCAAAATCCTCATACCAAGACTACTGATCATAGATAAATTTATTTATATCATGAACTATTATATTACCAAATCATATCCCAACCCAATGTTGAAAATTATCATGGCTATAGATTCTAAATCATTAATTCCATTACAAAAAAACTCAGGAAAATAAAAGCTAAATGGTACCAAAATCTAAAATTTTCTACTTTATAAAAATGATGAAAAAATGGTATATAATAGTCCTAAAAACATAGAAAATCATATACACAATAATTTTTTTAACCATTATTCTTCCTCAAATATTATAATTCTATGTCATAAACATGCCTTCCAGAAAACATTCAATGAAGGAAACCTACAAACAAAAAACATAATCCAATAACCACTTTGAAAATAAGTTGTATTGAAGTATAAAAATTAAATTCATGGTATATCACTCTATTGTAATATGAAATTACCCCTCCATCTCCCATGGAGTATCTAAATATTAGTATTGGGTACTTTCACATCCCATACAATTCTTATGGATTTACTATAATACCACGTTTCATGATCTAATAATTCTTAATCAAAATTTATTCCCATTCCCATAGTTTAATATGTTACCATAAACTAAAACAATAGATTTCATTCAGGTTATGATCCTCATGTTTCAACCATCATCACCCATTAAGTCATCACCTAGAGAAAATCATCACAAACTCTACAATCTTATAGAGGGTTAAATCAACCAAAGGATAAATCTCAGTACTTAGAACCATCATATATGTATGAGGATAAATCTTCTAGTATAGTTTTTATATTTCCTCAACCTAAATAAAAATATGGAATTATGTAATCTAATAGATACAACTACATTGTTTATGTGAATGAGTTAAATCTCCCCCTATCATCGCTATAACACTACAATAACACAAAGCGAAATAACTCATCCAAGGAGAATATTTATAATATTTTATGAAAACCCACTCACTACCATCATCAAATAAAATGAGAAACCAAACTCTACCCTAGGAAAACCATCTCATAAAAAATATCTAATTTCTATTCAAAATTTCTTCTACTACAGAGAAAACTTCCCACTATCGAGGAACATAACAACTCCAAAGAACGTACCACGACAGAATCCAAAATGTTACCATTCTTTCCACTCTAATATCTATACATCATAAAAAACATTATAAATCTATAATTATTTTATTTTTCTACCAATGATTGAAATAATTCTAAAACCATTGAAAAATATCCTTATTTCCCAAAAACAGCATTTTCCAAATAATATTTCATCTTAACAAAAAGGTTTATAGAATTTAACAATATCTAGTATGAAATTTTTCCATATAAATTTAATTTCTTTTAAATAAATCACTTTATGGACAATATTATGATAAAAATATCATTACATTTATCCAATCTATGTTCTTTCTTCAATACCTTCAGATAAAAAATTACATTTTCTATTAAAACCTAAAGTGTGTGTTATCTTGATTCAGGTGAAACACCAAACCTCAACAGATGAGGGAAAAATATATAGAAGTAATAATGTGGAAATATAATTTATGTTTAAAAAACTATAACCAAATTATGAAATTTATCTCAAATAAAAATGATTTTCTTTATAAAAACTAATTCAAAATTGAAAGCTCAAATTAATATAGTTATGTTACTAATTCAATTGATTTTAGATTTAAAATGTATTTTATTTAAAATTAACATTTATGAAAATAATTTTATTATATTAAATATATTATAGATAAAATATATCATCATTGCGATTAATATAATATTACAAATTTTATTTTTAATTCCTAATAAAAAATAATATGAATATTTAATTTTCTAAAAATGTTACTTTCCTGTTATAAAAGTTTTCATTATATTTTTATGTTTATTATAAGGCCCCAGCTTTAAACCTTACTTAATCTTGAGTTATTACAAGATTACACATTGATGATCTTTTCGGGTTTAGAGTTTTAGAGAATTAGATCATAAAACATGCATTACATTCCACATATAAACAAAGTGGTTACATAAAGATAGTATTCTTCTTTCCCATCAATGGAAACATATTTAAAATAAAACATGGATTCTTTCTTGACACTTCCTTGACACTATCATCATATCATGTACCTTTCCCTTGACCTGTGAAAAACATTTCAAAAAACTTGGGATGGTCATAAAAAGCTCAGTAAGGGATATAAAAATATGGAAAGGAAACATGGGTACATATATACATAAGAATGAAATCATACTTTACCCATAAAACATAAGCACTTTAACATACCTCATCAAATCATGAATAAATCATAGAAATCATAATACATAAAGGTAACTTGAGACATTCATAACATTCTTACGTAGGGAGTAACCCTCTTAGTTACGTTTGGAATACCCATCTTAGTATATTTCCTAAATATCTTCGGAGGAACCTTAACGTTTCACTCATTCGTGTAACCCAATGCATTGGAGAGCTATATCGGGCTCACCCGCCCATAGTTTATCATGTAACCACCCGTCTTCATAATAATGCCCAAGAACCTCAACATAATCGTATCACATAAAACATGCATATAGGAAACATAACATTTCCACCTTTCAATCACAAGATATCAATATAAAAAATTGATATAAAAACATTATTAAAACCATTTTCAATACTAAAATAAAAGAAAAGTAAAACATGGTATTTATTTTTCTTTAAAAAAAGGTATGGCTTGTAGAGGAAGCCGAAATTCAAATAATGGTCACGGTGGCGGAGAAGTCGTTGTCTCCGTATACATACGAAAAAAACATTCCCTTTTGTCGTTCAATAAACGCTTCATATAAAAAACATTCCTTTTTAATAAACATGAAAGTCAAAGGGGTTTATACACCGTATAAATGAAGGTTTTGTATAAAACAAAATATGCCTCAATGAAAGGAGATTGAGACGAAGTCCCATACCTCAGGTCCGACTTGACTCGATCGTTCTTTAATGTCCTGAATAATAAACTTGAGTTAATTTCTACTTGGTTAAGAACATTTTCAAGTTCATTATTCCTTTTATATCACTTATTTCCATGTCATGAACACTGTGTAATTATTTAAGATAATAACTGTCGTTTTAACAATCATTGGTACTTGAGTCAAAAATAAACCCTTTATAATTACAAGTTGTTCATGTATCCATTATATCCAGAATTATAATCATGATGTATATATCATATATATCCAATATATACATGCATTTATAATATTACATAATCATTTAGAGGTAAGAAATGAAATGCACCGTTCATGGAGACGATAAGCCGTACGTACGCATGAACTCTACGTTCATTTCTATTTCGTATTTTATAGAATGGAATCATAATGATATAAAGGTATATTATAATTCCAGTATAATATAATATATAATATCATAGTTCCATCCTTTATACATCCCACATATTGTATTTAACGAATCAAATAACTTTGTGGGGCGGTAGTCCACACTTCCTTAAATGAAGATATCGCGTTTACCCATAATGGAAACCATAAAGGTATGCCAAAAATGAAAAATACAGAAGCTTAAGGAAAACATAAACATATTATATTTCATATATAAATATAGTGACATCTTAATGGCCACCTTTGAAGGTGTTAAAAGAATGTTGAACAATCATCGTTTTGGGAGGCATAAATTCACCATCCACGGAAACAGTATGTCCTTTAACCATTAGATGTAGGTGTGTGTAAGTGTAGCTCGAATCCTTATTATAAAAACTTCCTAGTATATTTCAGATACTGTAGTTTTTACAAAATAAATGAATAAAAAGAGTTTAGGGGGTTGGAGAAGCAAAATAAATCAAAAGGACTCAAGTGAAGACATTACCTTAAAATCGGGTAACTCCCTTTGGTTTGAGCTCAAAGGCTTCCTTGGGAAGACTTCTGCCCAAAGTGAGGCTTTAAGAAGTAATATAGGGAAGTGGAGAGAAAAAATGGGCAGGGGTTGGCCGAGACAAAGGCTTTGGGAGTGTGGGTAAGGAGGTAGTGGTGGGGGCCTTTTATAAGAGGAGAGGAGGGGCACTCTTGGAAAGTAAAGAAATGTTACTTTATTTGAAAATGATTTTCTGATTCAAAAGGTCCCACATTGATATAATTAGATGGTAAGGTGATAAGGGTTCTAAATCCATCCATCCAATAGGCTTTGGACATGTGTAGGTCATAGATTTTATATTATCATTTCATTTTATTTAAATCCTTTATTAATGAGGTAATCGCTGCATCATCATGATGTCATAAATAATTTAATCTATTTAAAGTCTAAAAATTATGAAAAAATACTGTGATGTAGGAAATCATTTTAGATTTCTAATGAATATTTATAGTCCAAAAGATCATTTATTTAGACAAAATTAAAAATATTTTACTTAGGTGATACATTCTTTGTCACATTTAACATTTTTTAAAAAATAAAAGATAAAAAGTCACTTTCTCACAAAAGTGATTCCATGGGGCCCCCAGGTTTGGCACAAGGCATCCCATGGTTGGCCATGAGACAACCGGTAGCCTTAGGACACACTTTGTGGTCTTTTTGTATTATTATGATATCATTTTATTATCTTTAACTACCTGATTACTCATTAATCAAGATAATTAAAGATAATTACCATCGTTACTATTCATAATGTCCAAAAATAAAAGAGTCTTAATTACATAATTTGGACCTTCTGATTCCAAATATGTAATCCATTTTACCAAATTCCAAACACATAAATTGCAATAATTGATTTAAAAATAATTCCCGTTGTCAAAACAAATAGCGGGGTTTTTTTTGAAAAAATATCTATGAAAAGTTTGGCATTAGTTTATGACCAATTCCAAAGTGAAATTAATCCTAATGACCACCATTGGATTAAATAGTAAACATATATTTATATTACACTTTAATACCAATTAAAAGAATAATCTAACCATATAATTAAATTAAATAAAAAAGTAGTTTTGATGTAAAATGCAGTATTTTTTCACTATTCATTAAAAAATGAACATTGTCAGAAAAATACCAAAAATTTATCCAATGTAAATTTCAATGTCCCAATAATAATGAATATGTCTATTTTGACAAATATAGATTATAAAATTGTCAAAAGTTTTATTTAAAAAGGGTTTTCCATCAAAAGGTAGTAAAACAATGTTTTAAGAATATTGGTGTATTCCATGCATAAGATTGTATTTATTTTCATTTTAAGCCTCTAAAACACTATCTTAATCATTAATAGACATAGATAAAAATATCTATTATTTATTACTTACATGGGATGTTACTTCCTTCTCCCCTTTAGAAAATTGCATCCCTGCAATTTATTTACTTATCGAATAAATGAGGGTACTTATCCCTCATTGCATTTTCAAATTCCCATGTTGCCTCTTCCATCATGTGGTTTTTCCACAAAACCATTACCTGAATAATCACCTTATTTCATAACACTTTCTCCTTGTGGTCAATAATCTGGACCGGTTGTTCCTCATAAGATAGGTTCTTTTCTAGCTGAACTACCTCTCGACTCAAAACATGAGATGGATCTAGCATATACTTTCTCAACATCGAAATGTGAAAAACATTGTGTACCTAAGATAAACTCGGAGGTAAAGCCACCCGGTATGCAACTGATCCAACTCTCTCCAGAATTTCATATGGTCCAACGATCCTTTGACTCAACTTTCCTTTCTTACCAAATCTCACCACACTTTTCCATGGTGAGACTTTGAGAAAAACATGATCACCTACCTAAAAAGTTAGATCCTTCCTCATGTTGTCTACATAACTCTTCTGCCTACTCTGAGCTGTTTTCATGTGTTTCTGAATCATCTGAACTTTTCCTGCCATCTCTTCTACCAATTCTGGTCCCATCAACTTCCTTTCACCCACTTCATCCCAGAAAGCTAGAGTTCGACAACGCTTCCCATATAACACCTCAAATGGCGCCATCTGTATACTGGAATGAAAACTGTTATTATATGAAAATTCAACCAAAGAAAGATGTTGGTCCCAACTTCCCTGATAATCCATCGAACAAGCTCGTAGAATATCCTCCAAGGTCTGAATTTTTCGTTCTAACTGCCCTTCTGATTGAGGATGAAATGCTGTACTAAAATTTAATTCACTACCCAACGACTTTTGAAGGCCTTTCCAAAAGTTAGAAGTGAACCTGGGATCATGATCAGATACAATGGAGAGGGGAACTCCATGTAACCTGAATATCACTTTAAGATACAAACAGGAAAGTTGATCTAGGGAAAAAGTATCTCATATAGCAAGGAAATGAGCATATTTAGTCAAGCGATCAACAATAACCCAGATTTTATTTTTACCTCGAGATGTCTTCGGTAATCCCACAACAAAGTACATGGATATATTCTCCCATTTCCACTCTGGAACTGGTAAAGGCTAAAGCATCCCTTTCGGTAACTGCCGCTCTGCTTTAACCTGTTTACATGTCAAACACTTCACAGTAAAATCAGCAATATCTCTTTTCATTCCATCCCACCAGTAATACTCCTGCATATCTCTGTACATCTTAGTACTGCCAGGATGAACTGAAAACGGAGAACTATGAGCTTCAAATAACAACTCTCTCTTCAACTGTGAATCACAAGGCACACACAATCTCTTCCCAAATCTCAAAACGCAATCATTATCAATGTTGAATTCAGGAAACTTATCTTTCTGAACAAGCTCTACCTTTTTCTGCAACTCACTGTCTTGCTTCTGTGCTTGCTTGATTCTATCTGATAGAGATGATCTCACTGATACCTGAAAGAAAACAGAAGAACTTCCTGCACCAACAACTTCTATGCCAAATTTCATCAAATCCTTAACCAAAGGATCACGTTCCAAACGCAACATTCCTAATGAAGCATTACTTTTTCGACTCAAAGCATCAGCCACTTTATTTGCTTTTCCTGGATGGTAATGAATTGTACAATCATAATCCTTGATTAATTCCAGCCATCTCCTCTGTCTCATGTTTAACTCTTTCTGAGTGAATTTATACTTTAAACTTTTGTGATCAGTATATATTTCACACTTTACTCCATAAAAATGATGCCTCCAAATTTTTAAAGTGAAAACAACAGAAGCTAATTCCAAATCATGTGTAGGGTAATTTACCTCATGAGTTTTCAACTGTCGTGAAGAATAAGCAATTACCTGATCATTCTGCATTAGGACGCAACCAAGTCCTTCCAATGAAGCATCACTATATATAACAAACTCTCCATTCCTGGAAGGTAGTGCCAAAACTGGAGCATTCACCAATCTTCTTTTCAATTCCTGAAAACAATCATCACATTCTTTTGTCCAGATAAACTTAACACCCTTCCGAGTTAGCTTAGTCATTGGACTAGAAAACGATGAAAAATTTCTAACAAACCATCGGTAATATCCTTCCAAACCATGGATGCTATGAATCTCAGTTAGATTTGTGGGTCTTGGCCATTCTTCAACAAACTTTGTTTTTGCAGGATCAACGATTATCCCATCTTTAGAAACAATGTGACCAAGGAAAGAAATTTTTTGTAACCAAAACTAAAACTTGCTGAATTTTCCATACAGTTTCTTTTCATTTAAGGTTTGCAAGATAACCCTTAAATGTCTTTCATGATCCTCTTTACTTTTAGAAAACACCAAAATATCATCAATGAAAACCACCACAAACTTATCCAAGAACTCATGGAAAATTCTATTCATTAAGTCCATGAATACAGCAGGTGCATTGGTTATCCCAAAAGGCATTACTACAAATTCATAATGGCCATATCTTGTACAAAACGCGGTCTTCGGATCATCTGCTTCCTTTACCTTCAGCTGATGGTACCTCGATCTCAAGTCAATCTTTGAAAAATACTGAGCTCCCTGGAGCTGATACAACTTCATTTGACGGCCCGACATCTGCTGAAGTAGTTGCAAAGGATTTCACCACCCCTTTCTGCTTGTAGTCTAACTGATTCCCATTACTCAAGCTCTTTGTCGGACACTCGTTTTCATAGTGACCCATCTCATTGCACATAAAACATTTCACTAACTGTAAATCAAATTTGGTCTTACCTTCATCTTGATCTTTTTCAGTGCAATCACGAGCCTTATGTCCCATCTTACCACATCGGTAGCACTTTCCAGAATTCAGAAGACATTCCCCAGCATGCCTTTTTCCACATTTATCACAAACTGGAAACTTAGATTTCTTACCATCAGACTTTTTTGAAGAATTCTTCCCTTTCTCATGCCACCTTGGTCTCTTCTTCTACTTGTTGTTATAGAACACTTGATCATCGGAAAACTCCATTTCCACCTTCTCAGCACATCGAACAATCTTTTCATAACTTTTAAACTCATGAGAAGATAATGCCCTTCGATATTTTGTCTTTAATCTTGAGTAAAAACGATTGATTTTACTATCAAGGTCTCAGATAAAATTTGGAGTATACCTTGCCAATAGAGTGAACCTTTCTTCATAGGTAGCCACTGAGTCTTCCTCTTGCCTCAATTCCAAGAATTGTTTTTCCATCCTAAGTCGAACAGCCTTAGGAAAATACTTTTCAAGAAACATAACTTTGAATTATCTCAGTCGAGAGCATCAATCTCATCAGCATCCCTGATATTTTTAACCATTGACCACCACTGATCTGCTTCACCCTCCAAACGGTAAGTATCAAGACTAAAATTTTGATTGTCTAAACACCCCATGACATCAAAAATATTCTCCAGTGCTTTAATCCACCCTTCAGATAGCACAGGGTCAGATGATCCTCTGAATGATGGGGGATGTTGCCTCATGAAATGTTCAACCACTGACATGTTCTTCTACGGTTGATCTGTCTGATCTCGTGTATGGATACCACCGCCATTTATCGCTTGAGTCAATTGCACCATTACTACAACAAACTATTCAGTTCCAATTCCGACCATATCAGGATGCTGATTCGGAAGGTTATTTCCTTCCACATGCCTTCCAAGCACTTCTTCCCTGTTTCCTCTGCGGAAAACTATTCTGAACAAACATGTCTTAGATGAAGCAACATGGTAATATTCAAATACTATATCACTTCAATTTGACCATAATAAATTTTGGATAATCATTTAATAGAATTATAACTCCTAATGTTATCTAAACCGACCTTTGATACCAACTATAAGGACCTAGTCTTAAACCTTACTTAATCTTGAGTTATTAAAAGATTACACATTGAGGATCTTTTCGGGTTTAGAGTTTTAGAGAATTAGATCATAAAACTTTCATTACATTCCACATATAAACAAAGTGGTTACATAAAGATAGTATTCTTCTTTCCCATCAATGGACACATATTTAAAATAAAACATGGATTCTTTCTTGACACTTCCTTGACACTATCATCATATCATGTACCTTTCCCTTGACCTGTGAAAAACATTTCAAAAAACTTGGGATGAGCATAAAAAGCTCAGTAAGGGATATAAAAATATGGAAAGGAAAAATGGGTACATATATACATATGAATGAAATCATACTTTACCCATAAAACATAAGCACTTTAACATACCTCATAAAATCATGAATAAATCATAGAAATCATAAGACATAAAGGTAACTTGAGGTATTCATAACATTCTTACATAGGGAGTAACCCTCTTGGTTACGTTTGGAATACCCATCACAGTATATTCCCTAAATCTCTTCGGAGAAACCTTAACGTTTCACTCCTTCGCGTTACCCAATGCATTGGAGAGCTATATCGGGCTCACCCGCCCTTATTTTATCATGGAACCACCCATCTTCATAATAATGCCCAAGAACCTCAACATAATCGTATCACATAAAACATGCATATAGGAAACATAAAATTTCCACCTTTAAATCACAAGATACCAATATAACACATTTATATAAAAACATTATTAAAACCATTTTCAATACTAAAATAAAATAAAAGTAAAACATGGTATTTATTTTTCTTTTAAAAAAAGGTATGACTTGTAGGGGAATCCGAAATTCAAATAATGGTCACGGCGGTGGAGAAGTCGTTGTCACCGCATACGTACGACAAAAACATTCCCTTTTGTCGTTTAGTAAACGCATCATATAAAAAGATTCCTTTTTAATAAACATGAAATTCAAAGAGGTTTATACACCGTATAAGTGAAGGTTCTGTATAAAACAAAATATGCCTCAATGAAAGGAGATTGAGACGATGTCCCATACATCGGGTCCGACTTGACTCGATCGTTCTTTAATGTCCTGAATAATAAACTTGAGTTAATTTCTACTTTCTTAAGAACCTTTTTCAAGTTCATTATTCCTTTTATATCACTTATTTCCATGTCATGAACACTATGTAATTATTTATGTTAATAACGGTCGTTTTAACGATCATTGGTACTTGAGTCAAAAATAAACCCTTTATAATTACAAGTTGTTCATGTATCCATTATATCCAGAATTATAATCATGATTTATATATCATATATATACAGTATATAAATGCATTTATAATATTACATAATCATTTAGAGGTAAGGAATGAAATGCACCGTTCATGGAGACAGTAAGTCGTACGTACGTATGAACGCTACATTCATTTCTATTTTGTATTTTATAGAATTGAATCATAATGATATAAAGGTATATTATATTTACATTATAATATCATATATAATATCATAGTTCCATCCTTTATACATCCCACATATGGTATTTAATGAATCAAATCACTTTGAGGGGGCGGTAGTCCGCACTTCCTTAAATGAAGATATCGCGTTTACCCATAATGGAAACCATAAAGGTATGCCCAAAATGAAAAATACAGAAGCTTAAGGAAAACATAAAAATATTATATTTCATATATAAATATAGTGACATCTTAATGGCCACCTTTGATGGTGTTAAAAGAGTGTTGAACAATCATCGTTTCGGGAGGCATAAATTCACCATCCACGGAAACAGTATGTCCTTTAACCATTAGATGTAGGTGTGTGTAAGTGTAGCTCGAATCCTTCTTATAACAACATCCTAGTATATTGAAGATACTTTATTTGTTACAAAATAAATGAATAAAAAGAGTTTAGGGGGTTGGAGAAGCAAAATAAAACAAAAGGACTCATGTGAAGACATTACCTTAAAATCGGGTAACTCCCTTTGGTTTGAGCTCAAAGGCTTCCTTGGGAAGACTTCTGCCCAAAGTAAGGCTTTAAGAAGTAAGAGTGGGAAGTGGAGAGATAAAATGGGCAGGGTTTGGCTGAGCCAAAGGCTTTGGGAGTGTGGGTAAGGAGGTAGTGGTGGGGGCCTTTTATAAGAGGAGAGGAGGGGCACTCTTGGAAATTAAAGAAATGTTACTTTATTTGAAAATGATTTTCGGATTCAAAAGGTCCCACATTGATATAATTCGAGGGTAAGGTGATACGGGTTCTAAATCCACCCATACAATAGGCTCTGGACATGTGTAGGTCATATATTTTACATTATCATTTCATTTTATTTAAATCCTTTATTAATGAGATAATCGCTGCATCATCATGATGTCATAAATAATTTAATCTATTTAAAGTCTAAAAATTATGAAAAAAATACTATGATGTAGGAAATCTTTTTATCTTTCTAATTAATATTTATAGTCCAAAAGATAATTTATGTAGACAAAATTAAAAATATTTTACTTAGGTGATACATTCTTTGTCACATTTAACATTTTTTAAAAATAAAAGATAAAAAGTCACTTTCTCACAAAAGTGATTCCATGGGCCCCCCATGTTTGGAACAAGGCATCCCATGGTCGGAAATGAGACAACCAGTAGACTTAGGACACATGTTGTGGTCTTTTTGTATTATTATGATATCATTTTATTATCTTTAACTACCTGATTACTCATTAATCAAGATAATTAATGATAATTACCATCATTACTATTCATAATGTCCAAAAATAAAACAGTATTAATTAAATAATTTGGACCTTATGATTCCAAATATGTAATCCATTTTTCCAAATTCCAAACACATAAAGTTCAATAATGTATTTAAAAATAATTCCCGTTGTCAAAACAAATAGCGGGTTTTTTTTTGAAACAATATCTATGAAAAGTTCGGCATTAGTTTATGACCAATTCCAAAGTGAAATTAATCCTAATGAACACCATTGGATTAAATGGTAAAAATATATTCATATTACACTTTAATACCCATTAAAAGGATAATCTAACCATATAATTAAATTAAATGAAAAAGCAATTTTGATGTAAAATGCAGTATTTTTTCACTATTCATTAAAAAATGATCATTGTCAGAAAAATACCAAAAATTTATCCAATGTAAATTTCAATGTCCCAATCATAATCAATATGTTTATTTTGACAAATATAGATTATAAAATTGTCAAAAATTTTATTTAAAAAGGGTTTGCCATCAAAAGGCAGTAAAACAATCTTTTAAGAATATTAGTGTATTCCATGCTTAAGATTGTATTTATTTTCATTTTAAGCCTCTAAAACACTATCTTAATCATTAATAGACATAGATAAAAATATCTATTATTTATTACTTACTTGGGATGTTAAATTTATATTTAAAAAAAATTAAATTTTAGGATGTAAATTATAAAAATAAGCTTTAATTTCAGATTCATAATGTCTCTATTTGATTAATATTAATTTTTAGTATTTTTCTTAAATGGTTTATTTTTATGTGAAAAATTTAAATAATGGTTTAACCAAAATTGTAACTTCTCTGAAAAATTAGCTTATAAGAAATATCTATATGTTTATAAAACAACTTAATTAATCAATTATATATTTTTTAGTAAAACTATACATTTTATTAGTAAAACTATACATTTTACATATACTATTTTCAATTTTTAAAACCTTTCATTAACATTTTATTGATATAAGTAATTGTTTACAATAAAAATAACTTATGGTATTTTATTTTAATTATATATTTTTTTTACAAAAAAATAATTTTTTTAATGTTCTATAAATAGAAAGAAAAAATAATACACCAATTTAAATAATTAAAATGCAAGAAATTTATACTTTTACTCTATACATAAATTTTAATCTTAAAAATACACATTTTCTAAATATGATTGTTTATTATTTACATGTGTTACTATTAAAATTCATTTTTCATATACAAATAAATAATATATTATAAAATTTATTTAATAATTGTAAATAGTTTGTATAAATTACATTTTATGTTTCAATGTATTGTTAGGCACTAATATTAAATTACCTAACAGAAAATAGTTAGTATAATAAACCCAAAATGGAATAAGTGAAAATTATAAAGAGTAATACTTATAAACATGTTTCAGATATGTGTAAAAATTAATAGTTGAGGTATTATAGACATTATCTGACCCAAAAAAGCAATTATTTTCCATTTTGGGTCTACCTAACTAGTGAATCATGTTCGATCATTATATTAAGATGAAATATTTTCAAATATATCATTTTCACCATTTATAAGAGGGGCCTATCTACATTCCATCAATACCACTAAAAAATTTGGTTTCCATTAAAAATTATTACATTATTGCATCACATAGAATCCTATTTCACTCACTGAATCTTTTTTTCAATATAGAAGTCCCAATTATGTCCCTTCCCAATGATTCCCCCAATAAAAATACCAATTCACCAATGTGATTAATAATTTTTCCTAATTTGTATTCTTTTATGTCTTAATTTTAAAAATATACATTTATTATTTCTATATTAATACATCAGTATGTTTTGTATTATTATTACAATTATTCTAAGGGAATAATTATTGACCATCAATCCAATTTTCACAAAAAAACACAATTAATGCATGTGTGTTGACAACAACCTCTACAAAGAATCATGTTCAATTTTCCTTAAACAATATACATAAAAATTAATATTTTTTAATTTAATACATAATTATGATATATAAATAATATTTTAGAATATAAAATGATAAAAAAAATTAGTATTTCTCATGTATGATGTAAAATGAAATCATCAACCATTTATACATGCGAACTACCACCACTCTGGAATGATAGTTTCCCATTTTTATCCTTTTCATCGAAACATTTCATGGATGGTCAATCAAAATATTTTTATAGATAAATATATTTTTATGAAATTTGATAGATAATTTTGAAACAAATTATTCAACATGTAAAAAATATGACCACAAATAAACCATGGTAAAACAAACTATCTAGAATTGTGTTATAAGAGAAATAAATATTTTATTAAAACTATGTAACATTATGCTCCATGATTTTTTAAAGTGGTATTAACCCCTTAAATTTCAGTAAAAATACTCTTTCCTCTTTTAAGTTATTTTCTTCCAGGTTTAAATAATGTTTCGGAAGCATCTTGGGCTCATTCAGAGCTAGGAGTTCCATTTTTTGGAGGAACGGGTAGAGGTGTAGAGTTAGTAATATCTATACAGCTCAACTATATAGACCTATAAGAGGAGGATGGTGATTAGACAAACTATTCAAATGAGTTTTCCTATCCATTTGAGGAGTTACATATAAACTATATAAGGGGCCATAGAGGATAGAAATTGTTGTTTTTCATACCATTCACTAAACTGCACAAGCAGCACCACTTAGTCAGTAACCCTGCAAGGTTAGGACATGGTTTGGAAAAAGTGTTTTGTTTAATCATGTGGGGGGAGGTTCGTATGGACAGTTCTGAAACACCGTGGGTGTACACTTTATCAAAACATGTGTCAAAAAAATCTCTCTTTGAAATATCAGTAAAATGAATATTTTTTCATAAACCTTTAATTATTTGAAGTCATCATTCTTTCTCCTCCACTCATAACACCTCCCACCGGATGGAGCTCCAAAATTCATCTTAGAATAGGATTTTATATTACTTCATCTACCAAGAACAGATTTATTAGTTTTCATTCAAGTTTTATATTTATCATTAATCTACTCAATACTCTTTCTTTCTTAATTTTTTTTCTTTCTGTATGGATCATTAAATCGATGCAAGAAAATATTCCCTACTTTGAGTTAGTTCATCTTTTTTATAAATTTCTCCCATTCTAGACTGAATCAGAGTCTAATATTAGAATGAAATTCTACTATAAATCTAAGGTATGCAATATCATTCATAAAACCAAGTCTCTGAATAGAATTATCTGTTATAGGGATTAGTATATATGAAGAAATCACTTATTGTGAACAAATAGTATAGATTGAAAGACTATATTATATAGATTCCAATTATTTTGATAAGAAACGAAAGAAGAATTCTCATGAAAACTCAAATGAATCACTTGATGGAACGAAATTACATCTGTCTACATGCCATAAATATCGCAACAAACATCATGGTAAGTGTTTTATTGGAATTAAAAGGTCCTTTAAATGTGTAAGGGTGGGTCATAGATCCCATTAATATTTAAAGGAAATTATTAGGCTAGTTAAAGCAATAGAGATACAGAATATGCACATTAATTCAGCACCAACTCTCCAATGCATGAATGGAATGGAATATGAGAATTATGTTCAGTAGTGAAAAAATATAAAGGTATTTTATGAACCGTTTCAACAACCTATTAATCCTAATAGATAATGTAAATCTCATGGGATCACAACTTCCGATGTGGGTGATGAGAATGATGTGTTAAAAGGTAAACATATCATCTTCTCTATAATAGACAATGGCTTATTTGATTCTGGATCCACCCATTATTTTATTTAGAAAAACGTTTCTAAGGTTATCATTGTATCACCTCAATAATTATATGTTATCATGTCTATGAAAAATTATAATCACAAAATGGGTATATGTCCTCTCCAATTTAATTTTGATGGAAATATTTTTTTGAAAATATTTGGACTCTCTATTTATTTTAATATATATTTATTCTTATCCTAGATTGGATTTTTTTTATGTACATAAAACCAATTTTTAGGGAGGTGAATTCATATTTAACATTATGAATAGAACTGTGATCATTTATTGATGTAAGGATGATTTTGAACTTATAATGAATGTTTTTTTCCTTCTTGTCGGTATTAATTCTAATAAATGATGGTTATCTTTCTCATATGGATGGGGAGAGAATCAACATTAAGGAAGTATCTTTTGTATGTGAATTTTTATTTCATTATATGATAATTTTCACGTTTTACACTAAATTATAAAATTGTGGTTTCAATATATCTTCTAAATTATGTTCTTCCTATTTCAAACAATATTATAGAATGTCCCCAATTCAGTTCTAGTAATTGGAGAAGAAACTTCAAGAGAATATTTATTGTGGAATCCTATTTCCTAGTGTATCACCTAGGGGGTTCCATTTCTTTTTTAAGAAAATTGATTGATTAATGTTTCTCTGCATTGGTTATCATGATCTTAATAAGATCTGTATCAATAATAAGTACCACATCCCATGAATTGATGATTTATTTCATCAACTATACAGAGATCAATAATATTCAAAGATTGAACATTATTTTGTCTAACATTAATTGAGTTTAATTAAAGTGTAAGTACCTTGGATGGTATTCCATAAATGGTATAAAAATTATAACATTATTATAATGCATTTGTGGCATACTAATACACTCTTGATATTCATGGATTTAACGAATAGATTCTTTAGAGACTACCTTGATCAGTTTTTGGTACACATTATTGAAAATAAACTTGTATATTAAAAGAACATGGAAGATCAGGAAGTTATCTTAAGGATTGTTCTAAAGAAATTGAGGTTGTATAATATTATAAAAAATTTCAAATGAATGAATTTTGAATTTAGAAAGTATCATTATTAGGTTATATAAATCATGCGAGTATATAACAGTAGATCCTTAAAAGGAAGATGTTATTGATTAATGGAGTAGACTAGCCAATGGAAAAGAAACCTATAGTTTCCATTAGTTATTGGATATTATCAACATAGATAAGGTATTTCTTATGATTATATATTGGACTCACCATGTTGACTCAAAATGAGTTTTGTTTGTATGGATCTAGGAATATGAAGATAATTTCAAGGAGCTGAAAAGATTGTTGGTCAGTACACATGTTCTAACACATCCTTGCAAAGGACAAAGGCTTTTGTTCTATAGTAATTCTTTAATGAAGCTAAATAGATGTTTCCTTTTTCATAATGAAATATTTATAGCTTATTCCTCCTGAAAATAGAATATCTCGTAGATAAATAACCTGTGAGGATATAGTTACTTCGATGTAAGAAGAACATGAGGTATGGGTTTTATTTCACAATCTCTCAAATTTTCAAGATTGTTTGTGTTTAAGTCTGTTATAGGATAATTATAGGATATTTCTATTCTATATCAATTTATTATAAAATTTCCCTTAAGAACTTATTTAATATTAGACTATGACTTTCTAAAGACACTTTTACCAATGTTTTACTTTTAAAAAAATTAATTGATTCTTTTTTCATTTTCCAAAAAAATTACATTTTGTCACATTTAATGGATTATTTTTTTAACTTATATTGCAATAATGTAATTCCATTCCACAATGATTCCTCAATTAATTTAATCTCCCATTACATGTACAGATAGTACTTTTAAAAGAAAATAATATCATTATTCTATCCTAATTTTTTATACATTGAAACATGATTTTTAAATATGAAATGGTATTTCCCTCAAGATGTTTTTAATGATTTTTTATGGTACCTCTATTCATCAATGACAACATACCTTGATTATACATATTCTTTACCAAGTTTATGTTCCAAGTATTCAACCCTTATTCTTTCCCTATATGGATTATTATAAGGATGAATAATTTATATGAAACCCATTTACATAGGATGTTATATGATGAAATGTTAATGAAACCCATTTCTTTTAATGAGTTCCAATATAAGGAATGTTTTATGGTCTAGTGGAAGACATGTGTATGGTTTTAATTATGTGTTTGGTGGGAAATATATCTCCTTAAAATGAATCGTCTAAATTATTTCTTATCGTCATATTGTTATAGGAATCATGTCAATGTGCTTGATCTATTATAGGAATCCAGTTGAAGTGCCCAATCCATTATGGTAGCAACTTAATGTTCTTGGTCCACTATGGGAAATATTTTTTCATTCATGATCTTATAGTGTTTGTAATTAACCATGACATATGAAATGGTCTCTATATATATGATGACACCACATATATTTATGAAATGAATTTATTATTCATGATTGACTTATGATGAGTTATAATTATTATGATTTATGTATTTTAAAATGATAATGTTTAATTCCATAAGTCATGTCTATGATATATAACTGTCTGGGTATAAACATTGTAATCTATAGTCATGATATCATACCCTTATGTTTATTTTATGCTTTCATATAATCCCGGATTGATATCTCCTTGGTTTACCCTTACTATGTATTTGAGATCACCATTTTCTTATGTTTTAAATCTCTTTTTTATGAAGAATGTTTTCAGTTGGGTATGACTTTGAAGAGTGTAATAAAGGTTGATATTTATGGTAGGTATTTAAGATCATTCATAATATTAAAAGATTGTATATATAGTACCCCCAAAGACTGTAAACCATTATGTTTATGTCCTATATCGTATTGTTATATATTGAATGTTCACATTAATAGATATAATATTTATGTATGAAAATCACGTGCCACTATAGTGGTCATTTCTATATGAAATTGGGAGGATAAAATTAATTAAAATAGATGACTTAATGGATGGGTTGATTCCATATTATGAATCATAAGACTATGCTATAAAGATGAACTGCCTTTTGAATTCAATTATACTCATTCTCTATAAATGAAAAGGTCAATTGTATTAGATGTGATGCCAAATGGTATGGTTAAACTGAGAGTCTATGACCACTATTTATGCAATGATAAGGATGAAATATGGGTTCTGAATCTAAATTCCAGGTATAGAAAAATAAATCGTAGTTAATTAAAATAAAATTTTAAATTTATTTTTATTACAACATAGGTGATACATGGGTTCCCATATGAATTAATGGACATAGAAACCTGGCTAAATGGATTTACCTTATTCCATGAGTGATATATGGGTTTCTTACAAGGAATTACAAGGATTGACTTAGATGGTGGTTCTCTATATTATTCCATGAGTGGAACTTGGGTAACCTATGTGTGATTACATGTATAGACTCAGAGGACGATGAATTTATACCTTTCCTAGGAATATACATTGATTCCCATGAGGAATTCCATGAAAATTATTATTGAGGGTTTCTCTATTGTAAAACTAGAGAAATAATTAGGTATCTCATATGGAACACATTTTATATTATTTTATTTCCAACAAGTGAATTAATTATGTTTCTACGATGTCAAAGAACATCTATGGATTGAGTCCATACTTTTATACATGATGGCCTCGTTTTTCTTCCACTATCAGGTGTAATACCATGGAACATGTTCATCCATTATAAAATTTTACCCATGGGGAACACCATGGATATGATATGGGTCACAAGACTCTTTTTGTAAATAATATTATAAATGTTTCATCTTTCATATACATTCGAATTTTGGCTAAAGTAGGTGGTCTCAAACGTCTTTCATATTCAGAACCACGTATGAAATGTTGTTAATGTACTTGATCAATATATTACATTATAACATAAAAAATTCTTCTTATGATATTAATAGACTTGAAGCAATTATACGCCATTGGTGTTGTCCTAATGAGTATATAACACACCCTGGTCGGGATATCAATTGTTACCCAAACGGAATTCAAGGATAAATATATCAAAAAATAAAATTGGTCTTCTACTAATTCTTGATTGATCTATAATAAAAAGCATTATAAGAATTGGGGATAGAGATTATGCTTGTGATTCTATAGGAGAGAAATCTTGGTCTATTGTTCATTTTTTTTAAATAATCTTGTATATTTCTGCATATTTTTTTTCACTTTTATGTTCCACTTTTTGTATATCAGTATAACATGATCATAATCATTTTGTATATGACATTTTGTAGGGTTCTTATAAGTTTATTTATGATTTTTTGGATACCTTACTTATTCTTTTAATTGTTATTTATTATTATCCAGAATTTTGTTACAAGATTATTATATTGTGTCACACTCTAAGAGGGGGGGGGGGTCATTCTCCCCCCATACTCTTCAAGAACCATGATGCATGTCAGCAACTTCTAGCATATGGGGAGACATTCTTGAGGACATGTGACCACCAATTCGGCTAATGTAATCAAGTGATCCAGGTTGGGACGTCATATTAGTAAATTCATATATGTGATATTCTACTTATAGATCTTTACAATTATATTATATCACACTAATAAACACTAACTATGTATATTATGATCCTGATATAATGAAATTTCAAAAAAGTCACTTCATAATCATCCATTATTTATGGGATCCTCTTTTATAGGTTAGTTTTCCATAACAACTTGAACAACGCTATAAATTTTAATTATGGATGGCTTTGGAAATGTAATTATTGGTAAAATAAGATACAAATACGTGAATAATGAATTGATTTTTTTTTCTGGAATAGTAATATTAATTTTAAACTCGTGAATTATGATACCACGATTAGTTTTTTTAAAGTAACATTTAATGACCACAACCGAACATCCAATAGAAAAAAACAATATAATAACATGAAATTATAAAAAAATCAATTCCAATAATAAGTATTATATATTAATAATGTAATTTTTTATAATAATGATGAAAAATTAAACTATTATGAATCTAGTTTAATAGAATCAAGATTTCATAGCCCAAATATTCAAAATAGATAATAACTTACTAATATACATGTAGACAAAAACTATAAATTAAGATTCTAAATTTTTATATTTTTTAAAATGTTCTAAATTATGATATTAACCTAGTTATATTTGTTAAATATCTTTTTAGAGGACATTTCAACAAAACATTAATTATGTTACAGGTTTTTTATTACTCAATTTTCCTCTATTTTGTTATAGGATTTCTTCATGAATGTTTTTATGCTTACAATGGTTCTTTATATAATATTTTAATATCATGATATGTTATACTATAATTTTTTACTAACATTTTTTCTTCATAGACAAATGATTTTCATTCACCACATCTTTATTATTCGTGGGGTATCTATTTGTCATGTGTTACATTATAAATCTTCGAAACTATTTTCTTTTGGGTGATTAAACTCATGAAAATAAACCACTAACTTTTTCTTTCAAAATTATCCACTATTTCTGTAATAATTTTTTTCGAAATTATCTTACTTTGGGAAACCCTATATTTTATTCCTCTGATTAAAGGGTGTAATACTATATGTTTTAAAATTATTAATTTGAAAAATTACTCACTTAATGTTATAACCCTTTCTATAAATGGTGTCACTTTAAAATTTTAATATATAGAAATATATCTTTTTATTGACTAAGGAAATACTGAAAATATGTATACTGGGTATTCCAATGTATATGTTTATTGATTATTATTGAATATTTGTTATTTATTTTATATCTTATTAATTTATTCATATAAAAAATGAATGATAATTATTTAGTGATGGGTGGTTCTCTAAATAGCCTTTTCAATCGTCAATATGTTTTGTGAGAAAAATGAGATTGGCTATTTCTCTAAATTCTATCCCAAAAAATAAATATTTCCTAGAACCAGGGCCTTGATGGTAAGATCATTATGACTAATATCATGACTTCATGGATTAGGTCATTGAATTAGCTATGCATACTTATGCATTTCATTTCCAAGGAACCAGTTATTGTTATCCATGTGATATTTAAATTTTCGTTAATATCTATGGATATATAACTATTTTAATTTCACATTATTATGGAATTATTTTTTTCTACATATTCCTGCAATATTATTTATAATCATCATATACATACTTATAATCTATGATTTTAATCACTTATGTTTACCTTGAATTATCACTTCATATGACCCATTCATTTATTTACATTTCAATTTTTTATGAAGAAATGTACTATAGTGGACCTATCAAGATAATTATCATGTGTGGAGTGTTTTTGAGGTATATTTTGATGTCGTATAATAGATTATGTAGTCTCTTACATTTTCAAAAAAAAATATTCATTCATTGAAAAATACATAGGCCTTATTATTAAAAAAATTCACACCTCTATAAAACTCTAAACCTCAAAGTTCATTCAAATGTATGTGAATAAAAAAAATTAGACATTTTTTAATTATTGATGTTTAAAATTTTGTTGAATTAGTTCATATCAAAGATGTTATTTACACAAAGTGTCTATATTCCATATATTTTAGGTTTGTGGGTACACGGTGTTAGAGTTCATACCAAATTTGGATTTAGAAAATTTAGAGATTTAGATATTACTTGAGGATAATTTAATGGTTGATAATTTATGGGTGATAAAATATCTAAAGGGATACATAACTATTTTTTTAGTTGATTTAATATTTAATATTATTGGGATTAGGATAAGAGAACATTAGTGAAGAACATATGGATATCCTTAAGTGTACATTCAAATAATATAATAATATCAATATGATTTGGTAAAGTATAAATCATGTTGTTTCTTAGACATTGCATCACTTTTAGAATAAAATCAAGGTGGAGTGGCTATAGAATAGATTCACCAAGGGTTATCACTCTCAAAAAGGATGTTTGGGAGTTGAATCAATCTTCATTTAGTTTTGTATGTCTGGTCTTGAGATTATAAACTTGGTGACACACTCCATAGGGATATGATTTGATTGATCATTTTCTACTAAAAAACCAGTATGAAGGATTTTAATATATTGGTTAGAGAACCCAATTTTACATGATCAGGGAAAGCATAGAATAAAAAATATATTGAAAATTTAACGTGTACATTAATTAATATGTTCTTTATTGTATAAATTATATGTTGTATTTTGAGATAATATATTCAAATGAAATTCCGGTTAAAAATACAGTATGAATGTTCAACATTATTTTGGGCTATTTTTCTTAAATATTTGGTAAATTAAATATAAAGAGGAAAATTCTGAACCAAGAGATGTATAGATTGGTCAAAAAAGACTACAATCTTACATGATGGTTCCATAAAGTACATGATCATGATGTTAAAATTTTATAATCCTCTTATTATGTTAATTATTTTACTCAAGTTATTTTTTTTGAAATGACTGAATCCCAAATGAACTAAGAAGATGATGGGTTACATAGATAATGTGAATATTGTTCTAATGAGTAATATACTGTGTTATTAGTTAATTTGAGAAATATTTAAATGTTTACAAACCATTTATTAAGAATTATGATTAATAGTATGAAATTTTTTTAATTCTCAAACAAGTAGAGGAAGATAAGGAAGTAGTTTCATGTATGTTTGGTTGAAATATATTTTTAGTAATCCTATAGGATTCTCGTGGATTTTTTTATAACATGTTCTTTTGATTATAATATTATTGATGAAAAGAAAATGTGATTATTTTAGGAATGTTAATAATGGTTTTAATTGATTCCTTATGGGATTATTTGAAAAGGCATCTTAAAGATTATTATCTTGGATAGATTGTTGATATATATGTTGGAAGAAATTCTAGTGGAAATCATAAAGTGTTATGGCATTCTTTAAGGAACCTGCATGGATGATTGTACATTAAAAGGGATCTTTAAGAATCAATAATGGGACCATGACTTAACATAAGGCATGGGGTGTTTTTGTTTCCCTACGGAGGCAAGACCACACCATGGTCATTCAGTGTAGTGAAGGTGTTGATTAAACTAGGCATGTATATTCCCATAGAAATGGGCATGCTAATAAAGGAGAACTCAAATATGGAAAATTGTAAAGTAACTACATCATAGTGGTCCATGTGATAGATTTCAAGACAACTTTTGAAATCATTCGAGTCTATTATGGTCATGGGGAAGGTTGTGGTTAAGAAGACGTTCTTTTTTGAAGAACTACAATTCAGTAGGGACATCATGATATAGTCCACATCATCGAGGTCAAAAGGTGGATAATAATGATCCCTATGAAACATGTGGAATCCAATTATGTGTGTGGTGTTGTTCAATAGTGGTTGTCATCATCATGTGGATGTAGAGGCCAAAGTGAAAAAAAGGATGATACCACATCATAGTGCCAACTTTTATGGAGGTAAAACGGTTAGTGGTTTTTCTCTACTCAATGGTGGATGGTGTGTTGATAGATTATGTGTAGATTTGAGAAGAAATATCTATACTAATTCAAAAAGATCCTCAATGATACAAACCGCATGGTCATTAAATTTAATCCATGATTCCATGATAAAAATAAGGAATTTTTTGAATTACATAATGAAAATTAATTGAAAATAAATTCATTAGGATAAAGGAAATGGAAATGATACAAGAATGATTTATAAAATTATTTATAGAGGAAATCATGGACTGTGCTTATAGAGGAGTTATGGGTGATATGAAAGGACTATAATTCTATGGAAATGTGTCCTATTATTTGGAATCTGGCCTCAAAATTTTAGGATGGGGAGATTTTTGGTAATCAGTACTAAAAGAGTAAAAATATACAATAATAATTCATATCTAGATATTAGAGGTGGAGAGATGCGATTTCTATGTGGGATGTTATAAAATAGAATAAGAACACATAATCCTTTAAAGAACGTCCAAATTTCAAGAATACGGAAATGGTGTGATAAATAATGCATAAAAGTATTTCTATATTAATTCTAGAAGAAAAAGTTGTTATAATCGGAATAATATATATATTTTGAAGGTTAGTCAAATGTGGACAACCATTGAAAATCTATCTAAATTCAAGGATTTGTTCTAGGAATGTGATACTAGATAAGGGACTAAAATGTAAATGAAATATGTGATTGTGATCTTTTCCACTAGAAATAGTCCTTTGAAGGTATGTTCAATGGAGTGACCCTCGGGAAAGAGTTATCCTAGGAACAGAGTTACCTAGAATAAACATATTTTAAGGGTAGTGACCCAAGTGATGGTTTGCGTGTTTAGAGTTATTTAGTATCAGGAACATTATCTTTTCATGCTCTATAGGTGTAGCATAGTGATATTTAACATGGAAAATTCTTTTATCATGATTTTGTTTATGAATTCATATGATTATAGGAAAAATTAATCATAAAGAACATATGTTGAAAATGGTTTCTAAAGTGGTTGAATCTGGTCATCTTCATCAAAAAGAGCATAAAAAATACACTCAAGGGTGAAAGTTCAAGAACCATAAGGAAAGTGATACATTTACAAAATATTTTTTCAAATTTTATTTTACTATACTACACTGAATAACCCCCCCCCCCCATCTTAAGGGTTTTCTCTTGTTTAACCTATAGTTTACCAAAAAAGTTTTATCAGAGAAATGATTATTGAATTTTTTATTTTCCATTACCCTAAAATGACATGATGTTATTGAATAGAATTGTAATACATAGTAATGGATCTAGTGTTTTATGGAAATAATTTCAAAGAGTGGAAAAATGAGGTCATTCTTGATATAGACAATTCAAATGGACTTTAACCAAAAGTTGTGGAAGCAGTAATTATTTTTTTAAGAAAATAATGTGTTATCATTGAAAAAAAAATAATGAAATATTATGATTTAAGCCTCAATAAAAAATTAACTAAATGATGACTTTGGAGATAAATTATACACGGACCATTCACAAGGAATTTTCTCCCTTGAATTGGGGATAATATTAGAATAAATCCTTGTCAAATATGATGAATTGTTTATTATTTCCAAGGGAATGAAGAGAATGAACATGTGGAATTCAATCCATAAGTTTAATTTTCCAAAAAAGCGTACAGATTATGAATATAATTTCATAAATAATTATAAATTTACATTGGATAATGGCTATGGATTTTCATAATCAACATCATATCTTCAAATATGATTTGATGAAAATATAGAATCGACATTCTATTACCATTGAAGAATGTGTTCATATAATAACTAATATGAGATACTAACTCTATAGGGGACGTTATAATAATAGATTTATGAAATGAAGTTTATTATATGGTGATTGAATAGTTAACCATGAAGAAAAATAAGATAAAGAGAGAAAAATAATCCACTATTTTTATCATAGAGAAAATTAGAACAAATAATATGGATCAAATTGATATGATTGAAGATCATTCCAAAAAAATTGAAATAAATAGTGGTGGAGGAATTGGAGGAAATCACAATTCCACTCAAAACTCAACATCGATAATGAATTAAAACAAAACCAGTTTTTTGTCAATATTGATTGAAATGGTAGATTATTTTAAGAAGACATACAAAAAAACATAGAACGTTGGGAGAGGAGAAATTCTCCAAATATGAAGATGAAGATATGTCAAAAATTATCCTCATATTAAATAAATAATATTTCTCTAAAAATTTAAAGAAAATTTATATTAAATGATAAAACAGGAAGAGGTAAACCAAAAATGAAAGGGGAAATTTAGTGTTACTTTTGTAGTAGAATTAACTACATCATGAGTAAGAGCTTCATAGAAAATAAGCCCAAGTATTAGGGAAAACCCCAACAATGATAATATCTCAATCAAGGATAGATGAAATTTTCTTAGATTCTTATGGTAAATGATTTATTTGTTGTATACTCAATCACATAGAATGGTATTAAAATTTTCAGAATATATGGAATGGTAAAGTTGAAATAAATTGAAAATCCACTACTATGGCATAAGAAGAAATCTTGTTATGCTAGAAAATAGGTTCAATGATTTGGAGAATGAAATAAAAAATGTTGTATCTAATACCATGTTTTAGAAACTCAGGTCAATATCTATTTAAGAAATGAATTAAAATATAGAAGTAAAATAGATAGTTTATACATGATTTTATAAAGGTGAAATTCCAAGTAAATTTGAGTCCACTGATAAAGAATATGTGTTACTTGATGGAAATTTTGTTGTTAAAGAAGAGGATTGTCCAGTTGGTTCGAAAATACCACAAAAATGAAAAATTTGAAGATTCAAAGGGGAATACTGATGAAGGATATATCCACTAATGAGTCTCCCTAAGAAGAAACATTATTAAGTGTGATCAATTCCACAATAGTGAAAACCCCAAATCCAAGTAATAAAATTATCAAATTTATAAAGAGAATAATGTGATCAGTATCACTCAATGTTGATCCATTAGAAAGATATTAAAGTGTCAATTAAAAGAGATGATGACTTTGATTTTAAATAAATGTTGGTTTTAATTTCCCAAAAGATGAATAATGTAAAAGTAATGAAGGAAGGTGAAAGGTTGATTAAATATATTTAGAACTATTCCTTTATTTTCAGATATTTTAGTTTCCCCTATCTCTTTATGCATTTTTATTTAGAACTGTTTATGGGGAGGTATATGCATTGGAAGAGATATGATTCATCACTTAATTGTGGAAGAGAAGCACATGTTAGGCGGATGAAAGTGGATATGATGAAACATAATTAAGTGGAGTTCCAAACATGATATTTAAAATTTACTATTAAGTGATAAATTCCCATTGGACTAATGATAATAAAATAAATGGTTTACTTTCCCAATGATGATTTCGATGATTCATAAATTGTTTTGGGGGAGAAAGGTTACAATTTTTATCAATGTTTTTATCCAAAAATATATATTTTTAAAAATTTTGTAAGATCCTAACAACCATGAACATTATTTTTTATAACTTAATGGTTTTTTAAGATTATTAGAGATCATGGGTTGTTTTTTGAGAGTTAGAAAACCCAATTCAACTTGAGTTTTTCAATGGTATTCAGGATTAACATAAAAAACATTGTCATTTTATATAATAACTCGTATTTCATACACCGTGTTCTCGATCAGTGTGATTATTTCATTTATTAACTTCTCATGTTATAATTGGTAAATTCACTCAATGAATCCATAGTGAAAATTAAGTATGAATGGATACTAGAATATGGGATTAGTCTGAATATGGGAATTCAAAACAAAAATTATGATTATTTGTTTGAAACAAGTTATCTAATAAATATCTTTATGATCTAAAATGGTGAATGTGTTTTTAAATATGGTTAATACTTAGGATGAATAAGTCCACCATATCCTTATAGGGTTTTTTAATCCCATGTGGAAGACCCCTTGAATGTTAAAGACTAAAGCGGGGTTAATATTTCTCTAAGATTCTTTATACACAACAAGGTTGAGAAATTGATTGAAAATGAAAATAATAGATAACATCCATATGGGTGATTGGTCTTCAAATTAATATCTATAAATTAATAAAATATTAAGATCTCTTTTTAATTTCATTACAAGTAAGGTGTAGTTGGATATTTGGTATTTGAAGTGTTGAATATTGTCAAGAAAATCAAAATATAAAGATTGTTAAAAATTATAAAGGATTATATTAGATTTTTACCAAAAATAGTTCAGTATATGATGATTTCTGATAATAATAGGTGATTTTTGGATTATCATTGATAATGATCATGATTACATAATGATAAAATTCATAGACAAGGAATCTTGATGGTTATTATGTTGGATAAATTATCTGAAAAAAGGTATCATGGAAATATATTAGAAATTTGTAAGGGTTCAGGTATTCTTCAAAGATCATACACTATAAAGAGGAGTACTAATAGTATCTTCAAGAAGGAATAATATTACAATTCCTTAGTACAAGGCATTGTGTGTGGTGTATTCCCAACAAAAGAAATATTGCTCCCTCGTCTGTGGGAATGGTTAAGTTGTTTCATTTATTTTGTGCATCCACACCTATAGAAAATTTTACATCGGGAAGGGAGTATACAGAATGGGAGTCTAGAAAGGTACCATGCAATAGTGGCCCATAATGGAATTCTAATGTACCTATGAAAAAAATCCAAAGATAATATGGGTATGGTCATGGTCATGGGGATACACTACTTTTAAAACCTTTCATTCAGAAGGGACAAAATATGATTGTACATGTTGTAGATGTGGATGTGGTGTCATAGGAGGTTCTGTATGAAACATAGGAAATCCCATTTAGATAGTGGTGGTATTCAAAGAAATTCACGGTTAATGGTTAGTCCAAGAATCCCAAATGATCTATAGAAGTAGGCCACAATATAGTGCCTGATGTGTTGGGGGAAAATGATTAGATGTTTTTTGCAACAATATGATGAAGGTTATGTCTACAGGTGATGTGTATTTTTTTTGATAAATAAATTTGATGATGTATAAAGGATAATTAGTTTTTATTACAACATGGTCCTTGATTTTAGGAAACTATTCTCCCATGATGTGAAGGAATGTTCATTATTACATAATGTGAATTAATTAATAATTAATTCATGCTAAAAAATAAAATAGAAATAATACAATACATAGTTATGGTTACAGTTATAGAGGAAATCATGGATGGGGTTTATAGAGGAGTTATGGAAAATATCAATTTCCCATAACACTGATGAATGGTGTCATTTTTTAGGGTTCATTTCCACATTATTTTTTATTGGTAATATTAACTAGAAGCTGTTGAAATGGGACAAAAGGTTCGATCATGTTTCATATCTCAATTTCAAATGATAATAAATATGATTTCTATTAGTGGTGCTACCATGAATAATAAGAAAATTAAAACCATTTAATAATATTATAAATTCAAAAAACTAGTATTTTATATGCTATAGAAAATATAAGATCAGTTCTAGAACTAGTTCGGTAGAAGGAGGTTCTCCAATAGGAGGAATTAAATGATTTTGAAAGTGAAAACCAAGTGGACATCAAGAGATATTCAATCTACAGTCAAGGGTGAATTCTTCTCATATGATTCCTTATTAGTGACCAAATACTCCATAAAATATGTGATGTTGGTACTTTCCTTAATTAGTTATCCAAGTAAGGTATGTTCTATGAAGAGACCCTTGTAAAGTAGTGATTTTTCCCTAAACAATAGAAAGGCATTAAAACATGGAACAAAGTGACCAAGATTGGTCCCAATGTAAGGGTTGTGGACCTAGTGGATATAATATTACATATAGTTATTTGGTATATGAAATATGTTTGATGAAATTTCCATAGACATATCCCATTGAGGGCCAACCAGTTAAAATCACTTGTGCCTAATTATATAATGTGTTCACACCAAAAGATGGCAAAATGAATCATAAATAATATTTGACAAAAAGTGTTGGTCATGTGATTGAATCATATTATCATCATGAAATAGATCATAAAAATTAATCCTCAAGGTTGAAAGTTTAGTATCCTTAGATAAACTAAGACTATAAATGAATTAGTGTTTCCATTGGTTTCAATTGGAAAACAATGATTCCCCCCCCCCTCAAAGTACGTCTCTCCATAATACCAAATTTGACCCAAAAAATATGATGAATGAAATAATGTTCAATTTCCTATCTGGGAAAAATATTTGAATTAGCACCATGTAAAATATATCAATGGAACTAGAAAATTCTTATTTTATAGAAAATAAGGTCATAGTGAAAATAGTTTCAGAGAAAGAATGAAATAATCATTTAATAAGATAAAGGAAAAGTAATTATTTCCAAGTTGTACCAAAGATATTAAGTTACCGGAATAATAAGAATATATATATTGAGTTATATTTATCTTTTAAATACCCATTGAACAATTATATCATATGATATTAATTAATTTTTGGAGTATTTAATTTATATATGGGGTAGATAATGTGACACCTTTATATCTAAAATTATTTTTTATTCTAGAACCTAAAGAGTTATAGAGATTTGTTTACACACAATGCTGAACAACAACAACTCTAAAAATGTAAATTTATAGTTAAAATGTTCCTATTGATTTTAGGGATCAAAATAAATTTACCTAAATTATATAAAATATGTAGAAATAAAACTATAGGTCATTATTAATAATAAGGCACCGATCAAATTTTAATTTTCGTATCTAAGTAACTAATAAGATATAGTAATTATTTAAAATATAAATCTTATAAATAAGGATTTAATGAGATTTATTTTATGATTCTAAATATATTATCACTCATATATATTGTTAATATGAATAATATAATAATACTAATTTTATTAGTAATTGATAAAAAATAAGAATAATAATAGTTAATATTTTTTTAAAAAGATATTTTCTTATGACATGATTATTCACTGTATACTAATGTTTTTATTTTAAAGATAAATTACAACACTTTATAATTTTAATATTACAAATAAAATTGGTTTTATATTTAGCATGCTAATATTTTATTAAGATTATTTTTTTGTATTTCACTAAAATAATTGTTTTCTAGGTTAATAGTTAAAGTATAGTTTTTCCAAAACTATAAATTTTATCAACATAACATTAAATAATAAATATATATAATTTTATAAAACCTTTTAAATTAATTACATGTATTTTAGTGTTACAATTATAAAATTAAGAAATATTATGTTGAAATTATAAGACCTGTGGAAAACATTTTAATGACTTATTACTAATTTCAAACAATTTTTTGGGTCATTTCTTTTAATTAATTATTATGATGATAAAATGTTGTTTTTGTTTACATTAAAAGCCACAAAACTATTTATTATTTTAAAATAAACCAATTTATATCATTAAAATAAAATATATTGAAAAATTTACCCCACATATAAATTTAATCCTAAAAATATACTTTTTCTAAAAATGGGTTTTAACATTGCATGGACTAGTGTTAAATTTAATTTTTATTAAACATATTACTATTTATAAATCAATTTTTTGAATATTATGAATCTATAGTTCCTAATAATGTAACTATTTACACTTCATTTTTTCTATAAAATAAAATTCTCTATGAATAACTAGTTAGGACATTATGATAGAGAAAAGTAAAGGTAGAAATTATAAGAGTAAATGACATAAAAATTTGATTGAAATTTTTTTATATAGAATATTTGATGGAGTATTGAGCTTATATAATCCCCTAAAACAATTATTTCCACGTATTGGAGGATAATTAAATAAAAAACATGTTCTCTATTTATATTAAGTTGACATATTGAAAAAATAAATTCTCACCACTTATAAAATGGGACATTAACAACCCCTCTAATACCACACAAAAATATAGTTTCTTCTTGAAAATATACCATATATCATTCCACTATAATATTATTTCAACCTATTAAGAATATAGTCATAATATATTATCATAATCTCTCCATTTTAAGGTGTCATCTAAGGGAAATCCCAAATCATCAATGTGAGTATACATTTTTCGTAATTTATTTATTTTTATTTTTTTTCCATTTAAATTTTTTATTATTATTTGATCAAATAAGTAATTTTTATATACATGATTTTATTCTACTAAGGTAATAACTATTCACTACTTTCCCCTTTTCCCTTGAACAAATCAAAAATGGTATTCATATATGTGTGAGGACAATTACCTCCACAAAAAATAAGGTTTTGTTTTCGTTAAGCACCTGTCCCAGATGGTAATATTATTAAATGTAATAAATAATTATGATATTTATTAGCTATTTTAGTTTTTTTAACGATAAAAAATAATATAAATTTATCAATTTCTACGGAAAATGAAATCATTGACCATGTGTATGTGAGTAATACCACCTCCATAGAGTGATTGATTTACATTTTTTGACACCACATTTCATGGATGGTTAAGATAATAGGTTTAAAGGATTAATATGATTTTTTTGGAGTTTTTAATTATCTGGTAAGACAAATTGTAAAAACTATTAACAATATGGCTAATAAACAACCATGTTGAATTCAACCATTAAAAAGAGAGTTCAAAGACTAGTAAATGATTTATTTGTTTAAGATATATTATTCTTCTACTGCATTATAAGGAAAAATTATCACACTAGTAAAATATGGTCATTATTCATCTGGTATAATGATATTAGAACTAAATCACTACTCAATCATCCATTATTTATGGAAAGTTAATAATTCAATCATTTTTACCACCAACATGAGAAATATTATAAATTTATATAATGGATGACTATATGAATTTAATTTCATTAGATATATGATATAAATAAGTATTTTTTGACATTAATTTTTTCTGTAATGTTAAAATTAATTATAAAAATCATTAAATAAAATACCAAATTTGTATATGAAGAATTATGAAACAATATCACTGTTTATTTCATCATTAAGGATCATAACCAAAACATGAATAAAATGACATTATAGCAATATAAAAAATTATAAAACATCAATTATAGTACGTTTTATGATAAATTAGTTAGGAATTTTTTGAAATGAATAATTATATGTCCTGACCTGACCCACCGAGACCCATCATCGGCTGATAGTGAGCTGACGGGGACACCCCAATCCGACCTCCAATTTGTTAGGGTCTAGAAACTAGTGTATAGTATGAACATAACAAGGTAAATGTTTCCTAAACTAATAGTACGCACAAACAATATAAGCTCCATGAAATAGTGTAGATATATAATAAAATGACAAAAACATCTATGTTTTAATCAAATAATGCAACACCCCTAGGAAACACATCAAAGTACAGAAATATATTATAAAAGATATAAAGGGGAAAATTCATGCTTGACAAGAAATGAGGTCTTAAAATAACAAAAACTAAAACAATGGAAAACTAAAGAGTTATCATTTCACAATCTCTAATGCTAACCAGTCAACATAGCTTGTATGTCCAAGTACAAAAATTCCCCTCCCAAATTTGGTCCCCCAAATCCCTTACCATTCTATCAATCAACTGCAAAAGGACACAACATGTGTGGAAAAATCAAATGCAATGGTGTGTATATAAATGCCCAGTTAGATTCCTTAAAAACCAAGAGGGACAAAAAAGTATAAAATATATATCTCAATACATAAATAAAATGTTAAATATACCCAACATAATATATTCTCAAAAAAACAAAATTGAAGTGGTAATGAAATCTCCATCTTCAAAGCTAGGAAATAATAACCATTTCACGAATATCATTCAATGATTCAACCTTCAAAGCCCATGGTCACGTGAAACCTCATTTGAATTATTATGGATGGCCTAAAAGTCAACATTTTTATCTACTTCCATGATAGAAATGACTATACAAGAGGACCCACTCTATACCGAGCTAGAACATGGGGTAGAACCACTTTGTAGGTAGGAAGCCCATACCATCTATAGTATGGGAGAGTCCTAACTCTTCCTATGTAATGATCATAAGGGTCCTGAACTCAATTTTAACTAGGGAGTACCAAACCATGAATATCTCTGATGAAAATCATAATCACTTCCCTCAGCGAAGCATTTCTAAGAGAATTTTCTAGCTTGTAACACATCATATCATATCTTTAAGGACAAAATGAAGCATACCATCATATAAAACATAGAAAAATACTCAATATAAGATGAGCACATACCCAAATCCAATTCATAATGTTGGTTATAATAAAGGTAGAATTTCATAGAAAAAATTACACTTTGTGTACGTAGGATCATGCAGTGTGGGAATCCACAAGGAAACCAGGGTGTTTACTCCCATAGTCGTATCTTGGCTAGGAATGTTGCTCTACACGGCATGTACATTGTGTCACATGGAATGTAAATTCACCCATGTACATGGGAATGTTCTCATAGTAAATGAATTTTATAGCCATTTACATATACAAAATATGTACCTAAGGGAATACAATGTGCCATATCACACTAGGTCCTCAGGTTCTACTATTGGCACATAGCTTGGCTACCTAGGTAAGATCACTGGGTATATGGACCTAGGGAAATGGTATGTGATATTTAACATAGCTAATTCCCTATCCTCTATGATCACTCATACTACAATAATGTGTTCCTATGGGATACTTGGTTTGTCGTGAGATTGTTTTTTTCAGATTGTGAAGCCAACCATCACACAAATTCTCGATCCAAAATTTCATATACCATCCACACTATTTTAAAAGAATAAATAATTTGAAATTGTAGGTAAATAATCTAATCACCAATTCAAGGCCTCTGGTAGGTGGAAATCTTAACTCTAATCTCTTTTGGGGTGTCCTCCACACCTCTCATACTCATATGGGGGTCCTTAACCATAATTCCCTCACACGGAACCTGAAACAAACCAAAATACATCCGAAAAAATTCACGCCCAAGGTCAATCATATATCCTTCTTGAATCCATGGTTATAATCAAACTCAAATCCATACCATCAATGTTTAATCTCCTACCTAATTTGGAGAACACGTAGGTATTTGGTGGGAAAAGTCCAAGAATGTTGTACGATCATCATTTGCCGATGAAATCCATGAAAATTTAAATAAATTGTGGAACCTAGGGTTGTAAACCTGGCTGGATACATGTCTGTAGAATATATCAACAATGAGGTTTAAAAACAATTTTTAAAATTGAGAACATGCAATAAACATAAATTATATATAAACCTTGATGATAAGGAAATATAGGCATGTCAAATAAATCAGTATGGTGAAACTTGACAATATAACTGGCCCTTCCTCAAGAAAGTTTCATCCACTAGTGAAAAACACCCTCTATCATATAAGGTGATGATCCCACTACATTCACCTATCATTTAATGCTTTCTAATCTTTCATTTGTCCTCAATCGATGTTCATGAGTTTCCAACACAAACGAAGTTCACCTCCTCTTCTACTCTAATCTACAGGGGTTTTACAGCCAAGTCAAAGAGGATTTCAATAAGGGAGTTTAAATATAAGACATGTATTTTTACATCCCTATAAAAATATATGAAATTTTCATCATGGGGATACCTACAAGAAAACTTTGTCACATATATTGAACTCAAAAGTCCTAAAGTTTCAATCTCTTTTTGATTTTTATGACACTCATTCGACATCATATGCTCACATATTTCTTGATCCTTCTTTATTTTTTCCTACACAATATATAGAACAAAATTAAATTTGTCACAAACCATAATCTTGCAAAAGGATGACCTACAGGGTCTCTCAAATTGGTCCTCAAAATTTTCCACAGAAAATGTATATTGATTTCTATTACTATAAGAAAACTCCTCCAATTCTAGCCCATTTTCTTGGGGTGAAACACCATTCCCACCCGTAACTGGGTCCTGAAGGCCTCCTGCAAACCACTCAACAATCATGAAAATAACTCAGCATAATAATTTGATTTAATAATCCTAGTCACCCCCATTAGGAAAAACAATATTATTCACGTAAAATTACCCCAAACTCTCAATTTTATACTCCAACCTAATAGAAATAATTTATAATTCCTTGTTGAGTTCATATAAAATCACTAAAATAACCTCATAGATTCAGGAATTTCATGCAATCACCATCATAAAATTCAATGATATTCCATCCACTTCCATTAGTAGATCCTAAGAGGTTGATTCAAACCTATTGGAACTGAATGTATCTCCTTCACCAACTAACATTTGGGACATCACAAAACAAACATTGCAATGTTCATCCTTATGAAAGACCACTAAGACAACCAATGAATATATTACTACAAAATTTCCACACCCAAATTTACCTCAAGAGGGGAGTTATAAAGTGACAACAAAATTTATTCATGAAACATAATAAAAATTATGGTCTATCACAAAAAAATTATTATATTCTACCCTCATTAATAATCAATGTGGTGTATCTCATAATGTTTCGTGGCTATGAAAAACATCACAATCAATATCTCCTAACAAAAAATCTCTCACATTTTGAAGAAGTAGTAGAGTCACTACTATAAACTGTAGGTATGTTTCACCCCTCTCCTCCACCAAGGTCAGTTTCAATGAAGCAAATATCTCAGAATTCTCCTCCATGAAGTGAGATTCTGATTTTTTTTAAAAAGTTCATCTTTTAAAGTGTTTCTCTCAGCTATAGTGTAAATAATTTTGAAATTTTTGTAATTCTTGTACTCCAACAAACACCTCTGCCCTATTTTAAGATATATCTTGGTGAAGATGTACCTGATCCTCTGGTGGTTGGGGTAAATAATGAAATTATTTCCCATAATATATTGCATCTTCATCTTCAAAGTGAAGGTTACCATAGCCAACTACAAATCATGGGTTTCATAGTTCTAATCTAGGGGCTTAAATATCCTTTTCCCATAACTAATAATTGTATCCATCTTCATCAATATGATTCCAATTCCATACCCATAGGAAATAAAAAAACAGCATGAACTATACTCCCTCATCTAGTAATACTGACACATGATCAGAAGGTCATCCTCAACTTAGGTCCTCTAAGGCACTATAACACCACTATTACAAAGAAAAATGTTCCACTTTCCCCATCAAGGACATAAAATGAGTTTCTATCTTGAAAAATTATTCAACAAACCTTCGGTAGTCCCTACCATGTTGAGGAAACTCTGCACCTATGACATGATTTTAAGAGGATCCCATGTGATCACTATCTCCATATTCCTTGTATCCAAAGAAAATATATTCTCATATATAACATGCCACATAAAGTGAATGTCTCAGATCCATAATTGGCATTTAGAGATATTACCTTATAACTTGTTCTCCTAAAGTATATATAGTACCATCCACAAATGTGATACATGATCTTCTTTATAGGTAATTTTTATGAAAATTTCATAGATAAATAATACTAAAAATTGGTACAAGGATGGTTGGATTATTTGGATCATAAGTTCTATGAAAACAATGGTGGAATTAGTCACACTGAAAGGAATCCCCAGGAACACATTTTTCCCATTGAGATATCAGAATATCATTTTAATAATATAATCCTCATGAACCCTAAATTTATGATACTCAATCATATGATCGATTTTTTAAACCCAACTCAGACAATTCAACTAGTCAAAAAGGTCATAAATCCTTTGAAATGGGTATATTTGTGTGATCATTACCTGATTCAGGATACAATAATCAATATATAGCCTCAATTTCCTATATACCATTTCACAAACAACATTAGAGCCGCCCATGTGGGACACACTAGGTATGATAAAAAAAATTCTCTTTATGTTCATCTAAAAACACTCTTTTATCCTAGATCTCTATAGGGAAATCTAATATGTCACTATATATATACATGTTTTTTCACATTGTAAATCAATGAGAAATTAAATATTTTTCTTTGTATGTAGCCATGAAATATAATTGGGAAAAAACCACATAATAATCCACTACCACTTGAACTTGATTATGTAATATCTTGTGGTGACAAGAGGGAAAAATTTCAATAGATTGGTGATAGGTTTTATAGTCCTGCACACACGCACCATTCACTCATCCATAAGATCCTTATAACCCCTGAAATAGAATCTCATGTCATCTATAATAAGGAAACTAAATATCTTTTTGTTATATTCAATATGTTCAATTTCTAATGACAACCATTCCATACCACAGATGACTTCATATGGTTTCATTGTAATGACCAAGTCATCCTACAACAAGCCCTCTCTATTATACACCACCACAAACTTCCAGTAAATGTGGGATATATATGAATATCTCCATGTATAAACCTCTATACATAAATTGTGGAAAAATAAACAATAGGAAACTCCAGATCTCACACAATGGATATATAGATAATGGAATGAGTCACACATATATCTACAAGTTCTAGAACTAAATTAGATAAGATATAGATTGTACCCCAAATCATCTCATGAGAAGCCTGATAATATACGTCCATAGCATGTTACTACCCATGCCAATGAGGAAAACCACCTATATTATTAGAATGGACAAGATATTAGTTGTGGTGGTATTACATCATAATGTCATCCTACACCTATAGATCCATTCTTCAGAGTTACACCTACAAATCTGTTAGCACCACCTCCCTAGGCCCCCCCAACCACCTCTAAGAGATCGTTGAGAAGGATGCTTCCTCATTCAATCAGTTCCATCCACATCCTCATCACTATCAGTAGCACCATGAGTCATTTAATCATGATCCATGTGACCTTTCCTATTATAATCTTATAATCACTACTCTCCATATTAATTGTATCCTATGTGCAAGCCCTGAGTTAAATATCTATGTGTGTGAGTCAGAGCATGAGTATGCCTCATGTGTCCTGATCCTAAAAATGGATGTCTACCAGATACTATGGGTGACCCATCTCCCTAATTTACACAAGGATCTCCAGCCACTAGGCACTCTTATAGAACCATGTTCTCTACAAAAAAAGTCATGCCCCAGCACTCTAGGATATGTGGGAATACATATGGAGTCCACACGGGCTCAAAATTCTCAATGAAGACCCTTCTCAGTAATCCATTACTTGAAGTATCTTTCTCTCACCATAAGAATATAAAATCATGTCAGGTCATTAATCCTAATTTCAGACTCAATGATAGATATATCACCCTACTACTGCTTAAGAATCTCATGAATCTATAAATAGAACAATCATTAAGGGTATTACACTACAAAAAATATCTTCTAAAAACTCTAAGCATAATAGTGTCATTTCATCATCATTATACGTAATTAGACTCCACTATCACCCTTTTGTACTATTAGAAAGTCTTATCCCCAACATAACCATCTAATCAATCAGGTTTTGAAGAATCCAGAAAACATGAACCACTACCTCATGTTAATCCTCTACTCACCAGAGGTTCTGCGCAATGTGAAACCTAAATGGACACTATCCCTTGAACTCAAATATTATTCCATAACTATGTTCACTATCTTCTTGACCATATGATGTTATAAAATGCACAAAATAAACCCAATAATCTTGTTGGGTATCTAGAGGAGGATCCATGTGTTCTTCATCAAGTGTTTGTATTTCTCTATGACCACCTAGAAGAAACACATCATATGTAGGCCCCTAAAATAAGGCCTCATCACTCACCAAGTTTCCATCATAGACCAATATACATATCCTTATAGGATATCATTTTAGATTCATCCTAAAATTTAATAATACATAACATATATAGATTAGCATATTTGGGATCTTACTCAATAAGGACATTAATGTCAAAATAACTCATCCACTAAGTTGCATGTACCATCGGTTCCCTGTAACAGATGCCTCAGCATGCCAAATCAACATGTTGGTTCCTAGAGTCTTTGTGTATCGCTATGTCATCTTCCTCCCCAACACTATTTTCTTTATCCAGAGATCCAAAATTAACAAAATCTGACATAATTTTTGTAACATCCCTTCCCAAGCAACTGGGTCTATTCCAAATGCAACATGACCTTTACCACACCTCCCCATATGAATGTGATTTCCAACTAGAATAGAGGGTCCCAAATTTAACCAAGGGGGACTATACCCTCTTTCAAATTTAATCAGATAAATAAATAACCAATGTATAAAAATAAACAATATAATAAACTATCAGAGTAACTGTAGAATCTAACTAAATTACATACATATAAGAGATCCCAATGTGGAAATATTATCTAGAATTTTAATAGAAGATACATAATGGGATAAAAAATATAAAAAACATTGATGGGTCCTCTGGAGTGTGTACCTACCCTCTCCTTCTCCATGATTGACTACTCTACCATCCACTATAGAGTGATTTCCCTTTTTCGGATCCTGGGTCTCAAAGTCTACAAAAAAACTAAATTTTTGAAGAAGGGTGTGAGTACAATTATTCCTTTTGACATCAATATTGCATCCATAACAAGTGTGTATATACATAAAAGTTTTCAACATAACAATTTATAAATTCACAGACAAGAAAAATTATTTCAAGTGTTTATGTGCTAACTAAGCCACCACAAACCCCGATTATACCCACATTGATTCCATGATGAAAAATATGAGAATAATCATGGAAATGTCTCAATGTCAGAGCCAACATCACGATGATAAATAGTCATACCAGATGCATGCCTCCTAGTCGAACCACACTGGGTAATCATGCCCCATCACTATCTCCAGGATAGAATACATAGACCATAATGCCCCACTATTTCCATGTAGGTCTGATCACTCATGATCATCATGCCCCATGGTCATCACCTATAGTTCTAATAACTCATGATCTCAATTCCCCTTTGTTAGGCCACACTAGGGCACCATGCCTCGTAATCCATATCAGTCTCATCATCATGTCACATGAATCAATTGAACATTCTCCCCCTCCATGTATACTAAGCAATGGAAACAAAACATATCAATTTGGTACCATGCATGACACTACAATGTAGAATATGTTGATAATATCACAAGGAAAGAGTGGAGTCATACATAACAATTCATGAGTGTAAAAATTCCATACACATACACAAGTCATAAAATTAATACGATCTAAACTACATCATCACTCATAGACATGTTATGTAAATTAATCAACCCTCTTGGATACACACAAACCCACATACATATTTTACAATCATGGTCTAGTCAGGCATAAATCACATATAATGACAACATCATATACATGGACCAACATATTAAGGAACTTCCAACCTCAAAATTCATCGACGTCAAATTGAAGGATAAACCACATAGTGTTGTTTTTAAGAAGAAGTGGAGAACTCAATAGTTAAGAACATACACTTATGGGTTGTAATATTATATTTTTAATTCTATCAACATTTAACATTGGTCAGGGGTTCTAATAAATAAAAACATCTATTTCATTTCAAAAATAAATAAACTATCACATGTTATGATACATTATCTATCTAAGATAATTTCTTAATTCTCAATAAAATATCACATGCGATGATATTTTCTCTCTCCTAAATAAGTTTTTAATTATCAACACTTGGGCTTACACAATTCCCCTTAAGAATAATTGTATTTTTATTATTTCATATAAATTATATTTTTTATAATTATCTCATGATAATTTATAGTAAATTTTCTATCTATAATTATATTTTGATGCATTCACATAAATTATCCTTTTATAATTATCCTTTTATAATTTCTTATAAATTGGTTTTTTTTAATTATATATCGATAATTTTTTTATAAAAACCCTCTTCATAATAAGATGTAATTATATTTGATTGTTCTTCTTTTTTATTTTTTGATAATTTAATAAAATTTTCCACTAATAATTTGTCATAATAGTCATTTTATAATTTAACTTAATTATCCTCATAAATTTCATCCAATTATCAGTTGGTAATTCTCTATAATTAACAATTGGTAATTTTAATCAATTTTTCTTTGATAATTCATGCAGTTATCCATTTCTCATATCTATAAATTACCCATTGATAATTATTTTATAAAAATTTCTATAAATTATAATTTTTTTATTCTATATTATTTTCAACCAATAATCTCTAATAATTAATAGTTGATAATTCATTATAATCATCATTTGAAAATTTGTGACAATTTTCATTTATTAAAAACTGTGAAATTATAATTTGATTATCTTCGACAATTTTCTTTTAAAAAAATCATTTTTCATTGGATAATTTTAATAATACACATATTGAAAATTCACAATATGTAACATATAAAAATATCAATAATTTTTATCTTGATAATTATTTCAAATAACATTTGGTAATTTTATATTTTATCCTAAGGTAATAAAGGTTTTATTATTCAATTAATCAACCATTTCCATTTCTATAATTTAGGAAGGGAAAAAAATTTAATATGTCTAATTAAAAGAAATAGAAAACAAAAATTTTATACTTAGCGTGTCAGGGTGATGAGAAGGAGACAAAGTTGCACTCTGAATAGGATGAAAATCCTAAACTCAAAAGTTTTAGATCAATAGACATAATGCACGGGGGTCTGTAATTATTGTGAACCCAATTCCATCCACCAAGAACAAATAATAAATGGCTTTATGATTTTAGAGAACAAAAATTGGTTTTTTCCTTCTTAAAAATTCAAAACCCCTATATAATCCATTGTTTCACTAAAAAATTGATTGTGAATTGTTTTAATTCATCCCATTATAGAATTGCAATTTTTAGTTAATCAAAAAAGTTTAAATCAAGGATTCTGGATTACACCGTGTGTTAAATGAATGGTTCTCGGGCCCACAGCGGAAGTCGGTGGGCTAGGGATTTTAATATTTTTCATCTAAGGGACGACGAAACGTGTCACCGCCGATGATCAAAGAACCAAAAAGGTCTGAGGATCTCATTTAATTTGTAAAGAGCACAAAATTAAAATAGAAAACATACTTGTTTCAAATATGAATATGTGGTCATTTGTATCTCGATGATGGTAATCTTTTCTTGAAGGATCCTTAGTAAGAACCCTCTAGATCATCCGCACGTGCTTAAAAAAACCACGAAAGCATCGATCGTCGAATTCATGGTCCTATCATGGAGATATGATGACTCTTTTGACATCCTGATGATCACCCCATCAAGATTCCTTCGAATCTTGAGAGATTTCTTGATCCGAGTTTCTTGGATTGAGATATTCTCTCTCAAAAGAGTGGCAGGAGAGAGATTCTGTATATTTCATTCCATTAAATTGAATGAATATTGAATAGCCACCTAGGAGAGAGAGCCTCCATGTGTATTTATAGAAGAGTTAAAAAATACCCAGTAGGGTTCCCCAACCCCCATTTATTTCAACGTCCACTAAATAAATAATTTTGATGAACTAAACTCCACAAATATTATTTATTATTTTATAACATACTTTTAATATATATATAATATATTATGTGATAAAAATTGATCCATTTAACTCGACTTGATATCTCACATAATATTAAACAAACCTTGAATATTAAAATATTATTCATTTGATTAATATTTTCCCATATTTAATAATCATGTAAATACATTAAATAAATTCAATCCCAAATATTCATAACTTGAGTATTAGTGAATTTATTAAAAATTTTTGGTGATCAAAAACTTGGACAAGACCCTAACACTGTGGTAGGGCCCACCATGTCCATATACATATTCAGCTGAATAGGGAGGATTCTTGAATATGCAATTGTGTGTGAACCTCTAATCACTTATCTCGATAGCATCGAATAAATCCATAGACCATGAGCACAGTCTAGCCTCCCATCATGGCCCCTAAAGTGAAATGTATTTTCATAACAATGACAACCAACCTATGAACACTGAATGTGTACTATAATCTACATTTCATTAAATATCACATAAATCATGATGCACACTTGTGCCATTGCCCATTTTCATGCTTTATTATTTGTTGATCTATTCAGAGAGATTCTCCTTTGTTCTTTATTGGCCAAAGACTTCTGAAGGCAGCACCATCCTTATCAACCAATCCTGAGACATAAAACATCCTAAACATGGAAGAGACAAATCCTTTCTTGGACATTCAACTAATTTCATTCCACGAACAACGCACCCAACACATGCTACCTCACCACGATTTCAATACCATGGTTCTTTCCTTGCATCAATGTATGAAATCAAATGGTACATAATGGTAATGGTCCCAATTCAAGATACCAATACACATGTCTGTATATATAAACAACCAATGACAGAAAAACATGTGGTGTTCCTATAGGTGGGTTCATCCTCATGATCTCACTACTAGAGATCACCCAGTTCTAACTTTATGAGAAGAAGTCTAAGTGCTTATGAGCCCCTAGAAACTGATAGTCAATCCTCTATTGTGTCTAGTCAGTAAGATGTATCTTTACCATAGATCATACATTTAAGATTAACGTTATACTATCTTGAGGTTCCCATTATAGCCTGGGATCAGCTATAACCTCTCGGAATGACAATTGATCTTTGAACATTACCATTATAATAGTGGATGCAGAAAATTATACACTATAATGGTAAGATGAAAACATGTATACATGATATGGTAATCAAAAGTACATCATAGATGGGTCTACAACACCAACTATTTCAACACTCCCACGTTCACTGGAGCCAACTTTCTAACCAAACTTGTTAGCTACTGACATGATAAAAATCATGCTTCTATTGAGTAATAGAATTACTTGCTGGTCCGACCACATTTTTTATAGGTTTCATATATTTTATATATGACCTCATCTTCTTCAGTAAAACTTCTCAAGATAAAGTATCCCCGGTTATATTGATTTTTCCCATTGTCATAACTTGACTTCATGTCTAGTTATAATATCATAATTTACATTATTATAATACTTTTCTCAATAGGTTCGAATACAAGATCTAGAACAAATCATTGCATTTACCCACTTCTCAGCTACCTTAGAATCTGCAATGTACTCGATATTTGTAGATATGGATACCAATGGATTTAATGAGATTGAATCGCTTATCTCCTTTTTCTAACTGTGACACTATATCAATTTTATCTAAGGATTACTAGATCGTGTCTTACAAAAACTGGTATACCGTCTTCTCTACATACATGGAACATGTCATTTGTACTCAAAGAAGTAAAAGATGATAGTTTTGACAACTTTTCTTGCAGTGATCCTGGATATAATTGGTATATTACTACTTTAAAGTATATCCTAGAAATATCAGTTATTGTACATATTATTTCATATGTGATTGATCCATCACTGAAGAATATATAACTCAACTCACACCATTAATATCTTCCCATGTTCCGAACATGTCAACCTGAATAGATTAATCCATGTGACGCTGGAAAAAATTATGAACATGAATTGTTACAATTTGTATTTTTGAATACAATGTCTTTGTATATATGATTGACGGGGACCAAGATACCTACGGGTCTCCCTTAGTCGATCATGTTCCTTATAACTTATTTTTCTACTTTAAGTCAATCACTAGAGAATTACATTTATTCTGATCATATCTAATTGTAAGAACAATATATTTTATCATATTTTTCCAAACATATTTCTCTTGGAAAACATTGGCACTCCCACTAACCATTGGTATACACAAGGCAATGACTCATTTGAAATGAATCGTTTGAGATCTTGTTGCTTTACATGAATCCTGATCAATATTTTAGTAACTTGTAACCTTCATTGGAATCATATGTTGTCATTATCCCCTTTTGGTTATGTTGTATAGTCACCTTCCATGAAAGATGATCTTTTCATCCATTGTAAAATTAAATGATCTTAGAAGTTATCAATGATAAGTAAAATTATAATGGTTTTAGGCATGCTGAATTAGTATAACCAATCAATCTTTATTGGTACCAGGCTTGTACCATCCATTTATCATCTCATTTGAATACCCACTATAGTATTCAATTAATAATACCCTCTTCAATTTGATTCATGGAATCCATTATTGAATTTTAAAATGGCCAATCTTTGCTTATTTCTATATACTTCTCACTTGTATGATTTATTATTATTAATGAATAATTTATCCTGAATGTGGGGAATATAAAACCATCACCATGGTTTCATCCTTCATAAGTAGTTTGTGTCACTAGAACATGCCTCTTCCACATGAACTTGTAAAACATGTTCATATTCCAACCCATTGTGCATCTCGAGCATTGACTAAGTCCAAGTCAATTCATCCCCCACTATCTCTAATAGAGATGAGTACCCTTATATAGAAATATAGTCTAATAAATGACTATAACTTTTCTATCATAGGGATTTATGTAATATCCTCAACAATCATTAGGATAATTACCTGAAATGCAGCATGTGTATAGCTTGAATCATGTTTGTTAAAATATTAACAAAATCTTTTCATACTAACACATGATCTATGACATAATAGATTTTTATCATACTAGGACTTATATGATATCAATTTTTCATTTTTGTAGGCATATATGTTTTGGGATTTCACCATTGTTTGTAAAACACATCATGAAATATAATGGATGTTTTTGTAGGTGGGAACATTGATATTACTTACATCATAACTCTGATATACAAAATGTGCATTTAAGAATTTCTCCATGCTAAATTTTGTTGATCAATGTTAACATGTATGTTTTTTCATCGATCCTTCTTATGAACATCAATGTCATAATGAAGATAAGGTGACATGAATTTAGGAATTACTCCACACACCATTATCATGATCGATGAATTCTTGGTCATGTTATTCTTCAAAATGCCGATAAGAAGAAACTCATATCTTCTAACCATGAAAATACTCTCATGTTACATTCCTTAATAACATAAAGGATTTTTATGATGTATCTTTACCACTACATTTCCTTTGGAATAGTTCACTCTCTTGTTCAACTAACCCCAGAAGCTTTATGGCATACCTTTATTTCTAAAGGCTTTCGTTGTCTAAACTAAAGATGTCAATAATATCAATGGTTTTTAGCTATTCTAAGACTAAATAACATATTGGTTATATTCATGAAGTCAAATTTTAGTTTTACATGACAAAGAATTATATTTCCAAAACTGGGTTGGTCTTAAATTTAATATTCATCATGTATTGCCTCTGAATCAAGTTTGTACGAACTATTTGTTGAGGATGTTACACCACAAACAACATTGACTCCAATATCGAAAATAGTGTATCATTATGTCCAAAAGGGAATGTGAGATAAATGTTTTGGCTATACTCAACAACTTTTTCAATTTGAATCAATCACTTGCCAATTAGAAGTTATGTGTTTCTCACCACTAACTTAGAAATCACCCTTTCTCACTAGTTTGGAGAAGACACGTTACTTCTTATAATATTCCTATACATACATAGTTACATTATTTAATTACGCATTATATTGTCATATTGTATTGAATACCCATGATGTGTGTTACAAACATTAATTTACTTGATGAATATACCTAAACGAGAAGTGGGTACTTGCGTCTTCAATTCAGTTTATTGCATTTTTAAACATACATAAATTTATGTCATTATGTGATGAATATAACCACCTATTAAATAACCATCCACTTTTCTTTTGAAGTAAATAATGAAGGTGCCTTTGGCATAACATTCCATAGGCCTTTTTCTCTTATCATTCAATTAATTATCCATAAGAAAAAAAGATGGTGTTATCTTTAATATTCTTATTACTTGGTGAATTTTACCTTAATGGTAATTAAGTAATTACTCTATATGTTCATTAGTATCCTTAAACGAAACTAGAGTAATTGCATGTAAAAGGCATAAGAATGGGATTCCATGAATGATTGTGAACATTTTTTAACTTTTCACAAGGCGAGTGAAATCATCACATTCATATCTGGATTAACTTTATCCTTGGAAAATTCCTGGAGAAAAGGAAACATGTAATCATCATCCAATTCATGATGTATCAACCAAAACTAACATCAGATGTTGAAGATAGAATTATGACAGAACCATCATATTCTAATTTCATGAGTCTCCTCTATGCAATTTTACACCCTCAATTCTAGTGGGGGATTAACAGGTTGGGACACTGGAACCTTTAATTTATTTAATGGTAGTAATTTGTGAGTGCACATATACTACACTTGAAATTCATGTTATTTTTTACATTAACTTTTTCTAATAATAATAGCAGTTTTGTTAGTGGTATTACATGCCATTATCTAGAAAATAAACATTAGTATATTGTAATTTTATATTGATTACAAAATGTGACATTACTGATTAATTTAATCATTAAATGTCGCCCTCTAATTTTTTCAAATTCTAGGAACCCTCTGTACAAGAACTAGAATACTATATTGTTTGAGTATTCTAGTGGCACAGCTCTCGGAACCTCCCTCATTGTTTAAAAGCTATGTCTACGCCACTACTTAGAGCATCCAAGGTAGGATTATGGATGGTCAACCACATTAACTTGTGGTTATTGGATGTATTTTGTGAAGTCCCAGCATCAAAAATATTAGCTTTATTTACTCAATGCTTGCCACTAAAATTCCAGAAATCTACCTACGGATATTTCATTTTGGAAATTATAGTTATGTCAACCCACTACCCTAATAATAATTCCCCAATAGTAAGAGGAACCCTCGGCTATGGCATGACCGACATCCCAAACACCCGGATTTGTTTAAATATGAATGATGGAAGGTCGTAATGACATAATATTTATTTGAGGGTTTTTTTCTCTTGAAGATTGTAATCCATTTATTTTAAACTTTTTCATCTCTGTTGTCACACTCAAAACTGAACATCAATAGAAAAATATATGGTGCTTATTTATACATTTTTTATGTATTTATCCCATTGTTCCAAAATGCATAAAATAATATATAAATGCATAATGGTAAACTACTACTCAACTGGTCTTGAGTATCTAGAAAACCTAGAGGAATCATACCTAAGTCAAATCTTGACTCTTGATGCAACTTTCCCCTTGTCTTTTATGTTTTCTTCTCTTTAGAATTATCATCTTCTCTTAGTGGGGTCCACATCATTTCTTGGAGTACATCCTCATCTTGGTGGGGTCCACATGCCATCTTGGGCCGTCTTGATCAATGTGCACCACATCATCTTGGTAGGGTCCGCTTCATTCACCATCTTTGTTCGAAGTACAAAAATACATGCTCGCTAGTAAGGGGTACTAGGGGTATAAATATACATCAGGTAAAAAATGGGCATGCCTGCCCTTATACATTTTAACTGAAAAATTATGATGATGCACAGACCATCAAATAATTAATTACATGCATCACACGTAGTTTAATAATTAATTAAATAAATGTGACATACACTGGTCAGTGGTCAAGACTAGAATGCGGCTAAATAATGCACGATAAAATTAAAATTCATTAAATAAGTAAGAGGGTTATATATTTAATTTTAATTAATTAACTAATTCAAATAATTTACGTATGATTCGGTCCTCCAATGAATTTAATTTTTTTCCCAAAATTAAATGAGTTATTTTATTTCATTTCGTTACAAAATCAAATTAATTTATATCCTGTGTATTAAAAGTAATTATCCAAAATTAATTTGTAATTAATTTAATTTATATACTAAAATTAAATTAGTTGAATTAATTTATATGGATTAAATTAGTAATTGGGTCCCCGAAACATCATTTCTTGGCCATTGTGGGTCGGGCCAAACCTACGTAGGGCCATGCTCGGTTGGGCAAGGGAAAAACTGGGTCGGGCCGATCTGCACAAAAACATTGCAGGTTGTCCAGGTCTGACCAGACCATTTCGGGGCCAATTTTTCCCTACAAAAAATAACAAGAAAAAAAATAAGCAAGTACCTCTCTGAAAGGTGTGGCTCCACTAGGCAGCACGACCCCAAACTGCTATGAGTTCGGTGACCTTGATAGGTCCGGCTGAGAGTGGAAGAGCCGCTGGTCCTCCACAGGGGTACAGGGTCACTGGCTGCATCATGACGGTTTGGTGAGGGGAGCAACAACCGGTGATAGGACTACAGGAGGTGGCTTAAGAGATTTCCGGAAAAGAGGCCTCGTGAGGAGGAAGTGGGAAACTTTATGGCCGGTGGGGTGGGAGGCCGCAATCTAGAGACAACAGTCGGGAAGGTCGAGGTGGCTGGGAGGATGGAGGTAGGGGGCATGAGATTCCTGTGGCGGTGGCTAGATCCGAATGAGGGCAGTCAATCACATGTGTTGGGTTCACCTGTGGGATGAGGTAAGGCTGCCCAGATGGTCTATTGTTGTGGGATGGTGGCGACCTTGGGCATGGCAAGGAAGAATCCAGGGCGACATCAGATGGAATCCGCAATGAGGGGGGATGCTGGAGCACTGGACGGAGAGCAAACCAGGGGTCGTCGGCCGATGTGGTGCCAGGTGGCGGGGAAGGTAGATGGCAGGGGAACAACAGAATGCATTTTGTTTTTTTCCCAAGGAGGAAGGGGGTCCATGCGGACTCCCTGTAAAACATTTTTTTAAGTCTCCTCCCATTTTTTAAGTCACCTCCTCCATGTTTTCTTAAGTCAAGTCAAGTCTCGTCCTACTTTCCACACCCCAAAAAATTAAAGTCTAAATAATAGCCTTTTAATTTAATAATAATAAAATCATTATAATAAAATAATAATTTATTATTATTATAGAATTATAATAATAAAATAAATATTATTATAATAATAAAATTATTATGAAAATTATGAAAAATTGTAAAATTTATAATTTGCATATAATTTTAATTAATTCCGATGAACCGATCTAAACATGATCAGTTCTTCTATATGAAATAAATTTAATACCTTCGATCAAACCACAAATTCAATCCAATCACAAAATTTAAAATGGTCATTACATGGCTGTTTGAGATCAGATTGAGGAGCAATTTGAACCACTGGGACCATCTTTGAACCCTCTAATTAATTTTATGGAAATTAATTTTATTTGGATCCGAAAATCTATGCGACTTTATCTAATACCACTGAAAGGTTCTGGGGCCTGCAGTAGAAGCCGGTGGCCTAGGAATTTTATAATTCTTCATCGATGGGATGAAGAAACTGGTCATCACCAACAATCTGATCCCCTTTAAGGTCCGAGGATCGTGCGTAAATTGTAAAGCGGAAAAAATTAAAATAGAAAACATACCTGTTTCAAATATGAAGTTGTGGTCGACTTTATCTCATCGATGGCGATAGTTACATGAATGTTCCATAGTAGTAACCCTCTAGATCATTCACACGTGCTTCAAAAACCTAAGGGAGTTTCTATCATCAAATTCATGGTGCTAGTGTGGAAACCCAATGATGCTTTCGACATCCAGATGATCACCGCATAGAGTTGCATTTGATGCTTGAGATATTCCTTGATCTAAGTTTCTTGGATCGATAGACACTCTCTCTAGGGAGTGGGAGGAGAGAGTTTCTCTGGATGTCATTCCATGAAAATGAATTAATAGTGAGTAGCCACCCAAGAGAGAGAGACTCGTCATTTATTTATAGTGGAGTTGATAAATACCCGGTAGGGTTCCCTGGCCCCCATTTATTTAGACATCCAATAAATAACTAATTTATATGAACTAAATTGCGCCAATATTATTTATTATTTTATCACATACTTATAAGATATATAAAATTATTTAAATGATAAAAATAAATCCATTTAACTCAACTCATTGTCCCACATAATACTAAAATAATATTTATTTGATTAATATTTTCTCATAGTTACTAAACATGAAAATAAATTAATAAATTCAATCCCAGATACTCATAACTTGAATATTAATGAATTTTATTAATTTTTTTTGTGATCAAAAACATAGAAAACACACAGACCTCATGGTAGGGCCCAAAAAGTCCATATACCTACTGAACTAAATAGGGCGGATTCTTGAATACTCTATTGTGTATGACCCTCTAGACCCTTATCTCAATAGTAGTGAATAAATACACTGACCAAGAGTGGATTTTAGCAACCCAGCATAGCCCCTAAATAAATAAGGATTGACATAGAAATGGAAACCAACCTACGAACACTAACTATGTACTATAATCTCTTGGTCATTAAATATCTCATAAAGTAGGACACACACTTGTGCCATCATCATTTTCTTACTTTATTATTTTTTGATCTATCCAGATAGATTTATCTTTGTACTACTTTTCCCAAAAACATAAGAAGGCAGAACCATCCAAATCAACTGGGCCTGAGATATACAACTTTCTAAACAAAAATGTGACATATCCTTTATTGATCATTCAACCAATGTCATACCACTAATGACGAACCCAACACATGCTACCTCTCCACAATTTCACTACCATGGATTTTTCCTTGCAACGAGGTGTGCAATAAAATGGTACACACTGGTAATGATCTCATGTCAGGGGATCAATAACCATGTTTCTAGATAGGATAAACTAATGACACCCAAAACATGTGGCATTATTATTGGTGGGTCTATCCTCAAGATCTCGCTATTGGAGATCATCAAGTGAAAACATCCTGAGAAAAAATCTCAATGCTTATGAGCCCCCCAAAACTAATAGTCAAACATCTTCTATGTCTAGTCAGTAAAATGTATCTAGAACATAGAACATATATTTATGATTGAAGTTATAGTATCTTGAGGTTCTCATTATATTCAGGGATATTCTATAACCAGTCAACATGAAAATTAATTTTTTTACATTATCATTATAATAGTGGATGCAGAAAATTCTATAGAAATATGGTAAGATGAAATCATGTATACATGATATGGTAATCAAAATTACATCATATATGGGTCTATGGAACCCACTATTTCAATACTAAAAATGTATTAGAGGAATAAGTATTGGGCAAGATGAATAATAACTAATTTTTTATAATTAAATAAATAAGAAATATATAATAAAGATATTAAATTACTTATCATTGGGTGTGATGTGACAAGACTAATGTTTTACACAAATGTTATATCACGATGAGGGTAATCCAGGCATACAGTATATAACATTGATCTTATATTTCTCCTAATATACACAATTTTGGAGATATTTAATTATTTTAACTAAAAATATATAATAAAAAATATAAATATGTTTTCCTCCCATACGATCTGACAAAACGCTTGATGTACACTATGTTTAGGTCATTCCTGAGATAAATCCCACATCTTTAACCTAATGGTGGCCTCAAATATATCAAAATTTTCACTATTTGGGTTATATTTGTTTTTTTTAAAACTTTCTCAGGTAATATTATATCCTTAATTTTATTATTTATTTTGTGTCGAGGCTCTATGGGCCCTATAATCCAATTATATATAAGTACCTAACTCTAAAAATATTCTATAGAATAATTCATGGATTTAACATGGATTTTAAAATTACAAAAATCCATTAAATAATCCATTAATTTATTTTTCTTTATATTCTTCATTTTTGTATAAAAATGATCATAAAATATCATCAATGATGGTTTTTTATTTATAAATTTAGGAAACTAAAATGTCTCTATATTCCTATACTAACCCCCACAACCTGTCTAACTCCACCTACTCGAGGAAAACCATATTTAGATACATGTTTTTCATAAACCAACCCATCAAGACCTTTCTTGGGTAGGCAGTAGTTTATGGGTGACACCCCAAGCCTCCCTCCAATCGGCTAGGGGATGGTGACTATAGCTGAGTAAGAATGTAACTAAAATAGGAGGCCTTATCCAAAGTTACCAATTGATACCCAAACTTCTCATATATAGATATCACATAATAATATATGAATATTCATTTCATAAAAAACCAGACCAGAATATTATAGGTCTAGTATATTTCGAAAATTGGGGATGTAGACAACTGGTTCATAATTGAACTACATAATCATCCACTAAGTTATTGATAAATAGAACCCTATTTATAAATATCACACATAATATATTGATTCATAACCTAGTTAAAAGAAAATAACAAATTGTTAGGTCATATGATTAGTAAGGTTAAACAAGATATTTATTAACATAAAATGAACAATGTGGTATGAGATCATGACCATAACATGTGAAATATATACCATGCATATCATATATCATAAATTTGTGTCATGAAATAAATCATAGTAATTCATAAGACCTGAATCATAAATAAATCAAATAAAATAATCCATTTTATCATAAAAGTGGAATAAAAATAAATTTGTGGCCTTCAAATAAGTATAGAAAATCTATTGTTAAGGATACACACCAAGACATTAATAACATGTTTTTCTTTAGATAAAGACCTATTTTCAGTCCTTAGTCTTGGTATAACCATTCATGTACCCTCTTTTGGTCTTCTGATAACCTCCTCTATACCCTCTATTTTTTTTATGCCTGGGATAACCGCACATGTACCCATTTTTATCAAACATGGGAAAACCTCATTTTTCCCTTTTTTCTCATAGAAAAATAATATTTACTAGTTTAAATTGGGGGATATATAATTATGATCCCACCCATTATATAATTAAATTAACACATGTATTCCACATATTCATTCAACATGTAATAACCCAAGAAAAGTAAATTATTTTCATAAACATTTCATCATAGCATAACTCGTGGGAAATAAATAGGTTCCATAAAAAAATTTCATCAATATCATAATACATACAGAGAAATAATATATATGGTATCATTGGGTTAAATCCGCATTAATAATAATCCACATCAGGTATTGATTCCATTAATTAATAGAAATACCAATAAAAGATCAGCAAAAACATTCATAAATAAAACACCATTTGAACTTTTAAAATAAATATTTAAAATCTAAATAATATTTTAATATTAATGAAATTGTTTTATTTAAAAATAAAAATGAATAATTTTAAATTATTATAAAAATAATTGATTATTTCTTATGGTGGTAAATATTGGTCATGTCAAATATGCTAAAATAATTATTCCTTACACATTTTTGCTAAAAAGTTCAAGTACCTTGTTAGAAAAATGAAAAGAATCTTCAAATTAAAAAAAAATATTAAAAATATAAAAAAGAAAACAAATTAATTTTAAAATCATTGGATAATATTAGAAATATTATTGAAGACATTTTTAGAAAGTTTGGACATTTTTAGAGGAAATATATTCCTCCAAAGAGATAAGTAAAGTCTACTTAAAAAAACATATTTAGGACTCTTGAGTACATAATAATATGAAAATGAAATAAAAAACATCATTTCTAGAAATAAATAGATTATACTAAATGTAATTAGTTTCCTAATAGATAATCTATAACAGTTTATTATTGGAAACATAATCATAATCAAGCCTGATAAACAATGATATTGTAACATAAAAACCTTACCACCTGGGTAACATATGAATCATAATCCCAATGAAATTAAGTACCATATATGGTTATTAATATACCATAATTTTCTTGATAATGAACATAAAAAAAACTCATTGTAGTTATATACACCACACATAAGAAATAGTGGTGAATAGGGTGTGTGTCTAAAAAAATTAAAGGTGTGATGAGAATCCCTTACCATAGGTCTGACTACATTCATAGGTACTTGAACATCCTATTTAATAAATATATTTTATTATTTATATATTATATAATCATAAAAATATATAAAATACCATATATTATTTCTTATAACCAATTTATCAATCGTTTATTTACAATTTTCTAGTAAAACATAGTCTAAGAATGATAACTACTTGGTTTTTCATGTACCATTATTTTCAGTAGTTTTTGTACCTTATAATTTTATCATGGTTCCATAATCTCCAAAATTTTAATAATTATATTGATATCATATATTTATATAATATTCATATTTATTTTCATCCTTAAAATTTAGATATATAAAAATAAATTGCACTGTTCATAGAGATGGCAGGTCATACGTACACATGAACAATGATTCCGTTTTCATGAAAGATGGAACTAAAAAAAGGTATATGATTACTAATTTTTTAATAATAAATTTTATATACTATATAATTATTAAATCTAAATTTATAATCTTCCAATTAAAAATAAAAAAGTGGTATCACATTAGTTTATGGAAGCGGTAGTTCACAAGTATGCACGATTGACGTTATCGTGTTTCAATGGATAGGAAGATAGGAAGTTAGATGTGATATTATATTTCCAAAAGTATAATTATGTAATTGAAATCATATATATACTATAATTACATAATTATATCCATCCATGAGAAGTAGTTATGAACATGATTTACATCATCTCATAAGGGGATAGTCTGTTGCACACATGATCAATGGTTTTAATTCCCATTTCATGCTATAAGATATGCATATACGTTATTCCATTAAAATAATAAAATATCAATATATTGGGTAAGTTTTTGTTTAATTTCACAATATTTACAAAATATATGATTGAGGTGGAAGATGAAATGAAACAAAAATGTCCATTAAATAATGATATCTCCTCTTCAGATAACCTTTTAAGTTTTCACTAAATACATTCTAAGGAGGGTCTCCTAATTAAAATAGGGCCTATAATAAATTGGTAGTGAGGTAAGGATAGTTATTGGAAAAAATATATTTGGAAGAGTAAATATATAAGGAGAGGGAGTTCCCATTTTTTTGTGAGGGAGAGGACACACTTATAATTTTTGAAAATAAATAGATCTATCAACATTTTACACAGCCAACATGCTCTTAAATGACCCATTAACATAAATTAGATTATATAAGGTTGAAATATGTCCATAAAATAGGAATTAAAAGATTTATTATAACATTATAACATTAATATTTTTTTGTATAATCCCTGGTAAACAAGTTTTAACATTGACGACAATAATTAATTTTTACTGTTATTACTGACTGTTATGAAAAAAATCAAACTTATTATATATTATTAGTTATTAATAATAAAAATAAGAAATAAATTTTATTAATTTCATATCACTGAAGTGTTAGAAATTTATTTAAAATTAAACATGCAGATATGACTAAGAAGTGGGTTTCTAAAGAAAATGTTTTCATAAGTTTAAAGAATGTTAGTATAAAAATCAAAAATCAAAAATAATTATATTTTTTATTTTTGATTTGTAATATTATTATTGAACAGCTTTTAATTTTTATAAATTCAAAAAAAAAGTTAAACTTCCAAACTTTTTACATTAAAATTCATTTGTAAATAATAATTAGTATTTTCCACTATTCTCAGAAAATATAATAATTAAAAAAATTATAAATAATCCACACAAAATAAAAATTTTACTTGTTTTTTAAAAAATTAAATTATTTTATAAAATAAATTTCATAAAAGTATAAAAATGATTTTAATAAAATTCCTGAAAGAACCACTTTTTAGAAAAGTACAGTTTCAAATAGAACACTTGATGTATTTTTATCCCTTGATTAGAGAAAATTTGTAGATAAATGATATAACATTAAATTGAGTATATAATATATTAATTTATATAAAACCATTCCCCAATTCTGATGAATTTAATTTATTACTATAAAAACAAAATTTTCACAAAAAATGGTTTTCAGAAAAACATTTATTTTTCTAATAAATGTTTTTTAATTTCATTTATAATTAATTGATAACCAATGAATATATTTTGTACATGTGAAAACCATATAATATTCATAAAAATAAACATATTCATACCTTCCAATTTAATAGATAGGTTATAATAATCTCTTTAATGAAAAATATTTTAATATTATATCACAATTGGTTTAGAATCATTATTTCACGTAACCCAAGATATCAATGTAATTAAATATATTTGGAAAAAATATTTCATACAATATTGAGGGGTTAAACTATACCCACCCCCCTAATGAATTTATCCCTTGATATTCTACAGTTCTGATTCTTATAACTCTGGATATTTCTATCCCATCATATCCTCAAGTTCTCCTGTTTCTAATTTAAAGGGTGATTTCCCCATAAAAAACATGACCACGTGAGTAATCTTGTTACATACAAATTTATCCCTATGATCCAATATCCCTACAAGTTTCTCTTCATAATGGAGATAATACTCCAAAGTCTTTACCTATGAGTTATATAGAGGTGAATTTTTAGGTCAGCAGAGATACGTAGAATACAACATTGAATTGAGAGAGCTTTGGTGGAAATATCAGTTGATAAGAAACCAACCCTTCTCAAACAAGAATAAAAAAATTCATAATATAGATAGGTAGAATATTTCCTCACTTTATGAATTTCATAACCTTCTTCCTTGAACAAATTCACAAAAACAACTTCTCATTTACTTCAAATTCATTATCATGCTGAGAATTATTGGCATCACTTTTTTGTTGACTTGGTTTTCCCTTATGTTATGTTGAATGAATCTAACCTTATCTTCCATTTATTATGAAATTTTAGCTACAAATATCATTATTTATATTACTTCATTTAGGAACATTAGAGTTATACACTTATTTCCATAGAGGTCTTCATAATGATCCATTATAAGGCTTGAGTGAAATCTATTCACATTTGAAAACAAGACTATACGAATCTGTTGATCCCAACAACCATTCATGTCCATAAAAAAATATCCCAACATATCCTCTAGGGAATTAATTTTTATCTCATACTGTAGATTCATCAGAGGATTGTATCTAGTGTTAAATGTCATCTTCGAATCTAGAGTCTCCAAAACACTTCTCCATCACTTTGAGGTAAATATAAAACCCTAATCAAATATAATAGTATTTGGTACTCCATGAAACCTTAACACTTATTTAATGTATATCCTGGAATGATGATCGAGAGAGATATATTTTTTAATAGTGATTACCTATCCTGACTATCTATGGAAATTGACTATGACTGATATAGAATTATTACTTTGAGATATTTTGGGGAGTTCGATGACAAAATTTGTGGGGATGTTTTCCCATTTCCATGTTAGTATTGGTAATAGTTGTATCATGCCATTAGAATTTAGTCGCATAATCCTAACACTCTGATATACCATAAAGAAACATATATAATATTCAATGTCTCTCTTTATTCCATCCCTCCAAAAATATTCCTTCCATATATCAATTTATCATTTAATATCCAAGCCAACTATAGAATTAATAACTAATAACTTCCTATAAAATCTCATTCATCAAATCTATTATGGATAGAACATATATTTAATTCATGAACCTTATTATTCGATCATGATCCTAGTTAGATAACAAATCATTTTTTACCTTCTTCTATAGCTTCACATATTCCTTTTACGCCTCTTTAATATTCATATGAATAAATCATTGGACACATATTTGAGAAAGATAATATTTATCACCCTAAAACAAGATTTCAAGACCCATCCATTTCAAATCCAAAATAGTGTATCTTTTGTGATCCTCATAATAATAAATCTACTATTATCTTTTCAACAGAAATCATTGGCTACCAAGTTCACTCTCCTGGGATCGTAATGTATTGATCAGTCATAATCCTTAATCCGCTCCATCTATTTTATCTGTCAAATATTCAACTCTTTAGGTTTGAATATATATTTTAAAATTCAATGATCAGTATATGTATTACACATTTCTTCATAAATATAATTACTATATATATTTAATAAATAAAATACCACATCCAACTCAAAATCATGAGTCGGTTAATTTTCCTCATGAACCCTAAATTTTAATGAGGCATAATATATCACTATATCATTATGCATCAGGATTCATCACAATCCCTTATTTGATTCATGAATATAGATTATATACCATTCCACAATGTAGGTTAATGTTAGAATAGGTGTGATGGATAAAATTTTCATTAGTTCCCAGAAATTTTCATTATATTCATCTATCCAAATAAATATGGATCCCTTTCGAGTTAACTTGGTGAGTGGATAAGACAGTCATGAGAAATTCTCTAAAAACTCTCAATAATACCCAACCAATCCATGACAATATTGGATGTCAGTAATAAGGATCGGTCTAGGATAATGTTTATTTACTTCATTCATTTATGTATCTAATGTTATACCATCTCTTGATATTATATAACCAAAAAAATGACACATTTTGTAGCCAAATTTTACACATTGTAAATTTTTCATGCAACTTATCTTTCTTCAGGTTCCTCAACATAATTCTCAATTGAGCTTGAATGTCATTCGTTATCTTTGAATGTACAATAATATCATCAAAAAATACTATCAAAAATATATTAAGGTAATCTATAAAGATTTTATTCATTAAATTTTAGACGATAGTAGGGTAATTAGTAAGAATGGATGGAAACACTATATATTAAAAGTTTTCATACCTTGTGTGGAATGTTTTTCATTGGTATATCCTCATTCATCATCCTTGAATGATGATATCCACAGCAATTTTCATTATTGGAATTGTATTGAGCTTTACGATATTGATCCAATAGGTCATCAATAAAGGGTAGAACATACTTGTTTTTTATTGGGATATAATTCATTTCTTGATAATATGTGAAGAGTATCATTAATACATCTATATTATTTAAAAAGAACAGTATCAACCCATGGTGACACACATGGATAAAGAAACACTTTTTGATGAATCTCCTAGAGTTTCTTATTTAATTATTGCAACTCAGTCGGGTCCATTCTATAGGGATTATTTTAATTAGGTGTGGAAATGAGGATGATTTATATTAACATCTCAACTTCAAAACATGAAATAATATTAATTAAATATTTCAAAAATTCATCAATGAAATCCCACAAAATAGGAATATCTTTGATGTTGAGTTTGTCCCTAACCGATTCAGATAAATACCCGATTAGAATTGGTATCAAGACATAAAAATATATTGCATTTTCATTTGATGTTTATAATTATCAGAACACTAAAATATGATAATAGGTCGGTTTGGAAAATAAAACATAAAATCCCTTTCCCATTAATTCAATTGGTATTTAAATATATAAATTGCAAGATACCATAATTATAATGGGGTATGTTACTGTTTAAGATTAAATTTAAATCCATTTAATTCGGTTAATGAAATGTCAACTGAGTTTATAAGGACTGACGTGGGTGCCCCAAAGTTTTTGTACATGAATGAAGGTGGAAAAGTAGAAACACGATGTGTGCCACATGGTTGGTTCATGGTAAGGGGTAATCATGTTCAATAATCATGCTTTCCTGGAGGAGGAGTTTCATTGTTGATGAAAACAAAGAAAGTGGGAAGGGGAACCTTTGTGGGCTTGGACAGAGCCATCCTACATGGTTATCTCACAGTTTAGAAAATTGTGTGGGGTTCCTATGAGACCTTGTAGCCTGGAATCCTCTATTATAGAGGGTGGATCATGGTAGTTGAACGGTATAGCCAACTATACATCCAAACTATTTAACCCATTGAAAATATCATATTTACTCTTTCCCGCTTAGTATTTATGAAACCTTAACCAAATATCCCCAAATTTCTTCATACATTAACTTTGTTTACATACCAAATCCTCTGAAACTTCCCACATATCGATCTCCCTCATTTAAAAGATGTTTGGAGTATCATTTGGTGTGGATAGAAGCATCATATGAGTCACACACTCCTGTTTTCTTCTTTTTATGAATTAGGGATTCTGGAACCTTTCTCCCTCTATTTAATATCTAAAACCCTATTTATCTAGTGGAATCTACAGTGGGTTTTGGGTTTGAATCAATTCCAATTTAAAGTGAGTGTGCATCTATGGAATTGAGGTAGGTTATCTATAAGTTCTATCACATTGTCTTGATGATTTACGTATGTGTACATGGTTGTACATTAGTTTCATTGTGATGTCTAGTTAGTTTACGTAGTAAGGAATGATGAATTGGCTGGGTATATAACGAATTGATCCAATCATTATCCTTGGGGGATTCATTGTGGTCAATTATACTGGGATAAAGGAAACCTATGGTGTTTTCCACATCATTGAACTTAGATATGATATGTTAAATGTTTAATTGAATATTTTGTGATATTAAGCCATTTATAAATGAGTTTTTCCTGAAAATATAGGATAATGGGTTTTTTGGATTATCTTTTAATTTTAAATGGGTTGCGACATTTCTAAGGGGAAAAGTGAAAACCTGTAAATGGAGGGGAAGCCCTTGTTGTATAAAATTTTGAACGTATGTTTAGAGGTTATGAATATGAACCAATGGTAATATGGTCATGTTATGGAATTGAGTTGTTAAGTATAGAATTTAATTAAAATGAGATTGATCCCATAATAATTATATAGATATGTTTGAAATAGTATTGAAGTATAAATAATTATACTTATTCCTAGTTGTCAACAATAACATAAAGGTGGGTTTTTTGCTATAATGGTAAGTGCCTTTAATGAATTATGAGTTAGGGAATAGAAATGATACATGTGGTAATTGGATTATGGAATTTAAATAAGCATTATATTCAATAATGGGTTATAGAATATAAATGGTATATGTGTTAATGGGTTGTGAATGGGGAATGATTTTTTTTTAAATGGGATATGGAATTTAAATGATAAATTTTTTAATAGTTTAAGGCTTGATGATGGTATATGTGTTGAAGGAACAATTTTTTGAAATGGTAAATGTGTTCAATGATTGGTGGTTTGTGCATGGTATATATGTTGGATGGAAAAAGAAGCATGTGAAAATTTCTAAGTGGTATTTCGGTTATTTACATGAGGCTATACACCCATGGGTCTAATATGACTAAGGCTTTAAACCCCACCCCTATTAGGAATGGGTTTGGGAGTTAGACTGAGGATCTATTCCTCTAATGTTTGAATGTGTTATGAATACAAAAAATGAGACTCTGAGGTAAGTGTTTTGTATATCTAGACTAAGGCTTCAAGGAAATTTTTATATGTTGTTTGTGTAATTTTTTCCCTATTGATGTTGGTAACTTGATTCTCCCCCCTTATATATACTTTATATAACAAGTAAAGGCCAAACAATTTTTGATAAAAATAGTTAACTCAAATAAAAAATGATGAAAGTGGATAAAGTGAAGTTGGTAACTTGATTCTCCCCCACCACCCTATGTTTTACTCACACCCATATCAGGCTTCCATTAGTTACCCATGATGTCTTCTTATTTAATGTTCATGATAAGGGTAACAGGCCTATTCTAGATGGTGATTTTGGTGTGGCTTGTTCATGGATGTTGGATCTGGACCTAGAGTCAGGACCTATATTGGGGATTCTTCAGTTTGTTTTTATTTTGGGTTTCATTATACATGGAACTATAAGAAATGACATAACATAATTATTATCTGGTTGTTGGATTTTACCTGGTTTTTGGAAATGGATTCGTGATGCATATTTTTTGCTTATTGTTTCAATTATTTCCTATTATATTTGTTTAGTATTACTCTGATATAGAGTTTATAGTCTCATCATGTAATCCATTGGACCATTACTTTTAGTCAGTAGCCTCTAGTGTATGGAGAGGCATTCCTGAGGCCATATGGTGACCCATCTAGGAGCACCAGATATAGTGGATACTAGGCCGATGATGTTATAGAGTGTTATCCTAGGATTTTTTTTCTATTGTCTTACTATTTGGGAATGGAAAATATGAGGTTATGGAATTTTATAAATTAGAAATGAGCTTGTTCATGTGAGTAACAAACCTGTGTATGAGGGAAAACCCATGTACCTAGGGTGGTATTCTTGTTCTTGTTGTTTGTTACCACGGTATAATTATATTTCTTTTTGAGTGAATAAATTTTTGTGTTATGTGACTATATTGTGATATTTTTCTTTCAGATGTAATGCTACATGGTTGTGCATACATGAATCATTTTGGGAACCACATGATAAATGTGACATACATCATGGTGGGAACATATGGGAATGACATGGTGATATGAATTATAAAATTCTTTTATTTTCCCTCAAAATTGGAATAAGTGGTGTATATAGAAGATGAAGAAAATGTGTTAAAATTAATTAATGTGATATAATTGTTAAATAATAGTGCCTCACAATAATTTCTAAATTCTCTAAAACTTTTTTTGAAAATATTGAGTTATATAAAGGTTTATGAAATACGAAATATATTTATTATGAAGGACAAATGTATTATAAATGGTGTCCAATGATAGTTATATGTTTATGTAACTCTTGGTTTAACTTCGGATGGCCAGGTTCTAGATTACAGATGGTTGAGTTATGTGGTATACAAGTGACTATGACTATTAGGATAGGTTATACGGACTAGGTTGTTTATGGATGATAGTGTGTTTTCCTATATGTGGTTTACTTCTACTAGTATTTCATTGGAATATTTGTGGATTAAAATTTATTGATATATGAATTAAAATAATGTGGGGATTTTATAAATGTTTGGTATATAGAATGTTCACAAATTTGAATTCATAGGTTTTAAAAATGGAGATGTTAATTATAAAAGAATGCGTGATAAAGTAACTTTTGGGGGGAATCCATAATAAGTATTCCTTTTGTTGTTTATCTGGACATTGTATGTGTGGTTTGGGTAGTGATAGTTACCTAGAATGAGACCTTGGTTTTTATTTGAGATGAGCTGATGAGTTTCGATGTGTGTATGCGTGGGTGTTCCTTTTTGTGATTTCAATAGGGATATGGCCTTGAGATTCTGAGGTGCTTCCAGATAATGTAAAAGTTGTAAACATTGTGAGTTTTATGTTCATGGTTTGTACATTGGACCTCTGAATGTGAGTTCTGGTTCACGGTTACCTTAGTTGTAGTTTTCTTAACATGGGTTTGGATCCTAATGTAAATGTTAACCTAGAACGTCATACATTTTTTATTTTATAAATGGGAAAGTGTTCCCCCTTTGGAAGTGTCTTTTTTAGGTTTTACGTGTATGGAAAAGTTGGAGATCCAGTATCCCTCTCTAGACATTACTCCAATTTAGGGAGTTGGTTTTTTGTGAATTTTTTTGTGATGCATGAGGGAGGTCCATTGGGTTTCTCATTCTTATGGAGTGAATACGACCCTAGTGGACATTTACGTATTGGAATTGGTACACAAAGAGTCTTTACTATTGTAGGTTTCTCCAATAGAGATATGTGGCAATGTTAATGCTCTTCGATAAGTGAATAATTTTATGGTCATGAGTTAATAGTATTTGGAAATTGAGGTATTCTCAAGTATGGTTATCTATGTGTTGCATGTGCCTTTAAATTTGATGCACATTTCTGTGCATGGGAAGTGGAATTGATGCACACTATGTGAAATCATGTTCTGGTAAAAGTGAATAGTTATGCATTGGTGTCTTCCTCCAAGAAGAATTTGAGAAAAAATGATTGGTTGGAAAGGTTTTTGTAGAGGGAAGGATCATTTCGAGTCTTGAACCTATGGTTTTTATGGTGTTGATGTGAACATCGATGTTAATTTTGGGATAATATCAATAAGGTAACCAAGGAATGGATGGAATCCTTTGATATGGAAGTTTCACTTAGGTTAAATGGTGTTCACATGTTTGGTATTTTTTTAATGGTTGGGTTGTTGGATATGAATGTTGATAATTCCTCGAGCATGATGACTGTGACGGACCAAGAGCATGGTTAGATGAGTAAGAAGGGGTTTAAGTCGAGCATTGGTGGTGTATGGATCATGTGATCTAGGGTAAGGTTCATTGTGTTTTATAAGACTGTGTGAGACCTCAAGGGATCTGATATGGTCCAGAGGTGGTCACATTCTGTTAAGGCATGATGTCATCATGGATCGGTGAAAAGGTGGCTCGGGATAAGATCCTATCGTTTTGAATGGGATCACAGTGGAAAGTTCAAATGACATGCAAGATAGGTGGTTTGTGGATCGGTGTGTTTTTCATTTTGTTTTCAGGTAAATAACTAGGTTCATGATTAAAAAATATGATTGGGGTGATGGAAATGGTTCCAAATGGAATGTTAGTTGATGACCACATGGTAGAGGGTAGTGAAGTAGTGTGGTGTTTGGGTTTGGAATCCCATTCGAGTAGTGGTGATTGAGTGTTGATGAGATGTTGGTGGGAATGGAATCCAAAGACTTTTTGAAGTATAAGGTTCCACTCTTTTGATAGGTAATATCTATTATGGATAGATTTTAGAGGCCTTCATCGATGAATTTTTAGCATACTTTTCTCTATTGATGATCGTGCCCAATATCTTGACATCATCTTGGGTATGTTGAGAAAGATATGGATTTACAGTAAGAAACCTAAATGTGTTTTGGTTGAAAACGGATCATCTTAGATGATAATATTAAGGAGAGGTATTTACATAGAGCCATCTGGGGGGTATTATACCACCCAACTATTACAGGGGGTGTCCTCAGGATGGACTAGAAGTTGACAAATTCATGGGTTCCAATTTTGGAATCTAGGAGTGAGAATTTAGTGATTTTCTTTTTGTTTTTATGGAGGAAGAGAGATGGTCATGTCCTAGTTATTGGGGTCAACATGTGGTCTAATATTATGCCACTATGGTTGAATTTTCTTGAGTAAAGTGGTGGTAACAACACTCCTAATGTTGGAGTGGTATCTCAATAATGAATGTGTGGAGTAGGGAGTGGTGTATATGTGGTGGCCTCTGGATTCCAATAGGGAAACTAAGAGGAACATGTTTTTATTCATCAAGAATGTCTAGGTGGGATATATATGTATTGGTTGATCAAGTCGTGATTTCTCATTGGGTTCAGGGTGGGGTTTCAAGGCAATGTGTGGTGTGGTGTTACAAAATTTTAGTGGGTGACGTAGATCTCCATGGTGGTTTGGGAAGTAGTGGAGACCTTATTGGATATGTTTTACTGGGAATTGGGGATAGACTATGGTTGGTGTTATTTTATGGGGATGGTATGCCTTAAGTTATAAGGTCTCTTCCCTATGTAAACTAGTATCATACTAACTGTGGAAGATGGGAATTTTTCGGATGGACAGGTTGGGGATTTTTTGAAAAAATCATGTAGAAATGAACAAATGTTTTGAGTCATAAACTACCTTCAAATAATGATGAAATTATAAATATGTTCAGTAATGGATGAATGATTATGGGAAAACAAAATTTATTTTAGTTAATTTATTTTTGGTGAAGTTCCATCTATTTAGAGTGGTTTTTGTGTAAAGGTTGGATTCCAAGGTTTAAAGTTTTTATCTTTAATGTTTGTGTGTGGGGAGTTGGGAAACATGTGGTATATGTATTCAGAATTTTATTTGGGGTCCTATTATTAACTTTCAATGGTGTGGGTACAAACACTGGACGGTGTTGTTGTTGTTCTAAACTGTATGGTGGGAAGAACCATAGTGAGAGAATGGTTTGTTGATAACATGTCCAGTGTTTCAAATTTGATAGTATTGGGTAAAATACATCATGGAGTTTGGTATGAAAATGGTAACTACCTTATGTTTTGTCTAGTTTAGTTCCATTAGAATAATTTTACGCTTGGGTTGTGTCCTGGGTGTTTAGGTATGGAATGCAATCTTTTGTCCTTGAGTGGAGGATAGATGTGGGTCATGGAATGTGACCGATTAATCAAATGATTCTTTTGGTTATTCCATTTTTTGTCATCAATTTTTTTAGTATCTAGGATAGGTTGGTAAGTAGGCCATGTGTGGAGGATCGTACCAAAGGGGTAACAATTGGTTCCCCTGGATGGTATTGCTTATTTTTATTCCCTTATTTATGGTAGTTTCAGTGGAATTACAAAGAATTTTCACTTTTGTGTTGATGCTGCAAATTTTGAGCTTGATGATAATGTGTCCTCTAAGGAGAATCATGATTGGATTATAGGTCATAGTTAGCAGGTTTTATGATGTAAGGTTATGATGTTGGATGAGTTTGGTTTCATTATGTTAACTTTCTCGACGATACATAAGAAATAGAGATGGATATGCAGCGTAGTGGCCCAATATTTTTACCAAGGAGGATTAGTGAGACTTGGAAGTGCAGCTTGAGGATGAGTTGTTATAAGGATGGGTTGTAAAATTCTGAAATTCTAATGATGTATGTTCATGATTATGTTTTGTTTTAAATCATTTTACATTGGTTAATGAAATTTTTATTCATTTTAGGAGGTTCGAGGGTGTCCCATAGATTTGGGACAAAAAATAATGAGGAAAAGTGGTCATAGAGTGCATGTTTAATGGTTGTATCATGGTTAGGGGTAATCGTTCACCATAATAGTTATTTCATAGAGGAGGAGGTGCATGATGAGGAAATAAATAATGGGATAAGGATGTGCCATACAAACTCGAATATAACAATCATATATGGTTACCATGTATTTTTTCAACACATGGGGGGTTCCCAGGTGATCGTGCAGCCTGGGCCCCTCTTGGACATATGGGGGCATGTCGTTGTCTCATTGTTTGTCGAACTGCGTGGCCAAACCATCCACCCCATTACAAATGTGTTTTTTTCCATCCCCCCCATGATTTATGAAACCTCATCCTATGTTCTCCTCCATTCATCCTATAACAACCATGGTGATGAAACAACTCCTCTCAAGCTTCCCTATGATTGATTTCCCTTATTTATAAGCTATTTAGAGCGACATTGGGAGTAGATCGAAGATTCGAGTGATTCTAACACTCCTCTTTTATCAATTTTCTATATTTGGGTTTTTATAGTCTTTCTTCTTATTCCAGAGAAATAATCCCCTCTTTTTCAACGGTATTATTGTTTGAGGCCTTGAGGATAGTTGGAGATCGAATCAATTGAAAAGGTTATGTGATTGTGCATCGATATAATTGAGTTAGGTTGTCTATAATTTATATCCCATGGTCTTGATGCCTAACTTATGTGTATGTGGTTGTGAATTAGTTATATAGTTTTGTCCATATAGTTTCCTTTGAAGGGAAAGATAAATTAGTTTGTTAAATTATGAATTAAGCCCATAATGATCTATATGGTATGCATTTAGGATAAATAGAATGGGCCAAAGGACACCAATGGATTGTGCCTCATCTTTGTACTTATAAATGAGTTGTTAAATGGTTAATTAAAGGGTTTATTATGTTAATACATTTGTAAATTTGTTTGGCATGAAAACATGGGATAATGGGTTATTTCTTATTACATATAAAGTGAAATACATTGCAAGGTATCTAAAGGTAAAGGTGATAATTGGTAAAATTAGATAACTTACATTATATATAATGGTTTCATCTTTTGTTTAATTGTTGTGACTATGAACAAAAGGTAATATTGGAATATTATAAAATTTAGTTGTTAACTGTATAAGAGAATTGTTATTAGATAGATTCCTTGATAATTATTTGGACTTGTTAAAATGAGTATTAATGTAGGTATAATGAAAATTGTGCATAGTTATTATCATGCCATAATGGAGATGTTTGGTACAATGTTAAATGTGTCAAATTAATTATAGGTTAAGTAATGTAAATGATAAATTTGAAAAATGGAATATGGAAATTAAATGGGGAATGTGTGTGATAATGGATCAAGGAACATTAATGGTGTATGTGTTAATGGGTTATAAATTTTGAGTGATGTATGCAATAAATGTGCTAAGGCATGTAAATGATAAATGTGTTAATGGGTTAAGGCATGAATATGGTATATGTTTTCAATGTACTATAGTTGTAAATTCTAAATGTGTTTAATGAGTGATTGTTTTTAGATGGTATATATTTTGGATGGTTAAAGAGATTTTGAACATGTATTGGTGGTATGCGAGGTATTAAATTTAGATTCTACACCCTTAGTTCTCGTTAGAATGAGGCTCTAATTCCCACCCCTATAATGCACGTGTTAGAAAGCTGAATTGATGCCCTAAGACCCAAATAGATGCATCTAACATGAATACCACTACTGAGGCTCCTATGTAATTGTTATGTATACTTGGAATTAATATACTAGGTAATTGTTCGAAAACATTTGTGTAATTAATTTCCTGGGGATGTAGGGAACTTTATTCTCCCCCCCATGCAATGTTTATATCACGGACATAGGATGAAGTGTATTTGATGAAAATTGTTAACAAAGGAAACAGATGATGAAATTGGATAATGTATAAATTTTTAATTAATGGAATCCATTTTAACTTCTATTTATATTGTCATCAATTATATATCTACAAAAACTATCTATTTATAATGCATATTTTTCAGACAACATTGGTGGTGGCCTATATAGTTTTACTTCCACCATTCTTGGGCCAACATTGGGTACCCGAGAAGGCTTCATGGTTGTAAGTCAGGAAAGGGAAAGGGACCTATGATAGATTGTTAATATGGGCATGGGATGACCATGGATGAGGAATCCTTAAATAGTGTTAGAACTTGTTTTGGTGATTCTTCAGTTTTTCATTAATTTTGGTTTCTTTAGACATTGCACTATATGACAGGACATAACATAAATATTTTTTGGTGGTGGGATTCTAACCATTTTTTTTTAAATGGATTTATGATTTATATTAATGGATTAATATTTCGTTTATTTCATATTTCATATATTTCAGTTTACTCTGGTAATTTTGATATATCCTCCATGTGTGATCTATTAGACCCTCACTTCGAGTCATTAGCCTCTAGCGTGTTGGGAGGCGAGCCTATGGTAATATGGAGACCCATATCAACGAAATAGGTATAATGGATACTGAACCATGGATGTTACAAAAATATAATAAATTCCAATGATTACATAATTTTAAAATATAGGAATAATAAAAATCTTTTAAGGAAGCACATTCCTTCACATGAGTCAAATAGAGAAGAATCATGTACTTGGAATGTGATCATCATACCATTGGTGGTTTTCACTACTAATTTCACATATAATCATTGAGGACTGTAACTAACATTCCTATATACATTTAATGATATTATAAAATTTTCATAAATAATTTGAAATAGGATTCTTCAATATTTTAGCATACCTTTTACCACCTTAACATCCTTATTCTATTTTCAATCCAAAACCAAACCAAAATTATTTATGTGATCATCAATCATCATCAATAAAAGTTGTTAATCATAAAAAATAATCCTTTGATAATATGAATATTAAAACCTTATTTTTTATCTATGACACCATTGGTTTTAAACTAGTTCATCCAATGTCATCATTTTTTAAAATCATTCATGATCATTTTTAAAGAGTTTGTTAATTTCCAAACCATTTATTCTAGGAGTGTCAATCTGGGTTATCATCAAGGACCATTGTCATGAACTATTAGGCGATTATGTAAAATTACAATAAACTTGTTTTAATGTTATTATGACTTAGTTAAACTATGCTATATCCACATCCACATATAGTATCCAAAAATAGTTGAAATGTATTGAAATCCACTTAATCTATCCTTCACTAAAAATCTATGAAATATTCCTATTCGGTGATTATCCCTATGGTTATCACTAATGTTTTCTCTTCCTAGATTATAATTTTTAACAAATCCTCTATGAGATGCCAACTATAGTGACCCACACATTTCATAAATAGATAACACATCTTAGTATATTAATATTAATTAAATAATATAATGATCTACACCAAAATCATATAGGTTTTCTTCCTTTGAGATCATATATATAGAAATAAAACAAGTTTATCAGTAAACTTCATCATCTCCCACTATGATTTTCATAACTAAAACCCTTCTAAAACATGTCATTGTTAATAACATTATTCATCACCTGTGGAAAGGAAATAAAATAAAGGGTGAGATCAGATGCTCTATTAGGGTAAAAAAGGGAGATATTTACATAACATGAGCATAAGGGTAAGATAACATGAGAATAACATGTGAAAATCATACATTTCAGATCATATATAATAATATTGAGTCATAGAATAAATCCTGGTAGTATATAAGACATGAATCATAAAGGAATCATAGAACATATTCTATGATAGAATAACGTTATCATAAGTCATAGTTTTTTTGGCATTGACATAAGTTTAGAAAAAATTATGTCAATTATACCAACCCAGAAATTGAAAACATGTTAGTATTGAGAAAAACACCTATGTACATGCTTTTTTCATTTGATAACGGCTTGTGAAAATTCTTTTAGGATTTGGATAACCTCCCATGTACCCTATTTATTTGGTCTTAGGATAACCTCCTCTGAATACTTAATTCTAAGAGAACATTCATCTTCAGCCAATAAATTAGAGGAATATATAATTATTGTCACACCCATATCATATTGAAAATTATACATTTGTGTTCCAAAAAATAATTCATCATATAATAACCCAGGAAAAAGACATGGGTTTCATAATAATTTTACCATAGCGTAACTCATGGTAATGAACGGGATTCATAATTTTTTTTCATAATAATCATAAACCATATAAGGAAATAATAAATATGGTATCATTGCATCACAACACTAATTAATAATAAGAAACATATAATCTTGTTATTGTTAATAAATTGAAATACCATAAAATGATCATGGAAAACATCCTTGGGGAAAATACCATTCCAAATTTTAAAAAACCACATTAAAATATATAAAATTATAAAATAATAATGAAAACTCTTTCAATTAAAATAAATTTGGAAACATGTAAAGTAAACATTAAATCCTTGAGTGGTCAAGATTCCAGTAAATACCATTCAGGTCGAACAAGTTAAAGTAAGTATTCATTTAACATTTTTGTTAAAAATAAAATTTTACTATGTTCAAAAAATGACATGAAGATTACTTTTAAATTATTTTTAAAATTTTAAAACAAGGGTAAATATGGATTTAAAAAACAATTGTGTATGGAATACTACCTTTTTAATACATAACTTTTCATTACATTTTACAAAAAGAGGATCTTTAAAGACCAGTGTCTTGGAAATCAGAGACATAAAACATGAAAAAAACATAAAACATTATTCTAATCCACTTGTAAGGATTCATCATGTGTTCATACTATGTAAAATTACAACATCTCATATCCCGAAGACATACATCAAAGTAAAGGGTGAGAAGATGGCCTAGTAAGGGTAAACAAGGGAATGAGCTTACTTGTGATATCAATAAGAAATTGAATAAAAACGTAAGGACATGAACAATTAAAGTATAGATATATCATAATGAAAAGAACATGAAACATAAATTGAATATGTGGCTAAAATATTTCATTTATACATTCATGAACATATCACCAAGGTTTATCCCTGAGGTTTTATAAAAATTACCAAGGTTATTCACCACGATATCATAAAACATGTCATCACTAGAGTTTATTTTTTACCCAATGAATTGAAGCTCTATTAGGGCACACCCTTAATATGTATTTATTTTCATATGAGACACATATATCATAATAAAAAATTTCATAAATAACCCATATTGAATAAAATATAAGTGTTTCAATTCAATATCATGACGTTTTACAAGTTCTCAAAAATAACATCATTAATTCATTTATAACCCATGGAAAGGGAGTTAGGGTTATATGTATGTAAATTATAGAATAAAATATATCATATTTATATATTTATGAACACCCATTGAAACTAAATAGTTCTGGGTATTAACATAAATAAAACAAGAGAATTTCTTGAGAGAAAGAGATAGATATTTTGAGACAAAATTTCTGCAGCATAATTTCTATTTAACATGGTTTTAGAAAACATTGAAAAGAGAAGGGAAAAGGGTCACACAATCTTAAATAATTCATAATACAGTATGGGTACATAATAATATCATGGTATGGATATTTCAATGACATACCATGTGAAAAGAAAACATTAAAGGAAAGAAAATATGTGATTTCTTTTACGAGAAATTCAATAACCTAACGACGTCACATAAAAATTCAGAAAACAAATTGATGTGAGTTGAAAGGGTATCTCACCAATTAGATATAAAATTTAAAGTAATGAGAACATATAATAACATACCCTCAACATAATAACATGAAAAATAGAAGACACAACAAAATGGAAGTCTTGAATTAATAGATAAGGGTGAAAGGATCCCTTTCCTTGAAGTGTAACTCTGAATTCTTGAATGTCGGGACCCCGGGAGGCTTTAGGGAACCTTGGGAGGACTCCTTGGGATGCAAAAGAATATAACTTCGTTTAGGATGATTTTTCAATGAAATGGGTGAAATAATGGATTGGTATTTTTTGGAGGAGTGAAGGAATAAAATATTTATTTACAAGGGACACCTCATCAGTGGTATTAGAAAAATCATGGGCTTTCCCATGATATTTTCCCATGGTATTGGCCACTTAGGACACCTCATAGAATATAATACAATTAATAATTCTACCAGATTGTTTACATAATTCTTACATCACTAATGATGTCATTAAACACCTGAAACATAAATATGAAATTTCAATATTCATTGAAAATTCAACTAATTCATAAAAATACAAAAAAATTACCATAACCTAATATCGATGCTCTAAATTAAAAAAATAAACTCCATTTTATGAAAATAATTTTCTAATTTTTTTTTTAAATTTAAAAAAACACTATTCACAAGAAAAAAAACTAATACTTAGCTGATAATTTCTGAAATAGGTATTTACTTATTTAATTAAATAACATTAGTTAAACAAGGTGCCTAAATTATATTAATACTTTCTTAAGTTTGTTTACTAATCTATTTGTTCATATTACTATTCATAAGAGTGAAATTACTATTCATAATTTACTATTCGTCAAAAATTAAGTTGATCTTATTAGAATCTAAATTTCTTACTGAACATAACTTTAGAAACCCATTTTTTGAAAATCATTACACATTATTAATTATTTAAGGTTTACATAAATATTTTAAAATTATCATTTTTCCAAAAATCACCAATAATATACATATTAAATTTATCCAGACATTTGAAATTCAAAAACATCACCGTAGAAAGAAATTTAAATTTTCATTATATCAAAGGATTAAATAAAGTAGCTAAGGTCTCATTATGTATCCCCTTATAACACCAGCATAGGACATAAGCATAAGGTGTTTTAGGGTGATAAAATCTTTGGGCGGCTCAGCCAACATTGCCCGAGTGGTGATTTCTATCAGCTTGAACATCTCCCGTAGCTGATTCTATTAAATCTTCACATGATTAAGTACAGCTTTGGTTTGGTCCAAAACAAAGCCTAGTGGTGCTAACTCCTTCCCAAGATCCCTCAGATGGGCTCTGAATGGCCCGAGACTACTGGATGAGGACATCGAATCTTATTTCTATAACCACAATTACCTGTATTTATAAACAACAATCAAAACATTAATAGTTTGTTTTCCAACAGTAATATTGACCAATGGTCATATTGACCAATGGTCATATAACGATCGAAACCCAATGGTATCATTTTATTTATACTCATTTCATTAAATAAATGAAATATTTTTGTTGAGTATAAAATAAAATAAAACACAAAAATAAGAAACAAAAATTATTCAAAATTTGGGTCATTACATTCACCCCCCTTAAGAAATTTTGTCCCCAAAATATTAACTCATACCCTAAGAAGATAAAAGGTGTGGGTACTTCTTCCTCGTAGACTGCTTTGGTTCCCATGTGGCTTCTTCGCATTTTTGGTTCCTCCACAACACCTTAAAAAATGTGTAGCCTTGTTGCTTAGAACCTTGTCCCTACGATCAACGATCTCCACCGGCTACTCCTCATATGAGATGTCATTTTCTAGTTATACCACCTCTGGGTTTAGTGCATTTGATGGGTCAAGTATGTACTTCATAAATGTGGATATGTGGAAGACATCATGAACTTGTTCTAGATTTGGAGGAAGTGCAAGCCGATAGGCCACTACTCCTAGGCGATCCATGATTTCATAAGGGAAATGTACCTAGGGCTGGGTATCCATTTCTTCCCATACATTATGAATCTCTTCCAAGGTTAAATTTGAAAAAATAACTTGTCACCAAAATCAAACTCCATGTCCCTTCGACGTTTTTCATCATCGCTCTTTTTCCGAATCTGAGCAACCTTAATGTGTTGCTGGATGACATGGACTTTTTCAGTCATATCTTGCTCAAGATCAGGTTCAGGAAGCTTTCTCTTACAAGCTTCATACCTATAAGTAGGAGTTCTACATCTCTTCCCATATAGAGCTTCATAGGGTACCATTTGAATTCTCGAGTGGAAACTATTGTTGAAAGAGAACTCAACTAAAGGGAGATGTTGATCCCATCCACCTTTAAATTCCATTGAGCATGTTCTCAGCATGTACTCATGTGTTTTAATAGTCCTTTCATATTGGCCATCAGTCTGGGGGTGATAATATGTACTAAAATTAAATTCAGTGCTCAAATCAATTCGAAGACTTCTCTATAATTTTGATATGAACCTTGGATCATGATCTGATCCGATAGATTGTGGAACTCCATGCATCCTTACCACTTCCTTCACATAAATGCTGGAAAGTTGATTAAAGAGAAATACTTCTGAATGGATATAAAATGAGCAGTCTTGGATAGACGGTCCACAATAACCCATATCACGTTGTTTCATTTGGATGTTCTTGGGAGACCAGCGATGAAATCCATAGTGATATTTTCCCACATCCATTCAGGTATGGGTAGTGGTTGCAATACCCCTTTAAGAAGTTGTCACTATTCCTTCACTTACTTACATACTAGGAACCTTGTAGTATAGTCAACAATATCCCTTTTTATATTATCCCACCAAAAATGATCACAAATGTCCATATATATTTTTGGGCTTCCAAGATGTATTGAGAGTGTAGAGCTATGAGCTTCATCCATCAGCTCCTCCTTAATTTCCAGAATAGATGGAACAGATAGTCTTGTACGAAATTTCAGGACACCTTCTTGATCAACATTAAACTCAAGAAACTTTCCATCCATTATATCCTCATACTTCTTCTATATCAAATGGTCTGTTTTGTAATATTTCTTGATCTTCTCTAGTAATTATGGTTGAGAAATCATTTGGGTTAGGGTTGATGATGTCCCTTCCCTTGTAATTTCCATGTCCTGCTTCACTAGGTCATTGATCAAATGATCTCTTTGAATCCTCATAATGGAAAGAAGAACAAGGTATTTCATACTTAATGCATCATCGCCATTGTTTTCTATTCCTGGATAATGGTGAATTTAACAATCATAGTCTTTGAGAAGTTCCAACAATCTCCTTTATCTCATGTTCAATTCCATTTGTGTGAAAATATACTTCAAACTTTGATGGTATGTGTATATAACACATTTCTCCCCATAAAGACAGTGCCTCCATATCTTCAGAGCAAAAACGACTGCAGCCAGCTCTAGATCATGCGTTGGATAGTTCTACTCATGAGTCTTCAACTATGAAGACACATAAGAAATGAATTTTTCATTTTTCACGAGGACTCAACCAAGCCCTCAGAGAGATGAATTGCTAAAAATAATAAATCCTTCTCCACTTGAGTGCAGGGTTAACACAGGTGCAGTAATCAATCTATTCTTCAGCTCTTGGAAACTTTCCTCACACTCCTTTGTCTTGAGGAACCTAACCCATTTTCGAGTTAACTTGGTTAATGGATTAGAAATTCATGAATAGTTTTTCCCAAACCTCCTATAATATCCTGCTAATTCAATAAAACTTAGAATCTCAGTTATTTTTGTAGGTGGAATCCACTCCGATAAAAAAATTTCTTTGTAGGGTCAACTATGATTCCTTAATTGGTGACAATGTTCCCCAAGAAAGAAACTTGTTGTAACTAGATATTACATTTACTGAACTTCCCAAAAGCCTATCCTTATGTAGAGTTTGTAAAATAACCCATATATGATCTTCATGCTCCTCGCGATGTTTTTAATATATCATAATATCATCAATAAAAACTACAACAATGTTATCAATGTAGTCCTTAAAGACTCTACTCATCAAATCCATAAAAATAAAAGGTCCATTAGTCAGTCTGAAGGGCATAACAACAAACCCATAATGCCCATATCTTGATCGGAAGGCAGTTTTTTGGAATATCGTCTTTCTTCACCTCCAATTGATGATAACCAGAATGAAGATCAATCATAGAGAAGAATTGATCCCCATGAAGTTGGTCATATAAGTAATCAATTCTTGTTAGAGGGTATTTGTTCTTCACTGTGATCATGTTCAGTTCTCTATAATCATTACATAGCCACATCGATCAGTCCTTATTCTTCACAATGAGAACTGGAACTCCCCAAGGAGACACACATGGTTGGATAAAACCATTCTCCAAAAGTTCATGGAGTGGTTTCTATAATTCTTCCAGCTCCACATTTTCTATCCTAAACGAGGTTTTTGATATCAGATGTGATCCAGGTACAATTTCAATGGACGAATCTACCTCTCTTTCTGGGGGAGGTCCAGGTAACTCCTCAGGAAACACATCAATGTATTCCTGGACGATAGGGACACTTTATATCCTTAAACACTGATATATTTCTTCTTCTTAACCAATCAACTCCTTCAATAATTATATAGGGGGTTCTTTTATACAATTATCATGTTGAGATATCTCTCCATGGAAGATAACTGTAGGTTTTCCCTTCAAGACTACTGATATTTCCTTGCATTAACAATTGATCCTAGAATTATACTTTGATATCCAGTTCATCCCTAGTATAATGTCTAATTCAAACATGGAATGACTAGTATATTTGTGATAATATTGTGCTCACTAATGTCAATACTGGAGTTTCTAAACACTGACGATTCTTGGATAATCCTGCAAGGAGTCTTGACTGATAACTCTAATTTTAGCAAATTGGGGGTTGAATCTAGATTCATTGTAAACATGGAGGAAATAAAGGAATGTGTATATCTATAATCAAACAAATTGTTTGATATATTTGATAGGAAAACAAGAGTACCTGCAACCAAATAATTTTGAGCTTCAACATCAGCTGTCATGATTGCAAGAGCACGACATTGATCCCTTGGCCTTCGTCAAGGCTAATGGTGGTTCCCCTCCACTACCCTCGGATTTGGACAGTAATTGGAAAAGTGCCCACGTTGTCCACACTTAAAGGACTGGAAATCCGGTAGGGCCTTCACCATCATCCCCACGTCATTGGTGTTTGGAATTTTTTGTTTCACCTCACTACGATAATTCCACGCAATATGGCCATCTCTTCCACACTTGTATAATTTCTCTCTCTCGAGCAGAAAGTTCCCAAAATTCTTCTTACAACATTTATTACACGTGAGAAGTTGTACTTTCTTTCCTACTCTTCCATGATTGAAGATCCTCCCTAAGCTTGGATGCAACGATCTCTTCTTGTTATTAGATTTATGAGACCACTGTGTCTTCCAAAACTCCTACTTGACTTTCATCGCACTCCTCATGATCTCCTCATAGCAAACATAGTCTCGGTTGGCTGGATTCTTTCGCAGATGAGGTCTCAGATCCCCGAAGAATCTATCAACTTTACCATTTGGATCCATGACAATGCTAGTGAAATATCGTGAAAGTGAGGTGAAGTTCATCTCGTATCTTCTGATAGATTCGTTCTCCTTCTACTTCATCTTGAGAAACTCCTTCTCCATTCTTGTTCTCATCGATCGAGGGAAATACTTGTTAAAGAATATCCCTATGAACTCTTCCCACTCCATACCTTCTACTTTCACTCTTGGCCTATTGTTTTTAATCAGTTCCTACCACTGACCAGCTTCTCCCTCTAAGTAATAAATATCCAAGGATACCTTCTCTTACTCTAAACAATGGAGCACAGAAAAGAACTTCTCTATAGAGATGATCCACTATTCACCTATCAATGGGTCGGTCGATCTACTGATGGTTGGTGGTCATTGATGCATAAAGGACACAAAATAATTTTTTTCCTTTCGCGATGATATCGGTCTCTCAACTTGATTCAAGTTAATTCCCATAACTTTAGTAAGTTGTTTCATCATTTACATGAATGTTTCCATTCTGGCTTCCCTCAGAGGGTCATCAGTGAATGGTCCATCGCGGTCACCATTTGCACGATTCCTCCTATTTCCTGCAATTTTCTAAAAGAATAAATCCTTAGTGAGAAGCTTATTTCATTTATGAATCCTTTAAATATAATAGATTTTATGTATTAAAAACCCATGCTTATAAAATTCCATTTTTCTTTAATTCCTTTATAATGATTTATAAAAATCTTTTGATTAACCAAACATATCCCATGGGAGTGTCGTAACCAAAAGTGAAGAAAGGCATGTTGTCATGTACTAGGATACCCCAGGTCAAGTTCGAAACTCCTTGTCAGAGTTTTCACTCCTTGGTACATCTGTGTCAAAGCCACCTTTACCTGCTCGTATCCAGGTAATGATGTATTTTCATGATAAACCAGTTACTCAATACTCACCAAAATACCAGGATGTTTTATTATATTTAAAAGTTCATATAGGAATATTCTTAAAGTTATCATAGCCTAATTTCTATAAATAAAAAAACTATCCTTTGATACTAGCTATGTCATCCTACCTTTTTAATACATAACATTTCATTACATTTTACAAACAGATGATCTTTAAAGTCTAGAGTCTTGGAAATCTGGGACATAAAACATGGAAACAACATAAAACATTCATATAATCCACTTTTAAGGCTTCATAATATGTCTATCCTATGTACAATTACTACATCTCATATCCTGGAGACATACATAAAAGTAAAGGGAGAGGAGAAGGCCCAGTAAGGGTAAACAAGGGAATTAGTTTACATGTAATATCAATAAGAACTTGAATAAAAACATAAGAACTTGAGAAATGGATGTATAGGCATATCATAATTAAAAGAACTTGAAACATAACATTAATATGTGGCTACAACATTTCATTTAGACATTTATGAACATATCACCATGGTTTATCCTCGAGGTGTCATAAAAATTACCAAGGTTATTCACCAAGGTATCGTGAAATTTTTTATCTCTAGAGATTAATTATTTACCCAATGTATTAGAGCGCTATCAGGGAGAACCCTTAATATGTCTTTATTTCCATGTGATCCACATAGATCATAATCAAACATTTCATAAATAACCCATAGTGATTAAAATAAATGGTTTCATTTCAAAATCGTGATGTTTTAAAAGTTCTTAAAAATAAGATCATTATATCATTTATAACACATGGACAGGGAGTGAGGGATTTATGTATGTTAATTACAGAATAAAATATTCCATAATTATATATTTATTAACATACATTGAAGCGAAATGGTTTTGGGTATTCACATAAATAAAACAAGAGATTTTTTTTAGAGAAAGAGATAAAATTTCGAGACAAAATTTCTGCAGTATAACAGCTATATTACATGGTTTTAGAAAACATTCAAAAGAGAGGGGAAAAGGGTCACCCACCCATAAATAATTCATAATACATTATGGGTACATAATAAGATCATTTTATGGATATTTCAATGGCATACCACGTGAAAAGGAAACATGAAAGGAAAGAGAAGATGTGATATGTTTACAAGAAATTATGCAGCCTAACGGTGTCACTTAAAATTTCAAAAAACAAATTAATGAGAGCGGAATGGGTCCCTAAAAATTATATTTGAAATGGAAAGTAATTATAAAATATAGGAACATACCCTCAACATAAATATATGAAAACTATAAGACACAACATAAAAGAAGTCATTACTTAAAATTGAAGGGTTAAAGGATCCCCTACCTTGAAGTGTAACTTCAAATGCTTGATGGTCGGGACCTTGGGACGATTGAGGTCACCTTGGGAGGACTCCTTGGGAGGTAAAAAGACTATAACTTAATTTAGGAGGATTTTGGAATTAAATGGGTGAACTAATGACTTGGTATTTATAGGATGAGTGAGGGAATAAATTATTAATTTCCAAGGGACACCTCATCGGTGGTATTGGAAAAACCATGGGCCTTCCCATGGTATTTTCCCATGGTATTGTCCACTTGAGACACCTCATAGCATATCTTACTATTCATAAGTCGAATATAGTGATTACATAAGTATTACATCATTAATGATGTCCTTAAACACCTGAAACTTAAATAAATTTTTTTACTATTCACCGAAAATTCTACTATTTCATAAATATCCTAAAAAATTACCCTAACCTAATATAGATGATCTGAATTCAAAAATGAACTCCATTTTATGAAACTAATTTTATAAATATTTTTTATATAATTTTTATATAAAAACTCTATTCACCTGGAAAAAACTAATTCTTAACTAATAATTTCTGAAACAGTTATTTACTTATTTTATGGAATCACATTACTTAATCAAGGTGCCTAAATTATATTAATACTTTATTAAGTGATGTTACTAATCCATTTATTCATATTACTATTTATAAGTATAAAATTTATATTCATAATTTATTATTCATCAAAAATTAAGATGATCTTATTAGACTCAAAATTTCGTATTGAAGATAACTGTAGAAGACCATTTCTTGAGAATCATTACACATTATTAATTATTTAAGGTTTTAATAAATATTTTAAAATAAACTTTATCCAAAAAACACCAATAATATACATCCAATATTTATCCGGACATCTGAAATTCACAAATTTCACCATAATAAGAAATAAATTTTTTTTATTTATATCAATTGATTACATAAGCTACTTATGGTCTCGTTACATACCCCCTTATAACACCAGCATAGGACCTAAGCATAAGTTGTGCTAGGGTGATAAATTATTATGGTGTCCAGCCCAACATTTCCCAAGTGGTGATTTCTATTAGCTTGAACTTCTCTATTAGGTGATTTTGTTCAAGCTTCACACGTTGAAGTTCATCTTGGGTTTGGTACAGAGAAAAGCCCAGTGGTGCTACCTCCATCCCAAGATCCATCATATGGGCTTTAAACGGCCCTAGACTACCGGATGAGACCATTGAATCTTTTTTCGGTAACCAAGATTACTTGTATTTCTAAACAATAATCACAACATTAATAATTTAGTTTCCAATGGTTATATTGACCAACAGTCTTATAACAATCAAAACCCAATGTTATTGTTTTAATTATAATCATTTCATTAAATAAATGAAATAGATTTGTTGAGTATAAAATAAAATAACACACAAAATTAGGCAACAAAATTTTTGCAAAATTAGGGTCATTACATGTAGAATTTTAAAAACATTATTTAAAATATTTTTAGAAAACACAGACATGGAAGAGAAAGGATTTTTAACCTAAGAGAGAAATAATTTTGATTTTACTTAAAGACCATCTTTTGGAATCTTTAGTAGATAAATGGAGTAAAATTAAATTAAAAAAATTAAATTTATAGAAAAAACCAAAGGGTATTAAATTTTAGTAGTTTATTTAGTGAAAGATAAAATTATTTCATCATCAAAAACATATTGACAAACAACCTCGAAAAATGATGGGATTATAACATAAAACTCATATCACATTGGTAACTATTTAATCGTAAGCCCTGTGAATTAAACAAACATATATGGAAATGTATATCCATTAATTTTCATGATAAGGATCATAAAATACATTCATGGGAATTATATACACCATGAAAAAGAGACAATTGGGGAATATATAATGGGTCCCACAAAAACAAAAAGTGAGATAAAAATACCTTACCATATGTCTGAATTCAATTGTACGTCTTCGAACCACTTGTATAATAAATATATTTTTATTATTATAATATTACAAAAAAATAATCATATATATCATACTTTATATTATTAGGTAAAACAATGGTATATCTTGTTTATTAGTAATTCATTATTAAAAGCATTGTTTTGTCTAATAACTGCTCGTTTTTCATTTTTGTTTGGGCTCAGTGGTTTTTGGTCCCCTTAAATTGATCATGGTGCCATAATCCCCATAATTTAAATAAATATTTAAATATAATATATTCTAATTATATACATATTAATATTCATCCATAAAATTTATATACTTAAAAAATAAATTACACCATTCATGAAGATGGTAGGTGGTATGTATGCATGAACGTTGATCCCATTTTCCTGATTGATGGGAAAAAATGTTTTATTATAATTAAATTTTCAAAAATAATTTTTGTCTCATAGTTATAATATATATTCATTAAAACTATCGTTATTAAAATCCATTTGAAAATAAAACGAAATATATATTATAGAACTTCGGGGGGTGGTAATCTACACATACGGATACATGACATTATCATTTTTAAAATTATTGGAAGGTAAGAAGTTCTTTGTGATATTATAATGCTAGAATTATAATTATTATCATATATATACTTTAAATCCATAATAACATCCATCTGTGATAATTATAGATGGAAAATTAATTACTTCGGTTCGTAAGGTGGTTGACCATTGTACACACTATTGACAGTTTCGTTTGCCATTTATATGGATGAGGATATGTATACAGCTTACTCCATTAACTAAATTACAAATCAGAATATTTTAAATAATGTTTTTATCATTTCAACATACTTTCTAATGATTCAAATGAGGTGGAATATTAAATAAAAAAACGTTGATTAAGAATGATGCATCTAATTCAGAAAAACTCTTTAGGTTATCATAAAAATACTTATAAGGGGGATTTTCTAATCAAAATAATTATTATAATATGTGTGTATATAATTAATAATTATATTTGGGTAATTATTTTCCAAAAAATTCTTTCAAAAATTGAATTTGATGGGAGATGGGTTTCCTTTTATAAGTGGGGGAGCTGACGCACTTTGAATTTTTGAAAAGAAGAAGTTACACCCACGTTTGACACACAGAGAAGACCCCAAAATGAATCATTATCAAACCTAATATAATTTAATGTTTTAGTATTCCCATCAAATTGAAATTTGACTAGTTTATTTTTCGTTTTAAGCCTTATCATTTTAGTTTGTCCCATAGTAAACCTATTTTGACCTTGACCACAATAATAATGTTTTACTATTTTTATTCATTATGACCAAAAAATTAGCTGAACTAATTATATAATATTAATTATTCTGATTAAAAATATGGAATCCGTTTTAGGAAATTCAATTCAAAGTATTTGAATAATTGGATTTTTAATTAATCCCACTAAAATAATAAAAAAAATATTTTTCGAAGAAAATTATTTCATAAGTATATTGAGTTAAAATATTAAAACTGAATTTGAAATTGATTTATATTAAATAAATTTTATTAATAATAATAAAATTGGAAAATGTTTACGTATAAATAATTTTAAAACTTTATATAAATTTTTAAATGTATTAATCAAAAATGCAATTATCAACATAAATCATGATTTTCACTATTCATTGAAAATTTAATCTTTTCATAGAATTATAAAAAACCGAACCTAACATAATTTTAAATTTTTAATAATAAAAATTATTTAATTTAATTCAGAAAAATTATAAATGCATTAAATAACTATATTTCAGAAGAAATAAAATTTTAATCATAAAACTGAATTTTTTCATTTCATTTCCTTACAAAAAATATAAGTTTATTTATAAAACATTTGATTGAATATGTAATATATAAATTTCCATAAAATAATTTACTACGAGTTATTATTTAAAATTAATTAATTAAAAATCCAATGTGAGCATAAAAAATTTAGAATAAACATTTATTATACTTAAAATTGATTTTTTTACATTTTTAATCCATTAATAACCAATGAATTTATTTTATAAATGTGTAAACCAAATAATTTTAATAATTTAGTTATTCTAATTAATACCCTCTAATTTAAAGACTAGGTAATAAGTGTCACCTTAAACAATTATATTTTAATAGTACATCAAGAATTATTGGATCTGGTTGATTCGTATAGTGAAAATAAACAATGAAATTAAATCTATATAAAAAATATATTTCATAAAAAAATTAAGGTTTTATATTACTAGTACACATGAACAAAACAACCTCATTGAAACATTTCTAAAATATAATAACTGACCAAAACACCTATGGTATAATCGATGCATGCAATAATCCCTAGGAAATACATCACATTATAGTAAAGTAATTTAAAATATAATAAGGGGAAAATACACATCCAAATAGAAATGAGGAACCAACCTAACAAAAACTAAAAAATTCTAAAACTTAAGAGTTCAAGGGTTGAAATATTTATTCATAACCACTGAACTTATCTAAAACCTCCAGGTACCACTATGATACTACAATTCAAGATCTAACTAAATCACCAAAAATCTACATGTTTTCAGTATAATACTCAACACGTGTTGTAAAATCCTAGGAAGGGTTGAGTATATACATACATAGTAAAATTACTTGAATACAATGAGGGATGAAGATGTAAAAAATAGTCAAAACTGCCCATAGAGAAGGAGGACCTAGATACCCAACATTAAATATACTCAAAAGAAACACAAGCAATGGTAGACACATGATCTCTATAATCACAGCTAGCCAAGAATGTGTAGTTATCTTATATCTTCCTAAGGTCCAATATCTAATTCATTTCACCTTGAAAACCCTCACAAGAATTAGTGTGGGTGACTGAATCTCATCACTATGCTCCACAGTCAATGGAGAAAAACCCCTAGTGGAGAACTAGATCCTTGTCGAAGCATAATGACATAATGACTCAATTCCATTAAAAGAGGACCCACACCCTATATAGTATATGGTATTTCTTACATTACCAATGTAAAGATTATAGGGTACTGATTCACAAGTGTGAAAGGGGATTATCAGCCCTAGTGTCTCATTAATGAACATCCCAATCACTATAATTGGACAAGAAATGCTAAGATATGGGTCCCACTCATAACATCATATGTCATATTTCTAGTGATAAGACAAAGCCTAACATCATTTCATATATGGAAAACTACTGAGGATAGACAACTCATAAGGCCAAATCAGATTCTCAATGAAGTTGAAGCACAAGTTATATGATCATGGGAAAAATTACAAGAAATGTACTTAGGGTCTCACATTGTGTGACTCCACAAAGATACATGGGTGTGTCATCCCTAAGACATGGCATTTATGGCCATGTTCACTAAAGGACCTAGCCATGTACTCACAATACACGTATTAGCTATAAATTTACTTATACACAATGTATATCAAGGATTCCATTGAATTTCATATCAATCGGGGTCCTTAGAATTATTTGTTGACACATGGACTTTCTACCCAGGTAGGATCACAAATTTGTGTGGTCAGTCACATAGCACATGATTTTTACCTTTTCCAAAACCCTAGCTTCTACAAGAACCTGGACTACATGGAATGTGTTCCACTAGAATACCTAGCATGTAGTTATTTTTTTCATACATCAAATCATTCCTTCACACAATTTCTAGATCCATTACTTCCAATGCCTTACTTTTGATATTATCCAAAAAAATTGAATATGAAATCAATCATGATCCTACTTTTTATTACAAGAATATTACATCATTTTGAAGATAAACGACATAATATTGTTACAAAACCAGGATCCCAGTTTTTAGTGTCTAGGAAAAATTAGGCACAATCATAGAATTCCTAATAATAAAATACAAACATTTATTTAATATCATATACTTTATCCCATTAAATATCAAATTCTTCTATGCACACATATTCACTTGAGGATATACATCAAATAAAATGGGTGAGCTAAATCCCAATAACATTATTAATAAATAGCATGAATCAATATAACATGAGTTGGAATTATCACCATAATCATAACATAATCAGAGGATCGTCACCGAAATCTTGAGGGAATCATTGGAAAATGTCATTGAATGTGGAAATACATAAAAACTAAACATCAGTTCTTAGTGGTCAAATACCACAAATTGTTTTGAACATAGAAATAATCATGTTCACTCATATCATATGGGAATAATCATAACGTCATCATTGTCAATAATTATACAATCATTTTCAGGCATAATACACATCATATCATGAGATATATCACACTGCCCATTTCATTGGAGGGATATATAATTCCACACCACACATCACATCATAACATTTACATAATCATGCATACAACATAGATCATATATAAATAAAATTTATAATGTAACCCATGTAAAGTAATGGGTTTCATAAGGATTTAATCAGTTATGGGTAAAAATTGGATTCCCAAATGAAATAAGGACTTTCATATTTGGTATATGATTAATCTTCTTGAGCGGGAAGAACCAAATAAAGTGTAGTTATAATGTGTTTTGGAAAGAATACTTCTTCTAGAAAATCGATTTATTTGTCATAAAATAATATTGGAAACACGTATATCCAATGAAAGAAAAGGTAATAAAAATGTAAATTTACTTAATAAAATTAAAGGAGTATTTATACCAATGACGTCATGAAAGAATAATAACCCAGATAAAGGTATTAGGGATTGATAATCCCCTAAACTTATGTGAAAATTCATTTTGAACTTACAAATAATATCATAGAAAATAAAATTATATTAATTAATTAATTAATTACGAGACACTTCTACATTTATTTTATTTATTATAAATTTATTAAGTTCATTAACAGTCATTTTGATTAGTAATAGAGTTTAATCACCTCATTTTGGAGTAATGATTCCATGGTTTTCAAGATCGATTCACTTGAATGTAATTCAGGAATTTATTGTAAGATGAGAATAATTCTCAAAAAGTAAAATTAAATGATATTAATGAAATTATAGTTGTTTAATATTCCTCATATATCATTTGGGTTTATTATATGAGGATGATCCATTTGATAAGATATTAAGGATAAATGTTTAGTTTTTTTCTTTGGTTTACCGACCATTATGAACTAGTTTTGTTTTATTTAATATTATTTCAATAAATTAGCTCCAGAACATTATAAAAGATATAATAAACGTATTAAAATATTTTTTAATCATAATAATTGTTTTCTGAACATCTTGGAATAAGGTAATGGAAAACAAAAAATGGTCATCTATGAATGTAGTGAATTGACACATCACGGATGATGTTTTTATTTTTAGAATAAAATAAGAGGATAAGAAAAATTTTGATGGGTATTCCATTAACATAATAAAATTATAGTATATATATGATACAGATGTTATAATTCCTCTTTTTATAGGGAATATAATGAGATTATAATAAAAAATAAACTTAATATAAAAGTATTGTGGGTATTACCCATGAATTTTGTCTTCTTGAGATCCTCCTTAAGGACCTGGGGTTTGATCTTTTTTCGATACCAGCAATTATTGGATATGGGAATGATGATTGGTAAGGTAATTAGGCAAATTTATAGAATCTTCAATGTTTATAAGTTGTGAGGTGAAGAGGAGTTCATGGGTAATATTTATAGGGGATGATAGTGGGGTTTTTTATTATTATAATCATTATTTTATCATTTTGTCTCTAGAATAACAATAGTGTAGCTCCACACATTTTAGGTCATTTTTTCAAATAAATAAAATTTTCATCTATAAATTGCATTAAACTAAGTCAAAAATTCTATTCACAAGGCATCAAATCATGGTACAATACACGCAACTCTGACTTTTTGTATGTTACACACAACACCAACATGGCATATATTACACACACCACTGATGTTTCTACAAATCCTCATTTTATTATTATAATTGTTTAAATGAGATAATAATAACCTTGAAATTAATAATAGTTATATGAATAGTAACATCTAATTTTAGAATATATTTTTTTACATTTTTATTTTAAAAAACACATCGATAATAAAAGTTTAGATTTTTTTTGTAAATTCCTTTTATGTTTAAAAATATCATCATCGTGAATGAACTAATTTTAATGTCCTTCGGAGAAAAATAATATGATTAATTTTAGAAAAAATTAAAAGTATAATTAGATAAAATATAAACATATTTAATTTGAATTTATAATATCTAAATTATCTTTGGGTGAATTTATGGGAATTTTCTGAAAAACATCATTTTTGGATGAATAGTGAAGAATACCATATTTTAATTGAAAAAAGTTTTTATTCTTATTTATTATTAATGTTAAATAATATGTTAATTTTTTAAAAAAATGTAAATAAGAAACTACATTTTTATAAATTAATCCAATTTTTTTCATCAAAACCAATTTCACAATGAAATTGGATATAAATACTTAGCAAACTTTTGGTCATTTTTACCTTAAAACCCATCATTAACAACCCAACTAAGGGATTAGTTTAAAATTAATTTGTTCCACTTAATTATTTAGAATTTGGGAAAAAGGATTACATATTTTTAATATGAATACTTTATAATGTCTAATAATTTCAAAAAAAAATCTGATCAAAATGACTAGTGATAGTGATTAAAATTAATTAGATCATTTAAGAGAAAAATTAGTCTTATAAAGTACTATACCAAAAATATAAGACCAAAAACGAACTATAAACTATTACAACACCCATTTTATAGACATTAATATTCCATTAACTTTACATTATTTACTTTTGTTAGTATTTTACGACTTTTTTGGTATAAACATGGGTACACCAAAAAAATTGAAAAAATTCCAAGTGTGTCATTTCCCTTACCTTTAAAAGGACACCACCGATAGCCACTTCCTCACCAATATAATTCCCCATCAATCACCCAAATAATTATCAGATAAGCTACCAAATTCAATCCCTTCCTCATAGAGGCCTTAACTTTGGAATAATGAAACTCAAGGAATCCTTTTGGCACAAAACAAAAGGATTTACCTAATAAAGAGGTAACGTCTTCTCTTGAGAAATTTTTCTTTATTTTAATTCTCCTCCCCTATACTATTTTTTCCATTTTTGTATAAAAACCAGAATCCTAAATATACTAGTATATTTATGATATGTTATATAACTACACTTACAGACACCTCCATATAATGGATATCGAACAAACTATTTACGTGTATAGAAAACTATCGCCTCACCAAACGACGATTGTTCATTTCTACTTTACCGCCTCTCAGTTTATAAATTTTAATAAAAAATCTATTTATATATGTAATGTATTATATTTAATATTTTTTTATTATTTATTACTTTTACCACAAACACATTTCTTACTTTCCATTTGGTTTAATTGCGCTATTTTAGTTTGAGAAAGTGTGGAATACCACCACCTCAAAGAGATGTGATTTGTTCAAACACTACATGGAGATTATTAAGGACGAGTTTAGTGGAATTATATTATATATATATAATTATAATTTAATTATATTATATATATATGTGTGTAATTTTCTTTTATTATTTCTATATAACAATTAAAACATAAACCACATTCATGCATACATACGGCTTACCGTCTCCAGGAATGGTGTATTCCACTTGATAATTATTTATGATATAGATTATTATAATATAAATATCATATATATTCCTGATAATTATATCATTTTTTTACTTTTTGGAATCATTATATATTTATAATGACCAATCATATAACAAATTAAGACATATGCAAATAACAAAGGGAATATTACCAAAAGTGGACCCTTAACATAGGATTGTTAAAAAGAAGGTAATATAAGGCCATAATAAAACAATATATGGTATTATATTTAAGAATATTATTCTCTAAAATATTTTTAACAAAATTATATTTATTATATAGTAATATTGTTTGAGTACAAAGTGAGTCAAGACAGAAGGTAAGGAAATTTCATCTTACTTTTTGTTCCCATTAGATACGTGCTATGTTCACCACTCTTTCTTTTTTTTGTATGTACTATAAATGATTGTATTATATTTGTATTATAACTAAATTTATGGGTCTCCACATATATTTTTTATGAACTATATATCATGGGTTTTATAATGTTTTGTCTTAATTTTCCTTCTTTGAGACTCATGTTTTGTTATAAACCTAAACACTTTTTCAAGGTGTATATACCTCGATTTTATAGGATATATAAATAATATAATTAATTTAATTATATTTATGCAACATGTGAATTAATTTTCATACATGGAGTGTATGATCCCATGTTACCAAGTTATAAGATTTTATTGAGACAATCTTGTCGCTTTTCGATATTGTTTACATTTATATTTCCTTAAATGTAATAATTTTATACATATATCAAGAATAATAATGAGTTTACTTATCCTATGTTAATTCAAGATATCCCTATGTTTCAGTACCAATTATTACACTCTTTGGTACTTAAGATTTTTTTTTAAAATTGGATGGTCTCTCCCTCTCTCTCATCGGTTAGAAATCTATTTTATTCAAAAATCAATGTCTTCAGAAATGTTTTAAATTTTATTTTCAAAATATCCTTGAAGATAATTTCCAATGAGAAATTATTTTAAATTATTTTATTGTTTTCAAAGCCTTATTTATAATTATTCAAATATATTTTCAAATAATTGGTTTTCAAAAGGATTTATGTTAAAAAAATATCCAAGAAGAAATGATATTTTCTTCAAGAATTTTTTTAAAGATATTACAATATTATTTACCATCTAAGATAATATCTATTTGTGTTACTAATTCTTTTATTTGGAAATTAATCAATATTTCCATTCATATTCTTTCATTTAATGGATTATGTTTGATAACTTGAGGTTTTTGTAACCCCTTTCTCCTTCATGGTTTATTTTATTTTGAAACCTGATTCTTTTCTTGGGGTATTTTTATGATTAAATGATTATGAATCCTCTATCTTTCCACATGTTATGGTATGATTTCATATTTACAATACACATTCCATTTAATGGGTTATTATATGACTATTTATGATCTAGCGGCACATTTTTGAATGAATTTATAATGAGATAGGTGGGTCTTATATCTCCATCCAATTCATTGGGTAATGAGTTATATATCATAAGATAGAACAAGATAGTCTGGGAAATTAACCGTGAGTAATAATATGTCCATGGGAGTGAACCATGATTGTAATTATGGTTTGAGGAGTGAACATGTGCTACTAATATGTCCATGGGAGTGAAAAATGACTACCAATATGGTATGGGGAGTGAACCCATACTACTAATATGGTATTAGAAATGTTGTATTGGCTACTATGGAAATCATTTTTATGTTTATATGTTTTCCTCAGTTCCATGTTTTGTCTCTATGTTATTATTTTATGGATTATGCTCTTTATTTGATTATGAGTCATGTCTTATTAACTTGAAATCATTATTCCATGATTACTATTAAGATCTTTGATATGCATGGTTTAATATTATATTTTCATGATCACAATCTCATATCCTTAAGATCAGGTTTAGGCTAACATGTCTCCCTTCTTTACCCTTACTCAGTATCTGATCTCACCCCATTTTATGTTTCCATTCCCCTATGTTATGATGATATGTATTATGTTTTAGGTGTCTATGAAGGTTTATAGTTACGAAGAAACTAGAGGGAGGTAATGTGGCTCATTTATGCACTAGTTTTTATGATATAATGTTTCCAAAGTCCCTAGACCAATTATGATCTTTAGGAATCTATTTGAATAATGTTTAATTATTCAAAAAATGTTATGTAATGTTTATGTTTGAAAAGAAAGTGTCTCTATAGTTGTTATCAGAGAAAATTTATAGTTAACCATTACAAGATATAATGACATAACCTTAGTGAGAACCCTAAGTACGTGTCTTATGATAAGTCTAAGTATAAGGAATAGAATACAAAAATGTCCTAGAATTTTTTTTGAAGGATATAGTGAGTGGTTTCCAAGAAATACACCCCTTTCTGGATACTAAAAGTGGATGTGGCTCTTGAATAGATGTACCTATGGGTAACAAATCTGACAAGATGTTACAGGCCTAACTCGGGGTAATATGGTACATGACAGCGGGCCTTTCTGCACACCAAATTTGACACTCCCTTGGTATATGCTTTGGCAATTCAAAAACTATTCATAAACCATTATTTAGGATTTAAATATATATTGGATATAAATAACATAGGAAAAACCTAAGGTGTCTTAGATTAAGGAAGGTGTAAAATGTTTGAAATCCTCTAAGTGATTTTTCATGATAATGTCGTTCCTCATTATGATAACTATGAATTACTCGATGCTTTCGATTTTAGTCACTGGATGGAACTGGAAGGAACCACATTAATGGTTATTACAATAGGAAATTCAACGATTTTAATCTTGAGCAACCGAATGTTATGGGAGCTATAAGAAAAACCACATTACTATGCTCACATTGCTTTCTAATGCTTTGAATCAGGGCGAACATCCAAATGAACAAAGGAGGGAAAAACAATCTATTGAGTCATTCATGAGGAAACATCCACCTTCTTTCAGAGTGCCTTCCGATCCACTTATTGTTAAAAAAATTAATCATTACTATTAAAAATATATTCATTGTTCTTCAAATTTTGGAGCATGATATAGTCATCATAGTTGTTTATCATTCAAAAGGCAAAGAAAATCAGTGGTGGACTTTAATCAAGAATGTGAGCTAGCATGATGATATTTAATCCATGGAAAGGTATGAATTCATGAACTTATTTATCAATATGTAATTTCCACTAATTCTTCGTATAAATACGGATAAAGAGTTCCTTGAGTTGAAGAAAATGTATGATTAGTCTATTGGTACCTATGAGGTTAATGTCATGAGACTTGTGAGATGTGCTTCAGGAATTATCATCCAACCTAAAAGTAAAGTTAATAGGTTCTTCAATGTCTAAAATCCATGTCTTATAAGGGAGTTGGAAATAATATAATTTAGTAGCTATGAAGATATTATGTCTTGGGCAATCAATGTAGAAATAGAGGTTGGATTCATGCATCAATATCTTGGGTTTGACAAGTATAGTAAGACGTAGTTTAAAGGAGAATCAAAAAACCATGAATAAAGGAATATGGTATTTCCATTATTCTCTACATTTGGGAAGAATCTTAGAGGAAATTTCTTTTTATGACTCTAATAAATTTTTTATGTTCAGAAAGGATGGTAATCGGGGAATTTCTTACTAAAGTGATGGGAATAAGTTATCTCAAAATAGTAATGTAGAAAAATAATCATAGATTGAACCTCCCATGATTCAGGGCTAAAATTGTAAGAAGAAATATCATTATGAAAACCACTTCCCAAACAGAAGGGCTCATTATAGTGAATGATAAATATAACCTCTTAAGCAAAGGGACAAGGGGAAATCTTATACAATCACTATTTCTATTGAAGGGTGAGATAATGACATGATGAAAGGTACACTTACAATCTACTCTAGAACTAATAATTCTATATTTGATTCTAGATATACCAAATCTTAAATATCTAACAAACTTACAAAGGGTGTTAAGATTTCCCCAAAACAATTAGACGTGGAATTAGAAGTGAAATACCCTAATGGTATGATGATTTTATTTCATTTTTATGATTCATCCCCAGTTGAAGTTTATGGGAATGTTCTTTCTACAAATCATGCCATACATTATTTGGTTGAATTTGATGTCACCATAGGCATTGATTTGCTTTCTATGCATAAACCCCACACCAATTATCAAGGAAGGGATGTTTCTCTTGATATTTTAAACACTCCTATGATAATCCATAAATGTTACAGTAACTATGAACTTTCTATATAGATTACATCTAGTGTACGGGTCTTAATTCCCATTCATTTGGGTTGTTAATCTAAAATGGTTGGGAATAAAATTGACATATATGATGTGCCTATTGTTTATGATTTTGTGAACGTATTTCTGAAAGAGTTTCCTAATCTTGTATAAAAATGATTTTGATTTCTCAATAGAACTCATACCTAGTACCTCACTAATTTCAGATACTGCTTATATAATGGCCCTAATTAATTTGCATGAATTGAAGAACGAACCTCAAGAAAATCATGATAAGGGATTTATTCGGCCAACTGTGTCACCTTGTGGTGCACAAGATCTTTTTTTGAAAAAATAAATATGGATAAATTTGACTATGCATTGATTTTCTGGGGTTGAACAAGATTTCCATCAAGAAAAAGTATTATCTTCCCTGTATTAATGACTTGTTTGAACAAATACGCATAGCTCAATACTTTTCTATGATTCAACTTCAATGTAGATATAATAAATTGAGGGTCATGAAGGAGGATATACCCAATATGGCCTTCCATACAAGTTACAGTAACTATGAATATATATTAATGCCTTATTGTTTTACTAATTCCCTTTCTATCTTCATAGATTTAATGAATATAATCTTTAGATATTACCTCGATCAGTTTGTGGTGGTATTTATAAATGATTTTATTATCTATTAAAAGAGAAAGGAATAGAATTAAGATCACTTGAGAATTGAATTGAGGACCCTAAGGTATGATATGCTATATAAAAAATTTACAATATGTGAATTTTGACTGAAAAATGTTTCATTTTTTGATCATATAATCACAAGAGATGGTATAGAAGTATATTAATTAAATACAAAGGCTATTAAAGGTTGGTCTAGACTAACCATGGTGACTAAGATCCATATATTTCTTGGTTTATCATTATATTATCAATTTTGTTTGGATAATTTCTCATGACTATCTATTCTTATGACAATATTACCTCAGAGGGTTTCAAGTTCCTCCCAAGAGATGAATGTGAGGAAAATTTCAGCGAACTAGAGAGAAAGTTGGTCGTTGCACCAGTACTTACATTACCCTGTAGTAGAGAAGGGTTTTTAATCAATAGTGATACATAAAAGAAGGTATTTGGATGTGTTATTATGTAGAATAACATGTTTATATCCTATACCTCACAAAAATTGAAGATTCATGACCATAATTACCCAACTCATGATTTAGATTTATCATCGGTAACTATTGAATTAAAAACGTGAAAACAATATCTTTATGTAGAAAATTGATATATATATATATATATAATGTTCATAAAAATATAAAATATATATTCACTCATAAGTAGTTGAACATGCACAATATAAGATGGCTAGAGTTGATAAAATACTATTACTTCTCAATCCAATACCACCCTAAAAAAGAAAATAAGGTGGTTGATGATTTCAATCAAAAGGATCATGCTAGATTATCCATGATGAGGATAAAAAAATATCCAATCTTTCTATATTTTCAAAGGATAGATCTAGAAATCCTAAAGGGGAAAATATAATCCTACATAAATAGATGTTCAACTCTCTATCCACCAAATATTATTAAAGTACAGAAGGATGATTAAGAGATAAAAAAAGAAAGTATTAAATGTTCCAGAGTTTAACCTTGATCGGGATAGAATGATAAGGCTTAGGAACCCTATATGTCTTCCTTCCATACTAGATTTGAAGAAGGAGCTGTTAGAGGAAGCACATTGTTCTTCATTCTCTATTTATCCTTGATGTATAAAGATGTATAGAGATTTGGGAGAATACTTCTAGTGGCATGGAATGAAGAGAGATATCACAGAGTTTGTATATTAGTTTTTTTCATACCAGATAGTTAAGGATGAAAGAAGAAATTCTAAAGGGATGTTGCATCCATTACACATACCATAATGAAAATGGGAGAACAACACATCAGATTTTTTTGTTTGACTACCCAAAAACTATAAAGGGTTTAATTCCAAATGGATGGTAGCTGATCACCATATTAAGTTAGAACACTTAATTTCTGTTAGAGAATATTTCTCTCTAGATCATCTCTCTAGGATATACATCATGTAAGTTTTAAGGTTTCCTGGAGTACCACATGTTATTATATCAGATCGGGATCTAAGGATTACCTCAACGTTCTGGCGAAGTATTCAACAAGAACATGATACTAAATTGTGTTTCATTACTACTTATCATCCCCAAAATGATGGTCAGTCTAGAAGAACAATTCAAACCCTAGTGAATATGTTTATATCTTGTTCGTTAGAGTTCAAATGTGGTTGAGATCAACGGCAACCTCTAATTGAGTTTTTTCTACAATAGCTTTCACTCAAGAATTTATATGAAGTAGTACGAAGCCCGTCCTGGGAAGAAATGTAATGCTCCAATGTGTTGGGATGAGGTTGGAGAAATATAGGTATTGGAACCTTAGAATGCTTAAGAAATAGTAAATAATGGTATAACTATTCAACAACATATTAAGGAAGCTCAAAGTTAGAATAAAATTTAGGTTGATAACTGTCAATATGATCTAGAATTTGATGTTGGTGAAAAGGTGATTCTATGAATCTCACCCTCGAATAATGTTATTATATTTGGTAAGAAAGGGAAAATAATACATAACTATATTTTTCCCTTTGAGATTCTTGATCATATCAGTGTAGTATCTTATTTCATGGAATATCCTCCAAATCTCTTTCAAGTCTATGATGTGTTCTATGTATCTCTCTGGAGAAAGTACATACTTGACCGTTCATAAGTAATGAACTCAGAGGTAAACCACTAGACTAGAAATATACTTATAAGGAACAACCTGTTGAAATTCACTACCAATTATAGATTGTTCTACAAAACAAGACCACTCACCTAGTCATATAATTGTTGAGAAATCACCAATTATAGGAAGCTATGTGGGACCATCAGGATATGAGGAAGTACAAGTATCCTCACTGGTTTTTAGCTATGTGAAAAATTCCGAGGGAATAATTCATTTTAAGGATGGTAGAACATAACACCCCAAGTATTTATGAAATATTTTCAAATGAATTAAATTTTCATTTATATAATTCAATACAGTAAGTTCATTATTCCTTTCATGTAGAACTAAATCAGTATACAATACACACAACACCAACCTGCAATATGTTACACATTACACCGATATGGCGTACGTTACACGAAACACATATGTATCTACAAAACATCACTTTTTCTTATAATTATTTTAATGATATAATTATGACCTAGACGTTAAACATAGTTATATGAATAGTAATAAATACTTTTCAAACATAGTTTAGAAATTTTTTTCTTGAATACAACTATCATGAACTAACTCGGGTCTACCATGAATTGGTTACCCTAGCCGATCTGCGATAGGAATCGAAAGGGGGTTCCTATTCCCCATGGGCTGACAACTTGTGTCAGACATCAAAATGCAATATTTGGGTAGAGTTTGGACCATAAAATAGAAATATGAATAAATATAAAATGAAAAAAATAAACAAACACAAGTAGTTGAAAAATAAATAGAACTTAGTGGATAAAAATACCTCCAAGTGACCTCACGGGTCACCACCAAACGAGGAAACACACTTACTACAAGTGCGATCCAAAACTCGAACAAATAACAGATAAGATAAAGTCGGTGTGAGAACCGACATGCACAGTAGAAATTCTAAAGAACAACGATGCACTATTATTTTTCCTTTAAAAGGAATCCAAATGATTATAGTTTAAAAATAAAACATAGTAAAATAATGTTTTTCATTATTTTAAAATTCAATTCATAAGTTTTATTTTTTAATAAAGAAATTTCTTTTCCATTACATTTTCAAAATATATTCCACGCTTTCATTAACATTCCAAAATGAAAGGAAAAAAGTTCAAATTAAAAACTTGGATTTTAAAAAGGAGGAAATGAGCTTAAAGTAATAAAATAAATAAATTATTTAACAATCACAATGTCATAAGTGATCACCATGGTCAATCTCTATTGGTAACTAGCCCAAATGGAGCCATAGGAACCTCGTACCTTGGTAAAACGTGGCATAGAAACCATGACCATCAGTGTTCATGTGCACTATCCACTAGTTTTGGAAACCCCCATAATGCAGTGGTCTCAAATTATCATAATCATTTTGTTAGGGTTGTTATTTTCAATCCTGCTATAAGAAATTGGATAAAACCACTTCTAAATCATCTAGTTTACTAGTCCTAGTCTGTCCACCAAGGTACCCAGGGATACCCATGTTCTCTCTTTCAAATAGTGGTGTGGTTTTATCCAGAAAACACATATGAATATATTACTTTATTTATCCAAACCCATTTCACCCCTCACCACTTAACCCCCTCCATAATAGCATTCCCCTTTTTAGGTCACACAACATTTTGTAAGCCACTTCACTCAGAACATTTCACAAATCACACATTTAACATACACTTCAAGTCTCTAAAATAATTTGAAATTCCTTAAGGGTGTTTTTCACATTCATAAATCATTTTCAAGGTACCAAACTGGCCATATTACACCACAAAGACCAACTTCTATTTATAAAACAAGCTCACCCAACCCTTTCAAGTTCCAAATCCATTTGAAATTCCAATTAAACAAAAAATGTTTCACATATTTTATAAAAACATGTAACTATGCCTAAAACTAAGAAACCCATTTAAGAATGGAATATCACTATTTAATGGTGAATTCACACCATATCCCATACACTTTTTCTAACAAAACAAGTCATGATATTTCCCCTTTTTAAAATCACCAAAGAATCCATATTCACCTAAATCAACTTTCACAAATAATATTCACACAAATAATTTTTTGAAATACCTTCTACACACCCAAAACCATTTTAGAAATTAATCTTATTCATTTAAAATGTAGATCATTCTAAAACAGTCTTGGTATCACATTTTAAGGAAAAATACACATTTCAACACTTAAAGAGAACATAAATAACAAATGAAAGTCCATCATCAAGAATATCCATCACTTTTCATACCACGTGTATACAATTTAATATTAAACAAACTTTTTGAAGCACTCATGTAGTTAAGGAATTAAATTTAAAGGCATAGGGGACCTACATCAGGTTCGAACCATACCAAACTTTCATCTCTTGGCACTTTCTAACACGAAGTTGATGCCCCCCACCAAGAATATTCACAAGCACATAAATATAAGGACACCTATCCCATATGAAAGAAACCACATGGCCATGAACATGTTCAAGTGGATCCTTACATATACTAATATATGTATATACTATTCTGTACTAACCTATGTATAAATTTTCATATATATACATGGGAACACCTAGCCCTATACATGTATATTCATTTCCATGGATGATTATACATGTAATGGGGGAACCCACCCACCCACATAGACACACACACAGATATATATATATATATATATATATATATATATATTCTTACCTATGCACATGCAAGCGAGTCGCCTTAGACCCGATAACTCAAAACCAAAAAGCAGAGACTAGTGCAATTTAATTAAAATTACATGAACCAATTAACATCATCATATCCTAAACAAGTGTGTGTAAAGAACATAAAAAAGTTTAAACCATCACCTCAGATGACAGTGGTGAACCAAATAGAAGTGAAACTACCTCACATTCTGTGATGGTTGTCAATAATCACACCAACATGACCTAGAAGACCATTTTTATGACCCAAAAACAATGGAAACCTAAAATTGGTTCAATCCCTCAAACCCTAGGTTTGGTCGTACTCTGTAGGGTGATGGAGAGACAAAATCGTGGAAGAAAATTGGGAGGAGGGACAGAGGACCATACCTCATAAATTTGGTGAGAAATCATGAAGATATCTAGTAAGGAGCTCGACCGAATAGGGAGCCATGGAAAAGGGTTCGTGGACTACAGGGGGTTGCATAAGGGAGAGTGGGGAGCCATCCGAAGTCATTTTCACTAGTGGAGGGGTTGGCAGGGTTGTGGTCACTAGAGGAGGGAGGTTGGTGAGGTCACCATAACCAGAGTACGTGTCGACAAGCAAGGGGGTTTGAGCGAGATAGGGAAGCTGGGGGGGAGAGGGACATGTGAGGGCATGGGTGAAGAAGTGAGGAGGTAAAAAATAATGGAGATAGCCTAAAAAACTAATAATAATAATAATAATAAATATTATTATTATTATAACAATTGAATAATAATACTAACAATAATAATAATAACTATATTATTATTATTATCATTATTATTATTGTTATTATTATTATTATTATTAAAACATTCTTTTTAATTTTCATTATTTCATTTTTCTTATTATTATCTAATATATATTTAATTTTATTTATTTAGAACAACGAGAAGGCCATAGGGTTACATGGTCAAGGCTGTACAGTTTCCAGACACTGATTTTTCATTCACCGGAAGCTTCCAATCCCAAAAAAACTAATTTTTTCACAAAAAACTAAAAAATTTAAACTAGGATTCTACATGGACGACAAGAAGGATACCTAATTCCAAGAAAATTAACCAAATAAAATAATTTAACAAGGTTAAATGTTACAATTCTCCACAATATAATGATTTCCACCCCTGGAAATCCAAAAAAATGCCTAACCCCAATGTAGAAATGGATAACCCTTCAAAGTCCACAGGTATTATCAATGAAAAAATTGGAAATGTATAGATCACTAGAAACAAAGAAATATACATACTAATCAAACTAAAGAGACTCAAAATGGACCCCTCACTAGGTGACACCCACCCCTAAAAGTGGAAAAAAACTCCATTTGATCAATTAATGAAAAAGTTATTCCTATAATGCATAATGAAACATCTAAATTCAAACACCCCATACATCACTAAATGAGAGTCTCACCATTGGCCAAGAATGAGAAACAATAGTCAAGCCACAACTCGATAAGTACTTCCATGATTTTAATTCAACAATGCTGTTGGGTGTGCTCTGGTCCCATGTCAACCTATATACCCTTGTCGACCCCAGGAACATTATCAAATTACAGACTCTAAGAGGCCTGAATGAACTCTTAACCATAAGAACAGACCAATACCCAAGACAATGCCAAAGGACCAACACAAGGAGACCTGAATGGACTCCCCATAATAAGGAAAAAGCTACATAAATTCATTCTATTATAATTTCATAAAGAAACAAGGTTGGTCTACCCACCATAAGGACTAATGATCATAACTGATAAATATGGACTAACATGGACAACCAAACATAATTAACTTGGTAGCTTTTGGTATAACCTAATACCCCACCGCAAGTGACCCAATTAAAGAAACTCTAAACCAAACAAAAGAAACTACAAGTTTCCCTGATCCCATAGGAATCACTATCCTTGGATGAGCCTAAAACCAAAACTGAGGTCTATTGATATGGTTATCCATAAAAGGTGCACCAAGTAGATAATCACATCCAGTTAGTCACAACTACTATAGTTTCTATGAAAATGGGTTAGTCACACTACTTTTTAAGCAAGGAGAAAACCTTCCACCTATAAAGGTCAAAACATGGAACTGAGTTCCATGCACCTCTTTCCACCAAATAGGGATAATATAGTAGATCATCCACACTAGACCCTCAAACTTCCTCTACATCCCACACACGATATGGAAGTTAAACCAAGATCCTTTACACCCCTGCGGTTCCTTACAATGTGTCAGTTTCACTCTTGGACATATTGCTGGAGCTCTGATGATTGATTCAACATTTTCATGACAGTTGGATTTCAAAAGCCACTAAATGGAACTTCTCCTTCTAGTTCCACAATTAACCATGTCTAGATCCAATATGGAACCACAAAAACATAACACAGCTTTAAACTTACTATAATTTAACATGACACTTTACAGAAACAAGCGCTCAGAAGATGCACATGCATCACCCATTATTTCATCGAATGAGAAATAATGAGAGGAAGGATGCATGGGATACACCTTCCTCTAAAAATGATGAATTAGAATTTTCTAAATGAAAAAACACTTCTATTAAAATAGATTTTCTCATAGGATTGCACATCCTCTAACTTTTCAGTATAGTGAGAACACAAAACTACAAGACATATTAAAAAATGACCATTGAGACAGACATAAACAATAAAAGGAGAAAGAATTTAAACCATATCTTCATGAAAACATGTTTCCTGTAAACATTAATGATAGCCTCATACATCCAAACCATACACACTAGTGTCCTAACATGAACCCTTTCTTTGAAGAGACCGACTAAATACCAAATGTCCCTGTAAGACAGCATCTTGCAATGACAACCCTAGACTGCTTTCACCTTCCTCACTATAATTCCCTTCGCTGATTCTGTAGGTTCCAGGTGCAGCGGAAGCGCGTTGGTGGGTTTGCCCAACTTAATTTTTCGTTAAACAATGTTCAATCCGAGATCCGTCATGATATAAAATGCCGAATATTCGGAATAGAATGAAGAACGAAAAGAAGAGATGAGTCCCAGAACCCTTCAGGAGGATCATCATATGTTGATTATAATTAATTTAATTAATGCATAAGAATTACCTCGTTGGAATTCTTTCTTCGTTGATGTGTCCAGTTACGCTTCAGTGATCTGTCGTTGCGTCGTAGAATCCAAGTGTAGGATTCCTCTATTGGTGATCCACACATGTGTCACGTATCTCCGGACGTCGCTGAAGAGATCTCCGGGTGCTAGCGTGGAAGAACCTTCACTTGTGATGTCCGCCTTCGACCACCTTGATCCGGTGGAGGATCTTTCTCTCGTAACATGATGGCGTTCTTGGTGGAAAGGGAATTATCTCTTGGCTTGAGAGTATTTCCAAATCCTTTGTGCACAGTAATGGCTCTCCAAAAAAATGTTGGGGTTGTGAGGATATTTATAATCAGGTTTGAGGTTAATATAGTTATGACAATAAATAAACGCGTTACACATTTTATTTATTTCATTAACTCTTATTGAAAACCCCATGTCGAATTATTAATTCCTTGACATGCGCCCACACTGATTATAATAAATATCATTTAATAAAAAAATATTAAATCCTCAAAATCCCAATTGGAAAAACTACACAGCGTGTAATAATTAATACACGGCGTGTACTTGTTTTCCAAAAAACTACACAGCGTGTATATTTAATATACACGGCGTGTACTTTTATTTTCCATTTTTCTCCACCACATTTATTAGACCTTGAGTAATGACTATTTATTTCCTAAATAAATGTATCTGCATTACTCGCTAATAAATATATTATTTTATCCACAGTATATTCTCTTGAATAACTAGTGTCAAAATAAATGTGATCATACATCCTTAAATAATTATTAAACCACAGTCGGGAATAATATTTATTTAACTTGTTAAATTAATATTTAACTGAGATACATGGACACACTTAGTGTGTGACCCTCTAGGCCTCTTTCTCAGTGGCATTAGGCTGAGCCTGCCTAAAGTCCATGGTTAGAATCTAGCAACACGCCAACGCACCCATAGAGAAAGAAGTTAATGCCGCAATGATGTGTCACCTCCTACGAATGCTTACCGTGTAATATAATCCCTTTGTCTCTATATCTCCAATCAAGAGGGTTGCATGCTAGTACCATTAACCCATGTGCTTGATTATTCTTTCTTTGACTTCCTGGAATTAAACTTGCCCATACCTTACCATGGTCATGGATTTATTTAGGCTATATCAATTCCATCAAAGGGCCTGAGATATCTACTTCCGTTATGGAACAGAAGGGACAAATCCTTTCTCGCATTATCTATTAATGCGGTATTACTCGTGACGCACCCAACGTATCCTACATCGCTGTGAATAGTGTTTCATCATAGTTTTTTTCAATACATCTAAGTGCACGAGTTGTAATACCCATTAATAATAATCTTAAAGTCTAAGGATCAATACACACGTCCGTAGATAGGAACATCCAATGACACTATGAAATGTGGATTTCCTACTGGCGGGTCTCGTTCTCATAATATCCTCCTGGATATTACCAAGGGCGCACACCATGAGAAGGTGCCTCAAAGTTTTATGAGTCCTCACCCCTAATTGCCTGTATTATTTGTGTCCCTCAAATAATATCATCCGGCCATATAACATATATTCAAGAATAGTGTTATGGCACTTTCGAGTTCTCATCATAGCAGGGATCCGCTACGACCCTTTAATGCAACAGCTGTCCTTAGGACATTATCACATGACATGTAACGCAGAAGAACAATCAAGATGTGATAAGTCTTTTATTTAATGAATAAAGTACAAAGTAGTTGGTTCTAGACCACCAACTCCAATAGACTCCCACTTGGACTAGAGCCAACTGCTAACAACCTTTAACCCGCTAGCTCTCACATGATATTCATGCTTCTGCTGAGATAGGCCTTTAGTCATGGGGTCTGCCACGTTCTATTCCGTGGACACTCTGCTCACTGCAACTTCACCCCTTTGATAGAAATCCCTCAAGAGGTGATACTTCCGGAGTATGTGCTTTGTCCGTTGATGTGACCTTGGTTCTTTTGCAGGAGCCACCACTGTAGTATTATCACAATACAATGTAATGGGATCTTTACTTCTAGGCACCACATCAAGCTCCTGGACAAAGTTCTGAATCCAAACGGCTTCTTTGGCTGCATCAGATGCCGCTATATACTCGGACTCCACTATAGAATTGGCGACAACTGGCTTCTTTGAACTCTTCCGGCTCACAGCTCCTCTATTGAGACAGAAAACATATCCAGATTGCGACTTCAGATCATTCTGATCTGTTTTAAAACCAGCATCAGCATACCCTCTGATGACAAGCTCCTCGTCTCCTCCATACACCAGGAACATATCCTTAGTTCTTCTCAGATACTTAAGGATAGTCTTAACAGTAGTCCAATGCTGTTCTCCTGGATCTGCTTGATATCTGCCTACCATGCTCAGTGCATAGGCAACATCAAGCCTGGTACATAACATGGCATACATTATGGATCCTATAGCCGAAGCGTATGGGATCTTTCTCATCCTATATTTCTCTTGTTGTGTCTGGGGACACATTTTCTTAGAAATATGTAAGCCATGTGACACTGGAACCAATCCCCTCTTGTATTTTTCCATACTAAATCTCTTTAGTATCTGGTCAATGTATGTACCCTGACATAGTCCAAGCAGCCTCTTGGATCTATCACGAATGATCTTGATCCCTAGAATGTAGGCTTCTTCTCCTAAGTCCTTCACGGAGAAACACTTGTTCAACCAGTCCTTAACTGACTGTAAGGCTGGAACGTCGTTTCCGATAAGCAATATGTCATCAACATATACCACTAGGATGAAGACCGCATTCCCATTAAACCGCTTATAAACACATGGCTCACATTCAATCTTAATGAAACCAAATTTCTTTATGGCTTCATCAAATCGAATGTTCCATGACCTGGATGCTTGCTTTAATCCATAAATGGATTTCTGTAACTTGCAAACCCGTTTGGCTTCACCTGGTGTCACAAACCCTTCTGGTTGTGTCATCTAGACATCTTCCTGAAGGTTCCCATTAAGGAATGTTGTTTTGACATCCATCTTCCAAATCTCATAGTCATGGTAAGTTGCTATGGCAAGTATGATTCTTATAGATTTAAACATGGCAACTGGCAAGAAGGTTTCATCATAGTCAATTCCTTGACGCTGTCTGAATCCTTTGGCCACTAGCCTTGCTTTATAGGTGCTAACTTGACCTTCCATGTCCAGCTTTCTTTTGAATACCCATTTGCATCCAACAGGCTTTACATCAACTGGCTCATCGACCAGAACCCAAACTTGGTTCTGATACATGGAATCCATCTCCGAATTCATAGATTCTATTCATCTTGCAGCTTCTGAGCTTTCTACTGCTTCCTTGTAGGAGAGAGGTTCATCATTTTCCAAAAATAATTATTCACCATCCTCGGTGACTAGGAAACCAAATCTCTCTGGTTCCCTTACCTCTCTTGAGCTCCTACGTAGTACTTGTGTTTATGGAACCTCTTCCACGGGGACCTATGGAACTTGTTCCTATACCAACTCCTGTGTATCTTGAGCATCAACTTCGTCGAAGTCAATCTTTCTCCCACTATCCTTCTTGAGGATGTGCTCCCTCTCAAGAAAGACGGCTTGTCTGGCGACAATCACTTTCTTGTCTTGTGGGTTATATAGGTAATATCCTTTTGTTTCCTTGGGATATCCTATAAAGATACACTTCGTGCCCCGGGGTGCTAGTTTTTTGCCTGAGAAAGCCTTAATAAACGCCTCGAATCCCCATACACGTGTGTGCGACAAAGTGGGTTTCCTTCCATTCCATAACTCGGATGGAATTCCACTTTCCGCCTTAGTTGGTACTCAATTTATTGTGTATGCTGCAGTTTGTAATGCATATCCCCAAAAGGATAATGCAAGATCCGCATGAATCATCATCGACCTCACCATGTCCAACAAGGTGCGGTTCCTCCTTTCACTAACACCATTCCACTGTGGTGTATAAGGAGGAGCGAGCTGAGATAGAATCCCAGACTCCCATAGAAGATCGATGAACTCTTGGTTCAGATATTCTCCACCTCGATCTGATCAAAGCTTCTTTATCTTCTTACGAAGTTGATTCTCTACTTCATTATTGAATTCCTTAAATTTCTCTAGGGACTCTGACTTATACCTCATTAAGTAGACATATCCATATCTACTCAAATCATCAGTAAAAGTAATAAAGTAGGAATATCCACCTCTAGCTTCTACTGGAAATGGTCCACACACATCTGTGTGTACCAATCCTAGAAGCTCTGTGGCCCTTTCACCTTGTCCACCAAAAGGAGGCTTGGTCATTTTTCCTTGTAAACAAGCGTGACATCTATCAAGTGGTTTTAGCTCAGTAGAGTCTAAATATCCATCTTGGCAGAGCTTTGTCAAGCGCTTCTCGTTCACATGACCAAGGCGGTGATTCCATAACTGGGTGATGTATGAGTCATGTGAGTTTGTTTCATTATCGATTTCCAACACTTGGTTTTCGTAATTTAATACATACAAACCATTATTCAAATGTGCCATACCATAACATACGTTGTTCTTATAAAAGAGACAACCCTTATTTCCAAACTTGAAAATAAATCCATCCATATCCAAACAAGATACAGAAATTATGTTCTTGGTAACACTAGGCACAAAATAACAGTTTTGTAAAACCAAAATCATTCTAGTTGGCAATGGGAGGTGATAGTCACCAATAGCCAACGCAGCCAGCCTTGCGCCATTGGCAGCTCAAAGATCCACCTCTCCTCTGGCGATCTTTCTAAATCTACTTGGTTCCTAAATTTTAATACAGATGTGAGCCCCAAAAGCTGTATCTAATACCCAATGTGTAGAAATAGAAATATTGCACTTGATAACGAACGCACATTTAGCATCCCCATGCTTCTGGGTGTAGTTCCTCTTCCAGTGGACCTGCTTTCCACATGCAAAACACACTACTTCTCATTCCTTGCCCTGCCTCTGGATCTTCCTCTTCTTGGAGGGATGGTGCTCGGGGGCTTCATACCGTTTATAAGTCTTTGTCCCCTTTGCCTTGTCCTTCCTTTTCTTGTTCACCATAAGGACCGTGGGTTTGTCACACCCCATGTCCTTATCTACCTGGCGAATCAAGGTCAGAAGCTCCGATAGACTCTTCTCATTGCCGCTCATGTTATAGTTGACAATGAAGCTAGAGAAGGTCTTGGGAAATGATGATAGGATGAGATCTGTACGCAACTCATCTGGGAATTTAATCCCTAAGATGTCCAAGTGTTCAATGTACCCAATAAGCTTGAACACATGAGGCCCAGCTGGGTCAGACTCTCCAAGCTTCGTGGTAAACAAATCATTGGAGATCTCATACCTCTCCTGTCTCGCCTTCTCTTGGTAGATATCTTTAAGGTGGGACATCATGCTATATGCATCCATGTTTTCATATTGCTTCAAGAGCTCATTAGACATGGCCGATAGCATGAAACACTAGACATATGTGGAATCATCCATGTGTTTCATGTAGAGAGATAATTCCTCATCACTAGCCTCTTTCCTAGGCGCAATTGGAATAGGCTCTTCCAGCACATATAATTTCCTTTCGTGGAGAAGGACGACGCGTAAACGCCTCTGCCACTCTTGGAAATTGGTGTCGGTGAGAAGGTTTTTTTCGAGTATGGTGCGCAATGATATGTTTGAAGTCATTTTCTTGCCATTTCAACAATTTAAGATGAGAAAAGGTTTAGTACATTATTATAAAAATTGATACAAATAAATAAATTAATACTTATTAGTCTCCCACTATTTTATCGAAATCCCATAGCCCTCACCATTGACTTCGGAATATTCTGTTGCGTGAATATTCTAGTGGCAAGGATCCATATTGCCCTTCGCATTACCCCAACTAGGGTTGGTCAAGCAACTTGAAGGGTTTTAGGTAGGCATTCCAAATGCCAACTGCATTAACTCGCAGTTCCTTGATCCGCTGAGTGGACTCCCCAATCCTGAAATCCTTTTTTTGGATTTCCTCAACCTTTGCCTCTTGGTCACACCAAGTCCTGCTGTGGCAGTCAACCCTTGATACGAACCAAGTCAAGTCAACCCAAAACCTTGAATTAGAATTCCCCGATAATTGAAATCACCCCAACTAGGGTTGGTCAAGAACTTTGAACCATGGTTCGATTCTAACCATGATTATGGAAGGCTATGCCGACTTAATATTTTTTTTGATGGATTTTATCCTTATACGTAAATTTCCATTTTATTATCTTTGATTACATTCTTGTTAATATTAAGTGGGATATACTTAAGTGACTAACCATGTCTAAGATAATATTTACGTATAAGTTAATTTTATTTTAGTTCCATCTTGCATGCTCGTTTAATTCATTAATTGTGTGATCGTGACAACACACCCACAATAAATAAACCATGCAACTGGCAGAAATAAAATAAATGGTATGATCATGAGATTTTCTATTGGTTAGTTTATCTAGCGGTTGATAAACTAACCCAAGACCTAGGGGAGAAACACCTTGAACCTTTCGGGTTCGTGTTTACAGCTTTCCACCTATCCACCTTTGTATCTCCTTGGATTGGTTTCATCTTGGCTCCTGACTTGAGCCGCCTCCACTAGCTTGGGAGCTCCATCAATTACATATGCATTTATCTCACACGCAGGTGAGGGGAAAAGGGGGTTTTTACATAAAAGAATCATTGGGCGCGCAGGCCCTACATATTAATGAGGCGATGGCTCGCAGGCCAACAAATTTAATTTAAATAAATAAATTAAAAGAAACCATTCACATACAAAGGTCTCGGTCTATCTCATGATCATCCATACATGCAACGATATTTACGCATAAATAAAACTAGCATTCAATTCTTTAATCGTTCTTGTTTAAGATAAATAACGCTCGAATCAATTAATTATCTTTAATTAATCAATCCTTTTATCTTAAATCCATTTTCTGAATTTCCTTGAGATTCTCATCCATCATAATTTTAAACAAATAAATTCATTTAAAATTATCCTTGTACACATCTTGTACCTTGGAGGCAACCCGGCGAATTCCCATTTATTATGCAGATGTTAAATTAAACACATATATATAAAACACCTATCACGTGTTGTGACTCAGCTTTACGCCTGCACCATGGTACACGTCTCAAGGGTTTGTATAATATAATAATAAATTTTAATAAATCTGCGTAATTTGGGTGAGTACACGACGTGTAGTTCCGACTACACGGTGTGTACTTTTTCTTCACCGTCCATCCGAAGTACACGCCCGGGGATAGGGCGTGTTAATGTACTTCCGAAATTTTCGGAGTACACGACATGTACAGTGGGACACACGCCGTGTAGTTTCCGCATTACACGGTTTCCATCCGGGTAGGCTATGTACGAAGTACACAACCAAACCCTAATCCGAAGGGACTACACATCGTGTTCATTGGACCACAAGACATGTATTCCGGAAACCGTGTGCCACCTGTTTCTGGTCAACACACAGTGTCTTAAATTCTTAAAAGAATCCAATACACGGCCTTATTTGGCGGATCACTCAGTGCATTGAACTTAGACTACACGGTGTGTACTTCCGAATACACACCGTGTATTCTGGTGTTATATGGCTAGAAACATTTGGCTCCTCCGGATGAGTTACTCTATTTTATTTTAATCAAAATTAAAAGAAAAATTCGTTTCTGTGAGGTGAACGAGAAACGAGAGAGGAGGAACAGATCTCGATATTCAGATTTCCAGAATGATTAAACATGAATTGAAATTACTAAATTATTAAATGCGTAAATCACCAACAAAAAAACTAAATAATTATAATCAACAATATGACCGCTCTGATACCACTTGTAGGTTCCGGGCGCAGTGGAAGCGCATTGGTGGGTTTGCCCAACTTAATTTTTCATTAAACAATGTTCAATCCGAGATCTGTCACGATATAAAATGCCGAATCTTCGGAATAGAACGAAGAACGAAAAGAAAAGATGAGTCCCGGAACCCTTCAGGAGTATCATCATATGTTGATTATAATTAATTTAATTAATGCATAAGAATTACCTCGTTGGAATTCTTTCTTCGTTGATGTGTCCGGTCACGATTCAGTGATCCGCCGTTGCGTCGTAGAATCCAAGTGTAGGATTCCTCTAGCGGTGATCCACACGTGTGCCACGTATCTCCGGACATCGCCGAAGAGATCTCCAGGTGCTAGCGCGGAAGAACCTTCGCTTGCGATGTCCGCCTTCGACCGCCTTGATCCAGTGGAGGATCTTGCTCTCGTAACTTGAGGGCGTTCTTGGTGGAAAGGGAATTCTCTCTTGGCTTGAGAGTATTTCCAAATCTGTTGTGCACAACAATGGCTCTCCAAAAAAATGTTGGGGTTGCGAGGATATTTATAATTAGGTTTAAGGTTAATAGAGTTATGACAATAAATAAACGCGTTACACGTTTTATTTATTTCATTAACTCTTATTGAAAACCCCATGTCAAATTTTTAATTCCTTGACATGCGCCCACGCTGATTATAATAAATATCATTTAATAAAACAATATTAAATCCTCAAAATCCCAATTGGAAAAACAACACGGCGTGTAATAATTAATACACGGCGTGTACTTGTTTTCCATAAAACTAAACAGTGTGTATATTTAATATACACGGCGTGTACTTTTATTTTCCATTTTTCTCCACCGCATTTATTAGACCTTGAGTAATGAATATTTATTTCTTAAATAAATGTAACTGCATTAATCGCTAATAAATATATTATTTTATCCACAGTATATTCTCTCGAATAACTAGTGTCAAAATAAATGTGATCAAACATCCTTAAATAATTATTAAACCACAGTCGGGAATAATTTTTATTTAACTTGTTAAATTAATATTTAACTGAGATACATGGACACATTTAGTGTGTGACCCTCTAGGCCTCTTTCTTAGTGGCATTAGGCTGAGCCTGCCTAAAGTCCAAGGTTAGCGTCTAGCAACACGCCAAGGCACCCATAGAGAAAGAAGTTAACGCCGCAATGACGTGTCACCTCCTACGAACGCTTACCGTGTAATATAATCCCTTTGTCTCGATATCTCTAATCATGCGGGTTGCATGCTAGTGCCATCAACCCATGTGCTTGATTATTCTTTCTTTGACTTCCCGGAATTGAACTTTCCAATACCTTACCATGGCCATGGATTTATTTAGGCTATATCAATTCCATCAAAGGGCCTGAGATATCTACTTCCATTATGGAACAGAAGGGACAAATCCTTTCTCGCATTATCTATTAATGTGGTATTACTCATGACGCACCCAACGTATCCTACCTCACTGTGAACAATGTGTCGTCACAGTTTTCGTCAATACATCTAAGTGAGCGAGTTGTAATACCCATTAATAATAATCTTAAAGTCTAAGGATCAATACACACGTCCGTAGATAGGAACATCCAATGACACTATGAAATGTGGATTTCCTACTGGCGGGTCTCGTTCTCATAATATCCTCCTGGATATTACCAAGGGCGCACACCATGAGAAGGTGCCTCAAAGTTTTATGAGTCCTTACCCCTAATGACCTGTATTATTTGTGTCCCTAAAATAATATCATCCGGCCATAGAACATACATTCAAGAACAGTGTTATGGCACTTTCGGGTTCTCATCATAGAAGGAATCTGCTATGACCCTTTAATGAAACAACTGTCCTTAGGACATTATCACATGACATGTCATGCAGAAGAATAATCAAGATGTGATAAGGCTTTTATTTAATGAATAAAGTACAAAGTAGTTGGTTCTAGACCACCAACTCCAACAGCTATTAGGTTGGGTCTTCTAATTTAGTGATGTAAAACTTCACCTTTTACCATTATATGGTTTAAGGAAACCAAATATTTATTCAAATTCTCTCTCATCTGTTATCTTGCTGCGAGAGGATCTGATTATTAAGAAAAAAAGAGGTGGACTCAATTCTAAAACCGAAGAAATAAGAATTACTTTGATCAATTGGAGGTTCTTCCATTAGTGGACGACCTTTTCCCACACTTTGAATATACCTCAATTCTTTATGGGTACATACACTATCCATCAAGGAATATACAAGGACCCAATCAAATTGGTCCATTGGACAAAACGTACTGCAAGAAACACCAAACACACAAAAAAGTAACCCACTCAAAGGCATCCCAAACCGTTTTTCAAAACAAAACACTAACCATTATCCCATAACTAGACACAAAAAATAACTCAAACCTGAAACACGAGTCAACCAGAAGAAATTCTTATGCTGGAAACACCTAACAAATGACATTCCCGGAACACAATACGGCATGCCATACACTATAGATTATCAAACCGGATTGGTGGGTTACACATTTAGAAATGGTACCTCATGGGACTAACAAATGAAGGTCCTCATGACAAACAAGCACCAATTTACCTCCCACAAACCCCACACATCAAAACAAACATTCATCCCCATCCTTAACAAAAACTCCATTTTATCAATTTCAAAAGCAATTCACCCACATCAATTTCCAAAGTAATTCATCACCATTTTAATAAAAACCCCATTTTATCAATATCCATTTTTCAAAACAAACAATCATCCCCATCCTTAACTTTCCTATTTAAAATAAAACTTATTTCCAAACCCCACACATAAATTTCCAAAGCAATTCACCCACATAAAAACATAGTATATTTGACAAAAACCCCATTTTATCAATATCATTTTATTTACAACTCATTTGTTCTTATTTTAAAAAAATATTCACATTCCATTTTGAAACTAGGTACCCATTTTTAACAACCATTTTTGGAATAAATCTCAAGCATTGTTTATGAAAATTAAATCTCATTGAAATAATTATCATTTTTATAGAACAATCCTTTCGAGAAAGTCCACTTTTCTAATATCCACATTAAAGTTATTCTGAAAACTCATTTTCCACCGTTCCAAAGCTAAATAATATTTACATTAAAATTATGTTTCCATGATTTCAAAACAAATATGCGTGGGATGATTCAAGAGGAAACTAGTGCTAATGGGTGACTCAGACATATGGTTGGTGGCCATACGCTAGTCACACCACTTTCATGGAGAGTGTTTTAAGAAAACTTTCCCAGCTCCACATGTATTTCTAGGCCATGAATGCTATCTGAGACTTCTGAACCAAATCCCATTTCATTTCCCAAACCCCAAAAAATAACAAGGACCGCAGAACATAGATGAAATCAGACATACCATGGTGACCTGAATCCCATCACGAGGTGCACTAGCTAGGAAGCCTAATTATAATAGGAATGTCATGTGCTATCATTCCTAGCTCTGGTCTACATGAATATTCCTCAAGGAACTTGAATAAAACGAGCGGGACATGCCTCTAATAAAAAAATTTCATGAACCAGCCCAAGTCAATCTTGAACCAGTCACCCTATACAGCTCATGACAAGGTTTGATGGGAATTTCTAATCCCCATGGGCTAGAAAGTAGTGCCAAACATCATAATGAGACAGTTGGGAATGGTTTGGACCATAAATAAAATAAAGGTGAACAAATATAAAATATAAAAAATAAACAAACTCTATAAGTGGAAAAATAAATTGAAGTCAATTGATAAACTTACCTCCAAGTGACCTAATGGGTCGCCACTAAACACGGAAACACACTCGCTGCAAGAGCGATCCAAAACTAGAAACTAAATCTTAAAAGATAAATTATGTGTGGGCACCGAGATGCTCAATAGGAATTCCAAAGATCAAAAACACCCTATGACCTTGCCTTAAAAAAAATACCAATCAAGCTACTTTGAATAAAAGACATAATAAAATGATTTTTTTCTATCTTTTCAAATTAAAGTAATACATTTAATGTTCTATGGAATGTGTTTCAATTCCACTATATTTTCAAAATAGATTATATGCATGTATTAAATTTTCCAAATGAATGTAAAATAACTCAAATTTAAAACATGTATTTTATAAAGGATGAAATAAGCTTGAAGTAACTTAAATTGAAACAATTTAACAAACACCATGTCATAAGCGAGCATCATGGTCAATCCCTATAGGCAACTAGTAAAAATGGGGCCCTGGGATCCTCGTACCTCAGTGAAATGTGGATTCTAAACCATGACCATCAGTGTTGTCATGCATGATCTACTATTATGGTAATACCCCATAACCTAGTAGTCTCCAATCATCATAATAATTTAGTTTATGTTGTAATCATCAATCATTTTAGATAAAACTAGGACGAACTACATCTGAACTATCTGGCGTACTAGTCCTTCTTTTCCCACCTATGTACTCAAGTTTACTCATTTGATCTATTTCATATCGCGATGAGATTTTATCAATAAAACACATATGAATATATTACATTCTTTAACCAAAACCCATTCAAACCCTCACCACTGAACTCCCTCCTTAAGCGCATTACCCTTTTTATGTCACACAACATCGAATAAACCTCTCCACAAGGCACATATCGAAAATCACAAATTTAACATACACATATTGTTTATAAAAAAATGGGTAATTACTTAAAACCGATTTTTAACATTCAAAAATCATTTTCAAGATGTCAAATGGGCCTCCATACACCACAAAGAAAAGATTTTATTTTGAAAACATGCTCACCCAACACATTCTAGTTCCAAATCCATGTGAAATTCCATTTAAAAAATAAATCCTTCACACATTTTATAACAAATTGTAACAATCATTAAAACCAAGAAACACATTTATGAAAGGAAAATCACAATTAAAACATAAATTCACACTAAATCCGATACACTTTTCCAAACAAACAAAATCGTTGAATTTACCCTTTTTAAAATCACAAAATAATCCATATTGCGTTAAATAGACATTCATAACTAATTTACACAAAAATAATTTAGGAAAATACCCAGAACAAAAAAAAAACTATTTTATAAACTAATTTAATAATTTAAAATGTAAATCATTCTAAAACCAGCTTGTGGTCATATTTTAATGATAAAGACACAAGTCAATAATTAAATAGAACATGAAAAATGAAGAAAGTCTAATATCAACCAACACCATCACAATTCATAGCATGTGTATATGATTTAATATAAAAATATTATTTAATGAACTAAACTAATTAAGAAATTCAATTTAATGGATTGGGAATATGGGACCTACATCAAGGTGGAACCAAACTAAACATTCATCTCTTGAAGCTTTCTAACTAGATGCTGGTGCTCTCCCACTAAAAATATGAACTTTCACATACATATAAGGACACCTTTCCCAAATGTACATATCTTCATGGCCTTGAAAATGTGCAAGGGGAACCTAACATATATGATTATATGCATATATCGGTTGCTACTCACCTACATATGCATTTTAAAATACATATGTATATATATATGTGGGAACAACTATCCCCATACAAGTATATCAACATCCATGGATCGATATACATTTAATGGGGGAACCCAGATATATATATATATATATATATATATACTTATGCACACAAATTTGAGTTTCCTTAGACCATAAAACTCGAAACCACAAATTATAGACCAATACACCTTAATTAAAATACCAGGAACCCACAAACATATTAAGCCCATAAAATAGAGGATGTGAAGCAAGAAAAAAGTGTAAACCCTCACCATTTTTGTAGGTGGAGAACCAAATCAATGAGAAACCACCTCATCTTTTGCTGTGGTTTTCAGGACTCACACCAACATGACCCGAAGAACCATTTCCACAACCCTAAAACAAAGGAAAACCAAAATCGGTTCAATCCCTCAAACCTGTGGTGAGTCCGTACTTCGTAGGGTTATGGAGAGACCAAATAGAGGCCTAAAATTAGAAGGACATGGGATATAAGAACATACCATGTTTATTCGGTGAGAAATCATGAAGAAATCTGGAAAAGAGATAGACCAAAGAGGGAGCTATGGAAAAGGGGGCACATGATGTATGTAGATTATTCAAGAGAGAGAGAAAGAGTGGAGCACCAACCGAGGTCACAATTGCTAGAGGAGGGGCCGACAGGGTCATAGTTTCTGGAGGAAGGAGGTTGGCATGGTCTTAGTCACTAGAGGAGGGTTTGGCCAGTAAGGGGATGCAAGTGGGACAAGAAAGGAGGGGAGTATAAAGTTGTTTGAGGGAGATGGGGGAAAGAGGGAGGAAAGAAAATACAAAAGAGAAAACCTAAAAAAACTAATAAGAATAAAAATAATAATAACTATTTAATAATCCTTTTAATAATAATAATATTCTTATTCTTATTCTTATTATTATTAAAACGTTATTTTTAATTTTATTATTTCAATTTTCTAATTTTATATTATTTTAATTTTATTAATAATTTAATTTAATTTATTTGGAACACTGGGTGGGACACATGGTTACTTGGGTGAAGTTTTTTGGTTTCCAAACCATGCTCTGCATGTGCGTCAGATGCTGCCAAGCCCAAAAAATACTCATTTAGTTTCAATAAAAAATAAATAATTTAAACTGATATTAAACTCGAACACCTATTGGAATACCTAATTCCATGAAAATTAGTGAAATATAATATTTTCAAAATTTCTGTTTTGTCAAAAACTAATCGATAATAAATTATATGAATTTTTTTATTGTTCTTTCTATGTTTAAAAATAACATTTTCTCAAATGAACTTCTTTTAATATCTTTCTTTGAAAAATAATAAAATTAATTTTAGTCACATTTATAAATACAATTTAATAAAATAAAAACTTCATTTTTTTATTTCGAATTTCAAAATAAGATTAGGGTTAATTTTTAAGGTTTTTCCAAAAAAAAATCTTTTGTATTAATAATGAAAAATACCATATTTCAATTCAAAAATGATTTTAATTTAATTTATTTATAAAAATGAAGTATATTTTAACTTTTTTTATGGTTTAATTAGATAATAATTTTAACAATTAATCTAATTATGGTCATTAAGAACCAATTTCACTTTGAAATTTGATATAAAGGCTTAGCAAACATTTTCTCATTTTTACTTTAGAAACCCACATTGTCGACTGACTATGGGATTAATTTTCATTTATTTTCATCAAATTTTCAGTTTATAAATTAAGAAAATAGATTACATATTTTTAATAAGCATTATTTAAATTTTTAATAAGTTAATATTTGTTTCTTTACCAAATATATTTGTGAAATTGATTAAAATAAATTACATTATTTAAGAGAAAAATTAAGATGATAAAGCATTGAACAATAAATATAAGACCCAAAACAACCTAGACACTTGTAAAAAACCCATTTTATATCCATTATTAATCCATTAACTTTCCATTAAATATATTTGTTGGTTTTATATGAATTATTTTAGGTAAAAACCTGGGAACACCCAAAAAAATTCAAAAATGCCATGTGTGTCATTTCCCTTCACAATAAAAGGCCTCCACATACACCCACTTCCTCTCACATCTCAATCCCATTGCATCACACAAAATATACCAATGTAATCTCACAAATTCTCACCCATACTCCGATATTCATGCCCTTGGGAATAAAGAAACTCAATGATGCCTTTTGGCACAAACCAAAAGGAGTTACCCGATTAAGAGGTAACATCTTCTCTCAAGCTCCATTCTTTTATTTTCCTTCTCCACCCCTGCAATATATTTAGTTAATATTTCTATTAAAAAACCAATATACTCAATATTATAGGATTTTTATATAAAAAAATGACCTACACTCACACACACCTCTAACTAATGGATATCGAACATAATGTTTTCATCTACGGTGAACTACCGTCTCACTAAATGATGAATGTTCATTTCTCCTTTACCGCCTATCAAGGTGGAAATTATAATAGAAAATATATTTATATATGTAACATATTATATTTTTTATTTTTTTATGTTTCTTTATTCCTTTTACAATACACATATTTTTACATTCCACTTTGTTTAATTATGATAATTTCGTTTGAGGGAGTGTGAACTACAACCCCCTCAAAGCAATGTGATTCATTCACACACTACGTGAAATGTATTAATGATGGGTTTTGAGAAATTATATGATATATATATATATTTACAATTATATTATAATTATATAATAAACATATACAATTTTAATTAATTTTATTTCTTTCATTCAATACGATAATTAAAACGGAAACATAGTTCATGTGTATGTACGACTTACCGTCTCCACAAACATTGTATTTAATTTCATAGTTATTTTGGTTATATATTATTATAATATAAATATAATGAATACTCATAAAATCAATATCATTATTTACATTATTTAATCATTAAATAATTATAAGTACCAACGATATAACAAATTAATTCACATGCAATGAACAAAATGAATATTTCCTGAAGTGAATCCTTAACAAAGTATTGTTTACACGTAATAAATATAAGGTAATAATCAATCCATATATGGTATTATGCATAATATTATTATTATATTAAATATAGATAATAAAAATATATTTATAATATAGTAATATTGTTATAGTGTGAAGTTATTCAAGATAAGAGGTATGGATATTTCATCTTACTTTTTATTCTCATCAAATACATGCTATTTCCACCACTCATTCCATTTGTGTGGGGTATGTACTTCCTATCATAGAATTATTTGTATCTTATAACTAAATTTATGGGTATCAACATATCCATTTTATTATCTTTCAGTCATGGGTTTTATGTTTCAATATTTACCGAATTTGTAAAATTATTTGGCCTCAATTTTCTATCTTTGAGACTCTTGTTTTGTTATGCAAGTAAAATCTTTTCAAAGGGTTATATACTTCAATTTTACAAGTTATATCATGAATATACTTCTTTCCATGATATTTTAATCTTTATGTAATTTTATTTTCTTATATGGAGTGTATGATCACATGTTACAAAGTCATGAAAATTTATTGAGATAAACTCATCACTTTTTGAGATTGTTTTTGTTTATGCTTCCTTGAATGTAATATTTTGATCCATCTCTCCACAATACTCATGAGTTCCCCTATCCTCTCTTTATTAATGATTTCCTCAGGTGTTGGTACCACATTTTACACTATATGGACAATAATAGAATGTTTTATGTAATATATTACCATCTCCCTCTCTTCGGTCAAAATACTTTTATATTAAAAAAATCCATGTTTTCAAAATTGTTTTCAAAAAAGTTTTATAAAATGTCTTCAAAAGATCCTTGAAGATAATTTTCATGGAAAAAGTATTTAAACTTTTTTTATTGTTTACAAATATTCCATTTTATTTTTTCATATCTATTTTCAAATAGGAGGTTTTCAAAAGTTTTTATGTTTTAAAAGTCATTTCTCAAAGGAGAATTGATATTTTCTTCAAGAAATGTTTTTAAAGATCATTCAAATTTTTTCCCATAAATGATAACATCAATTGGAGTTTCTCATTCCTTTATGGGGAAATTATTTTATGTTTCCCTTTATATTATTTCTCTGAATGGATTATATTTTGATGGCATGATGTTTATGAAACCCATTTCTCTTTCGCAGGTAATATGCTTTCGACACCTGCTTCTTTTCACGAGTTATGATTATGATGAAATGATTATGATACCTATAACTTTCCATATGTTATGATATCATTACATGTTTTTAATACCCATTTAATTTCGTGGGTTATGATATGACTATTTATGATCTTGTGGAACATGAATGAATGATTTCACTAAGAGATGGGAGGACCCTATATCTCCCTCGAATGAATTGGTTAAAGATTTGCATCTAATGATATAGACTAATATGGTCCTGGTAATGAATTTTGACTACTAAGATGTCATGGGAGTGAACCATGACTAACATGATGGTATGAGAAGTGAACTCATGCTACTAAGATGGAAAAGGTAGTGAACCATGACATCCAAGATTGTATGGGGAGTAAACTCATACTACCATGATTTCCTTGGAAATGATTCATTGGGAACTATGTAAATCATATAATATGCTTAGGTGTGTGCCAAAATTCCATATTTTATCCCTATGTTTTTCTTTCATGGATTATACTCTTTATTTCATTATGATTCAAGACTTATGAACTGAAAATATTTTTTTCTATAATTCCAATTTGTGATATTTGATATGTAAGTTATGATCGTCTATTTTCATTATCATGTTATCACACCATTATGCTCATGTTTATTCTTATATGTCTCCCTTGATTACCCTTACTAGGCATCTAAGCTCACCCAATTTTTATGTTTCCATTCCCATAGGTTAAGATGATAAGAATTATGTTTGAGGTTTCTAAGAAGTTTTATATTCAATAAGATCATAGTGGGAGATTTTTTAGCACATTTATGTACCAATATTTACTTTTCCATGTTTCCAATAGCACTAGACCAATTACGGTCACTAGGCATATGTATGTATAATGTTTAAATATTCCACAAAATTTTTGTAATGATTATGTTCAAAAAAAAGGGTCACTATAAATATTATAGATTAAAAAAAATAAATATATTAAATTGTTCATGAGAGTTCAATCCAATCAGTTATTATATAATCCTTGTCTTAAAATGTCATATATTTAATATATAAGGTTAAATATAATTAATTATTGTATTTATCTATTCAAAAAATAAACTTTTTTAGAAAAAAACTAAAATTAAAACAATCTATTTCATGATAAGTATATTTTAAAAATGGAATCATTTTTATGAAAATATTTTTCTCAATGTTAGAAATTTAATTTTTAATTAAAATTATCATTTATTCAAAAAAACGATTTTAATATTATAATAGATTGTGTGACCCTTCAAAAAATTAAGTATGAATTCCTATAATTATCTTATAAATATAATATAACATAATATTTAATTAAAAATATATTTTATGACGACAAATTATATTTTAAAACACTATATTAATTATAAATTTATAAATAAACATTTTCATTTTATAAAAATATGAACACATAATTTATCAATTCAAAAGAATTTATTTACTTATACTATGATATAATTATTGAATATTTTCTTTTAAGAGATGTGAAAAATTTATTTATACATTTATATGTTAGGTTACTATTCTATAAGTCATATTACTATTCTTAAGGGTCATATAACTATTCAAATGGTGTGGTAACTATTCCATTAGTATAGGTTCGTTAACTTCTATAAATGTCACTTATTTCCTTATTAATTTATAAGAATGATGTTTTTATTTGGTAATATATATGATTTGTGTGTTTTTTTATATATAATATAAATATCATAAGGGAATATCCATTGATAAAATTCAGGATTGTTGAATTCTTCCCCCCTTTTGAAATGTCTCCCATTAATTTTATTACATAATACAGTGAAAAAATGTAAGGGTATATCTTCCATAAAATATCCTCTAGTTCCAATATTCATTATTCCTACTTATGGTTACTCCATAACAATCTAACAAGGTCAGTAGTCTTTTTGTGTAGGAATTTGTATCTACAATCCAATATCTTCACTAGTTGATCTTCATATGATAGGTCAATATCATGTTGTAAAACCTCTAGATTCAGTACATTTTAGGGGCTATGTATGTACTCCCATAAGAGATATACATGGAACACTTCATGAACATGAGCCATATTAGGTTTAAGTGAAATATAATATGCCACTATTCTTATGTGATCAAGATCTCCAAGGAGAAAATGTACCTTGGGATAAAGGTCCTATTAATTCCAGACCACATGACTATCTTCTGTGGTGGTATTTGAAGGAAGATTTTTTCTCCAACATCAAACTCCAAGTCCCTTTGATGGTTTTCAGAATATCTCTTTTGTCAACTGTATGAATAATTGATATAATTTTATATAGCTTGAACCTTTTTAATCATCTCTTTCAAAAGATCAAGTCCAAGTAGCTTTCATTCTCCAACTTCATCCCTACAAGTTGGAGTTCTACATCACTTCCCATACAGTTATTCATATGGATCCATATGAATAATCAAGTAGAAACTATTTTTCCAAGTTAACTAATCTAATAAGAAGATACTGATCCCATTCTCCATTGAATTCTATTGAGTAGGATCTCAGCATTTTCTCGAGCATCAATATAGTCCTTTTATATTGGCCATCAGTTTGGGGGTGATATTCTATGAATAAAGTCAATTAAGTACTCATATAATGTTAAATAATTCTCTAGAATTTGGATGTGAACCTTCGATCATGACCAGAGATGATCGAAATTTGAACCCAATGCAACCTCACCACTTCATTCATATATATCGGGGAATGTTTTTCAAGTAATATATCTTCATTAATAGGGATAATGTGGGTATTCATTATATGGAAATGGAATTAGACATAACATAATATTGAGTTATGTAAATATTTTTAATTTATTTCACATAGAATATCCTTTCATGTTTAGAGTTTTTGAGAATTAGTCTATAACTCATACACTAAAAAGAAGTAAAATACAAATTGGTCCCATCAAAAAAAAAATATTAAATTTTCTATAATCTACAACATATAAAATAAATCATGATATCCTTTATGAAAACACTTCATGGCCATCGAAATGAATTCTCATAATCCCTTTCACATCCTTAATTCCTATGAAAAACATTAAAAAATGTGGGATGAGAATGAAAATGTTCATTTGGGATATAAAATATGGAAACCATTTCTCCAAATATAATCATTAAAATCTATGAAACATTAGAAAAAATAATAATTTTCACCCTTAATAAGTAGTAAATACATTATTTTGAATATAAGCTAACTGATTAACATTTTTGTAATAAAAATATTACCATATAACCCATAGAAATCATTGAAAATACATATAGGTAACTTAGAAAAATATTATTCTTATCACTATTTTAAATTGAATTACCATGTTGTGGACTTCCAAACCTGTCACTAGTAAAAATGAAATAGCCATATGACTGACTTACATACCCAATACATTGAAGGGATATTATGGACCAACCATTTTTTGGATTACCATAGAACCACCCATAAAATTTCAAAGTACCATTATAAAATCATACCTTATAAAAGAATTAATTTTTCTTCTTATAACTCATAATATATAATTTTCACTCATAAGAATACATTTAATGTTATCAAAATAAGAAATCTATTTTCAAAACCGATTTTCATTAAAAGTAATAGAAAATAATGATTTTAATTAAAGAAAACATGAATAATTATAATGGAATATAGAGATCAAATTATAGTAATGGTGGTGGAAAAGTCATTGTCAACACATACGTTAAGAATATAACATTCCGTCTGTCAATTATCAAAACGTCCCATATAAAACATGTAAACAAATTTATTTTTAGAAAAATTAAATAAAATTTTAAATGGACATAAATATCATATATAATCCTTTTATATCCTTATAAATAAATATGTAAAATAAAATCAACAATATTATGAGGGAGGAAAGGGTTAAATCATTAATAGTTTAAAGTGTTACATGCCACTTTGAACATTAAAATCATAATACAGCTGAAAGTAGAAGATTTAAATAAAATTAAATTTCAAAAAGTAGATATAATCTGGATATGTAATTTAAAAGGGTCTGAATATATACTTTATAAAATAATAAAGGGTTAAATCACCATGAAATGTGTAAATTAAAGGGCATTGTGAATAAATCACTTTTTCACATTTGTCATTATTTTTCTAAATAAAAAACATATGGTAATTATTTCATTAATTTATAACCCTATTATAGTTTATAATTAATTTTATTTCATATATTACAACAATTTTAACAATTACATAATCAAATAAGTTAAAATCGTGTGTTTTGACCATATTTGGTTTATGTTTCAAAAATTGATTTGGTAGGTCAACTATGGTCAAAGTAATCATAGTATAAAAATGTCTAGAATAATAAAAATGAAATATTATCATATTCATAAAAAAAATTTAACTTTTAATACCAACCATTAATGGGAGTTTTAAAAAATGAACCTATATTACAATCACATAGAAGGTAAGTTGCATGTATGCACAAGTAACATTCCCATTTTTCAATGGTCATTGTGGAATGATGGTAAGTAACAATTATCATTCAATAATGAATAATATATCATAAATAAAATATTATTTAAAAATATATACTTATATATATAATTTTTTATGTTAAATCAAACCCAACATGTCTAGGAGGCGGTAGTCCACACGTCCATGAATGATGTTATCAGTTTTTCAGTGTTTAAAAGGTTAATAAGGAAAATGAAATATTACATTTAAAAAAATTAATTATGTAATTAATATCAAATTTATATTATTTGATTCACATATGTTTAATTAACCTTATGAAAAATACATTCCATGAATTGTGTTAACATTTCACATCACTTTGAGGTGGTGGTAGTGCATATGTCCTCAAATGATGTCATCGTGTTTACCAAAAATGGAAATCATAATAGTACGTGTATATTAAAATTACATAAGTATAAATACCTCATAAAAATAATATATATATATATATATAATAAAAAATATTGGTTCCTTCATAATTCCCAACCAAGATAGTTGTTAAAATAAAAATTAATGACATCTTCACGTTAAGTGGTGTCTTTCCGTACGCGAACGATAATTTCATTTCCTATTAGATGAAATTGTGTGTCTGTTCAGGTCTAACCCTCAGAATAAAAAAATCTCAGTATATTTAGGTTACTCAGGATATCATATAATATTTAAATAAGAATATTTTTGGAGGTGGATAATGAAAATAAAACAAAAGCGCTTTGGGATGGATGTTACCTCTTTTTCGAGTAGATCGTTTTGGTTTGCACTAAAAGGATTACTTGGTTTGATTTCCACAAAAATATAGAATTCTATGATTATGGTAGGTATCATGGAAGCTTATTTGATCCATTTTTTGGTGATCCAAATGGAATTAATAGTGTGAGGAAGTGGGATGGGTGAGTGTCTTTTTATTGTAGAGGAAGAGTGGAATTATTGTAAATATTTGAAAATGGAATTCACAAACATTTTTCCAATGCAAGGTGACACCAATATAGGTCCCAATTCTATAAAAGTGAGTATAGGTCCTATATATTATCATAAAATAGATTTCTGACAAGTTGGTAGGTCATTTTGGCACTTAATATTATGGTTTAGTCCCATATTAATCTAATTTTCCACATAATTGTTGTAATTAATTTGAATTACATTCACAAATATTTTTGGTCAAAAACTATGTTGAAAATTTTATTTATTAAAAATTATTCTGATTCCAAATATATAATCCATTTTACTAAACTCCAATCACATTATTGGTATAAATTAATTTAAATTTAATCTCGTAGAGGTGACGTCAAAGCGGGTTTTTAAAGTAAAAATGATTAAAAGAGTGCTAATTTTTTTTATCTAAATTCAATGTGAAATTGTTTCTAATAACCTAAATTGGTTTTACTAATGTAATATTTATCTAATTATAATTTAAAACTAAATAAAAATAACATAACTATGTAAATAAATTTGATGAAAAAGTAGTTCTGAACGAAAATTAAGTATTATTCACTATTCATCAAAATATGAATTTTCATGGAAAAATACCAAAAAAACTGCCAAAGTAAATTTTCATATTTGTAATTAAAAAAAGAAAGTTATTTTTTCATATAAATTTATAAACTTGTTAAAAATAATATTTCAAATGGGTTCACCATTAAAAGGTTGTAAAACTAACTTTTTGAAAATATAGTGTTTTTATGATTAAAATTAGAATTATTCTTATATTAAGCTAGTTAGATTTATTAGATGAATGTGAGAAAAATTATAGAAATGTGTAAACATAATATACTTATTCCTAATAATTCCATAAAATACAATTTCTAGGATATAACTACCACTTAAAATAATAATATTACCAGTATATTATTTTTTGATATAACTCAGTCTTGTGTGCAATGTAAGATTTCAGAGAAACTCCTTGTTTCATTTTAGGTAAACTGTCTTATATATCACACCTTTTTTGATAAAATTACTATCTAATTATTACATATTAATAAATATGAAAAATACTTATTCTTTCAGTACCTAGGATGTTACATCCTTCCCCCTTTTGGAAATTATTTTATTGCGATTTTTTTCACTTATCAAAAAAATGGGGTTAATTTCCCCTCATAACATTTTCATATTTCCATTTCTTATCTTTAACCATATGTTTTTTCCATAATAACATAACCTAAGTAATTACCTTATTCTGCAACACTTTCTCTCTTTGGTCAAATACATGAACTTCTTGTACCCCATAAGGAAGATTCTCTTCCAACTAAACTACTTCAGGGATAAAAACATGAGATGAATATAGTATATAATTTCTTAATATTGAAACATGAAACAAATTGTGTACATAAGATTGAATCAGGGGTAAATCCACTCAATAGCAAAATTACCTAACCTTCTTCGTGATTTCAAATAGTCTAAAGAACCATTGACATATCTTCCTCTTTATAACAATACACATCACACTTTTCAATGGACAAACTTTTAAAATAACAAGATCACCTACCACAAAAAAAATATTTTTTCTTTGGTTATCTTCAAAAAAAATTCCCACTTTTAGATTTCATCACATGTCTCCAAAAAAAAATTGATGTTTTCCCTACAAAAATACGTCCCATTAACTTCCTTTCTTATACATGATCCAAAAGAGTCAGTTTCTATGACAACCCTGCTTTTTATTACAACTTAAACATGCTTTATTACATAAAACTTCACTTGATCCAATCAAAGAAGATTGAGAGGTTTAGTGTCTTTGAGGCTTAGGATCGTTACATAAAAACCTTAAACTTGAAATACAACATCTTTATTGAAAACATCCTTTACATGACCACTACATTCCTTCGTACTTAGCATTGCATGGGATAACCTGAGGACATGCATAAGAAAAGGGTGAGCTATAAAGCCCAGTAAGGGAGTAAACAATGTATAACATGAGGAGTGAAATACATGTTGGGAAATAGTAAAATCAATAGAGCATAATAGAAACATGAACATAAAGTCATGATAAAGCATGATGATCATAACATGGAAATGTGGCAACAACACTTAACATTGAATTAGCATGAGCCAAGGCTCATTGCACATGGAGCACGAGTAAACCCTCATTGCACTTGAAGCACGAGTAAACCCTTGTTGCACTTGAATTATCATGAGTCAACACTCATTGCACATGACGTATCATGATACTATACTTTACCCAATGCATTGGAGCGCTATAAAGGGCGCACCCTTCTTAAACATTTCATTTCATGCATAAGTGTGCCACATGGATCATAAAACATGGATTCATAAAACATAATCATTTCTTCCACGATAAAGGAATGTGGAATTAATACATGAAACTTTATAATCAATATGTAAATGTGCATAAAGGTGAATACCCTTGATGGAGAAATGGGCATGGTATTCACTACACAAAGACATTGGCTTAGAAAATCGGTGCGATTTCGGCAGCGTAACGACGTGACATAAGAATTTATAAAAAAGGTTGATGAGAGAGAAAGGGGTTCCTCATCATATTTAAATGTAATGGACAGTAAGGAGATCATATATATACATTTCCCAACAATATAAATGGAATTTAGATTCATGATACAAAAGTATTGCTTGAATGTAAAAGAAGAGAGAGAAGTTCCTTTCGGAATTTCGGCATAGTAACGGGTGTACATGGGAGGCATTTAATGATAGAGAAAGGGTTCTACCATCATTAAAACAATAAGAGGGAAGTATGGGGGAGGTGCGAAACCATACCCCAACATTCATAATTGAAATAAAAAAGTAAATACAACTTAAAGAAAATTGACAAAAAAATGAGAAAGGAAGAAAACCCCTTACTTGGAAGTGTGCTTCCAAAGGCTAGAGAGAGGCTTGTGAGAGGCTTCTTGGGAGCTTGGGTCACCTTGAGAGGATTATAGAGAGAGTAGGGCAGAGTTTGGACGAACTTAAAGGGCTTTGAGTGAGGAGGAAGTGGGAGCTTGGGTGGGTTTATATAGGAAAGGTGAGAGAATTCTTTATTATTTAGGTTTGGGACCCCTTATATTAAAATAATCCAAACCACAAACCATCCCATGGTATTTGCCCATGGTTTCTGGAAAAGGAAAGAGGAAAACAATATTTTACAAGTCCAAGGTCAGAACTTATTAAAAAATTAGGGTTGCTTATGTGGAGGTGAGTCACACTCCCATGGAAATTAATTTAAAAAGGCAAAGTGTTGAATAAGTCTTGAGGGCTCCATTAATGCTTTGAAAAGTGAGTCAAACAATCCCAAAACCTCATTATTTTAATGATAAAACATATATTGGCCGAAAATAAGGGTTATGGTATTTTATTACATCACCATTGGGTCATTATGATGTCATAAAACACATTATATATTTAAATGGTATTTAATTTTTACCCAAATATTTGACTGTCTCAGAAAATTATGAAAAATTCACCGTTGGATAATTTTGACGTCCTGATTCCAAAAATAATATTTATTTTATCTAAATAATTTTCTAAATATGTGAATTTTCACTTTTAAAATAAAAGCCGACATTTATAAAAATTCACGGGTTTTGACAGAAATGGCTTTCAAACCTTAATAAAAATTTTAATTGCATTCATAAAATTATAAGATCATTTATATTTAATAAAAATTAATTTAATATTAATAATAATATTTTATTAAAATATTATTTAATTCAAAAATCCTTTAATTTAATAAAATATAATTCTTAATTAAATAATAACTAAAAACATCATTTGTACTTTAAAAACTAATTACAATGTATCAAAAATGACTAGAAATTATATTCACTATTATATAAAAAAATAATGTACATGAACATAGTGCTACTTATTTGTTACATAACCCCTTAAAATAGCCGCATAAGACCTAAGGGTAAGGTGTGCGATGGTGACAGACTCTTGGGGTTGCTCGGATAACATCGCTCGAGTGGTAATCTCTATCAACTTCCATTTTTCCCGTAGACGATCACGTTAGAGCTTGACTTGATGAAGCTCAGCTTGGGCTTGGTAAAGGGCAAAGCCCAAAGACGCCACCTCTTTTCCGAGCTCCGACAAATGGGCTTTGTAAAGGGAAATTCTACTGGATGAGGCCATCACTTCCTTTGTCTGAGTAGAAAATTGGTTCGTTAAAGCCTTATATTTAAACTACCCAGATGATCACTGTTCAACGACTATAAAAGTAATGGTCACAAATCTTAAAGTAAAACTAAAAAAGTTGATATCTTATAAAAACATTTTTCATAAAGAAACATTTAACTGGATCAAGAGAGATTTTCCATTAATGAAACTTTGGGTCGTTACAACATTCCCCCTTAAGAAATTTCGCCCTCGAAATTTTCCTTTTCCCACACTAAAACAAATGTGGGTAACTTAGCTTCATCATATCCTCCGACTCCCAAGTTGCTTCTTCAAACTTGTGGTTTCTCCACAACACCTTGACGAGGGGCATTGTCTTATTTCGTAGAACTTTTTCTCTACGATCCAAGATCTTCACTGGTTGCTCCTCATAAGAAAGATCATCTTCTAATTATACCACCTCAGAAGAGAGTACATGTGAAGGGTCTGGTATGTACTTCCTTAAGAGGGATACATAGAAGACATCATGCACCTTGTCCATAGTAGGTGGAAGTGCTAGTCGATAGGCCACAGCCCCAACACGATCAAGAATCTCGAAGGGGCCGATGTATCTTGGACTTAACTTCCCTTTCTTTCCAAACCTCATGACCTTCTTCCACGGAGATATGCGTAAAAACACCATGTCTCCGACTTTAAACTCAAGGTCTCATCGACGATTATCTGCATAACTCTTCTGTCGACTTTGGGCTGCCTTGATATGCTGCTGAATGGTTTTCACCTTCTCCACCATTTCTTCGACCATTTCTGGTCCAAGAAGCTTACGTTCACCGACCTCATCCCAACATGCCGGTGTTCTACACCTTTTCCCATACAGGTCTTCATATGGTGCCATTTGGATGCTCGAGTGGAAACTATTATTATAAGAGAACTCAACTAGAGGAAGATTTTGATCCCATCCTCCTTTAAAGTCCATTGAGCACGCTCTCAACATATCCTCAAGTGTTTGGATAGTCCGCTCGGATTGGCCATCAGTTTGAGGATGATAGGCCGTACTGAAGTTCAGTTCAGTATTCAGAGCATGTTGAAGACTCTTCCAAAACTTAGAGGTAAATCTTGGATCTCGGTCAGACACAATAGAGAGTGGTACTCCATGCAACCGTACCACTTCCCTGATATATATCCGTGCCAGTTGATCCAAAGAGAAATCCTCTCGAATAGCAATGAAGTGTGCAGTCTTTGTAAGACGATCCACAATAACCCAGATTGCATTGTTGCTTTTGGATGTCCTTGGAAGTCCAGTGACGAAGTCCATGGTGATGTTCTCCCATTTCCATTCTGGTATGGGCAATGGTTGCATCATCCCCTTAGACTTCTGCCTCTCTGCCTTCACTTGCTGACACACAGGCACTTTGATGTATATTCGGCGATCTCCTTCTTCATATTATCCCACCAAAAGTTTTCTCGGAGATCTCGATACATCTTTGTGCTCCCTGGGTGAATAGAGAAATTTGAACTATGTGCATCATCCAAAAGTTCCTTCTTCAGCTCCAAACTTGATGGAACACATAGTCTTTTCCCAAACCGCACAATTCCTTCTTCATTAACATTAAACTCTGAGGATTTTCCCTTTTTGATAGCTTCAACTTTTTCTTGGATTCCTGCATCATCCTTTTGAGCATCCTTTAACCTTTCCAAAAGATATGGTTGAGCAATCATTTGTGAAAGGATTGATGATTTTCCATTCTTTATGATTCCCATGTCCATCTTCATCAATTCTAAGAAGATTGGATCCTTCTCAATTCTTATCATTGATAGAATTGCTGGATCCTTTCTACATAGGGCATCCGCCACCTTGTTCGCCTTCCCAGGGTGGTAATGTATTGAACAGTCATAATCCATTATGAGCTCTATCCATCTTCTCTGGCGCATATTAAGCTATTTCTGTGTGAATATATATTTAAGACTCTTTTGGTCAGTATATATCTCACATTTCTCTCCATAGAGATAATGCCGCCAGATTTTCAAGGCAAAGATCACCGCCGCCAAATCCAGATCGTGCGTTGGATAGTTTCGCTCATGGATTTTCAACTGCCTTGAGGCATAGGATATCAATTTATCATTCTGCATCAGCACACACCCTAAGCCCTTCTTCGAAGCATCACTGAATACCACAAAAAGCTCCCCACTTGTGGGTAAAGTGAGCACGGGTGCAGTGATAAGCCTTCTTTTCAACTCCTTGAAGCTTTCTTCGCATTCATCACTCCAAGAAAACTTTAACCCCTTTCGAGTTATCTTGGTAAGAGGGTTGGACAATCATGAGAAGTTTCTCACAAATCGTTGATAATATCCAGCTAACCCCAAGAAGCTATGGATATCAGTTACCGATGTTGGCCTCGGTCATCCCTCAATTGCATCTGTTTTGGAGGGGTCCACAGATATACCATTGCTTGTGATGATATGGCCCAAGAATGAGACCTCCTTCAACCAGAACTCACACTTGCTGTACTTGGCATAGAGCTTCTCCTTGCGCAAAGTCTCCAGTACAGTTCTTAAATGCCCCTCATGGTCCTCCTTCGTTTTGGAGTATATTATAATATCATCTATAAAGACTACCACAAATTTATCTAGGTAATCTCTAAAGACTCTATTCATCAAGTCCATGAATATTGCTGGAGCATTGGTGAGTCCAAAAGGCATTACTATGAATTCATAGTGCCCGTACCTTGTACGAAAAGCAGTCTTGGGGATATCTTCCTTCTTCACCCTTACTTGATAATATCCCGACCGCAAGTCGACATTGGAGAAGTATTGTGCTCCACGCAGCTGATCAAACAAGTCATCGATTCTTGGGAGAGGATACTTGTTCTTTATCGTGATTTTGTTAAGTTCACGATAATCGATGCAAAGCCGCATTGACCCATCCTTCTTCTTGACGAAGAGGACTGGTGCACCCCATGGTGATGCACTTGGGCGTATAAACCCTTTATCCAGATTATCCTGTAGTTGTTTCTTCAGTTCTTCAAGCTCAACCACAGCCATTCTATATGGAGTCTTGGATATTGGTAGCGCCCCAGGTATAAGTTAAATAGAGAACTCAACATCTCTTCTTGGAGGAAGACCAGGAAGTTCCTCGGGAAATACTTCATCGAATTCCCTCACAATAGGAATTTCTTCAAGGGTGGTTTCTTCCTTGGACTTAATCATCTGAGCCAGATATGCATGCTCATAAGGCAGTAATATCCATTCTTGAGATGATGGAGTTAAAGGAGATTCATCTTCCTCCTGACACTTGTAAAGAATCGGGGGTCGATTCTCCATATGGAGTGTGATTTCCCTCTCCCGACAATTTATGTTGGCTCTATATAAGGAAATCCAATCCATGCCAATAATTGCATCAAATTCCACCAAAGGGAGTATGACGAGGTTCGCCGGGAAATTCAATACACAGATTATAACAGGGGAGGACTTATACTCATGGGATGCAATGATTGCCCCATTTTCCGTACTCACCGACATCTTTACTTCCATGATTTGTGGTGGTGCAGGGATTGTTCTACTAAACTTTTGAGATATAAAAGAATGCGTAGAACCTGAATCAAAAAGTACGTTCTCTATTCTTGAATGAATAACTAGCGTACCTGTCACCACTTCGTTTTCGGGGTTCACTTCGGCAGAAGTGATGGAAAAAGGTCTTCCTTACTGTCTTGGAGGTTGTTGATTGCCTCCGATAACCCTTGGATTAGGGCACTGATTCGCAAAATGACCCGGTTCTTTGCATTTGAAGCATTGAACAACGCGTTGAGGTTCGAACGGAGCGTTCCTCTCCTCTGTCGCAGACGCGGGTCCTTCTTGCTGACAGTTAACAGCTAGGTGCCCTTCTCTTCCACACTTGAAGCATTTTCTTTTCCCCCTAAGGCAATTTCCAGGGTGCTTCTTTCCACACTTTTGGAAAGTGGGGTGCTGGAATTTCTTAGCACCGTTGGATTTATCCATCGGACCACCAGCATTGAAGTCCACCTTCCGCTTCTTGTCCCCATGATACCCCTGTGATTCTCCGATCTCCATTTCAACCTTGAGGGCACATCGGACAATTTCCTCATAGCTGTCAAAGTCACGGATCGCTAATGCTTTCTGTAAGCTAGGCTTCAGCCCACCAAAGAAGCGGTCAACCTTGCATTCGGGGGTAACGACAAAGCCGGAAGCGTATCGTGCAAGCCTTGTGAAGTTTGCCTCATACGCTCCCACAGATTCCTCATATTTCTGCTTGAGGGAAAGGAAGTCCCTTTCCATCTTAAGACGGAGGGTGCGTGGAAAATATTTATCGAAAAACATCTTCCGGAATACCTTTCATTCCAAAGCCTCGATCTCCTCCTCAGGCTTCGTATTTTTGATCAACGTCCACCATTGATCAGCTTCACCCTCCATACGATAAGCCGCTAGGAGAACCTTCTCTTTTTCAGAGCATTTGAGGATGGAGAATATCTTTTCAATGGAGTTGATCCATTGTTCAGCAATCGTGGGATCGGATGATCCACTAAAAGTAAGAGGCCTTTGTCTCATGAAGCTTTCAATAGTGACTTGTTCTTTCTTAGGGGGGGTTGAACGTTCCTCTTGACCAGTGTTTCTATTCAAAACTTGAGTTAGCTGAGAGAGAAGCGTGACAAAGTTCGCGATTCCCGCTCCCATTGGATTGGGCATCTCATAAGTACAATCATCACACTGATCTTCACAACGGTTGTTAGCCCGAGTTCTCCTATTACCGGCCATTGGATGGAATAAAAGAAAGTTAGGGGTAACACATAAAGGTTTAATCCAAAGACAAAAGTTGATGACTTATAAATAAACTTTAATCTCTTTAACTCATGAGTCTATAGGATTCAATCCAGGCTTTTCATGATCTACCTTCTAACATATATTCTTAGGGGCATTTTTCCCTTAATAAGGGTTCATACTAAGATTGTGAATTTATAAAAACATATCCCCCGGGAGTGTCGTAACCCAGAGTGCAGCAAGGCCCGTTGTCGTGCACCAGTTCCCGTTCGAGTCTAGCTCAAAGCGGTGTTTTCGGGTTTTACCCCTAGGATACATCTGTGCTAGATCCGCCTCTACCTTCTCGTATCCAGACAGGGATGTATTTGTTTGATAAACCACTTACATAGTATTTACCAAAACTTAGGGATGTTTTTATTATTCTTAGTCTTGTATCTAAGGCTTTACTAGGGTTTCCTAATCCCAAAAATAACTAAACCTATCCTTTGATACCAATTATGACAACCCTGCTTTTTATTACAACTTAAACATGCTTTATTACATAAAACTTCACTTGATCCAATCAAAGAAGATCGAGAGGTTTAGTGTCTTTGGGGCTTAGGATCATTACATAAAAACCTTAAACTTGAAATACAACATCTTTATTGAAAACTTCCTTTACATGACCACTACATTCCTTCGTACTTAGCATTGCATGGGATAACCTGAGGACATGCATAAGAAAAGGGTGAGCTATAAAGCCCAGTAAGGGAGTAAACAATGAATAACATAAGGAGTGAAATACATGTTGGGCAATAGGAAAATCAATAGAGCATAATAGAAACATGAACATAAAGGCATGATAAAGCATGATGATCATAACATGGAAATGTGGCAACAACACTTAACATTGAATTAGCATGAGCCAAGGCTCATTGCACATGGAGCATGAGTAAACCCTCACTGCACTTGAAGCACGAGTAAACCCTCGTTGCACTTGAATTAGCATGAGTCAACACTCATTGCACATGACGTATCATGATACTATACTTTACCCAATGCATTGGAGCGCTATAAAGGGCGCACCCTTCTTAAACATTTCATTTCATGCATAAGTGTGCCACATGGATCATAAAACATGGATTCATAAAACATAATCATTTCTTCCACGATAAAGGAATGTGGAATTAATACATGAAACTTTATAATCAATATGTAAATGTGCATAATGGTGAATACCCTTGATGGAGAAATGGGCATGGTATTCACTACACAAAGACATTGGCTTAGAAAATCGGTGCGATTTCGGCAGCGTAACGGCGTGACATAAGAATTTATAAAAAAGGTTAATGAGAGAGAAAGGGGTTCCTAATCATATTTAAATGTAATTTAAAGTAAGGAGATCATATATATACATGTCCCAACAATAGAAATGGAATTTAGATTCATGATACAAAAGTATTGCTTGAATGTAAAAGAAGAGAGAGAAGTTCCTTTCGGAATTTCGGCATAGTAACGGGTGTACATGGGAGGCATTTAATGAGAGAGAAAGGGTTCTCCCATAATTAAAACAATAAGAGGGCAGTATGGGGGAGGTGTGAAACCATACCCCAACATTCATAATTGAAATAAAAAAGGAAATACAACTTAAAGAAAATTGACAAAAAAATGAGAAAGGAAGAAAACCCCTTACTTGGAAGTGTGCTTCCAAAGGCTAGAGAGAGACTTGTGAGAGGCTTCTTGGGACCTTGGGGCACCTTGAGAGGATTCTAGAGAGAGTAGGGCAGAAGTTGGACGAACTTCAAGGGCTTTGAGTGAGGAGGAAGTGGGAGCTTGGGTGGGTTTATATAGGAAAGGCGAGAGAATTCTTTATTATTTAGGTTTGGGACCCCTTATATTAAAATAATCCAAACCACAAACCATCCCATGGTATTTGCCCATGGTTTCTGGAAAAGGAAAGAGGAAAACAATATTTTAAAAGTCCAAGGTCCGAACTTATTAAAAAATTAGGGTTGCTTATGTGGAGGTGAGTCACACTCCCATGGAAATTAATTTAAAAAGGCAAAGTGTTGAATAAGTCTTGAGGGCTCCATTAATGCTTTGAAAAGTGAGTCAAAAAATCCCAAAACCTCATTATTTTAATGATAAAACATATATTGGCCGAACATAAGGATTATGGTATTTTATTACATCACCATTGGGTCATTATGATGTCATTAAACACATTATATATTTAAATGGTATTTAATTTTTACCCAAAAATATGACTGTCTCAGAAAATTATGAAAAATTCACCGTTGGATAATTTTGACGTCCTGATTCCAAAAATAATATTTATTTTATCTAAATAATTTTCTAAATATGTGAATTTTCACTTTTAAAATAAAAACCGACATTTATAAAAATTCACGGGGTTTGACAGAAATGGCTTTCAAACCTTAATAAAAATTTTAATTGCATTCATAAAATTATAAGATCATTTATATTTAATAAAAATTAATTTGATATTAATAATAATATTTTATTAAAATATTATTTAATTCAAAAATCCTTTAATTTAATAAAATATAATTCTTAATTAAATAATAACTAAAAACATCGTTTGTACTTTAAAAACTAATTACAATGTATCAAAAATGACTAGAAATTATATTCACTATTATATACAAAAATAATGTACATGAACATGGTGCAACTTATTTGTTACATAACCCCTTAAAATAGCCGCATAAGACCTAAGGGTAAGGTGTGCGATGGTGACAGACTCTTGGGGTTTCTCGGATAACATCGCTCGAGTGGTAATCTCTATCAACTTCCATTTTTCCCATAGACGATCACGTTCGAGCTTGACTTGATGAAGCTCAGCTTGGGCTTGGTCAAGGGCAAAGCCCCAAGACGCCACCTCTTTTCCGAGCTCCGACAAATGGGCTTCTTAAGGGGCAATTCTACTGGATGAGGCCATCGCTTCCTTTGTCTGAGTAGAAAATTGGTTCGTTAAAGCCTTATATTTAAACTACCCAGATGATCATTGTTCAACGGCTATAAAAGTAATGGTCACAAATCTTAAAGTAAAACTAAAAAAGTTGATATCTTATAAAAACATTTTTCATAAAGAAACATTTAACTGGATCAAGAGGGATTTTCCATTAATGAAACTTTGGGTCGTTACAGTTTCTAACACCACATTCCATATAATTCTTTGAAAAATTCGCTCAATGTGCTAGATTGTAAAGTGTTATTATAAGAAAACTCAACCAAAGAAATATTTTGATCCTAACATATTTGGTAATCCTTTGAGAAAGGATTAATCATATCTTCTAATGTTTGAATCATCATCTCAGAATATCCATATGAATGAGGATGAAAAGCTGTACTAATATTTAATTATGTTCCCAACAACATCTAATGTCCATTCCAAAAATTGGATTTGAAACTAGGATCTCTGTCCATCGAAACAGATAGAGGTACTCCACATATCAAAAAAAAATATTTTACATACACTCTACAAATATGATCTAGATCCAATTGGAAGGAAATTTATATATTTGGTTAATTTATCAACAACAACCCAAATTTCATTACTACCTTGAGAAGTCTTTGGAGATCCTACCATGAAATCCATTGATATATTTTCCCATGTCCACTCCAACACTATAATAATCATGTATATCTCTATAGATCTTAGTGTTATCTAGACGAATGAATAACAGGGAATAATGAGCTGTAATAAAAACCACTCTTCTCAAATATGAATCACAAGGCACACATAATCTTTCATCAAATCATAAAAACATTCTTCATATGTATCAAAAAAAATAATCTTACCATTCTTAATGAATTCAACCATTTCATTCAATGATTGACCCACCTTCTGAACTAGCATAATTATTTTCATCAATGTCAACTACACTTAAACCGTATACAAAATAGATGATGACTATGTATCCACAACTTCTTGTCCAAAATTCATCATATCATTAGCCAAAGGGTAATATTACAAATGTAACATGGTTAATGTAGAATTAATTTTCAACTCAATGATTTGGCCACCTTGTTATCTTTTCTAGGATGGAAATAAATCGAGAAATCATAATAATTGATTAGTTCAATCCATACCCTCTGTATCATGTTAATTTATTTCTGAGTAAATATATACCACACTATTTTTTATCATTATATATTTCAAACTTCACTCTTTAAAGAAGTTTCCTCATTATTTATAAATCAAAAACAAAAAAATCTAACTCCAAATCATGTGTATAGTAATTTGACTCATGAATTTTAAAATAATGTGAAGAATAAAAAATTAAAATGCAATTCTCCATCAAAAAACAACCATGCCCTTTCAACAAACCATCACTATAGATAATGAATTCACTGTTTGTGGATGGAAGGGCCCAAACTAGAGCAATGACCAGTATTATATTTAGTTTCTAAAAACAAACATCACATTCTTCTATATAGATAATTTAACTCATTTTCAAGTTAACATATTTTGTGGGATAAAAATAAGTATATTTTTTGAAAACTCACCAGTAATAACTCACTAATAACTCACTAATCTAAGAATACTATGAATATTTGTGACATTGGAAGGTATTGGACACACTTCAATAAATTTTTTTCATTGTATCAATAGTTATTCCATCTTTAGAAATAGTTTGACTCAGGGATGGAATTTTTTTCAACAAAAATCTACTCTTAGTAAGTTTCCCATATATTTTTCCCTCTTTTATGGTTTAAAATACAATCCTTAAGTTCCTTTAATAGTTCTCATGGCTTTTACAATATTCATAAATATCATCTATAAGAACAAGAAAAAATTGATCCAAAAATGACGGAATACTCTATTCATATAATTCATAAATATACTAGGTTCATTAAATAACATAATGGGTAGAATCAAATACTCATAATGACCAAGTCTCGTTGAAAGTGCAGTCTTTGGAATTTCATCCTCCATCACCTTCTTCTAATGGTACCAAGGCATGAGATCATTCTTCATAAATCACTAAGCGCCCTATAGTTGATAAAAAAATCATCGATATGAGGAAAATGACAGTTGTTCTTAATGATGATGTTATTAGAGGCTCCATAATCAGTGAAAAATCTTATCAAACCATATTGCTTTTTCACAAATAAAACAGGTTCATCCCATGGTGAAGTTCTTGGTAGAATGAATCCTTTGTCAAGAATTTATTGTAACTAGATATTACTTCCAAAAGTTCTACTTAAGCCATTCTATAAGGGGTTTTATAAATTTGTTTTCAATAGGCACTAAATAAATAGTAAATTCATCTTCCTGATTATGAATAACAACATGAAATTTATCTAGAAAAACATATATAAATTCATTTATTATTGGGATGTCACTAATCAGAACGATTTCTTTAGATAATGCTATATATCATCTTTAATCAATTTCTCATCTTCATGGTATGTCATAAAAGGTATAAAATCAATGAATAAACGAGACTTGGATTCGGAATATATTTAATATTGATAAACTAAAATCCAATCCACACCCAAAATTAAATCAAACACTACTATGGGAAATTCCAAAGGATTTGGATGAAACACCATCCCGTTAATATTAACAAAAATATTACTATAAATAATAGTTTCTCTAATACTTCCACCCAATGATTTTACAAAAAGTTATTTCTTACCTTAATGAGGTGATATATCAAATATTTAGTAAAAAATATCAGAAATAAAAGACTATGAAGATACAAAATAAAACACAGTGAATGAATAATTCATATAAACCAGAAACATATCTATCACCACATCATTTGATATCCCAACATCAATTAAAATAGTAGAAAAATATTTTTCCACACCCATTTTATTTCAATCATTCTGTTTTTCACCATGGGTAAACCAATTTGGACACACATTACCATAAAAACTTAACTTAGTATAACTAAAACATCTTTTCAATTGATTTTTATTTATTTATGGATAATATTACTTGTAGTAATGATCCATATGGCCCAAAATACCACAATAGAAGCACTAAATATAGTGAAAATAACATTATCCAATATTATTTTTACCACAATTCTCACAATACTGGAATTCAGTTTTCTTACCTCCATGATTCATTGATGAATTCATTCTCATTTCCTGTTAAATGGACATCTTCTTTTATTAATGGGACTCATTATCATTAAAAAACTCCTTTTATTCGCTCTCATAATATCACATAAGTTTTTCATAGCTCTTAAACATAGGATAATCTAATTACCTTCAATATCATTGGTTAAATCCTGAGTAAAAATGATTTATGTTACAATAAATATCTAAGGTAAAATTTGGAACGTACATCATTAGTCGAGAGAAATTTTCTTCATACTCGGACATCGAATATTCCTCCTTTTTCCTCACTAAAAAGAACATTATTCCATCCTATGTTGAATATCCATAGAAAAATATTTCTCGAATATAATATTAAATTCAACCCATTACACAGAACCAATCTCATTAGTTTCTCTGATATTATCAACCAATGAACACCACTGATTGCCTTCACCTTCAAAATGGTAACTTTTAGGAGATACCTTTTGGTGTTCTGAGAATCCTATTACATCGAATATAATTTCTATGTCTTTAAACTATCCCTCATATATAATGGGGTCATATGATCCTCTGAATGATGGGGGATGTTTTCACATAAAATGCACCACTATTATCATTCTTCAATGTGCTAGATATGAATTCTCTCTTGCATGGACACCACCACTGTTTAGAGCATGTGTCAATTGAGCCATCAATGCAACAAACTGTTCAGTTGAATTTCCAATCATTTGGGATGCTAAATCGAAAGGGTTTTTTTCTCAATGCCTTTCCAATACCGCTTCCTTATGTCCTATTTGGAAACACATTTTTAAAAAACATACATTTGGTGATGCACCTTGGTAATATTTGAATTTTGTACCATTTTATCTTGGAAATAAGGTAAAATATTCTATAGTATTATTATTTACATTATCCTAACATCTATAGTTATGTAAATTGGCCATTGATACCAACTATAGAGATCCAACATTAAATGTATCCAATTGTTGAGTTAAGTCAATAATTTTCATTTATCTCACATGGAAGATCTTTTTAGGTTTATAGTTTTAGATAATTAGTCCACAAAAAATGATTAAAAATAATAAAATAAAAAATAGACACTTCATAATAGTGTCCATTTTTATATAATCGTAATATTTTAAAACAAAGCATAATCTATTTTAGTAAAACTCTTCCTCACAATCAACATGAATTATTACAATACCATAATCATACTTAAGTCCTATGAAAAAAAATAAAAATGTGGGATGAGAATAAAAATATTAATATGGGATACAAAAGAAAAAAACTATTAGTCCATTTAAAAACATTAAAATAGAAGAAACTTTATCATAAATAAAAACTTTTAACCCTAAAGAAGTAATAAATAACTTCCATTGAAAAAAAGATCATGGATTAACATTTTTTTCCAACAATATTACCATAAATCCCACAGAAAACATAAAACATATATAAAGGTAACTTGGGACATCGTTATAATTACAACTCTTATCAATATGATAACCACGAGGTCAACTTTCATACATGTCACTCTTAAAAATTGAATAGTCATATGGCTTACTTTCATACCCAATGAATTGGAGGTCTATCACGGACCCACCAGTCATTGGTTTATCATGAAACCACCAAACATTAGTTTATTATATAACCACCCATGAAATGAAGAATTACCAATATATAATCATAAAATATAAAATATTCAATTTTCAACATGTTACTCATAAAATTTCATTTTCAATCATTTGAAAACATTTCATGTTATCAAAATAAGAAATCTTTTTGAAAAAACAATTTTCAATAAAAATGAAATAAATTATTTTCATTTAACAAAAAATTTAATCTTTTAAAGGAATATCGAAGTTAAATAATATTCACAGTGGCAAAAAATTTGTTTTCTTCACATGCTTTAAGAGTAGAACATTCCTTTTTTCATTTATAAAACCATTTCATATAAAACACATAAAAAATTTTCCTTTTGAAAACATTAAAATGAAAATAAAATCCTAAATATATTTCCAATAGGATCTTATTATATCCATATAGATAAATATGTAAAAATATATCATGAATATTTTAATGGAGGAAAGAATTAAATATTAAAATGTTCATAGAATCCCAAACAACATTGAACATTAAAATAATAATAGAAATGAAGGATAAAAATTTATCAAAACATTAAAAAATTATAATAGATATAATTTGGATATGTACTTTCAATTTTAATGTGTATATACTTTATAAAAGAATAATTTTTCATATCATCAAGAAATATCTCAATGAAATGATACTGAGATGAAATCCCTTACATTGAGTCCAACTTGACATGAATTCCTTTATTTTCCATAATAATACACTAATTTTAATTATTTAATTTCATCATAAACTTTTACATTTTTATCATTACTTTTATTTATCTTATTACAATGTTGTAAACAACTACATAAACAATTATTTTTATGTCATTTGTTTTGAACATATGTGGTTTATGTGTCAAAAAAAGTCATTTGTAAGAAATCTATGGTCTGAGGGTCACTATATAATTATATAAAGAATAATAATCACAAAATAATTATCATGTTTATACATAAATTATACTTTTAAAAATATTTATGGAATGGGGTTATAAAAAATGAAGCAGAGTTACAATCTTGGAGATCGTAGATCGTACCTACGCAAGAGTAACATTCCCATTTTCAATGATAATTATGGAAAGAATGCAAGTGGAATTTACATTTATAGAATTGAAATTTTATCATAAATACCATATTGATTAATCATATATACTTATATGTATAATTATTTTGATGTAAAAGGAATCACATCATGACAAGTAGGTGGTAGTCCACACATCCATGAACTATGATATCACCTTTTCACTATGTGAAAAGGTCATAAAGAAAATGATATATTTTATTTAAAGAAAGGTAATTATTTCATTAATATCATATTTATGTGATTTTTTTTCAAATATTTTTAATTAAACACACCATTCATAGATTCCATGAATTGTGTGAACATATCACATCGCTTTGATGAGGCGTTAGTCCACAAATCCACAAATGATGTTATATATTTTTCACAAATTAGAAATCATAAAGGTATGAGGATATAAAAATTACATAAGTGTTAAAACATAATAAATATCATATATATATATCATATAAAAAAATTCCAAAATAATTTCCAACTATGAGAGGTGGAAAAAAATCAATTACATCTTTATGTGTGGCGGTACTTCTCCGTACACGAACGGAAATTTTGTAACACATTAGATGGTAGTTTGAATAAGAGTAGTTAGAAACCATATAATAAAAACATATAAGTATATTTTGGATACTGAAATTACCATTTAATCATGGAATAATAATATAGGTGGTGTAGAATTAAAATAAAACAAAAGCGCTTGGGGGGTGTTACGTATTTTTTTGGTAAATTCTTTTTGTTTGCAGTAAAGGGATTCGTTGGATGGATTTCTGTATATGGTAAGGATCATAGGATTATAGGAGAGATATTTGGAGATTATTTGAGAATATTTTGGGTGAGTCAATTGTCTAAAAATGTTTTAGGAAGTGGGAGGGGTGAGTTCTTTTTTATAGTGGAGGAGGAGTGGAATTATGGCAGATCATTGAAAAGGGAATTCCACCCATATTTTTCCTATGATAAGTGTCTCCAATAATGATCCCAATTTCATCCATCGGATTATAGGGTCGATATTGAAGTATAACATTTATTTTAGTATAGTTTCTATGTCATTTTTTATCTTAGTATTGCGGTTTAGTACCTTATTAGAAATTATATATTATGATTATTATAGACATGGAATCTATTTTTTAAAATTTCAACAACATAAGTAGTAATAATCAATTTAAATTTAATCATGAAGTTGGGATGAAAAAAAAAGTTCTTAAAGTAAAAATATTAAAAAGTTTATTAATTTTTTAGATATAAATTTAATTTGAAATAGTTTATAATGACATCAATTGGTTTAAATGATATAAAATTTATATATTTAAACTTTTAAACCAAATACAAATATAATTTCACCATATAAATAAATTAGATGAGAAATTAGTTTTTTACTAAAATTCAGTATTACTCACTTTTCATCAAAATAAGAATATTCTCAGGAAACAAATACCCAAAGTAAATTTTGATATTTATATTTCAAAACGAAGTTTTTTTCATCTAAAAAATATAAATGTGTCAAAAATGAGACTCAAAATGGGTTTTCCATTAAAAGGAGGTAAAACCACATTTTAGAAAATATAGAGCTTTTTATCCTTCAAATTGGATATATTAATAAGTTAAGCCTGTCAAATTTATTATATGAATACTAAATCATTTTATAATCATTTGTGAAAATAATATAGATATTCCCACTAATTCCCACATATACAACATCTATGAGATAAGTAACATATAAACTAATAATATTATCAATATATTATTTTTTGGTATAACTCACTCTTGCTTGAAATGTAAGATTTTGAAAAAACTCCTTGTTGCATGTTAAGTATGTTGTCAAACATAGATTAAATTCTTAATTAAAAATTAATATCTTTTTCTTAAATATTAAAAAATGTGAAAAATACTTATTCTATCATTACATAGGATGTTACAGTCTTGGGGAGTCAATCTACCCCAAACCATATCGCATTGTTTTCATTGGATGTCACTGGGTTACCTGTGACAATGTATATAGTGACATTCTCCCATTTCCACATTTTTATAGGAAATGGTTTAATCTCAACATTAGAATTCATACACTCTTGTTTAACTTGCATAAATAAAAAACACTGTGAGATATACTATGCAATATCATTCTGGAAATTGTCCTTCCAAATGTGTCCTAGAAGATCATTGTACATCTTAGTGCATCCAGGATGGAAAGATAATGATGATCTATGTGCATTATCTAGTTGCTCCATCCTTATCTCAGGTGAATAAGTCACCAAAATCATAGTTCCAATCCTAATCACACCATCATCATCAATATGGATCTCGTGAAAATTCCCTTCCATTACCACATTGTCCAACATTTTATCTCCAAGTCATCCCTTTTTTCTTCCTCGATCTTATCTATGAATGTTTGTTAGGAAATCATTTGGTAAAGGTAGGATATATTCCCTACTATTATGATTTCCAAATTCATCATTTTTATATCCATGAATATAGGGTCTTTATCAATCAGTATCATGGATATAGTAGCTGGTTATTTTCTACTAATATAATCATCTATTCTATTTTCCTCTTCATGATGATAGTTATTAGATAAATTATAGCCCTTGATTAGATATAACCAACTACTTAGATTCATGTTGATATCATTTAGTGTGAAAATATACTTTCAGATCTTGGGATTACTATATATGTCACACTTTTAACCATAGAGGTAGTCCCGCTAGGTTTTCATAGAAAATATCACAACTGGTAGCTCCAGATCATGTGTTGGTTATTTATGCTAATATATATTCAAATTCTGTGAGTCATAGGCTTTCACATTATCATTATGTAAGATTACAAAACCAAATACTTTTTTTAAGAATCATTTTACATCACAAAACTTTCTCTACTTGTTGGTAGTGTGAGTACACGTGTAGTGATCTACCTCTTCTTGAGATCTTTTAAGCATTTCTCAAATTATTCCATCTAGACATACATTACCCACTTCTATATTAAATTTGTTTTAGGGTTATACAACTATGATGAATTCATAAAAAAAATATGTAGTACCCAATTAAGTCACAAAAACTATATATTTTCATGACACAAGTTTTTTGGGCCCTTCATAATTTTTTTGAAGGTTCTAAAGATATTCCATCACATGGGATCATGTGACCCATGAATGTTACTGGATACAGAAATAACTAAAAATTTTAGAACATTACATACAATTTTCCCATTCTTAATCTCCCCAGCACAATCCGAAGATGTTATCCTTGTTCCTACATTCTCATAATTCAAATGAGAACATCATTGATAAATATTTCCAAAATATTTCAAGGTAGTTTCTAAAGACTCTATACATTAAATATCGGAATATTTCATGATAATTAGTAAGTTTTAATGGAAAAACTATGAACTCATAATTATTAACCTTTTATGAAATGTAGTATTATGAATATATTCTTTCTTAACCTCCAGTTGATTATATCCATAATGAAGATCCAACTTTTAGAAGTATTGGGATCCTCATAGTCGATCAAACAAGTAATCAATCCATGGAATATGATACTTGTTCATTATAGTTATCTTATTAATCTTCTTTTAATCAATACACCATGGAATCGATTAATCCTTTTTCCTTACAAAGACCACTAGAGCACCCCAAGATGATGCACTAATGAGTATGTACCCTCGTCCAAAAGCTCTTGTAACCGCTTCTTTAAATCCTCTAGTTCAATCGGGGCCATCCTATAGGTGAATTTTGATATAGCAGTGTCTTTGTGTGTGAGATATATTATTAACATATATTCATGATCTAGGGGAATTCCAGGTAAATCATTGTGAAATTCAATAGTACATTACCTTACTATGGTAATTTCATCATGTTTGATGCTTTTATTTAGTGGAACCATTTGGTCCATCTATGCTTCTTCACAGGGTATCAACACCCACACTATTGATGGATTTTTCAAAAGAGATTAATGATCTTACATACACTTGTATAGTATCATGGGATGGCTCTGCATATGAAAAGATATTTACTTTTACCAATAGTTGATGTGTGATCTAAATAACAAGATCCAATCCATGACCACTATCAAATCGAATTCCATTAGAGTATGTATAATGAAAATGTCATGAAAAATCCTCCCAAATACAACAAAAAGAGTAGATTCCAACACGTGGGATGAAATTATATCACAACTAGCTGGTTTTTAAAAAATATCTATATAAAGGTATTTATGATTTCATTAACTATTTATAGAAAACATTAAAAATATAAATGAATGAGTAGAACCCGAATCAAATAAGAATTTTTCTATTATTTAGTGAATAGACATTGTACCCTATATGACTTCATTTTCTTAACCCACGTCAGAAATAGTTATGGAATAATCTTTCCCTTGACCCTTTGGCTATAGTAGATTCTAACATTTGTTACCCTCAAGGATTTTAGGTTTATTCCACTGGATTTTATAGTGCCCTTTCTAAAAACTGTTTAATCATTGTACAATATGTGGTGTATTATGAGGTGCCCTTAATCCCTTTTTCATTTTTGGAAAACGTATTCATGTCTCTCTAACATTCATTATCTTGGTGGTCTTCTCCCCCACACTAAAAAAATTTACCCATCCATTTAAGGAAATTCTCAGGTGGTTTCTTCCCCCATTTTTGACACATGGTTGGTCAGATCCTCTTTACTCCTTTTTCATTTGATCCACCAATATGAAAATCAATTATATTATCTTTATATCCTTAATTATGGGACCATTTTCTAATATCCATATATGAATTAAGGGTGCATCAAACAACGTATTCATAACTCCCAAATTCTCAGTTAGCTAGATCCTTTTGAAGGAGTTTTTATAAACCACTAAAGAATCTATCTATTTTTCACTCACTGTTGGTAAAAAACCCAAGGTGCACCTTGAAATCCTTTTGAAATTATCTTCAAAAATTGTGAAAAATTATCCACACTTCTTTTGAGATCTATTAATTCTATCTCTATATTAGTGTGAAGAGTTAGAGAGAAATACTTGCCAAGAAATATTTTCATAGTGTATTCCCACACAATCAAATCCATTTAAACCTTTATCTAGGTATTATTATTCAATTTAAACCATTTATTAGCCTCTCCATATAAACTTTAAATTAGCGGAGTCACCTTATCCTTCTCAATGTAATTGATAATAGAAAAGATATTCTCCATTTAGTTAACCCATTCTTCTACAATGAGTTGATCGAATGATCCAATAATGGACAACGGTATTTTCCGGATAAAGGAATTAGTTGCTGGTTTATCCTTCTTGGTTGAAGGTAGACATTAAATGTGGTTAAAGTTGTTTTTAGTAGCCTAAGGTAGCTGGAAAAGCATCACCATAAATTTTTGAGCTCCAACTCCCAGGACATTAGGGATGTCATTCAAAAAATTGTTGCATTGCCCCTATCATGGGTTTTTAGTATTGTTTCTCCTGGTTCCCACCATTTTATAAAATATAAAATAAATGAAAAAACATATTTCAATAAATCAGCAATAAATTATCCTTTTACACAAATTAACACAAAAGCAATATATTATGGTATCCCTATATTATGAATTTTTCTAGAATAATGATTTTTGGAGGCTTACATATACATTGTCTTACCCTAATGGTTTCACTAATGTTTTATAATATTAATTCTCTAATTAACTAAACCATGCTCTGATACCAAATATAGGGAACCTACGTTGTTTTACATGAGTATTGTATTATTTAAGGATAAACAACATAATATCAATAAAAACTAGGATCCAAAGGTTTAGTGTCTTGGGAAAATGAGTCACATACATAACTAAAACAACAACAAAACACAAACATTTATTTAAAATGTTCTTATTTATCTATTTAAAGCTCTCATTATCTATAGTACACATAATCAACTGAGAATAAACATCGAATAGAAGGGGTGATCTAAAATCCTAGTAAGAGGATGAATAAGGGGTATGAGTCAATTAAAAATCAGTGAGCATCATCATCATCATAACATAATCATATAACAATAATAAACATCATGATATAAGAATTGTATAATGTCATAAAAAGTGGAAATGAAAAAAATTTAAATATAATGTCTTAGGGCTCAAATACAAAACAAAGTTGTGAACAAAAGTAGAATAATGTTCACGCATAAGAAATTTTTATAATCATGAAATATTAATTTTGAAAAAAGATAACGTCATATTCACACATAATACATATCATATCATGAGATATATCACATTACCTATTTCATTAAAGGGATATATAATTCTAGGACCACCTATAACATCAAAAAATTTACATAATCTTTCATTCCACATAGATTAGACATCAATCAAACTCATGAAGTAATCCATTTCCAGATATTTGTTTCATAATGATTTCATCAATCATGAATAAACTTGGAATTCCAAAATTAAATAGGGGGAAACATATTTGTTATATGATTCATCATTCCTGATCTAGAAGAAACTACTCAAGAGTATTCATAATGTGTTTTGAAAAAAAAATATTTTTTCTGGAAAATATTTTTATTTTTTGAAAAAACAGATTAGAACCATGTACATCCAAGAAATGAAAATGTAATAACAATGAGATTATATTTAAGGAACATTAATGGAGTATTTATACTAAATATTTCATGAAATAATGATAACCCAAAGAAACATAGTTGGGTTTGGGAATCCCCCTAACTTAATTCTAAATGTGTTCTGAACATGCACTTAATATCCTCGATAATAAAATTATATTAAATAATTATATAATTAAAAAACTATAATACATGTATTTGATTTATTATAAATTTATTATGATCATTTATGGTCATTTTTATGAGTTATAGAGTTTAATCTCATCCATTTGGGAGAGTTTTTTTCATGGATTATAGAATGGATCACTTGTATATAATTTTCGAAGTTCTTGTATGGCGAGAATAATTATTTTAAAGTGAAATTGAATGAAATTAATGCTATTAGAAAAGTTTAATTGACCTAATATTTCATTTGGTATTATTTAATGAGTATAATTCATTTGCTAAAATATAAATGAAAATTGTTTAGTCGTTTTTGGTGGGTTTTCTGACCATCATGAACTTATCTCATTTTATATAATATTATGTCAATAAATTAGTTATATAAAATAAAAAAAAATTATAATATAAATATTAAATTTTTTAACCATAATAATGGTTTTATGGACAGTCTTAATGGCGGCAATGAAAAAAAAACTGGTAATCCATGAAGTCGGTGAATCAACATGTCACAAACGATGTTTTCATTTTTAGAATAAAAGGCGAAAAGAAAATATATGACGATGGTTATTAAAACAACACAATAACATTCTTTTATATATATATATATAATATTTTAGTTATAATTCCTATTTTATAGGGTTGGTATTAAGTGGATAAGATGATAAAAGATATTGAAAGATAAGGATTGAGTGTTTTACCTCTTGATTGTCGTCTCCATTAGAACTTCTTTAAGGCACTTTGGTTTGGTCTTTTTTTGAGACCAGAAGACCTTGTACGTGGGGAAGAGGATTGGGAAGGTAATTGGGAATAATTTAGTTAGGATTTATGTCATAGAAGGTGTGAAGAGAATATATGGTAAGGGAGATATTTATAAGGGATGAGAGTGGTGTTTTTATTATTATTATATTCCATAGTTTATAATTTTGGGCCAATACTATCAATAATGTTGATAACCATGACTAAATATTATAGACAGTTTAGAAGAGTTTGAAAAAATTAATGTTTATATCTTCCAGGATTCAAAAATTCATGTATTTGACTTATAATGTTAAATAACATAAATTACAACATTTCAGTATTGACCAAAAAATAAAATATTTTATAAGAAAAAAATTGTTAACCCTAACCATTTTAAAACATGTATTTATAAAAAATGGGCTCCATTTTAAGAATATAATATTCAACATATGATAAATTTAATTTTTAAATAAAATCCTTATTTATTTAGAATAATTCTAATTTTAATATTATAATCAATTTTATGAACCTTTTAAGAATTTATTATATTCTCATAAAATTGTCTTACAATGATAATAAAACATAATATTAATTTATGAATATTTTTTATAAAAATAGTTGTATTTTAAATAATTATAATAATTATGAAATTGTAAATAAACATTTATGTTTTACAAAAAACCAAACACTTAATTTATCATTTTTAAAACATTTATTTTCCTATATCATGATATAGTTATATCAAATTTTCATTTATGAGATGCCTAAATTTTATATATACTTTACATGTGAGGACACTATTCTATTGGTTGGATTACTATTCATAATAATCATATTACTATTCCAATGGTTAGAATATTATTCTATCAGAATAGATTTTTTAATGTCTATAAATATCACTTATTTAATTCTGCATTTATGTGAATGATGTGTTTATTTGGTTCTCTATCAAATGTATGTATTTTATAATATATAAAATAATTAGAATAGGAGAAATGTCATTATTAATATTCCGCAACATTAGAAAATCATCCAATCACTAATTCCTAGAATCTGATGGTCAAAAATCAAAACATTAATATCCCTTATAGTATGCATAGTGCATCCCTCTACCATATTGGGGTTCCTAATCCATGAATCCATTAGCTATAACCCACAACACACAATGATCCATCCAAAAAAAGATTTATCCCTATGTCATTCATGCATCTTCCAGGAATTTGGGGGGTTTGATCCTTCTTGAATCTAGTCTAAAAATGTCGAATCCCTAATATAGTGGACCAATGATGAAGAATGAAAAGAATTGTAGTGGAAATGAACAAGAACATGGTAATATCTTAATTTGAAGATTTTATCTTTTCCAATTGCATAAATTGTAAAAACCAAGGCTGGAAATAAAGGTAGATTCATTTGTGTAACAGATACGAACAAATATGTTTAAGTACACTATTTAAAATTGAGCTCATAAAAAGAACATAAATCACAAATAATAAAATAATATAATAGAATATATGCTTGTCAATTAAATTAAAAGGGTTGAAATATAAAAAAATATACGCCCTATATCAATAACATATTGATCAATGGTGAATACCGCATCTATTATTACAGAAGGTGATGATACCACTGTAATCATCATTAATTGATATTCTAGAGTCACCAACTCTAATGAGTCTCTCTAACTAAACCTCTCTAATATCCTAGGGTTATGTGTACAAACCTAGAGATTTTCATCAATTATGTTTAAATATAAGAGGTGGATAGGAAAACCATTAAATTAAATTAAATTAAATTGACATTTAATTTATCTAATGCACCTATCAATGACTTAATTTCTAAAAACATCCAACACCGACAAACATTATGATGCACCAAGAGTAAATCACAAATTTCAGAAAGAAAACTGAAGTATTATATTTCCATTTCTAGGTCGTAATCATTGTGATAACCATTTATTATCAAAATATTCACATGTGTGCCGTATTTATATTAATATTTTTAATATACTAATTATGGGTCCTACGACACTAAAAAAATAGTGGAAACTCTCAAAGAAAATAAAAAGATATATGTAGAATTATTTTGAGGGTATGAAAACCAAAACTGGAGTTGTTACAATAGAAACAATGTTATTAATAAACACGTTCAAAATAATAATGTTTACTTGAAATTGATATTAGATATAGATAATAACTAGGTTTTATACATTTAGATAATAATTATAAATTTATATTATATAATGTTATAGATATTAAAAAGTCTCTAAAATATGAGATAAAGATAGTTATTTTAAATACCAAAGGTTAGAGTGCATTTTGACTAACCAGTAATTATGTTAAGGGTTTGTGCTAACTCGATTTTCTAACATTGTGTAAAAAACATTCTGATTCAACTCTATTATTCTATGTTTGATTTATTCTAAAAAATTAAATTTTCATATGGTATTTTTTCCATCTTTATGGTGTTAAAAAATTATTCCTTATAGCCTCAGTAATTGATGTGTCTTTAAATTTTACTAGACTACCACATCTTTTTATGAAATATTTTTATTGTTTCAATTGATTATTTATTCTGTTTTTATTAAATAATTTCACTTTAGTAATATTAAAGTTAAATTTATTATTTTATCTGTCACGACCCCCTCCCACCAAAAATTACCCTCCTGAGCTGGCTATGGTGAATGGGAGATAATGACTCTCGAGTCCCGCCTCTAGTAGGCCCCGGGGTGGCGACTATCACCAAGGGTGTGATTTTTTCACAAGTATGGGAGGCATTACCCTTTTTATTTTTAAAGATTGGGAAATAGGACAATTTAACCACCAAAAAGGAAAAGGAACAAGTGTATAGAAATAACCCCAAACCAATCGCACATGCATGTTTAAATAATTTTATAACAAGGTGCAAGTACATGAAAGCTCAAAGTACAATACAAAAAGAAAACAAAGGTACAACAACAGCAACAACTCCAACTGTCCGACTAGTAGGGTCCCGCACGGCCCTGGTAGTCCTCCTGGAAACCTAAAAGTAAACGTAGGGTGAGCATACAAGTATACTCAGTAGGGAAACCTAAAGCTCCCGTGCACAAGTGGGGAGACATCCTAATGTCTCGTGAGAACAGCAGAAGAAACCTAACAAGGAAAACTATCCAACCAGCCTTACCAGCCACACTAAACAAAACACAAACACAACAGGTAGTAGTAGTATAAGAACAAGTATTGGGTACCCCACACCATTTTCCATTAGTTATCTGAACGTCCTTTCACTACCACACTTTCCCCGCCCGCACACGCCTGGGCCTCACAACCACGTATCCCGCCCACACACACCTGGGCCTCACCACCATGCATCCCGCCTGCACACACCTAGTCCTCACAACCACACATCCCGCCCACACACACCTGGGCCTCACAACCACAACCACATCCCCGCCCTAAGACACCTGGGCCTCATCCCGAAGATTCTTGGGAATATAAATAGTAACAGAACTCTCGCCCGAAGACACCTGGGCCTGAAATCGATACCTACCTAAAGAGTCTTAGGTGTAAGGTCTCCTCAAGCCATCACAACCTATAAGTCTGCTCGAAGAGTCTTGGGCCTAACCACCCCAATCGAAACCTACCCGAAGAGTCTTGGGTGTAAGGTCCCCTCAAGCCATCACAGCCTAGGGGAGAAGGAGCAGGAAGGAGCTAGTAGCTATGGGAAAACACCCTCTCCCTTGAAATGGGAGTTTTCGGCACTAAGTGCTCAACATGGGTGTGGTGCGATATAACACAAAAGATACAGATATATATATATATATAGCGACCACTCAACCCAACCTATGGCTTCTAAACAGAGAAACTGAGCACGTGCCTCAGCATTGCTACCACGAAGCATGCATACAACAAACAACCCCAACCCCATTTAAGTTTTCACATATCAACAGAAATTAGATTATTTAGTTCCTTAACTACTGGGAAACTATCCACAACTAACCATAATGATCGTTCATAAGAATATCCCTGCCATCCACAAAGCAAGTTAGAAAAAACACAGCAACACAGCAAGTTCCTTCTTATTAGCCAACCAACCAATTGCTTTTTATTTCTATTTCATTACCAAGCCAACCGCAGCCCCACTGCTCACCAAACCACAACAGCCCACAAAACACCCCCATCACATGCCACGTAACCAAGCCAACACCTACATGTTCATTATTCCATTTTGTTTCAACCGGGGTGATCACACAAGGGTTCCAGATTTTCATTTAAATAGCCAACTTTACGTGATTAACCTATTTACAAATTCCACAAAGTTCTATCCATAAGAAAATCTAGAAGGTGAGGGCAACATTTAATTGTGTAAGAAAAGGCCCCCAATGACCGTGATTTTCCATAGGCAGAAGCTCATTCAATTCACAACATAATATTATAGGATATAAAAGGTAAAGTAACAGAAATCACAAACTTCCCATCCCCGTTATATAAGCCAGTTTTTATCTTTATTAAACCGGTTCAAAAGCGTTTCACGTAAACAACAGAACACCCACCCCACATGATGCACAAATTAGAGAGACGAAGGTAAAATCCCTACCTCAACAGGTTCCAATCGCAATGCTCCACCGGATCAACCTTAGAAGACGTCCGTCCGCGTCCGTCACTTATGTCGGGTCCCGTAAAAACCTCATCGGGTGGAAGTTGGAAAGAAAGGGCCAAAGGAAAGACAATGGATCCAAGATTGGAAGCTCCGCCTCATCTTTACGATCTCATGGAAACTAACGGATCGTAAATCGGGGCTCGGACGAAGAAGTTATGGAAGAAAGAGCCTTAGAGTCTCTTGAGAGAGCTCTGCTCAGAGGAGAGGAGAGGAGAGGGGGACATGGCTCCAACACGGTACACGACCGTTGACTGGTAACACATACGCGGGGAAGGACTACACAGCGTGTAGAACTGGACACACGATGTGCACCCATTATTCCACACATCAAGGACACGGTCTGCAACACGGGGTATACCCGAGAACGGGGTACACGGCGTGTACTCAAACTACACGGCGTGTAGTTTCAAAATTCTGGAAAGTGTGAGAAAAGTCCATTTTACCCTCCAGAACACTTCTTGACCATCTTTTTGACAAAGGAATGCGCCGGAGAGGTCCGGTCCATTACATCAGATCCCTCTTAAAACATTATCGTCCCTGAGAATTCCAAACCAACCCAGAGGAACCCAACTAGATACCTCTTAGGGTTCTCGTTATAACAGGAATCCAACCAACAACCCTAATCATATGTGTTAGGAATTCCTTCTCCTATGTCGAGATATTATCCGCTTTAGGCGGCACTGACTCTCCTGCACAGGTTTAATCGCATCCACATTAATGAGTCTCGATTAAGGGTCAGGTTTTTTCCTTTCCCACACATCTGGACATGTTACACATTACCAGGGAACAAGAAACAAAAGGTCTCACAACTGAAAAGCCAAGCATTCCATAACAAGGGTACAAAGTACAATATCAACACAAAGCTTAGAAGAAAAAGGAAAAAACACAAGTCAAAACAACTCCGGGTACTGAGCGTGCATATGGGTCTCCTGCTCCCAAGTGCTCTCCTTGAGACCGCCATGCCTCCACAACACACGAACCAAGGGAATGGTTCGTCCACAGAGAACCTTCTCTTTACGATCCTCGATTCTAACGGGTCGTTCCCCGAAGGTCGCGTCATCTCTGATATCTAACTCTCCCCAGTAGATAACGTGAGAGTCATCGTGTAAGTACCGACGAGGCTGGGAGACGTGGAAGACATCATGGACTTTCTCCATCTGAGGTGGCAGGGCCAGCTGATATGCCACCTCGCCGACTCGCCTCAGCACCTCAAAAGGTGCAATGAACCTTGGTGAGAGCATGCTCTCTTTCCCAAACCTCCGCTACCCCCGTCAAGGGGAAACCTTCAATAACACATGATTTCCCACATCGAACGCCAAGGGTCTCCTCCGACGATTAGCATAAGACTTCTGTCGGTCCTGAGCTGCCTTCATCCTCTCACGTACAAGCTAGACTTTGTCCGTGGTGCTCCGCACTACCTCTGGTCCAAGATCACCCATCTCACCAACCTATTACAAGAAAATGGGTGAATGACATGGCCTTCCATAAAAATAATCAAATGCTACCATGCCAATAGTAGAGTGGAAGCTATTGTTGTAGGAAAACTCTACTAAAGGAAAGTGTCGTACCCATGATCCTCCAAAATCCAGAACGCATGCCCGCAGCATGTCCTCCAGCGTCTGGATAGTCCGCTCTATCTGCCCATCGGTCTGGGGGTCGAAAGCAGTGCTAAGGCGTAGCTGAGTGCCAAAAGCATGTTGTAACCCCCTCTAGACTCGTGAGGTAAACCGAGTATCCTAGTCTGAGATGATATTCCTCGTAAATCCATGAAAACGCACCACCTCGTCTACGTACCTCTGTGCTAAGGTACTCACCAGGCCCAACTCCTTGATTGCTAAGAAGTGAGCTGATTTCGTCAGACGATCCACCACTACCCAGATAGCAACATAACAACCCTGAGCTCTGGGTAGTCCTGTGACGAAGTCCATTGAGATGTCATCCCACTTCCACTCGGGGAATTTTAAAGGATGCAACAAACCACCAGGAACACGGTGTTCAACCTTCACTTGCTGACACACTAGGCACTTAGCCACAAACTCCTCCACTGCCCGTTTCACCCCAGGCCACCAAAACTTATCCCTCAGGCCTCGGTACATTTTTGAAACTTTTGGATTTACCTCCAAGGCTGAGCTATGGAACTCATGGAGAACTCCCTCACGCATCACCTCTGGGACAAACAACCTTCCATGGAAAAGCATCCGATGTCGGCTGTCCTCGGACCATCCCTCTGGAGCATTCCCCTGATCGACACAATCCCGCATCACCTCTGCCTCGGAGTCCCCCCACTGAGACTCTTCCACCTGCTTCGACAAGGAGGATTGCACCATCATCTGGAACAAACAGCCTCTAACACCTTCTTCCCTTGAATCTAAGTGCAGGGCAGCCAACTCTCCCATCACCTTCCAAGCATCAGCAGATTCCCTAACCACTTCCTGATGTGACTTCCTGCTCAGGGCATCAGCTACGACATTTCCCTTACCTTCAGTGTAAGAGATCTCAAAGTCATGGTCTTGGATAAACTCACCCATCTCTGCTTCCGTAAGTTCAGGTCACGCTGGGAGAAGATATAATGCAGGCTCTTGTGATCTGAGAAGACTACAAAGCGCTCCCCAAAGAGGTAATGTCACCACAAGTTCAATGTGAACCCTACTTCTGCAAGCTCCAGGTCATGGGTGGAATAGTTACGCTCTTGAGGGCGCAACTGCCTAGACCGATAAGAGATCACACCCTTCTTTTGCATCCGCACACACCCCATACCAAGGCCAGAAGCATCACAAAACACCTCATACAACAACCCTTCCTCTGGAAACCTGAGTATGGGAGAACTGACCAACTTTTCCTTCAGGTATTCAAAATCATTCTGGAACTACTCACTCTATAAGAAGACCTGGTTCTTCCTAGTCAAAGCTGTCAATGGAGCAGCAACTCGAGAGAAGTCCGAAATGAACATCCGATAGTAACCTGCTAACCCCAGGAAACTACGAACTTCTGCCACGCTCTTGGGTGCTGCCCAAGAAAAAACTGCTTCCACCTTCGACGGGTCCACTGACACTCCATGCTGAGACACCATGTGCCCAAGGAAGTGTACTTCTTATGTCAAAAACTTACACTTCGACAATTTCCAATAAAGATGGTGGTGTCGAAAGACCTCCAAGACTGCCCTGAGATGCTCAACATGCTTCTCCTCTGATCTTTAGTAGATCAGGATTTCATTGATAAACATAATGACAAACCGGTCCAGAAACTCTCGGAAGACAAAGTTCATATGTCCCATGAACACAGCTAGTGCATTCGTAACTCCAAACGACATCACTACAAACTCTAAGTGCCCATACCTGCACCTGAAAGCCGTCTTTTAGATGTCCCTGTCCCTCACCCTCAGCTGATGATATCCAGATTGTAGATCAATCTTAGAAAACCAACCTGCTCCCCTCAGCTGGTCGAAGAGATCATCTATCCTTGGAAGCGGGTAACGGTTCTTGACCGTTACCTGGTTCAGCCTTCGGTAGTCTATGCATAGCCTGAGGCCACCATCTTCCTTCTTCACGAAAAAAACTGGAGCACCCCATGGCGACACGCTGGGTCGAACAAAACCCTTCTCCATCAGATCGTCAATCTGAATCCGCAACTCCCGCAATTCCGAAGGTGCCATCCGATAAGGGGCCATCGAAATCGGATGGGCACCAGGCTGTAAGTCTATCCTAAACTCAACGTCACGTTGGGGGGGTAGAGTCACAACCTCCTCAGGAAAAACATCGAGGAACTCCCCAACAAATTTTGGGAAATCCATCATTTCTGTATCGGCTGGAACCACTGATAACCCGCCCAACAAGGAAAGGAGAGGCTCCACACACTGGCTTCCCGCCGGATAGCTCCTCTCGCCAACAAAAGATACGCGCTGCCCATCCACGTTGGAGAACACGACTCTTCTCCGGAAGCAGTCGATAACGACACTAACAGAAAACAACCAGTCAAAGCCTAGGATGACATCGTATGGCTGCATCTATAATAGAAGAAGGTCCCCACTAGATCGATGTGGTCCCAACGTCAGCCCACATCCCCGAAAAACAAAAGATACACTGGTCTGGCCTCCAACTAGTGTTCTCAGCACCAGTGGTACGTAAAGTCTCTCTACGTCTAGTCCCAAAGAATGGGCTAGACCAGGTGTAACCAAGGAGTGTGAAGCTCCCGAATCGAACAAAGCAGAAACAAGAGTGCTGAACAAACAAATCATACCTCGCACCACCTCTGGTCCTGCTGGAGCTGCCAACTCTGTTGCATGCAACTGTCCACGCCCAGCTCCTCTGCCTCTCTGATGTCGTCTACTTCCCTGACCACGACCTGGTCGAGGTCCCTGAGGAGCACCCTGAGGTCGGCCTCCTCCCGCAAAGTCTGCCCTCGGAGGATCATGGTCCTGCTACTGCTGGAAGGGCCTCGCCGGCAACTGGTGCTGCTGCGGTGGGCGCTGAACCTGCCCACCTCCACCGTACGGAGCTCGGGTCGGGCACCGACTCTGAACATACCCGAAACCTCCACAAGAAAAACACCTCGGTCCTGGGCTCGTGGAAAAGGGATGAGGACCCAAAGATCTGAACTGGAACTACTGGGGCCTGCTCCCTACTGGCCTGAACCTGGAAGGTCCTGTCGCAGGAGACCTGCTACTGACTGCCTTCCCCTTCGACGAACCTGGCTAAAACACCTCACGCGGTGCACCTCCAAGCGAGTGCATCCTCTCTACGACCTCTGCCTTCTTCTGCACCGCAAAGTACGTCGGAAGGGTGAAGGGGGTGACAGCATACTGAAGCGAAGGATGAAGCGCCTCCTCCAAACGTCTCTCCCGAGACTCCTCATCCGGAAAGAGATCTGGAGAAAAACACAGGAGATCCTTGAACTTGATCCCCATCTCTTGTACTGACATACTCCCCTGCTGAAGGGAGAGTAACTCCTGCCGCTTCTCCGCCATGATCATAGAAGAATGGAATTCTTCTCGGAATTCCTTCTCATAGTCAGCCCACATAACCTCTACCTCTATCCTCTCTCCGAGGTAGAGCATCCACCACTGTCGCGCCGCACCTCTCAGCTGAATGACTTCTAGGGGAACCCAGTACTCCCTCGGAGCACGGATGAAGTTAAAATCAATCCCTAGCTCCTCGAGCCACCCCTCCGTCTCCGTATCCGAAGTACTACCCTTGTACGTCTTGAGGGTTTTCCACTAGAAGGAATGGAGAGTCTTCTTCCACTGGATATCTTCCTCCTCTCGGTCAATCCTCAACTGATCGACCGCTTGGATCTACTGGGCCTCGACCGTCTGAGCCACCCGGAGATGACGTCCAGGTGCCATAGCTGTACGGTAAACAAGGATCGCCTAAGCCCAATTAGTAAGTAATTTTTCAATGTTTTAATTATCATTTTATTTCAATTCTTTCCCAGAACACAAAAATCAAGTAAAACACAATCATGATGATGCATGTACCTTCCCTAGGGTCTCTACCCTGCAATCAATGTAGTCTCACTTGGTCATTTGGTAGGCTCAGAGTCCTTGCATTGGATCACAGGGGGCCCTAAAATACCATGTCCTAGCCGGTCTTCTCTGGCCTATGTCATGCACCAAGGTTAACCAACAATGTTTCCCTACCATCCCATGCATTCCTCATTATTCCTAACTCCAAACTCCATCCTATCTCTCAACCATAACCTCTGATACCATTCTGTCACGACCCCCTCCCACCAAAGATGCCCCTCCGGAGCTGGCAATGGTGAAAGGAGGATAATGACCCCCCAAGTCCCACCTCCAGTAGGCCTCGGGTTGGCGACTAGCACCAAGGGTATGAGTTTTTCACAAGTATGGGAGGCATTACCCATTTTATTTTTAAATATCGGGAAATAGGACAAGTCAACCACCAAAAAGGAAAAAGAAAAAGTGTATAGAAATAACCCCAAACCAAGCCCACATGCACATTTAAACAATTTTATAACAAGGTACAAGTACAAGAAATCTCAAAGTACAATACCAAAAGAAAACAAAGGTACAACAACAACAAAAAATCCAACTGTCCAACTAGTAGGGTCCCGCACGGCCCTGGTAGTCCTCTTGGAAACCTGAGAGTAAATGTAGGGTGAGCATACAAGTATACTCAGCAGGGAAATCTAAAGCTCTTGTGCACAAGTGGGGAGACATCCTAATGTCCCGTGAGAAAAAAAGAAGAAACCTAACAAGGAAAACTATCCAACCAACCTTACCAGCCACACTCACCAAAACACAAACACAACAAGTAGTAGTAGTATAAGAACAAGTATTGGGTACCCTGCACCATTTCCCATTAGTTAGCTGAATGTCCTATCACTGCCACACTTTCCCCGCCCACACACGCCTGGGCCTCACAACAACGTATCCCACCCGCACACACCTGGGCCTCACCACCACGCATCCCGCCCACACACACTTGGGTCTCACAAACACACATCCTGCCCGCACACCTGGGCCTCACAACCACAACCACATCCCCGCCCGAAGACACCTAGGCCTCATCCCAAAGATTCTTGGGAATAGTAATAGTAACCGAACTCTCGCCCGAAGACACCTGGGCCTGAAATCAAAACCTACCTGAAGAGTCTTAGGTGTAAGGTCGCCTCAGGCCATCACAGCCTATAAGTCTACCCGAAGAGTCTTGGGCCTAACCACCCCAATTGAAACCTACCCGAAGTGTCTTGGGTGAAAGGTCGCCTCAAGCCATCACAGCCTAGGGGAGAAGGAGCAGGAAGGAGCTAGTAACTATGGGAAAACACCCTCTCCCATGAAATGGGAGTGTTCAGCACTAAGTGATCAACATGGGTGCGGTGCGATATAACACAAAAGATACAGATATATATATATATATAGCAACCACTCAACCCAACCTATGGCTTCTAAACAGAGAAACTGAGCACGTGACTCAGCACTGCTACCACAAAGCATGCATACAACAAACAACCCCAACCCCATTTAGGTTTTCAAATCTCAACAGAAATTAGCTTATTTAGTTCCTTCACTACTGGGAAACTATCCAAAACTAACCACAACGATCGTTCGTAAGCATATCCCTTCCATCCACCAAGCAAGTTAGGAAAAACACAGCAACACAACAACTTCCTTCTTATTAACCAACCAACCCATTGATTATTATTTCTGTTTCATTACCAAGCCAACCGCAACCCCGCTACTCACCCAAACCAAAACAGCCCACAAAAGACCCCCATCACATGCCACGTAACCAAGCCAACACCCACATGTTCATTATTCCATTTTGGTTCAACCGGGGTGATCACACAAGGGTTCTAGATTTTAATTTAAACAGCCAACTTTACATGATTAACCAATTTCCACATTCCACAAAGTTCCATCCATATGAAAATCCAGAAGGAGAGGGAAACAATTAATTGCGTAAGCAAGGTCCCCCAACGACCGTGATTTTCCATAGGCATAAGCTCATTAAATTCACAACATAATATTACATGATATAAAAGGTAAAGTAACAGCAATCACAAACTTCCCATCCCCGTTATATAAGCCAATTATTATCTTTATTAAACCGGTTCAAAAGTGTTTCACGTAAACAATAGAACACCCACCCCACATGATGCACAAATTAGAGAGACAAAGGTAAAATCCCTACCTCAATAGGTTCTGATCGCAACGCTCCCCCAGATCAACCTTAAAAGCCGTTCGTCGGCGTCCGTCACTTCTATCGGGTCCCGGCAAAACCTCCTCGGGTGGAAGTTGGAAAGAAATGGTCGAAGGAAAGATAAGAGATCCAAGATTGGAAGCTCGGCCTCGTCATTACGATCTCGTGGCCGCTGAAGGATCGTAAATCGTGGCTCGGACGAAGAAGTTATGGAAGAAAGAGCCTTCGAGTCTCTTGAGAGAGCTCTGCTCAGAGGAGAGGAGAGGAGAGGGGTGAGTTTAAAGGAGGAGGGGACCCCTCCTTTTATAGGCATGAGAAGAAAAAGTACACAGTGTGTACTTTATGGTACTCGGAATGTACTTGGTTCTTTCACACGGTCTCCACGCGACTTCCAACACGGCCCCACGACCATTGACTTGTCAACACACGGTTTGAGGGTAACACATACGCGGAGAAGGACTACACGGCGTGTAGTTTTGACACACGGCGTGTACTCATTTATTGCACATGGCAAGGACACGGCTCCAAAACATTACATGGCCGTTGACTGGTAACGCGTACGCGGGGAAGGACTACACGGCGTGTAGAACTGGACACACGGCGTGCACCCATTATTCCACATAGCAAGGAAACGGTCTGCAACACGGGGTATACCTGAGAAGGGGGTACACGGCGTGTACTCAAACTACACGGCGTGTAGTTTCAAAATTCTGGAAAGTGTGGGAAAAGTCCATTTTACCTTCCAGAACACTTCTTGACCTTCTTTTTGACAAAGGAATGGGCCGAAGAGGTCCGGGCCATTACATTATCATTTCTTAAAATTAAATTTTTATTTATAGATTTTAAAATTAAAATTTTTGATTTACATAAACTTTTATGCATTAATTATCATTACTTTTTGAAATTTAATTTTACACGTCCTTTTAATTTTATGTCACGTATTGTTTAAAAAATTAATCAATCTTTCAATTTTTTGAATTTAATATAAATTAACTTTATTTAAATTTTTAATTCAATACTTTTTTTGAATGTAATATAATCTATATTTATTTTTCAATATTTAGTTTTTTGATTTGAATATATTAATTTTTTAATTGTTTTAAGTTTTTATTTTAATTAGATTCACTTTTAAATAATTATTGTTTTTCTTGTATTTTGATTTGATTTTATTAATTTTTAATTGATTATATACAACTATTAGTTAACATCGTGTTTTTAATTTTTATGAGTCACCACCATGATACCTCCCTAATTTCAGACCGGATTCTGGATCAACCTTCTGCAAGCAACACTGCGAGACTCCTACTTCGATTCTTCTCACCCCTCATAAACTAGTACTAACTCTACCGGCATACAAAAAATCCTACTATAGAAAATATTCTCTTGCCACACTAACAATCACACTTTCGTAGATCTATGGTACCGCCTTACCTATCACCACCACTGAATCCACTACTGATGCCCATGGAGAATGGAAAATTCGTCTGCATGCATTGCTCGATAAGGAGGTGTAAAATGACTATATAATAATAATAATAATAAATCAAATAATAAATCAAATTTATATTTATAATAAAATATAAAATAATTAATTCAATTAATTTAAAAAATTGTAAAAAATTGTATAAATAAAATAATTTAATCTAACAAATAAATTTAAAATGATATCCTTAATAATTTTATTTAAATTTAAATAATTAAAATAAATAAACATGATAAATAAATTAAAATTACAATAATAGAAATATCAAATAAAATAGTAAATTATAATTAAATTAACATAATAAAATTTATCAATCTACAAAATAAAAAATGTGATAATCCTTTTATAAAGTTATTAAAACATCAACCTTAATAATGATAAATAAATAATTTAATAATAATAACATTAATAATCAATTTCAATAAAAAATTAAAATAAATAAATTATAAAAATTAAAAAAGTAAATAAATGAAAATAATAACTAAATAAAAAATTAATAAATTAAGGAAAATTATAATAACAAAAAGTTTTAAATATATATAAATTAATAATTTAATCCAATAATTGCAATAATAGTTAATTCATAAAATAAAAATTTATTTATAAAAGTTGTATCTCTGATAATTTAACTTGTAATTATTCGTATTTTCATTGTTTTTCAAATAAAAAGCTATCCAAGTTCTTAGCCTCTTTCAAAATTTAACACTACTAGATATCAGTATGAAGATATCTCCTAAGATGACAACCAAGATAGAGTTGAAGTTAAATGTATGATGATTTTGGGAGAAAAAAAATGAGTCAGTGGAAGTCATAGGTGACCAATAGTGAACCCAGGGAAGGGTTAAAAATTAAAACGGAGAAAAAAAGACATTTTTATTCATCTAATTCATTAGAACATTTCACATTGAGGAGATAGAGTGCACTATGAGCACAAAAAAGACCCGTAGAGGTATCAGAGAAGTAGCACTTTGTCATTTTTCTGGATGGATAATTCTTATCCCTTTATTTTTAAATGTCTTTAGTTTTTAATCAAACGGGTCAATTTCTATATTAAATATGATTGTTCATAAAATTATGTGCATGAGTATTTTTAATATCCTGGTCAATTCCTTCTTTTCATGACATAAATTTCATACAATGATTTTAAATTGAGTAGTGTGACCAGTTTCAAACACATTAATGTTGTTTTACACTTCTTATTTTCAAAATTCAAAACATCAAGATTAATCAGCAAGATTGATCTTGATGGCATTTCATGATTCATAAATTTCAAAAACATTGTAATCTAATAGAGAGTTATATTCAATTGATTTCTTTTAATTTCCATTGCATTTTGATGATTCATGTAGTAGAGAACTCTAACATTTCATATTCCTATTTTTTTTGATCTCCTAGGAAGGGAAATTAAACCAAAAAAATTCGGAGTTCAACAAATAATATGGTTTTGATGAGGAATGTCATTTTAGAACAGTTGTGTCAGAATTACCCAAGAAAACTTTCTTGATCAGATTATTCTCAATCATTGTTCGTGTTTCTCATTCACTATTATTTATAATATTTCTCATAACACTTGTTTCAAAATTGTCTAATTACAAAATTTAATTGACTCATATTTACCTTTTTAAAACCAATATAAAAAAATAAAATTGAAAAAATTATTTTTGACTCACTATTTATAATGGGACCTATTTTAAAATTTAGGTTTCACTACCTTCCCTGTGGGATTGACCCTACCTACCACATTATTGTAGTTTATAGGAATTAATATATTTCTAAATTTCGGTACATAGTCAATGACATGTGTGTAAAATTTTTAGTGTCGTTGCTAGGGATGGTTTTGAGTGACCACTTTTCCATTCTTAAAAACATTTAAAAAATTAATATAAATTTTTTAACAAAAATGTAAACTGAAAACTGTTAAAAACATTTATGCCTTTTTTACATGTGTTACTTGTCTAAACTATTTTAATACGCTATTTTAGCTATTTTCTTATTCATTTTTATGTAGTTATATGATCACTAGATCTTCTACCGATACATTATAACCCTTTAACCAATAAAACTCATACATTTTCTATATAAAAGAAAAATAAAATTGTAATAATAAATTTAGGAAATATCATTCCTTATTTTAAAAATTGAAAAAACATCCACCAATATTCAATAATGATATAGAGAGGCCCTAGATGGGGGAGTTTCAACTCCCTCAAGTTTTAAGCAACCCATCATTGATAATTGTTTCTCCTGAATACAAAATATACGAGTTAAAACAGTCCCACATTTCTCTACTCCTAGATTTTAATAGTCTCTCTAAAGATGACTCTCTATCCTTAATTAGAGACTTTTAATAAATATTTCAATTGTTACCACTTCTAGGAATCACATAAAATGAGATAATAATATTATTATTTCTATTTTCATTAAATGTCAAGATGAAATTTTCTTTTGGAGTCTAGATCAAAACATTACATGATAAAAAACAAATACCTTTCTTTCCATGTCAGGACTTGGGAGCTAGCAGTAAGCGCCATGAGAAGTTACAAGATATGGAGGCTTGTGACCCTTCTTCTCATGAGATTATTTTATGTTTTATATTTTTTTATTCTACGCATGCTTCAATACTTGTAGAAAAACATGTGATTCATTTCATTATATATTTTTTCCAGGTGCAAGACCTAGAGTTCATAGTTGTGACTTTATCCCAACATCTTTTCATTGAGGTTACTATATGGAAAAATTCTTCAATATCACATATCTTTTGGTAGTGAGAGATATCTCTTGGCAGAGATAGTTTCTCATGGGACCTCTTGGTCATCATTATATGGCATTTTGACATCATATTTGGATATATAAGATGATATTCTCATGTTAGCATATATGGAATTGATACCTTTTGATATAAGGGATGATATTCTATTTTATTGGAAAGTGATATGTCAAGGTGGAGGGAGTGTGAATTTCAATAAATAAGGTTCAACCCATCACCCATTAGTTAGAGATTTTATCCTTTGGATTAGTGGTATATTTAGGTATCTTGGTTCCTTTATTCATAGATAATTACATAGACCTATTCCCTGAGGTGTTTTGAGACTACCTCTGAGGTAGGAGATACAGTTTTTCATCAACTTACACCGCATCACCACTCCAATATCTTCTACATCATATCATATGGCCGCTAATGAGAACTAATAGTTGATGTTATAGTTTGATGACATTCATGAAAAGGTTTTTAACAGTACTAGTTTTTCCCTTGGATGATTTGGTTTTTTTTGTGAAGAAGGAAGTCATGAGTTTGGGGCTTTTTTATAATTATTATCTCTTGAATCATTCCATGATAATGAACAATTTCTCATTTCCGAGTGTTGAAGAACTTTGGGATCAATTGTAATGTGTGGGATAGTTCTCAAAGATCTATACCAGCCCTCACTAGAAGTAGATGGAGGTTCATGGGGATGATATTCTGAAGGTGTAATTCTGATGCCACTACAGGCACTACAAGTTCCTAGTGATGCCCTTTGGCTTGCGTAATTCTTCTATTGTTTTTATGGACCTGATGAATTATTTTGTGAAGTTATAATTGGATAGTTTTTAATAGATTTCATTAATGTATTACCCATATAATCAGTATCAAAGTAGGAGCACATAGAGTGTTTTAGGATGGTACTAGGATTTCTTTAATAATACCAAACTTGTGGTAATCTCTCGACATTCCAATTGTAGAACTAGAAGGTTCACTTTTAAGTAAATTCCCATTCTGAGAATGGATTTATTATAGAACCAATTAAGATCATTATAGGGATTTCATGGTAGCCTCCCAAGATTGAGTTAGAGATGGAAAGTTTTCATTTCTTGGTGGGGTACTACGTGAGGTTTTTTTAGGAATTCTCAAGGATTGAAGACCCTTTGACCACCCTGAATTGGAATGTGAATCTTTTTACCAAGACTGAGACTGACCAGAGCGCCTTTGAGGTGTTGAGGGTGAGGCTCAGTATTTCTCCCTTTTTGATACTAATTAAGTTGGGTGTGTATTACGTAGTATATTATGATATTGTGGAAGCTTGGATTGGCATCGTGTTGTTGTAGAGGTAAGAAGTGATCACATATGGGTTGAGGTAGTTGAGACCACATGAAAAAATATACATAACTCATGACCTAAAGTTAGTACTGGTAGTCTTAACTCTATGTATGTGGAGACACTATTTTCTAAGAGAGTGTTTTATAGTCTACATATGCCATCAGAGTATCATGTATGTCTTCACATAGAGAGACTTGATCCTAAGATAGAGGCATTTGTTGGATTTATTACAGCAATATGCCATTTAGATAGTCTATATAAATGTTAAGGGAAATGTTGAGGAATATTTCTTTAATAATAATTCCCTATCTCATATGATGGATGAGGTGTCTAGGTAGTTGGATTTATTACAGTAGACCCTAGTAGAAGACAAGGGTTCATCTTATCTTTAGTCCATGGATGGACTCATCCTATTCTCTCACATGTGAGAGAGGCTTAGATGGGAGACATAGACTGTGATTTTCAACATGACAAGATATCCTTAGGAGATTCAGTGGTAAGATTCCCTAAAGGAGGGAATCATTTCAACCATTTCCAGGGATGCATGGCGGTTTTTATCGTGATGCGAGAGAAGGTGATGAGTGAGTTTCACACTTCTCCTTTGGTTGTACATCCTAGTGTATGGAATATGTATAGATAATTTCAGTGGTTGATTTGGTGGATTTTCATGAGGATGATAATGGTTGAGTTCATCTCCCAGTGTCTCACATTTCAGCAGGTGAAGCATAAGAACTAGGTTCCAAAAGTTTTTTATAGCCCATTGTGATCCCAAAGTTGAAATTGGATGGAATATTAATAGACTTAGTGATAGGGTTTCTGCCTATAATTAGACACCATGGATCCATCTAGGCGATAGTTGACTAAAATACCAAGTCATCACACTTCCATTCAATTAGGGAGCATAGTTCGATGGAGATTGTAGGGCAGCTTTTGATGTGATTGATCAAAATCCTTCCTGGGGTGAACTCAATGACTGTATTTGACCATGATTTTTAGTTCACGCCATAGTTATGGAGAGGTATCCATGAAGTATTCTGGGCCAATTTGAGGATTTTTATAGCTTCTCACCCCCATATAGATTAGAATATTATGGGTAATATCAAGTCGTTGGAGGATATTTTTAGGGCATGTGTACTAGACATTGTCTAGAGTTTTTTGGATCACATACCATTGGTAGAGTAGCATATAATAATATATAAAACCCTTCTATCATCTAGAAACCTTTTTTGGCCCTGTGTGAATGATCCTGATGGTCACCCTTATGTAGGACTGATATACATGATGTAACTCTGGTTGGGCTAGATATGGTTCATGCTATGATGGAGAAGGATTAGGTTATCTGTGAGTGGATGAGGACAACCCAGAGTAGGCAAAAATCTTATATATATTGACATCATAGGCCCTTGGAGTTAGGGAAGGTAAACCATCATTACCTAAGAGTCTCAATATGATATTGATTGTATAAATTCTATTATGGATTCCTGATATAGTAAATTTTCATCATTCCAATTGAGATCCAATATAGGGTTTGAGAGGTTGATTATGATCTCTACTTTTCCTCATAGTTGGAATGGGTGCATTAAATCTTCTATATATATCAGCTGTGGAGATATGTGCATGATCCTATACACGTTATTGGCTAGAGTGAGTTGTACATTGAGGATGGAACCACGCATATAGTGTACCTAGTGGAGATCAAATACTGGAAAGAGATGATCCTATGTATAAGGACCATTCCCTTGGTCCATGTGATGTGTTCGCATGAGAACCTATAGGAGAGATCCACAGAGAGAGAGAGAGCCAAATACGAGTTCAGCATCCCCACCTTTTTTATAGTTCATTCTTTGGGGGACAATTATAACACTTTGTGATTTATGGAATATTGTTTTTAAAAATAAGTTTATTATTTTTGATATTTTGTGTTACATGAAACACTGTGTTTATCTAACGTTACACGCAACACTGAATTTGGATTGTGTTACATGTAACTCTAATTTTAGCTTTCTTTACATGAAACAATATTTTTTTATTATGTTACAAGTAACAATAAACGTATATGTCATTACAAAAAACACTATGTTTGGATTCTGTTACACACAATACCTATTTTATCTTTCATTATACAAAGCACCAAGTTTAAATGAAACAAAAATTGCTATTAAAATATTATTATTTAATATGATAGTTATCACCTATATGTTGGAATGGTAGGTATATATTTGATTAGATAAATTATGATAATATATGGTTTATAATTTAATATATAATGATTTGTTTAGTAACCAGTTAATTAGAAATGAAAATAATAACCATTTGAAATAATGGAAATTCTTCTCTGAAAAATTATTTATATGAACATAAACACAATTTTTTAAATAAATAATTAAAATAACTTTTTTTGAATGATTTAACTTAAATTTATATATTATATATTAATTCAAATGTTTAACATTCAAATTTTGTGTTTTTTAAACAAGAGATAAGAATAAATCTAATTTTACACTAAAAACTGTATTTTCCAAAAAAATTAATGTCGTCATTGGTGAAATTATTTAAATATATATATTTATCACGTTTAGAAAATTTATATTATAAAATAAAAAAAAATTAAATCATCATGTACAAATTATCTTTAGGTATGTTTTTTATATTTTTTTGAAATGATAAATTTCATAAATAATAGTGAAAAATATTGAATTTTAATTGAAACCTTCCTTTTTTGATTAATTTATATAAAAACATAAATTACATATTAAACTAATTTGAATTTAAATTTTGTAACATTATATATCTGTTAATCAAATATAGGTATTCATAATCAATTTCATATTTAATTTTGGTATATTTTTTTAGAAAACATTACATTATTTCTCTTTAGAAACTCACTTTATCATCCCGATTACCGAATTAGTTTTAAATAATATTTTGTTACTTCTATTAATTTAATTTTTAAAAATGGATTTCATATTTGGAATATAAATTAATTATATTATATAATAATTTCATATTATTTTATTATATATAAGAACATTAAAAACCATAAAAAATTATTTATCATGGTTAAGGTAAAAATTGGTTTACCGGGGGTTAAACTAAAGTGATACGGGTTAAAAAAGACAAAACAATGTGTCTAAATAATATTTTTTGGCCTTATTTCCATATTATCCATCCAAATTTAGAATCTATGTTCATTTTTATTCTTTCAGAATGTGAATTACTTTGTCATTTTGGATACTTTTGGGAAATTTTAAAGTATTTTCCAAGTGGGTTCCTTTCCACCCCTTATCAAAGGCCACCCCACCCTTCAATAATGCACACCTATAAATCCATATATTTCCACCCATACCAAAAAAATCACATTAAAACATCCAAAAACTCATACTATAAAACTTTTTTGGGATAAAATACTACTTTGGAAGGCTTTTAGAGAAAACCTAAGGAGGATACCCAAATAAGAGTTAAAGTTCATCAACAAGAATTCTTGTTTTATTTATTCATCCCCGTACTTAGATTATTATTATAGATTTATAATATAATAAACTCCATATATCAAATATATTATGGTGTTTTTATTTTAATGTAATGGCATGTAACCATCAACCCTTTAATAAATTGGTTTATGAAATCATTGTTTGTGGGTACGGGAGACTACCGCATCACTAACTGATGCCATCTGTCATTAAATTTCAACTTATAATGGTTGAGAATAATCATGGATTTATTTTTATACATATTATATTAATTAAAATACTATACTTATCTGATTATTATATAAAATATAACTTCATACTACCTATTATGTTGGAATACGATAACATTGCTCATGTGTATGGTGGACCACCACCTTGTGAAGCGATGTAATTTATTCACAATTTATGTGGAAGGTAATGAGGATGGTTTTAACGAACATATGTGATATATATGAAATAAAAATTATTCTTTAATGTTAATATATCATTTAAATTTCATTCTTCTAATCTGACTAAAAATAGAATCAATGATCAGGTATACGTACATCCTACCGTCTCCATTAACGGTGTATTTTATTTTCTATCACTTAAATATGTGGATTAATATAAATTCAAACCTAATGAATATATAATATATTTATATCATGGTGAAGATCCATGAGATTATGAAATCATGATCAAGTTAAGATGACAAAAAATAAAAAATAAAAACATATTCATAGAACAAAGTAGTTATTACCCAAAATGTGACTTTGACAGGGACATGGCACTAAATGGGTAATAACATTTCATATATAAATAATATATGGTATTATATATATAATTATGGATCTATAATATATTTATAATAAACTTATATTCCTTATACAAGTGGTTTGAATGTTATTTAATGAATTCATGACTTATATTATGGGATTTTCTTCTCACTTTTATTTATTATGAGACAAATTCCTTATTCATCGCATGTCTCTTTAATATGGTGTATATACTAAGAATGAATTTATTTTCTGATTCTTAAAATTAAAATATTTTTATTTACATATTCTTTTTAGGATCTATCATTCTTATGGTCAATAGTTCAAAAGCTACCAATCGGTAAGGGATTTATTCAATTATCCTTCTTTAACACATATGATTATGTCACACATATATATTTTTAAAATATTAATTCATTGGTATTGGGCGTTTATAAATTTCCTTTGACATTTAAAATCCTCAGTTTATTTATCCTCATAATATTTTATGTTACATTTAATGATATTCCTTCATGGTGATTACTTTTCAATGTTACAAAAGTGGTAAAGATTTTATGTTACAATCTCATCATTTAACATGATTGTTTATGATCATGTTTATAGTGATACAATAATATGATCCATCTCTCAGGAATCTCAGGATTTTTTTCTCATCTTTTTATGACATGAAAATAGTGTTTAACCCAATATTTTATTCTCTCTAAGTAACCATGTGTTTTGAATAATGATTTTTAAAAAATTGTCTTGGTTTCTGTTTTCGGTTGAAACACCTTTTTCTCAAAAACCCCTTTTTTCTAGAAATGTTTTCAAAAAAATTTAACATTTAGTTTCAAATTATTTATTAAATACATTTTTACCCTTCTTTTACTTTGTATAAAATATTTTTAAAGTAATATTTATATATTTCTCCAAAAAATCACAATTTTTATTATACTGCAAATAAAAAATAATTTTTTTAACATGAATGAAAGGAATATTTTTCACCACTTTCATGAATAATAAATGATTTCAATATAACCTTATATTTTTTCAAATATACTTTTGAATAAAATTTTTTCCTTAATATTTATGATAATATTAAATTTTAAATAAATGATTTCAAAATGAAAAGGATTTTGTAAATATTTAATGTTTTAAAAAGTGTTTTTTAACGTGTAATGACTATTTTACACATAAAAGGTTTTAAATTATATTTAAATACACTTTTATATGTTTTAATGTTTATTTTTAAAGAATATTATTTCCAAAAAAAATATTCTTTTTTAGGTTTAGATAATTATTTTCAAAGGAAATTAATTCTTCTCATCAAATGTTCCAAGTGATTTGTCCTTCAAAATCATTCTCTATCTAAGATATAAAAATTTGACATAAATTATGCTCTACTAATGATATGAACCAAGGATTCCATTCTTTTTAATTATTTTAATTTTTTATGATGACTATATTTTTATGAACCGCATTTCTTTCAAATGGGTTCTACCTTACTAAAATTGTTATGAAACCCACTTTTTCACGGGTCATGCTATGATGAAATGATTTTGAAACTTTTCTCTCTTCCACATGTTATGATATAATGAAATTTTTATGAATCTAACATCCTTTAATTTATTTAGATATAATCAATTTTTTATGATCTTGTGGCACACATATATAATATTTTCATTATGAGATGAGTGGGACCTATATATCCCTCCATTGAATTGGGTAAATATTTATATCTCATGAGATAATAATAGGAAGAAAATTTGATGGTATTGATAAACAATGGTAAAGCGTTTATTCTTGATCGACTATGGGAAATAGGTGTGTCATGAACTACTATGGGAAATAGGTGTTTCCTGGTCAACTATAGGAAATAGTTGTGTCCTGGTCCATAATGGGAAACAAGTCACGAGTCTTGATCCATTATACTTATGGCCTTAGTAGTTAACCTTGTAATATGAAATGATTTTAATTGCTTAATTTGGTTCCATTATTCCATGTTTTATAAAAAATTTATTCTCTCACAGATCATGTAATTTATTTTACTTACGAATCATATCATTTATTTCCCTTATAAATCATGTCTTTTGAATTTCCAATTTTTATGATATGCATTAAGATTTAGATCTTTGACATGTAGGATATAGTCTTCAAATGTTATTCTCATATTCTCAAACATTTATTCTCACATTATTTTTATTTGTTGTCTTTTTTTACCCATACTTTGAATTTGAGCTCACCAATTATTATATTTCCTTTCCCCAAGGTTATGGTGAAATGTTTTTTGTATAGTATGTCTATGAATGGTATTAAATGGGATGATAATTATAAGAATCATTAAAGATCAATCACCAGACTATATGATAGTGTTACATTTTTCCAAGGGCACTAAAATATTATAATACTTAGGCATTTGTCTATTTAATTTAATGAATAATCATAAAAAAATATGTAATATCCATATATGAGAAACCAAGGTCATTGTATTTGGTATCACAGGAATGGTATAGTTAAAATTTGCAAACAAGGATGAGAAAATTGTAGTGACATCCCAATAGATTTTTCTAAGGATATGACTAGGTATGTCTCTAAGGATATGTCTAGGGATGAGTTAAAGTATATGAAAATGTCGTGGAATTTTTCGAAAGGATAAGTAAACTCGTTTCCATGCAATTGAATCCATGTTTAGATTCTAAAAGTGTATGTGGATCTAGAACATTGGTTTGTAGGGCTAATAATTCTTTAAAGGGAGAATTTATATGGACTTTATCATCACCTTGTGAATGAAAACCAACATTACTTCACACCTGGTTTTAAACTCTCATGGAATATTATTTGTAAATTCGCAAACTCCTTAAGAACTATCATAAAATATTAAAATGGATAATGACTATGAATTTCCAAGGATAAACGAATGGTGTCATATATTAAAAATTAGTGTCATTATTTATAAATAAATTAAGTTATTTTCATGATTATTTGGTTTCCCATTATGGTTATCATTGACCACAAAATGTTTTTTTGTTTTAGTCAATGGTTGGAACACAAAGAAACAAGTTTAACATTGAATGTCATAGAAATGTTTTCCATTAGCATCTAAATGGGATGATGACTGTAGTGAAGGATATTGTGATTATTCCAAATCAGTTATCATAGAACATTATTAAAAATGTTTATCGTGACAAACTTGTGGAATTATAAAATAATAGAATGATTGAGTTTGTTTGGAGTTATGTTAATGGAGAACATGAAGGAAAAAACATTCATCTTCTTATATGTTAAGAATGTGGGAAGAAGAACTCTGAGGAATCTATCAACATAATGAGAAGATATTTTATATGTGGAGAAGAATGACATGGATTAAATTATTTCCAATGAAATAAGAAATGTTTAGTTAACACAATGGATGGGAATATTTTTCTCCCAAAGTTATTATCAATGGATGAATGTTTTAACAGTGGAAAGTATGGGAACTATTCGAATAGATTTCCTATGGAAAATATCATGAAAGTAATCATAATGCTTGTACGATTATTGGTTATAATACAGATTATAGAGATACTAGTAATGACATATGAAATGAAATGGTTATTAATGAATAAAATAATGAATCATAGTTAATGGTTTTAGAAGGTAGTGGTATGATAGATTATTTTTGTGAATTATACTTCAAGAATTAGGTTATATGAATTATTAAATATACAAGTATAGTTAAAAATATGTTACTTGTTAATAATTATATATAATATATTGAATGATTCCAATAACCTAGAAATTAGATTTAATGGCAATGTAATATTACTAGAAAACACATGATTAATGTAAGGATAGCCATAATGTGTTCTGGATTTTGAGATAATGATTTTGGGATAAAGATTTAATTGATATAGATAAACCAAATTTCATATTATGGATGACTTCATAACTAATAATTTATTTTTTTAAAAGTGGTTCATATTTTTATTTACAGAGTTTGAAATTTTATTGGATATATAGAATATGGTCAACAATTTTTGGTATTATTTTATGAATGAAGAATCATACATGTTTTCATTGAGGTTTTATGGTAATTCTTGTTATTACGAAGCCTTAGAAAAAATATGACAATGTTATTCAAAAATTTTGTATGTAACCATTAGGATCTATATAATGAAATTCAGAGAATTAATTTTAGGTTCTGTTTGGTAAATTTAGAGACCTTAATTATAAATTTTTAATTTAGGATGGGAATATATGGTAAACCATGTATGGGATGTTTTAACATTTACCTTGGAAGATGTTTTATAGATTAATTTACTATTTCACCATAGGAACATTTATGAAAAAATTTATTATGTTGATAATGGAAGATAGAAGAAATGACATAATATTTTAATTATAGATCTTATGATCTATTAGTTCCTCATGCATAATAAATTCACCATATTTCATATGGTAAGAGTGATGTAGAAATTGATCATAGTGTGGAAAAATGTTGAAAATATTCATATGAAATAGAAAAGTGTCATGGAAGTACATTTATATTGTTTTCAACCTAAATGGAAAATTAATTCCCAAACATCTGGAAAAGGTCCACAAAGTAATTTTTTTCATATTTTCATCGATTTTGATGATATTAATGTCATTTCTCACAAATCTCTGGTTTATGGTTTTGTGGTCGGTAACCTTATTGGGATCACCCAATATTTTATGATCAATGATCTATATAAATATAAATTATTATTTACAGTTTTCCTCCATTTTCAAATCACTACTTCACACCTTTGCTCTTAGATTTGGAAACCTATTTATTAGTTACATTAGGTAACCCTTATGTTTCCAACTTTCCTATATTAAAGGAAGTTTTATTTTTCATTTTAATAATTTGGGTTCATATATAGTAATTTTCAAATGTTAAACCTTTGATCTCCTAGATAAATATTTATAGAAAAATTAATTTTAAGGGGGGTAGAATGTAACACCCCGATATTTTTTGAAATATTTTTTTAAAATTAATTTAATCTTTGGGATATTTTTTTCTTAACACAACACAATGTTTATTGTGTATTACACACAACACTGAGCTTGGATTTCATTACATATAACATCGAGTTTTTCTTGTGTTACACACAACAACATACCTGGGTTTCATTACACATAACTCTAAGTTTATCATGGGTTACAGAGAACACTAATTGTTTTCTTATGTATCCCAAAATATCAATTTTATCTTGTTTTACATGCAACACCATGTTTAAATGAAATGTGTCATGATATTAAAATATTCTTATTTAATACGATAGTTATCTCATAGTTGCTGAAAAGGAGGATATGAATTGTATTAACTAAATTATGGAAATATTTGGTTTACCCAATTATATATAATAAATTATTTGGTGACCAATTAATTAGAAATAAAAAAAAATTCCTTTTGAAAATAAAGGAAGTCATTTTTTGAAAAACTATTTTTATGAACATAAATGCATTTTACCTTAATAAATTAAATAAAAAAATTATGGTGAACCATTTTTATAAAATTTATATAATATATATTAAATAATTTGTATAAACTTCAACTAATGATTTTTATATAAAATATATAAGAATAAATCCAATTTTATAATTAAAACTATATTTTCTAAAAATAATATATGTCAACTTTGGAGCATAAATTTTAAAATTAAATATTATAACGTTTAGAAAAATTATTTGACAAAATAAACTTTTTTTAAATCATCATTTCAAAATTATATTTTCTTTTTGAGTTTTCTAAAATATTTTATTTTATGCTGAATAATAAAAACACAAATTTTTAGTAGAGAACATGATTTTCATATAATTTGTTCCTAAATAAAAATTATATTTTTTATTCATTTCAATGTAACATTAGTAAAATTTTACATCAGTTAAGATATTTTAGGTCATTTTTCTCCATTTCATAATGATGTTTTTTACATGGAACATCGTAAAATTTAAAAATTTCTCTTTAAAAACAATATTCTCGTCATGTTTGCAAGATTAATTTTAAATAAAAAATTTCCCATTTTTTGAATTTTATTTATTAACATTTATTATATATTTTAATAATAATAATTTATATTTTCTAGTAATCTAAAAATAATTTTTGACCAAAATTAATTTATATAATAGTAAAAAAATTTAATTAACATCATTAAGGTAAAAATGTGTTTACCATGGGGTTAAACTAAACATATAAGGGTTAAAATTACATAAAACATGTCTAAATACTATGTTTTATCCATAACACCATCATAGCCTTACCATGTTATACTATAGGGTATTTTTGATGATTCTTCCATGTTGATGACTTTCTCATTTTTAATTCATTTATGGGATTTTTCAGTAATTTTGAAGTGGGTTCTTTTCCCGCATTTGTAAAATGCCACCACAACCCTTAACAAATAAACACATATAAAGAAATATAATTTAGTAAATAAATTACCAAATAAATACTAAAATTCTCTTTTATCATCCTATAATCCTTATTTTGGAATGAAAACCAACTAATGAAGTGTTTTTGTGAAACCCTAAGGATCATACCCGATGAATAGGTAACATTCATGAATGAGAATTTTTGTTTTATTTCATCCTTTATATCCATATATTCTAAATATTCCTTGTTGATATAATAACCTCGTTATCTTCTGTATACTGATATTTTTTATATTAATTTAATTATCTATAGACATCTCTACTTCCATCAAATGGGTTACAAAATCATCGTTCTTGTGTATGACAAACTATCACCTCAAGAACCAATGTCATCAGTTTTACCACTACCACCTCTGGAAGATGGAAATAATGATGGTTTTATTGCTTGTATATGATATCTATGATATTATTATAATTATGTAATTATTATATCACAAATACCTTTATACTCCCCAAATTGTGAGGATTTTATAACGTCACTTGTTTGTATGGTGGGCAACCACCTCAAGAAGCGATGTGATTAGTTCATGTTTTACATAGAAGGTTATATGATGGGTTTAATGAAAATATGTGAAATATAACACTTAATAATACTAATGTAATTATAATATATCATATACATTTATTTCTTTTAATATAATAAAAAATGGAAACAATGCTCATGCGTACATACGACCTATTGTCTCTATTAATGGTGTATTTTATATTTTATCACTAAAGAATATTGTTTAATATAAAAAATTATACTAAATAGATATATTTATTATATGATGTTTTACACTATAAAAATGAATAAATTGTGATGAAAGTAAGAGGACATAAAAACATATATGAAAAACAAAGCAGTTATTACCCAAAACAAGACTTTTACATGGAATAGTTATTAAATAGGAAATAAAATTTCATATATAAATCATATTTTGTATGATTTATATAGGTATGGTTATTTAATATATTTATAATAAACTCATATTTATTATACAAGGGGTTTTAATGAGTATAATGGATGTTTATAATTATTATAAGGGGTTTTTATCTTGATTTTAGTTTCTATAGAACAAATACCATCTTCACCACATGTTTATTTTTTGTGATTTATATAAATAAAATTAATGTTTTTTATTATTATTATACATATAATTATTTTTATATACATATCCATTTTAGGATATCACGTTTATGGGGTTTACGGTTCTAAAGATACCAAATTTGTAAGGGATTTTCCCCAAATTTCCCTTCATTAGGACATATGATTATGCTATACACCAATCTTTATGGATGAGATGTATATAAAAACCCTTTAACATGTAATATATTGTATTTCTTTACACTCATGATATTTTAATTCTAATTAAATTATATTCTTTCATGGTTCATACATTTCAATGTTACCAAATTTGTAATGATTTTATGTTACAATCTCCTCATTTATTGAGATTGTTTGTGATCATGATTCTGATGGTGGAATCTTATTATCCATCTATCAAGAAACCCATTAATTTTATTCTACCTTTATTATAAAAAATATAATATATTTTCTCACATTATTCTCTTATCACAATATACACAATAGTTCAAAATACTTAATTATGATATTTTCTGTTATTTCCCTTTTTGGCCAAAAAACCTTCTTAATCTAAAACCAAGTATTCTAAAAATGAATAACTTTTTTAAGTAAAATCAATTTATTTAGTTTATAAATTCAAATTTAAATAAAAATTAAAGGAATATATATTTCATTTTTAATAAAATCTCTTTTAGCTTTTACCAAAAAATGTGGAAATAATATTTATTTTTAACATGCATTATATAGACAGTATTTCACACTCTCCTTACCACTGAATTATTTCTAGATTTCCTAATATATCTGAAATGTTCATTTTAAATAAATTTATTTCTTTCATATTTTTATTTTTTTAGGTTTATAATTAACTATTTCAAAATGAGGATGATTTTGAAAAGGTTTTATGTTTTAGAAAGTTTTCTTCGATGTAGAAAGAGAATTTTCATTGAGAAAATTTTAAAATGATTTTAAATCATAAATTATAGTATTTCAATTTTATTTTGATGGAAAATGATTTCAAAAATGTATTCTAAAATATTATTTTTAAATATTAATTTATAAAAAATATTCTAATTAAGAAACATTCCATGTGATTTATATTTCAAAATATTTCTCCATATAAGATGAAATACATTAACCTAACATATTAATTTATGGGTATATTAAAAATATATATAATTATTATTCATTCTCAAAAATTTTAATGATGATTAAATGTTTTTGTAACCAATTTTTCTTCCACGGGTTTTACCATGAATAAATTCTTTTGAAACCGACTTCTCTTCTAAAGGTTATACTATAATGAAATGATGAAATGATTATGAAACATGTACCTTCTTTAGGGGTTATAATATGATGAAATTTTTTTGAAACCCCATTCATTTTGTGGGATATGATGTGATGAATTTTTTATTATCTTATGGCACACAAACATATTATTCTCATTATATGTGGGGTGGGGCTTATATCTCTGTAAAATTAATTGGGAAAAGATTTATATCTCATGAAATATAAAGGGGAAATAATTCGATGGCCTTGATCTACTATGGAAAAAAGGTTCATCTTAATCCACTATGGGATCTATGTGTCTTCAGATCCACAATGGGAATTAGGTGATGAGTTCTGATCAATTATATTAATTCTCATTATAGTTAACCTTGACCTAAGAAATAATTTTCTATTATTTTGTGTAAGACATAATACCATTCCTTATTCCAATGTTATGCTCTCATGGTTTATATTCATGATTTTCTTTATGAGTCATTTCATATAAATATCCAATATTTATGTCATAATTCCTGATTTTGATCTCCGATTTGAAGGGAATTTTTTTCAAAATATATTCTCATGACCTCATACACTTATTCTCTTTAAATTTTTATGTGTTTCAATTAATTAATCATAGTGATCATCTAAACTAACCCTTTTTTGTTTTCCCATTCCCTAGGTTATGAGGAAAGTTTTTATATAGGGTATATCTTAAAAGATTACAAAGTAAAAAGTTATTTATGGGAAAAATTGAAGACCATTCATCAGATTAAAATATTGTGTTACATTTTTCCAAAGGTACTATACTATTATAGAAATCTAGTGTGTGTTTGTGTAATGTAATGATAATTCATATAAAAAGATATAATATCCATTTTTTAGAATCAAATATCGCTATAAAAATATTAAAGGATGGAATAATTTAGTGACTATTTTTTATTTTATGGTGTTGAAATAAATTAATAAATACTTCCAGATCTAGGTGCTAAGATGGTGCTTGTTTCCATGGCCTGGTGAGCCAAAAATTAATTTTATAATAATAATAAATATATTTTATTTCATGCAGGCAACGTTCTTCAAAAATAATGGAATATCTCATAAATGGATTCCCTAATCAAAAATATGTTACCACCATTGAATCTGGAATGTGGGTTTTACCCTAGATGTGACATAAAATTGGTCAGTGTAGGATGTTCGGATGACGAATCTGTCAGAGACTATGTTCCATGAATTAATTAATTAATTCATTAATTCACTCATTTAATAAATGTAACCTATTTTCATCTATAAATATGAAGTTATGGATATTCTTCCGGGTTACCTGTATAACCGTGTGATTATTGAGATTATGATTCCACCGTTCTTTGTTGGAAAATTTAGATCATAAAACAAATGATAATCGGATCAAGGTGAACCAAGGAATGGTGAATTAAATGGGTCTTCTACATCATTTAAAACCACTTTCTTTACCAAAAAATCGATCCAAATCCGGAAAGTGATATTTTATTCTTCCCCTTTTGATTAAATCTTTAAAGTATGGATTATATATTATTTACAATGTTATTTACCATCGCATAATCCCCACTAATGTATAATTTGTAACAAAATTTATTGTCCTTTATTATTCTCTCTTCACATCAATGAATTACCACTTTTAAATAATTGGAAAATAACACTTTTACCAACTTTTTATCACTCTTTTTATGTTTCTTTTCCCTGATAATTCTTACCATCGTTCATTGTTAGCATATGAGGCTGCAGTTTGACTTTTTTTTGTGAGGGTTCAAGAATTATAGAACCCTAAAATTCCATGAAAATTCATGTATGAAGAACGGATTGGAGATTCTAGGATGGAGAAGGCTATATAAAAGGATGCTATTTTTTAAATTTTTGGATCTGGGAACTCAAACTGATTGGTAGTGACAGCAGGTTGTGAGTTGGATGGTGCAATGGTTCTATATAGGGTGACCAGAATTTGATTTCCCACCAATATAGGCCCTTAATTTATGGATAAAGGTGTTTCCCACTAACATTGGGTAGTAAAATGGTGCTAATTGTGACATTGAGGAAATTTTTTGAAATTTTATGAGGATTCTTTGGATTATATGAAAACCACCAACTACATGCCATGCTGTCTGAAGAAAACATGGCATCTATTTCCCTGGCAGTGGTGGCTAGGGATTCATGGTGAATACAAGTATCACACAACATATGGTATATAACACACATTGTCTAACACGGTTTTAGTGGACAAGTACTCCGGGAGTACATGGAAAGGTACACAACTAGACACATGGACAAGGAACAATGGGCATGGGAACTAATAGGATCAAAATGGTAGAACCCAGGTGGCCGAGATACATAGTGTTATACCCTTTCACATCCGGTAGTACTACATAGTCAGAAAGACATGTTCTAGAAAGGAGAAATCTAGGAAGGGGAGTGGAGCCACATGCCTTGTGGACACATTACATGTCATGTACATCGTGAGAATCATCTAACTCTCTTTCCTCCTTTATTTTGACTCCTATATTGGCCCACGAGTAGCCTATATTTAGTGTTTTTAAAACTAGAACATGGTAGTGGCCTTTAAAGTTGAATTTGAGATATGATACAAAATGTTCTAAGAATGATGCTTCATTAAGGGATGGTAGATTATGGATGTTATGGGAAGGATAATCAAATATAGAGGTGGTATTCCCCTATCACACCAGGGTGAGGGTCATCTATCGGTAGAGATGGTACTCCCCTCTCCATCTTGGTTCTGGGTCCTCAAAACATATTGTGCATTTCTTGAGGCATCACTCTCCAATCCAATCAGGGGGAGGTCCCTCTATCAATAGAGATGTGACTCCCCTGTTGTTCCTAAGAATGGATCCTCTATTCTTTATATGAAGATGTAGAGGCGACACTACACTATTACACGGGGGCATGGGTCCTCTCTCCATGGATATTGTACTCCCAATCCCTCCGATGTGTGGGTCCTCCATACTTTTTGTATGTAGAAGTTGAACAACTCTCTTTCAATGTGGATTGGTTCATCGATCTAGAGATGGTACTCACCTATCACTCCAGAGAATGAGACCTTTATTTTTTTTGTGCGGATGCATAGGCTTCACTCCCCTATCACACTAGGGCACATGTACTCAATCCATGGATAATTTTATCCCCTATATCTCTATGGATAATCTCTTCTATACTCATTGAACAAATTAAGAGAATTTACTCCCCTATCACACTATTTCATAGGTCCCCTATCTTTTAGATATTACACCCCCCTCAGGTTGTACAGATGTTGCGAGGTGTGGACCCTACTCAAGACTCTTTTTGGATGGACACATGAGTTGATAGGCAACATCAATGGACCCATTGGAACTATTGTAAGACTCATCATCCTAGGGTATTCTAGGATTTGTATGTTACGACCCACCTTCACCAAAAGGAGGGAAGGGTTAGAAAATTGCCAGGCCCTTCCTTCTTTAAGATGAAGGAGAGATAATTACCCTCGAAACCCACCTTCAATAGGTCTCAGAGTGGTGACCAGCTCCAAGGGTATAGAATCACTCACTAAATGGAATGAATTACCCTTTTTCTTTTAATAGGATCGAGAGATAAGATAGTAAATCTCACAACACCAAAATAAGAAGTGCAAGAAAAACCAAAACTACCATTCCCATATGCATGTTACAAAAGTACAAGGTACAAAGTGACTACAAGGGTAAAGTATCAAGGAAAGAAAAACAGCAAGTGCAATTGCCCCAAAGGTTAGAGCTATTATGGTCCCACGTGATTCCCAAAGTCCTCCTAGAAACCTGAAAGTAGTTTTATATACGTAGGGAGAGCATACAAGTATACTCAGTAGAGAAAAACCAAAGACTCACGTGCACAAGTGGGGGAACGTGCTAATGTCCCATGAGAAAATGAGTAAACCAAACACCTAACAAGGTAAACTATCCACCCAAGCCTCACCAAGGCACACTCCCCAAATAATGCAAGTCGGGTAATATATATAATAAGAGCACATCGATGTTTGGGTACCCCGCGCCACTTTCCCACTGGTTATTGAAGAAATCCTACGCATCGAACCAATCCCGCCATTCTCACCGCAGTCCCACTGCCACACCCCGCCCGCACATACCTGGGCCACAACCTCACGTAGTCCCAGTGCCAAACCCCGACGGCACAAACCTGGGCCACAACCTCAAGCAGTCCCACTGCCAAACCCCGCCCGCACACACCTGAGCTACAACTGTCACACGTAACCACGCCTGCAAACACCTAGGCCAGAACAACCTCCGCCATGCCCGAAGACACCTGGTCTAGAAGATCCACTGCCACGCACAGAGACACTTGGGCCTCATCCCCAAGATACTTGGGAAACTACCTTCCCACACACACCTAGGCCATAACCACCACACTACCCTGCCCGAAGTTTCTTGGGATAATAATGGACCTCAGGCCATCACAGCCTACCCGAAGATACTTGGGCTATCCGGGAAAGGGAGTGGAAAAGGAGATAATAACCGGACACTAATAACAGTGTTGGGAAAAACACCCTCCCCCATGAAATGGGGGTGTTCGGCACTAAGTGCTCAACTTGGGCGTGGCGCGAATAAGAAACACACAACTACAAGTATATATATATGTAACAAGCACTCTCCAAATTTTATGTTTTCCTACCAGCCTAAGGAACACAAATAGTACTCAAGTCCGAGTCACAACTCTCGCCAACAAAACCCATTTGTCCAATTCGTTTTCATGTTCAGTAGTGATGTTTAATTAAGTTCTTTGACTACTTGGGAAACTAGTATGCATAGTCACAAGTCCAGGAAATCAAACATCAAGCATTAACTTCAACATCCAACCTCGGTTCTCTCGTAAAACCACAACAACCAAAGAAAATCCCAATATACATCCCCACGTCCAACATCCAGGAGCCAAAATGTTTCTCAAAAACAGAGGATCCCACCCCAATTCGTGATATAATCAAGGTAACCACCTGACCTTAAAGTCACAACCACTAGTAGAATAATGTAGGGGATCCCATCCCCAAATTCTCAACCACCAAGTGTATAACAACAGGGCATCCCATCCCCTCCCACATCACCCAGCAACCGGCCCGTTAAAGAAGAAAAATCAAACCACTACCACCAAGAAAAGAAGGACCATGTGGGTATTTTCTGATTTAAAAGATTTAACACACTCCATGATTTCAATTCCGCTGTAATTTAACCGGGGTTATCACAGAAAAAGGGTTGATCCTGGTGCTTTCAATTTATTTATCTGAATGTACGCAATTAACCAATTCCCTTTACACAGAAAGGGTTCACAACCACATTACAATCCCTTTAAACATCACCAGAGGTAAGGGTTCATTAGTGCACAAAGGAAGACCACCAATGGCCATGATTTTCAGTAGACGTAAGCCCGCACAATTCAGAAAAGAAGATCACTAAACAAACAGCATCATCAATCACATCCCCCCTATTCTTTAGAGTCCATTCATTATCTTCATTAATGTTTGGTTAATCCAATTCAATAGAAACAACAGCCTGCCCACCCCCCATGATACAAAAAAGGGAGAGATGAAGGAGAAATTTCCTACCTGTTGATTGACGATCGACGCAAAGGCCGGGCACGGAACTTCATGGATAGCGATGCGGCTTGTCTGAATGAAAAGTGGCTCATATGAACGAAATGTGATCCTAGCACAGGGTTATCGAGAAAATAAACCTAGGGAGAACCATTTGGTTATAAAGGGTGAGATACAGCACGCCCCGAGCCATTTAGATATGGAGAAAAAGGAACTCAAACCCGTGTAAGTTGCAGGGTCGTGGGTTGACCACGCGGCCCCACACGTCATTAAAGGTCCCCACCCTTTGGACGGTTTAAACCCATTCACACACCAGCTTAATTCATTAATTATTTAATTAAACTACATTTATGGGCGTATTTAATACAAGCTTAAAGGGCTCAAAATATGGTTTAAAACCCAATTCGCGCAAAAAGGAGCGCTATTGGAAAGACCCCGTGGGGGTAGGTGAGATCCACCGGTAGCTGAGAGCTACTGGTGGTTGACAGCTACCGGTAGTCGAGCTACCGATCGGCTGCAGCGACGGATTGACCGAGCTAGCGGTGCCTGACAGCTAGCGGTAGGGTGTAGCTACCGGTAGACAGAGCTACCGGTAGGCTGAGGCTAGCGGTAGACCGAGCTACCAGTAGGCATGCAATCGGTAGGCTAAGGCTATAGGTAGGCCTACCGTTAGCTCAAACTTCATCGAGATTCCCAGACCAAAAAACCCAACTTGCGATTTTCACAAAGTAATGGACCCCAAAAACCCAGGCCAATACATCAGATACCTCTTATACTATTCCCGTCCTTGAGAATCAAAACAACGCAGAAGGAAAGAGAGGGTCAGAATAACAACCTCAAAAGATACCTCTCAGGAGTGAACCTCACAATTAACTAAGAACAATTTCCTGTCAAGAACCAAGAAATATACCATGCAAACTTCCTGCATGCGAGTTCGGGAGTCTCCTTCCCCCACGTCAAGATATTATCCGCTTTGGGCAGCACTGACTCTCCCGCACGAGTTTAATCGCATCAACCATAATGCGTCTTGATTAGGGGTCGGGTACTCCCCTCCCCATAGCCAGGACTCTTTACACACATTCATATGAAATAAAACTGCCTATTTTATAACCAACAAGATAAAACATTCTACCACAACAGGTATAACAGAACATCACAAAACTCAAAACAACTTTGGGTACTGGGCACGCATCTGTGGTTCCCTCTCCCACATACTCTCCTCAAGCCCACCGTGTCTCCATAACACACAAACCAAAGGAATGTATTTCCCACGAAGCACATTCTCCTTGCAATCCACGATCATCACTGGTATCTCCACAAAAGTCACATCGTCCTCGATGTCTAGCTCTCCCCAGCCGAGGACGTGTGAATCATTGTGCAGATAACAAAGAAGTTGGGACACATGTAATACATCATGTATCCTCAGTAGCAGCGGTGGTAGCACTAGCGGGTAAGCCACTTCACCGACCCGCCACAACACTTCGAAGGTTCCGATGAACCTCGAAGAAAGCTTACTCCCTTTTCTGAACCTCCGTTGTCCACACCGAGGGGAGACCTTAAAGAACACATGGTCTCCAACCTCAAACTCCAAGGGCCTCCTCCTTGTATCAGCATACGACTTCTGTCTGTCCTGGGCCGCCATCATCATTTCCTGTATGAGATGAACCTTCTCTGTCGTGCTCTGCACCACCTTCGGGCCAAGGATTCCTAGCTATTCTACTTCGGTCCAACACACAGGTGAACGGCATGGCCTTCCATACAAGGCTTCAAATGGGGTCATACCAATGGTAGAGTGATAGCTATTATTTTGGGAAAAATCTACAAGAGGCAATTATTGCACCCACGAACCTCATGAGTCCAAAACACATGCCCGCGGCATATCCTCCAAGGTCTGGATGGTGCGTTCTGTCTGTCCATCTGTCTGGGAATGGAAATTAGTGCTAAGGCACAGCTGGGTTCCAAAAGCATGCTACTATCCTCTCTAGACTCGCGAGGTAAACCGTGCATCCCTATCCGAGACTATAGACCTTGGAACTCCATGTCACCGCACCACCTCATCAACGTACTTTTGTGCCAAATCATCCACTGCACTCGACTCCTTGATCACCAGAAAGTGAGATGATTTCATCAAACGGTCCACTACCACCCAGATGGCATTGTATCCCCCTTGGACCTTGGGTAGTCCCATGACAAAATCCATCAAGATGTCGTCCCACTTCCACTCGGGGACATCAAGAGACTGCAGTAGGCCGCCTGGAACTCGGTGTTCATCCTTCACTTGCTGACACACTAAGCACTTGTACACAAAATCTGCCACTGCTCACTTCACTCCGGGCCACCAAAACGGTCTCTTCAGTCCCTGGTACATCTTGGACACTCCAGGGTGTACTGCTAGGGGTGAGTTTTGGAACTCACTGAGAAAATTGTTGTGCATCGCCTCTGGAACAAACAGATTTCCCTGGAAAAGAATCCTGTTTTGGCCATCTTCCGTCCATCCTTCTGGAGCATTGCCCTGGTCAACTCGGGCACGCATCACTTCGCACTCTAGGACTCCCCATTGAGATTCCTCTACTTGGTGAAACAGAGAAGACTGTACTTCCATCTGATACAGGAAACCTCTACCTCTATCCATCCTCACATCCAGGTGTAAGACAACCAACTCCTCCATTGCCTTCTAGGTGTATGCCGAGTCTCGGACCGCATCCTTCTGCGTCCTCCTGCTCAAGGAATTAGCCACTACATTCCCCTTACCTGAAGTGTTGGAAACCTCGAAGTCATAATCCTAGATGAACTCCATCCACCTTCATTGTCGCAAATTTAGGTCCCACTAGGAGAAGATATAACTCAAGATTTTCTGATCGGTGAATACCACAAAGAGTTCTCCGATGAGGTAGTGCCGCGATAACTTCAGTGTAAAAACAACCGCTGCAAGCTCCAGGTCATGGGTGGCATAATTATGCTCATGAGGGTGTAGTTTCCTAGACCCATAAGAGATCACCCCTTGTCACTGCATCAACACACATCCCAGGCCCTGTCCTAATGCATCACAGAATAGCTCATAGGCCACCCCTTCTTCTGGTAATCTCAGCACTGGGGAACTAACCAACTTCTCCTTCAGATAGCTGAAGGCTTCCTCGCACTTCTCACTACACAAAAAAACATGGTCTTTCTTGGTCAAGGCTGGAATAGGGGCTACAACTCAGGAGAAGTTGGGTACGAACCTCTGATAGTAACCCGCCAACTCGAGGAAACTACAGACCTCTGCCACATTCTTTAGTGATGCCCAAGAAATAAATGCCTCCACCTTTGATGTGTCCACTGCTACCCCCTGCTCGGACACCACATGCCCGACGAAGTGCACTTCTCGTGTCCATAAAATGAATTTTGACAACTTACCATAAAGCTGGTGCTGTTGGAGGACCTCTAAAACCATCCTCAGGTGCTCTGCATGGTCCTCCTCTGATATCGAATAGATCTGGATATCTTCGATGAACACAACTACAAAATGATCCAGGTACTCCCAGAAGATGGAGTTCATAAGCCCCATGAACACAGTCGGGGCGTTCCTAACACCGAATGGAATGACTACGAACTCGAAGTGTCCATATCTGCACCTGAAGGCTATCTTCGGGATGTCGCCCTCCTTCACTCTTAGCTGGTGGTACCCAGACCACAGGTCGATCTTTGAGAACCACCCCGCCCCTTTCAGCTGGTCGAAAAGATCATCTATCCTCGGAAGAGGATAGCGATTCTTGATCTTCACCTGATTCAGCCTCCTGTAGTCTATGAACAACCTAAGACCACCATATGCCTTCTTTACAAACAAGACTGGATCACCCCACGGTGACATGCTTGGTCGAACATAACCCCTCTTCATCAAATTGTCAATCTGAATCTGCAACTTCTGTAGCTCTGAAGGTGCCATCCGGTACGGAGCCATCAAAATCGGACGAGCATCGGCCTACAAGTCTATCCCAAAATTGATATCCCGTCGAGGGGGTAGAGTCATCACCTCCTCAGGAAAGACGTCCATAAACTCACGGAAGATCTCTGGCACCTCCACCATTTCTGCATCTACTGATTCTACTGACAGATTAGCTAACAAGGAGATGAGGGGTTCCTCTCACCTGCTTTCCTTATGACTGCTCCACTCGCCGGTGAAGGTAACACGCCGGCCGCCCAAGTCCGAGAACACAACCCTTCCTCGGAACCAGTCAATGACGGCGCAAACAGAGAACAGCCAGTCGGTGCCTAGGATGACATCGTATGGGTGTATCTGTAGCAGGAGAATATCCCTGACCGACTGATGTTGCCCGATCATCAATCTGCATCCTCGACAAACATATAACAATTCGGTCTGACCTCTTACTGGTGTGCTCCGACTGGTGTGCTCAGCACCAGGGGCACTGGAAGTCTCTCGGCATCTAGACCCAAAGCACAAGCTAGACTAGGTACGATGAAGGAGTGCAATGATCTGGTATCGAACAAGGCATACGAAAGGGTGCTAAACAAACTGATCGTACCTCAAACGACCTCCGGCCCTGCTGGAACTGCTGCCTCCACGGCATTTAACTATACATTCCCATCTCCTCTTCCCCTCGTCTGTCAGCCACCTCCCCAACCACGCCCCGGTCGAGGTCCCTAACGAGTGCCCTGAGGTCGGCCTCCTCCTCCTACGTCTTCCCTCGGAGGAGCGGGAGCTTGCTGTCCCTGCTGCTGCTGCTGGAAAGGCCTGGCTGGAAGCTGCTGCTGGGGCGGGTGCTGGGGTTGTCTGCCACCGCCATACTATACCCGGTCCAGGAACTGACTCTAGAGATGCCCATGTCCCCCACAGATGAAGCACCGTGGTCCTGGGCCAGAAGGAAAAGGGTGAGGACCAGGGGACTAAAAATGAAACTATTGCGGCATGCTCCCTACTGGTCAGAACCTGGAGGGTCTGGAAGCTGGAGTCCTGGTGCTGACGGCCTTCCCCTACGATGGTCCAAGCTGGAACCCCTCTCATGACACACCTCCTAGAACGTGCATCCTCTCTACCAGTTCGTCCTTCTTCTAGACCTCCAAGTACGTCGGTAGGGTAAAGGGGGTAACAACATTCTCGAGGGAGGGTCGAAGTGCCTCCTCCAAACGTCTTGCTCGAGACTCCTCATCGGGAAAGAGGTCCGGAGAAAAACGTAGGAGGTCATTGAACTTGATTCCCAGCTCCCTCACTGACAAATTCCCATGCTGGAGGGAGATTAGCTCCTGTCTCTTTTCCACCTTCATCGTCGAAGAGAGGAATTCCGCCTGGAACTCCCTCTCTAAATCAACCCATGTCACCTTGGCCTCTCTCCTCTCCCCCAGTTAAAGCGTCCACCACTGACGCGCCTCTCCACGCATCTGGCTGACAGAAAGAGGAACCCAGTACTCGGTCGGAGCCCGGATCAAGCTGAAGGCTATCACTAGCTCCTCTATCCAGCCCCTCGTCTTCATATTATAGGTTCTACCCTCATACTTCTTGAGGGTTTGTCGCTGGAAGGCCCGAAGTGTCTTCTACCACTGGTCGTCCTCCTCCTCTCGATTAGCCCTTTGTCGATCGGCCAATGTAGTCTCCAGGGCCTCGATCGCCCTCACCAAACGTGGTCTCCTTCCAGGTTCCATATCTGCAAGGTGAACAAGGAATGCCAAAGGTTAAGTAGTGTAGAATATTGTTCTTAAAACTTCTTAACCTTTTTTTATTTATTCTTAATTCCCAAGACACCCCTGAAACACAAGAACACAAGTCATTATGATGCATGTACCTTTCCTAGGGTCTCTACCCTGTAATCAGCGTGGCCTCACTTGGTCGTTCAGTAGGTCCAGAGTCCTTACATCAGATCACGGGGGGCCCTAAAATCCCGCGTCCTAGCTGGTCTTCCCTGGCCTAATTCATGCACCAATTTCACCCAACACTGTTTCCCTACCATCCCATGCAATCCTCACTATGCCTAACTCCAGACTCCATCCAATCTCTCAACCTCCTCTGATACCATTCTGTCACGACCCGACTTCACCAAAAGGAGGGAAGGTTCAGCAGATTGCCAGGCCCTTCCTTCTTCAATATGAAGGAGAGATAATGAACCCTGAAACCAACCTTCAATAGGTCCTGGAGTGCCGACCAACGCCAAGGGTATAGAATCACTCACTAAATGGAAGGCATTACCCTTTTTCTTTTAATAGGATCGAGAGATAAGATAGTAAATCTCAAAAAACCAAAACTAGAAGTGTAAGAAAAACCAAAACTACCATTCCCATAAGCATGTTACAAAAGTAAAAACCACAAGGTACAAAGTTTCTACAAGGGTAAAGTACCAAGGAAGGAAAAACAGCAACTGCAACTGCCCCAAAGGTCCGAGCTAGTATGGTCCCGCGTGATTCCTGAAGTCCTCCTGGAAACCTGAAAGCAGTTTTATATACGTAGGGTGAGCATACAAGTATACTCAGTAGGGAAAAACCAAAGACTCCCGTGCACAAGTGGGGGAACGTGCTAAAGTCCCGTGAGAAAATGAGTAAACCACACACCTAACAAGGTAAAATATCCACCCAAGACTCACCAAGGCACACTCCCCAAATAACGCAAGTCAACTAATATATATAATAAGAGAACATCGATGTTTGGGTACCCCACGCCACTTTCCCACTAGTTATTTAAGACATCCTATGCATCGAACCAATCCCGCCATTCTCACCGCAGTCCCACTGCCACACCCCGCCCGCACACACCTGGGCCACAACCTCACGCAGTCCCACTGCCAAACCCCGCCCGAACACACCTGGGCCACAACCTCACGAGTCCCACAGCCAAAACCCATCCGCACACACCTAGGCTATAACCTCACGCAGTCCCACTGCCAAACCCCGCTCGTAGACACCTGGGTCGCAACTGTCACACATAAACACGCCTGTAAACACCTAGGCCAGAACAACCACCGCTGCGCCCGAAGACCCTAGGGCTAGAAGATCCACTGCCACGCCCGAAGACACCTGGGCCTCGTCTGGAAGATACTTGGGAAACTACCTGCCCTCACACACCAGGTCCATAACCACCACACTACCCCGCCTGAAGGTTCTTGGGCTAATAATGGACCTCAGGCCATCACAGCCTGCCCGAAGATACTTGGGATATCTGGTAAAGGGATCAAAAAAGGTGCTAATAACCATCCAGTAATAACAGTTTTGGAAAAAACACCCTCCCCCATGAAATGGGGGTGTTCGTCACTAAGTGATCAACTTGGGTGGGGAGCGAATAAGAAACAAAAAACTACAAGTATATATATAGGTAACAAGCACTCTCCCAAGTTTAGGTTTTTTAGCCAGCCTAAGAAGCACAAACAGTACTCAAGTCTGAGTCACAACTCTCGCAAAAAAACCCATTTGTCCCATTCGTTTTCATGTTCATTAGTGATGTTTAATTAAGTTCTACACCTACCTGGGAAACTAGTAAGAATAGGCACAAGTCCAGGAAAGCAAACAGTCAAGCATTAACTTCAACATCCACACCTGGTTCTCTCGTATAACAACAAAAACCAAAGAAAATCCCAAGATACAGCCCCACAGCCAACATCCAGGAGCCAAAAGGTTTCTCAACAACAGAGGATCCCACCCCAATTCGTGATAAAATCAAGGTAACCACCCGACCTTAAAGTCACAACCACTGGTAGCATAATGTAGGGGATACCATCCCCAAATTCACAACCACCAAGAGTATAACAATAGGGGATCACATCCCCTCCCACATCACCCAGCAACCGGCCCGTGAAAGAAGAACAATCAAACCACTACCACCAAGAAAAGCAAGCCCAAGCGGGTATTTTTAGATTTAAAAGATTTAACACACTCCAGGATTTCAATTCCTCTATACCTTAACTGGGGATATCACAGAAAAAGGGTCGGTCCTTGTGCTTTCAATTTATTTACCCGAATGTACATAATTAACCAATTCCCTTTACACAGCAAGGGTTCACAACCACAATACAATCCCTTTAAACATAACCAGAGGTAAGGGTTCATTAGTGCACAAAGGAAGACAACCAACGACTGTGATATTCAGTAGGCGTAAGCCCGCACAATTCAGAAATGAAGATCATAAAATAAATAGCATCATCGATCACAACCCCCCTGTTCTTTAGAGTCCGTTCATTATCTTCATTAAGGTTTAGTTAATCCAATTCCACAGAAACAACTGCCTGCCCACCCCCCATGATACAAAAAAGGGAGAGACGAAAGAGAAATTCCCTACCTTTTGATCAATGATCGACGCTAAGGCCGAGCGCGGAACTTCCCAGATACCGATGCGGCTCGTCTGAATGAAAAGATGCTCGTATTAATGAAAGGTGATCCTACTGCAGGGTGATCGAGAAAAGAAACCTAGGGAGAACCCTTAGGTTATAAAGGGTGAGATACAGCACGCCCCAAGCCATTCAGATATGGAGAAAAAGGAACTTGAACCCGCATAAGGTGTGGGGTCGTGGGTGGACCACGCAGCCCCACACGTCATTAATGGTCCTCGCCCTTTGGATGGTTTAAACCCATTCACACACCATCTTAATTCATTAATTTTTTAATTAAAAGACATTTATGGGCATATTTAAAACAAGCTAAAAGGGGTCAAAATAGGGTTTAAAACTCAATTCGCGCAAAAAGGAGCGCTACTGGAAAGACCTCGTGGGGGTAGGCAAGAGCCACCGGTAGCTGAGCTACCGGTAGGCTGGATCCATCGGTAGACCAAGCTACCGGTAGATAGAGCCAATGGTAGGTTGTAGCTACCGGTAGACCGAGCTACTGATAGGCCTTCTATCGGTAGGCCAAGGCTACCGTTAGGCCTACCGTTAGGTCAAACTTCACCGAGATTCCCAGACCAGAAAACCCAACATCAGATTTTCACAAATTAATGGACCCCAAAAGCCCAGGCCATTACATTTTATATAAAATTTCTCTTTTATCTAGAATTATTTTATGATCATATTTATTTATTTATTATTGGGTTTTGTTTCCCTCTTTCATAGGATGATATGAGTACTTATAGAATGCCTTGTATTTCTCCCACATTAGTTTTAGGAAATACTACTATGTATTCACATATTCACCAATGCATGGGTTTTTCTTATATGGTTTGTTTATTATGTAAATGATGGATAGGTGGGTGGTGATTTCAGAGTATCATAAGGATACCCAAGTGAATTTAACTACAAATGGTGGTCAGAGTTTGGAGATATAGATCCAATATCACTCAGCATTTATTTTCTAGTTTTGTCCAAGTGGGGACATATTTTCGAGGTTGGTGTGTATATTTCCCCTTTCTTTTCATATTGCACTTTTAGGCTCTTTTATATTCCCAATATTTCATTACATTCTTGTTTTTTACACTGGATGTTATAGTATTTTATAAAATATTATTCCTATGAAATATTACATATAGATTCTTGGGTGAATTTTTTTTGATACTTTAGGAAAAGGCCTCCCATTTTAGTTATTCTTTTTTCCCATGATTCCATCTCCTGTTCTATGAAGGTTTTTTTGGGGCTGTTGCATCTTGGAATTATATAGTCCAGGAGGGCCTCAGTTGGTCAGATCATGAAAAATACAAGAATATGTGTCACTTATTCTTTGGATAATTACACTCCCAAGACACCAAACCATACTTAATTTGGACAATGCAGAGGAATATATCCCCTCGTTAGACATATCTAGACAAATACCCAATATCTCTGGGGTAAGGATCTCTAACTTGCCCTAACACATTACTAAAGATGAGGGGTATGATATCTTAATAAGTCTGACCCCAAACATAAGGATATAGGGTATGGTGTCTCACCAAGTATCAAACAATTCATGAGTATGTCAGGAATGGTGTCTTAAAAATTCCAAACCATTACACTCTCGGTCATGGTTGAGTCTCAGACTAAACCATTGTCATGTCATTCTATGTATCAATAATTATTATCTTTAAAGAGTTGGGTAAAACATCATAACTTGAAAAAAAAATTATACTTCAATTAATGGAATTTTAAAAAGCTTCTCACTCTCGGTAAGGCCATACATAAAGTTATGTTACATAGGAAATTGATCAACCACTTCCATCGAGGTGTACTACACAGCAAATCATAGTGAACTTTACCATGCCCCTCGTGGAAGTGTCTTGTACAAAATTTTTCAGTCAAGGTGAAAAATATACAATTCAATCCATATAACATCGTAACCTAAACCATACCTTCACACATAAGTTTGTTCTTAGAGAATATCTTCACCCAATGTGATGCCATATATCCACCATGTGTCTTATCATATCCAAACAACAACATTATTAATGAAGGTAAGGTCATTGAAAAATATTCTCACATAATTTGATTCCAACAATACATTTTCCTTATCCAACAAAGAAATAAATGGTTACACACTTATAATATCAACAATGGAATTGAATGTTATCCCATAAGATGACCCACTCATCAACGAGGTACTAGTAACTAAATACATAGACTCGTATTCTGAAGAATGTTTCATCATACATCTATCCTCAAAGAATGATATTTTCAATACCATCTCAGTAACACAACCACAATATTTTAAACCTCTCTGTACACTCATATTACCCATATGAGAAAATACAAGGTTCCTCAAACCATTCCCAGTATCTTCTCATTGGTACTAACTCAAAATCATCACCTGATGGTGACATCATAGCTTGATGTCCTTCCAAACCCAAACCCCATTAGGCTGGTCCCATCTATGATGATATGACACTCACTAGTCATTGAACAAACTACTTCCATTATGTTTTGGTTCCACCCTATGAAATGTATTAGTCTTATATTATCACCTCATTAGGGTGGTACCATCCCCCCTCATGGTGTGATGATCTATAAATAACCAAATTTCTTGATCCATAACTAACAATACAAAATATCAATAAATTTGATAATGAGAATATTTTTGGTCCATTCTAATCTCTAAAAAATAATGCTTCTCCTCAAAGAGAATCAATCAACAATGTCATTTATCATAATATTTATCAATTTTAATCCAATAATTCTCCTTATTCTAGATTATAAACTATATCAAACATGTTCCAACCAACCATTCAAAAATCCTAGATACACCATCTTTGTCAAAAAAAGGGGATTAAATCACCGAAACAATAATTTTGTTCCTAATATGATGAATCTGATCTAACTTCCACATATAAATATATTATTGGAAACAAACGCACTATTCAGTAATACACTAGATAAATTTACATAAAAATTCTTTGTTGAACCTACTGATGCATCATCATATAACGATATCATGTTGTCTTAATTTTCAATGTCAATAAGTGATCATCCAACACACACACCAGAGCCCCAAATAGAAACTTAGGTAAATTCTATAGTTGGATCCTCAACCAACCAGATTTATCAATACACAATACCCAAGAGTATTAAGTCATATTTGATCTGAGACTCTCTTTAATTTCACTACAATCATCTATAAAATTTACCCACCATATACACTATATATGGAATTTAAATTTAAAATATGTTATTTACCATGGAACCAAGTAATATAAAATCCAACCACACAATAGTATAATGGTGTCATATCAGCCCTTAATCCATACGTTTCACCAAATATATTACCATCCTGGGATGAGGTTCTCCCACCCACAATTTATTCAATGTCATATTCTATTCGATTTTACTTTCATCAGTCTACTGAAAAAACACCCAATGTTCACATTCCATACTCTATCCATTATCAACAAACTAACATGATGTTATTATCTCACTACAAACTAGAAAACAACCTAAAAACCCAAACATACTTGTTCTTAGTTCACTAGGAATGTTAACCTCATCATTTAACCAAATATATCTAATGAAAGGTTTTCACCCATTAGAATCCAATAGTGTCCTTCTCACCCTTTGGTTTATCCTGCACTTCCCCCTAAGTGTAACTCATTATAGTTTCTAGTATCATATGTCTTTTTATGATCCAAAGAAACTCTTATCCCATTCCAAAAACCTCTATCAGGCCCCATGTTCATACTGACCATACAATGATACTACAATCTATCTCTGATGTATTCTCTTACTAGAGAAGTAAGACCTATCATCGTTACCAAAACCTTTGTATATAATTTCAATGGGTTCCTCATTTAATACATATTTCGTCCTCCAACACAAAACCACACATTTATCCAGAAATTCATTGGGAACCACACTTAACTAGCTACCGCATTCCCCCATGCATTGAGGATTTTATAGAAAATCTATGAAAACACTCACTAACCTCCTCCCAGGAAGAGTAAAACTTAAATAACCTAGTGACATCTTCTGAAACAAATTCAATCCCAATATCACACAAATAAATTTTTTTTACAACCCCATAAAACATGATCAAACAACTCAACTAAGGATTCAATGATTCATTCATCATCAAACCTAGGATCATGTTCATAAATGCCTAAAAATTCTTCCCATGAATATTAATATCATTTATCCAAAATTAATATATGTCTTTCCCTACCAATAATTATGAGCCTTATCATTTAGGTTGACTCCTACCACATGATCATGCATGACACGGTCATCATTACAATTCACAATTAGCTTTCTATTTTCTTCCAATCCTAAATCTAAACATTTTGTATCTTAGTCCACTATCCAAAATTTCTATAAATATTACCAAGAATACCCTCTAATCACAACCATGATACCAAAAACACTCCAATTTCATTAAATATCAAAAGAAAAAGGAATTCCACATGAATTATTCAACAAAAATAAGGGTATCCACATCCTCAAGAAAACTCATTCGTGTCATGAACCAAATTCTAGACATACCTCACATTTATCAAATCATTATCAAGGAATCTGATAATTTTTACCAAACCATCATTGGACATTTTATATGAATTCTCCCCATGAATATGTAGTCATCATAAAAAATATATCATGATAGGATCCACAAAAATTATCAATATAAGAAAATAAAACTAAAGTTCTGTGGATTAAATTCCCACCATAATGTTATACAATATAATACTATATAATTTTTCTGGTAAAACATTAAAAAATTTATACCATTTTCATCTTTGAAATCATTTACAAATAACCATATGAATCTCATATGAATCCTACATTTAAAAAATGACCCATAAATTTATTCCTCTTCCCACTATTAGCCAAGATCCAAAACTGTAAAAAAACTCAATATACGTATCATGATTAATATAGATAAGAACGTCACTTTTAATAGTGAAAACCAAGAACAATAATCATGTGTCAATGTCAGCCTATTATTCCATCATAAATGTGTTTAGGACTCATCAATACAAGGTCTAACAAAATCTCTAACAAATCAACATTTTTTATCTACCTTATCCAGAATAGTTAGGAAAAATAAATGGCACACTGATATCATTTTATTATTCCCCATAAGAAGCCACTAATTGATGTCTTAGAAAGTACATTACGAGACCTCAAGATCTCATCCTAATACATTGATGGACACTGACTTGTAGTGAGGACATATATCTAACATTTCATAGAATCTAACAACAATATCATAACTATCAATAGAAATAAAAAAATAACAAAACTACATCAAAAAGACTCATTAGAGTATGCATATTCAATAATATAATGATGTTATAAAAAATGTATATATAAGTCATAAAATAATACATCACACTAATCACCCACTATCAAAATGAAATATACCGAAATAATGTATTGAGACTCTACAAAAAATCATCAAGCCTCACCTCAATCCCATTTCAAATCCACATCAAGAAAATCTAGCCAAATACACATTAAAACATGTTATTTGACTAATTTAATTGACATAGAGTCTTCACACATACTAAAGTTCCTTTTGGGGTGTGATAAATACATTATCATAGCTTCTCACAATGTTCCCCAAATGTACATAGTAATATCCATGGGTCTACATGAATAAAATCAATATATAATCATGAAAATAAAATCATAAAAATCATCCTGTTATTTACAAATAAATCAACTATGATACATAACCATAGCTACATTGACCCATGTCAGAGAATATGTCACCTCCTTTAATTGATTCTAACCCACACTAAAATATTCTTGGTGGGGTTCCATACCAGGACCAAACCCATATCAGAAGATATACGATATGATTTTTCACAATCTCTCAATCTATACACAAAGGTGCATGAGGGTACAGTGTCTCACCATATCTCAACCAATACCCAAATATAATGTTTAGATATTCTCACTATGTCTCATTCCATACCTAAATACGTAGTGTATTATGTCTTATGAATTCTTGAATACTACACTATTTGTCAGGGTAGGGTCATAAACTGTACCTATGTAATATCATACCTAGTCTCAACCACTACAATCTTCTCAAGGTGTGGTTCCACATCAAAACTAGACTGTTTCCTTCCACCTAATTGTAGGGACATAAAAATACCTTCTCAATCTAGGTATTACCATATATAAATTTTCATTTCATATCAATTTTAATAATTCCCTTTATCTATGTATGTCACAGACAACATCACATAGACCACAAACCTATTACTCATAGTTGGGTCTTTTTGGATCCTTCTCACTCAAGGTGAGTCCTTCCATCACAATTTATACCAAATCAAATTCATGACCATAACATCCCACTCAATTAAATCTTACCAGAAACCTATCACTAAAGGTGGGTATATACATCCACCACATACCAAATCATATCTGAACTAATAAATTATCACAAAATGTTTGGTCCCATGACAACCTTATCACTAACGGTGAGTCCATAAAGTTTGTCTCAAGATCCAAAAAAATACACACAAATGAGAATATGCATGGAATAAGAATAATGTACTCAAAACCCATCCCATAAGCTTATAAAAACATCACCAAGCTGATAGTCACTTAAGTCATAGCCCTACATATCAATAAAAATATCATTATATATCTATCCCCACAGGTTTATCTCCTAAAGACTGTATTAGCCACAAAAACACAACAGGTCAAACCTCTATGAATTTAAATCTCCCCCTATGTTAAATAACTAGGTCCTCAATAATAATTTTATTATACGTATATCAATTACATCATTCTCTATCTAACCACTGTGACTTCATAGCTAAAGGACTCTTCAAAGTGAGAGCATAAATAGGTAATTCTAATCCAATTCATATTCCTCATCACCATTAGATTGATAAAATTACATAATATCTCAAGATAACATACACTAATTCCTTTATAAACCTTATAAAACATTTTACAAAAAGAATCATATGGCCCATAAAGAGATTCAACATCATATATCTCTTATGAGAGTTATCAAGGCCATAACCTATAGGCAACCCTCTAAATCACACTAAATCAGTCCCTAAATTACATATACCACTCATATCTCACAATGCATATAAATCCACCCTCATGATGGTGCTCCCCTCTAGTGTAAGACATATGATCATCTCACCCATCACCACTAGGATTTTTCTTTCCATTCCTTTCCAATTAGTCATAGTAAAAAACATAGACGTCTTGAAACTTATTTCAAGCCAAATGGCCTATCATGGCTCTCACATTTTATGAATTGACTCCTATTCCACCTCAGTGAAACAGTCTCTATAAAATACTTATAAACACTAAATAAAAGGATTCACTTTCTCTAATTTTACGAAGGAAAATGATAACCTATTTATTTTCCTAGAGCCACTCTTGGTCCCAATGAATTTTTCCTGATCATAAGAATTTTAGTAAGAATGAAAAATCACACATAAAAATAATTGGGTTATAATATAATTGGTATGACATACCTCTACCATAGAGTTATCATCATCATGATACTCTACTGGTCCTTATCCATGATCATCGGTAGATCTTCCATGATCATACCAACACCTAAACTCCAATATCATTCCACAACATCCAAATAAAAAAATTATAATTTTTATTTAATTAAACCATTTAAACCAATGAAGAGTTATACAATAAAAAAAAATGAAAAATTTCATGATAAAAATATCAAAAAAACATTATGTGTTCAACCTCTCAAAACATCATCTATAGAAGTGAAGTAAAATCCTTATATTCTGGTTAGATTACACCATACCCCGATGGAATAGTTGCTAAAACCCTAACACAAATCTTCACAAAATCATAGGGAAATTAATGTAGACAAAATGGAATATGGAAGAGGATATAATACCATAAAGAATTGTGAAAAATTATAAAGAATCACCCCTAACATAGAGAATCGATGGGAAGAAAATTGGGGGGGGGGGAGTTGGCAGAAATGTCTCTCCCAATATACTCGTTTGTCCTCAAATCAAAGGGTGGTAGTATAAGGACCCGATCTTATTACATTACATAATCACAAATTTTAGTCAAAAAATCATTTCCTTTAAAATTAAAGATATTTTTATGTTTAGAGTTATATGGAATTGGGATATAATAAATAAATAACTTTCAACATTCATATGGAGAAGATACCACAAAAACAGTATCTATATCTTCCAAAATATAAAACTTTTTAAATAAAATATTATTCCCTTGAAAAAACATCATAACATTTAACATGGATTCCTTCTTTGTCTTACGTGTCATTATAAAATATGAACATCATTTAAAAAGATGGTTTGAGAACAAAAATTAAAGTAAGGGATATAAATATAAGAAAATAAAACATTAGACTATGAATACTTTTAATGTGTGAAATCATTTTTTTAAATACATAATTGTACCCATATAAACCTACTTTTTGAAACATTATATATCCATGAAATTTCCAAAAAAAACCATATAGAACATAAGTAGAACCATAAATTTATCATGGGGAATTACATTCAAAATCGTGTAACCCTCTCATATACCTTATAATTAGTTACACTCACAGCTACCTCAATATTTTTGTAACCATCGCAATTACACATGGAGTAACCATATGGACAACATCCAACTTCCACATACCCAATGCATTTGAGGGAAACATATGTCTCAACATTCATCATAAATAATACCCAAGAACCAGAACATAATCATACAACATGAATAATTTCATAAAACCATTGTTTTATAATTTTTTAAAATAGAATTTTAAAAGTGTATTTAAAATAAAATCCCCTTACAAATATCATATAGTGGAAGAGAGACTTAATACAGTAGATTGATTATGTATATACCCTATAAATACTCACAATTAAACATAATATAAACAAAATTCATCACACAAAAAATTTTAATACCACATAAATAATGAAGTACAATGTTAAACCAAAGAATGAAAATCAGGTTATGAATTCCCTTACCTTGGGTTTGTATTACTTCAAACAAATTTAAACCTCCTCTTGATCTCTTCTTGTTGAAATCATTCTTACGGCCCTTGGTATTGGACTTTTGGTGAGACCAGTAGGTCTTAGACATGGGGAAGATCCTTCAGAGTAGTATTGTGTAGAAATTAGGTAAGTCTCAAGGCTTGAGACGTTTCAGGGGAAGTGGGGAATCAGGGTGGTATTTATAGTGGAGGAGAGGAGGAATTGTTCATTATTTTAATCATTATTAAAATATTTTTTCCCAAGGCTATGAATAGTCTTAATTCATGTGACCCAAATTAGTAATAATGTAATTTGAGTTTAAACCAAGTGGGCTTACATCACATATGATGTCATAAATAGTGTATTTAACTGATAATTTGAATATATGGTATTTTTTCGTATACACTCTTCATCAAAAATTCAAAATTTCTGAAAAGTCCAAAAAATTCACCCTAACCATTTTCTGACATGTAGAATTCAAAAATGAACTCCATTTTTTGAAAATGATTATCTCTATATTATTAATTTATTTTTTAAATAAAATCACTACTTATTCAAAAATAAAAAATTTATATCTATAACTCATTTTTAACACCATGAAAAATTAATCAAGTTGTCATTGTCATAAAGGCATAAGAAAATAAAAAAAAATTAATACAATTTACTATTCATTAGGTTCATGTTACTATTCACAAGGGTATTTTAATATGCACCCTAAACCAAGTTGGTTCCACAAGACTCTAAATAAAATACCGATCACTATTATTGATGACGATTATTCAAAATTCAAAACAAAGAAGTGAATTTTTTTTAAATAATAGTTATAAATATCTAATTAAAATAAAGTTTCATGCATTTCAATTTATTTTTTTAAAAAATGGGGGGTCATAGGAAGACCATAAAATTATATATCGATACCTTTCGAAAAATTAGGGGAGGGTGATATTATTTCATGACCCATAGTGATAATAGAATTATGCCTCTACCCGAGGTATGGTTGCGAAATTACCCAAGGGGCCAAGGTGTGAATCTTCCTTTTGGTTTTCCTTCCAAGGAGTGACCTCCCAAAACATTGTTTGGAATAATTTCCTATGGAATAGAAAAAAAAATCAAGACCAAATAATTCTTAGTGTGGAATCTATGATCATAGTATGGTCTTCCCCTTTTGGTGTGACCTTTATGCCTCACATGGAATCATCTCCTCATAGAAAGGGCTCATGATGTGACCTTAGGGTTAAATACAAACTATTGTTTTTTAGAAAACCTTTTCAAAGGCAATATATATAGATTTAGATATATGTATTGTAACTACCTGACTCCCACATTTATAAAATTGAAAACATTCAAAGGGAATTATAAATTGAAAAATATCACAAACAAAAACAACCACTCCATGACACCTACTAGTCATGGTGTGACTATATACCCTCACATCGGGGTTCCTCCCTAGGCCATAGTGTGATCCTTAATTATCCAATCATAAAATTATAACCCTCTTATATAACTGAAAAAAAATATAGAGAAATGTTTTTCTCTAAAAATAAAAAAAGTAATATAATTTGATAATAATAACCTATAAATTTTTAGTTCATTATAAAACACAGTGTAACTTCCCAAAAAATCCTATAAATAAAGAATTCACCAAGAAATGCATAGTACAATTTTTAAAACAATTAATTCATACCAAGACACCATTTTCATATCACAATCATAATTAATATTTTTTAATCACTAGAAAATTTAATTAAAAACCCATCCAAGAAATTTAGATTTAATAAAAATAAGTGTATTGGAGATACGAAATACCGAAAACAAGAAATCATGTATAATCCCAAAATGAGAATTTATATTCATATTTCACTTAGCTTTCTAAATGAATAACCAAAAAATCCCTAAAATAACCTTATCCACAAAAAACAAACACTCAAAACCTTCTATGTCATGATTTTTCTATGAGTGAAACAAGACTAAAGAGAAAAAGGAAATAAGTGGCATACCTTCAATTTATCACCAAACCCATTATAACATGGTATTCATTGAATAAATCTAAAAGAAATCACTCCCAATTTATCCTCTTTAGGAGATAAACATATCAATGGGGATTAATGGACAAGGAATCCCCCAATATGGGTTAAAATGATGTCTCAACTATTATTAAGTGATTTCATGTCCAAACTACCAAGTCCTAATGACCATAAAATATAATTTGAATTAATTCCTATAATTTTCTATAACATGAATAATCCTATTGACTATGGATCTAACTATGAATTTCTTCAATCCTCCCATTAATCACCCTACATAGTCAAATACATAAAATAAAATATCCCACTTTCTTAAACCATAACATGCATTCTTCTAAAATCATTAAGAACAATTGATTTCACACCCCCCCCTCAATACCTCCAAAAAAATCATCATACATCCATAGAATTACAAAAAACATACCATAATTATCTAAAAATACTTTAAATATTTATTTTTTAATCCAATAAACTATTTTATTTAACAACTTATTCCATTTTTCATACCTATAATGTGATCAATTGTTCCTTAAAAATACATTAGTTCTCAAAACTATAAATGCAAAACTCACTGATCAAAAATTATTTTAACATAATCCATCGGACCAAAAAAAATTGGATCAAAAAACTCATGTAAATGATGTATCTAGAGATTTTTTTAAAAAAATTAGACACTCCTATGATGGGAAACTATAAACAATGTTAACTCAATTTAACAATAACTATTACCAACAAACATACTTAGCTCACCAAAACTTTTTCCCTTTAAATTATTTTATAATAGGTTGTCTCTATATTTTATTGAATTGAAAATTTTAGGATCAATAAGATCATATTATAGACCTTAAAAAACTTTTACAAATTATTTTTCAATAAAGTATGATGGTACTATCTATTATTCATACTAATATTGAACATAATAAAATGAAAGCCACTGAAACTAATAGGATAAAACACCCACCATCTTAGTACACTCTAGCCTCCTATAAAAATACAATATAATTGTGAAAAAACTTTTTTCTCAGACACATTTTCACATATTCTCTTGAAAATGTGTAGACTGAAAGAATCACGAAATACCTATTCGAAAACCCTATGATATTTAATAAAATTGATCAATACATAGAAACAGATATTGGAAAAATTATTTTAGCTTACTTCTCTCCATTCACTACTAGAAAAAGTCCATGATATTAGTATAGATCATCATCATAAAAATATGAGATTAATATATGATTTTTAACAAGTCAAGATGACTCTAATATTGAGAATTTATTATAAATATTTAAATAATAATAAACAAACAAAGCACTACATACATTCATTCATAAATATAGAAACCTAATACATGTCTTATAAAATTCATTTATAGTTGAAAATATTAATATATATATATAATATGAAAAAAAGTATTAATTTTCCATAATATTGTCACTTTTCTATTTATCTCATAGATTAATATAATTAAATGTCAATATTTAAAGATTAAATTTATTAATATCCATTCATTTCTTATGGATTGAATATTTCAATCAAAATAAGTACTATAATTATTCTAAATCATTTGGTATAATTAGATTAATTTTTGGAAATAACATTTTTCCTACTCATTTCATCCAAATATTCTATGTAACTTTTTTTAAATTAAATTCATAATCAATAACACTAATCAGGTTATGGTTCTTATAAGAAACTTATTGGTTATATAAAATTCCTATACATGGGACATAATTATAATTTCAATAAAAAAATATATTTATTAACATCTATCAATGAATGTAACTTTGTTTTTACTGACCGTAAAATATAGTAATTTTCAAAAGCCAAAATTCAACCTTTCTTGAGTCTCATTTTTTCCATCCAACCTCATTGTTAATGACATAAGAAATATATTTCATAATAATAATAAATTAAAATACCCTCTTATTTCCCTTTGTAAGATCACATCATTGTCATATACAAGTCAATATTATTATATATTTTTGAAATAGTCTCTAAAAAAATAAAAAATATAGGCTCCTCTATGAAAATATTGTGAATTAGATTATAAAAATTATAAAAATTATGTGGCATGGCACATGTAAAAATAAAAATAAGTTTTTAAAACAGGGTTTAAATATTGTAAATAGATAATACTTTTATGTTTAATCATTTAAATATTATATATCATAATATTATCATCATATTTAACCTCTATCTCCTAGTTCTGATTTTTGTAATACCTTTTACATGAAGATCCCATAAATATCACGTACAAATTACAAAAAAAAAACGTTTTCCTCCAAGAGGAAATGACAGAATTTACGTCACCTTCCACTATATGAGAAATAATTGATTCCCCTCAACCAATAAAATTATATGTATTAACCACAGTATACTTTTTCATATGATTAATTTTTTTTTAATGATTCCTACATAAATACATGATGGTTTTCTTTTTCAATTTTAAATGGTAACCCAAGGTTGATGATATAGGATAGATAAAAACATCATACTTTTTTATCATCATGATTTGAGAAACAATACCAACATATATTCAAGAGTCTAAGTTGTGTTGCAAACACATATGAAGATAAATACCAAGGCTAATTAAAGGAAAAGAGAAAAAGATGATTTTTATTTATTTGATCCATATGTGAAATGAAGCTAAAGGATACCCTAAGCGTGACACGATAAGCCAAAACCAATAGATGAAAATGATTTATATAATCATGCACAAATATGATTCAATAATTTTTCAAAATTCATTATAATAGTAATATATATTTTCATGAAGCACAAAAATTATCATAGGACAATGAATGAAGATTCATTAATAATGTTACAAAATCCAATAAAGTGGGGTAGATCATATACTTTTAAGATTATTCCACAGATTCATCCTACATAAGAAGTATTACAAGATTAATCATTCAATTAACATCATTTTATTATCATTACCCATTAATTGATATCATTTATATAGAGTTAGCTTCATTATATGAAAATTATTATTTTGAATGGAGTTAAAATTTCACATAAGATACATTGGTGATATATTGAGAACCTATGGAGTTTTCCTGGGGGATGTTCCGTTTCCATATAAAAAAATCATTGTGTAAGGTGATATAAGAAAAAAATTCGACCCATTGACCAAGTATAAAGTGATTTCTAGATAAGGATAAGACATGGTATATATTTTAAGCGCAATGTGTTTTCAGGAAAATTATGAAGGTTTTATCTATTATTTTATAAGATGTATGTAAATTATACATGATATAGAATCCATATGATGACATTCCAATTATGTTTCATAATTTATAGATCAAATTTATTAAGGATAGAGATATGTAGTATATTGAAGCATTTTGGATTCCATATGATGTGATTTTTACAAGATACCTATGGTGTTATATGAAGATAACTCTAAGGAATATTTAATATATCTTTTGTATTTGACATAAAACATCATGATTTCACACAAGATAATTATAGAATAATATATTTTAAATAAATCATGTTTTGTTTGAAATTTTTTTGGAATGGTGATACAATAGGTGAAGATGATTTTAGGAATACATTTATATATAATTTAAATCAATGATAGTAGATAATAATATACGCATGTGATTATAATGTTCTTATGATATCAATATGATCAAGAATCAATATACAAAATAATGTGAATGGATAAACATTGATATGAATATTTTGAGGTTTCCAGATAATATTGGAAGTTGGGGAGGTGTTTGAACTCCATATGAAGAAGGATGTATAAGAATAACCTACTTTGATGTAGAAATTCTCCATCAAAATTAAATGATAATTTTATGGAGAATTATATATGTGGATTACAATTTGAGAAGAAAATATCAAATTTAATCCCCAATGTTATTTTCAACAAAAATTGAATCATCACAGTTTGATTTCTCATTCAAATGTTTTTTCAATTTTATAGAAGTCATATATTTGATATTATTATTACTATAATAATGAAATATTTTTGATGTATTCTTGATGTTTGATGAGTAAAAACCTCCCACAAGCCCAAAATATATGCAAAAAATATCAACAATAATTTGATGAAATTAATTTACACCCCCCATGCCTTTTTTGGTGAAAAGGCAATAAAAATAACATAAATAATTTCTTCATAATTCATTAAGGAATGATTTAGGAGATATCCTCAAAATATTATGGTAATGTTTATATTGAATTGAAATTGTTCTATATTTGATAGTTTTCTTGAATTTGTATCAACCCTATTTAAATAAATTCATGAATTCAAAAGAGAGTTTATGTAAAAAAGTGTTAATGGGAGAAAGTTATGAGAGGTTTTTTAAATTAGTAAAAGCCATTTTTAATGATCTCCACGCATTAAAAGAAGAATGAGGGTTTATTACGATGACTGTGTATGAAAATAATTGTTTTTAATGAAGCTTTCCTCTCGATCATGCTATATGAATTTTAATCCAACAAATTAGATTTAAGACACATAAATTGATAGAGATAGAGGATTGATTATCCATATATTCTACAAAACATTATCATACACACACGAATAATATGAGAAATTTAATTCTAAATTTTTAGAAATATGGTGTTATCTAGATCAATCATCATCACAATGGAAGAATCCTTTAGTGTTTCATGTTTTCATATTTAATACAATCTACACACAAATGAAAAAGATGAAGTATAGGAAAATATTTCAATACTACAATTCTTTTTACAATGCTAATATATTTAAGAGAAATGTATTATATTAATTTTTTACTAGTTTGAAAGATATTTAACACTTATCCATTAGGTAATTTAATGAATAGGGTGAGAAATTCTAAAAAATAGTTGAGATAGAGATCTTATTTACTATACATGCTACAATATCTTTATTCTACTAATAATATGGAATAAATTTATTTTTCTATTTTTTATTTATCTATTTTCATAAACTATATTTTTTCTGAGAATCGTAGATAATTTATAACAAAATTAATGGAATCCTCTTTAGTTTAAATTCATTAAGTGATAAATATTAATGGGTTGTTAGAAGTGGGATGTCACTAACTCCCCTTCAATGATTATACACCCTTCAAAGTGGGAGAAAGATTATAAGATCCTATTATATTTTCATTTCCTTTTCAATACATAAACTCTAGAAAATTAATGAAAACAAAAAAGTATTGAGTGAGATAAAAATTACTAGAAATAAGAAATGGAATATATAAATGACAATTTTAGAAGTTAAAATTTTAACTGAGTAAATGCACAGAGATTAGTACCCCCCTTTTTATTATCCAACAAACATCTTGTTGGATCCCTAATTGTATCACAACATATTATGGTTGTTAGCTAATTTAAAATTATATTTTATACCTATAGTCACCCTTTACAATTATTTTTAAATTAATTCAACAATTTATATTTGTTATTTTCATAATGAGGAATCTAATTTCCTTGTTGATATTTCTCTTACATTTATATTCTTCAGTAATTAGTACTATTACATGATACTAGGTTATTATTCAATGAATTATTTATTTACCAAAAATATTATAGCATCACCTAACAACATTTGAACGATCCTTACAATTTTTATTTTAATTATGAATATTGATTATGTACTAACTGAATTTAAAAAAGAAATGAATAATAGGTGAACCATCCCTAATATATTCAAAAAATACATTTATAAAGATGGTAGATGTTATTTTTAGTAATACTATGAATAAAAAATGAAGAAAGTGAGTAATAAATTTAATTGATTTTCCCTCTAGGAAGAAAAAATAAATTCAATAAAAATTATAAATCATAAATCTCATACATTTATTAGAGAAGATGAAATGATGTTATAGAATTATCCCTCAAAAAAACAAAAATATGAGAGATAATGAATGTCCTGTAATTTAATAATAAATAAAAATGCATTTTCCACAATTATTTTATGTGTAAGATTACTTTGAGAAGATTCCAATATCTATTTTGATGATGTATTTTACATTGAAACTAATGAGTATGGGTATGTGTACATTGATTAATTTCTGAAGAAATTTGTCAATGATGTTTTCATAACTATTTATAAAATTATCAATAACACAAAAGAGGTTTTATTGAAGATAATATAAATATTTAAAATAAATTAGATAGAATAAAACGAAAATGGTTTGAGGAAACTATGACCTATAGTAAACACACCAATAAAATGTATCTAAGGATTCATTTTCTTGAATTTTTTGAGATTAGTTGAAAATATAAGAGACAAAAATTGGGAAAAAATGAATGAAATCATTATGTTCCAAAATAATACTAGGGTAGTGGGGGAAAATAATTTTTTAATGATAATATAGTGACATGGTGAAGCACAAATAAACACAATGATTGTTCTCCAATAAGTTATAATTGATAATGAGGTGAAGAATAAGTCCAAAAAGAAGAATCAATAAAAAAAAAAATTTCAAGAAGATATCCTTAGATAAAGGAAATGGATGTCATTATAAAGAAATAATGAGTTATTAAATTTTCAAAATGAAGAATTTAGTCTATTGGAAAATGATAAAATACAGTTTATTAAAGAAGAGAGACTCACAAATGAGAATAGAAATATGCGGATGAAACACAAACTATTTAAATATAAAAAAACAATAGATATTTTTTAATTCTCTTAAATAAAATGGAATGGGTATTAAAATTATGGAAATAAATAAAAAATATCTGGTAATTCAAATGAAACTGATATATACAGTTAAATAATATTTTATTTAAATGTGAGAAAATTTGAAGTCTTATCATGCAAAAAAAGATGAATAGTATCTTAATGAAAAAAATGTGTAATTTTAATCACAATAGACTATCATAATGAGTAATAAATATATTTGATGTATTTAAGACCTTAAAAACAGGTGTAGATATAATCAAAGTATAATTATGATTTTCAATGTAGTATCCTTTATAATGAGCAAAAATATTCATCTGAAAATTAATAACCTATATAATTTTTGTAAACTAATGATGAGAATCAATCTATATCTCAAAATGAAGGAAAGGAATATTTCTAGGGGATACTCAAGTTTTTGAAAATAAATCCAAATATAGTATCATATCTTAAGAGTACCATCACTAATAATAAACATAAAATTTATTATTTACGATTATCAAAAGTACATGAAAATAGAAACAATGTAAATTCAATGTTTATAAAATATGGATTAATTCCCAATATTCCTATATCCTCATGGATTAATAAATTTAAAGAATATTTATATTATAGGTTAGTAAATGTATTTTTTTTATAATTATTTCAATATAATGGCAAATAAATGTTAAAATAAAATTATTTCTAAATAAAAAAATATAAAAAACGGGCAGACCACTTCACCTACAAAAAAATTGGGATTTAGTGGGAATTATTCCCATTATATAAATCATAGAAAAAAAATTAAATAACCCTTGGAATTATTTTATGACATATGAATTCAAAAATATATACGTAATAATAAAGACATATCACAAAAACGGTTTCTCAAGATAAAGAACATGAGAAGCAAATAACCTTTAAGCATTGTACTGGCTTGAGGAGAACCATCCAAAAAATATTTGATCATATCATTAATATAAATATAAAATTAACATCATGTTACTTTTTAATTATTATAATCATAAAAAATGTTGTATTAAAGATAATAAAAAATATAAATCATTTTATTAAAATAAATATTTCAACTTCATTATTGATTTTCAACTTGGTATAGCGGAGTTAGATTTTAAGATTTAACCAATGATTCCTCCATTTATATAAGATACACCCCTTTACTTTTCCCACATATTCATTTTAGGCTAAATTTTCAAAATATAAGAGTAATACCAAGAAAACTAGTGTTGTAATTCAACATAAATGGGATAATTTCACATTATAATACCAAAATAGAGTTTTAATTGATGGGGATATGAGAGTAATGTAATATATACACTAAAAAAATATTTTAATTTTCATTAATTATCAATGCTCTATTTATGGTGATGTTTTATTGATAATAAATCCATAGTGAGAAATTTATGACCCCATGCATGTCATGTTGGATTTGTTTTATCAATGTCTAATTGTGATCCTAACTTGATGATGTAGGAAGAAAGAGATGATGATATACTATGAGTAACATGAATAAAAAATAAGGCCTACTTAAAATCAAATGGTGAAGGAAATACATGTATTGAGATGAAGATAACAAGAATTTATTATCCACGATAAGGATAACAATATAAATTCAGTGACTCAAACATTTTAGCTATAAGAAAACTAAAAGACCTCATACCATGAAAATTAGGGTAATAAAATGATATGATTACACATTGGACAACCATTAATTAAGGTAAATAAAATGACTTCTAGAAGTTATAAGTTGAATCAAATTGAGTTTTTATGAACCAAAAAACAATTATCACACACAACTTAATGGATATTAATAAAAAAAATCACCCTTTCTAATAATATTATTATCATACTATCTCATTGGATGTCGGCCATCAATTCCTCCTATGGATGAAATATGTAGTATCTAACCATTTCAAATATCATCAAGGTAACATAATAAAACATTATTAAATATCATTTTTATAGTATTAGTTTTGTATTTAAAACATGAGTTTAAATAATTTCATTATATCATATGATATTGTTTTACGGTGTATTGATCACATATGGAGATTTCTTTATGAATTTTTGTTTTCAAATATAAATATATTTTATTTGGTTACAGAAATAAGACATGTATTATATTGACTATTTAACAAGTGATTTTTTGAGAAGGATAACACATCATATATATTTACAGGACATAGTATGCTATTTTTATAGAAATGATAAAGGGATTGTTCAGAAGTCCATAAGTTTTCTTAAAATGAAAATTTTCACAAGAGCTACCACTCATTTGATTATATTATAACATTAATTTATCCATCATAAGTCATATTGTAGAAGTATTTAGATTACTAATTTATATAAGAATTATATATTTTATACAATGGGAGTGTATCCTACACTATACGATTTTGAGTGATTATGAATCTTGATCAATTTAGAATAATAAGTGGTGTGTACCTATAAGGCACGTCACCATTAGTGAACAAAACATGAACTTGGTAGAATAAAAAAGAAAAATAATCAAGTTATCATGATTAAATAATCATTTTATATGGTTATATAGTAGTTTCAAATGATTTAATGAATTCTTTCACACATTAATTACATCAATGATGGAAAACGATACTATCTATTGGTTTTTGTGGTGGGTTTTTATGAAAATATGATAATGAAAAAGTATTTGTGATATTATTCATGGAAATAGATTAAATGTTTTCATTTAAACATTCAAATTTCTTTTGAATATAGTGGGAACTTTTTTTAGTAAAAATTAAGAAGTAATTTTCCTCCTGGCATGTGCTTTGTTATATAAATTATACATTCAGTATAAATATTAAAATTTTAAAATATCGTAGATGTGGATTTACTATTTTTTAAAAACATTTTAAAAATACTCTAAACAATTAAGTTAAATATGAAATGATAATCGTATCACCAATATGATAAGATAAGTTTATTATTCTAAAATAAATCTAGGGTATCCTACCTAAAAATAGTAGTTACTTGGTAGAGAACTTCCCACATGCCCTATAATTTTATTCAAATGAAATTTTTTATTATTGGTAAATTAAATTACTACCTCACATTACTTATTCTTGCATGGGGGCCAATAAAAACATTTTAAAAAACTAAATAACACTTAATCCATTAATTCCCATGTGGAACACCATTTACCAATGTTATTTATGGTTAGATAAAATTTTTATTTATTTTAGGATAATGGATATCTTAAATATGTACCCCCACCCCATGAATGAATTTTTCAAGATATTTTAGTGTGTATGTAACAATAGATTATGAGAGAGACTACTGATATTTTGGATGTATAAGTGTAAGAATTTCTAATGATCTTCACAAACGTAAGGATGAAGAAGCATCAATTACTAAATAAATGTATAATAATAAATATATTCATTTTATTCTACCAATTTTTCTTATTATAGGCCTCTACATATAATGTAGTATATTAAAGACTAATAAAAATGATTATGAAGGCATGAGAAGGTGTTTAACCTTCTAAAAATCACTATACAAACAATATAAAGGTAGTAATCCGACTCTCAATTATGGTTTCAAGATCCACTATATATTATAATGAAGAAGAATATTTAGGGTGATATTTTAATGGGTTTTCAAAATATGATTTAATCACTATTGAAGAATTATTTCTTAAGAGTTTCACTTATTTTTAATAAATGTATATACACATAGAATTGAGATGATGTTGGCAATGTGTACATATTGTGACTCTCATGAATGAAATAATGTATTGAAAATGATAATGTAGTGTTTACTATTATATTTAATGAAATTAATGTATTTCAAAATAAATAAATTTGATTATTTTATAAATAATGTGTATAAATATAAGATATTAACAATACAGTGATACTCACTACTACAGAGACTACTGAAGAATCGTTATTTGGGTACTCATGCTACAATTTATTTTGTGATATTTTATATATTCATTTTCCTAAATTTCTACAACATGGACATATTTCTATTATTAATTATAGAGTACCAGGGTAACTCCCAACTCAATGGTATTAAAAATAAGAAACACAAAGGGTTTTTATAATTAATATATCACTACTATTCACTAATGATTAACCATTCCTCAAAGTTAGATTGATATTGTAAAACCCCAATGTCTTCTTGTTGGCCTATAAAAAAGTTTTATTTTTGGGATATAATTTTAAAATAAGTGAAATGAGTGAAAAATTAACTAAAATTAATGAATATTATGAAATGAGGTTTGTTTAATAATTTATTATTTTAATTTTTCAATGACCAGTTATTCACCACTAGATTCTACCCATCGACAAGTATACCTACAATTAGACCTTAAAATAGCCTGATAATCCCACTATATGATATATAAAATATATTTTTTATATAATATATTAATGAATAATAAGTATTATGGAATGACCTTAGGTATACCCTCAATAATGAATCTGTATATAATTATTCAACCACTATTTCTCACTAATACACCACAGAACATGGGAGATTATTAAGAATCACAAATGTAGTCCAAATTTTATTTCTAAATACATTCAAAAATTATGGAACCCTCAAAATTAAAATAATTACCATATCTTCTGAAAATATTAATTCATATTCAAACTATGAGTTATACTCCCTAATGTCCGAACAAACTTATCGTAAACCCCAGACATTCTAAATACTATTTTTTATGAAGTGAAGAAACAATATTCTCATAGGAAAATTCATTAAACTCTTTCTAGGTCACAATGAATCCTTTATCATTCCAAAGTTTCAACATACAACATCTGTTATCTATGAAAATGACTAATATCATTAAAAAATCAATTCTATATCTATTTTTTCCACTAATCTAATAATGTTCCAATGTAATATAAAAAAATGTCTTTAAAAAATGGATCAAAATCCCATTAAATCATTAATTCCCTATAACACTTTATCTTGGTAATTTCCTCCATATCATTAGTGATATCAACCCCAATATTGTGCTTTTTAATTATAATAATGTAGGTTCAAGTCCCTCGTTAACTATCATATAAGAAGACTCTTCATTAGTATCTATAAGAGACATATTTATTACAATTATAGGAACATGTCTAACCTACTACTGAAATTGAATCATAAAAAACTACATGTCAAAATCATGGTTATTATAGAATTAAAAATTTTCACACAATTCTTATAATGAAACGAAGATATACTTTTTACAGAATCAGAATAAAATTTCACCCATTTTCCATCCATGAAAATATCACCTATCATATGTATGATAAGAAATAATCTATGACCCAATTTTTAATAGGTGATGAATCTACCAACATAACTATACCCTATATTTCATTATGAATTATTTAATTGAGTCATTATATGATCAATGTATTGTATTGTATTGTGTCTACTATTACACCCTTGGTTAGTTTCTCATATTTGATCGGTAAAATTTAAAATCATATAGTAGTTTTTTTCCACACAAAAAACTAAATCCTATCATTCACCTACTCTAAAAAATTTAATAAATTATATATATGGTTACATTCTTCATGATCTACAATGAAAGGAATTAATCATGCATGTTATATAGTTTTGAAATTGATTTAAAATTATTGGATACAAGTTATATTTCATTTAAATATTGGTATATCAATTAACATAAATGAAAACCAGATTCCAATAATTAACAAATCATTTGAATCAACATTATGAGACTTTTTTAAAGATAGAATTTTGGTTCAGGCATCCTTGAATGATTTTACAGAATGTGTTCTACATGTAAAAATAATCATCCTTGACACTGAAAATTTACACATACACAATAAGACTACTCAATTTATTAAGGAAATATTTAAGGGTTTCACTAATATAAAGAATAAAATATCTCTAACATTTATCATTTTAATGTTTTTATTTAATAATAATATAATTATATGATAGTCTTTAACCATCTCTTTAGTTAAATATTTTTTGTTATCCTCATTACAGTATATTTTACCATCATTTAAAGTTATGATAAATTTTTTATGACTTAATATATTTTATAGGAAACATGTTCATAAGAAGATTCATCGTCTATAATCCAAAAAAATAGACATTATATTTTCATATGGTCTATGAAATAACTGTAGTCTTTGTTTATGAAAAAATTTCACTTTTTATCAAAAAGCATTCTCAATACCAGTGGTTTATCCCAAATCCATTAGCCATTTATCCCTTATTACACTTACTAACTACTCAAACATGATTTTACATTAACTCTCCTTTCATAAAAAATTAATTAAACAACTTTTAGTAACAACATATTCAACCATTTTTTTCAACACATATATGAGTGAAAACAATACTAGATATTTTATCAATTAAAATATAATAGAGTCAAAACAACTCCCTAAAATCAACACCATTAATTACAAAAATAATAACCTTTCTTTTAATAACTATATAAAAGTTATTTAATTAATGCTTACTCTTTGAAAAAGTCCCATGTTTTTACCTTAACTAATACGACACACATGAAATATTGTGATTGGTTCATATTACATTGATTTCTAATAATAGTATAAAAATTTATTCTACGAAGGAATATGAAACTAAAAGGGAATACCAAAAGTATTCCCACATTATTTACTCTAATAATATATAAATAATTTATAAATACTTCATTTTCATTAGTTTTTTTCCTAAAAATATGTGGAAAGGGAACTGGATAAAAAATAATTATGAAATGTTTACATTGAAACCTTGTGATGTCATATAGTATTGATCATGATATTATGAAATTATCTATAGAACATATTTTATATTACCATTTAATGTTATCAATTACGAGAAGGTCTCACCATGGTGGTAAATTATATTCCAAAAAATAAGATGTATAATTATGGATTTTATTATTTGAAAATAATAAAAATCCTTAAAATTTAATATAAATATTTACTTTAATATTAATTAAAATCATTAGAAATATTCCTAAAATAGTGTTCATAATTTAGGATTTATAACTTTCTTTTATGATCACACATAAAAATATAAATATATGGACACACATATTAATTTGGTTGATAAAAATAAAAACTAATAGTAAACCAAGATATAGTTCTCCAAACCACATAATGGTTTTTGTTGGGGAAAAATTATTTGTGGTGAAGGCTACTAAAGCATGGTTTTAAATAGGGTAGTGCATGTGCTATGTGATAATATGTGTGACGTGACTCATCCCTCAAGGACCATAGCTTGGTTAGTGGAAAATTGAGTGCTTCATACTATCCCAACTATAATTTTAACTCCTGGATCCCAATTACTCAGAATCGGTGCATTATTACATAACATTGGCATGATACAAGGAATTATGTCCCAAAAAACCGATCAGTTTAGTAGCCTTGGAAGTACTAGATACGAAAATAAGTTTTACATTACATTATGATATAAAAAACCAAATTTTGTCCCTTTTGAACAATCTTATATCCCTTATCCTATTCATGTATCTTAATCATAATATACTTATTTGCATCATGTGAAAAATAAAACGAAATAAATGGGGTAGCTCAGATGCTCAGAAAGGATAAAAATATATAATAAACTATCATAAATAAGAATTAACATTTAAGGCAATGTATAAGACTAAAAGACAATCCTTTTAATCATAAAATTCAGCATAATATGGGAAATATAAATAAAATAATTCCATTTACTTATTGACATGGATATTCTACTAGTCGAATAATCACTTGTAATATCAATACCGAATTTCATAATGATGGAATGCATAATTTGGGACATCATAACCACATATTCTAGGCCTCGTGCCAAGACTACAAATTATATTTTGGCAAGGCCTTGTCCCAAGACACTAGTTTGTCTCATGAGACATACCGATTCATTGAGGAGCTATAGCGGGCTCCACACGTCACTTACTAAGTCCATTACATTCCTCATATGAATGGGTGAAACATTATCTAAACATTTTTATTAAAACTAGCATATGAAATGTCAATATTTTAACCACAAACCATGAATTGCATAAAAATAGCACATCCACAGTCAAGAATAACTCATTCAATACAATATGGATGATTGTATTATAATAAATCAACCTCAATCAAGAATAAAATACATTAAACTATATAGAAATAGATGAAAATAGTCATTACAACTATTTGAGAGAAATATCCCCTATTTCTTGGAAACATTTAAATGTCGCACTATTTATCAAATAAGTTTTTTAAAAGATATTTTTGAATCAAAGTTTCCTATACCCCTTTGAAACTTTTAAAAGGAATTTTAATTTCAAAACATTCATGTCCATATAAATAAATATATAAAACAATTTTTAAAACATGGACATTAATGAGAAATATTTAGAAGAATAAATATTTAAAACATTTAAAACAATATTTTAGTTAAAGATTTCCTAACTAAATAAGAGATTCTTGAATATAAGTAATTGGGGAATGAAATTAATCAATACATTATAATATCATGAGAAGAAATGTATTCTTGATATAATATATCAATGGATAGTATATACACCATATAAAATTGAATCGGTGCATAACGACAAAGTGGTCTAAATGGAATGTAAATTGAGGCAAAATACCTTATTAAGACCGTATCCTTAGATTAAGGAAAAAAATGAAATAATTATGTGGGAAAAATATAAATACACTCAATATAATAGGATATTCAGTGTAAATAAATCAGATTACATGCACACATATTCTTGTTAAAATAAAACCAATGTCTTGGATGTTTATCTCAATGAATGGAAATTGAATTAAGATTACCCTTAATAAGTTCATATCAATAGAATGTGAATTTATCAATGGAGTGATTATGTGTATCAAAGGAATATCTGCAAAAAAGGGAGTGTAAATGTCAACATAAATACTAAATAGTGATTCCACACATAATATTGGAGTAAAATAATCAATGAAGTATGTGTAAAGCCTAATGAGTAGAAATTGAAATTTGAAAATCACTTACTGATTTGGTAACTAATGAAAAATACACCCCATGAAAGAATTATCATAAAATTAATATTTAAAAACCCATAAATTAATGTATGTTACACATAGAATATAATCATGGGCAGTACAAACACCACACAAAAGGAAATTGTGGTAATATAGGATGAATCACACGGGAATAAGAAGTAAGATGAAAACACCTTACCATGTTGTAAGCAATTTAGTCGTTAGAAAAAAATTTATTAACCACAAAAATTAATCATATAATACCATTAATATAAATATAATCATGATAATAGATATGAATTGGAAGTACACAATACACCATAAGCAATAAATAAGTGGTGAACAATGGAAATATCACGAAATTAAAAGTGAGATAAGAAGCCCCTTACCTTTTACTTTTCCTTAGTTGATGGTATGTTAACCTTTTGTATAATAGTTAAATAATTATTATTAAATTATACAAGAACCATATACATAATTATGACATCATATATGATCTTCTAATATTAAATTGTAAATAATATTTTAGTAGTATCATTTTTTTTGGTGTTAACTGATTTGTTTTCCTTTATATGTGTTGTTACGTAAGTCATGTTGGTTATGGATAGGATGAATTTGATTCATATCCATATTTATATAAAGTCTTTATTCATTATTTTCAATCATAAAATGATAATTATTCTTGAATGGTTACGATGGAGAATGACATCGCATCACATCGTGAAGATGGTAAGCCGTACGTACGCACGGGTGACAATATCATTATTTTGATGGTGAAATCATATATAATTGGATGGTATATAATATATAAATAATAATTGAAATTTAATATTTATTATTTACATTATTTATACTCATTATTATACCCATCCAAATTATGATTTTTTTGAATAACAAACTACACCACGACGTGGAGACGGTAAGCCGTACGTACGCATGTATGGTGACTTGGTAATTTATAAGATGGATAGAATAATGAATTTTGTTGTACCATATTTATAATAACATCACAATATGTAGGAGGTTCTGGATTTATTATTCTGGTATGGAAACAACAATGATAGAGGGAGTGGAAGAAGAAAATAACTTGAAAGAGGGTGGTGAAATTATTACCTCTTCTTCGGGTGCTTCCTTTTGATTTGATCAAAAGGGCTTCTTTGGTTGGATTTATTATTAATGTAAGGACTCTATGATGTATTTAGTGTAGTTTTGAGGATATTTGGGTAGGTTTTGGATGATCCAAATGGCTTTGGAGGTGTGAAATTAATGGAATGGGAAGTACACTTTTATAAGAGAGGTGAGGGTCACTTTAAGAAAATCGCGAAATATTATTTTATCATAAATCATTTTCAGTTTCTAATGGATCCAATTAATATATTTCGAAACAAAAATTAGGGAATGGGTCTAAATCCTCTTAACCAATAGGTTTTAGACATGTTTAGGTCACCATATTAACCTTATCTTTTATATTTAACTATTTGTTAAATAGTTTATCTTTTTCCTTGTCTTCATGTATCCTTACACTATATGGTTAATAAACATAATCTAAACTTTAAGAAGAACCTAAAATGGTTCATTAATGACATATATAATATTATTTAATCCCTTTTGCAGAACCGTATTTTTTAGGAATATTATATCATCCAATAATATATTATTTTTTTTTAAAACTTATTTAGTTCTATTTAGACACTATTTAGTATTTGGTTTTTGTGAAAATCATAAAAGAATAATTTTTAACACACCTAACCTTGTTACCCAAAGTAGGTGCATTATTACATAACATTGGCATGATAACAAAAGATCAATTTTCAAAAGACCGATTAGTTTAGTAGCCTTGGAAGTACTAGACACATTCATAAGGTTTACAATACATCATAAAATAGAAAACTACCACAATATTGTTTCCATAGACAACCCTAAGATCCCATAGACTATCCCTGAAGGTCAGTCATAATATAATTCTTTGCATCCTGGGAAAAATAAAACATATAAATGGGTGATCTCAAATGCTCAGTAAGGATAACAATATAGCGGAAATGTTCATAAATAAGCATAAACATTTAAGGAAATGTATAAGACTAAAACAAAAGACATTTCAACATAAAATTCATAATAATATGGAAAATATAAATCAAAATAATGACATTTACTTACTCACATAGTTATTATACTAGTAGAATAATCACATGCAATATCAACAGCCACTTCCATAATGATGGAATGCATAATTCTATACTTTCATAACCACATAGTCAAGGTCTTATACCAAGACTACAAATAAGATTTTGTCAAGGACTTCTTCCAAGAGACTAGTTTTTCTCATGAGAACTACCGATGCATCGAGGAGAAATAGCAGGCTCCACCCGTCACTTACAAAGTCTAATGCATTCCTCATATGAAAAGGTTTAAACATAACATAAATATTCGTATTAAAATTGGCTTACGAAATGTCAATACTTTATCCATAATCCAAGAATGGTATGAAATAACACATCCAAATTCAAACATATCTCAAAACCATCAATACAATATGGATGTTTTGTATCATAATAAATCAACTTCAATTAAACTTAAAATCCATCAAAGGATGTTGACATATATGAAATCAAAACCATTTAAGAGAAATATCTCTTTTTATTTTTAAATAATTTAAAAGTCAGGTAATTATAGAAGAAAACATTTATATTTAAAATATTCTTATAAGATTTTAAGGGAAGCTTCAATGATGTTATAATGGCGGAAAATAGTCGCACCTTCCATATAATTTAAAAAAACATTCTTACCATAATTTTGTCGAAATGGTTATAAATTACCTTATTTGGAAAATGATGGAAATATTCCTTTATAAACATTTTATAAAAGTCAAAAAATCATATAAATGACTTTAACCCATACTCTATAAAATAGTAAGAATTTTTTTGAAATATATTTTTTAAAAAACATAGATGTGGATGATAATGTTGTCCCAATAGATACTTATGTAAAAACAACCTTGGATAGTGAAGAGATTGTGAAATTAACCCTTACCTTGTAATTTTCCTTGGTCGAGGGTAGGTTGACATCTTCTATACTGGTGAAATATTTTTATTAATTTATAAAAGAATCATATACATTAATATGATATCATATATGATGTTTTAGCATTGCATTGTTAATATTATCTTAGTTTTATCGTCGTTTCAGGTGTTAATTGATTCATTTTCCTTTATATTCTTTGTTACATAAGTAATGATTGTTATGTATAGGATGTATCTTACTCACATTCATAATTATATTAAGTCTTTAAAAAAATTAATCATATAATTAAAATTATTTTTGAATGGATACAATGGGGAATGAATCTCATCGCGTTCGTGGAGACGGTAATCTGTACGTACACATTAGTGACAATATAATTCTTTTGATATTAAAATAATATATAATTGGATGTTATATCATATTTAAAGAATCATTATCATGTTATCTTTATTGTTTACATAAATTACACATCATTATTATACTCATCCAAATAATAATGTATTGAATAACAATTACACCACGACGTGGAGACGGTAAGCCGTACGTACGAATGTATGGTGAAATATCATTCAAAAGATGGATAGAATAATGAATATGGTTGTACCATATTTATAATAACATAAAATTATATATAAGATACTGGAGTTTTTATTTTATAATGGAAAAAACAAAGAAAGAGGAAGTGGAAGAAGAAAGGGACTTGAAAGAAGTGATGAAGTATTTACCACTTCTTCGGGTTCTTCCTTTTGATTTGATCAAATGGGCCTTTAGGCTGGCTTTATGACTAAAGTAAGTCCTCTGGGATTAATTTAAGATAGTTTAGTGGGTATTTGGGTAGTTTTTAGATCATTCAAATGGCTTTATGGTGTGAATTAAAGAGAAGGGGTAGTGCCCTTTTATAAGAGCGGTGAGTGGCACCTTTGGAAAAGCTAGAAATATTATTTTATAATAAACTAATTTTCGGTTTATAATTGATCAAAAATGAATTATTTAAAGTCATAGGTGGGGATGGGTCGAAAAAACTCAACTAATAGGTTTTATACATATTTGGGTCACTATATTAACGTTATATTTTAGATTTAACTCTTAGTTGAATAGTTTGACATTTACCATGTCTCTTTGTATTTTTATATTATATGGTTAATAAACATACTAAAAACTTCCAAACGAACCCCAAGTGGTTCATTAATGATACCCTTATCATTATATAAGTTTTTTTTACCGAACCATATATTTTTAGAAATAGAATATCAATTAATAATATAATATTTGTTTAAAAAACTCTTTTTTGTCAATTTTGACACTATTTGCAATTTTGTTTTTCCTAAATTCATAACAGCATTATTACTTCAAAAAAAAATTCATCTAACCAACCCTAAAACGTCCTATTAACCTACAAATTTATTGTAAAACATAAAAAGTCTCAAATTACATTTATTTTAATATTTGTGATATCAATTATTTTAATATTTCATTAATCAGGTAATTACTGCATCATCATTGTGTCATAAATAAATTTAATTATTTAATGTCTAAAAATTAAAAATAAAATATAATTATTTAGTAACTAATTTTAACATTATAATGAATATTTTTAGTCAAATTTATCTTATGTGTATCCCTATATTAAAAAACAATTAGTTATTAAACATTGAATTCAACACTTTTAACTATTCTTTGAATTAAATAATAATAAATGTCCTAATCTAATCCAAGGGGACCTAAAGGAACATATTTTATTCCTAAGGTTGTTTTTGGTCGAATCACACATATCCAATAGAATTAGGACATGTGTTAGGGTAATAAAAATATCATATTTACCCTTAATTACACTACTTACATTTAATCGTGCTAAATAAAGGTTAAAAGTTACTATTCCCCAATAATTATTTTCAACTTATTGAACCACATTTTAATTACTGATATCAATAATGTCTCTTGGATATTATAAATTCAACTCACAGAAACTGTAAAATTTTGTTTTATGTAAATTTTCAAATTCTCCTAGAATGTGGGTAAAAGACAGTAAAAAGTTCAATAAAACATTTATATATCTAAAATTATTATAAAATACTTCCAATGAATTACATTGAACATATATATTTATTATGTATATATTTTTACCTGAAATAAATTTAAATATAATAAATAATTTTTTTAATAAAAATTTGGTTTTAAACTATAACTATGTTTTTTTCGCTATTCATTAAAAATTGAATGTTTTCCGAAAAATACCAAAAATTCACCCTAGGATAATTTAGATGTTCCGAGTCCAAAAATGAGGTCCATTTTGAAAGATAAAATTCATATAATTTCAAAAGGTGGGTATTACTATTCATAACGGCTAGTTTGATTGGTTGTGGTGTGTTAGAACTCGAATTTGCGTACAACACATGCTACTGTATTTTTCAAAGAGAATCGTACCATGGAAGCTTAGGGTGTTACATTATCCCCTCCTTCAAATAATTTTGTCCTTGAAATTTCTAGAATATTACTGTATAAAAAGACTTGGGTGGTTCTTCATCATAAGTTCCTCGGGTTCCCACGTTGCCTCTTCCATCTTATAGTTTCTCCATATAACTTTTACCAGATGAGTCGTTTGGTTTCTCAACACTTGTTCTCTTGTATCAAGAACCTTGATAGACTCTTTACAATAAGACAGATCTGGTTCCAATTCTAATTCTTCATAGGTGAGTACATGCATTGGGTCAGGAATGTTTTTTCTCAATAGTGATACGTGGAATACATCGTGAACTTCGGAAAGACATGGCGGAAATGCAAAATGGTAAGCTACAGTCCCAATTCGTTCTAGAATTTCGAAAGGTCTGATGTAAATGGGACTCAATTTTACCTTCTTACTAAAATGTATAACACCCTTCAATGGAGATTCCTTCAAGAAAACATGGCATCCAACCTGAAATTCCAAATCCTTCCTTCGATTATCTTCATAGCTCTTCTTCCTACTTTGAGCTACTTTGATGTGGTTTTGGATTACCTTGACCTTTTCCATCATTTCATCCACAAGTACTGGGCCTGCAAGTTTTCTTTCACCAACATCATCGCAATAGGTTAGTGTGCGACATCTCTTTCCATATAACGCTTCATATGGTGCCATTTGAATACTTTAATGGAAGCTATAGTTATAGGAAAATTCTACCAGAGGTAAATATTGATCCCATATACCTTGATAGTCAAGTGATCATGATCTCAACATGTATTCTAAGGTTTTAATAGTCTGTTCTGAGTGTCCATTAGTTTGGGGGTGGTTGGAAGTGCTCAAATAAAGTTAAGTATTCATGGATTTAAAAAGCCTTTTCCAGATTCTTGAAGTAAAACAGGGATCACAATAAAAAATAATCAAAAGTAGTACTATATGAAGTCTTAAAAATTCATTAATATATAGTCTTGATAAACGTTCAAGTGGTAAATCTTCCCTTATAGCAAGAAAATGTGTTGACTTGGTAATATGATCAATAATTACCCATATTGCATCTTTCCTTCTAAGAGTCTTTGTTAGTCCTCTGACAAAGTCCATCATAATATTTTCCCATTTCCACATAGGTATGGGAAGAGGTTTCAGGAATCCTCTAGTTTGTTTCCTTCCAACATTAACTTGTGGACAAACCATACATCTTAACACAAAATCAGCAATCTCCCTCCTCATGTTGTCCAACCAAAAATTTTCCTTCAAAACTCCATACATCTTGGTGCTACCAGGGTGCATAGGGAGATTGGAACTATGAGAATTATCCAACAATTCCCTTTTTAGATCAGGTATATCGGGAACACAAAGTATCTTCCCAAATTTCAAAATTCCATATTCATACAAAAAGTCACTCAATCTCCCATCCTTCATAGCTTTAATCTTCTTTTGAAACTCTTCATCATCAGTATGAGAACTCTTTATCCTTTCTAGTAATGGTGTTTTGGAAGCCATTTGAAAAAGTATTGATGTTTCACCTTCCATGGTGATTCCCATATCCATCTTTACTAGATCCATTTATATAAGATCATTTTCAACTCTCATCTTGTTCAAAACTCCATGATCCCTTCTACTAAAAGCATATTCCACCTTATTTTCCTTCCCATGGGTGGTATGGTATAGTGAAATCATAATCCATTAGTATCTCAAGCCATCTCCTTTTCCTCAAGTTGAGTTCTTTCTGTTATAAAATATACTTCATACCCTTATGATCGGTATATATCTCACATTTTTTCACCATAGAGATAGTCTCTCCAAATCTTCAAAGAAAATATTTTAGCTGCTAACTCAATATCATGAGTAGGATTTTTTTCTCATGAATTTGTAGCTGTCACAATGCATAACCAATAACCCTATCATTCTGTATAAGGACACAACCATGTCCTTTCTTTGAAGCATCACTATAAACAAAAAACCCATCTTTCCATGATGGTAGAGTCAAGATAGGATCATTGACTAATATTCTCTTCAATTCTTCAAAACATTCTTCACACACTTTTTCCCAAACAAATTTAACCCCTTTTCATGTGGGCTTTGTTAATTGGTTAGCCAATCAAGCAAAATTCCGGACAAAACGTCGATAATAATTTTACTAAACCAATAAAACTGCATACCTCAGTTATACTCATCAGTGCTGGCCATTATTGGATTTCCCTTGTCTTAGAAGGATCAATGGAGATTCCATCCTTAGAGAAAATATTGCCATGAAAAGAAATCTCTTGAATCCAAAATTCACACTTGCTAAACATCCAATATAATTCATGTCATCTAAGAGTCTTTAAAATAATGCGCCAGTGATTTTCATGATCTTTGTAGTTTTTGGAGTATACCAATATATCATCAATAAATACCACTACAATGTCATCAAGATATTCCTTGAAAAATATATTCATAAGATCCAAAATGACAGAGTGTGCATTAGTCAATCCAAAAGGCATTAATGTAAACCCGTAATGCTCGTACCTGGTTCGAAATGCTATTTTTGGAATTTCTTCCTTCTTCACACACAACTGATGATATCCAGATCGAAGGTCAAACTTTCAAAATTATTGAGCTCTATTAAGTTGGTCGAATAAATCATCAATGTGAGGTAGGGGATACTTGTTCTGTATTGTTATAAAATTGATCTCCCTGTAGTCAATGCACAACCTCCTAGATCCATGTTTCTTCTTAACAAAAAGGAAAGGGGATCCCATATGGAGAAACACTAGGTAGAATAAATCCCTAATTACTCAATTATTCTAGTTGTTTCTTTAGTTCCACTAATTCCATAGTGGCCATTCTATAAGGGGTCTTCAATATGTGCCTTTATCATAAAATTAAATCAATGGAAACTCAATTTCTCATTCTGAAGGATGTCCAGGTAAATATTCTGGAAACACATCAACATATTCTTTTACAATAGGTACATCCTCTATTTGAACATTCATTTCCTCACCCATAGTTATTTAATTCTCTTCCTCCCCAATAATTGAATTTAGTTGAGCTATTAGGGGTGGATCTAGATAAGAATTAGGTGGTGTTGATTCTACTCAAAAGATAAGATGTTCTTTATCAACATCATCAAAAATAGTAACCTCCTTCTTATTACAATAATTTTTTTCATCATGGTCTGAAAGCCAATCCATGCCGAGGATTATATCAAATTCAATCATGGTTATGACGAAGAGATAAACAGATAATGAACATTTATATGCCCTAATAGGGACTGATTCACAAATCTTTATTTCAATGATACTTCACTTAGGTGTTTTGACTGACAACTCCCTTGTTAAATCAAATTGGAAATATCTAATTTTCATATAAAACTAGGAAGATATGAAACAATGTGATGATCTAGAATCAAATAATGAATTAGCTAAACTTGAGGAAACCATTAAATTACCTACCACTATGTCTTTCAGAGCTTCAACCTCAGCAGCAGTGATATTATAAGTTTGGCCTTGATCCCTTGGCATCTTCTGAGGTAATTTACCCTGACTCTTTGGACATTCATTTGCATAGTTCACCCTTTCTTTACAATTGTAACATTCATCATCAACAGCCTCTTTCTTCCCCTATCAATCACAAGCTTGGTGGCCTTTTTCACCACACTTGTAATAGGATCCAATTCCCTTCAGAAAAGTACCAGGGTGTTTCTTCCCACATTTACTGGAGGATGAATATTTATCTTTTCCCTTCTTCCCCATATTTCCATTTCCAGAGTGTTCAACAGATCTCTTCTTCTCATTCTTTTCTTTAAAGTCATAATACTTAGAAATTTTTTTTTCTGTCTTGATAGCACATGAGTCAATATCTTTGTACGTCAAGAAGGATTGTGAGACTAATTCTCGACGGAGAAATGGTTTTAACACATCAAATAAATGATTAATCATACTTCATGGGTTAGATATATAATTTTTAGCATTCCTCACTATCCTTTTAAAGTTAGCTTTGTACTTTGTGACATTCTGATCCTCCTTTTGCCTCAGACTCAAAAATTGCTTTCAATTTCTGCTCGATGGTCATGTGGAAAGAATTTTTATATGAAAATTTCTTTAAAATCCCTCCATTCCATATTTGATACTTCATCATCTTCCTTTGTGTTTTGAATCAATTACCACCATTGATCAGCATCTCCAGTAAGGCGGTAAACTTCCATGACAACTTTTTCCCTTTCGCTACTCCCCAAGGTGTGGAATATTTTCTCTAAGGTATTTATCCACTGCTCAGCTACTAGTGGATTTGTACCCCCATTGAATGTTGGTGGTTGTTTCCTCATGAAACGATCTAACATTGATCCTCCGTGATGCGGATCAGGGTGCTCCATACGGGTAAGGTTATTATTAATAACCTGAGTGAGTAGTCCCAGTATGGTGATTAGCAGATCAGCACCAGTTGCATCACCAACTCCACTATAATTATCCTAAGTAAGAGGTAAATCTCTACATGGAGTGCGTGAATTGATACAATCTCCATTCCTTCCACTAGGTTCCATTTCTAAAAAATGGCATAAACTAGATTAGTTTATGAATCAAAATACAAAATTCCAAACTTGAAAAACACTTAACATAAATTGAACTGTTTGTGGATACAATCCATAATCATAAGAAATTTTTTTCATTGATGAAGTATATACTCATAAACCCTTTATAATGTTTTGTAAAGAAAATGAGAATTGTCCTCAGCATATCCCACAGAAGTGTAGTAACCAAGAGTGCAGCAAGGCCCATTGTCGTGCATGAGTACCCGTTCGAATCTAGATCAAAGCGGTGTTTTCGAGTTTTACCCCTAGGTACATCTGTACCAGAGCCACCTCTACCTTCTCGTATCCATATAGGGATGTATTTCTTGTAAAACTCACAAAATCTCTACAATACCAAAATTCAAGGATGTTCTTCTATACTAATCCTCAATGTCAATCTAAGGGCTCTATGCTCTAATCAGAGTTCATCTAAATCTAGTTTCCAAGGATTATAATAACTTCCTCTATTACCAACTATAATTCCCCGACCCTAGTTACCCAGAGTCGGTGCATTATTACATAACATTTTCATGATCACAAAAGATCAATTCTCGAAAGACCGATTAGTTTAGTAGCCTTGGAAGTACTAGATACATTCTTAAGGTTTACATTACATCATAAAATGGAAAAATACAACAAAATTGTTTCCATAGACAACACTGAGATCCCATAGACTATCCCTGAAGATTAGTCATAATATACTTATTTACATCCTAGTAAAAATAAAACATAGAAAGGGGTGGGAACAAATGCTCAGTAAGGATAACAATATAGCAGAAACATTCATAAATAAGCATAAACATTTAAGGTAATGTATGAAACTAAAACAAAATCCTTTTCAACATAAACATCATCATAATATGGAAAATATAAATCAAAATAATTCCATTTACTTACTCATATTTATATTCTACTAGTCGAATAATAACATGCAATATCAATATCCACTTTTATAATGATGGAATGCATAATGTCAGAATTTCGTAACCACATAGTCAAGGCCTTGTGCAAAGACTACAACGATGATTTTTTCAAGGCCTAGTGCCAAGACACTATTTTGTCTCATGAGACTTACCGAATCATCGAAGAGATATAGCAGACTCTACCTGTCACTTACTAATTCCAATGCATTGCTCATATAAAAAGGTTTAAACATAACATAAACATTCATATTAAAAATGGCATACAAAATGTCAATACATTAACCATAAACCATGAATGGTATGAAATAACACATCCACAATCAAACATATCACAAAACCTTGAATACAAAATGGATGTTTTGTATCATAATAAATTAACTTCAAACAAACTTAAAATCCATCAAAGGAAGTTGACATAGATGAAATCAAAACCTTTTTTGGAGAAATATATCTTTCTATTTTGAAATCATTTAAAAGTCATGTAATTATAGAAGAAAACATTTATATTTGAAAATATTCTCATAAACTTGTAAGGTATGCTTCGACGATGTTATAATGGAAGAAAATAGTTGCACCCGCTATATAAGTTAAAAAACATTCTCACCTTAATTTTGTTGAAAAGGTAATAAAGTACCTTATTAAGAAAATGACAGAAAGATTCATTTATAAACTTCTTATTAAAGTCCAACAAGGGTATAAATGACTTTAACCCATAGTCTATTAAATAATAATAATGTTTTGAAATACATTTTCAAGAAACATGGATGTGGATGATAAAGATGTCCCAGTAGATACTTACATAAAAACAACCTCAGATAATAAAGATATTGTGAAATTAACCCTTACCTTGTACTTTTCCATGGTCTAGGGTAGGTTAACCTTCTATATAATGGATAAATAATTTTTATTAAATTATACAAGAATCATATACATTAATATGATATCATATACGATCTTTTAACATTGCTTTGTTAATAATATCTTAGTATTTTCATCGTTTTGGGTGTTAACTGATTCGTTTTCCTTTATATTCTTTTTTGCGTAAGTAATGTTTGTTATGGATAGTATGTATATTATTTATATTTATTATGATAGTAAGTATTTAAAAATTATTTTCAATCATCTAATGAAAATTAGTCTTCAACGGATATGATGGGGAATGAATCTAATTGTGTTCATGGAGACGATAATCTGTACATACGCATGAACGACAATATCATTATTTTGATATTAAAATAATATATAATTGTATGTTATATCATATATACAGAATCATTATCATGTTATATTTATTATTTAAATCAATTAAACCTCATTATTATACCAATTCAAATAATAATGTATTGAATAACAATTACACCACGACGTGGAGACAATAAGTCATCCGTACGCACGTATGGTGACATGTCATTCAAAGGATGGATAGAATAATGAATATGGTTGTACCATATTTATAATAAATCATAGTATATAGAAGATAATGGGGTTCTTATTTTATAATGTAAACAACAAATAAAGTGGAAGTGGAAGAAGAAAGAGACTTTAAAGAGGTGAGGAAATATTTAGCTCTTCTTCAAGTTCTTCCTTTTTATTTGATAAAAAAGGCTTCTTAGGTTGGCTATATGACTAAAAGAAGGATTCTAGGATTAAGGTAGGACAATTGATAAGGTATTTGTTCAGGTTTTGGCCGAGCCAAATGGCTTTGAAAGTGTGAATTAAAGAGAAGGGGGAGTGACCTTTTTTAAGAGAGGTGAGGGGCACCTTAGGAAAAGCATGAAATATTATTTTATAATAAAATCATTTTAGATTTATAATGGCTCCAAAATGAATTATTTAAATTATAAGGTTGGGATGGGTCGAAAACCACTCAACCAATAGGTTTTAGACAGGTTTGGGTCACTCTATTAAATTTATCTTTGAGATTTAACTCTTAGTGGAATAGTTTGACATTTACCATGTCTCTTTGTATTTTTATATTATATGGTTAATAAACTTACTATAAACTTACAAAAGAACACCAAGTGGTTCATTAATGACACACCTATCATTATATAAGACTTTTGGACGAACCTTAGATTTTTAGAAATATAATATCAATTAATAATATAATATATGTTTTAAAAACTCTTTTATGTCAAATTGGACACTATTTGGTATTTTGTTTTTCTAAAGTCATAATAACATTATTACATCGAATAAAATTCATCTAACAAACCTTAACATGTCACATTAACCTAATAAATTAGTGGAATTCATAAAAAGTCTCAAATTACATTTATTTTTATATTTATAATATCAATTATTTTAATATTTCATTAATTAGGTAATTAGTGCATCATCATTGTGTCATAAATAAATTTAACTATTTAATGTATAAAAATTATAAATAAAATACAATTATGTAGGAAATATTTTTAGCTTTCTAATTTATATTTATATTCGAATTTATCTTATGTGTATCCCTATATTAAAAATGTTTTAGTTATTAAACATTGAATTTAACACCTTTAACACTTCTTTGAATTAAATAATAATAAATGTCCTAATCTAATCCAAGTGGACCTAAAGGATCATATTTTATTCCTATAGTTTTTTTGGTATAATTACACTTATCCAATAGAATTAGGACATGTGTTAGGGTTTATATAATATCATTTTTACCCATAATTACACAATTTTGTTTTAACTGTGGTACATAAAAGTAAAAAGATACTATTCACCAAAAATTATTTTCATCTTATTGAACAACATTTTAACTAATGATATCAATCGTGTCTCTCAGATTTTTGATATTCAACTCATAGAAGAAGTAAAAGTATGTTTTATATAAATTTTCAAATGCTCCTAGGTTATGGGTAAAAGACAGTAAAAAGGTTAATAAAATTTTTATATATCTAAAATTAATATAAAATGACTCCATTGAATTAAATTGAAATTATATAGGTATTGTGTATCTATTTTTACCTAAAATAAATTTAAATAAAATAAATAAAAATTCAAATAAAAAATCATTTTTAAACTATAACTCAGTGTTTTTAACTATTCATTAAAAATTGAATGTTTTCATAAAAATACCAAAAATTTACCCGAAGCTAATTTCGATTTTTTGAATCCAAAAATGAAGTCCATTTTGAAAGATAAAATTTATAAAATTTCAAAAATTGGGTATTACTATTCATAACGGCTTGTTTGATTGGTTGCGGTGTGTTAGAACACGATGTTTCTTACAACACACGCTATTGTATTATTCAAAGAGAAGCGTACCGTGGAAGCTTGGGGTGTTACTCGATTACTTAGAACATAAATTATTTAATCAACCCTAATATGTCATATTAACCTATAAAACTAGTGGAATAATCAAAAGTATCAAATGACATTTATTTGGATATTTATAATATCAATTATTTTATTCCTTCATTAATAAGGTAATTATAGTATCATCATTGTGTCATAAATAAATTATATTATTTAATGTATAAATATTATAAATAAAATACAATTATGTAGGAAATATTTTTTTCTTTCTAATGAAAATTTATAATAGAATTTATATTATATGTAACCCTATATTAAAAATACTTTAGTTATTAAACTATGAATTTATCACTTTTTAACTCTTCTTTTTATAAAATAAAAATAAATTTCCTTATCTAATACATGTAGACAAAAAGGATCATATATTTTTTTCTAAGGATGTTTTTGGTTGAATTACATTTATCTAATAGAATCAGGACACGTGTTAGGTTAATCATAATATCATTTTCACCATTAATTACCCTATTTACATTTAGCCATGGTAAATAAAAGTCAAAAGTTACTATTTACCAAAACTTATTTTCATATTATTGTGCAAAATATTATTAATTTATGTCAACATTGTATCTTTTAATTTTTAAATTCATCTCACAAAAGTGGTAAAATTATGTTTTATGAAAATTTTTAAATGCTCCTTGAAGGTGGGTAAAAGACGGAAAAAAAGTCCTATAAAATTTTAAACATATAATATTATTATAAAAATGACTCCAATGAATCACATTGAACTAATATACGTATTATGTATCTATATTGACTTAAAATAAATAATTACTTAAATAAAAATTCAGCTTGTAAACAATAACTTATAGTTTTCAGTATTCATCAAAAATTGAAAGTTTTCAGAAAAATACCATAAATTCACCCAAAGCTAATTTTAATATTCCAATTTTAAAAATTATTTATATTTTACCAAATTCAAAACAAAGAAGTAGAATTAATTAATTTAAAATTAATTCCTCTTATCAAAACCAAAAAGTTGGTTTTTTAAGAAGTAAAAACCATCATTAGATTGACATGTGTTTATGTCAAATTTAAATGTGAAATTACTTATAATGACCTACATTGTATTAAATTAAAAAAATATAATATGATTATACTTTCAGACCATTCAAATGCATAATTTAACACTAAAATTATTTCGATTATAAAAGTTGTTGTTAATTAAAATTTAGTATTTTTCACTATTCATCAAGATAGGAATGTAATAAAAAAAGTACCAAAAATTTATCCAAAATAAATTTTTATGTCCCAATTATAAAGAAGAATTTAATTTCCTGAATTTTAATATATAAAATTCTAAAAATATTGGTTTTAAAAAGGTTCGCCATTAAAAGGTGGTAAATTTTCATTTTTTGAAAAATATTTATTTTATCTGAATTAAATTAATTTGTTCTTATATTTTGTCTAAGAAACACATAATATGGATTCTAAAATTATATGGAATTCATAAAATTAAAAATTCAGTTAATATTATTCATAACCGCTTCTTTAATGGCTCATTCGGTAAGTCATGGTGCGCTCAAACTCAGTGTTGCGTGTAGCGCAAGCTATGTAATTACTTTTAAGAAAATAACCTACTCGGAAATCTGGGGGTGTTACATTCTTCCCCATTTTGGAAATTACATCCTCGCAATTTTATGTTTTTTCTTGGGAACTTCATTGAAATTCCCACATCTGAAAAAGAGTCAATAAAACTATCACTTTAAAAGAAAGAAAGAGAAGTATAAAGGTCACCTGAGATAACCCATACAAGGATTCCATGTATGAAAACAAGGATATGGAAGATAAAATAAGTGTCATGTTTTCATGGAGAGTGATATAAAACATGATCAAGATAAGGTTAACAACAAGAAAACCACCGGCTTGTGATGGGATAAATGGTCATTAGTTTCCCAGTAGGAAATGTAAATGGAAAACATTTTTTATGTTCCATTTCATAAAGATAAGGAACTTATTTCTGAGATTGTCTAAGAACATAAAGAGATATACTTACTTTTTAAGTAGACTTTCATCCTTTAATAAATTTCAACTTCTAACTCATTTTTTTTAAACGATGAGTATTCAAGATTACTTGGTCACACCTAAAAAGCTAGAGTCAAATTCTGGAGAATCACATGATCATCAAAGGATAAACTATTTATTTGTATTTTATTTAGAGATTAAACGAAAACAAAATGGTTAGTACAAGATCAGATGATCCCTAAAAAGGAGAATCCTTAATAAAAAGAAATAGTAATCTTAATTTCAAAAAATAAACGAAAGATACCCAAAGTTTAATAAATACCATTCAATAAAGAATTGTCTTTAAAATCCTTCAATATAATCCAAACTAATATTGAAACTCAAAACATGGAAGAATTTGATTACATAGTCTTCCACATTAAATTGTATCTCAAAATAACATTGAAAACTCATAAAGTCACATACTTAAAAGTAATTAACCTAATCACATATTCTCTATGATAGGTTAATCATTTCCACAAATAACCCAAATCGCAATAAATCCACAATAAGAACATACATAAATGTAAAGACCTAGAATTTCTATGGAATTTTTTTTAAATACATGGGAATTTTACCAGTCTTCGAAAATTTACGGCGCTTGATTCTGAGTCCTGGTGTGCCCGTAATCAATTTATAATGTTTTGTTTGGGTATGTTCAGTAAACGTACGAGTGGGATTTTATAACTTTTGAACTGGTTCTCAGAACCGAAATCTGAGGGCACCCTTGAACTCACAGTGCCATTATTCACTTAAGAGAACTTTAACCTCGACAACATTTGTTCGAGAATAAAAGTTAGTTTTTGAAATTTTATAAAAAAATAATAAAATAAAGTGTGCAACATCTTTATTTTATTTTATCCACCATGTGGAGGTTGGCTGGTTAAATTCTCCAAGTAAAGGTTGGAGATGGGGGAAACCACACCATAACCTCCTATGAGATGTTATGGTGGTGAGGCGCACCCGAACATAACCTCCCTTGGGAGGAAAATTTTGGTGGGGACCAACTGGGCTTGTGACCCCTGGAACTCTCCATTTAATGTGGAGAAACATCTTGACCACCCCTCACCTTAATGAAGCCCACTCCCCTAGCAAATAATGGTTCCACCACCACCCCAATTAATTACCATTTTCTCCTTTTTGTTTTTTGGGCCATCTCCACTAATTAACTGTGCCAATTCATGTGAATTAATTATGGGGAGCCTCTTGACATCCCCTAAATTAAATGTGACACCACTCGTGCAATTAATTTGGTGGATCCAGGTTAATTAATTTCACCTTTTTGATTTGTTGTGCTAAAAAAATAATAGAAAAACCATTGCTATATTATTTTCATTGGGCATTTTGTGGAGCTTGGGAGGAGGAAAGCTAGGGAGAAATAAGTTCTCCCAACAAAGAACGCTTCCAACAAAGAACGCGAAGAACACCAATGACAATTTCCTCCTTCGACTTCCTCCCTCAGATCCTACTGACGTGTAGTGTCTTCCATGGCTGATGCAGCTCGGAAGTGGAAGTGTGTGGTGGACACAACGAACGACGACTTCATCATCTTCCTACAACTCCATCAACGAATGAAGAGTGGTGAATCAATGGTAGGGGTTTAGTTTCTTTAAGTGCCACATTGTTCTTTCTTTTTATGAATCGAAGATCGATAATGACTATCTTTTATGGGTGGAATATTGTGCTTCGTTCTTGGGTACCAATTGTTACCACCCTAAACGCGGAGGGTGTGGGCCAAAACAACATGGCCTGACCCCTCTGCCAATCTATTTTTGATTATACATCGGCTTGGTGATGATGCAAGAGGCAACGAAGGTGGCAACGACGAGGGTCGTGCTACCTGCGGCCTCCGTGAATCGCGTCGTCCCCGCGGCGCACCGGTGCTCCCGGCCAAACACTACCGGCTGAGCGGCGCCCACCCCACCTACCTTCGGCTTTCCCCCACAGCCTACCTGGCCCCACTGGTGTCCCTCACACTCCCTGCACCCCCACGAGCTGCCCGGTTCCACCGCAGGCTACCTGCGCCCCTGTGCACTGCCCCGCGCGCCCCGCTCAAACCCGCGGCCGGTCCTTCGGCCTACCCAGCCTTGCCGGCACCCTTCCTGGCATCACGCGCACTACCCTCTCCCCCATGCAGGGCCCCTCGCTCTTCACGGCGCCCCTGCGCGCTATCTGTGCCCCCGTGCGCTGCCCTGCGCACTGCCTGGCATCCCCGCGAACTGCTCGTGCACCCACGCGGCCTGCCAGGTTGCTACCGTGCCCTGCCCGGCACCCCCGAGGGCTGCCCGAGACCCGCGATGTCTTCTACTGACCTCCTATGCCTAGTCTCCCAAGCAGCTCCCCTCACGACACTGGCCGAACCAGTCCCGACCTTCGGGCCGAACCACCCCAACAGTCTGATGGGCCAGGCCCAGCGGACCGGACCAAAACATAGCTGGCTAACCCAGCCAACGGGATGGGTCAGTCCCAGTGAGACTGACCGGGTAGGCCCAGACTGGATTGGGCAGAGTCGGTCTGACCAGGTCGGACCGGACCCGGGCCCATTACTGACCCATTACCTTCTTGGGCCATATCATTGGCATCGAACGTCCGTTTGACAAACTGTCAGTGGCACCAATATTCTTGGAACGAAGATGTCCCTTTGAGAATACCCCACTAGAGTTCAGGATATATTTGAGTTACGACCATGTTGGATCGTACACGAATCCAAATAGGCCCTCGGGACTAAAAGGCTAATAACTAACAGAGTATGCGTCTGATTGAGGCGTCGTCTATTGCTTTTAGACCCCTATGGTGTGGTGGACCTTTGAGATACTTCTCTGTGGCACTTCACAATAGTTGGATTATTTCCCAGTAACTCATGGAGAAGATCCTTATAGTGATGAGTAGACAGAGTGCGGAGACCTAGTAGCTGTAAGACCTGATGACTGCATCACCAATTCGACTCGGAGTGATTCAACTAGCCTATTGGGGAGTGCCTAGTAGTTGGAAGTAGAGACATGGTGGAGGAGCGCCTGGTAGTTAGCAGCAGACCCATGGTACTCGACAGGAGGAGTACCTCTGCAGGCTATTAAGGGGAGCGCCTGGTAGTTGGTAGTAGAACCACAATAGAGGAGCACCTGGTAGTTGGCATCAGACCAGTGGTACTCGACAGGGGGAGTACATCAGCAATACAGGGTTAGTGAGAAGCGCATTGGTGTCACGACAGGCCCACTATACTCGACAGAGGAGGTGTTCTCCAGTAGTCGTGGTTTCGATAATAAAAATCCTAGTTTGATCTGAGTCAATGACTTTTGTGTTTTCCTCATGACCGAGATGGGTTAATAGATAACTTAGGCATATATATGGGTATATACCTAAGTAATGGTTATCTGTTGATTTCATACTTTTTGGTTTATCCTTGTTAAATTTTGTGAAACCTTGAGGGTATCGGGGTCCCTACTGAGTATCATTATATGCACCCTTACATGGGCTATGTCTGCACCTCATTGTGTTGGTTGCAGACAATGTACAATGCTGACTGAGGCAGAGAGTAGAAGGAATGGACGGTACCTGGAGGTGGACCACTGGATGTGACGGTACATGGAGGAGACAGACGGACTGGAGTGATGAGGAGGCCATCTACACCTACCCTTCAATTAGGAACCCCGGAGGACGACCCAGTAGCTTCATTACTTTTCTTCAGTAGTACTTGCTTTTAGATGTACTTGTACTTTCCTGTTGGGCTTGTATTTCCGGCCCCTTTTACTTTCCAACACTTCGTTTGTATACAGTTTTACATAGTTTTTTGCTTCCAGTTGTGTACTCTGATGTGTTTGTTTATAGTTATAAAGGCACTGCCTTCCTATTTTAGGGATTTATGCCTTTATTGCTAGTCACCAGCACCTGTCCTATTGAAGGAAGGCTTGGGGTTTTCACGATACGGGCCCTGGGGGATGGGTCGTGACAATTGGTATCAGGGGAGTCAGTTCTACCGTAGAACATAGGACTCTGATATTTATTTTCTGTGAAGCAATAGTGTTCATGGTACTAAGTGTGTTTTTCAGTTCAGGGAGACCAATGTTGGTGCGGGCGGCTGACGTATCCATACACCAGGACACTGACTACTGATTTCCGGCTCAGTGCACGAAAACACTGATTGCATGTGTGTATTTCAAAAGTTTTCTTTAAGTCAACTCAACTAGGTCAGCTCACCAGGTATAATATTCTAACCGTGTCGCATATTTTTCTTTTAGTATACCTCCCCACGGACGACCAGTTAGATCCCTGAGAGTCGTACATACTGACAGCCCACCGAGCGATGAGGCCTCAGTGCAGGGCCCTTTACCATTGGAGGCACCAGCGGTACTACTTCTTGCAGGGCCACCAATACCACCATCCCCAATAGTAGATGATGTATGCCACTTGAGCGTGTTGTACAAGTTCTAGCGTCATAGACCACCCAGGTTTAGGGGAGAGATGGACCCATAGGCGGCTGAGGATTGGTTGGAGGCTGTGGTGAGAGTTTTCAGGCTAGTAGGGATACCAGCAGACTTCATGGTGATCCTTTCTGCCAACCTCCTTCAGGAAGCAGCAAGAAGATGGTGGAGCCTGATGCTCCAGGTGCATGACGATGTGACACTACTCTAGGCAGACTTCGAGAGCCTGTTTTGGGAAGATTTTGTCTCATCCACCCTTTTAGCGGTGCAGATACAGGAGCTACTATATCTAGATAAGGGTAGCATGATATTAGCATAGTACTCAGTGTGGTTCACCGACCTCTCACACTAATCCACTGATATGGTACAAGACCCATTTTTTCATGGCCCGGACCATCGATCAGGGGCTCAGGAAAGAGATCAGAGCTCCGATGATCTCACTCAACATCCCGATGCAGGTGGGGGTTCTAGAGAGATCCCTCCTAGTGGAGAGTTTCCTTGATGAGAATTATCCAGCAGCGAGACCCACCACTTGCTGACACATAGTGGAGTCTTCTTCAGCAGGTAGTAGATAGATGTCGCAGTGGTCCAAGAGGACCATACCTACAGGTGGTCGACCGCATGACTCAGGAACATTTGTGTGGGGAACCCAGAGTGGAGACAGAGACACACATGATAGGAGCAGGCAGTGTTACTCATGTGGAGGGCATGGTCACATGGCTCGTGGCTGTCCGACCCGCCGTTCTGATGACCAGAAAATAGTTGAAGGGCCTCCCAGGAATTTCCATAGGTTTGATGGAGGTGGTCTGTAGGTAAGAGGAAGATATGGAAGTGGAGTTGGACATGCAGCGGATGGTGGATGACGTTTCAAAGTGTTTCCACCACCACCACCAGGAGGTCCACCTCAACTGCAGGCAGTGGGTTGATAGGGGAGAGCTCAGCTTTAGGAAGCTGAGTCTTACGATCACGGTGCTTCGGAAATTATTCGCGGTATGATATGTATCCACTCCACCTTAGCTATAGTTCTTATAGACATAGGTGCCAGTCACTCTTTCATTTCCACTTTCCTCATTCAGAGCTCAGAGATTCAGACAGAGTCGTTGGCTCGATCTTTATGGATATAGACTCCTATGGGAGCAGAATCGATGATTACGCACTGGTGCCAGTAGTGTGAGATTTCTCTAGGAGGCGAGAGCTTCGGTTGGGATCTCCTAGTAGAGGCGTCGAGGCCTTACGATGTCATCTTGGGTATGGACTGGTTATCTAAAGTCTATGCTTATATTGACTGTATTATGTGAAAAGTACGGTGTTTCCACATAGATGGGACCAGGATTACCATCACCGGCGAGAAGGGAACCTTTTCAGAATAGGACGTACTTACTTGGAGGAGGGTGTAGCCGATCACTCATCAGTTGGCCTGCCTTACCCTCAGAGCAGTTGATGTAAAGAGTCTAAGCTATCCAGTAGTGGTGGACCAGTACGTGGATTTTTTCCTTGATGATGTTCTAGTATTACCTCCTTGTAGAGAGGTAAACTTCTATATTGACATGTACCCCGGGACGACACCGATATCAACACCAACATATCGGATGGATCCCACTAATCTTCGCGAGCTACAGGTACATCTAGAGGACTTGCAGGGAAAGGGATTCATTTTTCCCAGTCTTTCTCCCTGGGAAGCCCCGATTCTGTTCCCCAAGAAGGCAGATGGGATCTTGAGGCTTCATGTCGACTACGGTTGCCTGAACTAGGTGACCGTGAAAACAAGTACCCACTCTTGGGGATTGATGACCTCTTTGATCAGCTGAAGGGAGCTTAGTGGTTCTCGAAGATAGACCTTAGATCATCCTATCACCAGCTTAGAGTTCAAGATAAGGATGTGTAGAAGATGGCCTTCAGGTGTTGTTACAGCCACTACAAGTTCGAGGTTATTCCCTTTAGAATAACCAATGCTCCAGTATTGTTCATGAGTCTCATGAACAGGATATTCCAGCCTTACCCCGATTGCTTTGTCTTAGTCTTCATTGAAAACATTCTGATCTACTCGACTACTGAGGAGGAGCATCCCTACCATTTGAAAGTAGTCTTGGACACACTCTGAGAGCACCATATTTATGTAAAGATCTTGAAATTCCAGTTTTGGACTCAAGGGGTTCACTTCTTGGGACACGTCATATCGAAGGCTGGAGTTATAGTGGATCCAACGAAGATTGTGGAGGTACTTTCTTGGAAGCCACCCAGTAGTGTGACGGAGGTAAGGAGTTTCCTGGGTTTGGTTGGATACTATAGTAGGTATGTTTTAGACTTCTCCAGAGTTGTAGCACCACTATCATCCTTGTAGAAGAAGGGGAAACACTTTGTGTGGTTGGAGAGATGCCAACAGATCTTTCAGGAGCTGAGGCAGAGGCTGACTAGTGCCCCCATCTTGAGGCTTCCATAGGAAGGCCTAGAGTACATAGTTTACTGCGATGCATTAGGGACCATACATGGGTGTGTCCTGATGTAGGAGCGAGTAGTGATTGCTTATGGTTCTCAGTAGCTGAGACAGCATGAGCAGAACTATGCAACCCATGACTTGAAGTTAGCGTCAGTGGTCTTTGCCTAGAATATGTGGTGACACTATCTGATGGGAGAACATTTCACCATGTACTCTGATCACAAGAGTCTCAAGTATATCTTCTCTCAGAAGGTCCTAAACCTAAGATAATGATGTTGGATTCAGTTCCTCCAGGACTGTAACATAGAGATAGTCTATACTCCTAGGAAGGGGAATGTTGTAGCAAATACTCTCAGTAGGAGATCTGGTATACAGCTGGTAGGAGAGACGACATAGAAGATGGCTTCCATACAGATATCCTTTGTGGATGGAGATGGAATAGCCTATCTATAGTCTCTTATAGTCACTCCTCAACTTTTTCAGTGTGTCGGGGAGGCATAGAATGGGGACGTAGACTGTGAGTCACGACGTGCTTAGATATCCACAGGACAAGAAACTAAAAGATTTTCTAATTGTGGGGAGCACTTCATTCTCTTCAGAGGATGTACCTTGGTACTAGTTGCACTTCATAAGGAGGTGTTGAGGGAGTTCCAAAAATCCCCTCTAGCGGTACATCTAGGAGTGGTAAATATGTACCAGGACCGTCGACGACAGCACTGGTGGCCAGGTATAAAGAAGGAAGTAGAAGATTTTGTCTCACGGCACCTCACTTGTCAGCAAGTGAAGGCTGAGCACCCCAAACCAACAGGCTTGGTTCAACCCTTAGAGGTCCCAGAGTGGAAGTGGGATGGGATATCCATAGACTTCATGAAGGGTCTTCCACGGACATCTAGGGGTCACAACTCAATTTGGGTGATCGTTGACTGACTCACCATGTCGGCCCACTTCCTACCGATCAGAGAGCAGGGTTCAGTAGAGAGCTTGGGACACCTCTATGTGCAAGAGATTCTGCAACTACATGGAGTAACTTCCTCGATTGTCTCTGATCGTGATGCACACTTTACTTCCCGGCTATGGAAGGGGTTGAAGGAATCTTTCAGAATGCAGCTTCTTCTGAACACTTCCTTCCATCCTCAGACATATGGTCAGACTAAACGAACCATTCAGACCCTCGAGTACATGCTACATCCATGTATCCTCGACTTAGGTCGCAGCTGGGAGGATCACTTGCCTTTGGTGGAGTTTTCTTACAACAACAGCTATCACTCCACCATAGGGATGGAACCTTTCGAGACATTGTATGGGTGACCATGTAGATCACCCTTATGCTGGACTCACCCTGTAGAGTCAGCACTAGTGGGACTAGAGATGGTACGAGCTACTACAGAGAAGGTGCAGATCATCCCAGAGCAGATGAAGACTGCACAGAGCCGACAGAAGTCGTATGCTGATAGGAGACGGAGACCACTGGTGTTCTATTATGGAAACCACATCTTTCTACAGGTCTCACCACGATGAGGTCTATAGATATTTTTCTGAGGAGGCATGTTATCTCTGAGTTTCATCAGTCCTTTCCAGGTCCTCAGCAGAGTGGTCGAGGTGGATTACCTCTTAGCTCCTCCACCTAAGTTGCACCGGGTGCACGACATCTTCCACGTATCCCGGCTAAGGAGATACGTGCATGACACTTCCCACATCATCAACCATGGAGAGCTAGACATTGAAAATGAGGTGACTTTTATGGAGGTTACAGTGGATATTGAGGATCAACCAGAGAAGGTCCTACGTGGATGATCGATACCTCTGGTGCGCATTCACTAGAAGCACGAGAACCTCCAGGAGAGCACATGGGAGCGGGAGGCTCAGATGCATTCTTTGTACCCCCTTTTGTTTCCATAGTTTGAGTTGTAGCTTATGGGGAAGTAAAGACATGAGGTAGGGAGAATGTAAAGACCCAGAATTTCAGTGGAATTTTTTTAAAATACATGGGAATTTTACGAGTCTGTGAAAATTTACAGCACATGATTTCGATTCCCGGTGCGCCCGGAATCAATTTTTGATGTTTTTTCAGGTACGTTTAGTAAAAGTATGAGTGAGATTTTATAACTTTTGAACCGATGCTCGTAACTGAAATCTGAGGGCACCGTTGAACTTGCATTGCCGGTATTTTCTTCAAAATACATTCACCTCGACGGTAGTTGGTCGAGAATAAAAGTTAGTTTTTGGCTTTTTATAAAAAAAAAATAATAAAATAAAGTGTGCAACTACTTTATTTTATTTTGTCCTCCATGTGGAGGTTGGGTGGTCAAATTATCCAAGTGGAGGTTGGAGGTGGGGGCCACCACACCTTAACCTCCTATGAGAAGTTATGGTGGTGGGGCCCACATGAATATATCCTCCCTTGGGAGGATAATTTTTGTGGGGACCACCCTGGCTTGTAACCCCTTTGAAATCCCAATTTAAGGTGGAGAAATTCCTTGACCACCCATCACCTTAATGAATCCCACTCACCTAGCAATTAATGGTGCCACCACCACCCCAATTAATTACCAAATCCTCCTTTTTGAATTTTGGTTCCATATCCCCTACTTAATTGTGCCAACATGTGTGAATTAATTAAGGGGATCCTCTTGACATCCTCCAAATTAAATGTGACACCTCTCGTGCAATTAATTTGGTGGAGTTGGGTTAATTAATTTCACCTTTTTGATTTTTTGTGCCAACAAAATAATAGAAAAACCATTCCTCTATTATTTTTGTTGGGCATTTGGTGGATCTTGGGAGGAGGAAAGCTAGGGAGAAAGAACGTTTTCCCAAAAAAGAACGCTTCCAACGAAGAAGGCGAAGAACGCTGGCGATGATTTCCTCCTTCCGCTTCCTCCCTCGGATCCTACCAACGTGGACTGTCTTCCATGGCCGACGCAGCTCGGAAGTGGAAGTGTACAGCGAATGGGAGGAACGACGACTTCGTCATCTTCTCGCAACTCCGTCAACGACCATTGAGCGGCGAATCAAAGGTAGGGGTTTAGTTTCTTTAAGTTCCATGTTCTTCTTTCTTTTTTAGAATTGAAGAACGATAAAGATTATATTTTACGGATGGTATACTGTGCTTCGTTCTTGAGAACCATTTGTTACCAACATAAATAAAGAGGGTGTGGGAAAAACCAACACGGTCCGACCCCTCCACCGATTTTTTTTTATTAAACATCGTCTTGGTGATGAAACAAAAGGCAACGAAGGCAGAAATGATGAGGGCTGCGCAACCTGCGGCCTCCGCGAATCGCGCCGCCCTCACGGCGCACAGGTGCTCTCGGCAAAACACCGCCAGCCGAGTGGCGCCGACCCGCCTATGCACGACCTACCTCGCGGCCTGCCCCGGCCCCGCCGACACCCTTCCCAATGTCCCGTGAGCTGCTCGCGCCCCCGCGCACTGCCTCACACTCTGCTCGGAAACCAAACGTGTTGACCACGCCCCCATGCACTACCCCGCGCGCCCCGGTCGAACCTACGGCCTACCCCGCTGCCTGCCTGGCCCCGCTGGCACCCTTCCCAGCGTCATGCGTGCTTCCCGCGCCCCCATGCCCTACCAACGCCCCCGCGCGTTGCCCGCACCCCATGCGCATCCAGGCGCCTTTACGCGCTATTCGCGTCCCCGCACCCTACCCCGTGCGCTGCCCGGCATCCCCGCGCACTGCATGTGCGCCCCCGCGCCCTGTCCGGCCGCTGTCGCGCCCTGCCCGTCGCCCCCACAACCTGCCCGCGACCTGCAAGGTCTGCCGCTAACCTCCTATGTCGAGTCTCCTGAGCCGCGCCCCTCGCGGCGCTGGCTGAACCGGCCGCGGCCTTTGGGCCGAGTCGCCTACGTGGTGACCTCCGGGCCGAACCGCCCTCACAGTCTGCTGGGTCGGACACAGCGGACCGTGCCAAAACATCACGGGCTGACCCGCCCAAGGGCCAGGTACAACCCATTGAGAATGACCAGGTCGACCCAGACTGGGTCAGCTGAGACTGTGCCGGGCCGAGTCGATCCGACCGAGTCAGATCGGGCCCAGGCCCATTACTGACCCATTACCTTCTTGGGCCATATCTTTGGCACCGGACGTCTGTTTGATGAACCGTCAGCGGTGTCGGTATTATTTTAATGAAGTCGTACCTTTGAGAATATCCCATTAGAGTTCGGGGTATATTTGAGTTACCGTCAGGTTGGATCATACACGAATCCAACCAGGCCCCCAAGAATAAAAGGATAATAACTAATAGACCAGACATCTGATTGACGCACCATATGTTGCGTTGAGACCCGAATGACATGGCAGACCTTTGAGATAATTCTCTATGGAACTTCGCGACAGTTAAAATATTTCCCAGTAACATGTGGAGGGGATCCTTCTAGTGATGAGCATACAGAGTGCAGAGATCTTGTAGCTGACAGACCTGATGACTACTTGACCAATTCGACTCGGAGTGATTCAACTAGTCCAGTGGGGAGCACCTGGTAGTTGGCGGCAGACCCACAACATAGGAGTGTCAGGTAGTTGGTGGAAAACCCGTGTTACTCGATAAGAAGAGTACCTCTGCAGGCTATTAGGGGGTGTGCCTGGTAGTTGGCGACAGACCCACATCGGAGGAGCGCCTAGTAGTTGGTAGGGCACCCGCAATACTCAACGAGAGGAGTATCTCAGCAGTCCAAGGTTAGTGAGAAGTGCCTCGGTGTCGCAATAGGCCCACTGTACTCGACAGAGGAGGAGTTATCTAGCAGTCGTAGTTTCGATAATAAAAATCTTGGTTTGAGCTGAGTCAATGAATTTTGTGTTTTCCTCATGAATGAGATGGGTTACTAGATAACATAGGTATATTTATGGGCATATACCTATGTAATGTTTATCCATTGATTTCATACTTTTTTGTTTATCCTTGTTGGATTTTGTTTGAACTTGAGGGTCTTCGGGTCCCTACTGAGTATCGTTATACTCACCCCTACACGGGCTATGCCTGCACCTCGTTGTGTTAGTTTCAGACGACAAACATCACTGACTGAGGCAGAGAGTAGCAGGACTGGACAGTACCCAGAGGTGGACCACTTAGTGTGACGGTACACGGAGGAGACGGATGGAAGGGAGTGTTGAGGAGGCCATCTTTACCTACCCTTCCGGTAGGAACCCCGGAGGAAGACCCAATAGTTTCGTTACTTTTCTTCAGTTGTACTTACTTTCAGTTGTACTTGTAATTTCGTGTTGGGCTTGTATTTTTGGCCCCTTTTACTTTCTTCAATTCTTTTGTACACAGTTTTAGATAGGGATTGCTTATAGTTGTATAGTCTAATGTCTTTCTTTACAGTTATAATGGGAATGCCTTCCCAGTTTAGAGATTTATGCCTTTGGTTCTAGTCATCATCCCATGGCCTATTGAAGACGGGCTAGGGGTAGTCATGATACGGGCCCCAGGGGATGGGTCGTGATAATAAAAATCCCCCATTACTCCTCAAAAGAAATCCCATAGTATTCTATTTTCAATAGGCATATAGTGTTCCCAACAAAGAGAATGTCTTCTGAAATAACATTTATCACTTAATCACCAAATAATTTTCCTATACCAAGTACATCCATTTGATAAGACATAAGATCCCAAATCAACGTATTATTGATCAATAAAATTATTTAACTCTAAAAAATTAGTCACACTAACCAAGGACTTCATGTAGTCCAGTGGTAGGTGATAAATCCCAATCACACTTTGGTTGTGGGTTTGATTCCCACAGCTTTGTCAGATGTGACTGGTTTTCACACGGTCTATCTGTTCTCCTTTTTCCAAAACTATATCTTATAATATTCCCAAAATGAGATAAATTCCTAAAAATAACCATAACATAATTTAGACACAAATGTTATCTCATACCTCACATTTTCATCTCAAATATTAAAAACCTGTAATTGCCTCCAATTTAAGGATCATATAATCCCAAATTGTTCTTTATAACTATATCCATAAAAGAAAAGATAATTCATTCTGAAATATAATTTTCACATAACAAACTGCATGGTTACCCATAAAAGAGAAAAGTCTTCCAATATAATCCCATCAAAAAAGAGCACTGATACTTTTAAAAATTTCCCCATCCATTTATTCCCACATAGGATCTTCCTTGACTAAGAGGTTATTTTATAGAATAGTTCATTCACTCGGGTAATGCCCACATCCCATATATTAATAGAAAAATACTGTAAATGGATTCTTGAGATCATTTTTATTTTCTTCCATAGTACTCTTCATTTTTTTCTTAGAAATTCATGACTTATGTCCTTCATTCCAAGAAATAAATCATTTATTTTTTCTATTGAGAAACTTTAATAGGTGTCACCTTCCTCATTTCTGGCATCATGGAAATTGAGCTTTATTTTCTCCCTGGTCTCCACTCTAGCAGCTCTTATCATTCACCACTTTTACCTTCCTTGTTGTGTTCGGGAGTTGGTTAATATATATTTTATTGATCATATTTTTGGAAAACTAATTCAGCATAAACACAATATCTTTTACACCTATCAGCATTCCATTTCATTGCTCATTTCCACAACCTTTACCACCTTATACATCATGTTCAATGTTACTATGACTTCCTTGGAATCCAGCCATTCACAAACATAAGAAATAATAGTGTGAGTCACAAAATCATTTAGAGAATATCATAACACCTTATTTTTAATCTAAAATACCTTAGGATTAACCAAGGTTATTTATTCTCATATTATATTAAAATCCCTAAAATCGGTTGGAAATGAAAATGTGAATTATTCTAAATATATCCCCTAGGAGCGTTGTGACCAAGAGTACAAAAAATCCCATTGCCGTGTACCGGGTTACCCAGAGTCAAGCCTGAAACTCCTTGTCAGAGTTTTCACTCCTAGTTACTTCTCTGCGAGAGCCGCCTCAACCTGCTCATATCCAAACATGGATATATTTCTTGGAAAACCCACATAATATATATATTACCAAATTTTTTGGATGTTCTTATATATTAATACTCAATTTATATCTTAGGGTAGTGTTTTCTAATCAAAGTTTTCTAAATCTACCTTCCAAGGTTTGTTCTAAACGTCCTCTCATACCAACTGTAACGCCCTGACCCCAGTTACGCAGAATCATTGCATTATTACATAACATTGGTATGATACAAGGAATAATGTCCCAAAAGACCAATCATTGAAGTAGCCTTGGAAGTACTGGAAACATACATAAGTCTTACATTAAATCATGAAATAAAAAAAACATTGTGTCCCCTTTAAACATTCTTATATCTGTTATCATATTCTTATAGGTTAATCATATTATAATTATTTTAATATTGGGAAAAATAAAACATAAAAAAGGGGTGAGCTCAGATTCTCAGTAAGGATAACAATATATTTTAGAAACTATCATAAATAAGAATAAAGATTTAAGGAAATGTATAAGACTAAAACACAAGACTCTTAAGCTTAAACTTCATTATAATATGGGAAAAATAAATCAAAAAATGCTATTTACTTATTCACATGGATATTCTATTAGTGGAATAATCACATGAAATATCAATAACCAATTTTATAATGATGGAATGCATAATATCGGACATCATAACCACATAGTCAAGTCCTCATGCCCAGAATACAAGTAATATTTTGTCCAGGCCTTGTGATAAGACACAAGTTTCTCTCATGAGACCAACTGATTCATTGAGAAGATATATAGGGCTCCACACATCACTTACTAAGTCCAATGAATTTCTCATATGAAATGGTAAAACATATTCTAAAAAATCATAATAAAACTATCTTACGGAATGTCAATATTTTAACCACAAACCATAAATGTCATAAAAATAGCACATCCGCAGTCAGAAATAACTCATTTAAGGCAATATGGATGATTTTATTATAATATATCATCCACAATCAAGAATAAACTACACTGAGGGATATTTACATAAATGAAAATAATCATTAAAACTATTTGAAAGAAATAACCCCTATTTCTTGAAAACATTTAAATGTTGCATTATCTATCAAAGAAGTCGTTTAAAAGAGATTTTTTATTCAAAATGTCCCATTAGAATTTGAATCTTTTAAAAAGAATTTTAATTTCAATACATTCATATCCATATAAATAAATACTTAAGATCGTTTTTAATACATGTACATTAATGAGAAATATTTAGGAGAATAAAAATTTAAAACATTTAAAAAGATATTTTTGTTAAAGAGTTACTAACCAAATAAGAGATTATTGAATAAAAGTAATTGAGAAATGACATTTATTAAAACATTATAATATCGTGAGAATAATGGGATTAATGACATAATATGTTAATGGACTGTATATACACCATATAAAATGGAATTGGTTCAGAACGACAAAGAGGTCTCAATGGAATGTAAATTGTGAAGAAATATGTTATAATGACTGTTTCCTTAGATTAAGGATAAATAAATGAAATAATTATTTGTGAAAAATATAAATGCACTAAATATAATTGGATATTCCGTGTAAATCCATCAGATTACACTCACACATATTCTTTTAAAAACAAAACCAATGTCTGGGATGTTTAACTCAATGAATGGAAATTGAGTTAAGATTATCCTTAACAAGTTCATATCAATGGAATGTGAATTTATAAATGGAGTGATTATGTGTATCAAAGGTATATCCACAGAAAGGGGAGTTTATATTACTATATAAATATTAAATAGTGATTCCACTAATAATCTTGGAGTAAAATAATCAATGATGTTTGAGAAAAGCCCAAATAGTGGAATTTGAAATTTGAAATTCCCTTACCGATTTGGTAACATAAGAGAAATACACCCCATGAAAGAAGTATCATAAAATGAAAATATAAATACCCATAAATTAAATTATATTATGAAAATAATATAATCATGGGTAGTACATACACCACACAAAAGTAAATAGTGGAAATATAGCATGAATCTCATGGGAATAAGAAATGAGATGAAACCCCCTTACCACGTTGTAATCAATCGAGTCGTAAGACAAAAAGTTAACAACCACCAAATTAATCACAGAATACCAAGAATATAAATAGAATCCTTATTATATATATCAATTTGTAGTACAAAATACATCATATTCAATAAATAAGTGGTGAACAATGGAAATATCACGAAATTAAAAGTTAGATAAGATGCCCCTTACCATGTACTTTTCCTTAGTCGAGGGTACATTAAACTCCTGTATAATAGTTAAATAATTGTTATTAAATTATTCAAGAACCACATACTTAAATCTGATATCATATATGATCTTCTAATATTACTTTTTTTATAATATTTTAGTAGTATAATTGTTTCGGGTGTTAACTGATTCGTTTTCCTGTATATGTTTTGATACGTATTTCATGTTTGTTATGGGTAAGATTTATTGGATTCATATCTATAATTATGTCATGTATTTAAAAATTATTTCTAATTTTTAAATAAATAATATTCTTGAATGGTTATGATGGGGAATGACATCACCTCGTGTCGTGGAGACGGTAAGCCGTACGTACGCACGAGCGACAATATCATTCTTTTGACGGTGAAATCATATATAATTGGATGATATATTATATATAAATAATAATTAACATGTTATATTTATTATTTACATCAGTTATAATCATTGTTATTACAATCCAAAAAATGACGTTTTTGAATAACAAACTACACCACGATGTCGAGACAGTAAGTCGTACGTACGTACCTATGGTGACTTTGTCATTTATAGGATGGATAGAATAACGAATATGGTTATACCATATTTATAATAACATCACAGTATATAGGAGGTATTGGAGTTATTATTTTGGTATGTAAACAACAAAGAAAGAGGAAGTGGAAGAAGAAAAGAAATTGAAAGAGGGTGGTAAAATTATTACCTCCTCTTCGGGTGCTTTCTTTTGATTTGATCAAAAGGGCTCCATAGGTTAGCTTTCTGATCAAAGGAATGACTCTAGGATGTAGTGACAGTAGTTAGGAGGATATTTTGGTAGGTTTTGGCCGATCCAAATGGCATTTTATGTGTGAAATTAAGATAAGGTTAAGTAACCTTTTATAAGAGAGGTGAGGGCCACTTTAGGAAAACCTTGAAACATTATTTTATTATAAATAATTTTTGGTTTCTAATGAATCCAAATTGATTTATTTCGAATATAAGGTGGGTATGGGTCGAAATAAAATTAAAAAATAGGTTTTAGTCACGTTTAGGTCACCATATCAACCTTATCATTTATATTTAACTATTAGTTAAATATTTTAACTTTTACTGTGTCTTCTTGTATTCTTAAACTATATGGTAAATAAACATACTCTAAACTTCCAAAAGAACTTCAAGTGGTCCATTAATGAAATATATAATTTTATTTAAGGCCTTTGTCCTAACCTTAGATTTTTAGTAATATTATATCAACCAATAATACAGTATCTGATTTAAAAACTCATTTAGGTCAATTTTGACACTATTTAGTATTTGGATTTTGTGAAAAACATAACAGCGTGATTACTTAGAAAAAAAATTATTTAATCAAACCAAACATATCATATTAACATAAAAAATTAGTGGAATTCATCAAAACTCTCAAATTACATTTATTTGGATATTTGTAATATCAATTATTTTAATCATTCATTAATAAGGTAATTACTGCATCATCATTATTTCATAAATAAATTTAATTATTTAATGTCTAAAAATTATTAATAAAATTCCATTATGTAGGAACTCTTTTTATGTTTATAATGATTATTTATAGTCTAATTTATCTTATATTTAACCATATATAAAAAATGATTTAGTTATTAAACATTGACTTAACACTTTCAAATATTCTTTTAATAAAATAATAATAAATGTCATAATCTAAACCATGTGGACCAAAAAGATCATATTTTATTCCCAAGGTTGTTTTTTGTCTGATTACACTTATCCAAAAGAATTATAACATGTGTTAGGGTAATTATAATATCATTTTCACCTTTAATTACCCTATTTACTTTTAATTGTTGTAAATAAAAGTACAAGGTTACTATTAACCAAAACTTATTTTTCATCTTATTGAACCACATATTAATTACTGATGTCAACTGTGTCTCTCAGATTTTTGAAATTGAACTCACAGAAGCAGTAAAATTATGTTTTATGAAAATTTCCAAATGCTCCTAGAAGGTGGGTAAAAGACGGTAAAAAAGTTCAACAACATTTTATACATATAATTTTATTATAAAAATGACTCAAATGATTCACATAGAACTAATATAGGTATTTTGTATCTATATTGACTTGAAATAAATTTTTATTTAAATAAATATTCGGTTTTTAAATAATAACGCAGTGTTTTTCACTATTCATCAAAAATGGAATGTTTTCAGAAAAATAACATAAATTCACCCTAAGATAATTTTGATATTAAAAATTATAAAATGAATTATATTTTACCAAATTCTAAACATATTTATAGCATTAATTAAATTAAAATTAATTCTTGTTGTCAAAACCAAAAGTGGGTCTTTTAAGAAGTAATAACTATCAAAAGATTGACATATGTTTATGTCAAATTTAAATGTGAAATTACTTATAATGACCTACATTGTATTAAATGGTAAAAATATAATCTTATTATACTTCCAAACCATTAAAATTCATAATTTAACACTATAAATTAATTCAATTAACAATGTTTTTTTAAATTAAAATTTTGTATTTTTCACTATTCATCAAACTATGAATGTTATCAGAATAGTACCAAATATTTATCCAAAATAAATTTTTATGCCCCGATTCTAAAGAAGAATTTAATTTCATTAATTTTAATATATAAAAGTCTCAAATAATTGTTTTAAAAATTGTTCTCTATTAAAAGGTGGAAAATTTACATTTTTTGAAAAATACTTCTTTATTCTAAAAAAATGAATTTCTTCTTATATTATGTCGAAAAAACACATCATATGGATTATAATATATAGAGTATATAAAATTTAAAATTCGTTTAATACTATTCATAACTGCTTTTTGAACGACAAGTTTGGTAAGTCGTGATGCGCTCGAACTCGAGTTGCATGTAGCGCAAGCTATTGAATTACTTAAAAGAAAATAAATTACTATGAAATCATGGGGTGTTATATTAATAACCTAGGGTTTAAAGACCAACACGAAGAAGGAATAAAATAGAAGGGATTCGATAGTCTATAATAATGCAAACATGAATTAATCTCTAGTATACAATTATAGAGATCAACACCAGTATATGTATACATATAAAATCACACTTTATATAAAGAACACATGAGACATCAAAAAACACATACAATGAAAAAGAGGAATAAGATGAAAATAAAATTAAATAACATAATAAACTAAACCCCCAAGTGAATCTCACTCCTAACAGAGAAAATAGTTCCTCTCCATATGGACTCCTGTATTGAAAATTGTTAGCAATTTTTTCTCACCATGTACCATCATTATATATATTACATCATCTCCACCTACTCCATTATCTCTATACCCCTCAAAGATGTCTCAATACAAAGAAACATCTCTAAAGATATAATACATTTGTAAATAATTCTCATACATAGGTGATTATCAGTAAAATATCGTTTGAATCACAAAATATATTAGCCAATGATAAGTCCATATATCATATAAAACTCAATTATGATGGAATCAGTAGTTCATATCACAAAGAAATCAACAGATGATCTTGAGGTAACAAATAACAAAGTTCAAATAGGTCATCAAAACTCAAATATTGTCTCTGTATAAGACAAAAACAAAGAGGTAACTAAAATACCACACGTGCTAGAAAACGTAATCACACCAACACTCAAAAAAATAATGTGATAATAAATCAGTAGTGGGGGACTAAATCACATCACGAACATTATGTATATACTGAAAGAGTACTTGACCCATGTGGAGGATTGTACCTCAATATAAAGTGGAGTATTAACTCAATGTATGTAAGATCACACTTTGGTGAATTGTGGATTACTAAATGTATCTATTATTTGCGTGATTGTACCCAATTAAATGAATGACTCTCATGGTGTACCTAAACACCTTATATGGATGACCATAACCAATCTCATGGGGAAGTACTTGAACATTTTTCAAATCCAAATGTTTTGTATAAACCTATCCATTACCTCACATTTTTATGGATCATGGAATTTCTCAAATTCTAATGTATTCATTTCTTCATGACAAAGTGGAACATAAAAATGATCACTATAAGGATAAATAATCATAATAAACTTCTCATGTATCAAAAAATAACACATGAGAAAAAATTAACAATGAATATTGTAAATTTCATAGTGATTGACATGTCTAGTAGGGTACATGGAATTTAGTTCTATTAGTAATTAATGGCCATAAACATATACCACCCAATCAATGTGAAGTTGATATACATGACATGTCATGTGAGATAAAAAAATGTTAAATACGGGACCAAATAGGCATGGATTATCAATAGGATTGTTGTCACATAAGTACACATAGTTTCTTATGATGTATTACCTATAGAAATTGAGCTTCATGAATCGATATCAATTGTTTTTTTTAATATAGACCATGTTAAATGGGTGCATATCATTAACTTGTCTTGTATACCATTAGAATCTAAAGTACACTCTCCTGGTATATTGAGTTTTTAATTAGTAGTCACATGAAATTTGATATCTCAAACTATATAAAAACCCAAGTCCCATCAAGTCTAAGTCACATGGTGTGAAATCTTAGGTCACAAGTCACGTGGAATTAATTATCATGAGGAATCAAAGGATGGAGATTTGGACCAAGTGTGACATGGGAATACACATTCGGAGGCAATGAAAATTACACATACTATAAAACAATATCTTCACACTATGAACATATTTTTATCCTCTATTATGAGTCGCACCTCCACTCTCAGATAATAATAATTCCCTTAAATCCCCCAGAACAACTCCTTTTGTGGATTTATAATCATTCATAACCATCTACTTTCTTTTTATCTAATTGACAAAAAAACCATGCTCAAAACTCTTCACTCCATTTTTTGCTTCCCTTGTTTTTAGACCGGATGAAATTTTCTAATGGTACTTGATTTTTCAGTTGTTGGATAAAACAAATCATAAACCATTAATTGGATTGAAATTTATGATTGGAACACTAAAATGCGTTTTTAATCATGGTTTAAGGCCTGAGTGATGCCGTGGAAATTCCATTGAGTTTTAAGATTGTTGGATCATGAAACCTCAAATTTGGGGAAGGGTGATAGGGGAGAATGGTTTGACTGAAACCATGTGTCCCTCTAAGAGAAACTATGCATCTGATCCAATAGTGATGGATATCTTACATGGTTTGTTCTAACTATATGATGGGAGCTTCATGGATATACGGTTGCTATAGGTTCCTTCCGTAAATTCATGGTTTTCTCATGGTTTAGAAAACTATGAGATTATTATTCTTGGAAATTTTGTGAACCATGGATTTCCCATGGTTTAGCGAAACCATCAAAAAAAATTCCAAATTTAATGGGGTGAAGTTTCCATTTTCCCCTAGTCCTTGTATTTCCTCCTACCCTATTTTTGTTCTCCTCATCCATGAGTAGTATTTAATCAAGAGTTCCCTCTCCTCATTACATATACATGGATTTCTTTACTTCATTTGGTATCAGAATCAAGTTTCATCAGTCTCTTTGGATAGCCATTGATATGATCTTGGATCCTCTTCATTATCTTCTTGTTTTATCTCTCAATCTTAAAAACTATTATTGTGTGACCTAATTCACCGAATTTTTATATTTTTATATTTTTCTTCATTTTCTATCACACCAAATCACTTCAATCATCTTTATTAGACAATTGGTTAGTGATGATTTTAAATTCTCTCAAGGAGAGTTTTTTTCAAAGTGTGTTGGTGTTGCAAGGCATTACGGAGATGTTGTTTTTAGTAGTGTATGCAACCTCTTAAGACATCATTGGTCTCAAATATACTCTAGTGGTTAATATTGAGGGAACACGAGATTCCTTGGGTGTGAAAGTCATCATGTTAAATTAATATTGTTGTTCCAGAAGGTGTAGCCAAGCTATTTTAAAAGGAGTTTACCGGTAGGAGTTTTACTTCCCTTCCTTCGAGTAGTTGATTATGGAAGGCTATGAACCATATTGACCAATTTGCCTTGGAGGTGAAAAGAGTTAAATGGGAAATCTTATAAAAACTTTTATATCATCTTAGTGTAATCATTCATTATTGATGATCATGATGCCTATCTTGACATAATCCTTGGTACAATGATAGAGTTTCAGTTATACACCGAGCTAAAAGATTAAATTTTATTTACATTACAATTAATTGACTCCATTATAGGGGTTCTATAGAAGCATTATTATTCATATAAAATTTTTTAGTATTGAGTGATACTTCGAATTCTATGTAGTAATTACATACAGAGACTCGTGGATGATAGCTAGGTCTTTGACTTGATTGTCGTTGGGATGAGTCATTTTTTTTGGATATGGTGACATTCAAGTGTGTACTCATGTATCACTTGTAATATCCAGAGTATGAACAACCATGGATGTGTTCTTTAGACGCTATCAAATGATTCAAAGGTTACCCTAGACTTGAAGTTGGTCTTGATGATTTTTTAGAGTGTACTAATTCATGGATTCCAGATCTGGTATACACCAGTGTTGTGCTGTGGGAAAACAACATAAATGGTCATTCAAACCAAAACCATTAGTGGATGTTGTGTACGGGTACTTATGGACATTATGTATGTAACTGTGAGGTGACTTGAGCTAAGTCATCAATTTTCAGGATGAGATTCTCTTGCCACCAAAGCCTATAATTTTTTAGAAAAGTCAGTTATAGGTGGCTCAACTTGTTTTATTTCCATTCTGATGAATTTGGTTAGTGAGCAACTGATTTAAATACATCATCAGATTTATATGGGAATGATGGAAATATAATAAGTTCCATTCAAGTAAATATTTCACAGCCAGTTTCATATTGCTTGATCAAAAATTTTCCATTTCAATATAATTGGTACCTCAATGTTCCCTTTGATGTAATCATGTTTCCTAGTTGAGAATATCACATTGGGATCATCGTTATAATTCTGAGGTAATTCTTTGATTGATAATTCGGATAGTAGAGATATGTAATGACATGACACTAGTTTCTCAGAGCCGATGCCATATTACATTACATTAGAATGATTACAAGAAATTCATATCCTGAAGGAATGAATAGTTTAGTATATTAGGAAATCTAGATATATAAATAAGTTCAAAATTACAACCTGAAATGAAAATAAAAGCAAATAAGTTCTGTTGAGAACATCAATCGCTGTAAGATTATACCTACAAGGGGAAAATGAAGCATATAAAGGGGTGAGATCAGATGCTTAGTAAGGGTAAAAATTACAGTGGAAGATAACATAAACATTATTCATAGAGAATAATTGAAAACACAATCCTTTAAAAATAAACTTGAACATAATATAAAAGGAATATGAGATGAGTAAATATTTTCATAATAAAACATAATTATGAGTATTAAACTAGTAAAATAACCTCATGAAATATTAATTTATAGCTTCATAATGAGGTAAATGCATATTTAGGACATTTTGAATCATACCATCATGGCCTTATCCAAGACATCTAAAAATTATTAAGGCCTCGACCAAAACCATATCTAAAATTGGGAAAGGCCTAAACCTAGTCCATATCTATTTTTCTCATGAGAGATAAAACTTAATTGAGGGTATATATTTGGCCCCACCCATCAATTACTTATTCTAATTCATTCCACATATGAACAGAGATAAATGTAAACAATATACAACATGAGATGTAAATAACTTTCCCCAATCTCTAACATAATCACTAACCATTTTGAGTAGTAAGATGAATGGTATCAAAATAGAACATCCATAGTAGAATTCATCATAAACCATTCAATATAAAATTTAATATGATATCATAATATATTAGACCAAAAAATACATAAGAATGAACAATAGCGTTGAAATAGATGAAAATACTCTTATAAAATCACTGAGTAATTCATGATATAAATACTCTTTTACTTTGAAAAAATTGGTTCTTTTGGGAAAAAATATTTCTATAAAACCATAAGTTACGTAAGATAGTATTTTAATAATAAAATTAGTGATTTAATAACAAAACGGATTCTATAAACATAATATAGAGTGCCTTGAAAATAGGTATGAATTTGAGAAATTCCCTTGAATCAGCCTCGTATTTCGGAAACAATTCTGAAATATCCTTCTAAAAAATGTAACTCCCCTAAAATAAAGAAGGATTATACTATTTACACATACATATTTAATTCAAAAAAAAATTATGATTATTAAATAACAATAATTAATAAATTAATTGGGATAAAGATATACAAAGAGTATCTTGAAAGAAAATGGTGGTTCGGGTAGGAAACACTTACCACTTTGTAATCAATCGATTTGTATTCCCCAAAATTAATAATCATAAAATAATTCATTTAATGACATGAAAATAAATAGATTAATTATATGATACATCAATGGGTTGTATTCATACACCGTAAACAAGTAATAGTCGTGAATAAGGAATATCTCACGAAAATGGAAGTGAGATGAGTAAACCCTTGCCTTAAGTCCAAAGGTGTTCCTCAATAGATCTTAATGACATTAATAATAGAATTTAGGTTCTTAAATTAATTATTCGAGAAACTCATAAACATTTAATTGATTTGGTAAAAAAATGAGGTTCATTCCTATCCTTTTGATGGGTTAAGAGATTCAATTTCATTGTTTGGGTGATTTTTAATCATTGGTTTTCATGATTAGATTACTTATATTCATGTACAGATAAACAAGTAGACTGAGAATGGTTTTTCATAATTGTAGTTATATTTTATTAGTGAGAATATATAATACTACATAGTTATAAAATTCATTTGGTTATTTTTAGTAAAGTTGAATCATTATGTAAAACTTTAATGATAATTGTTTGGTTTATTTAGCATTTTTTATCACAACAAAATTATTTTGATCTATAATTAATAACATTTGTAAAAAAAGATTATATAACCTTAAATACAATCTAATACCTATATAATAATCTTTTCAAACCATAAAAATGGTTTCATTAATATAATTGATGAAGTTAATATAAATTGAAAACCTGTCGTCCCTGAATGTGATAAATTAACACATCTCGGATGGTGTTTTCATTTCTAGTATAAAATAAGCATAAAGGATAGATGATGAATAATTATTACTCTATCATAAAACAATTATAGTACATGTAAGGTAAAAGAGTTATCACAACATTTGGATAAGAAGAGGTGAGAAATAATAAGAAAAGAACGAAACATGAAATAAAAGAAATGAAATGTGGAATTTACCACTCGAAGTTATATTCCTTGAGAGAATCTGTAGGGTATGGGTTTCGGTCTATTTATAATACCAAGGTCTCCTAGACATGGTGGAGGAGCATGGAATGATAGTTAAGTAGAATTTAGACAATTAAAAAGGCATGCAATCAATGAAGAGAGGATGGTGTGAGGGCGGTTTATAGTGGAGGAGAGGAGTGACTTTTTATTATCTTATTCATTATGTTATTATTTTTCACAAGAAAAGTAATAATATTGATTCATGTGACCAATCAGAGGAATATGTGAATTTTAGTTTGAAACAACTGTGCATACATTAGCCAGGATGTTATTAATAGATAATTTTAACTGATAATGTACATATACGGTAAATTAATGTATTTTACTATTCACCAATATGTCAAGTAATTCAGAAATATCCCAGAAATTCACCCTAACCATTTTCTGATGTGTAAAATTCAAAAATGAACTCCATTTTTGTAAAATGATTTCGTAATATTATTAATTTAATTTTTAATTTAAATAATAACTTATTCAAAATAAAAATTTTAAAAACTATAATTAATTTTATATGACCTTGAAAAATTAATCAAGATCTCAATATCTTATAACCTAAAGACCATAAAACAATAATTTAATAAATTATTCATTAGGTACATATTAAAATTTAATTTACTATTCATAATGGTATGGTACTATTCACCAATAATTATGTTTGTCTTATTAGACTCTAAATATATTACTAAATGAAACTGTGTATGTCAGTTTTTCAAAATTCAAATAACATAGGTTGAAAAATTATGTTTACTAGATAGGTTATAACAATGTGGTGTTTTGTAGAGATATATTGTTTCATGGATTCAATATTAAATTTGTTTGAAAAAATCATAGGGTGTTACATTCTCCCCTCAAAAAAAATTTATCCTTGAAATTCACTGAATGATACCTCATAAAAAGATTTGGGTAGGTCTTCATCACATGATCCTTAGGATCCCAGGTTGATTCTTCAATTCTATGAATTTTTCAACGTACCTTTAATAATCATTTCATCCGATTCCTCAAAACCTATTCATTAGTGTCACGAATCCGGATAGGATCTTTAGAGTAAGACAATTGGGGTTCCAATTCGATTCCTTCATAATTGAGTACATGTGTTGGGTCTGGACATACTTTCTCAACATTGAGACATGGAACCCATTATGAACTTTAGAGAGGCTTGGCAACATTTCCAAATGATAATCCATAGCTCCAATTCCATCTAAAATTAACAAAATGTCCAATATATATGGGGCTCATATTCCCTTTCTTTCCAAATCTTATAATTCCCTTTCATTGAGATACTTCTAATAAAATGTGATCTTGCACTTGAAATCCGAAATCCTTCCTTCAATTATCGGCATAGGTCTTTTTCCTGCTTTTGAGCTGCATTGATATGGGTTGGAATAGTCTATACCTTTGATGTTGTATCCTCTGCAATATCTGGGCCCACAAGATTCCTTTCTCCAACATCATCCCAACATGTTGGTGTATGACATCTATTTCTATACACTGCTTCATATGGTGCAATTTAAAAACTTGATTGGAAACTATTATAGTACGAAAACTCCACTAAAGGTCTGTATGGATCCCACATACCTTTAATGTCAAGTGAACGTGATCTTAACATATCCTCTAAGGTTTGGATATTCCTTTCTGATTGCCCATCAGTTTGTGAGAGGTAAGAAGTACTCAAATGAAGATCAGTATATAATGATTTCTGAAGACTTTTCCAAAATTTCAATGTAAATCAATGTTCACGATCAGACAAAATTGATAGAGGTTCTCCATCAAGTCTCACAAGATCATTGATATAGAGTCATTCTAGGAGCTCTAGTGGAAAATCCTCCCTTAAAGCGAGAAAATGTGAAGATTTCGTAAATCAATACACAATTACCTATATTGTATCATTATTTCATGGAGTTTTGGGTAATCGATTGAGAAAATGAATGGTGATGTCATTCCATTTCCACACCAGAATAGATATAGGTTTCATGATTGTCACGACCCGTCCCCAAGCCCACCTTCTATAGGCCAGGGGCTGGCGACTAGAACCAAAGGCGTAATTCCCTAAAAGCTGAGAAGGCATTGCCTTTATAAAACGAAACACACACAACCAGAGTACAAGCGGAAGCAAACACTAAGTAAAAGTTGTATAACAAGTGAACTGAAAGTAAAGGGTCCAGAATACAAGCCCAACTTTAAAGTACAAATACAACTGAAAACAAGTACAACAAATTGGGGACAAACAACTGAAAGGTGAAACCAGCTCCTGGATCGTCCACCAAGGTTCCTACCTGAAGGGTAGGTACATATAGCCTCCACAGTGCTCCACGTCCATCCGTCTCCTTCAGGTACCAACTGGTCGTGAGGTCCCCCTCCAGGTACCATCCAGTCTTCGTACACTCCACCTCCGTAAGCGCTGTCAGTCATCTGCATCCAACACAATGACGTAAGGGCATAGCCCGTGCAAGGGTGAGTATAACGATACTCAGTAGGGACCCTGAGACCCTCAATGTCTCACAAAATATAACAAGGATAAACCACAAAGTATTATTCAATGGATAACCATTAATTAGGTATATTCCCATACATATACCAAAGTTATCAAGTAACCCATCTCAATCATGAGGAAAACACAAAGGTCATTGACTCAGCACCAACCAGTATTTATTTAGGATGTCGAAACCATGGCTGCTGGTGAACTCTTCATCTGTCGAGCACAGTCACCCTGTCGCGACTCTGAGGTGATACTCACTAACCTTATATTGCTGAGGTACTCCTCTAGTCGCGTACTGCGGGTCTTCCGCCTCACACAGTAGCGCTCCCCACCATGGGTCTTCTGCCTCACATAGTATCGCTCCCCCTGATAGCCTATAGAGGTACTCCTTCTGTCGAGTACCGCAGGTCTTCCGCCTCAAATATTAGCACTCCTCTGACATGGGTCTTCCACCTCACACATTAGTGCTCCCCACTGGGCTAGTCAAGTCACTCCAAAACAAATCGGACAAGCAGTCATCAGGTCGCAGCCAGTTACTAGGTCTTCGTACTCCATATGCTCATCTATGGTAGGATCCACTCCATGAGCTACTGTTCGATACTCCAAGTGTCACGAAATCCCACGAAGAAATATCTCAAAGGACTGCCATGACATAGAGGTCTGAATTCAACAGACGACGCGTCAATCGGACGCTCGGTCTGTGAGTTATTAGCCTTTTTGTCCCGGGGGCCTAGTTGGTTTCGTGTACGAACCAACCCGACCGTATCTCAACATTACCCCGAACACCAATGTGGTATACTCAAAGGGACCGTTTCTCAATGAGATTACCAGGCTTGATGACGTTTCGTCAAACGGACGTCCGGTCTAAGAGTTATTGGCTTTTCCGTTCCAAGGGCCCGATTGGTTTTTAAGCTAAAACCAACCCGGCCGTACTCCATCGGTGTCCAAAACTCAAGTGTAGAATTCCAAAAGAACTGTCTCATCAAAAGGAACCCAAAGTAGTTGACGGTACATCAATCAGACGTCCGGTCCTTAAGTTATAAGCATTTCTGCTCCGAGGGCCTGGTTAGTTTCGGGATCGAACCAACCCGGCCATACACAAACATCACCAAAACCTTGAGTGTAATATACTGAAACGACCATATCGATCCGAGGAATACTACGCAACTGACGGTACGTTGATAGGAGGTCTGTAGCTCATGTTATGGGCGATTAACCAAAAATTGATCTGATGAGGGGGTCTTGGGCCGGTCCGACCCGGCCTAACCCACCCTGGGTCGGCCCAAAATGGGTCGACCAGACCCATGTCTGGGTCGGGAAGGGTAGGGCATGGCCCAGCCCGACAATTGTCGCCCAGCCGGCACAGCAAGCGGCCCGGATCGGTGGCCGGCCACAACTCAACCAGGCGGCCAAGTTGTGGGGGGGGACCCCCCGGTCTTCGTAACGATGGCGCCAGGCTGGCGCCGCCCGACTTCCCCAGAACCCGTGAGGCGCGGGTTCTGCTCCACCACCTCTGTGGCCGGTGCCATGGAGGTCTTCCGCCGGCGGCACGATAGGGCGCTGTTGCTTCCAGGCGGCTGACCGCTACGATATTCTGCGGGCCACTAGAGTCGTTCCAGTGGTCCATTTTGCCTCTCGTCTGTGCCTGCAGCCCTCTCAGGGGTTTTTCTACACTACGACAGCCTCAAAACGTCGTTGTCGTTCCATTCACCCGTAGCCCAACAAATTGCGCATCACGAACAAGTTGGCGGTGGGTTCGGAATGGTTCGTTGGCCCTTACCCACCGCGTTAGTGGTTCAAACAATCACCCAACAAATAAACGCACATTTTTGAGGGTAAAAATCAAATATACAAAATTATACAATATCCCATACATCGTAATTGAGATTCGTTCATCGACAAGCCGTGGAAGATGAGCGTCACGATAGTCGGGCGTTGCGGAAGAAGGACATCAATTCCGTTGACGTCAGAGTGCGCCCAAAGAAGAAGCGTCGTTGGTGACTTCGTGTTCTTCATCAGAGATATTCTTCGTCAAGAGATGAACGGTGTTCTTCTATTTCACCAGAGCCTTCCCAAAATTCTCCCAACACAACGGGTCAAAAATAAAAATAATAGCTAAGGCTATTATTTTATTCACACATGAATTCAAAATTCAAACACATTAATTAATTAGTTGAAGAGTTCAATTTATTAATTAAAAGTGTTGGAAAAAATTAATGGGAGAGAGGGAGGTGAAGAGATCACATTAATTAAGGTGGGGGGAGTTGTAAAATTAATTAAAGGGGGTGTTAATGGGGAGTTAAGGGAAGTTGAAAGGTTAGTGGTTCGTGTGGGACCCACCTCACATTATCCTCTCATGGGAGGTTATGTGGGTGTGGGCCCCACCTATAACTTCCCCTCATAGGATATGACTACCAAAAATAAATAAAATTGTGTACAATAATCTTATTTAATTTATTCTAAATCCCCAAAAAAATTAATTTTCAACCCGAATTAAACGCAACTGCGGTAAAGGTACCCATAATAGAATACCAGCACTGCGAGTTCATCAATGTCCTCAGATTTCAATTCCAAGCACCGTTTCAAAAGATAGAAAAACATGCACATATGTTTACTGAATGTAACAGAACAAAACTTCAGAAATTGATTCCGGGCTCACTGGGCCTCGGAATCAGGTGTCGTCAGAAACTACGGACTCGTAAAATTCCAAAGAATTTAAGAAAAAAATTTCCTTGAAATTTTTAGGACTTTATATTGCCCCCACCTCAGTGATTTACGTCCCAATAAAGCTACAACAAAAACTAGGGAAAAAAATAGGTACTGAGCACGCATCTGAGCCTCCCACTCCCATGAGATCTCCTGGAGGTTCCCGTGCTGCCAGCGAATGCGCACTAGAGAAATAAACCATCCACGTAGGACCCACTCCTGTCGATGCTCAATCTCGACTGGAACCTCTATGAAATTCACCTCATCATGGATTTCCATCTCCCCGCAGTTGATGATGTGGGGTGGATCATGCACGCATCTCCCCAACAGAGATACGTGGAAGAGATCGTGTACCTGAGGCAACTGATGTGAAAGGGCCATGTGGTAAGCCACCTCACCTCCCCTGCTGAAGAAGTGGGGGAGTGACTATAAGTGACTATAGATAGGATACACCATCTCTATCCACAATGATATATGTAAGGCATCCTGCTACTTTGTCACCTCTCCTAACAGCTAAATACCAGTCCTCCTGCTGAGTGCATCCGCAACAACGTTCCCCTTCCGAGGAGCATAGACTATCTCAATGTCATAATCCCATAGGAACTCAAGCCATCATAGCTATCTCAGGTTCAGATCCTTCTGAGAGAAGATACACTTGAGACTATTGGGATTATAGTTAACTGAAAACCCTTCACTCAACAAACAATGGGTGAGACTAGCCAATTGTAAGAACTCGACATCACCCTTCTTCGCCTACGTTCTACAAGAGCTTCTAGGATTTCTCATCTGCCGAAAAGGGAAATACGGTCTCATCCTTTGGATGAACCACTTCCTTTGTCTAAAACAGTCATTACGGACTTGAATTATAGTAATTCATGTCTTGGACGACGTCGTAAGGCCTCGACGCTACTACCAAGAGATCCAACCGTCACTCTCGCATCTAAGGGTTGAGTCACACTGTCAGCATCGGTGTGTGGTTACTGGGTCTCCTCCAGTAGAAATATAAAAAGTGAGGGTCAAGACAATAGTTTAAACCAGAACCTCTTGGTATTAACCACACAAAAAAGGAAGGAAATAAAACATCCCAAGGACAAGTGTCTTTTATTACCGTAGCTCAAGGTACAAAGACACAAAGAAACCACAATCAACAACATTAACAAAGATAGAAGCGTCATGAAAAAAGGCCTCTATGCCTGGAACTCATCCCGCTCCTGTCCACCTACTTCCAGAGCTCTATAGTTGTATGATTCAGCTGCATAAAGATATGCTCTCCCCTATCAACATGTTCCCTACGGTCGGGGTGGACCTCCCAATTGTGGTTGTGGAAACATCTCGAAGCATCATCCACCTCCACATGCATGGCCAGCTCCTCTTCCACGGTCGCCTGATCCTTGCGGTCCGTCATGATCGAACCTCTGCCACTTCCTGGGAGGTCTTTCATCTATCTGCTGATCTTCCGAGCGGCGGGTCGGACAGTTACGAGCCATGTGAACCTGTCCGCCGCATGAGTAACACTGCCTGGTAGGTCTGCCTCTGTCTCCACCCAGGGTGCCCCACAAAACCGACCCTGAGTCATGCGGTCGACCACCGGTAGGTTTGGTCCTCTTGGACCACTACATCATCTGTCTACTGCTAGCTGCAGAAGACTCCGATGCATGTTGTCTAGTGGTGGGTCCCACTTCTGGAGACTGCATAGCAAGGAAATTCTACACTAAGAGGGATCTCTCCAACAACCCTATCTGCGTCAAGATGCTGTGAGAGACAACTGAAGCTTTGATCTCTCGCCTGATTCCCTGCTCAATGGTTCGGGCCCTGAAGAATGGGTCTCATACCATATTAGGGGAGTATCGCGAGAGGTCAGTCAAATTCACTAAGTACTATGCCATTGTCATGTTACCCTGTTGTATATGCAGTATCTCTTGTATCTGCACCGCTCGAAGGGTGGATGGTACAAACTACGCCCGGAACAGGCTCTCGAAGTCTGCCCATAGAAGTGTTGCCTCGTCATGCATCTGGAGCATTAGGCTCCACCAACTGCCTGCTTCTTCCTGAAGGAGGCTAGTAGCAAGGATCGCCATGAAGTTTATGTGTGTCCCTACTAGCCTAAAAACTCTCACCACAGCCTCCATCCAATCCTCAGCTGCATGTGGGTATGTCTCTCCCCGGAACCTAGGTGGCCTATGGCATTGGAACTCGTGCAGCGCGCTCAATCGGCGTGCATCGCCTGCTGCTAGGGCTGGTGGCATCGGTGGCCCAACGGGTGGAAGTACCGCTGGTGCCTCCGCTGGTGACTCAACTAGAAGAGGGACCTGTACTGAGGCCTCATCGCTTGGTGGGCTGTCAGTACGTACAACTCTCGGGGCCCTAGCTGGTCATCCGCGGGGAGGCATCCTAAAAGGAATAGATGCAGCGTGGTCAAAAAACTATTCCTGGTGAGATGACCTGGTTTGAGCTGACTTAAAGGAAAAACTTTGGAAAACACACATGCAATCAATGTTTAGGTTCACTGAGTCGGAAATCAGAAGTCAGGGTCATGGTGTATGGATACGTCGGTCGCCCGCACGAACACGGGACTCCCTGAACTGAAAACCAGACTTAGTACCCTTAAAACTATTGTTTCATAGAAATAAAATATAACAGTCCTAGGTTGTATAGTAGAATTGACGTCATCTGATACCAATTTGTCACGACCCGTACCCCGGGGCCTGCATCGGGACTACCCCGATCCCGCCCTCTATAGGCCAGGGGATTGTGACTAGCACCAAAGGCGTAATTCCCCAAAAACTGAGAAGGCATTGCCTTTATAAAACATAACGCACACAACAAGAGTAAAAGCGGAAGGAAACACTAAGTAAAGTTGTATAACAAGTGAACTGAAAGTAAAAGGGCCAGAATACAAGCCCAACTATAAAGTACAAATACAACTGAAAACAAGTACAACAAAAAGGGGACAAATAGCTGAAAGGTGAAAGCATCTCATGGATCGTCCACCGGGGTTCCTACATGAAGGGTAGGTATAGATAGCCTCCATAGTGCTCCACGTCCATCCGTCTCCTCCAGGTACTGACTCGTCGTGAGATCCACCTCCAGGTACCATCCATTCCTCGTACACTCCTCCTTGGTCAGCGTTGTTTGTCATCTGCATCCAACACAATGAGGTGCGGGCATAGCACGTGCAGGTGTGAGTATAATGATACTCTGTAGGGACCCCGAGACCATCAAGGTCACACAAAATCTAACAAGGATAAACCACAAAGTATGATTCAACGGATAACCATTACATAGGTATATGCACATACATATACCCAAGTTATCAAGTAACTCATCTCAATAATGAGGAAAACACAAAGATCATTGAATCGGCTCAAACCAGGATTTATTTGTGATGTCGAAACCACGGCTATTGGAGAACTTCTCCTCTGTCGAGAACAGTCTTCCTGTCGCGACTCCTAGGTGATACTCACTAACCTTATACTGCTGAGGTACTCCTCCTATCAAGTACCGCGGGTCTGCCGCCTCACACAGTAGCGCTCCCCACCATGGGTCTGCCACCACACACAGTAGCGCTCCCCCTGATAGCCTACAGTGGTACTCCTTCTGTGGAGTACCACGGGTATTCTGCCTCACAATGTAGTGCTCCTCGGCCATGGTTCTGACACCTCACACAGTAGTTATCCCCATTGGTCTAGTCAAGTCACTCTGAAACGAATCGGAAAAGTAGTCATTAGGTCTCACCCAGCTACTAGGTCTCCATACTCCATATGCTCGTCTCTGGGAGGATCTGCTTCCTGAGCTACTGGTCGATACTCCATGTGTCACTAAGTCCCATGGAGAAGTATCTCAAAGGACCTCTACGACATAGGGGTCTCAATGAAACATACGGCGCGTCAATCGGATGCACAGTCTGTGAGTTATTAGCCTTTTTGTCCCGGGGGCACGGTTGGTTTCGTGTACAAACCAACCCGAACATATCTCAACTGTACCCTGAACTCCCATGGGGTATACTCAAAGGGACCATTTCTCAAAGAGATTACCAGCGCCGCTGACGGTTTGTCAAACGGAAGTTCGGTTTGAGAGTTATTGGCTTTTCCGTTCTAGGGGCCCAGTTGGTTTTTAAGCTAAAACCAACCTGACCATACTCCAACTGCGTCCAAACATCAAGTGGAGTATTCCAAAAGAACCATCTCATAAAAATGAATCCAACGTAGTTGACGGTACGTCAATCAGATGTCTGGTCCTTAAGTTATAAGCTTTTCTGCTCCGAGGGCCCTGTTGGTTTCGGGTTCGAACCAACCATGTCGTACACAAACATCGCCAAAACCTTGATTGTAATATACTGAAATGACTATCTCGATCCAAGGAATCCTACGCATCTGGAGTTGTATCGATCGGAGGTCTGTAGCTCATGTTATTGGAAATTAACCGAAAATTTCTCCGATGAGATGGGTCTCAGCCCGGTCGGACCCCGCCCCAACCGACCCTGGGTCGGCCCGAACCGGGTCGACCCGACCAAGGTCTGGGTCCGGCCCGGTAGGGCACAGCTCGGCCCGGTGGTTGCGGCCCGGCCGGCATGAGGGTTGCCCGACCCGCGCGACAGTTGGCCCGGCTCGGTGGCCAGCCGCGTCTCGGCCAGGCTGGCCGAGCAGGGGGGGGGGGGGGTTGTCTTCATAACGGCCACACCAGGACGGTGCCGCCCGGCCTACCTGGAACTCATGCGGTGCGGGTTCCACTCCACCGCCTCCACGGCGGTCTTCCACCAGCGGCGCGCTGGGGGACGCCGCCTCCGGTCGCCGGCGCCGCCGCGATATTATGCGGGCCACCAGAGTTGTTCTGGTGGTCCGTTATGCCTATCGTATGTGCCTTCGACCCCCTCAGGTTTTTCTATACACTGCGATGGCCTTAAAACTTTGTTGTCATTCCATTAACCTGTCTCCCAACAAATCATGCATCAAGAACAAGTTGGCAGTGGGTCCAGACTTGTTCGTTAGCCCATACCCACTACGTTAGTGGTTCAAACAATCACCGAACAAATGAACACCCATGTTTGAGGGTATAAATCACATATATAAAATTATACAATATCTCCATACCTCGTAATTGAGGTTCGTTCATCGACGAGCCACGGAAGACGAGCGTCGTGGTAGTCGGGCATCGAGGAAGAAGGATATCGATTCTGTTGACGTCGGAGTGTGCCCGAAGAAGAAGCATTGATGGTGACTTTGCATTCTTCATCGGAGATATTCTTCGTCGAGGGAAGAATGATGTTCTTCTATTTCACTAGAGCCTTCCCAAAATTCTCCCAGCACAACGTGTGGAAAATAAAAATAATAGCTAAGGCTATTATTTTATTTACACATGAATTCAAAATTCAAACACTTTAATTAATTGATTGAAGAGTTCAATTCATTAATTAAAAGGGTTGGAAAAAATTAATGGGAGAGAGGGAGATGAAGAGATCACATTAATTATGGGGGGGAGTTGTCAAATTTATTAAAGGGGTTGTTAATGGGGAGTTAAGGGAAGTTGAAAGGTTAGGGGTTTGTGTGGGCCCCACCTCACATTATACTCTCATGGGAGGTTATGTGGTTGTGGGACCACCTATAACTTCCCTTCGTAGGATATAACTACCAAAAATAAATAAAATTGTGTACAAAAATTTTATTTAATTTATTCTAAATCCCCCAAAAAAAATTAACTTTCAACCCGCATAAAACGCAACAGCGATAAAGGTTCCCTTAAGCGAATACCAGTGCTGCGAGTTCATCGGTGTCCTCGGATTTCAATTCCGAACACCAGTTTTAATGATTAAAAAACCCACACGTACATTTACTAAACATACCAGAACAAAACTTCAGAAATTGATTTCGGGCTCACCGGGCCTTGGAATCATGTGTCGTCATAAATTGCGGACTCATAAAATTCCAAAGAATTTAAGAAAAAAATTTCCTTGAAATTTCTTGGTCTTTACAATGACTCCTCTAGGATTTTTTCTTCCATCCTTCACTTATTTAATGACTAAACATCATGATACATAATCATCTATTTATTGCTTCATGTTATCCCACCAGAAATGTTACTTAAAATCTCTATACATCTTATTACTACTAGAATGTATTGAGAAATTCAAACAATGTGTATCATCCAGTAACTATTTTTTTAGAATAGGTATAGCTACAACACAAATCCTCTTCCCAAATTTCAAAATTACATCTTCACACACAAAGTCATCCAACATCCCATCATTCACCCATTTACTTTTATTTTATAGAATCACATCATCATACTGAGAATTTCTAATCCTTTCTAGTAGAGATGATTGGGAAACCAAGTGAAAACGTAGGGATTTTTCACCTTCTTTAATAATTCTTATATTCATCTTTACATGATCCAAAAACACAGAATCTATTTCAATCCTCATTTTGTTTAGAACTCCATGGTCCTTCATGATCAATGCATCAGCTACCTCATTTGCCTTTCCTGGGTGTTAGTTTATGAGAGAATCATAATACGTGAATATTTCAATCCATTTACATTTCCTCATTTTGAATTATTTTTACGAGAACATATATTTCAAGATCTTATGATCCGTATATATCTCACAACATTCTCCATAGAGATAATGTCACCATAGCTTCAATTAAAAGATTACAGATGCTTACTCAAGATTATGAGTATGGTAGTTTTGTTCATGACTTTTTAATAACAAATATGTCTATGCAATAAATTTAATGTTTGGCTTGAGTACACAACCTTGTCCTTTCATTGATGCGTCATCATAGATCAGAAATCCACTATTCCATGATGGTAGAGTTAGGATCAGAGAATTCAATAATCTCCCATTCAATTCCTCAAAACATTCCAAACATTATTTATTCGATACAAAATTAACCCATTTACATGTAATCTAAATCATTGGGTTGGATAAATGAGTGAAATTCTGAACAAAACTCTGATAATAACTTGCTAAACCAATAAAACTACGCACCTCGTTTATGTTTATTGGAGTAGGCCACTCTTGCATTGTAACTTATTAGATATTTATAGAATAATACATTTTAATATCTATTAGTATCTATGAATAATATATTCATTTTAAATTAAATTGGATTCTTTTTCTGAAATCATACTCGACACGCAACAATATGTTTCTCCCAAATCTTACATTGCACACAACATTATGTTATGCTGAAAAATAATACAATCATATTATTATTATTATAAATGGTATTTAATGACAAACTGTTCTATTGTAAGGAATGAACAGAACTAACCACAATATTATTACACATGTTTTTTTAAATGTTTTAACAATTATCCAATAAATTTTAGAGGATTCAAATGAGAAAAAATCTAATTTTAAGCATAAAATACTCTAATATTTTTGAAAGGCCCTTTTACCACCTTTTGATAGAGAACCCCTTTTAAATCTAATTTTTTTACTTTAATTTGTTCTATTTGAAAAAATAAATTTTTTATTAGATATGGGACATCAAAATTTACATTGGTTCAAATTTTGGTATTTTTTCATAATTCCAAATTTTAATGAATGATGAAAAATTATGCAATTTAATTCAATGATTCCATTTAATATAATTTATTTATATAGTTATATTTTTCTTTTAATTGTTTTTATAGTGTAATGGGATTATGTTCTATCATTTAATCAATTTTTGGTCATTGGAAGTAATTTCACATTGAAATTTTACAAAAGCACATGCTAATCTTTTGATAGTTTTTAATTCTTAAAACCCTGGTTTCTGGTTTTGACAACGAGAATTAATTTTATTATAATTTCTATCAATTATGTATTTTTAATTTTGAAAAATTTACTCGATACTTTTAATCCGAAGGCCCAAATTTTGTAAACAGTTCCCTTTTATTTTGGGACACTATGAATAGTAACAGCAGTAATTATTTCTATTTACCATGGTTAAAGTGTAAATCTAGTATGTAAGGGTAAAAATAACATTATAATAATAAAAACTACCCTAAAACATGTCCTAATACTATTGGATGCTGTATTTCTGACCATAACCATCGTTTGGAATATTTTAGGACCCCATGGACCCACTTGGTTGTGATGAGGACCTTTTGTAATATTTATTTTAAAGATAATGGACATATTACAAAAATATGTATCTACTCATGAAAACAATTTTAATTTTGTTTATATAAATTTTATATTCAGCTATAAATATTAATTATAATTATATAAATATTTCCAAAAATCAGGGTATTATTTTTATAATATTTATTCATTAAATAAATAAATTTATTTATGACACAATGACAATGCATTGATTACCTTATTAATTAAAGATTCAAATAAATTATATTATAAAAAATAAAATAAATTTAATATATACATTTTTATTCCATACAAGATTTTTATGGATACATACTAAATTCTATATTTTAGTAAATTTAGTTTTTTATAATTATTCAAGTTGTTGTGACTTTTACAAAAAAAAATCAATTACGAAATATGGTCAAAATTGACATAAATGAGTTTTTAAAGAAAATACTATTTTATAAAATGATTTAATAGTCCTAAAAATCTAATATTCAACCAACTAACTTATATAATGTTAAAAATGTCATTAATGCTCCACTTTTAGTTCTATTGTAATTTTATAGTAACTATAGTAACCATATATTATGAAAACACAAGAAGACATGATAAGAGTTAATGTTTTTTACTAAGGGTTAAAGCTAAAAGATAAGGTTACTTTTGTGACAAAAAATTGTATAAAACCTATTTTATGAGATGATTTAGACCCATAATCATCTTATCCCTAAAATATATCACTTTGGATATATTAAAATTTGAAAATAATTTTATAGTAAAAGAATATTTCAAGACATTCTGAAAGTGACCCTCCTCCCTCATATAAAAGACCACCACCTCTTCCCACTTACTCACACATCTCAATAAACTTCTCTCATACTACTTATGCTCAGATAATCTCCCATAATAACTCAATTACTCCTAGAAGCCTTAACATGAGAATCAGTCAATTCAAGAAATCATTTTTCCTCAAATCAAAAGGAGTTACCCGATTTAGTGGAAACATCTCCTCTGAATCGTCTTTCCTTTATTTTCCTTCTCCAACCCACTAACCACTATTTATTCCCTTATTTAATAACAAAATAAATATCCTAAATATAATAGGATTCTATTATTATATGTTTTATACATAAAATAGCACACAAATTCATCTACTAAATAAAGAACATAGAGTTTCTCTGTACGGTGAACTACTGCCTCACAAAATGATGATTGTTCAATTTTCTCCTACCACCTCTCATGGTGGCCATTATGATGGAAATATATTTATATATTAAATATATTATATTTAAATATTATTTATTCTTCTATAATTTTTATTTACAACATTCTTTTATTCTTTCCATAATTTGTAAATACGATAATTTCATTTGAGGAAGTGTGGACTACCACCCCCTTAAAGTGATATGACTCATTCAATCCATCCATGGAATGTATAAAGGATTTAATTAATGAAAATATTTCACTTTTATAAAATAGTAATTATAATATACCTATGTTTAATTTAGCTTTCATTCCTTTAATATGAAAAATAAATGAATGTAGCATTCATGCGTACGTACGGCCTACTGTCACTATGAACAGTGTATTTCATTTCTTATCTCCAAATATTATGGATTATTATAAATACATATAATATATATATATATGATATTTAAATATTGAATACTATTATAGAGACAATGTATGTTTGACCACATGGATAGTTTTTATTTACAACAAGTTCATTTTTGAATCAAGTACCGAACATCGACAAAATGTCGAACTTGAACTCAAATAATTAACTAATTTCCATAACATAGAAAAAATTAGTATAAAATAAATAATAAAATTTAAAAAGGTTATGAAGAATTTATAAATTATATTAATTTTATTATTCATTAATATAAACAATTAATGAGACAAGTCAGACTCAGGGTAAGGGGAATTTAAAAACTCAATTTCCACTCACTGGGTTTTCGCATACTTCATTGGTTATATTATGTCGAGATTATGTTTGGAATAATTTTTTATTTATTTATGTTGTAATTTATTCTTCCCTTTGTGTGGATATACTATTTCTACACATAATCACCCTATTAAAAAAAAGTATGTCATTTATACGAACATTGTAAGGGAAATCTTAACTCAATTTCCATTAAATGAGTTAAATATCCATGTAATTGGTTTTGTTTTTACAAGTCTTTGTGTGAATGACCTATGATTTTTTTACACTTACATCCACATATATTGGGTGTATTTATATTTTTCACACATAATTATGTCATTTATTTATTCCTAATCTAAGGATATGATATTTGTAAGTGATTTCATCTCAACTAACATCCAATTGTGACTTATTTGTTGTAATGAAAAAATTCAATTTTATATGGTGTATATAATTACATTAGACATATAATATCATTAATCTCCTTATTATCATGATATTATAATTTTTTTAATTTTATTCTTTATTTATTTTTATTCAATTATTTTCTAAAGTGGTAAGGGACTCTTTAACTAAAACATAAATTAAATTTTTTTAAAGATTTAATCATATAAATCGTTATCTTTCATGTCCATGTTATCCAAATGTATTTAAGTACTTATTTATAAAGACAATAATTTTTCTAATTTTAAATTATTTTAAAAATATTCAATGTGGTATGGGGAAATTTGATTAAAAAATATTCTTATAAAATGTTTTAAATGTGTTTTAAAATTGGATCGATTATTTCAGAACCTTTGAATGTTTTTATACATATACTTCATGAATGGAATTTATTGATTTTATTTCACTATTATATATTGATGCTTACTTTATATGTTTACCATTTTATTTTAAAATAATGTATTTTCATTTATGAGTGTTCATATTTTAAAGATGAAATGTGATTTTAAAGTCGAAATTTTATTTTTCCTAGATGATTGGTTTATTGATATGATTATGTTATGTCTCTTGGGAATTTATTAAGTATATGGGTAGTTAAATGAAAATAAAAGGGTGGGTGAGCCTGTGATAGATCTCTAATTAATTGGGTAATATAACATAGGTAAACGATAAGGTTTCTACTAACTGATTTAGGGAATATATTATGATGGGTATTCCAATCGTAACCATGAAGGTTACTCCCTATGTATCTGTGACTAGTTCAATGTAAGTATGATATGGATAGAAAAAGTTACCTTAATTTTTTATTATTTCTATGAATTTTTGTAATCATTTCTTCATTACATGATGTAATCTAAGTATTTTAGGTTTTATGTGTGAAAAGTATGATTTTTTGACAAATATTTCATTGGTTTTTAATATTCATATACTGATAGTTTTATTCCATATTTTATATTCTTTACTGAGAATTTTATGCTCATGCAATGTTTTTTAAATTTTTCCTGGGGTTATAAGGATGGGTATGATAAATTAAGAATCCAATAATATTTTTATCAAGAAAATTTAATCATGTTTTTAAAGGGTTTTCTTTGGTGGAAAAAGTTAATACTGAGTGTAACTGTTGACATGTAATGTTTGGGACTACTATGTAATAGTTATAGCCTAATTTTATAAAACAATAAACCTAAAAAAGATCTTTAAAGATAACTCTTTACTTAAATCATGATTATGTAATGTTTAAGGAATGGGACTTATAGTTGGTATCAAATGATGGTTTAGATAACTTTCGAGATTATGATGTTTTCTTAAGGGTTGGGGATATCATCCTGGGTTTATAAAATTAAGTTATTTCCTAAGTTAAATATATTAGAAACCCCTTTTGAGGCTTTATGATCTGGAATATTAAGTTGACTAATGGTATTTTTTGGATACATTCACCATTGAGGAAATTATGGGTTATTAATTTTTGGGATGAAAATTGTGGGGAATGAGATAACATTTATGGTTAAAATATATTATGGTTATTTTTAAGGGATTTATCTAATTTTTCGTAATTTTACAAAAATATATAGTTTTGAAAATGGAAAACCCAAAGGATGGGTGAAAACCCATCGTTTTCGACAAGGTCGTGCGAATTGAACCCACCACCGAAAGGAAACAAGGGTGCATCACCTACCACTAGCCTACGTGAAGTTCTAAGTTAGTATGGATTATTCTATTTAGTTAAATGTACTTTTTTGGATTAAGAATAAGTTTATTTTGTGATCTTAGGTTTTATCAATTAGATATAACTAGTATAGTAATAAGATTTGGTGATTAAGTGATTAATGTTATTTTCGAAGTAATTCGATGTTTGGGGAACACTATATTCCTATGGAAAATAGAAGACTATTTGATTTCATTTGAGGAGTAATGGTTGAATTTCATTTTGGAAGAATCTATGTATTTAAGGTCGACTTATGGTCATTTGGGATATTTATCAAAGTGATTAACCTATCATGGAGAATATGTGATTAGGTTATTTAATTTTAAGTATGAGACTTTAAGAGTTATAGATGTTATTTGGGAATTAATGTTAAGATTTATTGGGGAAGACTATGTTATCAGACCCTTATCAATTTTGTGTTTCAAATATAGTTTGGAGTTTTTGAGGAATTATATGGATAATTTTTTTCTTAATGGTTAATGATGGACTTTGGGTATTACTGTTGAATTTTGGAGATTAAAAGTAGTTTTATTATAAAGGATTATTCTTTTTGGGGGATTATCTGATCTTATACTAACCATTATGGTTTTTGTTATTGTTTAAAGAAAATATGAATAGGTATTTAATCATTTCTGGATTACGTGATTCTCTAGAAGTTGATTCCAGGGCTTCAGGTGTGACCAAGTCATCTTTAATACTCATTATTTGAACAAAAGCTGAGTTTTTGGTGGAAATTTATTAAAGGATGAAATTATACTTGACAAGTAAGTATGTTTCTTTATGTTCTTATTCAACCGAAAAAATAAATTCCTCAAAATTATGAAAAGGAACTTAAAACAAAAACATTATTTATTTTCTTTTCCTACTTTGAAATCAATGACTGTTTAACACGTAATATATTTGTCATTTTCTTGTTGTTAAATTTTCCATGATCTGGTTTTCTATCACGCTTCATCATAACAAGATGGTTAGTTTTTCTTCCAAATTCATGTTTCTTACATGGAATCCTAGTATGTGTTATCTCGAGTGACTTTTGTACTTCTCTTTCATTATTTTAAAGTGGTAGTTTTATTGGATCTCTTTCTGATGTGATATTTTCAATGAAGATACCAATCCAAATTTTAATATTGTGAGGACACAATTTCAAAAAGGGTGGATAGATGTAACATCCTATGTATTTATAAAAAAATTTATTTTTCAATATATTAAAATTTATGAGTAAGATATTCATTTTAAATTAAAGGGGACGCTTTGTCTAAAAGTGTACTCGACACACAACAATTGGTTTCTCTCAAATCTTATGTTGCACATAACTTTGATTTATACAGAAAAATAATACAATAATATTATTATTATTTTAAATGGTAGTTAACATCTAGTAATTGTACTAGAAAGACTGAACAAAACTAACAAAAATATGATTACACATTTTTGTTAAATGTTTTTACATTAATAAATGAAATTTTAGAGGCTCAAAATGAGAATGAATATGATTTTAAGCATAAAATACACTAATATTTTTAAAAGGTCGTTTTATCGCATTATGATGGAGAACAATTTTTAAATATAGTTTTTCAAAAATTTATATTATCTATTTGATGAAATAAAATTATTCATTAGAAGAGGGATATCAAAATTTACTTTGGATGAAATTTTGGTATTTTTATGATAAATCAATATTTTAATGAATAGTTAATAATACAACATTTTAATTCAAAACTGCCTTTTAATATAATTTATTTATTTAGTTAGACCGTAATTTTAATTTGTTTTAAATTTTAATGGGATTATGTTTTTATCATCTAATCCTATATAAGTCATTGGATGTATTTTTACATTAATATTGGAAATAAACACATGTAAATATTTTGATAGTTTTTACTTCTTAAAAACCTGCTTTCTGGTTGTGACAAAAAGAATTAATTTAAATTGAATTTCAACCAATTATATGTTTTGATTTTGTAAAATTGGATTCCAAATTTAGAATAATAAGTCCCAAAGTGTGTAAATATGCCCCTTTATTTTTGGACATTATGAATAGTAACTTTTGTAATTTTTTATATTTACCAAGGTTAAAGCATAAATCAGGTAAGTAAGGGAAAAAATAATTTAAAAATTATATAAAAATACCATAAAATGTGTCCAAATAGTATTTTATGATATATTTCTGACCATTTTCATCCTTGAGGTGATTTTAGGACCTCTTGGAGCCACTAGTGTGTGATAATGACCTTTTATAATATTTATTTTTATGATAAGGAAAATATAACATAAACATTTATCTTTTAACTAAAACAATTTAAATTCTATTTTTTTAAAATCATATCATTGGATATAAATACTAATTTGAAATATAAACAGATTTCCTACATGTAATTTTATTTATAATTTTTGTACATAAAATAAATAAATTTATTTATGACACAATGATGATGTAGTGATTGCCATATTAAAGAAAGATTCCAATAAATGATATTATAAATATTAAAATAAATGTAATTTGAATATTTTGATGCCATAAAGGAATTTATGGATGACTATTACATTTTATATTTGAGTTAATGTAATTATTTTTAAATGAATCATGTTTCTAGGACTATAACAAAAATCAATTATAATAGTGTCAAAATTGACATAAATGTGTTTTTAAAACAAATATTATCTTATTAAATGATATAATAGTCCTAAAAATCTAATATTAGACTAACTAACTTATATAATGTTAAAATTTTCATTAATTATCCAATTGGGATTCTCTTGGTATTTTATTGTAATTATAGTAACCATATATTATGAAAATACCAGAAGATATGGTAAGAGTTAATGTTTTTAACTAAGGGTTAAAGTTAAAAGATAAGGATAATTTTGTGAAATAAACTTGTCTAAATCCTATTGTTAGAGATTTATTCATCTGATCATAATATTATCCTATAAATATATCATTTTTGAACTATCGTAATTGGAAAATCATTTTATAATAAAATAAAATTTCAATACTTTCCTAAAGGGGCCATCCTCCCTCTTATGAAAGGCCACCACCTCTAGACACTTACCCACACCTCTAAAGACCCATGTCTAATCACTATTCTAGAAAATAATCTCCCTAAATACCTACCTTCATCATAGAATCCTTAACATGGGTAAAATTAAATTTAATAATTCTTTTTTTCTCAAATCAATAGGAGTTACCCGATTTAGAGGTAATGTCTCCTCTCAAGCTCATTTCCATTATTTTCCTTCTCCAAACCCCTAAAATCTCTTTATTAAATTATTTTTTAACAAAAATAGTATCATAAATATAATATGATGTTTTTATGAAAACTGTTCTACCTAAACTAACACACACCTCCATCTAATAGATATATAATATGTTGTTTCTGTGTACGGCGAATTACATCGTCACAAAACAATGATTTTTCAATTTTATCCTACCACCTATCATGGTGGAAACTATGATGGAAATATATTTATATAGGAAATATATTTTATTTATATTTTATTTATTTTTAGGTAATTTTTATTTTCAACAAACCTTTAATATTTTCATAATGCGTAAATACGATAATTTCATTTGAGGAAATGTGGATTACGACCCCCTCAATGTGATATAACTAGCTCATTCCATTCATGGATCGTATAAAGGATGCTGTTAATGAACATATGTAACATATATAAAATTTATATCATATTTTAATTATAATACACCTATGTATCATTTACTTATAATTTATTTAATATGATAAAGAAATGAATGTAGCGTACATGCGTATGTATGGCCTACCGTCTCTATGAGCGACACATTTAATTTATTATCTCAAAATATTATGGATTATAATAAATAAAAAAAATGGAATTATATGATATTTAAATATTTATTAATATTAGGTATATGATATAATTTTTACCACATTGATGATTTGAGATTATAACAAGTTCTTTTTGGACACATGTAGCGAACATCGACAAAACGTCTAATATAAACTGAAATAATTACCTAATTTATATAACTTGGTAATAAGTAATAAAAAATTAATAATAAACATGAAAAAGGTTCTAAAGATATTATAAATTAACCTATTTTTATTATTGTGGAATATAAAGAATGAACGAGACATGTCGGACATGAGGTAAGGGAATTTCTAAACTCAATTTCCACTAAATGGGTTTTACACATACTTCATTGATTATTTTATGCCAATATTATGTGTGGAATCACTGTTTATTCATTTATATTTTAATTTTCACTTCACTTTATGTGGATATATTTTTTAGACACATAATCTCCCCATTTAAAAATTCTTACCTCATTTATATGAACTTTCTAAGGGAAATCTTAACTCAATTTCCATTCTTGGAGTTAATATCTATGCCATCGGTTTTGTTTTTCAAAGAATATCTGTGAATGGCCTCTGATTTTTTTATGAGGAATTTATACTTATATTGGGTGTATTTATATTTTTCAGACATAATTATTTCATTGATTTATCCTTGATCTAATGATACAATCCATGTAAGAGACTTTATCTCAATTTACATTCCATTGAGACTTTTTTGTTGTTTTGGACCAATTCAATTTTTTAAGGTTTATATAATTAAAATTTACATATTATATCATTATTCTCCTTATTATGATGATATTATAAGTTTTTCTTAATGTTATTCATTAATTATTTTTATTCATGTGTTTTCCCCAGTAGTAAGGAACTCTTTAACTAAAAAATCATTTAAAATGTTTAAAAGATTTAGTCCTTTAAATCCTACTATTTTATGTCTGTGTTTTCCAAATAATTTTTAGGACTTATATTTATGTACATCAATATATTTTAAGTGTAAATTATTTTCAAAAGATTCATTTTGTTATGCGACACTTCGATTTAAAAATCATTTTTTAAATGTTTTAAATGTGTTTTAAAAATGGATTGATTATTTTAATAACTTTGAATGTTTTTTATATATAAGTCATGAATGGAATTCATCACATTTATGTCACTATTATGTATTGATGTTTACTTTACATGTTTACCATTATATTTTAAAATAATGTTTTTTAATTTATGAGTGTGAGAACTGTAAGGATGAAATGTCATTTCAAAGTGAAAATGTTATTTTTCATTTATGCATGGTTTATGTGTTATGATTATATTATGGTTTGTGGGAATTTCATAAGTATAAGGGTTGTTCCAGGATAAACCAAGGGTGGGTGAGCCCATGATAGCTCTCTAATTAATTGGGTAATGTGATGGAGGTAAACGATATGGTTTCCCCTAACAGATTTAGGGAATATACTATGATGGGTATTCCAAACATAACCATGAAGGTTACTCCCTATGTATCTATGAAAGATACAATGTAAGTATAATATGGGTGCAAAAAATTTCCTTTATGGTTTATGATTTCTATTAATATTTCTAGGTTTATTTTTATTACACGATGTAAGCTATTTAGTTTTTGTTTTATGGGTGAAAATTTTGATTTAGCAGAAATGTATTCATGGATTTTAAGTATTCCTGTACTAATGATTTTATTCTTTATTTTTTATTCCTTACTAATCTTTTGATAATAATCCCAATATTTTGAAATATTTTCCATAGGGTATAAGGAATGGTAAGAAAAATTAATAAGTTGAGAGTATTTTTATCATGAAAATTGAAATCATATTTTTTTAATGGTTTCCGTTGGTGGAAAAAGTGGATACTGAGAATAACTATCCACATATAATTTATAGGTCTATTATGTAATAGCAATGGCCTAATTATCTTAAACTCTAAAACATAAAAGATCCTCAATGTGAATCCTTGACTTCAATCAAGATTACGTAAAGTTTCAGGATGTGGCCTTATATGCACATCCTTTGTCTTTTCAAGATCAATAGATATTCCATCCATAGAGACAATGTGGCCAAGAAAGGAAACATACTGAAGCCAAAAATCACACCGGAAAAAATTCTCATATAATTCATTTCTTCTCAGATTATTCAAAATATTGTGCAAGTGATTTTCATGATACTCTTAGCTTTTTTATTAAACCAATATATTATTAATGAATACCAAAACAAATTCAACAAGATATTCCATGAAAACAATATTAATTAGATCCATGAAAAAAGAGGGTGTATTAGTCATTCTAAAAGGCATTACTCTAAACTTGTAATTCCTATACCTGTTTTGAAATGTTGTCTTTGAAATGTCTTTCGTCCGTACTTGCAACTGATTATATCTAGATTGATGGTCAATATTAAAAAATGTTGGGATCCATAATTTTGATCAAATAAGTCATCAATGCAGGGTATATGATACTTGTTCATTATTGTCATAGTGTTAATCTCCCTATAGTTGATTCACAACCACATATATCAATATTTATTCTTAAATAAAATGTTAGGGGTTCCCCATGGAGAAACACTAGGGAAAATAAATCCATTTTTACTCAATTCCTCTAGTTGTTTCTTTAATTCTACTAATTACACAATGCCCATTATATAAGGGGTCTTTGATATAATCCTTAATCCAGGATTTAATTCAATGGTAAACTCAATTTACCACTCTAGATGATGTTTATTTAAATCCTCTTGAAACACTTCAACAGATTCTGGAACAATATGTACACCCTCTGTATTAAAATTCCTTTCCTCATCTATAGTTATTACATTACCTTAACCCCCAATAATTGAATTTAGTAGCGCTATTGGGGGTGGATCTAGATAATAATCAGCTGGTGAGATTTCTACTCTAAAGATAATGGATTCTACATCGTTCTCCAAAATCGTAACATCCCACTTCTTGCAATAGATCTTCACATCCTAACTTGAAATCCAAATTATACCATGGATTATATCAATGTCAATCACGGGTATGATGATAATTTTATAAACTAATGCACGTTTATGTGTCATGAGGGGGAATGTTTGACTAATCATTGTTGCGATGATATATCCACATGGTGTTTTGACAGAAGACTCCATTAATAAATAAAATTGGGCATTTCTAATTTTCATGTAAAAATAGAAATATAAAAAAGAATAATATTATCTAGAATCAAATAAATCATTAGATAAGTAAGAGGAAATGATTGAAGTACCTCCTACCATGTCATTAGGAACTTCAACATTAGTTGTTGTGATCGCATAAGCTTGTCACTTCTCCATCGGCCTTTTTTGAGGAAAATTTCCTTGATTATTTGGAAAATTCTTATCATAGTTCCCCATTTCCCTACAATTATATCATTTAACGTTAATATCTTCTTTTCCCTTTAAAATCCATAGCATGATGGCCTTTTTGTCCACACTTGTAGCACACCCCTTTTCCTTTTATGTAGGCACCAGGTTCATTCCTTCCACAATTATCATTGGGTGGAAAGTCAACTATTTCCTTATTACCCATTTCATTGTTTGATTTTACATAGTTTTAAACAACCCTATTCTTCTCTTACATTCCTTTAAAGTCATAAAACATAGACAACTCTTTTTCTATCTTGATAACACATGAGGATGTGTATTCATATGATGAGAAAATTTGATAGACTAGTGCTTATTAGAGGAATGGATTTAGGACATCAAATAATCAATCAATATTTCTCATTGGATTTCATATATTACCTAAAACATGCCTTTCTGGCCTTGTGAATTTAGCTTCATACATTGCAATATTCTCATCATCATTTTCCCTCAAATTCAAAAACTACCTTTTCTTATTTTCCTCATGTTCACAAGGAAAGTATTTCTCTAAGAAAAGTTCATTAAATTCACTCCATTCCATTTTTTCTATTTCTTCCTCTTACTTTTTGTTTTGAATTAGTGACCACTATTGATCAGCATCACCCCACAGATGATAAACTGCCATGACAACCTTCCCCCTTTCGTTAAGTCCCAAAGTCAGAAATATCTTCTCTAATGAACATATCCTCTAATCTCCTACGAATGGGTTTGCAGTCCCATTAAATGATAGAGGATGTTATAGCATAAAATGATATAACATAGATCCTCCATGTTGGGGATCAGAATACTCCATTTAGGTAAGGTTATTGTTCATAATCTGAGTAAGTTTCCCCAGTATAGTTATAAGTTTATCCACACCAGTTTCAGATCTAAATCCAACATAATTATCTTTCATAGGAGGTATATCCCTATCTTGGATACAAATGTTCTTGTGCTTTCCATTCTTTCCACTATGCACTATTTAAAAATAATGGAATACACTAGATTTGGTTATGAATCATAATGTATAATATCAACATAGAAAAATACATTACATAAAATGAAATCCTATGCACAGATAATCCCATAATAAAAAATATTGTTTCGTAAATGAAAAATTACATTTAAATCCTTAATAATGTCTTATAGTGAAAATGTGAATTATCCTCAGCATATAACTTGACAGTGTCAAACTAGGTGGGCAGAAAGTCCTATTATTGTGTACCAGGATTCCTCGGGACAAGCCCAAAACTCCTTGTTATATTTTCCACTCCTAGGTACATTTGTGGCGGAACCACGCCCACATGTAGTATCCACATGGGGATTTATTTTATATAAATATCCACAAAATATATTCGTTAACAAAATTACAGGATGCTATAGTATGTTTAATCTCAAAGACTATCTTTGGGGTCTGTTCCCAAATATATGTTTTCTAAATATAGTGTCAAAGTTTTCTATTAAACTTCCTCTGATACTAGCTATAAAGACCTGACTCCAGTTGCTTGGAGATGGTGTCATGTTAGATAACATTTTCATGATTACAAGTAATTCATATCCTAAAAGAACAAATAGTTTATTATCTTTAGAAATATAGATACAAACATAAGTTCAACTTTACTATAGGAAATTAAAAACAACATATAAGTTATGTTGGGAACATCCATCACTCTAAGATTATCCTTGCAAGTCAATCATAATTTACATCTTCATGTCTTGTGAAAAATAAAACATAATAATTTTTGAGCTCAAATGCTCAGAAAGGGTAGAAATTATTGCAGAAGATAACATAAGCATTATCTATGGTGAATAATGTGAAGCACATTCAATTAAAACTAAATTTGAACATAATATGGAAGGAATATGAGCTGAGTAAAAATTTCCATAATAAAACAAAATTATGGTTATTCCACTAGTTAAATAATCTCACGAATTATGAATTTATAGCTTCATAATGAGGGAAATTTAGATTCCATACATTATGAAACATATTTTCAAGGCCTCGACCAAGACATCATAAAAATATTAAGGCCTTGACAAAAACTATATCTAAAAATGAGTAAGGCCTCAGTCAAGTCCATTTCTATTTGTCTCAAGAGACCTACCAATTCATACATGGGATATATTTGGCCCCACCAATAATTTAATAAGTCCAATTCATTCCTCATATAAATGGGGATAAACATAAAAAACATATATACATGAGATATAATTTACCTTCCCTAATCTATAATATAATCACTAACCATTATGAGTAGTAAGATGAATGGTATCAAAATAGAACATCCATAGTAAAATTGAACATAAACCATTTAATATAATATGGGATATGATATTATAAAATATTAGACCCAATAATATATAATAATCAATAAGATAGTTTAAATAGTTTAAAATTCTCTTATAAAATCGCTAATTAATTCATGAGATAAATAAAATTTTACTTGGAAACGAAGAGTTCTTTTGGGAAAATATTTGTATAAAACATGAAGTGAATTAAGATATTATTTTTCAAAATAATATGATTTACTTTATAAAAATAATGGTAGCTAAAAAATATTATTGAGAGCCCTTGATAATAGCTAAGAATTTCAGAAATTCCCTTGAATCAGGCTCGTATTACGAAAAGTGTTTTGAAAGTTCCTTTTAAAACATGTAACTCTAATAGAAGAAAGAAGGATTCTTGTTATTACACAAAAATTGATCATTCAAACAATAATTTATGATCATTACATAAGAATAATGAATAAATTAATTTGGATAAAGGAGACAAAGAGTAAGTCGAATATAAATGAAGGTTCGGGTAGGAACCCCTTCCACTTTATAATCAATCGATTTGCATGCCCCAAAATTAATAATCATAAAATGAAAAATTTAATACCAATAAGATAATTATATTCATGATATGATACATCAATGGTCACTATACCTACACCATACACAAGTAATAGTAGTGAATAAGTAATATCTCACAAAAAAGTAAGTTGGATGATGAAACCCTAACCTTAAGTCTAAAGGTGTTCCTCGCTAAATTTTAATGCCCTGAATAATCAAATTTAGGTTCATAAAATAATTATTACAGAACATCCTCAACATTTAATTGATTTTCTATTACATTATTAGTTTCATTAATGGAAATTTTATGGGTTAAGAGATTCAAATTTATTGTTTGGGAGATTTTTCATCCTTGGTTTTCATGATTGGATTACATATATTCATATACAGATAAACATGTTGAACGAGAATGGTTGTCCAAATTTGAAGTTATATGTAATTAGTAAACATCACAAAGATTACTTAATTATAAAATTCATTTGTTTTTGTGGAGTGAATATGAGTCGTTATATAAAACTTTAATTATAGTTATTGGGTTTATTTGGTAATTTTTTATCACAACAAACTCATTTTGATCTTTAATTAAAACCATTTGTAAAAAAAGATTATAGAACCATACATTGGATATAATACCAATATAACAATCTGGTAAAACCATAAAAATGGTTTCATGACCGTAATTGAATATGTTAATAGAAATTATGCCATATCATCCTTGAATGTGATAAATTAACACATCTCATATGGTGTTTTCATTTCTAGTATAAAAGAAGGGGACATGAGAGATGGTGAAGAATTATTCATTTATCATAAAAAAATAATACTTGAATGGTACTGAATTTATCACAACATTTGGATGAAATGATGCGAGGAAAGAAAAATAAATGAAACTTGGAATAGAAGAAATGAAAAGAGGAATTTATCTCTTCATGTTGTCCCCCTTAAGATCCACATTAGAAGAGAGTTTTTGTTATTTTTATGAGAAAAATGGCTACTAGACATGGGGTAGGAGCTAGGGAGGGTATTTTAGTAGAATTTAGAAAAGTAAAAAGGCATTATAGGAGTGAAGAGAAGAAGGAGAGAGGGGGATTTTTTATTATTTATGAGGGGAGTGGTTTTTGATTATCTTATTCATTATTTTATTATTTTTCTCAAGACAAGAAATAGTATTGATTCATCTGACCAAGAATAGTAATATGTAAATTTGAGTTCAAACGAAGTGTTCTTACATCATCCATGATGCTATTAATAGAGAATTTTAATTGATAATGTGTACATATGGTTAATTACTGTATTTTACGATTCATCAAAAATTCAAGTATTTCAAAAAAATCCCAAAATTCCACCTGAACCATTTCTTGACATGTAAAATTCAAAAATGAACTCCATTTTTTGAATATAATTTTCTAAATTTTATTAATTTAATTTTTCAATACACTAATAATTTATTTTAAAAATAACAATTTTAGAACTATAATTTTTTTTAAATCACCTTGAGAAACTAATAAAGATCTACTAATATTATAACCTTCAGAAAATAAAATAATAACAATATTTACTATTCATAATGGTATGTTTCTATTCAAAAAAATTATGTTTGTACTATTAGACTCTAAATATATTACTGAACACCACTTTGTATGTCAGTTTCTCAAAATTAAAATCCCAGTGGAGGAAAAATTATGGTTACTAGATAAGATATAATAAATTAGTGTATTTTAGAGACTCGGTGTTTCAGGTATTCAATATTAAATTAATTTTCAAAATATTGGGGTGTTACTAGATATCAAGACATGAAATTGACCTTTATATGTTTCTAATAGTGGTGGTATATTACTGTTTCCAATGCTTTCGCAGGGGCGCGCACATCTGTCTCATTCGGGGACGAAGGATGTGGCTTTTTATTACCCCGCATTCCTGCTTTCCAAAGGCGGGAAAAATTTTCTCCTTGTTCAGGGATGTTTTCTCCTTGATCGAAACGGGATGATGGGATGTCGGTTCTTTCTTTCGTGGATTCCTCCTTAGAACTCATCACCTAGTCCTGTTCTCCCTCATATATTTAATACGTTGTTCGTGAAACTCTTCCCGGTTCCATATTTTCATTAACACCAGTTAATTATGTTTCTTCTGTCAGGACATTCCAAGGGGTCTGGTTAGGGCAACAAACTTCAATTATGGGAGTAGTCACGTTGGGGAATCACTGGCGTGTCTCGACGCTGGGGGATTTGCGTGTCTCTCTTCTGTCCCTAATCATAGGGCTTCTCGAGGGTGCAAAATCCCAAGGCATCCCACATCGAACGCGGGGAAACATATTCCATAGGCATGTATCTGAGGTTTTCCTACGCTTCCCATGTTTGACACAGGGTATTCCTCATGTTTAACTTCCAGTGGAGATGGATCAAACTGATCAGAACACTAATTAGAGTGGATCATATTAAAGAACCCCCTTGAGGGAACGCCGATATTGGGGCCAACACGTGGGAAGCTTCCTAAATGATGCAGACGGGAATGCGGTGGCATGATATCATCTGGATGTGGAAGCAGGGTAAGAATCAGGATGGACGATGGTTTTGGGCATGATCCTCGAAGAGACTTCCTACGTATCCACATGGCAGGGAATCAAAGTCCACGTAGTTCATCTGATGACGGCTTACCACTGAATGAGGTTGACAACGGCTTAGCGCAGAATGGGGTCACAATGGATTAATGCTGGATAAGGATGTCAATGGCATACCGCTGGATGAGGTGACAATTTCTTACCACCGAGGGTAGAACTGGGGTCCAGTGGTTGTTAGGCGTGAACCTCGGGGAGGCCTCCTACGTACCATGCCTTGACATGGATCAAGGTCCTCATAGTTCGGGTAAAAAAAGGGGGGGCTTGGCACACCGGCACGGGGACGGTCGGGGCCAATGATTGCTGGTATTCAAACCTCATGGAGGCTTCCTACGTACCACACCTTGACATGGATCAATGAATATGTAGTTCAGGATGGGTGGATGCAGTTTAGCGTTATGTAGGATAGGGGAATTTGGGGTATACACTCTGAGGCGGCCTAAGGTGGAGGTGAACTGAAATGAAGGGGGTCAGAACGCCCAGCGAGTGGTGGGAATGAACCTTAGGGAGGCTTCCTACGTACCATGCCTTGACATGGATCAAAGTCCACGTAGTTTCAGCTGTATATTTTAACTTCATGCGGGACAGGGATGGTGTCGGTGAACCGACGTGAATGAGGACCTTTGTCCAGGTGGGTGGTGGGCATGAACCTCGGGGAGGCTTCCTACGTACCATGCCTTGACATGGATCAAAGACCACGTAGTTCAGGAGGGTCGGTGGAATGATGTGAAGATGGACCTGGGGTCCAATGGGTGATGGGCTTGAACCACAGGGAGGCTTCCTACATACCATGCCTTGATATGGATCAAAGACCACATAGTTCTGGGTGGTGTCACAATGTCTTACTGCTGGATTGGAATGCAGTTTAATGTCATGCGGGATGGGGATGATGTCATGGCCGATGATTACTCTAATCCCACGTGAGTCATGCTCGGTGTGAGAAACAAGTGGCAGTAAAGGCCTGACAACCACTTCGTGAAAGGTGCGTTTGTGGGAAGTGAAGAGGAGTGGAGATTATGCTCTGAGGTGGCCCAAGGTGACGGGACTTACTCTAGGATGGAGGCCCATGGGTAACAAAGCACAGTGTGAGAGGGACTTGAGACCGAAGAAAGGAGGAGCCTCATTACCTATCACGCCCTTTGCTGGCCTTGGCACCGAGGAAGTGAGGAGGAGTAGGGCTGGTGCCTCCTGCAAGAAAAGTTAGGGGCTTACACCAAGGTGGATTCCCTTCCCCCCCACGGATAAACGCCACTCCAAGGAGAAATATGTCATCCCCTATAGAGACCAGGGGGCGTGGAGAATGTCCATGCTGGAGGAAACCCATGTGAGAGGCATGGGATGATGTCACAGTTTAACGTCAGGTGTTGAGGACGAGGTTTCCTGGTAGTTTAACATCATGCAACTCGGACGAGGTGGGTTTTCTCCGCACCCCTAGGCCTTACATAACCGGTACCCCCTACTCCTTGTGGAAGAGAAGGAACCGGAAACACCATACTGAGGGGGTGTCGCAGAGCGAACCATCATGGGGTCCACGTTAGCGTGACTATGCGAAGAAGCAGTATCCATTAGCATGCCTATGCGAAGAAGCATTAGGTGCAGTAACACTACGGGCGTTATCATCTAGGGGAGTTTAAAATCACATCATGAAAACTTGGAGGGTCACATGGGAAAGGATTTTCCAAGCAAAGGGGTCCACAAACAGGGGCCTTATGGAGTTCTGTTTGCTCCACGTGGCGGAGGGAACTTGCGAAGGAGTGTGATTCGCGAAGTGGGGTGCCTTAGCCTTAGCATGGGGTATAGGTGAAAATGGGAGGTGCTTCGTGAAGTGAAAGGGCATTCGTAGAGAACAACCTCATTGAGAAAAGGTGCCTTGCAGAGCAACATATCGAGAAGCAATTTGCTTCGCGAAGTACAGTGACCCTACCTTAGGATATGGATCATGTGTACATGAAGGGTGTTTCGTGAAGCATAAATGCTCCGTGACGACCCGGGTCCCCTTGGGGATCCCCTTCCATGGTGATATCCCTTAGGCTTTGTGAAAGGCATCTCTCTCGGAATAGGGGATCAAAACGAGACAATGGGGAGGAACATCACAAGGTAGAAGTACCTCGCGCAACTGATGGTTCACCGAGCGGAAGAATTCTTCACGATTCGGGAGCTGGGAAGCTGAAAGGTCGGATTGTCTGTTCAGAGAGCTCAGGGGGAGCTCGGTATTTATAGGCAAGAGGCACCACGGATCAGAGCTCATGTGACACAAAGAGGGGCTCATTGGTTTCGCGGCGAGCTCACAAACAAAAAATGGGTTCGCGGAGCATCCCGCCTCCTTTGCATCGTGTTGGGATCGCGGATGTAAAATGCTTTCGCGAAGCATCCCACTTCCTTTTCTTTGTGGCAGGCTTGCGAGCATTAAATTTGTTCGCAGAGCCTCCCACCTTCATTGCTTCGTGGTGGCCGCGGTGCTAGGGGACTTCACGAAGGGGCTTCGCGAGGTAGCCCATAGGGCTGTCTTGGGGCCTTTTCTTCAATCCAAATTTTGGTGCCAAAAAATCCCCCCCCCCCTCATACTTGGAGCCACGGAGGGATCAAGGGTCGAAGTCTGAGGGAAATCACAAAAATCCATGGACTTTCGAGGTGCTGACTCATGAAGAGGGCACGCGAGGCGAACATAGGCTGCGTGGGCCATGCGTTTCGTGATGCTCCGCGAGGACTAGACATGTCGTGATGATCTAAAGGTCATTGCCTATAAATAGGCGGCCTGCCATATTTTTTTTCCTTTCACTTCTCCGCGATCTTGTCTTCTTGTGCTCTCGATTCGAGAATTTCTACTTACTCCGTGAATGATCTCTTCAAATCAGGTCTTCGCGGCCCACAGCGAGTCCTCAACTCTGCGCCTAGCACTCCGCGATCCGGCTTTGAATGCCGAGGCAGCACCCCACGAACAGTCTCCACGTGCGGGCTTCACGAACGTGCTTTGCGGACGACCTTCGCGAACCAGCAAAGAGAAACATCACAGTTCTAGAACGAATGGCCCATCAAGAAGCTGCCCAGTGGGTCCTTGCATATGCCACTCGGTGGGACGAAATGGCGAATAGCCTGGGGCTAGGAGAGCTTGTCCGGAGCCAGTCAGACCATAGTTCATTGGTTGAGCTACTGCCGGAGAGCTAGAAGAACTACCCACTATGTAGGAGGTTGACTCTATATGGATTTGGGATGAGGGATGACGTCTTCATCCCTACAACAGGTAGGGATGCGCCAACTTATTGGTTCCAGAGCATGCTATGACAGCACCGATGGTTCAAGGTTCCTGATTGTCATACCCGGGAGGATTTCATGCCAGTCATCTCCAACTGCCTATACAATCATCTGAACAATGTCGACGGGAGGGCATTGCAGCCAGAGATGTCCCCTCCACTCTACCGAACCATCCTTAAGGCAGCGCTGGGGAACTCAAAGAATGGTTGGTCCGAGTAATGGGACATGCGCTAGGGCGGAAACTTTACAGACGATTAGGCTTGGGCCTATTGGGTAGGAACCTCGTGCGAGGAGTTTGGGGAAAATATGAGGAGAGTGGGCCTATATGAGGTAGCTTAGGCTTCCCAGTTCTATATCAACCAGCCATAGTAGTTAATGCCGGATTTGTTGAGCCGGTGGTCAGCAGGGACCAATACATTTCACCTACATCACGGGGAGTTCGACATTAGCCTATGGTATGTGCATCAGATCTCAGGGGTCCCAATAATGGGGGAGATGTACGATGAATTCTTCCCCGCCATGGGTGCCTAGGAGGATCTGGAGAAGATGCTTCTTCTGGAGATGGCATTGATGGAGCTCGTGCCTGGGGATGATGAGGAGGTGGTGAGTGATGTCCACTTCAAGAATTGGTTCATGATGTTCTGGAACTTCCCAGAAAACAGGAAGTTCCCAGCGAGGCCTCGAACTTGCCCGAAGGGTGCCTGGAGTAAGGAAAACTCATACTGGCGACTGCTGGAGGATAGCCGGTGGAAGACCTGGGGGTTCAGTGTCAGCCCTGAACAACGACTAATAGTCAGGCTGGCGGCATTCATCACAGCCCTCATCTATGGTAGGATCCTGTCGGTGAGGGATACAAACATGGGAGTGAGGCCAAGCACTTTCATCATGGCATCCACTTTGGTGACAGGAGGGTGGGTCAACCTGGGGATCCTGATGCTCGTCATGTTGTACAAAATGAAGTGGCACATTAGCAAGGTGATAGGGCCACAGAGGGTATGGGACCGTTTCACATCCTGTATGGGTGGATGGCAGTGCACATCAAGAGGCTCCAAAAGGATGAAGACGAGGTCCAGTGGCTGCAGAATCGGGTGGACGAGCACACGGCCTCCCTCAATGTGCAATCTAAGATGATATGACGACTGAATGCCCAGCTGGAAGAAGCTGAAGAGGGCCTGAGGTGGGATTCTGGGGAGATGATCGCCATCTGGGCTGACGTGGAGTGGGCCCAGATTGAGGCCAAAGAATTGTACCCTCTCGCTGCTGAGGAGGAGCGGGAGGTGAACAAGTGGAAGCATCTCCTGGACGCCACCATCCAGAGGGTGGCGGAGTAGCCACGTTCCTTCGACGAGGACAATCCGTCCATGGGTGAAGTCGACCCCTGGGTACTGTAATGATTGCAAACCCTTTAAACATACTTTTGTGCTTTGATTGTTTGAATGTCGTAGCACGCATGAGTTTCATTGTTTACATTGGTTTATTGCACCCTTATGATGTTTTTGGAGCATCCAGCAACCATTCCCTAAGCTCACCTGGGTCAAGCCCGATGTGAGAAACAAGGGATGGCTACCTCATTGCCCCATCCAAACGTAGGAGTGCAAACCAAGCTTCGGGCATCTGGGTTTTGGTCAACGAGTCCTGATTTCTTGGAAATGGAAGAGACCTAGATGGAGAATGAAATTCTCATAACAGCCGAATTACCATTTTTCCAGTGTGCTCTTGTGCACGAACGGTGTAATGCCAGGGGCGCTGAAATCTATTCAAACAGATGAGTATGGGATGTGTGAATCATGATACCCAGGATTCATAACATTGTGGGGGTGGCGTGACAATAAGAAATAACTACTGAACGCATTCAAAACAAAATATTCTTATTGTATTAGCCTGGAGTGGGGATATCAAATGAGGGTTGACCATTGACCATGTGCGAAACATGGGACCTGTCTCAAATTCCATCAGTTAGTCTTTCGGAACATTGGCCCAGGACAGTAGGCAGGACATAGGCCGAGCATCCGTACTATTAGGGGGTCCCTCTAGACATGAAAGAGGATGAGGGTCCGAATAAGGGTCACGCAAAGCATGGAATGTGGAGTGACGGTTTGTTCGAATAGAATCCAACACTCTTGAGATTACTCCACTGTGGCAGAAGTACACTGGATGGATGCATCGGTTTGATCATGGATCATTCCTTCTTTCATACAGGGCCTCTCTGGCGAGGGGAGTATTTTGCTTCCCAATGCCATCATGGGGCATCCCAATCTTGTTCGAGGCAAATGGTATGGCATGATACCAATACCCAACGTGATGTCCTCTATGATGAGGTCATCACAATGCAGTTCTATATTTCTTCATGTGACCAAGACAATAGTATCACTATTTAGGGTCATGTGATGGGACAAAGCATGCATTTTATCATTGTTTAGTGCAAACGTAGAAGTGACGATGCTAGGTGGGGAAGGTGTACGGTGAAATAGAACATCCCCAACGTGAATGGAGACATGGTCCTGTATCACACCATACACAAATACGAGAGGGGGACCTCAGGCCAAGGGGCCTACATAGAGGTAACAGGGAAAAGCGGGGAGGATAAACTAGCTCCAAAATGAGCTGGACCCGAAAACGAGACATTCGGGTGGTCCTACGTATCCCACAAGGATGGGAATCAAGCCATACATTGTTTTAGATGGGATCTTTGTTTATGGTCTTAGAGCTCAGACCATGGATGAGAGAAAACAAGGGAGGCACATGGTGCGGTCCTTTCAAAACCTGACGTGGGTAAGGACCCATGGGGTACATGCTACACCACATGTTTCTTAGAGAGTTCGAGCCACGAGGCAGAGATAAAAGGGAATGATTTCAGATTCCTGGGACTGGACCTGAAGACGAGATGCTCGAGCATTCCTACATATCCCATAAGAATGAGAATCAATCCATACATAGTTCTGGACAAGATCTTAGTTTATGATCTTAGTGCTCAGACCATGGATGGAATGAAAACCCTCCAAGTAAGTGCAGACCTCAACCCAATCCCTAAGCCCATGTGAGTTAAACTTAGTGTGGGAAACAAGGGAGGAAGATGTCTTTTGCAATACCTAGAACGCCTGCCAAAGGGAAATCGGTGCGAGCCCCGAATGACTCCCTATTACAGCTTCGGTCCTCCTAACGTGCAGATGCGCACTGAGGAATAGTACCAAGAGTTTTGATGTTCAACTTGGACATGAGAAGGTGGAGAAAGAAGTGAATCATGCAACTGACATTTTTGGCTTAATGGGGTTGGCATGGCGATGGAGAATAATTGTTGACCATGTTTGAATCACAGTATCCATATCACGTTAGCCTGAAGTGGGACAACAAATGAGCATCGACCGCTGACCATATTCGCAACGTGGGACTTGTATCGGATTGTTGTACACAACCCTTGAGGGAGTTGGCACGTATTGGTAGGAGAGCCCTTAGGCCTAGCATCCATGCCACTCGGGGGTCCCTTTGGGTGTGAGAGGTGATGGAAGCCCTAATGAAGGGAAAAAAATGCCTGAAAAATGGGTGGAAGCATGTCCAGGCAAAGTCTGACATTCCAAGTACTACACCAGAGTACCCTTAGGCACATTGGTGAACCGCTGAAAATGTCGATAAGGGTGCTTAGGAGGGAGAGGTACATGGCGTGGTCATTACAAGACCGACGTGAATGACGACATAATCACATGCCACACCATATACTCCCCTCTCTAGGGAAGGGTAGGCCAAGGGGCCAAGGTGAAATGGAGATTTCTAAGAGATGGGGATGGACCCGAAGTCTAGACAATTGGGTGGTCCTATGTATCCCATAAGCATGGGAATCAATCCACACATAGTTCTTTAATGACACTCGAGGGTAAGATACCCCAACGAGGGGGTGTATGACATGGAGAATAACCCAACGTGAATGAGGTCATAATCCCGCATCACACTGTACATTCCCATAGGAGAGAACCTGGGCTGGGGGCCCGAATTGGCCAAGGGGCCTAAGGCTGGGCCTCAGTCAGGATGGCCTGACCAACTTGCAGTTTAACGTCTTGTAGTGAGGACAAGGAGAGGACAATGTGCCTCATCCGGGGATGTGAATGACACGATGAGCAACCCAATGTGAATGAGGAAACAATCCCATACCACACCGAACAGTCACATAAGAGGGAACCTAGTCCGGGGTCCCGAAAAGGCCAAGAGGCCTGAGGCTGGGCCTCGGTCAGGAAGGCCTGACCAACATGCAGTTAGACGTCTTGTAGTGAGGACGAGGAGAGGACAAGGTGCCTCATCTAGGGATGTGTACGGCACGGTCGGAATCTTGACGTGAATGAGGACATAATCCCATACCACACCACACAATCCCATAAGAGAGAACCTGGGCCGGGGGCCTGAAAAGGCCAAGGGGTCTAAGCGTTGGCACCACCCGGTGGGAGTTCATCACTTGATGATACAACGTGGTAGAATGAACCACTACACTGGATGTTTGGGACATCTTGGGGTGGCCCTAACAATCTAGGACTACTGTTGACCATATTTGAAACACAACATCCCTATAGTGACCTGAAATGGGAGCAAAAAATGAGCATCGACCGCTGACCATATTCAAAATGTGGGACTCGTATCGGCTTGTTGCTCGACATCCTTGAGGGTGTTGGACCGAAGTGGTTAGAGAGCCCTTAGGCCTAACATCCATACCATTCAGGGGCCCTTCCAAATGGGGAAAGTGATAGAATCCCAGTCAGGGAGTGGGTGAAGCATAGTTGTACCCATCTCAAAAATAGGAGAACTTCTCCATGGAGCAGGACGTATGGCTGGATCGAGATTAGCTTGACTTGAATTGGGGAAAAGGTTTTCACCCTTTCCATACATCTTGACCTGGGGGGAAGATTCTGGCATTTGGGCTGGGCCAATGGATGAAATGATTGGGTGTTCCTATGTATCCCATGAGGATGGGAATCAATCCATACATAGTTCTTGAAGGCCATGCAGTTTAACGTCGTGCGGTGAGGATGTGGGAGGATAGAAGAACAGAAGTGGGCACATGATGCGACCATTATAATCCTTGTATGAGTGGGGCTAAGGGAGACTACACCATATCATGTGAGGATCCTCTGATAAAGCTATACCTAGGGGGGATAGTCAAATATAAGAGTTCGGTCTGGGCTAGACAGGATGTCTGAGCGTTCCTATGTATCCTATGTAAATGGGAATCAAGCCATATGTAGTTCTCAAAATGCAGTTTAGCGTCATTCAGGATGATGCACAGTTTAAATTCATGCAGGAATGGGCAGTTTAAGGTCATGTGGGACCAAAATTCAGTTTAGGGTCATGCAGGACCGTCCTGTTTAAGGTCATGCAAGACCAGCTTGCAGTTTAGGGTCATACAGAACCGTCCAGTTTAAGGTCATGCAGGACCAGCTTGTAGTTTAGGGTCATGCAGGACCAGCTTGTAGTTTAGGGTCATGCATGACCCTCCATTTTATGGTCATGTAGGACCATGTGGCTCAGTAAAAGTAATGATGGAGGAACTTGGCATTGGTGGGAGGAGTTAGGCGCTCAACATCCATGGTCACCAAGGAGTATGCTCGATTGGGGTAAACCCTGTGGACTATGTAAGCTACTTCCCACTTGGGATTCAACTTCGGTGGTTTCCTTCCTAGGATCATTGGCACTCGGAGGGCCAATACCAGGTCGCCCTGTAGAAAAGAGAGGAGGCAAACCTTATTGTTGAAATCTCTAGCTATCTTATTTTGATGCCTTTCCAGATTGTGTAAGGCACAAAGACTATTCTCATACAATGCTTCCAATTCAGCTAGATGGATTACGGAAACCTTATCTGGCACTTACTGGTCATATACCATAGTGCATAACAATGGAAGCTGGATCTCGATGGTCAGGACGGCCTCATCCCCGTACACCAGGGAATATGGGGTCACTTGGGTTGAATTGCGAGTCATCGTCCGATAATCCCATAGGGCATTAAGGAGCTTATCCGGGAAACTCTTCTTATTCTGGCCAACCATTTTATGCAAAATGTTAGAGAAGGTTTTGTTGAATGCCTCGATCTATCCATTTTCCTGCACGTGATAGCGAGAGGTGTGGTTCGAATGGATATTGTACTTAGCGTATAGTTTTTTCAGCTCGGCTGCTCAGATGTTGGTGCCATTATCGGTGAGGACAGAATGAGGAACTCCAAACTGGTGGATGATGTTGGAGCTCATGAAGTCAATAATGGAATGGGCCTTGAACTCCCTGAGTGGAAATGCCTCTGCCCACTTGGAAATGAAATATGTGGCCATCAGCATGAACCTGCACTGGCGAGCTGTCATCGGCAGGTATGGTCCCACGAAATCACGTCCCCACACCGAAAATTCCCAAGTGTACTTGGTGGAGTGGAGAGGTTCTGGAGGCCGATGCAGGAAGTTAGCAAGAACATGGAATGTGTGACATCTCTTGCCGAAATTGATACAATCGTGGATCATAGAGGGCCAGAAGTACCCTAGTATCCAGATCTAATGGGACAGCTTTGGCCCGACCTGGTGGGAACCATAGGAACCAGCATGAACCTCTTGCATGACCTGAGAAATCTCGACTTATTTGATGCAACGGATGATAACACCATAGAAACAGTGCTTATAGAGGATTTTCTCAAGAGTGGGACAACTCTGGAGGGTAAACTGCAGCACGCGGCGTCGGATTCGCTCGTGTTTGGCCCGATCAGCTGGGAGGCAATAATTTTGGAGATACTTGAAAAAATGGGCTCTCTAGTTGGGAGTCGTTTCAACCACTGCATCTAAATAACCTAGGACTCCTGACGCAGAAGCTCTGGTGGTAATATGGCTTATCTACAGGCCGTCATCATCCTCTAGGGTCATGAGCGCAATGACTCTCCAATGTGCCACATGGATAATCAGATCATCCTGATCGGGCTCGGCAAGTGATGTAGCTATGCCATCCAAAGCATCCACTTGACCATTCTGTGACTGAGAGACATGGGTAACCTCCAGTCGAGAAGGGAAACGAGCCATTAGATGGAGGTTGCACTCCAACAATGGCATGATCTCAGGCTTCCTGACAATATAGTCGCCATTTAGTTGCTTTATGACTAGCTCAGAATCCCCATTCACATGTAAATGGGGCACATCGATCTATAGGGCCAACTCGAGGCCAGTGATGAGGGCCTGATACTCTGCCTCGTTGTTGGAAAGGCCTTCTGACAATAGGAATGAGTATGGTAGAACATCTTATGTCGGGGTGATGATGAAGATACCCAGGACCACCTTGTTGAGCCTAGGATCTTTGAGCCTCCTATCGGTGGGGCTCTGGGAGGCACCGTCGAGCTGCATTTTCTATTATGGTATGGCACGGTCAACCGAATGGATTGCCTCGTCAGGAAAATCCAGGTCCAGGGACTGATCCATAGAGGTTGGATGGGCAGCTAGGATGGCTGCCAATGCATGCCCCTTGAAATCCTTTTGGAGCACGAACCTGATGTCGAATTTCTGGAGGATCACCGCCCACCGTGCTAGTCATCCAGTCAGCAAGGGTCGGTTCATAATGTACTTCAGCATGTCTACCCGAGAGAACAACTATACCTCATGGTGATGTAGGTAATGATGCAAACTCTTCCTGGAAAACATGAGCGCAAGGAGGCTTTTCTCTATGGGAGAGTACCGGGTCTCCGTATCGAGAGGCATATGGCTGAGGTAGTAGAGGATGTTCTCCATCCCCTAATTATTCTTCTGGGTGAGAACGGTGCTGAGGGACCATTCCAGGACGTTCACGTATAGGATTAGTGGCTTCCCGGAGATGGGTGTCATCAAGACTAGAGGCTATAGTACATATTGCTTGATTTCCTCAAAGGCGGTCTAGAACTCCTCATCCCACTCATAGGCGGTCCCTTTCTTCTTGAGCTGAGAAAAGGGCTTACACTTTCCATCCAGATTCACGATGAATCATCGTATGTAGGCTAAGTGGCCTAGAAAACCTTGAAGCCCCCGAATATTGCTCAGGGGAGGAATCTGGATGATGGCCCTGATCTTCTCTGGGTCAATGTCGATGCCTCGGTACCTGACAACAAAGCCAAGAAACATCTTGTAGGTGACCCGGAAGGAACACTTCAACGGGTTCATCTTCATGTGGCGGGAACGGAGGAAGCCAACAACTTTCTGAAGATACTTGAGATAGTCCCAGTGCTGGAGAGATTTGACCACAAGATCATTTACATAGCATTCCACCAATGTCCCGAGGATCAGCTTCAATATGTGATACATGGCCCGCTGATAGGTGGCACCTGCATTCTTCAGACCGAAGGGCATAACCTGGTTACCGAAAGTACCTTGGGGCCCCCTGAAGGCCATCGAATCTTCATCCTCTGGGGCCATCTGGATATGATTATATCCAGAGTAGCCATCCATGAAGGAGAGGGCTTGGAACCCCAATGTACTTTTGATTAACAATTCTGTCACTAGAAGGGGAAAATCATCCTTTGGACAGTGGTGGTTGAGATCCCAGATGTTGATGCAGAACCTGATCTATCCATTCTTCTTCCTGACTAGCGTGATGTTGGCTAACCACTTGGGATACTGGACCTCCTTGACAAAGTTGGATCTGATGAGCGTGTCAACTTCGGCCTCAACCATGGCACCGTGAGAAGGGTGCATCTTTCAGGGAGGCTGCTTGAACCCGCTATGGTTTTTCGGGAGACCGAGGTGGTGGATGGCTACATGAGGATCTAGTCCTGGAATCTCATCGTAACTCCAGGAAAATACATCACAGTGCTGTTTAAGGAAGTCCACCTACCACTGCTACTCCACGAGGGACATGGTGGCACTGATCAGTGTGGGTCTCGGATTTTCCTCTTTACCAAGGTTCACCTATACCAATTCATCGACCATGGTGGAGACGCCTTCTTCAAAGGAAAGTGGATCATCCTCTAGATCCACTTCCCCACTTATGGAGGGATCTTCCATGGGGGAAGTTTCTTCCGAGCCACCAGACCCCGATGGGAGGATAGTGCCGTCTTGAGTGGTAGTGGTCATCATATTAGGAGATTCATGTGCCACTGAGACCATAGCGATGAAGGAAGTCGATCCAATCCCATATAGTCTCTAGCCCATGGGGCCACATTTGATAACATCAAAGAAGTAGTGGCTCGTCGGCTTGAGCCGGTTAATTACTGCCTAGCGGAATAGACACGTATGACGTACTGCCTTTGCCATGATTCGGGCGTCCCGATACCGTACGGGGGTAGGAGGTTCCAGGATCACCCGGGCCTGGTTTGTGTAGGAGTACATGGTTATTTCTTTCCTTCACTTGGACTTGGGAATAAGCCTTCCTCTTATACCCAAAAAGACAAAGCACTGGCCATGTCGGGGGTCCCTTGTGACCGAGGCGAGATCAACCTCACTTTCCAGAATCTACTTATCCTTGCTCATGTAATAGTCAGCGTCCAGATAACGGGATTTACAAGAGGATAAAGGAGATTCATCACCTTGGAGTACACCTACTCAACCATTAAGGGGGTACTTGAGGTACTGGTGAAATGATGAGGGAACCACCGCGTGCAGGTGGAGCCACGACCTACCCATCAATGCACTATACGTGGTGTCATTGGAGATGACCATAAATTCAGTACTGGAAACTAGGCCACTGAACTGGGTCTTCAAATGGATCATGCTGACCGGGGTCTATTCTGTCCTATCATATCCCTAGATCTTTAAATCGGAGGGAGTCAGGTCATATTCAGATAACCCTATCTTCCACAGTGTCCTTGTCGAGATAAGGTTGATCCCGGAGCTGGTGTCAATGAGACAGCGGCGAACCTCCATGACGTTAAATTGGCCGGTAATGTACAACAGGAAGATATGACCCTGTATGGGAGAGCCTACATCTTCTTAGAAGAATGAAATGATGTCCTGGCATTCGGCATTCTCAACTGCTTCAGCGTGAAATGCTTCTGCAACTGCAACCTCCATCTCAAACTGGAGGGGGATCCTTAAAGCCTCAGCGAGGGCCTCGTGCATGTCTGATGAAAGGAGGAGGGTTTCAAGGATGGAAAACCTTACTGGGATGCTAGTGATATGATTGATAACATCATAAATCTGTGACAGGCACGAATTTCTTCTTATAGGAGGCCGCTCTGTGATTGGAGGCATGGCGGGCCCAGTCGGCTGGACCGACGGCTGGCTGGTGCTGGGCACGTTCGGCTGTTCACTAGTCGAAGCCTGAAGAGTAGCATTCGGATCAGGTCTGGATGGCTTATGTCAGCCTATAGTAGTGCGTAGCTAGTCATGGTGTGGCTGAAGTGGCTCTACCTTATCCAGTAGAACAAACATTGGCAGGGGCAGTCCTAACGACACCAGATGAAAGGGCTACGTGTGCTGAGCTCTGCGCGAGGCCTACTATCTGGTCTTAGTGGAATGAACAAACTAACTGGAGGTGCCAACTGATGTGCCTCAATGACACACATATCATCGGCTCCATCGACGCTAACGTCGACTAAGGATGTTGGGTAGGTTCGCATGGCTTTACCTCTCGTCGGGAGTGATATAGGGATTTACCAACTCGGTAGTGTTAACCAAAGCGTACCCTTGACTATCACTCGAAAAAACATCCACCACTAGGAGGAATCTAGGATGGATCCCCATCTCAGGGGGCATAAATTCCCTGAGAGTGGGGGTTGACAATGGCATTGTCGGGGCGTGTTTCTTTTTCTTGCATCGCCGATGCTTGCTCTTTTGGGAAGAGGTCGGATGAGATAATGATGAAGAGGTGGTAGCCACAGCTTCCGAAGGCTCCGGCTGATTTAGGCATGCCCGAATAATTCCATGGATGTGAGAAACCATTTTACGAGCCATCTAGTAATATTATTTCTGGGATCCATGGCTGGGAACCTGATGCCACACACCTTCACCTTTGCTACCGCTATCTGACCTTACAAAGACACCTACCACTTATGATGGGGTCGGGCCCAGCATGACAATGTTGTTATTGACCTAGTCTTGAATCCAGTCCTTAAATACATAGAACTGCTTGAGGGTGTGCCCCAAAATCTGATGATAGGAGCAGTAGTTGGGGAAATCGGTGAGATTCACCTCTGCCAGCCTTCTACCCTCAGGCAAGCATACAATCCCCTGCTCTAGGGCACTATGGAAGTAACTGGGGACCAGATTCTCGCTGAACAAGTAAGTCTTATGTCTTCTTTCCGGATAGGGAGCCCTTGAACCCTGGCCTTAATGTGGAGTCGGATGGGGCCTGTCGAAGAGGTGGACCCTAATTGTACCACCTGGGCGGTGGCGGTGCATTACGCGGAGGCTCCTGCCGATTTTGAGGATGCTGTAGAGACAAATGTTGGGCCTGATGTGGAGAGCCTATGTGAGGCTGCGGAGCGGGTGCTACTAGTAGTAATTCTAGCTGCCTGGGGGCCTCTATCTGGGCCACTGCGGCAGGCTCGGCTCTGGCATCTCTCCTTGCTGGGATTGCAGGGGGAAACAAACATGCCTTCCTGGCCTGTTATAGGGCTTCTTCGAGGCGTTGGGCCTTGTTGGAGATTTCTTGGAACCCTTCGGGATAGTTATGAGTAACTAGGGAGGGAACCAGTTCCTTCATGACATTCCCCATGCAAATCATTTGTAATTTCTTCTATGTCAGTGGAATGTCAAGGTAGTATGTGAGCCCCTTCCACCGGGTGATAAAGTGTGTGAATCGCTCATCAGGCCTTTGTTTGCACTTGAAGAGGTCTGTGATGCTCATTTTCTAGGTGGTAGAGCTGAACTGGTAGAGGAACTGCCTGTGAAGGTCCTCTCAACCGATCACGGATTTGATGGGGAGTTGGCTGTACCAGACGAATGTCGGCCCTTCCAACGTCTGAACAAAACAGAGGAGCTTAGCGGCCTCCTGCTACACTGGAGTACCCAACATGGGCCCATACCTTGAGTTGAAGTAGGCCAGATGTTGTATCGGGTCCCCTATCCCATTAAAGGGGGATAAGGAGGGATTCGAGAAACCCGGAGGCGCCGACATATCATCCACCCACACTAGGTATAGCTTTCCATCAGTTGTGGTAGCCACCTGTCGTGCTTCCAAAGCCTCAAGGAGGGTGATGAGTGCCTCCATAGTATCATCTGGGCGGGGTCCCATTCTTTGACGGGGATCCCTAACCACGTGTGCATTGACGGGTTCTTCAACACGATAGACAGGCTCAGCGTCTAGTTGAGCGGCTGGTGGGGCGGCCTATAGGGTAGTTGGGGGAACCCAGGCAGGATTCCTTTGATTGTCGCGTCGTTCGAGAGGGTTCGGTGAGACATAATACGCCCTCTTTCCATGAGTTCCAGCTTCAACCCCGTTGATGGGAGTGGTATGATTAGGGCTTCCCATATGCATCTTGTTGGGGGGAAGTTGTTCCTGCCCCTACTATAAGACCCCATCCTTAAACCTTAATTAATCTTGAGTTATTACAAGATTACACATTGAGGATCTTTTCAGGTTTAGAGTTTTAGATAATTAGATCATAAAACTTGCATTACATTCCACATTCAATCAAAGTGGTTATGTAAAAGATTGTATTCATTTTTTCCATCAACGGAAACATATTTAAAAATATAGCATGGATTATTTCTTGACACTTCCTTGATACTATCATCATATCATGTACCTTTCCCTTGACCTGTGAAAAACATTAAAAAAAACTTGGGATGAGCAAAAAAAGCTCATTAAGGGTTATAAAAATATGGAAAGGAAACATGAGTTCATATATACATAAGAATGAAATCATACTTTACCCATAAAACATAGGCATTTCAAATCGAGAATAAATCATAGAAATCATAATACATAAAAGGTAACTTGAGGCATTCATAACATTCTTACGTAGGGAGTAACCCTCTGGGTTACGTTTGGAATACTCGTCACAGTATATTCCATAAATCTCTTCAGAGAAACATTAACGTTTCACTCCTTCGTGTTACCCAATGCATTGGAGAGCTATATCAGGCTCACCCGCCCTTATTTTATCACGGAACCACCCGTCTTCATAACAATGCCCAAGAACCATAACATAATCTTATCACATAAAACATGCATAAAGGAAACATAACATTTCCACCTTTCAATAACAAGATATCAATACAACACATTGGTATAAAAACATTATGAAAACCATTTTCAATACCAAAATAAAATAAATATAAACCATGGTATTTATTTTTCTTTTAAAAAGAAGGTATGGCTTGTAGAGGAAGCCGAAACTCAAATAATGGTCACGGCGGCGGAGAAGTCGTTGCCACTGCATACGTACGACAAAAACATTCCCTTTTTTCATTTAGTAAAACGCTTCGTATAAAAAAGATTCCTTTTGGTTAAACATAAAAGTCAAAGGGGTTTATACACCGTATAAAACAAAATTGTGTATAAAAAAAATATGCCTTAATGAAAGGAGATTGAGACGAAGTCTCTTACAAAGACGGTACCCTTGGATTAAGAAAAAATCAATTACATAATTATGTGTGACAAACGAATACACCAAATATAATTGGATATTAAGTGTAAAACAATCAGAATACATTCACACATATTCATAGAACGACTTATTAAAGGGGTACAAGAGTATCCCAAAGAATCAAAATTGGGTTAAGAAGTTCCCTTGCAAAAATTCGACAGCCTAACGACGTCACTTCAAAATTCAGAAAAAGATTTGATGAGAGATAAAAAGGGTATATAATCACTTGGACATAAAATTTACATCAATAAGGATATAGAAGACCATATAACAACATAATAATATGTGAATTAAAAGACATAACAAAATAAGTCTTTTAAAAACAGGAGGGTGAAAGGTTCCCTTACCTACTTGGGTTACTTTCGAAACGTACACCACATTGAAGAAGGGTCATACAATGAATTTGTAAATACCCATAAATGAAATTATATTACAAAAAGAGTATAATAATGGGAATTACATACACCACTCAAGGGAAATGGTGGAAATGTAGCATAAATCTCACGAGACTAAAAGTGAGATGAAAAATCCCTTACGAAAACTCGGCAGCCTAACGGCGCCACTTAAAACTTCCAAAATGGATTGATGAGAGAGAATAGGGTCTATCATAATATGAACATAAAAAGTAAAGTAAGACTAATATAAAAGAACATCCAAATAATAAGAAATATGATCTTAAAAGGAATGACATAAAAGAGTGTACTTGACAAGAATGAGAGGGGTAGGATCCCTTACCTCGAGTCCGACTTGACTCGATCGTTCTTTAACGTCCTGAATAATAAACATGAGTTAATTTATACTTGCTTAAGAACATTTTTAAAGTTCATTATTCCTTTTATATCACTTATTTCCATGTTATAAACATTATGTAATCATTTAAGTTAATAATGTTTGTTTTTTCGATATTTGGTTCTTAAGTCAAAAGTGGACTTCTCACAATTACATGTTGTTCGTGTGGTCAAAGGTTCATTATATCCAGAATGATATTCATGATTTGGATATCATATATATCATATATATCTAGAATATACATGTATTTATAATATTACATAATCACTTAGAGGTAAGAAATGAAATGCACCGTTCATGGAGACGGGAAGCCGTATGTACGCATGGACGCTACTTTCATTTCTATGTCATATTGATGGAATTAAAACCAAATGAGAGGTATTTATATTTTAATTAAATAATTATATTCATAATTTATATGTAACATACATCGTATATAATAACTTTAAATCCATCCTTTATACATCCCACATATGGCATTAACGAATCAATTCACTTTTAGGGGGCGGTAGTCCGCACTTCCTAAAATGAAATTATCGTGTTTTACCCACAATGGAAACCATAAAGGTATGCCACAAAAGAAAAATACAGAAGATTAAGTAAAACATAAACATATTATATATCATATATAAATATATTGACATCTTAATGGCCACCTTTGAGGGTGTTATATGAGTGTTGAATAATCATCGTTTCGTGAGGCAGAAATTCGCCATCCACAAAAACAGTATGTTTTTTAACCATTAGATGTAGTTGTGTGTAAGTGTAGCTCGAATTATTCTTATAAAAACATCCTATTATATTGAAGATACTGTATTTGTTACAAAATAAATGAATAAAAAGAGTTTAGGGGGTTGGAGAAGAAAAATAAAACAAAAGAACACAAGTGAAGACATTACCTTAAAATCGGGTAACTTCCTTTGGTTTGAGCTAAAAGGCTTCCTTGGGAAGACTTCTGACCAAAGTGGGGCTTTTAAGAGTTATATAGGGATGTGTAGAGACAAAATTGTCAGGTTTTGGCCGATCCAATGGCTTTGGAAGTGTGGGTAAGGAGATAGAGGTGGGGGCCTTTTATAAGAGGAGAGGAGGGGCACTCTTGGAAAATGAAGAAATGTTACTTTATTCTAGAATGAGTTTCGGATTTTAATGATCCCACATTGATTAGTTTTGAGGATAAGGTGATAAGGGTTCGAAATCCACCCATCCAATAGGTTTTGTACATGTTTAGGTCTTAGATTTTACATTATCTTTCCATTTTATTTAAATCGTTAAATAATGAGGTCATCACTGGATCATCATGATGTCATAAATAATTTAACTTATTTAATGTATAAAAATTATAAAAAAAATACTATGATGTAGGAAATCTTTTTATCTTTCCAATTAATATTTATAGTCAAAAATCTTACTTGTATAACCCCATGTAAAAATTCTTTTAGTTAAACAACTCATGTTTGTGACATTTTAATTTTAACATTAAACAAAAAAGTATTTATGTCATTTTCCAACAAAAGTGGCTCCATGGGGTCCCCAAGTTGACCCATGGATTTTCTTGGTCATCCATGACTCATCCAGTGAGGGTATGACATGTGTCTAGGTCATTTCATATTATTAAAACCTTATTTTTACCTTAAACTACACTAATTACCTCTAATCGCGATTAAAAACATAATAAGTCACTATTCACCAAAAAATTATTTTAATCCCATTGAACCACATTTTACTTCTTAATGATAACCATGTATGTCAGATTTTTGAAATTCAAAACACAAAGGTGGCAAAATTTCATTTAAATGGAAAAACATTTTTTATTAGTACCACGTAGTGGTTTCACTATTCATCAAAAATTGAAGTTTTTCAGAAAATGACCAAAAATTCAACCTCAGCTATATTTGATATTCTGAATTAAAAAATGATGTCTATTTTAAAAAATTCATAACATATTAGTTACATTAATTACTTTAATAATTAATTCCTGTTGTCAGAACAAATAGCAGGTTTTTATGAAACAATATATATCAAAAGATTGACACTAGTTTAAGTCAAATTTCAAAATGAAATTAATTCAAATGAACACTATTTGATTAAATGGTAAAAATATATTCTAATTTCCCTTTAAAACCAATTCAAAAGATAATCGAATCATATAAATAAATTAGATTAAAAATTGGTTTTGAATTAAAATACAACATTTTTCACTATTCATTAAAAATTGAACTTTTTCCGAAAAATACCAAAAATTTACACAAAGTAAATTTTGATGTCCTGATTCTAAAGAAGAATTTTATTTTGTTAAATATAACACATAAAATTTTCAAAAAGTGGATTTAAAAGAGGTTCTCCATCCAAAGGCGGTTAATCGACCTTTTAAAGAATATTAGAATGTTTATGCTTAAAATTGGATTCATTCGCATTTTTAATCCTCTAATATTTATTGTAAAAAGTAAAAATATTTGACAAACATATATAATCATTTTGTAGTTAGTTATATTCATTCCCTCCATCACAATATCTAGGCGTTAACTACTATTTAAAATAATATTATTTTATTATTAGAGTGTAACGTAAGATTCCCATGAAACTCATTGTTGCGTGTTGGGTACGCCATCGAGCATAGCGTCCCCTTTAAAGTTATATTAATATTTTATTCACAAATATAGATAAATGTGAAAATTTCATACTCTTTATTTACCTGGGGTGTTACATCCTTCCCCCATTTTGGAAATTGCATCCTCGCAATTTTAAAATTGGGCTTTGAAACTTCATTGAAAATCCCACATCAGAACATGAGTCAGTAAGACAATCACCTTAAAATTAAGAAATATAAGTACAAATTTCACCCAAGTTAACCCATACCAGGATTCCAAGTATGAAAATATAGACACGGAGGAAAGACAAAGGGTCATGTTCTGATGGAGAGTGATAGTAAACATGTCTAGGAGAAAGTTAACCATAAGAAAATCACAAACTTGTGATGGGTTAAACGGTATTCGATTCCCCAGTAGGAAAATTTAACAGACAACACTTTTGTTTTAAGTTAATCTTCATTGAGGAATTTATTTTTGATCTTAAGGAAACATACTTACTTGTCATGTTGACTTTTAACTTTTACTAGATTTCTTACACAGACTCATACTTTCCCCAAAAGACGAGTATTTAGGAAGACTTGTTCACATTAAGAGTAATATAATCAAATTCTAGGGAATCAACTATTCCACAAAAGAGAACTATATAATTCCCATATCTTTAGACCTTAACCAAAACCAAAACCAAAAAGGTTAGTACAAGATCAGATAATCCAGAAAAGGATAACCCTTTATAAAAAGAAAATCTATTCTTAATCTCCAAATTTTGTCCAACAAAACCCTGAGTTCAACGAGGACCATTCGATAAACAATTTGTCCATAAAATTCATCAAAGTAATCCAAACTAATATTGAAACCCAAATATTTGAAGGATTTAGTCACATAGTCTTCCAAGTTAAATCGTAACATTTATCTCCAAACAACATCAGTTGCTCCTAATGTCCCGTATTGAAAAGTAATTAACCAAATCACATATCCTCCATGATAGGTTAATCATTTTCATAAATAACCCAAAATCAACTTACTCTTAATTCATAAAGTCACTTAACTAAAAAGAATAAGTCATACTAACCAGGGACTTCACGTAGTCCAGTGGTGGGTGATAAATACCAGTTGCACTTTGGTTGTGGGTTCGATTCCTACAGCTTTGTCTTGCGCGACGGGTTGTCACACGGTCTGCGTGTTGTCCTTTTTCCAAAACTATATAATTCTCAAATCATTCCCCAAAAAGAGATAAAATCATCAAAAATAACCATAACATAATTTAACCTCAATTTTATCTCATTCCTTTCACTTCCATCATAACATATAGTAACCCATAATTACCTCAAAAGTAAGGATCAAATAAACCCAAATAGTTCTTTATAACTACGTCCACAAAAGAACAGATAACTATTCCTTGAATAAAATTTTCATATATTAAACATCAGGGTTACACATACTATAAAAAGTCTTCTAATGTAACCCCATCATCAAAAGAGACTTAATACACTTAAGAATTTCACCATAACTCTTGAAGCCCTTATATGTTGACTTCTTACTCATTCAACATTCTTCATAATCCATTAACCATTCCTTTCCAACTTATTCTGAAATACTTCTTTCCTACAAACAAAATCATGAATCATATCCTAAGATTCCAAAATAGGAAAACAAAAGTTATGAAATAATCCATACCTTTGATTGGTCATTGTCAGTTTCTTCATCCTCAATCAGAATGGAATTATGTATTGGTAAACGAATATTTGTACGATCTTGGTGATCCCATTAACGAAACATCTTCATAGGACATGTGTTTTCATAATGACCATGCACACCACATTTAAAACATTCAATTGATCCCTCAGAAATAACTTCTTTCCCTTTCCTCGAGTCAACTAGATGCTTCCTTTTTCCATGGCAGGTTCTTGCTTTATGACCTTCATTACCACATCTATAGCATATTTCTATCCCTTTGAAACAGTTTCCTAGGCGTTTCTTTCCACATCTTTGACACAGAGTTTTTTGAACACACTTACCTTTATGATTGTTACCTGTAGTTCCATAGGGATTTTTTTCACTCATATATGATGCCTTAGAGAAATCACCAAGTTTTATGTGGTCGATCATGACTTCAGATAGTTGGTTGAGGATAAACATAGGAGTTCTCATTGCAGCTCCCATATCATTCAGTTGCTTGCTCAAAAAAACTGTCACAGTTTCCTTCACATCCACTATTACATTAGTGCATCCTAGCTCCAAACATTTACTAAAACAAAAAAGGTCAGTGTGAGTATATCAACAAAACCATCATGTACTAATGAGGAAGATAAACCCTAAGATATACTTACTAATTCACTTTATCTAAAACTAGGACTCTTTCTGAAATCCTAACCATTATGGTAATGTCACTTATGCTTAAAGAATACCCTAACCTCTAAAGTTATCTAAACCGACCTCTGATACCAACTATAAGACCCCAGCCTTAAACCTTACTTAATCTTGAGTTATTATAAGATTACACATTGAGGATCTTTTCAGGTTTAGATTTTTAGAGAATTAGATCGTAAAACATGCATTACATTCCACATTTAAACAAAGTGGTTACGTAAAAGATAGTATTCATTTTTTTTCCATCAATGGAATCATATTTAAAAATAAAGCATGGATTATTTCTTGACACTTCCTTGATACTATCATCATATCATGTACATTTCCCTTGACCTATGAAAAACATTTCAAAAAAAAATCTTAGGATGAGCAAAAAAAGCTCAGTAAGGGTTATAAAAATATGGAAAGGAAACATGAGTTCATATATACATTAGAATGAAATCATACTTTGCCCATAAAACATAGGCATATCAAATCATGAATAAATCATAGAAATCATAAGACATAAAAGGTAACTTGAGGCATTCATAACATTCTTACGTAGGGAGTAACCCTCTTGGTTACATTTGGAATACCCACCACTGTATATTCCCAAAATATCTTCGGAGAAACCTTAACGTTTCACTCTTCCACGTTACCCAATGCATTGGAGAGCTATATCGGGCTCACCCGCCCTTAGTTTATCACGGAACCACCCATCTTCAAAATAATGCCCAAGAACCATAACATAATCTTATCACATAAAACATGCATAAAGGAAACATAACATTTCCACCTTTCAATAACAAGATATCAATACAACACATTGGTATAAAAACATTATGAAAACCATTTCCAATACCAAAATAAATGAAATTTAAAACATGGTATTTATTTTTCTTTTAAAAATAAGGTATGGCATGTGGAGGAAGTCGAAACTCAAATAATGGTCATGGTGGTGGAGAAGTCGTTGTCGTCGCATACGAACGACAAAAACATTCCCTTTTGTCGTTTAGTAAAACGCTTCGTATAAAAAAGATTCATTTTGGTTAAACATAAAAGTCAAAGGGGTTTATACATCGTATAAAATAAAGTTGTGTATAAAACAAAATATTCCTTAATGAAAGGAGATTGTGACGAAGTCCCTTACAAAGACGGTATCCTTAGATTAAGGATAAATCAATTAAATAATTATGTGTGACAAATGAATACACCAAATATAAGTGGATATTAAGTGTAAAACAATCAGAATACATTCACACATATTCATAGAACTACTTATTCAAGGGGTACAAGTTTATCCCAAAGAATCAAAATTGGGCTAAGAAGTTCCCTTGAAAAAATTTGACAGCCTAACGTCGTCACTTCAAAATACAGAAAAATAGTTGATGAGAGATAAAAATGGTATCTCATCACTTGGACATAAAATTTACATCAATATGGATATAGAATAAAATATACCAATATAATAGTATATGAATTAAAAGACATAACAAAAGAAGTCTTTTAAAAAGAGGAGGGTGAAAGGTTCCCTTACCAACTTGGGTTACTTTCGAAACGTACACCCCATTGAAGAAGGGTCATACAAAAAATTTGTAAATACCCATAAATGAAATTATATTACAAAAAGAGTATAATAATGAGAATTACATACACCACTCAAATGAAATGGTGGAAAATGTAGCATAAATCTCATGGGACTAAAAGTGAGATGAAAAATCCCTTATGAAAACTCAGCAGCCTAACGACGCCACTTAAAACTTCTAAAATGGATTGATGAGAGAGAATAGGGTCTCTCATCATATGAAAATAAAATTTACAGTAAGAGTAATATAAAAGAACATCCCAATCATAATAAAGATGATCTTAAAAGTAATGACATAAAAGAGTGTACTTAACAAGAAAGAGAGGGGTAGGATCCCTTACCTCGGGTCCGACTTGACTCGATCGTTCTTTAACGTCCTGAATAATACACTTGAGTTAATTTATACTTTCTTAATAACCTTTTACAAGTTCATTATTCCTTTTATATCAATTATTTACATGTTATAAACATTATTTAATCATTTAAGTTAATAATGTTTGTTTTGTCGATATTTGGTTCTTAAGTTGAAAGTGGGATTCTCACAATTACATGTTGTTCATGTGGTCAAAGGTTCATTATATCCAGAATGATATTCATGATTTGGATATAATATATATCATATATATACAGAATATACATGTATTTATAATATTACATAATCATTTAGAGGTAAGAAATGAAATGCACCGTTCATGGAGACGGTAAGTTGTACGTACGCATGAACACTACTTTCATTTCTATGTCATATTGATGGAATTAAAACCAAATGAGAGGTATGTATATTTTAATTCCAGAATTATATTCATCATTTATATGTAACATACATCAAATATAATAACTTTAAATCCATCCTTTATACATCCCACATATGGCATTAACGAATCAAATCACTTTGAGGGGGCGGTAGTCCGCACTTCCTAAAATGAAATTATCGTGTTTTACCCACAATGGAAACCATAAAGGTATACCACAGAAGAAAAATACAGAAGATTAAGTAAAACATAAACATATTATATATCATATATAAATATAGTGACATCTTAATGGCCACCTTTGAGGGTGTTATATGAGTGTTGAACAATCATCGTTTCGTGAGGCAGAAATTCACCATCCATAAAAAACATAATGTTCTTTAACCATTAGATGTAGTTTTGTGTAAGTTTAGCTAGAATGCTTCTTATAACAACATCCTATTATATCTAAGATACTTGATTTGTTACAAAAGAAATGAATAAAAAGTGTTTAGGGGGTTGGAGAAGTAAAATAAAACAAAAGAACACAAGTGAAGACATTACCTTAAAATCGGGTAACTTCCTTTGGTTTGAGCTCAAAGGCTTCCTTGGGAAGACTTATGACAAAAGTGAGTCTTCTAAGAGTTATATAGGGATTTGGACAGACAAAATGGGCAGGGGTTGGCCGAGCCAAAGGCTTTGTAAGTGTTGGTAAGGAGGTAGAGGTGGGGGCCTTTTATAAGAGGAGAGGAGGGGCACTCTTGAAAAGTAAAGAAATGTTACTTTATTTTAGAATGAGTTTCGAATTTTAATGGTCCCACATTTATTTTTTTTAGGATAAGGTGATAAGGGTTCTAAATCCACCCATAAAATAGGTTTTGGACATGTGTAGGTCTTAGATTTTACTTTATCTTTCCATTTTATTTAAATCGTTAAATAATGAGGTCATCACTGCATCATCATAATGTCATAAATATTTTAATTTATTTAATGTCTATAAATTATAAAAAAACTAATATGATGTAGGAAATATTTTTAGCTTTCCAATGAATATTTATAGTCAAAACTCTGACTTGTATAACCCCATGTAAAGATTTTTTAGTTAAAAAACTCATGTTTGTGACATTTTAATTTTAACATTAAATAAAAAGGTATTTATGTCATTTTCCAACCAATGTGGCTCCATGGGGTCCCCAAGTTGACCCATGGATTGTATTGTTCGGCCATGACTCATCCAATGAGGGAAGGACATGTGTCTAGGTCATTTCATATTATTAAAACATTATTTTTACCTTAAACCACACTAATTGCCTCTAATCGCGATTAAAAACATAATAAGTTACTATTCACCAAAAAATTATTTTAATCCCATTGAAGCACATTTTACTTCTTAATGACAACCATGTATGTAGGATTTTTGAAATTCAAAACACAAAGGTGGCAAATTTTCATTTAAACGGAAAATCAGTTTTTATAAGTACCACTTAGTGGTTTCACTGCTCATCAAAAATTGAAGTTTTTCAGAAAATTACCAAAAATTCACCCTAAGCTATATTTGATATTCTGAATTCAAAAAAGATGTATATTTTAAAAAATTCATGACATATAAGTTACATTAATTAATTTAATAATTAATTCCCACTGTCAGAACAAATAGCGTGTTTTTATGAAACAATATATATCAAAAGATTGACACTAGTTTAAGTCAAATTTCAAAGTGAAATTAATTCCAATGACCACTATTTGATTAAATGGTAAACATATATTCTAATTTTACTTTAAAACCATTTCAAAATATAATCTAATCATATAAATAAATTATATTAAAAAGAGGTTTTGAATTAAAATACAACATTTTTCACTATTCATTTAAAATTGAACTTTTTCGAAAAAATACCAAAAATTTACACAAAGTAAATTTTGATGTCCCGATTCTAAAGAAGAATTTTATTTTATCAAATAAAACACATAAAATTTTCAAAAAGTGGATTTAAAAGAGGTTCGCCATCAAAAGGCGGTTAATCGACCTTTTAAAGAATATTAGAATGTTTACGCTTAAAATTGGATTCATTCGCATTTTTAATCCTCTAACATTTTTTGTAAAAAGTAAAAATATTTGACAAAAATATATAATCATTTTGTAGTTAGTTATATTCATTCCCTCCATCACAATATCTTGGCGTTAACTACCATTTAAAATAATATTATTTTATTATTAGAGTGCAACGTAAGATTCCCATGAAACTCGTTGTTGCGTGTTGGGTACGCCATCGAGAATAGAGTCCCCTTTAAAGTTATATTAATATTTTATTCACAAATAAGGATAAATGTGAAAACGTCATACTCTTTATTTACCTGGGGTGTTACACCTGCTGCCCCGGCCTAGGATTACCATAGTCAGGTCGTCGCTCTACAACGTGTTCTGCCAGGAGTTCATCGACCATAATATTTTTCTCAGCATGTTGCTAGCGCAACTCGGCCTTCTCGAGGTCCTCCTCCATCTTCTACACTAAGGCGGATGGGTCGGAGTGCTTGATAGCTCTGACATGCTCTTTTCCCTTACCGACATTCCGACTGATTACCAACACCTCGATGGGTTTAGGGAGACCTAGGAGGTTCCTCTACTGATGAGTAATCCTCCCGGATGGGTCCAACAGTGGTGGCACACCCTCAGGGGGTAAGTCTCCATCAAGAAACTCCGGATTGTCTTCCTTTCCCACAACGTCATCCATGTGGACCGTGACCCTTCCCAGGGGCATGTTCTCAATATCACATAGTGAGTCAGGCTACCGTCGGATAGGGATGAAGAGGAGGGCAGTATACTGCCGCCAACCATGGACATGCACATGGGGGTTGCATCCCTGATAATTTTGCAGAGTACCTTCATACACTGAACGCACTGCTGCTGTAGAGCCTCACGGTGACCTGGTGACTCGGGGTGCTGGGCTATAGGGAGTGCAGCCAGAATGACTAGACGACACTGCTCGCTGATGTCTTCAAAATGCACTTGGCTCCTTGGATATACCATGCACTGATGATAGGGATTGAAATGCATCACCCAGAGGGGGTAGCAGAGACACTCAACTTCATCTGGGGTGATGGACTCAGGTATGCAGAAATCTTGTGACGTTGCGGGCCAGAACTTCTCGGAGAAGTTGTCCATAGTAAGAATGCTCCAGAAGCTCCTCGAATCAAATTCAGGGTCTGGCCCTTGAATGCTCCATTCCCCAACTGGGGGTGGTTGAGGAACTCGTAGCGGTACTAAGGTAGACCGTAGGGATGGCGTGTTGGCCGACGAAGAATACGGTGAACAGGCTGACTGGCCACCGATTCTCGGGTTGTCCTCCGAAGAGTGTAGTGACATGGCCGCTACGTCACGATAGGATGGAATGGTGGTCATCATTCCTGGCTCAGGGTCCAGGGCTGCTGTTGGTGGGTCGTGTAGCTGTTCGCCCGCCATTGGTCCCCAGGATAGCTCTTCGGGATCTCTTGTGGAGGTAGAAAGAACTCCCAGTGATGATGGTGGTGATTGCATGACTGTAACCTGAGAGGTCGCCAGATTTTCCTCCTCCTTCATAAACCTATAGAGGGAAGCGAGAATCCTATGGACCTCACATTCTGGGAGCACCAGGCTAATGCGCATCATCCCTGCCCCAACCCTTGATTCAGATGACTGAGGGGAGGGTTCATGACATGAGTTTCATTCTGCTTCAGAGTCTGAGAAGCCTACCGGTTTGATCTCTGTTCGGGCCTTCCTAGGATTCCTCTTGTGGTGGTGACAACCCGCCCCCCTGTCCCTAGGAGTATCCTCGGGACAGGGCCAATTTCAGACATGTGGCCCTTCAGCCACACTGATTCTAGGGTGGGGAGGGTTTCCACTTGAGATAGTCGAGGTGCGAGGAGCACCGAGACAAATGTCAAAGGGGACATGGGGAGGACCTCCTTTAACAACACTAGAGAATGAAAAACCTCCACTGGAACCTACGGGTGGATGGGGAGGACCTCCAAGCTTGGTGGGGGTGGAGTGAGGCTGGCCTTCACCCCTTTGGTTTCCGGGGTGAGGAGGACCATCGCCCACTATGGAGAGAACGTAGGGAGGATCCCCACGTTGGAGAGGGACCGAATGGCTAACATCTCCACATCGACGGTCGGGGCAGGAGGAAGGACTCTATACCCAGTGTGATGGCCACGAGAGAGGCTTCTGTTCCGAGCATCACTGTCCTGGGGCATACCTTCATTCAGATTGGGGGTAGCACGGGGCATACCTCCATGCCGAGATTTGAAGTGGGGAGAACCCACACTTTTGGTGGTAGTGGTACGGGGAGGACCGGCGTATGGGGTGGCATCACTGTGGGTTGGTTCACGGCGACCCCCGCTCATGCCTGTGACCTGGAGAGTCGACCCAGCCTGCCCGTGGGGCGGTTGGGGCCTCGATCCCAGTTGGGCACAAGAGCGCCCCTGATCAGTGTGTGAAAGGACTTGATGATATGCATCATAGGTGGATCGGGCCACAGTATCCACCGACTTTGACGCCCCTTGGTAGGATTCCTCAGCTCGTGCCCGACGCTGGCATTGGGTCGGGCGAGCCGGTGCTGATGGTACAGGTGAAGAGCTTTCCAGCTCCTTAGTCAAGGTCGAGCGGCGACATTGACGCGGCTGGGTGGGGGCCCTTTTCGAAAGCCCCTGGATTGAGACTCTGACTGGGCTGGGTTGGACGTCACCCGCCTCATCAGCATAAGTCAGGGAGTCATCAAAGCGCTCCAGGGATAGGCTCCCGAAACGATTGAATGTTGGGGTGGGGAGTAGTGGCTCCCTGCACAGCCCTCGGGGGAAACGTTGAAGGTGGGGCCAGGATGCCTCCAGGTCCAGGAAAGCCATATCCAGAGTTGGGATTATCCCCTCTTCCTCATAACGATGTACGAGGTCGTTAATCACCCTTCTTTGGATTAATTTCGATGGGGAGATGGGGCGTGGGTGCCCCACGGTCGTGGATGCAGATGCTATTGTGGAAACATTGGGGCCACGCGGAGCAGCTGTGCTGGCATTGTCCCTGCACCTGCATAGGTTGGTGGGCGGTGATCACGTTCCCATGGCGGAAACCTGATTTTTGGAAGTAGGGAGATTAACTCATTAACACTGTTAGGAAAAGAAATCGACAACCAGTGCCCCAGTGCCATTCCATCTTCTATGGTCGGTAAGAGGGATCCACGCTGACAACGTCGTAGAATGGGATTCCCAATGTTCCACTACCCCAACATCAGGTGAGTTTCATGTCAGGCCTGCTATTTCCATGGCGGCACCTGGCGTCAGATAGCTGGATCCGGTGACATGTCTATCCATGGATGCCTCGAGCATTACTAATCTCCATATTGAGGAGAAGAACTTCACATCGGGTTCACCATTTTCTGTTTCTGACACTTACACTGGGGTGCGCACATCCGTCTCGTTCATGGATGAAGGACACTACATTTTGTTTCCTTACATTCCTGTTTTCCAAAGGCGGTTGGCGTTTGCTCCTTGTTCGGGGACATTTTCTCCTTGATCGAAACGAGATGATGGGATGTCGGTTCTTCCTTCCATGGATTCCTCCTCAGAAACTCATCACCTAGTCCAGGTCTCCCTCATAGATTTAATACGTTGTTCGTGAAACTCTTCCCAGGGCTATATTTTCATGGACACCAGTTAATTACGCTGCTTCTGTTAGGACATTCCAAGGGGTCCGGTCATGGCAGCAGCCTTCGGTAAGATGAGTAGTCACGTTGGGGAATCACTGTCATGTCTGGATGCTGGGGGATTGTCATGTCTATCTTCAATCCCTTATTATAGGGCTTCTCGAGGGCGCGTAATCTCGAGGAATCACACATATAACGTGGGGAAACATGTGCCATAGGAAGGTATCTGAGGTTTTCCTTAGCTTACCATGTTTAACACAGGGTATTCCGCAAGTTAAACGTCCATCGAAGATGGATCGGACTGATCAGAACACTGATTTGAGGGGATAAAATTGAGGAACCCTCTTGAGGGAACGCCGATATTGGGGTCAGTATGTGGGTGGCTTCCAGAATGATGCGGAGGGGAATGGGGTGGCATGATCTCACCAGGATGTGGCGGCCTGGGTAAGAATCAGGATGGACTATGGTTATGGTCTTGAGCCTCAAAGAGACTTCATACGTATCCCTGTGGTAGGGAATCAAAGTCCATGTAGCTCATCTAAGGATGGATTATCAACGAATGAGGTTGACGACGGTGTACCACTGAATGGTGTCACAATGGCTACCGCGGGATAAGGATTTCAATGGATTACCACTGGATGAGGTGACAATGTCTTACTGTTGAGGGTGGACCTGGGGTCTAGTGGTTGTTAGGCTTGAACTTCAAGGAGGCTTCCTACATACCATGCCATGACATGGATCAAAGTCCTCGTAGTTCAGGTAAAAAAGGGGGGCTTGGCACACCGGTATGGAGATGGTCGGGGCCAATGATTGCTGGTCTTGAACATCATGGAGGCTTCCTACGTACCACGCCTTGACATGGATCAAATTCTACGAAGATCAGGATGGGTGGATGCAGTTTAATGTCATGTAGGATGACAGCATTTGGGGCTTACACTCTGAGGCGGCCCAAGGTGGAGGTGAAAAGACATGAAGGGGGTCAGAATGACCAATGGGTGGTGGGATTGAACCTCAGGGAGGATTCCTACGTACCATGCCTTGACATGGATCAAATACCATGTAGTTCAGCTGTACAGTTTAACATCATACAGGACGGGGATGGTGTCGGTGAACCAACATTAATGAGGTCCTTGGTCCAGGTGGGTGGTGGGATTGAACCTCAGGGAGGCTTCGAATGTACCATGCCTTGACATGGATCAAATACCACATAGTTCAGGAGGGTCTGTGAACTGACGTGAAGATGGACCTGGGGTTCAATGGGTGGTGGGCTTGAACCTCGGGGAAGCTTCCTACGTACCATGCCTTGACATGGATCAAATACCACCTAGTTCAGGGTGGGGTCTCAGTGGCTTACCACTGGATTGGAATGCAGTTTAGCATCATGCAGGAAGGGGATGGTGTCATGGTCGATGCTTAACCTAAGCCCACGTGAGTCATGCTTGGTGTGAGAAACAAGAGACAGCAAACTCCTGACAACCATGTCGCGAAAGGTGCGTCTGTGGTGAGTGAAGAGTAGTGGTTCTTACGCTCTGAGGCAGCCCAAGGTGCTGAGACTTACTCCTGGATGGATGTCTTTGGGCGAAAAAGTTCAGCGGGAGAGGGACTTGGGACCGAAGAAAGGAGAAGCCTCGTTACCTGTCACGCCCTACACAGGACTTGGCACCGAGGAAGTGAGGAGGAGCAGGGGTGGTTCCTCCTGCAAGAAAAGCTATGGGCTTACACCAAGGTGGCTGCACTTCCCCCCACGGACAAACACCACTCTCAGGTGGAAGATATTATCCCCTGTGGAGACTAGGGGGCGTAGAGAATTTCCATTGTGGGGGAACCCCGCGTGAGAGGCATGGGGCAATGTCACAGTTTAACGTCATGTGCTAGAGGAAGAGGTTTCTTGGTAGTTTAATGTCCTGCAGCTTGGATGAGGTGGGTTTTCTCCGCACCCCTAGGCCTTACATAACTAGTACCCCCTACTCCTTGTGGGTGGGAAGGCACTGGCAACGCCGTACTGAGGGGGTGTCATGGAGCGAACCATCAAGGGGTCCGTGTTAGCATGGCTATGCGAAGAAGCAATAGACATTAGTGGTCCTATTTGAAGAAACATTAGGCAGAGCAACGCTACATGCGGTATCATCCAGGGGAGTTTGAAATTACATCGTGCAAACTAGGAGGGTCGCACGAGAAAAGGATTTTCCAAGCTGGGGGGTCCATAGGTAGGGGCTTTGTGGAGCTCTATTTCTCCGCATGGTGGAGGGCACTCGTGAAGGAGTGTGCTTCACGAAGTGGGGTGCCTTAGCCTTCACATGTGGCGGAGGTGAAAATGGGAGGTGCTTCGCAAATTGGAAGGGAATTCACAGAGCACTGCCTCATGGAGAAATGGTGCCTCGTGGAGCAAGGTATCGGGATGCAATATGCTTCGCGAAGTACAGTGACCCTGCCGTAGAATATGGATCATGTGTACATGAAGGGTTTTTCGCGAAGCATAAATCTTCTGCGATGACCCGGGTCCTCTTGTGGATCCCCTTCCATTGAAAAATCCCTTAGTCTTCACGAAAGGCATCCCTCTCAGAATAAGGGATCAAAAAGAGACTGTGGGGTGGCACTTTGCGAAGTAGAAGTAACTCACATAGCTCCTGGTTCACCGAGTGGAAGAATCCTTCGCTATTCAGAAGCTGGGAATCTAAAATGCCGGATTTTCCATCCAGAGAGGTCAGGGGGAGCTCGGTATTTATAGGCAAGTGGCACCGTGGAGCATAGCTCACGCTACGCGAAGAGGGGATCTTTGGTTTTGCGGCGAGCTCATGAACATCAAATGGGTTCACGGTGTGTCCAACCTCCTTTGCATTGCGGCGGGCTCACGAATGTCAAATGAGTTCATGGAGCATCCTTATTCCCTTTCTTCATAGCGGGCTTGCGAACGTCAATTGAATTCGCGGAGCCTCCCGCCTTCTCTACTTCACAGCAGTCGCGGTGCTGGGGGACTCCGCGAAGCAGCCTGTGGGGCAGTCTTGGGGCCTTTTCTTCATTCCAAATTTTGGCTCCAATAGTTACTTGGGCATGTAAATTATAAGATATAAAAATATGATCTGCTATAGTGTTAGGATTTCTTGGGTTGGATTCATCCCAATGTTATGGTTTTGAGTTTCATGCATTGTCTCGGGTACCATCATTTTATATGTCATGAGTAAAATATATTCTCGGTGGTCAATTGGGTCTTGTAAATGAAGCATGACCATTTATTTGAAACTTCAAGGCCTATGTAGTTCGATGGTTATTTTTTTCGTTTCTCCAAGGATTATGTGGGACACTAAGTTCTGCGGTGGGGATATTGTAGTGTCACTTGTTTTTTAACGAGTTGAAATTTTCCTAAAGAATTTTAATTTTTAGTTGGTGGATGGATTGAATCATAAAACAATATTTAGATTAAAACATAGAGATTTTGAATGATAAAATGTGTTGTTTTTAGACTTGGATTAAAGCTTGAGTGAAGCCTCGTGTGTTTTGTCAAATTTCAAGAGTTTCAGACCCCAAAAACTCAAATCTAGAGAAGGATGATAGTGGTGTATAATTAGTATGAATCAATGTGGCCCTCCATGGGAAACCATGTCGACAATCTAGTAAACCAGGATATCTCAAATGGTTTTTACAAACCTTGTGAGAGGTTCTTTGGATGTGTGGTTATCTCAGGTCCCTTGATAGAGTGGAAACACATTGTTTGTGTATGGTTTCCCAAACCATAAAAATGAACCACATGAGTCTCCTTCTTGGGCGTATGGTTTTTCCATCCGTATTTCAAAACCATGTGCCTCATTTAATTGAGAGAAATTCATATATTTACCTCTAATGATTTTATTATCTCTTCCCTTATTTTCTTTCTCCTCTTCCATGTGTAGTAGATAACAGACAGTTCCCTCTCCAATAAACAAGGACATCGATTCCTTTATCAGGTGTCAAAATTGTTTTTCATCACTCTTTTTGGATAGCCCTTGGTAATAGATAAATCCTCTTACTTCTCTTATTTTCCCCTATCCATTTTAAATTATTTCATGGTTTGACCTAAATTGCTATATTTTCTGGTCTTCGTTCTATTTATTCCATTTGTCTCATACTTTACTTATTTGATATTCAATATTTGATTATTGGACCTTCCTTGGTATAAGGTAAGTGTTGAATGGATTTTACCAAATGGTCTGTTGACTTATGATTTACATAGATGTTCTGCGCACTAATATTTTCCATGACACACCCATTTAATTTTAGATTTACCTTTTAGAACATAATGCCCCAATTTTAGTATCCTTTCCATATTAAATTGAAATTTTTGATAGTCATGTACCAGAAGTTTTAACCAAAACTAAGGGTGTGGCCCTTGAAATAATTTAATTTAATTATTTGTTTTCTAATAAAACCTCTTGTTGTGGTGTGTTGTCTTATAAAATGTAATGAGTTAGATAATTGGAAGGTGGATGTGTGTCACCCTCCACTATAATATCTCATAGTTATATAACCCGTAAATAATGGGTTTAAAACTATCACTTATAGAAGGATATTGAACATTCTTATAACACACTAATATTTTGTGAAATATTTGTAGGAATTAATTTAATTTTTTTTATTATTTTTCATTTCACACAACACTGAAAAATAACTTTTATTATATGAAATCACTATGTGTGGTTTGTGTTATACGCAACATCAATTAATGTACGAGCAAAAATAAACACTTATATTATCTTACATTACATGAAAAAATATGTTTGGATTTTATTACACATAATATAGAGTCCCTTAAATTTCTTGTGTCACACTCAAGGATGAGTTTTACCAAACTATAATATAATAATGTTATTATTATTATTAAAATATTTTTATACTTATGACATAGCCATTGGAGTAGAATTTATGAATAAGATTTAATAAATATTTTAAATATGATCTACATGTTCATATAAAATTAATGCATTCATTCTCATTTTGTTATAAATGAACATAAAAACTATTTGAAAATAAAGAAATTCCTTTTCTACAAAAACTATTATATATGTACAAACAAAATATTAACTCAGTATATTAAAAAATCCAAATTTGTTTTATTTTCTAAATAAAATATATATTATATACATTCAATGCATTTTTTGATACAAATTCAATAACTTTGACAGGTATAAGAGAAGAATAAATCCAATTTTTTTAATAAAAAGATGTATTTTTCTAAAAGGTAATTTTAGCACCTTTGAATAGAGAACCCATTTTGAATCTGATTTTGAAACATTTATAATTTTTAATTGGAACAATAAACTTCATTTTTGGAAGTAGAATATCAAAATTTACATTAATTGAATTTTTGGTATTTTTATGAGAAGTTCCATTTTTTATGAATAGGGAGAACCCAAAAATTTTAAATCAAACATGATTTTTAAATTAATTTATTTAAAAAGATAAAATATATTTTTTTGGTTTTAAATATTAATTATATAACTTATACATAAATTAAACCAATTTAAATCTTGTTTATCAATTTCACATTTAAATTTGATATAAAAAATTTACAATTTTTTGAACATTTTTTAAATAAAACCCTATTTTGGAATCCCATCTTTAGGACTAAATTTAAATTAATTTCTACCACTTATATGGTTAGAACTTCTTAAAATGGAATAAATATTTTTAATTATAATAATTTATAATTTTAAATAAGTTCCAACTGGTTTTTGAAAAAAAACAATTTTGAATGTGATTAAAATTATTTATACTAATTAAGAGAAAAATTAGCATAACTATGTACTAAACATAAAAATTAATTTTTAAAATGACATATCCACTTGTACAAAATCAATTGGATGGCCATATATAGAAATTATCATCAATTTTATCTAACATTTACCATTACTAGATCCTCAATACAGTGTAAAACTTAGGTGGAAGTCCCTTTTCAACAATTTACAAGAATGTCCCTCCCATCCACATTAAAAAGGCAATCACCCCTCCCATTTTATCACACCTCTCATGCACATTGTATCACTAAAATTATGATAAAATAATATACCAAAATAAATAAATTCATCTTATAATCCTCTATTTGGTTATAAATCAATCCTTGGAATCCCTTTGGTGCATTCCTAGAGAAGCTACCCAATGAAGAGGTAACGTCCATCTTCATAATCCTTTGTTTTATTTTCATTATCAACCATTAAAATATTCTTATTCCATAATTCTATTATAACTTAAGTATCCTAAATAAACTGAGATTTTTTTCTTTTATTTTTTATACCTAATCTTAAAAACACTTCCATCTAATTGGTAAAAACTTAACATTCTTGGGTATGGTGAACAACCACCTCACGAAACGACATTGTTTGTTTTTTACATTACCTCCTATCATGGTTGTAAATTATGATGTAAACAAAAAATTTATATGATATTTATGATATTTATGATTTTTTAATGATATTTTTTTAGTATATAAAATATAACTTCATTCTTTCCATTTTTTGAAAATACAGTAACTTCATTTGTGGACGTGTGGACTATCGCCTCCTCAATACGATGAGATTTGTTCACAATCTACATGTATTGTATTATGGATTGTTTTAGTGAAACTGTAAGATATATATGACATAATAATTCTAATATTATTATATTATATATATATATATATATCATTTATTTTCATTCTTTCAATATGAAAATAAAACAGAAATAATGTTCGTACGTACATAAGGCCTACTGTCTCTGTGAACGTTGTATTCCATTTTATTTTTAATTATTTCACATAATATTATAAATAAATATATAATGAATATATATTATATTTCTATACTTTTTTATACTTTTTTAAAAATTATATCATGATCTTTCTTATAAAATCAAGAATAAAAATCCAAAGCTTATATGAAAAACAAAGAAGATATTACCCGAGAAGTAACATTAACAAGGAGTAGTTAATAAATATGTAATATAATGACATAAATAATCACATATGGTATGAGATAAAATAATATAGTTCTGTGAAAAAATTATAATAAACTTATATTTATAATATAGTATTTTTTAATGTCTACTAAGATAGTCAAGACTTAAGGTAAGGGAATTTAATATCACTTTTTATTTTCAATAGAGACACTTCATATTCACGACTAGTTTTTTTGTGTGGTTTATATACTACACTATTCTATGTTATATCATAAATTTAATTTATTTAATGATATTAAAATAATTAATTCATTTTATTCCTTCATGGGTATTGTGATTTTAATGTTACTCTAGTAGTAAGGGGTTTTCTTATCTCATTTTTATGTCTATGAAACATATTCCTTATTCATCAATCATTTCCTCTGTGTGATGTATATAATTTCCATGAATATATTTACTGATTCATATACTTAAATTTATGGTTATTTACATATACATTTGATGAAATTTATTTCATGTGGTTTCTAATTCAAAAGATACCAAATCGGTAAAGTAATTTTGTCTCAATTTTCCTTCCATAAGATATATATCATCTTATCCACCACTAAATTTCTATAGGGTGAATTTAAACTACATTGAAATATTATATCAATAATATAACTATTATCATATTATTTTAATCTTCATGAAATTTTATTCTTTCATGGGTTTTATGATTCAATGTTACCAAAGTGGTAAGAGTTTATTGTTATAATCTTATTGTTTACCATCATTGTTTATTCTTCCATTGAAAATATCGTACGACCTATCACTATAGAAGACAAATGACATTTTTTCTTCCCTGATTATCAATTATATATTCATTTATTAGTACCATTTTACTCTTTTTTACATTATATATTCATCAAAATATTTTTCTAAAAATCAATAATTGTTTGTCCTTTCAGTCAAAAATATATGTTCTTTTGAAACTGTGTCTCCTAAAAATGATCTCAAAAATGATTCAATATTATCCAATGATATTTAATGAATTTTTTTCCAATATTTCACGTTTTTGAAAAAGTTTTTAAAAGTAAACATCATTTCATTTTCCGATCAAGGCACTTTTCTAAACATTTATAGTCTAATGATGAATGTTCAGTATGAACAGAAAAACCCGCCGTAATGATCATATTTCAATAAAGCTAAATTTTTTATGTTTAAAAGAATATTTTTAAATAAATTTTTTGTAATGATATTTAAATTTGTTGAATTTAATATTTTTTTCAACGAAAACGGAGTTAAAAATAATTTTGGGCCTTATTTTTATGTTTTCAAATTACTTTAAAAAAATACTTCAAATGGTTTAATGCTTTATTTTTATTTTTTCAAGGTGTATTCAAATGAAAATAGTTTCAAAATATTTTCTTACATCCATTATTTGTTTTAAAATCATTTTTAAAATAAAAATTATTCAAAATGATATGTGTTTGAAATATAATTTGTCATAGCCGAAGAAATAATTTCCACAAGAAATATTTTAAATGCAATTGTAGAGATTTAATTATAAGAAAGGGATTTTAAAATGGTTTTATATAAATGATTTTAAATGAAAGTATATTTTCCTTAAAAAACGATTCTTGTGATCTTTATAAGTCTATATACATATAATATGACATAACTTGTTATATTTTATTATTTACTAGTGATATGATCCAAAAAATATCAATCATATTCGTTCTTAAATGGTTTAAGTTTATATGAAATAATGTTAATGAATACTACTCCCGTTAAATGGGATATATTCTCTGGAAATCTATTTATTTTTATAGGTTATTCTTTTATTAAATGATTATGAAACCTAATTCTTTTACATAGGTAACGATATGATAAAATGTTTTGATACCCATTTAATTTCAATGGTAATGTTACGATGTTTATGAAACCCATATCTCTTTATGTGTCATGATATGAAACAGTTTTTATTGTCTTATGTCCCATGTATGTATGTTTCTATTATGTGATGGGTGGGACCTATATCTAAATCTATTTAATTGGGTGAAGATTTATATATCATGAAATAATGTTCTGATACAAGTCAACGGGCTTGATCCAAAATGTGAAACATGTGGGTCCTATATAAAAATGGGAAACATATGTGTCTTGATTGACTATTGGAATATGGGAAAACCCAATCCACTATGGGAATATGGGGAAACCCAATATTTTGTGGGATGATTGGGAAACACGATCCCTTATCAGGAAATGATTGTGACTAGGGATGGTATTGTGTCTTTCTTAGTTGATGTAGTCCCCATGAAGTTCCATGATAATTTTTTGGAAATGATCCTTGACTTATAGGGAATGATATTACATGTTTTTGTGTTTTTCACAAATTATATTACTTATGCCTATGATATTCCCACATGATGCATGTTCTTTGTTAACTTATGATTCTTATCTCACCAACTACCAATCTTTATTTCGTGTCTCATGATTTCAATCTTTGATATACAGTGTATGATCTTCAAATGTTCAATAATATTCCCATACCCTTATCTTCATGATATGTTTGCGTATTTCCATTTTTTAACCCTACTAAGCATTCAAGCACACCCATTTCTTCTGTTTTCTTTACCATATTTATGAAGAAAGGTTTTATGTTGCAGTACTAGATGGGAATATCTTCAAGTAAGATGTTGATGATCAATCACCAAACTAGAAGAATGTGTTCCTTGTTTCCAAAGGCATTATACTATTACAGTCCGCAAAAATTTACTTTGGTAATGTTCATAATATTCATCTAAATTGATGTAATATCCATTTACGATAAGAATTGGTCACTGTTGTTAGTATCAACAGGTATTTTTCGTCAAACATTTAAAACTAGGATGAGAAAACCTTTTTTGAGATCCTGATGGATAATTATAAAGATATTTCTATAGATGTGGCCAATGAAAATTTAAAGGATAAGTCGAAGTATAGTACGTTGTACTAGAATTTTGGTAAAGTATAGAGAGATTGGTTTCCTATAAATACATCCATATCTAGATAAAAAAATTGGATTTGGTACTGGGACAAATGTACATAGAGGTATTAACCTAGAAAACATTATATTGAGCTAGACTCTATCAAGAATTTTTGCACAAAAATGGACCTTACGTCACACAAATTTTGACACTCTCTATGGTTATTATTTGGAAATTATAAAATATTTATGAACAATGATAAAGGATTTAAATATAACATTACTGTGAAAAAACCTAGGAAAAAACTATGGTGTTATAGTTTATGAAAGTATGTGTAATTATTTAGATACACTATAAGTAATTTTTCATGATTATGTGGTTTTCTACTATGATATTTTTTTCTCACCCTATGATTTCTTGTTTTATTAAAAATATGGAACTAGATGTATCTAAGATAAAATTTAGTGATTTAGATGTGGAATGCATGTGAATGATGAAAATTGATTTCTAAAGTGGAAATATCATTGTGATAATTAGGAAGGTCAATGATTATTGGTTATACTAGTGAAGATAATGATACTCTAAATGAAAAGTGAAATGTAAGCGATGTATTTCCACTAATATGTATATTAAATTCATGAAACTTGATTGGAAGGACATTGAGTAATCCTAATACATTATTCATTTCTCATACTTGGGGAAAGGGGTATTGTTGGATAAATGTTGAAGCATGGATAATGTTTTGAGAATAAAGTTGTATGATTGAGGTATATATGTAAAAAAATCATGAAGTGTGTTATATGAATCATGATGCATATGTTTTTTTATTAAAGATATTTAAAAAAAGGTTGAATAGTTTAGATGAACTATAAAAGGGATTTAATTGAAATGTGATGTTTTGATTAAGGGTCGGTGACCCTTAATATGTCCCTGATGTTGACACAATTATCTTTATCTCAGACAAAGAGATAACTGACATGGATAATTTAACGTGGAATATACTAATTACCATAAAACCTATTATGGATTTGTTGAAAAAAATTCAATGTCATCATAGATGAAGTTTTCAACTTCTTGTATTTAAGGAATATATCCAGTAATATTTAAAATAGGTAATGTGGAATATTTTCCAAAAGTGTTTATGGAAATTCTGGTTCATACCATGTTTCAAGAGAATATATGATGAGGATATTCACATAATTGGAATATAAAATCCAAGTGATACTTTTTGATACATGGGAGTTTATTTTTAAGTTAATTTTTTTACATTCATTATATTTTTTGGATATTCATCTTTTTGACGGGTTGTAAGGTTAACCATTTATGTGATGTTTAAGTTAAACATTTGATGAATATTGTGATATTGGAGTATTATCTCAACACAATAGGATTTATGAATATTGGAAGACCTATTATACCTACATTGTTTTGATGGTAACTAAAGTTATATGGTATGAGTTATCATGGATATCAGGATCAGTTAGTGCTTCAGTAATGAAAAATTAACCTACCTTTTTGGATTAATAGTTTATGTGGAAATTGGTCAAGACGTGACTAAAGGCTGATATTTTACATATAAAAAAGTAATTAAATCAGTTAATAATATCTTCTTGTGAAAAAAGCATTCAACTTTATGAAAATGGTCTTGAAATAAAATTTTATCATGTTATCATTGTTTTTTATCATATTAATGAACTCTTTCATGCTTCTTCACTTTAAAGTTTTTTAATTGTTAACTATATCATGATCACCTACTTTATTATGATTATTTATCTTTTATCAATGAGAATGATTATTTATTCTTCCCTTCTATGTCCATGTTTTCACTTACCACCTTTGTTCTCCCATTTGGAAACCTAGTTATGCATTATTTTAGTAACTTTTATGTTTCCAACATTCCCTTTTTAAAGAATGTTTTAGTATTTATTTTTACGATATGGATTTCTAAAAACCAAACATTATTGTATTAAACAGATGAAACCCCATATGAATTTAAAGGGAAAAATCATTTTAAGGGGGGTAGAATGTATTTTCTGAAATATTTTTTCAAATTAATTTAATCTTTTTTTTATTTTCCATTTCAAACAACACAGAACATAGATTTTATTATACCAAAGAAAAAAGTGTGGATAATGTTATATGAAACACCAAGTTAATATTTTTCTTCAACCAACACTTATATAATATTTTTGTGAAAGAAAAAATATTTTTGGACTATATTACACAAAACACTAAGTCCATTATATAGCTTGCATTACATGAAATGGTGAGTTTTACCAAACTACAATATATTATTAATATTATTATTAAAATATTATTTTAGTTACCACCTAGTTATTTGAATGGAAGTTACAAAAAATTTAACTAAAATTTTAAAATATGATCAACACAAGTTTCTAAATTGAATCTTTTGGTTTCAATTAGTTAGAAATTATAGTAACAACTATTTCAGATTGAAGAAATTATTTTTCAAAAGAAACTATTCTTCTATGCACAAATACAATTATACCTAAATAAAATAAAAAAACCACTTTTGATAAATTTTTTAATTGAAATTTATATATTATATATTCAATAAGTATTTTTCAATCTCGTCCAATAGATTTTATATTTATAAAATAAGAATTAATCCAACTCTATAAATAAAAATATGTATTTTTTCCAAGGTATTTTTACCGCCTTTTAATGGAGAACCCATTTTAAATATGATTCATTAAACTTTTATAATTTATATTTTAAAATGTAAAAATTATTTTTTGAATGAAAATATCAGAATTTAGTTTGGGTGAATATATGGTATTTTTAAAATTAGTTTCATTTTTTGATGTAAAGTGAAAAACATTGAATTCTAATTCAAAAGCACTTTTTCCTATAATTTATATATATATTTAAATTATAATTAAGTTAGTTCTTAAAGTTTAATTAGATCAATTTTACGTCAATTTTTCCAAATTTATTTCATTTTAATAAATTTCACATTGAATTGGAAATAAACACCTTTCAAACTTTGGCACATTTTTTTAAGAACACTATTTGTTGTCCCATCAACGGGATTTAATTTAAATTAATTTTTTCCACTTATATATTGATAATTTAGAAAACTAGATTAAATATTTTTCATAATAATAATTTAAAATTTTTAATATGTTCAACATAGTATTTGAACAAAAATTTTAGTAAATGTGATTAAAATTAATTAGAGCGATTAAGAGAAAAAAATAGCTTGAGAAAGGGAAAATCTGTAAACATAATGAGGCCATTGACCCAAAGGAAATTCCAAAATCAATTATCTATCAATATATCAACATTAAACTACCTTTCATGTAATTTTTATAATTATTAGAACCACATAACATGGGGAAAACATGGGTGCAATTTCCATTTCAAAAAATTTACAAGAATTTTACTCCTCCACTATAAGATGGGACTCACCTCTCTCAATAATTCAAACCATAAACTCCCCATGTATCTCTAAAAATATGATAAAATAAGCTCCCAAAATACATCCCTTCATATTATAATCATATATATGAGAATATATCCAACCAAATATTCCCTTTCTTGCAAACCAAGAGAAGTTACACTAAGAAGTGGTAACATCCTTCCTCAAACTCATTTGTTTTATTTTCACTATCCACTCCATGATCTATTACTGTTCCATGATTATAAAATATCTTCCATATCCCAAATACGCTGATATTTTTTAGATATAATTTTTATACCTAAAATTACCCAAAACATCATCTAATGCGTAGTAATCCTATTGTTCTTGTGTATGACAAACTACCCCATCACAAAATGAAGTTGTTCACTTTTCCTTTACTAACTAACTCTCATTGGTGGTCATTATGATGGAAAATATGTTTTCATATGATATATATGATATATATGATATATATTATTATAATTATTTCATTATTATTATGACATTATTATATAAAACATACATTCATACTTCACATTTGGTGTAAATATGATAACTTCATTTTTGGGCTTGTGGACTACCGCTTCCTTAAAGCGATATGACTCGTTCGCACACTAAATGAAGTGTATCAAGGATGGGTTTTGTGAAATTATATAATTTATAATGAATAATAATTATAATTTAATGATATTATGTATATACATATATTTTAGTTATATTTTGTCTTTCAATATGACAATAAAACGAAAACAACATTTATGTGTACATACGGTATACTATCTCCATGAACGATGTATTCCATTTCATATTTATATATTTTATATATTAGTATAAATAAATTAATATTTAATATATATAATATATATATAATTTTTAAAATAATTGTATCATGATACAAGTAATAGAATCGAGATTAATAAGGCAAAACATTTACGAAAAATAATACTGATATGACCTGAAACGTAACATTAACATGGTGTTGTTAATAAAAAGGTTATATAAAGTCATAAAAAATAATATACGGTATTATATATAATACTATGGTTATTTTTTAGATTAATAATTAATTTATCATTATTATAAATGAGGTTTTTATGTGTATGATGAAAGTGAAGTCTTAAGGTAAGGGAATTTCATCCCACTTTTTATTTCTGTGAGATACATCCCACATTCACCACTTTGTTCATTTATGTGATGTATATACATCCCTTGGAAATTTTATACCATTAATTTTATTTATTTTATGATATTAAAATTATAAATTTATGGAATTATTATTTATAGTGGATCATGATTCTAATGTTACTTAAGTAGAAAAGGGATTTCTCGTCTCACTTTTATTTCTCTGAGACTTATGCTTTATTATGCACTCATTTATTCTGTGTAGTATATATACATACCATGAAAATATTATATGGTTTATATACTTATATTTATGTGTACTTACATATCTATTTTATTATATTTATTTCCTGGGATATATGGTTTAGAAGTAACTAAATCGGTAAAGTAATCTTTTATCAATTTTCATTATTTATGATACACGACATGTTATGATCCAATATTTTTTTATAGGGTGTATATAATTATCATTGATATTTTATATAATGAATATAATTTTTAATTATATAATATTATTTATTTAATATTATTCTATCATGGGGATTGTGATTCAATTTTACCAAAGTGGTAACAATTTATTGTAGGAATCCAATCATTTAACAAGATTGTTTATTATTATGCTTCCATTAATAAAATTTTAAATCTCATCTCTCAAGAACAATAGTTATGTTTATTATCCAATATGTATCCATTATATCTTCATATATTATTACCATTTTATATTATTTGGTAATTAATATAATTAAGAAATATTTTTTATGAATATCCAAATTTATTTCTCCTCTCTATGTGAAATCTATGTTGTCTAAAAACCATGTTTTCTTAAAAACGTTTTCCAAAATGTTTTAATATTATCCAAAAGTGTTTAAAAGACATTTTTACCCATGTTTTACATTTCTAAAAAAAATTAAAATTAATCATTATGTCATTTTCTGATAAACATATTTTTCTAAACAATTAAAGTGAAAAAGGAATGTTCATTATATATGAAATTACTCACCGTCATTACTGTTATTTATTTGAAGAATACTTTGTGAGTTTGCAAGTTTATTTTTAATGAATTAATTTTCCTAATATTTTGTAAAATTGCAGAATTTAATTTGGATTTCAAAGAAATGTGTTTTCAAAATAATTCTGATCCTTCTTTTTGGTTTTAAAATTTTCATTAATGAAAAAGGTATTAAAAACGTTTTCAGACTTGATTTATGAGTTTTAAATGTGTTTTCAAAGAATTGAGTTTTCAAAATATTTTCATGATTACTTTTTAGATCTTTATTGATATTTTAAAAGTAAAAAAAATTAAAATTCATTAAGTATTTAAATGTTTTTTTCATAGTGGAAAATGTATTTTCCTCAAAAAAATGTCTTAAATGAAATTGTTAATATTTATTAATAAGAAAAAGATTTTGAAATGGTTTTATAAAAATTATTTTAAAATAAATGATATTTTCATTAAAATAATTGAATCAGATCTTTTAAAAACCTTCTCTTTCTATGATGCTATATATATAATGACCTAGTATTAATGTACATAGACATTATATAAAATTTTTGAAAATAAATAAAACATTACAAAAACATATTCCCAAAGACTGTATTAGTCTAGTTTCTTTGGAAAAATGAAAAACATGAACAATGGTAAATAAGTGAGCCACATTATCTCCCATGAGGTTCTTCTTGACTAGAACCCTTCATAGACACGTCAAACATAATACATATCATTATATCATGGGGTAAAGGAAAGATAACACAGGGTGATATCAGATGCTCAGAAAGGGTAAACAGGGTAGATATGTAAGCATAAACATGAGCATAAGTGTATGAGAACATGATCATGTAAATAGAAGACCATACCATACATATCAAAGATCATAAAAATTGTCAGTTCATAATAAATGAATCATAAGGAAATAAATAACATAATCCTTGGAAGTATAATGTATGAATAAGACAAGGAATTTTGGGAAACACAAAAGTATATAATATGATTTCCATAGTTTCCAAGGCATCACTTCCAAGACAATATTAGTTGTATTGGTTAACTCTACTTATAATTTTGGTAGTCATGGTTCACTCCCAAGGCCATATTAATAGAATCATTTCACTCCTCATATCGTCTTAGTATTCACGGTTCACTCCAATGGACATATTAGAAGTCGAGGTTTACTCCCAATACCATCTTAGTTTATCTCATGAGATATAAATCTTTACCCAAAGTATTTTAGGGTGATATAGGTCCCACATATATCTTAATTAAATCATATATACATGATCCAAAAAATTATAATCAATCGTATCATAACTCTCAAAATGAAATGGCTATAAAAAACATGTAATCATATGGTAACATGTGGTAAAGGATACTAGTCTCATAATCATTTCATCAAAAGAATAACCCTTGAAATAAAAAAATATTTCATAAACATATAAATCATGAAATAGAAATGATTTTAATAAATACCATGTCATAAATCATAATCCATTTAGATAAAAATATGAATTTATCCTTTATATATTTTCCATGAATTAATGAGTGACATCAATGGATGTCATCTTGAATGGGAATCAACTTTGAAAGATCTTTTGAAAACATTTCCTGAGTAAAATATCCTTATTCTTTGAAAAATGATTTTCAAAACCTAAAAACTTTTTAAAAATATTTTATTTGAAAATAAAAAATAAAATAAATAATTTAATCTTCAAATCCTTTTCAAAAAAATTTTCTTTGAAACTTATAAATAATCTTGGAAACGATTTCAAGAATGTTTTTTCTTAAAACTTACAAAATACTCTTAAAACCCATTTAAAACATAAACCAAATTATGAAAAAAATATATAATTTATATGTAAATACCTATAAATTTAATAACAAGAATTATAGAATACATTCATGTGTAGTATATACACCATACAAAATAAAAGAGTGGTGAACATGACATGAATCTCTCGGATACAAAAAGTGAGATGAAATTCACTTACCTTATGTCTTGACTCTCATCATACTCATAAAAATATCATGTATAATAAATATAATTTTATTATACACCAATAATATAATAATATTCTTATATATAATACCATTTCTGTCATGATTATGACTTTATATTAACCTCTTGTTAACAATTCTATGTTATGGTTTCACTCCGGGTAATATCCACAATGTTCTTCGCATGTGACTTAATTTTTTATATGTTTGGTCTGTATACATATATCATTATTTCCAATATGTAAATCCTTAAATAAATTTCATTCATATTTAATATATTTTTATTCAAATAATATATAAAATAAAGAATGATGTAATGGAATACACCGTTCATTGAGATGTTAGGGAGTACAGATGCATAAACATTGTTTCTCTTTAATTTTCGTATAGAAATAATAAAATTAAGTGAAATATATGTGTATATGTATAATTATTCTCATAGTTTAATTATATTTTATATAACATATAAATACACTAAACTAATTCTTAATTCATTCTATGTAGTGTGTGAATGAATCACATCGCTTTTAGGGGTGTTAGTCCACACATCCTCAAATGTAATTATCATATTTACAAAAAATGGAAAGTATAAAGATATGTATTGTAAAATAATTAAATAAGATTAAAAATTGTAAATATAATATCATATATATTAATTTCTTCTATCATAATCCTTCTTGTGATAGTTGGTAAAAGAAGAATGAACAATCATCTTTTTGGGAGGCGATAGTTCGCCGTACACGTAAACGCTATATTTGATTCCCATTAGATGGAAGTGTGTTTAATTGTAGGTAGAAACCTCAGTATAGTAACATATAAGTATATTTAGTATAATTTTTTTGTTATATAATAATGTAATAATTATATTTTATGGAGTGGATAATGAAAATAAAAAGAAAAGAGTTTGAGGGAGGGTGTTGCCTCTTCATCGGGTAACTCCTTTTGGTTTTCACCCAAGGGATTCCTTGGAATAATTTTTTACCCAAAGTAAGTTTTTGAGGATGAAGGGAGTAATTTTATTTATATAATTTGACATATAATTTCTACAATTATGTGTCTTGATAGGTATGTGGAAGTGGTAAGAGAGGAGGCCTTTTATAGTGGAGGAGGTGTGACCCTCTTGTAATATTGTGGAAAAGGGAATCCCCACCCACTCTTTTCTTTTAAAAGTGTATCCAATAATTGAGAAAGTATAAAAAATGGATTATAAGGTATAAATATGGTAATCCAATGGATTTTAGAGAGTCTTTGATGTCATATTATTCCTTATGATTAGGTTTTAGTCTTTTAATAAGCATAATTTAATCATAATCATTGTAATTAATTTTAATCACCTTCAATAATATTTTTTTTCAAATATAATGTAGATATTATTATAAATTATAAAATATGATGATTCCAAATATGGAATCCCTTTTTTTAAATTCCATTCATAGAATTGGAAAAAACAATTTAAATTTAATCCAGGAGACGAGACAACAAAGCGGGTTTTAAATGTATAAATGTTCTAATGTTCACTCGGTTTTCATAACCAATTTCAATATAAAATTTATTCCAATTACCTAAATTGGATAAATTGATAAAATAAATTATCTAATTAAACATTGAAATAAAGTAAAAATATAATTTAACCTTAGAAATAAGTTAGATGAAAATGAGTTTTGAGTTAAATTTTAGTTTCTTTCACAATTCATTAAAAAATGAGACTTCATGGAAAAATACCAATAATTCATCCTAACCTAATTTTTATCTTTCTATTAAACAAATAATGTTTATTTTTACAAATAAAAATTATAAAATTTCCAAAATTTATAATTAAAATAGGTTCTCCATCAAAAGGCGGTAAATGTACCTAAATAAAACTATAGGTTTTTATTTACAAAATGAAGTTTGTTCTTATCTTATGCCTATAGAATCTATTATATGAATATAAAAAAAATTATTTAATATATAGTATATATATTACATTAATATCACTCACTAATTTTATTTTTTTTACATTTTATGATAAAATAGATTTGTGATTATAAAAATAGTTTTCAATAAAAATAATTCCATTATATTCAATTGGTTCACCGAAACTAATGAATTAATTCTATATTTCTGATAACCATAGGTTTTCAAAATTTAGTTATTACTCCTCATAACTGCTAACTTAATTTCAAGAGAATGTTTGAATATATAATATTTTAATAATATATTTTTTTATAAAACTCAGTTTTTCTTGTAATATAGGCGAAGTCTTCATCATGTGAATAGAATTTTTGACTTAGTTCATTGTAAAACTTTAATAAAAATTAATTCATTCTAAAAGAAATAAAAAGTTCAATAAAAACTCAGGCTATTACAATGTACCCCATCAAAATGAATTTCCCCCTCAAAATTCATCATTATGGTACAAAAATATGGGTATTCTTCTACTTCATTGTATCATAATGTTCCCACAAAGATTCCTTAAACTCATGATTTCTCCACAAAACTATTAATAGGTGATTGGTCTTGTTTCATAGAAAATTCTCTATAAAATATGTAATTTCAACTAGTTAATTCTTATAACAAATAACATTCTCTAGTGGTATGACCTTAGAGTTCAGTACATGTGAAGGGTCTGGTATGTACTTCCTTAGGAGAGATACATGGAACACATCATGGAAGTTAGAGATATTTGGATGAAGTGACAACCAAAATTCTACCCTCCTAATATGATCGAAAAACACAATAGGACAAATATACCTAGGGATTAGTTTCCCTTTATTCTCTAATATCAAAATCTTCTTCCAGGAAGAGATTCCTAGAAACACATTTTCACTAACATTAAATTACAGATCACACCAACAATTATCAGCATATCATTTCTTCTAACATTGAGAAACCTTGATATTATGTTGAATTGTTCTGACCTTCTCTTCTATTTCTTCAGCAATCCAAACTTCCAATAGCTTTATTCTCTAACTTCATCCCATCATTTTGGAGATCTATATTTATTCTCATTTAGGGATTCATAATTTTACACTTTAATTCTTGAGTTAAATCAATTGTTGATTGAAATATCAACTAGAGGAAGGTGTTGATCCCAACCACCTTTAAAATCTAATTATCAAGATCTCTTCGTATCCCCTAGGGTTTGAATTGTTTATTCAGATTGACCATCCATCATAGGATTATAAGTAGTGCTCGAACTCAATTCCATATCAAGTGATTGCTGAAGACTTCACCAAAATTTTGAGGTAAACCTCCGATCCTGATAAGATACAATATAATGTGGTACTCAATGTTGTCAAACCTATTTTTTATGTATATCTTGGAAAGCTTAACTAGAGAGAAATATTCTCTAATAGAAATTAATTCTGAATACCTAGTAGTTTGATCAACTACCACCCATATAGAATGAAATCCTTTATATGATTTGTGTAGTCCAATTAAAAAATCCATAGTGATGTTCTCCTATGTCCATTCTACTATGGGTAATGGATGCAACATCCCTCTAGAAATTTGTCTTTCAGCATTCACTTACTGGAAAACCAATAACTGAGATACAAACTCTGTGATATAACTCTATATTCCATTCCACCAGAAATATTCATTCACTTACCCATACATCTTCAAACTTTGAGGATGAATAGAGAATGAAGAACTATGATCTTCCTCTAATATCTCCTTCTTCAAATCACGTATGGAAGGAACACAAACACAGTTCCTAAACCATATCGTTTCATCAAGATCAGTGTTAAACTCTGGAAAATTTCTTACTTATTTTTTAGCTCAACATCTTCCTTCTAAACTTCCTTAATCTTTACTTGGATAGAGGGTTGAAAATTAATTTGATAAATACAATATGTTTCCATTCATTTGGGATTTATAGATCCATATTTATAAAATCTAGAAATATTGGATCTTTTTTTGTCCTCATCATGGATAAACTTGTATAATAATTTAAACTTAAATCATTGACCACCCTGTTTCATTTATGGGGCGGTAATGTATTAAGCAGTCGTAATCATTTATCATCTCTAACCATATTCTCTAGAACCTGTTCAACTCCTACTATGTGAATATATATTTTATACATTATGATCAGTATATTTTTAACCCTTTTTACCCAAATGATAATTCATCCATTTCATTAATGAAAAAATTACCAATTATGACTCCAAATCATGAGTTGGGTAATTTTTATCATGTAACTTCAACTATCATTAAGCATAGGCTATAATCATGTTATTCTACAAAAGAATAAATCACAGACACTTATCAGATTCATCACTATATATTACAAACCCTTCTCCACTATAGGAAACTGTAAGAACTTTTGTGCTACCCAACCATTTCTTTAGTTCATTGAAATATTCCTCACATCCATTTTTCTAGAGGAACATGAAACATTTCTGAGCTAACATTGTTAGAGTATTAGATTTTTGTGTGAATTTATCTAAAAACAATCGAAAATATCTAGTTAAACAATAAATATATAGATCTCAGTCACCATGGTTGGTCTAATACATCATTGAATAGCCTTCACCTTTGACAGATCTACTACTATTCCATCTATTGAGATTATGTGACTCAAAAATGAAACCTTTTTTAGCCAAAATTCATACTTTTTAAATTTATCATATAGTTTCTCCATCATTACGGTCTTCAGTAAAATTATCAAATAGTCTAAATTCTCTTCCTCTCTATTTGAATAGATGAGAATATAATCTATAAAGACTACCAAAAACTGATTGTGGTAATCTTTAAAGTCTCTATTCATTAATTTCATGAAGATAACAGGTGCATTAGTAAGACTAAAAGTAATTAATATATATTCATAGTTTCCATAGCATATATGGAATATAGTCCTCTTTATATCATCCTTCTTGAACCACAATTGATGATAACCAGAGTGTAGTTAAATCTTGGAAAATAATTGAACTCTATGAAGTTCATCAAAGTGTCATCAATATAGGGAAGGTAATCCTTGTTCTTGATCGTGTTTTTTTCAACACCTGATAATCAATATAGGGTCTCATTGATCCATGTTTCTTGTTAAAAAAATAATGGGGGCACCCCAAGGTGAAACACTTTCTCAAATGAATCCATTGTCAACGCTTTCTTCATGTTTCTTCTCCAATTATAACAACTAAATCAGGGTTATTATATAGGAAGTAGTTGAAATTTGTGTGGAACCAATTATGAGTGCAATTGAGAAATGAACTTTACATTATGGTTTAAGGCTAGGAAACTCTTCTGGAAAGACATCCTCAAATTTCTGAACAATGGGAAGATCATCAATGTCGATTTAATCCCCAACCATATTAGATAAACACCCCTTTAGAATGGGAATTATGACCCATAACCTAGATGTAATCTTTATAGGATGTTCATACATATTGTAACATTGATTAATAATCATAAGAGTATATGAAATATCAAATATAACTTCCCTTTATCAATAACTGATGAGAAATTTTTGGGGTGAAATATAATTCAAGCCCAAGATGACATAAAATTAAACCAATGGAAGAATTAAAATATTTATTGGAATCACATTCCAACAAACATCATCTAGAGAGGATCAAAGAACTTGGGATGAAATCATTGTACCATAAGGTTTTTTCACTAATAATTCCACATCTAATCATTTTGGTGGAATCGTAAAACCCCTATAAATTTTTTTAAATTTGAATTTGTAGGTATATCTATAATCAAATAAGACATTAGTAGTTATTTAGTGGATGGTAAGTGTACCTTTCACCATATCGTTATCGCACACCTCTTCATAAATAAAAATTACATTATATTTTCCCTTGTCCCTCAACATAGGAGGTTTCTGATGTTGATCATCATCACCAGTCCTTGGGTTCGGGGACTAGTCTGTATATTTCCCATTCCCCTTACACTTGTAACATTGAAGTATAATTGGTGAATTCTTTACTACTTTTTCTTTATTCACGGCATTATCAAACTTCTTCCCATCACATCAGCAACCAAATGTCTGATGACCGTACCTTCAACACTTAAAGCAATTATAAGACCACATTAGTAAATTTCCTCCATGAATCTTCCAAAATTTAGAGCATAAAGGAAATATCATCTTCTTCACTTCTTGGTTTTTAGAGTTTCCTATAAATCCATCTTTATTTTATTTTCATACCCATGGGATTTATATGTGACTCTAACCACTATTTTAACCTTGATTGTACAACGTTAATTTTTTGTAGATACTAAAATCCATTATCACCAATTCTCTTCTAAGACATGGAGTTAAGACACTGAAGAACCTACCAACTTTAATTTTAGGTTGGAAGATAGTTTATGAAACATAACTTGAATGAATAATGAAAATTTCCTCATAGGTAGAGATAGATTCATCATCCCTTTGCTTTAACATAAGGAACTCTTTCTCCATCATTTCACAAATAGTACGAGGAATGTAGCTATTGAAAAATAAGTTCATGAACTCATCCCACTCCATGGATTCAATTTTATCTTTTTTCATATAATTTTTAATTAGATTCCACCACTAGTGGACTTCACCTTCTAACCAATAAAAATCCATAATGACATTATCATGCATAGAATATTGGAGATTATAGACTATATTTTCAGTAGTACCGATCCATTGTTTAGAAACAAGTGGATCCGAAGAGCCCTTGAAAGAATCTGGTTGTTGACTCATGAAAGAATCAACAAAATTTTGTTCCCTACTTTTCTCATTTGGAATTCCACCATGACTAATAGCTTGAGAATGTTTTCTGGGAATGGGAACATGATTTTCCATTCCAACACCCATAGGGTTGAGTTTCTTAGGAGGATCATAGTTTCATTTTCCATCTCAATAACTATTAACATGGTTTCATTGGGTTCCAAATATTTACTAAATCCAAAATTATAGAGTAACAAATAGTTATCATAATGAGGAACAACATAATATTGAAAATTCACTTATTTTATTTCTATGTTATCAATCCTTCCATAACCTATGTCACCTTAGGTTTATCCTAGGCAATTAATTGCCAATATTTTTTTATATCCTTCATGATGGTTCATGAAGGGTTTGCTAATTCCCAAAGCATATCCCCTGAGAGTGGAAAACTAGGTTCACAGTAAGGCTTAATGTCATGTAACAGGTTACCACGAGTAAGGCCTGAGACACCTTATCAAAGTTGTTACTACTAGGTACATCTATTCCAGAACTACATCCTAGACTACATTAGTAGTATGGGTTCACTCCCTATATGATATTTCTAGTAATGTTTCACTCCCACTACAATATTAGTATCACGAGTTCACTCCTCAAACCATCTTGGAAGTCATGGTTCACTCTGATGGATATCTTTGTAGTCACGGTTCACTCCCAATACCATCTTTTTTCTATCTCATGAGATAAAAATATTTACCCAATGAATTGGAGGGAGATACAAGTCCAACCATATCATAATAAAATCACACATACCTATGTCACAAAACAATAATAAATTAATATCATATATCTTGTAATTAAATGGGTATCATAAACATGTAATCATATCACATCCTTTGGAAAATGATACAGGTTTCATAATCATTTCATCAAAATAATAACCAATAAAAGATAAAATAATTTCATAAACATATAACTCATGAAAGAGAAATAGGTTTTATAAAAACCATGACATTAATCATAAACCATTCAGAGAAAGGATATGCAAGGAACATTTATATTGTTTCCCTAAAATTCATGAGTAATATCCACAGATGTTATATTTGATGGAAAATTATTTTGAAATATCATTTAATAACATTTCTTTATTAAATATCCTTATTAGTTGAAAATTGTTTTTTAAAAACTAAAACCTTTTGAAAACTAGTTTATTTTAAAATTAAAATTAAAATTTATTAGGGAATCTTAAAAACATTTTGAAAAACATTTTCCTTCAATCTTATAAAGAATCCTGAAAACCATTTTGAAAGTATCTTCTATGAAAACTTACAAAATACTATTTAAAACATTATTAAAAATAAACCACATAAAATAAATAACACAGAATGGATATTTAAATAACCATAAATTTAATAATAAGCATCATAAAATAAATTAATGAGTATTATATTCACTACACAATATAAAATAGTTGTGAACACTGCATGTATATCACAAATATAAAAACTGAGATGAAATTCTCTTACCTAGTTTCTTGACTCTCGTTTTACTCGTACAAAATTCCAGTATAATAAATATATGATTATTATAAATCTATTAAATAACCATATTATTATATATAATATCATATATGGTTTTATTATGAAATTATATTACCTTCTTGTTAAAAATAATTTGTTAAGGTTTCACTTTAGATAATATTCATTTTGTTCTTTGCATGTGTCTTAATTTGTTATAAATTCGGCCGTAATACTAATATCATGATTTCATGAATATAAATCGTGATATAAATTTCATTAATATTCATTATATGTGTATTATAAAAATCTGTAAAATATAGAATTATGAAATGGAATACACTATTCATGGCTAAGGCAGGTCATACGTACAATTGAACGATGTTTCCATTTAATTGTCGTATTGAAAGAAAGAAAGTAAATGAAATATACATGTATATATATGTGTGTGTATCATTATTTTAGTTGAATTTTTTATTATATATAACATATAATATCACTAAACTCATTCTTAATACATTCCATGTTGTGTGTGGATGAATCACATCACTTTGAGGGGGCGGTAGTCAACACTTTCTCATATGCCATTATGGTACATAGAAAAAAAATGAAAGTATAAATATATTTGTCATAAAATAATTACATAAGATTAAATAAATTATAAATATAAAATATTATATATATATATATATATATAGTTTCCCTCATAATTCCCACCATGATAGTTGGTAAATAAAGAATAAACAACATCGTTTCATGAGACGGTAGTTCATCGTACATGTAAACAGTTTGTTCGTTACCCATTAGATGGAGGTGTGTGTAAGTGTAGGTAGAAACCATAGTATAATAACATCTTAGTTTGTCAAGTATACTATTTTTATTATATAATCTTGGAATAAAAATATTTTATGGAGTGGTGAATGAAAATAAATGAATTGAGCTTGAGGGAGGGTGTTACCTCTTAATCAGCTAACACCTTTTTGTTTACTCCAAAGGGCTTCCTTGGAAGGATTTATTCTTAAAGGGGGAATTCTTGCAGTAGAGGAGGGATGTTGAGGAGATGATTGGGTGGATATTTTCCAAACATGAGTTCCTTGAGGTGTGTGTGGAAGTGGGATACGAAGATGTTGTTTATAGTGGAAGAGTGGCACTCTTGAAATATTTTCGAAAAGGGAAACCACACACAAATTTTTTTTAATTGGAAATACTTACAATAATGTTCTAGATCCAAGACATGGGAAGATAAGTTAAATATATATCCATAAAATAGAATTTGTAAAAGTGACTAGGAAATATTTGGCCTTAATTTTAGGGTTTAGTCCTCTATGCTTAATTTAATCTTAATCATTGTTTTTAATTTTAATTACCATCACTAATATTTTTGGAAAAAAACTATGTTGGTATTATTAGACAATATAAATTAATTTTATTAGAATTATTAAATCCATGTATCTGAATTTTAATTACATAAGTGTCAGAAATTAATTTAAATTTAATCCCGTAGACGAGACACCAAATCGGGTTTTTAAAGTAAATTCGTTCAAAAGTTTGGTTGGTTTTTGTTACCAATTTCAATATGAAATTTATTCCAACTACCTAAATTGGATAAATTGTTAAAAATATTATCTAATTAAACATTAAAATAAATTTAAAAAATACAAATTATGAATATAAATAAATTATATGAAAATAATGTTTTGAGTTAAATTTTCGTTGTCTTCACTGTTAATTAAACAAGAAATTTTCACATAAAAATACTTAAAATTCACCCTAACATAATTTATGAGTCAATATTTCAAAAATTCACTTTATTTTGACATTTAAAATTTATAAATGCACAAAAAACATAAAACTAAAATATGTTATCCATCAAAAGATGGTAAAATTATCTTAATAATTTAAAGGCTTTTTGTGTAATATTTGGTTTATTCTTATCTTATGCCTATAAAATATATTGTATGAAAATAAAAAATATTTTATGGAAAATATAATATATATATATTACATTAATATCACTCACTAATTGTAATTAATTTAATTTATTATGATAAAACATCTTTATTAGCATAAAAATTGTTTTATAGAAAAACCTTTCCACTATATTCAATTTGTCCATTGAAACTAATGAATTAAATTTATATTTGTGTAAACCATTGGATTTCATATGATAGTTAGTAATTTTTATAAGTTCTAAAATAATTTTTGGGTTAAGTCTTAATATAAAATAATTTAATAAAATATTCTTTGTTTGGTAAAACACGATGTTGCATGTAATTTTTTCCAAGTTGGTTCCCTTTGAAAGGAATGGTTGACTTAGTGCATTGAAAAAAATCAATGAAAATTAATTCATTTGAAAATAAAAAAACCTATAGAAACTATGGGTATTATGACATACCATGTTATAATTTATTGTTCACTGGTGATATGACCCAAGAATACCGTTTGTATTATTTCTTGAATGGGTTATGTTTAGATGAAATGTTTTTTATGAAGATCTTTCCTCTTCCACAAGTTATATTGTTCTGAAAAAAATTCACTTTCAGAGGTTATGCATTGATGAAATGGTTATAATACCTGTCTATTTTCCAAAGGTAATTATATGATAAAATTTCATGATACCAATTTCATTTCATGGGTTATGATATGATGTTTATGAAACCCATCCCTTTTTATACATTATGATATGATTCCAGTTTTATTATATTGTAGAACATGTATGTGTTATTTTATTATGTGATAGGTCGGAACTATATCTCCCTCCAATACATTGGTTGAATATTTATATCTCATGAGATAACAATGGGAAACAAGTCGATCAACCTGATAAAAAAAGGAAATCTGATGTGTCCTGGTCAAAAATGGAAAACATGTGTGTCTCAATCCACTATGGGGAGATGGGAAAACCCAATCCACTATGGAATGATAGGGAAACCCCATACATTATAAGAAAATGACTATGACTGGGGATGGTGGTTTGTCCCTCCCAGTATCTATTGTCCCAATGAAGTTCCCTGATAATTTTTTTTGCAACAATCCTTGACTTATTGGTAATAATATTACATATTTATGTGTTTTCAAATTATTACTTGCCTTATTCCAAGGATATGATCACACAGTTCATGTTATTTATTGTCTTATGAAACATATCTCATGAACTTCCAAAATTTATGCCATGTCTCATGTTTTGGATCTTTTTTATGTAGTATGGGATCCTCAAATGTTCTGATCATGTTCTCGTAAAATTATGTTCAGGATATGATTACATATTTTCTTTATTTAACCATGTTAATCATCTGAGCTTACCAATTTATTCAGTTTATTTTCCTCATGTTATAAAGAAAGGTTTTAAGTAGCGGTAGTAAAGGGGATGATCTTTGAGGGAGATGTTTAAGATATTTCACTAAACTAGAATAGTGTGTTCCATATTTCCAAAGACACTATTATCTTATGGTCCCTAGGCATGTACTTTTGTAATGTGCTGAATATTCATTTAAATTGATGTGTTAACCATGTATGTTAAACCTGGTCCAGTATAATTCATGTGTGGTAACCTTGTTTCCATGTCCAATTTCACACCTCTTTCATTTTTGGTGTCTGCTATTATGTAATGTTCACCTGGACCTCATATTTCAGATAATGCATTGAAAAAAAAATTTAGATGAAAGGATTGTTCGGAAGTGGTAAGTGGGTGTGACCCTCAAAAAATATTCATGAATTATGTTGAAACATTTTTATAATCATGGAAACACTATATATTTATGAATGCATTGTTGAAACGGAATAGGTGCGCACATTACCAATTTATAAATCTTAAATAAATTAAAATAAAATGATCTAATGAACCGTGGGTGATGTTTGTTGCCTATTTTTGGAATTTAGTGATAAATAGATCATAGGTAAAGAGGAATAACTTATATTTCATAATAAATAAAAAAGATCTTGGCTATAAAAGTTGGACATGACGGTTCACAACCCCTGGGATGAGGATGTTGGCATGGAGTTCACATCACATGGTTCGTTAGGAACAAAATTACATGCACCTTGTATGACCCTCCTCTTTTTATTAATGACACTCTATATTATGTACTAAAATATTTATTTCATGTAACATGGAATACTATATTGATTCTGATCCTCATGCAATATGAAAATTAATCATTAGTATGGTTTTCTTATCATTATTATGAGTAGTTTTGTGCATAGATACTAAGTTATGCCTCAGGTCCTGGATATTCTATGTATCCACATATATTTCATGAAACAAAACTACATATATTGTGAATATATATATATATATATATATATATATATTTTATTATATATATATTAAATTAAAAGGAATTATTTCTTAGGTTGAAGCAGGTATGGTGGGCCATGTTTCCTTTAAGAACCTAATCCTAACTTGTTACATTTAATTATTTATTTATATTAATTTGATTATTATCGATGGAGATATATTTATTTATAATCACATATTAGATTTTCTCTAGAAAATGTTGGTGGGGGCCAATAAGTATATCTCACACCATGATCAAGATACCATTGTAATGGGGTACCCGAGCAGACCACACGTTTGTAGTTCCATGGATTATTGCTAGTGTTGTGCATAATACATGAGAGCTTGGGAGAAAAAGAATAAGATTTTACTTTGGATGCTCATGGAAATCACCCTAGGGGATTTTTATCATTTTATTTTGTTCATGAAATGAATTTTATTGTATTTTATATTGTATCATTTTCTACTTTGAATTTTGTATAATCACAAGGACATGCATGAATGGTTATATCAGTGAGTCAATTTATGTTTATTCAGTTATTATGTTTGTCTTCTTCTACCACTATTTTATTATTACTTATTCCACTATTGTATTCTATTTTTTTTTACCTTGTCTTGAAATTTTTGTTCTAATCAGGCAATTATGGTATAGTTTCCGCATATACCACTATAGACCGTTGTTTAAAATTAGTAACCTCTAGCGTATAGGGTTTCATGCTTGAGGTCATGTGGGGGATGGACTAGTTTTGGATTTATAGTCAATCAGGATGGGATGTTACAAAGTTATATTAGAACCTTTTTTCCTTTTCCTTACTATTTTGGGTTGTTAGAGAGGACAATGGGAATGTGTCAGTGCTTGGTAAATATTCATGTCTAACATTGATCAACCCATGCAGGGGGAATTCCAAGTGGTGATGTATGAGATACTTGTGTGGGTTATTTGATGTTATAGTTGATTATGATTTCACCTCGAGTGATTGGTGTATTTCTGCCACTAACAGATTTATGCGAATTATTATATTTCACCCTTTGCTTAGTATCCAATAGAGGTATTGTTACATGCATTGTTATAGATGCATCAAGACTCACATGCCATTTATATTTCAAGCCATATAGATAGTATTTCTATGATGATTGGGATTTATTAATCAGCCTATTGTGTTTATTATCATGCCTATCATATACCACATTAGGTATTTTGGAAAAATGATGAGTTTTATACCTTCTTTGGTATTCCATTAGTGTGTTTGTTGTATAACATAAAATGTGATATATTTATCATTCTAATCATATATACCATTTTTTGGTTTCTTACTTATATAGAGACAATATCCTTTAGTTATATTCCTGGATTCTGTGATCTATCTACCATGATTTTCTACCCAACATGTTTCCATAAGTATAGTGTTATGTTATCACATTTGTTTGTGTATCTTGGTCGAGTGTTTTCTATTTACATAGTATCTAAACATGTTTATTTTCATTCCTTATTCTTATTTTATCATGTTTATTTTCTTACCATGATTAGGTAATTCATTACCATTTTATCGGTACCTACTACTTCAAATAGCATATGTCGGAATAATTGTAATATTTGTTATTAAAGGGTCAGCATCAACCAAAATGGTGTATTTCAACAAATATTGATGGTGGAACCTTAACTAACCAATAATTAAATGTTTATCACATGAACCATTAGTTTCATGGGCTAAAACATACCGTTTGTAAATAAATTAGTTCCAATTTTCACTTTCTAAAGTGTGTGGGTGGTTTATAAATTTTTAAATGGTAAACCATTGAATCTAACCATTATTTATAAGCATCATGAACCTAGAGACTAATGTATAATTTAAAATCTATTTAATTTTCACGTTTAAATGAATTTCATTCCATTATAAAGGCATCTAACATTATTACATGTGAATGACAACCCGTATAAAAAAATTCATAATAGCACAACTAGAACTATGGAGGTTAGTTGGGGAATTTTTCGTATGATATAACCCATTATATGTGTTATAAAACATTATATTTAATGACTTTATGGGAACCTTATAGTTCTCCGTTATTCTTGAACGATCAAGACCCTTGTAGGCTCTTATTCAATTGTTATACCTTAATTATTAAGCACATGGGGGTATGTTTATGCTATAAATGGGATGGCTATTTTATGTTTTTAACCCTATTATAAGGTGATACATATAGACATATGATAGAATCATACTTGATTATCCCCCTCTTAAATTTTAAATAGACCTATTATCTGCTTTTTAGTTTTTTGTATATGATGTGTTAGTTAATTAAAATTCCAGTAACAACCTAAAGGGTATATTACTATATAGTTTGAAATTAGAATTTTCTGTACCTAAGTGAAATTTTGAGAACCTTATGGTTAAAGAAAATTTATAAATATAATTTACATTATAAATTTCCAAGTTATGATAGGATGTTAGTTAAATAAATAATGGTTAAAAGGATGTTTTATGTAGCTTGCATGTGTCAAGTGGATTTAGCTTAATGATTTACCATCAATTTCTCCCTATGATGTGTACAAATAAAATTTGAGTCATGAGTCATTTAAGTAATAAAATGATAATTAATGAAATGAATTAAAACGGAACATTATGGGGGGACCATTGTTTTAACCCTCTTGTAAGGGAAGTATTATTGTTTCTATGATATTTCTTAGGACCAAAAATGAGAGTGTTTATCATAGGCTTTTCCAACCTAAGTGTTAGGAAGTAGAGCCTAGTGACCTTTTAATCATGACCCTTCTATAGGTTCAATGATTTATATTTTTGTAAGGGGTTATCCCAAGATAGGTAGAATCCTTATAAATTAAATCATCGATTTTTCTTATTGTGAGTTTTGGATGTGTCATACCATTTAGGTGTCATTGTTCCAAGTAAGACACTTAGTTTCTGAAAGGAAACCTTTGTCTTGATGGGTGTTCTTGTGGAATTTCTAACCCTTGTTATGGGTATGATAATTGTGTAATTCTCTTTTAAATTGGGTCATACATGACAAGGGTATGGTCATCCCTCTCATCGGTCGTGTGGCCATTCTTTTTTTTAGTGTTGGATGACTCAAGTGGTCTGCATCCTATTTCTAGTTGCATGGGATATTAGGACTCTTGGATAGTTTTTTTTTGTGACATTAAATAAGGAATTTATAGGGATTATGAGCCCATATATATTACCAAAAATTTCATGTTGTGTTGGTGAAACCTTTGGGAAGTATGTGTTGAAAAATAGGGCACCCATTGAGTTGCTAAAATGATACGGTGAACCAATTGAGTTTAGTAATGATCATAAAGGCCTCAAGTTGTTACACTTTGATCTTTGGTCATTTCTAAGGTAGAGTAAACTATATGTTAAAGAAAAACCAGATTCATTCTCATGATCCAAATGATTTTGAAAAAGGGGTTAGGTTGTTGACATGTTTGTTGGTTAGTTTTGTATTTTACTACTAATTTCGTGACATAAGTGAGAGTGACTCAAAGGAGAATCACACATAAATTTTAATTGAATATTTTCTAGTGAACATATAAGCTAACAATATATCTTCCCTCTTAGTTTAACAATTTATAAGGAGTGTTGGACCCATCCAAGAACCATAGTTTGTGGTTGATGGTGCATCTTCCATGAGATAAGTTTACCTTTTAGGTAAATCCAAAAACTAGTACATTATAAAGGTGGGGAGAATCACATAAATTATGGTAAAATTTGTCCTTAAAATTAGAGGGAACACAACCATGAAGGTTTTTTTTTAATTTAGTAAATATTTTGTTTAAATGGCCCTATGGCTGGTGTGTTTTGAAGTGTTTCGGTGTTGCAATGTAGCACACTAATGTTATGGATGGTTATGTGTAAAATCATTGAAGATATTATTAGTCACGTATAGACTCTGGTGGATGTGGTTGAGTAATCACATAGATATTGAGGTGGTACGGTAATTGTGTTTAGTTAATGAATATGCATCGATAGGTTCGTCAAATATCTTTTAAATGGATTTTAACAGTAGTGTCTTGTCAACTCTTCTATTCAGTTGTTGATTTTCGAAGGTTGTAAACTCTATCAAGAAATTCATCTTGGTGGTTACTGGAGTGTCTCCAATATTCTGGGTAAATATTTGATATCTTATTAGTGTACCGTTTCCTAAGTGAAAATCATGACCTCCATCTTGACATCATCTTTTGTATAGTTTGAGAGATTTGATTATACTTTTTGTTAAAGGGTTAAACTATACTTTTGTTACCATGATTGGACACCATCATATTAGCACTCCAAAATTACGCTTGTTCTAAGAATAATGGTTCTTTATGAGTTTACAAGATTGATACTTGTGTTCAGGATTAGGAATGCCTTTATTATACTCACATACACTATCCAAATCATTGAAATGACAGTCATTGGGCTCTGTTAGTTTTTTATATAGGGAAAGTTGGCTTTGTACTGATGTCTCACTTGTAAATTTCAGTTTATAGACTACCTTGGATGAGAAACATTGACTCCAATAGATGTTTCTGAGGTTACATTAAAACATGTAGTCAGACATAGATATTTTTTATACTATACTAATTAAAGTATTTAGTATCAGTTAAACACATATGATATGTTGTAGAACAACAACAAAAATGTGTGTTTGTCCTGGAAACATCATCAGAAGTTGGGTATGGGATTTGGGGGATGTGACCGAAGTAAAAAAGAGGTTCCTTGAGATAAGAAATCATGTTTCAGGTAGCGTTGTTTCATCTATGTAACTTGGTCATTTTTTAGAATAGCCATCCATTAGTGGCTTGATCTATTTTCTTTCCATTCTAATGAATTTGGTCTATGAGAACCTTCTTTATACATGACATCAGATTAATATTGGTGTGATGTAAATGTTGTATGTTCCATTCATGGGAATCTTGTTCAACCATTTTCATCTAGTTCGATCATAATTCATCCATTTCAATAAAATTAGGAACACTTTGTGACCTTGGATGTACGCAAGTTTACATGTTGAGAAGATCATACTAGGATCATTTTTAGAATTCTTAGGGCATGCCTAGATGGAGAATTCTGATGGTAGAGATACCATGAATTGTAATAGGTTGTTAAATATTAGAACTATAGTGGTATGTTTCATAGTCTTGTTAATTCTAACTGATGATGAGATGATCATATCTCGATTTTGGTGTTCTTATTTAATCCTTGTATCAATGATTCCATTTTAAAGTGTGATCATTGGATCATGTTTCAAAAAAAATTATTCCATGTTTAAAATAGATTCATGGAGGTTCGTTGCTTATTTGGAAACACAAGAAGACCATTTGTGCGAAACGTCATGACCCATGTAGGTTGGATTTTTTTTCCTCATTTCAATAAGGTTTCTCTTGGTTGGAAAGTTCTATAGTGGGGATATTTTAGTGTCATTTTTTTGGACTAGATGAAATTTTATAAAGGAACATGAGGTTTCAATTAGTGGAGGGATGGAATCGTAAAAAAAATATTTAGATTGAAATTTCTAGAGGTGGAACACTGAAATGTGTTGTTATTAGCCTTTTTAAGGCCTAAGTGATGCCTTTGGTGTTCCATCGGTTTTTGGGAGTGTCAAACCCTAAAACCAAAAATCTATAAAAGGAAAATAAGGGAACATAGTTATTTTGAAATAGTGCGTCCACAAAATAAAAAAAAAATTGGATGATCCTATGGAGATGTAGATCTCGTATTGTTTCTTCTAATAATGTATATGATCCACATAGATGTGTACTTACTGCAGTCCCATTGACAATGGGGGAAGTCCTGGTTTTGGCCTAGTTTTCCAAACCGTGTGCCTGAACTGTGTCAGTCTCCTTCTTTGGTAGTGTTTGACACAGGGTTGAAGCATTGTTTGTCCAACCTTACTACCAAACCATGTGCCTCATTTAATGTGGGGAAATTACAATTTTTCCCCCAACCCTTTTATTTCCTCCTCTAAAATTTTATTCTCCTCCTCTTTGTCAAAACTTTCATCATGGTTTCCATTTCCTCATCCCCTAGGAATTGATTTAATTCATTCATGTAGTATTAGTATCATATTTCATTGGCCTCTTTGGTTAGACCTCGTTAAGATCATTTCTCATCTACCTTCTATTATTTTTTTCTCTTCCATCATAAATTTTATCATGGTAAATATTAATTCTCCAAATTTTCAGAGAATTTATATGTTTCTTTGATTTCTCTCAAGCTGGATCGATTAAAGAATTGATAATATATTAGTGTAGATTCCTTTTAAAAGGTATGTGGTCTATTTATTTTGTGTAATATTTTATCAATTTAGAATTTACACCATTTTTCAATAATCCAGTATTCTCCTTGTGACGCCCCTTAACTGTGAAATTTAATTTTTTGATCCTAATCCCTGATTCTAATATACCTTATATATTAACTTGGTAATGTTGATTGTCATAGACCTCATGTTTTTACCACCCTAAAGGTTGATCCAATTGGATGTCTTTAATAAATTAATTTTTTTCTAATAAAAAACTCTTATTGAGGTGTGATGTCTTATAAAATCTAACAACATTATTTATTGGAATGGGGAGGGGAGTATCCCTCCACTATATTATCTCTTAGTGACCAAAACACCACCAAAGGGAGTTGTATAATTCTCTTATTGAATGATCTTGAGGATTCATGTGTGGTATTATAATTTGAATAGGATGTTTAATACCTCATACTGGTATATTGTTAATATTTAGGAACAATTATCCTATCCCTTGTATTTTTTATAAATGATTAAACAAAATATTATACAAAAGGCCTATTTTGAAAAGGAACGTGGGCACTACCCTCTTAAAATTTCCATGGACTCTATTGCGGAATGTTTATAAACATGTCCACTCTATTTATTTATGAATTGATTGTGCAAATGGAATGGGTTAAAACATAGAATATTTCTAAATTTTAAATGAATTATAATAAGAGGATCATATGTTCCTTGAGAGATGTTTATCGCCTCTTTACGGAATGTAAACCTTGAGTATCATAGGGAAATAAATTACCATAAATTTCTTAAATTCAAAATGGGATATTGTGTAGAGTCATTGTTCATGATGTATCACACCCCCTTGGTCGAGGATATTTGCGACGTGTTCACATCACATAGGTTATTGGGCATGATGTCCCACACCCTCTTTATTATGAGGTTGGTTATAACCCTCCTCATTGTAATTATGATACCCAGTATGATGTACAATATTATTTATGATACTCGGCATGGTGGCCTATATTTTCTATGATCCTCTCGCACGATGGCCCTTACTCAATATTATGGGGTTTTTATCCTTATTATGAGTAGTATTATGCAATGATGCCTAAATTATTCCTCAGTTCCTAGGTAATACTACATATTCATATATATGTCTATAAAAATCACTACATCAATAGTGTATAAATATGTATATATCTCCTTATATATGAATATATATATATATATATATATTACATTCAGAGGAATTTTAACTTAGGACAAAATAGGTATAGTCGACCAAGTTACTTTGAGGAACCTGAGCCAAACTTGTTACATTTTATTTATTTATCTATCTTCTATTTGTTATTATCATTGTACAGTATTATATTGATAGTCATAGACTAGACTAGATTTAGACATCATTGGTGGTGGACTAATGAGTATATCTCACACCTTTCTCGATCCTTCATTACACTGGGGCACCCTAGAAGACAATAGGTTCACAGGTCCATAGATTATTTCTTATGTTGTGCATTATACATGGGAGCTTAGGAGCATAGTACATAGCTAATACTCAAGATGATCATGGGGATATCCCTAAATTATTTTTATTCTCTTAATATTTTCAATTAAAGAATTATATTACATTTCCTATAGTATTATTTTATGCTATGAATTTTGAATCATTACATGGACATTGCTTCCAGGGTTGTGTTAGTGACTACCCTTTATGTTTATTCAATTATTATATTTATCACCCGCTACTTGTCATTTATTATTAATTCTTCTGTTATTGTATTATGTATTATTTATTTATTCTATGTTGATAATATTTTTTATGTTCTAATTCAGCGGGTATAGTCACCCCTATATACCACCATAGACCCTTACTACTAGTCTGAAGTCAATAGAATACAAGGATGGGGTGATGAGGCTATGTGGAAACTATTCTGGCTTATGGATTTATATATAGTGGGTTTGAGACAATACACCATCACTACCATGTGCCTGAACCCGTGATTCTTAATTTTTTAAATTGTATTACCTTAATACCATAATCATACTCAAGAATGAATACTATGACTAAAATACAATACAAAATGATCACTGGAGGAATACATTTCCAATCAATAATGGGATCCTATTCGAGTTCAACTAACAAAGTGGTTGTGAGAGGAAAATAAGGTTCACATTATTATTGGGGAATCTATCAATGAGATATGAATATTTTAAAAATTATATATTTATTTGAGATATAATCTATCAAATATGAATAATAATACTATTTCTCAATATTTGGAATAAATATTTTTTTCTTAATAAAACAATGATATTTTTTGAAATAAAATTCTTGATAAATAAGGAGGATTAATTACAATATTCATTTTAAACTATAAATTATATAAGAAAATATTCCATGATGTTTGATTTTAGAAAAAAAAATATTAATAAACTACTATAAATTATTTCTTCTTGTGAATAGGAACAAATCTAACATACTTATTTATTTGAATGTTATTCAATTCAATAAAATTTTGATGATAAAATAAATTCTAAAATAAACCGATTCACTCAACTATAGTATTTTATCCTAGAAAGTGATATTCATTATGTGTTCTATGAGATAAAAATAATATCATATTCAAATATTATTATTTTTTAATAACTTATTATTATTTATAAAAGTATTTTAATAATGTTCTCCTTTATAGAAATTAGTTTGAGAATAATTTATTCTAAAAATAAAAAATAATTTTCTTTATTCTTCAACAAAAAAACAACATCAGAGTAAGATACATTAATAAAATATTCACCATTTTAAAAATATTCTATGTATTCCGTGACAATAATTCAAGACTAAAATACCATAAAATATTTGTTAGTTAAACCAATTTTCAATATTTCATAATTTTTTTCACTTGATCCATACAAAATATTTAGTGATTACATCGTGAGATGAATAGGATTAAACCGCAAAACAATATAAATGAAATAAGATTTAGAAAAAATGAGTTATGATGATGGTTAATTTTTATTTCTTGATGATCATTCACATTCCTCGATCTTCATTATTTCCAACATTAGGAAGAATTTAAATGACACTATTGAACTACCTATGTTCTGTAAAGTGGGGAAGAAATGAATTTATTCTCCACATGCTTCTACTAATTGGAGAATAATTAGAAGAATTATAATTTTAAAATTTTTGGAAAATATTGAATTAGAATAAGATAAATATAACTCCATAACTCCTTTATAAATTCCCACTTAATTGCACTACATTAAAACAAAACATAAACTTTCCATTTTATGGAATTAAACTATAAAAAAAATAATATATTTCCACAATATGTCTAACTAGACATCTCATCGCATGTGATTTTCCTTATACAGAGCACTAGCTTTATATCACCACCATAACACCACCACCAACATTACAAAAACAACAATTCATTTTAATTTTCAATAAATATTTTAAGCTATTGCACCCAATTTCTTATGAATTTCTAATTGAAATTAAATATATCGATAAAAAATATCACCATTTTAGAAAATACCTTGGTGTGTGAATTTTAATACCAGAATTCATTAAGATGTTATCAAAGTCTATAATCATAGTAAAAATATTTTTTTATTTAATAAATAATTATTATCACATAAAATTAAATTAATGAAAAATCCATCATAAAAATTAATCCCAATGGTAAATATCACAAATAAAGTCCAATTAAAAAAAATATGAGGTCAACCAATTGGGAAAATTTAATGTTTCATGTTATTTAAATTCACCAAATATTGAAATAAAAAAATTATATAACTCACACATTTTAAAAAATTTGGTCACTCAATCACTCCCACTATTAAACCGTTTCATAATCAAAATGAAAAAAACCAAATAAACTAAATAGAAAATATTATTACATGACCATGCCTTGAATACAACCCACCATCATTTATATATAATTCCTCGTTAGTTTTCCATGATCTTTATTGGCCAAGGACATAGATACTCATTTAAAACAACCTTCACATCAACCCATTTAATTGGGGGTATTTTCACACTTTCTAACTCTCCAAATGATTCCAAATTGAAAACCTTTCCTACTATAGGTCATCCATACACATACTAAAAAATTTAAAATAAATGAAATTATACATTTACTGTAAAATGATCTTAATTAGGGGAACTAGTTTTTAGAGCATCACTCTCGCTACCATTGATGAACAACCAAAAACCCACAGGCAATAACAGATAATTATATATGTGATTCTTTATTTTCTCATAACCACTTATAATGATAAACATATTGGGTTATGGTTAGTCTATGTAAAGGAAATATATGGGCATACAAATTCTAGCATCAACCTCTCCAAATCACTGTGTAACAGCATAAAGCTCACCATTTACCCATTTCACCACAATCTAAATAATGTGGTTTGGTCGTGTTTCTAATGATACTCAATCAAATAAATACCCCATGAAAACACCTTAAAACACTATAAATGATAACCGCAACCCATAAAGAAAAATATTTCACTACCTAGATAATATTACCCCACAACGGATACTGTGATCTTATAGACTTACACTACCAACGTTATGTACTCTTTTATAAACTGTAGTTCCCAACTTCTCAACGCATCACCAAATATGAGTCCTTCAAACACTTCACTATTCAATATCAAAGAAATATAAAATTCTACCCACAATCAAGGGAATTCATATATTGAACTACTAAGAAATATCAGATCCAACAGGACCCCAAAATCACATAAGTTAAAATGAGCCACTCACATTCATAGAGATGTGTCGTTCATTGAAACTGGTGAAAGATATACAATCACTTATTTTAAAAAAACCACACTGGGGCCGGTTACTCAAATTTGAAAAAATTCCACTATCCACACAATAACTTATAAGGACATCTGGTACAACCTCATCATTTCACCACTATGATTACACATGATATTAATTCCTTGAGCAAGAGAAATACGACTCACTAAACTACAACCTCAAATATCATGCATGAAAGTATTGATTTTTCAATACCAAAACCCAAAAAACAAGGGTTTTATACACTATACATGTCCTCAGTATTGGTTTGAAAGAACCTCAAAATACATAAGGTTTTATACCACTATTTTGGTTAAAACATGGTTAGCATAAGTGAATACCTCTATAAATAATACATGGAACTTATAATCACAACATGTAATTTTTTACTCTAAAAAAAATTATTTAAATTTCATATATTATTTCAGAGATTCTTGATTTCTACCCACCATGAATCATATAAAAAACCTAAGATATTACAAATTGGAAATATACTCGAACCCAAATAACCGTTGATCAGAGTCGTTATACACAAAACAAAAAAAATCATTCACATACTGGTCTATTAATTCTACATTAGCTCTCTAATATTATCTTGGTTGTATGAAACAATAATAAGAAATATTGGTATAGCCTCAAAATAAAATTTATATAAAATCTAGGTTCTCAATAGTGGAAATAATAAGATATCCTCTAGAATAATTCTCATGAATTTAGTAATGACTACAACTAACTAGTCAAGTATAGAGTACTTTTCTCAACATGATAATCCCCACAACTAGTGCATGATCAGAAAAAAAACATAAAAATATCTTCCTTTATAGTTAGAAAACACTTATCTTTAGTAGTATTGAGAAACACATACCCATAACCATTGAGATTATCTTATCATAATGCTCCAGTTATGATATGAAATATAATCACCAACCCTTGAATGGCCAAATTAGAAGAGAAATTAGGATCTCACCCACATATATGAGAAAATGTTTTATTGATGAAGACATAGTTAGTACTTTGTTTGTCATCATAAACCTTCTATTTGTATCTATCTATCAAACATAACCATCCAGAGTATTACTTTGATCACTATCTATCTTAGTGATTAGCAAATGGTGGTAAATGGAGATGGTCTCAATTTTCATTCCTCTCATGCAATTTATCCACCACCAACTCCACTAATTTTACTACCTTACAAACAGTTTTAGATCTGGTAATAGGTGTTCATATAATCTTAATATTGTCTTTATCAAGGATATCCAACCAAGATACGCCCTGGTTGTCCATAGGTAAGAACTACCTTATCCTAAAATATAGGGTGCAACACATCCATATAAATAACAATAACTAAATATTACCATGGTTATGCAGAATAAAAGGGGAATGTATGAAGTTAGAATCCCAATATTATAACTCAGACTTAATTCCTTTTTCAAACTCATGTGTTTATATAAACCAATATTGAATCTGGTTCTTAGAGGTCTTAATCCAAAAACATGTGCATGGATAAATAAATGATTCCCTAAAAAAGATTCAACCATCCTCTTAAATAAATTCCATCTATAGTATAAATGTTTGGAAATTACTACGTAGTTTCTTAGATCCAAAAATGAAAGGATAAAACAATTATGAGATTTGATAAACATCAAGAAATGATTCATTGCACCATGAGAGGTTAGTAAATAAAAAGATTCACTATATTGTTGGCAGATGTTTGGACCAGGAAGGTAGCGTAAATCTCATACTATACCCAATACTCTATTGTCTAAAGAACATTATCACCGCATAATATCCTCATTCATCAATCACTATATTGAACAAAATTATGACTACAAGTAGACATATTCATCAGAGTGAGAATTACCATATGTTGATTAAACTAATAATAAAAAATAATATTAGGGGAGGACCTTTCTGTTAATTGTTGGATATATACACTTCACAGTCAGTCTCTAAATCAATTCATTTTCTCTTAACATACAGAGTATTGTGCACTTGTATACACATCTTATGAAAAAATATCTAATTAAGTGTTTTATCTCTATGGGTTACATCCTTTTCAAGAAATTTGGAACACAATGTTTACATAGTGCGTATACAGGTGTTATGACATAATAATGACCTGAAACAATAAGAAATGGAACTGAATCAGGTTTTTACAAACCTAGTTGTACACTTTAAATGATACATTATATTTATGGTTCAACATATATGTTAAATAGGCTTGATGAAAGGTACATAATCCCCCTCACATGTGGGGGATTTCAATGGCCAAATAACTAAACATAATAACTAATTCGTATCCATCCCCTAAATCATAAAAACCAATCCTCCCAAGACAACTATATTGGAATTTTTTCCTAAGACTTGATATACTATGATACCATTCTGACAAGACCTGGACCACTAGGGAAATACCTTGCTCAACAACATGTCGATTGTGGAACCCCTATCTAAACTACCATAGTATAGGGGTTGGTAACTAAAACCAAGAATGAATAACATTTGTGGGTGGTATTAGAATATAATATAATGTAATACAATTTCATAAACAAATAAGAATAACACACATAAATAATTAAAATTAAAAATATTAACATTAATATTATGTACATTAAATAAATTATACATCAAAAGATATGAAAAGTTTTATAGAGGCCTTACACAAAAAAAAGTAAAAAAAAATAAAGTAAACTATACCACCATGTGCATCTAATACTATGAAGGGAAAGCATCGACTTTCTACAAAGAACCTAGATTGAAAAATCTCTACATTATCCCTAAAAAATCTCCACCCATGTACTTCCATCAATTACTATTCATCATCCCACCATGAACCACGTTCTTCATACCCTCCAAGGTCACCTCCTATCAAAATAGGCAAAACATTTGTGTTAAAAAATCCCATAAATGGGTGATAATAAACATAGTTCTACTCCACATATGACTAACACAAATATGAGCCCCAAAAACTCCAAGTGATGTCTAACTCAAGTTAACCAACTCTAGAAGATTCTATGATACTACTGAATTAGTAGTATTGGGTAACATCTCGTCGAGGAGTGTGAGCGGTGACCAAGGGAGGACCTGACCCAGGTAGAGGACCCAACTCATATATATGGGGGTGTATCGACTCCATGGATAGTGGATTTCACTCTGATATAGAAGATACTAATTACATTAATCCTATTGGGTATTGTTACATACGTTGATAATTAATACAAGGATGTTCTTAAACCCCATGTATAGAATAATTTTACCAAATACATGGGGCTAACTAAACTCAATTTCTTCCCTAAATCTGTCAACCAAACCCTTGTGTTTATATAATGGATCATAGAAGAAAAATTTCTCCAAACCTACCGTGTAATTTATCATAGAAAACTAATAGGATCATACCATTATTCTACACATAGGGAAATACATGGAATGTAATTTTCAAAAAACTAACACCCAATTGATTATTTGTGGACAATTATATAAATTTCCCTATGAAAATTTGTCTAATACATTACACTGTGAAGAGTTACCATAAAAAATATGACTTTCCACTACTAATCTCTATCCTTGTAAGGTCGATATACATTACATGAATAATGAGATACATGTGGTGTAATAAATTTAATGTTATAAATGGTGTCTCTATAATATAATCATTATGTAATTACATGTGATTCCAAGATGTTTATAGCCTATACATGGCTATCCTCTTGACCTGATATATAGGAAATTTCTAACTTTGGAACTTGTTATGTATTTCTAGCTCTAAGTCTTGTCATGTATATAGTCACTTGTTGAAAATATAAGTATTATGGTACACATCATGTGACCCATAGTCACAAATTTCATATTATTTTTAAAAAACGAATAAACACTAGCTTCAATGAGACTGGGGAAGATGTTGAAAAAACTAGTACAACATGATGTGTGGAATTAATGAAGATGTAGAAACAATTTATTGAAATATACATGATGTGGAACCTGATACTACACATAGGTTAGTTATTAAACTTATTTAATCACCAGAATATTTTTATTCATAATACAAACACAATTTTTTCCACTCTAACCCGCCAAACCTCCATTTATGAATGAAACTAACTTCATTAGAGCCCCGAATGCATCTTCTCAAGACAAATTTTAGCCATCCATGATAATCTTGTCTATTCTAATCAAATCATTCCAAATGGTATGCCTTAACCCAATTAGGTCATTATAGTCATGGTCTTAAAACCCTTTTTCTCCAATTTTCCTCCATTATAGATACGTAAAACAATAATTGAAATCAAGAATAAAAAATGGGAGGATAATACCTGAGAAGTGGTGGTTGGAGGAACACCCAAACGCACAATAACATGATCAGATTCATTTTTATTAAAGAAATAAAGTATTCAAGGAGAATGAAGATTATATTCTTAGTGGTAAATCTCCCAAAATGTTTTGAATATTTAGATTTTTTTATTTATCAACAGGAAAAATTTAGAATAGATAAATAGAAATTTCAATACTCAACACGTTGGAAAATACTAATTAACATAATAAACCAATGATAGTTCTAGGAGTAGATTTTAGATAACATAACGGATTTATCACCATGATTATGTTTTTCAGGAAATTATATAACAAAAAATTAAATCAGTCATGATCAGAGACGAATTTTTTATTGAATTATAATATAGTATTTATTTTTACGGTGAGAAAATAATCCAATACAATTATATAATATAATATTCTACAATTCTATATCATTTTTTATGTTAAAATAAATTAATAGATAATTATAGAGAAAAAACAAATTTATTTGAAATAACAAATTCATTTTTAGTGTTTGATCTATGAGTGAAACAAAATAATATATTAAAATTACCTTATTTTTAAATATCTGATTATTTTTCTTATAGAATTTTTATTCTTGTTTTTTAGGGGAATGATTCTTTTAAAAATATAGAATAATTGAAAAGGACTAATTTCTAAAAGCAGAGCCAATTTTTTTATCAAATGAGAAAATAATTAATAAAACATCCATCCATTTTTTATATGCATAATGTTTTCCCTGATAATTATTTTTGATTAAATTACCATTAAATATTTGTTATATAATCATATTTAAAATATTTTATAATTTTATTCCTTTTATCACTATAGAAATTTAGTTGATTTAATAATGATAATAAGATGATCAAACCATGCAATAAAGGTGATGCTTATTAGTTTATAGAAAGAATCATAGCTCCCAGGTTTATTTTAATCACTTGATGATCGATTCATGTTCCTTGTTCATAATTGTTGAAACAAAACTAAGAAAACCAAATAAAATCCTTGGATGTGTGAAGAGGGTTCAATGAATTTCAGTCCAAGAACTTTTTTCTAAGTATGAAAAAATTAGACATATATTTTTTTAAGGGATAGAACTACTAAAAAATAATTAGATAAACATATCACCATGAAATCCCATATAGTTTACCAACGTAAAATGATTAGTTAAACATAAAATTAATGTAATGTAAACTCCCAAAAAATATCAACCCATAATACATCAAACAAACCTTGTCATCTACATATGTAATGTCCTTTCCAAGACATATGTGATGTGTCAAGTCCACATCACCACCCCCAACATAATAGAAATAATAATTTATTTTTAATTATATTATTGACTGAAAACACTCAGTATTGGTGATCAAGGACTTTATATAGAAATTATAGCATTAAAAAGAAAATAATGATAATCAGAACACAACCTTGGTGTCAGAATTTCAATAGAAGACACAGTTTTGAAGTAAATAATGCACACACAAATGAGATAAATATTTATTCTCTTCATAAATAATAAATAACCCTTAAAATTCACTTGTATTATAATCTTAATAGAAATAATCCCAAGGATAAATAATTCATTAATTCTTCCAAAAAATAAAAAAATATTTCCACCTAATATAGTAAATTTATTATCGTATCTTCAATAAAGTACTCTACCATCATAAATTAATAAAAAAAACTGTGTCTTATGAAAAATATGAGTCAATATCATGTTAATAATTTTCTTTTTACAACTATAATTTATCATTCATAGCTAGATCATCATGCAATGATGACTTGGTGAGTTTTATTGACAAAATATTTTATTTAAATTTTCAAAAAATTGGCCAGAATGACAGGAAAAATGATAAAATGTAGTGTAAAAAATAAATTATGTATGAAATGTTTCTTTCAATAGGATGAACTCTTTAGATATTTTTGAGATTATATATATTCAAAAAAATTCTCCTGTTTTGTGAGTTTAGTGTGTGGTGGATGTGAGATTTTGATTTTATGATAATAATTAATCAAATATGAAGCTTTATTACACACTCACACTCTCTTTATTTCCCTTTAAATAGTGGGTGTTTCAAACCATAAATATGATAGGAACATTCCCTTGTATTGTATGATTTATTCAACTGTGGTAGTACATTCAAAGAAGGTATGATTTCTACTTAGAGTTGTGTCCATAAATATTGTGTATGTAAATGGTTGAAATGGATATATTCAATAGGTAAAATTTACAATATTAATTTACTTTTATTTAATTCAACTATATGGATGGATCTCAGAAAACAAATAATTGGTTAACTATATTTTACTACATTTGAATAAATACTATCCCCTAAAAAACTATATGTGGTATCAATACTCATTCCATATCATTTAAATTGAGTTTTAAATAGTATAAGAATCTTCGAAAATGAGTTTTTATAGAATCGTGACATGTTTTCTTAACAACTTTAGGGGCTCTTGATGTTTTTCATAACTGAAATGTATCATAACATTAGAATAATTTTTCTCAACATTTATAACAATACATCATTTATAAGAAAACACATTCACTTCATTTACATCCAATAACATACCATCAAAAATTAAAAAAAAAATTAAATCATAGGTATTTCTAAAAAAAGCATGGTTGGTATATAAATTATATTTTAAAAAGAAAATTACAATATAATTTTCTAAAAATCATTTTATGGTTTTTAAATATGTTTTTCTATAGTTTAATTGAAAATTTATTTTCTAATGAAAATAGCCTATTTTACACTAACGAGTGTTCTCATGATAGAAAATATATGGTGTGCTTTATGTAAAAAATTAATGTGGATTTTTCACATTAATAAAAATCCATTTTTCTTAAAATTCACAAAAACCATTGTCGATATAGGATCACCGAACAAAAAATGGATATGATATATTTTTAATGTTAGGAATTTACATGGTGAATTTATATTGTGTTTATAAAATTATAAATAAGAAAAAAATATTAATGATTATATATTTGTTTAATAAATATTTGTCAATAAGAATACAGAACAATCGTATTAAAGGATTTATTTTGAAGTTTACATAAACCATGCCAAAATTAGTTTTTTTATTTGATAAAATTATTAAATAAAATGAAATTGTGATATTAAGTTAATGTGATATGTATATATAAAATTTTAAATATTCATATGATTATAAATTTTTTCATATATTTTCAATATGAGGTATTACACAATAATTAAACTCAAAATTATAAAAATAAATGGTTCAAATACAAATAAATATGAAATTTTTATGTCTATTTTTAGAAATACCCACAAAATAATGTTTAATTATAAAATTTTTATAATTTACTATTTAATAACTATTCTTAAATGTTTATCGAATGTAAAAATAACTTGAAATATTTATTTATTTATATTATTTCATGAATTTTATTCACATTTAAAATTATTTTATTTTATGAGTGTACGTATCATTTAGTTTAAAATGCTATATTATATCATAGAAATATAATAAATCGAACATGAGGAGATACATTCGAGATATGATATATGAATTAATTACATTGGACCATGAATGTGATTTTTTAGTCAGTAATGAACTATAATGATAAAGTAAATTTTGACAGATAGATATAATGTTTTAAATTTTTTGTATAATTGAGGTATTTCATAGTGATTGATTTAAGGATTTTATAACTTTTGGTCATTGTAAACATCATTTGGGACATTGGTTTTATTAGGAAAATGTTTTTTAGTTACCTATCACACCTTACCTCCCCTTGGGTAGACTTTTCTATCATATAATTTTAAAACATTATGTAATGTTCATTCTTATAACATATGGATATGATGTATTTACATTTTTTGAGTGTGATTAAATATTATTTTTGGGTATTTAATGGACATAATGGATGGTAAAAATAGTTATACATTAAAATGTATGTAATATATTAATTTTTATAGTGTTATCAGATAAAAAACTAAATCATTATATATCTGCATACATGAACTGAATAAATGTGGTATGATGGCCTGATTATAAAAAATTAGAATAATAAGTTTTTGATTCATTACAATGTCAACACTTATCAAAACCAAGATCATCTGATCAAGTATGTTCTCCTAATGTAGGATTCACATGGATTATATTATATAAGGATGGTTGGTTATGAGAATCCCCCATAGGTTTATGTGCCCATATTTTGTGTATGATTATGGTTACACCTATCGTAGAAATCATAAAAGTTGGGAAATTTAAGGAATAGTGGTAGGATAATATATATAATGGATTTGGAAAAGAATTTTCCTAATCTACTATCCTACTATTATAGATGATATGAATGACAAGATTCTCTACCTAAAAATCTAGGTTATGAGAGGAATTCCTATGAATAATCAAATATTTATTGAAATGTTGATCTCTTCATGCCAATATATATGATGTAAAAAAATGAGTTTTCATTTTATTTGGATCAAATATAATAAATGTATTTACTAAATTATTTTGTAATAGGAAACTTTGAGGAAAAAAGTTATTTTTAATATACAATATAATCATCATCATCTAACATAAAATTGAAAAACCTTTGATAAAAAGATAATCTGAGAAAAAAAATATTATACTAGTATAGAAACATAATAAAACTATTTAATCAGAAAATTAATATATTATGTGTTATATCAACCACCTTTTGGACACCTAAATGTTAAATATAATCAACAAATATATTTAAATTCTTATTATAAGCATAAAAATGTTTTTCATAAAGCCTTAAAAATCATTTTTTATATAATAAATGATGGAATATAAACTTTTATCTACCAATGTATATAATATAACTATGTATGTTAATGGGATTAAGAGGCTATAGACTACATTATACCTTGGAGTCGACACAAAAGTCATTTTACTTTCATTGATATAAAAATTTTGGTAATTCAATTTAAACAATAATATAAAATAGTTCAATAAATGTTTACTTGATCTCCTCATTTCGTTGAGGAGAGTTATTTAATACAAGTTAGGTCTTCGATATATTGTCATGTTAACTAATATAGAAGGTTAAATGTTTAAACTATGAGAATTATATAGGAGGTTCCAATAGTAAATCATGGCGATTGAATCCTAATGCAGGTGTTCTGAGGAAAGAAAAAATTATTCCTCTGGTTAAAGCTAGTTACAAGAGGAAATTTATCTAGAATATCTATTAGAGTTTGTGAAACTCTTTAAAGAGTAAAAAATAGGTATTAATCTTACATATTTTAGTTGTCTTATCTTCATGTCTATATAATATTTAATTTACACCATCCAAATATTGAAATTATATGAATGATTTTAAAACAATAGAACAGTTTATAGATTTATCTTGATGTTTTCCTTCTCCAGATGAAGAAATGGGTTATTACATCAAGTTATTAGATGAACACAATTATTATAAATCATAAAATAATTTAATTATTCTATAATACATGTTTTTTTTATAACTTTTACTCATATTTTAAAAGATCGTCATTATTATTAAAAATGGATCTTTTGAAAAATTTATTTCATTGTTTTATACAATTGTATTTATTTTTTTCCAATTATATAAAAAAAATAATGAGAATACATAGATAAACATGTTTTATCTAGGATAAAATTATCTTCAGAATCAATTTCTAAAATATAACGAATTAATTACCACCACCAAACGGTTGTATATTTTTAATTATAAAATCTTCTTTTAGAATATTACACCAAACATAAAAATACCACATACGATATGTTTTATAATCATTATTTGGTTATATATTTCCATAAAGGAAGCTAATTTTATTTCATATAATAATTTTTTGATGTCTTATAAACATTTTATAAGAAATAAAAATTTTATAAGAACATGGTGGAGTGTGTTTAGATATATAGAATCTAGGAATATAATAAATAAATGATTATATCTTATTGATTTAAAGCGAAATTCACTATATACCCTAAAATATTTTGGTATATATGCTTAAGGAATTATAAAAATGAAAATATCTACATTGAATTAGTTAAAAATTATCTCTAAGAGAAATATTACATAAAATGATAAAAAAATATATTGATGGAATGTTAAATATTACTTTGTATTTAGTACAAATGATACAATTAATATTATAACATCGGATGTTGTGTATTAAATAAGTGTGAAATATTTGTTCGAATTGTTCGACATGAGGATTATGATTCCTTATTTCACCGTTATTCAAAAAATATTTCTCAATAAATTTTAATTAATTTACGTACCTCAATTACAGGATTCATCAAATTGTCACATAGAGATGTGGCTCAAATTACATAGATATTTAATGAGATTAAAACCATTAAAAATAAATGAACATAATGAATCTCTAAAATTCAAACATATTTTATATGACTGGTTTGGATGTAATATTGTTTTATTATTCTAAATTTATTTTAATAATATATGAAATTTAATAAAATGAATTTTCTTTGTGATATATTTTGATATTAAATGGATTATTTTTTAGACCAGGTGCTAAGATGACATGTGATTATGAGGCCCATAGTGCCCAAAATAAATGTGTGAAATTTGTTAAATGACACGCCTATGCATTTTTTCATGAAAAAGTATAGTAACTCCCAAACAGGAACCTAGATCAAAAATATGAGGCCACAATTGAGTTTAGATTGTGAGTTTTACTCTAAGTGTTATATCATCCTTGTCGGTGTGGGGTGTTTTTTGAAAATGACGTCATGGGATCATAATCCCTAATATAAATTAATTAAATTGATCTAATTTATTTCACATGACGAAGTGACTGCCTCTACTTTAAATATATGGTTATGAGACTTTTCTCATGGTTTTATACTCAAAACCTGGACATCAAGACGTTCATTAAAGAGAATTCTTGGTGAACGATGATAGGTCGAGATAGGATTTTAGATCATTGTGCCAATAGAGTTTTTTCATTTCATTAAGGATGTAAATTCAGAACTATTATTAGTTAAAAACTTATCCAAACACCAATTAGTATATTGAATTTTTTTTATCCTATAATTTAATCTCAGTAAAATTTAGATCTATTCTGAAAATAGAATTGAAACGTGCATCATTGGAAGATTTAAATTAATGAATTATTGTTTATTGTTTGTCTAACACTCTTCCTTTTTTAATTATATCATAGTGGATCGAGTCTGAACAATCAAACGAAATTTTTGTTTCCTAATGTTTTATGGCTCATTAATTTCTACCCCCCTTCTTATCACATTCATCGCAGGAATTTCTTTTAGCCCATGCTCTAACTAATACCCATTATTTGATCACTATGTGGATGTTCCTCAACATAACAGATAAATAACATGGGTGTGGTTCATAATTAATGGAAAGAGCGATGTGCGATGATGTAGGTGGATGATCAGAGGCAGATCATACCATATTTGGGGTTTCTATTCTTCCCAGTTTTAACACAGGTTAATAGATTGGGAAAATGGATCATTTTTCAAGAAGATCTGGGCCCAGATTCCACCTAGAGAGGGGGGAAAGGCTCATCCAACCCACAATATATATGTTTTTATGAGGGAGGTGGCTTCATAAATATGAAGTACAATGAAAATTAAGATCCCATGAGACCTGGACACTCTTTATTTACACGACATATAAATCAGCATTAGACGCCATGTCAGACCCCCTTGCTACAGTGCAAGGGTTTTGGATATATTTAAATATTAAACACCATGTGACATGATAAAACACCATATGACCTCTCCATGATTTCATGTTTTGTACTTGAGAAGGTACACAGACATGGAAAGTAGTACAAGGGCAAGGTCACACTGTGTACTCTGACACAGACATGGCTAGGTGTACGCTGCCTGATACAGGGGAATGACCAGTGGTACATGGACATGGATAGGTGACATTGTTTGGGTTTCAAGGGATACATAAAAATTGTTTTCTCCATATACACACCTTTTATGTTTTAGTTTACATGCCATTTAAGGAAGCACCACATGGGAAGATCCTGATTGAAGAAGGCACATAGTGTACTCTACAAACATGTCATGTACTCTCTTAGAGATAGCATATAGATCTTTCTCTCCTTAGTTTAGGCTATTTTTGGTTTAGTGGTTTCACCCATGGTCAATTCCCTTGAGGTTACAGTGTGTTATTATGTCCACATCTATGGATTTTGATCCCCTCCAGAGGATGACTCCAATATAGTGTTTGTGAGGTCTATCTATGAGACTATAGTGAGATACTCTATAATATTTATACCCTATGTGGGGTTTGTGGAATCAGAGTGACCACCTTGATTAGGGAATTGATCCTATGTCAATATGGTTTTATGGGTAGGTTTCATGTTATCGTTGTCATATGATTCCCTACATTTCGGGTTCATCCATATTAGGTTCATATTGTCCCCCGGTGGTCCTATGCATGACCACCATTCTAATTATCAGGGTATTCTATGACCAATGAGATTTCATGGGTAAATACCATTGATCATTACCTATTTATTGAGTGTATCTAGTGATAGAATGGACAAGGGAGTCGATTCTACCAAAACAATCATTTCATCCAGTAGAATCTTATAGCTAGTAGTTGGTTGGGACCTCTAGGTGGTGTGGTGTCCTTCCAGAATATATTTGTATGATTTATATTATATGTTGATTTTTATATATTATATTTATGCATATATACTTGAATATTTGTTTTCAGTGTTTTTAGGGTGTCCTACTAGGTATTGTTATACTCACCCATGCATGGGCTCAACCTACACATGCCATGTCTTATATAAATAAAGGCCCTTTTGACTATGTAATGTGCGAACATAGATCTGATGGAGAACATATTGAGCTACACAGATCGAGGTGTTTGATCGGAGTTTTCATTTGATCCTGATCTCCACCATTAGAGCTAGTTGTACTCATTACAAATTTTAGTTTGTCTTCTATTTATACACTATTATTCATTCAGTCTCTTACTATCATACACTAGTTGTGGGATTATAGATATATCAATGAATTGGTTTTAGTTATTTTACATTTCAACATTTTATGGGTTTACAGATGTGTGCTTGAGTATAGATGCATTAGGATAATGCCTCCCATTTATGGGATATTCCTACTCTGTTCTAGTCGCTAGCCCCTATCCTATAGGTGGTGGGCTTGGTGTAGTCATCAGATAGACCCTTGTGGGTTGGGTCATGATATAATTATATCAGAGGATTTGGTTCTACCCTGGCACCAAATATGTTGATATTGGTTTGGGGAAGCAATATTTAGTGTTAAAAGTTCATGTTTTAGGATAGGGACACTAGTGTTGGTGTTGCACTTGATGTATCCATACACTAGGACTCTAATATCTAGCCTTTTGACTCAGTACATGTAAAAATTTTATGTAAGTAAAATACTGGTACATGAATCATATATGAATGGTTTTCATTTTCAATGTCTTTCTTGATCCATCTCCCCCTGATGCACTCTTTTAACTCTATTGTAACGTGTTTTATTTCAGAATTCCTTCATGAATATATTCATCTAGGATTCCACAACATTATCATAAGTATGATCATTCAAGTGAATAAATTTAAGTGTAGGGGCCAATACATGAGATAGAAACTATGGGTGGTTTACAAGATATACCACCACACATTGAGAAGAATCTTTCATTCACAGTGCCAATAAAGGATTCAAATAGACATAGTGTGCTTCTGGGGTTTTTAAGGTAATGAACTCCCAGGTTTTGGGGTGAGATAGACCACCCAAGTGGTTGAGGACTGGCTATAGGAAATCACTCAGGCTTTATAACTTGTGAGGATGCCAACATATCATATGGAATTCCTTATAGAGAGTCATATTCAAGGATCTTCTAGGAGATGGTGGGGCTTAATGACTTAGTCAGATGATGATATAGCTCTCTCCTTGTTAAAATAAAACCTTATCTTAATGGATGAGTTCTATCCATCCATGTTGTGATCAGTATACATATATGGGCTACTGCATCTGTAGTATGATATTTTATTCATGGGTGAGTATTCATAGAGGTTTATAGATATCTCTCATTATTCCATGGATATGGTTCTTGATTATTTCTACATTTTGTGGACCTTTGGAAAGAAATTACTCTGGGACATCAGGGATCCAATGGTATCTATTTTTCTTCCCACCTATGTAGGTGTAATTGAATGAGACTTGGTGGTGGAGAGCTTTCTGGAAAAGAAGGAACTGATAGTGGGTGATGGTAACATGTACCCTAGAGCTGGGACCTAGGGAGTAGGTAGCTGATGATATTTTTAGGGATCCAATCATGTCATATTCTTCAAGATATGTTCGGATGACACACAGTCAATGGTTTAGGGCACTCAGGATGGATCAAATCAACCAAGGGAGAGGAGGTGATTCCACTAGTGATGGTTTGGGACATCTGGATTAGTATTGTATGGCCAATCACCGAGATAATGATGATATGGTCGAGGTATCACTGGAGTAGAGATATAGGTAGGTGGAGGATGGTTCTTAGGGTGGAAGATGTGGCAGATGGGTCGGTAGAGCAGTTGGAGGTTGTCAGAGGTTTGACCTATTATAACCACCACACCATGCGGTCTTGGATAGGCTTAGGGAGCTAGTGCACTTGAACGAGGATAGTTACAAGCTATGGAGGCCTATCACCCTGAGGCTCCCTGGATGATATAGGATATGATATGAGACATTTATAATTTATATATAGTATTTATACACACAGGAGTGAGTCACCACATCCTTTACACTTATTTAATTTTAGACTAATATATTTTGGTTGATCCATTGGCTAGAACCCATAGTTAGAGACTCTGACAGGTTGTGACTCAGTGATTCAGAACATATACAAATAGTATGATCTCTCACATGGATGAATGATTTTTGTGTTGGATCCATTTATAGTATATGTAAGTCCATAAGACACCACCTTAGGTAAGTATTGGCTATCCAAAATCCATTCCTAGATTGGCTACTCTAGGTAGAAGATGCAGTGTGTCCACAGGGATGGAATGAGTTTTTCAATTGTGGGAGAAAAGGAAAACTTTATAGAGTAGGATGGGATAAAGTGTACGAGAGTTTAAAAAATTACTCACCAGTTGGATAGAATGAATCATGGAGTACTCGATGCTATAAGATTTCATTTTTTTACAATGGTGGCAGAGTATAAGGAAATATTTCCTAATGATGTTCTAGGGTTACTTCTTTTCTGACAACTAGAATTATGTGTTGAATTACAAACTGACACATCCCTAATATCTGCACTATAATATCATATGTCTCCCATATATTTTTTTATATCAGAGGGTTCAATTGTAGTACTTTATAGAGAAGTGTAGTGTATGACCCAGTGTTCACCCCTAGGCAACCCTAGTGTTGTTCACCAAGAAGGTGGAAGGGAGCTTGAGGTTATGTGTGTATTACTAGAACTTGATCTTGGTTACTATGAAGAATAATTTCCCACTATCTAGGATCAATTTCGTCTTATATTAGTTCTGAGGTGTGTGATGGTTCTCAATTATTGACCTCAGATCAGTCTACTACCTGATGTGATTAGATAACAAGGAAACAATAAAGATATAATTCAGATATTTATATGGTCACTATGAGTACTTGGTGATTATATTAGATGGAAAAAACACCCCAATAGTGTTTATGGGACTCTTGAACCACATCATTCATCCTTTATTAGATTGGTTTATGTTAGTCTATCCATGTATACTCAGCGACCGAGGAGGACCACACTAGGAACTTGAGGATTGTCCTAGACACACTTCGAGATAACTTTTTTTATAGGATTCTCTCAAAATGCCTGTTTTTATTTGAGAGGTCCATATACTCAAACAAATCATATTAGAGTTAGGAATATCATTGGAATCGATGATGGTCTGAGTAGTTCTTTCATGGGATCCACCCAAGAGTGTTAACAATGTGTGAAAATTCATTAGGTCGGTAAGGTACTGTCAGAGGTGTGAACATGGTTTCTCTAGAGTAGTAGCACCCATGAATACTTTGACCAACATAGTGTACTATGATTAATTAGATGATGGACTTGATTGGGTCATAATTCATAGGAAATTGGTGATTTTCAATGGTTCATTTTAGTTAAGACCACATGAGCATAACTACAAAACCCATGATCTTGAGATAGTAACAGTAGTATTTCCATTGATGATTTGAAAAAACTACCTTATGGGATAGTAGGTTGTCATTAAATCATACCCAAAGAGTCTCAAGTATATCTTCTAACAAAATAATATTAACATGAGTTAGAGAGGACGACTAGATTTCCTATAGGAAACTGACTTTGATATTGTATATTATTCATGGAAGGGGAATCTGGTGGAAGATTCCCTCCCAAGGTGATCTATTTATTAGTTTTTGGATGTGGCATAAAATAATTAAGCCTCATTGAAATTTTAATTTATGGAAAAGGATGTATATTTTTGTCTTTAGTCGATGGTACTTACCCTACTATTTTTATAGCGTGTCAGGCATGCTCAATATGGACATTCTGGCTGTGAGACCTTATAAATTTAGATATCCACTAGACCTGCACCTGATGGATATTCTGATGGTTGTGATCATGTTAACCTTTTCAGAAGATGAAAGATGATACATTTTACATTGTGGGATGAGGTGATGTAGGAGTTTCATACATCAATATTAGAGGTACATCCAGGTATGGAAAAGATGCACTAGGACCTCCATCTTCATTATCTATGGTCATGAATAATTAAGGGAGTTGCAGATATTGTCTCTCTATGCCTTATTTTTCCATAATTGAATGATGATAACTAGGTTATTTTGGGTTTATCTCAACCCCTTGGGGTGACAGAGTGGATGTGGGATTGGATATCCAAAGTCTTTATCACGGTGTTACCATGTACATTTATATGACATGATGCCATCTAGGTGATCGTAGACTGACTCACTATGTCATCCCACTTCCAATATATTCAAGAGAAGAGTATAATAGAGAGATTGTAATGCCACTACTAGAAATAGACAGTTACACTCTGTGGGGTTCACTCGATGATCATTTTAGATTGTGATGCTCGCTTCACATCATGATTAAGGAGTGGATTTCAGGATACCTTGGGGACAAAATCAACCTTGAGAACAACATTTCACCCCCATACTAATGTTAAAACTAATTAGACCATTATTTTAATTTAGGATATGTTGTGGGAATTCATGTTAAACTTTGGACATAGTAAAAAAGATCATCTAACCTAAGTGGAGTTTTCTAAAAAACTGCTACCATTCCACCACTGGTATGGCACCATTCGAGGCTTCATATATGTGACACTATAGGTCACTAAATTTTGGGACTAATCATGGTGATTCCATACTAAATGGACCAAATATAGAGTAAGAAAATACATAGAAGGTGCATATCATCTAACAATGAATAAGGAATACACAGAGCTATCATATGGATTATGCAGACCAAGAGGGATACCTCTAAAATATGACTAGGGAGATCATGTGTTTTTTAGGGTCTCACAAATATGTGGATTGTAGATATTTTGATTGGGTGGTAATTTATCAATGAAATTCATCAGTCCCTTCCAGATACTACGTAGATTTGTCATGGTGGAATACTATATAACCTTATCACTATAGTGGTACCAGATACATGACATCTTCCACATGTCCCAGTTGAGGGGATTTGTGCATGACCCATCATAGTTTTTCGACTAAGGAGAGATGGAAATCAAGTATAGAGATTCCTTTTCAAGGTCCCCAGTAGATATAGAGGTTTGGAAAGAGAGGGTACTTCAGGGTTGATCGATTCCACTAGTATGTGTCATGTGGAAGCATGGGAATCTTCAAGAGGTCACCTGGGAGCATGAGACCCAGATGCAAGCCTAGTAACATTGAATTTTTTAGTATGCCTTTTTCATTTCTGGATGAAAATCCCTAGGTTTGGGAGAATGTAATGACTCAATTTTTTTGTTTCTTATTTTGATATTATATGGGTTTTTTTGGGACCATGTGCTAAAAAGAAATGTTATTCCGAGGTCCGGTGTGCTCATAATCAATGATTGAAATATATAAAACATATTAAATTAAAGTCATGCATAGTTTCTTTGAAATGGTATATAAAATCCCAAATGTGTTCTTTGATCATAAATCTAATGGAAACATTGAGTTCAAAACGTGGTTATTACCCTAGGTGTAAAATAATCATTGTCGGCGTGGGGGATCTATGAAAAAATCATTATGGGAGATGAATTGATCAAGTAAATAAACTAAATTGATTTAATTTATTTCATTTTATGTAGATATTGGATATCCATTAAATATATGATTATGAAACTTTCCTCAGGGTTGTCCACTCAAACCCTAGTGATCTAGATGATCGTTGGAGATCATTATTGGCAAACGATAATGAATTGGGACTAGATCATTTATTCTACGGAGTTCTTAGATCTCATCAAACAATGGAAACATGAAACCCTTCTTCTTCATCTATTGATCCAATATCTAGTTAGGATGTTGATTTGATTTCTCTATCATGTTCATTAATTTCAATAAAATGTGGATCAAATCCATGAATAGAATTATAATGCACATCATCGGTAATTGGAAATTTTTGGATTATTGTTCTTTTTTAATATATACCTATTTGTTTTTCAATTATATAATAATGGATCATCGATAAATTACCAAATAAAAGGTTTATTACTCATATTTGATGGCTTGTGGATTTCTCTACCCCCCCCATTCTTCAGACGTTCATTGCGGGTATTTATTTTGGACTATGGTTTGATTAATAACTGGTATTTGTTCATTAAATAACCATTTATTAGTAAAATATATCAATACCATAGGTATAGTTCATGATTGATGGTGTGATCAAGGTTTGAAAAAGGTGGTGGATGATTAAAGGTGGATTAGAACTGATTTTTTTTTCTGTTTTTCTGATTTTGAAGGGCAGTGATGTATTGGCTGGATAGATCATTTTTCAAGAAGATCTAAACCCAAATTCTAGCCAGAGATGATGGAAAGGATCATGAAACCCTTAAAATTTAGGTTTTTGAAAGGTTATAAAATCTAGTGACACATAGGAAAATGCAATGAAATATCCCACTAGATCTAGAAAATCCTATTTTACATGACGTTTAAATTGGAATTACACACCATGTAAGAACTCTAGGTCACAATGCTTGGGTTTTAGGTGGAATTAAATATCATGTGCCATGTGACATGATCACATAATGTCTAACCCCTCAATGATGTCTCTGAAAGTATTTTGGAATGTACATGGACACAACCCGGAGTACATGTCCATGTTCATGATGATTACTTCAGCACAGACATGGCCAAGTGTACATAGGATAGTTCATGGGTACATCCATCTATACATGAACACGAATTTGAAACATGGGTAGTGTTCCATATGATATACACCCACAATTTACTATATCAACATGCCATTTATGTTAACGTTTACATGTCATGTGATCTATCACTACACTTGTTGATCTACGTTGAATGAGGCATACCGTGTACACTACATACATGTCCGGTACTCCTTTAGAAATTTCATGGAGTTCTTCATCTACTCAGTTCAAACCATTTTCTTTTGAGTGGAGTTCCCCTTGGTCCTTTCCTTCAATGGTGTTGCATGGTATTATAAATACATATTAGGATTTTGATCCCATCATGAGGATGCATCCATGATAGATTTTATGGATTCCCACTTTGAGACTAGAGTGAGATATTTTATCATCTTTATACGCCATGTGGGTTTTGTGAAATTAGTGTGACCTCCTTGAGTAGGGCATTGATATCCCATCTAATATGTTGTATTCATTGGGCTCATGGTTTAATTGTTATATGATATCTTACATAGAGGGTTCATCTAGATTGGGTTTGTGGTGTACCCCAGTAGTTAGGGGGGTGAACCCCTATCAGAGTATCAAGGTCTTCTTAGACTAGTGAGCTTTCTAGGGTAGGATCCAATGATATCGGCCTCTTAATTGTGATTCTCTAGTGATATCATGGCTTATTGAGTGGATTATCTTTGAATGATCAGTTCTTCCGGTTGAATCATGAGGCTGGAAGTTGTTTTTGACCACCTAATGTTGTGATTTCCTTCTTAAGTATAACTAAGCTTTTTATTCTATACATTTATTATTATATCTATTATTTCTTGACTATAATTGATTCTTCGTGTTCAGTTTTTTTGATTTTTCCTACTGGGTTTCAGCCATTCATGGGATCTTCTTAAAAGTGTCATTTTATATGTAGAAAACTACCTTTCTGATAGTTTCCTAGGATTATGTAGAGTGGGTGGATCATAGCATGATCCAAACAGACCAAGTATTTTATTGGGAGCTTCCATTTTATCATGTTTTTATCCCTTCGATCCAGTTTTCCACTTTACAGTTTTTGGTAGGGCATTTATTTTACCATATTTCTACTTTAATTACTTTACTTTCATACTCTAGTTATTAGATTATAGATAAATTTATGCATTTGTTTCAGTTATTTTACATTTCATCCTTATGTGGTCTTGGAGAAGTGTGTGTGTGTACAAATATATTTTTCTAATGCCTCCCATTTGAGGGACATGACTACTCAATGCCGATCGTCGGGCCCTATCGTATTGGTGGTAGGCTTGGGGTAGTCACAGGTCAGACTATGGTGGGTTGGTTCTTGGTATAAAATGTATCTTATTATTTAATTAAATCTTCCATTATATCATTATTACATATTAGAACCATAAATTTAACAAAAGGTACTGATAATTCACCTCTTATTGTATGACAGGGAATTATCCCTAATTAATGATAATCCTGAAATATTTTTTGTGGTGATTAAAAATAATTACAAATATGGGTTGGGTTAAGATATATAGATCCATTAACGAGGCATACTGTTATTTTTATTCAAAAGATATACCACTATGTGTACAACATTATGTATTATATACTATGTCTTTGGTATACCATGCATGCATGTTACATATTTTATCACCATTAATTTAGTTTAAGAAGATACCTTGAACTAAAATCTTCATGTATTGATACCTATCTTAAAATTCATTGTTAATGATGTAACATGTGATTAAAATTGTTGATAGATTTTATAAAATAATATTTTAAATATATAAAAAATTGTTTTTATATAATTTCTCATGTTACTATAGATGTTTCACCATTATGTGAATGTTTACAAATTCTATGATTAATTTTTGAAAATTGTATATTTATATAAATATATTTTAATGGTAAACAATTTCGTGTTGGGATTAAATATATCAAGTTATGTGAGGCTATAAACCCTAAAATAGTTAAATTCATTACATCATGATATTATGTAGAGTAATGTAAGAATTACACATTATTATATGACTTGGTCTCTTCATCTTACTATAGGATTTCTTGTTCACTTAAATAATAATCTAATAATGATTTGACTTGTTTGATCATAAAAACTAATATTTTAAAAAATAAATAATTTGGTATAATGCTGAGTAAAAAAGTGTTTCAATATGAGAAGTATTCTTAAAATGTATCCTTTTATAGAGTAAAGTACTGAGAAATGTTTGATATTCTTAGAGAGTTATAAAAATTGACTCATGGTTTTTAATGTAGTATCTAATGTATGTTATATTATAATTCAGTATATGAAATTACTAAAATTTGAAACTATCAATCTTTATTTCTCTTCCTCTATCTTTCTCTTTCAGCTATTGTTTAGCTGACTTTAAGGAAGAGGGGATCCTTTCCATCAAATTATAGATTCATTCAAGATAAGGATTATATTTAGAGGAGGTGTAGTTATGCATTAGAGGGGTCCCCATAAATTTCATATAAGATAAATCATTAATAGGTCATATAAAATAGGGAAAATTAATTTTCTTCATTTTTATTTATTTAATGAATATTTGTGGGTGGATCTTGGGTAAAGAGGTGTGGGTTAATTCTACCTACTATATTTTTCAAATATTAACCCCCACCAAAACCCTTTAATCATATATTATTCATAATCACAATCATAAATTTTCACTTACATTCATAAATATCAATATAATCTATACATTTATATAAATAAATTTACAACTTTAAAAATACAATATAACAATAACATATCATAATGTTTTGACTAAAAAAACAAATCAAAATAAATCCCTTAAAATAGTGAAAACTACTTTGGGGGATTATTCAATTTTTTTAAAGATATATTCTCTAAACCATTTGATCCTCTTATTCCCCATGTGATTATTTTTGTATTTAATTCACAAAAAATATATAATGATATTATAGTGATTTTTAGATCCATTTATTTGTAGAAATTGAATCAATATTAGAGGGAAAACATTGGAGTATAATCAACAATGATTTACCACACAATATACATATAAAGGAAATATGTGTTTTATAAACCTTCATATATATTAAATATCGACAACTATAATTATACACTTAACGAATATCATGTTAGTGGTCCATCATTAGGAATAGTGACATTGGAAATTAAGATCATAAAAATAAAATTTATAAATAAAATTCCCTTCATCTAGGGTAATATGTAATAATTGATATATATATCTCAACACTCATATTTTTTCCTAAAAGAGTATTTGGCCTTATTAATTAGTTCAATATCTACATTAAAGTATCATATACTATATGTTCATTATCATAAAAAATTACGTGTATGAAACTGAAGTAAAATTTTAAAATAGTAAAATAAAGGTATGCCTATTATAAAATTTGATTTGTCATAATGAAAATACTGAAAAACATATAATTATCATCATTTTTATCTATATTTTTGAGCCTATGGTTCTTGAGATGCCACAAATAATAATATATGATAACTTTCTCATACAAATATTCCTTATAGGGTCTCTCAAATGACAAAAAACAAACTCTATGTCCCATTCCACCATATAAAAAATAAGTGATATCCACCATTCAATAAAATTACACATGGAAATCAATTTCCACTTTTTTATATGAGAAACCATGGACTGGGAACAAAATCCTCGATTGGGATCCATATAAAATTCGATATCTAGTAGATCCCAATGATAATGATCCTGAAATGTAGTGTATAAGTTTCACCCTCTACTGAAAACATAGTAAAGAAGTTGTCCCATTTAATGAATAATAATAACCCCATGAAATATGATAGAATTTGAATGGAAATAAATCTATTAAAAATTTATTTTCTCAATATTAGAACAAATTTATGGGCCCCCAAAATCCCACCCATTATTTCATCTATAGAAACTTCTAATAGATATGAAAATGTTGATTTATAATTCAAAACTATTAAATAACCATTTCTTAAAACCAATATGTCCTATATTTAATTTAATAATTAAATAAATGAAAATTATTATCACTAGAAAAGTGTTTTAAACTATTTTTATATCACTAAAACTTTTACTTTTGTGTAAATATTCAATGTATTCAATAAAAAATCTATAAAAGTGTATAATCTCACAGAAAAAATCATATTGTTATAGGTATAAGTAGTAAATGAAATAATCTTCTTAGATCATTCATTGAAATATATTCTATTTAAGGATCATGGACCCTTGGAATAATGGGGTACTTATGGTACAAAAACTCTTCAATGAACTCCATGACATTAGATATCCTAACCAATGTAATTTTATTTTTCAAAAATATAGTATCTTGAGGAATTCCCACATCTATGGTCCCAAGAATAGTCTCTAAATTATCTTATAGATTTTGAATATGATGCACTATGATAGAAATATTCCTAAACTCCACCCATTGACACTTAAAATATATTTTTCATGTTGACATATTGGTTTCTAGAGAAATTTAATCTACACCCATCTCGTCTTTGGATAAGAACATAAAATATATTGTATTCATAAATAAAATTTCAACCATTTATATGAGTACCCAACATTAAACATTACATAATCATGAATTAAATGAATACTTAACATTTAGTATCTTTTCAGGTTTAGATTTTTAGAGAATTATTCTATAACTATTTCATTACATCTCAAAAATTAAAAAATTTACACTTCTAATCAGTTTCAAATTTCCTTACAAAATCAAAAATCATAAAAAGAAACATGTTTAGTTCTATGTTTTAGACCTCATGAATTTTCCATGATACCATCCATGACCATATTCATCTTTAAGTCTAGGGGAAATAATTTCAAAAACATAGGATTAGCATAAAAAGCTCAGTAAGGATTATAAAATAAGGAAGGAGAACATTATCCCATCAATAAATACAAATCAATGAAACCAATACATTTCAATCATAACATACCTTCCAAAATCATAAGAATTATGAATAACACATAGAAATCATAAATCATAAAGGTAAATATGGCATTCATAACATACTTACATTGTAGTTATAACAACTACATATGGAGTCACATTTGGAATACCCATTAAAGTATATTCCCTAAATCTCTTAGGAGAAATATTAACGTTTACCTCTGTCACATTACCAAATTCATTAGAGAGCTATCTCGGGCTCACCCACCCTAGGTTCGTCACGGAACCACCGATATACGTAAAAAAATCCCAAAAATCATAACATATTCATAACATTTAAAACCAGTATAAAGTAAATATAACGTATCTACATTTCAATCACAACATATCATTTAATGATTTTGACATAATCAATGTTTTATGAAACCATTTTCAAAAAATTTAAAACATTTAATAAAGAGATTTTTGAATCCAAGTGTCCTATAACACATTTTATATTTTTAAAAAAACATTTTAAAACATTAATTTCCATATAAATAAATACTAAAAACCATTTGAAATCATGGACATTAATGAGAATGATTTAGAAGAATAAGTCTTTAAAACATTTAAAATGATATTTTAGGTAAAGATATTTTAACAAAATGAGAGACGCTTGAAAATATATAATTGAGGAATAATATTTAATAAAAACATTATAATATCATGAGAACAAAAATATTCATGATATAATTTTCCAAAAGACAGTATATACACCATATAAGATTGAATTGGTGCATAACAACAATGAAGTCTCAATGGAATGTAAATTGAGATGAAATATCTTATAAGACGGTATCCTTAGTTAAGGATAAATCAATTACATAATAATGTGTGATAAATATAAATATACTCAATATTATTTGATATTAAATTTAAATAAATCAGAGAACATTCACACATATTTTTTTAAAAACAGCACCAATTACATGGTTGTTTAACTCAATGAATGGAAATTGAGTTAAAATTACTCTTATCAAATTCATATCGAGGACTTGAGTATTTATCAATGGAGTTATTATGTGTTTGAAAAGCATATCCACACAAAGGGGAGTGGAAATTACAACATAAATAAATAAATAGTGATTCCACACATAATCATATCATGATATAATTAAGAATTAGAAGATTAACCCAAGGAATGTAAATTGGGTTAAAATGATCCCTTACCGATTTAGTAACCTATGAAACATACAACCCATGAAAGAAGGATCATAAAATGAAGGTGTAAATACCATTAAATTGATGTCTATTACAAAAATAATACTATAATGGGCAATAAATAATCCACACAAATGGAAATAATTCAAATATAGCATGAATCTCACGTGAATAAAAAGTGAGATGGAAATCCCTTACCACGTTGTAATCAATCGAGTCGTATGAACAAAAGTTAATAACCACAAAATTATTCATATAATAACATGAATATAAATAGAATCATGATAATATATATCAAATGGAAGTAAAAAATACACCACCTACAATAAATAAGTGGCCAACAATGGAGATCTCACGGATTTAAAAGTTAGATAAGAATCCCCTTACCTTGTGTCCGACTTGACCCATTATTTCTTTAATATCATATATAATAAAATAAAGTTAATTTATACTTTCTTAAGAACATTTTTTAGGTCTATTATTCCTTTTATATCACTTATTACCATGTTATAAACATTATTTAATCATTTATGTTAATAATGGCCATTTTGTCGACATTTAGTTCTTGAGTCAAAAATGAACACCTTATAATTACATGTGGTCCATGTGGTCAAGATTAAATTATCTCTAGAATGATATTCATGATTTAGATATCATATATACAATATATTTCCAGTATATATATCTTTTTAAAATATTACATAGCATTTGGAGATATAAAATGAAATGCACCATTCATGGAGACGGTAAGTCATACGTACGCATGAACACTACTTTCATTTCTATTTCATATTTAATGGAATGAAATCATAATGATACATAGTAATATTATAATTATTGTATAATATCACATTATATATATGTTACATAATTTAATTAACTCCATTCTCTATACGTTCCATGTATGTCATGAATGAATCATATAACAATGGGGGGTGGTAGTCTGCACTTCCTCAAATGAAATTATCGTATATTCATATACAAGAAAACATAAAGGTGTGTTTGTAAATAGAAATTACATAAGCATAAAGAGAACATAAACATAAAATATTATATATATATATATATATATAGTTCCATCATAATGGCCACCATGAGAGGCGGTATGAGATAATTTAAAAATCATCGTTTCAAGAGGCGTTCATTTTCCATCCATTGAAACAGTATGCTATTTAGCCATTAGATGGAGGTATGTGTAAGTGTAGTTTGAATCCTTCTCATAAAAACAACCTACTATATTTAGGATACTGGTGTTTTTATAAAATAAAGGAATAAAAAGAGTTTAGGGGGTTGGATAAGTAAAATAATACAAAGAACTAAATAGAAGACATTACCATTAAATCAGGTAACTCCCTTTGGTTTGAACCAAAAGAGTTTTTTGAAGTGCCTTCTGCCTAAGTTAAGGAATCTAGGATGGAGAGAGGGATCTTTAGAGATTATTTGGACAGGGTTTGGATGATCCAAGGGGCTTTATTGGAGTGAGGAATGGGTTAGAGGTGAGGGGTTTTTAAAAGGTGGTGAAGGGGCTCTTTAAAAAAGTATGAAAATATAATTTTATTATATAATGATTTTAAGTTTCTAAAGGTCAAAAACATATTGAAGTCGTATATAAGATGACTCATGGTCTAAATAAAATTAAAAAATAAGAATTGGATAGGTTTTGGATATTTTATTATCCTTTATAATATTATTTATTTAAATCATTCATTAATGAAGTAAACACTGCATCATTATTGTGTCATAAGTAATTTTATTTATTTGATGTCTAAAAATTATAAAAAATATCCTGATGTTGGAAATATTTTATATTTTCATGTAATATTTATATTAAAATATATAACTTATATAACCATATGTAAAAATTAATTTACTAAAAGATATTTGTCTATGTAATTTTTGTCTTTACTTTAAGTTAAATAAAATAATGTGTCATTATCACTCCAATGTGGCCCCATGGGGTCCCAAAATCGAACCATTGATTCCCATGTAGGATTTGTCTCAAAAAAAAATATTTGGACACATGTTATGGTAATTATATATAATTATAGTAATATTTCATTACCCTTATTTAATATATTTACCCCTTAACCATGATAAATAAAATATTTGCTGAAGTAAATATTCATAATGTATAAAAATTAAAGTTAACTATTTGCACAATTTGGACCTCCTGATTCTGAATATGGAATCAATTTTTCCAAATAAAAAACACATAAGTGGCAGAAATTAATTTAAAATTAATTCTTATTGTCAAAACAAAAGGCGTTTTTTTAATAAATAATAACTATAAAAATATTGACACACGTTTATGTCCAATTTCCAAGTGAAATTAATTAAAATAACCAAAAATGGATTAAATTGTAAAAATATATTCTAATTACACTTAAAACCACTTAAAAAGTTAATCTAACCATGTTAATAAATTATATTAAAAGGCGGTTTTGAATTAAAATACAGTATTTTTCACTATTCATTAAAAAATGAACTTTATAAAAAAATGCCAAAAAAATTACCTGAAGAAAATTTTGATGTCTGTATTCTAAAGAATAATTTTAATTTGTCAAATATAATATATAAAAGTAATCAAATCTATATTTAAATAGTTTTCTCTATTAAAAGATGGTAAATCGGCCTTTTAATGAATATTAGAGTATTTGTGCTTAGAATTGAATTAATTCACATTTTATGCCTCTAAATTTTATTGGAGAAATGTAAAAATATGTAACGAACATTTGTAATCATATTTTAGTTAGTTCTATTCATTCTCTCCAATAAAATGACAAGGTGTTAACTACCATTGAAAATAATAATATATTATTATTTTTTAGTATGACTCAGCATTGTGTGCACCATAGGACATCGGAGAAACCCATTATTGCGTGTCAAGTACTCCCTTGAATATAACATCCCCTTTAAAATTAATATTTTATTCAAAAATATTAATAAATATGAAAATGTCATATTATTTATTTTTCTAGGATGTTACATCCTTCCCCCTTTTGGAAATTGCGTCCTCTCAATTTTAAAATTGGGTTTGGAAACTTCATTGAATGTCCCACATCAGAAAAAGAGAAAATAAAACTATCACTTTAAAAGAAAGAAATAAAAGTACAAAGGTCACCTGATACAATAGATACTAAGATTCCATGGAAAAATGGATATGGAGGAGAAAACAAACCATTATATTCTGATCAATAGTGATCAAAAACAAGTTTAGAATAAATTTATCCACTAGAAAATCACAACCTTGTGATGGGTTAAACGGTCTTTGATTCCCCTGTATGAAAATTTAACAGACAATGTTTTTGTTTTAGCTTATTTTCATAAAGTTGAGGAATCTATTTATGAGCTTAACTAAAAACAAAGGGAAACATACTTACTTTTCATTAAGACATTCATTCTTTACTCAATTTCTACCACAAACACATCATTTCTCCAAATGATGAGTATTCAAACTGACTTGGTCACACTAGAATCAAATTATAGTGTATCACATAATCCAAAAAAGATAAACTATATATTTCCCCTATCTTTTGACAACAACCAAAACCAAAATAGTTAGAACGAGATCAGATAATCCCAAAAAAAGGATAATCTTTTTCAAAAATAAAAACTAATCTTGATCCCCAAAATTTTTAAAACAATACCCAAAGTTCAACATAGACCATTCAATAAAAAATTGTCCATAAAACTCTTCAAAGTAATCAAAACTTAGATTGAAACCCAAATATCAGAAGGATTTAATCACACAGTATTCCAACATAAATCTTAACATTTATCTCCAAATAAAATCAGTTACTCTTAAAGTCTCATATTGAAAAATAAATAACCTAATCACATATTCTCAGTGCTAGGTTAATCATTTCCATAAATAACCCTAATCAACTTATGTCCACAATAAAAACATACATTCTTCCAAAATAATATTTTAACCATTACTCGACAAAAGAAATGATAACTATTCAATGAAAAAAAATCATATATCAAACTTCAGGGTTACACATACTATAAAAAGTATTCTAATGTAATCCCATCATCAAAAGAGCCTTAATACTTTTAAGAATTTCACCATTCTAATATATACCATAACACATGAATCCCAAATACGTAGACTTATTACTCATTCAATTTTCTTCCTGATCCATTAATCATTCCTTTCCAACTTATTCTGAAAGACTTTTTTTCTACAAAAAAATCATCAATCGTATCCAAATATTCAAAAATGTCAAAACATTAGCTAATAAATAATTCAAACCTTTTATTGGTCATTTTTAGTTCCTCATCATCAATTGGAATGCCATTAAGAATTTTTTTAACTTATATTTGTATAACCCTACTGATCCCATTCCCAAACCTTCTTCGTAGGACATCTATTTATATAATTACCATGAGCACCACATTTAAAACATTCAATTGATCCTTTAGAAATAACTTATTTCCCTTCCCTGGAGTCAACTAGACACTTCCTTTTTTCGTGGATGTGATTTTTGACCTTTATTACCTCATCTATAGCATCTTTCCGTCCCTTCGAAGCATTTTCGTAGTGGTTTCTTTCCACAACCCTAACACATAGGTTTTTTAACATACTTACCATTATGATTATTACCTGAACTTCTATAGGGATTTTTTTCTCGATATACAATTCCTTATAAAAATCACCACAGTTAGGGTGGTCAATCATGACTCTAGAGAGTTGGATGAGAATAACCACAAGATTTCTCATTGTAGCTACCATTTTATTCAGTTACTTATTCAGAAAATTGTCATAGTTTTTTTTCATATCCACTGTTACTTTGATGCCTGCTAGACCCAGCCATTTACAAAAACCAAAATGGTTAGTGTGAGAATATTAGTAAAATCATCGTATAATATCTTATGATGAGGGTAAAGACTAAGATATACTTATTCATGATATCTTAAACTCATTCACTTTATCTAAAATAACTATGACTCTTTCTAAAATCCTAATTATTATGGTTATGTCACTTATACTTAAAGAACACCTTGACCTCTACAGTTATCTAAACTGAACTATGATACCAACCATAAGGACCTGGCCTTAAACATTACATAATCTTGAATTACATTAATAATTCACATTGAGGATCTTTTCAGGTTTAGAGTTTTAGAGAATTAGGCCATAAATATTACATTACATCTCAAAAATTACAAAGTAGACACTTCTACTCAGTTTTAAATTTTTTTACTAAATAAAAAATCATAAAAAGAAAGATGTCTAGTTCTAGGTTTTTGTCATCATGACTTTTACTTGATGTCGTCCTTGACCCTATTCATCTTTAAGTCATATAGAAAAAATTTCAGAAACTTGGGATGAGCATAAAAATCTCAGTAAGGTTTATAAAATAAGGAAGGAAAACATTATACCATCAATAAATTAAAATCAATGAAACCAGTACTTTTCAATCATTAAATACCTTCCGAAATCATTATATTTGTGAATAACAAACAGAAATCATAAATCATAAAGGTAACTTATGGCATTAATAACATAATTATATTTTAGCTATCACAGCTACATAGGGATTCACATTTGGAATACCCATCACAATATATTCCCTAAATCTCTTAGTAGAAACATTAACTTTTACCTCTGTCATCTTACCCAGTTCATTGGAGAGCTATCTCGAGATCACCCACCCTAGGTTCATCACGGAACCACCCATTTACGTAAACAATTCCCCAAAACCGTAACATATTCATAACACGTAAAATAAGTATAAAGGAAAGATAAGATTTCCACATTTCAATCCCAACATATCATTTAAATATTTTGACTTACTCAATTCTTTATCAAACCATTTTCAAAATCATTTAAAACATTTAATAAATATATATTTTAATCAAAGTGTCACAAACCACATTGAAGCTTTTAAAGGATTTAGCTTTTTAAAACCTTAATGTCCCTATAAATAAATCCTAAAAACCATTTGAAAACATGTACATTAATGAGAATGATTTAGAAAAATAACTCTTTAAAATATTTAAAATGATATTTTAGTTGAAAATCTTTTAAAAAATGAGAGATTCTTGAAAATAAATAATTGAGGAATAAAATGTAATAAAAAATTTATAATATCATGAGAATAAAAGGATTCATGATATAATATTCCAAAGGAAAGTATATACACCATATAAGAGTGAATTGTTTCCTAACAACAATGATGTCTCAGTGGAATGTAAATTCAGCCGAAATCCCATATAAAGATAATATCCTTAGATTAAGGATAAATAGATTACATAATAATGTGTGAAAAATATAAATACCATCAATATGATTGGATATTTAGTGTAAATCAATCAGAGAACATTCAAACATATTTTTGTAAAAACAACACTAATTACATGGATGTTTAACTCATCGAATGGAAATTGAGTTAAAATTACTCTTATCAAATTCATATTGATGACTTGAGAATTTATATATTGAGTGATTATGTGTATCAAAAGTATATCCACAAAAAGAGGAGTGGAAATTAAAACATAAATAAATATGTAGTTATTCCACACATAATCATAGCATTAAATAATTAAGAATTAGATGATTAACCCAAGGAATGGAAATTGGGCTAAAAGGTTCCCTTACCTATTTGGTAACTTACAAAACATACAACCCACGAAAGAAGGATCATAAAATTAAGATTTAAATACCCATTAATTGAAGTATATTACACAATGAATACAATCATGGGTAGTATATACACCACACAAAAGGAGATCATGGAAAATATAGTATGAATCTCACGTGAATAAAAAGTGAGATGAAAATATCTTACCACGATGTAATCAATCGAGTCTTATGACCAAAATCTAATAAACACAAAATTATTCATAGAGTAAAATTAATATAAAAATAATCATGATAATATATATAAAAAGGTAGTACACATTACACCACATGAAATAAATAAGTGGTGAATAATGGAAATCTCACGGAATTAAAAGTGAGATATGAAAACCATTACCTAGTGTCTGACTTTACCCATTATTTCTTTAATCTCCTGAATAATAAACTAAAGATAATTTCTAATTACTTAAGAACCTTTTTAAAGTTTATTATTCCTTCTATATCGCTTATTACCATGTTATAAACATTATGTAATCATTTCTGTTAATAATGGTCATTAGGTTGATATTTGGTACTTGAGTCAAAAATGAACACCTTATAATTACAAGTTGTCCATGTGGTCAATATTTCATTATATCCAGAATTATATTCATGATTTAGATATCATATCTATACTATATATCCAGTATGTGTTTTTATATATATAATTACATAACATTTGGAGATAAGAAATGAAATTCACTATTCATGGAGACGGTAAGTCGTACGTACGCATGAACGCTACTTTAATTTCTATTTCATATTTAATGGAATGAAAACATAATAATACATAGGTATATTATAATTCCATTATAATATAATATGATATATATGTTACATAATTTCATTAACTCCATCCTTTATATGTTCCATGTATGTCATGAACGAATCATATCACCTTGAGGGGGTGGTAGTCTGCACTTCCTCAACTAAAATTATCCTATATACACATATTGGAAATCATAAAGGTATGTTTGTAAATAAAAATTTCAGAAGCATAGAGAAAAAAATAAAAATATTATATATTATATATAAATACAGTTCCATCATAATGGTCACCTTGAGAGGAGGTAGGAGATAATTGAACAATCATCGTTTCGTGAGGCGTTAGTTTTCCATCCATAGAAACAGTATGGTCTTTACCCATTATATTGAGGTGTGTGTAAGTTTGTTTTCCAATAAATCTCATATAAACAACCTAGTATATTGAGGATTCTGGGGTTGTTAAAAAATAAAGGAATAAAAATAGTTTAGGGGGTTGGAGAAGTAAAGTAAAACAAAGAACTTAAGAAAAGATGTTACCTTTAAATCGTGTAAACCCCTTTAGTTTGAACCAAAAGGGTTTGTTGAAGTGCCTTCTACCTATGTTAAGGATTTTAGAAGGAATAGAGGGATATTGAGAGATTATTTGGGTAGGGTTGGGACAATCCAAGGCTCTTGAGAGGTGTGAGGAATGGGTTAGAGATGAGGGCTTTTTAAGGGTGATAAAGGGCTCTTTAGGAAAGCGTGAAAATATTATTTTTTTTTAAATAATGATTTTCAGTTTCTAAAGGTCCAAAACTTATTAAAGAAGAATATAAGATGAATCATGATCTAAATAAAATAATCCAATAATATTTTTATTGGTTTAGGATATTTTATTAATCTTTATAATATTATTTATTTAAATCAATCATTAATGAGGTAAACACTACAATGTTATTGTGTCATAAATAATTTAATTTATTTGATGTCTAAAAATTATAAAAAAATAAAATTATGTATTATATATTTTTATATTTTCAAATAATATTTATAATAGAACGGATAAGCTATATAACCCTATGTAAATATTAATTTACTAAAAGATATTTGTTTATGTCATTTTGTCTTTATTTTAAGTTAATTAAAATAAAGTGTCATTATCACTCCCTTGTAGTCCCATGGGGTCCTAAAATCGACCCAAGGATGATCATGGTCAGAATTGTATCAAAAAATATGACTAGTACACATGTTAGGGTAATTATATATTATTATAGTAAAATTGGTTTACCCTTATTTACCAGATTTAACCTTTAACCAGGGTAAATAAAATATTTACTGAAATAAATATTCATAATGTCAAAAAAAGTTACCTATTTAAACAATATGGAAATCCGAATTCCAAACATGGAATCCATTTTTCCAAATTCAAAAAATATAAGTGGAATAAATTAATTTTAAATTAATTCCCATTGTCAAAACAAAAGGCGGGTTTTTTAAGAAATAATAATTATCAAAAGATTGACACTCATTTATGTCCAATTTCAAAGTGAAATTAATTAAAATAACCAAAATGGGATTAAATGGTAAAAATATATTCTAATTACATATTAAAATAAATTAAAAAGATAATCTAACCATAAAAATGAATTAGAATAAAATGTAGTTTTGAATTAAAATACAATATTTTTCACTATTCATTTAATAATGAACTTTATCAGAAAAATACCCAAAATTTACCCAAAGAAAATGTCGATGTCCTGATTATAAAGAAGAATTTTATTTTGTGAAATATAACATATAAAAGTGATCAAAAATATATTTAAATAGGTTTCTCCATTAAAAGACGGTAAATCTGCCTTTTAACGAATACTAGAGTATTTGTGCTTAGAATTGCATTTATTCACATTTTAAGCCTATAACTTTTATTAAATAAAGGTAAAAACATGTAAAAAAATGTATAATCAAATTTTAGTTAATTAAATTCATTCCTCACAATAAAACTTCTAGGTGTTAACTACTATTTAAAATAATAATATATTATTATTTTTCTGTACGAATCAGCATTATATGACACACAAGTCATCAGAGAGACCCACTGTTGCATATCAAGTACTCCCTTGAAAATAACATCCCCTTTAAAATTAATATTTAATTCAAAAATATTAATAAATATCAAATTTTCATATTCTTTGTTTTTCTGGATTGTTACAATTTATCCATCCAATAATATATTCCCTAGAAAAGATAGCATAAGCGTAATATATGACTAATTTACACCATATGATGCATGTTCCAACCCAATTAAATCATAAGATTCATTATTAAAGTGTCCAAGTGACTAATTAGATGATATTAGTGATTTTATTGGAATTTAAAACTGAGAATACCATATTAATATTCCTTAACCCAATTATTTAAATTTAAAATCCTTATCCACTTATTCTCTAAAAAACACAATCCACACAAGTCCCTGCTCTAAACACCAATTTGAATTTAATCGTTCAATGATACCTCTCTATCATGAAAAAAACATGTTAGGTTCCAATTAGGGTCATTTATAGGGTCTATGGTACCACTCCAATGTTTCATCTAATGGGGTAGTGGTTAGTTTAATGAAATGAGAGGAAACACACATAAAAAAGTGATGAATCTTCCCAATAAAACCTTTGTACACCATAAATTTGTCACAAAAAATATGGAAAACATACTCTAAATATAAAATATAATTATAATGTTTAAAATTATTGCATGTATATACATAAATTCACACTCATAATCATAGAAAAATAATAAAAACCATAAAATAATACTAATGGGATATAAAATATATTAAAACATTGAAAATAACCTATATAAAAAAGGGATCACCCATATCTATGATAAATAACTATCATTCCTGAGTATAATTTATATAAATGTACAGTAATATTAATGAGATCAATGACTATATTACAAATGGTAAAATCCATACAACCATCACTATGACACAACATAAGTATTGTGAAAGTTTGATCATGAAAATACCTATTTAGGAATATCAATTACTAAACACACTCATGTTCAAATATGTTCATTATACAAATATGGTAATGAAATGAATTATTCAATATACGTATATAACCATAAAACACTACAAAAAATCATCAGAATAACATAGAAAAAAATTTAAAATTAAGAAAATCTCATTATTTCTATCAATATCTCACCTCAATAAACATTCAAAAACATAAAAATGTGCATAATAGATAAATTAATATATCAAATTGAGGAAAAATTGAAAATAGTCTTAGACATTTATAATATCTTAAGGATTAGAAAGACAATTATACATAATCTTAGCACTAAGGAAAATGATTTTTTAGATACCAAGGACCCTTTCTACACCACAAATATTGTTAGACAAGGGTGAAATGTAACTCATATCTAAATTCCATCTACTTAGTTATGAATAATCTTATTTTGAAAATAAATATAAATACCTTTAGTAATTAAAACCTATTTATATCATCCTAAGCACCTATCATGGCATTTGGGATTGACTCCATGGAATTTAAACACGGGGATCATATATAACTATCACAAAAAAAAAGAAATGAAAATAATGGTAATTTGAAAACAAAAATCTTGGAAGAGTACCACCAACGCAAACCCTGATTTAATATTTTTCATATATATTAAGACTTCAGAAAATATATATAATGATTATTTATGTTGTATAATGAGGATATAGATGTTTTATTATGATCATGCCTAATAAATTTTCTATATTTATTAGCTCTGACATGTTGATATAGGTCAAAATTTTCTTATAATTATGTATTGATAATTCAAAGTCATCACCAATATTGTAAATATCTATAGGGTTATACAAAATGATTCAATAATAAGTTTTTTTTATCAAAAAGGGTTTTATAGACGTCGAAATGGGAATTTATTAATGTATAAAATAGTTATTTAGAGTATATCTAAAACAATATTTGGTATGGTTTCAAACTTTTGTTATAAATGATTTTCCATGTAGTGAAATGTTTATTATGTCTTTAATGTTTCAGTAAAATGAGTGATTAATCAACCATTTTTCACTAAAATATTGCATCATAATCTATGATATTTTCTTATATCCTCTTTTAATATTGGTGTTATAGATATTTCTCTCGTAGCAATAAACATGTGATTAAATTTATCATAAAATATAATAAGAGTTATCAATGTACATAATAAAGGTAATTAAATCTAGAAATAATATATTTTCCATAAAGTAATATTTCACCTTCCTTATAAGTTAAAATATGTTCATCTATTGCCTTATTTGATGGCATGATAATAGTGGAATGGTTATATTCAATTTTAACTATTTAAATTTTTTTTTATTTATTTTGACTCAATATAATAAAAAAACAATTTACACTTGATATGGCACATTATTTTTTCATAGAGTATGTGAAAAATGTGATATAACATGTAGTACCCCCGGTTTCTGGTATGTAACCCTTACTTGATGCTTTTCTTGGTTTTAAAGTTAAGGGTGATGAATATGAGAGTTGGGAGAACTTGGAAGGATGTTTTGAGGCAAAGGGGAAGTCGCATGGGAGGCGCAAGGTTTGTCTAAACTGTGCGGCCAAACCGTGCATAGTGGGTCTTGGAGGCAGTGACTTCTGCACGGTCGGCACACGGTTTTTCTAACTGTGTGGCCAAACCGTGTGATAAGGGTGGCCGAGGCAGTAGCTAATGCACGATTAGCGCACGGTTTTCCAAACCGTGCGGACTAACCATGTGGTCACTTAAAATTAGATCCTTAAATTGTGGATCTAACTCGTTTTCCTCTAATTGCCTCATTAAAGTTCCTAAGCGGCCCCAACTCGTGATTTTGGTTCTCCTAAGGTCAAAGAGGGTTCTCCCATCATTTCGAAGCCAATCTAAAGGCATCTCTTGGCAATTCGAAGCCAGATTCTTGAGGTATGTGACCGTTCTTGTTTGTTTTCTCAGATCTACTTAGATATCTTATCCTAACACAGCCAAGACCAAAACTCATCATGTTTGGCATCTACACACTTAGATCTACCCATAATGGGAGTATATCTAAGAAACCGAGAGAAGAGGAGAATTGGATCTAAGTAGATCTGAGAAATCAAACAAGAATGGTCACATACCTCAAGAATCCGGCTTCGAATCACCAAGAGAAGCCTTCAGATCGCCTACGGAATGATGGTATAACCCTCTTTGACTTTAAGAGAACCAATATCCCGAGTTAGGGCCACTTAGGAGATTTAATGAGGCACTTACAGGAAAAATGAGTTAGATCCAAAATTTAAGGATCTAATTTTAAGTGACTGCATGGTTAGTTCGCATGGTCTAGCAAACTCTACGCTAACCATGCATTAGCTACTGCCTCAGCCACCCTTATCGCAGGGTTTGGATGCATGGTTAGACAAACTGTGCACTGACCATGTTGAAGCCACTACCTCCAAGACCCACTACGCACGGTTTGGCCGCACGGTTTAGACAAATCGTGCGCCTCCTGTGCGACTTCCCCTTTGCCTCAAAATATCCTTCCAAGTTCTCCCGACTCTCCCATTCAACACCCATAACTTTAAAACCAAGAAAAGAATAAAGTAAGGGTTACATAACAGAAACCAGGGGTACTACATTCTCCCCACCATGGGCCTTTCCATCCTCAGAAAGTAGAAAACCATCATCCAGCTGAAAGATTTCTGGCCACTGCACTTTCATTTCCCCTTCAGTTCCCAAGTCTCTTCCTGAATCTGACCATGTTGCCATAAAACCTGCACTAGACCGATGATTTTTTCACGCAAGACTTTCTCTTGCCTATCCAAAATCCGTACCAGGATATGTACAAATGAAGCATCCGGTTGTAGGTTAAAGTGATCCCATCTGATCACATGCTCAGGATTGGGCTGATACTTCTTCAACTGAGATACATGGAACACATTGTGCACTGAACTGAACCATGGTTGCAATGCCAACCAATATGCCACCTCTCTAACCCATTCCAGTATCTCAAAAGGGCCTATATACCGAGGAGATAATTTTCCCTGCTTCTGAAAACGATGATGTCCAAGCCTTTGAGAGATTCTCAAAAAGACATGATCACCCACTACGAACGATAACGGTCTTCGACAGTGATCTGCATAAGATTTTTGACGACTCTGAGATGTCTCCATCCTCTTTCTAATCAATTGAATCTTCTCCATTGTTTCATGGACAAGCCTCGGCCCGACTAGTGAAGTATCACTTGTTTCCATCCAGCAAAGTGGAGAACGACAAGGACGCCCATACAATTCTTCAAATGGAGCCATGTGTATCAAGGCATGATAACTGTTTTTGTATGAGAACTCCACTAAGGGTATATGCTCATCCCATGATCCACCAAAATCCATTACACAAGCCCGCAACATGTCTTCCAATGTTTGTATCGTCCGCTCGGATTTCCCATCCTTCTGAGGATGATACGCCATTCTCATCATCAACCGAGTCCCAAGGTCTTGCTGTAATGATTTCTAGAAATGAGATGTGAACCTCGAATCTCTGTCTGAGACAATAGACACTAGTACACCATGCCTCTTGACCACTTCTCGAATATAGAATTTTTAAAGATCTTCCACCGTATGAGTTTTAAGAATCGGGATGAAATGGGCTGACTTGGTTAGACGATCCACTATCACCCAAATGGGATCGTGTTTCTAGACCATTCTTGGAAGACCTGTAATAAAATCCATTTCTATCTGATCATATTTCCACATTGGGATAGGTAAGTACTGTAACATACCATATGGCCACTGGTGTTCTGCTTTAACTGGCTGACATGTTAAACACCTTGAAAGAAATTCAGCTACCTTTCATTTCATGTTGCTCCACCAAAACTGCGCCTTCAACTCCTTATACATCTTCGGTGTACCCGGATGTACAACCCATCTTGAATGGTGGTAATCATGAAGAATTTGTTCCTAAGCAGCTAAAGGTACAACAATCCGATCTCAAAATCGCCAAACTGAACTTCCATATAACTTCCATCCGTCAATGGTCTCCCCACCATTGAGTTTTGAACTCATTGCAACACAGTCGACCTCGGATTCCTATGCCTCCTTTACTGTCTCCACTAAATCAGGAACAAGCAAAACTTGAATGAAAACTGCAACATCACCGCAATCTTCACATTCCCCATGCATTTTGGCTAGGACTGACATCAAGTGCCACTCATCTAAAGCTTCTTTTTCCAACTGAGCATATGAATTTCTACTTAATGCATCGACCACCGAATTTCCCTTACCTGGTGTATACATTAAGTCAAAGTCGAACATTTGAAGATACGCCATCTATCTCCTCTACCTCAGATTCAAATGTCGCTGTGAGAAAATTTGTTTCAAGCTTTTGTGATATGTAAACACAGTAAATTTCTCACCAAAGAGATAATGTCTCCGTGTTTTCAAAGCATGGATGACCGCAGCCAACTCCAAATCATGTGTTCGGTAATTTTTATCATGCACCCTCAACTACCTTGAGCCATAAGCAAGAACATGGTCTCCTTGCATGAGAACACAACCCAAACCTGTTCCCAAAGCATCACAATACACAACATACCCCTGACCTGATTCCGGCAGAATCAAGATGGGTGCTTATTTAAGGTTAACTTTCAACTCTTGAAAAGATATTTGACATTCTTCAGTCCATTGAAATGCACTATTCTTCTTTTAAAACGCTGTCATAAGAGAATTTAGTCATGATAAGTCACGGACAAAGCGTCGGTAATAACCTGCTAAACCAAGAAAGCTTCGTATTTCAAAGACATTCTTCGGTGGTTTCCAAGAAAGAACTGCTTCTATCTTTTCTGGATCCATTGAAACACCTTTCTCATAAACAACATGGCCCCGAAAGCGTACCTATTGTGTCCAAAAATCTCACATTGATAATTTGGCATACAACTAATGGTCTCTCAAGATTTACAACACTATCGTCAAGTGTTTCTCATGATTAGATCTTGTTCTTGAATACACCAATATGTCATCCACAAACACCACAACAAAAGAATCCAGATATCGCTGAAATATCCGATTCATCAATTCCATAAAGACTGTTGGTGCATTCGTAAGACCAAAAGGCATGACTACATATTCGTAGTGGCCATATCTACTTCTGAAGGTTGTCTTCAGAATATCCTCCTTACGAACTCGCAACTGGTGATGTCCTGACCGCAAGTCAATTTTTGAGAACCACCGAGCTCCCCTCAATTGATCAAATAGGTCATCAATGAAAGGAAGTGGATATCTATTATTTAATGTAACTTGGTTAAGTTTAAGATAATCCACACATATCCTTAAAGTTCCATCTACTTTTTTTACAAACAAAACTGGTGATGCCCACAGAGACATGCTTGGACGAATGAAACCCTTTCTTTCTAACTCCTCTAACTACACTTTAAATTCCTGTAACTCTGTTGGTTCCATACTATAATATGGTAGTGAGATAGGACTGGTCCCCAGAATGAGATCAATTGTAAACTCCACTTCTCTTATAGGTGGTAACCCTGAGAAGTTTTCAGGAAAAACATCAGGAAATTGATCCACCATAGCTGGAAAACTAGTTTCCGAGATCTCTTCCAATGATGTCAATGTCGACACTGCCAATTGGTAAGAAATCATTCCAACCATTAGTGCCAACAAGTTCTTTTCACCTTTCTTTACTATCATTTCTCCTCTAAAGAGATGGTCGATGTCATCCTCAGTCGTGAAACTAACCGTTCTCCTATCACAGTCGATGTGAGCCATAAACATTGTCAACCAATCCATTACCAGGATTACATCATAGACATCCATATCCAATATGGAGAAGTACCATTCTAGCTCAGCTCCATCAACAGTTATAGCGCATGCTCGACACACTAAGGCTTGACATTCTCTTTCACTAAGAGGAGTTTACAGTTTCAACACAGAAGGCATCATTTCTAGTTTTAAACATAGCAAGTCAACAGCACGAGAAGCAATGAAGGAATGTGATGAAATGGTATCAAAAAACACTTTCACAAAGGTAGAATTCAAAAGAATCGTACCTCATACTGTTGATGGTCTAGCGTGATCATCAACAATCATCTGCTCAGCTCCATACAATTGCTTCATCGCTGCACCGTTCTCCCTGTTGCCTTGCTGAGATTGCCCTGGTTGAAGAGTCATGGTAGTTCGGGAATCACCATGGCTAGCTCTATTATGCTGAAGATACTGACTCTATTTTCCTCGTCCTGTCGAAGCATACGATGCTTGCGACACCTGGGAAGTGTCACGTGCACCCGACCTCGGAGTATTTCTACAATAGCGTTGTAGATTCCCCATCTGCTTCCAATTGTGACATTGTCTAGGTTGCGCCATACACTCATGCTTTATGTGATCGGTCGATCCACATTGAAAACACATGGATTTCATCATGGTTCGTGGAGGAAGATTCACCGATCCAGCCATCTGATTCTGATTCGCACTCCCACCTTGGAAGTATGTTTCCCTCTTCCACTTGATCCCAGCATTAGAGTTCCCACCTGTTCCCATGGGTATCATCATACTTCCTCCTCCCATAACTCTCGAGATGTCTCTTTCAGCTACCATTGCTCTTTTTACCATTTCCATATAATCCGTAATACAGAGCACAGATATCTTTGAGTGAATCTCCTGTCACAACCCTGATTCAAAGATGTGTGCCTTCAGCGACGCACTTGAAGCAACTTCTGGTGAAAAGCACACTAAATTCATGAATTTAGCCGCATATTCCATGACAGAAAGATTCTCCTACTTCAGGATGAAAAAGTACATCATCCTATGGATCTTTAGCATGTGAGGATAGAATTGTTTGTTGAACAACTCCTCAAATTCCTCCCAGCCCAGGCCTTGATCCACTTTAGCATGCACCAGTAGCTCCCACCACTGTCGTGCATGATCCTCCAGTATATATGTCGCCAACTTTACTTTCAATTCTGCCGGTGTGCCGATGAAATCAAAGATACGATTCATCCTACTTAGCCACACCTCCGCTCTTTCTGGTTCCGAATCACCCTGGAAGATGGGTGGATTCTACTTCTGGAACGGGACGGAATTGTCTACATGCCTTGACTCATCCCTCTGAATCCCTATGTCCACAGCATGGAATGCTTGAACGATACTCTGAACCAGCTCTTGGTTCACATGTGGTTCAGGTGCAACCACATTCTCCGCAGCTTCTTCGGGTTGGTTTCTATGACACCTAATGGGTGCCATTTTCTATACAAACAATGCATGTCGTTAGTCTCACTTCCTAGAAACTTAAGTCTTAGCATTTTAATTTCTATCACATCAACTATCACATCATTGTTTTCCATTCATAAAGCTTTTCCACATGTTTAACCATTTTTTAAAACATCCCACATACTTTTTGAAAATCCATCCGTTTTCAAAATATACCAAATACCCACTTTTCAAAATCTTTAATTTGAAGATCAATTTCTGCATTTTTTTAAAATTTGCACCTCGCCCAAAATCATAAATCATTCTTCGCAATGAGATATTCCAAACTAGTGGGAAGTCATTCCTCTAATGCATGTCATTCTCATCTCATTGGCTAAACCCATGAAAATGATATTTTTTATCCTATAAGTGTCTGCAAAACACTTATGTACCCAACTCCCTGGTAACTTGATGTTCAGCATAAATGGGTTAGCTACATCCTTTTATGCTATACATTTCATGTTTCGACAATCCTACTCTTGTCTAAGATGACCACCCAAGGAATAAACAAGAAGGAATTTCAACTCCAAGACCAAGAACATCGATGACCACTTGTTAGGCAAGGACCGAACAAGCTGATACGATTTGTAATGACCCACCAATTCCCATTGGCTTGAGAGTGCAATGAGACATTACTTGGCCTTAAGTGACATCCCCAAGGCGCCAAAGGCTGCAATAAATTCCGAAGGGTTTCAAAACAGGTGGGGGACGATTTACCCTTTACGAACATACCACAGAACAAACAACCACAACCAAACAAATCTATTAAATGATGCATGATAAAAACTAAGACAACTCAACCATTTATTTTATAAAAACCCAACCTAAAGTACCATAGTGGAAGCCAACACTAAAACATTAGAGTAAATAGCGGAAAGATAGCTCAAAGACTACAAGGAAACAACCCAACTCCATGCTCCACAAGCTCCAAGCTCCAACATCACGAACCAGCCCAAGTATCACAAAGCAGTGCTCTAAACATGTGATACTTTACCTTTTTCAACATCCTAGTACATAACATCTGCAAAAGCACCAACGTGCCAAAGTAGGGGGTGAGTAATGAAACTCATTAGGGTTTCCCCGATGACTTCCCAACCCATGCCTCTAGGATAAAACATGTTAGCACATTTATATAAAATAATTTATATAAAACAATTCCAAAATAGTTCACAATATAACAAGTTCCATTTCAATACCATTTTCCAACAAAACCCATCATTCTCAAGAAAAGAAATCAAGAAAAGTTCCCAATTCCATTCACACTTCCATTTTCCACATTTGTTCCATTTCACCAGCCCACACAACCATCCATGAATGCAACCTAGACCTCCCTATACTCGCGAGTGGTGAGTTATCCTTCCACTAAGCCGTCACTTAGTGGACTTTGACGGGGGTACTTCACGACCTTATCCGTCACAACCTAATGATGGGGGGACTTCTCGCCCTTATCCATCCCAACCTTTTGATGGGGGGACTTCTTGCCCTTATCCATCTCAATGCACATGAACACACACCACAACCCATGCAATCCATTCCCAAAACCAAGTGTGTTAAAAACCTTTCAATAAAGCATCACCATTTTTATTGAAAACCATTTCTTTCAATCAGAAAAACCATAGCCAATTTAAAATTACCATTTTAAATTTACTTCAACAAACACTTTCCAAAAACCCACAATTTCCGTCACCCATTACTAAAAATGGGTTTCAACCATTCTTTCACAACAGATAAAAAACCATTTCAATCAAGGAAAACAAATTGAAACTAAGCCTTCAAGTTCTAAGAAAGAGTAAGTGAGAGTGAAGCCACCTACATTAAAGGTTTTGACGGAAACCCTAACAAATGGAGAATGCAGAAGAAACCCGGCCCGATTCACCAAGGATCCTCCTTAGATCTCTTCTCCTAATACAACGAAGACCAAAACTCATCATGTTTGGAATCCACACACTTAGATCTACCCATAACGGGTGTAGATCTAAGAAACCGAGAGAAGAGGAGAAGTAGATCTAAGTAGATCTGAGAAAACAAACAAGAACGGTCAGATACCTCAAGAATCCGACTTCGAATCGCCAAGAGAAGCCTTCGGATCTCTTCCGGAATGATTGTAGAACCCTCTTTGACCATAGGAGAACCAAAATTACACGTTCGGGCCGCTTAGGAGCTTTAATGAGGCAATTAGAGGCAAAACGAGTTAGATCCACAATATAAGGATCTAATTTTAAGTGACCGCACGGTTTGGAAAACCGTGCGCTAACCGTGCGTTAGATACTGCCTTGGCCACCCTTCTTGCATGGTTTGGCCACACAGTTAGACAAACCGTGTGCCGACCATGTAGAAGCCACTGCCTCCAAGACCCACTTCGTACGGTTTGGCCGCACGGTTTAGACAAATTGTGCGCCTCCCGTGTGACTTCCCCTTTGCCTCAAAACATACTTCCAAGTTCTCCTGACTCTCCCATTCAACACCCTTAACTTTAAAACCAAGAAAATCCCAAAGTAAGGGTTATATACCAGAAACCGGGGTTACTAATGATTTTTTGTGTTGGTTGTGTTAGGAGAAGAGATCTAAGGGGGTTCCTTGGTGAATTTGGCCGGTTTTCTTTTGCATTCTCCGTTTTTTAGGGTTTTCGTCAAAACCTTTGAGGTTGGTGGCTTCACTCTCAATTCCTCTTTCATAGAACTTGAAGGCTTAGTTTCAATTTGTTTTCCTTGATTGAAATGGTTTGTTTATCTATTGTAAAATAATGGTTGAAACCACTTTTTAGTAACGGGTGATGGGAATTGTGTGTTTTTCGAAAGTGGTTGTTGAAGTAAATTTAAAATGGTAATTTTAAATTGGATATGGTTTTGTTGCTTGAATGAAATGGTTTTCAATAAAAATGGTGATGCTTTATTGAAAGGTTTTGAACACACTTGGTTTTTGGGATGGATTTCATGGGTTGTGGTGTGTGTTCATGTGAATTGGGATGGATAAGGGTAAGAAGTCCCCCCATCAAATGGTTGAGATGGATAAGGGCGAGAAGTCCCCCCATCATTAGGTTGGGATGGATAAGGTCGTGAATTACCCCTGTCAAGGAAGTCCACTAATTGACAGCTTTGTGGAAGGATAACTCATCACTCGCGAGTATAGGGAGGTCCAGGTTGCATGCATGGTTGGTTGTGTGGGCTGGTGAAATGGAATGAATGTTCCAAATGGAAGTGTGAATGGAATTGAGAACCTTTCTTGATTTATTTTCTTGAGAAATATGGGTTTTGTTATAAAATGGTATTGACATGGAAATTGTTATATTGTGAACTATTTTGGAATTGTTTTATATAAATTGATTTATATAAATGTGCTAACATTTTATATCCTAGAGGCATGGGTTGGGAAGTCATCGGAGAAAACCTACCGAGTTTTATTACTCACCCCCTACTTTGGAATGTTGGTGCTTTTGTAGATGTTATGTACCGGGACATTGTCAAAGGTAAAGTGTCACATGTTTAGAGAATTGTTTCGTCATACTTGGGCCGGTTCGTGATGTTTGAGCTTGGAGCTTGTGGAGAATGGAGTTGGGTTGTTGTCTTGTAGTCTTTGAGCTTCCTTTCCACTGTTTACTCTGATGTTTTAGTGTTGGATTCCGCTGTGGTACTTTTCATTGGTTTTTGATAAAATAAATGTTTAAGTTGTCTTAGTTTTTATCATTCATCATTTAGTAGATTTGTTTGGTTGTGGTTGTTGGCTCTGTGGTATGTTCGTAAAGGCTAAATCGTCCCCCACCTCTTTTGAAACCCTTCAACATTTATTTCCAGCCTTTGGCACCCTGGAGAAGTCGCTTAAGGCAAAGTAATGACTTGTTGCACTCTCAAGCCAATCGAAATTGGCGGGTCATTACATAACATAACCTTTAGTGAATCCATATATTCCTATATAACATATTAACAACCAAAGGTGATGTTATGTGTTTTTGGAAATTCAAAATTGATGATATCTTTATTCGTTTCATCCATTTTCTTAACAAAATAGTAAAATTATGTAAAATTATAGAATTCATTTAAAAGTATTTTTTGATTCATATAGGTGCCTTGAAAGACTATTGTCCATTGGGTGATGTTAAAAAAAATTCCAAATATTTTTTAATTGAATATTCGACAATATATAAACTACATTATTCATATTTTATATAATTATTTTTAATTTTACAGTGATATTTTCTTGTGGAATAGAGTTTGATAACTTCTCATATAATTTATATATAGGTAATTCAAATTAAAATAAAATATATTTTTTCGTCAATCATTTTGAAAAATAGTTCATTAAAAAAACACTGTCGGTAGATGATGATTATTCTAAATAACAATCATATACGCCATTGTATAAGAGTTTTATTTTGTTTAAATTTCATATATAATCCTTAAAAATAATATTAATATATAAAAATATTTAAAATACCAACCACATATCTATATATATATATAAACTATTAATAATAATTTTCTTACATGACAATTTATTTTTTAATATGAATGTTTAACTATATATGATAATTATCCATAATAATGGTCATATACATTTAAAATTCATGAAAACATTAATGAAAACATTGTAATCTTGAAACACATAATTGAAAACAAAATATATTATGGAATAAATTCATCATATATTATAAAAATACTACAATACATAAATATTTTGGATGTAGTGATTGGCATTATAGTTACTGATGTTAATATTATTTATTTTGTTGGACTAATATCAACATTATATCTTTCGAAATATATGTGTAAAGACCCTAAATACTATTAGATATTATACTCTTTATGTTTTAATTTGTAAATTATTTTTAGTTTTATTTTGATTTCAATAGAAGGGTTGTTGTTTTTAGGAGAATAAAAATGAGGAGAAAGGGAAATAAGGTCCTTGGAAAGCCTTGCATAACCAAGGGACTTGTACGAGATACTAGGTGGTTCCTAAGGGGATTTAGGTCCTCTTAAATCTCAATAATTTACCCAGTTGACCATGATTAGCTACCATGTAAAACTACATGTTATTTCATATATTTAAGGGACAATTATTCAATTTATCAGACATAAATAAACCATTAAAATGAATTCCACTCATTATTTTTTTATCATTTTTAACTTTCCTGTATCATATTTGATTTATTATGAGAGTATATAATCAAAAATTTAATGTTTTAATCTCCCTATAATATTATTTTTTTATCTATTTTATCATAGAAGTGAAATTAATTAAATTTTTCCAATATTTATGGCATTTAATCTCTTTGAAAACATTGTCTAACTTTCTATCAAGTTGATGTGGGAATTGAGGCTAGATGAATCCAATTTGAGTTTGTTATTTTCATTCCAAATTCCTTCTCCTATATTGGTGGTGATTAAATCTAAAATTTTACCTTATCCCAAGTAATTCTGATAATTTCATTAGTGGCCTCACCTATCCCTCATGACATTAACAAAGCCTTCAATGAACATTTTGAACGGTGACCCTTTCCTCCTTTCAAACTCCTCATTGGTTGGTGTGCATGTAGATTTTTTATGACTGTATTTGTTTAAAAATAATTGTTTCTATCTAATATTGTGTTCTAATAATTATTATAGGAAAATTATAAATAAATTTACCTAATTAAAAATATAAATATTAAATTTAGAATGCTTAACTATTATATTTGGGGATTTTTTCTTGACTATCAACCTGGAATTCCAAATTTATTATACATTTTGGGTATCATTTCCACAATATTTCTTTTCCATGTGAGATATTTTATAATATGTATAAATATTTTAACTTTATAGTGTATAACCTTTTTCAATAGTATAACTTTATATGTAATAGACTGTTCATTTATTCATAGAGATACATTAATGTAAATTATATTTGAAATGAATTTATTACTGATGAAATAAGATGCCCACATACACTTATTATTAATTAATAGATTTATTGTGTGTGATGGAATCCAAACACCCAAAAACTATATAAACATTCCCCTATTCTAAAATGGATGAGCTATAAGATTTCCCCAATAGAGGAAAAGATTATTGTTCCCCCGAATAGAAGATTTATTGAACCCTGGCTCAATTATATCAATATTTCTCAAATTATAATATTAGGATTGCAGAAGGTAATATAGTTTTGTACTCTCTTTATGTTATTAGTAACTTTTCAACCTTTATATTTGAGTCTAATATCTCATATTCACTGAGATTTTCTATAGATTTCTTATTCCTCTATCATTTCATTGCATTCACATAAATATTATCATGTTATAGGTCAAATGAGGGGGTGTAGTAACTCCCACCTAGGTATATTATACTCAAACAATACAAGTTAAATTAAGAATACTATTGATGATTTTTTATGTGATATATGTAAGGAAAAAAACCATTTCATAGGCATTATAGGGAATGGAATATGGAGTTTCAATTTTATCCTTTTGGGATTTTGATGGTCAGATTGATCAAAGACATAGAGGTTATCCATAGGTGTAATTCCTAAACCTAAATAACCATATTCTAGATAGAGTTTCACATGACCTCATACACACCGACCTATTTGCAAGACATTTTTTAATAGCCATGAGCACCAAAGGGGCATTGTGGGGATACTATTCCATCAATAAAAGAAATCCAATAGAGGACAGAAATGAAGAAAAATATAATAACAATAATAATAAGGTAAATCAATAATCTATCAGAACAATTTAATGTAGGATAATATTAAACCCATTGTAAAACAATATAAAATGTTAGTCATATGATCAAATAAAAAATAAAAAATACCCATATGTAGTGGATCAAGGATATATGTTGGTAGAAGCCACCAATTAACATAAATAAAACATATAAGAGACTAATTATGTCTAGGTATCACCTCACATTATCCTACAACTCAGGGTCAACAACCCAGGTCTTTTTACCTTAAGTAGAGCTCAGATCACAGAATCTACACATGCACCAAAATTCCTTTAGAGGGTTTGACTATAAAACCTAGTAGTACACCAAAAATAGTCATTAAAATAATTTAAAAATATACATAAGATTATTAAATATAAATATTAAATGAATAAATAAACAAACATTAATTACACATGTGCATACATATGTCGGTTCCTTAAAGACCAACTATATCTCTTTTGGATCTATGTCAGATGGAATGTCATATATTGGATAGATATACATGGAAAACTAATTATATCACTTAATCACCCTTGAAAGGATATTCATACTTTCCTTTAATGGTAGTACTCATGTAAACCAAATTTAAAACGCTAGGTTAATCCAAAATACCACACGTTGACCTACTCTTGTGACCCTATGGAAAGATACATACTTCACCTCAACCAAATCACATGGATATGGAGAAATCCATCACATCACTTATTGACCCAATATCACATAATAGGTACAATCCAATATGTAATCCACACTCCCCCCTCTATGTGATGAACTAGCTCGTATGGGTCAACCAATTCACATAATTTTCTTGATAAGAGAACTACATATGTAAAATAAAATGAAAAATTAAGGAATATTACAACCATTTTATTTCAAGAATGAGTCAAACAACCAACAAACATCCACATGAAAATCGTATCTAGAATAGGTCTCATAGGGTTATACATACACACCATAATTGAATCATATAAAGAATAGGTCTCACTGTGCTACACATACACACCACAAAATCATGAAAAACACCTTTATAAATATACCATGTATATTATGGACACCATATATCAAGAAAAATGACATTCCAATTTCAAAAATCACCATTATAGTCATGTTCCATCTCAACAATCCCTAATAAGAGATACTTCCATCAATAGCCAAGGTCTAAAAGAGAATTAGATTCTAATTCTCTAGATCAGGTAACTGTTTCAATCAATGATTGAATTTTTTTTTATATGAGGAAAAAACTTTCAGATCTAATTGTGACATCAAGAAACTTATTTTATTACAAAGGGAAAGAATAAAATGTTTCTATAATGTATGAAACTTAAAAATTTGGAAACACATTGATAGTTTGATCATTAGGGGATGAAAAGTGGAGATAGAGAGAGAAAAATAACTTATGAGTATCATAGGGTTCGATAGAAAATAGAGAAAGATGGGAAATATTATAGGGTATCATTAATATAAAGTCTTGTTATAATTAAGATTAATTTATTTCATAAAAGTGGATTTCACACCATGAAATCATCAACCACTCAAAAATTTATGTTGTGATCCACTTGAGTCAAACATAGACTAAATTTTAAGGCACCAAGATGTCACAAAAAAAAAGAAATTCATTCATGAAATGAATGTTATTTAACACCATAAACCAACTAAACCCATATAACCTTATAATCAACCCAAAAACCATTAACACTGTGAAACATCATTTCATTCCACGTAAACTTCCTATAACTAGAAAATTTAACAAACATGCTTCTAATTTCTATCTGATTCCCAACCACCTATAAGATGCATTAAACATTTAATAACACATTCAAAAATTATGGAAAATATTAAAACAAGGCATACCTTATGAATAAATATTTTGTAAGTCTCTCTGTCAGATAACTTATCATCCTTGAGAAGTATCTCTAGAGGACTATTCGAATAAATTAGGTTATCTTTCATGAATTTATAATTCATTCTCTCAAGTATCTACATGGATACTTCATAGCTACAAATGAACATGAATAGGACAAACTGAATTTCATCATATAATCATTTTTATTGGTTGGAAAACCAAATATGTCACTTTATATACGACGAATCTGGCCCTAACCCAACACCCTTGAAGTTGTAAATGTGGGATGGATCAAGCCCATACATCCAAATCTATGTCACATAAAACACAAAATTCCTATATTTTTGTCATTAATGAAGATCCAATTGATATTCCACCATTATGATGAATTAAATGATCTCATAAGTTCTAAAAAATGATGGTTCCAATTTCCCCTACTTCTATAATCGACATCCAAATCATGGGGAAACCCACAATGAATTCAAAAGGGATCCTCATTTGAGAAAAAAATGATCAGTATTTAATTTATGTAGCAACCAACTGATTCAAATTCAACTGCCCCCATTCTGAGGTATCTTAAATTATACAAGGCCAAAAAAATAAAGACTCACCCACCTTATGAAAACTTAATGGTCAGTGACATGGTCATCCATAGAGATCCATAAATATGGTCATTTAAATTGAAGAATGGAAACTATTTTTGAAGAATTTTTTTTTCACTTTTAAATTATCATCCCATACTCCACCATAATTCAGAACACAATATAGGAACTTATCCTCTAAAATCTAAGTCATTATATCATATTATATATTAATATTTAGATGATAATACCTACCCAAATTCAACTAATTTTTAATTTATATCCTTAATAATTTCAAAAATTTAATGTAAAATGATATCTCTTTTAGAAATTACACTACAAAGAACTCCATGAAGGTGCATAATCTCTCAATAATATATCTTTACTAGCTCATCCATTAAATGAGTCTCCTGAATCGGCATCAAATGAGACACTCTATTATTCTAGTTAACTATAAAACATATGATATATCATACAATATATGTCATGGTAAATCCCATGAAAAAATATATAGTCACATTATCCCCCCTCCACCCATGTTTCGGGAGTGACTGAAGCAACACACTAGGTCACTGATTCTCAAACTTATCCATTTGGATGGTCAAACAGTAAGATAAAAGGCAAGCAATGACCCTCTTCATTATAGGCCACCATAATTGGCATATAATATCATGATAAATCTTTTTTAACACTAGTTTCACACCCAACAATAATGAATAAGAGTCACCCACTAGCTTCCCACTCATGGAAGAAGGAACCACTACTATATTATGAAGACAGAAAACATCACATACATCTGTGGTCCATTGAGAAATAGGGGTGTCTACATCCAACCATTCACATATCACAAGACAATCAATACCACATTTCTTATTATCCTTTAAATACTCTACTAATTATGATTTAATTACCAAGGGTTCTAAAGAGACAACTCCCTAATCCTCAATCCTTCACACATGTCTGTCAACCAGAAATCACTCCATCTTCCACTCTACTTTTGACATTATATCTCTAATTTTACATTTATTCTTGTAATGATAATCTTCAATAACATTACCAATTCTTATATAATTCTAAATATCGATTTTTAGTGTCTTAAAGTACTCTACTGAATACCTTTTATGATGATTCAAATCCCATTGGGTGAAGATATACAATAAGTTCTTATGTTTAGTTTATATTAAAAATATATCAATGAATAAGTAATTTCTCTAATACTTCAATTCATGTACCATAGAACCTAAATCTAGGTCATGAGTGGGGTATTTAAACTTTGTTTCTCACATCTAGCAAGACCCATAGGCAACTAACTAATCATTTTTCATAAATAAAACTCCCAAGAAGATCCAAGAGACATCAAAATACACTTCTTAAATGATTTTGAGTTTCTGTAAAATTAGAATCGTAGTTTTTTTCAATATTTTCTTCATCTTTAAGAAGCCTTCTTCACACTATGTAATTTAATTAGACTATAACCCATTTCTTATAAGAATTTTCATTGGGATAGCCAAATGGAAATGTCCCAAATGAACCACCTATAGTACCCATCTAGTGTTGGGAAATTATGAATCATGAACATGTTCTTAGTTCATTCCCAATACATCACTCCACCTACAATTTACAGTTATATAGAAATTATTTCCTCTAAAATCACATGCCTACTGAATCACACATCCTAAACCAAAATTGAATCTTTGATATCTTCGTGTAAAGTCAACATAGTCGAAGATTACTTAATACAATCTCATGGTATCAAATTGGTGATTCTGAGGTCTTTGAATATATTTAGATGTCATTTCTTAACACAATAACTATTTTTTACATGTATGGATGAAGGATCTGATTGATGAAATCCAGGAACACCATCATAAAATTCAACACCCCAATGTTAATAGTAAGATAATCATACAACCCATAACTAAACCAAAATGATTTATTCAATATCCCCCACCCTATCAAAAAGTTGATAATTTCAAGATCAATTATCAATCATTAATAACCACCAGGGTCTCCTTAACTTATAAATTATTCCATCAATCTATGGAAATGGGTAGCTATTCTTCATAGTAATCTAATTAAACATCTTATTGTTCACACACTATAGAATAATAAAATCATACCTATTTGTGAGTAACACAAAATCACCCCAAGATGAAGTTATTAGAATGATAAGTAAAATTTCTTCTAGATCCTCAATTTTTACCTTTATCTCTTTTAACATAGTTGGTTCAGTGTGTAAAGATAAAATGGATATATGATATTCATAGGGAAAGTGTTAAATTTTAAAAACAATTCCAATATCTTGATGTAAAATTATTAAATATTATGGAAATACATATTTTTATAGGTTTAGAAATAGAGAAAATGATAAGGGAGTAATTTTCTAATCAATAGGAAGGATTATTCAATCCCTATGTGCTATTACAGATCCAATTTGACTATGGTCTGGTTCCACACTCCCTGCTTCAAATATCATTTCAAGTGAGAATAATTTTTACTACCATTAGTGTATTAAATGATGATTATTTATAATAAATGTGGGAATTTTATTATTCACTAGTCAAATGGTGTATCCCAAAAAAATCACATTGAATCTATGCATCTCTATAATTGTGAATCCTGACACATTCTCATAATCTGTAATCACTTTGGGAAATTCTTAGAAAATATATAGATGATCCAAATCCTTTATGAAAGGTGTATCAATATAAATTTATTCACAAAATATTTTATTTTTAATATATAACACATCAATAACATGAAAATATATTAATAAATGGGAAGAAAATGTATAATATGATGTATGAGATAGTGTGGAAGTAATCAGTGTCATGCCTTTTACCATCGATGGACCTTATCCTCCATCAGTTGAAACCTGGTTATTTTCATTCACATTTCATGTGTTAGTTTTTCATGATCTTCCTTGAGACTCATGAGTCAATTAATTCCCATACCTCTATGGAGTGTTCATTTAATACTAAAATTATCATCCAACATCTTATCAAGACCACACTGACCACATTTGGGAAGTCATCTCACAAAACTACATAAGTTTTCATATCATTCCACACCTGTGAAAATTCTTAGTAGAGATAGAATATTATTTGAGACAATTTCCCTTAAATCAGGAATTGTATCACTTATAAAACCCATATCTCATTGGGGGATCTATATAATACTTTATCCTCTCTGAGTATTTTCTACTACTCTAGAGCATGTCATCTATTTTCTTATTTCTATTTCATAAAAATATAGTTTGGGATGTGTTGAAAATACACTGGTCAGTAAAATAAAATCTAAAATAATACATGATAATTTACCTTCCTCTAATCACTTATCAATAGTTTAAGCTTTGTAAAGCACATCAACATAGGACTCCAAGAAAAATTCATGATCCAACACTTCAAATCATGTCAAATACCAATATAAATATTCATGGACTTATGTACTTCATTCCTAGTAAACAAAGAAGTAAAATGATGCACCTCTGTGAAACATGTAGAATAATAAGATACCAACATCATCGTATACTAAAGAACTATAATATCATGAGTGTGATCTAGTATCAATTTATCAGGTAAGGATTCCCCAAATAAGTGTTCCTTAAACAATTCCAACATTATCCTCTCATGAATTTCTACCAAATTCATAACACCCTGCCACCTTCAAGCGGGTCCCTGGAGTATAAAAGTATCATTATTCATTTTCAAATTCCTAAGAGTATCCACCAAGTATAATATCATCCCAATGATGCCTATTTAGTCTTCATAATCCAAGGGGTCTCTAGTTATTGAAAATCCTAGGGTATAACAACCATGCATTTTCTTATATAACTATTTCATCATTTTAAATATAAAGAACAGGATAGTGATAGAAAACCTGGATTCAATGATTTAGTGTCTTGGGAAAATTAGTACAATACAAAACTTTTACATAATAAAACCAATAAAATTATTTAATTGTCTTTCTCTAAATTCTTATTGGAACTCATTTTCTACTTAGTACAAGTATTCACCTAAGGATACACATAAAAGGTAGGGGTGAGATAAAAGCCCAGTAAGTGGTTGAATAATAATCATCATAAAATCATCATCATATTAATTATTGGTAGTATTAGATAAAGTCATGGAATTTATGAATCCATAAAATCAAATATCATGACGTGGTGGTGAAATTCTACACATAGTTGTGAACAAATATGGTGTCATTTTCAAGCATAATTCAATTTATCTCAAGATATATATCACATTAAAAAATTCATTGGAGTGATATATAATTTCGGGTGAACCTATAATACCATAACATTTAACTGAGATATATAGTTCGTGGATCACTGAAAGAGCGCTATCGTGGGCCCCCTCAAATGATTATTGTAATTTTGGGGTACTTAGGTGCAGGAGAGTGGCTGACCAAGGTCGTCTCTCAAAAGAGGAAGTGAATTTAACAACTTATTAAAGGTATTCTAAAAAAATAAAATAGAATACAATAAAATCACTAATTTAAAGGACTGGGGTTTTTTATAGATTATGAATCTAGAAGAAGTTTTCTAGAAAAATATTGTATATTTTTTTTTTAGTTTTGAAATGAATTTCGATTAAAATGACACAACAAGAAGATGTTTTTTTAGAAATATATTTTAAAAGGCGTAATCGATCTAACACTACCAATTAATTAAATTATTAATAATTATCATTTAAATCAATATCCACTTAATTATGATCCCCTAATTTTTTATTCCTTGAACCCTACAAGAGTTAACTTAACCACAAAGATGATATTACTTAAACCCTAGGCTAGCTTCGGAACACGCAATCGCAGCACCCTGCATTGATTGTTGTTCTAAGGATAGCTTATGGTCTGTGGTTAATTAGAGAACATATCCATTCTTGAAATTATGATGAATTGTGTTTAGGGATTATATTTGAACTCTACAAATTTATCCCGTGTGGTCTTGTATTACCGATTAAGATCGTGCTCTCACAATTTACACAAAATCTCAACCTCGCGTGTTTTGTATTAATTGTTCAGTTGCTTGCTTAGCTTCTTGTAATTTAAAAACACAATTCATGGATCATATTATGTTAATTAAAGTAGCTAATTAATTCAAAATTAATGAATGTAGATGGATAGAGGTCGATCGATTACTAAAAGACTACTCTTCCATGGGTGGCGTAATCATCGCAGAAGCGTTTTGCATGTGCAATGGTTTATAATGGGTATAACCCAATAACGATTCTACTCAAGAATTACAACCCAATTAGTAAGATTAAGAGAAGAAGAAATTTAAACAAACCAGAAGAAAATAGAAGAAATAAAAGAAGAACAATGAAGTTTATTACACAAATAAAATCATTACAACATGAAGGAGAAGAAGAAGGCTTCGTCGAAGGGATCCTTGCTTCAAGAGCTACCCTTATTGAAATGGTTGGAGAATTGGAGTGGATCTACTTCTCTTCTTCCCTAAACTTCCCAATTCACGTCCCCAACCACACAAAATGAGAAAAACACCAATTTATAGAGTGGTGGGGAGGCTAGGTTCAAAGTGGTTTCAAGTGTGAATGGGGAATCTCGGCCAAATATTTTATGCCAACTTTCACTGCCAATTTAACCACACAAACGTGTGAATTGTCCAGCCTTCCAGAAGGATAATATGTGAGTATATGGGTCCTATATCACCTCTAAATATTTGGGATTAATCCAGGCTCATATGAATGAGTTATGGCTGAAATAAAGAAGATTCTCTATTCTGGCGTGTCCAGCCCACCGTTGACTTTATGGCCCAATTACTCCATCCAAATGCATTCTTTTGATCACGTTTCCTGAATAAAAGTTGTATCCCATAAAGTAATAAACATATTTTCAAAATATTAACTTCCAATAATTCAAAAAAATATTTATGATTGAAATACTATAGTGATTTTGAAAGTGTAAAACTGGAATTATCATCAAATATTAAAATGAATGATCTAATCCCAAATACTTTATAATTGTACATACTTAACACAATGTGAGGAAATTATATAATTTATTATCAATAAAATATTCAATAAAAATTTGTTTTATCAACTCCCCCACACTTACCCTTTTGCACTCCTGAGAAAAACCTCATATCAAGTAAACATTAATATCAAATAAAAACAAATTTTAAAACACATATCATTGAGATCCATCAATTCCACACCAAGAATAAAAAGATATCATGCCTCATAAAAAACCTTATTTCAAGTTATCCATTTACATCATTCAATATATTTCCACTTCATTTATCCTCCCATCCACAAAACACTTACCTCGCTTGAATTTTCTCTCATCACTCAAATATCATTTGTTTTGCAATGTCTTTCTCATCTAAACTCATACAAGGGTCACCATAGGCTTGATAAATTCCTAAATATCCACACGATGTGAGTTAAGGACATAAGTTTATCCTAAGGACTTTTTAAGGTTGTTTTGTGGATTTTGGTTCTTAGGATTCTGATGTGAAAAACTCTAAGGCTGAATGAGGAGGGATTGACTCTTTTTGAAGCAAAATTGCATTAATCTAATTTTCACTTAAATATGGTCTTCTCCTCAATCTCCATAGTATAAATTCAGCTCAATCATCCTGAAAATTCATGAAATGTTTACACCATTCATCATTTCAGCATAAAAAATGTCAATCTTTTCAAACATGGTTTTCTTGAAAACTCCACATAGGCACAACTTTCCACCTCAATTAGAAGCTCCAGAAAAGGCACAGCTTCATTTGTCATAAATGCTCCAGAAAAGGCACAACTTTCAATATAATGACTTTCTTAAGCAGAAAACATATCTCTTCAGAATTTAATTTTCCACCCAAAGTATCACAGAATGTGGAAGCACAACACAAGATAGCTTCCCCAACACTTAAGCTCACCTAGATTATACAATTTCACTTCAAGTGTTGGTTGGATAGGGAAAATTGGCTTGTAATGTGACTAACCTAATAGGTTGTGCATGGATTATAAGGGCTAAAAGGATTAAATTTTCAAGGTAGGCCATTATAAAAAAGGATTATTTGAAATAGGGGATTTAATACCAAAAAAATGCCTCAATCATTTAAACATAAGTACCTCAAACCCTCAAGTTTTGACAGAAATAAATCAAATTCTGGTTAAACCAAGCATGGTTTGGTTCTCTCAAGAAGTGAGGTGAATGTAAAGAATATGAAAATAATGGTTTACAAGCCTCACAAGAATGTGGTTTCAAATATAAATACAGTGAGATGTGGCATGGGAATGAAAATTCAATGTACTTTTCATGAAATTATTAAATATTTAAACTTGAAACAAAGTCATTTCAGCATTCATTTAAGCTCAGTTTCATGGGATAAACTGTTTCACTCATTGATATGAATTTCTAAATTGTGATGAGAATCATTTCAGCTCAAACATATCAAAAACACAAAGAAAATTGAAAAATAAAAACACACAATTTGAAAAACATACAATTTTTTTTGTTTTTTTAAACAGAAAAACAATTGAAATTTCTAAACTAAAAGGTCCCCTCCCCCACACTTAAAATATTTCATTGTCCTCAATGTGAACCCATGAGATGATATATGCACATTAAATGTAGAATTTTTAAATAGGACAACTAATATAAAAGTGAAAGGGTTAGGAACAGCCTGATGTGCTCAAGTGATGATGGGGTCATGTAGTGTGATAAAATCCACTACATCAGTAGGAAGTCCCTCAATGTATCTCTTCAAACGTTGCCCATTGACTATAAATATCCTTATAGTTTTCTCTTGTGTGATCTCCACTGCACCATAATGAAAAATATTAGATATAATATAAGGACCTAACCATCTGGAATGCAACTTACCAGGCATCAGCTTCAGTCGTGAGCTGTAGAGAAGGACTTTCTCTCCAACATGAAACTCCCTTTGTTGGATCATTCTATCATGAGATGATTTTGATCTTTCCTTGTAGAGCCTTGAGTTCTGATATGAAGACAATCTAATCTCCTTAAGCTCTTGAATTTGCAGCTTCCTTTGGATTCCATCTTGTGCCAAATCCATGTTGCATTTCTTTATAGCCTAATAAGCCTGATGCTCAACTTCCACGGGGAGATGACACGCTTTCCCAAAAACAATCCGAAATGGGGACATACCAGTGGCTGTTTTGTATGATGTCCTATAAGCCCACAATGCATCATCCAAGCGCTTTCTCCAATCCTTCCTATTTGGCTATACATTTTTCTCCAAAAAAAAATTTTAACTCACGATTTGAAACCTCAGCTTGGCCATTTGTTTGGGGGTGATATGGTGTTGATTTTTTGTGTGTTACCCCATACTTCTGAAGAAGGGAAGCAAGAATCCGATTGAAAAAGTGTGTCTCTTGGTCACTGATGATGGCCTTTGGTTCTCCAAACCTGCAGAAAATTTGAGCCTTGACAAAATCCACTACAACATGAGAATTGTCAGTCTTGGTGGCCTTGGCCTCCACCCATTTACTCACATAATCAGCAGCAAGAAAAATATACAAAAATACAAATGAACTAGGAAAAGGACCCATAAAATCAATTCCCCATACATCAAAAATCTCACATAATAATAAGGGTTGTTAGGGAATCTCATGTCCCTTAGAAATGTTCCCAGTGTGTTGGCAACGAGAGCATGACTTACAAAACACATGGGAATCATGGAATAAGCTAGGCCAATATAATCCAGAGTCCAAAACCTTCCTAGCTATTCGTTGGTGTCCAAAGTGTCCACCACAAGCAAGTGTATGACAGAAATGAAAAACAGACTCAAACTCATGATCGGGAACACACCTCCTAATAACTTGGTCACTACACATGCGCCATAAGTATGGATCATCCCAAACATAAAATCTTGGCTCACTCTTTAATTTTTGGGCTTGATGTTTCTTTAAATTTTTAGGGATTTCAGAGGCAACAAGGTAGTTAACTAAATATGCATACCAAGGATGCATACCTGAGATGGAATAAAGATACTCATCAGGGAAAGTTTCCCGAAGTGGTACCTCGTCCAAGGTGTCACCCTCTAGTATGTGAGTAAGCCTACTCATGTGGTCTGCCACCAAATTCTATGACCCCTTCTTGTCCTTTATCTCGATGTCAAACTCTTGAAGAAGGACCATCCAACGGATAAGTCATGGCTTTGCATCTGGCTTCTTCAGGAGGTACCTCAAAGCTGATGGTCAGAAAAAATAACTACTTTAGAGCCCAATAAATTTGAACGGAATTTATCTAAAGCAAATAAGATAGTAAGAAACTCCTTTTCTGTGGTTGTGTGATTTGATTGGGCTGAATCCAGTGTCCTCGATGCATATGTGATCACATGTGAACGTCCCTCTACCCTCTGAGATAAGACAGATCCAACCGCGAAGTTGGAGGCGTCACACATAAGCTCAAAAGGAATCTCCCACCGTGGGGGCTGTATGATAGGTGGAGTGGTCAGACACTTCTTTAGATCATCAAATGATACCCTGCATGAATCATCAAAATTGAAGTCAATATCTTTTTGAAATAATCGAGATAAGGGCAGAGCGATCTTACTAAAATCTCTGATGAAGCGTCATGTCCAAGGAATGATCAAACATCACACACACATGTAGGATATGGGAGGGATGAAATAATGTCTACCTTAGATTTATCAACTTCAATGCCATGTTGTGAGACTATATGACCTAAGACAATTCCCTTTTCGACCATGAAATGACATTTTTCAAAATTTAAGACCAGATTCTTCTCAATACAATGATGCAACACATCACCCAAACTAGAGAGACATTCATCAAATGAGGACCCATAAACTATAAAATCATCCATAAATACCTCCATGCAGGTCTCAATGAAATCTGAGAAAATACTCACCATGCATCTCTGGAAGGTACCTGGGGCATTGCAAAGTCCAAATGGTATCCTTCAGTAAGCAAAGGTACCGAATGGGCAGGTGAATGTCGTCTTCTCCTGGTCCTCTACTGCAATGGGAACCTGAAAATAGCGAGAAAATCCATCCAAGAAAAAATAGTGTGTTTCCCAACTAGTCTCTCAAGCATTTGATCAATAAATGGGAGGGGAAATGGTCCTTGCGAGTGGAATGAATTAGTTTCCTATAATCAATACACATATTCCAACTGTTTTGTACCCTCATTGGAACTAACTCATCTTTCTCATTTTTAACAACAGTAAAACCACTTTTCTTAGCCACAACCTGAATATGACTTACCCACTGAGAATCTGAAATGGGAAAGATTATACCAGCCTCGAGCAATTTCTCACCTTATTTTTTAACAACTTTCAGGAGGGTGGGATTGAGTCTCCATTGTGTCTGTCTCACCGGTTTAGCCCCATCCTCTAAGAGAATCCTATTACTGAAAATGGAGGGGCTAATACCTGATATGTCTTCCAATGTCCAACCAATTTCCCTAATGTTTTCTCTCATTAGATTCAAAAGTTTTTCTTCATGTTCAAAAGAGATATTGTTAGCAATGATAACAGGTAATCTATCACCACTCAGCAAGTATGAATATTTATGATTTGGGGGAAATGGCTTGAGTTCCAATGTAGGGGGTGATGTATGGATGGAGACATAGAAGGAACTGAAATATGTGCACAAAGAGCATCAGTATCAGAATAAAAATCATCACAATCAGAAAATAAAGCATCAAATCCATCAGCATACTCAATAGCCATGTCATAATTAGAGTTCATATGATCAAAATCAAAACATGATTCCATTTCAAAATCAAATCTTATAGAGTCTTTTTCCTTAGAAATAGGTGTAGAAGTACTCTTAGACATCAAACTAGAACCAATACTCATAATCTCCCTAAGTATAGGATAATCCAATTCCATGGTGTTTTTACTTGGTGGTTCAAAATGGGAGATAACCAATGTAGAATGATCCTCTGAGGGGTACTTCATGGAATCCATAACATTAAATATCACAACTTCATCCCCAAATTCAATGGAAAGTGTACCCTCATTGACATTTATGATAGTTTTTGCAGTTTTGAGGAAGGGCCTACCTAAAATAATGGGGGCTTGAGAACTTACCTGATCATCCTCCATGTTAAGCACATAGAAATCCGTTGGAAAGATCATGTCTCTTACTCGGACAAGTACATCCTCAAGAACTCCGAATGGATATGTTGTAGCTCTATTCGCCAACTGCACCACTACTCTCGTCGGCTTCAACTCACCAACCTGTAAAGAAGAGAATACAGAATGAGGCATCACATTTATGGAAGCTCCCAAATCAAAAAGTGCATCAGAAAAGTGCAACTCCCCTATGGTACATGGGATGGTGAATGTCCTGGGATCCTTTCACTTTTTTGGCATTGCTAGAGTTGGTGTAATGAGTGTTGAGACATTCCTTCCAAGGTTGATCCTCTCATTTCCCTTGAGCCCTCTTCGATTTTTAAAAAGTTCTTTTTTGAATTTCGCATACCTTGGGATTTTCTTAATGGCTTCAAGTAGAGGAATGTTGATCTCCACACGCTTGAATTTGTCCAAAACCTCCTTTTGCATTTCTTCATCACCGATTTTTTGGTTTGAACAACCCTATTTGGAAAAGGAAGCGTTTTAGGAGGAACATCATCAATCTTTTTCTTACCTTTATCTTTCTCCTTAGATTTATCATCAGTTGGTTTGGAATTCGGCTTCTCCGGAGTTGAGGTGAATCCCGGTGGAATGGTAGGTACAGATGTATCGTTCATTTGCTTCCCACTTCTCAATGTGATGGCACTAACATTCCCCTTTGGATTTGGAGTGGGTTGGGAAGGTAGATTTCTAGAATTCATACTCACAAGTTCATGGAGGGCGGTGGAAATCTGGCTCATTTGAGTCTTCAACTCCCTCAACTCCGAACCTTGACTCTTTAGTTCATTCTGTTGATTAATAAAAATTTCCTTCAAAAGGTAATCAGTGTTAGAATCTACCTTGGGTGGGGGATTCCCTTGTTGCTGGCTTGTTGATGCTTGAGATTCAAATCTCTTTTGGGGTTGTTGGAAACCCTGCTGGTGAGGTGGAGGATGCTGGAAGTTTTGTTGAAAAGAGTGCCTTTGTTGTTTTCCAGAGCCATACCTCATGTCAGATTGATCTTTCCACCCTTGGTTGTATGTTGGAGCAAATGAATCAAACTTCTTTTGGGGATATGGTTGTTGTTGCTGTTGAAATTGTCTCCCTGGGAATACTATTGCGCAATCCTCTATCTCTTGTAGTTGTGGGAAATAGTCAGTTGGGTGGCTTGTCTCAGTGAAAATTCCATAAGGTGTTGAAGGAGTGGGTTGGGATGTATTTTGAGCTAAAGAAATCTGCCTCACCATAGTGGTCAATTCTTCCAACTTGGTATCAATCAAATGACTTTCATGAGAAGAAGGACTTACCTGATGTACTCCCCTTATATGTGGTGTACCTCTATCGGCAAATGTTTGGGAGTTTTGGGCCATCTTGTCGACCAATGAATGTGCGGTTGCTGGTGTCTTATCCACCAATGCTCCTCCAGCTGCAGAATTCACTATGCTCCTCTCCATGGGTGTGAGTCCTTCGTAGAAGTATTGGATGAGGAGTTGCTCACTGATTTGGTGATGTGGATAGCTTGGGCACAACTTCTTGAATCGCCCCCAATACTCATACATTGACTCCCCTTGGGCTTGTTTGATCCCAAATATCTCATTTCGAATGGATGTTGTCCTTTATGTTAGAAAAAATCTTTCCATGAAAAGACATTTCAAATCATCCCAACATGTTACATCTTCAGGTTTCAAATAATACATCTAATCTTTTGCAGCTCCATCAAGTGAGAATGGGAATGCTCTTAATTTAATTTGATCTTCAGAAACATTTCTTGGTTTTAAGTTTGATCAAACCACATTAAATTCATTAAGGTTTTTCTTAGGATCCTCACTAGATAAGCCATGAAATTTTGGAAGAAGGTTAATTAACCCAGATTTCAATTAAAAGTCTGATTCGAGGTTCAGGTATGCAATACAATTTGGTTGATAGTTAATATCTGGTGCAGCCAATTATCGAATGGTTTTATTAAGTTAATTTAAATTATTTCCAACCATTGGTTCCTCTTTTATGTTTGAATTTGAATTGCTTCCAATTTCAATGTTTCCAGAAGAGAGGAATTCACCAACTGGTGGAATATTGAAGCTTCTCGTAGACTGAGAATGTCTGATTCGAGCCCTAAGGCTATGTTCAATCTTAGGGTCAGGATCTAAGAGATCATCGGGATTAGTTCATGTCATAAATCAAATAAAAATGAAAAGAATGAAATTGCACCATAGTAAAATAAAAATGATATGTTTGAGTTGATGGTCCAAAAAGAAAATAAGAGGATGAAAAAAAATGAAAACTTGAGAAATGGGAAAGATGAAAGAGAGAGGTGAAGAAAATAATAAAATGAAAAATAAATTAAATACATCTAAAAGGTTTAATAAATTACTTGCCTCCCCGGAAATGGCACTAATTTGAAAGAGCACTGTCATGGGCACCCTCAAATGATTAGTGTGATTTTGGGGTACTTACATGTAGCAGAGTGGCTGACCAAGGTCGTCTCTCAAAGGAGGAAGTAAATTTAACAACTTATTAAAGGTATTAAAAAAAATAAAATATAATAGAATAAAAACTGTACTTTAAAGTATTGGGGTTTTTTATAGTTTATGAATCTAAAAGAATTTTTCTGGAAAAATATTGTATATATATTTTTTTTGAAATGAATTTCGATTAAAATGACACAACAAGAAGATGTTTTTTTAGAAATCTATTTTAAAAGGTGTAATCGATCTAACTCTACCTCTTCATTCACTTATTAATAATTATCATTTAAATCAAAATCCACTTAATTATGATCCCCTAATTTTTTATCCCTTTAACCCTACGAGAGTTAACTTAACCACAAAGATGAAATTACTTAAACCCTAGGCTAGCTTCGGAACACGCAATCGCAGCACCCTGCTTTGATTGTTGTTCTAAGATATCTTATGGTCAGTGGTTAATTAGATCAGATATCCATTCTGGAAATGAGGATGAATTGTGTTTAGAGATTATATTTTAACTCTAAAAAATTATCCCGTGTGGTCTTGTATTATCGATTAAGATCACGCTCTCACAATTTACACAAAATCTCGACCTCACGTGTTTTGTATTAATTGTTGAATTGCTTGCTTAGTTTCTTGTAATTTAAAAACACAATTCATGGATCATATTATGTGAATTACAGTAGCTCATTGATTCAAAATAAATGAATGAGGAAAGAGAGAGGTCGATCGATTACTAAAAGACTACTCTTCCATGGGTGGCGTAATCATCGTAGAAGTGTTTTGCATGTGCAAAGGATTATAATAGGTATAACCCAATAACGCTTCTACTCAAAAATTCCAACCCAATTAATAATATTAAGAGAAGAATAAATTTAAACAAAACAGAAAAAAATAGAAGAAATAAAAGAAGAACAAAGAAGTTTATTACGCAAACAAAATTATTACAACATGAAGGAGAAGAAGAAGGCTCCGTCGAAGGGATCCTTGCTTCAAGAGCTACCCTTATTGAAATGGTTGGAGAGTTAGAGTGGATACACATCTCCTCTTCCCTAAACTTCCCAATTCACGTCACCAACCCCACCAAATGAGAAAAACACCAATTTATAGAGTGGTGGGGAGACTAGGTTCAAAGTGGTTTCAAGTGTGAATGGGGAATCGCGGCCAAATATTTTATGCCAACTTGAACCGCCAATTTGACCACCAAAACACGTGAATTGGCCATCCTTCCATATGGATAATATGTGAGGATATGGGTCCTCTATAACCTCAAATATGTGGGCTTAACCTAGGCTCATATGAATGAGTTATGGCCGAAATACAGAAGATTCTCTATTCTGGCGTGTCCAGCCCACCATTGACTTTATGGCCCAATTACTCCATAAAAATGAATTCTTTTGATCACGTGTCCTGAATAAAGGTTGTATCCCATGAAGTATTAAACATATTTAAAAAATATTAACTTCAAATAATTCAAATAAAAATATTTATGATTGAAATACTATAGTGATTTTGAAAGGGTAAAACTGGAATTCTCATCAAATATTCAAATGAATGATCTAATCTCAAATACTTTATAATTGAACATACTTAACACAATGTGAGGAAATTATATAATTTATTATCAATAAAATATTCAATAAAAATTTGTTTTATCAATCACCCATCACATCCTAACATATACATATTCATGCATGCCACATAGAACATATTTAAATCTTCAACATAAAATAATCCATGAAAAGGAATGGGTTTCATTTCAAATAGAATACATCAATGAATAAACATCAGGGTTCCAAAAATAAAATGGTTATAGAATAATTATTATAATAATAATAAATATTGATTGAGAAAAGAAACATTCTCAAGAGAAGTAAAACATGTGTTTTTAGAAGAAAGAGTTATTTTGGAAAAATCATTTCATTTATCCTAAAATCATATTTGAAGATTTTATATCCAAAAAATTAATTGGTAAGGATAGTGAAATTATATTTTTGGAATATTATAATAATATACATACCAAAATTTTTCACTAAAGAGGAATAACCCAGAGAAAAGAAATTGGGTTTCAGAATCCCCTTACCTTATGTCTGAATTCTTTCTTCACATTAATATCATGGATAATAAAATTAAATAAACTAATTATAAAATATAGAACCATATATAATTTCACTAGATTAATTATATTTTAATTAAGTTCATTTATCTTATTTTCAACTAGTTATACAGTCTAATTGCATTGTTCAGGAATATTCCTTTTCTTGGTTTTCCTGATCGGTTCCCATGTTAACCTGTATAAAGATTGTGTAAAATGGGAACATTTTTCCATAATTTAAATCATATGTTATTATCTAAATTTAAAAAGTTTAATTGGAATTACATTTTTTCTTGATATGATGATGATTCATTATATAATAAGTTAAGGAAAATAATTTAATTAATTTGGCATATTTCACGACCACCCATAACTCAATTAATTTTATTTAGCATCATGTTTATATATTTATTCCAAAAAAATTAGAATTTATAATGTATATAATAAAATTTTATTTTACCATAATTATTGTTTTATGGCCTGCCTTTAAGGATTTATAAAAAAATGAAAATGCATCGTCCATGATGGAAATAAATTGGGGAATTAGAGACGATATTTTCATTTTTTGGATAAAACAAAAAGGGAAGAGATTAGAAAATTAATTTTTTAATTAAAATAATAAAAATATAGTATATAAAAGATATTATATTTATCTTCCCTATTGTATAGGTGGATGTCAGTACATAATAAGAAAATAAAAATAACTGGAAATAAAATAAAATAAAAAGAACGGGGATTTTTCCTCTTGAATTTATCCTCCTTGAGAACTTCATTAGGGAAAATGGTTTTGAATTTTTAAGAGACCAAGGGATCTTGGAGATGGTTTAGGGTATTAGTAAGAGTATTGGGCTGAATTTGGATAATCATAAAATATAGAAAATTTTGGGAAGAAGTGGTGGTGAGGGGTGGTATTTATAATGTATGATAGGGATGTTTTTCATTATTTTATTCATTATTTTATTATTTTGGCTCAATACTATCAATAGTCTGAATATTATCAATAATATAGAAAACTAATGAAGGATAATTCTAAAGTTTGGGCATACATCATCCATACATATTCTAGGACTTAAAAATTTATGTATTTAGCTTTATCATAAATTATTGAATTTTTCTATTCACCAAAAATTTAGGTTTTTTAGAAAAATAAAAAAATATAACCCTAAAATTTTTTAGTTGATAGAATTAAATTATGAACTCAATTTTATGAAGATAATTTCCAAAATATGAAAATTTTAATTTTAATTAAAATCATCATTTACTAAAAAAATACTGATTTTCAAATTATAACTGATTTTATGACACATTGAAAAAATAACTATGATATTTAAAAGTTTTCTTATAATAATAAGACACCAATTTTTTTACAATTATAAATTATGAAAATAAATTTTCCTTTAAACAATTATATTAATTATAAAATTTTAAATATAAATTTATGTTTCACAAAAATACCAACACTTAATTTATCATTATAAAAAAATTAATTCACTTATACAATGAAATAATTATTTTATATTGTCATTTAAAAGATGCCAAAATTTAATTTACACCTTCATAGATGAGGTTACTATTTAATTGGATGAGTTACTATTCCTAATGTTTAGGTAACTATTCCTAGGGTCAGGTTATTATTCTATCTGTATTGGTTCTTTAACTCCTAAAAACACCTTTTATTTCATTCATTAATCATTTATAATGTATGTAATATGTTCTAAAATTAATTTTATGGGGTTTATACAATATGAAATATTTATATAAAGGGAATTTCTATTGGTAAAATTATGGGTCTTTTCATTCTTCCCCCCTTATGAAATTTCTCCCTTAAATTTTCATTTTACATAATATAGTGAAAAAAAGCTAGGGGAATTTTCCTTCATCACTTCCTCCAGTTCCAATGTTTCCTCATTGAACTTATGACTCTATCATTGTACATTTAATAGGTGAGTAGTCTTGTTTCATAAGACTTTATCTCTACTGTACAAGATACTCACTAGATACTCCTCATAAGAAATATCATTTTCTAACTATAACACCTCTAGATTTAGTACATGTGATGGATATAGAATATAATTCCTCAAGAGGGATATATGGAAATAATCATATAAATGATAAATGGTTTGCATAAGTGATAGTAGATAGGCCATATATATGACATGAACAAGGATATTTATGTCTCTAATGTACCTATGACTCAGCTTCCCTTTCATCCCAAATTTCATAATCCCCATCCATAGAGATATACAGAGGAATACCATGTCTCCAGCCTTAAATTCTTTGTCTCATAGATGATTATATACATAGATCTTCTATTTACTTTGGGCTATCCTGATGTGCTACTGAATTGCATTCCCCTTTTCCACCATTTCAGTGACTATTTCAGGTCCTATCATCTTTCATTCACCGACTTAATCCAAAAATTCTAGTGTTCATCATCTTTTCCCTTAAATATATTCGTATGTTGCCATTTGGATGCTCGAGTGTAAATTTTTGTTGTATGAGAACTCAACATGAGGTTTTTATTTATCACACCATCCTTTGAAGTCCAAAGAACATTCCCTCAAAATTTCTACCAATGTATAAATAATCCTCTCATATTGGCCACTAGTTTTAGGAAGATTAGCCAAACAAAAGTTCATCTCAATTTTTAGATCATGTTAAATTTTTTTTTCAGAACATGAATGTTAATCTCATATCTCAATTAGATACAATCAATATCGGTACTCCATCCACCCGTACCAATTATCTAATGTATAATTGTGCAAGATGATCAAGTTAGAAGTCCTCACGAATTGAAATAAAGTGAGTTATCTCTATAAGATGATCCAAAACAACCTATATAGAATTGTTTCCTCAAGATTCCCTCAGAATTTTAGTGAAAAATTCCATGGTGATGTTTTCCCATTTCCATGTATTTCTGGGTAATGTTTTAATCAACCCCTAAGAATTTTGACTTTCATCCTTCACTTACGAACACACTAGGAACTATTATGTATATTCAGTGATATCCTTCTTCATATATCCCCACCAATAGTTTTCCTAGATACTTTGATACATCTTTGTGATCCCTATGTGAATTAAGATGTTTGGGCTATGTGCGTCTTTCCGAAGCTCCTTATTTATCTCTAGATTTGATGGTACCCAGAGTTGTGATTGAAATATTAAAATTCCTTCTTCATGTTAGTTTGATATTCATGAACTTGGTGTCCTTATCTCCCACACTTATATCATTTCCCCATCCCTTTGAGGTAGTTCCCTTGATTATTCTTCCCAAATTTTTTACATGTGAGTGGTTGTGCTTTCCTTCCCCCTTTTTCATTTGAACCAGCATCTTGAAACACCATCTTTTTGTTTCTTAACTATATAGCCATGGGACCATTCTCTAAACTCTATCTCTACTTTGATATAACATCAAAAAACTACTTCATAACTTCCAAATATCTGAATTTCAAGAGACATTCCAAGGTGATTTTTTAGAAATCTATAGAATCTATATATTTTCCAATAATTGTTGATAAAAACCTTATTTGTACCTTGTAAGCCTTCAAAAATATACTTTTTGGGCCATGATAGATTAACCTTCATTTTTTTAATCTCTACAAATTATGTCTCCATATTTTCATGAAGAGCATAGGGAAAATTCTTGTTAAAAATATTATCTTTATTTATGCCAACTCTATCACTTAAATTTCATCCTTCTAGTTGGTGTTTTTAATAAACTCCCACCATTGATCGGCCTATCCATCTATTTGATAAAAGAAGAGATCCACCTTCCCTTTATTTGAACAGGAAATCCTATAAAACATATTCATCGTTGAGTTTACCCACTGTTCAATGACAAGTGGATCAGAAGATATACTAAATGTCAGTGGTCGTTTCTACATAAAAGACTCGATGGCTAGTTTCCCCCTATAAGGTGAAGGATTACATTCCATATATTTCAAGTAATTTTTCATAGTCTAAGAGAGTTGGGTAATCATCACATTTAGATTTTTAACTCCACCTCCTAAGAAATTTGGGATGTCATTTTGAGAATCACTGCATTTTCACTCACATAATTTGTTGGCCTGATTTCCTCTGGTTCCTGCCATTTACTAAAATAGAAAATTATAGAAAAAACATAATTCAACAATTCATGAATTAATAATTTATATATTTTCTTAATTAACTCTAAATCCATATCTTATAGGATTCATATGATTACCATTTTTCTATAAAAAAGCTTCTTTGGTGCTTACATATACTTACTTTCATACTAAGGGTTTCACAAAGGTCCCATAATCCCAATATCCAAATTAACTAAACATTTCTCTGATACAAACTATAGAAACTCTGAATTTTCTTACATGAGTGTAACATGATTTTAATGATAAAAAATATAATAGTGTTACAAAACCAATATCCAATGTTTTAGTGTCTTGGAAAAATTAGGACCACACAATGCTTTTACATAATAAAATATAAATATTTATTTAATCCCTTTTTCTCTAGCTTCTTGTTGGCTCATGTGTTCTCCTTAGTACAGATATGCACCGTAGGATAAACATCAGAATAAGGGGTGAGAGAAAATCCCAATAAGATGATTAATAAGAGACATGATACATAAATTATCATAATCATCATCAAAACATCATCATCATATTTATGAGTGGAAGCATTATATAATGTCAATGAATTTGGAAAATCTTTAAAATGAAACATCAAGTCTTAGTGTTAAAATACCATACATAATTGTGAACAAAGCTAACATCATGTTCATACATATTTTATTATATCTCATGAGATACTTTACAATTCCCAATTAATTGGAGTGATATATAATTCTTAGTGCACCCATGACATCATAACATTTTCATGCACTCCATCACATCATAACATTCACATAATAATGCATTCCATGTAGTACGTATATAAATATTTAACAAAAAATAACCCATGGAAAGGAATTGGTTTCATTTTATAAGGAATACATTCATGAATAAACATTGGGGTTCCCAAAATAAATAGGTAATAACATACTTTTTATAAGAATAATCATTCTTGAGTGAAGAAGAAACAATCTCGAGAGAAGTAAACCTTGTGTTTTTAGAAGGAAGAGTTCTTTTAGAAAAATCATATCATTTGTCCAAAAATCAGATTGGAAGTTGGTGTATCCTAGAAATAAAAATTTAAGGATAGTGTATTTATATTTTAGGAATATTAAAAGAATGTACATACTGAAATTTGGAAAGAAAGATTAATAACCCAAAGAATAGGAATTTGGGGTCGAGAATCCTCGTACCTTGTGTCTGGATTCTTTCTTGACTTTAATATCTTGGATAATCAAATTAAATTTATTAAATAAAAAATCCAGAACGTTTTATACATAAATTCCATTCATTATAGTTTTTTTAATTTCATTTATATTATTTTTAATGATCTATAGTGTTTAATTTCATCATATTAGAGTGTTCATTTTCTAGGATTTCATGATCTCTTGACTGGTATACATGCATGGACGATTGTGTAAAATGGAGATAATTGTATAAAAATGAAATTATATGTTATTAGTGAAATTAAATAAGTCTAATTGGTCTTATATGTTATTTTGTTTCTATATATGAGGATGATTCATAACATAACATGTTAATGAAAATTATTTAATTTATTTTGTGGATTTTACGACCATTATGAACTCATATCATTTTATTTAATATCATGTTTATAAATTTATTCCAAAAAATTATATAAATTATAATATGTATAATAAAATCTTATTTAACAATGATTATGGTTTTATGACCAGTATTTAAGGTGGTAATGAAAAATAAAAATGCATCATCCATGGGGGTGGTAAATTGAAACCTCACAGATAATGTTATCATTTTTTAGATAAAAAGAAAAGAGAAGATATTAGAAGATGAATTATTTGATTAAAATAATTAAATTATAGTATATAATTTTTTTGAGTTATCATGCCTTTTGGATAGGTGGATTTTAATAAAGGATATGAAAATAAAATAAATTGAAAATTAAATAAAATAAATTGAAAAAAAGTAATTGAAAAAGAAATAGGATTTTACCTCATGAGTTTTTCCTTCTTGAGAACCTCATTTGGGAATGGGGTTTGGAATTTTGATGAGACATGGGGCTCCTGAACGTGGGGGAGGAGCTTAATAGTAGTATTGGGTAGAATTTTTACATTGGTCATTGCTTAAAATCTATGAGGAGAGGAGGTGGTGAGGGGTAGTATTTATAAGGGAGGTGAGGGTTGTTTTTTTCATTATGTTTTTCATTATTTTTTATTTGGATCAAGAATACTTATAGATTGAAAATTATCTATAAATATAATAAAATAATGTAATAGAGTTTTATATTTTTCACTTAAATCATCCATACATCATTTATGTAATGGGCCAAACTTCTCCGGTCTATTCCTTTTGGGAAATCCTCGGTTTGAGGTGTTTTGGGAGGTCACAATCACTCATTTCAAGAGTTAATTAGTTTTTCCAGTTTTTTAATGGTTGGTGGAATTGGTGGGTCACGACAGTGACTCACTTTTGTTTAGTGGAATTTTTTATTCCCTTTCCCTGGGGGAGGGGCTTTGTTGAGTAGCGTTAGTAGGTTAGGTGTTGGTAGGTTAGGAATCGGTAGGTTAGGTGTTGGTAGGTCAGGAGTTGTTAGGTTGGGTGACGGTAGGTCAGGCATCAATGAATTGAATCAGTAAACTAGTTACCGGCTAGTGGCATCCGTGATTCACGTCGTTGAGTCACATTAGTGACTCATGTCAGTGACTCACCCATTGGTGAGTCATTTCCAGTTATTTCTCAGCTTTTATAGTTTTTCCCCTCTTATGTTTTATTTAACGTAAATTGAGTTTACAACCTTGTTTGACCATTTACGTAGTAGTTTGAGAGGATATTAATTTTATTTTTAATATCCTAACAAACCGATACTTTGAAATGGTCAATCCTCATGGTGTTGGTTAAGATCCGACGTTAATGGTTTTTAAAACCATTCTTCTGTTAATATAGGATCTAGCCTTTTCTAAATCCAAAATACTCCCTTCCTTGAACCCTTCCATTTTCTAATTAGTGAACCCGGAGCCTTTCTTCCACATTGAGTCTTGTATTGGTCTATGGACATCGAATTCATTTTCCCATAGAGTCTTTTTACTAATCACCCACACCCTGTTTTGGTAATAGGAGGAGTTGTCCATCACCTATTCTTCCAAGTTGGGTTCCTTTATCTCTCTTTTAATTGTGCATCATGTGAGTTGCGTTTACTGATGTATGCTTGTGAATACCATTGAATTTTTTTTTAAAAAAATTAATGAGGTTATAGGATGATGATAATGATGTTTGTATTGTTTTATATGTCTTATCATTGATCCATGTTTTGATTGGTATTGGTTGTATACTTTCTAAAAATCATGGTTGTATGTGGTCTCTATTTGCGCACCAATATAGATTATGAATACTTTTTGTTTATTTCATGTTGAAAAGATATATATATATATATAAATATATATGAAATTGATTAATCATGTCTATTTGGATAACTAAATGGACTCCGAAATATCGTACTTGTTTTGTGATAACCCTTATTTTATTAAAGTGGAATTAAAGAAAGAGTGTTTTCTAAATTTTAATACACTTTGACTGTATGGTGTGGTTGTGTGTTTTTTGTGGTTTTCTTCAGTATTGTTTTTTGTGATGGTCATGTGGTGTCGTGGCTGGGGGCATGGTTGTGTGTATGGGGTGGTACTACAAGTGTAATGGAATTTCTGGTTGAGAGATTAGTTGATTGTGGAATAGATTAACTTGTTATGCAATAGGACAATATCTGTGTTTTGTTATGGTTGTTGGGGAATGGCATGTTTATGTAGTGGGTTTTCCAACAGTTGTGTTTGGGGAATTTGGATGTTTATGGTTTATATGAGTATGGTGTGTAAATGCAGCAGGGTTTCTGAGTATGGTATTAATGAGGCGTAATGAATGGTCTCACTATATGTTTGGGGTTTTCATGTTGAGAGAAAGGACAAGGAGACATGACTTTCAAGAATGATCATGGAAGTGGTTGGATGGGGTGATATGTGGGGAGGAAGTGTGAAGTGTGGTGTTTTATCCCAGTTTTCTTCCTCTATTTGGATTGGTTGGGAGGTTGGTTGTTTGATGTAGTTTATCGTTTCCAGGGTAGGTATATAAGAACTCATAAATGATTTATAAGAACAAAATTTTTGGGTGTCAAGCGGCTTTATTTTATCAAATGCCTAAGTGTCCATCCTTCATTGTAATACGTGCATTTAGATTTACCTACAAAGGTAGTTCTGTGGGATTTTTATTATTTGTAACCCCATAGGATGGGATGAGTGATTTCTACATATATATACACCCACACACATAGTTCCTTGTGATTTCTATATGTACCCCACCTTAGTTGAGCACTATGTTCCAAACACTACAATTGTTATGTGGGAGGGGGTCTTTCCCGAACATCCCAATGGGAGGATGGACAGCTAGACACCAGCTCTGACCTGCCCCCTCTTCCAGGCAGTGATAGCCTAAGACTCTTCGGGAAAGTTTTAGTTTGTGATTCCCATGTGTGGGTGGGTGAGTTGTGGTTCCCATGTGTCTTATTTATGAAATGTGTTGAGGTTCCCAAGTGTCTTCAGGATGTGGTGTGGTTGTTAGGCCCAAAATTCTATAGGTGTAATTTAGTGTGGTTTGTGGCCCAGGTGTCTACAGGTGGGATGAGATTTGGTTGTGAGGCATAAGTGTCTGTGGGAGGGAAATTGCATGGTATGTTCGGAAGAGGTGGGAGCACCAGAATGTCTTCTGTTAGGGTGTAAGAGTGTTTAATCAGTGGGAAAGTGGTTTGGGGTACCCTATCATCGATGTTCTCTATATTACATTACTTTAATTATGTTATCTGGTGAGCGTAACTTTGGTGTGCTTGGGGTGGTTAGTGTACCTTGTTAGTTGATTTTGGTTTTTATTGTTTTCTCACGGGGTAATTAGTATGTCTCCCCTAATTGTGCATGAGATACTTTTGTTTTTCAATACTAAGTATACTTGTATGCTCACCCTACATACATAAAACTACTTTCCAGTTTCTTGGCGGACTATGGGTACCGTGTTGGGAATTACTAGATCATATATTGGGGATAATTTCTATGTCACTTCTTAGTTTTTTTATTGGTATTTACTTTGGAGACTTTTTCTTTTGTACCAGTTTCATTTCTTAACATGTATGTGGGATGGTTTTGATTTTATTATATATATATATATGCCTTGGATTTCATTAATGTTGGTACATCTTATCTCCCAATATTAGTTACTACAAAAAATGGCAATGCCTCCCTTTTTGTGAGATTTATATACCCTAGGTTTTGGTCACCATCATGGGGTCTATTGGAGGTGAAACTCATGGGGGCATTATCTATCTTCATTCATTTCTAGCATTGGAGGGTCATCTTTGGAGGGAGGCGATCATGACATAATGGTATCACCGATGATGGTTGATAGATGGGATAAAGTTTGGAGTTAGGAACAATGAGGATTGCATGGGTTGGTAGGGAAATGATTATTGGTTAAAATGGTGCATGAAATAGGTTACGGAAGACCATCTAGAACGTGGTATTTTACGTCCCTCTGTGATCTGATGTAAGTACTCAGAGCATACTTAATGACCAGGTGAGGTGACACCGTTTGTAGGGTAATGACCCTAGTTAAGGTACATGAATCCTAATGACTTGTATTCTTGTTTAAATTTGGTTGTATTGTGAATTTGAAATGGGAAATTAAATGAGCTAGAAGAGTTAAAATAAATCATAAATAATATTTCATACTGCTTGGGATTAGGATTTCCTTGTTTACTTTTCAGCTTTGGCACCCAATCATCATCCATGAGTGGCTCAGGCAGTGGAGGCTCAGTATGATGATCTGGATGATTATTGTAGGGTTAATATAGAGGAGGAGGAAAACTAGTGGAATAGAAGGTTATGTGCTTTACAGCGGAAGACCTTGGGAAAGAATGAGGGCAGTGTCTCCAACATAGAGATGGAGAGCTGGATCGAGGATCTTGAGATCACCTGCGACCTGATTTGGGATCTGATGGAGTATTGGGTCATGTTGCTAGTTAGTTAGGTGAGGGGATATATGAGTTAGTTTTGGGCACTATACCTGGGGGAGATAAAGTAAGATTATGTTCGATGGATAAATTTTGAGGAGGAGTTCCAGGCTTAATTTTTTTCTTCGACCATGAAGGATGAGAAGCGACATGATCTAATATCTCTACAGCAGGGGATTATGTTATTACTGGAGATGGGGATCAAGTTCAAGTATCTCCTTCACTTCAATATAGATCTCATTATGAATGAGGAGTCACGAGAGAGATGCTTAGTGGAGGCACTTCTTCCTTCTCTCCAGTACGCAGTTACTCCCTACGCATTACTGACATGCCTAGAGGTTAATAAGAAGAGGGTAGTTGATATAAAGCACTCACAATGAGGACTACCACGATAGGGTATATCGAAAGGTTATTCAAAGATAAATTCTACCAGCAAAAGGTCTCATATTCCAGGGCCTTTGTGGTTTCGTCCTTTTGGGAGTCGACATCAACAGTTTATCTTTTTACCTTTTGGTCCTCATGCCTATCTTGTAGGACATTGGTCAGTTTCTTTTATCTATGGAGTTCATGAGAACCTTCTTAGACCGTGATTATGGATGTTAGACCTTGGTATAGTGTAGGTGGGAAGGTTAAGTGCCTGCTCCAGCAGCAGTTGTCATCCATGCCATTTTAGCAGTAGGGACCATTGGCTCCAACTCCGCTGAGGGGAGATGGAGTAGGTGGAGGACAACCTTAGGTTATTCTTCAAGGACCTAGACCCGAGAATGGTTGAGGAGGTTGTTTTTATTAGATAGGTAGAGGGTATAGACATGGTTAGTTACATGCCACATAGGTAGCAGTTCTAGTAGGGTTAGAGATTATTCGAGGTATAGTTATCATGTTCAGTACCCTCTGTTGTCCTTTTTTAGAATCCGGAGCTTCACACTCCTTCATTTACCCTCTCTAGACTATTCTATGAGACTGGACATAGATACACTTTCCATTCCCTGGGTGTTAAGTACACTTGACAGAGGTCAGACCGGTTTTTTGTACGTTTTCAAGGATTTTGACAAATGTTGGGGCCGTATTATTCTACCGGGTAGCTCTTTCTTCTATAGATGTTTCCATATTATGTTATCCTTGGAATCTACTTGTTTTTTATGTGCGTTATTTTATATAATTCTTCTATAGAAGATTCATGTTTTTAGATGTGGATGGACAATGTGTGGATTTCATTGGCGATCAGAGTTGTCTGGTGGGTGGCCGACATATAGAGCATCTTCTTTCCTTGTTAGCCGAGTTTTCAATGTGATCGATATATTCCTAGATGGTGTAGGCTACCAGAGTTTTGGGGGATTTTTTGGATTTTTTCCCCAAGGAGGTTGTGAGTCAACCCCATTGATGTAACATTGAGTTCAGTATAGACTTAAAACCCGGGTCTAGAATGAATTTGATAGATCCCTATTATATGGAACCTTTTATGTTGCATGAGTCATGGATTCATGTTTAATACATTATAAAGAAGGGATTTATCTAGCCTAATTTGTTTTTATGGGGTACTCTGGTCCTGTTTTCAAAGAATGAAGATGGTGTTCGGTGGTTTTACATAGACTACCAGAGGTTTAATTAGGTAATGATAAAAAATTGTTACACTCTACAGTGGATAGATGATATTTTTGACCAGATAAGGAGAGAAAGTCGGTTTTTAAGACTGATATTTAGCCTAGGTATCACCATTTGAGTGTGAAAGTGGGTGACATCCCAAAGGCTTCTTTCAACTGCAGGTATGAGCAGTTCTAGTCTGTGCTTAGTTCATTCTGTGTTATGAATGCACCAATCACTTTCATGGTACTAATGAAATCTATATTTCATGTGTTCCTAGAATAGTTCATAATTATAATCATTGATGAAATTATAATCTACTCATAGTCATAAGAGAAGCATATCGAGCATCTCAGGATTGTCTTGGGGGTTCTTCGATGACACAAACTCTATGAAAATTTTCCCAAGTGAAATTTTCGGACATGGGAGGTCCACTTTTTTGGACATGTGGTATCTCAGAATGGTGTAGTAATGGACCCACCAATTTTCGAGGCATGTTTTTATTGGAAAGAACCCAAGACTGTGGTAGAGGTTCGTAATTTCCTTTTTCCGGTGGGTTGTTATCAAATATTTGTACTTGATTTCTCTCTAGTTTTATCTTCGTTGATGGATTTGTCTATGAAGGGCCATGCCTTTGTGTGGAGTGAGCAGTTTCAGGAAAATTTCATCTATATTATGGGGAAGTCGGTCAGTGCTCTGGTGCACCTATTTCCAGAGGAAGAGGTGATGCTCAACCTTTTTTTATGCTTCTTAAATAGGTTTGGGTTGTGTGCTAATGCCACAATAGGGAGTGATATCTTATGTATCTAGGAAAATATGTACCCATGAACGTAACTATTAAACCCATGATTTGGTGTTAGGAGCAGTTGTGTTAGTGCTAAAGATGTGGCAGAATTACCTCATTGGGGAGTGCTTTTTGGTCTTCATAGATCACAATAGTTAAATGTATAACTTTTCATAGAGACCTATAATCTTTCGATAGTGGAGGTGGATAGAGTTTCGTTAGTAATATATTTTTGAGATCACCTATACCTCATATATGGGGAATATTATAGCTGATTCCTTGACCATAAAGTTGTAGAGAGAGGTAGTTCAGGAATCTATAGATACCAGGAAGGTGATGGCTGAGTTGGTTTCCTTACACTAAGATACAAGAATTGATGGTGTCATAGGTTTTCTATTTTATATGATAGTTCATTTGTCTCTAATGCAGTAGGTGGAGGAGTCTCAGTGGGGAGACTCGGATGCATAAGTGATGAGTGATCGCGTTGACCAGAGTGACACTCTAGAAGGATGGGCAGAGGATGGCTAGATTTGGATGATGTTCCATGGGAGGTTGTTTGTTATAGTAGCAATGTTTGAGGGAGTCCTCCATGAGTTTCATGGATCTCCCTTTGTAGTACACCTAGGAACAGACAGGATATATTGTGGCTTCAGGGATCTGTTTTGGGGGCCCAGAATGAAGTGGATAGGAGATGACTTTGTAGCAATGATTATAGTGTTTCAATAGGTGAAGGCTGAGCACTGTGTTCCCAGTGGTTTGTTGCATCCCTTAGATGTCCCCACGTGGGAGTGGATGATATCTCAAAGGATTTCATCATAAGGATACCCAGGGATCAGAAATTCTATGATGTTATCTTGGTAGAAGTGTATTAGCTAACACAATTGACACACTTCTTGGAAATCAAGGAATTGGGCATTTTGGATTCTTTGGTTGGGAGGTATATGGAGGAGGTGGTGTGGCTGTGTGAAGTTTTGAGGTCCATTATCTCGGACTGAGATATGTGTTTTACCTCATGAGTCTGGATGGGATTGCATCATGATTTAGGCACTCAATTATGCCTTAGAACTTTCTTCCACCCTCATATAGATATATAGATAGAGGGGACCATCCATATGTTGGAGGAGATTTTGTGAGAATGCTTCTTAGATTTTGGTGGGTTTTGGGTGAGACACTTTCCCTTGGTTGAGTTTTATTATGCTAATAATTATCACTATTCTATTGGCATGGGTCCATTTCAATCCTTGTACGGATGGTCATTTCATTTAACTTTGTGATGGGAAGAGGTTGGGGAGAAATATGTTCATGGATCTATGTTAGTGAACAGTATGACAAAGAAGGTTTATCTTGTTCTTGAAAGAATGAAGGTAGAGTAGGACAGAAGAAGTTGTATTCCAATCATAGAAGGATGCCCTTGGAGTTCAATATTGGAGAACACAATGTTCTTAACGGTTTCCCCTCAACGTGGGCAGTAGAGGTTTGGAAGAGGGATTAAGCTTTATCCCAGGTTCATTGGAATCTTTGAGGTGTTGGGGTGAGTTGGTGAGGTGGAATATCAATTGGTGCTTCCACCTCAGCTGGAGAAGGTCCACAATATCTTTCACATATCTCATATTCTTTGGTATCTTCACGATGAAACCCACGTCATTGACTAGGGAGAGTAATACATCGATGATGAAACAATGTTTGTGGAGAAACTAGTGGAGATCCAGGACCATCTGGAGAAGGTTCAACATGGATGGACCATTCCCATGGTTTGTGTGTTAAGAGGCATGGTAGAATTGAGGATAGTACATGGGAGTGAGAAGAGAATATTTTTTCCCAGCACCTACTGTTTTTTTGAGTTATTCCATGTTATTTTTTACCTTTCAATGTGATGTTTGGACCTTTTTTGTTATGGGATGAGTTGTTTCTTTGATCTGTGATGTGTGATAAACCCCTAAACATGAGGATATGAGGACATAATCCCTAATCAAGATTCATTAATGTGGATATTATTACACTCATTTGGTAGAGTCAGTGCCATCATAGTGGATAATATCTTGACATGGAGGAAGGGACTCCCAGATTCATGTGTCTGTATAGTGCAGTTTTTATTGTTTGTGTGGTGTTTCTTGGGGTCAGTAAGGAAGTTGATTTCAAAGGAGGTGAACTTTGATGTTGAGGTTTTACTCCATCTTTTGAACAAAATAGTGTTGTTTATCTTTGAACTTTGATGATGGTATCAGTGTTATAAGAGTATAAATATCATTGAGAGGTATCTCACAAGGTGTTCATTCAGACCCCTCTTCTATTGGGATTGGTTTTGAATTATCGAGGTCAATAATAGTTTTATTGGTATCTGATGTAGTGGCATGGATGTCTTCAGTCTATTCCTATCTGAAAATCCAATGTTTGAGGTGTTTCGGTAGGTCATGGTAACTCATTTCAATAGTTAACCAATTTATCCGGTTTTTCAACTGTAGGTGGAGTAAGTGGGTCAAGTCGGTGACTTGTTGTTAGTGAGTGGTGTTGGTGACTCACTATCTATGAGTGGAATTGGTGATCGGTATCAGTGAGTTAGGTCGGTGACATTTTTTTCTTTGAGTCTCATAGTGACTCACATCGGTGACTCACCTATATGGCTTATGAATACATGTTGTTGATTTCATGTTCGGCGACTATATATATATGAAATTGATTAACCATGTATATTAGGGTAAATAAATTGACATCAAAAGATAAAATTAGTTTTACGTTTACCCATATTTTTTCAAAGTGGAATTAAAGAGTGGGTGTTTGATAAATTTTAATACACTTTGAGTGTTTGGTGTGTTTTTGTGTTTTGTGTAGTTTTGTTCACCCTTATGTGTTTTTCTTATCATGTGGTGTTGTGGAAGGGGGATTGGTTGTGTGTATGCGGTGGTACTGGTGCTGTAATGGAATCTTAGGTTGAGAGATTGGTTGTAGAATGTTTTATGTTTTTATGTTGTGGGACTGCATCTGGGATTTGTTAGGGTTGTTGGGGTGTGGTATGTTTATGCAGCATGGATGCTGATGGGTGTATTTTGGGGTGATGGATGTTTATAGATGTGATTATTTTAGTGTGGATATGCAGCAGGTATACCAATTTCGGTTTTGATGAGGTGTGTTTCTGGGTTTGGTTGTAAGTTGGGGGATTTCTTATAGAGAGAAAGGAAAGGGAGGCCTGACTTTGATGATTGATAATGGTAGTGGTTGGCATTGCTGCTATGTGGGGAGGAAGTGTGAACCAAAGTGTTTTATCAAAGTTTTCTTCCTCTATTTGTCATTTTAGTTAGGCTAGTTGTGTGTTGTGGTTGTTAGTTCCCTAGGTAGGGATGGAATTACTGGTAAATTCATAATAACATCAAAATGATTAGGTGTTAAGAAGATTTCTTTTAACAAATTATGAAGTGAACATAGTTTGTTATGATATGTTCATTTAGTGGTAGTATAAAAGGAATTTTTTTGGGCTGTTTTTTGTATGGAAACCCATATGTTGGGCTGAGTTCTTTCGGCCTATATATATATACATGTAGTTCCTTGTGATTTCTATAATCACCCCACCCTAGTAAAGAACTATGTGAGAACATTCCCATTTTTATGGGGGAGGGTGTATTTCCCAAGAATCTTGGGGGAAGGATGGATGGATGGACACCTTCTCTTCCTTACTCCCTCTTCTAGGTGGTGATAGAAAAAGACTCTTAGGGCAATATTTGGTTTGTGAGGCCCAGGTGTGAGTAGTTGAGTTGTTCTTCTTAGGAGTCTTCGGGGTGAGATTTTTTGTCTTTCCAATGTTTCTTCGAGATGTTGTGTAGTTCTATGGCCAAGGTGTATATGAGTGGGATGTGGTGTGGTTTGTGACCCAGGTGTATGTGGGTGGGATGATATGTGGTTATGACACCTAGGTGTCTGTTGGTGGAGTGTGGTGTGGAATGTTCGGAAGAGGTGGGAGCACTAGGACGTCTGTCGTTAGTGTGAGAGAGCATCTAATCAGTAAGAAAGTGGTGTTGGGTACCCTACCATCAATGTGCTCTATATTACATTAGATTACATTAATTATTTGGTGAGAATTACTTTGGTGAGGTTTGGGTGGTTAGTGTATCATGTTAGGTGCTTTTGGTTTCAATTTGTTTTCTCATGGGAGAATTAGTTTGTCTCACCCACTTCTGCACGAGAGACATTGTTTTTTCCCAACTGAGTATATTTGAATTCTCACCATAGGAATATACAACTAATTTAAGGTTTCTAAGAGGACTATGGGGACCATAATGTTCACTACTAGCTCGAATGTCATGGACAGTTGTTGTGTCGTTGCTTAGCTATTCTTTTGGTATTTACATTTGATACTTTTTATTTTGTATCAGTTTAATTTTTGAAAATGCATATGGGATGGTTTGGATTTTATTTTTTCTATATATATCTTTCTTGGAGTTTTTTGAGGTTGGTATATCTTATCTCCAAATCCCAGATACTATAAAAAGGATAATGCCTCCAATTTTGTGAGATTTCTATACCCTTAATGTTAGTCGTCACCTCAGGGCATACTAGAGGCGGGACTTGAGGGGACATTTTCTCTCATCATTCATTTACATCTTAGGAGGGGTGTATTTATAGGAAGGGGTTTGTGCGAATATAATACTCAAAAATTCATGTATTTATATTTTTTCATAAATTATCATTTTTAACTTTTCACCAAAAATTCATGGCTTTTATAAAAATCCCAAAAATTACCCCTAACCATTATTCGACCTAAAGAATGAAAAAATTAATTCCATTTATGAAAATAAATTTATAAATATGATAAATTTAATTTTTAATTAAAATCGCCATTTTATAAAAAAATATAGATTTTAAAATTATAAGTGATTTTATGACACTTTGAAAATTTTATTAAGGTCACATAAAATTTTCTAATAATAATAAAAAAACTAGAAATTAATTTATGAGTCTATTTTAGGAAAATAAATTTTATTTTAAATCATTATATTAATTATAAAATTGTAAATATACATTTATGTTTTACCAAGATACCAACACTTAGTTTTTAATTTTAAAAACATTTAATCACTTATACTATGATATAATTATATCATAATATCAATAATAAGATGCCTATATTTTATTTACACTTTCATATATGATGTTACTATTCTATTTTCTATGTTACTATTCCTAATGGTCATGTTATTATTCCAAGGGTCAGGTAATTATTCCAATGGTATTAGATCCTTATATTTTAGAAATACTTCTAATTTTATTAATTTATAAATTAAAATGATTTTATTGTTCTCTAAAAAATTTATTATATAATTTATACTATATGAAATAATTATAATTATAGAAGTTTCGTTGATAATCTTTTGGGTTGTTACACGGGGGATGCTGGAGCCGAAAATCATGAGTGTAGTTGACTGTTGAGCCCCTCCACCCTGAGTAAGAGTTAACTAAAAGTGTTTGGGTTTCATTGGATCTATACTTGAACTACTAGGGTAGCTATGGGAGAATTCTTAGCTATACCCTTCCAGATAATAGGAGGTGAAACATAGGAATTTTCTGAAATGTGGGAATTTAGGTTAGCTTTCATTGGAGGTTCTATAAGTCGAATCTGAGGTGGTATTTTCTAAAATATCAAAAAAAATTCATATAAAATATAAATATACATTCTATGACGGTAGTTTTATAGTCTATAAGAACCCTATAGAAAAATAAAATAAGAGACACATCCTAAGACACTACCCCCAACCAAAACACACAACTCTATTTTCAATACCCATATCCAAATCCAAGTCTCTTATACCAACACTTTAGTCAAGGGCATGAACACATAAAAATAATATTATTTTAAGATTTGGGAAATGTAATGTAATAAATATTTTATTATTTAATCCAACATTATAATTCCCAATAAGTATTTAAAAAATTCAACCGTGTCTATTATAAGAAATTGGCATGTGACATGTGATCAGACTTCCCAAGTCCTGATGCATAAACGCGGCCAAAATCCATTAAATCATAATAACACCATCATGTTCAACACCCAAGGTGAAAAAAATAAATAGTAGTAATAATAATAATAACACCAATCCCACTTCCCTAGAAAAAATATGGTATACTATATAGTTTGGATTGGAATAGACAAAGTTCCCTTACACAACTAACAACCATCATATCCTTTGACAACCATATCCAAACTAAATGAAAAAAATAAAAGAAATAAACTCTTCCTTAGATACCATTTTGTAAAACCCCAACCAACATAATTTGGTCTTGTATGGAGTTCCCCAAAACATAATGTGTGCCTCTCCATATAGAAGAGGTTTCCAACAAGAGGTGAGGGCCAGAGATGCACTATAGAGAAACTATGATCTCTGTAACATACAAACATTAGAGGTTATAAAGGAAGAAATAACATTAATAAAAACAATAATAATGGAAATAATAAAAAAACAAAAAATTGTTTCAAGGATTAGATTATCCAACCCATTCTATAAATATATGTAATTTCATTCATACAATCAAAATCAAATTAAAGAATACCCACATGTGGTGGATCAGTGTACCAAGTTGGGAAAAAACTAGTAATATGTGGAAAAACATTTAACCTTTGGAGCATATCCTAAAATCCATTTCCACCATCCTAAAACTATTGTTTAATATCCTAACGTATGTCCATTTATTTTAAATAAATCCCTTAATATAAAATCTACATGTGCACTGAGATTACCATGTAAACAGTGACTATAAGACGTATTAGGACACCCCAATTGATCCCAATTATAAATGAACAATCTAAAGAACTTTTTTCCACGAAAATAATCAATGTGAAAGTAAATATAAATTAATCACACATGTGTACACACATTTCATCTCCTTGATGCCCAAACATACCTGGTTCGGATCCATAGAGAATGTAAAGTCATGTTTGGGCATGACATACTCTCAAAACTAATTATATTTCCTCCTGAACCTTAAATGGATAGTCATTACTTCTGTTAAAAATGGTATTTTATCCTGATTTACATATTTGAAACAAGAAAAAAACCATACATTGACCCAATTTTAATTCTCTATGGAAAATAACATTCCACACATCGACCCAATATCTTGGATCTAGGGTAATTCATCATGCCACTTGTTGACCAAATCTCATAGATCTCAGATTATCCATCACATCTTCCACACTCCCCTTCTATGTTATCAAATATTACATAAAACTCAACCTAGTCACGCAATTACAAAGACATAGAAACTACTAATGTGGGGAATAATGATAGAATACAGAATTTAATAACCATTTCTAGTCAAGAAAGAGTCATATAATTAACACACATCCAAATGTAAAAAATGTCAAGAATATTTTTTCTAGTAAGATAGCCCAGGATCAACACTTCTTTATCCTGTGATGAAATAGTAATCATTACATTTTTAGCATTGATACTCATTTGGTTGATTCGTTGTTTTTCATCCAAAACATACAAAATAAGAAGGAAATAATTGGATCACTTACATCCAAGAGGAAATTTTAGGTTTCAAGTTTTAGATAATTAGGATAAACTAAAACGTAAACAATTCACATGACATTAAATGATCATTTCTCCCACATAAAATAGATTTTTTAATTAATATGTAATCATCATAAATATGATTTCCTTTTTAAACATAACTAGTTCAACCTCATTATTTGTGACCTGGGGGAAAAGAAAAACTAATATGGTTGATCTCTAATTCTTAGTAAGGGTTAACATAATCATTAACAATTTAACGTCATAACAAAGAATATGAAGTGCATAAGGGAATGATTTCATAATCAAAGTGTATAAAAAACATAAAATAACTCATACCCATCAATACCTTTATCATAAAATATTTAAATATGGAAAGGTCAAGAGTCGTCAGAATCAATAATATTGCACCATGTGATGTCAGTCTTTATTATAAGAAACATTATAAAACCATAAAGAAATTATAAAACTTATAGGTATATGGGAACTTCATCTTCATAGAACAATTATAGAACCCTTATATAACCCATACAAATTTAAATAACAATACACTCTAATTGAAATATAATTATCTATAGAGTATAATCATTTCCTAATGAATTATAGGGTTATTTGTGCACACCCATAATTAATTCTATAATGGGCTTACCCAACTCGATCTGGGTTCTCCCATCATTAATAATTCCTAAAAACCGTATAATGAATAAATCACATAGAAAGTTCATTTCATCATAACTCATTGAAACAACATTTATTCTTTTCAGAAAATTATTAACCCATGGGAAATTAATGGGTTAATTAACAATATATTTCAAACATGAATAAAAAAGAGAAAATAAAGGGGTTCTATAATAATCTCTCTAAATAATTATTAAACCATGGAAAATAAATGGGTTCCATAACAATCCCCTTGAAAAAATGATTAACATGTGGAAAAGAAATGGGTTCTATAAAAATATCATTGAAACAATATTCATACATCTAGAGAAATAATGAGGACTGTATCATTATAAAATATCACCATTATAGAATAATTAATGAAATGGTTTTTTAACATTTATTAATATAAATAACATTAAAATATCATTAAATAAACTTTTAGAAGAATAACCTTTTTATTTTGAAAACCACTTCCTAAAATAAAAAAAGATTTAAAAATAAATTTATTTGAAAATAAAATTGAAATAATATAATGGACGATTTTAAAAATTATATAACATATTTCTTGACTAAAGTATCCTTTCATATTTGAATAAAAATTAACAAATATTTTGAAACCATTTTTAGAAATCATGTTTTTCAAAAAAAATCATATTTCCTACTGAATATAAAAATGAAGTCGTATTTTCTTCAAAAAAATCATTATAAATCCATTTAAGAACCAAAGAGAAGAAAAATTGTAAAATTAATTTAATATATTATTAATAATTATAGAATACTATATATAATGATAATTATAAGGTTTCAATGTTGGAGACTTTACTATACATAATACTGACAAGTGATGAGATTGTAATAAAATAATCATACCACTTTGGTAACATTGAATAACTATTCCCCATAATGAATATAATTTATAATATCATTAAAATAATAATATTCATGATATAACATGTCAACAGGGAACAATATACACTATGTAAATGAAGTTATGATTATAACGTAACTTATGTATCGAATAAGTCAAATTGAGAAAAGAATCACTTAATGCTTTGGTATCATTGAAACCACAAACCCCGTGAAAGATAGATCCTCATACAAAAATGAAAACACCCTTAAATTTAATTGTGATAATAATAAAATATATTTGTGGGAATTATATATATAGAAAAAAATAAGTGGTGAGTATGGCATGTATATATTAGAAAAAAAAAGTTAAATGAGAAAAACACTTACTTCAAGAATTGAATTTTATCGTACTCATTCAAAAATACTATATAAGAAATATAAGTTTATTATACATATATTATAGAATAATAATTATTCATATCATACCACATATTACTTTATTATGACCTTTTATTATTCTTTTATTAACAATTCCCTGTTAGTATTATGTTTTATGTAATAACCGCTTTGCTTTCTGTATATATTTTGACTTGTTATTTTTGGTCTGCTTACTTCAATCATGATTTGAACTTATCTAGAATGTAAAACCAGATATTAATATCATATATAGTAATTAACTAATTATTTGTATTAATCCATATAATTTAGTGATAGGAAATGAAATACACCATTGATGGAGATGATTGGTTGTTCGAACGTATAAACGTTGTTTCAATTTTCGTTGTATCATTGAATGAAAGAAATAAAACTAATTGATGTAAATATATACATATATAATAATGTAATATTTGAATTTTTATTTCATATGTTACAAATAATATTATTAAACTCACCCACAGTACATTCCATGTAAAGTGTGAGTGAATCACATCGCTTCATGTGGCAGTAGTCCTTCTTACACACAAATGACATCATTGCATTCCCACAAAATGGATATTGTGATGGTATGTGTTATATAATAATTATAAAATCATAATAACAGAATAAATATCAAATATATAATATTTAAATAATATTTTCATCATTATTTACATTCTTTAAATGTGGTAAAAGAAAAAAAAGTCATCGGTTCGCGAGGTGGTAGTTCGCGGTACACATGAACGATGATTTCGTAATCCATTTGATGGAACTGTCCATAATATAAAAATAATAGAATAAAAATATATATAATATGCTGAGTTTATTATATTATCATGTTATAATAATAATTTAATGAGGGGAGAAGAAAATAAAACTAAAATGCATGTTGATGAACGTTACCTCTTCTTCTGGTCACTCCTTTTTCTTTTTATCGAAGGCCTCCATGGTTGGTTTTATGCCATAATTAAGTATTATATGATGATTTATGGGTAGTGTATAATTTATTTGGGTTTGGATTTACCATATAAATTTCTTGATATCTATTAAGAGTGTAGTGGCAGTGGCCTTTTATAAGTGGGGAAGAAGAAACCCTTGGTATTTTTCAAAAGAATGTTTGGTGAAACCATGTTTTTACAAACTAAAAGGATCCAATAAAGCACTAAAATAGAGAATATAAGTTTTAACACAAAACTAGGGAAATAAAATGGGCTCTTGAATATATTATAGGTCATTTGGACCCTAATATTTTAGGTTAAACCACTATGTAAACTCTTTTTTACCTTAATCACTGTAATTATTTTTAGTTTATTTAATTAATATCATTGAAGAAAAATTAATTTGAAAATATTTTTGAATTATAAATTTATATGATTTTAACTATTGAATCAATTTTTTGAAATTCAAATCACATAAGTGAAAATTTTTAATTTAATATTAATCCCGTAGAAGTGGTCAATATAGGGGTTTAAGCAAAGTATTTAAAAAAAACAAATTATTCTATATTAACTCTATTAATAACAATCATCATTATATGAAACTGAAATAATATTTAATTATATATATTCTATAAATTTAATTAAAAACATTCCCCATTAGGGATTATTTTATTTAATTAAAAATATGACACACTAGGCATTTTAAAACAATTTTTTGAAAAAAACCATCGTTAAACCCAAAAACAAAAATATATTAAAACCTAATTTAAAGTCGATTCAGTAGTAATTAAGTGTATTAAATATAACTAAATATTAATCAGATTAATTTAAAACATATTTAAAACATATTTATACTTTTATATTAATTAATTAATTAATTAAAAAAATTATTTTTTTAAAAAAAATTTGTTTTTCACTATTAATAGAAAAATAATTTTTCTCAAATGAATCCAAAAATTTCACCCAAAACTAATTTTGAAATTATTCTTTATAAAATTAAGTTAATTATTTCAAAACATTGTTATAAATTTATCAAAATTTAGTTTTTAAATAACTAGGTTACAAAAAAGGGGACAAAAATGTTTTTCAGAAAAAATAAAGTTGCAAGATTAAAATTGAATTTATTTTCATTTATTGTATAGAAAAATCATATTTTCAGAATTAAAAACTATATTTGATATATTAAATATAAATTTCATTTATATAATCCAAGAATTTTGAATTCATTATTTTATTGGTATAAAACCCACATGTCCGCATTTAAATTATTTTCCAAAAAATTATTTCCTTTTATTTTAAAAGGGATTTTATTTTTGTTTTTGAATAATTGGTACCAGAGAATTAAGTATATATATGTGTGATAATAATTTTTTTGGTAATTTAGTTAATCTTTTCCATACCCTCTATCATAATGGCTATGTGAAATCTATCATGTTAAACAATAATATTAATAGTATATTATTGTTAAGTTTAACTCTGTCATATGTGTAATGAATGATATTGGAGAAACTCATTATTGTGTATATAATAAGATAAATTGAGTTTTCTATGTAATTTAAGATAAAAACAGTGTTTTGTGTGTAAGAGTTGGTGTCCTAGAACCAACTTGTTTTTCATTGATTACATGGATATTTAATATATTATTATATATTTCTCATTATTCTGCATGACTATGATGTAATAATGTCCTAGAGTATTTGTTACATTGATAAGCTCATGGCAGTTCCCCGCTAGGATGAAAACCTTGAAATTCTACAACAATATTCTTAAATATATTTTTATCATTGGATGACATTCTATGATGGGACACATAGCAAGCAGACCGTCAGGTGCGAGTACTTGTAAGAAGATGAGACTTCCTCTCATGAAGTTCGCACTTGGTAATCTCCAAGATAGGAGATTATGAGAATAGACCCACATGTAGGAACTCTGCATGTTTTGGTGTCATCAGATATTTCTATATGTGAGTGTCTGTAGTGATCCTTAGACTTTAATATTATCATTAATACGTGTCATGACTTACGCACTTTGATTTAGTGATGAAAACCGTCATGTAGACAGTTAGCCGGAATTAGGGTATGTTGGGTGCGTCACAAGTGGCAAGTTAATAATGGATAATTTAAGGAAGAATTTTTAACTTCAATTTATGGAAGTTGATATCCCGATCCTTTGATTGAAATAGAACCGTCGCGTGAAATTCCAAGCCCATGGTGTAACGAAGAGTTTATTTTAGGTAGTCAAATAACGACGTATCAAGAATAAAAGTTGATGCCACAATCATGAAACATACTTTGTGAGATATTGAGACAAAGGGATTACAGTACATAGTGAGCGTTCGTATGTGGATGTCGTTGTTGTGACATTACGTTATTTATCTTGGGTTCCTTGACCCATTACTAGACAGTACTCTTGGACTTTAGGCAAACCCGCCTAATTCCAATGAGAAATAATCCAAGAGGGTAACACAATAAGTGTTTTGGGTGGTATCAATTAAATTCTATTTGAATTTAATTAATGAAATAAATATTATTCTCAAGATGGTGGAATAATTTTATTCATACTAAAATGATCGCATAAATTAATTAAAATATATTTATTTATTTTATTGAACATTTAATAAATATTTATTTACTAGTTTGTAAATAAAATATTTATTTTAGATAATAATTTATTTATTTATTTATCCGGGTGTTGAATAAGTGTAATTGGAGTTCTAGAAGACCAAGGTCGGTCCGGTAGTAAAATAATTATTTACAAGATAGTAAATAATTATTTAACTAGTTGGAACCAAATAAAATAACATTGCTATTGTTTTGTGACGTAGAATTTAATTTATAATTCAATTCTGGACATGTTGGTGCACCATAAACAATGACATGGTATTATTATTAAATACATCAGTTTTCTCTAAGATTATGAATGAATTTAATTGTTCTATGAAATTAAATGTTATAATTGAATTTCCCTGTATATAAATAGGCAAGTAAGCCTATTGTGCCAGACAACACACCACACACCTAGTGAATTGAGAATCGTTGAGCCAAAAAATTTCTCTCTCGAATCTGTTTCTCCCCGCTCTCAATAATGAGGGACATTCTTCCAGGCCGAAGAACATGCGATCAAGAATGACCAAGACAAGATACTCGATTTTCTGCGCTAGCACCCGGAGAATGAATGGTGTCGATCTAAGGCTATCAGAGCATGTGTGGAACACCGCTAGAGGGATTCTAGTTTGGAACATTACCAGCGCAACAAGATAATTCAGAAGGGACATTCTGGATGATCAACGTCATAAACGAAGAAAAATACCAAAGATCCAGGTGTTTTTTTCATTGTTAATTTAATTAAATTAATTGTAAACATGATGTGAAAGATCCACTCTAAAGGTTTTGGGATTCTTTATTATTTATCTAAATCTTTGATTATATTCCATGGAGGTTGGTGTTCATCATCGCATTGATCCCATAATAATCATTGATCATGGTAAAAATCAGAAATGCGTTTTGTCCCAACCACTCTTTCACTACGCCCGAAACCTTTAAGTGGTATCAGAGCAGTTACATCATAGTTTGTAATTATTTTAATATTTAGTTGATGAATTTCTCATTTAATAATTTACTTGTTTCAATTCAAGTTAATCATTCTGCAAATCTGAATCCTGAGATCTGTTCCTCCTCTTTCATTTCTCATTCAACTTACAGAAATGATCTTTTCTTTTAATTTTGATTAAAATAAAATATAGGATCTCACTCGGATGTGCAAAATATTCTTGGCCATTAAACATCAGAAGACACATCACGTATTCGGCAGTACATGCCATGTAGTCAATATTCAATGCATCAGACCAGTTCGCCAAACCAAGCCATGTGTTAGAGTCTTTCTAAGTCTTAAATGACTCCGTGTGTTGACTAGGAACAGGTGGCATGTGGTTTTCAGATTACACGCCATGTGGACCAATAGACATGGCATGTAGTCCCTTTAGGTTAGGGCTAGACCATGTACCCCATACATGGGTTCCCTAGCTGGAGATCGTGTAACAAGGAACTACACGGTGTGTGGCCTAGTGGACAAAATGTGTACTCCAAAGATTTATGAAGTATAATCACATGTTATTTCTCCGGGTGTGTACTTCGGATAGATGGTAAAAAATAATACATTTCATGTAGTTGGAACTACACATCGTGTACTCATCAAAATTATGCAGATTTGTCAAAATTTATTATTATATTATACAAACCCTTGATAAGTGTACCATCGTGCATGCATAAAGCTGAGGCACAACACGTGATGGGTGTTCTATATATATGTGTTTAATTTAACATCTGTGTAATGGTCATTTCTACTAAGTGGGTAGTTATGAATAGGAATTTACTGGGTTTCCTCAAATGTACAGTTTACGTACAAAGATAATCTTAAATGAATTTATTTGTTTAAAATTATTATGGATGGGAATCTAATGGAAATTAAGAAAAGGGTTTTAGAAAAAAGTGTTGACTAATTAAAGATGATAATTAATTGATTCAAGCGTGATTTATCTTAACTAAGAATGATTAAAGAATTGATTGTTAGTTTTACTTATGTGTAAATATCGTTGCATGTATGGATGATCATGAGCTAGACCAATACCTTTGTATGTGGATGGTTTATTTTAATTTATTTATTTGAATTAATTTTGTTTTCCTGTGAGCCTTCTCCTCATTAATATGTTGGGCATGCGTGCCCAAGGTTTCTTTTATATAAAACCCCCTTTTACCCCACACCTATATGTGAGTTAAAAAAGGCATATTTAATGAATGGAAATACCATTCTAGTGGAGGTGGTTCATGATAGAGCCATGACAGAACCAATCCCAGGAGATTCAAAGATGGACAAGTGGAAGCTGCAAACATTAACCCAAAAGGTTCAAGGTGTTTATCCCCTAGGTTTGGGTTATTTTATGAACCGCTAGATAAACTAACCATTAGAAAATCTCATGATCATTTCATTTCTGTTAGTAGCATGGTTTATCATTATGGATGTGTTGTCACAATCACATAAATAATGAATTAAACCAGAATGCAAGATGGGACTAAAATAAACTAGACTTATGTGTAAATATTATCAATAAATGTTTAATCACTTAAGTAATTCCCACTTAATATTAACAAGTGTGTGATAATGACAGTAAACAATTCACGCGTCAGAGATAAAAATCCCTTAAATAAAATATTAATTCAAAACAAGCCTTCCGTCACTTGATTAATGGAAAAATCAATAAAACTATGAGTTTGACCAACCCTTATTGGGACACATACTTTTATATAGAAAACCCTTATGAAAGGTTTTAGGTTGACTTAACCATATTACATCAAGAGGAGTATCCCTTTCTAAACTTGGTGTAATATTGGAGGAAAGAGATGAGGAAATCCAAAGTCATGATTTTAGGATTGGGGAGTCCACTCAACATATCAAGGAGTGGAAAGACTTCAGTTGGAAAAGACCTTCATACCTAAATACCTTCTAATAGCTTTACCAACCCTTATTGGGGTTATGTGAAGGGGAATATGGATCATTTCCACTAGAATGTCATGGAAACTGGTCATTCCTAGTTCAATGGTGGAGGCTTTTGGGACTTGAAAAAATAGTGGGAGACTTAATAAAATTTATTATTTCATATAAAATGTAATCAAGAAAGTACTAATAATATGCTCTTTTAATTGTAGAATAAAAATTAAAAATACTTCAACCACGCTATCCCTATGATCAATTATGGATAAAGACAACATCCTCACTGGCAGTAACTTCCAGAAATGGTTTAGATGCCTTTGGGTTATCCTACGTCATTAACATAAGTCTTACATACTGGAGTCATCATTACCTGATCCGCCTGCCAAAGAGGAAATTGTTGATGATTTCCTAGTCTATCAGAAACATATGAATGACAGGGTCGACGTTCAATGTTTTATTCTATCATCAATGTCTAGTGATCTCATGAAGTCTCATGAAAACATGGATGCTTATAGCATGCTCGAGCACCTCCATGGTCTTTACCATGATAGAGCAAGATGGGAAAGGTGTGATATCTCTAACGCACTTTTTCAGAGTAAGCTTGGAGAAGGTTCCCCAACTGGGCCTCATGTAGTCAAGCTCATTAGATACATTGAGAAACTAGAGGTTCTAGGGTTTAAACTCCCTGAAGAACAAGGCATTGATCTCATTCTCACATCACTCCCTCAGAGCTTCTCTAACTTAGTTGTCATTTTCAATATGATCAACATTGAGAAGTCTCTATCTGATCTTCTAATCCTCATTTTCCATGTGGAAAATGATTTGAAGCACGAAAATCATTCTGTTCTTATGGTGAATATGAGGAAAGGGAAGGCGAAGAGTTTTAAGCACAAATCTTCTTCACGGCCTTCCATGAAAATAAATATCAAATGGGAGAAAATGAAACAAGAGGTTGTTTGTTTCGCATGTGGTAAGAAGGGCCACTAGAAGATGAACTGCACCCAGCCTAAGAAGTAAGGCGAAGCTTCAGGTGCATTTGTTATCGAATGTAATCTATCTATTTATAAAAATTGAGTATTAGATACAGCTATCGGTACTCACATATGTATCCAAATATAGGATCCAAGTATATTCAGGAAGATTGATCAAGGGGAGGTAGATCTACGAGCATACAATAGAGCCGTACTTGACGTTGTAGCTGTCAGGGACTACAACCTCACGTTTCCAACTAGGATGTTCTTGGTGTTAAAGGGTTGTTATTATCTCCCTTCTATTACTAAAAACATTATTTCTACATCTAGATTAGAAACAGATGGATTTTTTTTCAAGTTTGGAAATGAAAGTTTCTTATTTTACAAAGATGGTATTTTTTATGGTAGGCCACATTTATACAATGGAATTTACGTGTTGGATTACACAAACCAAGTAATGGAAATTGATAACAAAGACACTTCACACGACTCATACCACACCCAACATTGACATCACAGGCTAGGTCATGTAAACGAGAAACTCTTAACAAAGTTACATCAAGTTGGATATTTAGATTCTTTTGAACTCAAACCACATGGTGTATGCCATGCATATTTACAAGGAAACATGACCAAATCCCCATTTAGTGGGAAAGGTGAAAGGGATAAAGAACTTCATGAATTGGTTCGTACCGATGTGTGCGTACCATTTCCAGTTGAAGCAAGGGGAGGGTACTCATAATTTATAAATTTTACTAATTATTTTAGTAGATATGGATATATCTACTTAATGTGGTATAAGTCAGATTCTTTTGATAAGTTCAAAGAATACAAGAATGAAGTTGAGAACCACCTTGGTAAGAATATTAAGAAACTCTACTCAGACCGAGGTGGAGATTATCTTAATCAGGACTTCATTGATTACTTATGAGAATTTGGGATCCTATCCCAACTCACTCCTCCAAACATTCCCTCATGGAATGGCGTGAGAAAAATGAAAAACTACACCATATTGGACATGGTGAGATCAATGATGATTCATCCGAGTCTTCCATTATCCGTTTGGTAATATGCGTTACAAACAGTGGCACACATACTAAACCAAGTACCAACTAAATTGATAAATGGTATTCCATATGAGTTCTGGAGTGGAAGAAAATCCATGTTCATGAATTTTTGTGTGGGGTAGAGAAGCATTAGTTAAGGCATCTTCAGGTAACAAACTCGCACCACGAGGCACAAAGTGTACCTTTATAAGAAACCCTAAGGAAATAAGGGGATATTACTAATAAAACCCCTTAGAAAAAAAGGTTATAGTGGAAATAAATTCCATATTACTTGAGAGGTATACCATCTCCAAAAGAGATAGTGGAAGCAAGATAGACTTTGATGAATTTGTGGCTCAAGGTAAACAAAAGTGGGTACAGGAAGAGATTCCAAAAAGCCCCGTGGAAGAAGAATCTGTTCCAGAGACACAAGTACTGCGTAGGAGTACAATAAATATTAGAGAACCGGAATGGTACTATTTTTTAATTACCAATTATGGTGACTTCTTATTAGTTGATAATAATAATCCTCTAACCTACAGGGAAGTAGTAAGTGGCACAGACGTTTCCAAGTTGAAAGAATCCATGAATTCTGAAATGGATTCCAGGTACCAAAACCATGTCTGGATTTTGGTACATCCTCCAATTGATGTAAGGATTGTTCATTTCAAATGGGTATTCAAGAAGAAATTGGACATGGAAGGAAAATTCATTACCTATAAGGCATGACTAGTTACAAAAGGTTTTAAATAGTGTCGAGTAATTTAATACGATTAAACCTTCTCACTCGTTGAAATGTTGAAATCCATCAGAATTATACTTTCCATTGAAACTTACCATGACTATGATATTGGGAAAATAGATGTAAAAATATAATTCCTTAATAGAAACCTTCAAGAAGATGTCTACAAGACACAACCTGAAGGGTTTGTGACTCCAAAGGATTCCAATAAGGTATTCAAGTTACTGAAATCCATTAATGAATTAAAGAAAGAATCCAGGTCATGGAACATTCATTTTTTATGAATCCATAAAACAATTCGGTTTTATCATGAATGAATGTGAGACTTGTGTCTAAAAGCAATTTAGTGGGAGTGCAGTCGTTTTCATAATAGTATATGTTGATGACATATTACTTATTCGAAATGAGATACAAGTCTTATATTCTATTAAGGCTTGGTTGAATCAATGATTCTCTATGAAAGACTTGGGTGAGGTAGCGTATATTCTTGGGATCAAGATACATCAGGATAGATCCAAGAGATTGTTGGGCCTAAGTCAAAGTACATACATTGATAAGATACTGAAGAGATTCAATATAGAAGAATCCAAGATGGGATTGTTTCCAGCATCACATGGCATTCATCATTCCAAGAAAATGTGTCCTCATACACATGAGGAAAGAAAGATAATGGTAAGGACTCCATACACATCAGCAATTAGGTCAGTCATGTATGTCATTCTATGTACAAGGTTGGATGTCACTTACGCATTGAGTGCGGTAGGCAGATATCAAGCTGACCCCGGTAACCACCATTGGACGGCGGTCCGAACTATCCTAAAGTATCTGATGCGTAATAAAGATATGTTCTTGGTTTTTGGATGAGATGAGGAACTAGTTATCAGGTGATTAGAAGATACTAGTTTCTAGACTGAATAAGATGGCATGAAGTCACAAATGAGATACATCTTCACTTTGAATGGAGGTGTAGTGAGCAGGAAGATCTTAAAGAAGAGTGTGGTCACAAATTATACAGAAGAGTCCAAGTATATCGTAGCTTCTAAGGTAGATAAAGAAGAAGTTTGGATGCGAAGCTTCATCTAGGAGCTCGATGTGATACCTAGCAGTAAAGATCTCATCACATTGTACTGTGATAATACTACAGCGGTCGATCTTGCAAAAGATCCAAGGTCACATCAATAGACAAAGCACATACTTTGGAATTATCATCTCTTGAGGGATTTTTCTCAGAGTGGTGAGGTCACAGTGAGCAGTATTTCTAAGGAAGACAATGTGGCAGACCCCTTCACTAAATCCTTGACTCAGCAGAAACATGATCATCATGTGAGGTCTAGCGGACTGAAAGTTGAAGGCAGTTCACTCTAGTTCAAGTGGGAGTTTGTAAGAGTTGGTGTCCTAGAACCAACTAGTTTTACTTTGATTACATGGATATTTAATATATTATTACATATTTTTCATTGTTCTGCATGACTATGATTTAATAATGTCCAAGAGTATTTGTTTCATTGATAAGGTCATGGAAGTTCACCACTATGATGAGAACCTTGAAATGCAATAATATTATTATTAAATAGAGTTCTATGGTTGGATGACATGCTATGATAGGAAGCATTGCATGCAGACCATCAGGTGGGAGTACTCGTAAGAAGATGAGACTTCCTCTCATGAAGTTCTCCCTTGGTAATCTCCATGATTGGATATTATGAGAACAGACCTACTAGTAAGAATTTTGTATGTTTTGGTGTCATTAGATATTTCTATATGCGAGCATGTGTAATGATCGTTAGAGTTTAAGATTTCCATTAATACATGTCATGACTTACACACTTTGATTTACTGATTAAAACTGCCAGGAAGACAGTTGGCGGGATATAGGGTGTGATGGGTGTGTCACGAGTGGCATGTTATAAATGGATAAGTCAAGGAAGGAATTGTCCCTTCCTTTTATGGAAGTTGATATCTCTACCATTTGATTGAAATATAACCATCGTGAGAAATTCCATGGTCATGGTGTAACAATGAGTTTATTTCAGGTAGTCAAAGAATGATGTATCAAGCATAAAAGTTGATGACACAATCATGAAACTATATTGATATGTTATTGCGACAAATGGATTATATTACATAGTGATCATTCATTTGTGAATGTCGTTGTGGCGACTTTACGTTATTTCCCATGGGTTCCTTCACCCATTGCAAGACAGTAGTCTTGGACTTTAGGCAAGCTCGCCTAATGCCAACGAGAAGGAATCCTAGACCGTCACAAAATAAATGTTTTTGGTGGTCTCGTTTAAATACTGCTTGAATTTAACTAATGAAAAAATATTAATCTCATGACTGTGGAATAATTATATTTAAGTTAAAATGATCACATAAATTTAATAATATTTATTTATTTATTTCATTGAACATTTAATAAATATTTATTGACTAGTTTGTAAATAAAATATTTATTTAAGATAATAAATTATTTTTTTATTTATTCGGGTGTTCAATAAATTGAAGTGGAGATCTTGTGGACCACAGTTGTTCCAATAGTTAAATAATTATTTTCAAGTAGGAAAATAATTATTTAACTAGTTGGAAAAAATTAAAATAACGCAGCTATTCTATTGTGATGCGGAATTTTTTTAAGAATTTCGTTTTGTGCAAGTTGGCAGACCATAAATAAGTATAAGGTATTATTATCAAATTCATGGGTTTTCTCTATGTTCATGAATGTATTTTATTGTTTCTATGCAATTAAATTTTGTAAGAGAAATTAAATGTATATAAATAGGCAAGTACGCATATTGTATCAGACTACACACCACACACCTAGTGAATTGAGAAATGTTAAGCCAAACAATTCCTCTCTCAAATACTCTTCTCTCCCCTATAATGAACGAGAGATGTTCTTCAAGGCCGAAGAACAGGCGATCCAGAAAGGCTGACACAAGACACTCGATTCACCATGCTAGCACCCAGAGAATGAACGGTGTCGATCAGAGGCCATCGGAGCATGTGTGGATCAACGCTAGTGGGATTCTAGTTTGGATCCTTACAGTGGAAATGAGATAATTTGGAAGGGTCATTCGAGATGTTCAACATCATCAATGAAGAAAAATAATAAAGATCTAAATATTATTTTTCTTTATGAAATTAATTAAATTAATTATAAACATGATGTGAAAGATCATCTAAAGGTTTCATTCCTCTTTATTATTTATCTAAATAATTTATTATATTCTATGGAGACTGGCGTTCATCATTGTATTGATCCCTTAATAATCATTGATCTAGGTTAAAAACAAAATTGGGTGTCGTCCCAACCACACTTCCTCTACACTTGGAACATTCATAATGTCCTTGAAATTTTCAAATATAATTTTAATATTTTAAAATCTCATGGGGTTTCATCCCCCCTTTAATAAATTGTTTCTTCCAAATTTAAACCTTATATTGATAATCAATGGTTGGACATTTGAAAAAACTTTTTTTGTAAAACCACGTCAGAAAACAGGTTATTAAAACATCTTCTTAATGAAATTGAAAGGTAATTATGATGTTCATGTATAATAGCATGTAACAAGGTCTCTGCATAGCAGAGCATTGGTGGAAAGTGAAGATATGGGCATGGAAGAAAAATAAAAAATCCAAACTAGGATATAGAGTGACCGAGATCTTTTATAAATATAATTAAAACTAACATGTGAAAGAAAATAACAAAAAAACTCCAAGAGTCCTAAAAAAGGTCATTTAAATCATCAGAGATGATGGTAATATGACAACATTTTCTTTTCAATATCATTTTCTTAGATTTGAAGAATTATGTTACCATTAAGTATATGATAATATGGAAATATAATTAATCATTTCCCCCATAATATAATCTAGTTCACCAGATGATGTGTATTCATGATGAATTTTTTATGCCATAAGCACTTAAATAAAAATTTAAACACCACTTGACCATAAAATGGATAACCATTTATACCATCTATCTTTTAACATTACCCAAGACCAAAAAATTTTGTTACATGATAAGATAATTCCTAATATTAATAAAACGTTATATGATACACTAATATTAAAAATTCAATAGTAATACTCAATGTCAAACTAAACCATTCAATAAATAACTATCCTTAAAAATATTCAACATTTTCTATAAAATGTTTAAAACCCAAGTATTAAAATTATTTTATTTCATATTATTCCTTAAAACTACTTCATGTTTTTTCTAGGAGTTAGATATACTTCAATAAGAAAACATCTCCAAAAAGGTCATTAATCACCATAAGATCTCATCTCGTAATACCTCAATGGGGTGTCTAAGACTATGACCTAATGACCAAACTTATGCTTTGATACCTATGATGGTATCCATAATTATTTATATATCCTCACATGAAAACACCCTAATCTCCAAATTTATCTAAAATGTCCTTTTATACCAACAATAAAATCCTAGGACACAAAATCCTAGATCCTATGATGAAATCTTAAACTTACGATTTCTAGCATGATGTTGAAATGGGTGAACCATTTTTTCCTTCGAAACCATTCATATTCAAAAGGAAAAATTGGATCACTTACATCCTAGAGAAAATTTTTGGTTTAGAGTTTTAGAGAATTAGGAAAAACTATTACATTAACCATTAACATTAATTTAAATGATAATTTCTCATACTCAACCCATATTTTCTTTTTTACATTATGAAATCATCATTATCAATATGAAATTAATTTTAGACATAACTCATTTGACCTAATTCTAATAACTGGGGGGTAAGTGAAACATAAGAAGGGTTATATCAATGGGTCAATAAGGTTAAACATAATCACTATCAATTTTATGACATCAATGAGAATAATAAGATTATAATGGTATTATTAAAAAAATATGAAACTCTGATTGAATCATAAAAGAACACTTACCCACAAATACTTGGATCATCAAATATGAAAACATGGAAAAGGAAAGAGTCACTAGTATCAATATTAATCGGCCATGTGGAATCAATAATGATCATAATAAAAATTATATACACATATAAATAAAAGATATAACATGTCATTATCTTGGAACTTCATCATCATATAAAACATACGTAACCCTTAAAACCCGAAAAACCCCTTAAAATTAGAATAACTATATATCTGACTTAAAATATTATTCTTTGGACAATATAATCATTAACCAATGAATTGGAGTATTGCCTAGGCACCCATATCATTTAAGCTATACAGACTCACCTGATTCTATCTAGGAGAGCACATCATTTATAATTTATAAGAACCAAATAATGAAAAAATCACATAGATAATTCGTTTAATCATAACGCATTGAACCAACCTTTATTCTTTTTAGAACATGATTAACCCAAAGAAATGAAACAAATTTTGAAAAAATATCTTTAAAACATTATTTACCCATGGAAAAAATAGGTTCCAAAACAATATCATTGAAACATTATAATCTCATGGAATGTAAATGTGTTCCATAAAAATTTATTTGAATCATGATAAACCCATAGAAAAGAAGCAGGTTCCATATTAATATATAAGAAAAAATTAAAATCCATTAATAGAAATAATGAGGACAGTATCATTAAAAAATAACCTCATTTTATAATAAATGAAAATAAGGGTTTTTTATTTGGATGAATGGAAATACCATTAAAATATCATAAAATACATTTTGAGAAAAATACCCTTTTCATTTTTAAAATCATCTTTTACAACATAAAATAATTTCAAATTCCTATTATATAAAATTAATATTAAAATATTATGAAAGAAGATTTTAAAAATAATTTAATATATTTCTTGGGGAAAATATCCTTTCAAATTTGGAAAAAACATCAAAAAAATTGAAAAACTTTTTAGAAAACAAGATTTTTGAATAAAACAGATTTATGACCGAAGAGAAAAATGATGTTAGATATTCGTAAAACAGTTTTTAAAATATTTTAATAACAAAATAGTGGGATAATAAAAGAATTAAATTTAAATATCCTGAATAACCATCGGAGAATATATTCTTTGTGAATTACATAATTTCATCATTAGAGACTTAATTTAACCTATTCCTATTAAACAATTGTTTTGTTACAAAAGAATCATACCACTTTGGTAACATTGAATCATAATTCCAATGAAATAATATCATTTATAATATATTTAAAATAATCATATTAATAAAATAGAATGTTAAAATGTAAAAATATATACATTATAAGTGAATGTAGTTTTATAATATAACTAACGTATCAAAGAAGTCAAATTGAGATAACAATCCATTAACGCATTGGTATATTTGAAACTATATACCCCAAAAAGTATATAAACAAAAATAGATATGAAATAAACATAAATATGTATATTATAATAAGAAAATACTTTCATGTGAAGTATATACACCACAGAATAATAATAGGTGCGGTATATGTCTTGTATCTCAACAAAATAAATGTGAGACGAGAAAAACCCTTACCTTATGTCTTGACTTATATAATACTCATTCAAAACTTCTATATAATAAAAATATGTTTATTATAAATCTATTAAAGAACCATATTTATCTATATCAAACCATATATTATTTCATTATGTGATTTTATTACCCTTTTAATAACAATTCCATGTTAATGTTATGTTTTAGGTAATAACATCTTTGTTTTCATATATGTTTTGACGGGTTATTTTTAGTTTTCTGTAAAAACCCGTAAATTTCAAGGAAATTTTTTTCTTAATTTTCATTGGAATTTTACAAGAACGCGGTTTCTGACGGCACCTGATTCCGAGGCCAGGTGTGCCCAGAATCATTTTCCGAAGTTTGGCTCGGGTACGTTCAGTGAACAAACGAGCGAGTTTTTCTAACTTTTGAATCGGTGCTCGGAATCAAATTCTGAGGGCACCGATGAAATCGCAGAACCGGTATTTGCTTAGAAACGCCTCTTCTATAGTTGCGTTTTCTCGGGTGTGGTTTTTAATTTTTGGGCTTAAAGTTAAGAAATAAAATAATTGGTACGACAATCTTTATTTTATTTCACTTAAAGCCACTTAAAAGCCACTTTAAGCTGCTTAAGCTGAGTTGAAGTGGATAGGGTAGTACCCGAAATATCCTACCCTCCTGGTAGGATATTTTTGAGGTGTGGCCCGCACGAGCCCCACTGTTTCTTTTCCCCTAAGTAACGCACCCGCAAAAACCCGTCATTATGAAAGTGAACTGAAGCATTTTCTTAAATTCTTAACACCCAATTAATTGGGCGGTTTTATTCGTTGAATTAATTCTACGAATTAATGGGTCGTTACTTAACTTATCTTTTTTTTCGTTTGTTGGCATGTTAATAAAATAAGACCAACGCTATTCTTCTTAAGTGTTGTTCGTTGAGTGGATTTGACAGAAACCTCAAGTTCTTCCTCCTTCTTCGTGAAGAACGTGAAGAATGCAAAGAACGCGAAGAACTCCAGCCTTCGGCGAAAGGCGACGAAGAACGCTGAACCCGGGGAGATCGACGACGTGAAGCTTTGTATCGCGACGCTGACGAATCTCCCATCGCGACGCTTCTTCCGCGACGATCCAACCCCGCGACAACCTTCGATTGACAACGACAAGGTAGGGGGTTGTGCTCCTTTTTAAATACTTTATGGATTATAAAAACATCATGGATTTAATTAATATAATTAAATCTGCATGTTCTTGAACCTCGGAGTTCGTCGACGCGACGCCCTTCCGTGATGACGCGATGCCCTTCCGCGACGCGACGATCACCTCCTTCCGCAACGATCAATTCCGCGAAGAACGCGCGTGCGACGACTTGACGAGGTAGGGGTTTGTTTGTGAAATAATTTATATTTCCGTGGATGTTCCTCATAAAACAAAGAACCTGGATCAAGTGCAATTTTAAATTATTAAATTGTATCTTGTTACGTTTCCATATGATAATTTATTTTTTTCCCGATTGTTATCACCTAACGCGGAGGGAGCGGGCCAAACAAACACGGCCTGACAATCCCTCCGTAGTTCTTCATTGATGTGCGGATTGGCGGGCGGTGACAAAACATTCTGCAGGGGTGATTCGTTGATTCCGCAGTGAAGAACGGCACCCGGGAGGAGCTACGGCGCAGACGGGAGTAGAATCGGACCACCGGAGGAACTCTGGTGGCCTGCGGAAACCACCGGCAGCGCCGGCGGCCAGATGCGGCGACGCCCCGGCGCGCCGCCAGACAGAGCCTTCGCGGCTGAAGCCGCGGCAGGGGCAGCATCAGCGGACCCACGGCCGCGCGGGTCCAGCACACACGGGACGTGGCAATGCCGCGTCCGCTGACCGAGGGCGGCCCCCGAGGAGGGGGACCGCGGTGTTCACACGCGGGGGCAGCGCGCCCCCGCCCCCGGACTCCGCTCGCTCAGCTTCTCGGCCGAGCCGAGCCGGGCCGAGCCGACCCGCTGGCCGGGTCGCGCCCTGGCCGGGCCGGGTCGGCCTGGGCCCAGACCCCCCATCTTCGGACCTTTTTCGGTCTTTTGCTCATAACTTGAGCTACGAGCCTCTGAAAGACGCGCCATCAGCGGCAATACGATCCTTGGATCGAGATGGTCATTTCTATATATTGCACTCATTGTTTCGGATTACTTTGAGTTCGTCCAGGTTGGTTCGTACACGAAACCAACCGGGCCCTCGGAGCAGAAACGCTCATATCTTGAGCTTCAGACGTCCGATTGACATGCCGTCAATTTTGTTGTTTTCCTCTAAGTGAGACAGATCTTTTGGCATACTCTACCCGTGGTTTGCATGCAGGTGGAGTACGGTCGGGTTGGTTTTGCCTTAAAAACCAACCGGCCCCCTGGGACGAAAAAGCCAATAACTCTCAGACCGGGCGTCCGATTGACGTGCCGTCTGCGACGTTGAGTTCCTGTTGACGATATGGAACTTTTGGATACATCAAATCTGTACTTTGTGTCAGTTGATGTATCAGCCTCTCGGCTCGTGGCGTAGACCCTCCCGAACGAGCTTGTTGTTTGCGGGAACCCTAGAGCTGGCTGCGACTGCTACTGCGACGATGATTGTGCATAGATCCTCAGTGGATTCGACAACGACGACTACAGCACTCAGCGATCCATTGTGGGTCAGTGCTACTAATCCTATGTGGGTCCGATCCTGTGTCGGTCAGCGCTCAGCGGTTCTGTGTGAGCCAGTGCCTATAGGTCCTGTGTGGGCCTGATCCTGTGTGGGTCTTTGCGGGGGTTAGTACCTATCGATCCTTTGTGGGTCCCACGACTTAGATGGATCAGTGATCATATCTATCGTCAATCGAAGAAGTATAACTATGTGAGCTGAAACCCTCTTTGCTTTCCTTTGTGGACTGTGTTGTGCTATCCTGTGTGGATTTACGTTTTTCTTCCCTTTGTGGATTGTGTTGTGCTATCCTGTGTGGATTTACGTTTTGCTTTCCTGTGTGGACTGGGTTTTACTTGAGCTCGGATGTTGGATCCGAGCGAGAATTGATGACTTAGGTATATGTATGGGCATATGCCTAAGCCGCGTCGGATGTTACTTCGTGATTTGTATCTTTCCTTTGTGGTTTATCCTTTGTGGATTCTGGGAGACCTTCGGGGGTCTCGGGGACCCTACTGAGTAGCTTATACTCACCCCTTCACGGGATATGCCCACACTACGTTGTGTTGGTTGCCGATGATGGACAACGCTGATCGCGGTGGAGGCCTACGGAGTTGGACAGTACCTGGAGGTGGACCACTGGGCGGGGTGTACTCGAAGCGGACGGCTGGACCGAGGAGCTGTGGAGGCTATCTGTACTCACCCTTCAGGTGGGACTTCCAGAGGAAGGCTCGACGTTGTGGCGTTTCATTTCAGTTGCTGTTTTTCTCCTTTCAGTTGTTCTTTACAGTTGGGCGTGTATTTCTGCCCCCCTTTACTTTTCCGCACTTACTATTGTACCAGTTTTTACTTAGTGTTTACTTTTTTCCGCTTGCTTACTCTGTGGTGCTTGTTTACTTTACAAAGGCAATGCCTTACCTTTACCGGGATTTACGCTTTGGTGCTAGTCACCAGCCCCTGGCCTACGGAAGGCGGGCTTGGGGTAGTCACGACACGGGCCCCGAGGACGGGTCGTGACACATTGGTATCAGAGGAGTTCGGTTCTACCGCGGACTCTGATCTTTTCTATGAGAATCAATAGTGTTTAGCGTATTAGTTGTGGTTATCAGTCCAAGGAATCTAGTGTTGGTGCGGCGGCCGACGTATCCGTACACCAGGACCCTGACTTCTGATTTCCGACTTAATGCACGAAAACATTGATTGCCTATGTGTTTCATGTTTTCTTTGTGATTACTTGTATCAGCTCACCATGTATACTGTTCTGACCGTGGCGCACCTGTTTCATTTCAAGATGGCCCAACGACAGCAGCCAGCTAGGGTTCCGAGAGTCGAGCATGATGACAGCCCACCGAGCGAGGAGGCCTCGGTACAGGGCCCTTTGACAGCTGAGGCACCGGCGGTACCTCTACCCGCCGATCCACCAATGCTTCCAGCCCCCGCCGCTGACGATGCACGTCTCCTTGGAGCTCTGCACGAGTTTCAGCGCCAGCGACTGCCTAGGTTCCGTGGGGAGACAGAACCCCAGGCAGCCGAGGACTGGCTGGAGGCAGTTGTACGAGTTTTCAGGCTAGTGAGGACACCAGCAGACCTCATGGTGATCCTCGCAGCGAGCCTACTGCAGGCATTAGTGGGCCGATGGTGGATCTTGATGCTCCAGGTGCACGATGAGGCCTCTCTCCTCTGGGCAGACTTTCAGGGCCTCTTCCGCTTAGAGTTCGTCCCAGCCACCCTCCGTGCGGTGCGCATCCTGGAGCTTCTTCAGCTGCGGCAGGGCAGCTTGACGGTCGCCCAGTACTCGGCGAGATTTACTGATCTCTCGCGCTACTCGACCGACATGGTACGAGACCCATTCTTCCGGGCCCGGACCTTTGAGCAGGGATTGGGACACGAGATCAGGGCATCGCTGATCTCCCTCAACATCCTGACTCAGGCAGGAGTACTGGGCTGGGCCCTTTTGATCGAGACATTTCTTGCTGAGACTTCTACAGCGGCGAGACCTACCGTGGGGAGGCACTTAGCATAGTCTTCCGCAGCAGGCAGTCGACGGATGACTCAGGTGTCCCGGCAGGCCAGACCCTCACGTAGACAACCTCAGGACACTGGCTCAGCAGTGCGGGGCACACAGTGTGGAGCCAGTCTTTCGAGAGGCAGGCAGTGCTACACATGCGGCGGACAGGGTCACATGGCTCCTGACTTCCCAACCCATCATGCCGAGGAGTAGCAGACAGTTGAGGGGCCACCCAGGCAGAGGCAGACGGTCAACCATGGTGGTCCGTAGGGAGGAGGCGGACGAGGCAGAGGAGCTGGCCGAGCATCAGGTGGTGGGAGACACTTTGAAGCTCTACCACCACCACCACTAGGAGTTCCACCCCGACCGCAGGGAGCTGGCGGGCAGAGACAGGCACAACTCTAGGCAGCGGAGGCCTACGACCACGGCACGCCCGAGATGATTCGAGGTACGATCTGTGTCTATTCCACCCTTGCGGGTTGTACTAGACACACTCCGAGAGCACCAGCTTTATAGTAAGCTCTCGAAGTGTTAGTTTGGGATACGTGAGGTCCACTACTTGGGACACGTCATCTCTGAGTCGGGAGTTGCAGTGGATCCTGCGAAGATCGAGGCAGTGCTAGCTTGGGAGCCACCCAGGAGCATGACGGAGGTGCGGAGTTTCTTGGGACTAGCTGGATACTATCGGAGATTCGTGCCAGACTTCTCCAGAGTTGCGGCACCACTCTCATCTTTGACGAAGAAGAGGAAACCCTTTGTGTGGTCAGACAGATGTCAGCAGAGCTTCCAAGAGCTGAGACAGAGATTGACCAGCGCACCTATCTTGAGGTTGCCTGAGGAGGGAGTAGGGTACGTAGTCTACTGCGATGCATCAGGGACCGGACTCGGATGTTTCCTGATGCAGGAGAGGGCAGTGATCACCTATGGATCACATCAGTTGAGGACGCATGAGCAGAACTATGCTACCCATGACCTGGAGTTAGCATCAGTGGTCTTCGCTCTGAAGACATGGCGACACTATCTGATGGGCGAGCGCTTTACAGTCTTTTCTGACCATCAGAGTCTCAGGTACATCTTCTCGCAGAAGGATCTGAACCTGAGACAGAGGCAATGGCTCGAGTTCCTCCAGGACTATGACTTTGAGATAGTCTATACTCTTGGGAAGGGGAACGTGGTAGTTGATGCTCTCAGTAGGAGGACGGGCATTCAGCTACTCTAGGAGGGGATAGAGCAGCTAGCCGCTTTGCAGATATCCTTCATGGATAGAGATGGAGCAGCCTTCCTTCAGTCTCTCATAGTCACTCCTCCACTACTACAGCGGGTCATAGAGGCACAGCGTGGGGACGCTGACTGTGAGACGTGGCGTGCACAGATATCCTTAGGACAGGCACCTGATGGCTTCTCCTTGGGAGTATAGCATGACATCCTTTTCATAGGACGTACCTTGGTACCAGAAGCTTTATGAGAGGAGGTGCTGAGAGAGTTTTACACTTCTCCTTTGGCGGTACATCCTAGAGTGGCGAAGATGTACCAGGACCTCAGACGACAGCACTGGTGGCCAGGCATGAAGAAGGTTGTGGCAGAGTTCGTTTCATGATGCCTCACCTGCCAGCAGGTGAAGGCAGAGCATCAGGTACCATCAGGCTTGGTACAGCCCTTGGAGGTCCCGGAGTGGAAGTGGGACGGCATAACTATGGACTTCGTGACTGGACTTCCACGCACTTCCAGAGGTCACGACTCCATTTGGGTGATTGTCGACCGACTCACCAAGTCGGCTCACTTCTTACCCATCAGAGAGCAGGGCTTAGTGGAGAGCTTGGTGCGTCTCTACGTTCAGGAGATTTCACGGCTTCACGGTGTTCCATCATCTATCGTCTCAGATCGAGACGCTCGTTTTACTTCCCGGCTTTGGAAGGGGTTGTAGGAGGCGTCCGGGACGCAGCTACGTCTGAGCACCGCCTTTCACCCTCAGACGGATGGTCAGACGGAGAGGACCATTCAGACTCTCTAGGACATGCTCCGCACATATTTCCTCGGCTTTGGTCGCAGATGGGAAGACCACCTACCCTTGGTGGAGTTTGCGTACAACAACATCTACCACTGCACCATCGGGATGGCACCATACGAGACGTTGTACGGAAGACCTTGCATATCTCCTTTGTGCTGGATAGACCCTAGGGATTCAGCACTTGTGGGACCAGAGATGGTCTGGGCCATGACAGAGAAAGTCCAGGTCATCCAGGAGCGGATGAGGACAGCTCAGAACCGACAGAAGTCTTACGCTGACAGGAGGCGGAGGCCACTAGAGTTCGAGGATGGCGACCAAGTCTTCTGGCATATGTAACACCCCAAGATTTCATAGTGTGTTATTTCTTCAAAATAATTCAATAACTTTCACTACACTCAACACTGAGTTCAATTGCACCATGACTTACAAAAAAAAAGCCATTAAAATAGGTCATGAATAGTATTAACTAAATTTTAAACTTTATATAATCCTTATAATTTTAGAATCCATATTATGAGTTTCTTAGTCATAATGCAAGAATAGATTCATTTTCAGTATTGCACTTTTATCAACTTTTGATAGTGAAACCTTTTTAAATACAATATTTTAAACTTTTTGACTAAATGGAGACATCAAAAAATTTAAAATGAAACACCCCAAGCTTACACGGTACGCTTTCCTTTGAATAAAACAGTAGCGTGTGTTGTACGCAACTTCGAGTTCTAACACACCGTAACCAATCAAACTAGCTGTTATGAATAGTAATACCTACTTTTTGAAGTTATATATATTTTATATTTTAAAATGGACTTCATTTTTGATTCGGAATATCAAATTTAGCCTAAGGTGAAATTTTGGTACTTTTCGGATAACTTTCATATTTTGATGAATAGTGAAAATTACTAAATTTTAATTAAAAACAACTTTTTTAAACAAAATAATTAATGGTGATAAATTATGAATTTGAGTGGTTTTAAAGTATATTTAGAATATATTTTTTCCATTTAATATAATTTTGGTCATTGGACATAATTTTACAATTAAACCGAACATAAACAAGTGTCAATCTTTTGATAGTTACTATCTCTTAAAAACACGCTTTTTGTTTTGACAGCGGGAATTAATTTTAAATTAATTTCTGCCACTTCTATGTTTAGAATTTAGGAAAATGGATTCCATATTTGGAATCAGGATGTTCAAATTGTGTAAATAGGTAAATTTTATTTTTAGACATTTTGAATAATTACTGCGGTAAATATTTTATTTACCATGGTTAAGGGTAAATCCGGTAAATAAGGGTTAAAAAAATAATATTATAATAATACTAAATTACCCTAAAACGTGTCTTAACCATATTGTTTGATAAATGGTCGACCATGGGAATCTTTGGGTCTATTTTGGGACCCCATGGATCCACTTGTACGTGATAATGACACTTTATTTTAATTAAGTTAAAATGAATACAAAAATGACACAAGCATATATCTTTTAGAAAAACAATTGTTACATAGGGTTATATATGTTGGATTTTAGATTATAAATATTAATTATAAATCTAAAAAGATTTCCTACATAATGATATTTTATTTATAATTTTTAGACATTAAATAATTTATTTTATTTATGACACAATGATGATGCAGTAATTACTATAATAGTGACAAATTAAAATAATTGATATTATAAATACCCAAAAAAATATAATATGAAACTTTTAATGAATTAAACTAATTTTCTAGGATATTATGATATATTAGGATTGATTTAATTGACTTTGTTCGAAGTAATCAATCTGTTATGAGTTTCACAAAAATCAACTATTGAATAGTGTCAAAATTGACATAAAAGAGTTCTTAAAACAAATATTATATTATTAATTGATATTAAATTCCTAAAAATATAAGGTTCGGCCAAGAGACTTATATCATGATAGGTTCATCATTAATGGACCACTTGGGGGTCGCTTGGATGTATATAGTAAGTTTATTAACCATATTATATAAAAATACAAAGAGACATTGTAAAAGTGAAACTAATTAACTTAGAGTTAATACTTAAAGATAAGGTTAATATAAGTACCCAAACCTGTCTAAATTCTATTGGTTGAGTGTTTTTCGACCTATCCCCACCTTAACCTTTGAATAATCAACTTTGGAGCCTTTAGAAACCGAATATGAATTTAATATAAATTAATATTTCTAGCTTTTCCAAAGGTGCCCCTCACCCCTCTTATAAAAGGGCACTCCTCCTTCTCATTTCTTCACACCTCTAAAGCCTTTTGGTTCGGACAAACTCTGCCCAAATACTCTCCCAACATCCCTCACTACAACCTAGAGGCCTTATTTTGATCAGAAATCCAAACTAAGGAGCCCTTTTGATCAAATCAAAAGGAAGAACCCGAAGAAGAGGTAATGATTTCACCACCCTTCTCCAAGTTCATTTCTTCTTCCACTTCTTCTTCCTTTGTTCTTACCATTCTAAAATAATAACTCCAGTATCTCACATATACTGTGATGTTATTATAAATATGGTACAATCATATTCAGTATTCTATCTACCCTTTGAATAACATGTCACCATACGTGCGTACGTACGGCTTACCGTCTCCACGTCGTGGTGTAATTGTTATTCAATATAATATTATTTGGATGGGTATAATAATGATGTGTAACTCATGTAAATAATAAATATAACATATTAATGATTATTTATATATGATATACCATCCATTTATATATTATTTTAATATCAAAATAATGATATTGTCGCTCGTGCGTACGTACGGACTACCGTCTCCACGAACGCGATGAGATTCATTCTCCATCGTATCCATTCAAGTATAATTATCATTTGATGATTTAAAAATGATGTTTAAGGACTGGATATCATTCTGGATATGAATAAGATACAACAACCATGGCTTATGTAACAAAACATATAAAAGAAAATGAGTAAGTTAACTCCCGAAACGACGATAATTCTAAGATATTATTAACAAATCAATGTTAAAAGATCATATATGATATCATATTAATATATATGATTCTTGTATAATTTAATAACAACTATTTCACCATTATACAGGAGGTTAACCTACCCCAACCAAGGAAAAGTACAAGGTAAGGGTTATTTCACAATCTCTTCATTATCCGAGGTTGTTTATATGTAATAATCTACTGGGATCTCTTTATCATCCACATCCATGTTTCTTAAAAATGTATTTCAAGACATTTTTACTATTTACAAGAATATGGGTTAAAGTCATTTATACCCTTTTTTGACTTTTTATAAGAGGTTTATAAAGGAATCTTTCCGTCGTTTTCAAAACAAGGTCCTTTTTAACCTTTTCGACAGAATTGAGGTAAGAATGTTTTTTTTAACTTATACGGCGGGTGCGGTTATTTTACGCCGTTATAAAATCTTCAAAGCTTTCCTTACAAGCTTATAAGAATATTTTCAAAGAAAACGTTTTATTTTATTTGGATCTTAAATGATTTCAAAATAAAAGGAGATATTTCTTTAAAAAGAATTTTGATTTCATCTACGTCAACATCCTTTGATGGATTTTAAGATTATTTGAAGTTGATTTATTATGATACAAAACTTCTATATTGTATTGAAGGTTTTGTGATATGTTTGACTATGGATGTGCTATTTTTATACCATTCATAGTTTATGGTGAAATTATTGACATTTCGTATGCTAGATTTAATACGAATGTTTATGTTATGTTTAAACCTTTTCATATGGGAATGCATTGGACTTAATAAGTGACGGGTGGAGCCCATTATAGCTCCTCGATGCATCGGTAGGTCTCATGAGACAAACTAGTGTCTTGGCACAAGGCCTTGACAAAATCTTATTTATAGTCTTGGCACGAGGCCTTGACTATGTGGTTATGATAGTCTGGCATTATGCATTCCAACATTATGAAAGTGGTTATTGATTTTTGCATGTGATTATTCGATTAGTAGAATATCCATGTGAATAAGTAAATGGAATTATTTCATTTTATTTATGCCATACCATGTTGAAAGTTCATATTTAAAAGGCTTTTGTTTTAGTTATACATTGCCTTAAATGTTTATTCTTATTTATGAAAGTTTCCGCTATATTGTTATCCTTACTGGGCATTTGAGCTCACCCCTTTTCTATGTTTTATTTTTCCCAGGATGTGAAGAATTAAGTTATGAATGACCTGCAGGGATTTTATGAGGGGTTAATAGTGTGGATTGTGGAAACATTATGTTGTTGTAGTAGTTTTTCATTTTATGATGTAATGTAAAACTTATGAATATATCTAGTGTTTCCAAGGCTACTAAACCAATCAGTCTTTCGAGATTTGATCTTTCTTGTGATCATGCCAATGTTATGTAATAATGCACCGACTCTGGGTAACTGGGGTCGGGGCGTTACAGTTGGTATCAGAGGAAGTTTAGTACAAACCTTGGAAGCTAGATTTAGATAAACTCTGATTAGAGCACGTAGACCTAAGATGAACTTTGAGGATTAGTATAGAAGAACTTCCTAGAATTTTGGTATTGTAGAGATTTTGTGAGTTTTCCGAGCAATAAATCCCTGTCTGGATACGAGCAGGTAGAGGCGGCTCTGGCACAGATGTACCTAGGGGTAAAACCCGAAAACACCGCTTTGAGCTAGACTTGAACGGGAACTGGTGCACGACAACGGGCCTTGCTGCACTCTTGGTTACGACACTCCCGGGGGATATGCTTAGGATAACTCTCATTTTCTTTACATATCATTTTGAAGGGATTATGAGTATATACATCCTCAAAGAAAACATTCTTATGATTATGGATTATATCCATAAATAGTTCAATTTATGTTAAGTGTTTTATAAGTATGGGATTATGTGTTTTGATTCATAAACTGATCTAGTTTATGCCATGGTATAGAAATGGCGCCCAGTAGAAGGAATGAGAACTCCAGAAATACACATGATTCAAAGAGAAGGAAGGATCATATCTTTCATGGTCTTAAGCTAGAATTTATAAGAGAAATAGTCTCCCATGTATTATCATTATATGAAGAAATAATATCATGTGTTGATAAGATAAGTAAAGAGTTTACTGAGTCCTATGGCTTTGAAGGGAAGCAAGAGAAGAAAAGGATGGAAGAGAGAAAGATGGATAAAGGGAAGAGGGAAAAGAAGAATTTTCTCATATGTGGTAACTGTGGAAAGAAACACCCTGGAACTTGCCTGAAAGGAATGGGAGTTTGTTATAAGTGTGGAGGAAAACTGCACAAAGTACGTGACTGCAAGGGTAAGAAAATGGTTTCAAATGTACAATGCTTCATTTGCAAGGAGTTTGGACACTACGCGAGCCTATTTCCCAGTCATCAGACTATGCCGCAAATGATGTTATTGGATAATAATCAAGTTATGATACTACCACAGATGAAGAGGAATGATTAGAGTTCTTATGTTGATTATGTCAATTGAGTGTTGTATCAACAATGTACTTGTTATAATAATTATGGAGTATATAAGGATTGTACTGCAGTACTATTTCATTAAGGACTTGAGATTATGTGGAACAAAGAAAAGTGACTCAATAGCAGGATAAATTTTTGGAAAATATATGGTTGAGAGAATGATAAATCATAATATAGTTCTGATACTGAGGTAGTGATTTTGGAATAATATGTGATTGTTTTGGATAAATTATATTGGATATTCTTGACTACCTTGGAACTAATTAATGATTTGTATATTCCATCATTGTTGGGGTTTAAAACATTTTTGGATTAATGAAGTATATCCAGCATTCTATATGGAATAGGGGAGCATGAATGTAATCAATGAGGAATATGGTAATTCAAGATGTTTCAGTTTATTAAAAGAATACAAGATGAAGGTATTCATATGCTATTGCGGGGTAAAAAGGATCTATATTATGTTTACCTTCCTTATAAATGTTGGACTGTGAGTTTGGATAGAAGTATTTTGGATAGTTCTAGTTTGGATTATTTTGGATTGCCATAAAAGGACAACCCGGAGGTCGGGCAGCAACCTGTTGCGTCCGGCAAGGCCGCGAGACTTGAACCCGCAACCGAAGGGCGACAAGGGTGTATCACCTACCACTGGCCCAAGAGATGTCCTGGATTAAATAATGTAGTTTTTTTAAAAGATCTGGTAGATGAATTATAAATTTGTTTATTTTGGAACCCTGTACGAATAGTATAAATATAATTTTTTTTACGAGTGAAAGATGAGTTTATGGTAGAAATTTATTAATGGACAAAACTCTAATTATAAAGTATGTATATCTCCTTATGATCTTAGCCAATCTCATAAATAAATTCCTCAATATTAAGAAAATCAACTTAGAACAAAAATGTTGTCCTAGATGGTACCTTAAATCATCACTAATTTATGGCTTTGGGATTGTTAGCCTTTTCATAGCCATGTTCTCTACCACTCTCCATCAGATAATTGATGGTTAGATTTCTCTTCCATATCCATATTTTCCTACATGGAACCCTAGTATGTGTTATTTTTGGTAATCTTCATACTTTCCACTCTTTATTTTAAATAGAGGCCTCATTAATTCATTTTTCGATGTGGGATTTCAACTAAGATATTTTGAAACGTCAAAAATGTGTTATCCTAATACCCTATGTTTTGTTGAACCGATGGTATTTCAAATCATCATAGATTGATGAATTTAAGGACCTAAATTATACACTTGTTTGTGATTGATGACCTCAATCACTACCTATAAATATTTACGTTTTTCCTCCAATTATATGTCTCTAAATGCCACCAATTTTCTCCTAATCGAGATCATAATTTGGTGGTGACCCTTTCATTTCTCTTTTCCTCATATTAAGACTAAATATTAGTAACCCAATTTCCGATGTGGGTTTTCCCACAAATATATTTTCTATTTTCAACCTTTTATTTTCGAAGAACAATTTCAAATTGCGAGGACGCAATTTATTGAAGGAGGGGAGAATGTAACACCCCAAGATTTCATAGTGTGTTATTTCTTCAAAATAATTCAATAACTTGCACTACACGCAACACTGAGTTCAATTGCACCATGACTTACCAAAAAAAAAGCCATTAAAAGAGGTCATGAATAGTATTAACTAAATTTTAAACTTTATATAATCCTTATAATTTTAGAATCCATATTATGAGTTTCTTAGTCATAATGCAAGAATAGATTCATTTTCAGTATTGCACTTTTATCAACTTTTGATAGTGAAACCTTTTTAAATACAATATTTTAAACTTTTTGACTAAATGGAGACATCAAAAAATTTAAAATGAAACACCCCAAGCTTCCACAGTACGCATTCCTTTGAATAAAACAGTAGTGTGTGTTGTACGCAACTTCGAGTTCTAACACACCGTAACCAATCAAACTAGCTGTTATGAATAGTAATACCTACTTTTTGAAGTTATATATATTTTATATTTTAAAATGGACTTCATTTTTGATTCGGAATATCAAATTTATCCTAAGGTGAAATTTTGGTACTTTTCGGATAACTTTCATATTTTGATGAATAGTGAAAATTACTAAATTTTAATTAAAAACAACTTTTTTAATCAAAATAATTAATGGTGATAAATTATGAATTTGAGTGGTTTTAAAGTATATTTAGAATATATTTTTACCATTTAATATAATGTTGGTCATTGGACATAATTTTACAATTAAACCGAACATAAACAAGTGTCAATCTTTTGATAGTTACTATCTCTTAAAAACACGCTTTTTGTTTTGACAGCGGGAATTAATTTTAAATTAATTTCTGCCACTTCTATGTTTAGAATTTATGAAAATGGATTCCATATTTGTAATCAGAATGTTCAAATTGTGTAAATAGGTAAATTTTATTTTTAGACATTTTGAATAATTACTGCGGTAAATATTTTATTTACCATGGTTAAGGGTAAATCCGGTAAATAAGGGTTAAAAAAATAATATTATAATAACACTAAATTACCCTAAAACGTGTCTTAACCCTATTGGTTGATAAATGGTCGACCATGGGAATCTTTGGGTCTATTTTGGGACCCCATGGATCCACTTGTACGTGATAATGACACTTTATTTTAATTAAGTTAAAACGAATACAAAAATGACACAAGCATATATCTTTTAGAAAAACAATTGTTACATAGGGTTATATATGTTGTATTTTAGATTATAAATATTAATTATAAATCTAAAAAGATTTCCTACATAATGATATTTTATTTATAATTTTTAGACATTAAATAATTTATTTTATTTATGACACAATGATGATGCAGTAATTACTATAATAGTGACAAATTAAAATAATTGATATTATAAATACCCAAAAAAATATAATATGAAACTTTTAATGAATTAAACTAATTTTCTAGGATAATATGATATATTAGGATTGATTTAATTTACTTTGTTCGAAGTAATCAATCTGTTATGAGTTTCACAAAAATCAACTATTGAATAGTGTCAAAATTGACATAAAAGAGTTCTTAAAACAAATATTATATTATTAATTGATATTAAATTCCTAAAAATATAAGGTTCGTCCAAGAGACTTATATCATGATAGGTTCATCATTAATGGACCACTTGGGGGTCTCTTGGATGTATATAGTAAGTTTATTAACCATATTATATAAAAATACAAAGAGACATTGTAAAAGTGAAACTAATTAACTTAGAGTTAATACTTAAAGATAAGGTTAATATAAGTGCCCAAACCTGTCTAAATTCTATTGGTTGAGTGTTTTTCGACCTATCCCCACCTTAACCTTTGAATAATCAACTTTGGAGCCTTTAGAAACTGAATATGAATTTAATATAAATAAATATTTCTAGCTTTTCCAAAGGTGCCCCTCACCCCTCTTATAAAAGGGCACTCCTCCTTCTCATTTTTTCACACCTCTAAAGCCTTTTGGTTCGGACAAACTCTGCCCAAATACTCTCCCAACATCCCTCACTACAACATAGAGGCCTTATTTTGATCAGAAATCCAACCTAAGGAGCCCTTTTGATCAAATCAAAAGGAAGAACCCGAAGAAGAGGTATTGATTTCACCACCCTTCTCCAAGTTCATTTCTTCTTCCACTTCTTCTTCCTTTGTTCTTACCATTCTAAAATAATAACTCCAGTATCTCACATATACTGTGATGTTATTATAAATATGGTACAATCATATTCAGTATTCTATCTACCCTTTGAATAACATGTCACCATACGTGCGTACGTACGGCTTACCGTCTCCACGTCGTGGTGTAATTGTTATTCAATATAATATTATTTGGATGGGTATAATAATGATGTGTAACTCATGTAAATAATAAATATAACATGTTAATGATTATGTATATATGATATACCATCCATTTATATATTATTTTAATATCAAAAGAATGATACTGTCGCTCGTGCGTACGTACGGACTACCGTCTCCAAAAACGCGATGAGATTCATTCTCCATCGTATCCATTCAAGTATAATTATCATTTGATGATTTAAAAATGATGTTTAAGGACTGGATATCATTCTGGATATGAATAAGATACAACAACCATGGCTTATGTAACAAAACATATAAAAGAAAATGAGTAAGTTAACTCCCGAAACGACGATAATTCTAAGATATTATTAACAAATCAATGTTAAAAGATCATATATGATATCATATTAATATATATGATTCTTGTATAATTTAATAACAACTATTTCACCATTATACAGGAGGTTAACCTACCCCAACCAAGGAAAAGTACAAGGTAAGGGTTATTTCACAATCTCTTCATTATCCGAGGTTGTTTATATGTAATAATCTACTGGGATCTCTTTATCATCCACATCCATGTTTCTTAAAAATGTATTTCAAGACATTTTTACTATTTACAAGAATATGGGTTAAAGTCATTTATACCCTTGTTTGACTTTTTATAAGAGGTTTATAAAGGAATCTTTCCGTCGTTTTCAAAACAAGGTCCTTTTTAACCTTTTCGACAGAATTGAGGTAAGAATGTTTTTTTTAACTTATACGGCGGGTGCGGTTATTTTACGCCGTTATAAAATCTTCAAAGCTTTCCTTACAAGCTTATAAGAATATTTTCAAAGAAAAAGTTTTATTTTATTTGGATCTTAAATGATTTCAAAATAAAAGGAGATATTTCTTTAAAAAGAATTTTGATTTCATCTACGTCAACATCCTTTGATGGATTTTAAGATTATTTGAAGTTGATTTATTATGATACAAAACTTCTATATTGTATTGAAGGTTTTGTGATATGTTTGACTATGGATGTGCTATTTTTATACCATTCATAGTTTATGGTGAAATTATTGACATTTCGTATGCTAGATTTAATACGAATGTTTATGTTATGTTTAAACCTTTTCATATGGGAATGCATTGGACTTAATAAGTGAGGGGTGGAGCCCGTTATAGCTCCTCGATGCATCGGTAGGTCTCATGAGACAAACTAGTGTCTTGGCACAAGGCCTTGACAAAATCTTATTTATAGTCTTGGCACGAGGCCTTGACTATGTGGTTATGATAGTCTGGCATTATGCATTCCAACATTATGAAAGTGGTTATTGATTTTTGCATGTGATTATTCGATTAGTAGAATATCCATGTAAATAAGTAAATGGCATTATTTCATTTTATTTATGCCATACCATGTTGAAAGTTCATATTTAAAAGGCTTTTGTTTTAGTTATACATTGCCTTAAATGTTTATTCTTATTTATGAAAGTTTCCGCTATATTGTTATCCTTACTGGGCATTTGAGCTCACCCCTTTTCTATGTTTTATTTTTCCCAGGATGTGAAGAAGTAAGTTATGAATGACCTGCAGGGATTTTATGAGGGGTTAATAGTGTGGATTGTGGAAACATTATGTTGTTGTAGTAGTTTTTCATTTTATGATGTAATGTAAAACTTATGAATATATCTAGTGTTTCCAAGGATACTAAACCAATCGGTCTTTCGAGATTTGATCTTTCTTGTGATCATGCCAATGTTATGTAATAATGCACCGACTCTGGGTAACTGGGGTCGGGGCGTTACAACATATCTCACCTCGACGTGGATTACGGAGATTTGGCCGAGGCGGAAAGTTTTCTCCACGCTTCATCGGACCCTTCCAGCTCCTCGGCAGGATTGGCGAGGTGGCTTATCGCCTGGCTCTACCACCTCATTTGCACCGGGTGCACGACGTCTTCCACGTATCTCAGCTGAGGAGATACGTGCACGACCCGACGCACATCATTGACCATGGGGAGCTAGACGTTGATGATGGGGTGACTTTTGCGGAGGTCCCGGTGGAGATCGAGGATCGACAGGAGCGGGTCCTTCGTGGACAATCGATTTCTCTAGTGCGCATCAGATGGCAGCATGGGAACCTCCAGGAGAGCAATTGGGAGCGGGAGGCTCAGATGCGTGCTCAGTACCCACATTTTTTTCCCTAGCTTATGATGTATCTTTACGGGGACGTAAAGCCCTGAGGTGGGAGTGATGTAAAGACCCCTAAATTTCAAGGAAATTTTTTTCTTAATTTTCTTTGGAATTTTATAAAAACGCAGTTTCTGACAGCACCTTATTCCGAGGCCCGGTGTTCCCGGAATCATTTTCCTAAGTTTGGCTCGGGTACGTTCACTGAACGAATGAGCGGGTTTTTCTAACTTTTGAACCGGTGCTCGGAATCAAATTCCGAGGGCACCGATGAAATCACGGCACCAGTATTTTCTTAGAAACTCCTCTTCTAGAGTTGCGTTTTCTCGGGTGTGGTTTTTAATTTTTGGACTTAAAGTTAAGAAATAAAAAAATTGGTACGACAAACTTTATTTTATTTCACTTAAATCCACTTAAAATCCACTTTAAGCTGCATAATCTGAGTTGAAGCGGATATGGTAGAGCCCGAAATATCTGACCCTCCTGGTAGGATATTTGTTAGGTGGGGCCCGCACGAGCCCCACCATTTCTTTTCCGCTAACTAACGCACCCGCAAAAACCCGTCATTATGAAAGTCAACTGACGCGTTTTCTTAAATTCTTAATGCCCAATTAATTGGGCGGTTTTATTCGTTGAATTAATTCTACGAATTAATGGGTCGTTACTTAACTTATCTTTTTTTTCGTTTGTTGGCATGTTAATAAAATAAGACCAATGATATTCTTCTTAAGTGTTGTTCATTGAGAGGATTTGACAGAAACCTCAATTTATTCCTCCTTCTTCACGAAGAACGTGAAGAACGCCGACCTTCGACGAAAGGCGACAAAGAACGCCGAACCCGGGGAGATCGACGACGTGAAGCCTTGTATCGCGATGCCGACGAATCTCCCTTCGCGACGCTTCTTCCGCGACGATCCAACCCCGTGACAACCTTCGATCGACAATGACAAGGTAGGGGGTTGTGCTCCTTTTTAAATTCTTTGTGGATTATAAAAACATCATGGATTTAATTAATATAATTAAATCTACATGTTCTTGGACCTTGGAGTTCGTCGATGCGACGCCCTTCCGCGACGACGTGACGCCCTTCCGCGACGCGACGATCACCTCCTTCCGCGACGATCAATTCCATGAAGAACACGTGTGCGACGACTTGATGAGGTAGGGGTTTGTTTGTGAAATAATTTATATTTCCGTGGATGTTCCTCCTAAAACAAAGAACCTGGATCAAGTGCAATTTTAAATTATTAAATTGTATCTTGTTACGTTTCTATATGATAATTTATTTTTTTCCCGATTGTTATCACCTAACGCGGAGGGTGTGGGCCAAACAAACACGGCCCGACAATCCCTCCGCAGTTCTTCATTGATGTGCGGATTGGCAGGCGGCGACAAAACATGCCGCAGGGGTGATTCGTTGATTCCGCAGTGAAGAACGGCACCCGGGAGGAGCTACGGCGTAGATGGGAGTAGAATCGGACCACCGGAGCAACTCCGGTGGCCGAAGAAACCACCGACGGTGCCCCGGCGCGTCGCCGGACAGAGCCACCATGGCTGAAGCTGCGGCGGTGGCGGCACCAGCAGACCCGCGGCCGTGCGGGTCCGGCGCACACGGGACGCAGCAATGTCGCGTCTGCTGACCGAGGGCAGCCACCACGGAGGGGTGCCGCGGTGTTCACACGTGGGGGCAGCGCGCCCCCGCCCCCGGACTCCGCTCGCTCGGCCGAGCCGACCCGCCGACCGGGTCATGCCCAACCGGGTCGGACCCGGACGCGGGTCTGGTCGGCCCGGGCCCAAACCCCCCGTCTTCGGACCTTTTTCGGTCTTTTGCTCATAACATGAGCTACAGGCCTCCGAACGACGTGCCGTCAGCGGAGATCCGATGCTTGGATCGAGACGGTCGGTTCGGTATATCTCACTCAAGGTTTCGGATTACTTTGAGTTCGGCCAGGTTGGTTCGTACACGAAACCAACCGGGCCCTCGGAGCGGAAACGCTCGTATCTTGAGCTTCGGACGTCTGATTGACGTGCCGTCGATTTTGTTGTTTTCGTCTAAGTGAGACTGATATTTTGGCATACTCTGCCCGAGGTTTGGACTTAGGTGGATTATGGTCGGGTTGGTTTTTCCTTAAAAACCAACTGGGGCCCTAGGATGAAAAAGCCAATAACTCTCAGACTGGGCGTCCGATTGACGCGCCGTCTGCGACGTTGAGTTCCTGTTGACGATACGGAACTTTTGGATACATCAACTATAGACTGTGTGTCAGTTGATGTATCAGCCTCTCGGCTCATGGAGCGGACCCTCCCGAACGATCTTGCTGTGTGCAGGAACCCTAGATCTGGCTGCGACTGCTACTGCGACGACGACTATGCAGAGATCCTTAGTGGATTCGACGACGACGACTACAACACTTAGCAATCCTTTGTGGGTCAGTGCTACCGATAATGTGTGGGTCCGATCCTGTGTGGGTCTGCGCTCAGTGGTTCTGTGTGAGCCAGCGCCTACAGGTCCTCTGTGGGCCTGATCCTGTGTGGGTCTTTCCGGGGGTTAGTACCTATCAATCCTTTGTGGGTCCGACGACTTAGATGGATCAGTGATCATCTCTATAGTCATTCGAAGAAGTATACCTTTGTGAGATGAAACCCTGTTTGTTTTCCTTTGTGGACTGTGTTGTGCTATCCTGTTTGGATTTACGTTTTACTTCCCTTTGTGGATTGTGTTGTGCTATCCTCTGTGGATTTACGTTTTGCTTTCCTGTGTGGACTGGGTTGTACTTGAGTTCGGATGTTGGAGCCGAGCGAGAATTTATGACTTAGGTATATGTATGGGCATATACCTAAGCTGCGTCGAATGTTACTTCGTGATTTGTATCTTTCCTTTGTGGTTTATCCTTTGTGGATTCTGGGAGACCTTAGGAGCTCTCGGGGACCCTACTGAGTAGCTTATACTCACCCCTGAACGGGCTATGCCCACACTACGTTGTGTTGGTTGTAGACGACGGACAGCGCTGATCGCGGTGGAGGCTTGCGGAGCAGGACAGTACCTGGAGGTGGACCATTGGGCGGGGTGTACTCGGAGCGGACGGCTGGGCCGAGAAGCTATGGAGGCTATCTGTACTCACCCTTAAGTTGGGACGTCCAAAGGACGGCTCGACGCTGTGGCTTTTCCTTTCAGTTTCTGTTTTTCCCCTATTCAGTTGTACTTTACATTTGGGCTTGTATTTCCGGGCCCCTTTACATTTCCGCACTTACTGTTGTTCCAGTTTTTACTTAGTGTTTACTTCTTTCCGCTTGTTTACTCTGTGGTACTTATTTACTTTACAAAGGCAATGCCTTCCCTTTACCGGGATTTACGCCTTGGTGCTAGTCGCCAGCCACTGGCCTATGGAAGGCGGGCTTGGGGTAGTCTCGGCACGGGCCCCGAGGACGGGTCATGACATTTTCTTGCATAGATTATGATTTCATTATTTAAAGAAGGTTAAATAGGATATTAATATCATATATATTCATTATATAGTTTTTTATATTAATACATAAAATTTCATTATAGTAAATAAAATTCAACATTCACAAATATGGTAGTTCGTTTGAACGCAAGAATGTAGTTTCCATTTTCATATTCATATTGAAAGAAAAAAAATAAAATTTATTGATATATATATTATCATAATATTATATTTTTTGTGCCATATATAAAATATATTATTTTTAAACTGATCTGTAATACATTCCATGTAAATCCTGAATGAATCACATCACTTCACGGGGAATTAGTCTGTCATACACACGAATGACATTATCGCATTCCCAAAAATGGAAATCATGAAGTTATGTGTTATATAAAAATTAAAAAATCATACTAACATCATATATATCATATATATATATATATAATAAATAGTATATCCATAATTTTTCCCATCTTTGAAAGGCGGTGGTCGAAAAGAGAACGACATTAGTTTGAGTGGTGGTAGTCTGTCGTACATAGGAATTGTGATTTCATAACCCATTTGATGGATGTTTGCTAGGCTTTAATTTATAACCCTAAAATAACAACATAAAAGTTTATGTAACATAATTATGTTTTTATATAATCATTGTATAAAAATAATTGATGATGTTGGAGTGGGAAATAAAACAAAAATGCATGTTGATTAACGTTACCACTTCTTCAGGTCACTCTTTTGTTTGCACAAAAGGCCTTCCTTGGTTGGATTTATTCCAAAATTAATATTTATAAGATGAGAGGAGGGAATATTATAATTAATTTTGGTAGGAATTTTCCTAGAAAAATGGATTGAGATGTGTGAAGAGAGGAGCAGATGTGGTGGCCTTCAATAAGTGGGGAAGCGAACACACGCATTATTTTTCAAAAGAATGTTAGGTGAACCCATGTTTTTACCAATGAAATGTTTTAAACATGGAAAAAAACTAGATAATATAATATATAACGTATATATATGGTCATAAAATGGGTTCTTGACATTTTTATAGGTCATTTTTCATTAAGTTTAAAGGTTAACCACTAAGTAAACTCGTTTTTACCTTAATCGTTGTAATTTATTTTAATTTTATTCTCTAATATATTTCATCAAAAATTATTTTTAACCTATTATATATTATAAATTAATCTGATTTTTAATTAGGAATCCATTTTTCGAAATTAAAATGATATAACTGGAAAGTTTTAATTTGATATTAACCCTATAGATGCAGGGACACAATTGTCTTTTTCGAAGAGTATTTTTTGGAAAAATATGAATCTATATTAACTCTATGAATAGAAAAATAACTTTATGAAAATAAATTAATTTTTAATTATATATAGTTTATATTTTTCATTTAAGACATTACCCATTTGGGATTAATTTAATTAGTTAAAAAGGTGAAACATTATTCATTTTGAAATAGTTTTTAGAAAAAACCCGTCATTAAACCCAAGAAACAAACTTATATTAAAAACCAATATAAAGTTGTTTAAAAATTAGTTAATTTTATTATATATAAATAAATAAAAAAATTACTTTAAAATGTATTAAATTTTTTTTTAGAATTTTAAATTTCTTAATTTATTAAAATAAATTTCTTTTTTACAAAAATCAGCATTTTTTCTGTATTCAAAAAAAATTATTATCCAAAAAATCCAAAAATTTCTCCAAAATATATTTTTGATATTCATATTTCAAAGATTAAATTTATTTTTGAAAATAAAAAATATTAAATTTTGAAATTTTTTTTTAAATAAGTCTGCAATAAAAAGGTGGGGAAACAGTTTTTTCAAAAAAAAACTTTTAAGCATAAAATTGGATTTATTTTCATGTTTTTCTTTAAAACACATAGGATGAATGTTAAAAATTATATTTAATATTTTAAATAAAAATTTAATTAATAAAATCAAATATGATTGATTTTTTTATTTTATTAGTGTGAAATACACTCATGCACATTTAAATAGTTTCCCAGAAAAATATTTCCATTTATTTTCAAAGGGGTTATAATTTTATTTTTAATTAATTGGTAATAAAACAATTCATTATATATAAATGTATAAAAAAAATTATAATTCATTTAATCGAATCTAGACCTTCCATTCTAATAGCTATGTGAAAACTATCATGTTAAATAAAAATAAAAATATTATATTGTAGTTCCATAAATTCATTAATACGTATAACATAAGATATTGAAGAAAATCATCATTGTGTGTATCGTAAGAGAAACTGAGTTTTGTGTATAAGCCATGATGAACTCAGTGTTTCATTTCCTTTAATCTATTGAATATAATTTTCTTCTTTTAAAATAACAGGTTGTTACATCATCCACACATTAATAAATTATGTCCTCACAATATGAACATTATTTCTGTAATCAATGTTTGGGCATTTGAAAATACATTTTTTATAAACCTATATTGTCAACATTGTTACTAAAACTTATTCTTGATTAAATTTAATGGTAAGTATGAGGGTCATCTTGAATAACATGTAACTAGGTCTCTATGTAGGAGAGAATTGGTGGAATGTGAAGATATGAACATTGAATAAAAACATAAATCCCTAATAAGGATACAGAGTAACCAAGATCATAAATAACTACAAAGTAAATGATCAAGATAAAGTTAAAAATATAAAAATTATATAATAAAGTGGCGTTAAAAATATCATTAATATCATTAGAGATGATGGTAATATGAAAACATTTTTTAAGATCCTTTTATTAGATATGGGAAATTATCTTATCATATATACTAAGAGAATATGGAAATATAGTTACATGATGAGTATAATTTAATCCTTTAATAAATTTAAACCACAGTCTCATCTTTTTCTATAAATGATGTGAATTCAAGATAAATTTGCAAGCCATGAGCACTAAAATAAAAATTTAAGGACTGGATAACCATAAAGGGGATAACAATATATTCCTCATATCCATAAAAATTAACCAAAACCAAAATTTCTATTACATGGTAATAAAACTCCAAAAATTAATAGACAATCATATTATACTATAATCTTAGAAATTCAATAGAAATAATGAAAGTTCAAACAAAATCATACCACAAATAAGAATCCTTAAAATTCTTCAATCATTTCCCAAGTGAGTTTTTGACCCAAATATTAAAATTGTTTGATCATATATTCCATCCTAAAAAATTTCATATTGATCACAGAGGCTACAAATACATCAATAAAAAATCATCTCAAAAATTATCATTATTCAACTTACAATATAAATACTTAACAACTCAATGGGGTATCAAAGACTTTGAACTTATGATCATACTTATGTCTATATACCTATTATGGTATCTATAATTCATAATATAACCTCACATGAAAAAATACTAATCTCCCCAATTATCTAACATGACCATATATACCAACTATAACAACCTAGGACCCACACTCTTAAATCATGTGACAAAATTGTAAACATTATATTTCTAGATTCTATACCAAAAGGATAACCAATTTTTTTCCAACCCATATGTTATAGAATAAAAAAGAAAATTTCGGATCACTTATATCCTAGGGGAACTTTTAGGCTTATATTTTTTAGAATTAGGAAAAACTCTTATGTAAAAAATTCTCATGGACTTAAATTACCATTTATCCAACATAGCATATCTTTTATTTTTCTCATTAAGACATAATTATCATCAATATGAAATACATTATAAAGATAATACAATCATCATAATTCTTTATAATCGATGGGAAAATAAATATAATAAGGGTGGGATAAAATTATCAGTATGGGTAATCATAAGAATTAAAAATATATGTCATTAATGAGAACAATGAATTCATAAAGCAACGATAAAATAATAAAAATTCGTGAGTGAATCATAAAATAAATCATACCCATCAATACCTGGATCATCAAATATGAAAACAGGGAAAATTAAAGAGTCCTCATAATCAATAATTGTAAGCCATGTGATATCAATCTTGATCATATGAAATATTATAAACTCATATAAATAATATATAAAACATATTGGTATCATGTAACATCATCTTAATAGATCAAAAAAATACCCTTAAATAAACCACAAAAATATAAACAACCAAACGGATGAATTCCAAAATTATTCTATGGATAACGTAATCATTACCCAATGCATTAGAGTGTTATCTGGGTGCACCTATCGTTTATTTTATAACAGGATCACATGGTTCTATCTAGGAACACCTATAATTTATAAAATCCATGAAATGACTAATGAATAAAGATTATGTGGAAACATGATTAACCCACGGAAAAGAAACATGTTCAATAACAATATCTTTGAAATAATATTAATCCATATAGAAAAATAGAAGCTATGGCATCATTAAGAAAATACCCCCACTTAATAATAATTAAAAAAATTGATGTTGACGTTAATTAATAGAAATAAAATTAAAATTTCATTAAAACATTTTAAGGAAAATATACTTTTATTTTGAAAAAACATTTAATAAAATAAAATATTTTAAAAATAATTTCATTTGAAAAATAATATTTAAAGACTATAAAGGAATATTTCTTAAAAAAATAAAACATTTATTGGGGAAAATATTTTCTCTTATTTGAAAAAAACTTTTTAAAACATTTTTGAAAATATTTTTTGAAAACCTGGTTTTGGAAGAAAACATATGTCTCACAGATGAGGTAACTGAAGTCGCATTATCCTAAAAATAAATTCTCATGACTGTTAAGAACCAATGTTCTTAAAAATGGTACATTTACTTTACAATGTCATAAATAACCATAGTATGATTGATTTCAGGAGAATTATAATATTTTAGCTTTATGGACTTAATTATACACAATCCAGATAAACGATGTTATTATAACAAATGAATTATAACACTTTGGTAACATTGAAACAAAATCCCAATGAAATAATATCATTTATAATATCATGAAAATAATGATATTAATTATATAACTTTTTGATGGGGTAGAATATACACCTCATAAATGATGGTAGGTGTATAACATAACTTGCGTGTCAAAGAAGTTCAATTGAGGTAAATATCCCTTTATGCATTGGTATCTTTGAACATGTAAACCCCATGAAATAGAGATCATCAAATGGAAATTAAAATACCCCAATATTTAATTATAATAATAATAAAATACATTCATGGGTAGTATATTCACCACAAAACAAAAATAAGTTGTGAATATGGAAAATATCTAACAAAAATAAAAGTGAGATAGGAAAACCCCTGCCTTTTTTTTACATCGATCATTATTTATAAAACCTACTATATAATAAATATAATATTATTATAAATATATTATTTTAACATACATATATTTATATATCATAGAATATATTATTTCCTTATATCTTTTTATTACCCATATATTAACAATTCCATGTTAAAGGTACGTTTCATGTAACTATAACTTTGTTTTTCGTATACGTTTTGACATGTTATTTTTTGTTTGATTACATTGATCAATATTTAATAATATTCATAAAGTAAAAAATGATATTAATATCATATATATTCATTATATAATTATTAATATTAATCCATATAATTTATTTATAGGAAAATAAATGCACCACTCCTGGACATGGTTGGTCATTTGTATACATGAACGTTGTTTCCAATTTCATTATCATATTGAAAAAAAGATAGAACCATAAATGAAAAATATAAATATATTATTATTATAGTGTAATTTTATTGTGATATATAACACATGGTTTTTTAACCCATATTTAATACATTCCATGTAAAGCGGGCAAAAATCACATCCCTTCTTGTGGCGGTACTCTTCCATACTCACTAATGACGTTATCACATTCCCACAAAATAGAAAGTATGAATGTATGTGTTATATAAAAATTATTTAATAATAGTAATATTATAAATATAATATATTTTAAATATAAATAGTTTTTACATCATTATTCCAAACCTTGAAATGTGGGGATGTCAGAACTAACGACATTAGTTTATGAGGTGGTTTCTAGTCGTACACACAAATGATTAATTTATAACCCATTTTATGGAAGTGTGTATTGTTTGAGGTTATAAAATTAATATAAAAACATTTCAATATATGTAATATAATTATTTTATTATATAATCTTGTTTTATTAATAATTTATGGAGGTGGAGAAGGAAATAAAACAAAAATTCATGTTGATGAACGTTAACTCTTCTTCAAGTCACTCTTTTTGGTTTTCAATAAATCCCTCATTGGGTGAATTTCTACGAAAATTAAGGATTATATGATGATAATATGGAATTATATAAGTTATTTAGTATAGATACCCTATCCATTTACAAATAACATTACATTATTTTAATCCTAATTATACATCAGAGTACTAGCCAAGGATCGTTATGTCTGGTGTCTTGGAATACTAGGTACATAAAATATAAAACAATGGGATAATAAATTTCTTTATTTAATCTCCATAAAGAGATCCTAAATTCCTTTGAGCCCTTAAATCTGCACAGGGTACACTAGGGAACACATAAACAAAGGGATGAGCTAAAAAGCCCAGTAAGGGAATGAACATTAGGATATGTCTTAAGAACACAAGTTAGGAGGCATGACATAATGAAATCCAAATCATGGAACATATAAAATAGTATCATTGCTAACCGCTAATCATGTTTCCTATTTTAGTATGGGTCAATGCTAACCGCCAGTCCCGGTTCCTATTTTTGTACGGGTCATTGCTAACTGTCAATCCTGTTTCACATCAAATCACATGAGAAATAACTTTACCCAATAAATTGGAGAACTATTTGGGCACACCCATCCCAACATTTTCATGAATGATCTTTCTATATAAATAATCATACATAGTCAAACATACATTAACATAAGGGTACCCATAAAATGAATTGGGTACCACAATCATGAGATAAAGCATAACAAATGGGTGTATCAGGAATGTGTCCATGAAATAACGGGATTAGAACATACATGGATGTTAATAAGGTAAAATATTCAAATAAAATGTTAAGTAATTTCAAACATAAGTTAAAACATATAAGAAATGTATTTGAGAAACATTAGCATTAAAACATTTTTGAGTTGTTTTTTGAAAAATAGTATAGAGCCTTTAAAATCAACAAGAGTAAAATATTTTATATAAAAACAGAATTTAACCAAGATGTTTTTCATAATAAAAATAATGATTTTATAAGGACAGTGGTGTCTTAAAATATAGGATAGAGTGCATTTTAAATAGGGTAAAAATTCTGAAAGTTCCCTTAAAACATGTTTGCTTATCAAAAAGTTCAATAAAGGGAATCTTTAAAAACATGTATATCCCTGAGAGAGTGTTGAAAGGGTCTATTTATATAACTTTTTTAAAACTAAAAATCATTTATAATTTGTAAAAAAATATATAATATAATTCCATTTTGATGAAAATAAATGTATGGAAACCAGAAAGAGCAAAGGAGGTTTAGGTGGAATCCATTATGGTTTAATGACATGGTGTCAGGTGTACCTAAGAGGGATTTATGAGAGAGATAAGGGGTTTATCAGCACTTATACATCATTAGGGAAGAATGGGTATGTTTAAAAAATATACCCCATCATTAGGTATTACGCATAAAAGGCATATCATAGAGAACAATCTTGATTAAGAGAGAAATGGAGAGGATACCTTACCTTAAATCCATTGGTGTCCTCCACTTATTATTAAAAACTGGAAGAAAGAAATTAGGTTTATTAATTAATAATTCCATAACCTCTTCTATATGTAATTGGTTTATTATAATAATTTTATGTTCATTTATTATTGGTTTCATTGTTTATGAGATTCAATTTCATTGTTCGGGCTCGTTTGTTTACTTGGTTTTAATGACGGGTTCACTTATATACATGTTTGGAAAAACATGTAAGATGAAATTGGATGTCCATAATTGAAGTTATATTCTATTATTTAACATTTATTAGATTACATGGTTTTAAATTTAATTTATTTACTTATACTGAAGTCAAATTATTATACAAAAACATAGTGACAATCATTTTAGTTGATCAGTGGGTTTGATTACAAAGAACATGTTCTTATTTATAACATAATACCATTTGTACAAAAAAACTACAGAACCAAAAAGAGGATATATTACATATATAATAATATGGTTCAACCATAACACAAATGGTTTTAGAATCAGAATTAAATATGATAATAAAAAATGATAAAATGTTGTCCTTGAATGTGCTAAATTAGCACATCTCAAACGGTGCTTTCATTTATTTCTAATAAATGGTGTGGAAAGGATATAAGATAATTAAATATCCCATTATCATATAAAATTCAATTACATGTATGTTACTAGAGTTATCATACTATTTGGGTGAAGGGAGGTGAGGAAAGAAACAAAAAGAAAATAACATAAATGTAATGAAGGAATCAGAATAAAGAATTTACCTCTTGAGACTTCCTCCTTTGAGAACCTCTTATGGGGAGAGGTTTTGGTATTTTGAAGAGGCTTGGGGAATTTGGACATGGGGGAAGATCTTGGGGAGATATTTGGGCAGAATATTGGCAAGGAACAAGGCAAGAGAGAATTGAAGAGAAGAGGGAGTGAGTGAGGGGTTATAATGGAAGAGAAAAGGGTTTTCATAGTTTTTTAACCATTTGTTTATTAATTACCCTCAAGACCAACAATAGTGATTATTCAATGACCATAAACAGTAATAAATGCATGTTACTTTGATCCTATTGGGATTACATCATCATATCATCATCAGGGACTCAATAAATCCATTATTTAGCATTTATCGTAAATTATCAAATTTTAGTATTCATAAAAAAATCAAGCATTTCATAAAAATATAAAAAATCCACCCAATCCATTTTTTTACATGTAGAATCTAAAATTGATATCCATTTTTCAAAAATAATTTTTTAAATATGATTATTTTAATATTTAATTAAAATCATAATTTATTATCAAAAACCAATTTTAAAACATTCATTTTCTTATTCTAAAATATAGGTATATCATACTTTCAACATAAATATTATTTATATATTATCATAGGCAAGGTTACTATTCATTAGGGTATATCACTATTCATACGGGTATTTTACTATTCATAAGGGTAGGTTATTATTCCCCAAAAATTTAGTTTTTCTTATAAAACTCCAAATAACATAATGATTGCAACCATGTATGTCAGAGTTTTGAAATTCTGAACAAAAAAGTGACAAAATTATGTTTAAAGGTCACTTAGCACTTGGTAGATCATTATGTTGTGTTTTCAGGTGATTTTATAACATATTTATAAGAAGGTAATTCCCATTGAAAAAACATTGGGTCATTATAATCTTCCCTCCTTATGAAATTTCACCCTCGAAATTTCATTTTACATTCAAGGCCAAAAATAGGCGGGGGTACTTTTCCTTCATTGCTTCCTCCAGTTCCCATGTTGCCTCTTCGTACTTATGGAATCTCCATAGTTCCATGACAAGATGAGTAGTCTTGATGCGTAGAAATTTGTCTCTATGATCCAAGATCTTCACCAGCTTCTCCTCACAGGAAAGATCATTCTCTAACTTTACAACCTCTGAATATAGTACATGTGAAGGGTCTGGTATGTACTTCCTTAAGATGGATACATGAAATACATTGTGTACCTTCGACATGGTCGATGGAAGTGCCCGTCGATAGGCCACAGTTCCGACTCAATCAAGGATTTCTAAGGGTTCGATGTACCTAGGACATAACATCCCTTTCTTTCCAAACCTCATGACCTTCCATCGAGATATGCATTGAAATACCATGTATCCATCTTTAATCTCCAGGTATCATTGATGATTGTCTGCATAACTTTTATGTCGACTTTGGGCTACCTTGATATGTTAATAAATGGTTTTTACCTTCTCCACCATTTCATTGACCACTTCTGGTCCTAGAAGCTTATTCTTACTGATTCATCCCAACATACCATTGTTCTACACCTTTTCCCATAAAGGGATTTATATGGTGCCATTCGGATGCTCGAGTGGAAACAGTTTTTGTAGGAGAATTGCACTAGTGGAAGATGTTAGTCCCATCCTCCTTTGAATTCCATAGAACATGATCTCAACATATCTTATAATGTCTGAATAGTTCACTTATATTGGACATCATTTTGAGGATGATAGGCCATGCTGAAGTTTAGTTCCGTTCTTAGAGCATGTTGGAAACTTTTCCAAAACATCTAGGTGAATCTCGGATCATGATCGGATACAATATACAGTGGTACTCCATGAATCCTTACCACTTATTTGATGTAAATACATGCAAGTTGATCTAATGGGAAGTACTCTCGAATCATGATAAGGTGAGTTGTCTTTGTAAGACGATCCACAATGACCCATATAGCATTGTTTCCTCTGGATGTCCTTGGATGTCCAGTGACAAATTCCATGGTAATGTTCTCCCACTTCCATGCTGGTATGGGTAGTGGATGCATCACCCCTTTATAAATTTTACTCTGAACCTTCACTTGCTGACATACTGGTCACTTTGATGTATATTCAACAATCTCTCTTTTCATATTGTCCGAAAAAATGTTTTCTCAGTGATCTTGATACATATTTATGCTCTCGGGGTGGATAAAGAAGGGTAAGATATGTGCATCATTCAAGAGATACTTATTTATCTCTAGATCAGATGGTACACATAATTGTGACCCAAATCACATAAATCCTTCCTCATCAATTTAGAAATTAGATGATTTCCCATTTTTTATAGCTTCCACCATTTTATAAATTTCTACACCTTTTCATTGATAATACTTTAATTTCTCTAAGAGGGTTGTTATGAAATCATTTGATAAAGGATTGATGATGTTACTCTCTTAAGATTCCCATTTCCACCCTTTGAAAATCTAAGAAGATAGGATCCTTTTTAATTCTCCTCATTGATGAAGATGTAGGATCCTCTATACTTAGAGCATCCTCCAACTTGTTTACCTTACTGGGATGGTAGTGGATTGAGAAGTCATAATCCTTGATCAGATCTATCCATCTTCACTAGTACATATTAAACTCTTTCTTTGTGAATATATTTTTGAGACTCTTGTGGTCAGTATATATCTCACACTTATCCAAATAGAGATAATGCTGCCAGATTTCCAACCCAAAGATCACTATCGCCAACTCCATATCATGCATAGGATTGTTTTGCTTGTGGATTTTCAGCTGCCTTGAGGCATAGGCTATCACTAAATCATTTTTCATTATCACATAGCCTAATCCCTTCTTAGGAGAATCACTATACACCACAAAGAGTTCTCCACTAGTAGGTTGTGTGAGTACTGGCGTAGTGATAAGCCTCTTTTTTAACTCCATGAAACAGTCTTCACATTCCTGCGTCCAAACAATCTTTACTCCCTTTTGTGTCATCTTGGTCATTGGGTTTGACAAAAAGTTCTTCAAAAATAGTCGATAATACATAGCTAGACTGAAAAAGTTGTGGATCTCTATTACGGAAGTTATCTAGGGCCAATCTTTAATTTCCTTTGTCTTGGAAGGATCCACAGATATCCATTTTCTGGTGATAACATGCCCCATGAATGATAATTCCTCCATCAAGAACTCACAATTACTATACTTTTCATATATATTCTCCCTTCACAAAGTCTTTAACATAGTATTCAAATGCTCCTCATGTTCCTCCATGCTCTTGGAGCATATCAGAATATCATCAATAAATACTACCACATATTTGTTCAGGTAATATATAAAGTCTCTATTCATTAAATCCATGAAAATTTATTGAGCATTAGTGAGTCTGAATGGCATCACTATGAAGTCATAGTGTCCATAACTAGTTTTAAATGAAGTGTTGGGAATATCTTCTTTCCTCACCTTTAATTAGTGAAATCTCGACCGATGGTCTACCTTAGAGAAATAACTAGCTTGATGAAGTTGATCGAATAAGTCATCTATCTGTGGTAGGGGATACTTGTTCTTTATCGTGATTTTATAGAGCTCACGATAATCATTTCAGAGGCACATTGATATGTCCATCTTCTTGACTAAGAGGACTGGCACACCCCATAGTGAAGCACTCGGACATATAACCCTTCTCCATATTCTCCTGTAATTGCTTCTTCATCTCTTCTAGCTCTATAATGGCCATTCAATAAAGAGTCTTTGATATTGGCAGAGATCTAGGGGTAAGTTCAATTGAGAAATAAACCTCTCGGTTAGGAGGAACACCGTACAACTATTCATGTAATACATTAGTGTAATCCCTCATGATGGGCATGTCTACAAGCATGATTCTCTCCTCTGTCTCAATCATTTGAGCGAGATATGCCTGCTCACAAGGAAACAATATCCATGCTTGATATGACGATTCCAAATGAGATTCATCTTCCTCCTTACACTTTTAAAGAATTATAGGATGCTTTGGGATGTGAAGTTTGATCTCCCTTTCCCAAAAGTTGATGTTGGCTTTGTATAAATATAGTCAATCCATGACCAATATAGCATTGAACTCCACTAAAGGAAGTATGGTGATATTTTCTAGGAGGTTCATTCTACAAAAATTAACTAGGGAGGAGTTATAAACCATCAACACAATAATTTCCCACTTGGATGTTCTCACATATAACATTTCCTAAAAATTTTGAGGTGGTATTTCAATAGTTCTACTAATATTTCCAGATATGAAAGAATTCATAGAACCATAATCAAATAGTAAGGTTTCTATTTTTGAATGAATAACTAGTGTACCTGTCACCACATCGTTGTCTGGATCAACCTCAGCTGTAGTGATATCATGAGCCCTTCATTGTTTCCATAGAGATGGTTGCTGATTTCCTCCAACAACCCTCAACTTAGAGAAATTTCTTGCATAATGATTATGTTCATTGATGTTTTAACACTGCACTACAGGCTGAGTGTAGCTCTGAACCTTCCTTTCTTCTTCAACATTAGTGGGATTTTTCATATTCCTTCAGCATTTCTAGGCTATTTGACCAAGCTTTTCACATTTGAATAAATTATTGGTTCCCTTCAGATAGTTCCCAGGGTGCTTCTTCCTACAAATTTTATAAAGGTAAAGTAAGGTTCATTTCCATCATGGGACTTGTTTGTTGAACTACCCATGATTTTTTCCATTTTCCACTTCTTGTCACTGGGCCCATGAGACCACTAAGAGTCTCCAATCTCTATTTTAACCTTGATGGAACAATCTAAAATCTCCTCATAATTGTTGAAGTCTTGAATCGCCAACTCTTTTTGTAAACTTAACTTTAGTGATTTAAGGATGATGTCTCCGCACTTGCTGGGTCCTCCGGGTGCTCCAGTCTCTCCCAATGATTATCCTTCCCCTTCATTTTAGATTTTTGTTGTTCTTTTCAGTGGTGATGTCGATTCCTGCTTCGATCGGATGTCTCTGCACTCACTCGGTGCTCCAGGCACTCTTGGATATCCCGAAGATTCTCCTTCCTCTTCATTATAGGGTTTTGTGTTTTTGCTCAGCGGCGATGGCATTTCCTTCTTTGATCTGTTATGTCTTATCATTCTTATCATGTTCTCTCTTTCCCCCATATCGACTGATGTTGTTTACTAGTGTGGATAGTGTATGTTTCTCACCACCCCTCTTCATGTCTAACCTTATGCATCGGACCTCTATGTTGGGTCTGTGTGCAGGAGCTTTAGACGGTTTGGGTTGGAATTGGTGGTGGCATATGGTGTCCATCTACTCCACCGCTCTTGCTAACCCACCCATCGTGCTCTAATCCATTTTGTTCGGGCTCGACGAAGGTTCCAGGTCAACTTGGGATGGTGTTGGAGGGGAGCTTGCAGAGGCTTCGGTTTGTGTTTTTCACCAGCACTGGCTTCTTCTTCTCTTATGATTTTCTTCTTTCTCTCTTGGGTTCGGTGTTTCTACCTGGTGTTGTATTCCAATTTTCATTTGATCGTTCAGTTTGATTTTTGGTCTTGGATGTTGCTGCGATTTGGTGTTTGGACTAGCGATGTGTCTTGGGTTCCATCTTATTTTGCGAGATGTGGTTTCCGGTATGACGATGGTCCTGATGTCCTGTGATGTTATGTTAAATTCTTTTTTGATAGTGAAGACAGTGTTTTACGGTGGCGATGATGGGGTTCTTATTGGCGACGAAGGTGGTTTATGATGAGAGGATCCCATGGTCATAGGTTCCTTCTGTGATAGTGGTCTAGAGCTGCAGTGGGGTGATGGCTGACAGTCCTGCTCCAGCGATGTGGTCGCGACATGGTGTACTCAACTGTCATGGGGTGTGGCTTGAGACAGCTCGCTTCTCGGGGTTTCATAACCCGGGATGTTTTAATTTCATATTTGGAGGTTGATTCATCCTTTGTTTTTGAATTTTGAATTATGGTAGTTTGGTTTTTATTTATTGGTTGTGAGGTTACCACTTGTCCATGAAGTGTCTTTTATAAAATTAAAAAAATGATTTGGAGTCTTCTAAAGAAGTGACCCACCTTACTTTTGGTGTTCATGACAAAGCTAGAGGTGTACCTTGCAAACCTTGTGAAGTTTTCTTCATCTGCTCGGATGGACCCATCTTCCTTCTGCTTGAGTCTGATGAAATCTTATTCCGTCTTCAGATTGAGGGCTCAAGGAAAATATTTGTTGAAAACCATCTTCTTCAATTCCTCCCAATCCATGGAATCGATTTACTCTTAGGACATTCTACTCTTGATCAGAGTCCACCACCGATCAGCTTCTCCATCAAAATTATAGACCACCAGTATAACCTTCTCTTCTTCTGAGCACTGGTGGATAGAGAATATCTTTTAAATGGAGTTAATCCACTGTTCTGCGAGGTGGGGATCAGAAGATCCGCAAAACATGTGAGTCTTTTTCTGCATGAAGGATTATACAACAACTTGCTCTTTCCTTGGAGGAGGAGGTCATTATGTATGATTCAAGTTATTATTCATAACTCGAGCCAGCTGAGAAAGTACTATAATGATGTCTTGCACACCCACTCCCATCATATCAGGCCTATAATTAGAGAAAACTTCACATTTCATATCACATTGGTTGTTTGAATGTGTTCTTTTATTTCCTACCCTTAACTAAGAAAAATAATATATAATTAGACATCTTGAATACTTAGCTACTGACAATAAAAAGGATACTTTGAACCTAAAAGGATAATCTTATAAAGAAGAAGTGTATCCTAACATGTGATTCCTTAGGTTAAAATCTAGGTTATCTTTGATCAATTTTTTTGACTTATACTCTTATGGGCTATTTTTTCCCTTAATAATGGTTTTTACTAATATCATGATTCTACCAATGAATATCCCCCACGAGTGTGATAACCAAGAGTACAACAAGGCCCTTTTTTATGCACCAATTCTTGTTCCAGTCTAGACCAAAGAGATGTTTTCGGGTTTTACCCCTAGATACATTTGTTCCATAGCTGCCTCTACCTGCTCGTATCCAGATTGGGATATATTTTCTTGATAAACCACATACTTAATACTCACCATAATTTAGGAATGTTTTCGTATACTCAGTCTCATCCTTAAGGTTATCACAAAGGTTCTCTATCCATAATCTCCAAAAATAACTATACCGTCCTCTGATACCAACTATAGTGACCCAAGCCTTTTTCATATAATGTTAATTTATTTTAAGAATAATTATACATCAGATTACAAGCCAAGGATTGTTAAGTCTAGTGTCTTGGAAGACTAGGTACATAAAACATGGGGCTAAAAATACTTTATTTAATCTCCATAGAGATCTCTTAACTTCCTTTGAGTCCTTACATATACATAGGGTACTCTAGGGAACACATGAATAGAGGGATGAGATGAAAATCCCCACAAGAGAATGAACATAAGGACACGTCTTAAGTATGTGAGTTAAGAGGCATGACGTAACGATATCCAAACATGGAATATATAAAAATGTTTCATATAAGCATGGAATCATATAAGCATGGAATCATATAAACATGGAAACATATAAATTTGGAAAAATTATAAACCAACTCTTAAGTAAGGGTCAAGGCTAACCTCCAATCCTGTTTCCCATTTTAGTATGGGTCAAGGCTAACTGTCAATCCTGTTTCCAATTTTAGTAAGGGTCAAGGCTAACCACCAATCCCATTTCAAATCACCTCTCATGATACTTAACTTTACCCAATTAATTAGAGGGATATCTATCTTCACCCATATCAATATTTTTATGAATATTCTTTCCACATAAATATTCATACATAATCAACCATACATAAACATAAGGGTACCCATGGAAGGAATTGGGTATCACAATCATGAAATAATGCATAATCAATGGGTGTATCATTAATGTGTCCATGAAAGAACATGATTAGAACATACATCGAAATTCATAAGGGAAAATAGGTATATAACATGGTAATTTATTTCAAACAGAAGTGACAACATATTAGAAATGTATTTGAGAAACATTAGCATTAAAATATTTTTGTTCGGTTTTAAGGAAAATAATATAGAGCCTTTAAAATATAAAATGGTATATTCTTTTATATAAAACAATAATTAAACAAAGAAGGTTTTCATAATAAAAAGGCTTATTTATCAAAGATAATTTTGGCTTAAAATAGATGTTAGAGTGCACTTTAAATTGGGTACAAATTCGGGAAGTTCCCTAAAAACATGTTTTTTATCAGAATGTTCTATGGAGGAAATCTTTTAAAAACTTGTAACTCACTGATATAGAGTGTTGAAAGGGTCACCATATATTATTTTTATAAAACTAAAAAACATTTATAATATTTACATAAATAGATTAGATAACTCCATTTAGATAACAAATAAATATTTGGAAACCTAAAAAAATGAGGTTCGGGTGGGATTCATTATGGTTTATCCGCATGGTGTAGGGTGAACATAATAGGTCTTGATGAGAGAGATAAAGGGTTTATATTCACTTATAAATCATGAGGGGAGAAAGTGGAAGGTGTGAAAACATACCCCATCATTTGGTATTACGCATAAAATGCATAGCATAAAGGATAATCTTGATTAAGAAAGAAACAAAGGGGATCCCTTAACTTAAATTTGTTGGTGTTATACACTTTTTATTAAATACCTGGATAAAAAATTTAGTTTTATTAATTAATAATTCAAGAACCAATTATATAGCATCTCAGTTTTTTATTACATAACTTTTCATTACTTTTTACAAATAGAGGATCTTTAAAGTCCAGTGTCTTCGAAATCAGGACATAATACATGAAAGTAACATAAAACATTCTTCTAATACACTTTTAAGGCTTAATCATAGGTTTATCCTAAGTACAATTATTTCATATTATAACCTGGAGACAAACATCAAAGGAAAGGGTGTGCAGAAGGCCTAGTAAGGAAAGAAACAGAATCAGTTTACTTGTGACATCATTAAGAATTTGATAAAAATACATAATAACATGAGAAATGGAAGTATAGGCATATAATAACAAACATAACATGAAACATAACTTGAATATATGGCTACAAAATTTCATTTATACATTCATGAACATATCACCAAGGTACAACTCTAAGGTTTCATAAAAATTACCATGTTTATTCACCAAGGTATCGTGAAACTTGTCATCTCAAGAGATAAATCCATTACCCAATGCATTAAAGTGATATTAGGGAAAACCATTAATATGTCATTAATTTCATGTGATCCACATATATCATAATAAAACATTTCATAAATAACCCATAGGGAATAAAATAAATTGGTTTCATTTCAAAATCACGACATTTTAAAACGTACATAACAATATGATCATTATGTCATTTATAACCCATGGAAAGGGAGTGAGGGTTATATGTATGTCAATTCCAGAATAAAATATATCAATATTTTTATTTATGAACACACATAGAAACTAAATAGGTCTGGGTATACATATATATAAAACTAGAGAATTTCTGGAGAGAAATAGAGATAAATATTTTGACGAATTTTCTGCAGCATAATGGGCTATATAACATGGTTTTAAAAAATAATAAAAAGAGATGGTAAAAGGGTATCCCATAAATAAATGAATAAGTTTATAGTGGAGTGACATAATAAAATATAAATAAGATCATGGTGTGTAAATTTAGATGACATACCACAAGAAAAAGAAACATGAAAGGAAAGAGAAAATGCGATTTCTTTTACAAAAATTATGCAGTCTAACGATGTCACTTAAAATTTCATAAAAACAATTTATGAGAGGAGAAAGTTTCTCTCATCATTTGGACATTAAACTTATAGTAATAAATATATATAATAATAATCCCCCACAGAATAAAATGTAACTATAAGACATAACATAAAGGAAGTCATGACTTAAAAGAAGAGGGTGAAATGATCCCTTACATTGAAGAGTAACATTGAAAGCATGAAGGTTGGGACTTTGGGAGGATTTAGGGAACCTTGGGAGGATTCTAGAGAGAGGGTTCAGAGTTTAGATGAACTTAAAAGTATTTTAGTGAAGAGGAAGTTGGATCTTGGGTGGGTTTATATAGGAAAGAAGAGGGAATTGTTTATTATTTAGGTTTGGGACACCTCACATTAAAATATAAAAAAAAACAAACCAACCCATGGTTTTTTCCCATGGTTTCTTCCAAAGGGGAGTGGAAAAAAATATTTTATAAGGTCAATGTCCTAACTTCTTAAAATAATAGGTTTGCTTATGTGGAGGTGAGTAACACTCTCAAGGAAAACAATTTAAAAAGACAAAATGTTATATAAGTCTTGAAGGGTCCACTAAAGCTTTTTCAAATAAATCAAAGAAACCCAAAATCACATTATCTTAATGCTAAAACATATATTGGCCGAACATATAGTTTATAGTATTTTATTACATCACTATTGGGTTATTATGATGTCATAAAACACATTATATATTTATACGGTATTTAATTTTTACCCAAAAGTTTTACTGTCTCAAAAAATTATGAAAAATTAAAAATTGGATAATTTATACATCCTGATATTATAAATATTGTTCATTTTATCTGAATAATTTTCTAAATATGTTAATTTTAACTTTTAAAATAAAAACCTACATTTATCAAAGATTCACGGGTTTTACAAAAATGGCTTTCAAACCTTAATAAAAATTACAATTGCATTCATAAAATTATACAATCATTTATTTTTAATAAAAATTAATTTAATAATAAGAAAAATATTTTATTAAAATATTATTTAATTTAAAAATCCATTAATTCATCCAAATATATTTCTTAGTTGAATATTTAACTAAAAATATTATTTTTTCTTTAAAAACTATTTACAATGTAAGAGTAATAAAATAAAGTACAATAATTATTATTTAAAAAAATATTTTACATAATCATAGTACTAGGGTCTTGTTATATAACCCCTTAAAACACCCACATAAGACCTTAGACTAAGCTGCGCGATGGTGATAGAATCTTGGGGTAGCTCGGATAACATCGCTCGAGTTGTAATCTCTATCAACTTCCAGTTCAACCGTAGGAGGTTCTGCTCGAGCTTAACCTATTAAAGCTCAGATTTGGCTTGGTCAAGAGAAGATCCCAAAGACTCAACCACCTTTTTGAGCTCTAATAAATGGGCTTCATACGTGGCAAGTCTATTGGATGAGGCCATCACTTCCTTTTTCTGAGTAAAAAGAATTTTTTAAAGCCTTATATTTATACTAATCATGTGATCACTGTTGAATTGATATATTAGAAATGGTAATAATTCTTAATGGTATTTTAAAATCAAAAAAATAAAACAAAATAAGTGAATATGTTGTATAACCATTTCACATTTATAATTAGATAAAGATAGATTTTCATTAAAAAAAATTTGGGTCGTTACAATCTTCCCCCCTTAAGAAATTTCGTCCCTGTAATTTTAACTAATACCCTAAAAAGAGAAAATGTGTGGGTACTTCTGCCTCATAGACTCCTCTAGTTCCCACGTGGCTTCTTCACATTTGGGGTTCCTTCACAAGACCTTAACAAGGTTGGTAGTCTTGTTGCATTGATCCTTGTCTCTACGATCCATGATCTCCACTGTCTGATCCTCATAAGAGAGGTAATGTTTTATTTATAACACATCTAGGTTTAACACATGTGAAGGGTCAGGTATGTACTACCTCAAGACTGATACATGGAAAATATCATGAACTTGTGCATGATTTAGAGAAAGTTCAAGTCGATAGGCCCCTCATCCCATGCAATAAAGGATTTCAAAGGGGCCAATGTTCCTAGGGAGGAGCTTTCCTTTCTTTTCAAACCTCGTGACTCTCTTCCAAGGTGAAATCTGAAGAAATACTTTGTCACCAACATCAAACTCCATGTCCCTTTGACGTTTTCGGCATAGCTCTTTTGCCAACTCTGAGCAGCCTTAATGTGTTGTTGGATGGTGTGGTCCTTTTCTGTCATCTCTTATGCATGATCAGCTCCAAGAAGCTTTCTCTCACCAGCTTCATCCCAACAAGTAGGATTTCTAAATCCCATCCCATATAGATCTTCATAGGGTGTCATTTAAATACTTGAGTGGAAGCTGTTGTTGTAAGAGAACTCAACTAAAGGGAGATGTTAATCCCATCCACCTTTAAATTCCATTGAGCATGTTCTCAGGATGTCCTCGAGTGTTTAAATAGTACTTTCTGATTGGCCATCAGTTTGGGGGTGATAGGCCATACAGAAATTCACTTCCGTGTTTAGATCATGTTGAAGACGTCTCCATAATTTTGATATGAACCTTGGATCACGATCAGATACGATAGAAAGTGGAACTCGATGCATCATTACCACTTCCTTCACGTAAATCATGGTATGTTGACCAAGAGAGAAATCATCCCAAATGGAGATAAAATGGGCAGTATTAGTTAGATGGTCCACAATAACCCATATAGCATTGTTTCTTTTGGATGTTTTTGGGAGACTAGTGACGAAGTCCATAGTGATATTGTCCCACTTCCATGCTGGTATGGGTAGTGGTTGCAATACCCCTTTAGGAAGTTGTCACTCTGCCTTCACTTACTGACATACTAGGCACCTTGTAGATTAGTCAGTAGTATCCCTTTTCATATTATATCACCAATAATAATCACGAAGGTCCCTATGCATTTTTGTACTCCTAGGACTTATAGAGAAAGTAGAGCTATAAACTTCATCCGTCAGCACCTTCTTTATTTCTAGAATAGATAGAACACATAGTATTTTATGAAATATCAGTACACCTTCTTGATAAATATTGAACTCAGGAAACTTCCCATTATTCACACCATCAAACTTATTCTGTAACAAAGGATATTATTTCTGAGCTTTCTTGATCTTATCTAGTAATGACAGTTGCGAAATCATTTGGGTTAGGGTTGATGATGTCCCTTCCCTTATAATTCCCATGTCCAACTTTATTAGGTCATTATTGAAAGGATCTTTTTGAATCCTCATCGTGGAAAGAACAACAGGGTCTTTCCTGCTTAATGCATCAGCAACTTTTTTTTTCTCTTCTAGGATGATAATGAATTAAACAATCATAGTCTTTAAGAATTTCCAACCATCTCATTTGTCTCATGTTCAATTCATTTTGTGTGAAAATATACTTAAAACATTGATGGTCTGTGTATATATCACATTTCTCTCCAAAAAGATAGTGCCTCAATATCTTCATAGCAAAAACGACTTCAGCTAGCTCCGGATCCTGCGTAGGATAATTCTACTCATGAGTCTTCAACTGTCAAGATGTATAAGCAATGACTTTTTTATTTTTCATGAGGACACACCCAAGACCATTCATAGATTCATCACTAAAAATAAAAAATCCTTCTCCACATGAGGGAAAAGTTAACATGGGTGTAGTAAAAAATCTCTTCTTCATCTCTGTTAAACATTTCTCACACTCCATTTTCTAGATGAACTTGACCCCTTTTCCAGTTAACTTGGTTAATGGATTACAATGTCTTGAAAAGTTTTTCACAAACCTCCTATAATATCCTACTAAAAAATGAAACTACTAATCTCAATTATTATTGAATTTTAAGGCCACTCCTCCCCAACTTTTGCCTTTACAAGGTCAACTTTGATTCCTTCATTGGTAACAATGCGCCCCAAGAAAGAAACTTGTTGTAACTAGAAATCGCAATTGATGAACTTTCCAAAAATCATCTCCTTCAGTAGAGTTCACAAAATAACCCTTATATGATCTTCATTCTCCTCGTGATGTTTGGAATATATCAGAATATCATAAATAAAAACTACCACAAAATTATCAAGGTAGTCCTTGAAAACTATATTAATCAAATCCATAAAAATTTCAGGTTCATTCGTCAATCTGAAGGGAATAACAACAAACTCATAATTCCCATATCTTGATCGGAAGGTAGTTTTTGGAATATCTTTTTTCTTCACCATCAATTAATGATAGCCAAAACAAATATAAATATTAGAGGGGAATTGATCCCCATGATGTTGTTCAAATAAGTCATCAATTCTTGGAAGAGGGTATTTTTTATTTACTGTAATCTAATTAAGTTCTCTATAATCAATGCGTAGCCACATCGATTCATCCTTCTTATTCAAAAAGAGAACTGGTGGACCCCAAGGAGACACACTCGGTCAGATAAACCCCTTCTCTAAAAGATCTTGGAGGTGTTTTTTTAATTCCTTTGAATCCACTTTTTCTATCCTATACGGGGTCTTTGATATCGACTGAGATCCAGGTACGAGCTCAATAGAGAACTCTACCTCTCTTTGTGGGGGAGGTTCGGGTAACCCCTTAGGAAATACATCAATGAATTCATGGACAATGTGGAAATTTTCTATCCTTAAACTCTCATCACCTTATTCTACTTCACTGAACAACCCCACAAAGAAGGATATATCGGGTTCTTCTAGATAGAGATATAGTTGAGATATCTCTCCTTGGAAGATAGCTGTAGGTTTTCCATTCAATACTACTGATATTTCCTTACTTCTGCATTTGATCTTGTCATTATACATTGAGAGCCAGTCCATCCCTAATATAATGTCAAATTACAACTTGGGAATGACTACTATATTTACGATAAGATTGTGCTCACCAAAATAAATACTAGAGTTTCCAAACACTGAGGATGCTTAGATAATCCCACTAGGTGTCTTGACTGAAAACTCTAATTTTAGAAAATTGGGGGTTGATCCTAAATCCTTTGTAAACATTGAGGAAATAAAGGAATGCGTAGAACCAGAATCAAACAAAGTACATGCTAGCTTTGAGAGAACAACAAGAGTACCTACTACCACATCATTCGGAGCTTCAAATTCAGTTATCATTATAGCAAAAGCACGATCTTGCTTCCTTGTCCTTTTATGAGAGTGATGGTGGTTCCCCTCCACTGCCCTCAGATTTGGGAAGTGATTGTCAAAGTGCCCATGTTGACAACACTTAAAGTACTAGACATCAGGTTGGACCTGAACCATCTTCCCCTTATCGTTAGTGTTTGAAAGTTGAGGTTTCACCTCACTATGATAATTCCTTGTAATATGGTCATCTCTTCAACACCTGTAGAATTTCCTACTTTCGAGAAGGCAGTTCCCTGAATGCTTCTTACCACATTTATTACACATGGGAAGTTTCACTTTCTTGCCTCCTCTTCCTTGATCAAAGGTCCTACCTGAGCTGGGATCTATCAATATCTTCTTTTCGTTTGTTTTATGAGACCACTACATCTCGCCAAACTCCAGCTCGACTTTCATCACACTCTACATGATCTCCTCATAGATATCATAGTCTCGGTTCGCTAGATTCTTCCGTAGATGAGGTCTCAGTCCACTGAAGAATTTATCAACCTTGCCATTTGGATCCATGACAAAGCTAGAGGTATAATGTGAAAGCTTTGTGAAGATCATCTCATAGTTTCCCACAAATTCATTCTCTTTCTTCTTCAGCTCTAGAAAATCCTTCTCCATTCTTGTTCTCATCAATTTAGAGAAATAGTTGTTGAATAAAATCCTTCTGAACTCTTCCCACTCCATAGATTCAACTTCCACTCTTGACCTAGTGGTTTTAATCAGTTACCACCACTGATCAGCTTCTCTTTATAAGTGATAGACTGCCAGGGTAACCTTATCTTTTTCAGAATAGCAGAGCACATAAAAGATCTTCTCGGTAGAGCTGATTCAATGTTCAGCAATAAATGGGTCGGGAGATCCTCTGAATGTTAGTGGTCGTTGATGCATAAAGGATTCAATAGAAAGATGTTCCCTTCACGATGATATTGGTATCTCATATCAATTCAGATTATTTCCCATAACTTGAGTCTGTTGCCTCATCATTCTCATGAATTTTTCCATTCCGACTTCCATCGGAGGGTCGTCAGTGCATGGTCCATTACAGTCACCATTTGCACGGTTCCTCCTATTTCCCACCACTTTTTAAAAGAATAAAACCTTTTTTAGAAGCTTATTTCATTTACAAATCATTTAACCATAAAATATTTTATGTCTTAAAACTTCATGCTTAAACAATTAAATTTATTTATAATTCATTCATAATGATTCATAAAAAGCTTGCAATTAACCAAACATATCCCCTGGGAGTGTCATAACTAAGAGTACATCAAGGTCAATTTTGATGCACCAGTTCTCATTCCTGTCTAGATCAAAGCATTGTTTTCAGGTTTTACCCCCATGTATATCTGTGCCAGAGCCGGTTCTAACTGCTCGTATCCAGACAGAGATGTATTTGTTTGATAAACCACTTACTCATTACTCACCAAAATACTATGAGGTTTTCTTATATTTAAACATTTATATAGGGTTGTAGATAAATTATTCATAGCTTAATTCCCATAAATAACATAACTCTCTTTTGATACCAACTTGAGCATCCCGCCTTTTTATTACATAACTTTTCATTACATTTTACAAATAGAGGATCTTTAAAGTCTAGTGTCTTGGAAATCAGGAACATAATACATGAAATTAACATAAAATATTCTTCTAATACACTTTTAAGGCTTCATCATAGGTTCATACTAAGTAAAATTACTACATCTTATAACCTGGAGACATACATCAAAGTAAAGGTGAACAGAAGGCCGGGTAATGAAAGTAAGGGAATCAGTTTATTTGTGACATCATTAAGAATTTGATAAAAAAAAGCATAAAGACATGAAAAATGGAAGTATAGGAATATCATAACAAAAATAACTTGAAACATAACTTGCATATATGGATACACCAATTAATTTATACATTTATTAACTTATCACCAAGGTACAACCTCAAGGTGTCATAAAAATTACCAAGGTTATTCACCAAGGTATCGTGAAACTAGTCATCCCTAGAGATAAATTAATTACCCAATGCATTGGAGCACTATCAGGGTGTACCGATAATATTTCATTACTTTCATGTGATACACATAGATCATAATCAAACATTTCGTAAAGAACCCATAAATAATAAAAGAAATGGATTTCATTTCAAAATCATGATGTTTTAAAAGTACTTAACAATAAGATCATTATGTCATTTATAACACGTGGAAAGGGAGTGAGGGTAATATGTATGTCAATTCCAGAATCAAATATATCTTTCTTTTTTTTATGAACACCCATAAAAACTAAATAGGTTTGGGTATTCATATAAATAAAACAAGAGAATTTCTTGAGAGAAATATAGAGAAATTTTGTGATGAGATTTCTGCAGCACAACAGGCTGTATAACATGGTTTTAGAACATTAAAAAAGAGAGGGTGAAAGGATATCCCATCCATAAATGAATCATTTTACAGTATATAGACATAATAAAATAGAAATAATATCATGGTGTGGAAATGTTTATGACATACCACCAGAAAAGTAAACTTGAAAGGAAAGAAAAAATGTTATTTCTGTTACGAAAATTCGGCAGCCTAACGACGTCACATAAAATTTCAGAAAAATAATTTATGAGAGAAGAAAGGGTCTCTAATAATTTGGACCTGAAATTTAAAGTATTAAAGATATATAAGAACAATCCCCCACATAATAAAATGGAACTATAAGACATAACATAAAGTAAGTCATGACTTAAAAGAGGAGGGTGAAAGGATCCCTTACCTATAAGAGTAACTTTGAAAGCTTGAATGTCAGAACCATGGGAGGATTTTGGTCACCTTGGGAGGATTCTAGAGAAAGGGTGGAAGAGTTTGGACGAACTTTAAAGTCTTTGAGTTAAGAGGAAGTGGGAGCTTGGGTGGGTTTATATAGTAAAGGAAATGGAATTGTTTATTATTTAGGTTTGGGACACCTCACATTAAACTAAACAAAACCACAAACCCGCCCATGGTTTTTGCCCATGGTTTCTGAAAAATGGTAGTGGAAAAAAATATTTTATATGTTAAATGTATGAAAACCATAAAATAATAGGGTTGCTTATGTGGAGGTGAGTCACAGTCTCATGGAAAATAGTTTTAAAAGACAAAATGTTATATATGTCTTGGAGGGTCCACTAAAGATTTGTAAAATAAATGAAACAAATCCAAAATCACATTATTTTAATGGTAAAGAATATATTGGCCGAAAATATAGTTTATAGTATTTTGATACATCACTATTGGGTCATTATGATGCCATAAAACACATTATATATTTTTTACGGTATTTAATTTTTACCCAAAAATTTGACTGTCTCAGAAAATTATGAAAAATTAAGCGTTGGATAATTTCAATGTACCAATTCCAGAAATAATATAAATTTTATCTAAATAATTTTCTAAATATGTTTATTTTCACTTTTCAAATAAAAATGGACATTTATAGAAAATTCATTGGTTTTTTACAAAAAATGGGTTTCAAACCATAATAAAATTTACAATTGCATTCATAAAATTATACGATCATTTATTTTTAATAAAAATTAATTTAATAATGATAATAATATTTTATTAAAATATTATTTAATTCAAAAATCCCTTAATTCATCAAAATAGATTTCTTAGTTGAATATTTAACTAAAAATACTATTTGTGCTTTAAAAACTATTTACAAAGTAACAATAATAAAATAAAATTAAATTCATTATTATATACAAAAATAATGTACATAATCATAGTACTAGGGTCTTGTTACATAACCCCTTAAAACACCCACATAAGACATTTGGGTAAGGTGTTGGATGGTGACAGACACTTAGGGTGGCTCGGATAACATCGCTCGAGTGGTAATCTCTTTCAACTTCCACTTCTCCCACAGGTGGTTCGACTCGAGCTTAATGTATTCAAGCTCTGATTGGGCTTGGTCAAGATCAATGCCAAAAGACACAACCTTCTTTACGAGCTCTGATAAATGGGCTTCATACGGGGAAAGTCTACTGGATGAGGCCATCGCTTAATTTTTCCGAGTAAAAGGAATTTGATAAAGCCCTATGTTTATACTAATCATGTGATCACTATTCAACGGCTATATTAGCAATGGTCATAATTCTTAATGGTATTTTAAAATCCAAAGACTTAAAACAAAATAAGTGCATATGTTGTATAACCATTTCACATATTTAATTAGATCAAGAGGGATTTTCATAAACAAAAGTTTGGGTCGTCACAAATTATATAAGTAATTGGTTTAGTATAATTATTTTAAGTTCATTTATAATTGTTCCGATTGGTTGTGAGGTTCAATTTCATTGTTCAGGCTCGTTTGTTTACCTGGTTTTAATGAGAGGTTAGCTTATATTCTTGTTTGGATAAACATGTAAGATGAAAGTCGTTTTCCAGAATTAAAGTTATATACTATTAGTGAACATCCAGGTTATTACATGGTATTAAATTTAATTTGGTTACTTAGAGTGAAGTCAAATTATTATATAAAACTATAGTGACAACTATTTTTTTTAATCAGTGTGTTTGATTACAATGATCATTTTTTTCTTTATAACATAATACCATTTGTACAAAAGGATTAAATAACCAAAAATAGGATATATTACATATATAATAATCTGGTTCAACAATAAAAAAATGGTTTCATTACCATAATTAAAGATGAAAATAAAAATTGATAAATTCTTGTCCTCGAATGTTCTAACTTAGCACATCTCTAAAGGTGCTTTCATTTAATTCAAAAAAAATAGTGGGGAAAGAAGACAAGATAATGAAATATCCCATTAGCATAAAAACTTTATAGTACATTTATGTTACTGGAGTTATCATACTACTTGGGTTAAGGGAGGTCAGGAAAGAAAGAAAATAACTTAAATGAAATGAAGGAATTGGAAAGAAGAATTTACCTCTTGAGACTTCCTCCTTTGAGAACCTCTTTAGGAGAGAGGTTTTGGTATTTTGAAGAGTCTAGGTGATTTTGGATGTGGGGGAGGAGATTGGGGAGAGATTTGGGTAGAATATTGGCAAGGAACAAGGCTTGAGGGGAGTGAAGAGAAGAGGGAGTGAGTGGGGTTTTATAGTGGAGGAGAGAAGGATTTTAAAAAACATTTTTAAAACATTCATTTTCACATTCAAAAATATATGTATATCATACTTTCAACATTAATAATATTTATATATTATCATAGGTATGGATACTATTAATTAGGGTACATCACTATTCATAAGGGTATGTTACTATTCACTAAAATTTTTTGATTTCTTATCGAACTCCAAATAACTTACTGATTGCAACCGTGTTTGTCAGACTTTCGAAATTCCAAGCAAAAAAGTGAAAAACTTATGTTTAAAGGTCGATTAGCACTTAGTAGTTTATTATGCTATGTTTTCATGTGATTTTATGACATACTTATAAGAAGGGAATTTCCATTGAAAATTTTTGGGTCATTACAATTGGGAAGTTCCTGTGTGTGAAAATGGCTTTATAGGTGTGAATAGAGGATGAGAGGTTGCGGCCTTTTGTAAGTGGGGAAGAGGACACACTTGGTATTTTTCTAAATAAAGATAGGTGAACCAATGTTTTAACCAAAAAAGGATCTAGTAATGGAAAAAATCTATAAAAGAGGTTATAAGTTCAGAATATGGACATTAAATGGGTGATTTAAAATTTTATAGGTCATTTGGACCCATAAGTTTAATGTTTAACCACAAAGTAAACATGTATTTACCTTAATCGTTGTGGTTATTTTTAATTAAATTCACTAATACCTTTTGTAAAAAAATATTTGACCCTATTTGATATTATAAATTATTATGATTCAAAATATGGAATATATTTTTCAAAATTCAAATTATATAAGTGGAAATTTGTAATTGAATATTAATCCAGCAGAGGCAGTGACATAATGAGTTTTTAAGAAGAGTGTTTCTCTGAAAAAGAGGATTCTATATTAACTCTCTAACTGATTACAGTCATTATATAAAAATAACTCAATATTTCTTGTTATATATTCTATAAGTTTAATTTAATACATTCCACGTTAGGTTATATTTTAATTAATTAAAATTTTGGAAACATTATAAGTTTTAAAACAGTTTTAAGAAGAACGTGTCCTTAAACCCAAAAAAACAAACTTTAATTAAAAATAATAATGTTTATTAAAAATTAAATAAGTGGAATAATTTAAAATAAATAATACATAATTTACCTTAAAAAATATTTATACTTTAAAATTCCTTTATTTATTAAAAGAAGTTATTTTTTTATAAAAATTGGTATTTTTCATTATTCATATAAAAATCAGTTTTTTCAAAAAAAAATACCAAAATTTTACAAAAATATAACTTTGAAATTACTAATTCATTAATTAAGTTTATTTTTTCAAATTAAAATTTTAAAATTAAAAAAAAAAGTTTTAAAATAGGTTCACAATAAAATGGTGACAAAACAACTTTTTAGAAAAAAAATATATATACAGTTTTTAAGCATAAAATTGGATTTTTTTCATATATCATCTAGAAAAAACATAGGATGAATAATAAAAATTATATTGACAATATTAAATAAAAAAATCATTAATATAATCCACCAAGAGTAATTTTTATATTTTATTGGTATAAAAAACACTTGTGCACATTTAAATTGTTTTCCAGAAAAAGTTTTCCTTTTTATTTTCAAATGAGTTTTATTTTTGTTTATAATTAATTAGTACCCAAAGAATTAATTATATAAAAATATGTAAAATATATTTTCATAATTCAATTAATTTTTTCCATACCCTCCATTCCAACAGCTAGGTGATAACTATCATGTTAAAAAAATATTAATACTATGTTATTGTTCGGTAAAACACGGTCTTATATATAATGCAAGATTATGAAGAAACTAAAAATTGAATGTCTCATAAGATAAATTTATTGTTTCTTGTAACTAAATATAAACCTACTATTACATGGAGTTAAACATGAACAGTACAAGCGAATCATATTAAGCATATGCCTCATGAGGATACAAACACACTAAAAAATATCACCAAACACCGATATAAATATACCATATATGGTAATGACACCCGAAATCAAGATAAATTATGTTCCAACGTCAATAATTCACCCCTAGTCATGTTTCACATCAAAAATATCTAAGGAGAGCTATCAGAGTCCACATTCAATATCCAAATGAGATGTAGATTCCAATTCTATAAATTTTATTATCATTTTCATTAATGATAATCAATTTTATTGTTATATTAAATCATGACAATTGTATATAATCATTTAATAAACAATCTAAGGATATACCCAATATATTAAAGATAATAAGGCTATAATTTATTGAACTTATCAATTTAGAAACACAAGATCGATTATAGATTTTGGTGATGAAGATGGTAAATTGAGAGAGTCGAACCTTCTAAATAATTTCAAAGGGTTCGATTGAAAAAAATAAATTTTTATAAATTTTATAGGGGATCCATAATTTTTTAATAGTCTAGAAATATGACACATTCCGGGCATGAAAGTGGAGTTCATGTTGGGATATCATTCAAAACTCAAACATTAACACCTCGATCGATTGGTTCACATTGTGAACCCCATAAGGGAAACATATTCCAAATTTCAAGGATTCTTGATGTTTCAAGGATATAAATCCATTAATATCATGATTAATATTTAATACAATTAACCACATTAATACATATTTCCTTTTATTCTCCCCAAAAACTATTTACACTTTGAAACATCAATTCACACCATGAAATTTTCCTATAGAAAGAAAATCCAGTCCACATACCAAGAATTTCTCAAATAAAGTTCCCAAACACATATAAAATATTTTATAATATAATTACACTTTTAAGTGATATATTAATGCTTAGAAAAATGTGTGCCTTAAGATAGATAATGTTTCAAAGCTCATCTTTGGAGGAAAATCATGTTTTTTATTTTTTTTATTCCTTGGGGAACATTTGGTTATCTTAAAAAATATATATAAATTATTCTCTATATAAATTGCATTTTTGTCGAAATTATGGGATTTTTAAAAAAATATATTATTTAATTTCATTCTTATATTTCAAATTAAAAATATTACCAATTATGTACCCATCTAAATCAATCTTCAAATAGATGCTTCATTGATTTTAGATATTATCTAAAAATTTTATATAGTAATATTATCATAATTATAGTATTATTTAATTTTTGTACCAAGATTTTAAACCAATTCCTATATTTATATCACTTATCCCTTGATGTTTATGCTTGCCTCTAACAATCATGAGAGGTGCATATTTTTTTGTGACTATGATTCTAGTATTGTTCATGTACTAAGGTAACAAACATTACAAAAAGGTGTTAATTCTCACAACAGGATGTTCGATAAAGGATTTAGTTCTGGTCAATAGATATGACTATCGAGACTAAATATATAACCAAAAAAATTTCCAACGTAACATAATTATAGTGGATTATATAGTTATTAGGGGTATAATTTTTTCTAATTTATTTCTTTCTTGATTTCATCTAACATTATTATGTTTTATGTGTGATGTTAGAAATAAGTATGTATGAATAAGTATTGTATCATTATATACTATATAATTTCCTTATATTACATTCTATTTATTCCAAGAATCAATTTTTAATAAATATTAACATAAATATAAATACTCATTAAAAATATATTTCTCTTGTATAATTAATTGTGATGACTAAGTAAATATGAATATATAATTGATTTCATGGATTGAGAAAAAACTATTTTTATACTAATTGATATAAATTTTAGGTTTCTCTCTAACATATGACCTTAAATAATGTTCATTTTATATTCTAAATCATGTAAAATATTTTTAAATTTGGTTATGAGAATCATTTATTATGATTTTCCCTTTAAGAAAAAAAATAATTTAAATAGTTTTTGAACACAAATTGTAATCAATTGAAATAAATAAGATAATAATGAGTTTTGACCAAATCCTTTTAGTCTAGTTATGAAAATTGAGTTCTTTATCCTTTAAAGAAAATTTTTTAGTGTCTTTTTCTAATTTTTTTACTGTACGTCATCTAAACTAAAACCTCCTTCCATGTGTGAAGGTGTATATCTGAATGCACCCCTAGTTTTTCATCTAATTGATCCTCATGATTTATAATATATTTCCCAGCTTCTTCAATCTTCTAATCAACAATCTCTTTCAGGGGAGACCTTGCTTGATGATATCATTATATACTTTTATTTCTATCATCATATAATTTTTTAGGTTTGTTTATCTACCTAAAAATATAAGGAATAGATTGATTATCTTCACTATATATTTGATATAATTTAATCTTTAAATTGATATGATATCTGATTACCTCACTTCATGAGAAAAGTGGATTCTTTTAGTGTTGGGACCTCATTTTAAATACTATTAAATTAGTATATATTGACTATAAAATCCATTCATAGATATTATTTTAGTATTTTAGTAATGGAACTTTATATCAAATAACATACTGGTAATTCTGTGACCTGAGGTATTGTTTAATTTCTATCATAGTTTACACTAACAAATTTAATAAGTTACTTCATTTATCTCCATATAGGAGTGGGGATTGTGAATCAAAGAAATGGTGTGTTGTGATGGATGTAAATGGGTCAGTTAAGGCTTAATAAATGTGTTGTAATATATTTTTCTTTATTGAAGTAGAAAATAAATATGTCCTCAAAGAGAACAAAATCAAAAATAGGATCAAGAGTAGGTAGAACACTACCCAATTAAACCAAAAAATATCCCATCCATGAAATGAACTATCAGGATATGTGTGATCACTAAGAGTGAGAGGGGAGAATCAATGATCTTTTAATTTTATGATTTATTCTATTGATATATTATTTTCCACCAGTTAGTGAGAATTGACAAAGATATTAATCAAAAAAACACACCTATAGAAACACAATTATATAAAATGTTCACAGATCAAAAAGATGTTAAAATTCTTGGAATGGTTTATAAATAATCCAAGACTACACAAACACTAGAAAAAAAATATTTTTGTGGTTTAAAATAACCCTATAATATCCCTCACTTTCAAAGTACTATATTATTTTGATAGTGTGTGTCGTCCCCACATAGATTATATGATATAAAAATATTTTCAATAAAGAAAGAACCTTCACAAACATTATTATGATGTTTTAGTATTATTATCAAACTTCATTCACACTTTCCTTCTTATAATTTATTAATATTCCTTTTTACCTTCTCGCATATCAATGCTAAGGAACTTCTTCAACTAGTAGTAGTCTTCCTGGTAATCATTTGCTAGTATTCATAATACAGTCCACTAGTTTTCAAAACAAACATCTTGATAACCTATTAATATGATTTCTTCTTAACTATATTCATATAGTACCAATCAATAAAAAAATAATTTCGGATACCACTTCATTTTTTTCACTACGTCATAATTTGACATAAGATTTTTTAATCTCTTAAGTGGGCACTTAATTATTCATAAATTTACCTAGGACAAAAATTCAAAAAAACATTTACTAAATGAAATTTCTCCCCTTTATATAGTAAATGATTCCCCTAAAATAGAAAAATTACTAATAACATAAATTTCAATGTTCCATCTAACATTTTTAACATCCCTCTCAAATCATTCTATATTTGGATTCCTTCACATCTTTAGACAAACACGACTCAACCATCTTTTTTAATAATTCCCCAAAACATGGTGTTAATATACTTAAACAATTACTAAAATTATGGATATAATCATTAAATTAATTTCATGATATTTTATGATTTAAACATCTAACTCAACATCATCACAATGAATGTTTTCATAAAAAATTCATAAATTCATGTACAGTTTCATCCAAAATATCTTCATTCCCCATCCAAAAACCTCATAGGGTTCTTTTTTTATAACCCTTAATTTGATAACCCTATTAATATTCATACATTAGATATGGTGATGAAATTTTTGGACATACTATATTTTTTAAAATCATAAATTTTCTTTCCAGTAAATTCATAAATATTCTGGTGGGGTTATTTGTTTGATACACTCTTGAAGGTCATATCTACTTTCTAGGATTGAGGAAACCAAGGAAGTTTTCCCAACTTGTTTTTTCTAATGAATGAACTTATAAATTTATATCTAATTCATATAATCAAAAAAAAATCAACACTTCTTAATTTAGTATATTCTAACTGATGATTTGGAAACATTTATCTAATCATTTGGAAAATTTGGTTCATTGTAACATCCATACATTGAATATTGATCTTTTTAGAAGTGCATCTGGTAGAATTCAAAAATATATTCATATGTATAAAATTTTATAAAACCACTCTTTGTTCATGAACCATAGTTAAACCAACCTCTTTTTTCAATAAACTCTAGTGAGAAACATAAATATCTTTTTATAAATATGATATTTTGAACTTCACAAAAGGAAGTAATACTAAAGGACAGTTAACACAAAAAGAAACCAAAAAGTCATTAAAAAAAATACAATTATTATTAGAATCGCTTACCCAATATAGGCCCCATTGGAGTGTTTCAATCTTTATGCTTGCATCTTTCAGGATTAACTCTTCAAAGCAGGTATCTAGCTTGTCCCAAGTCAAGATGTACTCTTCCATGTTGATCTTCCATTCATTGAAACCTCATGAGAAAATCATATCTTGTTGGTTGATCCAGTCCCTTTTATCCTTACTGATATCCATTTGAACCTCTCTTTCTCGAATTCTTTCCACATCCTCCTTTAAGGCATCTAGTTTGATAGTCTTCTCAAGCATATCTTCCTTAGAATCAAGATTTAACTCAAGGAATTTTTTTTCATCTTCCTTATTTGATACCACACCACCCTTCCGTTGATTATTAGTTTCTATACAATTTTCATTAGGTTTTCCACTTCTTATAACAGAACCTAACATTCCTTCTAGAACATGAGTCATTGGTTCACATACTGTTTCCTTAGCCTTACTAGCTGATCTTGTTTGCATCAGCTTAGGAGGATGGTAGTAGTCTTTCCTTCCTTTATATCCCTTCCCTTTAGTCACAATGAATCACCTCGTATCACATTTTCCCTTCTGAACCTTATTCTTGATTGGGCTATTAAGACATCTAATACTCACTCCCCCATACTAAAAAAAGATAATTGACCAGAAAAGTAAACTTCATAATCTCCCTTAGAGAGAACCTCTTCACCCAAGGGATACTCCCCTGTTAATGGTGATTTCACAACTAGAGAAGCCAATAGTTCCAAAACCTAGTGATCATACTCCTAACCTATCTACCCTTTGATCATATTTGGTTCATTATTAGATCCCATTGTTGTAACTCCCCTGTTGTTTATGACACTCAGGGGTGCCCCGTATCTGGTTGGTCACGTGGCCTCAAGCGCATTTCCCCGAACTTCAAAGGCTGCCGACTAGCAATGAGGGCCTTGGGTGTCATAGTGGGGAAACTATGCCCTCATTGACAGAGTACACAGTGGAAGTACACAAATACATACAATAGCAGAAGCAGTAAATACCAAACAACAGTAACAGCGGAAGACTGAAAAATAAACAACCGGATCAAAATATATAAATGATGCATTATACATATCTGTCTAGAAAAATAGCCAAACAAGTCACAATGATGAATACAGTACTAAACCCAAGTACAAAAGGAAAACATATAAACAACTCCACAACATTTCAAGCCTCAGCTTGGTCCCATGCTCTCCAACTCTAGTACAATCAAGAACCTGAAGTAGAAGGGCGATTTCCCTTATCTATACCTACAACAATATAATCTGTTTGGGCCCAAAATCATGACCCAAATAGGGTGTGAGACGAAGTCCCAGTAGGCATCCACCTGAAGATCTGGGCCTAAAAGTCCGTGAATATATGGCAGGTAAAAGTACATAAAACAGTAAACAGGAAAGTACTCACCATAAAATAATCCACAGTTTCTAGCATATAATTTACAAAAAAGTAAGCAGTCACTCAATAAAGGAGACCAAAAAGGTAACCTCTGGTTAGTTCTCACAGCCTAACCTGTATGGTTCAACCTACAAGCACTAACAACCCTCTGGGAGGCACACACAGTATCACCCCTCTGGTTCAGCTAAAGAATAGGCTCTCTGGGGAAGCACTCACTGTCAATTCCCCCTATAGTCTCATATCATACTAAATATGCTCTGGGGAAGCACTCAACATCTCATTCTCATTGTGGCCCGCATCGAGGAATGACATAAACTCCGGGGAAGCACTCAACGTCAATCCCCCCTATGGTCCGACATCGTAAAATAAAGACACTCTAGAGAAGCCCTTACGTCCATCCCCCCTATGGTATACTACACTAGGTTCTCACAGCCCTGTGTAAAGTCAGCAAGTATCTTATCGCGTAACGGCCAAACTAACCTAAGAACTACTTGGCTAGCATTCTACAACATCTCATCATTGAAGATCAATAGTCACACCATCCTACAACTCGGTATGGAACTGGAAGTAGCCTAACAGGAAAAACTAGACCAAACAGTCAAAAACAGGAAGAATATGCATGGGAAAAACATCCAAAGCATAGTAAATTACCCTATTCACAAAAAATATCCTCTACTCAGGAATATAAGAAAAAAAGCCAAAAACAAGGGCAAAACAGGAAACATGCAATACCTCATTCAAGGGTATTGGTGGAATTTGCACAAATACTCAAAGACTTTCAACACAAAGGCACAAACCACATACCTTGATGCTAATAAATTGATATACTTGAATCACGAGGCTTGAATAATCATATAATTTCAAAGATATATAAAAATATCTAAAATTTTCAACCCATGACAACCTGAAAAAGAGAAGGAATTGGAAAACGAAGCTCTAGGAAAAGGAAGATCATAATGTTGCGGTTCCAACGCACTTTTCGATGTTCGAATTGGAGGAAGGATGGAGGTTTGGGGGCTGTTCGAAGATCAACAGCGGTACGGACTCTCATGGACGAAGAACACCTAGAAGAAGACGGTTTTTTCCATCAGACACGACCCTGGTGCATTTAACAAAAAAAATAAAGTACAAAGCATGTACTTTTTTAGTACACAGCATGTACTAGGTTTTTCCGTACTCCGCTTTAAGTGGGCTCCACACCACCCCACATGACCGTGTGTGTGGCCAGGACATGGCCAGCGCACAGCCTTGCGCAGTAACGAAGTACACGACATGTACTCATAAAGTACACGGCGTGTACTTAAGAAATTTCTAAAAACTCCTCTTTTCTCAAAAACTCCTGAAAAGGGAAAAACATGCCTGAAAAAAAGGTTTGGGTTCATAAAAACTTCCCCCCATAAAGAAACTCATCCCCAAATTTCCCTAACAAGGTGTAGAAGAAGAACCCCCAAATAGCTCAGGCCACTACAATCATACATCGGCCTCCCTCTCCCAAGTCTCATCCTGTACTTGCCCATGCTGCCATAGCACCCATGCCAGAGGAACAGAACGGCCACATAGAACCTTCGTACTACAATCGATAATCCATATAGGATGCTCCTCAAATGATGTATCTGCTTCGATCTCAACCTCCTCAGGTTGAAAGACATGAGACGGGTCTGAGAAGTAACATCGGAGTAGAGAAACATGAAAAATGCCATGCATAGCCTAGTACCTCTGAGGTAACTACAACCGGTAGGCAACTAGCCCAACCCTCTCCAACACCCCAAACGCCCCGACGTACCTCGGTGAAAGCTTACCCAGTCTCTGAATCCTCTTGTGTCCCAATCTCAATGTGACACGTAGAAAAACCTGATCCCCGACCTCCAACTCCAGAGGTTGCCTCCGCTGATCAGCATACGACTTCTACCGAGACTATGTAGTAGTCATCCTCTTCCAAATCAACTCTATCTACTCTATGGTCTCCTGAACAAGATGAGTACCCAACAAAGATTTTACTTCTAACTCTAGCCAACAGATGGGTGGTCGGCATGGCCTACCGTACAAAGCCCCATAAGGTTCCGTCTGAATAGCTGCTTGAAAACTATTATTGTAGGAAAACTCCAAAAGAAGTATATGCTTCTCCCAAGAACCTCCAAAGTCAATAATGAAATCTCAGAGCATATCCTCAAGCACCTGAATCATACACTCGGACTGGCCATCTGTCTGGTGATGGTATGATGTACTCAAAAGTACATGTGTACCCAAAGCCTTTTGAAGCCCCTTCCAGGCCCGAGAAGTAAAATGTACATCCCTATATGAAAAAATGGAGTGTGGAACTCCACGTAGATGTAAAATATCTCGAATTTACAACCTTCCCAACTCATCAATATTGAATTTCTCCTTGATCGGAAAGAAGTGAGAAACCTTTGTAAGCCTGTCGATGACAACCCAAAAAACATCATTCCCACGAGGTGACCTTGGCAAACCAGTAACGAAGTCCATCGCGACATCATTCTACTTCCACTCGGGAATGGGTAACTGCTGCAAAATACCTAATAGTCACTGATGCTCCGCTTTCACCTACTGAAAAGTGGAACTCCTCGTGACAAAACCAGCAACATCTCTCTCTATACCTGGCCACCAATACTGGCGGTGAAGATCGCGATACATCTTGGTGACACCAGGATGAACTTCCCAAACTGAGGAATGAAATTCCCACACCAGCTCCTCATGTATGTCTGCTAGCACCCATACACATCCCTAGAAATGCAAGATCTCATCCTCGCCTAGGGTCCACCCAGGAATAGGGTCCTCTCCTGACATGATTTCCCGTAGTACTAGGCCATCAGAATATGATAGCTACCTCATTTGAACTTGGTCATGATTCATAGAGGTAAAAACTAAAGAAGAAAGAAAATTTTTCCCCTGCCTATTGTGCACCTCCAGATGCATCTCAGAGAACAGATCAATAAGCTTCCACTCACTACTGGCCTCATGAACTGCCTATATATGAGTTCTCTTTCTCAATGTGTCAGCCATGGTGTTGCCCTTCCCAGGTGTTTAGGCAAGCTAAAAGTCAAAGGACTAAAGATACTCGACCCACATGCGCTGTCTCAGATTCAAATCATGCTGAGTGAAGATGTACTTGATAATTTTGTGGTCCGTGAAACCAAAAAATTCTCTCCAAGAAGGTAATGTCTCCGACAACATAAGGCATGAACAATAGCTTCCAACTCGAGATCATGTGTCGGGTAGTTCCCTCATGTGGCCTCAACTACCGAGAGCCATACACAACAAATCCATCTCCCTGCATAAGCAAAACTCCCAGCTCGATACTTGAAGCATCACAGTAAATAGTATATCTCCTGAAAGGATGACTCATAAGAATCTAACCATAAGAACTTCGCACCCTTCTTAGTCAGACCTGTCAGCAGTGCTTCCAAGAATAAAAAGTCTTGTATGAAGTATCTGTAGTATCCAACCAGCCTTAAGAAACTTCGTACCTTGAATATGATCTTTAGCTGCTCCCAGGAAACTACTACTCTCACTTTCTCTAGGTCTACTGATACACCTGTCTCTGAGATAACATGACCAAAGAAGTGAATCTGATCCATCCAAAAGAGGAATTTTGAGAGCTTATCATATAACTGATTCTCTCTCAGTGTACTCAGAACAATCTCAAGATGGTTAGCATGGTCGTGTTGAGTGTGAGAGTACACCAAGATATCATCCATAAAGACCACCACGAGTGAGTCTATGTATAGATGGAACACTCGCTTCATCAGCACCATGAAAACTCCAGGCATTTTCGTGAGGCCGAACAGCATAACCATATACTCGTATAGACCATACCTACTCTGGAAGGCTATAAGAGGTATATCAGATGGTCTAACGCTCAACTGATGATAACCATACATCAAATAGATCTTCGAGAACACCCGGGTTCCTCGGAGATGATCAAAGAGGTCATCAATCCTAGGAAAGGGATATCAATTCTTGACTGTCAACTGGTTCAGCTTCTGATAATCCACACAAAGCCTAAGGGTGTTGTCTGACTTCTTCGCAAACAGGATAGGGGAACCCCCAGGAGAGGTACTAGGTCGGATGAAACCATTTTCCTTCAACTCCTCCAACTACTTCTTGAGCTCCTACAACTCAGGTGTAGCCATCCTATAAGGAGGAATGGACACTGATGCAGCTCCTAGCATGAGATCAATCAAGAAGTCTACCCCATGCTCCGGAGGCAAACCTAAAATTACGTAGGAAATACATCCCTAAAACAATCCACCACAAGAGGGAAGTTTTAACTACAAATTCCCCTAGTCATCCAGATAAAAACTGGAAATCTGAGCTGTGACTCCACCTATTCCATAATGCTCTGGTACTTCTCTACTCACCTGTACATCCCACTCACCCTTATGAAGAAAAGATCCACCCTCTGGTGATATGAAACTCACCCTGTGGTGATAACTATCAACGACTGTCTGGAAGGGGACTAACACGTCCATTCCGAGAATGACATCATAGCATGTCATCTCTAGGACATAGTGGTCCCATAAGAAGTGACACCCTGCAACTTTAAGAGGGAACTCTCTGCACTAACGTACACTAACCACTCTAGTCCCAAATGGTGTGTCTAGTGTCAAGGTATCGATAGAGGAAAAGATACAGAGCCCAAGGCTTTCCACAACAGCAATAGAAATAAAGCTATGGGAAGCCCCGGTATCGAAAAGTGCATAAGATAAAACTGAGGTTACTATTGTCCTACCTCGAACTGTAGAGGGTTCAGAATCCTGGTCCTGCTAGGTCTGCTTCCCTACAAAGGCCTGACCTGTACCATGGCCCTGTGACCTTGCCTGACAGCTCTAAGCTGATCCACCCTATTGTCGCTGAAAGACTGGTGACTAACCACCATGTCCTCGACCTCCACCTCGACCCAAACGGTCGGAAGAACTCTAATTCCCAGATTAATGAGAAACTAGTTCTACTGCTCCTAAATGAGGAGTCATGGATGAGCCCATATCACCACCTGCTAGTGAGAAAACATGACAGAAGCTCTGAAGGTGGCCCATCTTGCCGCATGATCTGCACTCCACTGGGTCTCTCTAGAACTACGACCTCGTATTCCCAGCCCTTCCATGCTGGTAGCATACAACCTAGCTACCTAAAGATGTGTCTCACTTCCTTGGATCACCACGTATAGACTCCCTACAGCGCTTCCTATGGTCAGCTGGTGAAGCACTAACACTAGAAGTGGACCCTCCATGGCTCTCAACTCCAGAATCTCTCAGATTGTGCTCTGCAATTAGTGCTTGGTTGACGATGGAAGGTATGAAAGTCAGCCTGAAGATATTCACCTGTGAGAGGATCTCCCGTCTGAGACCATCCTCAAACTTCCTTTCCAAAAACAACTCATCTCCGCCCTAGAGGGGTGTGAAACGCTGAAGCTCGGTGAAACGAGAGGAATACTCCATGACATAATAAGTACCCCGCTCTAGTCTAATGAACTCTGGGGCTCAGTCGGCCCTCAGGGTCTCTGGATAGAAGTATTCATAAAAGACGCACTGAAACTCCTCCCATGACATAACCTACAGATGACCCACCGTTCTGATCACGTCCCAACACCTCTTGGTGGACTCTCATAGAATGTAGGTAGTGAGGTTGACCCGCATTTCTGGAGGCATCTTTAGATTCTCAAAGATCGTCATCATGGCTTCTAGCCAGAACTTTGCAGCCTGCGGTCCTCCTTCCCCTGAGAAGGTGGGAGGGTTTTGTGGCTGTAAAACCCAGGTTAAGTCTTCTATAGACTTGGCAGAATGAACAGCTCCCTAGAAGGTCTGAATCATCCTCAGAAATCCTTCCCTAAACTGTGCATCGGTGTCTGTAACCGGTATCACTGTTGGTGCCAAGACTGGCACAACATGAGGATTTGCGGGAAGTCCCTGATCAGCCATATCTGCCATCAGATCACCACCATGAAACTGGCATGTAACCGGAGCACGTCTCGGTGCCATGAATCTGCAAGACCATACACACACTTTAGATCACATTATTTGGGACTGAAAACTAGGAGCGTAAGAAGGGAACAAGGGAAAGAAAGAATTCAAAATTTACAAAACATGACTACATGGTGTGTGTAATGTTTTCACGGCGTGTTACCTTAAGTTATTTACTTGGGTGTGTACTTTTTCCAAACTGGTCATGTAACCCCCCAATCACACGGTGTTTTATCCTAACACACAACGTGTACTTGAATTCTCTTCCCATGCCCAAGTCCTTCTACACGTTTAAGCCACATGGCTCTCCTAAGACAAAACTGCATGGCGTGTTCAAGGTAGACACGGCGTGTGCTCAACACGCTTCACCTGACCCGTGTTGTTAGTGACACTGCCTATATTTCGAGGTTACACTACACGATGTGTTCCAGATAGACACGGTGTATACACTGAAGTTCCAACCGACCCGTGTTGTTAGTTACACGGCCCGCTACACAGTTCACTACAGAGCGTGCTCCATGTGAACACGAAGTGTACTTGAAGGCTTTCCCCGACCCGTGTTGTTAGTGACACGGCCGGGTACCTAGGTTACACGGCACGACATGCGGAATCGGTACATGGTGTGTATAGTCGAATTTTCAACCATCCATGTCGTTAGTCATGCTGGTAGATACACGATCTCTATAACATGGCATGTACGTACCGTACACGGCGTGTTCTTGAAAGATTTTTCCTAACCCCGTGTCTCTGCCCACACAGTTAGTGACACGGAAAAAAACCACACGGTGTGTATTCAAAAATTACATGTCGTGCATTCTGGGTTTTTCCGAGCAGTAGCCTCAGAAACTACTCCGGAGCCCAGAAAATGCAGAAAACAAATGTTAAGTTGCCAAATTATGATCCGTGAGGGCCCATACTCCCTGTGAATCAAATATTGGAATCTTAGACAAGTTATAACAAGGCAAACAAGCAGTGATCCACCAAATTCCGGTCCATAAGGGCCCATAACACCTCTAGAACCAATGTTTGGTGTTCATATAAGTAAAGAACTATACAAAAAATTCCATATCAAGCAGAAGGGATTCTATCAAAGCATCTATCACAACATCATGCATATCAACACAACTTCTATCACAATAACATGAAATCGCTAATGCATCCTAGATTGAAGGGAAAGAATGCATGGCATGTGAGTTCTAACAAGTGCCTATATGATGCATAAGATGGCATACTCTCATCTCATTAGGTTAAGACAGAAATAGAACCACGATAACAACAACGGTAACATCAAAAATCATGTGAATCACCCAACGGTGAAATCAAATCAACTGTAAAATTGAAAACTAGAAAAATTACAATAAACGAGGTAGTATAGCTTTTCCCTGTACACAGGTTAGCTACTCTTGGGATAGCTTATTACCAAGTACCTATTCTATCGTATCCCTGACTATAGGCTCCAAACAGTAATTCAAGAGAAAAGAAACCCTCTGATACCACTTTGTAACGCCCTAGTTCCGGAAGCCGCCCAGGGGCGCCCCGTACCCAGTTGGTCACATGGCCTCAAGCGCATTTCCCCAAATGCTAGAGGCTACCGACTAGTAGTGAGGGACTTGGGTGTGATATTGGGGAAACTATACCTCCATTGGAAGATTACACAGTGTAAGTACACAAATACATACAATAGAGGAAGTAGTAAATACCAAACAATAGAAACATCGGAAGACTGATAGATAAAAAGCTGGAGAAAAATATATAAATGATGCATAATAAAAATGCGTCTAGGAAAACAGCCAAACAAGTCACAATGCTGAATACACTACTAAATCCAAGTACAAAAGGAAAACAGATAAACAACTCCACAGCATTGCAAGCCTCAGCTTGGTCCCATGCTCTCTAGCTCAAGTGCAGTCAAGAACCTGAAGTAAAAAAGGTCATTTCTCTTATTTATACCTGCAACAATATAATCGGTTTGGGCCCAAAAGCATGACCCAAACAGGGTTTGAGACAAATTCCAAGTAGGAAACCACCTGAAGATCGGTGCCTAACAGTTAGTGAATATATGGCAGGTAAAAGTACAGAAACCAGTAAGTAGGAAAGTACACAATAGCAAACAATCCATAGTTTCTAGCATAAAATTTACAAACAAGTAATAAATCACTCATGAAAGTAGAATAACTTGGTAACCTCTGGGTAGTTCTCACAGCCTAACCCCTATGGTTCAACCTACAAGAACTAACAACCCTCAGGGAGTCACACACAGTCTCACCCCTCTGGTTTAGCTAAAGAATAGACTCTCTGGGGAATCACTCACTGTCAATTCCCCCTATAGTCTCGTATCATACTAAAGGTGCTCTGTGAAAGCACTAAATGTATCATTCCCCCTGTGGACCATGTCGAGGAACTAGATACACTCTGAATAAGAACTCAACATCAATTCCCCTTGTGGTCTCGGATCATAAATTAAAGTCACTCTGGAGAAGCCCTTACGTCCATTCTCCATATGGTCTCCTACACTAAGTTCTCACAGCCCTGTGTAAAGTCAGCAAGTATCGCATCATGTAATGACCAAAGTAACCTAAGAACTACTTGACTATCATTCTACAGCATCTCAGGAAGTAAAAACATCAGTCACACCATCCTACAACTAGTCATGGAATTAGCAGTAGCCTAATAGAAAAAACTAGACCAAATGGTTATAAACAAACAGAACATGCATTGGAAAAACATCCAAAACATAGTAAATTAACCAATTCACAAACAATATCCTCTACTTAGGCATATAATCAAAAAAATCCAACAACAAGGGAAAAAAAAGAAACACACAATACCACATTCAAGGGTATTGGTGGAATTTGCACAAATACTCAAAAAAATGTCTATAGAAAGGCACAAACCACATACCTTGATGCTAGGAGATCGATATACTTGAACCACAGTGCTTGAATCACCTTAGAACATTGAATATCTAAAAAAAATTCTAAAACGTTCAACCAATGATAACCTGGAAAAGAGAAGGAATTTAAAAAAAAATCTCTATGAGAAGGAAGAGCTTACCACTATGGTTCAACGCACTTATCAGTGTTTGAATCGGAGGGCAGACGGAGGTTTGGAGGCTCGTCGAAGATCTATATCCCTACGGGCTCTCTTAGATAAAGAACACCTAGAAGAAGACAGTTCTATCTATCAAACGTGACCCTGGTGCGTTTAATGAAAAAAAAGTACATGGCGTGTACTTTTGTTGTACACGGAATTTACTAGGCTTTTCTGTACTCTGCTTTAAGTGGCCTCCACATCACCCAACACGACCGTGTGTGTGGCCAGCACACGACCTCGCATGGCAACGAAGTACATGGTGTGTACTCATAAAGTACACGCTGTGTACTTCAAAAATTTCCAGAAACACCCCTTTTCCCAAAAAATCTAGAAAAAATAAAAACATACCTGAAAAGAAGGTCTGGGTTCTTACACTAGTCATATTAAAAGCATGGGTGGAATTCCCTTTTCAAAAATTTAAAAGAATGTCACTCCCCTCCACTATAAAAATTCACTAACCTATGCCACTTATTCACAACTATCAAGTCATTTTTATCACACAAAATCTTTATAAATAAGATCCAAACATCCACATATTCCCCCCGGAAGCCTATATTTGGGATTAAATCCACCCAAGTAAGAACTTTTGTGCAAATAGAAAGGATTTACCCAAATAAGAGGTAACGTCCTTCCTTGAACTCCTTTATTTTATTTTCATTCTCCATCACCAAAGATATTCTTATTCCAAAATTATATAATAAAATAAGTATTATAAACATTCTAATATGTTTTTACTCTAATTTTTCTAACTTAACTTACACACACTTCTATCTAATAGATAAATAACTTACCAATTTGTGTATAGAGAACTACCACCTCACAAAACAATGTTGTTCATTTTTTCCATTAACACCTTTCATGATTGGGAATTATTATGGAAAATATGTTTTTATAAGATATATATGATATTTATGATGTATTTATACTTCTTAGGTTATTATATAAATATTAACTTTATGATTTCCATTTTGTGTAAATTTGATAACTTCGTTTTTACAAGCGTGGACTGTCGCCTCCTCAAAGCAATGTGATTCGTTCAAATATTATATGGAATGTATTAAATATGGGTTTAGTAAATATATTTTATATACATGACATATTAATTATAATGTAATGATATTATATATATATATATACATATATTCCAATTACTTTATTTCCTTCGACATGGTAATATGTCAGAAGCAACGTTCAACCGTACGTACGGCCTACTGTCTCCAGGAATAGTGTATTTTATTTAATATTTTAATATTATATTGATTATAATAAATATTTATACACTGAAAATATATGATATATAAATCATTTTATACATTATATAAATATTTAAATCATTTCATATGTAATAGGATCAATAATAACAAGTGAAATCACATATGATAAACAAATCATTTATTCCATGAAACATTACTTTGACATGGAATTATTGATAAATAGGAAATATAATGTTTTAAGTGAATATTATATGGTATTATATATAATAATATGGTTATATGGTAGATTTATAAAAAATATACATTTATTATACATGAGTTTTTAATCTCAACACAAAAACTCAAGACTTAAGGTATGTGGATTTCTAGTCTCACATTTATATTAGTGAGATTTATGCCTTTATCCCTGATCATTTTTTATGTGGGTGAAAAATACAATGAATATATTATATGATTATTATACACAAATCTATTTGAATTTACATATCTATTTTATGATCTCTCTTTCATGGGTTTTATGTTTAAAATTTTACCAACCGAGTAAAGTAGTTTTTTCTTAATTTTTCATCTATAAGACACATTCCATGAATTTCAAAAAGCATGATTTCAAAAAAAATCTTTTAAAGTTGATATTTTATGTTAATTTTCAAGGAAAAAGTAATTTAAATTTTTTTATGGTTTTCAAATAATCCTTTATAATTTTTCAATTTTTTCAATGAAATGGTTTTCAAAACATTTTCAATATTTCATCATATGTATATAAATGTATTCAATGAAATGGTTTTAAATACCTTTTCCATATTTCTTTATATGTTTTTAAAGTGTTATAAAAAATTTATTTCCAAACATTTTCAATATTTCTTTGAAATCTTTTAAATTGTTTTTGAATAAATGGTTTTTAAAATGTTTTCAAGATTTATTTATAAGTTTTCATGTTTTTTTCAAAGAAAATGGTTTTAAAATTTTTTAATGTTTTAAAAATAATATCACAAATAAAAAAGGTTATTTTTTTAAATAAATTTTTTTAAGAGGTATTTAAAAATTATTTTCAATCTAAGATGAAATATGTTGGTGTTACTCATGCCTTTCTGGGTAAATGATCGAAATGTTCCATTCATATTTTTTCTTTGAACAGAATATGTTTTGATAGAATGGTGTATATGAATCTCGTCTCTCATTCATGGGTTACATGTTTATGAATCCCATTTAATCTTCATGGGTAATATAAATATGAAAACTACTTCTTTGCCAGGGCTATCAGTTTGATGAACTTATAATTAAACCTATCTCTTTTTTCAGAGGTTATGAAATGTTTATATGTTTGTGATACCCATTTCACTTTATGGGTTATGATATGATGAATTTTTATGTTCTTATAGAAAATGTATGTTTTATTTCATTATTAGATGGGTGGAAACAATATCTCCCTCCAATGTATTAGTTAAATAATTATATCTCATGATATAAGGATCGGGATCACATTGAAGGGATTGATACACTGTAGGAAGATGGGGAAACCTGATCACTTACAAGAAAAAAATTGTGACTGGGGATGGTGGTCTCTCTCACCCAATAGGTGTAGTCCCCATAAATAAGGAAAGATGGGGACACCCGATACACTATGGGAATATGGGGAAACCTGATCTCTTATATGGAAAGGACTGCAACTGGGGATGGTGGTGTGTTCCACCCAGTAGGTGTAGTCCCAATGAAGTACCCTGATAAGTTCTAATAATGATTCTTGACTTATAGTGCAACACCCCAAGGATTTGAAAATAAATTTAATTTTCAATTCATAAAACATTGAGTCTCTAAAAAACAACACTTTTTTATTAGCTGGCCAATAAACATAATTTTCCATCATCTATGATTTGAATTTCGAAATACTGACATACATGGTTGCGTTCAATAAGATATTTAGAGTATGATAAGGCCAAATTAATTTTTGGTGAATAGAAACAAACCATTATGAATAGTAACATGAATGTTAATATGACCCTTATGAATAGTAAAACATATTTTTTATTGTCATACGGTTATAAGATAATGAGATCTTGATTAATTTTTCATGGTGATATAAAAATTAATATAGTTTCAAAATTATTATTTTTTTAATAAATTTTTACTATTTGAATATTAAATTAAGAATATTTAGAAAACTATTTCTGAAAAAATGGAGTTCATTATTTAATTCTACATATTGAAAAATGGTTAGGGTTAATTTTTTCAATTTTTCTGAAATACTTGATTTTTAATGATTAGTAAAATATGGTAATTTACCATATATATACATTATCAGTTAAATTAACAATTCCTAGAATCATTGATGATGTAATCACACTTTTTTCGAACTCACATGAACTTATTACTATTATGGGTCACATGAATCAACACTATTGGTTGTCTTAAGGGAAATAATAAAATAATAAATAAGATATTCAAAAATTTCCCCTCTTCTCCCCTATAAAACCCCCCTCACTTCCTACTCTCTTCGATCCTCTCAATCATTTTTAATTGACTAAATTCTGCTCAAATATCCTCCCATGATCCTCCCCCAAATCCATCATCCCTTGGTCTCATAAAAAGACAAAAACCTCTCCCCTAAAGAGGCTCTCAAGGAAGATTACTTCAAGAGGTGAATTCATATTTTCATTTCTTTTATTACAAGTTCCTTTCTTTTGATTTTCTTTTCTAACAAACTTTCATCAAAATTTTATGATGACTCCATTACCTTACATGTACTTGAATGTTTTTTTAATAAAGGAATAATTATTCATCATCTCTGTTTTCCCCTTTTTTATACTATAAATGAAAACACTATCTGAGGTGTGTTAATTTATCACATTTAAGGATGATGGGTTTTCAATTTCTATTATCATCTTCAATTATGGTCATGAAACCATTTTTATGGTTTAAAAGACTATAATATATTTATTATAAATTATTTAAGGTTACAGAATCCATTTTTACACATTATATTAATTTAAATCAAAATGAGTTCATTGTGATCAAAAATTGCCAATTAACCCAAATAATTGTCATCAAAGATTAATATAGTTATTTATCTTCACTCCCAAAAACCAATTTTATTTGTAAAAATGTAATATTATTTTTTTCACTAATACAATAAAAATTCTATTCAGTACAACCATTCTCATTCTACATGTTTATACATACATGAATATAAGTAAACAAATCACGAAAACCGAGGATGAAAAAGCTCCCAAACAATGAAACTAAATCTCTTAACCCATAAAAAGGCCATGAATGAACCTAATAAGGTTATAAAAAATCAATGAAATTTATAAGAGGTTTAGTAATTATTAATTAATGAACCTAAATCATATCATTATGGTCATTAAGATCAATTTAAGAACACTATCAGACATAAGGTAAGGGGTTTCCTCATCTCTCTTCCATTTTTGTGAGATATTACTTATTCACTACTATTACTTGTGTATGGAGTATGTATACTTCCCATTAATGAATAAAATCATCAATCTATTTATTTAAATGTTATTAAATATCTCATTTATAAAACCACTCATTATTTCATGAAAAATTATCTTTCTTCATTTGGGGTTTTAATAAAACAAACATGCCTTTCCACTTTAAAATTCTCTTTAATACTTTCCTTAAAATTCTCTAAAATGTTTTATTTATAAAGATTATTAAGAACTATTTTTACATGATTTCACTATAGTGGGACATAATTTATGCCAAAAATATAATTTCATTGTACATGGATTTTATTTTTTGGGATTTACATTTTTACAATCTGATTTCATGTCGAATACAAATTATTTTCCCAAAGAACTCTTCTTTCAAACGTAAAAAGGATTTTTCTCGTCTCACATTATCTTTTATGAAATATATTCCTTTTTCAACACTCATTCCTTGCATGTGGTGTACTTAATTCCCTTTGGTATATCATATAATGAGTATCATTATTCTCTTTATATGCTAACATATTATTATATGAGTGTTTCAATGTGTTATGGGGCACTTTGGAATGTTTAAGGATTATTTCATCAAGAATTTTTTGATGGTTTCATTTAAAAGTATCTTCATCTACATAAAAATCCGTTATGGAATATTTTACTTCATTGACATTTGTCTCTTATGATATCATCTAAAATATTATGTTGAAGGGTTTCGGATTAGTTTGACTATGGATGTTTTGTCTTGATACCCTTTACCATATTACTCTGAATGGTTAGTGTTTATTCTAAATTATTAGGAAAAGTTATTTACATTTCATTTGTTAGTTTCTATTTGAATATATATGTTGATTATGTTCACTCCTTTCATATGAGTAATTCATTGGACTTAGTATGTTATAGGTGGGGCTCATTATAGCCTCCTGATGCATCAGTTGGTCTCATGATACAAATAGATACGGACTTGGCCAAGGCCTTTCCATTTTTAGATATGGTTTTGGTCGAGCCCTTAATCAATTTTAGATGTCTTGGTCGAGGCCTTGACGGTATGTTTTAAAATATCTGTCATATTCATTTCCCTCATTATGAGGGTAGAAAATTATTGTTCATGTGGTCATTCGAGTAGCAGAATACCCATGATTAAGTTTTATTAGGGAAATATTTACTCAACTCATATTCCTTCCATATTATGTTCATATTAATAATTTTAAAGGTATTTGTTTTCAATTATTCACCATTCCTAATTCTCATGTTTATGATATCTTTTGTTTTACTGTTTACCCTTACTAATCATATGTGCTCACCGCTTATTATGTTTAATTTTTCCCTGTACATAAAGAGGTATATTATGATTAACTTGTGGGGATAATCTTAGAGTGGTGGATGTTCCCAATGGAACATATATGTTTTTTTTCATTTCATATTGTAATGTTGAACTTATGTATATATCTGGTTTTCCAAAGATACTATATCATTCATTACTTTGGTATATTACATTCTTTTATGCATGCCAATGTAATAAAATATTATACCGGATCTGGGTAACTGGGGTGGGGGTGTTACAGCTGGTATTAGTGGAAGATTAGTAGAAATTTTGGAAACAATATTTAGAAAACATAGATTAGATAAAAAAGACTAATATAGTTTTTGAGGATATGTATTTATGAACTTTCAAGAATTTATGTAAGGAATAGATTATGTGGAGGTCTATAAAAAATGCATCCCTATCTAGATACTACAAATGGATGTGGTTCTCGCATAGATGTACCTAGCAGTAACAACTCTGACAATGAGTTTCAGGATTGACCTAGGATATCCTGCTACATGGAAATAGGTCGTACTATGCACCTAGGTTGGCACTCTCAGGGGATACGCTTAAGACAATTCACATTTTCTTTAACCACCATTATAAAGGATTTATTCCCCTAATGTAACCAACGTATATTGTTCTTGGATTTATGATGCATTAATTTATTCTGTGTTTAGAGTTATAGATATTTCATAATTTTATGAGCTAATATATTATATAGAATTGATTAGAAATGGTGACGAGACTAAGGAATGAGAACCTCACCAATGAACATGATGCAATGAGTCAGAAGTATCATATCTATTATGATCTTAAGGAATCATTTTGAAGGAAGATAGTCTACCAATTATCCTCATCATATGAGGAAATATTATCATTTGTTAACAAGATATGTAAAGAATTATATGAGTCATATGGCTTTGAAGGGAAGTAATAACAGAAGATGATGGCTGAGAAAATTATGGATAAATGGGATAAGGGAAATACGGGTTTTCCAACATGTCATAACAACAGAAAGAATCACTCAGGTAAATTATTGAAGGGAATTGGAGTTTTTTCTAAGTGTGGAGAAAGGGGGAAACAAATTTTGTGATTGTAAGGAAATGAAAAATGTATCCAATTTACAATGCTTCAACTTCAAGGAAAAGGGAAAATAGACAAATCAATGTCTCAAACATCAAAGTAATATGCCCCATATGATGTTACTAGATAATGATCAAGTCATGATACTACCGCAGATGAAGTTTAATGATTAATATGCCTCATTAAGAATCATGTATATTTAATATTTTATCCACAATTTAATGTTTAGAATAATTATTAAATATATGAGGATTGTACTGTAGAACTTTTTTATTAAGTATTTGGTGTTGTGTGGTGAATTTTACCATGGATAAGTGACTCAGTATAAATTTAATATCTTGGAAAAGTATATGGATGAGGGAAAGACAACCCTAAATATATTCATGATGATTAAGATAATGATGAATAAATTATTCATTTGGATAAGTATTGACTACCTCAAAACTAATTATTGACTTATCGATAAGTGGTTTATGCCAACATTGATGGAGTTTACAACATTTATGGATATAAGAGATATATCCAATAGTATGTGTAAGGTTTAATTCATGTTTCCTTTAAGATTTTATGAAAATTTGAGTTATTACAATATTTCAAAAGGACACATGATAAAGATATTAACATGTTTGGAATGTGAAAATTTAGGGCTGCTTCATGTTGATTAAAGGCAAATAAGGTAGTAGATTAATTGTGCATGATAGATCATGTAGTTCTAAACAAAATGTGTATTTACAAGGACCATGTGTATATGAATCTTTCAAGGATGGATATGTGAATGATTCTAAATTATTGTATCATGATATTTTGGAAAATTAAACTATTTAATGAATGGATTAATTTGATCATTGTATGAGGTTTTAGATCTTAACGTCACCACATGATGCAACCTGTGCTAAGAGATGAAGTATAGACAGTTCAAGGCACAAACAAAGGAAAAGATTGTGATTATAAAATAGAAAAGTATATTTATAATATTACAGAGTGGAATAATTCCTTAACTCTAGGAAAAGAGTCTTAAATAATTTTTTTCCTATAATAATATTTTTTTCATGATATCAATGAAATTTTTCAAAATTGTAGTTTATGGTTTTGTGGTAAGGATCTTTTTTCTGGGCATGTTCTCTCTCAGTTTCCATCATAACATGATGGTTTGATTATTATTAGATGAAAATTATGTACAATTAGAATTATTTGTATTTTAGTAACTAATTAATTACACTTTCTATCTTATTAATATGATATTTTAACTATATTCCTAGTGTGGGTTTCCCACAAGGGAATTTTCATGTATCAACCATCAACTTTTGAAGACCAATTTCAAATTTTGAGGATGTAATTTTTGTAAGGAGCAGAGAATGTAACAACCCAAGGATTTTAAAATAATTATAATATTTAATTCATAAAACATTGTGCCTCTGCCAAACAACACTTTCTTATAACTTAGCCAAAAAATATTATTTTTTCACTTCTTTGATTTAGATTCTGAAAACATGACATACACAGTTACATTTAGTAAGATATTTAGAGTCTGTTAAGAAAATAATAATTTTTGTGGAATATTAATATGACCCTTATGAATAGTAAGTCATATTATTATTTTATTTTTTTAAGGTTATAATATAATGAAATTTTGATTAATTTTTCAAGGTGATATAAAATTAATTATGGTTTTAAAATTGTTATTATTTAAATATATTATGATTTTATTTAAAAATTAAATTAATAATATTTAAAAATTTATTTTCAAAAAATGTAATCCATTTTTTAGTTCTACACATTGAAAAATGGTTAGGTTGAATTATTGTGATTGTTCTGAAATACTCGAATTTTTTATAAATAGTAAAATATAGTACTTTACTGTATACATACATTATCAGTTAAATTCACAATTCCTGACATAATGGGTAATATAAGCACACTTTTTTAATAATCACATGAAGTTATTACAACTATTGTTCACATGAATCAATACTATTTGTTTTTTAGGGAAATAATAAAATAATGAATAAATATTCATAAATCACCCCTCTCTTCTACTATAAAACCCACCTCACTTACTCTTATCTTCGCACCTCTCAATCCTTGTGACTTGACTAAATTCTTCTCAAATTTCCTCCCAAGATAATCCCACATGTCCATCATCCCTTATTCTCATAAAAATACCAAAACATCACCCCTAAGGAGTCTCTCAAGGAAGATTACTTCAAGAGGTAAATTCATCTTTTCATTTCTTTTATTTCATATTAATTTCTTTTCTTTTTATTTCATCACATCCTTCCATATAAATGTTATGTAGACTCCATTAACTTACATATACTATAATTTTGTTATGATAAAGTAATAATTCTTCATCATCTCTCATTTCCCCTTCTTTTACACTAGAAATGAAAACACCATCTTAGTAGTGTTAATTTATCACATTCAAGGACGATGGGTTTTAAATTTCTATTTTCATCTTCAATTACGGTCATGAAACCATTTTTATGGTTTAAATAGAATATAATATATGTATTATAACTTATTTAAGTCTATATAATCCTTTTCAATAAATGATATTAATTTATAAATAAAAATGAGTCTATTGTGATAAAAACCCACCAATTAACCCAAACAATTATCATCAATGTTTTATATAATGATTCCTCCTCACTCCCAATAACCAAATGAATTTTGTAACCATGAAAAATTATATTTTATCACTAATAAAATAAAAATTCGATTTTATACAACCATTCTCATTCTACATGTTTATCCAAACATGAATATAAGTAAAATGATACTAAAAACCAAGGAAAAAATGCTACCAAACAATGAAATTGAATCTCTTGACCCATCGAAAGGCTATTAATGATCCTAACATGGTTATAAAAAATAAATTACATAAATGGGATTTTCTATAATTATTAATTAAAGAACCTAAATTGGATTATTCCGATCATTAATATCAAGTGAAGAACACCATTAGACTTAAGGAAAGGGGTTTACTCATATCACTTCCATTTTTGTCAGATATTCCTTATTCACTACTATTACTTGTTTATGGTGTACGTATACTATCCAATGATGATTAATATCATGAATCTATATATATTCATAGTATTAAATATTTCATTTAAATATTATTAATTTTTGGGCATATGAATCATTTGATTACAAAGTGGTAAGGGATTTCTACCTGAACTGCCATTTTCATTTGTGTAACTCTTATTCTCTACATACCTCAATGAAATTATAATTTATTATTATTTACTAGAGATAAATTCTGTTTTAATGTAATATATATGTTCAAAACCCATAATAATTCATTATTATAGGGTTATTTACATGTTTGAAAAGGATTATTTAAACTTTCATCCTGATAAACAATCATGATTCAAGGGAGCTTCTCGAATTCTTACCTATTTTCGATCGCACGCTAGAATTTGTTTTAAGCCACCATTATTTTTATAAAACCAACCATTTTATCATTAAAAATTATCTTGATTAATTTCTGGTGTTAATAAAATAAACATTCCTTTCCACTTTAAAATTATCTTTTTTACTTTTCGTAAAACGCTCTAAAATGTTTTATATCTAATAATTCTTAGAAATATTTTTACATGATGATCTTTAGTGGGACATAATTTATGGATCATAAATAATTTAAATGTATTGGAATTTTATTTTCTGGTATATATATATTTATAATCTGATTTCATGTCAAATACAACTTATTTTCCAATGTAACTCTTCTTTCAAAATTAAAATGTATTTTTCTCATCTCATAATAACAGTTATGAAATATATGATATATTTACCACTCATTACATGCATGTGGAATATATAATTCCCATTGGTGTATCATATCAAGATTATCCATATTCTCATGAAATACTAATGTATTATGATTTGAATATTTCAAGGTGGTATGGGATCCTTTGGAGCCTTTACATATTATTTCTTCAGGAATTTTTCAATGGTTTCATTTAAAAGTATCTTCATCTATGTCAAAAACGCTTGTTGAATCTTGGACTTCTTTGATGTTTATCTCCTGTGATATAATCTACTATATGTTATTGAAGGGGTTCTGATTAGTTTTACTATGGATGATCTATCTTGATACCCTTCACCGTATTACTCTGAATGGTTAGTGTTTATGCTAAATGATTGGGGAAAGTTATTTACATTTCATTTGTTAGTTTCAATATGAATGTATATGTTGATTATGTTCACACCTTTCATATGAGAATGAATTGGAATTAGTAAGTGATGGGTGGGTATGTCTATTACCTCCTGATGCATTAGTAGGTCTCATGAAACAAATAGATATGCACTTAGCTGAGGCCTTTCCCAATTTTAGATATGGTTTTGGCTGAGGCCTTAATCTTTTTTACATGACATGGCCGAGGCCTTGACAGTATGTTTCAAAATGTATGGAATTTGTATTTCCATAATTATGTAGCTATAAATACATAGTTCATGTGGTTATTATTTTAGTATAATACCCATGATTATGTTTTATTATGGAAATATTTACTCATCTCATATTCCATCCATATTATGTTCAAGTTTATATTTTTTAAGGCAAGTGTTTTCAATTATTGACCATGCCCAATGTTTTTTTTATGATATCTTCAGCTCTATTTTTTACCCTTAATGAACATCTCAGATCACCTATTCTTATGTTTCATTTTTTTCCAAGACATGAATAGGTATTTTACGATTGACCTTCATGGTTAATCCTAGAGTGGTGAATGGTCCCAATGGAACTTATATGTTGTTTTTCATTTCATGTTGCAATGTTGAACCTATCTATGTATCTGGTTTTTCGAATCTACTAAACAATTCATTCCTTTTGGATAAAACTTTTTTTAAATCATTCCAATGTAATAAAATATTGTATCGTCTCTAGAAAACTGGGTTTGGGGCATTATATATAATTAATGATTTTACATGTTTATGTGTATTCCACAATTCCATATCTCACTCTTATGTTTATCTTTCTTGTCCTATGCTCTTGATTTACTTATAATTTATTACTTGGTAACTACAAAATATAATTAAATTATTAATGATTAAAGTATTTTATTTGAAGGTTATTATATTATAATTTTATGATCACATTCTCAAACCCATATTCTCATATTTATGCTTACATGTGTACCATTTTTAACATTACTGAGCTTTTGAGATCACCAATTTTTATGTTTCCTTCTCCAGTTTTTAAATATGTATTTTATATATGATATGTATAATAGGAATGTTAGTTTTGATAACCTAGTGTGATATAATGTATCTCACTCATGTACTTGGGTTTACGTTTTCATGATTCCAAATGTACTAAACTAATATGGTCTTTGGGTGAATGTTTATGTAATGTTTAAAGTATTCTGCAAAAAAAAGATTTATTGTTGGTGTACATTAATGATGGGTTGTTATAGTTGGTTTGAGAGTGAAAATTTACACATCCTTTGGAAAATAGGATGAGAAATATTTAGTGAGATCCCTATGTATATTTACAATCCTTTGGAAAATAGGATGAGAAATATTTAGTGAGATCCCTATGTATATTTACAAGAATATGTCCAGTGGTGTCTCTAATGATAAGTCTAATGATGTGTTAATGTTTAGGAAAATGTTCCCAAATTTAAGTAAAGGTTCGAGAGAGTGGTTTCCTAGAAATAAATACATGTATGGATAATTTAAGTGGACATGTTTATGTAATATATTTACCTAGGAGTAACAACTCTAAAAATTCACATCTGGTATGACTCAAGCATCACCTGATACTCAACAACAGGCCTTATTGTGCACCAGGTTTCACACACTCAGGGGATATTATTTGGGAATTAAAAAACTATTTAAGAACCATAATGATGGATTAAAATAGAATATGATTATGATTAACCTCGGATAAACCTAATTTATCATATATTAAATAATTAGGGGTCGTTATTTAGAGATCTATTATGTAATTTTTCATGATTATGTGGTTTTCTTCTATGATAAGTGTTTTTCACCCTATGATTTTAGTTCTTATTAAGTAACAGGAACTTGAAGGAACTGGGTTAAAATTAAATTTCTCATATGTGGAAAGTATAGTCAAGGTGAAAATTTAGTTCCTAAGAGAAAATATCATGAATTGAATTCAGAAGGTCATTGAATCTTTTTTAAACTACTGAAGATAATTATACTACGAATGACCTGAGAAATGTATGGGATATTATTATAGAATTATTTACATTAAATGCAAGAAGAATGATTGGACTGTGGTTGAGGAAACTTAATACATGATTAATATTTCATATTCTAGTAAATTAGAATTAATTGATAATATGATGAAGCCTAGGAAACATATTAAGAATAATGTTGGATGATTAAATTGTGTATGTTTTGGGAATTCAGAGATTCGGTTTTATGAATCCTTAAATATATAAGTATTTTTAGTATAAGTTTTATATTTGGGATTGAAAATAATATATTTAATGGTGATGGAGACCTAGAAAATTTATTTAATGAAAGGTGATATTTTTAAATAAGTGAAGGTAACATTTAATGTGTTCAAGAAGTTGACACAATTATGTTCAGTTTGGATAAAGAGGTGATTGATTTGGATAAAGTAAATTGGATAGTATTTATGACCTCTAAAATGATAAAGGATTTGTTAAAAAAGTGGTCTATACTGTCATGTATTAATTTTAAAACTTTTTGCAATTATAAAATATATCCAGTATTCTTCGAGATAAAGAAGTATGCATGTTTTCCAAATGGATTTTTCGTAATTTAGGTTAATACCGTGTTCACGAGAATATACAATAAGGGTATTCATATGTTTGGAATGTGAAAATAAAGAGAATATTTTTAATATAAAGGGATCTATGTTAAGATTATTTCATGACCTTCTTAAACTGTTTTGGATTTTCATTTTTTTAGAGGGGTTATAATGTTTACCATTTTTGGAAATTTAAGTTCATATTTGGATGACATTTTTTTGGTTAATGTATTATAACATCGGATAAAGATTTATGAATATTGGATAACCTATTATAACAAAATTTTGTAGATCATAACTAGAGATATATGGGATGAACTTTCTTGGATCTCATGATTTGTTAGTACTTCAGGAATGAAAAATTCACAATCATTTCTTGGAGTAAAAGATGAAGTGGAAATAGGGAAAGGAATAACCCAAGGGTGATATTGTGTATAAAAAAGTAATATAATCAAGAAAGTATATATTATTTTTAGAGTTCTTCAACTTTTTAAAAAAGGACCTTGAAATAAAAAATGTTATCCTAGTACCTTCATTTGAGATGAATCAAATGGCTCATTAGATCATTGTATATCTATAGATTTGTGATTGTTCAATTTCTCCTCACCATGTTCTCTATTAATCTTCATCAGAACATGGTAGTTAAATTTCTCTTCCATGTCCATGTTTTCACTTATCACCTATGTTCTCCTATGTGGGAAACGAGATATGAGTTACTCTGGGTAGTCGTTATGTTTCCGAATTTTCCTTTTAAAAGGATGTTTTAGTATTCATTTATACGATGTGGGTTTCTATGAATGTAACTATCAAGTATTAAACCAATAATAACCTAGAAAATTTTCAAGGGAAAAATCGATTTAAGGGGGTAAATTTTAATACATGATGATTTTGTGAAATATTTTTTCAAATTAATATGACATTTTTTATATTTTTCAGTTTTCACAATATTGAAAAGAGTTTTTATATATTAATGAACTAAATTTTCCTTGAGTTATATGTAAAACCAAGTTAATAATGCACTAAATGCAACTTAAATTTTATCTTTCTCAATACAGAACATCGAGGACAGCTTATGTTACATTCAAGAATGACATTCCTCAATGGCTTCTGTAACACACAAAACCATGTTTTTCTGAACAATTATATATTAAAAATATTATTATTTAATAAAATAAGAGATGAATAGAATTTTACATTTGTGGTTATTTATAGTGTTAACTAACTTTTGAAAATTCATGGTTGAATTAATTTCTTTGAAATAAATTATAAATGAATATGGGAACCAATTTAATATAAAGAGAATGCTTTTACAAAAACAACTTTTATTCTCACAAAGTAATTTTATCCTAATAAATTACCTTTATTAATAATGGTGAATTATATAAATAAAATATATATTTTATATATTCTATAAAATTATTACATTCATTGAATATATTTAACTAGCATAATATAAGAACAAAACCAATATTACACATAAGAATCTATATTTTTATAAAAGTAATATTACTAACTTTTAATGGAGAACCCATTTTAAATATAAATTTTGGATATTTTATGAATTATAAATGTCAAAATAAAATTAATATTTTTATAGAACCATAAAAATTAGGTTAGGGTGAATTTTTGGAATTTTTTGTGATGTTTGTTTATGAATAGTGAAAAAAGCTCAATTGTATTCCAAAGCATATCTCATATAATTTACTTATAAGGTTAAAATCTATATATAATTGTTTTTAATGTATAATTAAATTAAATATAATTCAATTAATACAATTTATTTTATTTTAATCAATTTAAATTTGAAATTTAATATAATAACATACCAAATGTTTGAACATTTTTACTTTAAAAACCCACTTTGTCGTCCCCTACCGGATTAAATTTAAATTAATTTTTTACACTTATATGATTGAAATTTAGAAAAAAAAATTCCATATTTTGAATAAAATTAATTTATAATTATTAATAATATCATGTAATAGTTTTTACCAAAATTAGTAGTCAATTAACTTTAAAATAATTACAACGATTAAGGGGAAAATTAGATTAATGGAGGACTAAACCTTAAACTTAAGGCCCTAAAAGACATATAAACTTGTCCAAAATCCATTGGGTGGAAATATTTAGACCATATCCTCCGTTGGATATAATATAGTTCATTATTTTAGATACTAGTCATAGAAAATATGTGGGTATATTTCCCCTTCCAAAAATTTACAAGAATGCCACTCCTCCTCCATTATAAAAAGGATCCCTCCTATCCCACTTATTAACACCAATAAATCCCATTGGATCGCCCAATATATTCTCAAATAATCTCCAAATATCCCTATATTCCTTATTTAAACCTACCTTTGTAAAAAAAATCCATCCAAGGAAGCCCTTTTGTGCATAGAAAAAGAAGTTACTCAAAAAAGAGGTAACATCCTTCCTCAAGATCATTTATTTTTTTTCTCCATCACATCAACTAAAATTATTCTATGACTATATTACAACCTCAATATCCTAAATATAATAATATTGTTTTATTCCAGGTGTTTTTTCTGATCTTAAACACTTTAAAGTCCCATGTTTTTAAAAGGGGTTTTAATATGAAGGTTTTAAAAAATAAATTTATTGATGGGTCAGTTTTTAAACCAAGTTCGGGAACATTATTATGAGTGTTGGAACACTTAAATGGGTTTTTTTGGAATTGGGTGAATACCCAATAATTTTCACGAGTGTTCTGATAAGTCTCGGGACCACCGGATCCAGAAAATTCCACTTTAATGGATCTCCATGGGTTTTGCATAGTTGTGGTCCAACCCGTGCAGCTTACCCAATCTAATATTTTATTTATTTTAATTAAATAATATTAAATGATATATTTTCATTTAAATATAATAATGTGTTGATAATAATAATGTTATTATAATTAATAAGGTGTTATAAATTATTTGGATGTTAAAATATTTTAATTGCGTGATCAATGGTGTTTAACATTTATGTTAAAAGATTTGATTTTCATGATTAATGGGGTGTAACAATTATCAAAAATTAATTTGGAATTTGATTATCTCAAATAAAAGTTTAATTAAAAAAGAAATTAACGAAGAAGCATTTTTTTATCACGGATTTGTTTGGTTTAACAAAGGTTTGAAAAATAAAAATAATGAGAATATTGTTATTTTAATTTTATGAATAATATAATTATTATTAATTATGTTTGTTATTATTATTATTATAAATAATAATAATAATGGTAATTAAATCATGGGGTTTTGGTTTTAAAGGAACTGATAATAGGGTGTAATAATAATAATGTCATCACTATTCTTATACATTATAACTATTACTATTATCATAAGTGCAATTGAATTATTTAAATAAAAATTAATTACGGTTGTTTTATTATTATTATAAGTAATAATAATAATGGAGGGTTCATTTATTAGGTTTTAAGTTATGAATAAAAGGGGGCTTCTCCTTTTTTCCCCACGCACAGGAGGCGGAAACCCCCTATTCAACCCTAGGCGCGACGCACCATGTGTGTTAGGCTCCTCTACACAACCTCTCCTCTCTTCTCCTAGTGGATGTGGCTCATTCCTCGGAACCTCCTCCTTACGGTGTACAAGACCTCCCTTGGCTAGACCTCCTACATCTATGTGCATCCCTCTCTCAGCAACCCTAATTCGTGCACTACATCTTCTCCATGGTTGTCCTCATGCACACCTCCTTGTGGTCAGAGCTATTCCCATGGTGCATCTTCTTCCCAGCCATGATTCACAGCAGGCACGCGACCCACGAACGACCTACAATGGCGCATGCAACTCTCCTTTTAGATCTCATATGGCATGAACCCCCCCCCCTTCTGGGTTCTCAGTCCTCAATTGATTCCTCCAATTTTCTTTCTGAGTTTTGTGTGATCCTTCCATGGTATATGGGGGATGTATTAGGACTCCCTTGTTAGTATTACAACATCCGCCACCGAAGGATAGTTGGATGGGTTTGTTTTTTCTCATTGTCATTGTTGGGGGTGCGAGTGCATGTAAATAAATATATATATACATATATATTGGTATATATATGTAGATATATATACATATATATCAAGTTTATATGTGTGCCACTGTGTACGAATCACAATTGTTTTCTTCCAAGTACATTAATGCGATGTGTAATTAAAATGATTCCACCCCAATGTAAGGTCCCTTTCCATGTCCTCAATATTATAAATGCATTTATAAATTGTTTACATTACCTTTATTAGAAATTAAATCCATGCAGTGAAGTATTTATATTGATTGCATATTAATGTGAATGTAGCATGTTAAATGATTTAAAATGATAAATTTCATAAGTGATTTGTGTGATATGTAATATCAAGATTTTGTAATAAAACCCCTTAATCGAGATATGCTGCCTTCAAATCAAAAATTAGTGGTAGTTTTATATCATGTTTTTGTGTGGTTTGAGTTTTCCATATATCTTTCCTTTAGTACTAATATATGATGGGTTGATTCCATGTAATAAATATTTCATTGTCGAACTAATCATGGGATGATGAGGCTTCCGAATAGTGTTAATTAATTTTTGAATTAAATAAGGTATGTTGACCTTGTTGAAATAGGTTAATTAATTGTTAACTAACTAAATAAAAATGATGTGATAAATTAATTTTTTAAAAAATTAATTAATGTGATATGTCATTTTGGCTAAATTGACGTCATTAATAGGTAATTAATTATATTCTTTTGTAGTGTTTGATTTAAATAATTAGTTTTGGAAATTTGTTATAGAGAGTTGATATTTAAAATGAGATAATTAATTTTTTGGAAAATTAATTATGGTATGTGATTAGTTTTGGAGATTAATTAATTAAAGGATTAATTAATGGAAATGTGTACATATTTAATTGTTTCCCTAACTAATAGATTTAGTATATTTAACTAATCTTTTGGATTATTAATGGAATTAGGAAAATTTATTGGTGAATTAATTATCATGTTTTCGATCAAGGAATGGGATAATTAAAAAGATAAGTTAATTATCTAGTTGGCTTGCTTGTGGTTAAGAATAATTAATTGTTAATTAATTATTAACTATTGATGTGTCGAAAGGATAATTGATTATAGAATTATTTGATGAGATATTTATTTTGTTAATTAGTTTGTTAATTAATTAAAAGTTTTGATTAATCAATTTATGAATTAATTAATGGAATGTTTTGGGGTGTTAGACATGAATTTCTTCACCAACGATAAATATATGTGTATGATTGATAAATGGGTTATGAGATAGGGACTGATCCTCCAAATACTCATGGGGTGAAAGACAGGGAGTTCTAGATCCATCTTGCATGAAAATATTATTTTATGAGACAATGACTGATATTCCAAATACCCATGGGTTGTGATATAAGGACTTATGCCCCAAATACCCACGAGGTTGCTAGATATGACGTTCTACACCCATTAATAAACATTGGATTGTGGGTACAATTGGTCGTGCATGAACTGAATTAAATTTTCAAAGAATTTCAGTGTGATGTAATGATTTGGGATTGAAAATGGGGGATGGACCAGACCCTAGAATTTCCGAGGCCGATATTGAGATACGAGTGTCCTGGCGAACCTAGATATTTATGCAGTTAAATAGAAAATATCAATTAATGTATTAAAGAGTTCATTTATGAAATATATATATATATATCATGTTCCGATTATTGTTTCCAGCTATGAGTTGAAGCATGTATCTCCATCAGGGTTCCCTTGTGTTGGAACTGGGCGTGTAGTGGAAGCCCCAAACAGGTGGGTTTTAAAAGAAATCCCACCGATGTTCGACCTGAACTAGTTGATGTTGGTCTAGAGCAGCCCGGTCAAATCAAAGGACCACACATGAAGCGTTTTAAGCAAAAAATTAACCGTAAAAAACCTAGTTTAATTCTGAAATCGTGCACGATTTCTGGTCATCATTGGCGATCCTTACTCGAGGAATTCGAAGCTGAAATACTCTATATCATCCACATGGGATTCAAGTAATTGTTCAATGCATCGTTCTTCATAATCCAGGTGCTAGTGCAGAATACTAACGATGCCTTCAATGCTCCAATGATCACTACATTGATTCGCTAGCGATGCCTGAGAGAGTTCTCCATCCGAGCACCATGGATCCAGAGAATCTCTCTCTAGATCATGGGAGAGAGAAGATGAGAGAGAAGACCCATGGATAGTACATGGAAGTAGCCCCACCACTTCTATTTATAGTGGTTAATTAAAATACTAGGCTTTTCCTCACCAACACCGAATACTTAACGCACTATCATCATCATTTTATAACTACTAAACTGAGTCATAAAAATTATTATCATTTACTTGAAATATATTAAAATATATTAAGTGATAATAATTGAGTCATTAACTCAACTCGTCGCTCCCTTAAATTTTAATTGAACCTCAAATAAGTTAATATTCATCAATTAATATTTTTCTATGTATTTACTGAAAACTCGAAAATATTTTTAATAAATAAATTCAATACTAGTTATTCTAAACTCGAATAGTAAGAATTCATTTATTTCATTGGTGATATTTTAACTTTGAACAAATCCCGGACCCATGTTTCGGGGCCCACTATGTCCAAAACTCTTATTCAACTGGATAGGGAAGATTCTTGAATACGCTATTGTGTGTGAACCTCTAGGCCATTATCTCAAGAGAAGTGAATAGTATTCACAGACCAAGAGCGGGATCTAGCAACCCATCATGGACCCTGAAGAGATAAGGATTGTCACAGCAGCAATGACCAACCTACGAACATGCACTATGAAATAGAATCTCTTTTTCAGTAATCACAAAGAAGGACGCACTCACGTGCCATTTCCCTTTTAATGTTTTATTGTTGTTGATTTAAGAGGACGGACTTACCCTTGACTTCCATGGCCATGGTCTTATAAAGGTACTTATATCCATATTAACATGGCCAGATATATATTACTTCCATAACCTGGAAGCGACAAATTCTTTCTTGACCATTCAACCAATGTCATGCCACCAATGACGCACCCAACACAAACTACCTCGCAACGACTTCATTGCTATGGTTTTAATCTTGTATCAAAGTACACCATCAAATGACATACATTGGTAATGATCTCAAGTCATGAGACCATTACACATGATCATATATAGGAACATCCATTGACACCCAAAACTTATGGTGTTCCTATTGGAGGGTCATTCCTCATGATATCACTACTAGAGATCACGAAGTGCGAACTTCATGAGAATAAGTCTCAATGCTTATGTGCCCCTAGCACATGATAGTCAGACATATACTATGTCTAGTCAGTAATATGTATCTAGACCACAGAACATATATTTAAGATTAATGTCATAGTATCTTGAGGTTCTCATTATAGCCTAGGATCTATTATAACCTCTCGATACGTCAATTAATCTTTGGACATTACCATTTCAATAATGTACATAGAAAGTTCTACACTATAATGATAAGATTACATCATGTATATCTAATTGAATACACAATATGGTAATCAAATGAACTGAATTGTTGGGTCTAGGGAACCCACTATTTCAACACTACCACTTTCACTAGAGATAACTTTCTAAATAAACATGTTAGCTTCTCACATGATAAAGAACATGTTTCTACTGAGTAATGGCTTTAACTACTGGGCCTACAACAGTTCCATCGCTTGTAAATTATGCTATTGTGACCTTTTCCACTTGAGTAAAACTACTCAAGAGATATTATCCTGAGTATATCTCACATGTCCACTGTCATAACATGACATCTTGGCCAGTAAGAATATCATAATTTACATTATAATGATACTTTTCTTATCAGGTTCATTTCCAAGAACTGGAACAAAATCAATGCATTTATTTTCTTCTTAGCTACCTTAGAATCTGTAATGCACTCAGTCTTTGTATTTATAGCTACCACTAGCTTGTATGAGCTTGACTCACTCATCACCTTCAGCCTAACTGTAATAGTATATCTCTTGATCTATGGATGACTAGTTTGTATCCCGGAAAACTAGTATCATTTCTTCTCCACTTACCGAGTATATATCTTTTGTACATGGAGAAGTACAATTAGGTAGTTCTGATTGCACCCCTTGTAGTGATCCTAGATATAACTGATATCTTCCCAATATACCTTGTCAATATTAGTTATTGTACATATCTTGGAATGCGTGATTGATCCATTTATCCAACGTATGTATTTCAACATGCCACGTTTATCTCTTCCCATGTCACGGATAGGTCAACATGGAGAGATTTTTCCCTGTGACATAGGTAATGATTCATCATTTGAATTGCTCCAACTTGTATTTTTCAATACAATGTCACTATAAATAAGATTGACTAGGACCAAGAAACCTATGGATCTATGTTAGTAGATCACGTTCCCTAGAACATAGGTTTCTACATTAAGTCAATCATTGGAGAATAAATTTCACTTTGGTCTTAACTAACTGTGAGACCAATGTTTGTTTTCCATATGTTGCCAAACTTACTTTACATGGAAAACTTTGATGCTCCCATTAACTTCTCTTAGACACATGGAAATCATTTGTATCAAATTTATATTCTATGATCATGTTGCTTACTTTTATCCTAAATCATATTTCAGTAACTTGCAACCTTCATTATCATTATGTGACGTGACCATCCCTTTCTGGTTGTGTCGTATAGACACCATCCATGATTGGTGGTCATGACATCCAATGCAAAATAATTTGATCATAGATATTTCCTATGATAAGTAAAATTCTAATGGATTTAGGCATAACGACTTGGTGAAACCAATCGGACCTAATTGGTACTACACTTGTACCATCCATGTATCAATTCCCTTAAATACCAAGTACAATATTCAAAATAATATTCCCCTTTCAACTTTGATATGTGGAATCCATTAATTGAATTTTTTTGCCTTATCAATTTTAGCTAATTCTCATATACTTATTACTTGTAGGAAATATTATTTGTTTTGAATAATAGATCACCGACCGCGATGAATATAAAAACCATCACCATGGTTTTATCCTTCCAACGCAGTATGGGTCTCTGGAACATACTTTGTTCCACATGTTCTTGTGGAACAAGTTACTATGTCAAATATTTGTGCATCATGAGAATTGAAAAAACACTAGTCAATATAGCTCCCTCTATCTCTAATAGATATGTGTACCCTTATATAGAAGTGTAGTCTATTACTTGACTAACAACATTTATATCTTAGGTATTTATTTAATATCCTAAGGAATCGTTATGATAAGTACCTTAGATGCAGAATGTGTTTATATTGATTCGATTTTGTTTGTATCCGAACAAACTATTTGCATCAAAACACATTTCCTTATGATATAATTGATTTACATCATAATATGACTCGCTTGATATCCATTTGTCATTATATTTGGAATATGGTTGTGGGATATCACCATTATTTGAAAATAATTTCATGAAATATAATGGAAGTTTCTACAAGTTGAAACATTGAAACTGCCTATATCAAAATTTTGATGTATAACATATGTGTTTAGTAATTACTCTGTGCTAGATGTTTTTTTATCAAAGTTGATATGTAAGACTTTATCATCAATCCTCTTCATTAACATAAATGGCATGATGTCGATAACGTAATGTGCATTTAAGAATTACTCCATGCTATATTATCATGATTGATGATTGCTTGGTCAAGATATTCTTCGGTATCCCATCCTGAAGCAAATCATATCTTCAGACCATGCATATACTTCACTTTATTATTCCTTAATTTCCTAAAGGAATCTTATGAAGCATATAAACCTCTAGATTATACTTGGATTAGTTCATGTTTACTTGTTGAACTATTTCCAAATTATTTGTGACATAACTTTGTTATTAAAGGATCCTTTGTCCAAACTGAAGACGTTGATAATATCAAAAGTATTTAGTTGTGCTTATCCTAAATACCATAATTGGTATATTTATGACGTTCAATTTTAGTATTACTTGGAAAAGAATTATCCTGTCACAAGTGGGTATAAGTTTGACATTCCTATAATTCATGTATTACAGAACTAGTGAATTAGTTTACCAAAAAAAAATTCATTCCAAAACCTGAATGAATGTCTCCATTTGTCCAAGGACACATGAGATTAATGTTTATGGTGATACTTAATAAAATTTCAACATAAATATTTCAATTTTCAATTAAGAAGTCGTGTACTTATCACCAATGGACTAGGTATCACCCTTTCACAGCCACTTAGAGAATACACCTGACTTCTAGTAAAGTTTCTATACTGACTTGGTTGTTGTAGTAATATACACATATTTCTCCAAAATATTTTTTAAATACCCAAGTATAAAAACTGAAACATTACAATTGATGAATATGGCTGATGTACAAGCGATAACTTGGTCCTTTAAATCAGGTTATTACATTTGAACTTCTATACTATTATTTTATAATAAGAAATGCAAATAACCATTGTTAATACCTCATTAATTTAAGGACGTCATAAATTTTTCATTGGCATTAAATGACTTTGACCTTTTAACATTGTATTTAAATTTTTTCTCCATAATAATTAAAACTTAACTATCTTTTATTCTAATTCACCTCACGAACCATGCCTAGATAGGTAATGAAGTTTTTACTCAATCCTTGTTCATTTTATAACTAAAATTAAACTTGAGTAAAGTGGTGAAATTTTTATGAGAAAGGGATACAATTAATGTTCATGATCAATCATTCAATTCACACATTCCGGTGTAAACTATCACCTTTATTCATATCATTGCTTCACATTCTCCTGGAAAACATCCTGGAGATGAGACTTTATCTTATATCATCCATTTCCTACTGTAGCAACCACAACTGACACCAGACTTTGATGAAAGCATAAAGATATAACTATCATATGTTTTTTAAATTAGGCTCATGTAAGAAATTTTTCACCCTCCCTTTTTGAGGTAGATTAACAGTGTTGGGGACACTAACACCTTGAGTTTTCTATATCATACTAATATACATACGTGCATGTACTATTCATGGATACTCATATCAGTATGGTCATTTTCGTTGTCCAATATATTATACTAGTTTTTTAAACTTGTGTTATAACTTTCCATTTTCTACCAAAATGAATTTTAGCAGATAAGTGCCTTTTATCTCAATTACTGGTTAAGACATTTTGATTAATTACTAAAATCATGTAATTTCTCCCACTATTTTATCATATTCTAGGAACCCTCTGTACTAGAATCAGAATACTCTATCACTTGACTATTCTAGTGGAAAGGATCTCAGAACCACCCCTCATAGTCTACAAGCTATGGCTACACCACTACTTGGAGGGTTCTAGGGGGGATTTTGGTTGGTCGATCGCTTGAACTTGCAGTTCCTAGATCTATTGAGTGAAGTCTTAGCTTCATAAAATCAGAACATTATTTACTCAATGTTTGCCTCTAAAATTATAACAAGATAGCTATGGATATTTCTTTGCTTCAATTTTAGTTATGTCAACCCATCATTATTATAAGGACTCCTCGGTAGTAAGAGGAACCCTTGGCTATGGCATGACTGGTACCACAAACAGCCAGTTTTGTCTAAATTTAAATGATGGAAGGCTATTTAGACTTAATATATATTTCAGGGTTTTATTATTTTTTAGTCTGACAAAAGAAATTCTTTTCTATTTTTTATAAGAATGTACTTTGTGATCTCACTCACAACTGACCGTGAAATTAATAGAAAAATCATCATGCCACGTGTTCTTTTTATGCTTGTTTATTATTATTCTATGTGATCATGTTCTAACTACACATTGACAAAATAATAAACCATGTAGAATTAAAATGAAAAACCTGATCTTGAGCCGGTACTATTAGTTGATCCGTTAAGTGAATAACGGACCAGTAGAAACCCTAGGGGTAAGTACCTTAAGTCTCATGGCTTGTACTTGAATAGCAATGTCTGATCATCCAATGCATCCAACTACTGTCTGGTGCATTTTCGTCACTTGGTGTGAAATGCATCATACCTCATCTCATCATTATACAATTGTACTTGCATGCAGGTGAGGGGATCTTAGGGTATAAAATTACAACTCTGAGAATGGGCGTGTAGGCCCTTATACATATAATGACACTTTGAGATGACACACAAATCATATTTTATTTATTTAAAATATTTATTAAAAAACTTCATGCAATAATTAAATAAATAAAACACCATACAGGGATTGGTTGGACACCAGCTAATGATCAGCCTTATACCCCTTAAACTCATTTATATTAAATAAATGTAGAATAAAAAAATAAATTTCAATATAATAAACTTGAGGGATTTAAATTGAATTAAAATTTTCACTCTAATTTTTTAATTTAATAAATAATTCATTCAGTCTCGTTTAATTAATTTAATTTTAAAATGAAAATTAATTAATTAATTAATTTAATTATCTCCCAATTAAATGAATTACGCTGCATGAAATATTTAATAACCAAAAATTAATATTCAATTAAATTAATTATCATATATAATTAAATTAATTATTTTAATTAATTTTTGATTGAATTAAATCAACCGGGCCCATAAAACATTGGGCAGGGCCAGTGCGGGTCGGGGAGAACCTACAGAGGACAGTCTAGGTGATAAAGACTAAGAGAAGGGGTGTTCTGGGATTAGAAGGTCCGCCTTAGTTCATTCCGGGCTTGGTAGACCTGTCTGAGCCTGTTCCGGGGAAAACCGAGTCTATGTAGATAGTTGCCTCCTGGGGGTGTGAACTGTGTTGCGGGTACAGGCGGAGCAATGAGTGCTGCAAGGAGGTGGCCTGGGTTTCCCTTATAGTGACTGAGGTGGTTGGAGGTTTCCAGCAGGGGGCACTCACTGGTAGGAAGAGGACGGCTGACACACAGGAGGTTGGCCAGTAGTGGTCGGCGGTTGAGGCAGGAGGACTCCAGGAGGGATAGCACTCCAGAGTGGCTTCACCAGCCTGGTGTGGGACAACGCCATCTAGTGGTCCTGTTAGAGTGGGTCTCTGAGCATCTGGCCATTGTGCCACCCGAAGGGAGGAAGCGTCCTGTTTTTCCGTGCCCTGGTTCAGTGCACCGATGCAGGTGCTGATCTAGGTACGGAGGAGGAGAACCGGCGTGGAGCTACTGTTGGTTGAGGGGGTTCCTAGGTGTGTCTTGGACCGCATGCAGCAGTGGGTCTCCTTTGTGGGATAATCCATGAGTGTGCAGCAAGGTGAAGAAGGGGTCACACCAGGCGTAGGGACAGGGAGCAGGACATGCTTGACGCCATGATGTCTGGTGTCGTGCGCTTGGAGCAGGAAGGGAGGAGGGCATGAGAGCGGTGGCAATCCCCGCCCCTAGTGTATGGAAATTGCGGTGGTGCCTACTTCACGGAGTAGGCAGGGTGGAAGCAGCAGCTGGGGCCGCCGCACGGTGAAATAGGTTCACCAATTTTGAACCTTATTAATCTACGGGTTTTAATCCAAACTTAAAACTTCGGATGATCTCAGAATTCTCATTCAGTATCGGATTAAAATGTTGTCTGTAGCATTGGGACCGTATCAGCGCCCTATTCATAACTTAATTAAAATTTAATTTTTATTGGCTTAAAATCGACGCGCCCTCTCTTGGATACGACTTGTTGGAATTGGGCGTGCAGCGGAAGCCCCAAACAGGTGGGTTTTTAAAAAAAATTCCCCCAACGTTCGACATGAACTTGTCGACATCAGAGAAGAGAAACCGAGTCAAAGCCGAGGACCGCCTATGAAGGGTTTTAAGCACAAAATAAACCATAAAAATTCCTATTTTAGTTCTGAATCCATGCACAACGTCTGCTCGTTATTGGCGATCACTGCTCAAAAAATCAGAATCTGAATTCCTCTAGATCATCCACATTTTCTTCAAGGAATCCATGGGAGTGCCATTCGTCATAATCCAGGTGCTAGCATAAAATACTGATGATGACTTCAACCCTTTAATGATCACTACATCGCGTTTCTAGCGATTCCCAAGAGAGAGCTCCGTCCGGGCTTCTTGGATCTATAGAATCTCTCTCTAGATCATAGGAGAGAGGATAAGAGAGAGAATCCCCATTAATAGTACTTAAAAAAAATCCCCTCCTCTTCTATTTATAGTGGTTAATTAAAATACTCGGTATCGTATCGCCAGCCTCAAATACTTAATGCACTATCAACGATATTTTATAACTACTATACAGAGTTATAAAAATTATTTTCATTTATTTGTATTATCTTAAAATATATTATGTGATAATAATTGAGTCATTAACTCAACTCATCACTTGGAAAAATATTAATTGAACCTTGAATAAGTTAATATTCATCAATTAAATTTTTTCCATTTATTCACTTAAAACTCGTAAATATATTTGATAAATAAATTCAATACACATTATTATAAACTCAAATAATATGAATTCTTTTATTGCATTGGTGATCATTTAACATGAAACAAATCTTAGACCCCTATGTTAGGGCCCAAAATATCCAAAACTCCTATTCAACTGAAAAGAAAATATTATTGAATATTCAATTATGTGTGATGCTCAAGGCCCTTATCTTGATAGTAGTGAATAGTCTTCATAGACCATGTGCGGGATCTAGCAACCCATCATGGCCCATGAAGAGATAAGTATTTTCACAGTAGAGAAAACCAACCTATGAAAATGCATTGTGTAATATAATCTCTTTGTCAGTAATATCTCATAAATTAGGACACACTCATGTGTTATCGCCCTTTTCATGCTTTTTGTTTACTGATTTAACTGGATGGATTTACCAATTATTATCATGTCCATTGGATTATAAAGGTACTTCCATCCATATCAACATGACCTGAGATATATTACATCCATAATCGGGAAGCTACAAATCCTTTCTTGATCATTCAACCAATGTCATGCCACCAATGACACACCCAACACAAACTACCTCACCAAGTCTTCATTGCCAGAGTTTTCGTCATGCATCAAAGTACGCAATAAAATGACATGCATTGGTAATGATCTCAAGCCAGGATACCATTACACATGATCGTAGATAGGAACATCTGATGACACCTGAAATATGTGGTGTTCCTATTTGCGGGTCATTCCTCATGATCTCACTACTAGAGATCACCAAGTGTGAACTTCATAAGAAGAGGTCTCAATTCTTATGAGCCCCCAGCACCTGATAGTCTGACATCTACTGTGTCCAATCAGTAAGATGTATCCAAACTATAGAACATATATTTAAGATTAGTGTCATAGTATCTTGAGGTTCTCATTATTACATGGGATCTTCTATAACCTCTCGATACGACAATTAATCTTTGGGCATTACCATTTCATTAGTGGATGAAGAAAAGTATACACTATAATGGTGACATGACATCATGTATAGCTAAACGTGTACACAATATGGTAATCAAATTCACTAAATGGTTGGGTCTAGGGAACCCACTATTTCAACACCTTAGGAACCTGGACAAGTTGTGTTTTGTTTATTCAATTCAGTTATTACTTCGTTATACTTGCTCACTCTTTATTTATATTACATTGTCTTGATATGGCTGGACATCGGTGGTGTCAGCCTACTGAGATGTATATCTTATACCCTACTCTGGATGATATTTCACTGTGTTACCCAATTAGACCTTTATTTTTTAATAGGAAAATGTTATTTGGACCTTGTGTGTTGCTATATTCTAGTACTTGGAGATAGGAGAAAAGTACTTAGTTAGAGCTCAAAATGTTCGTGGATTTTTTCCTAAGGGCTTTGAGTCATTGTTTATATATTTCTGTATTGATATGAAAATCATGATGTATTTTTTATCACTTTCATATTTGTACCATCAAAACATGCATGAATTTTATAACATTGGCATTGGCCATTTGTTTTATACAATATTTATAAAAAAAATTCGCTTCATTATCATTATTCACACTACTTCCACATTTTGCTAATATTATTCATTATTTTTTTACTTGGATAAGAGGGTATTGTAATGCCCCAACCCCAATTACCCAGAGTTGGTGCATTATTACATAAAATTGGCATGATCACCAAATATCAAGTCTCGAAGGACCGATTATTTTAGTATCCTTGGAATCACTAGATACATTCATAAATGTTACATTACATAATAAAGTGAAAAACTACAATAATATATTCTCCATGGTCCACACTCATATCCCCTTCAGACTATCCCTGCAGGTCATTCATAAAATACTTCTTCACATCCTGGGAAAAATCAAAAGATTGAAAGAGGTGAGCTCAGATGCTCAGTAAGGATAACAATATAGCGGAAACATTCATAAATAAAGATAAACATTTACGGCAATGTATAACTAAAACAAAATACTTTTAAATTTGAACTTCAACATAATATGTCAAAAATAAAATGAAATAATTCCATTTACTTATTCACATGGATATTATACTAGTCGAATAATCACATGCAATATCAATAACCACTTTCATAATGATGGAATGCATAATACCAGACTATCATAACCACATAGTCAAGGCCTTGTGCCAAGACTACAAATAAGATTTTGTCAAGGCCTTGGGCTAAGACACTAGTTTGTCTCAGGAGACCTACTGATGCATCGAGGAGCTCTAGCGGGCTCCACCCGTCACATATTAAGTCCAATGCATTCCTCATATGATCAGGTTTAAACATAACATAAACATTCGTATTAAAACTAGCATACGAAATGTCAATACTCTCTCCATAAAACTTCAATGGTATAAAAATAACACATCCACAGTCAAACATATCACAAAACCTTCAATACAATATGGAAGTTTTGTATCATAATAAATAAACTTCAAATAAGCTTAAAATCCATCAAAGGATATTGACATAGATGAAATCAAAACTATTTGAGGGAAATATCTCTTTTTTTAATCATTTAAATGTCACATAATTATAAAATAAAACATTTACTTTGAAAATATTTTCATAATATTGTAATGGAAGATTCGAAGATTTTACAACGGTGGAAAATAGCTACACCCTCCATATAAGATAAAAAAAGACATTCATACCTTAATTTGTCGAAAAGGTGAAAAAGGACCTTGTTTGGAAAATGACGTAAAGATTCCTTTATAATCTTCTTATAAAAATTCAAACAAGTGTATAAATTACTGTAACCCATATTTTGAAAAATAGTAAGAATGGTTTGAAATACATTTTTAAGAAACATGGATGTGGATGATAAAGAGGTCCCAGTAGATAATTACGTATAAACAACATCGGATAATGAAGAGATTCTGAAATAAACACTTACCTTGTACATTTCCTTGGTTGAGGGTAGATTAACCTCTTGTATAATGGTTAAATAATTGTTATTAAATTATACAAGAATCATATACATTAATATGATATCATATATTTTAGAGACCCCAAACTTGACATACATGGACATTACATTACTTTTGTGGAATACTTAATACATAAAAAACAGACACAAAAGGACTGTAATAGTTTAGTGTATTTGGAAACTCGGAATATAATCTTCTAATCTTTGTGAAAGATCTTCAACATCTCCCATAAAGATCTTATAATTTTTTTTTCTTACCTAAAACCTTTCTTTAGATCCTGGGGAAAATAAAACATATAAAGGGTGAGCTAAAATTCTCAGTAAGGGTAAGCATAGAGAAAATAAAACAAACCATATACATTTTAACTTCAAAACATGAACATAAGATTTAAACATAAAAATCTTGAGCAATGACGCAAAACATGGCAGTACGTAAGGTATAGATCATAATGGATCATAAATCATGATAAAATAGCATGGGAATAAAACATGTAAATGTGGAAAACCATTAAGCACATGATATGATTTCCATATTAGTCAAGGAATTGCTTCCAAGACCATCTTAGTGGACAAAGTCCCTTTCTGAATCGAGTTCACTCCTCGTTCCAGTCTTGTAACACTGAACCAGATTAACTTATTGTTCCAGCCATGTCTATCTCATGTGACATAAATCTTTACCCAATGCATTGGAGGGAGATATAGGTCCTGCCCATCTCATAATGAAATCATTCTTATGTTTTCCGCAACATAAACATAAATCATTCATCATAACCCAAAATAATAAAATGGGTTTTATAAACATCATCCCATCATAACATAATCCATATAAAAAAATGGATATAATTTCATCATAAAAAAAGTTAAACCATGTAAATCATAGATACATTATACTTCAAACATAAGCATACTAAATAATTTCATCTTAGATGAAAAATAGTTTTGACAAAACACTTCAAATGAATTCTTGAGGAAAATATCCTTTCTTCTTCAAAATCATTTTCTTTTCACAAAATGCGAGGACATTTTAAAAGAAAAGGATTTTTTTTAAAATAATCATGAAATTTTGTGGAGGAAGATTCATGAAAATAAGGCTTTATGAAACCATACAAATCTGTTCATGTCGTATAGGTTAAAAAAACATTATCCTCATACTTTTGTCGGAAAAGTCAAAAAGTTCCTCGTATGGTAAACAAAAGAAATATCCCTTCCATAACACAAAGTAAAAGTAAAAGCGGGGTAAACATGACATTAAACATAATTTAATAATATTAAACACTTTATGAAAAACATTTTCTGTGCATGGATGAAAAATATAACCCCAATAAATACTTACGTATAAGCAATCTCGGATAAAAATGAGATTGCAGAATTATCCCTTACCTTTGGTCTGATATGATTCGTACGTATCCGAACCTCATGTATAATGATTTAAATAATGTAATTAACTTATTACAGAATCATATTAATTATTATGATATCATATATGGTTCACTTATGACTTTATATTAGCCGTTGTTTTGTAAATTCCATGTTAAAGAAGCATTTTGGGTAAAATTGTTTTATTTATCGTACCTGTTTGAACTTGTTGTTACTAATATTATTATTACTTATATCTTGATTTACATACTTCTATAATTTAAATAATTATTTATATATCATATATATATTCATTACATATATATATATAATAGATAGATAAATAAAATGAAATACACCATTTATGGAGACGGTAGGCCGTACATACGCATGAACACTGTTTTCCATTCCTTAACTTGAATGGAATTAAGTAGATGAAATATATATACAAAAATCCATTAGCTTTAACATGTCATATATTTTATTATTATTCATTATATATACTTTATAATCATTCTTTAATGATTAACATGGAGAATGAATCTCATCACGTCGTGGAGACGGTAATCCGTACATACGCATGAGCGGTGATATCATTCCCATAATTATTGAATTGAATTGAAGTGGATGATATAATATTACAGAATCATTATAATGTTATAATAAATATATATAGTTATTTTTCACACCATTATACCCATCCATGTAAGGTGGTGGTGGAAAAACAGATTACACCACATCGTGGAGACGGTATTCTGTACGTACACACTAGCGGTGATTTCGTTTTACGTAGGATGGATAGAATGTGAAATGGGGTTGTTCAATATTTATAATAACATATAAGTATATTAGTTATACTTATGTTATTACTTTATAATGAAGCAACTAAAGAAGATCAATTTTAATAAGAAAGAAAACTTGAAAGAATCGGTAGAAGAGATTACCTCTTCTTCGACGCACCTCCTTTAAACTTCTTCTTAGGGCACTATAGTTTGTATTTTGAGAATAAAAGAACCTCTATGATATAACTATACAGGTTTATAAGAGGAATTTCCATGGTTTTCGGAGCTTCAAGGCTCAAAAGGGTATGAAGAGAAGAGGGAAGGCGTGCCATTTTTATAAGGGAGGAGAGGGGCACCTTAGAAAAAAATTAAAATATTATTTTATAATAAAGTCATATTCAGTTTTTAATAGCTCAATATTGATTTATTTCGAAGGTAAGGTAAGGATGGGTCTAAATCCTTTCAACCAATAGGTTTTAGAGAAGTTTAGGTTGCTATTTGAACCTTATCATTTAGATTTAACTCAAAGTTAAATAATTTAACTTTTACCGTGTCTTCTTGTTTTTTTACACTATATGGTTAATAAACTTTTTATAACAAGCCAAACGAACCCCAAGTGGTTCATTATTAATATATATAACCATATATAAGACATTTGGCCGAATATTATATTTTTAGGAATATAATAACAATTAATAATATAATATTTGTTTTAAAAAATATTTTATGTCAAATTTGACACTATTTGGTACTTGATTTTTTGTGAAAATCATAACAGCATGATTAGTTCTAAAAAAGTTAATTAAATCAATACTAACATTTAATATTAACCTTTAAAATTAGTTTAATTCATAAAAAGTCTAAAATTACATTTATTTGGGTATTTACAACTTCAATTATGTTAATATTTCATTAATAAGGTAATTACTGCATCATCATTGTGTCATAAATAAATTAAATTATTTAATGTCTAAAAATTATAAATAAAATACCATTATGTAGGAAAAATTTTTATCTTTCTAATTAATATTTATAGTCTAATTTATATTATGTATAAACCTATATTAAAAAAAATTAGTTATTAAACTTCGATTTTAACTATTTTAACTCTTCTTTAGATAAAATAATAATAAATGTCCTAATCTAATCCAAGTGAACCTAAAGGGTAATATTTTATTCCTAAGTTTGTTTTTGGTCGTGTTAAACTTATCCAATATAATTAGGACATGTGTTAGGGTAATAGTAATATCATTTTCACCCTTAATTACCCTATTTACTTTTAACCGTGGTAAATAAAAGTAAAAAGTTATTATTTACCAAAAATTATTTTTATCTTATTGAACCAAATTTTACTTACTAATATCAACCGTGTCTCTCAGATTTTTGAAATTCCACTCACATAAGTGGTAAAATTATATTTTATGTAAATTTGCAAATTCTCCTAGGAGGTGGGTAAAAGACGGTCAAAAGTCGGTCAAAAGTTCAATAAAATTTTTATATATCTAAAATTATTATAAAATGACTCCAATGAATTACATTGAACTTATATAGGTATTATATATCAATTTTGACCTAAAATAAATTTAAATAAAATAAATAATTATTCAAATAAAAAGTCGGTATTTAAATAGTAACCCAGAGTTTTCACTATTCATCAAAAATTGAATGGTTTCAAAAAAATACCAAAAATTCACCCTAGGCTAATTTCGATATTCCAAATCCAAAAATGAAGTCCATTTTGAAAGATAAAATTTATAAAAATTTAAAAAGTGGTTATTATTATTCATAACGACTAGTTCATAATAATATTATAATAATATCTCGTTTAGTGAAACTTGGTATTACGTACTATACACGCTATCGAGGAAGGTATTGATTGCGTGTAATGCAAGCCAAGTCAAGGCTGCGTGTATTCAAAGCTCTGTTTGGTTTTGAATATAACATAATTAAAACTTATTTCATTTATACATTAAACAAAATCTATTCTTAATGTTGCGTAGAATAATTTCGACAAAACGAACTAGAAATTGAGTGTAACACGACCCAAGAATAGTGTTGCGTATACTGTAAGCTAATACGGTGTTGCATATAGTACAAGATAATCTTGGTGTAGTGTATAATATAAGACATCAAAGAAATTAAAAATAAAATATCTCATAAAAATCTCAGGGTGTTACATATATGATCTTTTAACATTGCTTTGTTAATAATATCTTAGTATTATCGTCATTTCGGGTGTTAACTTACTCGTTTTGTTTTATATGCTTTTTTACATAAGCCATGTTTGTTATGGATAGGTTGTATCTTATTCATATCCAGAATGATATCAAGTCCTTAAACATTATTTTTAACCATCAAATGAAAATTATTCCTTAATGGATATGATAGGGAATGAATCTCATCGCGTTCGTGGAGAGGGTAGTCCGTACGTACGCACGAGCGATAATATAATTATTTTGATATTAAAATAATATATAATTGGATTTTATATCATATATAAAGAATCATTATAATTTTATATTTATAATTTACTTCAATTAAACATCATTATCATACCCATCCAAATAATAATGTTTTGAATAACAATTACACCCCGGCGTGGAGACGGTAAGTCGTACGTATGCACGTATGGTGAAATTTCATTCAAAGGATGGATAGAATACTAAATATGGTTATACCATATTTATAATAACATCACAGTATATAGGATATACTGGAGTTATTATTTTATAATGGAAATAACAAAGAAAGAAAAGTTGAAGAAGAAAGGAACTTGAAAGAGGGTGGTGAAAACATTACCTCTTCTTCGGGTTCTTCCTTTTGATTTGATCAAAAGGGATCCTTAAGTTGGCTTTCTGACTAAATTAAGGCCTTTAGGATGAATTGATGGAAGTTTAGAGGATATTTTTGCAGGGTCTGTCCGAGCCAAAAGGCTTTGAAGGTGTGAATTAGAGAGAAGGGGGAGTGCCCTTTTATAAGAGGGGTGAAGGGCACCTTTGGAAAAGCAAAAAAATTATTTTATAATAAATTAAAATTCGGTTTCTAATGGGTTAAAAGTGTATTATTTAAATTTTACGGTGGGTATGGGTAAAAATCATTTCAACCAATAGATTTTAGACAGGTTTGGGTCAATATATTAACCTTATCTTTTAGTTTTAACTCTTAGTTAATTAGTTGGACATTTACCATGTCACATTGTATTTTTATATTATATAGTAAATAAACTTACTATATACATCCAAGGGACCCCAAAGTGGTCCATTAAGGATACACCTATCATGATGTAAGTCCTTTGGATGAACCTTAGACTTCTAAGAATAGAATATTAATTAATAATATAATATTTGTTTTAAAAACCTCTTTTATGTCAAATTTGACACTATTGGGTATTTTGTTTTTGATAATTTCATAACTTCATTATTACTTCGAATAATATTTATATAACCAATCCTAATATGTAATATTAACCTAGAAAATTAGTGGAATTCATAAAAAGTCTCAAATTACATTTATTTTGATATTTATAATATCAATTATTTTAATATTTCATTAATTAGGTAATTACTGCAACACCATTGTGTCATAAATAAATTAAATTATTTAATGTCTAAAAATAATAAATAAAATACCACTATGTATGAAATATTTTTATATTTCTAATGAATATTTAAAATCAAATTTATCTTATGCATAACCCTATATTAAAAATGTTTTAGTAATTAAACTTGTATTTTAAATCTTTTAACTCTTCTTTGAATTAAATAATAATTAATGTCCTATTCTAATCCAAGTGGACCTAAATGATAATATTTTATTCCTAAGGTTGTTTTTGGTCGAGATACACTTATCCAATATAATTAGGACATGTGTTAGGGTAATATTAATATCATTTTTACCCTTAATTACCCTATTTACTTTTAACCGTGGTAAATAAAAGTTAAAAGTTACTATTCACCAAAAATTATTTTCATCTCATTGAACCAAAATTTACTCATTGATATTAACCATGTCTCTTGGATTTTTGAAATTCCACTCACAGAAGTGGTAAAATTATGTTTTATGTGAATTTTCAAATTCTCCTTGGAGGTGGGTAGAAGACGGTGAAAAGTTCAATAAAATTTTTATATATCTAAAATTATTCTAAACTAACTCCAATAAATTAAATTAAAATTATATAGGTATTATATATCTATTTTGACCTTAATTAAATTTAAATAAAATAAATAATTATTTAAATAAAAATTCGGTTTTAAACTATAACTTAGTGTTTTTTCACTATTCATCAAAAATTGAATGTTTTCAGAAAAATACCAAAAATTCACCCTAAGATAATTTTGATATTCCAAATCCAAAAATGATGTCCATTTTGAAAGATAAAATTTATAAAATTTAAAAAAGTGGTTATTACAATTCATAACGGTTACTTTGATTGGTCATGGTGTGTTAGAATCTCGAAGTTGCGTATAATGCAAGGTATTACATTATTCAAAGGGAAATGTATCATGGAAGATTGGGGTGTTACATTATCCCCTCCTTCAATAAATTGCGTCCTTGCAATTTGAAATTGTTCTTCGAAAATAAAAGGTTGAAAATAGAAAATATCTTTGTGGGAAAACCCACATCGGAAATTGGGATAATAAAATTTAGTCTTAATAATAGGAAAAGAGAAATGAAAGGGTCACCGCCAAATTATTATATCGATTTAGAGAACATTGGTGGAAATTAGAGACACATAATTAGAGAAAAACATAAATATTTATAGGGAGTAATTGAGGTCATCAGTCACAAAAAATTGTAGAATTGAGGGCCTCAAAGCCATCAATCTATGATGATTTAAAATATCACTGGTTCAACAAAACATAAGGTATTGGGATAACACATTTTTGGTTTTAAGATCCCTTACCTAATGTTTATGAATTATTTTATTCATAGAATAATAGAAATATATATACATATATATATTTATATACTTGACAAGTAGAGTTTCATCCTTCAACTAATTTCTACCACAAACTCATCTTTCACTGCAAAAGATAACATAACTCAAAAATATTATATTTATCTTAATCGTATAAGGATACAAACATTAACATATACCATTAAAATGAAGAAAAATACATTTTAATGACCAGAGACTTCCTGCAGGCTAGTGGTAGGTAATAAAGGCATGTCGCACTGTGGTTGTAGGTTCGATTCCTGCAGCTTTGTCCGAAGCGATGGGTTATCGCCCGAACTGGAGGTTGTTCTTTTCATAAAACAATTGTATCATAATATTCCAAAAATTGATCATAATAATTGTTTTAAACATGAACAATACTATCCAAATTTCAACTTAATCCACTCCAAACATTATAGTTATCCAAAGTACCTCTATCCAGACTCTCTGTAAAAGGTATCTAAATTCCAAAATCAATTATCACATCAGATTCCCCAGTCAAAGTAAAGTTTATCTTATTGTCACATAATGAAAATATGATTACCTTAATCATATTAAAACCATAATGAAAACAACAAGTACTATATTACAATCCTTATATATATCACATTATTCTTATAACCAAAATATAATCCTTGAGTACAAAAACAAAAATAAATTAATTATTCCACTTCAACTGTAGTAATAGCATAATATTGGCCTTGATCCCTTGGCCTTTTCTGAGGTATGTTTCCTTGGATCTTAAGGCATTCATTCGCATAATGACCCATTTCTCTACAATTGTAGCATTCAACAATGACAGCATCTTTCTTTCCCTTGCAATCACGGGCCTGGTGACCTTTTTCTCCACATTTGTAGCAAACTCCCATTCCTTTTAGGCAAGTACTCGGGTGCTTCTTCCCACAATTATCACATAATTGAAAATCCTTCTTTACCTTTTTCCCTTTATCTATCTCTTGTTACATCATTCTCTTCTTCTCTTGCTTTACTTTATTGTCATAAGATTTAGAAAATTCATTTTCTGTCGTTATAGCACATGAGACAATGTCTTCGTATGACGAGAAGGATTGTGAGACTAATGCTCAATGAAGAAATGGTTTTAACCCATCAATGAAACGACCAATATTACTCCTCGGGTTGAGTATATAATCTGCTGTATGCATCGCTAACCTTGTAAAGTTAGCTTCATACTTTGAGACATTCTAATCCTCCTTTTGCCTCATACTGAGAAATTGCCTTTCCATATATCCTTGATGGTCATGAGGAATGTATTTTTCTAAGAAAATATCCTTAAACTCCCTCCATTCAATACTTGATACTTATTCATCGTCATTTTTGTTTTGAATTAATGACCACCATTGATCAGCATCTCTAGTGAGGCGGTAAACTGCCATGATAACCTTTTCCCTTTCACTACTCCCCAAAGCCTGAAATATTTTCTCTAGGGAACTTATCCATTGCTCAGCTAGTAGTGGATTTGTACCCCCATTGAATTTTGGTGGTTGTTTCCTCATGAATCGATCTAAAATTGATCCTCCAAACTGGAGATTAGGGTGCTCTATATGGGTAAGGTTATTATTCATAACCTAAGTGAGTTGTCCCAGTTTGGTGATAAGCTGATCAGCACGAGTTGTATCACCAGCACCACACTAATTTTCTTGAGTAGAAGGGAAATCCCTACATGGAGTGCATCCATTGATATTGTTGCCATTTCTTCCACTAGGCGCCATTTCTAAACAATGGCATAAACTAGATCAGTTTATGAATCAAAACACATAATTTCATACTTGTAAAGCACTTAACATAAATTGAACTATTTATGGATATAATCCATAATCATAAAAAAAATTCTTCGAGGAAGTATATACTCATAAACCCTTCATAATGGTTTGTAAAGAAAATGATAATAATCCTAACCATATCCCCCTGGAGTCTCGTAACCAAGAGTGAAGGAAGGCCTGTTGTCGTGCACTAGTTCTCGTTCGAGTCTAGCTCAAAGCGGTGTTTTCAGGTTTTACCCCTAGGTATATCTGTGCCAGAGCTGCCTCTACCTGCTGTTATCCAGATAGGGGTGTATTTCTAAGAAAACTCACAAAATCTCTACAATACCAAAATTCTAGGAAGTTCTTCTATACTAATCCTCAAATTCCATCTTAGGTCTATGTGCTCTAATCAAATTTTATCTAAATCTAGCTTCCAAGGTTTGTACTAAACTTCCTCTGATACCAACTGTAACGCCCTGACCCCAGTTACTTAGAGTCGGTGCATTATTACATAACATTGGAATGATCAAAAAATATCAAGTCTCAAATGACCGATTAGTTTAGTAGCCTTGGAATCACTAGATACATTCATAAATGTTACATTACATTATCAAATGAAAAACTACAATAATATAGTCTCCCTGGTCAATACTCATATACCCTTCAAACTATCCCTATAGTTCATTCATAAAATACTTCTTCACACCTTGGGAAAAATTAAAACATTGAACGGGGTGAGCTTAGATGCTCAGTAAGGATAACAATATAGCGTAAACTTTCATAAATAAAGATAAAAATTTAAGGCAATGTATAACTAAAACAAATGCCTTTTAAACTTGAACTTCAGCATAATATGGAAAAAATAAAATGAAATAATTCCATTTACTTATTCACATGGATATTCTGCTAGTCGAATAATCACATGCAATATCAATAACCACTTTCATAATGATGGAATGCATAATTCAAGACTATCATAACCACATAGTCAAGGCCTTGTGCCAAGACTACAAATAAGATTTTTTCAAGGCCTTGTGCCAAGACACTAGTTTGTCTCATGATACCTACTGATGCATCAAGGATCTAGAGTGGGCTCCACCCATCACATATTAAGTCCAATGCATTCCTCATATGAACAGGTTTAAACATAACATAAACTTTCGTATTAAAACTAGCATACGAAATGTCAATACTCTCTCCATAAACCATGAATGGTATAAAAATAACACATCCACAGTCAAACATATCACAAAACCTTCAATACAATTTGGTTGTTTTGTATCATAATAAATAAACTTCAAATAATCATAAAATCCATTAAAGGATGTTGACATAGATGAAATCAAAACTATTTGATAGAAATATATTTTTTCTTTAAATCATTTAAAAGTCACATAATTATAAAATAAAACATTTAATTTGAAAATATTCTTATAATCTTGTAAGGGACGATTCTAAAATTTTACAAAAGTGGAAAATAGCTGCATCCGCCGTATAAGTTAAAATAAAGACATTCTTACCTTAATTTTTCGAAAAGGTTAAAAAGGACCTTGTTTAGAAAATGATGTAAAGATTATTTTATAAACTTCTTATAAAAAATAAAACAAGGGTATAAATGAATTTAACCCATATTTTGTAAAATATTAATAATGTTTTGATATATTTTTTTAAGAAACATGGATGTGGATGATAAAGAGGTCCTAGTAGATAATTACGTATAAACAACCTCGGATAATGAAGAGATTGTGAAATAAACCCTTACCTTATAATTTTCCTTGGTTGATGGTATATTAACCTCCTGTATAATGGTTAAATAATTGTTATTAAATTATAAAATAATCATATGCATTAATATGATATCATATATGATCTTTTAACATTGCTTTGTTAATAATATCTTAGTATTATCGTCGTTTTGGGTGTTAACTTACTCATTTTCTTTTATATGTTTTGTTATATAATCAAGGTTTGTTATGGATAGCTTGTATCTTATTCATATCCATAATGATATCAAGTCCTTAAACCTTATTTTTAACCATCAAATGAAAATTATTCTTTAATGGATACGATGGGGAATGAATCTCATCGCGCTCGTGGAGACGGTAGTCCGTACGTACGCACGAGCGACAATATCATTCTTTTGATATTAAAAAAAATTAATTGGATGGTATATCATATATACAGAATAATTATAATGTTATATTTATTATTTACTTCAATTACACATCATTATCATACCCATCCAAATAATAATGTTTTGAATAACAATTACACCATGACGTGGAGACGGTAAGCCGTACGTACGCACGTATGGTGACATGTCATTAAAAGGATGGATAGGATACTGAATATGGTTGTACCATATTTATAATAACATCACAGTATATATAAGATACTAGAGTTATTATTTTATAATTGAAATAACAAAGAAATAAGAAGTTGAAGATGAAAGGAACTTGAAAGAGGGTGGTGAAAACATTACCTCTTCTTCGGGTTCTTCCTTTTGATTTGATCAAAAGGGATCCTTAAGTTGGCTTTAGGAATAAATTAAGGCCTTTAAGATGAATTGAGGGAAGTTTAAAGGATCTTTGGGCAGGGTTTGGTCAATCCAAAAGGCTTTGAAGGTGTGAATTAGATAGAAGGGGGAGTGCCCTTTTATAAGAGGGGTAAAGGGCACCTTTGGAAAAGCTATAAATATTATTTTATAATAAATTAATATATGGTTTCTAATGGCTAAAAATTGGATTATTTAAATTTTAAGGTGGGGATGGGTAGAAATAATTTCATCCAATATATTATAGACAGGTTTGGGTCAATATATTAACCTTATCTTTTAGTTTTAACTCTTAGTTAATTAGTTTGACATTTACCATGTCACTTTGTATTTTTATATTATATAGTTAATAAACATACTATATACATCCAAGAGACCCCCAAGTGGTCCATTAATGATAAAAATATCATGATATATGTCCTTTGGTCGAACCTTATATTTTTAGGAATAGAATATAAATTAATAATATAATATTTGTTTTAAAAACTCTTTTATGTCAATTTTGACACTCTTGGGTATTTTGTTTTTTATAATTTCATAACATCATTATTACTTCAAAATAAATTTATATAACCAATACTAATATGTCATATTTACCTAGAAAATTATTTTAATTCATAAAAAGTCTCAAATTACATTTATTTTGATATTTATAATATCAATTATTTTAATATTTCATTAATTAGGTAACTACTTCATCACCATTGTGTCATAAATAATTTAAATTATTTATTGTCTAAAAATTATAAATAAAATTCCATTATGTAGGAAATATTTGTATATTTCTAATTAATATTTATAATCGAATTTATCTTATGTATAACCATAAATTTAAAATGTTTTAGTAATTAAACTTTGATTTTAACTCTTTTAACTCTTCTTTAAATTAAATAATAATTAAAGTCCTAATCTAATACAAGTGGACCTAAATGATAATAGTTTATTCCTAAGGTTTTTTTTGGTCGAGATACACTTGTCCAATAGAATTAGGACATGTGTTATGGTAATATTAATATCATTTTTACCCTTAATTACCCTATTTACTTTTAACTGTGGTAAATAAAAGTAAAAAAGTTACTATTTACCAAACATTATTTTCATCCCATTGAACCACATTTTACTCCTTGATATTAACTGTGTCTCTCGGATTTTAGAAATTCCACTCACAGAAGCGGTAAAATTATGTTTTATGAGAATTTCCAAATTCTCCTTGGAGGTGGGTAAAAGACGGTGAAAAGTTCAATAAAATTTTTATATATCTAAAATTATTGTAAACTATATCCAATGAATTAAATTGAACTTATATAGGTATTATATATCTATATTGACCTTAATTAAATTTAAATAAAATAAATAGTTATTTAAATAAAAATTCTGTTTTAAACTATAACTCAGTGTTTTTTCACTATTCATCAAAAATTGAATGTTTTCAGAAAAATACCAAAAATTCACCCTAAGATAATTTCGATATTCCAAATCCAAAAATGATGTCCATTTTGAAAGATAAAATTTATAAAATTTCAAAAAGTGGGTATTACTATTCATGACAGCTACTTTGATTGGTCGTGGTGTGTTAGAATCTCGAAGTTGCGTACAATGCAAGATATTGCATTATTCAAAGGGGAATGTACCATGGAAGATGGGGGTGTTATAGGTATAGTGTCTCCACTAACTATCCTTATACCCTCACTACTAATCAGTAGCCTCTGGAATATGGGGAGGCCTGCATGATGTCATGTGGTGACTGATCGGGCCACTGGTTCATGGGTGAGCCGGGTCGGGACATTACAAAGTGGTGTCAGATGATTCTATTCCCTTGTCTTACTATTTTGGAGTTGATAGACACGGGACTCATAATGTGTCAGTGCTTGGGTTAATTGTCATGTCTGGGACTAATCACCCCATTTACTTGAAATGACCAAGTGGCCAGGGATGGGAATTGTTGTTTATACTGACTGAGGTTACTGTTGATGTGATTTCACCATGAGTGACTGTTGTATTTTCCATTTCTAATTGATTATAAAAATTTGGAAAAATTTACCTTGTCTTTATATGAAAGGAATGTTTCATACATGCATCATCTTAGGAACTTATATATTCACATTCCATGCATATTACATTCCATGTTGTTTCATTAGTAGAATGCATGCTAATTTGGATTTTGTTCCTTGGGTGCAATGCCGTGTTTTGATCTGCTTTAGCATTCCTCTATAGATAGCATGTTTTGATGATATATTTAACATTATTGAGTGATTATATTCCATACTTCCTCAGTTATTATCATTTTTTTGTTTTACCATGATTCTGTGTTATAACATGTCATTTTGTTGCTACTTATGATACCATGCTGGAGATGTTTTTATGTGTGAAAGGTCTGATAATGTTAAAATTTTTAGTGAATCTTGATTGTGATAAATGGGATCCAAATTCCAGAGATAAGGTGTATGGGTGCCTTATCAATTGGTAGATGTAAAACCATGTGTTTGAACCTTATATAACCACAGTTTGATTAAAAATGGTTATAAATGTAAAATTGCTATGTTTTGATTGAAACGAACTTCTTTAGGGGTTGTATTTTTAAGAACCTAGATTGAATAAATGGGACACTCAGAGGCCTCCTTTTTGGTAAAAGGATTTTAGATGCTAAATGTTTTATTTATATTTGGATAACACAATATGTGAAATTATTAAAGAGGGTGTTTGTGATAGTATGCCTATTTTTTCAAAGGGAATTATTTTGCAAACCAAGTGACTTGTAATGAATAAGTACTTGTGGGTTTTTTGAAATTCATTCATATGTTTAAAGGTTTAAATGAATTAATTAAAATGGCTAAAATAAAAAAAATATTTTGAACCTTGTGATTTCGTTTTTGCATGGCCACGAGAGAGGTTAGACGTCTATGTTTCGTAAGGGACTATACTGAGGTAGGTAGTATGCTTAGAATGTTCTAGGACATTAAAGTATGTTCGTCCCACTACACGAGAGGAATTCTTGGGACTCAACTGTTATGGAACATTAATAGATTTAAGATATGGATTTTATGATCAATGTTTGACATGGTGATCTTGGTTCGAGGAACATCACATGCATGTATTAAGGTGTTTTAAAATAGCACGCTGGTGAGAAGATGATCTTTTCTTGAGATGACATGGACAATCCAAAAGTGTGTATGTCGCAATGATTTTAGTAAATGTGTTGGATGGTGACACTGAGGATTTTGAACAGAGTTGTCTGGTAGAAGTTCGACTAGTCTTTTTAGTAACCTTGGTTTTCTAATAGTGGGCTCTTCTAAATACAACGAGCATGTACCCTATCTTGAACTCATCATAGAGACACTAAGATAGAGTTGGTGTTATGCTGCACTATAGTTTTAAATGTTTTTGGTCTTGATGGGTGGTTGTTATCTAGTTTTTACGCGGGATGTGTGGTTTCATTGGGCTATGCCTTCAGTCATATTGGGGAATGTTTTTTTATTTAATAGCCTTGTGATGTATTGAATTTGGAATGTCACCAGAGGTCATGTAACGACTTTGGTTTATATACGACTGGTGAGGTAATAATTTTAAAAGTATTGTTGGCAGTTTATGGGTGATTGTGGGTTTTGGGACCGTGATGTCTTTTTAGGAAACCATGCACAACTTGTTTATATTGGTCAATCGAGATTTGATTTTTTCCCTCAATGAGGTCCCTGTAATGACCTCAAATGTAAGATCTGTTTTGGTATTTAAATGGAAAAATAAGCTTTGGTTAGGTTTTTAAAGAATTAAGCAGTTGGAATTATGTTTTAGTTAAAAGTAAGTATGTTGTTTGGAAACGTAACATGTTTTTTCAATGAAAAATATTATCGACCATGGTAGCTCAGAAAATTTTGTAATAATTTATGATGGCTTCTTGGGGATGAGAATTTTTTAAGGTGGGTATATTGTAATGTCCATTGGTTTTTAACTGGGTTTAAATATGAGTGTTTTCAAAAAAAACCCATTTATTGATGGATCGGTCTTTAAACCCAGATATGGAACATTATTCTAAGTGTTGGAACACTTAAAGGTGTTGTTTTTAGGCTTGGGTGAATACCCAAAAAAATTCACGGGTGTTCTGATAAGTCTCGGGAGTATCAGATCCAGAAAATTCCACATTAATAGATCTTCACAGGCTGTGCATGGTTGCAGTCCAACCCATGCAGCTTACCCAATTTAATATTTTATTTATTTTTATTAAATAAAACTAAATTGGTGATTTTTGTTTAAATAGGATAATTTTTCAATAATAATAATGTTATTATTATTTTTATGGTGTCATAAATTATTTGGATGTTAAAATATTTTCATTTCATGATTAACGGGGTGTAACATTTATGAGAAAATAAGGTCTCTTTTGGGTATCTCAATGAAATGTTTAATTAAATACGGTATTTATGATGAATTGTTTTCTAACATGGAGGTGTTGGGTTTACCAAAGGTTAGGAAAATAATAATAATGATAATGTTTTTGTTTTTGTTTTATGAATTTTATAATTATTTTTAATTTTGGATGTTATTATTATTATAAATAATAGTAATAATGGTAAATAAATCGAGGGGTTTTATTTTAAAAAAAATAGATGAATGGGTGTAATAATATTAATTTCATAACTATTCTTATTCCTTATAACTATTATTATTATAATAAACAAAATTGAAAAATTTAAATAAAAAGTAATTATGGTTGTTTTATTATTGTTATTATAAGTAATAATAATAATGGGGTTTTATGTTTTAAGATAGAAAGAAAAAGGGGGATTCTCTTTACTTCCCCAGGCATAGGAGGCGCACCCCCCCCCCCCACTTCAACCCTAGGCGCGACACACTAGGTGCATAGGGAATATCTGTGTGACCTTTACTTACTTCTCATCCATGGTGTGTCTCCCTCCTTCAGACCTCCTCCTTACGGCGTGTAAGACCTCCTTCGGCCAAAACTCCAGTAGCAGTGTGCACCCCCCCCATCTCCACAACCCTAAGTCGCACACCACATCTCCTCCATGACAGTCCTCAGCCACACCTTCTCATGGTCGGAGCTCTTCTCAGGGTGCATCCTCCTCACAGTCATGATTCACAGTAGGTGCATGACCCCCAGATGACCTGCAACAGTGAATGCAACTCTCCTGGTAGATATCTTATGGAACACCCCTCTCTCTGGGTTCTCTATCCGCAATAGATTCCTCTAATTTTCTTCTTTAGTGTGGTCTGATAGTTCCAAGGTATGCGGGTGATGTTTCAGGACTCCCTTGTTAGTATTCTGCCTTCCGTCGCCGAAGGCGAGGCAGATGGTTTTGTTTTTTCTCACCACCACCATTGGGGGCATGATCTTGTGTAAATATATATATATATATATATACATATATATAGGTTGTTCACTTCAGACTACATACCAATTCCAACTGGTTATAGGCAAGTACATTAAATCGTTGTGTAATTAAAATGATGCCACCCCGACGTAGGGTCCCTTTCAAAGTCCTCAATTTTATAAACGCATTAATAAATTCTTTAAAGTAATTTTATTAGAATATAAATTTATGAATTGAATTATATATATTGAATTCCTCTTAATGTGAATTTAGCATGTTTAATGATTTAAATTGTGAAATGTCATATGTGACTTGTTTGATAAGTAATATGAAAATTTTCAAATAAAACCCCTTAATCGAGATGTGCTTCCTTGAAACCAAAAAATTAGTGTTAGTGTTATATCATGTTTTCTTGTGGTTTGATTTTTCCTTATATCTTTCTATTAGTACTTATATATGATGGGTTTATGACATGGAATGAATATTTGATTGTTGAATTAGTCATGCGATGATGAGGATCATGAATAGTGTTAATTAATTGTTAAATTAAATAAGGGATATTGACCTTGTTGATACATGTTAATTAATTGTGAATTAAATAAATGGAAATGATGTGATAAATTAAATTTATTTAAAATTAATTAATGTGATAAGTCATTTTGGCTAAATTGATGTAATTAATTGTTAATTAATTATGTGATTTTTTATTTTTTGATTAAAATAATTAATTATGGAAATTAATTTTGGAGAGTTGATATTTAGAAGGATATAATTAGTTTTTAGAAAATTAATTATGGGATACGATTTGTTTTGTAGATTAATTAGTAGATGGATTAATTAATGGTAATGTGTACATAGTTAATTGTTCCCTTAAATAATATATTTGGTATATTTAACTAATCAATTCGATTAGTAATGGAATTAGAATAATTGATTGGTGAATTAATTCTCATGTTTTTGGTCCAGGAATTGGGATAATTAAACATTGAGTTGATTATCTTGTTGACTTGCATGTGGATAAGAATAATTAATTGTTAATTAATTATTAAATATTGATATGTTGAATGGTTAATTGATTATAGAATTATTTGATTAGAGATTTATGTTGTTGATTATTTGTTGAATTAATTAATGGATTTGATTAGTTAATTTATGAATTAATTAATGGAATGTTTTGGGGTGTTAGACATTAATTTTTACACAAATGATAAATATATATGTATATTTGATAAATGATTTGTGAGTTAGGGACTGATGCTCCAAATACTCACAGTGTGCTGGACAGGGAATTCTAGATCCATCTTGCATGAAAATATCTTTTACGGGACAGGGACTGATGTTGCAAATACCCATGGGTTGTGAGACTAGGAATGATACTTTAAATACTCTCAAGAGTTCTAGACGTGATGTTCTGCACCCATTAATTGACATTGGATTGTGGGTCCAATTGGTTGTACTTATACTGAATTAAATGGTTAATGAAACCTCGTGTGATGCAATAATTTGTGATTGAAAATGGGAAATTTCTCAGACCCCAACACAGTTGAGGCAGGTATTGAGATACGGGTGTCCAGGGGAACCCAAGGATTTATGCAGTAAAATAAGTTATATCAATTAATGTGTTAAATAGTTTATTTATGAAATAAATATATAGTTCTTATTCAGACTCTTATTTTCCAGTTATGAGTCGAAGCAGGTATCTCCATCAGGTGTCCCTTAGAAACATGTTTGAGTTGTAGTTTGTTTCTTCAATTCGATTATTACTTCATTATATCTGCACATTATTTATTTATATTACACTGTCTAGATTGGGAAAGACACTTGTGGTGCTGTCCTACTGGGATATATATTTCACACCCTACTTGGGCCTCTATTGCACTGGGGTACCTGAGAAGACAATTCATGTTCGCAGGACTACGGACTATGGACCTTGCCTATTCCTACAAGATAGTACCTAGAGATAGAAGCAAAGGACTGAGCTGGACCTCAGGATGCTCGTGGATTTTTTCCATAGGGCTTTGAGTCATTGTTTTTTTATTTCTTGATTGATATGTAAAGCATGACGTATTGTTTGTCTCTTTCATAGTTGTACCATCATAATGTGCAATCATTTTATAACATTGGTATTGGACATTTTTTTTATATTGGATTTATAAAATTATATCTTCCTCTAATTTGTCATTATTCACAGTGCTTCTACCTTTTTTGATATTTATCACTATTTTTTTATTCTGATAAGAGGGTATAGTCTCCCCACTAACAATACTTAGACCCTCACTGCTAGTCGGCGGCCTTAGTCTTATAGGGTGGTGTGCTTGAGGTCATGTGGAGAATGGTATGGCCATTAGTTCAAGGGTGATTTGGGTCAGGATGTTACACACACATCCATCTAATGGGTAACAAGCTTACTATTTTGTGTATGACAAACAACCACATCAGAAGGCGATGTTTTTTATTTTTCCTTTACCACCTCCTATGGTTAGGAATAGTGATGGACACTTTATTATTAAAATATATATATAATATAAATGATATATTTATAATTCTTTAGTTATTATTTAAATCCTAACTTCAGGATTTCCATTATTTGGAAATGTGATAACATCGTATTTTGGATGTATAGACTACTGCCTCCTCGAAGTGATGCAATTCATTCACACACAAAAAATAATGTATTAAGGATGGATTTAGTAATATTATATGACATATATGAAATAGTAATTATACTTTAACAATAATATATATATACACATATATTTCATTTACTTTCTTTCTTTCAATACGACAAAAAAATGGAAGCCTTGACCCATACTAAAGAAATGCCTTTTGATTAGCGGTTAGCCTTGACCCGTACTAAAATGAGAAACGAGATTGGAAAATAACCTTGACCCATACTAAATAAATTTCTTTTGATTCTATCACCTCTATATGATTCAATGTTTATATGATCCCACAATGATATGATATGATTTCATATGTTCCATGATTTGTTATTATTATGCCATGCCTCCTAACTCATGTGCTTAAGATGTATCCTTTTGTTCATTCCCTTACTGGGATTTTTAGCTCATCCATTTGTTCATGTGTTCATCAGGGTACCCTATGAAGATGTAAGGGCTCAAATGAAGTTAGAATCTCTTTATGGATATTATATAAAGAAATGTTTTTTAGGCCCTTGTTTTATGTTTTATGTACTTAGTCTTCCAAGACACTAGACTTAACGATCCTTGGCTTCTATTCTGATGTATAATTATGCTTAAAATCCTGTAATGGTATATATAAAAGGCTTAGGTTGTTATAGTTGGTATCAGAGGATGGTCTAGTTATTTTTGGAGATTAGGAATAGATAACCTTAATGAGAACCTTAAGGATGAGATTAAGTATAGAAAACATCCCTAAATTTTGGTAAGTATAGATTAAGTGGTTTATCAAGAAAATACATCCCTGACTAGATATTAGTAGGTAGAGCCCGACAATGGGTCTTGCTGCACTATTGGTTATGACACTCCCAGGGGATATGCTTTGGTAGATTCATGAGATTAGTACAAACCATTATTAAGGGGGGGAAATAACATAAGAATATAAGTCAAGAAATAGATTGAGGATAACCTAGATATAAACCTAATGAATCACAATTTAGGATTTACTTCTTATTTATAAGTTCATTCTTTTATGTTCTAAGTTCCCTTTTTATGCTCAATAACTAAGTATTCAAGACCTATAATTATATGTTCCTTTTCTTAGTTAATGGAAGGAAGTATAAGAACACATTTAAACAACCAATGTGATAGGCAATGTGAAGATTAACCTAATGATATGTCGGGTATGATGGGAGAGGTTGCTCAAAACTTCATGACAATACTCTCTCAGCTGGCTCGAGTTGTGAATAATAACTTGAATTGTGAGAAATACCCTCCTCCTCCGTGGAAAGAGCAAGTTTTCGTAGAATCCTTCATGTGGAAAAGTCCTCCCATGTTTATCAGATCTTCTGATCCCCTCCTCGCGAAACAATGGATTAACTCCATTAAAAAGATATTATCCATCCTTCAGTGCATGTAAGAAAAGAAGTTTATACTAGAAGTTTATTATTTTGATGGGGAAGCTGATTAGGGGTGAACACTCATCAATAATACAAAGTCCCAAGAGAAAATTGATTCCATGGATTGGGAGGAATTCAAGGGGATGTTTTTCAACAAATATTTTCCTCGAACCCATCGTCTCAAGATGGAAAGAGATTTCCTCAGACTCAAGCAGAAGAAATATGAATCCATCGGGGCGTATGTAGAAAACTTTACAAGGCTTTCAAGGTACACCTCTGGCTTTGTCAAGAATGATAAAAGAAAGGTGGATCGCTTCTTTAGCGGACTAAATCCAAGTCTACGAAAAGAGTTGGTGATTTGAGACTTCAACAGTTATGAGGATATTTTCCATTGTTCCCTCTAGGTTGAAATGGAGATTGGATACTCCCAGTGGTCTCATGGGTCCAGTGAGAAGAAGAGGAAAATGGAGAACAACATGGGTGGTTCATCAAAAAAAACCCATGACGGAAAGAATCTTGACTTTTCCCCTTGAAAAAATTGGGGGAATAAGCATCTTGGTAATTTTCTGAAGGGAACCAATAATTTCTTCAAATTTGGAATGTTTGGTCATCTTGCCAAGAACTTCCAAAGGGATATGAAAAATCCTGCTAATGTTGAACAAGAAAGGAAGGATCATATCAGCACTCATCCATCAGTGTAGTGTTACAATTGTAAGGAGCATGAGAATTATGCGAACAATTTCCCTAAGTAGAGGGTTTTTTGAGGCAATCAACAACAACATCCAAGGAAACAAGGATGGTATTATGCTATCACTACTTCTAAGGTGGAGCCAAAAAATGATGTGGTGATAGGTACGCTAGTTATTCATTAAAAAATTGCTAATTTACTATTTGATTCTGGTTCTATGCATTCTTTCATATCTTACAAGTTTAGTAATACTATTCAAACACCAACTCAAAATTTGGAGGAAAAGTTATCTATGAGAACAATGAATGGGGAAATCGTTGCGTCCATGGTTTATAAATCCTCCCCAGTTATCTTTTGTGGACTGAACCTCCCAAAAAATCTCATCATACTTCCTTTAGTGGAGTTTGATGCTATCTTGCGAATGGATTGGATATCTTTGTACATGGCCAACATCAACTGTCAGTAAATGGAGATTACTCTTCACATCTTGATGAATGCTCTATTTATTTACAAGTGTAAGGAGGAAAATGAGTCTTCTTTAGAATATTGGTCTCATGTGTGGATATTGGTGCCTTATGATTAAGAATTTCTAGCTCAAACGATTGAGACAAAGGAGATAATCATGCTTGAAGACATGCCCATCATAAGGGATTACACTGATGCATTCCCTAAATAGTTTCCAGGTCTTCCTCTTGACCAAGAGGTTGAGTTCTCAATTGAACATATTCCTGGATCTTTGCCTATATCCAAGACACCTTACAAAATGGCCACCGTAGAGCTAGAAGAACTGAAAAAGTAGTTATAGGAGAATATGGAGAAGGGTTTTATATACCTGAGTGCCTCACCTTGGGGTGAACCAGTCCTCTTCGTCAAGAAGAAGTAAGGATAAATGTGCCTCTGCATTAATTATCGTGACCTTAATAAAATCACGATAAAGAACAAATATCCCCTATCATAGATAGTTGACTTGTTCGATCAGCTTCGTGGGGCCTGTTATTTCTCTATGTTAGATCTTCGGTCGAGATATCTTCAATTAAAGGGGAGGAAGTAAGATATTCCCAAGACTGCCTTTCGAATGAGGTATGGACACTATGAGTCCATAGTGATGCCATTAGGACTCACTAATGCTCCATCAATTTTCATGGATTTAATGAAATCATTCATTAGATATTACCTTGACAAATTTGTGGTAGTATTTATTGATGATTTTCTTATATACTCCAAGAGCAAGGAGAAACATGAGGAGCATTTGAATACTGTGTTAAAAATTTTGCGAAGGGATAAGTTGTATGAAAAGTAGAGTAAATGTGAGTTCTGGACGAGGGAAGTATCATTCTTGAGGAATTTTATTAACAAAAAAGGGATATCTGTGGACCCTTCCAAGATTATGGAAATTGAATAGTGGCTCGTGCCAACTTCAGTAATGGAGATCCATAGATTTTTGGGTCTATCCGGGTATTATCGACGATTTGTGAATAAATTTTCACTATTGTCAAACCCAATTACCAAGATGACATGGAAGGTGGTAAAGTTTTTATGGACTAAAGAATGTGAGGTAACCTTCATGGAGCTAAAGAGAAGGCGGGTCACTGTACCTGTACTCACATTACCGAAAAGTGGATAACGTTTTGTGATATACAATGATTCTTCAAAAAAAGTCTTAGGTTGTGTACTCATGAAAAATGATAATGTGATATCCTATGCCTCATGACAGTTGATGATCTATGAGCAGAACTACCCAACACATGATCTAGATATGGCAGCCATGATTCTTTCCTTGAAGATCACAGGGCACTACCTTTAGGGTGAGAAGTGTGACATATACACTTACCAAAAGATCCTAATGTATATATTCACACAAAAGGATCTCAATATGCATCAAAGTATATGGTTAGATCTAATGAAGGATTACAATTGATCTATTCAGTATCATCCTAGAAAGGAGAACAAGGTAGTTGATGCTTTAAGCAGAAAAGAATCTGCTACTCTGTCCATGTTATGGATTGAGAAATACCATATCTTCTTGGATATGAAAATGATGGATTTAGGAATCATAAGGGTAGGGGGTACCTTCTACCTTACCCAAATTATTGAGCAACCATCCATTCAAGAGAAGATTAAGGAAGCACAAAGGGATGATGTGGAGTTACAAAATAGAATGAATGTAGTAAAGGAAGGGAAGCTGCAAGAGTTTCATATCAATGATGATGGTGTGATTTTGTTTGGACTGCAGCTTTGTGTGCCTTCATCACCCGAGATATAGAAGGATCTATTATACAATGCACATATCTCAAAATTCTCTATCCATCCAAGGAGTACCAAGATGTACTGTGACCTCTGAGAACACTTTTGGTGGGATAACATGAAGAAGGAAATTGTAGAATATATATCAAGGTTCTTGGTATGACAATAAGTTAATGCAGAGTGACAAAGTCCAAAGGGATTATGAAACCATTGCCTATACCCATGTGGAAATGGGAGACTGTCACTATGGACTTTGTCACAGGTATCCCGAAGATATCGAGGGGAAATAATGTGATATGGGTTGTGGTTTTCTGACTCGAAAATACTTCCCATTTTATCGCTATTCAGGAAGAACTCTCACTTGAACAACATGAAAAAATATATGTGAAAGATGTGGTGAGACTACATGGTGTTTCACTCTAACTTGTGTATGATCATGATCCATGGTTCACATCTAAATTATGGAGGAGTCTTCAACATGCTTTAAGTACTAAATTAAATTTCAGCATGGCCTATCATCCCCAAACCAATGGCCAATCTGAAAGGACTATTCAGACTCTTGAAGATATGCTAAGAGCCTGCACTCTAGAATTCAAAGGTGGACGGGATTGGCATCTCCCATTGGTTGGGTTCTCATACAACAATAACTTCCACTCGAGTATTTAGATGGCTCTGTATGAAGCTCTGTATGGAAAGTGATTTAGAACTCCAAACTGTTTAGATGCAGTTGGAGAACGAAAGTTACTTGGACCTGATCTTCGGCAAGAGATTTAAAAGAAGGTTCAAGTCATCCTGAAAAACAACAAAGCTGCTCAGAGTTGGAAAAAGAGCTACGCTTACAACCGTTGAAGGGACTTGGAGTTTGAAGTTGGAGATAAATACTTCCTTCGAATATCACCAAGGAAGATAGTCATGCGGTTTGTAATGAAAGGGAAGCTAATACTAAGGTACATTGGCCCATTGGAGATCCTTTCCCACATAGGAGTCATGGCCTATCATCTTTAATATCCACTGAAGATGGCTCAAGTTCATGATGGGTTTCACATATCACTCCTGAGGAAGTGCATACCTAATCCCTCTCATGTACTGAACTCAGAGGTGGTGCATTTGGCAGATGATCTCTCTTATGAGGAGCAGCCAGTGAAGATACTGGACCAAAGAGATAATTATGTATGCAACAAGGAAACCCACCTTGTCAAAGTGTTGGGGAGGAACCAAATTTTTGAAGAAGCTACTTGGGAACCAGAGTTGGAAATAAAGGATAAGTTCCCTCACCTATTTACGTCTTAAACTAAATTTTGAGGGAAAAATTCATAAGGGGGGAAGAATGTAACGACCTAATGTTTTTCAATGAAATTACCTTCTCATAAGTATGTCATAAATTCCAATGAAAACGCAACATAATGAACTACTATGTGCTAAGTGACCTTTAAAAATAGGTTTGTCACTTCTGTGTTTGGAATTTTGAAAATCTAACATACACGGTTCTGACCGGCAAGTTATTTGGAGTCCGATAAGAAAAAAATTAATTTTTTTTGAATAGTAACCTACCCTTATGAATAGTAGCATACCCTTACGAATAGTGATATACCATAATGAATAGTAACCTTGCCTATGATAGTATTAAAATAATATTCAAGTGAAATTATGGTGTACCTGTATTTTAGAATAAGTATATGAATGTTTTAAAAATGGGTTTTAATAACAAATTATGGTTTCAATTAAATATAAAATTAATCATATTTTGAAAATTATTTTTGAATAATAGACTTCATTTTTTGATTCTAAACGTCGATAAATGGATAGGGTGAATTTTTGGGATTTTTCTCAAATACTGGAATTTTTTATGAATAGTAAAATCTGATAATTCACAATAAATGCTAAATAATGGATTAATTGAGTCATTGATGATTATATAATGATATAAGAACAATTGGTTCAAAGTCACATGCATTTATTATGGTTCTTGGTCCAATAATACTTATTATTCCTTCTCTTGTGAAGAAATAATAAATTAATGATAAAAAAAATTATGAAAACCCTCCTCCCATCCACTATCAATACCACCCATTCTTACCTCTTCTCTTCACTCCCCTCAAGCCATGTTTCTTGCCAATATTATAAAAACATCTCTCCCCAAGCTCCTCCCCCATGTCCAAAATACCCTAGCCCCTTCAAAATATCAAAACTTCTCCCCATAAGAGGTTCTCAAAGGAGGAAGTTTCAAGAGGTAAATTCCTCTTTCTAATTAATTCTTTTCTTTTATGTTCTTTTCTTCTAGTTTCTTTTCTCACCTCCCTTCACCCAAATAGTATGATAACTCCAGTAATAGACATGTACTAGAATTTATTTATTCTAGTGGGATATTTCATTATCTTCTCTCCTTTCCCCACCTTTTATTTGAATGAAATGAAATAACCATATGAGATGTGCTAATTTAGCATAATCTAGGAAAACAGTTTATCAATTTATATTACCATATTTAAATTTGGCCATGAAACCATTTTTGTAGTGGTTAATCCAGATTATATATATGTAATATATCCTATTTTTATTCAGTAATATTTTGTACCAATGGTATTAAATTATAAATCAAAACATGTTCTTCGTAATCAAACCCACCAATTAACAAAAACGGTTGTCACTTTGGTTTTATATAATAGTCTGACTTCACTATAAGTAACAAAATAAAATTTAAAACCATGTAATCTCATAGAGGTTGAATAATATAATATAACTTCAATTCTATACAACCACTTTCATCTTACATGTTTATCCAAACATTAATATAAGTGAACCGATCATTAAAATCCAGTAAACAAACGAGCCCGAACAATGAAATTCAACCTCATAAACAATCAAAATGGTTATGAATGAACTTAAAATTATTATAATAAACCAATTAAATATATAAGGGGTTCTGGAATTATTAATTAATAAACCTAATTTTTTTATTTAGGTCATTAATAACCAGTGGATAACACCAACAGATTTAAGGTAAAGGATCCTCCCCATTTCACTTTTATTTCAAGATTGTACTCTATGTTATTCCATTTTATGTGTGATCCCTAATTATGGGGTATTATTTATAACCTTGCCTATAATTCCTTAATTATTTATAAGTTATTATAAACCCCATTCTCACTCAAAAAATCCCATTTAGATACACCTGAAACCATTCCAATAATTCATAATGAATTCTACCTGAACCTCCTTTACTCCTTCGGGTTCTCTATATTTATTTTTACCCAAATGAAGTTGTCTTTTCTTTTTATGTACAAATTAAAAACACTTTTTATATGATCAAAATATCCATACCTCATTCACTTTTGGTGATATACATGTTTTTTAGTGATTCCCACCTCGATACCCCTTGATAAGCAATCATGTTTTAAGGGAAATTCTCGGATTCTTACCCGATTTCAAATTCACTCTATCCTCTGTTTCAAGACACCATTGTCTTTATAAAATTAGTATTTTTATTATAAAAACCTTATCATATCACTTATGGTTTTATTTAAAATATTGTCCCATTTTCTATTTTAAAATCTCTATTGTATTTTCCTTAAAACCGTACAAAACGTTTTAATGCTTCAATTTCCCTAATACATTTCTGATAAGTTATCACTCTTTTTTGACATCACGTACCATGATATATTCCAATTGAACTTCCATGTATGTTATAATCCCTTTATTTCATGGACACTTTCATGATACGCTCATTGGTTATGCTTTATGTCATGATTGTGGTACCCAATTCAATCCATGGGTATCCTTATGTTTATTAATGGTTGATTATGTATGATTATTTATGTGGAAATATTATTTATTTGAAAAAATAATAATGAAAATTTTGAGATGGGTGCTCCCAAATAGCGCTCCAATGCATTGGGTAAATTTAAGTCTCATGAGATTCTATGTGAAATGGGATTGGTGGTTAGCCTTGACCCGTACTAAAATGGGAAACGAGATTGGCAGTTATCCTTGACCCATACTAAATAAATTTCTAATGATGCTACTAAATTTATACGATTCCAAGTGTATATGATCCCAGGATTATGTGATATGATTTCATATGTTCCATTCTTTGTTATCATTATGTCATTCCTCCTAACTCATGTGCTTAAGATGTATCCTTATGTTCATTCCCATACTGGGATTTTTAGACCATCCCTTTGTTCATGTGTTCCCCAAGGTACACTATACAGATTTATGGGCTCAACGGAAGTTAGGAGCTCTTTTTGGAGATTAAATAAAAAATAATTTTTTATCCCCATGTTTTATGTTTTATATACCTAGTCCTCGAAGACACTAGACATAACGATCCTTGGCTTGTAATATGATGTATAATTATGCTTAAAATCATGTAATGTTATATATAAAAGGTTGTGGTCTCTATAGAAGATATTAGTTAACCTTCTCTATTGTAATAACAAAGTGAAACTTTAGTTCATTTAATTCCACATGATCATTGATTAATTGATATTTAATATCAATATTCTTGGATCTAGAGTGTTTTGATGGATTATTAGTGATATTTATAGAACTTTTATTATCACATCCAAATAGAAGGGGTATCTTAACATCAAGAAATAAATCATCTGGTTTTTTTCATACTAACTAGGTTTTATCTTGAGTGGAAGATACATACAAAAATTTTAATGTACTGAGAGTCACTAAATGTTGATTTTTTGTTTAAAAATTACTCATATTTCTATGAAAAAAAACTACCTAAAATGTTCATATTCAATTATAGATACAACCTTCCCAATATACATTTTAATAACCAAAAAGATAAATCTATCTTTCGTTATATCATTTCATTCCAAAATCAATTATACCTTTAATTTATCAATGAATTATTTTTCCAATAAAAATATTTGACTCTTTTGGTGCACTTTTATATATGTAATAAATTGTAATAGCATAAAATATATCTATATTTGATGCAGTTAAATATAAAAGGCTTTTAATAAAATTCATAATTCTTAAATATCAACTTCCTTTGCTTATCCATATTTTGATAACATTGTTCCCACTAAAATGGGTGTAGAAACCAACTATGATTCTTCTATTTTGAACTTCTTCAAGTGTTTCTTACCATAATTATCTTGAGAAAGGAAAAAAATACTATTTAGTTTGAGGTATTTTTAAGTGAATAAATTATTCCATTTATCTAATAATGGAAATTTCAAATAACTTATTCTTATCTTTAAAAAAATTTCTCAAATTTCTTCATAATTCACTATGAATATGATATCAGAAACATATATAATCACAATAAGGTAAACCACTTGATTTTTGTTTGTGTAGATGTTTCTATCAAATATTATTTTCCTAAAATTCAACTTCTTCAAGAAAGTATCATGTCTACAATATGAAGATATTAGATATTTATTTGACCCATAATTTTTTTTTTAATTTTTACACATAGCTTCCATTTTAAAAAAGAACATACCCACTGGGTTTCTCAATAATACTTATTCATTAAGATCTCCATTATGAAAAGTTGATTTGAAATCTATCTAGAATATCTTATATCTTCATTATGACGAAATTTTAAGAAATAACTTTATGGTTTCAAGACTTTCTACTGTGGAAAATACTCATAAAAATCAATTCCTTCAACATGTGAGTAACCATTTCAAAAATTTCATGCCATGATTATTATCACTTAAACTTTTTCAATTACCTTGTTTTAGAAATTCTTGTTTGTTCCAATCACATTTTTATTTTTTGGTTTTCTACAATTTCCCATGACCCATTCCTCTAAATTTATTTCAACTTTTCTTTCATGGAATCAATCCACTCTTGATGCTCTAAATATTCTACAGCATATATAGGCTTAAACTATCCATACAAAGAGGTATGTGAGACTAGACTCAATATTCATCTGGTTTAATCCTAATTTCCTTGATCATCAATGAAAATTTGTACCTCCATCTACTTCATTATCCTTGGATGAGATAAATTCAATTATCCCTCTTCACATCAAATAGTTTTCTTAGAGACATAATATTTTATCTTATATATTATCACCTCTATCAATAACATTGTCATAATTTTTAACTATATCAACTTATTCATAACTTATTCACATATATACAATTCACTAAAAACATTTATCTCAAAACATTATAGTAAATTCACATTTATAGATTCAATAATATTTTATCTTTATGTATTATAACACTTGTATTCACTACCATTAGAAGGGTATCCAAGAATGAAATTATCAAAACATCTTTGATAAATCTTCTCAATATCTCCACCTTTGAATTGGATAATAAAAAGACATAAAAATTCTCTTATGTATTAAAAAAATTGTGTTTATAATACATCTCATAATGATTCTTATTAATGATTTTCAGGTCAAAAAACTATTCAAAATGTGAAATTTTTCTCGAAAATCTTGTCTCCAAAAGAACCATGAAGTATCATTTTCAATCAGTATAGTTCTAGCCATCTCAACCAAACTTATATTTCTACTTTCAGTTACACCATTCTATTATAATATGTATAGTTCTCTAAATACATGAATAATTCTATCATTTTCAATATAGTATTTAAATATACCATTTTGTATTGTACACTATTACAAGTTTGAATCTTATTCACATAATATATGAATTATTAATCATCACTTCTCAAAAAACTCAAAAAAATTTAAGATCCTCTGATTTGTGTTTAAAAACATAATACAATCAATATGAGTGAAATCATCAATAAAAGGAAAAAAATTACATACTCCATTTTTGGAGTACTTTATAATTATCCCATATAATTCATATTTGATAAACATAAAGGGACGAGTTGAATCTATCTCAACTTTTATCATAATCCCCTCCCACTAAAGATACCTTAATGAGGGGGTAGAGATATTGACCCTTGATTCCTACCTCCAGTAGGCCCTGGGTTGATGATTGGAACTGAGGGTATTAAAATCTCATAAAATGGGAGGGATAAACCTCTATAATTATATAGGATTGTGATATTAGATGAATAATACACAAGAAACTCCATGAAGTAATATAAAAAAATAAAACCCATTCCAAAATTCATGTATTAATAAAATAGGTATAGGGAAAAGTCAAAAAAATTAAATACTGAAAAGAAAAGATAAAGTAGTGACACAACCACTATCCAAAATGGTATAATATAGAATTGTCCAACACAATACGTGTAATCATCCCAGAATCCAAAAAACTATTTTATTTGCATTGGGTGATAATAAATTTATTCCCAATAGGAAAATCTAAGTATATATTACACATGTGAACTAAGTATAATAATGCACCTATGAGTATACAGTAGAAAAAACAACACCTAAATAGGTCAAATATCTATCTCAACCTCATGAAGGCACACTCACCAAAAAACGCAAGCCAATTGTATTAACATAATTAGAATCATATCAATAAAGGGTACCCCACACAACATTCCCACTAATCTTATACTCTCAATACCCAACATTTTATGTCCTATAATTCTCATCTCTTCCAAATAACATATACCACCACCCCACAACATGATCACATATCATCACACCCACATAAACTTAGGCCATCACTTCATAACCATAAATAGAGCAGTATGGATTTATGAACTCTAAGGACATAAACCTCATTCCCTCCTCCCACCATGTGGGAACCCAACCATAATCCACCCCATAGCACAAACATAACACATCTCACTCGAAAAAACCTGGGCCACCACCTCACAACACAGTCATATCACATCCCACTTGAATACACTAGGTCCCCTTCCCCATAGCATGGTTATATCACATCCCACCTAAAGACACCTAGTTCATTAACTAGTTCGATAACATAAATCTATTAAAAATATCCTATTCATATCTACTCTCTTGTAAGAGAGAGCATGGAAGTGATGATAGCTAGTCATCCATCTTCATCACTGGAATTTGGGGTAAAACACCCCCACATGAAAATACAAGTGTCAGAATATAGTGATCGTAATAGGTGGGGTGTGTATATAAATTTCATGGAATATACATGTATATATATAATCCATAAACAAGTCCAACTGTCATGACCCGTCCCCCGGGGCCCATGCCGTGACTACCCCTAGCCCGCCTTCCATAGGCCAGGGGCTGGCGACTAGCACCAAAGGCATAATTCCCTAAAACTGGGAAGGCTTTGCCTTTATAACATGTAAACACTAACAACCAAGTACATAGCAAGATACCAACACAAGTAAACTGTATAACAAAAAGAGTGCTGAAAAGTAAATGGGGCCAGAATACAAGACCAACAGTAAAGGTACAAGGCAATGAAAGTACAAGTACAACTAACGAAGAAGAAGAAACAGTTACTGGGTCGTCCACCAACGATCCTACATGAAGGGTCGGTACAGATCACCTCATCAGCACTCCATGTCCATCCGTCTACTCCGTGTACCAAAATGTCGTATAGTCCACCTCCAGGTACCATCCAGTCCTCATACTTTCATCCTCAGTCAGTTCTGTCCGTCATCTGCATCCAACACAACAATGTGCGGGAATAGCCCGTGCAGGGGTGAGTATAACGATACTTAGTAGGGACCCCGAGACCCTCTAGGCCTCAAAAAATCCAACATGGGTAAAACAAAAAGTATGAAATCAACAGATAACCTTACTTAGGTATATTACCATACATATACCTAAGTTGTCATGTAACGTATATCAATCATGAGGAAAACATAGAATAACTAACTTCACTCAAACCAAGATTTTATTCTAGGGGGTAGTATCATGTAACATCCCCAGTCACATTGCCGAAACCTTGGCGGTTAGAGAAATCATCCTCTATCGAGTATAGTGGGAATGTCACGACACCAAGCATGCTTCCCACTAACCTTGGACTATTGAGGTACTCCTCTTGTCAAGTACTGTGGATCTGTCGCGTGACAAAGCGCGCTCCCCACCGTGGGTCTGTTACGTCACCAATCGTGCTCCCCCTCATAGACTGCTGAGGTACTCATCCTATCGAGTACTGTGGGTCTGCCATGACACCAAGGCACTCCCCACTATGGGTCTTCCGGGACACCAAGGTGCTCCCCACTGGGCTATTCGAGTCACTTAGAGTCGTAACGGTCAGCAGTCATCAGGTCTCATCCAGCTACTAGATCTTCGCACTATGCTCGCTTGTCTATGGGAGGATCCGTACCATGAGAAACTGGTCGATACTCCAACTATCACTAAGTCCTAGTAAGAATCATCTCAAAGTTCTGCCACATCATTGGGACTTCAACGTAACAGACGACGCGTCAATCAGACACCCGGTCTGTGAGTTATTTTCATTTGTGTCCCAGGGGCCCGGTTGGATTCCTGCTCGATCCAACCAGACCATTTCCCATATCAATCTAAAACTCTAGTGGAGTATAATCAAAGGGACTATCTTGCTCCAAGATTTCTATTGTCGCTGACGGTTCGTCAAACGGACATCTGGTGCCAAAGATATGGCCAAAAGAAAATAAAAGGTCGTAGGGGGACCAGGTCCGGTCCGACCCAATCAGACCGACCCAAACCACTGGGTCCGGCCCAACTGGCCACAAGGGGACATGAAGATCCATGAGGGCAGCTCGACCGTGGAGGGTTCCATGAGGGCACGAAGTCGCGGGGTGTCTCTAAGGGTCGCGGGCGGTGCAAGCCGGGGTTGCTCGGAGGGTCGCGGGCGGTGCGGCCAGTGGGAGACATGGCCGGGGTGGTTGGCCCAGCGGTGGCGCGGCCGGGGTGCCTTGGCTGGCGAGAGGTGGGGCCAACGAGGGTGGTGTGGCAGGAAGGCGGCGTGGCCACGGTGGGGCACGACAGGCGGGCGGCGCGGCCAGGGTGGCTCTGGCAGTGGGGGGCACAATCTAGGGTATGGGGCCAGTTCAGACCGGGGCAGCGCATTGTGGCCAGGGCATGCAGCTGGTTCAGCTGGGAGGCCAGAGCTCCGCGGGGGTGGCACAGTCATAGTGGTCGTGGGTGGCGGTGTTGTTGCCTTCGTCACCTTCCTTCATTCCAAATAACACCACAAAGAAGAGCAACATAGGGGTCGGGCCATGTTGGTTTGGTGCGCACCCTCCGCATTTAGGGTGGTAGCATTTGGTACAATAATAAATAAGAATGATGAACATCAAATTTTACAACCTCTGCAATGATTCTTTCCCAAACTGCAACAGAAAAACAAGGAAAGTGTTTTTACACAAATAAACCCCTACCTCATATTGTTCATTGATGACCATGAGGAGGAAAGGTCGGTCATCAAAGATTTCCTATGTTGAATGCCTCTTTAAGGTGCTTCTGAGGAAGAAGTCAAAGACGTCGACATTCTTCGTTTGGAGAATAAGTTCTTCATTGGAGATCTTTTCTCCCAAGGCTCTACCAATATGCAATGTGTACCAAAAAAATATATTATAAAATCAATTATTTTGTTGGAAGAATTCAAAAATCATAATTAATTATGGTGGATGGCATAATTAATCAATAGAAGGGTTGGAATTAATTAAAGTGTGTGGTATCACCATTAAGTGGGGATCTCAAGAGGTTTCCACCCACTTAATAGGGAGTTTCAAGTTGTTTTAACCTTGAGTCGTCCCCACCACCACTTCCTCTTATGGGAGGTTAGTTCAGGTGGTCCCCACCACCATAACCTCTCATGGTTGTTTAGTTCGGGTGGTACCCACATTAAATATTTACATGGAAGCTCAAAACAAAATAAAATGAAGTATATTTTATTTTATTATTTCCACTAAAAACCCAAAAATTATCTTTCACCCTCAAACAACTGTCGTCGAGGTGAAAGTCTTCTTAAGAAAATATTGGCGCTGCCAGTTCAATGGTGACCTCAGATTTTAATTCCGAGTAGTGGTTTGAAAGTTAGAAAATCCCACTCGCACGTTTACTGATCGTACCCGAAAAAATGTTCATAAATTCATTCTGGGCACTCCGGGCCTCAGAATCACCCACCATCAATTTTTGTGGACGTGTAAAATTACCATTTATTTAGAAACAATACATGGAAATTCCAGGTCATTACATTCTCCCCGCCTTAGTCTTTACATCCCCATAAGCCACAACTCAAACTAAGGGAACAAGTGGGGGTACTGAGCACGCATCTGAACCTCTCACTCCCATGTGATCTCCTAGAGGTTCTCGTGCTTCCAGCGAACGCGCAGCAAAGGTATCGACCGTCCATGAAGGACCAGCTTCTATCGATCCTCAATGTATACAGGAACCTCCATAAAAGTTGCCTCATCATCAATATCTAGCTCTCCATGGTCGATGATGTGAGAAGTTTCATGCATGTATCTCCTCAGCTGGGATACATGGAAGACGTTAGGATCCTAGTGCAACTGAGGTGGAAGATCTAAGTGGTATGCCACCTCGCCAACTTTGTAGAGGACTTGAAATGGTCGATTGAATCTTGGAGATAACTTTCCGCCTCATCCAAATCTCCGTAAACCTCATCGAGGTGAGACACTTAGAAAGACGTGGTCTCCATCCTCGAACTCTATAGGTCTTCATCTCTTATCGGTATACGACTTCTGTATGCTCTGTGCAGTCTTCATTCACTCCTGGATGATCTGCACCTTCTCTATGGTAGCTCATACCATCTCTGGTCCCACTAGTGCTGACTCCCCCAGGTCAGTCCACCACAAAAGGGATCTACAAGTTCACTCATACAACGCCTCGAAAGGTTCCATCCCAATGGTGGATTGATAGATGTTTTTATATGAAAACTCCACCAAAGTTAAGTGATCCTTCCAGCTACGACCAAATTCGAGGACACAAGGATGCAGCATGTCCTCAAGGGTTTGAATGGCCCGCTCAGTCTGACCATCTGTCTGAGGATGGAAGGCGGTGCTCAAACGAAGTTGCATCCCAAAAGCCTCATGCAACCTTGTCCATAGTTGGGAAGTAAAACATGTATCACGATCAGAGACAATCGTCGTGATTACTCCATATAGCCGCACAATCTCCTGCACAGAGAGGTGTCTGATGCTCTCTACTAAACCCTTCTCTTTGATTGGTAAGAAGTGGGCCGACTTGGTGAGTCGGTCGACGATCACCCAAATCGAGTCTTTTCCCCTGCATGTACGTGGAATTCCTATCACGAATTCCATGGATATCCCATCCCAATTCCACTCTGAGACTTCTAAAGGCTAAACCAAGCCTGCTGGTACCTGATGCTTCACCTTCACTTGCTGACAAGTGATGTACTGAGAGAAAAACTATGCAAATTCTTTATTCATCCCCAACCACCAATGCTATCATTGGAGATCCTGGTACATCTTCTCCACTCTTAGATGTAACACTATAGGGGATGTGTGGAACTCCCTCAACACTTTCTCCTAAAGTGACACTGGTACCATGGTACGTCCCCTGAAGAGGATGATGTGTTCTCCACCTTCAGAAAATCCATCGGGTGCATGTCCTATGGATATCTGAGCACCTCGAGTCTCACATTCAGCATCCCCACGTTGTGCCTCCCTAACTCGCTAAATAAGTGGGGGAGTGAGTTTAAGAGAAAGTAGAAAAGCTGCTCTGTCTCTACCCACAAAGGATATCTACAAAGTGGCCAGCTGCTTTGTCGCCTCACCTAGCAACTGTATACCAGATCTCCTATTGAGTGCATCTACAACAATGTTACACTTCCCAGGAGTACAGATTATCTCGAAGTCATAGTCTTGGAGGAACTCAATACAATGTCATTGTCTCAGATTCAGGTCCTTCTGGGATAAGATATACCTAACAATCCTATGATCAGAGTACATGGAAAAATGCTCGTCCATCAGATAGTGTCGTCACATCTTCAAGGAGAAATCCAATGCTGATAACTCCAGGTCATTGGTATCATAGTTCTTCTCTTGTTTTATCTACTTCTGAGAACCATATGTGATCACTGCTTGCTCCTGCATCAAGACACATCTTAGTCTGGTCCCTGATGCATCGTAGTAGACTACGTACCCTATGCCTTCCTTTGGAAGCCTCAAGACGGGGGAACTAGTTATCCTCTACCTCAGCTCCTGAAAGATCTGTTGGCTTCTCTCTGACCACAAAAAGGGTTTCCCCTTCTTTTTCAAGGCTGATAGTGGTGCTGCAACTCTGGAGAAATCTGGAACAAATCTCCAGTAGTATCCAGGCAAACCTAGGAAACTCGGTACCTCCGTCACACTCCTGGGTGGCTCCCAAGAAAGTGCCATCTCAATATTAACTGGATCTAATGCAACTCCATCCTCCGATATGACATATCCTAGAATGTGAACCTCTCAGATCCAAAATTGGCACTTTGAGAGCTTACCATAAAGCTGGTGCTCTTAGAGTGTATCTAGTACTACCCGCAAATGACAGGCATGTTGCTCCTCAGTAGTTGAGTAAATACGAATGTCATCGATGAAGACTACTACGAAGCGATCAAGGTACGGCTGAAATATCCTATTCGTGGGTCCCATGAACACTACTGGAGCATTGGTTATGATGAAAGGCATAACCAAGAACTCATACTGGTCATACCGGCATCTGAAAGTCATCTTTTGCTCATCCTCATCTTGTACTATGAGTTGGTGATAGGCTGATCTGGGGTCTATCTTCGAGAACCATTGTGCTCCCTTCAGCTAATCAAAGAGGTCATCAATTCTCAGGAGTGGGTAATTTTTCTTCACAGTCACCTGGTTCAGGTGCCGATAGTCAACACAAAGCCTCAACGTCCCATTAGTCTTCTTGGCAAATGGAATCGAGGCAGCCCAAGGAGAAACACTCGGTCGTATGAATCCCTTCACCATCAAGTCTTGTAGCAGAACCCGCAGCTCACGAAGATCCTTGGGAGCCATCCAATACGCTGGTGTAGATATTAGTGTCATCCTGGGATACAAGTCAATGTAAAAGTCCACCTCTATATGAGGAGGAAGACCCGTGACATCATCCTGGAAAACATCAACATACTGGTCCACCACTACAGGATAATTTGGACTCTCCACATCAACCACTCTGAGGGTAAGGCTAGCCAAATGATGAGTGATCGGTGGCACTCTCCTCCAGAAAAGTCCATCATTTTATGCAAAGGATCCATTCTTGCTGGTGAAGGTAAACCTGGTAACATCTGTGTGGGAACACCACACTTTGTGCCTAATACAGTCAATCTGAGCATGGATTGTAGAAAACCAGTCCATACCAAATATGACGTCGTAAGGACTTGACACCACTACTAGGAGATCCCAACCGAATCTCTCACCTCCTAGAGTAAGCTCACACATCTGGAACCAGTTCATAATCGTTGAATATGCTCCTGTAGGAGTCTCTAGCTGTAAGGATTGAGCCAACGGCTCCATTGGAATATCCGAGCTCCGAATGAGGGCATTGGCAATGAAAGAATGACTAGCACTTGTCTCTATAAGTACTACAGCTATGGCGGAATAGACACAGACCATACCTCATATCATCTCTAGAGCACTTTGATCATATGCCTCATCTTCTTGGAGCGGTGCTCCCCCCTGTCCACCTACTCCCTACGGTCAGGGTGGACCTCCTGGTGGTGGTGGTGGTAATATCTGGAATCGTCTCCCACCACCAGCTACATGAACAGCTCCTCTGCCACGTCTGACTGCTCCTTGTGGATCACCTCCATCGAATCTCTATCTTTGGATGGGTGGTCCTTCGACCGTCTTCTGATCATCTGAATGGCGGGTCCGACAGTCACGAGCCATGTGATCTTGCCTGCCGCATGTGAAACACAGCCCACTCTTGGCATGTGTGTCTCCGCTTTGGCTTCCTTGCACAACTGATCCTAAGTCATGTGGTCTTCCACCTGTAGGTCTGGTCCTCTTGGACCTCTACGACATCTATCTGCTTCCAACTATAGAATAATCCGCTACATGTTGACTAGTGGTGGATCTCGCTTTTGAAGACTGCTCAGAAAGAAAACTCTACACTAGGAGGGCTCTCTCTAACACCCCCGTCTGCGTCAGGATGCTATGTGAGATCACTGAAGCCCTGATCACCCACCTGATCCCCTGCTCGAAGGTCTGGGCCCTGAAGAATGGGTCCCACACCATATCGGTGGAGTAACTTGAGAGGTTAGAAAACCTTTCTGAGTACTAAGCCACAATCATGTTGCCCTACTGTAGATGAAGTAGCTCCTGAATGCGCACTGCACAAAGATTCACTAGAACAAACTCTACCTGAAATAGTCGCTCGAAGTCTTCCCAGAGAAGCATCACCTCATCGTGAACTTGGAGAATCAAGCTCCACCATCTTCCCAATACTTCCTGTAGAAGGATGGCGGCAAGAATCACCATGAAATCGGCCAGTTTCCCTACCAGTCATTAAACTATCACCACGGCCTCCAGTCAATCCTTAGCTGCCTGTGGGTCCGTCTCTCCCCTGAACATGGGTGGCCACTGGCACTGGAACTCACGAAACATGCTCAAGTGACATGTACCGTCTGCTGCTAGGGCTAGTGGCATCGGTTGATGAATGGGTAATAGTACCACTACTACCACCGCGGGTGCCTCTACTGGAAGAGGGTCCTACAATGAGGCCTCGTTTCCTGGTTAGCTATAAATGCATACAACTCTCATGACTCTAGCTGGATGTCTGCATGGAGTCATCCTAAAAAGAAACAGGTGTGCTACGGCTAAAATTTATACCTGGTGAGCTGACCCGGTGAGCTGAAATAAAGAAAACTTTTGAAACCACACACACAATCAGTGTTTTCGTGCACTGTGTCATAAATCAGAAGTCGGGGTCCTGGTGTATGGATATATCGGCCGTCGCACCAACACTGGTCTCCCGGAAATGAAAACCACACTCATTACCCTTAACACTATTTCTTCATAGAAAATATCAGAGTCCTAGATTTTGGAGTAGAACCAACTGCTCTAATACCAATTTGTCACGACCCATCACTCGGGCCTGTGATGTGACTACCCCAATCATGCCTTCCATAATCCAGGGGATGGCGACTAGCAGCAAAGGTGTAATTCCCTAAAACTAGGAAGGCAATGCATTTATAACCTTCAAACACTCACAACAAAGTACACAGTACGATACCAACACAAGTAAACTATATAACAAAAAGAGTGCTAAAATGTAAATGGGGACAGAATTCAAGCCCAATAGTCAAGGTACAAGAAACTGAAAGTACAAGTACAACTGAGGAAAAAGGGAAAATATATACTGGTTTTTCCACTGAGGTTCCTACCTGAATGGTAGGTATAGATTTCCTCCTCAGCACTCCATATCCGTCCGTCTTCTTCATGTACCGATATGCCGTATGGTCCACCTCCGGGTACCGTCCAGTCCTGGTACTCTCAGCCTCAGTCAGCGTAGTCAATCGTCTGCATCCCACACAACAAGGTGCGGGCATAGCCCGTGCTGAGGTGAGTATAACGATATTCAATAGGGACCCTAAGACCCTCTAGGACTCATAAAATCCTACTAGGGTAAAACACAAATTATGAAATAAACAGATAACCTTAATTAGGTATACGCTCATACATATACCTATGTTATCATGTAACCCATCTCAATCATGAGGAAAATACAGAAAAACTGACTCAGCTCAAACTAGGATTTTAATCTATGGGTAGTATCAAGTAACATACCAAGTAACATTGTTGAAACCTCAGCTGCTGGAGGACTCCTCCTTTATCGAGTACAGTGGGTCTTCTGTGACACCAAACATGCTTCTCACTAACCTTGGGACTACTGACGTAATCCTCATATCGAGTACCGTGGATCTACCATGTCACCAAGAACGCTCCCCAATATGTGTCTATTGCATCACCGAGCACGCTCTCCCATGTTTCCTGCTAAGGTACTCCTCCTGTCGAGTACCATGGGTCTGTCGTGACACCAAGGCACTCCCCACTGTGGGTCTGCCACAACACCAAGGCGCTCCGCACTAGGCTAGTCAAGTCACTCCGATTCATAACGGTCAGTAGACGTCGGGTCTCAGCCAGCAACTAGGTCTCCGCACTATGCTTTCTCGTCTCCAGGAGGATCCGCTCCACAAGCTACTAATCGATACTCCAACTATCACGAGGTCTTGGGAAGAATTATCTCAAAGGTCTGCCACGTCATAGGGGTATCAACATAATAGACGACATGTCAATCAGATGCCCAGTCAATGAGTTATTATAATTTTGTCCCAAGGGCCTAGTTGGATTCGTGCTCAATCCAACCAGACTGTTTCCCATCTCAATCCAAAAATCTAGTGGATTATACTCAAAGGGACCATCTTGCTCCATGATTTCCAATGCTTCTGAAGATTCGTCAAATGGGTGTCTGGTGCCAAAGATATAGCCAAAATAAAATAAAGTGTTGTAGTGGGCCCAGGTGCGGTCTGACCCATTCAGACCAACCCGGCCCAGCAGTTCATGAGGGACTATGGAGAGCCGCAAGGGTGGATTAACTGTGGAGGGTTTCATGGGGGAACGAGGCCGTAGGGAAGCTTGGAGGGCACGGGGCAGCTTGGAGGGAGTCGGCGGTGTGAACCGGGACGACTCAAAGGGTCACGGCTGGTGCAGCCGGGGTGGCTCGACTAGCAGCGGTGCAGACGGAGAGGGTAACGCAGATGGCGGGCAGAACGGCTGGTGGGCGGCGCAACCGGGGCAACTCGAACGGCAGGTGGCGTGGTCGGCAAGGTCAGAGCGGTCGGTGGAAGGCACGACTGGCGGGGGGCGCGGCCGACGGGCGGTGTGACCTGGGTGGATCGGCCGGCGGGGGGGGGGGGGGGGGGCGATCTGGGCCGCAGGACCGGTTTGGCCCGGGGTGGTGTGGCGCTGCGAGGCCGCGCAGCCGGTTCGGCCGGGAGGCTGGAGCGCCGTGGGGGCGGTGCAGGTCGCAGTGGCCGTGGGTGGCAGCATCGTTGCCTTCGTCACCTTCGCCACCTTCCTTCATTCTGAATAACACCACAAAGAAGAATGGTAGAGGGTTCATGCCTTGTTGGTTTGTCCCGCACCCTCCGTGTTTAGGGTGGTAGCATTTTTCTTAACAAGAAAGAAGAACGTTGAACTTCAAATTTTACAACCTCCGTAATGATTCTTTCCCAAACCGCAAAATAAAAACAAGGAAAGTATTATCATGCAAATAAACCCCCTACATAGTATTTTTCAATGATGATGCTGAGGAGGGAAGGTCGGTCTTTGAAGGCATCCCACATTGGTTTCCTCCACAAGGTGCTTCTGAGGAAGAAGTTGAAGACGTCGACATTCTTCGTTCAGAGAAGATGTTCTTCGTTGGAGAGATTTTTTCCCAAGGCTCCACCAAAATAGAATGTGTGACAAAATAATAGATTATTCCATCAATTATTTTGTTGGAAAAATTCAAAAAGCTTAATTAATTATGGTGGATGGAATAATTAATCCAGAGAAGGGTTGGCATTAATTAAAGGGTGTGGTGGCACCATTAAGTGGGGAGCACAAGTGGTTTCTCCCCACTTAATAGGGAGTTTCAAGAGGTTTTAACCTCGAGTGGTCCCCACCACCACTTCCTCTCATGGGAGGTTTGTTCAGGAGGTCCCCACCACCATGACCTCTCATGGGAGGTTTAGTTCAGGTGGTCCCCACCTGAAATATCCACTTGGATGCTCAAAATAAAATAAAAATATGTTTATTTTATTTTATTATTTCCACAAAAAACCCAAAAATTATCTTTCACCCTCAACCAACTATTGTTGAGGTGAAATCCTTCGAAAGTGAATATCAGCGCTTCAAGTTCAATGGTTCCTTCGGATTTCAATTCCGAGCACCGGTTCAAAAGTTAGAAAAACATGCTCACACATTTACAGATCATACCCAATAAAAAGTTCATAAATTCCTTCTAGGCACTACGGGCCTCAAAATCACACGCCGTCAATTTTCACAGACTTGTAAAATTCATATTTATTTAAAAAAAATTATGGAAATTTAGGGTCTTTACACCAACCAATATGTTTTCAACAAAACACTAAACAAAGCACAACACTACCACCTTTAAATTCATAACACCACACTAACCACAAACTACATCTCACATCACCAACCAATTCCATTATCTATCCCATTCCTTCCATTATATACCAACGACCACATTTTACTACATATCCCATTATTTATTTTTTCATTACTCAGTCTTCTATAATTATCTGAACCAAGCCTCTACCATTATAAACCTTATTAAATAATTATTCCAACAGTACTAAGAAATGTAACACCAAGAAACCACACATCACAATTAGATCATCATTCCCATTTAACCATCACCTAGATTCCCCAAATGTTTTTCCAAACAAACAACCATATTTCCACCCCAAAAGCACGACCAAACAAAATATCTCCTCACCACTCCAAAAGCAAGGCCAAAAAAACCATTGCCTCATTACCACTAAAACACTACCAAACAAACCATACATCCCCCACACCACATCATAACCTTATATTTCCACCCCAAAATCATGGCCAAAATTCAAATACTATCCTACCAATTTAAAAAATGGTCTTATACAACATTTCACTTCCTTTTAGGGCCATTATCACAAAATCCATAATCGTTGGGGAACCCATTTCATTATAACAATATAAGTGGTTATCCAATTTCCATTTTTTGGTGATATCACAACAATAAGGAACATGGTTTCCATATCACATCAAATACAGTTCAAGAAAAGGCTACTAAAATCCAAAATTTTCAACAAATCATTCTACCCGTAGAATCACAACATTATAATAACATCAATGTTGTAAAAGAAAGGAATTCATTACCCCTTCCTCTTTAATATCAATTAACCAATGAATTATATTTATAATATTGATACATACCATCTTCCCAAGGAATAAAAAAATCATAGCACCCCCTGCATGTTACAACTAGAATAAAGATGATGGTTTCCCAACCTCAAAGATTAATTTCAACCTCGTTGCACACCACAAGGTGAAAAAGATACACCTAAAGATGCATCAAAAATCCATATAACAACCTATAAAACATCAAGGGTCATAGAAACATATCCCAACTCCCAAAACAAAAGAAAACTGAACTACTAAAATAGATATCTAAAGAATAAGGGAAGGGACCCACAAAATAGAGAGGAAAACTCACTATGAATCACCAATGGGCATCCACCAAAACCAATGGATCAAGGCGATTAAATGAGGGATGGAATATATATCAATAAAACTAAGGGATATGTTAAAAACAATAGGAATAAATTCATCCAAATTAAGAGGGGTTCATCTAAAAAAATAATTTAAAACATGGGATCCCACCCCTTTGACATCGTGAAATCAATTCATGGCATGAATTACATTGGAATTCCTAAAAATAAAACTTCTACAACAATACATTCCACCACAACCTTTATTTAATTACACATCCTAAATTATATTCAAGTTGAGAATCCAGTTCATGGTTTCCCTATAATCCATCCACAATCAATGAAACTTATCGCCTAAATAAACCTTTAGCCACTAATTCACATCGTACACCCATTTCATGGAGTGAATTTACCCCTACAACTCTGATACACATCCAAACATAGTAAAACCTCCTCAATCCTCCTATGAAACACCTCCAGTATAAAACATTGTCTATGAAACAGGCTGGGAAGGCATGTTATGTTACATCAGATAACTCTGAAATGATTATTGCCTTTGAAAATCCAAAACCTATCACGTAAGAATAGTGTTCTGAACTACCACCCCATGAGATACCTCTCAAGGATCTTGTTACTTCTCAATGAAACCACCATCCAAACACACCATCTGAAAAACTCCTTAAATACATTGTACAACCAAAAAAATGACTTCTTTCAAATAGCTACACCACCACACCACCAACAGAACCTCTTCACATCCCAAACCAATAACCTATACAACCAATAATATGCACCTCCTCAAACCCTTCAATCATGGAATTCCTTCCTATTTGTCAAGATGTTATCAGCTTTTTTTAGTACCAACTCAACTGAACAGGTTTAACCACACCATAGAATAATTTTTCTTGATTATGAATCACGTATTTCCCTTTTCAGATGTTGAAACTTTATCAAACATCATGCATTAAGAAAACAAATCTCATAACACAACAAGATCCAAAAATCACGTCATAATAAAAACAGAGAGAAGGAAAACATAGAACAACTCTAGTTACTATTCATGTATACGTTCTCTATGATCCTAAGTAATCTCCACCAAGCCACCATGGATCCACAACACGTGAACCAAAGCAATGGTTTATCCTCACAAAACACTCTCTTGAGGATCTTGTATCTCTACTGGATGTTCCATGAACATCACATCATCTTTGATATCCACCTCTCCCAAATAAATGACATGGGAGACATCATGAAGATACTATATATGATGAGAGACATGGAAAATAATGATGATCGTATCCATCCAAGGTTGAAATACCAACCAGTATGACACCTTTCAAACTCAACCCCACACCTCAAATGGCCCATAAAAACTAGGAGAAATATTACTCCACCAACCAAACCATTAATTCCCACATTGAGGGGAAACCTTTAATAAATCATATTCCCCAACCTCAAAATCTAATGGGCTCATCCTATGATCGGCATAATACTTCTTCATTTCTAATGCTTCTTTCATCCTCTCACGAACAAGATTGACCGTCTCAGTCATGCTCTACACTACAATAGGACAAAAAATTTATAGCACCTCAACCTGAATCCACAAAAATGGAGAACATCCTAGATTACCATACAATGCATCAAACAGATCTGAACCAATGGAAGAGTGGTAGATATTGTTTTACACAAACTCAATCAAAGGTAGGTGTCATACCCAAGATCCCCCAAAAGTCCAAGATGCACTCCCATAACATATCCTCTAGCATCTTAATGGTCTTCTTTGTCTTCCCATCTGTATGTGTATGGAAAGAAGTTCTAAGTCACAACTATGAGCTAAAACCATGTTTCAATACACTCCACGCTCATGAGTTAAATCATTCATATCAATCCAAGACAATGGACCACATTACTCCATGAAACCATGCCACATCATCTACATAACTATTATAAAAAGCTTCCCTAATGCTCAAATCCTTGATTACTATGATGTTGGCCAATTTCATCAACTAATATACTATCACCGAGATAATATCACAACCTTCCGGCTGATGGGTTAACCCTATAATGAAATCCATGGATATTTTATACCATTTCCTCTCAAGAACATACAATTGTTGGAACAAACTTCCTGTAACATGATGCACATCCTTTACCTACGAGAAAACCCAAATCCTCACCATGAACTCCACCACCAATCATTTAATCTTAGGCCAAAAAAACTCTATCCTCAATCCATGGTACATATTAGATACGTTTTGGTTTAAAAAGAAAGTTGATCTAGGAAACTCATGAAGGGAACCATCATTCATAACTATTCGAATAAATAACCTCCCATGAAACAACATCTGGTTTTGACCATCCTCAGATCCTCCCTTTGGAGCATCACCCTAGCCAAAAAGATCGTACATCACCTCCACCTCTGAGTCTCCCCAATCTGACTTTTTCACCATCCTCATCAGATAATACTACGTTGTCATAATAAAATAATCATCTACCATCAACCACTAATACATATAATTTCATGTTTGATAACTCCATTAATGGTGTCGAAACATCCAGACACTCTTGTACATCATCCTTGTATAACTTCTTTGTTAAATCTTCATCCAAAAAATCCATTATATTAATGTGTAGCTGATCTCAAAGTCATAATCTTGAAGAAACTCCTACCACATTCAACATTTAAAATTTAGATCATGCTAAGAAAAGATAAACCTAAAACTCTTATGATACTTGAATAAAAAAATTTCTCCCCATTGAGGTAATTCAACCGCAATTTCAATGCAAATAGAACCATTTATAAATCTAGATCATGGGTGACATAGTTACAATTATTGGTACATAACTTCCTAGATCAATAAGATATCACTATCCTCTGTCTTATCAACACACATCCCAATGACAAATAGGAAGCATCACACAACACCTCAAACATCACAACCCCATCAGGAAACTGAAGCACTGGAGCACTGACTAACTTCCCCTTTAGGTAAACAAACACTACCTGGAACAGATCATTCAACACAAAAAAACATGGTCCTTCCTAAATAATGAAGTCAATAGGGATAACACTCTAAAAGAATCAGACACAAACCTCAAATAATAGCATGTGATCCCAAGGAAGATACTTTTTTTACCATGTTGTTAGGTGACTCCCCATAAACAACTACCTAAACATTTGATGGGTCCACTGCCACACCCTATTTAGAAACCACATTCTAAAGGAAATTCACTTACCATGTAAAAAAAAAGAAATAAGGACAATGTACCACAGAGATTGTGGTATGAAAAAACCTACAAGATAACTCCAATAAGATTTCCATCCTCCTCCTATGACTTTGTGTAAATCAACATATCATTGATGAACACCACAAAGAACTAGTTAAATATTTTTAATAAATAAGTGGTCACGAGTCCCATGAAAATAGCTAGTACATTTGTGTCACTAAATGCATCGACTACTAACTGAATGTGCCTATACCTATATTTAAATGAACTCTTTAGGATATCTCCCTCATTCACACTCAACAAGTGATATCTAGACTACAGATCGAGCTTAGAAAACCAACTCACCCCTCTCATCTGGTCCAAAATATCATCTATCCTTGGAATATGAAAATAGTTCTTGACTGTAACATGATTCAACCTCTAATAGTATATTCACAACCATATACTACCATCCTCCTTGGAAAATAGATCTTGAGAACTCAACCACACACTAGGCCGGATAAAACACTTCTTCATTAGATTATCAATTTCAATCCTCAACTATCTCAACTCAAAGGATTCCATCTGATAAGGACCCAAAAAAGAAAAGAATAACTAAGTTGCAATTATATCTTGAACTCAACATCATATTGAAGGCACAATGTAACAGCCTCCTCGGGGAAAACATATTGTGACACGTCAAGGAACCTAGGGCCCCCCAATATCCTAGAATCCAATGATTCCATTGAAAACATAACAATAAAAGAAATATGGGGATCAACATGCTAACTGTATACTTGAAAACATCACTTGCCAATGAAAACTACACACTGACCATCCACATCTGAGAACACGACTATCCTATAGAATTACTTGATAAAAGAACATAAGAAATACAAACAAAGGATGAATATAATTATATCATATGGATACATCTATTGTAATTAAAGATCCCCACATTAATGATGTGGACCCATCATCAGTCTACACCCCAAACAGATTTCAAACTAGCCAGTCTGGCATCCAGGTATCATAGTCAACACCAGAGGCAAGGGAAGCCTCTATACACCTAGTCTCCAAGTACAGTCGAGAGTGGTAGAAACAACGGAGTGAGAATATCTTGAATCAATCATGAAACAAAAATGGTAGATTAAAAACATAACATAACCTGAATGATCTATATAACCTCTATAATTGTTTCCCCCATTTCATGTAGCTGAACATACCCAAAACCTCTACCTATCATCTGATGAAAACCTCCACGACCATGATCGGTTTGAGGTCCCTGGACCTAAGGAAAATCTTTATATTGGCCTTAACCTTCCAAATCTCCTCTTGGAGGAGAATAATCTTGTTTCCCAAGAAATTTATGTTTCCTTACTATAAACTACTACTGATGGTAGAAGAGAACATGTCCACCAACACTAAAACTGAGATCAAAGAACCACTAGGAACTAATTTTGGAAATGTTTATGAAACCCACAAAAAATACAAAATGGCCTGATATACCTAGGAAAATAATGGGAACCACTTTCCCTAAAAGTCTAGAAGGGATGTTATTGAGTTCAACACCCCATTGGTAAAAACCTAAAAGGACATGGTGCCTAAGACCTATCACTGACAACCTGACTTCTCAAGGAACCCTACTGATTCCTCTACCTTGGTAAACCTCCTTTTGAGTTCATTTATTAGATCACCAATTCCTTATTCTGAACCTCTAGATACATTGTTAACATAAAATGAGTAACTACATACAGGATAAAAGGACGTAGTTCCCCTTTAAGATGTTGCGCACATGGATCCTCATCTAAAAAAATAATTGGGGAAAAGTGTAAAAGGTCCTTGAACTTTATTCCTAAATCCTGCATTGACATACTCCCCTAATGAGGAGATATAATCTCCTACCTTTTCACTACATTCATTGTTCACAAATAAAAATCTTCCCAGAATCCTTTCTGAAAGTGAACCCATGAATCATATGCCTCATTCCACTCACCTAGATACATTATCCCCCACTAATGTATAGATCCTTTCATCTAAGTAACTATAAAAGGGACCTAGTATCCCCCTGGGGCTTAGATTAATCTTATATTGATCTCTAGATCCTCTATCCAAATCTCTATCTCCATATATTCAAAACATCTCTCATTCTTCTTTAAGTTCCTCCACTGAAAAGCATGTGACATCCTCTACCATGCCTCATCCTTCTCTGTTGGATCAACCCTAAACAGATCAATTAGATCATCCAACAAAACACCAACTTCTAGATATACATGTGGATGACATCTAGAAGATATAGATGAAAAGAAAATATTCATTTTATAAGATTACTAGTATGTATTATTATTTAGATTCATTTTAATTAACTTCATTCATTTTAACCTTCTAAAAAAACCAAATCAAATAGAAACACAAGGCATCAAGATTCATGTACATCCTATGGGTCTCTACCATACATAAAGGTCCACCTCACTTGGAATTACATAAGATTAGAGTTTGGGAACTAGATCACGGGGGTTATAAAATATCATTTTTTAGTCGATCTCCCTAGAATAGGTCACATACCAAGGTCAACTAGCATTGTTTTCATACAATCCCATGAAATCCTCTCTATGCCTAACTCCAAACTCGGTCATATCTCTCAACCATCATCCTCTGATACCACTGTGTCATGGATACCTCCCACAAAAGATACTTCAATGAGGAAAGTGAGATAATTTCTCTTGATTCCCACTTCTAATAGGCCTTAGGTTCATTACTAGAACCAAGTGTATAAAAATATCATCAAATGGGAAGCGTTACCATATATAGTTGCATATGATCATGAGATAAGAGGAATCATCTACAAGAAACTCCATGAGAAAGTATAAAAAGATACCAAAACTGTCCCAAAATTCATGTATAAATAAGACAAGTATATATAAAAGTATCTAAAAGTAAATACCCAAAAGATAAGATAAATCAGTGACACAACCACTGTCTAAAAGTCTCTAATATAGTAATGTCCTAAATGACCCACAAAATCCTCCTGTAAACCTGAAAATTAGTTTATATATGTAGGGTGAGTGTACAAGTATAGTCAATAGGAAAACTATAGTCTGGTGAACATGTAAAATAAGAATAAAAATTCACCCCTGAGAAAACAATAGAATCAATAGCACCTAAATATGTCCAGTATTAATCCCAACTTCATCAACATATTATTACCAAATAACACAGGAAAAGTGTAAAAGAATAATAAGAAATATATTGATAAAGGGTACCCCACACTATTTTCCCACTGATTTTCTACTCTCACACCCCAACATTGTATGTCCTGGTGCTCCCATATATTCTGAATAACATATACCACCACACCCTAGAATGGTCACATCACATTACACCAATAGATATTAGGGCCATCACATCATAAACATAACTAGAGTAGTAGGGTATCAAGAACATGAAGGACATTAACCTTTTTCTTCCTCTTACAATGCATGACCCCCACAATAATCCACCACCATAGAATGGACAAATATCATCTCCCTAGAAAATACCTAGATCATCACCTCATAACATAGTAATATCACATCCTACCCAAATACACTTTTCCCACTGCCCCATATCATGATCATATCACATATCACCAGAAGACACTTAGTGCATCACCTAGTGCACTAACAGGCCTCCATCCATCAATTCATGTAAAAATATACTCACATAGAAGAGAGAATGGGAAATATAATGCATCCATCCATCCATACTCATCAGGGAGATGTTGGAGAAAAGACACCCCCCCCCCCTCATGTTAAAATATGGGTGTCGTAACATATTACTCGATGTGGGTGGGGTGCGTATATAAATCCCAAGGAATATAAAATTATATATATATATAATCCACACATAAGAACACCCAATAAGTTCCCAAAAAAACTAACCAACTCACAACACTTCCACTTTCAAGGCCACTTATAAATGTATAACACAACACAAACCACAAACCAAATATCACACCACCAACTAATTCAATCATCCACCCTATTTGTTTCATTATCTACCAAGAACTAAAATTTACCACATGACCCATAATTTATTTGTTCATTAGTCTATTATATCACATTAACCAAACCAAACCCCAGTCATTTTAAACATTGTTAACAAATTCTTCCATCACTACCTAGGCATCTACTATAAAGTATCCACAAATCACAAGTATCTCATCATTCCTATTGAACCTTCGACTCTCCACCCCCAAATCTTGTCTAAATAAACCATCACTTTGCTGCCCCAAAGGCATGGCCAAACAAACCATTTCCTCATATCCCCAAATGCACGAAAAAACCATCACTTCACCACCCCAATAGATTGGAAAAATAATCCATACATCACCCCACACTGAAACGTAACTGCACATCACCACCCAATAAGCACAGCCACACATCACAAAACAACAAAGAAAATTTTACAATTTAACAACATGACTTATATCACATTTCACTTTATTTTAGGTGTGTTATCACACAAACAATATATCCATGGTACACCATTTCATTATCAAAATATAATTAGTTTTTCAATTTATATTTTTGGGGAGATATCACAATAACATGAAAAAATGTTTCGATAAAAAAATCTATATATTAAAAAAGACATCAAACACCCACAAATTTCAAGGGGGAAATCAGCCCATGAAATCACAACATCCCAATAAAATAAAATCTGTAAAATAATTTGATTCATTCCACCTTCCCCTTAAATTTCAATTAACCAATTATTTATCTTGATTAAGTTGATGGATTCCATCTTTCCAATGAATAAAAAAATCATGATCCCTCTAAGATTTTATAACTATAATAAAGATGAAGTATACCCTACCTCAAAGAATCCTTTCCATCTCTTTTCACACAATAGGGTTAGAAATAAATGCCTCTAAATGAAAACCATAAGCAACACCCTTGGATCATCCTATACCACATCAAGTGTTTTAAAAAATGTATCCTAACTCACAACCCAAACCAAAACTACTCCACTATAGTAGATATCTGAATAATAATATAAGTAATCTCATGGAAAAGAGAGGACAACTCACCATGGATCTCTAATAGGCATCCACTGAAACCAAATGATCAATTTGATTAAAGGTGGTATGGAAGATCCCTCAAATTAAACTAGGGGTTTTCCAAAAATGCGAGAAATAAAGGAAGATGAATGAAGAGGGGTACAGATGAACAAATGAATTTAAAACCTGGTATCCCACCCCTTTCATTTTGTGAAACCAATTTAAAAATTGAATTCAATGGTAATTCCATAAAAACAAATGTTTTCCAAAATTCACATCGCTTAACCCTTTATTTAATTACACGTCATGTATTACATTGAAAACATGAATCTGTTTCACATGTTCCCACTCGTCAATATACAATTCATGAAAATTGATGGCTAAAAAATCTTTGAACCATCAATTCACGTTTTCTTCCCATTTAATGATGTGAATATACAACTTCAGCTCTATTTTACCTACATCCACCTTCGAACCTCATCAATCCTCCTATGAAAGGCATCTAACACCCAAAAATGATAAAGTAATAGGTTGTAAAGGCACAAACTGTTACATATTTCTTATATGATGAGTTTTTTATCATCCCTTTTTCGTATATCAAAAAAGAAAAATATCTTCGTCATATTAGGATACGAATATCATAAACACTATTGAGTGAAATAAAGATAACGAGTGTACTCTTTGCAAAGTGATGGGTCATGATGATGCCTCATATAGAAGGATGAAAGGAAAGGATAAGGTTCTTTCTTCTGAATTGACTGTTGGACCCTCAATTGAGACTCCCCCTGCTGATGGTGGCTTGGACCCTACACCTTCATCAGTGTAGATGAAGGATCCTATTGGAACTTCATTATTTGATAACCCCCAAGTTGGGACATGTCTTGTAACCACCCAGGAGAAGGAATTTGGAAGTGGGCCTTCCTATATTATTGTCTCTAATGGCATTCCATCTGTTGATATATGATAGTGAGATGGTCTTGTTGCAGTGAGTGTGGATGGCTCTACACGTGATGAGGGGAAATCTGTTATGATGCAGGATGATGCACCTGCACAGTTTCTGAACAAATATGAGGGTCTTTACTACCTATATGATGGATGGTGCAGCTTAAGTGGACATGCAGAACCTCATGAAATATAGGTCCTCTCTGATTCTGCCCCCTCCTGAGGGGCCCTTTCCCAATGTTATGGAAGTGACTTGAATGGAAGTAGGATTAAAGGGGGAGGTACTTTCTCCAAGTATGAATCCTGTTTCTGGAATGGAGAAAACTGGGTTCCTAGAAGAGTCTTATACATAGGAGTTTCAACATCAAAAAGAAGATGTTGATGCATTTAGGAAAGGGTAAAATCAGTATATGGTGAGGAAGTGGAGAACTCTGCACCTGCTCAATGTGCTCTGGAGAGTCCATTCATGCAGTCTAACCCAAATAAGGTTGTGAAAAGGTCACCTCATATGAGTAGTGACCCTTTTCTCCTACTTTCCAGCAACAAGTTTGCTCCTCTGGATGGAATTATTTTGTCTGATGATGTTGATGGCCTCCAAGATGTACATGTTATCCCTAATTTGAGTGGTCAATTTGAAGGACCTTGTGTTGAGCCAAGCGGAAGTGAGAAGTTTGGTTCCAAGAGTGATATGGGAGTGAAATTAATCTCTAATGTTAAAGAGAAAAGGGAAACTAGAAGAAAGGGAAGCGGTCAAATAGCTATCACCAATGAAAGGAGGCCCCAGACACGGAGCCAAAACCTTCCTCAATGAAGATTTTTTTCTGGAATTATCAAGGGCTTGGGAAGACCCCAACAACCAGGGCCTCACGTTGTGGCCTATAAACCTATGCTGATTGGTATTGCAGAACCTAAAATGATTTTTGACAAGTGGAAGGATTTCAAATGGAATTATCTTGGTTACCATTTTATTTCTCAGAATCTGTAGGATATAAATAAGTACCATATATGGGTTTTTATGCATGAGATTTTACAGTTATCCTCTATTTTAAGAACCAATAATGGGTCTCTGTCTCATGAACTTTCCAAGGTTATAGCTTTGAGGCAACCTTTGTTTATGCCTCCATATCCTATACATGAAAAAGAGAGATTTGGAGTGAGCTTGAATCCTTTTCTGGAGATACCTTCAATAAATGTGTGATAATGGGAGATTTCAGCACTGTTTTGAGATTAGAAGAAAAAACTGGATTGAACTTCAATAGGTTGGCCTCCTTGGATTTATCATCTTTTATTGACCAATGTCATCTTGTTGAAATTTCAATCACAGGAGCTTATTTTACCTCGAGCCAGTATACTATGCATGAAGACAATCAACTAAACTTGATATATGCATTGTTTAGATGGATGATGAGAGTGGAGACTCTGGAATATCTGGAAACACTTTACCAAAGAATCACTCAGATCACAATCCCATTGTGATTGATATATCCTTTCAAATTATCAGGACTGTTCCTCTTCCCTTTCATTTTAATAATGGGTGGATTGTGACTCCTAGATGCAAGGAAGTCATTATTAAGGCTTGGAAGATCAATTGTCAAGGAAACCCACTATATCATCTTGCTGTTAAAATTAAGAATGTTAAATAACTCATATGATAATGGGTAAAGGAGTCTTTTTCTAATCATGATAGTGAGATCACGGCTACTAAAAATCAATTTTATAGCTATCAAATTAGAAATTAAAACCATGACAGCCCCTCACGTGATGAAATATAATCACATGCAAGGCTTGATGACCTTTTGACTGTCAAAGAAAGGATAGATCATAACCATTCGAATGTAAAGTGGCTGAAATACGGTGATAGGAACTCTAAATTGTTTCACCGGTAGCATAATGAATAAAATAATTAGGACAGGACTAAAGCCCATTAAAGTTTATGGTTTCCTCTACAGCTCTGTAAGTGAGATTTCAAATGCCGTAGTGAAATATTTCACTAGCCTTTTCTCTGATGATGGCATGGACAGCACTAAGGAGATGATTTATAACATTTCCCCTTGTATTTAGGAACATCAAAATCTTTCCCTTATAAGGGTTCCCTCAAAGGAAAAAATCATGGAGGCCCTCTTTTCTCGTAACATGGAAACTACATCTGGACCAGATGGCTTCACCAACAAGTTTTTTACGTTCCATTGGGATATTTTTCCAGATGACATCATTAGTGTAGTAAGGTATTTCTTCACTTAGAGTTATATGCCTTATGGTTTAAACTCTAACTTTGTTGATTTTATTCCTAAGAAGGAGAATGCAATTGATGTTAAAGACTTCAGGCCAGTTGCGATTGGAAACACCACACTAAAAATCATTAGTAAGATCTTGATGAACAGATTAGGGGTTTTAATCAAGGAGCACCTATCTCCTAATCAGTGTGGCTTCATACATGGTTGAAAAATTCAGAATTGTCTTTTCACTACATTGAAAAGCATCAACTTGATGAAAAATAAGGCAAAGCAATGAAATTGTTCCCTCAAAATTGACATCTCCAAGGCCTTTGACACCATTAAGTGGAGCTTCCTATTTGGTATTTTCAGGAGATTTGGATTCTCAACTGGCTTTATCAACCTTATTAGAAGTATCCTTAGATATGAAAGGCTGTCCATTTTAATTAATGGATCTCCCAGGGGTTATTTTCACTGTACTTGAGGAGTTCGACAAGGTGATCCACTTTCTAGGGTTCTTTTTTCCCACTGTTGAAGAATATATGAGTATATTTCTTAACAAGCTATCTTAAATTGGTATTTTTAGATAGATAAAGTCTGGTAGGGACAACCTTGTCCCATATCATTTAGTATATGTTGATGATATTAATGTTTTTTGGGAAGCCTCTAGGAAATCGATCTCTGCAATGAAATCTTTCATCTCACATTATGAGACTGTTGCTGGAAAACAAATAAACTGGAATAAATCCTTCATTTTTTTTTGTCGGGATCACTGTTGGCAAACAAAACAGGGTCACCAGATCCCTCAGAGTTAGAAAAGTGTCCCTGCCATTTATTTATCTTGGAGTTACAATCCTTTGTGTTAAGATATGTAGGAAATACCTTGATGGAATTTACTCTAGTATCATTAATCAGATGGCTAAATGGAAGGGTAAATCCCTTTCTAAAGCTAGAATGGTGTGCCTCATTAACTTGGTGATCACCTCAATGTTTATCTACTCCTTTTCACTCTATAAATGGCCCAAAAATCTACTCATGGAATTCTAATGCATGATGAGGATTTTAATATATACAGGCTCTATTAATGAAAGGAAGTTGATCACTATTTCTTGGAAGGATTGCATTAAACCCATTGAGTTGGGTGGTCTTGGAGTCAAGGACCTTCAGATTTTCAATGCGGGAATTATTAATAAGTTCACATGGAATATCTTAACCTCCATTGACTCATCCCAGGATTTTCATTCATGCAAGTTCAAAATTATGCTTATTAATGGATACCACCATTATATATCATCATCTATATGGACTTCCCTTATGTTATCCTTCAATTATATTATTTTAAACTCTAAATTATTTGTCTGCGTGCACTCTAATCTTAATTGTTGTAACAATCCTTGGCTGGACAATCCCTTGTATACTTTTGGTACCCCCCCCCCCCACCCAATGGACATGTCTATAATAGATTTTCTGGATCATTGTGATGATCTTGAAATCATGATTACTTCTTAGGATAAAATTGAAATTTGGACCTACCCTTTCATGGACATTGATACTCTGGTATGGAGGCCCAATAGGAATGGACACTTTAATCTCATAGAGTTCTACAACATGCAGCTTGTTGGCTTCACACAAGTTCCCTCTTGGTTAATCAGGTTTAAAGTGCCTTTTCCCAGCCCTCTTATCTTCTTCTTCTCTGGAAAATGTGGAGGAACCGGATGCAATTGAATGATCAATTAAGGAAGGCTGGCCAATGTATTGTGTCTACCTGCTATCTGTGACTGAATGAAACTGAAACTGTACAACACCTTTTCATCTACTGTCATTTTTCTCAGAAGCTACGGAAATAAATTAGAGACATATTCAACATGGATTTCTACTCATGTAGGTTGTTGAGATTATTTAGGATGTTTATCTACAAGTAAAGAAGGATTGCGAAAGTTCAGAATATGCTGCTAGTTGCTGTAGTAGCTATTTATCATGCCATCTGGACATCCTGAAATAGCCTCCTATTTGATAACAAGGCTCCATCCTTTCATGCAAGTGCAATGCTGTTTCATTACAACATACATGGTTCTAATTACATAGAAAATGGTTGCATGGATAATAACTGTATAGATTTAACTTCATTGTGGATGCTTGTAATTTCAGGTAAATTGATAAATCCACTGGTGGTAAAGTTTATTTGAGTGATCCCACCTATCTTTCCATGTGTTAACGTTAATGCTGATAGAGCTACATTTGGAGCACTGGGTAGATTGGATTGTGGGGGTGTCTTCCACACTTATTGTGGATTCATCATGGGTTTCTTTCATCATTTTATTGGGATGGTAATTGCTTATGAAGTAGAATTATGGGCCATTATTTATGTCGTTAAGCATGATGTCTTTCATAACTGGAATATCTTATGGATTCAATCAGACTCCAAACATGTGGTGTATGACCTCAATATGAGAACCTGGGATGTTCTATAACTAATTCTACCTTACTGGATTGGATTTCTTAATTCGGTAAAACATCTCAACATGGTAATCACTCATGAATATCGGGAGGCCAATCAAGCGGCAGATGCCTTGTCCAAGAGAGCAGTCACAGAAATTACTACCATGTGGTCCTTTCGAGTTCCTGACTTTTGTGAATTTTTTGGTGAGGCTGATATGAGGGGAGTGTCTCATTCCCAGATTTGTAAAAACCCTTGCTTTGTCTGACTATGTAACATTCCATTTTCATTATTATTTTATGGGGACGGTGTAACCGGACCCGATTTTTCTGTTAAACACTTTCTCTCTTTTTAATTCTACTCATATACTTATGGAAAATATGTCCAAGGATCTTATTTTGTAACTTCTTTTCTTTTATCATACTTAGATAGCATGAACCTTGTACACCTCCAACCTAAAATAAATTTACCATGGTTCATTCTACCCATGTTATAATATTCTCATCATTGTGCCTTTTTAATAATAAATCTATATATTTTGAGAAAAAGAACATTTTTTCCTTCATCATAGAGTTTTGTAACACTCAATATGTTGTTATTCATCCTATAAAAAAATAAGGCACTTCCTGATTTCAACTTTTCTTCTATGATGATAGTTGATCAAATTCCTTTGATTCTAAAGGACTCATCATTTCCAAAATTCGTTTAATATTCTTTATAAACTTTCACATTCCTTAAAAACATTAAATATTTAATGAAATGAAAATATAACCCACTACCCTATAACTAATTTTTTTCTCCTTTTGTGGAATTGATAGTAGTTTCAAAAACTAAGGCCTTCCCTTTTCATTTTTATTCCTTCACATGGGACTTTCAAAACATATCATATAAACCTTTTTTGATCATTTATCATAACAAGACATCCTTTATCATGTAGTACTGGTTAATCACATCTTTCCCAAATAGTTTCCTGAGGTTGAAATACATTTTAATTCTCAAATCACATTTTTCATGTTTACTTATTTGATATGGTCTAATCACTCAGAAACTCTTCCTCTTGTTCATTATATATTCATTGTATAGTTGTTGATTAAAGAATAATATTTTTTATATAACCACAACCCATATAGTACTGATAATATCTGTAGAATTCCTATTTTTCTTTGTGATAGATATGTTTTTATAACAATATACCTACATTTCATCATCATTATTATTATAATTATAGGGTATTTATTGTGAAAAATATTTTTGGTGGACTCTTTTCATCTTCTTATTCATCTTATATTTCTTATAAAGCTTAATAGAGTCTCCAGTTAGAGCATTTTCTATATCAAGAATTGATACCATAGATATTTTGGAGATTAAACACTACTTATTTTGTCTGCATCCATAGTATTTTTTACTAATTAAATCTTCTGAATATCTTCAACATATTTTGTAACCTCATAAGTTTATTTTTTTTCCTTTTAAGGTTTACACTTCATAGAACTTTCACCAACTTTTAAAACCGTTTTCGAAAGTTTGTTATTCCCTATTCAACTTTAACAAGATTTTTAATAAAATAAAATTCCTTCTCCTTGACCTTTAACATGTCATTTAGATTTATGTTGTAATATTTTTTTCATCAACAAGTAGCTTCTTTAGATAATCAATCAAATTTAACAACATTTATTTTTCTTCAATAACCAATTACTAAATTTTTCATAAATATTATTTAATAAACTTCTTGTTCTACTTTTCACATATAACAATCATTGTGATACATTCTTATAATTCACTTTTATGTGTAACCTCAATATGAGTCTCATATTATTCATTATTAGAGCATCTTCCTTCATCTCCGGTAATGTTATAATCATTCAAATTTTAAATAAGAATCCTTTTAGTAGAATCCTCAATGGAGATTTCATATTACACTTCAATATAATCATCTTCCTCACATTTAGATAAAAATATTCTCATTTAATATTTATATAACTTCTTATCATTTCATTTTGAAAAGGACTACAATTTTTCTATATTATTTTTCAAAAACAATATGTACATTTTATATTCTTCATCACTATCTTTATCTTCCTTTAGTCATGTAAAATTGGCCAAAAAGTTTGTAATAACTCAATATCCATAGCACTTAAGTAGTCACTTTCCATTATATATCATGATGCTTCTTTCAACCTATCAAGAAAACAAGGACATGAATTCATCAAATTTTTTACTTAACTAATCTTTGATATCAATGTCACTAACTACTTCATTGGGAACATTCCCTGACCTTCCTTATATAGAATCTTTGAATGATATTTCCCATTCAAACTTCTCTTTTTACATAAAATCCTTTTATATTCTCATTTCCTATGCGATGAAAATGATATCTAAATCATCCAGACAAAGAGTTTCGAAATCTTTATCTTCTAAAGATGATACCATTATGTAAAATATATCAATAAGAATTCTTGGAAACTTTTTAACAATTTAGGAATCATGCAACATCTTATGGTTTTTATAATTTAATTAAACCTTATAAATAAGTCACCAACATATTCATCATCACCTATTTAAAGATATTCATAATTAAATCTATATATTTTATACTTTTCTTTCATCACTTCATTGTCCTGTTCAAATATATTCTTTAACTTATTCTAGATTGAATTTGTTTTTCCAATTACTTTATTCCTCTAAAATTAACTCTCTGAGAGATAAGAAAGTATTGCACCTATGGATCACCTATCATTCTCAAAATTCATTTATCAGTAGATGTTAAGGGAGAACCCCAACTGGATGAGGGAATCCATCTATAATATCTTAAATAACATCATTTATAAATTATAAAATATAGTGTATTATGATTTCTTTCAAGATATGATAGTTCTACTAATTTCTAATAGGAATCCCATTATTATTCGCTGAGTTTAGATCATATAAAGAAGCTTTCATTTTTTCCTACATCACGTCGAAAATAGACAATAATATAACCTTAATATGATACAAATTGAAAGTTCATATCAGGATCTTTGTGACCACTAGGAGGGGGAGGGATTGAATTAGTGATCTTATATATTTATAAATTCTTCATTAGAAATAATATTCACCTCTAGTTAGTGAGAATTGATTATTATGGAAATAAAAAAAGCACAAACACATGAATAGAAGTATTTAAAAGCTTCACAACATTACAAGATTTCTTATTCAATGGTATGGTTCAAAAATAATCCAAGAATACACATCCACTATAAAAAAACCTTTAGTGGTTTATAGTAATTATGTAATTTCCGTTACTTCAATAACACTATAGTTCTTTGACAGTGATTGGTATCCTATCAAAGATAATATTATATAACAATCATTACAACAACAAAATAACCTTAAACAATATTATTTAATACATTTACATTGTGATTCATGAACTTTATTCACATTTTTCTTCATTGAGGTTCTTCTTCTTTGTATAAAATTTCTTATGCTTATATGGGAAAGAATGTCTTTATCCTGTAGTAGTCTGTCCAGTAAAATTCATTTGGTATATTCAGTCTAATCCACCACTATCTAATAGCTACTATCTAATATATAGTTTGTATAATTTAGTCATCACCACATTCAATTTGTACCAGTTAATAAAAAACCTCTATTTGGCACCGCTTATTCCTATGAGACTATGCTTGAGGGTTTGACACCGGATTTATCAATCTCTTTAGTGGGATCCTTAAATATTTTGAAATATTCTTAGTCAAAAAGATTCAAACAAAAATTTATTGGTGCACATACAATTATTAATATAGAAAATGATTCTCTAATGCATAAGAATTAGTAAAAATATCAAATTTATAGTTCTATCTCAGACAATAAAAATCCTAACCAAATCCTTCTACAATAGACTTCTTCCACATATCTAGACAAAAAAGTGTCAATAGTCTTTAGAAAGTCTTCCTTACAACTTGGTATCAATGTTCATTAATACTTCCTAGAATATTTTCCAGAATCGTAGACATGTATTTAGTATAAATGAATCAGTGAACATCCATGTTAACATCATCCTAATGAATGACTAAAAACACTTTTTAAATATTTCTAAAACATCATTTATAAATTATTCATGCTCCTTCCAGTATCCTCATATGGTTCTTCCATGTTTCATCACTCTTCATTTGATAACCTATGTAGTCTTCCTACATCTGATAGATTCATGACACTTTTTTGTTGTTCTTTATCTAATAAAATCATAAAATTTTTCTCCATTAAATTCAAAGAAATTTGACCAGTGTTCTTTTTCTGAGGAACTCTCATATCTAGGCTCTTCCTCCTTAGTGTGATGATTTATTTAAAGTATTTCACACTTTTTTTCCTATATAATTTTAATAGAAACTTCTTTTTGATGCCTCAACATCATTCATAAACATCTAACTAATGATCTTAAAACCATTTTTCAATCATTTAGAAACTTCTATTTTCTATAACATCACCACTTCACTTCTTGATATTTGTACAAGTCCATCTGGTATACATCATACATCTCATAATCTGATACAATATAAAAGGCACTTTTATTCTTCTGGGAACCGTAGTTCAACCAATTTCAACCAAATACATATTCAAACCGACTATAGTTAGAATCATGAATATCTTTATATAAATATGATATTTCAAACTCTTAATATAAGTAATTAATTCCATGATTTCCTTTATCAAACATCTTTATCTGATAGAACTGTGGGTAGAATTAGATACATATTTAGTGTCACACTATGTTTGATCACTTTATTCCATTGGACCTTGTTCAATCTACTCTATCCATTATAATTCACCCATTCTATTCGATTTATTCACCATGAACTACTGAACTCCATCTTTTTTCTCAATCTATTACCCTCAATCATTAGACTTTTAGAATTGTACTCATTTTTTTACCTCTATTTTTTGGAATCAAATATCTCTATTTAGGGAAGGATTATAATTTTAATGTGATTTATATTTAAAAAAATAAAATACATAATCATTATTTATTTTACCACAACGATCTTATACTTAGAAAAACGACCCCTCAAAATCTTTGGGTATAAAATACCTAGTGGTCTAAAATAATGGTAACAGGAGATGAGTTTTGATTGGTCCTTTTAGGGAGCTAAGTAGTATCCCCCCACCTCCTATCTTGTTTTGACTTCTCATTTAGTATCATCGGTATAGGATACCAATCCATATCAAACCTAATTTTACATTTGAGGAGAAGCACTGACACTCTGGCTTTCAGTATAGAAACCATAAAATATTTCTCTAATTAAGTATATCAAAAAATTGTTCTAAAGTTACCTCATGAAACCGAGATTCTCATTTTTCTAGTGGAATCCATCCAATCATTGGTATATTTCATCCCGAATGTTGACTAAAAGGTTCCAGGGCATGCAGCTTGCTGGATTGACGTTAGTTGTCGATGCCGATGATCCGAGCCTTGGAGAGGTCCAAGGATCTTGCCTAAATTATACGGAGAAAAAAATGAAGATTTACATGTTTCAAATCTGAATCTGTGTTCGACTAAAACTCATCGATGGTGATCGTCGCTTGAAGTATCCAAAGAAGAAACCCTCTAGATCTTCCACACGTGATTCAAAAACCCATGGGAACATTAACTGTCGAATTATAGGTGCTAGCACAGAGATCTGGTGACACTATCGATGTCCCGATAATCCCCGCATCGATATGTCTTTGATTCTTAAGAGATATCTTGATCCAAGATTCTTGGATCGAGAGCTTCTCTCTCTAGAGAGTGGGAGGAGAGAAAGGCTCTAGATTTCACTCCATGGAATGAATGAATAGTGAATTGCACAACAAAAAAGAGAGCCTCATCCTATATTTATAGTGGAGTTGAGAAATACCTGGTTGGGTTCCCAGACCCCCTTTTATTTAAATGTACACTAAATAAATAAGTTTGACAAACTAAACTGCATAAGTATTATTTATTATTTTATCACATACTTGTAATATATATAAAATATATTATGTGATAAAATATAATCCATTTAACTCTACTCATTGTACCGCTTTATATTAAACAAACCATGAATATTAAAATAATATTCATTCGATTAATATTATCCTGTATTTACTAAACTTGTAAATACAATAAATAAATTCAATCCCAAATTTTCATAGCTTGAATATTAATGAATTTATTTAATTATTTTGGTGATCTACAACTTGGAAAATACTCAGACCCCATGGCGGGGCCCACTATGTCCATATACTTATTCAACTGAATAGGGAGGATTCTTGAAGACACTATTGTGTGTGACCCTCTAGGCCCTTATCTCAATAGTAGTAAATAAATTCCACAGACTAAGAGAAGAGTCTAGAAACCCATCATATCCTCTAAAGAGATATGGATAGTAATAAAAACGACTACCATACTAAAAACACTAATTTTAAATATAATCTCTTTGTCATTAAATATCAGATAAATTAGGAAACACACCTATTTCAACATCCTTTTCTTACTTTATTATTTTTTGATCTAACCAGATGGATTTACCTTTGTATTCATTTGTCCAAAAACTTATGAAGTAAGTACCATCCTGATCAACCAGACCAGAGATATACAACTTCCTCAACATAGAAGCAACAAATCCTTTCTTAACCATTTAACAAATGTCATACCACCAACGACGCACCCAACACAAGATACAAGTCCACGATTTCAATACCATGGTTGTCGACTTTCATCGAAGTACGTAATCAAATGATGTACATTGGTAATGGTCATATGTCAGGACACCAATACACATGTCTGTAGATAAGAATGACCAATGACACCCAAAACATGTGGTGTTCCTATTGACAGGTCTATCCTCATGATCTCACTACTAGAGATCACCAAGTTTGAACTTCATGAGAAGAAGTCTCAATTCCTATGAGCCCCTAACACTTGATAGTCATACATCTACTCTTCCTAGTCGGTAAGGTGTATCTAGACTATAGAACATATATTTCATATTAATTTCATAGTATTTTGAGGTTATCATTATAGCTTGAGATCGAATATATCCTCTCTACAAGACAATTAACCTTTGTAAATTTCCATTATAATAGTGGATGCAGAAAAGTATTCACTATAATGGTTAGATGACATCATGCATAACTAACTATACACATGATATAGTAATCAAAAGTACTATATAGTTGGGTCTAGGGAATCCACTATTTCAACACTCCCACATTCACTAGATCCAACTTTCTTACCAAAGTTGTTAGCTAGTCACATGATTAAGATCTTTCTTCTACAAAGTAATGGATTTAACAGCTCGGCCTGCCACATTTTTTGTAGCACGACATATCTGATGTTTGTAACCTCATCTCCTTGAGTGAAACTTCTCAAGAGATAGCATCCCCAAGTATATGCCTATTGTCCATTGTCATAACTTGATAACATGGCTAGTAAGAATATCATAATTTATATTATGATAATACTTTTCTCACTTGGTTAGAATGCAAGAATTGGAACAAATCATTACAATTTATAACTGCTTCTTAGCTTCCATAGAAGCTGAAACGTACTATGTATTTGTAGGTATGGAAACCACTAGATTTAATGAGCTTGACTCACTCATCACATTTTCCTAACTATGATACTATATCAAATTGATCTTTGGATTACTATTTTGTGTCCCACCATAACTAGTATTCCTTCTTCTCCATATACTAGGTACATATCATTTATACTTGCTGAAGTACAAGATGATAGTTCTGAATGAATCACTTGCAGTGATCCTAGATATAATTGATATTTTCCTACTATAAAGTATATCCTAGTAATATCAAATATTGTACATAACATGGCATATGTGATTGATCTATCGTTGTAGCGTATGATACTCATATCACAACTTTAATCTCATCCCATGTCCCAACCATGTTAAATTGAAGATATTATGCCATGTTACATTGACCAAAATTCTAAACATGAATTCTTTTAAATTGAATTTTTTAATACAATTCCACTTTATGTACGATTGACTATGTTCAAGCAACTGTTATATCTACCTTGGTAGATCCTGTTCCTTGGAACTTAGGTTACTAATTTAATTCAATCATTGGAGAATTAATTTTATTCTAGTCTTATCTAATTGTTGGACCATGATCGGTTTTATATATGTTTCCGAACATATTTCACTTGGAAAACATTGGTGCTCCCACATTCATTTGGTAGACACAAGTAAAAGATTCATTTATAATGAATTCACTAAGATTTTGTTGCTTACATTAATCCAGAACGGGATTTTCTATAATTTTCAACCTTTATTGGAATTTTATAGTGTCATCAACCCTTTCTGGTTGCGTTGTATGGACACCTTCCATGAAATATGATCATGATATCCAATGACCAATCTAAATGATCTTATAGGTTAGTTATGACAATTAAATTTCTAATGGATTTAGGCATACTGATTAGGTATAACCAATCAATCCTTATTGGTTCCAGGCTTATACCATCCATGTATCATCCTATTTGAATAACAACCATAGTATTCAATTTATAATCCCCTTTTCAATTTGATACATGGAATCCATTATTGAATTTTAGTTGATCTTGTCAATATTAGATCATTTCCATATACTGCTTACTTGTAGGATTTTTTATTCTCAATGAATAATTTATCATCGGTCGGGGTGAATATAAAACAATCACCATGGTTTCATCCTTCCTACACAGTATGAGTCTCTAGAACATTCATATTCCACAAGTATTTTTGGAGCTTGTTCCTATATCAACCATTTGCGCATCTTGAACATTGACTAAGTCCAAGTCAATTCATCTCACACTATCTCTAATAGAGATGTGCACCCTTATATAGAAATTTAGTCTAATACTTGACTACATATTTTCTATATTAGGTATTTATGTAATATCCTAACTAACGGCTAGGAAAATTACTTAGATGTACCATGTGTTCATCTTGATGCATGATTTTATATCTTAACAAACTCTTTGCATCCTAACACATGATCTATGACATAATGGATTTTCATCATACTATGACTTGTATGATATCCATTTTTCATTTTAGTTGGAATATAGGTTATGGGATTTCATCATTATTTGCAAACAATGTCTTGAAATATGATGGAAGTTACTACAGGTTGTAACATTGATATAACATACATCATAACTTTGATGTATAAAATGTGTGTTTTGGAATTCCCCCACGCTACATTTTTTTAATCAATGTTAATATGTAAGAATCATCATCGATCCTCCTTATAAACATCAATGTCGTGATGTAGATAAGGAAATGTGAGTTTAGGAATTACTTCATGCTACATTATCATGATTGATGAATGCTTGGTCAAGATATTCATTGTCATACCGATCTGAAGCTACTCATTTATTTTCACCATGAATATACTACACTATTACATTCCTTAAAAACTTAAAAGAATCAGAGGAAGTATCTTTACCTCTGTATTTTCTTTGTAATAGTTCACACTCTCTTGTTGAATTAATCCCAGATGCTTTGTGGCATTCATTTATCTATAAAGGTTTCTTTTTCAAAACTAAAGATGTCAATAATACCAAAGGTGTTTAGGTGTACTGAGCCTAAACCATACTGGGTATATTATTGACATCCACTTTTAGTTTTACATGACAAAGAATCATATTTCCACAACTGGGTAGGTCTTACATTTTATATTCATCATGTATTGCCTTTGATTCAAGTATGTCTGAACTATATGTTGAGTATGTTACACCACAAACAAAATTAATTCCAAAACATGGAATAATTGCTCATTATGACCCAAAAGTGAATGTGAGATAAATGTTTTGGTTATACTCCACAACCTTTTCAATTTGAATCAATCATTTTGAAATTAGAAGTTATGTGTTTCTCACCGCTGACTTAGGAATCACCCTTTCTCAACTGCTTGGAGAAGACACCTTACACCTAGTAATGTTTCTCCACTGACATGGTAACTTTATTTCAATACATATATGTGAAAAGCATATTTTATCTTAATAATCAAGAAGTATGTGAGAAAAAAAATACTTTTTTTGATGAATATAAACTGAATGAGAAGTCGGTACTTGATTCACGTATTATAGTATATTTCATTTTACAACATCCATAAATTTATTTCAATGTTTTATGCAAATAACCTCCTATTAAATAACCAAACACATTTCTTTGAAGGACTTGATGAAGGTGCCTTCAGCATAACTTTTCAATGGCCTTTTTGACTGGTCTTTCAGTTTGTCAGCCATAAGAACAAAAGATGATACTTTATTTAATATTCTTATTACTTGGTGAATATTACCCTAAAGGTAATGAAGCGATTACTCTATAGCATTCGTTTTTATCCTTAAACAAAGCAATAGTAATTGGGTGTAAAAGATATAAGAATGGGATGACATGAAAGGTTGTGAATTGTCTTTCACTTTACACAAACTAAATGTTATCATCACATTCATATCTATCTTCAATTTCTCCTCATAAACTTCTTGGAGATGAGACTACATGTAACATCATCCATGTCATGATGTACCGATGACAACTAACATCTGACATTGATGATATAATTATGATAGAACCATTATATGCTTGATTCATTAGTCTTAGTAAAGCTGTTTTACACCCTCGCTTACTGATGTGGCTTAATAGGTTTGGACACAAGCACCTTGAATTTTATTATAGTATTAATGTGCACAACACCTATACAACACTTGGAATTTCATGATTTTTTGGAAATTAAATTTTTCCAATATTTATCGCTGTTTTATTTGTAGTATTTATTTCCATTATCTATAAATAAACTTTAGTAGATTTTACTTTTAATATTGATTACCAAATGTGACATTATTGATTAATTTAATCATTAAATGTCTCCCATTAATTTTTCAAATTCTAGGAAACCTCTGTACTAGAATTGGGATACTATTGAGTATTCTAGTGGCAAGGATCTTTGAACCCCCCCTCATAGTCTACATGATATGGCTACACCACTACTCAGAGGGTCCAAGGTAGGCTTTCGGCTGGCCAGCCGCATTAACTCGTGGTCCCTTGATCTGTTGAGTGAAATCCCATCTTCAAATATCATTACTGATTTACTCAATGCTTTCCACTAAAATTAAAAACAAGCTAGTTATGGTTATTTCTTTGTTGAAATATTACTTAATTCAACCAATCATCCTAATAAGAACTCCCCAGTAGTAAGAGGCACCCTCAGTTATGGCATGACTGAAACCTCGAAAACACATTTTTGTTTAGACATGAATGATGGAAGGCAATTGTGACTTAATGTTTTCATTGAGGGTTTTATTGGTTTCGCTCGACGAATATGATCCATTCCTATTAAACTAGTTCATATTCATTATCGTGCTCACAACTGAACATTAATAGAAAAACATATTCCGCTTCTTTATGCATTTTATTATCTATTATTTTATGTATTTTTTCCCACTGTTCTAAAATTCATAAAATAATAAATAAATGCATAAAGGTAAACTGTTACCCAACTCTTCATGAGCATCTAAACGACCTAAGGGAATCATACCTGAGTCCAAACTTAACTCTTGATGCTTCTTTCCCTCGTCTTGTATTTTCTCTTGGCATTTGAATTATCACCTCTTATTGGTGGGGTCCACGTCACATCTTGGAGTAAAACCTCATCTTGGAGGAATCCACATGTCATCTTGCACCATCTTCATCAATGTGCACCACCTCATCTTTACTAGGTCTACGTCGTTCGTTGTCTTCATCTGAAGTACAATAATACTCACACGCACGCGAGGGGAACTAAGGGGTTTAAATGCAAATCGGGTAAAAATTGGGCATGCATGCCCTTATACATTTTAACTGAAAATAAAGATCATGTGTAGACTGTCAAATAATTAATTATAAGCATCACACGTAGTTAAAATAATTAATTAAATAAAAGGTAACATATATGGGTCGATTCTCAAGACAAGAATGTGGGTATACTAGGTGGGAAGTGGAGGCTAGCTCCGGGTTAGTGCACGATGGCAGCGGTCCACTGTAGCGGGCTGCATGAAGATAGGGACTAGGTGCATGGTATCCGAGCAGCTATGGACGAGCCGAGGTGTAGCAAGGGAGGCCGGCTCCGGGAAGGTGGGAAGGGATGAGGCCATGGAAGCCTTCGGTGTCTAGTACGAGGCCTGGTACAGGGGAGACCCCGTCGGTTGCATCCAGCTCTGTCTGGCACGGAGGACAACTGGTGGGCTGCTAAAAGGGGTGTTGGGAACCTAGAGTTCCAACGAACCAGAAGGCCATCGGTGCGTGGGGAAGGCTAGTAATAGAGGAGGAGTCTGACTCCTCCAACCTTGATAATGGAGCCGCTACATGAGGAAGTCGGGAGAGGTCAGTGGTTCCTTCCGCAGGAGCTGGGCGGTCAGAGGTTAGGGTCACAGCCTTGAGTAGGAGCTGGTGTGGAGGGGCGACGCGGGAGGCCTACAGTGAGGTGGGAAGGCGAGGGTGTGGAGGGCGGCGACAGAAGGATGGGGCGGTGTGGGGTCGCGGCCAAAAGTAGGCCCAAGGCAGGCGCAAAGAGACAGCTTGTAGGGGTAGCCGAGAGTGAGGTCCAGTGAAGCCAGTTGTTGAGACACGCAGGGCACCTATTGCGTAGTGCAGAGAAGACCTTGTTTTTTTCCTTTATTCCGTCCGCTGCCCCCATCATGCAGTTTCCCATTTTTTTCACTAATACATATTTTTAAGTCTCATTTCACCTCAATTTTTTATTTAAACTCAAGTCTCCTCAAAATTTCTAAACACTAAATATTAGCCTTTAATAATAATTATTGTTATTATAATTATTATTATTATAATAACAATAAGATAATAATAATTATTATAATCATAAAACAATTATTATTATTGTTAATTTACGATGATAATTATTATCAATAAATAATAATTATTATCATCCTTATTTGGTTTTTAGGAAAAACCAAAACAAAAATGATGTTAAAAAGCTATTGAAAAAATTAATACTAATGATCAAATGCCAAATATATCCAAACAAAGAAATTCAAATAGTCGTAACATTTCCGTTCGAGATCAGATCGATGCGCGGTTTGAACCGATAAGACCGTTTTTGAATCGTCTACTTAATTTTATGAAAATTAATTCTATTTGGAACAAAAAAATTAATGTGATCACTCTGTTTCCACTGAAAGGTTCTGAGGCCCGCAACGGAAGCCGGAGGGCTGGGGATTTTAAAATTTTTATCGTGGGATCAATGTTACTTGTCGACACTGATGATTTGATCCCCAAAGAGGTCTTAGGATCTTGCTTAAATTATAAGGAGAAAAAAATAAAAATAAAAACGTACCTGTTTCAAATCTGAAGCCGTGTTCGACTACAACTCATTGATGGTGATCGTTTCTTGAAGGATCCAAAGAAGGAACCATATATATCGTCCATACATTTTTCAAAAACCCACGGGAGCGTAGACCATTGAATTCTATGTGCTAGCGTGGAGATACGACGAATCTTTTAATGTTCTGACGATCACCACATCGAGATTTCTTCGATGCTGAATAGAGATCTTGATCCAAGCTTCTTGGATCGAGAGCTTCTCTATATAGGGAGTTGGATAATCCTCCTATATTTATAGTGGAGTTGAGAAATACCCGGTTGGGTTCCCCAGCCCCTGTTTATTTCAACATCCACTAAATAAGTAATTTTGACTAACTAAACTCTGTCAATATTATTTATTAATTTATCACATAATTTTTATATAAATAAAATATATTACGTGATAAAATTTGAGCCATTTAAATTGACTCATTGTCCCGCTTAATATTAAACAAACCATGAATATTAAATTAATATTCATTCGATTAAATTTATCTAATATTTACTAAACTTGTAAATATATTATATAAATTCAATCCCAAATTTGTATAACTTGAATATTAATGAATTTATTTAATTCTTTTAGTGATCAAAAACTTGGACAATACTCAGACCCTATGGTGGGGCCCACCATATTCATAAACCTATTTAACTAAATATGGAGGATTATTTAATACACTATTGTGTGTGACCCTCTAGGCCCTTATCTTGATAGTAGTGAATAAAATCTGGAGACCAAGAGCAGAGTCTAGAAACTCATCATGGCCCCTAAAGATATAAGGATGGTCCCAGAAACGACTATTATCCTACAAACACGGGTTGTGAACTATAATCTCTTTTTCATTAAATATCTAATAAAGTAGGACGCCCACTTGTTTCATCATCCTTTTATTACATTATTATTTTTTGATCTAACCGAATGGATTTACCTTTGTACTGCTTTGGACAAAGACATATGAAGGCAGCACCATCCTGATCAACTAGGCCTGATATATACAACTTCCTAAACATAGAAATGAAAAATCATTTCTTAACAATTCTACCTATGTCATACCCACAACGATGCACCCAACACAAGCTAACTCACCCCTATTTCAACACAATGATTTTCGACATGAATCAAAGTACATAATCAAATGACAAACATTGGTAATGTTCTCAAGTCAAGAGACCAATATACATGTTCGTATATAGGAATGACCAATAACACCCAAAACATCTTGTGTTTCTATTGGAAGGTCTGTCCTCATGATCTCACTACTAGAGATCACCAAGTGCGAAATTCATGAAAAAAGTTTCAATGATTATGATCCCACAGCCCCTAATAGTCAGACATTTACTATGACCAGTCAGTAAGATGTATCAAGACTGTAGAAAATATATTTAAGATTAATTTCATAGTATCTCAAGGTTCTCATTACAGTATAGGATCTACTATAACCTCTCAACATGATAAGTAACCTTTGGACATTACTATTATAATAGTGGACATAGAAATGTATATACTATAATGGTAAGATGACGTCATGCATAAATAATTGTTCACATGATATGGTAATCAAAATTACTGCATAGTTGGGTCTAGGGCACACACTATTTCAACATTGACATGGTCGTCAAGGTCTTCTGGTCATTGTAAAGTCTCTAATGTAGGTATTTCGGACCATTGGGTCAGAAAAAGGTTTGAAAGGTTTTATATTATAGAATAAACTACATCAAATTATTGATAGTGGATGTATAATTTTATTCATATTATGTGGGTATATTATATTGATTCAATTTCCTAAAATGGCATATTTTTGGATATTCTCTTTTGATGGATTATATCACAATCCTTATCTACTTGTTATTAAAATTTTCAATTTTTTATGTACTTTTTTAGTATATTTGACCTCTAAAACTATGTTTTGTTGAATAGGATGGTCTATATAATATTTTTAGAATTATTATGTCACACTAAACCATTTCAATGAAATAATATGGGTTGATTCTAATGATTTTATAATTAAACTATGATACCTTAGTTATGTTTGTTTTTTTGACATCTATAAATTTCACTAACACATAAAGGTATGAAACATTCAAAGATACTAAAACATTTTAATTTTTTAATTTTTTTCATTATTTAATTAATTTTTACTTCTTATTATTGTATCATTTTTTGTGTTATTTACAAAAAAATTAAATTATGTGAGTTTTCATGAAAATGTAATTTTTTTCTTGTAATAATTACTTATGAAAATTTAGATAAAAAAGATTTTGATTTTTGTAACATTCTAATTCATATTCATGATTTATGAGGCTATGAGGACAAGAATCAATATTTTTTAAAATAATGATATTTGATATAGTCGAAGTGTGGAATTTTTTATGACATTTCTAATCAAATAGGAGCTTTGGGATAGATTTTTCTAGTTCTCATGTTCTATCAAGAATGTTCTTAGTGTAGAACATGTATATTCTATTGGGGTTTTTAATGAATTTCCAATTGTAGATATTTTATACATTGGTTCTAGATACTAAACCTTCTACCACATAGGGATAAAAGATAAAAGTTTTGGTGAATTAGAACAGTTGATAATGAAATCCATTAAAATATTATTTCAATTATTTACCAATATTCTATGTTTTTTAAATAGATTTTGTTTATATATAGATTCGATATTAACTTAGGTTATGTTTTTTAACATCTGGTCATCTTATATCCTCTAAATTATCTATTTTATTATATATTATTTGGTCAGATTTTATGACTTCAAGAAAACCCACTATAGAGTGATGGAAATTTCTTAGTTGGTTTTATATCTTAAATTCACCCATATTGATGTTTTTATACTACATTTATCTAGTAAAACACTTTGTATTAGAGATATCCTCTAAAGGATAAACATTTCATCTGTACATATCTATTTTCTAAAACTTTTTCCTCTATCATTTATAAATTATAATCATATTTCTTTCCCTAACATGATTTTATAAAAAATTATTTTTATTATGAATTTAATATCTATCATAAAATCATAAAATATTAATCTTAGACATCCTCTTATTTTTATGGAGTTGATTATAAATATTTTCAAGATTGGAAGAAAACGTTTGATATGAATATATAAGTTGAACACTATCAAATGATAATTTGGAATTACATAATTATAGAGAAATAAATATCTAATGATACTCAAGGGGAAAATTATTAATATCATGAAAACTATAAGTTTTGTAATACCTTACTCTATTTAGTAATAAGAAATATCTATAGTTATATTTCTTCATATGGGATTGTCAATGGTATTTAGATGAAATTTTAAATTACTCACTTTTAAAAATCAAAAGTATTTGAGACTAAAATATCAATGAATAGATATTACTATCAAGAAAACAAAATTATTCTATCCAACTCAATTTCAAAAATAAACTAGTGATTTATGATGGCAGTTAGTGATCATTAATCTCTTAGTGAGTTGGGAGTCATAGATGAAAAAAATATGGATAAGTGTAGAGGGAAAATTTTGAAATATAGGAATATGAGAGGATAATGATAAAAAAATATGAATCATATTTATAAGTTCAATATAGATGGTCGTATTGGAACTCGAAGAACAACCGAATGAGAAATACTAAGAAAGAGAAGAATAAAAATTGATTTTCATTTGATTCAAATTCCAGTGGATTAAAATTTGGTATTAAAAGGGAACTATGATAATATTTATTCTATAAAAGATATCTATTAGGGGTGTTGTAATCCTGGGAAAATTAGAAAATATTGTACGGATATTAGGATGATGAAATGATAATCAAGAGGAAATAAATAGGTAAAGGGAAGAAGGTGTTTAAGTATTTGTACACTTGGATAACTTATTAAGCCTCATTTACTTCTAATAGTTCATCAGAAGATAGTGATTAAAGCTATAATTTTATCAAAAAATTGGAAAAGGCACCATGGAATGAAATTTCATTCCTGGTACAGGTTTCTCCTGACTATTTTATAACATTATTTTTATATATATCATTCACCTTTTCTTCAGATAATGTGGATGACACTCCCTCATTTGAATAAATTACTAGATATGTTAAATTACTTGAGAAGAAAAATAAAAAATTGAAAAATATTATGATTCATTGAAGGAAAATATTACTAAAGTTTATTGTAGAATTTATGAACTTACTTATGAGTTATAGGATTAACAAGATTCAGTTTATTCTAATATTTATATGATTTTAGTAATGAAACTCAATTCAAATGTTATTTGTCTAAGGAATATTTTATTTAGTTTTAATTATGGTTGGGAGAACATTGATAGTATCACAATATAGCTGAAACTAAAGTGTATATCTTTCAAAATGAATTTTACATCTAAAAAGTCACATTGTCAATCTACCTATGTCAATTTGAAAATTATACCTATTTATATTAAATTTCATAGATCAGGTTATCTAAATGGTTATTATTCTTCGAAAAAAATTTGGCCTTTAGGAACTCATGGGGAACATATTTTTAGATAACTAGTATTTTTTTCAACACCATATGGTTTTACAAATGTGGTTTCTTACATTTTTGTTTTTTAACATCTTTAATTCCAAGAACTTTTTGGTACAAAACTAATATCCATATCTTTTTAGTAAAAAAGTTTGAGTACCAAAATACAAAATACATAGTGACCAGAAAGCGGATTCACTCAAAAATTGAAAAGAAATAGGTATATATTATGAAAGATAAATAGAGTGAAGGATATATGAGTTAATTTTAGTTACAATTTATTATGAAATATTTTCTGTAATGCTGATGTATTATTTCATGGACACACGTTAATTTTTATGTACTTATTTATTAGTATCTAAGTATAAATTTATTATAATATTTAAATTATGTGGTGAGGGTTACTTCTGGAACATGGAAAAAATTACTATTTTGGGTCTAGAAAGAGTTTAAGTTTTTTATACCAATAGTCAGGATGATGTTCACACTGTTGACCTATAAGAAATTTAATTCTAGAACTTTCAATATCTCGGTGAAAAGGAGGATAATTATTGATTTTTATATAGTATTTTAGGACACTAAAATGTTGGAAACATATTTAAATATTGATGAAAATAAATAGTAAATTATCTCATAGGACCTAATTCCAATTATACTAGAGTCTTCAATCCTTTCCATTATGGTAAGAAATTGGTATGATCTATAAACAATTAGAATATGCTCACCCTTTGGATCTTTATAGTAATTTCACAAAGATCATTTTAATCCTACGCAAATTTCATGTGTTGAAGGAAACCACTATTTTTATATCCTATATAATGTTCAGTCCAGGTATAAATAGCTTTATTTTTGTTCTCAAAAGTTAAAATCACTATCATTTTTTTAATTTTTAAATTATCATGTTCAAAAATTAAAAAACATACTTATCTTCACTATTTGTTGTAATCATGGTGGAGAGTTTATAAATTGTATTTTTCAAACTTTTTGTAGATAATAATGAATCACTCATAACATTTTAGAAATGATAACACCATTATAGAAGGTTGTAGTTGAAATGATGAAAAGAACACTTCATGAAATTTTCAATACTTTTATGTGCCAATATTATATTGCTCATAATTTTTGGGATGGGACCTTTAGTGTTATATGTTACATAACAAATCAAGTTTTACATCACCCAGTATGAAATAATACACCTTATGAATTGTGTAAATTAATGAATCCAAAACATTATTACTTTAGAGTTATTTATTTTAATGTGTAAATTTTGAATACAAAATATAATTAATCAAAAAATTATTAGAAGGTTGGTAAAGTAATTTTTCATTTTTATTATACCACTATTAATTATTATCATGTTTTCAAAAGAAGGATTCATATTATTTCTTAAAATAAACAATTTATTCTTTGTTATTCCTATCCTTAAGTGAAGCTAAAACATATAGATTATAAAGAATAATATAGATTTTTTTAAACAGTCTATATTTTATTTCTAGATGTCTAATCACATTCATTAGATATTATCTTATTAGAAGTGAAATAAGTCATTCTATACAAGAATATAAATATTAATTTTTACCTTAAATAAAAATGAAATTTTGAAATCATCTCTCTAATAACATCATCATATATGTAGATCAACTTTTTTGAACTATAACCTCATTCTGAAATGAATTTGATCATGTTTCATTATTTTTTCACATTTAACCTAGCATGGTATATAGTGTCTTGGGTGATTGAAGTTAGATAGTCATATTGTATGAAGAGATAAATAAATTTCAATGGAACAAGTTTTGGACTTTTATTGAATTCTTTAATAATCTTATTGTTATGTTCATCAAATATGACTTCTGAAATAAGTGTCTTTGGGATAGAATAATTATTATTAATAACAAAAAAAATCATTATAATATGTCATAATTAGGAAAATTGTATAGTCATTAGAGAAACTATTTCATTTGTAGCTATACTTGAATATATATATATATATATTATATTATCATTCATAAGTCATTTAAAGTTTTTTGAATTTTAGATGTATATAATGTTCTCCTTTCTTAATGATTATTCTTGATAGGAATTTTTTAGGGAAAAACATCATCATTTTAAAGATATAAATTTTCTATAATATATATTTAAATATAAAAAAGGAACTTTACATATATAAACAATCCCTAATATCTTGGTATAAAATATTTCATAGCTTTGACATCAAATAAAATTTATTAATCGAATATTGAACCACACTATTTTATTTATATTTTTTTCATTAAATCAATATTATGAAAATTCATATTTATGAAATAACAATTGTTTCAACTTCAAAAACACTTGCAGATAGATTTTCAAAACTTATGATAAGTTAATTTTAGATGAGTATAATGGGTGAACATAATTACTTTATTTTAATAAAAATTATTCAGAGACTAAAATGAACTATCTTTACTTGTACTAGGTATATTATATATATACATGAATGTTTAGTTTTTTATATTTATTTGTGTATTCATACTTTTGTGGGTACCTTGGGTATACATAATCTTCATAAATCAAGTTAAGTGGTTGATCAAAATATATTTAGAGGTACAATGAAATTTTTACCTTAAATGATGGCTAGTCGACCAAACATACTATTCTATGTGATATTATGTATTAGAATCCAATAAAATATTAAAATACCATATCTTAAGGAAATTAACTGTATCTATAATTATTTAAAGTATTATTTGAACATGGACTATTTTAATTTATTGATCTAATTTTCCACTTAAAATTTATTTATATATAGATTTCAATGGTTTTATAAAGGATGTAATGAGTACTTCTAGAAAATGTACTTTTTTAGTGAGGCATTAGTATCTTGTTCAATTAAGAAGCAACAATTAGTTTCACTTTATAATGATTTACCCATGTATGTTATAGGTGGGTGTTATTTCACTCAAAAATGGTGGTTATAGCACATACTCACTAATTTGAGGTTTATTTTTACACATAATATGATTATATAATATAGACTAAGAGTTATTTCTTTGTATAATAACCCAAAAAATTATTTAAGATTGAAAAAAATATACCTAAGATATCAATTACATTATTACTACAAACTAAAAGGATATACTATTTCTTTGTTTACCAAAATTTAAGATCATCTTGATAATATTTCTACTAAACCATTAAATATGGATTGTTTAAAATAAACTAAATAGTAGTTGGGTATGATCACTATTAAGTCATCATTTTTGCATCCTTGTCTTTAAATATCCTAAAATTGAAAAACTACATGAGAAAGGGAAAGATTTTATTTTTTAGATCTATGCTAACTTTTTCTGTAGTTAGTTTTTGTTTTTCATATATTCTTTGAATGGAAATTATAATATGATTTGAAAACATATTCACAGACTACATATCGCATAAATGACTTGGTACATTAAAATAAACATTATTTATCATCCAGAAGGTATTTTCACTGACTTTGAACATTTTTTCCAAAGTAGACCTTGAATTTAATTTTTTAGTTTACATTTTTTTATTTGAAAATTAACATTAATTTATGTCTTTTTTATCTTATAGATGAACAAACATTTTTGAAATTATCTTAGTTCATATGAGTTCCTTATATATACATCTTTGTGAGTGATATGTTTGTACCTTTACTTTTTTAACCAAATTATTTTAACTAACACTTTGAAAAAGTTATAGTTGTATTTTTTATATCACTTTTACAAAAAAAAATAGATATTAAATTTATCTATGGAATTTAAGAAAGTCTTTTAAAAAAAATTACAAAACCATATTCATTAGAAGAAGTTCATCCTTATGTATCAGAAGATAAATTCTAAAATAGTTTTGTCCTTGTTTACTTGACTCCCTATTTCTATATTGCTATTTTGTTGTCATATTCTCTACATAATAATACTAAAAGGAAGGGAAAGGTTATGAATTTTTTTGATTCTATGTGAGAGGTTTTATGATGGTTTTCCAAAGGTGAAGAAGTGATCGTACCGTGGATAAGTGTAATTAACATGAAGGGAAAATTAATACTACATTATATTGATTCATTATAGATGAGAAATTAAATTTATAGGGGGAATGGATGGACTGAAAATTATTTTTTATATTAAGAAAACACTTTTGTGGAGAAAGTGAGCAACCAATAAGTTCAACTTACAACCAGAAAACCCCAAAAAAGTTACCAGGACTGCCTCACCTAGCAAGTGCAATGTTGCTTTCACCTTCATCAATGCCTTAGCACATGGAAATCTCATGCATGCATGGTCACAGTCCCAACGTCAAAGCCATGTCCTCCAAGTCAAGAAATTCCAAATGTCAAGAAAAGGTGAAGTTGTAGTGTTCTGACCCCATCTGAAGCAGATCCAAGCAACATTCCAGGTACATGCCTTTAAAAAATACACTCAGAACACACAACTCAAGGAGCCTAATGACCAGATCAGGACTCCCCAAACAAAAAAACATAAACCAACAATTTAACTAGAGATACACCCCAACACAGATACGATACATCACCCAATTTACTAGGAGCTTCGAAAATTAAAGTAATCTTACCAGATATCATATCCCTAAATAATTTCCAAGATATAGAAGAAACTTGAATGTTTGGGGATTCTGACAAGAGCTTTTCAAATTGCGAGGCCAGTTGATCCCATGAATGTATGTACTCCTCGATGATAATCTTCCCTTTGTTGAATCCCCCAACAAGGATTAAATCTTACTGGTCAATCCAAGCATATTATTCCTCATTAAGTGTTACTCTTAAGGCTCTCCCCATCATTAAAGTTGCCTCCTCCTCCAAAGCATTGAGTAATAACACCTGATCAGTCACTTTCTCCTCACCGCTAAGCAGTAACTCCAAAGGTTTCCCACCCTGAACCCCTGCTATCTGAGGCTTCACTTCCTCTGAGGTCTCCTTTTTTCCATTTTCCCTCCTAGCCAATCTGGTCTCCAAAGGAGGAGGCAAGGATGAATAGTCCCTCATGCTCCTCCTCCTTGGTCTACTTATATTCTCCTGTGTTGGAGTTTCACTTTCCAAGTGAAAAAGTTCATCCCCATTACATTCATTCCAATACCCTCCCTTTGAGTTAAGTGTCATAAGATTCGCAGTGCCTGAGTCATCCTCAAGAAATCCTTCACATCTGTTGCTCAGGGGTAGAGAGGCATGCCCCTGGATGTCCTGAAAATCCATAACTGAACCTTGACCTTGTCGCCCTCTCTTGGCCCATTTCCTAGACTGGGACACTGAGACACTAGCATGACTACCTTCCTTCATACAGATCAGTAGCTCCTCTGACTATGTATTACCATCATGGGGTGTGTAGTTGACATCAAGGCTGAAAATTGCCACCAATCCATCATTGCTAGATTAGAAAAATAACCTCTTCCTCATCCCTCTTCTCAGCTTCATGTGATTATGCACCGTCCTTCCTTGAACAAACATCCACAACCATATTGTCACGGGAAGGGATGCCATGTGGAATCTACACATGTCTCTCTGAACCCCCCCAGGCTTAGCAGCATCATGAATCAGATCTTCAAAATAACCATTTCCCTTATTAATCATCTCAAAAACAGCTGATGGATTAGTCGCACCATCTTCAAACAATGACTTCTTCCTCCCAGCCTCATCCAGTCCTCCTTGTACTCCCAAAACAGTTGTACTCAGTGTGTCAGTATTCTGCCTCCGGTCTTACAGGGAATTGTAATTATAGTGGTTAAAACTTTTTTATGAATCATTTTTTTATTAAATAGGTTTCTTTTTTATAATACCTTTGGGGTATATATGTTTGTCTTTGTTCTAGTGAAATGAAAGTTTTTATTTGGGAGTAAATATTTTTGAAGACCATTTATATTCATTAGGAGATATTATTCTTGTTTCATTATAGTGAAATTAAAATTTTCAAACCATTATTGTGAATTTAGAATAATAATTTTAGGTTCGAAATTTTTTCAAACTTTAATTCCATATATTTAAAGGGGAGAAAGTTTTATGAAATTAAAAATGATTTGTATACATCTCCTTGTTCTTTCATTGTTTATTTCCATTATTTAATTTTTTTTATTATAAAAATGGTGGATATAGTTGAGTCATGTTCCTAAATTGGAATCTTATTGATCCATTATTTTGATGAATAATAAATCAATTATTAATTTTGTTAGATTAATTTTTACTTTTTTTAAGGTTCTTTTTTTATGAATTATCTTCTGATTTTTTGGTTCGTTGAACTGAATGACCCATATAATTAAAAAATAATCATATTCACACCAAACCATTTAAATAAAAGAAGATAATTTGGTTCTTATGTTGTTATAACAAGATCTATAGACCATAATAGTGTGTGTAAATTAGACTATGTATTTGTGTAATGTAACATTAAAATGAATTTGAATTATTATATTCATGTATTTATATGTCATCTCATTTACTTGAGTACTCATGATTGCATTGTTTTTTGGTGTATTTTACATAGTGCATCTCATATAGAAATATCTATTATAAAATCACTACCTTTCATTTCTATAGTATTTTCTTCTAATATTGGAATTTGAAGAGATTTTAGTTGTGTAATTTTCCTCTTCTTATATTTATGAGTGATGAGGTCCCATGGATAAGAACATGTGTTCTCCAAATAATTTATTTATTCTATGTTTATGTGGACATTCTATCAATCATATTGATTGTTGAGGAAATCAGGGATATAGATGTATGGTTTTGATATTCTATTAATGAAGTTAATAGTGTAGAAAATTCTTCTTCTTATGGGTTTTTTGATGATGTTTTGGGAATAGAGATAAAACACATTTGTTCTAGTTATTTGACCTCAAACTGCTCAGTGGTAAAAGTGGATATTTAATGTGAAATTGAACATTTGGTAATAATATCATTTAAAAGTGTATTTGGATTATTATGTGATACTCATATATTTTTTTTCATTACATTCTCTTAAAATTATGATTTTTTTACTTTGTTTTCTTTTTTAACATTTTATAGTCTTCTTTTAAATATATTACATTATTTTTTCTACTTTTATTATTTTGAGCTAATAAAACTTATAAAACATACACTATAGAGTGAGAGAAAATTTTTAGGTGGTTTTATGATTATAATTAAATACCCACCCCCTCTCCATTGAAGTTTACAATCTACTTTTTTTAGTAATAACAACATTAAAATTTATCATATTCATTATTTCATATAGTTTCTTCACAATCATTTATCCTTTTACAATTGATATCAATTCTTGAACATAACATGGTTGAATTTTATCACTATAAAATTCTTAATACCCATATTGAGAATAATATTGAGAAGTCAAGGATATTGTTATCTTGATCACTAGAAGTCATTTTATATTGTCATTTTTGTGACTTAATAGTCCATAATATGTAATACATTTATTTAAAATTGATTATGGAATGATTAAAATAATTCCAAGACTATATCAACATATATAATTAAAAATTTTCTTTATAATCTCCCACATGTATTCAAAAAACACACTGTTTATAGTTGGTGTTTTGGTTTAGTCAGAAAATTATTAATAAGGGGAAAGTGGGAGATATCACCACAAAGTAGGATCTTCTTGTACTCAAAGTGGTTGTTGATAAGTAATGAAAAATATTAAATCCTATGTTATATATATATCCTAACATGTTCCCTTATTATTTATCAATATTTCATGTAACATCTCTATTTTTTATGTGTAATGATTTGAAAAATATTTGGTAATATTTACAGAGCCAGGTGTTGAGAGGGTGTGAAATTCAGTGGCTCAGTGAGCCAGATATTTATATTATTAAATTATTAAATATATTAATATGAAGCACATGAATTTTTATAAAAATAGGGAAATAAATCCTTAATGGAGGATCAGATATTAAATATAAGGCATCCATTGAGTTCAAAGTGTGGGTTTTACCATAGGCAAACATAATCCATATGTGTATCAGGTGTTTGGGTTGGCTTCCATTGTGGGAGGATAGATAATAAAATAACTAAATTATTTATTTAATTGTTTAATTAAATACAAAAACATAAATATAGTTAACAAATACACTATTTTGAACAATTCATATAATTATCCACATAACCCTACAAATTGTGGGTGAGCGTTGGAGGAGATATAACATCCCACCTTTTTATAACATAACTTTTCATTACATTTTACAAAACCGAGGATCTTTAAGGTTTAGTGTCTTGGAAACCAGGAGCTCATTACATGAGAAAAAAAACATTCTTCTTAAACACTTGAAAGGATTCTCCATTTGTTCATCCTAAGTTCATTATAGCATCTCATAACCTTGGAGCATACATCAAAGGAAAGGGTGAGAAAAAGGCCCAGTAAGAGAAACAAGGGAAACATTTAACATGTGAACATGAGATACATCAATAAAGTCGTGAAAAAAACTTTAAGGCGTGAGAAAGAAACCATGAGGCATATCATAATAAAAATAATGTATTTCATAATGTGAAGATGTGGCTACAACATTTAACAAAGGAAATCATTTCCGTTTCACCAAGGTCCATCCCCAAGGTGTAAATAAAAAAATTACCAAGGTTATTCACCAAGGTATCAGTCTAAATAGCCATCTCTAGAGATTAAGTCTTTACACAATACATTGGAGCGCTATCATGGCACACCCTTAAATTTGTCTTTATAATCATGTGATACACATATATCATCATCAATCATTTCATAAACAACCCATATATAATAAAATAAAGGGGTTTCATTTCATAATCACAACGTTTTAAAAACTGCTTTAAAGACATGATCTTAGTGTCACTTTAAAACCCATAGAAAAGGAAGGTGGGTCTCATGTATATAAATACCAGAATTTAAAATAGAAAAACTTGGTATATATGTGAATACACCTATATAAGAGAGATATTTGAGTATTCACTTAATAAAATAAAAGAACTGTAGAAAAAGAGAGAGACATTTTGAGACGGAAATTCTGCAGCATAACGGCTATGTTACGAGGTTTTAGAAAACATTGAAAAGAGAAGGGACATGGGTCACCCACTCATAAATGATCCATAAAACAGTAGGGGAACAGAATATAAAGGATTTAAGAACATGGTAATGAAATTTGAAGGACATACCATTTGAGATGAAAAACATGGAAGGAAGACAAAAATTAGATTTCTCTTATGAAAATTCGGCAGCCTAACGGCGTCACTTAACCTTCAACAAAAATGAATTGAAGAGATAAAATAGGGTCTCTAATACTATGAAAATAAAAGTTCAGTATGATAGATATAGAGATCATACCCCAAAATAATAAAAAGGAACTTGAAAAACTTGACATGAAAGTAGAACTTTGAAAAATGGGAAGGGTGAAAGAATCCCTTAAAAATTCGGCAGCCTAACGACGCCACTTAAACATTCTTAAAACGAATTAATGAGAGAAATAGGGGGTATCTCATCATATGAACATGAAAAGGGAATTAAGATGAATATAGAAGAATATCCTCCAACATAATAACAAGGAGCTTAAAAGAAATGACATAAAAGAGATTACTTGAAAAGAAAGAGAGACTTCGGATACCTTACCTTAAAACGTAACTCTTAAAACTCAAAGGTTGGAACCTTTAGGGCTTGGGGGAACCTTGGGAGGACTCCTTGGGAGGTAATGAGACCAGATCTTCGTTGGGGTAGAGTTGGGAGTCTAATGGATGAGAGGATGTCTTGGTATTTATAGGGAAAAGTGAGGGGACAAGGCATTAATGGCCAAGGGACACCTCATTAGTGGTTTTGGCAAAACCATGGGCTTGCCAATGGTATTTTCCTATGGTATTGGCCACGTGGGAAACCTCATACCTTATCTTACTATTCATAAGTAGACCATATTTATTACATACATAATACATCATTTAATGATGTCATTAAACACCCGTAACTTAAAAACTGTATTTTCACTATTCATCAAAAATTCAACTTTCTCAGAAAAATCCCCAAAAATTACCTTAACATAATATCGATGCCCTAAGTTCAAAAATGAAATTAATTTTATAAAAATAATTTTCTAAATATGTTTTATTAAATTGTTAATTAAAAAACACTATTCGCCAGAAAAAACTAATACTTGACTAATAATATATGAAACCGTTATTTAACCGTTTTATTGAATAACATTACTTAATCAAGGTGCATAGATTATATTAATGCTTTATTTAAGTGAGATTACTAATACATTTGGTTACATTACTAATCCTAAGCATAAAATCACTATTCATAATTTACTATTCATCAAAAATTAAGTTGATCTTATTAGACTCTAAATTTCGTATTGAACATAATTGTAGAAGACCATTTTTTGAAAATCATTACACATTTTTAATTATTTAAGGTTTACATAAACATTTTTTAAAATATCCTTTCTCTAAAAATCACCAAAAATATACATACTATATTTATCCAAACATTTGAAAATTCAAAAACTTCATCATAAGAAGAAATCAAATTTTTTATTTAAAACAAAAGGATTACACAAGGATGTTACGGTCTCCTTACATAGCCCCTTATAACCCCAGCATAGGACCTAATTTTAAGGTGTGATAAGGTAAGAGAATCTGAGGGTGGCTCGGCCAACATCACATGAGTAGTAATTTCTATCAGTTTGAACTTCTCGTGAAGGCGATTCCGTTCTAGCTTCACACGATGAAGTTTGCCTTGGGTTTGGTCCAGAGCAAAGCCCAGTGGTGCTACCTCCTTCCCAAGTTCTGTTAGATGGGCTTCGATCGGTCCAAGACTACTGGGTGAGGCCATCAAATCTTCTTTCTATATTAATTAACCAAGATCACTTGTATTTAGACACAAATATCGAAATGTTTAGTTTCCAGCGGTCATATTGACCAATGGTCATATAACAGTCAAAACCCAACAGTCTCACATTAATTATACTCATGTCATCAAATGAAATAGTTTTGTTTAGTATGAAAAATAAAATAATACACAAAATTAGGAAACAAGATTTATTCAAAATTTCGAGTCGTTACAATCTTCCCCCCTTAAGAAATTGCGTCCTCGCAATTTTTAAAATTGGGTTTTGAAATTTCATTGAAAGTCCCACATTGGAAAAAAGAGTCAGTAACACTATTACTTTAAAAGAAAGAAAAGGAAGTACAAAGTTCACCCGAGTTAACCCATACTAGGATTACATGTATGAAAACATGGATATGGAAGAAAAAACAAGGGTCAAGTTCTTAGGGAGAGTGATAGAAAACATGATTCGGAGAAAGTTAACAATAAGAAACTCACGAACTTATGATTTGTGTAAACGGTATTTGATTACCCAGTAGGAAATGTTAACAGACAACATTTTTGTTTTACATTCCTTTTCATAGTTTTGAGAAATTCATTTACTACATAGAATAAAAACACAGGGAAATATACCTACCTTCAATTAGAGTTTCATCTTTTAATAAGTTTCTACCAAAACTAATCTTTTCTCCAAATGATGAGCATTCAAAAACACTTGGTCTCATCAAAACACAAGAATCATCTTCTTGGAGTCACGTAATCCACAAAATATTAACTATCAATTTCTTCTATCTTTAAACATTATCCCAAGAACAGAAAGGTTAAGATAAAATAACTCTTCAAAAAGAAATAATCCCATAGGAAGGGAAACTACTTTTAAATATTCAAAGTTCCATGGTACTACCCAAAGTTCATCATAGACCATTCCATAAATAACTATCCTTAAAATTCCTCAAAATAAACCAAACTAAGATTGAAACCCAAATAAAAGAAGGATTTGATAACATAGTCTTCCAAAATAAACTTCATCGTTCATCTCCAAACAACATCAACCACCCCTAACATATTATAACAAAATTATCTAACCTAAACATATTTTCCCCAAGATAGGTTAATCATTTACATATGTAACATAAATTAATATAAGTCCACCTTAAATTCATCGATTATTCAAAATATAAGTCAACCTTTACTCCTCAAAGAAAATACGGTAGTAATCTATTTACCTCGATCAAATAGGGTTCCCAAAATAGTGAACGTCTGCCAAAATAATAATCATCTTTTAATCCCCTAATCACCCCTTTCATTTTAATAAGAACAGCTTCACTACATCAACATGTCGTACATAACAATATATGTTTTCCTTAATGATATAAAACCATCATAGGTAGTGACTCTATGTTCTTAGAAAACATTAAATATATACTCATGGAGCATGAACTAAAATACAACATGACATAGACAATTATTGTGAAAAAGTTACATGTACTTCGGTCATCATGATCCATCTCAGCATAGGACTTGCATTGTTCCCTTGTCCTCAAAGATTGTTGATTCTCATCATGCTTCTCACCCATTCCAAGAGATCATTGCCTTGGATAATTTCTAACTTCTCCACATTTACGACATCGAAATGTATAAGGTACATTAGATCGAACCCTATCTCCATTCATCACATTATCCATTTTTTTAAAGCAATTGGCTACTTTATGCCCTATCTTCCCACACTTAAAACATCTCCTGGTTCCTTTGTGACATTCTCCTTGGCTCCCCTTTCCAGACTTTTTGCACAAAGGAAATTGGGTCTTCTTTCCCGTATCAAGTTTATCAGATGAACCTCCCTGAGACTTCATCTTCCTCTTTCTTCACGAATTTGGGCATTCAAATAGGTACCAATTATTAATTGTGATTTTTGATAGCTGGTTTGGCATAATCACAATATGTTCAACTTGATCTCTCGTCATATCTGTCATATCAATAGGGCAATCATCACATTTCCTATCACATTGGTTGTTGGGACATGTTCTTCTATTTCCCACCATTAACTAAGAAAAGAAAGTACAATTAGGGGCTTGAATACTTAGCTAATAATCGTTAAAAGGAAACTTTAAGCATAGAAGGATAAACTTGTAGAAGGAAAGTATACCCTAACATATGATCCCCTAGGTTCTAATCTAGGTTATCCGTGATCATATATTCTTATGTGAATCTTTATTTTATTATATATTTGTTCCTTTAATAATGGTTCATACTAAGCTTATGAATTTACCAAAGCATATCCCCTGGGAGTGTTGTAACCAAGAGTGCAGCAAGGCCCGTTATCATGTACCAGTTTCCATTTGAGTCTAGATCAAAGCGGTGTTTTCGGGTTTTACCCCTATGTACATCTGTGCTAGAGCCACCTCTACCTGCTCATATCCAGACATGGATGTATTTTTTTGGAAACCCCTTACTCAATACTCACCAAAATACCAGGAATATTTCCTATATATAAAATTTTAGATAGGCTTCTTCCTAAAGTTTTCATATCCTAATTTCCACAAATAACTAAACCATGCTTTGATACCAACTATAGAATCCCGCCTTTTTATAACATAACTTTTCCATACATTTTACAAAACTGAGGATCTTTAAGGTTTAGTGTCTTGGAAACCAGGAACTCATGACATGAGAAAAAAACATTCTTCTTAAACACTAGAAAGACTTATTCATTTGTTCATACTAAGTTCATTACAACTTCTCATAACCTGGGATCATACATCAAAGTAAAGGGTGAGCAAAAGTCCCAGTAAGGGAAACAAGGGAAACATTTAACATGTGAACATGAGATACATCAATAAAGTAATGAAAAATAACTTTTAAGGCATGAGAAAGAAACCATGAGGCATATCATAATAAAAATAACATATTTCATAACTTAAATATGTGGCTAAGACATTTAACAAAGACAATCATTTCTGTTTCACCAAGGTTCATCCCCAAGGTGTCAATAAAAAAATTACCAAGGTTATTCACCAAGGTATCAGTCTATATGGCCATCTCTAGTGATTAAGTCTTTACCCAATGCATTGGAGCGCTATCAGGGCGCACCCTTAAATTTGTCTTTATAATCATGTGATTCACATATATCATCATCAATAATTTCATAAACAACCCATATATCATAAAATAAATGGGTTTCATTTCATAATCATAACGTTTTAAAAACTGCTTTAAAGACATGATCTTTGTGTCACTTTAAAACCCACAGAAAAGGAAGGTGGGTCTCATGTATGTAAATACCAGAATTTAAAATAGAACAAATTGGTATATATGTTAATACCCCTATAGAAGAGAGAGATTTGAGTATTCACTTAATAAATTAAAATAACTTTAGAAAAAGATAGAGACATTTTGAGACGGAAATTCTGCAGCATAACAGCAATGTTACGAGGTTTTAGAAAACATTGAAAAGGGAGGGGACATGGGTCACCAACTCATAAATGATCCATAAAACAGTAGGGGAATAGAATATAAATTATTTAAGAACGTGTTAATGAATTTTTAAGGAAATACCATTTGAGATGAAAAACATGGAAGGAAGACAAAAATTAGATTTCTCTTATGAAAATTTGGCAGCCTAACGACGTCACTTAAGCTTCAAAAAAAATGAATTGACGAGATCAAATAGGGTCTCTCATCATATGAACATAAAAGTTCAGTATGATAGATATAGTGATCATAACCCAACATAATAAGAAGGAACTTGAAATACTTGACATGAAAGTAGAACTTTGAAAAATGAGATGGGTGAAAGAATCCCTTAAAAATTTGGCAGCCTAACGACGCCACTTAAACATTCTTAAAAAGAATTAATGAGAGAAATAGGGGGTATCTCATCATATGAACATGAAAAGGGAATTAAGATGAATATATAAGAACATCCTCCAACATAAGAACATGAAGCATAAAATAAATGACATAAAAGAGATTACTTGAAAAGAAAGAGAGAGGTCAGATCCCTTACCTTAAAACATAACTCTTAAAACTCAAAGGTTGGAACATTGAGGGCTTGGGGTAACCTTCGGAGGACTCCTTGGGAGGTAATGAGACCAGAGCTTCGTTGGGGGAGAATTGGGAGTCGAATGGATGAGAGGATGGCTTAGTATTTATAGGGAAAAGTGAGGGGACAAGGCATTAATGGCCAAGGGACACCTCATTAGTGGTTTTGGAAAAACCATGGGCTTGCCCATGGTATTTTCCCATGGTATTGGCCACTTGGGACACCTCATACCTTATATTACTATTCATAAGTCTACCATATTGATTACATACTTAATACATAATTTAATGATGTCATTAAACACCCGTAACTTAAAAACTATATTTTCACTATTCATCGAAAATTCAACTTTCTCAGAAAAATCCCCAAAAAATACCTTAACATAATATCGATGATCTGAGTTTAAAAATGAAATTCATTTTATAAAAATAAATTTCTAAATATGTTTAATTAATTTTTTAATTTAAAAACACTATTCACCCAAAAAAACTAATACTTGACTAATAATTTATGAAACCGTTATTTAACCATTTTATTGAATCACATTACTTAATCAAGGTGCCTAGATTATATTAATGCTTTATTTAAGTGAGATTACTAATCCATTTGGTTACATTACTAATCCTATGCATATAATCACTATTCATAATTTACTATTTATCAAAAATTAAGTTGATCTTATTAGACTCTAAATTTCATATTGAACATATTTGTAGAAGGCCATTTTTTGAAAATCATTACACATTTTTAATTATTTAAGGTTTATATAAATATTTTTTAAAATATCCTTTCTCTAAAATTCACCAAAAATATGCATACTATATTTATCCGGACATTTGAAAATTCAAAAACTTCATCATAAGAAGAAATTAAATTTTTTATTTAAAACAAAAGGATTACACAAAGCAGTTACAGTCTCCTTACATAGCCCCTTATAACCCCAGCATAGGACCTAAGTGTAAGGTGTTCTAAGGTGATAGAATCTGAGGGTGGCTCGGCCAACATCACACGAGTAGTAATTTCTATCAGTTTGAAATTCTTGCGAAGGCGATTTCGTTCTAGCTTCACACGATGAAGTTCGGCTTGGGTTTGGTACAGAGCAAAGCGCGGTTGTGATACCTCCTTCCCAAGTTCTGTTAGATGGGCTTCGATCGGTCCAAGACTACTGAGTGAGGCCATCAAATCTTCCTTCTATATTAATTAACAAAGATCACTTGTATTTAGAGACAAATATCGAAATGTTTAGTTTCCAGCAGTCATATTGACCAATTGTCATATAACAGTCAAAACCCAACAGTCTCATTTTAATTATACTCATGTCATAAAATGAAACAGTTTTGTTGAGTATGAAAAATAAAATAACACACAAAATTAGGAAACAAGATTTATTCAAAATTTCGGGTCATTACAGGAGATCATTGAAAGATGACAACTGATCGGAGGATCAGATCAATATAGAAGAGATCATCAATGCCAATAGAGTTCATGGATCTTGCCAACGACTGTGATAAAGGGTCATTCTTTATTAGTGATTGATACAAACTCAAGTTAAGATGTCTGATTTTTGTGGATACATCCCATTTTCATATCTCTTGGAAAACAAAGATCAATTCCAATAACAAGAATTGACTTGAACATCGATGATTCATTTATTTTATGGTGGATTTGATGGATTTTTATTTGGTTATTTGTTCATTGTAATAATAGAAATGAATAATGGAAATTCCATAGAATAGCTAATGTCCATTCCAAAAAAAATTATTTTTTCTTTTATCCACCATTAATCATGTCCTTCATCATGGGAAATTTCCTATGCTTGTGGATCGATAAATTCCTAGTATTCAATAGTTGTGTAATCATAACTTAGTTAAGGGATCAATACCATAGTTTTGGTTCAAGATTAAGGATATGATTGACTTGTTATGCATATGGAAGAAAATTTGTGGTAGATCAGATTGGATAGGTGATTCTCATTCTTCTTTATTTGATGTTTGAAGATAGTGCAAGGCAATGATGATGGTTTCCCAACCAGTTTGGATGGATGGAATTGGATCTCTGGTGACAAAAAGGCTTAGTCAGATGAGATCTGCAATCCCCATGTGGGATTGGCGGTGGAACTAAAGGTGAAGGTGATATGGGTTCACATGTGAAGGAACCAAGGGTTTCTAAAAATGTAATGTTCCACAAAATGTAATAAAAAGAAACATTTCATGTGTTCACCCTCTATATCATTCTAGGGTTTTCATAGAAAATTAAATATCATACATATTGAGACACATTTCACATGTTGGGTGACCCAGTGATGGAAGCAAGGAACTTAAACTATGAGTACATGGTCATGAAAATGTCCAGAAAAATGGGAATGGGTAGAGTACACAGGCATGTCTTTGTACTCATACGCAGCCCAATACATGAGTATGACCATAGTACATGGGCACAACCCAAAGTACACATGCATGTCCCAGTGTAAATTGGTATGGGATAGTGCCACATCGAGTGATATCCCAACCTCTGCCAATTATGCACCCCTCAAGGACACATCACATATCTGTAGGTTTACATACAGTGTGTGATGGTGATGCATGGTTAAACCATGGATTGGAAAGACACATCATGTATCCCCAATACACATCGTGAACACCCTCTAGGGGAGATTAGATCCCTTCATTTAATTAGTATATACTAGGTTAAGTTGATTTTATTTCTTCTATCCATCCCTATAAGGGTACAGTGTAGAGTTCTGTCATAATCAAAATGATTTTGAGCCCCTCTATAGGTTATGATTCAAAAAAGAGTTCTTGGTATCGCTATGTGTGGTCTGTGGTGGGATCATATATCATATACTTCATAGGTAGGTTTTTTGGTATTAGCATGACCACAATGAACATGGTGTTGATCATATATCTAGTAGATTGATCAAGTATGGTTGGTGCCATTCCCCAGTTGTCCAGTGTTTGATCCTTAATCTTTATAGAAAGATATTCTTAGATCTAGTGACGACATCGTTGTGGGGCCAAATGAATATTTCCTCTTGGCAAAGGGTTTCTAGGGATAGTATGGCTTGAGTAGTGAGCCCTCTCGATGTGTGTTACCTAGAAGCATCAAGACAAATCCTATGGATGGTTTTGTTGGTAGTGACCAGTTGAGACACATTTTCTATTATGAGTATATCTATGATTATTATAAATATGTCTCTTATACTATTTACATATATTTTTTTGAGATAACTACTCTTGATTATTTATTCTTAGTTTTTTGGGGTTATCCTACAAGGTATTTTTATACACACTCTTCCAATGTATTTTTTCACCCACAACTTGTATAATGAAGATGAAAGGCTATTTGATGATTTCCTAGGATGATCAATAGAAATTCTTTGATTTGGGTTGACAGACTGAGTTTTTACTGGTTGTTCTATTTTATTTTATTCCCCTATTTCTTAGAAGGTTATACTACTAGTTAGTTTTTTGTTGGTCTTTTATTTTGACCCTATATAGATTTCCAGACATTATTTTCATACTCTCATGTGGGATAGTTGTTTTTCATGCATTAATGTTGTCAATTTCATTTACATTATCAAAATTTCATGGGATTGGAGATGTGTTCTTTTATAGGTACTTAAGATAAGTCATCCCATATTTTATATAGACCTACTCAGCACCAGTCTCTAGCCCTAGGCCAATTCGAGGCAGGCTTGTAGTAGTCAAGCTCAACTTATCGGCATCAAGGCAGGCCCTGGTGGGTCGGATCATGAAATGTTTGTATCAGTGCATGGCCCAATATTTTTTCTAGAGTTATGAGTAATCTTGATGTGAGGTTTTGTTTGTGATTTATAGAAATAGTGTTAATGTGAAGAAAGCTTTTATTTCTAGCCAGGGTGTCTAGTGTGGGTGTTGCAGATGAATTATCTATTCACTAGAACTCTGATAACCTACTAATTTACTAATTACATGTAAACAAAGGTTTTATGAAAATACATTGGGACATGTTTCATATAGGAATGGATTTTGGTTTCTATGTCCTTCTTGAGATAGCTCCCAAGATATACTCTTTTATCATTACGTTTCTTGTTTATATCATGATTCCTCTATGAAGATAGCCAAACTAGATTCTACTATATGATCATGAGGATGATATATTGAGTAATGAGGATTTATAATAGCATCCTATATAGGAATTAGTACCTATGTAAGGCTTTTCATTTTTTCCACCACTCTTTGAGTATAATATTTTTTTGGAAGTATCGTCCAAGTATGTGTGTAGGCTAACTGCACTCCAAGAGTTTCAGAGGTTGTGACCTCCACATTTTTTTGTGATCCAAACCCCCTTACAATTAAGAGATGCTCGAGGAACTCACTAAATTTTTTCACCTTGTGACGAAACCTACAGATTAGATGGTGTTTCCTACATCAAGTCATATTTAGGGATCCACTGGGTAATGGTGGAGTATGGTGACTCAATCGCAAGATTAGACAACTCTATCCACATCAGATTTCAAGAATCTCTTCAAGGAGGATTTCTATCCAACCATGCTATGGTCAGGGTGTAACTGTGATCTTCTCTAATCTCAATCGGGCGGCATGACTATGGTTGTTTATTTTGCGAGGTTCATTAACCTCTTTATGTACTCTTTGGATATGGTTTTATATCCATTATTTAATGAATATAATTTTAAGTGATAATTGTTCTTAGATATCATGTTTTCAGTTATTTATCTATGAATATCCACTAAATATGGAGTTCTTTGAGTGAGCCTTAGAATTATAGATCTTCCTTTAAGAGAAGATGCTGACAGTAGGGGCTAGTAGTGGGAAGTCAAGAGATGATTCATCTGCAGTGGCTATCTGATGGTTGTCACAAGTATAAAAGCATGTGAGACACTTCAGGAGAAAATATCTGGATAGAGTAATAGATGTTCATGGATCTCAGGATGGATCAAGTCATCCTAGGGAGAGGCTGATCTCATCTTGAGATAGTTGGGGACATATTTCTCAGATTATCTTACATTTCATAGAACTCACAGAGCAATGGTCCATATCCCAAACATGTAGAGGCAGCGACAGGAGTAGTTAGGTCATCATGTGGTGGAAGAATGTTAGACTTATTACTGCCACAACACCTAGGTTGTCCACGCTAGGCTCAGGGATCTGGCAGTTAGGGGAGGGGAAAACTGCATGCAGTGAAGGCCTATAACACTAAGAATCCCATGATGATTAGAGGTTTGATCTTTGTGTTCTATACATTATCTATAGTACTTATAAACATGGTTCTGATCTACTCTTTCATTTCCACTTCATTGGTTTTTGACTTAGATATTCAATTTGATCACTTAGCTCAACACTTGTGCATGTAGAATTTTAATGATGTCAACTCAGTAACCAAACACTTCTACTGATAGTGTGTCCTAGTGCCTAGAGTCGATATATTCTTATAGGGTCAATTTGTAATAGTGATGAAGCCATGCAATTTCACCACAACTATAGACTGACCATCCAATATTCATAACAATATTGATTATTTAAGGTGGAGGATGTTGCGTATTTGTGAATACGACTGGAGGTTTCACTTCATGGGTGTGAAGGAAAACAAGGAAGAGCATTATGGGCCCATACATAATGGAGTAGATATAATTACACACCAGTTTGATATTATTTTATTTATAGTAGTTGATATTAGGGGGTATTATTTTCCTACAGTGGTGGGAGAGTATGAGGACATCATTCTCGAGGACATGCTAAGTTTATCTCCCCTACTAGAGATAGAGTTATATATTGACATACACCCTTGTAAATCCTCGATGTCTAGCTAGAATACTATAAGGTTCCCATAGAGATTCAAGATCTAAGGTTCTAGTAGGATTAATTTTAGAGAAATGTATTTGTGAGACCTAGTTTCTCCCCCGGTTCACCCCCAGGGTTTTTTTCCTATAAGTTGGACAAGATCGTGAGTTTGTGTGTGAATTATTTATGTAGACAACCAGTTACTATAAATAATTAGTATCCACTACTAAAGATCTAAGACCTCTTCAGTCATTGGATAGGGGTATGATTATTCTTGAGGATTCTCCTTTTATTTGTATATCACCAGATCTGTGTACAGTATGAGGAAATACCAATTATGGAATTCATATGTAACTATGGCAACTTTGAGTACTTGGTGATCACTTTAGGAATGATGAACTCCCTATAAATTTTCACGTGACTCACAAACCACATCATTCATTCTTTATTACACTATCTTGTGGCAGTCTTCATAGATGATATCCTAGTGTACTCGGTGTCTGAGGAGGAGCATGAAATACACTTATGGATTTTCCTAGACATTCTTTGAGGGAAACATATTTATATGAATCCTTAAAACTACTAGTTCTAGATTCCTGAAGACCAATTTTTTGAAATTTCATCTCAACAGATAGTGTAGAAGTTGTCCTGGTGAAGGTCAAGGAAATGATAACATGGGGGCCACCCAATAGCATGATAGTGGTGTGGAGATTCATGGGGTTGGTTGGATACCTTTTAATATTATTTCCTAATTTATCTAATAATATAACCTTTAATTTCTTTTCCATAGATGAGGAAGACTATAATTTAGATATAGATGTGCTATAATGATTTTTAGGAGTTGAGGTAGAGATTGATCAGAGCCCCCATCTTGAGTTTTCTAGAGGATGGTGTTGAGTTTTTAGTTTTTTTAGATTCCTCTAAGATAAGTAATTGTTTTATTCTGATACAGAGGTAGTTTAAGACCACTTATGTGTCTTAGTAGTTGATATCTCATGAGCATAACTATGTTACCCATGATCTTGAGTTGTTTGTGGTATTATTCAGCCTAAATATGTGGTGATACTATCTTATAGGCAAGCAGTTTATCATATACTCTGGCCATAAGATTATTAAGTTCCCCTTCTCTTTGATGGATCTTAACTTAAGACATATGATATGTCTATAGTTCCTCTTGGATTATGACATCAAGATAGTATATATTCCTAGGAAGGGAAACACATATATTCTCTCAAAATGAGATCTTTATTATTGTTTTCTAGTAAGGATTCAGAGTAATTATAATTTTCATTGTTTTCATTAGTAGACAAGGATAATTTATCATATCTATAATTTATGGGTTTTACCCCACAACTTTTATAGTATGTTAGGGAGGCTTAGTATGCATATTTGAACTATTTTTCCCTTCATAGTTTGATATCCACTGGACTTGCTCCTGATGGATTTTTTGAAGTTGGGGATTATGTTTTAATTTTTAAGGGATGTATGATGGTACTAGTGCTTTAGTGGTAGGAGGTTATGAGGTAGTTTGGTACATCCACCATGGTGTTATATCAGGGTTTTAAGATGTATTAATAGGACCTAAAATGTTAGATATGGTGACCAAGAATGAATAATGGTGTAGTAAATTTTATATTTTGATGCTTCGCTTTTCAATAGATAAAGGTTAATCTATAGGTTCTAGTAGGTTTAGCTCAACCTCATAAGGTGCTTCAGTGGAAGTGGGATGATATATCTATGGAATTCGTGATGAGGTTAACACATACATCTAGAGGAAATGAGGCTAAATCAGTGATCATAAACAAACTCACTATGGTGGACCACTTCCTAGAGATGAGAAGACTTTAGTATAGTACCTACGATTCCTTTACATGAATGATATAGTTCAAATCATAGATTTACCTCAATGATAATTTCATAATATGATTCTATATTCATGTTGTGATTATGTATAGGATCTTTGAAGGCCTTTGGGACTTAGTTTCATTTGAGCATGGTGTTCCACCCTCAAAATAAAGGACATATTGAGTGGACCATTTAGGTTCTAGACAATATGTAATAGTTGTGTGTGTTAGGATTTGTCTATAGTTGGGAGGATAACCTACCCTTGGTGGAGTTTATGTACAACAACATATATCATTCCCCCATTAGCATGGAACTATTAAAGTATTTGTACGAGTGACCATATAGGTCCCCACTATGTTGGACAGACCCATTAGAGTCATCCCTTATAGTTTTAGAGTTTGTGTGAGATGTGATAGTGAACATACAGTTTATATAATATTGGATGAGAATTTCACTAACTATCATAAGTCTTATGAGGATCAATGACAGAGGAATTTGAAGTTTGAAGAATGATACCATGTATTCCTAAACCTCTCAACTCAATGTTGTTTGTGTTTATTTTTCTATGGAAGAAATTTATATCTAAGGTTTATTGTCTATTTACAGATATTGTGCATGGTAACTGAGGTAGTATACCTCTTATCCCTACCCCTATAGTAAGATCTAGCACATGATGTCTTATAAGTGTTGCAAGTGAGGAGGTTTGTGAATGACACAATGCATGTTATCGAAAGGGGAAATTTGGGAATTTGGGATAGAGCTACCTTTTTAGAGTACCTGGTGAATATCAAGGAATTGTAGGAGAATTTCCTCTATCGTTGAGAGATTTTTTTGGAACGTGCTTAGTGGAAGCACGAGAATCATCAAGAGAGCACATGGGAGTAAGAGAACCAGATGCGAGCTTAGTAACCACACCTTTTTTAGTAGTCGTTTTTCCTTTTTGGGAATAAAATCCCTGATGTGGGGAGAATATGAAGTATCTATTTTTTCTTGAAAAGCATTAAAATATATCTATTAATATTTTTGGAACAATGAGCTGATACGACGTGAAATTATTAGGCGCAATGATCCAAGTATTGATATTATAAATATATTTAATATATTAATATCGCAAACATGCAGTTTCTATGAAATAGTAAAATATCTCTAGAATAGAGGATTATATTAGAAAAATGAGGCATACATTATGTTCAGATCATTGGTTTTTCTATAGGATCAACATAATCCTTATGTTTTTCAGGTGTTTGTCTTGGGCACCATTGTGGGATGAAATTAATTTAATAAAAAAATTATGTATTGAATTATATAATTAAATCCAAATATATATATATATATATATATATTCCATAAATACACTATTATGGATAATTCATAGGGTTAGTCTCATATCTTTTAGAATTGATAAATAGTGTGTGGTGAGATTGTTGGAGAATAATAATGGATTATAGGATCGAATCGATACTGTTGGGTTCGTCTACACCGACGAGGATTGTGGATCTCACCGAAAACTATGACATAGGATCATTCTTCATTAGGTAATGATGAAAACTCAATTAAAGACATTTTATTTATGTGTATTCATCCCATTTTTATATCCCATGTTGAACATTGATTAATTACCCTATTAACAATTGATTCATGCATCAAGGGTTGAAGTATTTTATGGTTCATTTGAGGGTTGTTTATTTGTTTCTTAATTTATTTTTTTAACATCAATTAATTGAGGCCAACCAAAAAAATTACTTAGGTACATTACTATTTTTTGGTTTGGGATTTTCTCCCTCTTTCTTTTCATGTTAATCATGGGAAATTTCCTTGGTCGGTGGTTCAATAAATACCCAATATTCGATCATTTCCTAACCATTATTCAGCACAACGGATGAATACCACATATTTGGATCATGATAAAGGTGTGATGATTATAAAGTAAGGTCAAAGTTGGATCTAATAAATCTGGTTATACCTTTCTTCAAGGTTTTATGTGTGACAGTGATGGTTTCCTGACTGGTTTGGATGGCCATAATTTGATCTATGTTGGTAGTAAGGCTCAACCGAATGATATTTACAATCCCCAAGTGGGATTGGAGGTGACATAGAGAAATAATTGATATAAGAGTACACAAAAAAGAATCTAGTGTTTCCACAAATTCCTCATTAAATTACATGTAATCCTGATATTCACTCCATGAAAGACCCCAACCCTAGATGTGGTGATAGGGTTTCCATGGAAAATTAAACTTCATAAGCTGTGTGAAATGTGTCACATGTCATGTGAACTAATGCTAGATGAATGGTCTATAATTTGTTATTACTTGCGAATAGACATTGGAAGGAAAATAGATAGGGGTAGAGTATAGGGGAATAGCCCGATACTTAGACATGGCCTAGTATATGAGCACACCGACATTACATGGGCACAGAATGAATTAAACAGGCATAGACCAGTGCAAAAAGGCATGAAATGGTATCTCACTAAGTTCTATCTGAGAATATACTTGTCATACACCCTACAAGGACACACAATGTATGTCGAGGTTTACATTCCATGTGAGACAGTGCTACATGGGTAAAACAAGGGTTGAAGATACATGTCATTTACCTTGAGTACAATCTTTATAATTTCTATGAGGATGTTTATAGGCCTTTATTCTTCATTATAGGCCATTTCTAGTAGAGTATTCCCCCTGGACTATCCTTATAAATGTATAAGATGGAATTATTTGCTTGAAATAGGATTAAGATCAATTCAATGGGTTCTGATTCTGGAAGAGTTTTTGGTATCCCTCCATGAGGCATGGGGTTGGATCCTCTATCATATCCTTCTTAGTTGGGGTTCATAGTATCGGTGTGAACAATATGCACAAGGTTTCGATACCCTATCCATAATATTGATCTAGTAGGGTTGGTGGAATCCCTTGGTAAACCTAGCAGTGATCACCTATCAGGACAGTGTGATCTTCTGAGATCCATTGAGTAAATCTTGGAGAGGCTAGAAGAGAACGATCACTCGGATGAGTGTTTCTAGTGACAGTACATCATGGAGGTGATACCTCCCAAATTATAATTACCTATATTCTTCAAAAATAATCATATAGTGGATAATATTAGTTGAGTCCCCTTGAGACTGGTTCTGTATAATGAGTATATATGGGTTTAGTATTGTTATGTCTCTTATCATGTTGAAAAATCTAGTGTTGACCAAAATAATATTGATAATTTTTACTTAGTGATTTTTGGTTTTCCTGTTGGTTATTGTTATACTCACCCATTAATAGGATTTTTTGTCACATTTTGTATCTTATGAAGTTGAAATTTTTTTGATGGTGTCCAAGAAGGAACGAGAGTTAGCTAAGCTTAGATTGAGAAACATGTGCCATGGTGTTTACTGAGTGTTGAATTTGATAGTAGTCCCCTACTTGTGAGTACATTTTACTCATTTTTATTTATTTTTTGGGATTTTATTTTGAATATTTATCCCTTTATAGTACTTATTATTGTACTATGATGGGAGATAGATGTTTTTCATGCATTTATGGTGTCATTTTTTTCTTTCTCGTTATTTTATGGGATTTTAGATTTGTGAATGTGTATAAGTAATTAGGAAAATTACATCCATGTGTTAGATATTCCTACTAAGAACTGGTCTCTATCCCCTGGAATTTTGGAGGTGGGTTTGGGGTAGTCACACACAACTTATTTCCAGCTAGGCAAGCCCTGGTGGGTCAAATCATGACATTTTCTCCAAAGTGAGAGGTGGATTTTATAATAAATTTGATGTTAGGAATTGAAAAGTTCTAAATTTATCCATATCAAATGACATAAATAAAATTTATAGAACTATAGATTTATTTATAATAGCTTCATGAAAATGGATTTATTAGACCAATAACTTCTCCAAATGGTGATCTCATTCTCTTCCCCAAGAAAACTATTTGAAATATACATCTCTAAGTGGATATTTGAATTTGAATCATGTAATAATAAAAAATTAATATTCATTGCTTAGAATTTATGATATCTTTGATCAATCAAAGGGAAAAAATCCCTTGATTAAACTATGCTACGGTTTTCATTAACATCGAGTAAGGCTAAGATATATTTTCAAAATGATTTTTTTGACTCGTAATATTCATTATGATTACTTAGAAATGAATTTCCATATGACCAATTTCACATTTGTATTTTTTGGAAATAATAAACAGAATTATACATCCATTTTTTAACTCTTTAATTTTCATATATATGGGTGATATCTTACTCATTTCTAATTCTCAAGAAAACCATGGTCATTATATTTGTATAATCTTGGAGTTGTTGTGAGAGAACCATTTTTTTAAGATATCTAAATGTAGACTGTGGATTCAGGAAGTTATGTTCCTTGGGCTTGTTATTTCAGAAGATGGTATATTTATAGATCCTGATAAAGTAGAAATAGTGATATCATTGAAAGTTCATTTGTAAGTGTTTTTTGTTATACACATCCTTGGATTTTTAGGATATTTTAATAATGTTTTCAATATTTTTCTAAGATATCTAGTTTTAATACCACTTAAATGAATAAATGAGGTTCTTATGGGATGAATTATGTGATATAGATTCTTAAGAGATGAATAAAATTTTGACCACCACACCAATCCTAATATTACCATAACCAACTAAAGGGTTACATTTGTTTACTAATACATATTTAGTTATCTTTGGTTATGTATCATACACTATCAATAGGTATTGGTATATGGTTTTATATAGTTATGAATTCATGAATGGAAATACCATACCCATGATTCAGAGATGTCCATAGTGGTTCTTATATTAATGTGTTGAAGGAACTATATATTTTTAAGAATGATTCGTGATATTTATAAAGAATAAATTATATAAATATATATTTCCCATGTAGGATTTGTATCTATGAAATAATCACACTGTGGAATATCTCCCAGTAGGACAGTTCTCCCCCAAAATTTTTGGATGTGAAGGATAAATAAAAATTAATATATCATAGGGAATAATTTCACCTAGATGTGATCAAAGATAATAATGGGAAATATTTATAAGACAAATACCTTATGTAATATATTATAGATAAAGTTAAGGAATCATAACTATACCATTATTCTAGAAAAAATCAATGGTGTGGTGTTGCTCGATTGATGGAATCAAGAATAAACTTCTTTATTATAATCTCATGAATAGTTGGGAGTCCACACTAGTATGAGAGAAGAAGTAATGAATAAATTTAGTGCTTCATGGTGGGCATTATATCTTAGGATTATAGAGAAGTATAACAGTGTTCATTACAGATATAGGTGGACTACTATGTGAAATGATATCAAAACATTTATCTCTTGATACTTCACTTGTCATTGGGTTATTTAAAATCATCAATGAAATATATGTGAAATTTATCCATTTCCTCTACCAATAAGGAAATTTGATGAAATTACTATAGTCATTGTAACCAATCAACATATATCTTCTAGAGTCTGGGATATAATATATAAGATCATGGATTGTCTGATAAATATGTCTCACTCACTACCTATTAAGGAAGGCTCTTTATTTTATGATCTGGGTAAATAATTTCTTATGAGATTTTGAATCTCCATTGTATACCAGCAAGAATAATATATGATGGGTATTCAATATTTAGATCTTTATTCTATAAAAGGATAGAGTATGCTTTGGGTTCTCAGGTTAAGATGAAAACTAGTTTTTATCCACATCCTGATGTCCAATTCAATAATACAGCCCAGATTTTTTAAGATATATTATGCGATTATATTCTTGACTCGAGTAGGTCATTATCAAATCACCTTAATTTGGTTGAATTATATTATAGAAAACTACATATTTTCATTTTATATGAATTTTTATAAGGAACTAAATGAAATTATATGTTATTTTCCTCCCAATTTGACTAAAATATGTGAATTGTCTTTGGACATGCCTATTATTGTATAGTAAATTATAGATTCATAATGTTTATTTAATAATGTTTAGTGAAAATATAAGCCTATGGATTTATTTTTATCATCTTTAAATGTAACCCATATAATTTACTATTCATGATAATGCCTTTCTCTAGGTTTTACTTAGACTATGTCAGTAATAAATGGGAAAACAAGATAAGTTATCTTCAATATTTATTTAGACATTTAGAATCATTGGTATTTCCCAAGAGATTTGATGTCAATAATATCAAACTTCATTGTTTGGGGTCCTTCATAATGCCTTCTAAATTTATCATTTTTAAGAATATGAACCTTTAAACAGACATGTGATTTTGATTTTGTGATATGAAAGTAGGATATTATGCTTCCTATTTGGAAAAAACATATCTATATCCTTGACAATATAAAAAAAATTCGGATGGTTATTCCCCTTATTCAGTGTTTGTGGTAGCATGGCCAGATCCCATATGAAACATGGAAGTGAGAAGTTGATATGAAGGACTATTGGTCGAACTTATTCCCTATATAAGCAAGAATAAGATTCATGGGGATCATAATCAAAAAATTCTGGACATTTAAAATACCCTAAATGGTATGGGTATATACACTATAATAATTTTTTATTTTAATTATTTTCAGGATAAATTCAATATTAAAAGAAGGGTCATAGGTTTTAGAATAAGTGAGAATAATGAGAAAATAACCAAATATAGTGGGACAACATGATGTAACTGGTAGAATTGTACAAGATATTTAGTGGTTCCTATTAGGTAGTAGAGATTCTTCCAGCTCTATCAGACACCCGTTGGAGATATTCCAAGTACCCAGTGGGACTTCACTTTTTTAAGGGATAATTAGTCCATTCACCTTGGAATTAATCCCCTAAAATGATTCTCACTCGGGATTATCCCATATTTCTATCATTTAAGAATTCATTATGATGTTTTCTAATAAAAAATATTGAATAAAATTTAATTTTAATATGTTAAATAACCAATGGGATTTTATTAAAATAATTTAATGTTAGAAAGGACTATTTCTCAAAGAATTGTATTTTTAAATATATTATATATTATTTTCATAAAAAAACAAAATCTATAAATTATAAATTATAGGTTTATTTAAATTTAATAATAATATATATTTAAATTAGAAAATATTTAATTATTTTTACTTTTCATGGAATTATAATGAAGTCACTTTATTCTTAAAAAAATTCTAAAAATTTGTTATCCATGTTCTATGTTGTTTTATTAAAATTTATTTTTGTTTCATTTATAAATAGAATCAAGTAAAATGGATATAGAATTTTTAAACGTCATTTAAAAATTATCTAATTAGTTCAATTTCATTTTTTTCATAAAAATACGCCACCAGGATAAAAATAACTCATAACGGTAAAGGCTTAAATGAGGTAAAAATATTAAATCAAATAGAAAATTCTCCCAATACCACAAAACCACTCCACTAAATGGGTTGATAAGGGATTTATTAAACCTAAGTATAATTTTTCCCTATAAGTATAAATTTATTATAATATTTTCTTGAATATTATATCTCTTATAATATTAAGAAATATATATTTATTAAAAAAATCTTCCCCTCTCAGATATAAATGGACCCCTTAACCACCCGACTTCTCTTAAAACTTATAAACTCTTATACAAAAGAAAAACTAAAAAAAAAACCATAACTATTGTTCTCATCTCCTAGGGGATCTATTCTCACCAAAATACCAATCCTAGAAAGCTTAAAGAGTTGTCAAAATGAGGATATCAAAGAAAGAGGTAATTGTTTTAACCAAGTTCTTTCAAGATTTTTTCTTCTTCTGTCTCCTTGAAACATGTCATAAAAAATATAACATTACTATATAATTATCATTAGTATGATATTATTTAATTACTTTTATTTAATAACCATTATCTTCCTTCCATCAATCCATTTGAAAATGAAAATTTCCCTCTTGTTATGGTCGAATTACCGCCTCCAAGAACGATGAATTTAATTTTTAGTAATCACCTTAAATTTATTTTTCTATAATTGAATTTAATGAATAAATATTTTATATATGATATTATTGATATTACTGAAATATTAATTTGTAATTATATTAATAATACTAAAAATAAATCGTCATTATAAATTTCACCACCTATAAAAAGTATAATGGGACACACTTCTTAATTTGAATCTATTTTTGATGACTAACAAAAAGACAAATAATTTGAGTCTATAAAATGATAAATAATTTATATATATATATATAATTATAGTGATTATAAAATTATTTTATAACTCAATTGACCATAGTCAATATATAGAATCAATTTTGGAGGAATTGAATTAACATACCCATGTGGCTAATGAGAGAAAAAATGATCTATTATGGGAATGAAATATGATAAAAATGAAACTTAAAAAAGAAAAATATAAATGAAAATGGTTCTTAATAAATTAATTAATAGACATAATTTTTTCATTTAGTAGGTTGGTTGCAAGCACCTAGTGATTCGGGAATTGAGGTAAGGGTTCTTAGTTTCAATTATGATTCCTTGATATGTGCTTCTTATTATGGAAATTTTAAATTTATAAGGAATAAATACTACCATATTTAACACTTATAAAATAAATCATGTTTTATTATTGGGGGTTTTACCTTCATTTAATCTCTCCTTATTCCTTCTACTTCGATTCATACATTACCTGAGTCAAAAGGATTATTATTAACTTAATTTACTTTTCTTGAGTTATAACATTTATTCTTGAACTTAATAATTATATATTTTGATTATTACACCCTATGATTATATAATATTGTATTAACTATTTCATTTAAAAGGTTTATAAGTATTCTTGAAATTTCACCCCCTATGGTTCACAATTTAGTAAAACATTTTCTTATATATTGAATCAAAATTATCAATTATTTATGGTCAGAAATTTTTTTACTCCATGTCCAAATTCATTATATTGTTAAAATAATGATAATATCTCCACTAAAGTAATTTATTAAGGTCATTTTTTCCATTTAAATTATGTAATAATGTTTAAAAAATAATGTCTTTCTACATTTGGTATTTTTTCAATTTCTTTAAAAAAGTATTAAAATATTTTCATTTTTAACTTTTAGCACATGGCCACCATCTCCTATTTCTATAGCCAATTTTCATAATGAATCTTACTTTCTATGGTTCTGAGGTTTTTCATTTAAAAACAATTATTAATGTTGTTGAAATACTTTTTGGTTTTATTAGTAATGGTTATTTTTTGCGAACAATATGTAATGGGACGTCATTCCACTAATGTTTACATACATCTTCACTCCAAATTTTATATTTTTAATTTAATTAATTTTTATGTTTTCAACAATAACAATTATATTTAAATTAATTTGACCAAAGTACCTTTTTATCCTCTTGAGATTTATTTTTTAAAGTGACTTAGATGTTTTCTCTACAACCATATTACAAAAGCATTATGAAATTTTCTTTTATAATTTTGTTTCGATTTTCTTCAAAAAAATGATCTATCTATTTTGGAGTTATATTTTAGTTATTACTCTCAAAATGATTTTATGATTTTACTATTTATATGGATGCATTTTTTTAAGGATTATATTCTCTATCACACTAAACTCTCTCTTCACTTTTATTTTCTACATAAGGTCCAAATTCATTAATTTCATGTATATATTCTATATCACATCTAATATTTATATATTATGTTTTATTGTATATTCATCACTGCGTACCCATTACTCTATATGGTATCAATTATTGTAGTTCTTATTAATAGTAATTTTCTATTTTTTCCCTAGGGTAATATTGACAATCTGAAAACTTATTATTTCAACACTGATGTATATTCATTACTAAGACATGTTTGTTATGTATTTTATTTTTCTGTAATTCCCTAACATTATTAAGTAATTATAATTAATTAGTGATATATTATGGATGGATTTATTAGACTCTTAATGCATTATTTGGTCTCATGAGAATAACTAAATTGGGTATTTTGTGTAAAAAGTACCCATTTATGTATATTTTCTTAACATGAGGATTTGATGGAATGCTTATGATTTACAAAATTATGAATCCTATAAATATAAAGTTTTTTATTGTTTTTTGTGTGATTATTTACATTTTTATGTTATACATTGATGCATTACATTATAATGTTATCAATTATATGTAATTTGTATTATTATTTATTCCTTTAAATGTATTAATTCCTTGATTATTCCATAATATATTTTTTTGTATGTTACCCTTTATGGAGAGTTTTAGATAAACTTTATTGTGTTTAAATTTACCTATTTTATAAAGAATAATATTAAATATGAAATTTCTATATGATTTAATTATATAGAGGATTTTCTGGGATATATCAAATATTTATTGTTAAAAACGCATCCTAGGTTTAGTGTTAAGATTCCAATTTTATAGGAAAGAGATGGGATTTATTAGTTGAAGATTTTTCCTAAAAATATAAAACTCTAAAAAATTATTTGGTATGTAAGTGACTAAATATTTTTTGTTATTATTGTTAACATGGATGGTTATTGTTGGGCCACATTATCTGGTTTCAAATTTAGTATGTGAAGAATTTTTTTTATAGAATTTGGTAGTGTAGGTCTAAGGAATCACATATTTACTATTGATATGATTATTCCTCTATCCTTATATTTTTTCTCTATTTAATTTATATTACAATAGTTCATAAGGGGTGGTTCGCTTACCGTCAAGTATATAGTGGCCTAGAATTTTACCTTTAATACTTTAGGAATTTTTTTATTCGAGAGTATCCACATGGAATGGCTTTTATTTTTCATCATGATTTCCCCATAAATTTTTCTTAGGAAGGTTTTGGTGTGATGTGTGTAGTTCCTTTGATTTAACCTTATATAATATTTAAAAGATGTGTGTGGCCATAAATTTTATCTAATTTAAGGTTTATTGTACCATGATATTGTGATTTCTCCATGAAATTCATTTAGAAATGAATATTTACTTGTTAGTATTATGTAAGTGACACTTCACTAATAAGTATTCAATTAGCCATCAATATGGTTCAATCCCTATGAAATTGTGAGAGATGAAATAGATTACTAAATATTTATGATGATATTTTATCACAATGTGGTTTTTGAATCTCATATTTACCAAGGACTGTTATAGAATTATTGAACAATTTTTTTATGGTTTTGGTCTGGATTTTAGGAATTATGTTGCTACAGTTGGTGTTGCACTATGATTTGGAAGACCCTTGACATTATTATAAATAGTTTTCAAACCCTTTCTCTCACAAATTTTTATTTTCCCCCCTCAACCATTCAATCTCTGGTAGTGTATTTTTTAGGCCTAGTTTACTTGGATAATACTTTAACACGTGACAATAGTGTGGTGATATTTTGGTGCTCATAGAGTATAAATTTTTACAACATCAATGAATGACAATCGATCTGTGAATATTTCCACCATTGATAATCCACTAATCCATGTTTAATTTTGATAATATATGTTATTCATTTCATCATGTTCTTATTATATTAATAAAATTAACACTAATTTAATTGTTTTTTAAATTTATTTTAAATGAACTCTCATTGATTTGTTTCCCATATTTGAATTCACATTGTCCAAGATTACACTCAAACCCCCAGTTATTTTATTGATTTGATAGAGATAAGTCCACTATAACTTTTTCAATGGTTTAACACCAAAATATTTTAGTATTTTACTTCCTTTAAATGATCCAAATTTGTTTGATAGATTACATAGTTCGCAACACCGAACTTAGACATAAAGGTGAAATATTTAGATAAAATAAAAATGATAAATTATAACCATTATAACCTAACCATTGGATAAGATAGAATTAATAATAATAACCAATTTATGAAATATATTAATAAATAAAATAAAATACTACTTCAAATAGGAATTATATACAACTAGTTTACATAAAATTCCAAATATGATCGTTTATTATTTGGAATAGAATTTTAAAAAAAACATTTTAAGTGGTATGAATTTCTATTTCAAGAAATGTATGACTAAGAATGATAAATTATATTTGTTATTAATAATTTTATAACACCAATTCAGTTTTCAAATGATGTGAAATAATAATAATAATAATAATAATAGTTAATATTTGAAAATATAATCTTCCAATATAAATGTTCTTCATTTTATAATGTGATTTTATTTAAAATTAGAATTTATAAAAAAATATTCTGAATTTCAAAACACAGAAAAAAAGTTTTATTTAGAATAAAAATATTACCATATATTGAGATTCTTTGTTTTTTTCCAAAAAAAAGATTGATTTTTAGTCAAAAATGGATTTTTTTAAATTATAATTATTTTGATTTTTTAAATTACATATGAGTTTCCTATGAATTTGTTAGAACTTATATGTAACAAAATATAAATTTATGTAAAAAAATTATACATTTTAAAATATTATTTGAACATATAAAACCTATGAGATACTTTTTTAAAACTAAATTTAAACGTTTGTATAACAAAAAATTGGTTTTCGTATTTTCTTTTAATCTTGTATTTTCAAGTTGACATTCAGTTTTGGATTTATAATAATTCCACATAAATTTTATTTGATTTTTAATACAGCAGTTTTTTTCATTTGGATTGAGAATTTTAATGACTATGGATTACACATAATTTATATGCTTAAAACACACTTTTTTTCGAAAACTATTTTTACACATTATGTGTTAAAGTCATAAAATTAACTTCTCAAAACCTTAGAAATGTTATCTAATAAAATTATTTAGTAATTTTAAATTTATAAGGTTAAAATTATCTAAATATTTCATTGTTTAATTTTTAATTAGTATTAATTTCTATGGTTAGAAATTAATTTCCAAGGAAAATGTAAATTACGGTAAAAGATAAAAGTTAAAAAAACATAAACACTCAATGTTTCCTCAAAAAATAGTTTTCTAGGTTATTTTCAACCCTAAATAATTATCCCCTCTTATTTTTTAAATTTTTTGGTATTGAAAATTGAATATTAACCCTATATTATTGTAAATGCATGGTATACACCCAAAACTACCCTTATCCTCACTTATAAAAGAGTGACATATCCACCACTTAAATTCTCCCTTATTTTTTGAATAAATCATTAAATTTTTTAAAATTTAATATTAATATAAACATATAAAATAATAAAAATATAATGGTAACCATTAGTAATCCTAATTCCTTAATTTCCAAAGAGAAATGAAAGGAAAATTCATTTCTCTAACGTGAGTATTCCCAATTACTTAGCTTTTATTCTTAACTATATTATTTCATATTTATTCTATCTACAATAATATAGTTAAATTATTATCATTTATGTTTTTAAATTTTATTATATTGAGGATAAAATCATAACATTTTAACCTTCCACAACCATTAAGAAAAAAATGAAATCATCATTTGTGTGTTTGTGGGGACTAATGCCTCCACGAAATAACACTTTGTATTTGTCATCATTTTCTCTCATTGCTAGTTATAAGGATTTTATTGATGAATAAAATTTTTTATATAATATAATAATGATTTTTAAATATTAAATTATAATGTATCATTTTTTTGTTCATTTGTGGACATTTGGGATCGTCAACTGAGCGTACGTGGGGACTACCGCCACTACGAGCGATGAATTTCATTTCTTATTCCCAACCAACATGGATGGTTATAAGAATGATTTTATGCATATATATTACATATATTACATTAATATTTTAATCAAATATTAAAATTATATAATAACATGTACTTATTCATTCAAACATTATAAAAAGATCTTGTCCTGGTCCGTTTTACTACCTTCCTGAATAATGTGGTATTGATGATGTAATGAATGATTAAGGAATGAAATATAATAATATAAAGATATAATAATAAATTATTCAAAAAAAATTTGAATCTATAATGTTAATATTAATATCTAAACATGATATTAATCTATCATCTTCATTCATTAAAAATAGATGAATCAAGCTAGTCATTGATTTCATCTTCATGATCCATAATTAAACTATCATGGAATGAAAGTGGAACATTATAAACCATTTTGAAATATAAATTATAAGAACCTAAATAACATATAACTGATTAACTTAAAACCACTTAGTGAGAATCAATACCATCTTCAATAATCTTTTATGAAACAAACAACCATGATTTTGAACACCCTATAATGAAAATAATCTATAGTCGATTAATATATATGTAATATATCGTAATAGAATAATTATTAAAAGTGTGGTATAAATATATTATTTTCATGAGACAATTTATTATGATATTTTTTTTTATAATGGAAGTTAGAGCATGGATTTATAAGTGGGAATACAAGGTAAGGGTTTTCTATCTCAAATTCCTCTCTTTGACAGATTATTGGTATTATATGCTTGATTTCATTTATTTGGGTTATACACTTCCTATTTGAGATATCATTTCATAAATTAAATTTTATTCACGGTATTTTTTATTCAATAAAATCCCTCTCTTTCAAGGTTTTTTAATTCAAAAATTTCTAAAGTGGTAAGGGTTTTCTTAGTCTTTATTCTGATTATTTGAGACATAATAAATTTTATGCACCATGTGTTCTTTGAATACTGCATTAAATTCAAATAGATATATTTTTATTATAATCATCATTTCCATGGGATTACTTTATAAATCATGTTACCTTATTCAATTTACAATTAATTTAGTTGTTTCCCTAGTAGTAAATTTTTTGGTTACTCAATTCTAGTATGTTGATTTATTATCATTCTCTTGATCTTACATCATTTAAATGGGGTAAATTGTTGAAATTAATTTTATTATCTGGGGCTCTCTCATTATATTTTGGGGATATACTATCATACCACATAAAACCATTGATTAAAATTCCTCACTTATTGGGTTATGTTCTTTTTCAACCATCCACCTTCTTTCCCTATAAGGCTTATGATCATGAAATTCTAGTATTGACTATGTTGTATACTCAATGTTCTATAGAGTGTGAACATAAAATTTTACATAATTCAAATTGGATTATGCTCAACTTCAAATTATGTTATTTTATTAACATGGTGATGTGTTTTAACATATCATATGTTTTTATTCCCATATGGATTATTATTATTTGAAAGTTGGAAATGTATTACTTAACCATTTACCTTTCCCATGATGGGAAATGATCATGTTGCCCCTATTAATGACATATGGAAAAGTATTTAAATTCTTGATGATTATTGATTGCTAATACAGTTTGATCATGTATTTATATTATTTATTCTTCAGTATACATATAGAAATGTTTTTATTTCGTAGGAGGATCCTTAGGGAATGGTATAAAAATTCATGTTGACTCTTATAGTGAATGAAATAGACATAATTTGGTGGAGGGTGGGGATTGGAATTAAACGGCCTCTTGATGCATCAATATTCTTTTTGATACAAACATGTTTGGTTATTTGGTGTATGAATTTCCAATTCAATTAAATTTATTGACTATAATCTTGATGAGAATTAAATGTATTGTCAATAGGCATTAATAACATGTTTTTTATGTTTGACATTACGCATTCCATCTATATATGATATGTATTGTTGATATCTATGTTTTTATTTATTATCATAAATATATCATTCTCCTACTTTCAAGTTAATTATGTATTAATGTTGTTTACTTAGTCCTTACATGATATTTTTGACATGTTTGTGCCATTTTTTACCCAATTTTATATTTTCCCTTACAATACATTTGAGCTCACCACTTATCATATATATATTTCCCAAGGTCTTGATGAAGAGCAATATATGTGACATAGTTAGAAGTATAGATCATGTAAACTAATTTGTGGGATATTTTTAAGAATATTTATGGATTAATAACAATCATATATAATAAAAAACTAATAATCTTGGTTCAATGGACATGGGATTTGTTAGTTATTTTTTTCCTAATTTTATAAATCTATAAACCTTAAAATATCCTTCAGAGGTAAGAGATTTAATAATCATTATTGGTTTTATAATTAGGTATGGTTATTTCTTGTTTTATAACTAGTTTTAAAGTGAGTATTTAAAAGCTAAAAAGAAACAAAAATTAGCAATGTTTTTCCATTATATATGTTTTTGAGTGTCACTAATTCATTAACCCACATTTCTAAAAAATGTCAGAATATGAGGTGTTGGTAATTTAGTGATGTTTATAAACATCACCAATTATAGAATTCTTTAAATGTCACCAATTAGATATGTTGTCAAACATCATCAATTAGTGATGTATCTAAACATTACTAATTGGAAACACCTGATTTCCAAACATTTTTTAGAAGTGTCAGTAAATGATGCATCATTTCGGAATGTATCAAAAAACGTCATGAATCATTTTGAATTTCATATTTTTTCTAAAAATTCATTATTTTTTAAAAATAATTTTTTTTATTCCCACCTTATCACTCCATCACCTCCACACCTTTCTCCCACTTGATCACCCCCCCCCCACCTTCCCTCTCTCCCACCACCACCGGCCCACCTTCTCCCTCCCTTATTGACCCACCCTCTGTGGCCTACCTACTACCTCCCTCACCAACCCACCACATGTCCCTCCCTCACTTGATCTCTCCCTCACCTCCTCCCTCCCTCAACAACCCCACCTTTCTACACTCCTCCTTCTTTTCTCCCACACTATAACATCCCGAAATTTGGATAGTATATAATGGTAATGTTATGAATTTTTTCTGTTAAGGTCCTTCTAACCGAAAAAATTTAAAAGATGAACATAAGGATCTTTATTTAATTCATAACACCGTAGTGTTTACAATACATTGAGATCAAAAGAGTAAAAATGCTAACCAAATATACATACTGAGTTCCCTATTAAAACTACTGGAAGACCCCAAACACCACAACGAGGCCCGGTATATAAAGGAGATCCTTCAAGTCAATTAAAACAAAGAACATCACCACCGTGATCATGAAAACCATGATGAGCATCAGTGGAATAGGAAGCACCATCTCCTTCCTTTTGAGTTTTTAGGACTCCCTAAAGTATTTCTTTTATAATATACTTTTTCGACCGTTTATTTGGTGATCGTTGAAAGCTAATGGCTATAAATATAGCTATTGGGCTTTGATAAGTTAATAAATAAATACTTAAGTATAACTTAGTTCTAAATATTTAAGGTATAAATAAAATTATAATATAACCATTATTTATGAACACTAAAAGGAAATGGTTTAATACCTCGTTTTACACTAATGTGATTTTGAGAAGTATTAAGGAATTCAAAACACTAATAAAAGATTATTTCAAATAAAACGTAGTGATTTTCATTTCTTAAACAGTGTTATAAACTAATTCGTTGAATTGAATTATGTTTTTGATTAAACTATGTTTTCTATAATACTAGTACAAGAACTATCATGAAGGGTTCTTAAATCTCAATTTTTAACTTTTTAATGTTTTACAATTTATAAATTTAGAGATAATTTTAACTAGTACAGAGTTCAAATATAATCCAAATATTTAATAAAGGCCATGTTTAAGAAAATAATTTCATTATAGTTATATTAATGTGTTATTTCTCTCCTTAAAACTTTTTTGATAGATTTTATAAAAAAAAAATAGGCCCGCTAGGGCTAGCCCTTATGGATATAGGGCCGAGGGAGGCATCTCACATGAAGTGGTTGAGCCTAAACCCTCACCCCAAGCCATGGTCGGCCCGAGCTCAGGCAGCGGTTCCCAGAAGGGCGCATGGGAGCAGGATCGCGTAGGCGCACCACCGGGGGGCGAGTCCGTAGTGGAGCTTGGGTGGGCCAAAGCCTATTAGAGCAGGGAGGGAGCCCATGTATAGGGCCCCCATCGTGTGTGCTCTGTGTTTTCTAAGCTGTCAATGGGAGGATATGGCTTATAAGGGAGGTGACAAGGGCTCACCGTTTCGATGTGGGAAGTGATTTTTTGGGGGAAATGTGATCTAGGCCATTGGATCACGTCGCACGCAATCTGGACCGCCGATCATGATCTTATTTTCGACCTTCAGAAACTTTGGTTTTCTACCATGTTTTTCTATGCCATTCGATCTACAAAATATCTAATCACAGCGGTCAGTATGTTTAAAAATAAAACGTTGAACTGGGACCGTCCAATCAACCTCATATTTAATCTGTTCCGCCCGATTCTTTTTAGAAACACGGATGCACCTCATCCCTTTGATCAAGATTACAGTCAATCTTTACTGCCCATTTTTCTCTGGTTTTCCCTCTTATCACGTCATCATCTTCCTCTCCGTATGGGTTGCACCATTAACCCTACACCTTTTTCCCTTATTGCACCTATGACCACTTGGGACCCTCCATGCCTCCCCTTTTTCACCAAAACTGAAACCCTCATTTAATTCACCACAAGGGGGTACGTTTTGCATGAAAAAATTTTGTGTTCCTATGTATATAAATACCAAAGACTTCTCAGTTCTTCTCCCACGCCCAAGTCCCTAGCAAGTCCCTGCCAACCTCCCTCAAGTCCTTCCCCCCTAGTTTCAAGGTAAGGGTTTAAATTTTTCCTTTCCTTGTTTCTTCAAGAGTGTATACACATATATACTCAATATATATATATAGTTTTAACATAACAGTTTAGTTCCAACGTCCGTTTATATTGAACTTGGGACTTCTATTTTTTTGTGTTCAAATAGAATAATGGACGTAAGGAGTATTTTTATTTGATGTGTGGTGTTGAGTTTTTAATTATATCTACATATATATGTACGATCATAAAACCGTGTAATTTAATTCACCCTGCGGTTAGTTTAAACCCTTCCTTAAGACCAAACCTAGGACACTTAATTTTATACGTTGTACTGTTTGTAAAATTGTAAGTTATTTAATCTTCAGAAGGCTTAAGACATGCTATATATATAAGACATATATACGGTATATATATATACTTCGGTTTATATATATATAGGCATTGATGTGTCCTCTCGATTTCAATTAGAGACCCATGATTACCAATCTACCATGTTCAGAAAATGTTGATAAGAATCTCAATGTACAAGTATGGTATTACAATGTAAAATTTTTATATAAGTGATTATATACTTGGTAAATGTACATATAAATTCAAATTATGTGGGTAGTGAAATATATGTTCGGTTTATTCCATGTTCTTGAGGTCTTTGTACAATGAATCTTGATGTTTTCATGGAGTTTTAAAAACATAAGAAATGTTGTGTTTTTAAAAAAAAAAAATATCCACATTTATGAGTCACTTATTTTCTTAAATGATAAATGATGTTCATTATGGTGAAGATTCATGATTTCTATTATGGACTTTATTTCTGTAGTATATAAAGTATTATCGGCATTGAAGGATTTTAGCATTTGCAAGCTTAAGACCCTACATGAAATATTTGGTACGCCTTTTTAATCAATTGGGTTATAATGTTTTTTTAGGATTTTAAGAATAACATTGCATGTGAAAAATTATTATTTATTTTAGTACCATGGAAGTCAATGTATGTGCAATAATATTCCTTTCTTATTTCCATTTAATGATAGTCATATAATTGTTAACTTGTATTTGAAACAGCTAGATGATTGTCTCACCTATAAAATATTTAAATTCAACTATGATGACCAACTATGAATGAATTATTCAAGGTGCTATGGGACATCTTGAATATACAACCCTTTTTGAGTAAAGAATTGATCTATGTGTCTATAAGTCCCCAGCCTTAAACCTTACTTAATCTTGAGTTATTACAAGATTACACCTTGAGGATCTTTTCAGGTTTAGAGTTTTAGAGAATTAGATCATAAAACTTGCATTACATTCCACATTTAAACAAAGTGGTTACACAAATATAGTATTCATTTTTCCCATCAACGGAACATATTTAAAATAAAACATGGATTCTTTCTTGACACTTCCTTGACACTATCATCATATCATGTACCTTTCCCTTGACCTGTGAAAAACATTTCAAAAAAACTTGGTATGATCATAAAAATCTCAGTAAGGGATATAAAAATATGGAAAGGAAACATGGGTACATATATACATAAGAATGAAATCATACTTTACCCATAAAACATAAGCACTTTAACATACCTCATAAAATCATGAATAAATCATAGAAATCATAAGACATAAAGGTAACTTGAGGCATTCATAACATTCTTATGTAGGGAGTAACCCTCTTGGTTACGTTTGGAATACCCATCATAGTATATTCCCTAAATCTCTTCGGAGAAGCCTTAATGTTACACTCCTTTGTGTTAACCAATGCATTGGAGAGCTATATAGGGCTCACCTGCCCTTAGTTTATCATGGAACCACCTGTCTTCATAATAATTTCCAAGAACCTCAACATAATCGTATCACATAAAACATACATAAAGGAAACATAACATTTCCACATTTCAATCACAAGATATCAATACAACACATTGATATAATAAAAACATTATGAAAACCATTTTCAATACCAAAATAAAAGAAAAGTAAACCATGGTATTTATTTTTCTTTCAAAAAGAAGTTATGGCTTGTAGAGGAAGTCGAAACTCAAATAATGGTCACGGCGACGGAGAAGTCGTTGTCGCCGCATACGTACGACAAAAACATTCCCTTTTGTCGTTTTGTTAAACGATTCGTATAAAAAAAATATTCCTTTTGGATAAAAGTAAAATTCAAAGGGTTTTATACACCTTATAAAAGAAAGTTGTGTATAAAACAAAATATGCCTCAATGAAAGGAGATTGAGACGAAGTCCCATACCTCGGGTCTGACATGACTCGATAGTTCTTTAATGTCCTAAATAATAAACGTGAGTTAATTTCTACTTGCTTAAAAAGCTTTTTCAAGTTCATTATTCCTTTTATATCACTTATTTCCATGTCATGAACACTATGTAATTATTTAAGTTAATAACGGTCGTTTTAACGATCATTGGTACTTGAGTAAAAAATAAACCCTTTATAATTACAAGTTGTTCATGTATACATTATATCAATAATTATAATCATGATGTATTTATCATATATATCCAGTATATACATGAATTTATAATATTACATAATCATTTAGAGGTAAGAAATGAAATGTACCGTTCATGGAGACGGTAAGTCGTACATACGCATGAACGCTACTTTCATTTCTATTTCCTATTTTATAGAATGGAATCATAATGATATAAAGGTATATTATAATTCCAGTATAATATCATATATAATATCATAGTTCCATCCTTTATACGTCCCACATATGGTATTTAACGAATCAAATCACTTTGAGGGGGCGGTAGTCCGCACTTCCTTAAATGAAGATATCGCGTTTACCCATAATGGAAACCATAAAGGTATTCCCAAAATGAACAATACAGAATCTTAAAGAAAACATAAACATATTATATATCATATATAAATATAGTTACATCTTAATGGCCACCTTTGAAGGTGTTAAAAGAATGTTGAACAATCATCATTTCGGGAGGCATAAATTCACCATCCACGGAAACAGTATGTCCTTTAAACATTAGATGTAGGTGTGTGTAAGTGTAGCTAGAATAATTCTTATAACAACATACTAGTATATTTAATATACTGTATTTGTTACAAAATAAATGAATAAAAAGAGTTTAGGGGGTTGGAGAAGCAAAATAAAACAAAAGGACTCAAGTGAAGACATTACCTTAAAATCGGGTAACTCCCTTTGGTTTGAGCTCAAAGGAATCCTTGGGAAGACTTCTGCCCAAAGTGAGGCTTTAAGGAGTAATAAAGGGAAGTGGACAGACAAAATGGGCAGGGTTTGGCTGAGCCAAAGGCTTTGGGAGTGTGGGTAAGGAGGTAGAGGTGGGGGCCTTTTATAAGAGGAGAGGAGGGGCACTCTTGGAAAGTAAAGAAATGTTACTTTATTTGAAAATGATTTTCGGATGCAAAAGGTCCCACATTGATATAATTAGAGGGTAAGGTGATAAGGGTTCTAAATACACCTATAAAATAGGTTTTGGACATGTGTAGGTCATATATTTTTCATTATCATTTCATTTTATTTAAATCCTTTATTAATGAGGTAATCGCTGCATCATCATGATGTCATAAATAATTTAATTTATTTAAAGTCTAAAAATTATGAAAAAACTACTATGATGTAGGAAATATTTTTAGCTTTCTAATTAATATTTATAGTCCAAAAGATAATTTATGTAGACAAAATTAATAATATTTTACTTAGGTGATACATTCTTTGTCACATTTAACATTCTTTAAAAAAAAGGATAAAAAGTCACTTTCTCACAAAATTGATTCCATGGGGCCCCAAAGTTTGGCACAAGGCATCCCATGGTCGGCCATGAGACAACTGGTAGCCTTAGGACACATGTTGTGGTCTTTTTGTATTATTATGATATCATTTTATTATCTTTAACTACCTGATTACTAATTAATCAAGATAATTAAAGATAATTACCATTGTTACTATTCATAATGTCCAAAAATAAAAGAGTCTTAATTAAATAAGTTGGACCTTCTGATTCCAAATATGTAATCCATTTTACCAAATTCCAAACACATAAATTGCAATAATAGATTTAAAAATAATTCCCGTTGTCAAAACAAATAGTGGGTTTTTTTGAAACAATATCTATGAAAAGTTTGGCATTAGTTTATGACCAATTCCAAAGTGAAATTAATCCTAATGACCACCATTGGATTAAATGGTAAAAATATATTCAGATTACACTTTAATACCGATTAAAAGGATAATCTAACCATAAAATTAAATTATATGAAAAAGCAGTATTGATGTAAAATGCAGTATTTTTTCACTATTCATTAAAAAATGAACATTGTCAGAAAAATACCAAAAATTTATCCAATGTAAATTTCAATGTCCCAATCATAATGAATAGGTTTATTTTGACAAATATAGATTATAAAATTGTCAACAGTTTTATTTAAAAAGGATTTTCCATCAAAAGGTAGTAAAACAATCTTTTAAGAATATTAGTGTATTCCATGCATAAGATTGTATTTATTTTCATTTTAAGCCTCTAAAACACTATCGTAATCATTAATAGAAATATATAAAAATATATATTATTCATTACTTACATGGGATGTTACAGTGGCTCACATGAAAGTAAATACATATTAAGGGTGTGCCCTGATAGCACTCCAACGCATTGGGTAAAGAATTAATCTCAAGAGATGACAAGTTTCACGATACCTTGGTAAATAACCTTGGTATTTTTTTTATAGAACCTTGGGGATGGACCTTAGTTATATGAATGTCAAAATGTATTGTTGAATCCGCATATTCAAGTTATGTTACAAGTCCTCTTGAATATGATATGCCTATTCTTCCACTACTCTTGCCTATAGTTTTTTATCAAGTTTATATTGATGTCACAAGTAAAAGTATAGAGCATGACTTTTGTTTAACACTCAGTAAAACAGTATCAAACATATGAAATTTAATTTGTCTACTTCACATGAAACTCTGATTAATAATTACTCTTAGTTGTCCAATTTGTGTTTAAATGTACATTTGTCTTACATTATTAGAACGTCTTTTATTTATTACTCCTTCTGAACATGCCCTAGATGATTCATGTATCCTTATAAATCTTAATTGAGCACTATTATGTTATGTTACATGTGTTACAATTTTTCTTTAAGAGAAATGTTCTATGGAAATTTTTAAATAATGTTTTCAAAAGTTACATTCGTTTATTTTAAAACCCCTTACTAGGCATTTGTATGCTCACCCTACGTTTTGATCTAAATTTTTTTTTTCAGGTAACATTTTTTAACAGATGAAACATTTTAGAAGTAGTAGGTTTCCTAGAGCCCAAACCAAATTTGATCCTCTATATGGGTCATGATGTGTAGTTTATAAGTGCATGTTTTTGTTTGAAAATAACACATCATGTTCAGAAGGCAACGACTCATGGTTTCCTGGGGTCGGGTCTTCACACACACTCTCCATATTCCCTGCTCGTTCCACCCACCTCCATGCTCCTCACATGTGCAAGCCCCCTTTATTTAATTCTAAAAAATTTAATCCAACTGATTGTGAACCCTGCACCTAGACACTTCCAACTAAGGATCGGACCACTCATCTACACTAATTTTTATTTCTTATTTAATATTACTCTATATTTTTATAGATATTAACATATTTCATTATTAAAAAAATTAATATATTATATATATAATTTTATATATTAATACAGATATATTAATATATATATTTATGTTTTTATTTTTATATATTTTTTATATTATATATATCTATGTGTGTGTGTGTTTATACATAATTTTATATATGTTTAAATATTTATATGTAAATTTTTAATTTCTTTCTACAAAAATATAAATGTATATATATAACTATAATTATAAAATTATATATATATGTGTGTGTGTGCTTATATTAGTATATATATTTATACATAAATTTTAATATATATCTTAATATTATATATTATTATATATATATATATGAAAAATTTTATATATATGTAAATTAATAGAAATATGTGTATGTGTCTCTGTGTGTGTGTGGATGTTTTCATTAATACATGTATATATATATATGTCAACATTATATATATATTTATATTTTTTTGTGTACATATATATAATAATATATATAATTATTTATATATATATATATGTAAATTAATATAATTATAATTATATAAAAATGTAATTAGACACGTTTTAAAAAACTGATTAAAATATCCCTAAAATTGAACCATTTTCTTAAAAAGGTGTCAAGATTTAAAATATATATGTGTTTTTATATATAAATATATGTATATATGTATATATTTATATATGTCTGGGTGTGTGTGTTTAAATATATACAATAAAATATATATTATTTATATATATGTTTTTATATGTGTGTGTGTGTTTATATATATATATATTTATTTATATTTACATTAACGGATTCAAATGATCTATATTACCACTACAAACACACAACACCCAAATGAAAAGAAGAACTCAATGATGCCTAAACTCGGGACCTCATCGATGCCCATAGAGGCGGCTACCATGAAGTTGTAGCCTAAGGGCTATATATACATACATACATATATATATCTATGTGTTTATATATATATATATATTATGATATTTAAACATGTTATAATTTATTTTTATATAAATATTATTCTATATATATAAATATAAATATTTTATTATATATATGTGTGTGTGTGTATATAAATAGAATTATACTTATATGTAATTAAAAATGTTTTAAAATAATGATAAAAATGTCACTAATTTATCCAAATTTAAGAACATGGATATTTTTAAATTTAGGGATGCTTTCAGAAATCAAATGTCGCTAATATAGACACATTATCATAAAAACAATGCTATTTTAGGTTTTTTTTCAAATAACATTGCTAAATTTGAAATTAGCAATATTTTTTGAAAAAAAATCCATAAAATTTTCATAAATAAAATTTTTTATAGAGAAAGTACATGTTTATGGAATAGGATATGGGTTTGAGGGTCTGAGACTTCGTAGTTGGTATAAAAATAAAGGTTTCGATAACTTTTGAGATTATGACGTTTAGGGAGGATAATTTAAGGGTTTATTATTTAAGGTCAATAATAGTTTCAAAGGTATTGATAACCCTTTTTATATTATATGAATTAATTCTAATATATTATTGAAAATTTTATATGTGGATTTGGATAAGAGAACATTAGTGAAACCCGATGGAAATATTATTTATATATGATGACATCTCCACGTTTTCGTAATGCATGAGTAAGTGATATTCCTAGAAATTGAATCCTTATCAGGATACTGGCATATGAATGTGGTTGTGGTTCAAATATAACTAGGTTTAATCACCTCGAAAAGGATTACTTGAGAATTAAATTAATCATCTCTATGAAGCATGTTGAGTAGGTCTAGGACTACATACTATGCTAAACACTCTCAAAAGATATTATTTGATTATTCAAATTCTATGTAAAAAAAATTATGAATAATTTATGATTTATATTAACTAATTAGGTTATAAAACCAATTATAAAAATGACATTGGATAACTATGAATCGAACAAATATAATCATAGGTTGATCTAAATGTATGATATATAAAAAACAAAGGATTAATGATGGAAGTAATATTTGGATTGAAATTTTCATATTCATATTTTGAATATTATTGTAACCATTTTGGTTTTAGTATTTTGTTGAAATAGGATCACAAAAGTGATGTTATAAAGGGTATATACCTTGAATCCACTATTTTCTATAACTGTACAATTCTTCATACTTAAATGCCTACGAATCTAATTATTTTCCATTTATGATGGAAAATGCTTGTTTCTTAGTCTTACATATGATAGTAATATTTATAATTTAAAAATATTAAAACTCTCAGATATTATCATTAATGAGTGATATTTATCGATGATATTATAGTATACTCTAAAATTTATGAGGATTATGTGAGAAACTAAGGATTCATCTTCAATAGTTTTATTTTAAATGTACTTAAACAAATATTAAATGGTATTAATAACCTTGAAATGTGATTTAATGAAATGGTTATACCTTTGGGGATAACTATTGGAAAAAAACATTATTGGGGTTATGATAACTCTTAAGATTAATATACACATGAAGTTAAAGTTTGGTTTGATTTTAAATAGGTAATTTATATAGCAATTAGTAACTATGGTACAGATAATTTATTCATAATATTTTTGGAAAATCCCATCTAGTTTTTTGGATTATAATATATAGTGACTTTTGTGTCACCATGTGAACCAGTTGATAATTCCATTTGAGGGTTAATAATAGTTAATTTGTGGAGGAATATATAATCTTGGTGTGGTTTAATGTTTTGGGTATTCAAATGGTTTTGGGAAATGTAAATTATTTATAGTATACAACTAGGGTATATAAATACTTGGTTATATGGTTTTATGAATGATTAATTTTTTTTATGTTTGATAAGATAGATTTCCAGAACATATATTTCAATGATTATTAGGTTTTGAATATTTTATGAAATTTCTTGATAATATGGGATCATAGTTTTAAGGAACAGGTTAATTATTATGAGATAACACAACTCAAAGTATCAAAGGATTATCCAAGAATTATATATGTTAAAATAGGTGTGATGTAGGCTGAATCAAGTCTTATACTAGTTGAGTTGTAAGAATTATAGGCTAACATGACAGTGTAATAAAGTGAGATATCTTGAGGATAAATTGTCCTATGGTAATTTTTTATAATTCTATTATATTGATTTCCACTCACAGACGGACCATAGTGGTGCTGTTTCATTTATATAATCCATCGATCCCCTTCTTCCAGAATAGTGTTCCCTCTTAGGTTTTAGTGTCATCGGTTATGGTCAATATGCTAACTGAAAGTTAATCATCATTGTTCTTATGTCATGGGAGGATTTTTTGTTTGATGGGTCTCTAAGATCTATACCAGTAAGAAGGTGGTGATTTAACCCATTTCAGTGTTTGATGGACGTTCATCAAGGATTTGATTCCGCTCAAGCAATGGTCTAGATCTCCCTCCATGACTCATAGCTCCATGTTCTCAATATCATCTTCCTTCATGGTATTTGTTACTCATTAGGCTCATTCCCATATCTGGATGAAAAAATACTTTACCTCCAGGATGAATTAATGGATCAGATATACATTAAACTGTATCTACCTAAACCTCAACCATTTTGGTTTCTCCTTTGAGTATGGGAGTCCATGTAATTTTAGGAGAAGCTTGTTTTACCTATGACTTCTCATTTTTATTCTTCATTCCATCTATATGGACACTCTTAACAAGTATATAGAAAATTTTCTTATAGATTTTCTAGAACCTCAATGGTCATATATCTTTGATAAAGAGCTATCTTCAAATCAATTTCTTCTCAATCCAACCTTCTATTACAGTCTATCTCAAAAGTGTCATAGGAGGATGGGTTCATTTATGATCTTATGGGTACTCATGCTCATCCTTATTTATCTCTTCTAGGTTCAGCCCAATAATCCCCCATTACGGTTGATTTTTCTACTAGACATGGGAAATACTATCACTTCCACTATTCTCAAATTTATACCAATTCTCTATGATATCACTAGGGGGTGGATGATCCATGGGATAAAACATCATAGAGAAATTATTGGACAGGAATTAAAAAAAATAAGGATACTAAAAGTGGATCTATAATATTGGATTAGCAACCAACCTCGTCACATATAATACATAAAAGAGATCATTTCTGAAATATAAGTGTTGAGTCAAGTCTTGAAAATTCTTGGGATGAGAACTTATTTGATGATATTTCTCAAAAAAAACAATTTTATGGTCAATATCATCTTTCATCATAAACACCTCACATGCGATCATTCCCACATTAACTAAATTATAGAAGGATATCAGAATACTTCATAATTTAAATCATTCATTATGGAAAAAAGGCATCTCACTAGACCTAATATTCTGCTAGAAGATGGTTCATACACTATCAATTGTGATGACGTGGTAGGTATAACTGATTTTCATTTTCATTGTCTTCTTACAATTCCCAATTTGTATATACAATGAAGCTACCCATGGGTACATGAAGTGTTTTTTGTTTCTATATCTCACATGGTGTTTTATTAGTGTAATGGCCTTTTTTAATCTACCCATATCATTAAGGATATCTATTAGATAGTGATTTATCTCAACCCTGGAAGTGTGGCTCGCCCCAGGGGATTCTGAGGGTCTTTTTATGTGAACACTTAGGATCTAGTTGTGAGTGATTTAGCTAATACAATGTAGGTATTCTTTTAGGGTGGAAATATTTCTTAAGTGTCTTCATTCACTACCCAAGTGATCATTTCTAATGTCAAGGACCCATCTACATTGAACCATTATTGTTCACTAAGTCTGTTTAACATCCATTTTATGTTCATAGACAGTGTTCTCAATAGAATTTTATCCTTACACCTCTGCCACTAGATCTCTAAGGAATGGAATGGGTTTTTTAAAGGGAGATCAACACAAGGTGATATTGGAAAAACGTAAGAAATGGTTTGTAACATCAATAAAAAAGTACATTGGATCCAAAATTTCAATCATGTTAGATTTGGATAGAGAATAAAACATATTTTAATGGAAATATATTCTCAAAGTTCTTATATACATTGGATTTTATTTCTAGTCCTCCAATTTCCTATAATGTTGATTCTGCTCGACATGTCTTATCATCTCATTTATGGGGAGGAACATCATATTTTTTAAATATTTCCAAGTCATAACTCATGGAGACCCTATTTCCCAAATCCTTTTCATCATAACCCAAGATTCCCCCAGTCACTACCTCAATAGAAGCATAATGGAGGGCTCCATTCAACCCTACCATTTTTAAACTCACTCTGGTGGAATCTCCAATCTGATTTTTTTCAGATAACTCTATCATTTTTCCTAATGATAATAAAATCATCATATGAGGCATTAACAAGGACCTTGATGATTATAAACAATGGAGTGGCTAACTTTTTAATCAGGAGAAAAGTTTTATATTTATTTTAAATCAGTGTTTGGAAAGGTATGGAACCTCCTTGTATAATTTTTTAGGTACGTTTAGTATAAGAATTCCCATAGAGTACCTAGGCTCCCGGATTTCCTTGCACAACCTCTGAATACATAACATTGATCAGGTGGTCCATAAAATAATTAGACACGTACTATACTAGAAGAATTGGTTTGTTTATTTTGGAGGTAAAATCACCCTGGTGATCTGCGCGCTCTCCTATATTCCCAAGATTTCTATTTCATCTACCAATGATTAAAAAGGTGTTATAAATGGTATCAAGAATATCTTTTCATCATTCATTTGGGGTGCCCATTCTAAATGAAAACACCATTGGGAATCATGGTATAAGTTGGAAAGATCAATGAGAGAATTTGGCATCGATTTTAGGAGTTTCGTTGATGTAATGTAGTGTATTAATAAAACATATGAATGGGATGTCCCGGAGGGACATAAACTCTGGGTAAAGTTTTGTGTATGCAAGTATATGAGATATCTGGAAGCGCTAATTAGGAATGTGCCACCTTTATAGAATTCAGTTCAGCCTCAGATGTCAATATCTAGGGTCACACCAAATGGATAGTTGAAAGGGGTGAAATTAGTTTCTAGTATCAAAATTGGATAGGTACAAAAATATGGCTCCCTAGATATAATATGCCAGACATAAAATTCGTATAGGCATGCATGAATCTTAATTTCATCCATGATATCCTTGATAATAACCAGCATGACATTTTTTAATCATATTGATCCAGAATAAGTATTATATAAGTGGATATTTATAGGGTATTCATCTAGAGACTTTTCTATAAAGGTCTATCAGAGAGTAATGGGGTCTTATAATGTCCCCGATGAATATGGTGAGCCACTTTGTTACAAGAAGATGCTTATGAAACAAAATAACCTCTTATGGTGTGTCTGGAATCATGTGTTACCTACTAATGAGAACATGAGGCATACAGGTATAAATATTATGTAAAAATGAGAATTTTATATACTTCCTTGATAATAGACATCGTAACACTTTTTCTTTGAAGGTGAACGGGCATTTAATGTTTAGAATTCCTTTGAAAGTATTACTAGCCTATCCTCTTAGGAGGTTATGGGCATCTCATTCCTCAATCGTTGGTTCCAGTGTTGGAATGTTTGTGTAACCAAGAAAATTTAAAGAGTGTACATCTTCATGGTGGTATATTGGTGTATTTTGAAATCAAGGAACAGAGTTCAATATAAAGGGATATCTTCCCAATATCAGTTTTTGTTTTTAAGACCATAATCCAACTTTTGGATTTGACCGACCTGATCCAAAACTAGGAGGTGGCTTCATCCCAAATCCCAAATTTGGATGGATGAAATCCCCACCACATCACTAATAAGTTACCTCAGGGTAATTGGTTTTGGTGTTACTCTCACAGCCCGAGTTAGATTCTCAATATGCATAGGTCTTGAAATATTGGGACAACACCGGGTGGTGGAATAATTTTAGATCCTAGAGGATCTGTAAACCTTTCCATCTCTATGTTTCGTGGTAAAAAATACTCTCTTCATGCTAAGGACTTTGTAATATCTCTAGGTATTCATATTCATAGTTGGATAAACATTCATTTGATTGATTTAAAATTGAATCTACCATGATTTATAATTCTTTACACATCCTATGAACCACCCCTAGTCTATTACGTATCTTATCTATAAGTGCAAGGGTATCATCACCAATCCCTTTGATATCCCTCACACTAGGCATGAGGGGAATAAATATGTTGGTTTGTTATCTTCCATTCCAACCTAGGATGGCATGGTATTTTTTCAAATTTGGGATCCTTTCCTCTATAAGTAATTGATTGTGTTAGATGGAATTCCCTTGAGCACCACTCTTTTAAACCGTCATAACTTTGTGGTCTTCTTGTTTCATTGTTTATCCTTTATTCCATTTGTCAATTCTTGTTCCTTCCTCTTTTTAATAAAATAATATATATATTTTTTTGTAAAGATATTAAATTAGTTTACCAAAACAACTAATAATATTATTTTTTGTTTGGAAATTATTTTTCTTTGAAGTTTCTTATTAATTTTTTTATGAATTTCTATTTCAGTAATTCTCTGATTAAATGTGACAAATAATGTTTGATATTAATAATTTTTTAACATAAATTTTGTTGTTAATTATATGAAATAATAATAATAATAGTTAATATTTAAAATATTCATTTTCAAATAAAATCTATTTTTTATTGTATTTAATGATATTGTTTAAAATAATAATTTATAATTTTAATAATTTTAATTTTTAAAAATGGAAATAAATTTTTGATTTATAATAAAAACATTTTATTAATATGAATTTTTTATTTATCCAAAAAAATTATCCTTATATTCAAAATATGGTTTTGGTGAAAATTATAATTTGACTAATTTTATACTTATGTTCATGTATCCTAGAGGTTTAAAAAACCATTTAACAATGAAAATATCTCTTTAAGAAATAAAATTATGAATTTTAAAAACTTCATTGATCTAGGAAACCCTATGTTATAAAATTTTAAAACTATATTAAAATGTTTGTTTAGAAAAAAATTATTTTCATTCTTTTATTTGAATCAAGAATTTTCAAGGGGAGATTTTATTTTGTATTTACATGATAACATCATATCGTTCATTTTATTTTTATTAAACCAAATATGTTGTGAGAATTGATACTTTTTTTAACTCTATAATACACATAAATTATATACTTAAAAACACATTTTTTTTCTAAAAACTCTTTTTAGGATTTATGTGTGATGGCTGGTCTTAAATTTAACTTTTCAAAACCAAAGAAATTTTATTTTAAAAACTAACATCAAATTTTGAAAATAAAAATTTTCAAATTAATTATTGGTTTTACTGTTAATTTTTTCAATAATATTAATTACTAACTATAGAAATTAATTACCATGGTAAAATTAAATTAGGTAAAATGTTAAAAGTTAAAATGAAACCTGAAAATACTCAAATTTATCTCAAAATATAGTGGTTGTGGTGATTTGTGACCCAAAATCACTATCACGGCCTCTTTTATACATTTTTTGGTATTTGAGGCATGGAAAGTAACCTTACATTAATAAAATGTGTAAGGGTTACTTAGAAAACTACACTTTCACACACTTATAAAATAGTAACATTTATACCTCTTTAGGAGACACATATTCTTAAATATTTTCATTAAAAATATTCAATTTTTAATTCATAAAACGCTCTACATCTTTCAGAATATTTTTTTCACCATTATTTAGAATAAGTCCTTCATTTCCAATAAGACATCAAAAGAAAACTTCAGCCCTCTACAATAGTATTATCGACTACATTGATTTTATTCATAATTATATTCATTAAAATTTATTCTAGTCACACTAATTTAATTATATTTTTATAATTTATATACTTTAATTTTATTATATTTATTCTAAAATAATAATCTACTAATATTTCTCATCTATAAAGTAAAAATGAAATCATCGATCGTGTTTACATGAGGACTACATTCTCCATGAAACGATGCTTTCCATTTATCATCATCACCTATCCAGACTGGTAATAAGTATGGTAATGAGTAATAAAAATGTTTTATATAATATAATTTTGATTTTTGAAATTTAATGTATCATATACCATCATTTTTTCATTTTTTTGGGAAATAGGATCATTAATTGTGTGTGTGTGGACTACCACCACCACAAGTGATGAATTTCATTTTTCATCACCACCCAACCTGGATGGTTATACGAATGATTTTATTAGGGATATATAACATTTATGAATTTTTTATGTTTTAGAAAAAAAAATATTAAAATTATATAATAAAATATTCTTATTCATTCCAACATTATAACATACTCTTATTTTGGTCAGTTTTTCCGCCAACATGAATGATGTGGTAATGTTTATGTAAAAATTATTAAGGAATGTAATTTTCTGGAAAAAAATATGTTTATAATTTATTCAATAAAATTAATTATTCTAGAATGGTAGTAATAATATATAAACATGTTATTAATATATCACATTCATTCATTAAAAATAGCTAAAACAAGGGTAAGTTGGCACCCATGTATGTGGGACCTTTTGAGATTGTGGAGAGGATCGGACCAGTGGCTTACCTATTGGCTCTCTCACAGTGGTATGGTGTGATGCATGATGTGTTTCATGTGTCGCAGCTTCGACGGTATCACCCTGACCCATCTCACGTGGTTGATGTGGAGGATGTCGAGCCTGAGGCGGATGCGTCCTTTAAGGAGCATCCGGTCCGTGTGGTGGATCGTAGTGAAAAGGTCTTGCGAGGAAAGTTTGTGCCATTAGTGCGAGTACTATGACAACATGGGAATGTTCAAAAATAAACTTGGGAGTGGGAATCAGATATTCGGGCTCAGTGGCTCGAACTCTTCTCTTCGGTGGATCAATGAGGCTTGGAAACTCGACTCGAGGACAATCCATTATAAGGTGGGGAGGTTGTAAGATCCCGGTTTTTTGAAGGGTGTGTCTTCATTATGTTTTGCTTGAATCCATTGTTTCAGGCTTCAATGGATGTCTTCTGAAAGTATGAGAGGTCTTGGGGGTGTTTTGGGGGCTCGGGGCACGGATGAAAGGAAAGATGGTCAAGACAAGCCTGGGTGCACGACCTGCGCACGGCCAAGGAAAACTGTGTGGCCTGCCCAAGTAAACCATGAAACCCCTCCTCCTCCTGACAGTAGCATGAACATGGTTTGCACACGGTTTGTCAAACCATGTGGCCAAACCGTGCGGCCTCTTAATGTTGGAAAAAATTACAAAATCACCACCCCAGGATTTTAAGAACCCACTCGGGATTTCCTCTCCATTCCTCCCTCTTCACCCTAGGAATGAACCAAATCGTCCAAGAGCTCCAAGTGGTCGATCTCCCTTGTTTTTAAGGAGTTTCCGGTGCCGTTGGATGCAGATCGAAGCTCCAGGTAAGGCTAATCCCATCCGTGCTTCTCTTTTTGGTTTAGGGTTTGTATCTTCTCTCCCTCTTTTTCTAAAGCTCTGAAACCCTATCTTTTGGGTGAGTTCTAGGTTGAAGCTCCAAAGGCTGGTTGGATTGAGGTCTAAGGACTCTATTAAGTGTGCGTTGAACCGCGGTTTTGAGTTAGGTGGTCTACAAACGTTATCCCATAGTTTTATGGTGGATTTATGCATGTGTGGCTTTGCTCATGGTTTCCTTTTGATGAGATTTGATCAACCTAGATGTTTTTGGTATAAAGGATGCTTAAAAATGGTAAATGGGAACCCTCACAATCCCCATGGGATGCATTGAGGATGACTTGACCTAATTGGGGCCATCCATGGGGTGTGACGGCTTTTCCCGGACTTAGGTATTGTTATTAAACAAGTGACCTTGTTGTAATACAAGGTAGAGCCCTTGACAAACATGTTGTCATGATTGGTTGAACTTGGAATAGAAGTTAGGTGACGCACCTAGACTTGGGAATAACCTAAGGGTTATTTGGAATGGGTTGAACGGTTGATTCATGGAAATGATGAATGGGTTAAATGGTTTAATGTGTAAACTGATTAAAGACCATAACGGGATCAGTTATGGGTTTAGTGTTGAATTCTTAGTGAGATAGTCATAACACATGGGAATTGGGTGAATGGTTAGATGATTTGAATTGGTAATGTGTAAATGGGTTAAGGAATAATGTGAATTCCCGTGTGGTTCGTTGTGAATGGTGTTTGTCAAAGGGAAATGGTATGGTGGGTTGATGGTTACTTGTATATATAAGCACGTTCCAATGGCTTGGTAGAGTGGGGTATGACTTGAGGATCTACACCCATGGGTCGAGTGAAGATTGATGCTCTGAAATCCACCCTAAATGCACGGGTTAGGAATGGGGACTGAGGATCTATTCTCCTAATGGTTGCACCCACCCAGACTGAGGCTTCGAGGTGAGGATATGGTTTCTATGAGGGGGTTAGTCCTATTGAGATAAGATAACAATGTGTTTACCCTCTTGCATGTGATTTTTTGCCTTAGACCCATGTAACAGAATGTATGTGATTAACCCATGGAAGTGTGATGAAATGGTAAGTGATGATAATTGGTGTGAAATGAATGGTAATGTAATTAGAAATGGATTTGGCTCTGAACTGGTTAATGGATCCTTAAATAATTACTTGGAAATTATCATTCATAATCCTTTTCCATCCAATACCTATTCATTCTGGATAATTTGTAGATACCGTTGGTGGTGGCCTACTGAGTTGTACTCACACCCTGCTCGGGCCGCCATTGGGTACCCAAGAAAACATCATGTTTGCGTTATAGGAGAAGGGAAAGGTTCCTTGCTGTATAGTTGAGTGGACATGGGAATCACTTTGTGGAGGATCCGGACTTGGAGTTGGGACCATTTTTGGGGTTTTGGCCATTGTATTTATTTTGGGCTTTTGTTCACTTTTGCACTTGTAGTAGGACATGGCATATTTATTGTTGGAAATGGTTGTTATACATGTTCCTTATTTATTGATTATTGTTTCTGGTATTGGTTTATTTTTGTTGTGGCTAACTCTGATAGAAATGGGGTATAGTCTCTCCACTTGACCATAAGGACCACCGCTGCTAGTTGGCAGCCTTTGGGGTACGGGGAGGCGCGCTTAAGGTTATGTAACTACCTAGCTCGGAGCATCGGTTTAGTGGCATCTAGGTTCGAAACATTACAATATACATGCCTTGTAGGAAACCTTGAAAAGGTGAATGGGGAGAAATAATAGATACACTAAAGGGAATTATTAGAGAGGAAAAGGAACAAAAATAGTGAATGTAAAGAGTACATATCCACCCAATAATAGATATGTTCGTTCCAAAAAACCAAAATGAGAGAGTAAGGGGATCTCCATCTCATAGCCCATCCCAAGAAAAGTGAGTAAACATTAGTTTTAAGGAAAATACCATCTACAATGTATCATACCTTATCATAACACCCTAGGAGACACAAGTCAAAGGGGATAAAATCACCACACCTTGATACTATCCGCTTTGGGCAGCACTGACTCGCCTTCATGGTTCACGGTCGCATCACCAGGACTTGTATCGGTGGGGAAATTATCCCTATATATTTTTATTCATAGGGTAATTCAAATTGTGCCTCATCACTGTATCTCAAAATCGAGGGACTTTCTCTTGTAGTCACCGAGGAACACCACTTATCAGCCCTATTGGAGGGTAACTCGGAAAGATCATTGGGGAACGCCACTACCTATCCCTACTGAAGGGTAAGACGAGAAACGTTGTCTGGGAAAAACTGTTACCTATCACTGTTGGAGGGTTATCTCAGAAGGATAATGAGTAAATTCCACTTCCCAGCCTATTTGGAGGGTAAACTCAGAAGGTTCATCTGGGAACACCACTTCCCACCATAGCAGGAGGGTAAACCCAATACTACTCTGGTGAGACTATCTATTCACTGCTATCATTGGGTGTTGTCTATGGACACTCCAACCTAGAATATCCACACCATATCTCAAAATACACTATTTAGGGAACCATTTGGTTCTATGTGAAAAACACTCAGGATAGACATTTCACAGGATGAAATCTGTGTTCAAACAAAAGAGATACAGAGCTTTGATGATCATTCAGTTGAGCTCAAGAAGTACACGGCGTGTTAGGGGACTCACATGGCGTGTGTCCCCTCTTTTCATTCTGGCTACATCTTTGGGAAGACATGGGATCCATCCCATATAGGGGAACATGTCATTCCTGGGGACCACATGATGTGTCTTGATTATCCAGGGGTCAATATGTGTCTGTGTGCTCAGACTCCGTGTCTGTGTACTTTTGGTACACGACGTGTTTCTCAATAAGGGATGTTGTCTGTGTGGCCAACTTGTGTCCATGTTCTTGGGACATAGTCATGTCATCCTCCACACAGTTCGCCTCACATGGAAAGGGAGTACATGGCATGTCCAGAGAACTACACATCGTGTAAATCTTAACATCTTCAATCTCACAAGATATAGTATTGTCCTAAGTTGTGGATTCTGTTCAACTACATGATAAATATATTCCACCCATATTCATTTAATGTTTTCACAATTTATGAGATCACAAAGAAGGATCCTCATATCCAAATGGATCGCATTAAGATCCTTGTGAAAAAACACATGATATGGGATACTCATTCGTTCAAAATGGATACCAAGTGAAAAACAGTGTTTCATCACAACATGTGCAAACTGGGTATCATGGGTCCCACACCTTGACCATAACATAAATATCAAAAATCAGTGTTAAAATATCCTCCTTGATATCAAGATCATATAACCACTATTGTCACATCTATTGGATGTAGAATGAGTAAATTATGGAGGGTCAAAGCTTTAATAATAATATAATATTATAATTATTAGGAAATTTTGGGGACCCAATCCGTAACTCGAAGAAGGAACCTAGATTTGGTCTTCAAACCCCTTCTTGAAAACTTGGTTATACTGTCAAATAGGACATATCCATAGGGCATCGTATGAAGGAGTTATGGAGAGTTAAATATTTAGTAATAATATTAAATCTACTGGTTCATGAATATTTATAGGGGCCCAGTCACAGTTCGGCGGAAATTATCCAAAGAAGTCTTAAAATAATCATATCCAAGAGGGGGTCATGCAAATGATAACAGATCATTGATTTATTGTCACAAAAGAGAGGTATGATTATTTAATTAAAAGTTTAATAATAATAATATTTGGATTATAATTATTATTTCTATTTTTTCCTTTTTATTTTCTTTTTACCATTCCCCTAGGGTTTCCTCGCATGTCCCCATTCCTTATTTGACAGTTGCTCTAGCACCACCCAGTCGCCGCACTTCTGACCTACCGTTGGGTCCTCCCCAGCCCCGCTGGCCTCCATCACTTCCTCATCCCAACCCTACTTTCTTCATCCATTCACGAGTTCTAAACCATCTTCCTACTGCACATCCGACTTCCGCATTGGCCTCCTCCGCTAGCCACCCCTGGCTTCCCTCACCGCACCACCCATGTCCTGCTATTGTGAACCACTAACTATTTCTACCTGGACCACACACCTGATGCGTCCAGGATAGCCACGCACAGATCGCTACACCTTCGGCGAGCCCCCTCAATTTCGATCCAACCTAAAAATGTGAAACGATCTTAGATCTGTGATCCTTTAGTAATGGTCTATGCATTTCCAGTCTTTTCTCATGACTTCATCACAATTTTGTCGATCATCCACGAATCTTTGTGCCTGATCAAACCCGGGTTGCCCGCCAAATTTTCGAACTGGGATTCAAGGATAATTCTTGGTGAAGATATGAAGAAAATGGGAGAAATGCACCAATATTCGAAGATTTTAATCATCAACTTCCAAGTGTTCTTGGCCGGTGATAGAGTTTGGGCACTAGGTCAAGAACAATTGATTAAAAAAAGTTGGTACTTGGGCTCATGTAGAGGTACTATCAAAGGTGTAGGTTGAAGAATTTACAAAGAACATTCTCAAAGATTAATTGAGCATTTAAGAACACCAAAAATGATTACTGCCTAGATTGGATCTGTTTTCATTTATGAATATCGCATTCATTAAGAAACATTGCACTCGTTACGCTTTGATCCTATTGGATTAGAAGTATTGTCATTGTTCTACATCCTTTTTTGTTTTCCAATGATAGGGAGAGAAGAGGATAAAAAGAGGAGTCGTCATTGTAAAAAGGGTTATGAGGTCAAATCCCTAAAATATGAATTTATACACATACACTAGGTTTAGGATATTAACCAAATAATTAAATAAATAGTTATTTAATTTCATAATTATTCATCTATGATAAAACATAAGTCAAACTCCATATGCCAACAAATCTTATAACATGCCCATGGGAAAACCTACTTTCTAAACTCAATGGTGGTCTCGTATTTCTCATCCGAGACCTTATCTGCAAGTTATTCAGGTTTGAGATATTAAACGAAAAAATTAATATTTTAACTCATCCATTTAATACACGGTAAACAAGAGAGGGGTCCAAATGTCCCATGACGACTCATTTTATGTCTAACCTAAGGTAAGCACTGTGTTCTAGACCCAACTGTGGCTTCATATTTCTTATTCGAGCTAAATTTAAGAGATATAATGTTTATGACACGTGTGTAGTATGAAAACACTTAATATTATTATAAAATTAATATCCGGCACACCAGGCCTCGAAATCATATTCTGTCTTAGAGGATAGATATGGAATAATATTTGGAAATATTTAAAAGCCTTATTAAGAAAAAACCAACTCTCTATATCATTCCCTCTTCAAGATTTTCATCCCCAAAAAGAAAAACTAAACAACAACCCAGAAAACTAAGCCCGCACTTGGCTCTCCCACTTCCAAGGAAACCTATAAGTTTTTGTACTATCAAATAAAGTGGACCAATGGGATGGTCCACCCCCATAAGGTTTTCTTTAATTGATGAAATGTGTAGGAACATGCACGTACGTAAGAACCCAAATCTTTTATTTTAGGTATGTTTTTCCATTTCCTGGAGTTTTTGGGAAAAATAAGGTTTCTGGAAATTTTTGCACACTGTGTACTTTCTGAGTACACACCGTGTACTCTTTTCCCGCTCGAAGCCGCATGCTGGCCATGTCCGGGCCACACACACGGTGTGTGGGGGTGACGTGGAGGCCGATTTTTGCGGAGTACGGAAAAACCCACTACACGCCGTGTACTCTAAAAGTACACACCGTGTACTTTTCTTTTTTTCATTAAACGGACCGGGGTCGTGCCTAATCGCCATAATCATCTTCTTCTTGGTCTGGTTCGTCCGAGAGATGTCGTACGGCCGCGAGAATTCTCCAAATTCTCAAGCCTCCATCCTTTCTCTGATTCGAGCTCTGTCGATTGCGTTGGAAGCACAACGTTGAGTTATCCCTTCTTCTTGAGCCTTGTTTTTCAATTTTTCCTCCTTCTCAAGTTATCTAAGGTTGAAAATTTTGTTCATTTTCTCAGATCTATGACATTATGGGGAGAATCAGTCATTTTGGTTCGAGTATATCGATCTCCTAGGATAGAGGTAGGTGGTTTGTGCCTTACCGTTCAAAGTCTCTTAGTTTTATGTGTGAATTTCCACTGATACCCGTGAACAGGGTATTGCGTGTTTACCTTTCTTCTGTTTTTGTTTTCATGACTTTCTTGTATGCTTGTGTAGAGGTAAATTGACCATGTTGGAGGATAATTTGTTGTGCTTGGATGTATTTTCCCTTGATTGGTTCTGTTTACGACCTTTGGGTTTCATTTTCCTTTGGCTGTTACACCTGTTTCCATGCCTTGCGGTTATAGGTTGATGTGAAAATTATGACGTACAAGTTGCCTTGTAGGCCATTTAGCTAAGTAGATCTATAGGTGTACTTTAGTTAGCCAAATATCTCTATAGGTGTAACTTGTCCTTATATCATTATTATACACTGACTGGCTCGAGGCTGAGAGAACCTGGTGCCATAGACTATAAGGGATAGACCGAGTGAGCTTTCCGGAGAGTCTTAGACATTATAGACTACAGGGGATGGACCGAGTGATCTCCCAGAGAGTCTTGGATATTATAGACTACAGGAGGGTAGAGTGAGTGAGCTTCCTCAGAGAGTCTTACCTTGTTTGAATCTCTTTAAGAACCTTCCCAGGCTAGAGGAGGAATTAACCGAGTGAGATTCCTTAGAGAGTCTGTGGTATACCTGAGGATATAGGAGGACTTGACCGAGATAGCTTCCTCAGATAGTCTCTAGACCTTGGGGCTAAGAGGGTTAGACCACGTGATCTTCCTCAGAGAGTCCCTGACTACCCTTGACTATGAGGGGAATTGACCGAGTGTGCTTCCCCAAAGAGTCTCATAATTTCGTATGACCAACTAGAGGGGTTAGACTGAGTGCACTACCCAGAGTGTTGTGGTACTTCTTAGATAGGACCAGTAGGGATGGCTGTGAGTACTTTCCAGAGGGTTTCCTACTTGTTAGCTGTTTGTTTCACTACTGTTGTTGTTGTGGTTGATTGCAGTTGTGTATCATCCTGTCTACTACGAGTTTCTTTGCTGTTGTTGTTTACTACTTACTATACCTTTACCTTCCATATACTCATTGACTGTTAGGCAAAGATCTTCAGGTGGTTGCCTACTGGGATTTTATCTCACACCCTATTTGGGACATGCTTTTGGGCCCAAGCAGACCATGTTGGTGCATGTATAGACAAGGGCAAGCGCCCTTCGACTTCCGGCACTTGATTGCTTGGAGCAGGAGAGCATGGGACTGAGCTTTGGCCTGCGATGCTGAGGAGCTGTTTACTTTTCTTTTGTAATTGTTTTGGTACTGTGGTGTTTTTAGCATTGTGACTTGTTTGGTTGTTTTCCTAGAGTTTTATCTTGCATAATTTCATATATATACATATGTGCTCCAGTTTTTTTATTTAGTTCTCCACTGTTTATTATTGATGGTTATTCACTATTTCCGCTATTACATGTTTTTTTTATTTCCATTGTGTACTCATCCGGTGAGGGCATAGTTTCCCCACTATCACACCCAAGTCTCTCGCTGCTAGTCGGAAGCCTCTGTTGTTTGGGGAAATGCGCTTGAGGTTATGTGACCAAACGGGTATGGGGTTCCTCTGGGTGGCTTCTGGAACCGAGACGTTACAAAGTGGTATTAGAGGATTCTTTTCTCTTGCATTACTATTTGGAGACTTTATCCAGGGATAGAATGAATTCGGTACTTGGTAATAAGTTGTGCCCGGGAGTAGCTAACCCGTGTATAGGGAAAAGCCATACTAACTCGTTGATTGTAGTTTCTAGTTATGAGATTTTACAGCTGATATGATTTCACCTAGAGTGATTCACATGCTTGTGCTATTATTGTTTTGGATATTATGGTTCTATTTCTGTCGCAACCCGATGAGATGAGGGTATTCCATCTCATACATCACATAGGCACTTGTAAAAACCACATACCATGCATTCTTTCCATTCCTTCTAGGGTGCATTAGCGATTTCATTCTGTTGTGATAGACTTTCTATAGATTATGCATGCTATTGTGATAGATGCTTGATAGAATGTCTGCTGCTTTGTTAGAGGATTTTTGTGTTGTAATTTGCTTAGATAAATGCCAAGTGTTGATTCTTGAGGTGTTATGGGCCCTCTTGAATCAGAAGTTGGTGGATCATGATCCTGTTTTCTCTTGTATATGACTGTCAGAGATGCCAAGATTTGATTTGCGAGGACTATGGGCCCTCATGGATCGGAATTTGGCACCTCTTTGCCTTGTTTTCAGTGTTTCTGGGCTTCTATACAGTTTCTAAGCTACTGCCCAGAAAAACCCAGAATACGCGGCATGTACTTTTGGATACACACCGTGTAGTTTTCAGGCTATGTCACTGACCGGGCGAGCAGAAACATGGTTTCATGGAAATAACTTCAGAAACACGTCGTGTACGGTAGGTGCACGCCGTTTAGTTTAGAGCTATGTACCCGGCCGTGTCACTAACAACACGGGTCGAGGAAGCTCGAGTAGAACACATCGTGTGGGTAATGAACACGTTGTGTATGTTAGGGCCGTGTACCCGGCCGTGTCACTAACAACACGGGTCGGGGAAGCTCGAGTAGAACATGACGTGTGGGTGAAGAACACGCTATGTAGTTTTGTCCCAGGTACCCAGCCGTGTCACGAACAACACGGGTCGGTGTTATCTTCTCCTATACACGCAGTGTTTTTTCGGAACACGCCGTGTAAGGATAGCCGTGTAGACAGCCGTGTAACCAACAACACGGGCCACTGAACCTGCGTCTAGTACACACCGTGTCCCTATGGAACACATCGTGTAGTCTGGGGTTGTTGGACCATGTGGGTTAGCCGTGTAAGGAGACTCGGGCAAGAGTTTAGAATTAAAGTACACGTCGTGTGTGGGAACCACATGCCGTGTAGTTGGGGTGTTACATGACCAGTAGTGGCAGGAGTAGAAGCCTATGTTAATGGCTTAAGCAGACATGCTGTGTAGTTTTTATACACGCCATGTAGTCGTGTTTTGTAAAGGTTGATAGTTTCTTTTCCCTGTTCTCATTTTTTACTCTTGTGTTTCCAGTCCTTGTTAATCTTGATCTAAGGTGTGATTTTGATATTTCACAGTTATTCCTCCGAGACGTCCTCTGGTCGTATGTCAGTTGGCAGACGGTGACCAGACACCAGATTTGGCCAATCAAGGACCTCCTGCAGATCCTCCTGCTGTGCCAGCCTTGGCACCAGCAGTCATACCCGTCGCAGGTGCTGATGCGCAGTTCAGGGAGGATTTCTTGAGGATGATTCAGCCTTTTCAGGGAGTGTCGCCTCTTTCCCCATCGATGGTGGAGTTGACGCGGGTTTTCCAGCAGCAACATCCTTTTACTTTTTCAGGGGATGGAGGACCCCAGGATGCAGAGTCATGAATAGAGGCCACCCTGACTATATTTGAGAACCTAGATATCCCTCCGGAGAAGAGGGTAAAGTTGGATACTTATATGCTTCGGGACACCGCCAAGAGGTGGTGGGAGGTGATCTCACGGTCAGGGCATCAGCAGGATATGTCTTGGGACAAGTTTCGACGCACCTTCTATAACTACTTCTATCCGGAGACCCTGAGGGCCGATCGAGCCCAGGAGTTTATGAGTCTACAGCAGGGTACCCTTTCTGTTATGGAGCAATCATCTCGTTTCATTGAGCTGCAGCATTTCACACCGATCCCAGCAGGTGATGACTTGTTCCATGCTAGGAAGTTCTAGGACAGTCTCAGGTAGAAGATCCGTTCCCAGGTGAATATCTTCCAGTTGACTTCGATATCCTCCATCGTCAACTAGGCGCAGATTACTGAGTTCAATCTAAGGGATTCTGGAGTAGTGGGCCAGGGCGGTTTGTTATCCAGAGTTGGTGTTCATCCTACGGACAGTAGGAAGCGTCGAAGAGAGTCTTCTTGAGGAGATCGGGGTTCACGAGATGCATCTTCTGGCAGCCAGGTTGTATGCTACCAGTGCGGTAGGAGTGGGAATACTAGGCCTCAGTGCCAGAGAGATCCGATGGAGTGCCGATCTTGCGGCAAGATGGGCCATCTTTAGCGCTTCTGTCACATCTTCTCACCTTCAACTGGTGGCAGGGGTTCCTCTATGACCCCACATTCTGGAGATGCTTCGCTAGTTTACCACCAGTCTGGGAACTGGAGTTCTTATGGCTGTTCTGGCCGAGGTGGAGGTCACGGTCGTGGTGGTCAGTCACCAGGTCATCAGCGACAGCAGAGTGGATCGTCTTAGAGTGGTCATCCAGGGGCGCAGGGCCGTGGTGCAGGCCAGTCTTTCTCCGTGGAGCAGACCTATCAGGAGCAGGATCCCGACCCTTCTACAGTTTGAGGTATGATCCTAGTAGCTTTAGTTTTATCTTCATCTCTTTTCGATACTGGTGCTTCCCATAGCTTTATCTCTTTTGCGGTTGTGGAGAGCCTTGGGATTTGTATCTTTTCGTCTTCCGACTTGTTGACTCTTAACACACCATTGGGAACGAGGACATCTAGCGTACGACAGTGCAGATAGTGCCCTCTTGAAGTTGAGGGGTGTCATTTCTTATGGGACCTCTATGTCATAGAGATGACGGGCTATGACGTCATTCTCGGGATAGACTAGTTGGTTCCCTTTTAGGCAGTCGTTGATTGCTATCACCGCATGGTGAGTTTCATATCACCAGAGGGAGGATCTTGCCTTCATAGAGGCGAGTGGGATGTCCAAGAAGGTAGATCTGGACCAAATCATCATGGTCTAGGGGAAGTTACAGCCCATATTTCCAGTCTTTATCTGGATGACTAGGGGACTTCACAGTTAGACTTTCCCCCAGTGATGGATCGTTTCAGGGATGTCTTTCCAGAGGCTTTTTTGGGTTTTCCTCCAGAGCGTGAGGTAGACTTCTCGATTGAGCTCATGCCAAGAGTAGCACTGTTTTCCGTTCCTCTTTATAGGATGGATACACCTGAATTACAAGAGATCAAGAAGCAGTTGGAGGAGTTGCAGGGAAAGGGTTTCATCTGACATAGTACTTCTCCTTGGGGTTCGCATGTCCTATTCGCCAAGAAGGCAGACTGTACCATTCGGCTTTGTGTGGATTATCGGAAGCTTAACCAGTTGACGGTCAATAACTGATATCCCTTACCAAGGATTGACAACCTCTTTGACCAGCTTCGAGGAGCCCAGGTGTTCTCAAAGATCGACTTGAGGTATGATTATCATCAGTTGCGTGTTAGACCATCAGATATACCTTTGACAGCTTTCAGGAGCGGGTATGGTCTTTTTGAGTATACAGTCATGTCGTTCGGTCTCACGAATGTGCCTGCTGTTTTCATGGCACTGATGAACTGAGTGTTCCATCCGTACTTATACTTCTTCGTCGTGGTCTTCGTGGATGACATCTTGGTGTACTCTCACACTCGACACGACCATGCCACACATCTTGAGATCGTTCTGAGTACACTAAGAGAGCATCGTCTATATGCTAAACTCTCGAAGTGCCACTTTTGGATGGTTCAGATTCACTTCTTGGGTTATGTCATCTCAGAGATAGGAGTTTCAATGGACCCAGAGAATGTGAGAGCTGTAGTTTCCTGGGAGTAGCTGAAGAAAGTCTTTGAGGTAAAGAGTTTCCTAGGGCTGGCTGGATACTACAGATGCTTCATTCATGACTTCTCGTGCCTATAAGCATCATTGATAGGTCTGACCAAGAAAGGGGAAAAGTTTTTATGGTCAGATTCTTGTGAGTCAACCTTTCAAGAGCTGAAGGGGAGGTTGACGTCAGCACCGATACTAGTCTTTCCAAAGTCGGAAAGGGATACACTATTTACTATGATGCTTCAGGTATCGGGTCGGGAGCTGTGCTCATGAAATGAGATGGATTCTTTGCATATGGGTCTCGTCAGTTGAGGCCACACGAGAGGAATTACCCTACGCAAGATCTGGAGTTGGCAGCAGTTGTTCACGCCTTACACTATTGAAGACACTATCTTTTGGGAGAGAACTTTGTGGTTTTCACCGACCACAAGAGTCTCAAGTATATCTTCACTCAGTGTGATATGAATCTAAGATAGCGCAGGTGGGTCGAGTATCTTCATTCCTTTGATTTCGAGCTCGCCTATACGCTGGGAAAGGGCAACAAAGTGGCAGATACGTTGAGTAGGAGAACTCAGATTCAGGCAGTTCATGAGGCCAGAAGTGAGTGGCAGCTTATGGCGCTGTTCTCTAAGATTCAATTAGAAGTTCACGATAGGCAGGGACAGTCTTTCCTATCTTTTGTAGATGTTACCTCTACACTTCTTGATCGGGTGTGGATGAGGCAGCTATCAGATTTAGAGGCCTTGGTCCTGCGGGAGAGTGTGTCAGGAGGAAACCCTCTTCCTGGATTGACAATAGGTGAGGATGAGATATTGTGTTTCCAGGGAAGTGTATGGGTGCTAGCAGACATACACGAGGAGTTGATGTGGGATTTTCATTTCTCAGTTTGGGCAGTTTATCCTGGCGTCCCCAAGATGTATCGGGATCTTCATCACCAGTAATGGTGGCCAGGTATGAAGAGGGATGTTGCTGGTTTTATCATTAGATGCTCTACTTGTCGGTAGGTGAAGGCGAAGCATCAGCGACCAGCAGGCCTTTTACGGAAGTTACCCATTCTGGAGTGGAAGTGGAAAAATGTCGTGATGGACTTCGTGACTGGGTTGTCGAGGTCACCTAAGAGAAGTGATGCTATTTGGGTTTTCGTTGACAGGATTACGAAGGTTGCACACTTCTTTCCAATCAAGGAGACCTTCAGTGTTGATGATCTGGGACGACTGTACATCCGAGAGATTGTATGTCTACATTGAGTTCCACACTCCATTGTTTCATACAGGCATGTATGCTTTACCTCTCGATTCTGGCAGGGATTTTAGAAGGCTTTGGGTACACATGTACTTTTCAGTACATTATACCATCCCCAGACTGATGGTCAGTCCGAGCGCACGATCCAGGTGCTTCAGGATATGCTCTGATCTTGCATTCTAGACTTTAGCGGTTCCTGGGAGAAGCATATTCCTCTTCTGGAGTTCCCCTACAACAACATTTTTTAGGCGACCATTCAGATGACACCATATGAGGCTCTGTATGGTAGGCCATGCGGATCACCCTTATGTTGGTTGGAAGCAGGAGAGGCAGCACTGCTGGGACCTCGTCTTGTTCAGGAGACCTCAGAGTAGATAGAGTTGATTCGGAAGAGGATGGCTACAGCACAGTCACGACAGAAGTCTTATGCTGATCAGTGGAGGCGACCTCTGGAGTTTGAGGTCGGAGATCAGGTTTTCCTGCGTGTCGCAACGAGGTTGGGACGCATGAGGATTCAGAGATAGGGGAAGCTTTCACCACGGTACATCGGTCCATTTGAGGTTTTGGAGAGAGTTGGGTCGGTTGCCTATCGGTTGCAGCTACCTCAGAGGTACCAGGCTATGCATGATGTCTTCCACGTCTGTCAGCTCCAACGTTACTTTTCAGACCCGCCTCATGTCTTCCAACCTGAGGAGGTTGAGCTCAAAGCAGATGCGTAGTTTGAGGAGCATCCTATCCGAATTGTCGATCTCAGTACGAAGGTTATTCGAGGCTGGTTTGTTCCTATGGTATGAGTGATATGGCAGCACGGGCAAGTACAGGACGAGACTTGGGAGAGGGAGGCCGAGGTTCGGTCGCAGTGACCGGAGTTGATCGAGGCTTCTTCTTCTACGCCCCTCTAGGGAAATTCGGGGACAAATTTATTTAAGGGAGGAAGTTTGTAAGAACCCAGATCTTCGTTTCAGGTATGTTTTTCCTTTTCCTGGAGTTTTTGGGAAAAATAAAGTTTCTGTAAATTTTTGAAGTACACGTCGTGTACTCTTTTCCTACTCGAAGTCGTGTGTTGGCCGTGTCTAGGCCACACACACGGTGTGTGGGGGTGACGTGGAGGCCGATTTTGGCAGAGTACGGAAAAACCCACTACACTTCGTGTACTCTAAAAGTACATGTTGTGTACTTTTCTTTTTTTCAATAAACGGACCGGGGTCGCGCCTAATCGCCACAAACATCTTCTTCTTGGTCTGTTTCGACCGAGAGACTCCGTAAGGCCGTGAAACTTCTCCATATTCCCGATCCTCCATCATTTATCCAACTCAAGCTTTGTCGATTGCATTGGAAGCGCAGCGGTGAGTTCTCCCTTCTGCTTGAGCATTGTTTTCCAATTCTTCCTCATTCTCAAGTTATCTAAGGTTGAACGTTTTGTGGGTTTTCTTAGATCTACGATGTTCTAGGGAGAATTAGTCATCGTGGTTCGAGTATATCAATATACTAGGATCAAGGTAGGTGGTTTGTGCCTTACCATTCAAAGTCTCTGAGTTTTATGTGAGAATTTCCACCGATACCCATGAATGGGGTATTGCATGTTTACCTTTTTTCCCTTGTTGTTTTCCTTCCTTGATTGTATGCTTGTTTAGAGATAAATTGACCATGTTAGAGGATAATTTTTTATTCTTGGATGTATTTTTCCTTGCTTTGTTCTATTTACGACCTTTGGGTTTCATTTGCCTTTGGCTGTTACACCTGTTTCCATGCCTTACGGTTATAGGTTGAAGTGAAAATTATGACGTACAAGTTTCCTTGTAGGTTGTTTAGATAAGTAGCTCTATAGGTGTACCTTGGTTATCCAAGTAGCTCTATAGGTGTACCTTGGACTTATAGCATTATTATGCACTGATTGGGGCGGGGCTGAGAGAACCTGGTGCCATAGACTATAAGGGATAGACCGAGTGAGCTTCCCAGAGAGTCTTAGACATTATAGACTACAGGGGATGGACCAAGTGAGCTCCCAGAGAGTCTTGGATATTATAGAATATAGGAGGGTAGACTGAGTGAGCTTCCTCATAGAGTATAACCTTGTTTTAATCTCTTTAAGAACCTACCCAGGCTAGAGGAGGAATTGACCGAGTGAGCTTTATCAGAGAGTCTGTGGTATACCTGAGGCTATAGGAGGAATTGACCGAGATAGCTTCCTTAGAGAGTCTCTAGACCTTGGGACTAAGAGGGTTAGACTGCGGGATATTCCTCAAAGAGTCCCTGAATACCCTTGACTATGAGGGGAATTGACCGAGTGTGCTTCCCCAGAGAGTCTCATAATTTCGTATGACCAAACAGAGGGGTTAGGTTGAGTGCACTACCCAGAGGGTTGTGGTACTTCTTGGATAGGACCAATAGGGATGGTTGCGAGTACTTTCCAAAGGGTTTCCTACTTGTTAGCTATTTTCTTCACTGCTGCTGCTGTTGTGGTTGGTTGTTGTTGTGTATCATCCTGTCTACTACCAGTTGCTTTATTGTTGTTGTTTACTGATTATTGTACCTTTACCTGCCATATACTCACTGATTGTTAGGCACAGATCTTCGGGTGGTTTCCTAATGGGATTTTATCTCACACCCTATTTGGACCATGCTTTTGGTCCCAAGCAGACTATGTTGTTGCAGGTATAGACAAGGGAAAGCGCCCTTCAACTTCCGGCACTTGATTGCTTCGAGAAGGAGAGAATGGGACCGAGCTTTGGATTGCGATGCTAAGGAGCTGTTTACTTTTCTTTTATACTTTTTTTGGTACTGTGGTGTTTTCCGCATTGTGACTTCTTTGACTGTTTTCCTAGACTTGTATCTTGCATCATTTCATATATACATATGTGCTCCAGTTTGTTGATTTAGTTCTCCACTTTCTATGTTTTTGTAGGTATAGATAAGGGCAAGCTCCCTTCGACTTATGGCACTTGATTGCTTGGAGCAGGAGAGCATGGGACCGAGCTTTGTCTTGCGATGCTGAGGAGCAATTTAATTTTCTTTTGTACTTGTTTTGGTACTGTGGGGTTTTCATCATTGTGACTTATTTGGCTATTTTCCTAGAGTTGTATCTTGCATAATTTCATATATACATATGTGCTACAGTTTTTTGATTTAGTTCTCCATTGTTTATTATTGTTGGTTATTCACTATTTCCGCTATTACATGTTTTTTTATTTCCACTGGGTACTCTGCCGATGAGGACATAGTTTCCCCACTATCACACCCAAGGCCCTCGCTGCTAGTCGGCAGCCTCTGGCGTTTGGAGAAATACGCTTGAGGTCATGTGACCAACCGAGTATGGGGTGCCTCTGGGTGGCTTCCAGAACCAGGACATTACAACGTATCTACTCAGTTGTGGCATGTGGATGATTTTGTGTTCCCTCGCCAACTATTTGGGGTAAGGTAAGGTAGTAGGAAACCTCTCCATCTCCTTGCATGGTCTCGAACATCCTGATAGAACTTGGGGGATAGTTTTCCTCCCCAATCAAACCTCTACATCCCACATCACAACGGGAATAATTTTTTTTCACTGGAATAGGGTCTCGTGATTCCCTCCTTCAAAATATCCAGATGATGAAGCATCTAAGGATATCTGGTCATTTTGGATTTCCCAGTCAATATGTCACAACCGAGACCCTCTTATGTACTCAAGAAGTGAAATATTTAATACCAGATAGTGAGTTTCATAGATATGTACATGGGGTATCCATCACCTCGACTTGTACTTGATAACTGTAGTCTCAAGTATTGATGTTGCTCTTGAAGATTACAAAAAAAAATAGAGTAGGTGAGTGAACCCATCCAACAGCAAGAGGCTAAAAACAGAAATAATGTGACATACCCCACATGTCTTCACCCCACCTAGAAGGAGAGTATCCCTAAACCAGACACTCCATCAAACCCACAAGAGGCCTTCCAAGTAAAAATTTTTTGATCATAAAAACTCCACTGGCAATGACAGAACCTACTCTAAAACTCCATCGCACAACCTTTCCATAAATTCACAAGTTAGGGGGACTCATCCAGTACTCCTCATTCATTAGAAACTAAATTTAAAAACACCAACACATGGTTACACTGACACCTTGAATTGACTTTATAAAACCTCAAGTAAGGAGTAGGGAGAAAAGAGCACTTCACACAGTTTCTAACAAGTTCTACTGTAAAAAGTAGAAAATAATTAAGGCACACATCTTATAGTCTAATGCTCTGTAGGATCGTAGACGTCCAAAGCTTTTGGTTGCCCATGGATCCAGTTTCTAGCTTCTTGAGCCTGACGTGGGCCACCTGGTGGTTGTGGAAAGACCTTGTAATGTCATCCCCACCTTTATCTCCCCTTTCTACCAGCCTGGTTTTCTCAACACATCTAGTTGGGCAGCCTCATGCCATGTGACCTCGCCTGTCACAAGCATAACATCGACCCTCTCCAGGATTTCCTTGTGCTCTATAATGCCTCGACCCCATATGATTGTGTGCCTAAGACTGATTATTGGGAGGCCTCCTACATTGAGAACTTTTTGAATGGTGTCAGTTAGATGTGGAAGAAGTCTCAACTCTGTTGTGATCACTACCATAACCATCAGTATCGCATTTTTATGATAGAAATCTCTTTGGAACTAACTCCTGCTTCAGCACCCCGGAATAGGTGGGATTTACAAGGGTACGATGATGGCACAAATCTTTCTATGGATTCCCTTCTCTAACTTCAACACTTGGAAGTATCTATTATAGATCATGTCCATAGTGTAGCATGAAAAGTCTATAAACCTAGTCGTATAATCAGTCACTGTCATCCCTCCCTTCTAAAATTGCAGGAGCTCCAGAAGTCAAATGAAGCGAAGGATGGAGGGGTAGTACTCCTCATGAAATAGCTGTTGGAAGTCATCCCACGAGAGTGACAACTCATCATGTACCTGAGTAAGAAAGCTCCAAAAACACCCAACTGCTCTATGGAAAAGGTGGGATGCCAGTTCCACTATCTGATCTATCAGTGTTCCCACAAGTCTAAAGAGGTTGTCCACTTACTCTAACCAAACCTCTATGTCTTAAGGGTCTAGATAACCATGGAACCTCCGCAGTCTCTGAAGCTAGAACATGGAAACTGCGCTCAACCTACACATGTTCTTAGTTAGCTATGTTTGGGATGAATACTTCTCAACAGGTGGAGGTGTTTCTACCTGACCACCTATAGTAAAGGGGTCATGCGATGGGTCTTGAACTGGGCTCTCGTTTCTCACGGAATCGTCTTCATGAACCAGAGCTAGTAGATTGGTAGGATATCATCACAGAGACATCCTAAATGTTATCAAAATGTACCGTGGTTAGATGAGGATATATATATATATATATATTTATATATATATCAACTGAAGTGGAGAGATGACACACGAAGTATATTGAAATACACAATCACATATCACGCATGTACCATTGTTCTCTGCCATAAGTGTCTCAGGGTGCCCAACTGAAATGTAGGTAATTAGGGTCCTGGTGAATAGATTCATTGGTCGCTCATACCATCACTAGACTCCCTAGCCAGAGAGCCACTCTTGAGACACTTTGGCACTATTTCCCTAATCCCAACCAATCCTTTGATGGTAAAACGTCTGATCAACATCCCAAGGAATGAACCAACTTTGATACCACTTTTCACTACCCGACCCAAGCCAGGGCTTGATCCACAACTACCCCAAGTCTGCCTCCATAGGCCAGGGGTTGGAGATAAGCACTGAATCGACAACTAAACTTAGGGAGGCCTTTTCTTGAAACTTGTACACATGCACACAACCCTCTCAATGAAATATTGCGAGGGAAAAGTATGAAAAGGTGAAACTAATTTAAATTAAAGTAAAAAAAGCACGAACCTCTAGATAGTACAGGGGTATGAAAATGTCAACTGGAAAACAAAGGGGAAAAACACACACCAAAACCAGAAACCTATCCCAACATGAAGGAAAATGAAAAATAGTGACCATTGGGAGCCCCTTTCCTATATCCCAATGACGACCACCGTACGTGGTCCACATAGCTTGTATCCCTAAGCTCCTATGAAATCACAACTGACCTATTCGTCATATGTAAAAGAAACGTCATGTATTGGGAGAATCCCATTCAAATGTGAGTATATACATACCCAGTGGGATGCCCCGAAAAGATGAAGGGGGAGAAATAAGAGCTACACAAAATAGAAGAAGTAGAGAGAACAAGTTACAAAAAGATTGAATGGATAGAGTACAGCTCCACCCAACAATAGATGTGTTCATTCAAAGAAACCCAAATAAGAGAGTAAGGGGATCTCCAACTCACATCTCATCCCAAGAAAATTGAGTGGCCATCAATTACAAGGTAACAGCCATCTATGATGTCCCTCACCTCATCATAACTGTCTAGGAGGCACAAGTCAAAGGGGATCAAATCACAACACCTTGATACTATCTACTTTTGGTAGCATTGACTTGCCCGCATGGTTTTAGGTTGCATCACAAGGATGTGTCTCAGGGGGGGGGGGGGGAGTTCCCCTCTTTCTTGTGAGTACTTAGGTAAGTCAAATTACGCCTTATCATTGTGTCACACAGTCGAGGGTATATCCCTAGTAGTCACAGAGGAACACCATTTCCCAGCCTCACAAGAGGGTAACTCAGAAAGATCATTGGGGAACACCACTACCCATCCCTACAGGAGGGTAATCCCAGAACTGTAATTGGGGAAACTCTACTACCCATCCCTACTAGAGGGTAATCCTAGAAGTATCATCGAGGAACACCACTTCCAAGACTAGCTGGAGGGTAAAATCGGAAGGGTCATTTGGGAATACCACTTCTCTACCCAGCTAGAGGGTAAACCCCAAACTGCTCTGGTGACCCTATCTATTCATTATCATCATCAGGTGTTATCTATGCACGTTCCAATCAAGAAATTCTAAATCGAATCTCAAAAACCACCCCTAATGGTACCATAACGTTCTACACTAAAAAAATCTCAGGATAGTAATTTTACAAGACAAAATCCAATTTCAAACAAAATTGATACGAAGGTTTGAGGATCTCTTAGTAGAGCTCAAGATATAGATGACATGTTAGGGGACGCACACGACATGTGGCCCCTCTTAGCTACCTGTTGTGTCTCTATCCAAACATGTGATCCATCACATGTAGGGGAACATGTCGTGCATGGGTGGCACAAGGTGTTCCTTGATTATCTGAGGGTCGAGCCGTGTCCGTGTACACGGTATCAGAGTCTGTGTATTTTGGTACATGGAGTGCTGCTCAACAAAGGATGTTGTCCATGTGGGAAACCCATGTCAATGTGCTCGACACATGTTCGTGTGATCCTCCACATGGTTTACCTCATATGGAACGGTATTACATGGCGCTTCAAGAAAACTAAACATCGTGTCAACCTTAAATTCTTCACTCTCACAAGATCTGGTGATGTCCTAAGTTGTATATTCCCTTCAACCACATGAGATGAATCTTCCACCCATATTTCTTTAATTTTTCCACAATCGATGAGATCATCAATATGGTTCTATACATTCAAATAGATCACACTATTACGATCTTTTTAGAAAAACACATGAGATGGACTACTCATTCATCTAAAATGAATGCTCAGTGAAAAAATTGTGTTTCACCACAACATGTGCGAACCGGGCCTCATGGATCCCATGCCTTGACCTTAACATAAATATCCAAAATTGGTGTCAAAAAATTTGTCTCGGTATCAGGATCATAATTCCACTATTGGTACATCGATTGTACATACCATGTGGAAATCATATAGGGTCAAAGATTTAATAATAATAGAATATTATTATTATTTGGAAATTTTGGGGACCCAATCCAAAAATTGAAGAAGTCACCCAAATTCAGTCTCAAAAATATCATCTTGAAAACTTGATCATGATTCCACAGATGGCACGTCCATCGGGAATCGTACGCAGGAGTTATAGTGAGTTAAATATTTAATAATAATATTAAATCTTCTAGTTCATGAATGTTTCAGTGGACCCATTCATAGGTAGAGGAAATTATCCAAAGTGGTATTAAAATAATCACATCATCAATGGGTTCATGTAGCTTTTGAAGGCTCGTTCATCCAATGTCGCACAAGAGAGGTACATGGATTTAAAGAAGAGCTTAATAATAATAATATTTGGATTGTTTTTATTATTTATTTTTTCCTTTTTATTTTTTTTAACATTCCTATAGGATTTCCATGAGCCTCCATATTCCTCATGAGGCCACCACACCGGCACCCTTGGGTCGCTGACCTTCTTTCCTGCTACCGGCTTCACCCCAGCCCTGCTGGCCTCCACCGCTGTGTCGTCCCGACCCTGCTGGTCTCCTTTGTCTTCCAATTCCAAACCAGCCACCTACTATGCAGTTTTCGGCCACCTTGGACTCCTCCCCTAGCCACCTCTTGGCCACCCCCAATGTTCCACCTACGCCCTACTGATGTGGTCCACCGACTGTCGCGTCCTGGACCACGCGCTTGTCATGCCCAAGATAGCCACGCACGCACCGCCACACCTTCGTTGTGCCACCACAATTTGGATCCAACATGAAAATGTGAAAATATCTCAGATCTAAAATCCTCAGGTGATGATCTAGGAATCTCATGTCTTTCCTCATGATTTCATTTTCATTTTGTTGATCTGCATCGAATTCGGGCACCCGACCGAACTCGGGTTGCCTGGAAAATTGTCGAATCGGAATTCAAGGGGACTCCTCAGTGGAGACGTGAAGAAAAGGAGGAAAATGAAACAAGATTAAAAGTTTTTAATTATCTTTGGCCAATAATTTTTGGCTGGTGATCTTGTTTTGGAATTGGGGTTAGAACAATTGATTAAAAGAATGAATTTGGTACTTAGCCTCATGAAGAAGTTCGATCAAAGGTGCAGGTTGGAGAATTGACAAAAAAACATACTCAAAGTTTAATTTATGGAATAAGAACACCAAGAACAAGACCTACCTTGATTTAATCCATTGTCATTGATGAAGATCGTGTTTGGTGAGATCCATTGCACTTATCACGCTTCGATCCTCCAAGATCTGAAGTCTCGTCATGGTTCTTCAGCATTCGTTGTTTGCCCAAGAAAGGGAGAGGAGAGGAGAGGAAGAGGATTCAGTGTTAAAAAAATACTTATGAGTCCAAATCCCTAAAATATGAATTTGTACACATAAATTAGGATTATGATATTTACCAAATAACTAAATAAATAATGATTTAGTTACTTATTTATTTGACCATAAGGGCCTATAAGCCGAACTCCTGATGACGACAAAGGTTATGCCCAACCTAGGGTAAAAACTATGTTCTGAACTCAATAGTGATATTAGATTTCTCAACTAAGCCCCCATCTGCGAGTTATTTGGGTTTGATCTATTAAATGAATAATTTAATAATTTAATTCATCCATTTAACACACCACCAATGAGCGAGGGGTCTGAACGTCCCATGCAATCTCATTTTAAGTCGTACCTAGGGTAAACACCATATTCCAGATCCAACCGTTGCCTCATATTTTTTATCCAAGCTACTGTTTAAGACATATTCTGTTTCTGACATGTGGGTAGTATAAAAACACTTAATATTTTTATAAATTATATTTCAGGCACATCGGGCCCTAGAATCAGATGTTGTCTCAGTGCCTAGAGCTGGAATAATATTTGAAAATATTTCAAAGTATTATTAGGCAAAAACTAGTTCATTAAAATCGATATATAGGAATGATACATTAATTGGGCTTTTGGTAATAGTTAATAAAAAATAATAATATTTTAAACCAATATCATTTGTGTTGGAAATGGAAGGAGGTAGTTTCCGATGGAAAGAGTAGTCAACCTCGAACCATTGGATGAATTAAAATCCACCACCCATATAGTAATCATGTAATTACCCAAATTTTTATCAATGAAAATTCCATTCTTATAATTATGCCACATAAAATCACATTAGGAAACACAATGCCACATTATCCTTAAATGAACTTCTAAATACTATGTGGCTTTTATTGCCTATCCATTAAACATAATTTTTCCACTTCTGTGTTTTGAATTTCCAAAATCTGAAATACATGGTTGCGATCAGTAAGATGTTTTGAGTCTGATAGGACAAACTTAATTTTTGGTGAATAGTAACTTACCCTTATGAATAGTAATGTCAACCTTATGAATAGTAATATGACCCTTATGAATAGTAAATCATCCAGGTGAATAGTAATCGTACCAATGATATTATAAATAAAGTTTATTTATATTATAACTAACAATATGATATAATTACATCATAGTATAAGTAAATAATGATTTTAAAAATTATTAATTAAGTGTCGGTATTTTTATAACTCAAAAATATTTTATGATAAATTTAAAAGAACTTTTATTTTTCAAAAATGTATTCATAAATTAATATTTTTATTTCTTAGGATTTTAAGATAATTTTATGAGACTTTGAGTAATTTTTCAAAGTATTATAAAATCAGTTATAATATTAAAATTTGTATTTTCTAAGTAAATGATGATTTTAACTAAATAATAAATTACTCAATTTATAAAATTAATTTTATAAAGTGCGGTTAATTTTTGAATTCTCCACATTGAGAAATGGTTAATATGAATTTTGTGATTTTTGTGAAATAGTAGAATTTTTTGTGAATAGAAAAATACAACAATTTTTGACAAATGCTAAAAACATGAATTTTTTAATCATGCTTGAGTCATGGATGATGTAAGTGACCATTGTTTATAACTCACATGAACTAATTATTGAATTTAGTTACAATAATACTCACTATTTATTTTCTTGAGAAAAATAAAAAACTAATGATTAAAATAATTAGAAAACACCCCTCCCTCACTATAAATACCACCCTCACACCCTCTTCTCCTCACACATCTCAATCTTTGACACTTGCCTATATTCTACCCAATACACTTCCATAGTCCCTCCCCCACATCCAGAAGCTCATGGTCTCATCAAAAGACCAAGCCTATGTGCCTTTAGGAGGATCTCAAGAGAAGAATTCAAGAGGTAAATCATCTCTCTTTTCATTTAATTTCCTTTAAATTTCAATTTCTTTTCTTATTATCTCCTCACCCTCGACCCCGAATGACCCAAATGCCTTATTTTTTATTTTATTATGGATAATCCCCCTTTTAAGAGTTGAAGGGGAACCCATACATGACCCGTAGGACCGAGGCATAAGGCCCGACATGACCTTCAATACATGACCCAAAGGCCCAGAGGCATACCATGCCCAATACATGACCCGTAGGCCCAACCAACTAGAACTGCCTGTCCCCAGATTCTAAATCATTGATCGCCTAACTCCACACCTTGCATTGTTGATCGGCTAGCATTGCCCAATACAAAGTTGCATGGTGCCCGGTCCCGATGGTGGTTTCCATACCCTCTCATTCTTCTAATCCAGTTAGCTCTGCTTTTGGTGACTACTACTCTTGTTTCTCTGATCCTCTTCTTGGGCATGCACTATTTGAACTGGGCTACTCCATAGTCTATGTGGCCCAAAGGCCCTGTAGCCAGAAAGAATTTGATGGCCAGAAGGCCCTTGAGACCCGTAGGCCCAAACCGGTGGCCCGAAGGCCCGAATCAGGTGAAAAGTTCTGGCTGCTACAGTACTGCTATAGTAACTTGGAAATTCACCTCCACCCAGTTTTGAACCTAGGTCTCTTAGATGCCAAGTAGGAGCCCTTACCACTCAAGTACGGGCTCATTGGCATCTCCTCACCTCCCATGGTCAAAATAAAATGACAACTCTAGTGCCTTAAATATATAGTAATTATATCACTTAATGGAGGATTTAACATTAAACTACTCCCTCTCTCTCTTATCTTAAAAATGAAATTTTTGTCTGTGAAGTGTCAATTTACCGACATCACGGGCGATGAACTTTTATTTTATATAAATTCCTTCAAGGTTGGTTGTAAAATAATTACATGGTTGAAAAAATATTTTAAAGGGTATTTTTAACCCCTTTTATGTTCTGGAACTAACATATACACATAATACTAAATGATAAAACAAAACAAGTTCATTATGATCAAAAACAACCAAAATTAACCTAAAATGATCATCATTAACTTTTATCTAATGAATAATCATAATGGTATATAACCAAATGCTTAATAAGATCATTTAAGCTTCAATAATATCATTAAACACCTAAATAAAATTATGTTTACCCACATCTTACATGAACTTACATTCTTGTATGCAAGTGAACAGATCATGAAAACTAAGAAAATGAACACTCCCGAATAATGAATTTCAACTCTATAACTCATCCAAAGGACTATAAAAGAACATAATAAAACCATAATGAATCATACTCATATATAAAAGTTTATGCAATTGTTAATTAATGAATATAATGTGATTATATTATATATTAATGAGAATGAATATTTTATTCCAAAGGAAAGAAGATTTTAAAAACCCAACTCTCTTTCTTTGGGTTTTCCCTATTTCACCCCATTTTTAGTATAATTATTCCTTAAAAATAATTTATTCATAATTATCTTACCCCTTCTATGATATACAGGTTTTCTACTAGAGTTTATGAAATACAAAAAAATTTCCAAAATAACTCTTCTTTAAAAACACACCTTTTACTTTTAACTCATGGTTGATGATTCTTATATCATGTATGTTATTCACTCATTCATTTGGGAACCCAAAGTTTGTGAATGTATTCTTATGAGATGAAACTCATTCCTTTACATGGGTTATTTTTTTCATGATTGATATATGTTCTATGTGACATTCATGATAATGTAAATGTTATGATGTGACGGGTGCGCCCATAATTATATAGGTCTTCAATGCATTGGGTAATTTGAAGAACCTCATCAGTAAAGTAAAATATATATGAATAAGATGTTATATTTGTTCACAACTATGTTTTTTAGTTGACCACAATGACATGATATTTCATTTTTATGCATTGCCACATTCCAAGTCTACTCTTAATGCTTCCTCAAATGATTGTGATCCTTTGACTGTGTTATGATGATAATTATTATTATCACCCCATGTTATATTGTTTCATGTTCTTATCTATCCTAATATTGGGATTTTAGCTCACCCAATTTTGATGTATATCATCAGGTGACTACTTGTACTATAGATAATTCAAGGACCAATAAGAAGCTAAAGAATAATGAATTAAATAAATGTTTATGTTTTATTTTATAAAATTTATGTGTAGTCCTAGTTTTCCCAAGACACTAAACATTGTATATTCTATGTGTAATGAATTTATGTTGTTTATCTTTAAAATTATGTGATAGTATTTTATGAAAAAATAGGGATGCTATAGTTGGTATCAGAGATCGGTTTAGTCAATTTGGGATTTAGGATTAGAGAACCATAGTGAAACCTTTAGTATGAGACTTAGTATAAGTTGTCACCCAAGATGCATTCCTAAACATAGGTATCCCACAAGATATATCTTTATACTTAATTTCACAAAGGAATAAATTATATATTCATGACTTGTGGACTTATGTTTTGTACCAACATTTTCTATTTTAGAAAATGGTGGGAACTAGAGAAACCATGCCAACAACCCATGCAAGGGGATAATGCATTGATTTCCCAAATTAAAACCCCAATGATTTGGGAGGTAGAGTTAAAAAATTTCTTGGTGATTCTTACACATCTATCTCAGGTTATGAACAATAACCTAAATAATATGTAACTTCCTCCTTCAACAAAGATGAAGAAACTAGATATCGAGTTTTTTATGAGACAACTACCACCAAGGTTTAGTGGATCTTATGATCAACTAGTTTTGGAATAGTGGGTCAAATTTATAGAGAAGATCTTTTTTGTACTTCATTGTTATGAGATGGAGAAGGTGAATCTTTCTATTTATCATCTAGACGTAGAGGCTGATCAATGGTGGGATTTCATTAAGAACACAAAGTCGAGGGATGAAATTGAAAAGATGAAGTGGGAATACATTAAGATAATATTTCTTAATAATAATCTCCCTTGAACACTTCAAACTAAGATAGATAGAGATTTCATAAAATTGAAGCAAAATAAAGGAGAATCTCTAATAGCCTATGAAGAAAATTTTACGAGGCTTGAAAGGTTTGCTTTGGATTTTTTTAGCAAAAATGAAAGAAAAATTGATAGATTCTTTAGTGGTTTAAAATCACACCTTTGAAAGGATTTTACAATTTGAGACTTTGGTAGTTATGAAGTAGTTGTTCAATTTTCTATCAAATTGAAGATGGATTTTGGATAAGGGTCCCATGGCTATGGTGATAAGAAATGAAATATGGATTTTCAAGTTGGAGGATCTAATGACAAATGTGGAAAGAAAACTCAACCACCCACATGTCAAAAATTTGGCAAGTAGCATCATGGAAACTGCATAAAAGGGATAGGGAAATGCTTAAATTTAGGGAGAGAAGGCCGCGAAGCTCATGAATGTCAAAAAAATATGATAATGTCAGACAATGTGGTTGAGGAAAAGAGTGAACCACCCATAATCCAATGAAACAACTATAAGGATCAAGGTAATTATTCAAACCAGTGGTCTAAACCCCTAGTTCTTAAGGGTAATCAATGTCATTAGCCACCAAATACAAAAGAAAAAAGGAAGGATTATTCCATCACTACCACATAAGTGGATCAAGAAAATGAATTCATACAAGGTAAAATTCCTATTCACTCAATAATGTAAAAAGTGTTATTTGATTCTAGTTCAATACATTCCTTAATTTCTTTCAAGTTTTCTATAACTATTTAATAGAATCCTTTAAACCTTAAATTAAATATATCTATAAAACACCAAGTGGTTCAATCATTGCAACCCAAGTGTTGGACTCTTCACCTATTTGATTATGTTCAAAGATTCACCCAGAAAATCTCATGATACTTCCCATTGTGGAATTTGATGCTATACTGGGGATGGATTGGATCTATTAATATATAGTTCTTATAAATGGTTGAGAAAAGGATATATATTTTCATATTATGAACCATCCCATGATCCTTTATAAATTCAAGGAAAATCATGATTCTCCTTTGAAAAACCCTTCAATGTTGTGGGTGTTGATTTATAGTGAAGAGGCATACGTCACTAAAATGGATTAGTCAAAGGAAGTTATCCAATAAGGGGAAATACCCATCATGAGGGAATATAGTGATGTATTTTCTGAAGTGTTACCCAGACTACCATTGAATCGTGAGGTAGAGTTATCAATAGAACTCATACCCGGAGCTACTCCTATCTCAAATTGTCTCTATAGGATAGCTCCTCTCAAACTAGAAGAGATAAAGAAGCAGCTGCAAGAGAATTTGAAAAAATGGTTCATATGCTATAGTGATCACCTTGGGGTGTTTCAGTTCTCTTTTTCAAGAATAATGATGGATCAATGAAACTATGTATCGATTATCAGGAACTCAACAATATCACCATAAAGAATGAGTATCCTCTTCCAAGTATTGATGACTTGTTTGATCATTTGATAGGAGCTCAGTACTTCTCAAAGGTAGATATTAAATCTATATATCATTAGTTAAAGGTTAAGAAGGAAGATATTTAGAAGATATCCTTCCGAACAAGGTATGTGAACTATGAGATTTTTGTGATTCCCTTTGGACTTACTAATACCCATGAAATATTAATGGCTTTGATGAATTGTGTATTTAGACATTACCTCAACAAATTTTTTGTTGTGTTTATTGATGACATTATCATCTACTCCAAGAGAAAGGAGGAACGTGAATAATAACCAATACTTGTGTTGGAAACATTTTGGAAGGAGATGTGTTTGCCAAGTTCTGAAAGTGTGACTTTTGGATGTAGGAAGTCACATTCTAGGGACATGTGATCACAAGTGAGGGAAGTTTTGCAGACCCTTCAAAATCTAAGGAAATTGAAGAATGTCTCAGACCCTATAGTGTCATAGAAATCCATAGTTTTCTTGGCATACCAGGGTACTATCAACTTTTTCTGAGAAATTTCTCTGGATTTTCAATCTCTCTAACTAAGTTAACGAGGAAAGGGGTAAAGTATTTCTAGATAGAAGAATGTGAGGAAAGCTTTAAGAAGCTAAAAATCAGGCTGATCACTATACCTATACTAACATTAGAGTAAATTAGAGAATGTTTTGTGATACATAGTGATGCTTCCAAGAAAGTCTTGGGTTGTTTACTCCGGAAAAATGATAAGGTGATAGCCTATGACCCACAACAGTTGATGTTCCATGAGCAGAACTACCCTATCCAAGATCTAGATCTAGAAATTGTGATTTTTTATTTGAAAATATGGTGTAATTACCCCTACGGTTAGAAGAGTGACATATATACCAATTATAAGATCCTAAAGTATATATTCACACAAAAGGAGGTTACTACGGGTCAAAGAAGATGGTTATAGATAATTAAAGACTATGATTTCTCTATTCACTATCATCCTAATAAGGTGAATAAGGTATATAATGCTCTAAGTAGAAAAAAAACATGTTACTCTGTCCTAGATAAAAATTGAGAAAGACCCTATCTTCATGGATATGCAAAGGATTGATTTGGAAATCATAATGGCATAGAATAAATCCTACCATTCTATTAGTCATAGTATGAAACTCAAGAGGGGGGTGAATTGAGTTCCTATAAAAGTTTCTGTTAAAAATTTTATTTAAAATATTCTCCCAATTAAAAAATAAATCATCTCAGTTAATCAAGGTAGTAAAATTATAATAGTTTGACTATTCAAATGATTTCTCAGAAGATTTATTAATTCTCAGTTATGAAAATATGAGATATTGATATAAATTTTGAAACTATTATAATAAGGAAAAATAGTTATAACTAATATCCAAGACTAAGTATCAAAATAAATTTTATATTTCTGAAATATGAGTTAAAAGAGAGAAATATAAAATTTAAAGACATAACAGATAAAATAAGAGGTTATGTCTCAAGTCGAGACTTATTCCACTCCACTTGGTGATCACCTTCCACCAAGAAATATATATAGATGAAAATATTTGATCCACACCCTGGATTGGGGTTAAAAATAGTACACAAGAATGTCAAGGTCACATGACCTATTCCATTATTCTACAAGGAAAAACTAACAAATAGGTCACAAAAGACCTCTTACATAGTTATATGTGCGTGAAGAAAGCTGTAAAAGATATTGGAGTGAGGGTATATTTTATCCTCTGATTCATTACAGGAGACCGAGTGTTTTTCTATGCAACTCTGGACTTGTAGGATGTAGCGGATGTGATTTTCGAGTCCTCTTGTGGAAACAGAGTCTATTGAGCCTCATATTCTAGTTTCCAGTTCAATGATATGATCTTTTTAGCTCTTTTTCTTCTTAAGGTTGTTGCTGCGAGGATGTTTGAGATTCTGATCTACAACAGTTCATCCTCCATAAATCAAGAGTTATTTGTGTGTTCTTTAGTGTATGTTTTTTCATGCATGTGTCCTCCTTTCTTTTTTCTACTCTCTTTCACTTCTTAATGTATCTACAGCTCGTGCACCACCATGTATGTTATCTTCAGGATTTATTTTTTATGGATATCAAGGATCATGATTTCTACACCTCATACCTTGTACTGTCAGGTGACATGTCTACAAAAAACATTAATTATTTTAGTGTCATTAAATGTCTCAAATATGGCCGTTATTATAAAAATTAAATTGAAAAAGATGGGGAATATGGTTTAAGAATGGAATGGTGTCATGGTTGCACTGAGATATTCATGGTGAGACAGTCAGGGTGACATAGTTGTGTTGAGATCTAGAACCAGTAGCACAGTTATGGTGTCTGGTCCTTTTAGAATTCTAGAATAGGTATTAAGACTGTGATGTTAGGAAAATAGTGTCTCAGGAAATGGTGTCTTTTCCTTTTTCAAAATTATGAATGATGTCATGTTACAGTGCCTTTGAAATGGTAGTGAGGAAATGGTGCCAGGTTCTTTGTGAAAATCATGACCTGGTAGCAAGCTTATGGTGGCATAGAATTTTTGAAAATCTGGAATCGGTAGCAAAGTTACGATTTTACAGACTTATTCAAATATCTATAAGATTTCTTAAGAAGAAATATTCACAGAATGGATTAAGATTAAACATATTCATACTAAAACCCAATAAAACAAGATTAAACATATTTTACAAGTATCAAACATAATTTTTGATATTTTGAATCATGATTGTGTGAGAGTTTAAAACATGAGGATTCCAACAATCTCCAAACAAGATTTGTGATCAATAAAACATAAGGAGTCCAATAATATCCAAACATGATTTGTGAGAATTAAAACATGTGGAGTCCAAAAATATCCTACATTTTGATGATCACAAATCATGGCATTTATAAGCTGTATATTTTATTAAATACAAGATATTTGAGTATATATGTGATAGGTTGTATAAAAACTATTCTTCACCCATGAAGATATATTTTACATAAATGCTTCTATAAAGGCCTTGTCTTATTTCTTCCCCTTTTGTGATTATCAAAAAAAGTAACACTTATTGAAGGCAATTAAGAGAATAAACAAAAAACTGAAAATTCTATTGAATATAATGATAGAGTTCATTACAATCATGATGAAAAATACAATACATCCTTATCAAAATACATAATTCACTTATCTTGAGAGACATCAGTCTTTTCTTTTCTATTGGTTGAGATATTAGGAGGAGCAATAGGAGAAGAAGTAGAAGTGGTAGAAGATATTGATCCAACTGTGAGAGAAGTAAAATACACTCCTCCAATGACAGAGGGTTAAAGAGATGGTCTAGTTGAAGAAAGATCAAATTTTTCTCAATAATAACAGGTATGATCTATCTCAGAGCCCAAGATATATACATGGAAGAAAGAGAAAAGGTAGTGGTGGAGGAAGGAGTTGGAAATAGCCACAAAGGGGTAGCTGCAGGAGCCACAATGGAAGCACTTTTCACATGTAGATAGGGTTTTAACAACTTAATGAAATCAGTGACGACCACACCTCTATACTGCATAGAATTCTCAATGTCATATTTGTTTTCCAAAAAATTATCCAATAGAGGAGTGAAGTCTTTGAACTTCTGAAATTGATTCTTGAAAACTTGAGTGACAAGAGGAATTTTCAAAATCTCTACAATATACTTGAAGTGATTTGTCAGCTCATGTTTATAATAAATTATACTAAAGTATAAGTCCACTTTCATAGATATTTATTCTTGAGAAACATTGGAAATATTTTAATGGATCCTAACCAAATAAAGTACATGGTCACTATTTTTTATGATAGTAGAGAGACTTTCCTTATCAACACCACTCAACGCTGACTAAATCTCTTCATTAAAAAAATGTTTTGATTAAGTCATTATCCACAAGCTGAGATGACTATCCAGAGGTAGTTGAAGCTGTAACAACTTATGTGAGAGACTTAAGTTGATTTAGAACCTTTTTTAGAGAGCATTTATATTCACAGGTCAGCATATTTAGTCCAAAAAAACGTGCATGCATCTCATTGGCTATATTTGTGTTGTTTTCAACCACATTTTCATATACATTGATACATATTGGTTGAATTATAGATAAAACCTTCTATGGAATATTATCAACATCATATTCAGTAATATGAGAAACAGGAGCTTGAGCAGTTGGCAAGACTTTCGACATATCTTAAACCATATATTTTAGAGACTTTACCTCATCACTCAACTATTTGTTCTCAATCATAACTTCCTAAATTTCAATAACCGTCTTCGGAGGAATCTGGCATATAATTTTCTCTAACAGTAAGGCATCATCTCTTTACCTGAAATTACTCACAGGTGAAAGTTGTGACTTCATGAACATTCAAATATAGATAAAAATTTGTTTCCAAATTCTTTTTAAATATTCTGTACTTACAAAAGCAAGATTTCATTGGGTAGGCTTAGAAGTAGGAATTGTCATAGGTTTTTATTCCTTTCAAGGTACAATTTCTTTAGCAATGATTAGTTTGATATTAAACACTATGGAGGGATTAACTGATTTAAATGAGATTCCTTGATAATTATAAATAGAAAAATACTCTTGAAATATAAACCAGGTATCCAATGAACATAAGTACATAGGGTTGTTCACTTCAATTCTTTCCAAATTAGGGTTCTGCTCCCCATCAATAGGTGCATCTATGATAGAAAAAACAGCCTCAGTCTCTTGAGCTACTTCCACTTCTTCTATTATGTCTATCTCAATTACTTTTTTATCCAACTAAAAGGCCTAATATATCCTCTCCTCAATAGATAAAATAACTTTAGGCTCCAGAGGTTCTTCTAAATGTTCCTTAGGAATAGATTGTTCTTCTGTAATAGAAACTTGTGCTCCTTCAGCAAAAATTGCTTCAGTAACTATCTCTTCAGAAATTACTTCTTATGGAATAAGTAGGCCACTATCTTCTTCTTCTAAGATAGTTCCTTCCTCATGTGAAACTACTTCATCTTCTACTTCTTCATTTGAGTATTCAACAACTTCCTCAGGTTCCAGACTATGGTCAGATACATTCTTAGGTCTTGAAGGGTTTTCAACCGGGTCTAAACATTGATAAATTCCTTCATTATCATCCAACCAATATTTCTTCCATGGGTTACAGCTAATTTTCATCCTTATAACTATATCATTTCAGATACAAAACTCAAAACCTTCAAATACTCCTTTATTCAGGACAACTACTCCCTTGGCTAAAAACATTGCAGAAATTAACCTTGAATAAAACAGATAGGTTTATTTTTAAGTTTTCTTGATCATATCACACATGTGAAGTATAATATACCTACACAGAATGATCTCGTGCCCATTCCTAGGTAGGAATCCCACATCCTCAAAGAAAAAGTACATATTTGACAATTTACACAACTTCTTACTACAAAATCATCTTCAGAATTGAATGAGAACTGAACATACTAATAAAACTCCGAAACAAACTTCAGATAAATAGATCTTTTCTATTTTTTAAACCAGTTCAACGATCCCTATTCGTAAAATACATTCAAAACAATTGACTTACTTATCAGCACCCACTTTGGGCCAAATTGTTTCTCTGGAACTACTGTTCGATCAGCAAGGCTTGGATTTAGTGGTTTCTCAGGCATTATTTTCATATCCCTTTTCACATTCTTCTGATACCAGCACATATTAGGAGATGATGAAGGTAGAAGATTCATTCTGGTCATCCAATGTGGGTTTGAGAAAGATGAAAAGTTTAAAGACGGATTATGGTTTGAGAGAGAAGGGTTTGGGTTGTAAGAGAAAATAGCTCGAGTGAAAAGAGGAGTGAAACTTTTGTGTTTTTATCAATTAGGGATTTCGAAAGTTTCAAACATAAATACACTGTATAAAATAAATAAAATAATTGATACAATTAAATGAGAAATAAAAATCTAAAAATACATGTTTGAGTCATTACGGTGAGACTCGAATAGGTAATCACGGTGTTTTAATTATGGTGCGACTCCAAATGGTGAGACCATATCATTGAGATAGAAAGTATGATACTATAACTAAGATATAGTTACTACAAAATACTAACTTGTGAAACCGTGAATTGTGAAACTGTAAACTATGAAGTCATAAACTGTTCACTTAAGGCTTATCGTCCCTAATTCATGTATGATGTAATTTATCCATTCATAATTTAATGTCTTAGTGAATATATCTTCAAGATGAGGTTCAGTTCCAACGAATTCCAATGTGATATCACCTTTTTGATAATGATCTCTCAAAAAGTAATGTATTACAACAATATGTTTAGTCCTGTAATGTGAAACAAAATTATTTAAAATGTTAACATCACTTGTATTGTCACAATTTATAGGTACATGAATGAATTGATATCCATAATCTAGTAAAGTGTGTTTCAACCACAAATTTTGTGCACAAAATTTTCTAAAAGCTATGTATTCAGCCTCGGTAGTAGAAAATGAAATAGAATTTTTTTACTACACCGTGATACTAGAGACTTGCATAAAAAGTGACATGTTTCGGAGGTGATTTTTATATCTAACTTGCAACCACCAAAATCAACATCTAAATAGATAACCAAGTCAAATTATTTTCATCTTGTATAAAACAGTCCTAAGTTGGTAGTATGTTTTAGGTATTTGAAAATTCTTATAACATCATTTAAATGAGACTCCTTGGGGTTTTCATGAAAACATGCACACGTGAAAACCCTAAACAAAATTTCTAGCTGACTAGAATTAAAGTAGAGTAAACTTCCAATCATTCCTCTATAAGTGGTTTGATCAACAGATTTATAATTTTCATCAAGATCCAACATACAGGTAATTATTCATTGGAGTATCACTACTTTTAGTGTTATCCAAGCCTAAAATTTTTATGAGATCTTTTGTATATTTTTCTAATTTAAGATAATACCTTCTCAATTTTAAAATTTTGAAATCCAATCAAGAATTTTAGTTCACATTTCAAACTCATTTCAAATCCATTTTTCATCATTTTTGAAAAATCTGTACATAAATATTTTTTTAAGATACAAAAATAATATCATCTATATAGATTTGAAAAAATAAAACATATTTAGATATTTTTTTATTAAAATAGTAGCATCGGTTATACCTTTTATAAACCCTTTTGAAATAATAAAAGTACTTCATCTATCGTACCAAGCTATTAGAGCTTCCTTTAAACCATATAAAGCCTTAGTTTATTTCAAATCATGATTTGGAAAGTGAGGGTTTGTAAAACTAGCTGGGTTGTTCAACAAAAACATCCTCAACTATATACCCTTTTAAGAATTCACATTTGACATCCATTTTATATAGTTTGAAATTTATATGTTCTGCATATTAAAGTAAAATTATAATGGCTTCAAGTCTAGAAACTGGTGAAAAAGTTTCTTCACACTCAATTCCTTCTTATTGATTATAACCTTGTGAAACCAATCTAGCTTTGTTTCTAACTATGTTACCAGCTTCATCAACATTATTTATAAACACCCATTTAGTGCCTATTGTCAAGGTGTCTTTGGTTCTATCGACAAGTTTCCAAACTTATTCCTTTTAAATTGATTTAATTACCCTTGCATAGCCATCACCCAAAATTCTTCATTGATAGCATCATTGGTGTTTTTAGGCTCAATATGTGATAAAAATTCATGATGTTTAACCTGATTTATATGAGAATCTCTATTCTATGTTTCTTTATCTAAATATCCAACAACAGTATCTAAAGGATGTTTCTTTGAGGTTCTAACAGATCTAGAAAAATAAGGTCTGGTAATTTTAGTATCTTCAAAAGGTTTGGGTTCATCAAGGCTTGAATCTAGAGAATTTCTTGAACTAGGAGTTTTAACTAATTCCTTCATAAGATGGTCATAAGATTTATCATTAATGTCATATTTTACATATAATCTTCAAGACATTCAAGTGAGGTCTTAGGTTCATGTGGATATGTTTCATAAAATTTGACATGTACAGATTCTTCCACAAAATTGGTTATTTTGCTAAAGTCTCTATAATATTTACTAGAAATTGAATAACCTAAAAATAGTCCTTCATCACTTTTGATGCAAATGTTTCGATATTATCCTTAGTGTAAAGGATAAAGAATTTACAACCAAAATCTTTGAAGAAATTAAACATGGGTTTTCTATTTTTCCACAGCTCATAAGTAGTTCTTTTAAGAATTGGTCCGATTAACACTCTATTAATAATATAGCATGTTTTATTAACAACTTCAACCCAAAAGTAAATAGGTAGGTCATACTTATAAAGAATGTTTCTTGAAATTTCTTGTAAGGTTATATTACTTCTTTATATAACACCATTTTTTAGGTGTCCTAGGGTAAGAGAAGTTATGAATATAGCCATTTTGTGAGATAAATGATTCAAACTCTGGGTTTCTAAACTCACAGCTATAGTAACTTCTTGCATATCTTATACTAAGTCCACTTAAGTTCTCTACAGATTGAGCATAATTGGTGAAGTAGTCATGTGATTCACTTTTGTGATCCAAAAAGTAAGTCCAAGTATACCTTAAATAGTCATCAATAATAACATAAAAATAGTGCTTCCCATTTAACTTTGAAACTCTATATGGTCCAGAAAAATTCATGTGAACTAACTCAAGAGGTTCATAAGTGGAAACGTCTTTCTTTATTTTGAATGATATTCTGTATTGTTTACCCTTTTGATAAGGATTACAGACTTTATCATTTGGAAACTAAAGTTTGGGTAGGGCATCGACTAATCCTTTTCTAGTAAGCTTTCTAAGGGAGTTTATATTGTAGTGTCCTAATCTCGTATTCCAAATTCAAGACTCTTTATGAAAAACACTCAAGCAAGAAACATATTGAGAGATTAAAGAATATAAATTAATATCATTTTCATTTTCATTTCTAAATCCAGATAATATTAGTTCATTTTTAGAGTTAAAAACATTAAAATCATTATTTTAAAATTTAACATGAAAAACATCATCACATAATTATGAAATACTAAGTATATTATGTTTGAATCGATCAACAAAAAGTACTTTAGAAATTAAAAATGAGTTAGGGCTAGCATCTAGCTGAATCCAATTATTTTTCCTTTAGCATTGTCACTAAAGGTGACATTCCCACTATCAGTATTTATTATATTCTTAACACATGAGTAATATCCTATCATGAGTCTTGAAAATCTACTATCCAAGTGTAATAAAAAAAATTAGGAGCTTTTCAAGTATTTTTTCTATATAAGAGTTAAACAAGATAAGATTTTGGTACCCGGATTTTCTTGGGTCTAGAAACATTAGTAATAAATGCTTTGGAAAACCATACTTGATTCATGGGTTTCCTATAAGAAAACAATAAATTATTTTAGAAGTAAAATATATTTGGTCTTGAGAAACTAGAAGTATTAAAACAGTTCTCAGTACTGATTTAGTAGAATATTTTTCTATTTTAGGCACAAAAATAGTTTTTCCAGATTTTTCAGCAAAGACCATTTTTCTAGGTTTATATATTATACCAGTAGTATATATATGAGCTACTTATTAACCTATAATTTCTGTTAGAGTATTATTTCCATTGGTAAATTATTCTATGTCCCTTTTAAATTGCACATTATATAATTTTAGTTCATTTTTTACTTTAAGTAGTTTAGAATGTTTCGCTTTTTCCACAATAAGTTCAGATTTAACAGTGGTAGTCAAGGCTTGTTTTTTCTTTAAAGATTTATATTTATCTTTATGTTCATTATAGGTTTACCAGAGCATTTTTAAGTATTCATAAATTTCTTCATTGGTCATATTTTTAGAATCACTTTTATCTCTAGAATAATAAGGAATTTTTACAGGATACTCAGGGGTTGCCTCATATGTATTTGTTATAAAACACATATTGGATTTTTCATAATTTTCATCGTGTTAAGACTCTGAGTCGCTTGAATTTTACTCAGAAGTGCTCCATGTTTCCTTCATAGACTCTTTATACTTTCTATCCTTATCCTAATATCTCTTCAAGTATTTTAACTTGAGAAAATTATCCTTTACAAGTCCCATTATCTTGCATTCATAGTAGATTATTTCACTTGAAGTATCACCTTTCTTTCAATCATTTTTCCATTTTCCCTTATTCTCATATTTACCTTTGTAGTTATACTTCTTGAAGAATTTATTTATTATATAAAACATCTTAAATAATCTAGTTGATTGATTCATTTACTCATCACTATCAGATGGTGAATTTTCATTACTTTTACTATCCGAATGAGGCTTTATCCTTTCCTTTTCATTAGTTTTGGAATTAGTGGTTTTGAAGGCCATTGACATTATCTTTAGTTCATATTCCTCTTACTTAATAACTTTTAATTCTTACTCATACCTCATCAACTTTCCTATAATATCCTTGACTAGTATCTTACTAATATCACAAGATTCTCTATTTGAGACAAAGGTCCCTCTCCATCTATTGGAAAACCATATGAGTATTCTCATAATTTGTTCCTTGGCTATAATATCTCTGTCTAGAGAGATCATAGTATTTAAAACTTCATTAAACATCAGATAAATTTCATAAATAGTTTCATCAAGAATAATTTTTAAATTATCATATTTAGTAGTATATGTGTTAAGTATTATTTCATTAACACTACAGGTACCTTCATGTGAAACAGATAAAGTGTCCCAAATTTAATGGGTTTTTTTACATGGAGAAATGATTTTAAACTCTTAATCTCTTAAATAATAGTAAGGGAATTCAAGGATTTGAAATTATTATTATAAGAAGCCTTATTTGGGTTATCCCAAGTATGCATATGAGTAGAAGGAATCTTATATTAATCTATAATTGAATACCAAATCTCAAAACCCATACTTTCTCAGTGCATTTTATTTTTTGATTTCAATTGTGCATAATTTGTTCCATTAAAGGATGGAGGTATGTTGGTAGTATCACCTTCCAATATATTATCCATACTTAATAATAAAGTGTATATTTTATAATGAAATAAAAATTTACAAGTAACCAAAATTTTGAGATATTTAAAACACAACTAAAATCACAGTTGAAAATTATTTCAAAAAAATTAAAAAATTTCAAAATAGGGATTTTAAAAACTCCTCTGATACCAAATGTTGGTCGGAGTGGGACACTAAAGAGGGGGTGAATTGAGTTCCTATAAAAACTTTTGTTAAAAAGTTTATTTAAAAGATCACCCTAATTAAAAATGAAATTGGATTGTTAACCAAGGTAGTAAAATTATAATATTTTGACAGTTCAAATGGTTTCTTAGAAGATTGATTTATTATCACTTATAACAATATGAGATATTGATACAAATTTTGAAACTATTTTAATAATGAAAAAATAGTTATAAATACTTTATAATACTAACTATCAACGTAAAATTTATTTTTCAAAAATTAGAGTTAAAATAGAGAATGTCTAAATTTAAAGACACAGTAGATAAAACAAGTGGTTCATTCTCAGAATCATACTTAGTCCACTCTACTTGGTGATCACCTACCACCAATAAATATATATAGATGAAAATATTTGATCCACACTCTGGATTGAGGTTAACAATAGTACACAAGACTATCTATGTCACAAGACCTTTTCCACTATTCTATGTGGTAAAACTAACAACCAGGTCACACAAGACTACTTCCACAGTTATAAGTGGATGAAACATGGTGTAAAAGATATTTTAGGGAGGATATATTGTATCCTCTAGTTTAGTGCAGCAGAAAGTGTGGGATTTTAATTCAGATATACTCACTACTTGAAAAGATTAATAAAACATTACATATAATAGTAAAGATAATGAGAAAGGATTAGAAATGATCTGAGTGTTGTTCAATGGAGCTTTGGACTTATAAGATGTAGCATATGTGATCTTTGATTCCTCTTTTATAAATAGAGTGTCATGAGCCTCATGTTCTGGTTTCTAGTTTGATGAGATGATATTTGTAGCACTTTTTCTTCCTATAGTTGTTGTTGTGAGGATTGTTGAGATTCTAATCTACATAATTTCAACCACCATGAATGAAGAGTTCCTCATGTGTTATTTAGTGTATGTTTTTCATGCATGTGTTCTCCTCTATTTTTTCTTGTCTCTTTCACATATTAATCTATTTAAAGTTCATTCACCACCATATATTTTATATTTAGGGTGTCTTTGTTATGGCCGACAGGGAGAATGATTTTTACACCTTGTACCACGTACTATCAGGTGAAATGTCTAAAACAAATCCATAATTATGTCATTTTCAATAAATGACTCAAATAATACCATTAGAAACATGTTATAAATTAAATTTAAAAAGGCAGAAAAATGATTAAGTATAGAACAGTGTCACAGTTGTGGTGAGACAGTCACAGTGAGATTGTCATAGTTCCATAGTTGTCTAGAGATCTAGAATCAGTAGCACAGTTATGGTGACTGGTCCTTTACGAATTTTGGAACCAGTAGCAAGACTGTGATGTAAGTAAAATGGTGTCTCAGGTAATGGTGTTTAGACCTTTGTCAAAATTAGAAACAGTGCCATGTTACGGTTCCTTGGAAACGGTAGTAAGGAAACGGTGTCATGTCCTTTGAAAAAATCTCCAACCGGTAGCAAGCTTACGGTGTCACATACTTAGTGAAAATCTGGAACCGGTAGAAAAGTTACATTTTCACAGACTTAGCCAAATATATGTAAGCTATATTAAGAATTAATATTCACAGAATGGATTGAGATTAAACATAATCATACTAAAACTTAATAGAACTAGATTAAACATAGTTTACAAGATTCAAACTTGATTTATGAGATTAAGAATCATGATCGTGTGAGAGTTTAAATCACGAGTAGTGAGCATTAAAACATGAGGAGGTCAACAATCTCCAAACATGATTTGTGAGCATTAAAACATGAGGAGTGAAATAATCTAAAAACATGATTTTTTATCATTAAAACAAGAGGATTCCAACACTTTTCTAAATGATTTCCCAACCATCTATCCAACAGAAGAATAAGGAGGTATAGGGGGATGATACAAAGTTGAAAAATAGTGAGAATGAAATAAAGGAAGGGAAGATGAAAGAGTTTCATATCAATAATGATGGTGTAATCTAGTTTGGAACAAGGTTCCATGTGCCGTCATAACTAAGGATAAATAAGTAGCTATTGGATAATGCACATAGATCAACTTTGTCTACCCATCCTGGTAGCACCAAGATTTATTGTGATCTCTAAAACCCTTTCTTGTGGGATAACATGAAAAATGAGATTGCAGAATATATCTCAAGGTTCTTTATATGTCAATAAGTCAAAGAATAGAAAATAAAAGTCCAAAGGGATGATGCAACTTTTTCCTTTACCCATATGAAAATGGGAGAGTGTCACCATGGACTTTGTCATGGGTCTCCTGAAGACATCCAAAGGAAATAATGTGATCTGGGTTGTGGTGGACTGACTCACCAAGGATGATCACATTATTTCTATTCAGGAAGATCTCTCACTTGATGAAATTTCTAAGATATATGTAAAGGAAGTGGTGAGACTACATGGGATTACAATCTCTATTTTCTCTGATGGTGATCTCAAGTTCACATCTAAATTCTAGAGGAGTCTTCAACATGCCTTGAGTTTTGAATTGAATTTCAACATGGCCTATCACCCCCAAACTGATGGCCAATCTTAAAGGACTATTTAGGCACTCGAAGATATTCTAATAACCTTCTCATTATAATTAAAATGTAGATAGAATCATCATATCCCATTGGTTGAGTTCTCCTACAAAAATAGCTTCCTCTTGAGTATCCAGATGGCTCCATATGAAGCTCTCTATGGAAAGTGATGTAGAACTTTGATCTTTTTGGAGGAAGTTGGAGAAAGAAAGATAAATGGACTTGATCTTGTACAAGAGAGTATAGAAAAGTTTTAATACATCCTAAAACATATCGAAGATTATTAGAGTTGGAAAAAGATCTATGATGACAACCGATGAAGGGACCTAGAGTTCAATTTTGGAGATATAATCTTCCTTCAAATATCACCATGGAAGATATTCATGAGGTTTGGAAAGAAAGAGAAGCTAAGCCCAAGGTGAATTGGCTCCTTTGATATCCTTGATCATGTAGGATTTGTGGCCTATCATCTTTCACTTCCATCAAATATGGTTCAGGTTCATGATGTGTGTTGGTCAGAGTAGATGACTCAAGAGGGGGGGGGGGTGAATTGAGTATCGATAAAAGAAATTGTTAAAATTGGTTTTTTAAAACAACATACACCTATTAAAATAAAATCAAAGTCAGTTTCTAGTGAATTTATATAAGTCCTAAATGTTTAATTAGTTTCTCTAAATATTGATTAGTTCTCAATTTTACTAATCTAAAGATTAGTCAAACTTTTGAAACTAATCTACTGATTCAAAACAGATATAAACACTTTCTAAAATAACTTTCAAAGTTCAGTTTATCTTAATGCTAGAAATACAAAATAGATAAAAATATAAGACAAACATCACATTGGTTAAAATAAGAGGTTTAATCTCAAGATGAGACTTATTCCTCTTCACTTGGTGATCACCTGCCACCAAGCAGTCATTATTAATAAAATTTTGATCTAAACCCTGGATCGGGGTTCACAACAGCACACAGGGTTGTCCAGGTTACACTTGACCTCTACCACAGTTATTCATGGGAAAAAACTAATAAACAGATCACACAAGATCTGTTCCATAGTTCTACATTGGATACAAGATTAGAAAGGTAATGAGTGTGAGGATACTTTAGTATCCTTCAGTTAAGCTTAGGAGACATGGTGTGTGAAATAAACAGATGCACACACAGCTCGAAAAGTAAACATAAGAACACAAAAGAGTATAAAAGTGAAACAAGAGTTTAGAAATCATTGTGTGTCGTTTAGTAAAGTTATGGACTCATTGGATGTAGAAATGATGATATTCAAGTCCTCTTCTAGAGGTTGGATCCAAAACAGAGTATTCTAGTCTCTGTAATCAAGATTCCAGGTGTGTAGAGATTCATCTCTTCAATGACAGGATGTTCATCGAGCTTCAATAGGATACAACTTGTAATATTAATCTTATTTCATACTTAGGCTTTAAGTTGTTCTATTTGAAATATCTTTCATATTCGCACAACCATCCTTTTTGTTTTTCCAGCGGGTTGAGAGAGCACTTTTGTAGTTTGATCTTGTAATCCTTTTATACTTCAAGGTCCAGTAGGCGTGAAGATCTCAGCACATGCATGTTCCTCGTAATTTCTATGGATAGTCCTACAAAAAAAATAATGTCAGAAACATTAATTTTTCTAAATATTATCGTTAAAAATAAATTCAAATTAATAAAAATGAACCAATTATTTATGAATATCAGTGATTCATTTGCATCAGTCTTCCATATTTGGTGTATCCTCTTCGGTCTGTAAACATTAGTGTGTCATCTTCATTCTGTCAATATCGGTGTGTCATCTTTGTTCTGTCAACTTTAGTGTGTCATCTTCGGTATGTAAACTTCGGTGTGTCATCTTCGATCTGTTAACTTCGGTGTGTTATCTTCAGTTTGTCGAACATCGGTGTGTCATCTTTGGTGTGTCAAACATCATTGTGTCAAACATCAATGTGTCAAACATCGGTGTGTCGAACATCGGTGTGTCAAACATCGGGGTGTCAAACATCAGTGTGTCGAACATCGGTGTGTCAAACATTGGTGTGTCGAAAATCGGTGTGCCAAACATCTGTGTGTCTAACATCGGTGTGTTGAACATCCTATTGGTGAAGGGGACTCAAAAAGCTTATGAAGTGTCTATCTCACACAAAACATTACAATACTAAATGATATCCAAACATACATGTTTGAATACACTTGTAAACATATTTATTCAAGAATATAGGTTATTGACTTATTTAAGTACATTATTCGGTATGGCATAATTGATTTACTTATAGGTATTAATGAGAATGGAAGAGAAGAATTTGTAGTTAGGAATTATTTGTGATTATGAAAACAACAATATCATAGAGGGTCCAACAATCTCCCCCTTTTTGATAATCACAAATTATGGCATACATACCCATATAGAGAATACAAATAAGTGGATATAGAATAAAGAACTAAGTGAGATTATTAAATATAACTAAAGTTTTCTCCCCCTCAATAACAGGATTATGATGAGTACATGTCATGTGTCATGTGTCCTATACCAGAAATTCTCCCCCTTAGATTAATAATTTATGCATTATGCCTTTTTCTCCCCCTTTTGGTATTAGAAAAAAAAAACAGGAAGTAAAAGGAGAATTGCCACAAAAGAAATATACTAGAAAGAGTTCCATTAAGAAGAAGAAAAGTACAAGAAAAAAAGATCAAATCTCTATCAAAAAATACAATGCAACACTAAGGGTTTGGATTTTGAGGGGCTTTGCCTTTATTAGAAGGATCCGAAGGAGGAGGAGATGGTTTGGTAGAGGCAGAGGGAAGAGGTGGCCGGAAGATAACACCAGGCAGGACAACACCTGTATGGACATTTTCTATAAGACTAGCCCTTCTTTCTGACAACACAAGACTAGGAGTTTGCTCTGTGATGACCTATCGAATATGAGACAGTGCCTGAGAGACAGCCATTGGAGCAGGAGGCTGAGAGGTAGTACCAAGGTAAGTAGCAGGAGGGACCACAATTTCTTCAGATTGATCATGTAAATATGACTTGAAAAGGTTGATGAAATAATTTATGATTTCACCACCATATTGCATGACTTTCTCAAAGTCATCCTTATTCTCCATAAATTTGTTCTGTAAAGGGGTAAACTCCTTCAATTGAGCAACATGCTTCTTGAATGCTTCTGTAACAGGAGGTATTTTGAAATTATCTGCTAGAAATTTTATGTTATTGATCATATCATTTTTGGTATAAATCTTCATGAAGTAATTATCCACTTTTTCTTGAATCCCTTTCTGACTAGCAGAGTCTTCATTTGTGCACTGTCTGACCATATTGTACACAAGTTCTATATTTCGTTGTACCTTTTCAAGATTTTATTTGTCTAAAATTCTCAGAAGATTTTGGAGTTCCTCTCTCATCACAGCTTTTAGAGACTCCAAATCAGCAACAACACTTTTCCCACTTCTATAATAGTATGCGATATTTAATATTTTTCCAAGATCTTCTTCCAACTTTTTCAGATCAACACTAAGGAGATGAGTCACCAAGTTCCTAAGAACTTCCAGTACACCACTAAAGGAGGTCTTGAATTCATAGGTTAGAGAATTTAACTCATTTATCATTTTCCTTACTTCTTCTCTCAGCAATGTATTGTGCCTAATAATTATTTCGGTTGTGGTAATGAGATTCGGTTGAATATCTTGGATCACTATTCTTGCAATATTCATTGCATCAGCATCTGAAATACCTGATGATGTGGAGGCTTCACTTCTGGATCCCGTTGAAGATATCACATACTCACAGATTTCATTTTTGAATTTCTTAAAATCAGTCTTAGTGACATAGTCACTGGGCACTGACTATGCTACTAGCTCTACTGGTGGAGGTGTAGCTGGTGGAACAGGTGAAATATGTTCTCGTTCAGCTAGGACTTTGGATCAGGAGGAGGAGGTACCCTCTCCTCATCTGATTCATACTCGAAACTGAAAAGAGTGTATCCTGGATCATTATTCCACCCTTTAGTATAGGTCCAGTCTCTTGGCTCAAAAGTATCAATACTGATCATTCTTCCCTCAGGATCAAGAGAAACTTCACCTTCATCAACTTATTCATCCATTCCATTAGCCATAATAATATTTAGGGGTACCGGAACCAACTAGAATTCAGGTTTTTCATGATCTCCAGACACTTCTACTTCTCCAGGCAGTTCCTCAATTTGAGGCAATTCATCCTCAGCCTCTTCCTCATGGCCACAATCCATAAGTTCTTTAAATTTTTGAATGATTTCTTGATTTTCATCATTAGGATGGTGTGATATGTCCTCCTATTCAGCATCTCTATGATCAACAACCTCTTGTTCAACATGATCAAATTCATTACCTGCTCCATGTATAGATTCCTCACTGGATATGTCCACCACTTACTATCCCACTTTTAAATAATCACTTACATGCTCATCATTTCCTCCTTCATCCTTATTATCATAATCATCATCATCAGACTCCTCATCTGATTTAATCACATATCCTTCAACTCTAGTAACCTCGATCTCTTCTTCATCCTCATCACCTAACATGGATTCTCTTAAGGGTAAGTCCAAAGGTGGACTAGCTTGTCCATAAAACATATCCTTGGGGATATCAGCAATATTAGCATCGCTCCTATCATTAAAAGGATATCCTTATTCCCTTGGAACTTCAGTCTATTCTTCCTCATCAGAATAAACTAGTTCTTCTCCTGGTTTGAGACCTGGATCAACTTGATCCTTTGGTTAGGTAGGATGATCAATTGGATTGAAATCCTCAAACATCCTTCCCTCATCACCTACCAAACATCTCTTCCATGGGTTCCAGAATATTTTCATCCTTTTAAAAATGTATTTTTGAAGACAAAAAACACTACAAGAACTTATCACTTCATCTTCATCTTCCACACAACCTAACCTTTTCAACATGGCAGAGGTCATCCTCGAATAGTATATACATGTTTCCTTCTTGGATGGTTTGATCAAATCAGACACATGCACCATTAGATACCTAAAAAGATTCACTTTTGTCCTGTGTTTCAACAGATAAATTAGTAATACATCCTGATAGTTTATAGCAGAGAAATATTCCTTTCTTGGGAAGATTTGATGTTGAATAAACTTAAACCACAATCTTAGTTCTCCTTCAAAATCACTTGCAGTAGTTCTCCTAGATTCACCATTTCTAGTTAGCTCTTTTATAGCATCTTTATAAGAGAAAAAATTATAGGAAGGAGGAATATTACCTGGATAATCAGCGTAGACACCTTCATGTGGAATCTCCAAAGACTCATCCCATTCCTTAGATGAAAAATCTACTTCCCTTACTTTTACTACTGACTTCATCCTTGCTACCTCAGCTTCGTCCAGAGCTATCTTCAAATGTTGAAAAAATTCATGCACTATCTAGGGATAATAAGGACTTTCATTGTTAGAAAACTGGCTCAGTCACCCTTGAGATTTATATACATTTAAAAGAAACAATTTTCATGATAGAAGCCACTCTACAGATACATCTTTTTCAGTCGTAACCACTTGGGTTTCTAGGATCAGTTTTACAATCCCACTAGACTCACCTTTCTGTCTCTTAGCAGATGGAGATTTTCTCGGCTCTTCCATAGCGTGCTTGGTCATTTCCATGTCAAGGCTTTGAATTTCAAAAGCATTGAGGACAAGGGTCGATAAGTAGAGTGACAATGGGTAGAAAGCTTTACAACAGTGATAATGTGAAAGTTCAGGATGGATTGAACTAAATAAATCATTTAGGGATTGTAGATCGTAAATCATAAAAATTTAAATGCGGCAAAAAGTAGAATACAAAACAGCTTCATTTTATTTTAAAACAAATAGAATTACAAAAACATCCTTAAATACATCGGTGTCATTGAATCAGTATTAAATGATCAGTTTCAAGGGTCGGTTTCATGAGATCGGTTTCAGGGACCTGTTTCATGAGATTGGTTTCAGGAGATCAGTTTCAATAGATCGGTTTCAAGAATCAGTTTCATGAGATCGGTTTCACAAAATCGGTTTTAAGGATCAGTTTGACAAGATCAGTTTCAAGGATCGGTTTGATAGGATCAGTTTCAACGATCGGTTTGACAAGATCGATTTCAAGGATCGGTTTGACAAGATCGGTTTCAATGATCGGTTTGACAAGATCGGTTTCAGGGATCAGTTTGACAAGATCGGTTTCAAGAATCAGTTTGACAAGGTCAGTTTCAAGAATCGGTTTTACAAGATCGGTTTAAAGAACTGGTTTGACAAGATTAGTTTCAAGAATCATTTTGAAAATATTGGTTTCAAGAATTAGTTTGACAAGATCAGTAACAAGGATCGGTTTGACAAGATCGATTTCAAGGATTAGTTTGACAAGATCGGTTTTCGGGGATCAGTTTGACAAGATCAGTTTCAATAATCTTATAGATTTATCATTCCTAGTTCATGTCTAGTGTAGTTCATTCTCTCAGAGTTTAAGGTTTTAGTGAATATATCAGCAAGCTAACTCTCAGTCCCAATAAAATCAAGAGTTATGTCACCTTTTTGATAATGATCTCCCAAAAAGTGATGTCTTACATCAATATTAATTTATCTAGAATGATAAATTGGATTCTTTGAAATGTAAATAGCACTTGTGTTTTCATAGTTTATGGGGATATGTCTGAATTGAAATCCATAGTCTAATAAGGTGTGTTTCATCAATAAAATTTGTGCACAAAAACTACTTGTAGAAATGTATTCTACTCCAGCATTTGATAATGAAACTAAATTTCTCTTTTTACTACACCATGATATTAGTGACTTTCCAAAAAAGTGACATGTTCCATAGGTACTCTTTCTATCTAACTTGCATCCACCAAAATCTGCATCAAAATAGCTAACTAGATCAAAAGGTTTTCCTTTATGATAGAACAATCCTAAATTAGTTGTATATTAGAGGTATTAGAAAATTCTTTTCATGGCATTTAAATGTGACTCTTTCCGGTTTTCTAGAAATCTCTCACACATACACACACTGAAAATAATATCTGGCCTACTAGCAGTTAAGTACAGCAAACTCCCAATCATTCCTCCGTAAGTAGTTTGATCAACTGATTTTCCATTTTCATCAAGATCTAACTTACATGTAGAACTCATAGGGGTTTCACTACCCTTAATGCTACCAAATCCATATCTTTTCAAAATATCTTTTGTGTACCTACATTGATTTAAAATAATACCTCCTTTATTTGGAAATATGTGAAATCCATGAAAATATTTTAGTTCACCCATTAAACTCATTTCAAACTCACTTTGCAATATGTTTGAAAAATCATTACATAAAGAGTTTTTAGAAGATCCAAAAATAATATCATCTACATATATTTGGGCTATTAAAACTTTTTTTGAAATTCTTTTTATAAATAAAGTAGGATCTACAAGTCATTTTGTAAAGCCTTTAGAAATGAGAAAATTTCTCAACCTTTCATAACAATCCCTTGGAGCTTGTTTCAAACCATATAAAGCTTTCAATAATTTCAACACATGATTTGGAAAAAGTGGATTTGTAAAACCTGGGGGTTTCTCAACAAAAACATCTTCAATTATATAACCATTTAAGAATTCTCTTTTGACATTCATTTGATAAAGTTTAAAATCCAAGTGTGTTGAATAGGCAAGTAAGATTCTAATTTCTTCAAATCTAGCTACTGGTGCAAAGGTCTCTTCATAATCAATTCCATCTTCTTGATTATATCCCTATGAAAATAGTCTATATTTATTCCTAACTATATTTCCAGCTTCATCTACTTTAGTTCTAAACACCCATTTAGTTCCTATGGTTGAAGTATCCTTTGGTCTATTTACAAGTTTACGAACTTTATTTCTCTCAAACTGATTAAGTTCTTCCTGCATGGCCATTACCCAAAATTCATCATTGATTGCATCATTGATATTTTTAGGTTCAAGCTGTGACAGGAAATCTTGATGTTCAACCTAGTTTCTCAAGGAATCTCTTTTTTATGTTACCATATCTAAATCTCCAATAACAACATCTATGGGATGATTCTTAAGAATCCTAGTTGGTCTTGAGAAGGTAGGACTTGATATTTCAGGTTGTTCAGGTTGATGTGGTTCAGTATAGTTAGGATTTGGAAAAATTCTAGAACTGGAAACTTTTACAGCATCCTTCACATGATGATTTGAGGTGTTATCATTAATGTCCAGATTTTACATATCCTTTTCTAAATTTTCTAGTGAGGTCTTGATCTCATGTGGATCTGCTTCATCAAACTTGATATGTACAAATTCCTCCACACATTTGGTTATCTTATTAAAAACTCTATAGGTTTTTCTTGATGTAGAATATCAAATAAATATTCCTTCATCACTTTTAGAGGAAATTTTATATAAATTATCTTTAGTGTTCAGAATATAAACATTACATCCAAACACTATAAAATAACCTTCTTTGGGGTTTCTATTATTGCACAACTCATAAAGAGTTTTCTTAAGGATAGGTCTAATTAAGACTCTGTTTATTATGTAACAAGTTGTATTAATAGTTTCAGCCAAGAAATAAATGGGTAGATCATATTCATTAAGCATATTCTAAGCAACTTCTTGTAAGGTTCTATTTCTTCTTTTTACCATACCATTCTGTTGAGGTGACCTAGGAGCAGAGAGATTATTCTTATAGCCATATTTTGACAAAAAGAATTCAAAAACTTGATTCTAAAACTCACATCCATGATCACTTCTTAAGGATTTAATCTTAAAATAACTGAGATTTTCTATAGACCTAGAATTCTTGGTAAAGTGTGAACAAGCTTCACATTTGTGAGCTAGGAAAAATATCCAGGTGTACTTAGATAATTCATCTACAAGAACATAAACATAGTGCTTCACATTGACACTTGAAACTCCGTATGGTTCAAACAAGTCCATGTGAATCAACTCAACATGTTGATAAGTAGATACTTCATTCTTTGGTTTGAAAGAGGTTTTATGTTTCTTTCCTTTTTGACAAGGATTACAAACTTTTTTGTTTGGAAACTCTAATTTGGTAAGTCTTTAAATAAGACTTTTATAGTTAAATTTCTAAGATAGTGAATGTTTCAATATCCTAGTCTTATATGCCAGATCCAAGACTCTTTGTGAAAGACATATAGACAACAGACATGTTGTGAGGATAGTGAGTCTAAATTTATATCATATACATTATCATTTATAAAAGCAGTAAATACAAAATTATTCTTGGCATTAAAAACATGACACACATAATTTTTTAATTTAACATTAAATCCATCATCACATAATTTAGATATGCTAATCAGGTTATACATTAATCCATCAACATATTGTACTTTAGAAATTGAAATAGAGTTATGGTTACCAATCTTTCCTAGTCTGATGATTTTTCCTTTACCATTGTCACCAAAAGTGACATGTCCTCCATCAATTTTAAAAAGACTTTTAATGCTTGAAAAATACCCTGTCATATGTCTTGAAAATCCACTATCCAAGAACGACAACTTTTTACAGGATCTCTTTAGGGAGTTTACCTACAAAAAAAATTAACCAAGAAACGACTTTGGTACCCATATTTGTCTGGGTCCACATACATTAGTAATATAAGATTTAAGAATCCACAACTGTCATATGGGTTTCCTATATGAAGAATATAAAGTGTTTGTAAAGTAAACTTTGTTTGGTCCTGAAGAGTTGGATATAGTAAATGAATTTGTATAACTGGAACTTGCTGTAAAATTTTAGTTGTTTAAACAAGTAGAAGATTTTCCAAATTTGGTTACAAAATGTGATTTGGATAAATTCTTTTGTCTTGGTTGATATCTTATCCCATAAGTATACTTAGGAGATATTTGTTTACCAAGAATTTGAGTAATATTATTTTCCTATTAGTAAACTTTTCTAAGCCCTTTTTTTAACTTCTCATTAGACATTTTTAACTCATTATTTTCCTTGATAAGTATAACATTTTTCTCTTTTTTCATTTGTAAGTTCGGAAGTAGTAGTCACAATAAGAGCATGTTGTTTCTTCAACAATTTTTACTTATCTTTCAACTCATTACATGTTTCTTCCAACATGTTGAAATATTCTAATAATTCATCATTTTTCATATTCTTAGAATTACTTTCAGAATAATAAGAGTTATGTATGGGAGAGTCTAAGGTTACCTCAGTTTTGTTGGTCATAAAACACATATTTTCCATATCATCTTTCTCATTCTGAGAAGAGCCAGATTCACCTGATCTATCCTCAAAGGCACTCCAAGTGGCCTTCATTTCATTATTATACCTTATATCCTTATTTTATACTTTTTCTTTTATTTTATCTTTAGACAGTAATCCTTGAATTGTTATTTCCTTTTACATTCGTAGAAAATGATCTCTTCTGATTTCTAGTTTTCTTCCAATCCTTTTTCCAATTTCCATTGTTATCATACTTGCCTTTGTAATTGGGATTTTTGAAAAAAATATTCTTCCTATAAAATTTCTTGAATCGTCTCACCAGCAAAGCCATTTCTTCATCAATTTCTGAAGCTACTTCATCATTGCTTGAGCTTTCAATACTAGCTTGAACTTGCTCCTTATCTTTACCTTTAGATGTAGTTATCTTGAAGGCTACAAAATTTCGTTTTGGTTCATCCACTTCTTGATTTACCTTCAATTCTTCTTCATACATCATTAATTTTCCAATCAATTCTTTCACTTGCATCTTATCAATATCGGAAGATTCTCTAATAGACACAGACATTCCATGCCATCTTTCTGGTAAGCATCGCAGAATCTGCATAATTTGTTCTTTGGCCATTACTTCTCTTCCTAAAGAAATCATGGTATTCACAATATCATTGAACCTGAGATACATATAAAAAATTGACTCACCAGGATTCATTTTAAATGTTTTCATATTTAATAGTGTAAGTATTTAATTTCATTTCTTTAAAATTATATGTTCCTTCATGATAAGCAGATAAAGTTTCCCAAATTTCATGTGCTTTTTTGCAAGCAGAGATCCGGTTAAACTCTTAATCTCCTAGTGCACGGTATAGAGCATTCATTGGTTTACAATTATTGTTATAGGCAGTCTTGGTAGGTTCATCCCAAGTGTTTCTAGAAGTTTCAGGAATTTCATATTTACTTTCAATAGCAGTACAGATTTCAAATCCCAGTCTTTCTAGATGTATTTTAATTTTAAGCTTCCACTGAGCAGAATTAGTTCCATTAGAGAAAGGTGGACTATTAGTAGCATCCACTTCTAATTTATTTTCCATGATACATATTGTAAAATAATTTGAAAGAGGGTAAAATTTAGAAATAATAGGAATTTCGAAATCTTTGAAAAACAACTATAATCACAGTTGACACTATTTGAAAAGAAACTGTAACTTTCAAAATCCTGCTGATACCAAATGTTGGTTGGAGAAGATGACACAAGAGGGGGTTGAATTGAGTATCTATAAAAATTTCTGTTAAAATTGGATCTTTAAAACAACATCCCCCAATTAAAATAAAATCAAAGTGAGTTTGTAGTGAATTTATATAAGTCTTAAAAGTTCAATTATTTTCTCTGAAGATTGATTAGTTCTCATTTTTTTCAATCTAAATATTAATCAAACTTTTGATGCTAATCTACTAATTCAGAAAAGATATAAACACTTGCGAAACGAACTTTCAAAGTTTGGTTTATCTTAATGCATGAAATACACAATAGATAAGAATATAAGACAAATAGCACAGCGATTAAAACAAGAGGCTCAGTCTCAAGATGAGACTTATTCCTCTTCACTTGGTGATCACCTACCACCAAGCAGTTTATATTAATAAACTTTTGATCGACAACCTGGATCAGGGTTCACAACAACACACAGGGATTTCCAGGTCACAAATGACCTCTACCACTTCTATTCATGGGAAAAAATAATAAATAGATCACACATGATCTCTTCACACATTTCAACATGGGATACAAGAGTAGAAAGGGATTTTGGGTGAGGATATTTTAGTATCCTTCAGTTAAACTTAGGAGACAATGTGTGTGAAACAAAAAGATGCACACACTGCTCGAAAAGTAAACAAAAGAACACAATAGAGTTATAACAGTAAAAATAGAGTTTATAAATCTTTGTGTGTCATTCAGTAAAGCTCCAGACTCATTGGATGTTGAGAGGATGATATCCGAGTCCTCTTTTAGAGTTTGGCTCCAAAACATAGTATCGTAGTCTCTTTAATCTTGCTTCTTGGTGTGTAGATTTTCAGCTCTTCAATGTCAGGATGTTCAGCATGATTCAACAGGATATAGCTCATAATATTAACCTTATTGCATACGTAGGCTTCAATTTCTTCAATTTTCAATATCTTACATATTCGTACAGCCAGCCTTTTTGTTTTTCTAGGGGGTTGAGAGGGAACTTTTGTAGGTTAATATTGTAATCCTTTAATACTTCAAGGTCCAGTAGGCGTGAAGATCTCAACACATGCATGTACCTCATACTTTCTATGGATAGTCCTACAAACAACATTAAATAATGTTAGAAACATTAATTTGTCTAAATATGACCGTGAGAAATAAATTCAACTTAATAAAAAGGAAACGATTATTTATGGCTATCGGTGAGTCATTTTCATCGGTTTTCCATCTTCAGTGTGTCCTCTTCGGTTTGTCAACTTCAGTGTGCCATCTTCAGTCTATCAACTTCGGTGTGTCATCTTCGGTCTGTCAACTTCAGTTTGTCATCTTGGTTCTGTGAACTTCTATGTGTCATATTCGGTTTGTCGAACATCGGTGTGTCAAACATTGATGTGTCAAAAATTAGTGTGTCGAACATCGGTGTGTCGAACATCGGTGTGTCGAACATCTGTGTGTAGAACATCAGTGTGTCGAACATTGGTGTGTCGATCATCGGTGTGTCGAACATCTGTGTGTCAAACATCGGTGTGTGGAACATCCTATCGGTTCCAGGGATTCAAAAAGCCTATGAAGTGTCTGTCTCACACAAAACATTACAAGACTAAATGATATCCAAACATACATGTACGAATACACTTGTTAACATATTTATTCAAGAATATAGATTATTGACTTATTTAAGTACATTGTTCTATATGGAATAATTGATTTACTTATAGATATTAAAGAGCATGAAAGAGTAGAATCTGTATTTAGGAATTATTTGTGATTATGAAAACTACCATATCATAGAGGGTCGAACAATGTGTTCCACATATCACTCCTGAGAAATTACATACCATATCCCTCACATTTACTAAGCTTTGAGGTGGTACAGTTAGAATATAATATCACTTATGAGGAGAATCTACTAAAGATTCTAGACCGGATACATAAGGTTCTATGCAACAAGACAACACACCGTGTCAAAGTGTTGTGGAGGAACCATAAGTATGAAGAAGAAACTTAGGAACCGGAGGAGGTGATGAAGGACAAGTACCCTCACCTGTTTTTGTAAAACAAAATTTTGATGGAGAAATTTCAAAAGGGGGAAATAGTGTAATGGCCCAATGTTTTATCAATATAAATTACCTTCTTATAATTATATCACATAAAATCAAATTAGGAAACACAATGCCACATCATGCTTAAATAAACTACTAAATATTATGTAACCTTTATAGCCTTGTCATTAGACATAATTTTTCCACTTCTATATTTTTAATTTCAAAAATATGACATACACGGTTGTGATCAGGGAAATATTTGGAGTCTGATAGAGAAAACTTTATTTTTCGTGAATAGTCAATTACCCTTATGAATAGTAATGTTACCCTTATTAATAGTAATTTGAACCTTATGAACAGTAAATCAGAAAATTTAATAATAATTGCACCAATGATAGTATAAATAAAATTTATTTATCTTTTAAGTGACAACGTGACATAATTATATCATAGTATAAGTAAACAAATATTTAAAAAGATTAAGTAAGTCTTGGTATTTTTATAACTCATAAATATTTTATGATTAATTTCAAAGAAAATTTACTTTCCCAAAATGTATTCATAAATTAATATTTTTCATGTATTATGATTTTATGATAATTTTATGAGGCCTTAAGTAATTTTTCAAAGTATTATAAAAGCAGTTATAATTTTAAAATTTGAGTTTTCTAAGTAAATGATGATTTTAATTAAAATTTTCATTACATATATTTAGAAAATTATTTTCATAAATTTGAGTTCAGTTTTGAATTATACACATTGAAAAATAGTTAAAGTTAATTTTTGGGATTTTTTTGAAATACTTGAATTTTTGTGAATTGCAAAATATGATAATTTATGATAAATGCTAAAAACCTCAATTTTTAGTCATTCTTGAGTCATGGATGATGTAAGTGACCATTGGTTAGAACTCACATGCACTATCTATTTTATTTAGTCACAATAATGCTCACTATTTATTATCTAGTGAAATATAATAAAGTTATTATTAAAATAATAAGAAAACACCCCTCTCTCCCACTATAAATACCACCCCTCACACCCTCTTCTACTCACACCTCTCAATATTGTATACTTGACTATATTCTTCTCAATAATCTTCCCTAATCCATCCCCCACATATATGATCTTATGGTATAATCAAAAGACCAATCCTAGGTTCCTTGAGGAGGATCTCAAGAGAAGAATTCAAGAGGTAAATCCTCCATATTTCCTTTTAATTCCCTTTCAATTTCAATTGATTTTCTTATTCTCTCCTCACCTACCTCCATCGAAATGTCATGATAACTCTTGTAACTTACATATAATATAATTATATTATTTTAATGGAATTTGAAACATTTAACTCCCCCCCCCCCTCTCTCTTTTATCTTAAAAATGAAATCGTTTCTTTTGAAGTGTCAATTTACCGACATCGTGGGCGATGAACATTCATTTTCCATAAATGAATTTAGGGATATTTATAAAACCATTAAATGGTTGAAAAAGACTTTAAATATTATTTTTTAACACATTTTATGTTTTATAACTAACATATACACGTAATACTAAATGTTAAAATAAAACATGTTCAATGTGATAAAAAACCACCAAAATTAACCTCAAATCTTCATCATTAACTTTTATCTAATGAATCATCCTCATAGTATAGAACCAAATCCTTAATAAAATCCTTTAAAATTATATAATATCATTAAAAATATAATAAAAATTCTGGATGTTTATCCACATCTTAAACAAACTTACATTCATTAATACAAGTGAACAGATCATGAAAATTAAGAAAACCAACACTCTTAAACAATGAATTTAGACTCTATAACTCATCCAATGGCCTATAAAAGAACATAATAAAACCATAATTAATAATATTAATGTATAGAAGTTTTTTTTAGTTTTTAATTAATTTATCTAATTTTATTATATAGGATTTTAATATGAAAGAAGATTTCAGACAAAAGGTTAATTGGATTTATCGAACCCAACACTCTTTCTATGGGTTTTCCCCCTTCCACAAAATTTTCAGTATTTTTAATCCTTAAAAATAATTCCTTCATCATAATATAATATTTTCTTGGATATAAATGTTTTATAACGTTGTTTATGATAAACACAATATTTTCTAAAAGAACTCTTCTTTCAAAACACACCTTTTACTTATAACTCAAGGATGATGGTTCTAATATCTTGTATGTTATTCCCCCTTCAATTTGGGAACCCAAAGATTATGAAGGTATTCTTATGAGATGAAAACCATTCCTTTACATGGGTTATTTATGTTCATTATTGATATATTTTCTTTGTCGAATGCATGATAATGTAAACATTATGATATGACAGGTGTTCCAAGTACTATATAGAGCTCCAATGCACTGGGTAATGTGAAGAACCTCATGAGTAAAGTGAAATATGCATTTACATGATGCTATATTTTTTCACAAATATGTGTGGTTGTTGAACACTAAGACATGATGTCTCATTTTTATGCATTGCCACATTCCAAGTATACTCTTAATGCTTCCTCTCATGATTATGATCCTTTGACTATGTTATGATGATAATTATTATTCTCACCCAATGTAATATTGTTTCATGTTATTATCTATCCTCTTATTAGGATTTTTGCTCACTCATTTTTTAGGTATATCCTCATGTGTTTACTTGTACTAAGGAGAATTCAAGTTCCAATAAAAAGAAGGATAATAAGGAATTAAATAAATGTTTATGTTTTCTTTTGTAAAAGTTATGTATGGTCCAAGTTTTATGAAGACACTAAACCTTTGGATCCTTGATTTGTAATGAGTTTGCGTTGTTTATATTTAAATTTATGTAATAGTAATGTATGAAAAAGAAGGGTCACTGTAAATCATTCATAATATACTTGGTTATTTTATTTAGATACATATGTGTTCACCAAAATCTATATCAAAAAACTAATTTGTTGATATATAAGTATTTCACTTCATAACAAATACACCTTTATCTTACCCTTCCATTTGGGTGCAGCTATTCTTCATGTGTCCTTGCTTACCACATGAAAAACACATTTTTTTCCTTTTCCTTTTCATTCATTTAGATCATCCTCTTCATGGAAGGATGATGATTGGGATATTTATACTTATTATGAGTCTTGGGACCCTTTTCCTTGTTCTTATTTTTCATATTCACTATAAGTACCATTGGTTTTTCATTCACCAAGTCCTTTTTAACATATAGAATGATATTAAGAAGTTTCAAAAGAATCTTTTAATTATTTTTCATTTTATAACTAACAATAAAATTGGAAGTGTTTGGGTAGTGAAGAAATGAGGAGCTCTGTGTGAAACACAGTTGGGAGTTTAATTCCCAAGATGTCTAAGCATTCTATGTAGATAATAAGATTGAATACATGTGGTCTATCTAGTAGAGACTCTCTGGTCATAAATTTAAATAGTCCATTATGGATCTTGTATCTCTCTTGTCTCACCTTAAATCTCATGAAGGTGAGACATCATACAATAAGAATCCATGTCCTCTTTTAACATAATAATCCCATTGTTCAGGGGTGATAACATGAAAAATTATAAATTTGTGGTGTCGTACAAATTTTTATCATAGAGAGAAAACTCGTCCCCACTATCCATATGTCCATGTGCTTTAATAATAGGGTTTTAAGGAACATATAATTTTTTTTATGGTGCAGGATTGCACGTAATTCCTTTTTCCATTCATGGAAACTAGTGCTGGTGAGAAGGTTATCCCTCTAAAGTATGGATTGTGGTTATTTGTTTGAAGAAATAGTTTTTATTGATTCTAAAATTAATAAGAGCGTAATTTTAGTACTTTATCTGATAAATTTTTATAATAAAAATCATAGTTATTAATCTCTCTCTATTTTATCCAAACTTAATAACCATAACCATTGTTTTTGGAATATCCTTTTTCTTGGAAATTTGAATAGAAAGGACCCATATTACCATTATCATAACCAATATGTGGGTCTAATAACTTATTTTAAGGGTTTTAGTCAGGCATTAAAATTACCAAATCCATTAACTTATAGTTCCTTGATTTGTTGAGTGGACTCCCCAATCCTAAAATCCTTAATTTAGATATTCTCAATATTTCAATCTTAGCTACACTATGTCCGACTTGAGATGCCATCCCTTAATGTGAACTAATTTAATTAAACCCAAAACATCAACTTATAATTTTCTAACAATTAAAAGCTCCCTTGCTTACGTTGTTCAAGAACTCTAATCTATGGTTTAATTTTAAGATAAATACTGGAATGCTATACCAACATGACATATATATATAAGTGGTATATTTATATTTTTTTTATTAAATTGAATCTATAATCACTATAACATTATTTTTAATATTTTTTGGACTTAACTGTGTGGTTAACCATGTGATCATGGTATGGTCGTTGATATGCCGTTCAAATTATAAATTTATACTCATACTCACTACTAGATAAAGGAAAGCATGGTATTTATGTAGGAAAGGATGGTGAGTATTTTTGAGAGATTTATTCAATGTCCCAAACTATTAAAGTAGTGGAAATAAATTTATGAATGAAATATTGAACATGTGTGTAAGAAATGATGAAGAAAATAATAGTGTTAAAATAGTTAAAAACTAAAATATGTTAAAGAGAAGAAACATGCAAAAATATTTTGAAGAGAAATTTATTGTTTCGTAAATATATTTCCTTTTTTTCAATGTGATAATCAAAATAATCATTCATAAATATCAAGTCAAAATATTGGTTGATAAGATTGACCAAAAACCAAATGATTTTTTAGTCATCACGTACAAAACTTATTTGGTTGTTAAATTCAAGGAGTTTAAATAAATTTCAAAAAGATCCCACAAATGAATTTTATAAAAATAATTGAAACAATAAAATATAACCACACAATTAAATTCAACACAAATTTTATAGACGTAAAATAGAATCACATGTAATTGGGATACAACATAAGGAAAAGAAAAGAGAGAGAAAATATCATCGGTCGCATCGAAGTCGATCTCTCTTTGCTTCAACTCTGTCTCTCCTGTTTGATGAAGTTACTGCTTTTTCTCCTAAAAAATTACTCAACTCTCACTCTCGAACATTTGTCCCTAAATTATTGAATGTAAGTCTAAAAAAAATGGCAGAGTATTATTTATTTTCCTTTATGTTTCACCATTTATTTTCTATTTTTCAAATCGGTTTAATTTGTTATGGTCATGTTTTTGTCATCACTTTCAGCATACACCTATCATTTTTTATATTAAATGAAGTTAAAAAATAAAGTGCATTAATTTCTATAACACTATTATGATTAGATTATACATGTACCCAGAAAAATATTCTTCTACCATCAAAAGTCAATGAAAAACACAAAACCATAATTGTCTTCCTTAATCTAGCCTACTCCTATATTCTTCAATGGACCTACACAGGACTTATGTCATCATTAATGCATCGTATATCATTTTTCCACACAAATTAATCCATATTATTTCAGAAGAAAGATCCTATAACTCAATCCGAAAATCGTTTGGGCACCCAATGTTCTCCCAGAGACAAAAAACTGTCATCAAATGAAAGAACAAGAGCTTCTCATTCCTCAATTTTGAATCAAAAACCTAAAAATGGAGAAGTCCGCAAAGAAAAAATAAATTTATTAACACATAGTATCATCTCCAATCGACTCCCAAGATGTTGAAACGTATAAAAAACATTCATGGTGTCAAAATAGAACACTAGAATCAATCTAATAATTAGTGTGACATGCCTACCAACCCAACAGTGAAGGGACATACTTTCTCATCCATCCTCACCCAAACATGAAATCAACGTTCTCTATTTCAGTTGAGAAAAAACTATAAAACATTCATAGATATGCCTCAATCACTTCTTATTTATCAATAATGGAATTTTATGAACAATATCAATTTTAGTAAATAGACTAGATATCAGAAACTTGATGCTTCAATTTTAAATCTTTAATCCTGAGGTCAAACGAATCTAGACCTTGGTAAATTCAAGCATGAATCACTAAAAAACATAAAACAGATTTGAAAAGGGGTTTTTTAATTGAATATCATTTATTTTCTTCATAAAAGAGGAACAATGGCATGGGTTCAACTTCGATTAAGTCCGGGAATATTTTGATGAGGATTCATCGTGGTTGGGTGCTTGGTTCTTCTCTAAATCAGATCACGAACCAGATTTGTATTCTTTGAAATGATTTATCAATAAATATTCTTTAACACCTCATCGACGTTGGTATAAAATCCACATATTCCAATAGAGTCATAGGATCAGCTTCCAGTTCATCCACAAAGGCACAATGACCCTAGATCCCCACTATTCCTCATTCACATTGTCATTAACCTCTTCATCGATGAAAATTTTCGAATCAAATCAACTCCTGAAGAACCAATCATGAAAATTCATTAATAAAAAACCCTAACTATGAAATTGGAATTTCTTTGGCCTCCCTCCATCAAGACGATTTTGGGTGGAAGAAGAGTAGTGTGGTCTCCATTATGGTTTAGCAGAATTGGATAGCTTTGGTTTTTTTCCCAATTTCAGTGGTGTCTACTTCAGTGAATCAGATGACTAATTCTTGACTTTATATTGGATCCATGCTCATTTTGGTGTTTCATTCTCAGACCATGGAATCATTAGATTTCAAATTGAGATGAATTTAAATAATGGAGTACTTCTCATGAACCAAAAATTACTTCCAGGGTATTTTATCTTGGATACAAAGACTGAATTTATCTTATGGGAATTCAAAAATTATCTTACACATTGTGCATTCACTTGATAAATCTTTTATGCACAACCAATCGATATCTTATACAATATTACAAACATAAGAATTTATCTTATTCCCTACATATTATAAGGTAAAATAAACTAATAGTATATAATAATAAATTCATAATAACCTTATAATTCATAAAACAAAATAAGATTAAAACATTATACTTAATATAATAAAAAATAAATTGATTAACTAAAAAAATTAATGATAGAAATTTTGAAATTATCTAATTAAAAATACATGTTACAAATTATAAAATAATTATTTAAATAAAATTAATTTAAAAGTTAAACAAAAAATAAATAACTAATATATTAAACCTAAAAAACTAAAATAGAATAAAAATTAAGTATACGGAGAAGAAAAATAAATAATGCACTAATAATTAATTAAAGGATATAATTATAAAACTATTAAATTAAAAAATAGGTAATAAATAAAACAAATAATAAAAAATTGAAAGATTAAAAATATAAAAAAACATCATTAATATAAATATCATTAATATATAAATTCTAATATAAATTATCCATAAAATTATTATTAACTAAATTTAAGTCATTTTAACATTAAATATACATAAAAATGACATAAAAATGTTTAAAAAATGCATTAAATTTGAGCCACATCACCATGTCTTAGATAAAATTTACAGATAATCCAATTTAATTTAGGTTTATCTTTATTTCTTGTTAATTCATTAATTCATGTGATCCTGATAAAGTGTTCATATTTAAATTAACCCTGAAACATGAAAAAAAAATAAAGTAATAGAGTGGTATGATCATTACAATTTACTAATGGCATGTTTATCTAACCAGTGATAAACTACTTATTGTCCTAGTGGAAAACCCCTTGAACCATGACTTGGTTCATGTTATAGATTTTCACCTATCCACCCATGTTCCTCTTATATTAGTTTCACCTCAACTCTAATCTTGATCCATCTCCACTAGCTTCTCATCTCCATCCATTACATAAGATTTTATACACACGTATATGAGGGGGGATAAAGGATTGGTTTAGTAGTATGCATAGAAGGAAATTGTGGGCACATAGGCCCTTATATAGTAATAGAAGGTATGATGTGCCGAAACTCATTTTAATTTAATAATAAATTAAAAATAAACCATTCACATATAATGTTATGGTTTATGCTCATGATCAACCATATCTATTAAATGAATTACACATTTAATTAAAAAATCATTGAATTCAAATAATCATTATTTAAGATAAATTGTGATGGAATAAATTAAATAATATATTTAATTAATCAGTTATTTTGTATTAATTTTTTTCCAAAAGTTTTTGATATTCTAATCCCTCATAATTTTAAAAAAGTTGAATAAATTTAATTAAAATTTACAAAGTACAAAATATGTACCTTGGGGGAAACATATTGAGTACCCATCCAAACTACCCAATGTGTATTATATTCATATATTTTTTTACTCATGAAGTATGTGGCATACCTGACTTATCACAAGATTTCTTGGAATGTACAAGTCGACTAAATGACACACGGAACACATCTAATTTTTTTGGCATGTTATATTTCAATGCATGTATATTAATGATCGTATTATGAATTTTACATTATATTGAGTTGTGAATATTATGTAGAAATTTATTAGACATTTAATATATATATATATATATATATATATATATACAACCCATCACTTTCCATGTTCATATTCAATTAAATGAAACATGGAACACATGCTGATAATGTTTAATAAATATAAATTATTTATTTTTAATTATTTTTAAATTTTAAATATTCATGTTATGCGAAATACAACTACACATCATGTATAGTTATCAACTTAAATCTATAGAACATATCTTGGGAATAAGTTTGTAATCATTCTATATAAATTAATGGAGTGCATGGAGTGTATAAGGGATACACATCATGTGGTCTTCAAGTTATATGGTCACCAATCATATTGGTAGAGTAATAAAATTCATGGTCTATCCTTGATTAATAGACTACACATCATGTATGAATGTTATGCATTGTGTGGTCTGGATAACCATGTACCAGTCTAGGTTGGTCAACACTCGGTGTATTTAAATAAACACCATGTGTAATAAATTCATAAGGATTGAGTAAATTCGAACCTAATTATAGAATTATCTTGGTGCATTAAACCTGGGTACACAATGTTTACCAATAAGCTACATGGCATGTACTCTATTTCTATCTATCCAGAATCCTCAACACCTCTAGATGATTTCTTCAAATACTCTTCAATTTTAATATTAATCAGTTTTTGATTATATTTGTAGGAACAAATGAGAAGAATATAATATCACACAAATCAAAATATAGAAAATTATATTTTAATTAAAAATTAACAATAAATTTTAAAATCAATCAATGACATTTAAATAATTATAAATAATTATGTAACCCCTTCGATACCACTTGAAGGTTCTTTGTGTAGTAGAAGCATAAGATGGGGTATGAAAAACTGGTATTTTTTTGTAATCGATGCCTAATCTGATTTGTACACTGATTATAAACATCGCGACCAACAAAATTGAATAAAATATTAAATTATAATAGAACACTATAACCAAAATTCAAGATAATAACATATTTATTTATAATTAATTTAAAAAATTAAAAAATTACCATTTAATTAGATCTTTCGTTATTGATGAATCTGACTTCTTTATTTCATATCATCATTGAATTGTAGGAATCTGGTGTAGATTCCCTCCAACAATGATCCATAGTAGCTCCACGATCCTTTGATTGTCAATGTAGGGAACTCTAGGTGCTATCATGGTAGATTATAATGTTTTTGTTATTCTTCAATAATTCCCTAGAAAATTTCTTCAAGGAGGATTCTATTTGATCTATACATAATTGAGATTGGTGGATGAGGAGGTTAATTTTCCATCCTTGGAAGCATTATTACAGAATGGTCTCTCTATGGCATTGAGATAATTATCTAGATTTTTTTTTCATAACCAAAACAAGATATAAACCCCTTTGATATAAATAAAATAACTGGGTTTAAATTTCACTAGGGTTAAAAAATATTAATTGCACATGCACCCTTATAATTTATGTAATACCTATGGAATCCCTTGTGTATAATAATATTATAATTATTATTTATTTACGTGAGAAAAAATAGTGAATTAATTATATCTTATTTATTAAAATAATATTTAATATATATTATTTCTCATTAAACCATTTAACTCGATCTATCATTCCTCTACAATATTTATCAAGCATTGAATAAAGTATATTTATTTAATAAATATATATCACTTCCTTATTCTGGAATAAAAAAGACAAATATTATATTCATTAAACAATAATCAAATATTTATTAAATATTATTCACATAAGATATTCTCTATAATAAATATTGATGGAATATATGTGATAAAGAAAATATGAATAATTTCTAAACCACATGCAGGGATAATATTTACTCAACATGTTAAATAAAAAATAATAGTATTATTTAACTGAGGCTTAGGATACACTTAGTGTGTGATATTTTAGGCCTCTTTCTTTTAGGAATTAGTTGAATAAGTCCAAATTCTACGGTAATCATCTAGATACACACCAAGTCACCCATAGAGAAATAAGTTAGTGTTTAAATGGAATAAAACCTCATACAGACTCTTATTATTTAATATAATCCATTTATAATGATATCTATAATCAATAAAGTTTTATGCATGGTCAATTAGCCTATGTGAATGATATTATTTCTTTGAAATTTTAGAATTTAACTTTCCCATAGAACACCATGATCATGGATTTATTTGGGCTACATCACTTCCATCACAGGGAATTAGATATCATCTTTAATTAAAAAGTAGAACGTAAAAATCCTTTCTCGGGTTATTAATGAATGAAATATTACTCATGACACACCCACCATATCATACTTTTCTATGAACTTATATCCTCATGGTATTCATCAATATATCATCATAAATGGATTATAATATCCATTAATAATAATCTCAATTTCTAATGATCAATACACCCATCTATATATAGAATCATCCAATGAAACATATAAATGTGGGTCTTCTACTAGGAGATCAAATTATTATAATCTCTTACACTAGAAATTACAAAGGGAATACACCATGAAAAGACACTTAAAATATAATGAGTCACCATGAAATATATCCAATATCATTTGTGTCCCTCAAATGATTTCATCGCTCTATATAACATATAATTAAGAATATTAGTGTGCCACTTCTGGGTTATCATCATAGCGAGGAATCATGATGACCTTCCCGTGTGACAACACTCTTAAGACATTATCACATACTATGTCATATAGAAGAAAATTCGTGATTTGATGATTAATTTATTAATATTTAATACTAGGAATACATGTAGTCATAAATTACATAGATGTTGGTTCTATGGAACCAACTCTAACACTCCCCTCATATCTGGTATGCCTACTCAGTGTTAGTAACCATCCCCTGGCCTATTGGTGGAGGTATTGGGGTAGAGAACTAATCTTAATACCATCCTAAGTTTGGTTACGGTGGTTTGGGTCATGTATGAGTGGTATCATAGTGGTTTTTTCTTAGGGAAACAATGTCAAAGGATTTAGAATTCATCTTTAGAATGTGGGAACCCAATGTTTTGTGGTGGTCAATGTATCTTTTAGCTAGGAATTTGATAACCTTTTTTATTGATTTGAAACTCTAAATAAATAGTTTCATGGAATAATTAAATGGGATATTTATCATATAGAGAGTGGTTTCTTGTTTTCATTTCCTTCAAGATTCATTTTCCTATATAGTATTTAATAACTACAGTCCATTATGTCTTATGTAGTATGAATCTATGTAGATAGCTAGGTAGTATCCAAATGTAGATTCATGAATTTTTTAGGCCAGTTATTGGCCCTCTTATCATATAATCGTCAATAGATAAGTCTTATATTTAAGGATTGAACCATGATATATCTTCAATGAGTGTGTGGGAAGAAGTTAGTTTTCTCATATTGTAGTGAGAAGACCCACCACTAGTAGCATTGGGTGAAATCCACCCACCTATCAAGCTGTGAAAAAATATCATTGGGTGAGATAAGGGTGGATGTTTTCTAAGAGTGAATTATGAATTTCAAAATATACAACCACCCATATTCTAAGGAAAAATGACCTTATAATAGTGGATTATTCTCTTGAGGCACTGATTTTGGTGCTCTTCCTTTTTAGAATACCGTCTGATCAGACGATAGTCCTTGGGTAAAGTATTATCCATAGTCAATGATTCACATAAAGAAAATAATCATTGAAACCTATAATGAGGAAAACCTCTCATGGAAAGATTTTGAGAACCTTTTTCATTATGATTGTTACTAATTGATGTTTAAATTTTTATATATATCTAGGAGTTATTAGATATATGTATGGTACCATGTTTTTTTAGATTATGTAATGAGGTTCACAAACCTTTTTAGGTACTCCCGTGAGATGATTTATAATGTACTTTTTCGAGTTTATATTTCTAATTGTATACATCATAAGGCGGTATCAGTCGGTTTTATTCCTTTATATATCTCCATCTATGTGGGAGTTTTAGGGGTGTTCCCTGGGGATAGATTTATTTTTATTATTAGAGTACTAGTTATTTGGCGATTCTGGAAGTAACCCAAGAGTACATTCATCAGGTGTGGTCACCCATTAATTGGTATCACATTCATGACATCATATCCATACACATGTGTGGTCCCTAACCTTTAAACCACCAATATAGAATCCACATAGAGGATCTATCCATCAATGATATAGTATTTGTTATATCTATGGTGAATGATTTCACATGGATTTTACCTACCTAAATCAATATATAGAAAAGTATATGAAAGTATTATATGGACCTTTGTGTTAGATGTATCAATGAAATCAACGACTTCCCTAATAAAGACAAGATGGTCCTCAGGGTGGTGGTTATAGAATAAAAGTTGGAGGTACCTCGTTAGGAGGGTCTATAGATAGATTTCATTAGGATTTATTTACACCACCCGACCCTAGGATTTCAACACCAGACATAGGGAGCTGGTGGAGAGGGGCATTAAAAATATAGGTGATAGAGGGATACAACTAGGTAGCACCCACAATGATTTGGGGTAATATTTTTCTGTACAATACACTAGAACATCCACTAATATATACAAAAATTATCTACTCTATTGTTTATTTATCCCTAATTCAAGAGCTATAGATTCTCAAAGAGCCTTTATCCCAACCTATGTTACTATATATTCCTACTAGAAGTGTTCGCAATCACACCCACATCTACTGATGATATGAACTAGTTCTTAGTGGGGAAATGTTATCATGATATCTAATTGTGGTTAGGATAATTCCTGACCATAACATCCGCAATATGGAATATCTGACCTTATTACACTAATTGAAAGACTTCAATCATGAAATGGTCGTGAGATACATTATTGATAAATTGTGGATTTCCTTTATGTATGAATGGGTCTTTGAATCAAGATAACTATGAACTATTAATTTTATGTTGTATTGAATGACACATAAAATGGATAGTTTATCTCTATGTATGACATTTTATTTAAATAATCATCTTCTTATAGTCATGGGGAATTGCACAGACTTGTTCTAAGAGAATGTACCTAGATCACCCCTTTATTTGGAGATCAATTTTAATATTTATATGCACCTAAAAAATACTCTAATTTAATATACAACATATCAGATAGCCCTAAAAAATCTTAGTGAGCTCAAGGTGTTGATATATGACCTTATAGAGAATGGTTTTATTAAACCTAGTGTGTTATAATTGATGGATCTGATGTAATTTTCCAAGGAGGTGGACGATAGTTTTGGGATTTTTATTAACTATTTATTTGTTAGAATCAAGTGAAATTAAATAAATAATACCCCTATCAGTTTTTATGACACATTAGAAAAATTGATGGAGATAATTGGTAAATTAATATTAATCTTAGGTTTGGTTATCTCTAATTTTGGGTTCACAAGATGGATATCTCGAAGATGGTATTCCAGTGTCACTATAGATATTACTAGATTCTAGTGATTACCTTTAATGTGAGGAATTTTATAATTGTTTTCATGGTCTGTATGAATGAGATATTTTAACTTTTCATGGACCAGTTCTTGGTTATCTTTAATGATGAAAAACATTGAATATTCTATGTTGGAGGATGGAAATTTTGAAAATTTGATAATTTCCCAAGAATTTCTCATAGATCACAAACTCTAAGGAAATCCATCAATGTTTATGTTCTATATTAAAGGGCTATACTTATTGGGGAATTTCCTCTTAGAGGGTAAAGTAGTTGTATAAATAGAAAATATCAAGGAAGTTATTACTAAGGAGGCACCAAATAGGGAGTTAGAGGTTTTGTGTTTTTACGGATAGTGAGATACAATAGGAGGTTCTCAGAAGACATCTCTAGGATTTTAGTTCCCATAACTACCCTTAACCTAAAAGGAAAAACTTTTTTCTTTTATAATCAATTCAATATGTCTTTTAAGAACCAATGTATGGGGTTAAAAAGTGCTTTTTTCCTGAGGTTTTCAATGGAAGGATTCAAGTATGTGGTTTTCTAAGATGCCTCTAAAGAAATAATTGGATGTACGTTGATACAATAGAAGTAAATAGTTTTTTATTTGTCAACAATGTTGATATTTTAAAACTAGAAATGTGTGTATCTGGATTTAAAACCATGATTTAAGGTTCTTTCCTTGAACACTAGAAAACATTACATTCTCCTTATGATGACCATTATTCCCATAGACCATAATATTCTAATATACATTTCCCCAAAGATATACATTAATCAATGAAATTAATGATGGTTAGAGATTCTGTAAGAGAATGAGTAACAAATAACCTATACTCCAAGAAAGGGCATTGTGGTAGCTAGTTCACTTGGTTGGAAATCCTGAGATTGGATGATGAAGGAGGTGTTTGAGACATCTAAAGTGATACTATTATCATTTATTCATTAAATACAAGTATCAAAAATTCATTTTATTGAGTTGGATCCTCCACTTATATATCCCATGAGGGAGCCCCATTTCAGAGACCCCAATTTTGAGGCCATACACAACCAAATATCTCTAAGGGGTAAACTAGATTGTTATTCTAAAATATGGGAGCACATCATCCCCTTTTGAGGATGTGAAATGGTCCCATAAAAGATACAGTCGAAGGTTATAGGGGATTTTCACATATCCCTCATAATGGTACAGACATGTTTGATGAATATGTATGAACCCCATACATCAGTTTTAGTGTCATTGAAAAAAGTGGGGTGTTTCCATGTATATCTAGTGGCTTCTCAACTGTCATTGAATGGAGGTTAAGAACCATGTTCTATAAATTTTGGTTTAACTAATATTGGTTTCTTAGTCAATTTTTTATTTAATATTAATTTTCTTTAGGATGGTATTTATGCATTCATAAAATGGGAATGATTTGATTTGAGTTATCGTCAAATGACTAACCATGTTTTCCCACATTATTCTAATTTGGGAGAAAAGTCAAGTGGAAACCCTGGGAATATTCTACCTAGAATAAATATTTTAGTTTCATGGAATAAGATTTATTATCATCCCTAATGTATATTTTATCTTCACATATTTGTTTTATAGGAAATTTCTAGAGGCATTCAAAACATATTTTGGGTCAATTAAAAATATTTACCCTCTAACATATGGGAAAACATAGATATCCATTCATGTTATCAAGGACATAGTGTCGGATATCATGCTATATTTTCACTAAATTGGATGATTACTTAACCAGGGTGTAGTACATATTCATAATATCTATCACTCCTTTATTGGCATGGAACCTTTCATGTACAAGTATGGGAGTCCCTACAGGTCACCACTATGTAGGATGATGATTGGAGAGTTATCATTGATGGGTCCAAAGTTATTATACAGATGATAGAGAGGGTGTAGGTGATCCATCAATGTATGATGGTAGCTTCGAGCCATAAAAATTACTACATAGACCGATGAAAAATTTATTAGGAGTTATAATATATAAATCATGTATTTTTTAGGTCTTTTTATAAAATGGATTTTGAAGATGTAATTTGGGAATCAAAGTATACCCAAGGAGCATCAAGTCATTCGAGTTTCTAGTTAGAGTGTGTGAGGATGATTACTACCTAATATTTCCCCTAAACTTAAGTCATATTCACAATGTATTCCATGTTTTTTAACTAATGAGATAATTATATTATCTATCATAAGTTATAATCTTGGGAGATTAAGACAATGAGGATAATTTTACATTCTCAAAGTACCTGTTAGAAATTAAGGATTAACATGAGAGGACCCATTGAGATCAGAAAATACATTTAGCGTGAGAATTGTTAGAGTTTAAGAATCTTCATGATAATTCATGGGAATGAGAGGGTTGGTGATGAACTCCTCCTATAGGGTGTGGAAAAAGAAAATTGTATTTTTCTAATGTAAATAAAAGTCTTACCATGGTTTTCTCACTTGAGAAGTGTTGTAGTTAGTTCAATCACTAATTTCTAATTCACCTAATCTAATTATTTTTGGGTTTTTTTACTATTTATTCAAAGAATCTATTTTTGGTCTTGGAAAATAATGAAATTAAATAAAATAACATTATACTTACATGAATATGCAACCCAGAATGAGGGTCAGAAATAAAGTTCTTGTCCCCATTGTTCTCCACATGGGTTCTTTTATTATTATTTTTTTAAAATTCAATTTGATAATTAATTTGATGAAACCTCATTAAAAAAATAATATCCATTGATTTATTGAGAGGCTGGTTCTACCATGCCCTCGTAACACTAGACCTCAACTCTTCTAATAGTCATATAGGATAACACCTCAATAGATAATGAAATTTTGAAAATATCACACTCCACTATATTCCATTTCGTCCCTTCAAGAAACCCCATCTCCACCATATAAAGGGTTTTCTAAAGATATGGGAAGGAAAATAATGAATCATATAAAAGTAATGGAATTAGAATTAATTCCACGGTGGATGACCGCTACACACATGAAATACTCTCTCATCCATCACAAAGAGATTTTAAACATGTTGAATTGAAGAAAAATAATTAATATTCCCATAAAACCTCCCTAAGTTCCAAGACTCATGTTAGCCACTTTCCATTAAAAAGTAAAAAATAGATCATTATGGAATGATATAACATAGAGAGAATGAGATTTTGGTTAGAAGAGAAAATGGGGTGGAAGTGGAAAGGGGACACACTTTAATAAAAAAAATCATGTGCTACAAGGGAAAGAAAACCAAAATAAAACAAAATATATAAATCCTAAATCTTTAGTATACCCACTACACAGAATAATAGAGGATTCTCATAATCTTATCCTTTCTCCTCTAAATAAGACTTGTATTTATGGGTCTTAATAGACCCCAGGTTCCCCCAATGGAAACATAAATTGGTTAAAAAGTCATCCTGGTGGGTCCTAGGGTCATAAAATTGGTCTTCACCCAAAAATTCGGTAAAATATTATGTTTTTGGTCCTATATGAGAATATAAACAATGTGTAATTTGGTATACTAGATGTGTAATGTGTAGAGATGTAAACCATTCATAGTTTGCTTCAAGGCCTATCTTCCTTCATGTTACACATCTTTAATTTCACTTACATGACATGTATTACTATTTTCCAACAAGGTTTTTTTCCATTTCAGCCATTTTCTTCATTTGTGAGTTTGGAATAGGTTCTTCACTTTTCATTTTCCTTACAACAGTATTAATCTACCATATAAAAGCTAATGTTTCACCATGCCGCTTCATGGTGCACTGCTATGTTTTTTTGGAACACAATTTTTTCCCCTTTTGTTCATTTTTCATCATACTCCATATCATGTCACAAAACATAAAAATATTTGAATACCGGCCAGATTTTTAATTTAAATTGAAAAAACATTGTGTTTTATTTTGATAAATATTTGAAAATTATGACTCTTTTAGTTGGATACATACACAATTCCCTCCCCTTTTTCATTAAGATATATTTTTATGATGGAAATCCTTCAATGTGATTATTATATAATGATCTAGTTTTTATCTCTCAAAACCTTTTGCTATTTTTTGTTTGTTTGAGAGTCTCATTCTAACTTGTTTTTTTAATGATTATTCCCTTCCATCTTGATGTGGACGGTTGCGATGAATGGAGTTTGGTAACCTTGAGGTAATCTCACATTGGAGGCATGATATATATCAAACCCTGGGTATTATATAATATAAGGTGTATTTCACCATAATGGATGGATTGTTTTTGTATCCTGAAATTAGAAAGGAATATATTCTAGTTAGTATTACAAAAAATTCATTTCACCATGATGAAATTCATTATGTCATAATATGGGTTAATCCATGTAAAGTTATGATTGATGGATTAATTTTATATGGATTTGTGATGATGTTTTATCAAACCCTAGGTTTCAGATCTCATATTGAACAAGGGACAATAAAAAAATATAAAAATTATGGTTTCATGGTTTTAGTATGTCTTTATGGAATTATTCTAAAATAGTTGGAATTGTTCTATGATTAGATTGACACTAGTTTTTTTATAAATAATGATTGAACCATATCCCCATCTAGATTTTCCTTCCTCCATCATAATATCATCCTTTGTGGTATGTTATTGGAACCTTAGTCATTATAGATGATCCTATGATTGATGGTGAAAAGTTTTTGATCTGTTGGCACTCTCGATGTATAGATTCATATAGCATCGATGAATGGAATATAAGGTTGGACTCTGTGTTGATCTAAATATTCATTATCATATGGTTAAGTATGAATCTATAAACTATTGTTTTGAAATATTCTTATGATATTACTACAATATATCCTTATCAAATTCTTTGAGAATTTCCCTTTTATAAAATTATCTATTGTATCTTACTTTCCCATATTTGACATTGCATTTCAAAATCATTCCATCAAATTTCCTATTTTTTGTGGTTCAATTGAGTGGGTTCCACTACCCCTTTTATGATGAAATGTGGAATTTTTACTAGAAGTATAGGAAATATATAAAACAAATGGTACATGATTAAAATAATGGTTATACAAATTTTGTGTTGTGTAGGGTCATATTACCCCTGAAAATGAAAGTCACACCACTACATAGAGTCTCTTGAATTTTCCTAACAATTCCTGGTAGTATCACATTAAAAAACTACTTATTTGTAATAGCCACCCCACCCAAAATGGAATTTTAGATAATAAGGGTGTTAAGATTATATAGATATTGCATGTTCTAAATTAATCTTACATGATTTGTACCATGGTGTGGTGGTTTTGGTTGTGATGTGAATGTGATGGTTGTGTAGGGAATATATGGATTGGTTCATGAAGATGATAATAGAAGAAATAAATTATGGTTTGAGGATATTCATTATTAATAAAAATTGGTGGCTCGTGCATTATTTTTTGGTAAAACGTATCACATCATGACTGTGTTCTATTATAAAAAATGACTCTAAACAAGCCCGTTATGGGTTTTTATGTATCTTTTCATCAACATGTCAGATTGTGGCACAGTCTGGGAATATATTAAGATTTAATTTTTATAGTTCTTGATATTGGAATCATTTATAACTTCTAAGGATATCTATATAAAGTTTTTCTTTAATGTATAGTTTACCTCCATATAGTTAATGAATGCATTCAGGCATGATAACTAGAGCATGACTTGGTGTTAGGTACTACCCTGGTTATGTGATGATGATCCAGAATATCTTGCCTATGGGGTCTAAGTGTTTAGTGCTCCCCCAAGTCCATGGGTTGTAGATCCTCTTATGTTCATGTGTGGATTCAATGCTCTCTTACAGTAGAAAGTTCATGATTTTTTCATAGGATCGACAGATTTTAGTACCCCAATTATTGGTGTTATAGAGATTTTCAAGGCATTGGTGTTCAATTTATAGAGTTTGGCACTCCCTTATTTAATGATATTATTTTACGAGGATTTATTCATCTATCAGGACCATAAAAATCACTTGACAGACACAAATATTGGAAAGTTATGGGTCCCCCATCATAGTTAGTGACATGATGTGGGTTCTTATTACCTATATATCTTCGATTCATGGGTTTATTAGAGTAATATATATTATCTATTTGTTAGAATAGGAAAATTTGGACTTGGTGACCAATGTTCACTATCCCAAAGCATATTTAGGTTTTGTTTTTTTCTAATTATTCTTCCCAAAGTGATTATTCTTCATCCTTTGTTATTCTAAGATAAATGAACCTTTTAATATTCTATTATGGTTTTTTGTTCATTATTCTAGGTATACATAAATTCACACATTAATGGGTGTTTTTATTACATGTTTCTTGTCTTGGGAAAAGGTATGATAGTTTAGTGGTGTCGATGGTAGACACGATGTCAGAGAAGTGATAGCTTAATAGTGCGTAGCGATGATAGTAGAGAGCGATGTTTCAATCTAGTGATAGTTTATTGTGAATTTACCTTTAAATTAGTTTCATTAGGTTTGTTCCTACTAGGTTTATTCAGAATGTATCTGTCCCCATTTTTATTTTGTGGATTAGTCATTTGTTGTTTCATATGGATATTAATGTTGTCACATGCATTATATATTATAGTTGGTTATATTTTCTATCATACCTTATTGTATAATATGTGGATATAATTGTTTGTGTATAGGTTCATAGGGATAATTCCTCCCATAAAATGTAGTTTGAGGTGCCCAAGATCCACACTCTCAAATATGGTACTAGAAACACCATCTTTAAATACTAGTTTTGATACAAAGTGAGAAGATCTAAGCTGATCAAATCATTATTTTACATCATTTCAATATGTTAATCATTATATCTCACAAATAAAAACACAATTACAAGAAATAAAGTTTTAGTATTTTTTAGGATTAGCTACATAGGTAAAACATTTTTTGATACATGGGAACATTTCTATATAATTGAGCTATACTAGACTCTCTTTTAGACTTCTTATAAATTACACTCATATTCAAAACATGGGAAATGAAAATATAAAAAAAAGGGTAAGATAAAATTCTCCTTAAAGGTAAAAATAAGTTACGATGAAATGTAGAGGTGAATTTATCATTATTGAATGGCTTATAGAAAATACTAAATTATATACATTCCCAAGGCCTTTTATGTTTATAGTTCTAAAAAGTTAGAAAAAAAATATTATACAAAAAAGATCATGTCATTTTCAACAGAAACACATTTTTATACTATTTAAGTGACTGATTAAATGATAATGATTCTTCAAAAACACCCACTCATTCTTTAAACAAGATAGTACAGAAGACACATCATATATATTACTTTTATTTATAACTTTGGAAAATGGAAACCTATGAATGGGGAGTGCTCATATGCCCAGTAAGGATAAATAATGAAATCAAAATATATCATCGGTAAGATATGTTCTATAATATAATAATATGACCATAATAAAATTAGTATAATTATTTTATTAATAACATGATCATAATTTCATGGGCCATAACTTGTAAATGTTGTTAAGTCATAAGAATGAATCATTCATAAGCACATCACCAAAGTTCATCACTAAGCTATCGAAATAAAATTATTAACGATGTTCTTCACAAAGGTATCATAAAACATTAAAAAACATAATTCCAAGGTATCGTGAACATTTTGTCTTAAGAGATTAATTCTTCACCCAATGCATTGGAGAGTTATCAGGGTGCACGATTCATATATCTATCATTATGTGTGTCACATCAATCAAATAACATAAGAAATCATTTAGTTATATTAATCCCATAATTAAGTTATTTGTATTTCATAAATGTATTCCCTATATAAATTAATTATGAAAATATCTATTTCAATACACTTAAATGAAAATAGGGTTGGGTATTCACAGTATGAAATAATGGAACAAAAAATAAAGGAGTGGTTTTGGAAGCATAGAGGTTATAAAAAAATATAGGGGAATGGTTTTAAAGAGAATTAATGGGAGTATATAAAAAATATGAATTAATTATAAGAGTAAAATAATGATTATAAACACATGGTATTATAATCGCATGGAATTAAAAAGGATTATAATATGAAAGTGTGGCATGTAAAATCAAGGAGTGACTTTGGCATCATGGTTGGTATATAAATGGGATTATTGAATGAGTTTAGTGAATGAGAAAGGTATTATATCATTAATAGGATATCATTTTGATAGTAAATTATTTATTAAAAACATGTGTATTCATAAAAACATGGATATAAATTGTCCTATAACATAGGAAGTTCTTGAATTGAAAATAGGATGGATAAAATTAATAAGTGATTTTGGAAGCATGGCAGCTATAAAAAAAGATTATGAAACGGTCTTAATGAGACAAAAGGGTAGATTATTATCAATAGTGTGTCATTTTTATAGAAATGTATTAATTATGAACACAAGTAATCAGAATCATGTTGAAATAAAAATGGTTTACCACAAAATAAATACTTGAATCAAAAATAAGGATGAGGAGAACACTTACCTTGAAAAGTAGCTTCTTAAAGCTTGGAGGACTCATTAGTACCATTTTAAATTTTTTTTTTATTTATTTAAATAGGGATATTAAAGTTAATTTCATGATAAATTCTTTTAGGATGGATAGTAATGATAAAATATGTGGCAATTTCGTACTATTATAGGTGAAAATGAGTGGCTTTTATATAGAAACTGAAGATATGTAAGGGTTAAGAATGGTAACACATTGGGGTTAGATGGGTTTGGTAATTTAGGTTAATTTTGATGATAAATATTTTTAAAACATCTAGTTATGATAATCCTACCTAAAAAAGGTATTCAAGATTATCTATCTTTCAAATTTATTTAGTTAAAATCAAGCAACATTACATTACCCATTTTAACACTTATTAGTCTTGATTAAATATTAAACATGGTAATTATTTTATCACTAAAAATAAAAGGTAAAGATTATTACCAAATTTATACATGATGAACCTTGATTATAACTCCATTTAATCTAATTCAAATTCAAAAAATGGGAAAATTAACTTTTAACATATTCCAAACAATGTGTTGAAAAAAAAATTTATAGAAAAATGTCATGTAAGCAGTAAGAATTATAAATATTATTTAAAATTTACTACCAATTAGATGATTATTAATTTATTTTTATATATGTTTTAACATCATATTATATTATTTATTTTAAAATAGATCAATTTAATTTAAAATCGTAGTATTTATAAAAGTATCATTCTATGAAGAAAAATAATTATTTTACCCTGGTAAATAATATTTATCTTTGAAACTTATTTCAATATATAAAAAAATATTTAAATTATTAAATAATGTAAAATAACTTGTTAAAAATTAAATAATATTTTAAATTTATTCAATTTTTCAAAATAATAAAATAATTTATTTTATTGTTAGTGCTTGTAACAAGTAAAAACTCATCTTTTGGAAAAGTGTACTTTTATGTTAAGAAATTACGAGTAGGATTAAAGTAACCATGACTTGTATTTTAATGATATAAATTATTATATTATAAAACCCATAAATTTTATGTGTCATTAAAATCAATCCAAAAAGGAGTTTTACAAAAATAACATTTAATCAAAAGAACCGAAAATTATTTCATTTTTTAGAAAATATTATATAAGTTTAAAAAATATTAAACTATGGTTTATAGTATTTTAAAATGTAGGTTTACTCTTTAAAAGATATTTTACCAATTAAAATTGTTTAATTTTTCTACATATCTTGGTTATATAATCAACTTTATAGTTTTTGCAAAAAAAACTATTTTTTCAGTATTCACCAATATACCTATTATTTCTAAAAAAATCCAGAAAATTCATACTAAGACAATTTTGAAATTATAAATTAAAAAATTATATAAATTTTATCATATTAAAATTATAAAAAATATGAGATTATTTTTTAAGTGGAAATGGAAAATAAAAAGAAAAAAAAATTATTGAAAAATGTCCATTTTGAGAATTATAGTTTTTTTAATTTTATTTCATATCAATTTATAATTTAAAAAAAGTTAAGAAAATATTTTAAAAGTGGCCCATTTAATTTCTTATTATGAAATACAAAACACTTAAGGAAAAATAGTTCCTTTAAAAATATTACTTTAATATTAAAAAAATCATTACCATAAAAAATAATAATTTATATTATGGAAATTTAATTTTTCTAATACGTTGATATTAATTTATTTAACTAAATTACATAAATGGATAGTATAATAACTTAATAATTATAATTTCCTTATTATAAATAATTCATAAATATATATATATACTATTATTTCACTTCTTATTATTCATGTATTATATTATTTTGAATTTACTACTCACAATACAAAAATCAACATTCCTATTAGATATATATAATACCCAAATATTTTATAATATATTTCTATTTAAGTGAATTTTATTTCATTGAGACTTATCTTTACACGCAACATCAAATTTAAATAAATCATGTTATACTATTGAAATGTTATTATTTAATGTAATTGTTATCTTCTATAGGTTGGATTTGAAGGAATAAATAGGATTTAATAAATTAGTAAAAACTAATTTTTACACATTTTGAAAATGAAATATTATGTTACCATTGGTTTGATAAGAAAATAAATAAATCTAAAAGTAAAAAAGAGAATTTTTTTTGAATAAAACTATTTTATGCATTCAATGTATTTTTATCTTAACAAATAAAATTGATAAATATTAAAGGATGATTTTAAAAAAATGTTCATATAACATATTAAAAAATATATATTAATATTAATCTAATGGATTTACTAGAAATGGAATAAAAAAATTAGTTTTATACTTAAAATGCATTATTAAAAAATGATTCCCTTTCTATTTTTTGAAATTATTTTAAAATGAATTTCAAAAAAATATAGAAATTAAATATTATTAAATGGATCACATATTTTTAATCATAAAAATTAATATAATTTAATAATGTAAACTTAATTTTTTTCCATAATGAATAAATATCATGATAAAAGTCATGTTGCCATGGTAAGGGTTAAAAGGGTTAAAAGTTTGGTTAACCTAAGAGATAATGTCTAAAATATCACAAAAAAATAATTAATATAATGGATTAATTTTATATCCATATTATCATTATTCTAATCAAATATTTTTCATTTTGGGGCCACATGACTTGATTAAGACACATATTATATAATAATGTTTCAAGTATTTACAACTTTTCAAAACACCTCACATATAAATGGGAACCTCCTATGCACTATTATCCATACCATTTGAGACCTTTAGATCAACAAATATATGCCCAAATACTCAACCAATATAATTATCCATCACCTTGAGGTACTTTTCATCCCAAAATACCAATCTAAATAACCAGTTCTTTTAAAAAGAGGATACCTGAAGAAGAGGTATAAGTTCATAGAGATCTTTTTCAATTTTATTCCTTCATAAACCTCCTCAAAGTTCTCTATAACCATATTAACATGATTTAATATGTATATTTATTATATTTATATGGTTTCATGTTAATTTTATAGCTATTTAGAATCTCCAACCCATCTGTTGGAAAATGATTGTATCACTCATGCGTGCGTGTAGACTACCACCTCCATGAAGTGATGTGACTCATTTTTCAAGTATAATTGACAAGGATGGTCATAATAATATACTTAATGAATATATAATATATTTATTAGATATTTAGGACTCAATATAGGTGAATTATTATATACCATGTTTTCCTTCCATCCATCGAATTGATAAAACAACGTGTGTGCGTACATGTGTACAACCACCTCTATGAAGTGATGTAATTCATTTTTCAACACTAATTTATATGAATGGTTATAAAATTATATATAATGAATAAATATTATACTTATTTAATGATTAATATTCAAGAGATGATGAAATCATGACAAAGGTGTAAGGATGTAACACCCTGATAGTTTGGGAAATATTTTTTTGAATAATTTAAACTTTTTGATATTTTGTGTTACACACAACACAATGTTTATATTTCATTACACACAACACTAAAAATATATTAAATTACATAGAACACTATTTTAATCTTATATTACATGAAGCACTGAGTTTATCATGTATTACAAGCAACACCATGTTCTAAAAAAAGTGGCATACTATTAAAATATTATTATTTAATATTATAGTTGTCACATAGCCATTAGAATGGAAAATATGACTAGGATTAACTAAATTATAAAAATTTATTTTTTACATATGTATATACAATTAATTACTTGGTGTAAAATTAATTAGAAATAAAAAAACCCATTTTAAAATATAGGAACCTTTTAAAAAACTATTTTTATGCACACAAACATGTTTTAACTAAAACAATTAAATAAATAATTTATGGTGAATTATTTAAATTATGTTTATATATTTTTATATTCAATAAAATGTTTAAAAATATCTTAAATGTTTTTATTAAAGATATAATAATAATTCCAATTTAACTTTTAAAACCTCATTTTTCTAAAAAGCAGTTTTATCACCTTTTTTCACAATTATTTAAAATTAATTTTTATAAATTTTTGAAAATTTATGTGAGAAAATATAATTTAATTTTGAAATCATAATTTTAAAATTATCTTAGGCTGTATTTTTGATAATTTTCAAAGAAGATAAATTTTTCAATGAATAGTGTAAGATACTGATTTTCATTAAGATTTATGATTTATTTTTAGACATTTAAAAACATTAAAATTGTTTTAATGTGGTTTTAAATACAAAATAATTTCAATAATATGTATATTAATCCAATTTAGTTCATTGTAATCATTTTCATATTTAATTTTCATATAAAAACGTTTTCAACTTTTGAACATTTTCTATTTCGAAAATCGCTTTCTCATCGCATCTGCAGGATTAGTTTTAAATTAAAATATTCATTTTCTATAAATTTAATTTTGAAAAATTTAGTCCATATTTATAATCATAAAAATTATTATTATCTAATAAGTTCAACTTAATTTTTTACCATAATGAATAGAAAAAACAGTAAAATTTATTTACCACTTTTAAGGTAAAAATGGGTTAATAAGGGGTTAAACTATAAAGATAATGGTTAAAAATAACCCAAAACATTTAAAAACCAATTTAATGGATATATTTTGACCTTATAACATATATGTTCTATATTGACCCACTTTAGAGATTTTTGGCCTAGAAAAAATGTTGGTACACCTTTTTCTTTTCAAAAATTACAAGTGTGCCACTCACCTCACTTATAAATGGCCACCTCCTCTCCTATTCTATACACACATAAAAAACCATTAGGTTTATAAAATTAAACAAAAAAACCCTTAATTATAACCCCTAATCATATAATCTTGATTTTGGTAATAAATCTGCCATAATTATCCTTTTGGAGCAAACAAAAAGACGTTTCCCGAAAAATAAATAATTTCCTTAAATAATAAATGTATTTTATTTCTTCCTCCACCTCCTTAAATTCTTATTAAAATAGGATTATATAATAAGATAAGTATATTACATATAAATATATTTTATTAAGCTAATTTATTAACATGAATATTTCTCCTCTTCTATAAAATGGATTATGAAATCATCATTCATGTGTACGACGGACTACCACCTCACAAACTGAAGTTCTTCATTTTCCATAAACACCTATCATGGTTGGATATAATTATTTATATATTATTTATATATGATATTAATGATATTAATATTCTTATTTAATATTTATATCATATCTTCCTTCTTACCTTCCATTCTATGGGAAAACGATAACGTCGTTCGTGTGTATAGAGGATTACGACCTCGTAAAACAATGTGATTTTTCTATGTCTTACATAGAAATAAATAATGTTGGTTTCAGTGAAAATATGTGATATATATGACATAATAATTATTATTTAATTCTAATATATTATTCACCTTTCTATTTTTCATTCCTTTTATCAAAATGGAAACAATGTACATGCGAAAGTTTGGTCTACCATCTCCATGAAATATGTTTTTCATTTTTTATCTCTAAATTGTATGGATCACTATAAATATATATATATTATTTATATATATTTTATTTATATCATTTATAACATTAGGTAACTCATTTAACAATGATTAAATTAAGAAAACCAAAAATAAAAAATAAAAAAGTATATAACAAACGAAGTAGTTGTTACTCCTAACATGACATTAACATGGAATTGGTAGTAAATGGGTAATATAAGGTCATAAGAAAATAGTATATGGTATGATATATATAATTATGGTTATTTAATAGATTTAAAATAAAATTATATCTATTATACTAGAGTTTTGAAAGTTTACAAAGGAATTTGAGACTTACGGTAAAGAATTTCCAGTCACTTTTATTTCCTGTGCGACACATGCCATATTCACCATATATTTATTTTATATAGTGTATATACTGCACATAAATTTATTTTATTATTATTCTAACGAAAATTATTTGGATTTACATATCTATTTTAGTATCTCTATTTCATGGATTTTGTGAAACAAAAGTTTCCAAGTGGTAAGGTATTTATTTACAATCTTATCATTTATTAAGATTGTTTATGTTTATTACTCTGATTTTTTAATCTAAATTTAATATCATGAAACCAATAAAATTTCTTCCTCTTTTTTTATTTCATGATAATACATTTTATACCTTAATTTTACTCTCTTTATGTACTCAATAGTTTAAAATAATATTTTAAAGAAAAATCATATTTATTCCTCACTTCGATCGAAAACCCCTTATTTTTCAAAAACTGTGTTTTCAAAAAATGTTTAAAAAAATATTTTTAACATTTTTCAGATTATTTTAAAAACATATTTTTACCCATGTTTCATTTTTTACAAAAAAAAATAATTAAAAGGAAACTTAATTTCGAATTCTAAACAAATCTTATTTGGATTTTACTGAAAATGTGAAAGGAATCATTATTTTAATGTGTAAGACATGAATGTAATTTCATACTTTCAGGACCATAATTTTATTTGAAGCTTTATTTATATTTTTTAAGGTTATTGTCTAATAAATTATTTTCAAAATATATTATGTTTTAAAAAAACAAATTGAAATGGTTATTTTTCTTAATAAATATTTTAATTTTTTTTTAAATCTTACTTTTTATGTTTCAAATGATATTTCAAATAAAATGGCTTTTGAAAATAATTTATGTTTTATAAAAAATTATTTTGAATTGGAAATTCTATATTCCTTAATAAATTTCTAAAGTGACCTTTCAAAATCATTTTCCGTCTAAGATTTCATCATTTGATGTTAATTATTCTTTATTGGTGATAATATTGAATGATATCATCCTCATTATTTCTAGGGATGGTTAATCTTTATGTGGATTAAATTTATATGAATCTCATTTATTTATCATGGGTTATGCTATGTTGAATAGATTAAATATAAATGAAACCCGTTTTATTTACATGGGTTATGATGTGACAATTTTCTGAGTATTTTACGATATATTGGCACAAATAAATATGGTTTTCGTTATGATATTAGTAGGACCAATATCTACCTAAAATTAATTTTTTAAGGAAATTTATCTAATGATAAAAAAATTGGAAACAATTTAATGGGCTTCATCCACTATGGGAAATAGGTGCATCCAGATCTACTATGGGAAACAGGTGCATCCTGGTCCGCAATGGGGAACAATTGATAATTCATGATCCACTATATTTATGGAATTGGTAGTTAAATAAGAAAATATGAAAAAAAAATCTATATATGTGATGGTTCCACACTTTTCTTAAATTTTCTTATTATTAATGATAAATTATAATGATTTCTCACTCTTATGGGCCATGTTTTAAGAAATGATTAGGTTCAACATCCTAAATTGTTTTTATGATCTATAATAAATTGGGTGTGAACTTACAAAGTTATTTTCATGATCGCAAACTATTATTCTTATCTTATTATTTTATATAATTATAGATTTTATATCTCTCATGTTTACCCTTATCGAGAATCTGAGCACATCATTTCTTATGTTTCCATCCCCTGGTTATGAAGAAAGTTTTATGTAGCATATGCCTAATAACAGTACTATGTTATAAAATATTTATGTGATATGATGAATATATTTCATGAAATAAGAATATTTTTTTTCTAGGATCCAAAGAAACTTAAATATTATGGTCCTTAGGAATGTTTTTATGAAATATATTGAATATTCTTAAAAAATATGTGATATTTATTTATAAAATCCTAGGTTGATATTGTTGGTATAAGAGAAATGTTTTATTCAATACATGGAAATTAGGATTACAAAAACTTTATTGATATCCCTAGGGATATTCCTATGTATATTTCAAGTGATATTTCTAGGGGTACCTCTAATGATATGTCTAAGGATAATTCTTTGTATGGGAAAATATACTAGAAATTTGGTAAATTATTGGGAAATTGGTTTCTAAGAAATTAAATCTCTTTATAGATACTTAAAATGGATTTGGATCTGGGATAGAGATTCCTAGAGGTAATTACTCTAAAAATAGATAATTTTTTGGACTCTATCATCACTTAGTGCATGAAAACAAGCCTCATTTCACACCTAGTTTGACTCTCCTAAGGAATATGATTTGGAAATTCACACTCTTTAAAAACCATCATGAACTATTTAAATAATGACCATGAATGAACTAGGTTAAGCCTAAGGTTTCATATAAAAAAAATAGGTTTCAATATTTATACATCTTATAAATGGTTTTTCATGATCATGTTGTTTTCCACAATGATTATCCTTTCTCAAACTATGCTTCCTTGTTTTAGTCGAAGGATTGAACCTGAAGGAACCATTTTAATGCTAAGTGAAATGAAAAATGCATTAATTGTCCTCCTAAGAAACCAAAATTTATGGGATCTTTGATACACTAGTTTCTAATAAATAAATCAGTACCAATGGAGATGTATATTATATTCTATAGTGTTAAGATAATGAAAAAATAATTTTTTTTATTTATCATTAGGAAGGTGAAGTGGATTAGTGGTGGAATCTTATTTAGAACATGAGGGAACAAGAAAAACTAAATCTATTTAATGAGAGGAGTTTAATGGTATATTTCTGAGTAAATAAATCCCTCTTATTCTATAAAAAAATATGGATAAGTAATCCTCAAGATTAGTAAAAATGATGGTGAATATATTAGTAACTATGAAGCTAATTTTACAAGTTTTCAAGGTATGCATAGGGTTTAATCATTAGTTATGAAAGAAAAATTGATCGATTCTTTAGTTCCCTAAAACTAGGTCTTCTAAGGGCCTTGTTTATAAGATACATTAGTAGCTATGTATAATTCATTTTATTTTCACTAATGGTAGAAAGTGAAATTAAATTTTACCTCCATTCTTATTATTTTGATAAGAAAAGGAAGATCGAGTGTCATGAAAGCTCAAAATGGTGGAAAAAATTACAACCATATACACGACATAAATGAGGTAATATGCATTAGTAAAATTTACTTAATGGAACTGGGTGATTATTTTAATGTGTAAAGGAAGATAATAAATACCATGAATGTCGAAATAAGATTAATAGACCGGATAATGAAATGGATGAGAAGATGATTCCAACTAATAAACCTCCCACACTCTATTGTTTCAAGTACAAAAAGTTTGGGTGTTATGAAAATCAATTCCCCAATCCAAGAGCTAATGTGGATGATATGAGGTAATAACCTCTAAAGAAAAAAATAGAAATATTATGAAATCATAATAGATGAATCTAATCATGATAACAGGGGAACACTAATCCTCCCCTAATTATTTGGGAATTTCATATTTGATTTTTCATGAATGGGCCTTATGAATATTAATTTGTTCATCATTTAGTGAAATTTCATGTAATTATCTTCCTCTAGATTAATTATAGAATAATAAAATCACATTTTATATTATATTTCTATAAATGATAATATATTGTTCTAATATGATATCATCTATCCATTGGAATATAGATAACCTTCTGAGATTGTGGGAAATATTTTTTTGTGAATAATTTATTATTTTAACCATTTTTCATTATACACAACATTAAGTCTATATTATGTTACACATGTTACCAATCTTATCTTGTGTTACATAAAGCACTAATTTTATCTTTCATTACATGCAACACTAAGTTTAACCAACATTACATACAACATTGAGATTAAAAGAAACATGACATACTACTAAAATATTATAATTTAATATGGTATATATCATCTAGCCATTAGAATATAGGTTATAAATTGTATTTACAAAATAAAGAAAATATATTGTTTCCACATGTTTATATAATGAATTCCATGATGACCAATTAATTTGAAATGAAAAAAACATTTGAAAATATAGGAACATTTTTATGAATAACTATTTGTATACACACATTTTTGTTTTATCTCAATAAATCAAATAAATCAATTTTTGAGATTTTTTTTAATTAAATTTATATATTATATATTCAAATAAATTTTTAAAATTTAACCTATGTGTTTTTTGGAAAAGATATGAGTATATTTCTAATTTTATGCTTAGAACTATATTTTTCTAAATATAAGTTTTGTTGCCTTTTTGCACACTTATTTTTATTATTAATTTTTTTCAATTTTAGGAAATATAAATTAAAAAATTAAGTTCATTTTTGAAATCATAATTTCAAAAAGTATATTTGGGTAAATTTTTTAGAATTTTATAATGAGATAAATTTTTTGATGAATATTTAAAAATACTGGTTTTTATTTAGAATTTTCATTTAATTAAAATAATTCAAAAAATTAAAAAAAAGATAGATTTAAAGTTAAAATTAGTTGAATTATATATCTATTTATCCAATTTATATCGCTTTAATCATAATAATATTTAGTTTTTATAAATAATCATTTTAACTTTTTAACATTTTCTCTTTGGAAAACTGCTTTCTCATCACGTCTACAGGATCAATATTGAATTAAATTTTCCAAATAATGTGAATGTAATTTAGAAAAATGTATTAAACAATAATAATAATTATTATTATTAATATTATATAATAAATTCAATGTAATTTTTTACCATAATTAATAGTAAAAAATATTTACCTTAGGTAAGTTAAAAAGGGTTTATATGAGGGTTAAACAGAAACAATAAGTGTTAAAAATGATCCAAAACCTACCCAAAACCCATTTTATGGAAATATTAAGAATATATATCTTCTAGGTTTGAAAATAGACCATTTTTTATCCTTTTTTTATGTGATATATGTTGGTAAATGATTTTATTTTCAAAAATTACAATTGTGGCACTCACCACACTTATAAAATGTCACCAACTCTCTTATAAAATTAACACTTCCAAAACCCTTTGGTTAATCCAAGAGTGGAAAAAATAAATTCCATAAATCCCTCCAATCATACTAGAATCTATAATTTTTTCATAAATCTAACCTTAATATCCTTTTTCATAAACCCAAAAGAAATTTTTGGAAGAAGAGGTAATGTCCCCAACTGAGAATTTAATTGTATTTCTTCCTCTGCCTCCATAAATTATTATTAAACCATTAAAATATAAAAATATAATTATATTAAATATACTAATATATTATTATTTTAATTTAATAACCTAAATCCTTCTCATCTTCTACAAAATGGGTTATGAAATCATCATTCGTGTGAATGGTGGACTACTGCCTCGCGAACCGATGATATTTGTTTTCCATCACCACCTCTCTTGGATGGATATAATGGTGGATTTATTTTTTATATAAACTATTTATAATATTATTATGCTTCTTGAATATTGATATCACATGTTTCTTATAATACTCCGTTCATTGTGAATATGATAACGCCCTTTGTGTGTACATCAGACTACCACCTCATGAAGCAATGTGATTTGTTCACGATTTACATGGAAGGTAATCAAGATAGGTTTAATGAGAAGATGTAATATATATAATATAAAAATTATTATTTAATGGTAATATAATATTTACCTTTATTTCTTTCTTTCTTTCTATTAGGAAAAATGGAAATATTATTCATGTATATATATGGACAAATGTCTCTATGAATGGTGTATTTCATTTTCTATCTCTAACTTTTATGGATCGCTCTAAATAAAAATATACTGAATATATAAGACTTTTATATTATGTATATTATTAAACAATGATAATGGTAATAGTAACAGAAATAAAAAATAAAAACCTACATGAAAAATGAATCATTTTTTCCTGAAATGTGACTTTAACCAGTAATTGTTAATAAACATGTAATAAAAGTTCAAAAGTAAATAATATATGGTATGATATACAAAATTATGGTTATATAATATATGTATAATGAAAATATATTTATTATACAATACTTTTTAACATGTACAAAGGATGTCAAAACTTATGGTATGGTTTTCCCATATAACTATTATTTCTTATAAGACAGAAGCTATATTCAACATGTGTTTATTTTATGTGGTGTATATATTGAGCATGAATTTATTTTATAATTATTCTACTAAAAATAATTGGTATTTAAAAACCCATTTTAGGATCTCCCTTTTATAGGTTTTACAATATAAAATTTAACAAAGTGGTATGGTTTTTATGATACAATCTCATCATTTATCAGGACTGTTTATGATTATTCTATCAATGATGAAATATTATGATCCATCCCACATGAAACTATTGAAATTTATTATTTTTGGTTTATTAAATTATAATACATGGTATCCCTTAATTTTATTCTCTTTATGTAATCAATATTTTAAAATAATATTTTTAAGAAAAATCATTTTTATTTATGTCTTTGGTCGAAAACCCCCATTTTTCCAAAAACATTTTTTCTAAAAAAGTTTTCCTAAATATTTATAACATTTTAAAATTGTTTATTAAAGAAATTTTTTCCCATATTTTAATTTTTATAGAATATTTTGACATAATTCATCATGTCGTATTCCAAATAATTCCCCTTTGGATTTTACAAAAAAATGTGAAATGAATCATTGTTTCAATGTGTACAGCATAAATGGAATTTCACCCCATCATGAAAATTATTTTCTCTAAATCATAATTTATTATTTTTCAAGGTTATTTTAAAATAAAACAATTTTCAACATGTTTTACATTTTAAATATTTTTTTAAGTGGAATGATTATTTTCCTCATGAACTGTTTTAATTGATTTTTACAGCATCCCTTACAAATTTCCAATGTTATTTTTAAATATTTTGATATTGAAAATGATTTATGTTTTTAAAAAAATCAAAGTGGTGAGGATATATTAATTTATAAATTTTCATAGTGATCCTTAAAAATCATTTTCCATCTAATATGGCATCGATTGATGTTACTTACGCTTTACTGGAGATAAGATTGAATGATACCGTCCTTATTACTTCTAGGGACGGTTAATGTTTATGTGGATGAAATTTTTATGAAACCCATTTGTTTTTCAAAGGTTATGTTATGGTTAATTGATGGAATTTTTATGAAAACCATTTTAATTACATGCGTTACGGTTTTATAATATGATGAAGGTTTTGTGATATTATGGAACACTTAAGTATGGTTTTAATTATGAGATCAGTGGGACTATATCTCCCTACAATGCATTTTTTAAAGCTTTATATATTATGAGATAATAATGGAAAATAATTTAATGGGCTTGATCCACTATGGGAAATATGTGCATCCTGATCCACTATGTGAAATATCTATTTCCTAATCCATAATAGGAAACATGTGATGAGTCCCAGTCCACTATGTTGGTGGTATTGGTAGTTAAACATGACATATAAAATGGATTTTCTATATTTATCAAGGTTCCATAATTTTATGAAATGATATTATGGTAAATGATTTTTTTATAATGATTTGTCTCTCTTATTGGTCATTCTTTCTGAAATGATATTTTTTAAGAAATTAATCGTGTTTATGATCTATGGAATCTTGGGTATGAACTTACTAAGTTATTTTCATGATCACATACCCTTAATCTTATATTATGATTTCATATAATGATAGGCCGATATCTCTTATTTTTTCCATATTGATAATATTTGATTTCCCTTTATTATATTTCATTACCAAAGTTATAGAGAATGGTTTAGGTAGGGTATGCCTAAGAGGAGTACTATGTGAGAAGAGCTTTGTGAGAGATGTTTAATATCATTCTTAAAATAAGAATATTGTGTTCCTAGTCACCAAAGACACAAAAATATTATGGTCCTCGGGTGAGTTTTTATGAAATGTTTTGAATATTTATCTAAAATAATGTTATATTTTTTTATAAAATATTGTGTTTGCTATAAAGGACCAGAACACTAAAACTGAAACATAAATGGAAAATGAACTAGTTTGTACTAGAATATTAATTTTAACAAAGAAATGTTTTTTAAAAAAATTAGAAACTATAATAGAATAATACATAATATGATATGTATAATTATGGTTCTATAATTTATTTATAATTAATATATATTTATTGTAATGGATTTTTGAAAATGTAAGAAGTAATATAGGACATGTGGTAAGGTTTTATGCTATAATATCATTTATTTTCATGATTTTATAAGCTATATTTACATTGAGTCAAATTATATGGATATTACCTTTTAAACCCCATTTGTTTTACTCCCCTTTATTTATTCCTGTAATTATCAACTAATATCACAATTTCCCTTATTTATCATTTTAAATGATAGAGATTTTAGGAAAACCAAAATTATTTCCTCTTTGTTTAATGAGCTTTTTCTTATAGGTCCAAGTTCTTTAAAATGTTTTCAATAGTATTTTTTATGATCAAATAAATATTAAAATTAATTTTCAAACCTATTTGGTTTTATCAAAAAAAATTAAAATAAATATTATTTTTTATTTTTTTAAAAGGTATTTTTGGACTTTTTTATGAAAAGTTTGAAAGGTATTTTTTTAACATCTATGAAAGGAATAGATTTTACCAATGCTGTAAATGTTCATTGATTTTAAGATTCCCTTCATTGTCAGCATGTTTATTTTAAAAAAAATCATTTTATCAATATTTTTTAAATTTTTAGTTTTTAAATATATCAAAAGAAAAGTGAATTTTCTTTGGATGCAAAAAATGTTCAAATAATCTTTTAAATATATTTTTCATCTATGTAAACATGCATTAAGGATTATTATAATTCACTTCAGGAATATTTTATGATTCTATAAAATTTATGTAGATGGCTCAAGATGATGATGATTTAAGGATGAATCCATAAAACCTATTTCATTTAAATGTGTTTATTTATTTATAATGAAATATTTATGAAACCCATTTCTGTTACAAGGGTTGTTCTATGATGAAATTTTTAACTAACTATGAAACATGTTTCCTTTCTATGGTTTATTCTATTTTGAAATGATGAATGTTTTTATGAACTCGTGTCCCAAATATTTATGGTTTTCATTTTTGTGATGGGTGGGCTCAAAATTATATATCTATCTAATTCATGGGTAACAAATGATATCTCATGATATAAAATATGGACAAGAATGGAGAGTAAACTCAATTTGGTGTGGGAATCTATCCACTATGATAGACTTAAGAGTAAACTTTTTAACTTTGATAAGGGAATGATGGAATGGGGACTGAACTCATTCCAACATGGGACTTTGTCCAGTATGACTGTCTTATAAGTGAAACTTGACTTTATAAATGATTTTATATACTTATGTGTATTCCAAAAACATATATACTATTTTTATTTTATTTTTTTTAGATAGTTATTGATTATTGTTGATTACACACTCTTATAACTAAGGTATTTTGTTATGAAAAGACCTAATGTAAGGACTCATGATTAAATATCATGGAATGATTAGGTATAACTTTCTTTTTTTGTGATCATGAGCCTATACCCTTATGAATTTTCTCACATATGATCATTGACTGATATCTCCTTTGTTTACCCTTACTAGGCATATAAACTCACCCTTTATAGCGGTTTCCTTTCCCTGGGTTATAAATAATGGTTTACAATAGGGTTTCTCTATAAAGTGTACTATGTGAGAAGAAATGTGTCGGAGATGTTGAACATTTTTCATGAAATATGATGATTGTGTATCAAATTTACAAAGACACTAAACCTTTATTGTACTAGGGTTTATTGTTAAGATATTTATTTCATATTCATAAAAAAGGATGTAATATTTATTTATATAATGTTGGGGTCACTTAAGTTGGTATTAGATTTAGGTTTAATTATTTTTAGATATTAGGATTATAAAACAATAGTGAAACTCTTAGGGACAATTTGAAGTATAAAATAACATAGGGAAGTTCTGATAAAGTGGTGATTCTCTAGTTCCCATTCAGTGAAATCCCAATTTTGATATTGGAAAGTGGATATATCTATAGAACAAATGAACCGAAGTGTAAACACCTTGAAAATGTTGCTTGAGTATAAAATTAATCGTCACTTAGTGCACTATGCATGTTTCAATGACTAGACACCTAGCTAAAAACTCTTAATGGATATGCATTGGTTAATTCACATTCTCTTTATGAACCCTTATAATGAATAAGTGTATAGAATCAGTGAAAATTTATGGTTATACATAGGGATAAGGGATGAACTTAAAGTGTCAGGGGTTGAAATAAAGTGTCATAATTCAGGATATCATAAAAATTATTTTCATAATCATATGACTTATTTATCTAATTATATATATTTGATACTCACACTAATATTTTTTGTTTTAGTTAATTCATGGATCTATTAGGAATTTTTTTAAAAATAAATGTGATTTTCAATGAGATTATTATTCTCATGGGAAACCAAATTAAATGGGAGTTGAAATGAAAAACCTTATGATTATTCTTAATCAACTATCTCAAATTATAATTAACATAAATATATTTGAGTTTCTAAATACACAAACTGAGAGAGAAATGGAATTTTAGTAATGTTTATGTGATAATTACCATAGAGGAAAGAGTATTCATCTTTATATATGTCATGAATCGGGGAAGAATTTCCCCAAGGAAATATCTTAGCGAAATGGGATGTTTTTTATGTTTGTAAAACAAGGTCATGGAGAAACTAATTTTCTATAAAAATGAATAGTTTAATGGGGGAAATAAAATTTATACTAAGTTACCACTAATAGGTAAATGTATTTTGTTTAGGGAACTTTCAAGTTATCATAGTCAATTACATATTCCAAGGGTTATCTTCAAAACCAAGGGCCTATGTTAAGTCCATCACTGAAGTTAATTACGAAAATTATGGAACACTTTTCCTTAATAATCAAGGTATGAATTTCATGTTGATATTTATAAGAATGTTCACTATGAAAATATTATTTTTAATTCTTTATTGATTTTTTCTGTGATTTTGAGCACTGATAATATCTCTTTATAGAGATCCCATTTAAATTTCTAGAAAATGGAATGTGAATTTGGCATTACAATTCAAACTATGATCATATTTTTGTGCAAGGATTAATATGAACTTCCAATGGAAATTACTTCCAATTTATAGGTCTCAATACATATTCATAAAGGATATTTATCTCAAATCGTTAAAGAGAAAATCAACATTGAATATATTACTATTTCCTGGGAATATGTTAGTGTATTTCTCAAATAAATTCAAAGTTATCCATTTAATTATGAATTTCAGTTATAAATATAACTCATACCTACAATTACACCAATTTAAAATACACCATATAGAATAGCTAGGATTGAGATATAGGGAATGAATAAGCAACTCTAAGAGAATATTGATAAGGGATTCATTCTGAAAATTTCATCACAATAGTGTGAACCTATTATATTTATTAAGAATAATGTTGTTCAATTACATATTTATATTGATTATGAAGAACATAAAAATATCACAATCAATAAAAGGTATCTTTTACCCCATATTAATGAATTATTTGATTAGATGCATGGAGATCAATGTTATTCCAAGATTTATCATTGATCTAGATATCATCATTTTAGGATCAAGAAAGAGAATATTCCCAATACAACCATCCATGTGTGGTATGGTCATTATGAATTTATAGGGATTCAATTTGGACTTACAAATTCCCGGACTATATCCATTTATTTAATGAAAATAGTTTTTATATATTACCTTGAACATTTTTTGCAAGTCTTAATGAATGATATTATTATACATTCAAAGATAAAGGAAGAGCATAAAAGTCATTTGGGGAGTATGTTTAATACCTTGAGGAAAGAGATCTTGTGTGCCTAATTAATCAAGTTTGAATTATTTAAATTGAATGATTAATTTTTTGGTTATATAATCTCATGCGAGGGTATATTAATAGATCCTTCAAAGAGGGATGTTATGGAAAAATAACCTAGACCAACCAAGTTGATTGGGATCTATAGTTTTCTTGGGTTATATGGATACTATATATGATTTGTGTTTCTTATAATTAATATAAAATTCTAGAAAAATGTTGACTTAAAAATGATCAAAGTTCCATTTGATTGATGAATGTGAGGAAAATTTCAATGAACTAAAGAGCAAGTTAGTCATTTAACATGTGATCACACTTCCCAACAGTAGTTAAGGGTATGTAATTTATGTTGATGAATGAAAAAATTGAATAGTATTTACCCTCATACATAATTATATGGTGTTATATTATTCCTCATAGTAATTGAAAATTCATGATAAAAAGTATCTAAATCAATATTTGAGGATATTAGCAGTGATTTTTTCATTGAAAATATAGAGCCATTATCATTATGGTAAAATATGTGATATATATACTAATAATTAAATTATCAAGTATATATTCACATAGAAAATATTAAATATTAACAAAATTAGTTTTTTGGAGTTGATTAATGAATATAACAACTCAATACATTACCACCCTAGGAAGGCGAACAAGGTGGTTGATGCTTTGATTAGAAAATTCCATGCCAGGTTGGAAATGATGAGTATTAAAAGAGATCCAATACATATGTATTTGTAGAATATGTATCTTAGAATCATGAGGAAAGGTAAAATATCCTTCCTTTCTCTTATGTATGTTCAATTATCCATCTATATGAGCATTAAGGAGGTGTATAAGTAAGATATGGAACTACAGAAAAAGGATAGAAATGATCCCAAGTTCAACCATGATTGTTAGGGAATAATATGTTTTAGGATTTGAGTATGTGTCCCATAAATTCTATATTTGATGAAAGAGATATTGGATTAATCCCATAGTTTATCATTCTCTATTCATACTAGAAGTAACAAGATATATAGAGATCTGAAATCATATTTCTTGTGCGACAGCATGGAAAGATATATTTTAGAGTATGTATCTATTTATTTGGTATGCCAAAAAGTAAAAGTATGGGAGATAGATGTCTCATGTGATGTTAAATATATTACCAATACCAAAATGAAAATGGGAAAATATCACCAAGTATTTCATCATCAAACTCCTCAAAACATATAAAGTACATAATGTTATTTGGGTTGTAGTCAATCACCTTATGAAGTCATAAAATTTAATTAAAATAATATATTATTTCACTATATATCAAATTATTAGAATATAAGTTATATATATTATAAGGATTCATGGAATACAATAATATATTACATCTGACTGAGATCCATGTTTTACATTAATGTTCTATGGAAGTCTTTAATAAGATTTGAATATAGAATTGATCTTTATTAATATATATAATCCTCATATAGATGGTCAGTTTGACAGGACCATTAAAACATATAAATATATATTTAGATAATGTTCTATGGATTTAAATAGTTTTGGAGATCAATACCATTCTCTAATCAAGTATTATTATAAAAATAGCTTCCACTCAAGTATTAATATGGCTCCTTATGAAGCCCTTTAAGAAAAGAAGGGAAAAAACTTATGTTCTTAGATGAATTGGGAAAAAATATTGGTACTTTATCTAGATAAGTAAATGTAAAATAATATTAGATATATTCAGAAACACATTTAGAAACCTCAAAGTCAATATAAAAGTTATGCAAGGAATCATTGGTGAGATAAAGAGTTTGTAGTTAGTGATAAGGTATTCCTTTGAATCTATCCTTGGAAAAAGTTTAGTAGATCTGGAAAGAATATATTATTGTGTCCTAGATATATTTACCCCTCTATGATTATTGAACTTATTTGGATAGTATATTATCTCTTAGAACTTCCAATGAATCTCCCCCAAGTTCATGAGGTGTTCCATATATCTCTCTATACGAAATACATAATTGATCCTTCAAATGTACTAAAATCAGACATCATCGCAAGGAAGTATGATATCTCTTATCAGTAAAAAAACAATTAAATTTTGCATCAAATAGAGAATTTTATGCAGAATAAGAAAACTCACTTAGTTAATGTTTTTTAATAAAACCATAAATTTAAGGAAGCGGTGTGGGAACTCAAGGGTGTGATGTGGTAGAAGTATCCTCGGTTATTTATACCAGAATGATGGAATTTCGAGGATAAAATTATTATTATGGTTTAGAATGTAAACCCACATGATTTATATATATATATATATGTGTTACTATTTATATAAGTTTTATGTATTTGATACCAATCTTCATACACAACACCAAGTTCATGAAAAGTATGAAATACTAATGAAATGTGATTATTAAATGTGAAAGTTATCTCTAAGACATGAGATTGGAAGGTATGAATTGGAGTAAATAAATTATTAAATATGATTTTTTATATATGTTAAAAATAAAATAAATTGTTATAAATTGTTTAGATCGAAAAACAAAATCATTTGAAATTAAAAAAGAGATATGTTTTTTATAATAAAAATAATTTCGTGAATGAAATGTTTCTTATCATAAAAAATTAACTTAATCACTATTGATGAATGATTTAAATAAAATATGTAAATATTATATTCGATAATATATTTTAACATTCATATAATGGTTTTCACAAGGAAGGTAATAATACTAATTTCAATTTTATTCTTAAAAATGCATTTTTTTTATAAACGGTTTTTTGTAGGATTTTGTACACTTTTTAAAAATGAATTTATTCCACTTAGAGAAATTAAATCTTATAAAATGGATAACGTATATTGGAATCATAATAAATATTATAATTTAATAATGTTAACTTAATTTTTCGACAGAGTTAATAGTTACCATGGTAAATATCGTGTTACCACGATAATAGTTAAAAGGGCCAAAATAGGGGTAAACCTAAGAGATAAGGTTTAAAATACCACAAAACACATGAATTAATATGACTGGTTCATAGTATTTTCACCATATTTGTAATTTTTGGGCCAATTTACTTGATTAAAACATATGTTATATAATAATGCTTTATATAATTACAAGTTTTACCCCACATCACTTATAAATGAGAACCTCCACTCCTCTATTATCCACAAAACTTTATCCCTTTATCACAATAAATATATACCAAAATACTCTCAAAACATCCTTATCCATGACCTTGAGGTTCTATAATTTCCAAAATACCCATCCATGAATCCTTAACATAATTTTCAAAGGACAATACCCAAAGAATCGGTATATGTTCATACCAATATTTTTCATGTTTCTTTCCTCTTAAAGCTCCTCTAAATGTTCTATAACCATATTGACATGATAGAAACAGTATATCCACAAAAAAATTAAATGTTTTTATGGTAACGGTATATCAATTTTCTATATCCTTTTCATCAGTTGTAAAATGATAACACTGCTCGTGCCACTATTACAAAACACGCCATTAATAGCACTCACATTTAGCAATGCTAGAAAAATGTGCTCATAAAGTCCATATTTATCAGTGCTAAAATAATCATTGATAAAGCATTCCCTTTATCAATGCTTTTTTAGTGATGATAAAGGGATTCCTTTATAATTTCTTATTTTAGTGCTCATAAAGGTTCCCTTTATCAGTGCTTTATTTTTAGCACTGATAAAGGATGCACTTTATAATCCCTTTTTTTTAGCACTGATAAAAGGTAACCTTTTTTAGCACTTTTTTAGCACTCATAAAGGTCCAGAATAAAATGAAATTATTAAACAATTAAAAATAAAAAATAACACATTCGTTAATTAAATAATTATTGTTAGAAATGAATAAAATGGATATACATATATATATTTTTTAAAAATTAATAAACAGTATATATTAAATATATAGATATATAAAATAAATAAAATGAAAAAATGAAAAAATTTAAATTTAAAAATTAAAAAATTAATAAAAAAATTAAAAAAATTAGTAATTAAATATTAATGATAAAAATTATTAAAATTAACAAACATATGTATAGATTATAAATATTAATAGAAAGTATATATTAAATATATATATATATATAAATAATTAAACAAAAAAATTAAAAATGAATAAATTACAAACATATTTAAAAATTTATTAATGAAAACATTATTAATAAAAATGAATAAGTATAATATATATATATATATTAATTATAAATAGTAATAAATATTATATATTAAATATATATATATATATAGTGAATAAAATGTTAATTAAAAAATATTAATATCTTATTCATTTTTATTATTGTTCGAATTTCAATTAACAAATATCAAATATCATGTGTTAAATTGATTTCACATACATATATATATATATGTAATTAATTCATTTGTATATACAAATGCACACACAAATATTGTTAAAGTGTACTTGTTTTTGAATTTGATCATGTTCTATTATTTATTTATACATATTTATTTACTATTTTTTTGTATTTTAAATATGTATTCATCCACTTAAATATAATTATATATATTATTCTCATAATTAATATTTAATTAATAAAACATATCCATATTTTAGTATTTTTAAAGTGTACTCATGTTGAATTATTCAATTTCACACATTTCTAAAATACTTGTATTGAAGAATATATATCCACTAATAATGTTAAAAATATATTTGTAAATAAATATTTATAAATAAATATATTTATAAATGTATATTTACTATATTTATAAATTAATATATTTTTAATTGTTATAACTAAATAATTATTATTTTTTAAATAATTATTTATATATTTAAAAAAATTGCATATATATAAATAATTAAAATTTTATAATAAATTTATTTAAATAATTATAATTATAAATCCTTTATCAGATCTAAATTTTTAGCACTGATAAAAGAAATATTTTTCAACACTTTTTTAGCGCTGATAAGGATCACTCTTTATCAGTGGTAAAAAAACGCGCTTAAAAGAAATATTTATTAGTGCTAAAACATGAGTACTAATAAAAATGGTTTATATCAGCATGCTTTTAGCAGTGATAAAGCTTGAGTTTTATCAATGCTAGAAAAGCACAAATAAATATCCCTTTTATTAGCTCTTATCAATTCTTTGCTAATAAAATGGATCTTCATCATCTCTTTTATAAAATTACTATTAAAAGTGCCCTCGATCTATTTAAAAGAACCCTAACCACGACTCAATCACTCACAATTCTCAAGATCTCTCAGAGATCCTTTGTTGTGGGTGTGACTCCTCTACATTCCCTCAGATTAATCAATGCTAGAATTCAATCTATATTATTTTATACTTTTCCTCAATCATTGTTTGATTTTTTGGGTTCTATGTTTTTAATTTTTTGTGTTGTTCTAAACCAAGAAGAACCCTACATCTCATCTCCTCACCACTGAAAGACAATGAGTTGTTCTATTTCATTTTTTCCTATATAGAAAGTGGTCTCAAAGAAAGAGAATCTTGTTTTCATATAGTAAGGTCAATCAACATATTTGTATGGGACTCTATGGATAAGTAAAATAGATTTTTTACCACACACTACTACCAAGTTAATGATGGATTTATAATATGATCAAATTGAGTTTAGTTAAAAATTAAAGAGGTTCCCCCATTTCTCAAACATGCTATCTATATACCTTATCATTGACACCAGACTTTAGTGATCAGGAAGTGTGTCTGAGTTGATGTGATGATTTTAATTGGGAACTATTATAGGTATACTATGTCAAAAATATTAAAAAAATGGAATTGTAGTAAAACTAGGTATATTAGTATTGATTATATCTAAAAGAAAAATATTCTAGACCTAATAATTAATCAATAAATATGTTTGGATAGCATAATTATTTTGGATACTTGAGTTTCCATATGAATTATCGGTTGTTTTTTTCCTTGAATTATCTTCTCGAGTATCATGCCTCTTATTTAGTGGTTGATAGGTATGAATCGATAAGAATATATGAAATTTCATATTCTTATGTGCCTTTATTTAATTTTTTTCTAGAATCAATTGAAAATTTATATTAATAGAAACATGAATAATAAATAAATAGTGTATTATTATTTACTTATTAGTGATGATTAGGTTTATATAACTTATTAATTTATTGAGTTTTTTTAGTAACCCATTTTATCAATACTATTAGTTAGTTGTATCATACTTATATTTAAAATAATTATTTTAAAATTTTTAAATAATATTTAAAGTATGAAAAGACTTATTAAAATGAAAATTAATGAGAGATAGGGGTAGGGGTTCATGTTTAATATAGATTATTTTGTTCCTATTTTTGAATGATTATTGTTTTTGGAAAGGGAAAATTATGTGAATTTCTACAATAATATAAAATATGTCACCACTCTGACCCCTAGATCTCCATATGAAGAAGCCAATAAAAAACCTTTGTATGCTAAAACTTATATTGATACTCATGTCCTAGATGTAGTTATAGATCTACTTTAAGCTATATCAAATAATTTTCAATGATGGGAACATATAGTATTTTTGTTCCTCTATGATTTTATAATAATAAATCATAATAATAAATTTAGAATCTTATTGAATATATTCATTTAATTTATAACATTAAAAAATACTAGATCAACATTGATCATAAGTTGAAAAATTCACACTTTAAAGGGATGTATGTTATTGGAGGTATATTATGGTGGATAACAATAATATCTAAAATTGTAAGGTGAGGAATCCTTGAGTATACAGAAGTGATGTCGAATGTAGGTGGGGTGAGATCCATTTATTCAACACCATTATAGTTGATGTATTCCAATTTATCTTCAATTGAGGATACATTTTGAGTGATTACATTACTGTACATTCCTAAAACACTTTAATCCTTATTGCATCTTTGATGTGAAACATTTATATCGATGTGGTTAGTTAGGGAACCTATGATGGTCCTGTATAGATATTAATTATAGTAAGGGTCATTAGATATGACTGGTACATTATTTATGGCTGAGTAGTATATGGATGATGCTAGATAGGGTTCTCCTATAGTGATAGGTATAATCCTAGTATATTATACTCTTGTTGATGTTCTTAGGACAGAAAATATTCCTATTATTTATTTATGAGTATATTATATTTCATATGGGATTGGGATTATAAATTATTATAAATATTATTAACTTAAATTCTCTATAAGTAAATATTTGGAAAAAAAGTAATTAGTTTCAATTTTATAAAATAGTGGTAGGCACAAGTGGGTATATCTTCTTAAATTGAAAGTGAAATTTTCCAAAAAGTTGATGAGTATTGATAAACCAAAATAATATGGATGTAATGTGTAGTATATTTATAAATTGAGATATAATAATGGGTATATATAGCCATTTTAAATATTTTTATATCATTATTGTGACATAATTTGATTTTATTTTTCATACAAGACCACTGTGAACTGCATCTTCATCCGCTGTTGTGAAGGAAGAATACAACACCTAATATTTGTAAGTAACATAAATTAAATTTTATAAAAACGGACCATGATATTAATAAATAAGTTTGTATAAATAAGAATTCATATTGGTAAGATTGATATACAATACGCTTTGTGCATAAAATTCCACAATTTCATGCATCATACATGAAAATTGTTACTATCTTGAATAGAGATATAATACTTCAATACTACATTACAAATAACATTAACAACCTTTATTTAATCCATCCTCGAACACTTTATTGCATTCCATCTCTTTATTATTTATTGGAATCCCTCTTTCAAACTAGTCTTCCTCCAATCATTTTTATTCCAAAGTTCCTTGATGACATACCACCAATTTAAATTGTATTCATTAATCTCTATCGAATCCACTTCTATGGATTTGAATATCACATCTCCCAACTCGTTATTCAACTCTTTCATCCTTTCATCCTCCTCATTTACTACTTCCTCAGAACAAAAAAATGACATCAAAAAATTAATCAAAACATAATGAATGAATTTTTTGGGTTTCTTAATATGAATTTTCTTATACGAATCACTCAGTTACTTTTTAAAACACTTCATCAAAAATTAATTTTATTTTGAGTGTGGTCACATTGGATCCTGTTAGAACTCCATAGTTAAGCATGCTTGGATGAGAATACAACTATAATGAGTCACCTCCTAAAAATACTCTTGTTGCACATTTTTTGGTGAAACAAACATACCAAACACACATTTTTATTCTCTTCCCCTTCACCCATGATAAATTTAAAAGGGTTCCAATCTAACTCTAAAAGGTATACCTCCCACAATGAGCAGATCTTCCTAATAATATTTTCATCTTCATCTTCAGGATACATTCTCTTGGAATCTTATAGAAAAGGCCGATTTTCATGCCCTCCCATCCACCACACACCAAATACCACCACAATTTGGTATCTCCTATAATACTTTCCAAAAAACGAAACATGTTAGAGAAAGTGACATATAATAAATGTTTGTGAGTGGAAGTAAACGACTACAAGTGGAAGTAATGAGGATTTCAATGTTCATTACTTCATTTTTTTAATGTAATATGTTATAATTAATAATTAAAATTGTGTTTAATTTATTTTTGAACATCAGTGGTAACTCAAATTTCATCTCCTGAATAGTTATTATTTTATTTTGTTTCTTGAGACTCATCCCCTATCTCTTCTATATTTTTTGAACTACTATAAGTAGTAGTCTTCCAAAATGATCACCAATACATAGTATTGGATGTGTTTTGGTGATATTAGTTCAAGAAACATAGGTGGATTTCCAAAAAATATGGGAGATAAATATAAAACAACAAAATGGAATAATAACTATTCGGGAGGTATTTCATCATTGAATGTTAGAACCATAATGGTGGCAGGAAGTCGAGTTTGAAAGAGGGAGTCCTATCCATCATCAAGAGTTGGAAGGAAATAAATAATCCTATTATAGATTAAAAAAAAGGTAGTGAGAGTTAGTTATACTATATTTCTGTTGTGTTATATCTATGCTTAAGACAATAACATATTTTATCCAAGATGCATGAAATTGTGTACTTCAATGCATGGAGTGTATTGTGTTTTTGTTATTCAAGATAAATTAAATGTTTGACTACTCATACAGACAATGTATTCTGAACATGGTGATATTACCAATACTAAGGAATAAGAGACTATTATGATGAAACTATAAAATTATTTGTGGTTTAACAACATATTGATGATAAAAAACAATAACGGCACAACATCATAGTTTTGAATGAAATTATCAAGGAAATAATTCAGGGTATAAAATTTGAGGATAGTTTTAATCAATGTAGCCAACCTATTGACCCCAACACATTAACATTAATTATTTATCTTAAGATCACAACAAGGATGGAAGTGTTGATTGATATTGACTCATGGAGCTATGTGAAACCTGTAATGAAGAAAATAATTTGGAAAGATATAATGTTAATGTTACAATTTACATTCTCAATTTTACTTAAAAATTCAATAACAAACTATTTATTTAATTTTCATTATTCCTTGAATTATTCATTTATTTTACAATATTTCTGTAATAAGTTTATCTTAATGGTCATTGGAAAATCCCATAGAGGCTTTCAGACTCTTCTAATGCAGTTTCATCTTAGGGGTTATATGGGTAAAATAAAGCCCCACCCACCACTTAGTTATGAACACATTATAAATTAGAAAACATTGACTGCTTTCATCAATAGTCACAGTGAGAAATCATTTCAGGTGCATTGTAGTCAATAATATATTATTTGATATTATTTATTTTTTCCAACATGATTCAAAAATTTTAATTTATGAAATAGAAAGGGAATACTAAATATAAAGAACATGTATCAAAATCAATGTACCCTTACCATAACGGAAGGATTGGGTACGCTTCATTTGAGAAGAAATTGGTATATATTTTAAATCAAAAATAAAATTATAATTATGTGATATAAAATAACATATGTTATTTTATTTATATGAAAATTGATGAATCAAAATATGAATCCACTTCCATGTCATTTCATGTGCTATGGAAGGAGGATCAAGTAAATAATGAGGGTAAATTAGTTGATGAAAACACAAAAGAAGTATGTGAATCATGTGTAAGTATGATATAATTGTAATTTTTTATGATTTGTAACAATATTAAATAAATATATCTATTTATATTCATATTTTTTTATATGGTTTAGACATAATAATTGGAAACAACCATACTAGAAGAAAAGATAATTTTAGTAGCGTTGAAGAGGCCTAAACTATATAGTCACGTTAGATGATTAGGTTTTACAGTATCTCCTCGAACATATTTTGGGAAGTTAAAACCACATAAAGATATATATAATATCGTAATGATATCATATACACAAATGGACTCACTTTAAGATAATATTTTTTGGTTTATTTTGGCAGACCAATAAGTAAGAAAGGGCCAAAATGAACTGATGTTGGAGAAATGATCCACACACGAACCAAATGATCCCACTAGCTTTGAGGCTATTCATTCCCCCAACATCATACCTTACCTGGTGTAATCAATTTTTTCCTTAATATTTCCACTAAATCTGAATAAAACAACATACAATAACTTCATATTTCAAAAATTCTTCAGGGTACCGTTTTATGTGATTTTTATATGTCAACACCCACATACTGTAGTGTTGCGATGGGTACAGTGTATAATATCGCAGGAGACCATATACAAAATAAATACATCCCAAAATATCACATGAGAGTGGGGATTGTGGTATCTTATGAGCCTACTGCTGACTTGGCTATTCCATTTCACGGTCCAGATATTAAAACAGTCGAAACTGCTATTGGAGCTTTCATAGAATGTCCATCTAATCCTATAAAGATACATGAGGTTTATATTAAATAAATCATATGAAAAACATGTAATAGTTGATGACAAAATGTATGAAGTGACTTACGATATTAAATATGGATAAAGAGGTAGAAAAACATGAGGATGAATCAAGAAAATTAAGTGAATCGACAAAGAAAACAAAACAACCTTCTGAGAGAACCTTTTCTGTACTAGTTCTAGAGAAACATTTATTATCATTACAAATTCATATAGAGATCATATTTAAAGATAAAACTGTGTCTTACATTGAAAATTAAGATGAAATTTATGGAAATTCCTTAACATATGAAATTGGTCTCAAGACTTTAAATGATATTCTCAAGATATAATGGTTGGGTGTCTTAGTTTTGAAAACATATATGAGGTAAATTTTCATAATTTCTATATCAAAATAGTGAAATAATATGTTAATTAAAGTTAAAAATTATTCATATTTTTTACATTATGTTATATCAAAAATATATAAAGGTAATATCACGCAAAGCATGATTTTGATTCACTAATCCTTGTATCATTTCTAAACCAGCAATTTCTTTGGATAAGAAAAAAATTGATAGGAAAAACGATGAGTTACTTGAATCGTGCAATAAAAAATCATGAGACGAGATATTCTATTTGATTCCTACAATGAAAACATAAAACTTTATAGTCTAATCACATAAAATATATTATCATTTCCCAGATTACTTAATTGTTTTCATTTATTTAGGATGTACTATATTCTAATAGCAGTCAATCTAGACACCCCAAATATTTATTTTTTGGATCCAATGCATGGATATTCAGACAACCAACCATACATGATATGTATTATGAATATGTAATACAATAAATTCTACATTTTATAGATAAAATTAAAATTATATGTTCAGTCTGTGTTTTAATACAAATTTTTTTATAATATGGCAGTCTCTAAATACAGGCTAGATCATTACATGAAGTCGGTTTCTGAAGGGATAAAGCTTTTGGATTACTAAAAAGGGGGAAAATAAGTTATATATATATATATAATATTTACTTATAAAAACATTTCAAAACAATTTTCTTATTTTTTTCAATGTTTCTGTTGTATCTAGAACAAGATAATGACATTGTGGATATTATGTCCAAAAATTTGAGAGAGAAATCATAAATCTTGGAAGTACCATCATCCCCCTACAGGTAATTTTTAAAAGTAATTACAATTTCATTAAATATATTTTATAATCATTTATTTTTATATATTTTCTTAGTACTATCAAGATTTCTGAAAATTTAGTTACTCAAAAAAATAAATGAATTTGTCTAGAGACGATTGGGCAGTGTACTTTTTGTTAGAATATATGTTGAAAAAAAAGTTAGGTGATTACCTGTTATGTTTGTGATCTATTATTAGTTATTACCGTTGCAATATATTTGGTTTGGGAATAATTAATTTCAGAATTCTTATATATTTTTTTGATCTCTTTCTCAAGGAGAAGTATAAGGGATGAAATCGATTGTTTCAAAGTGTCGACCTGAAAACAATAAAATTGTTGGGAAAATACAAAGGACGAGGCAATGGTGGAGGCAAAGACAAATGCAAAGTCAAAGGAGGAGGTGGAGGAAGAGGTAGAGGCAGAGTCAGAGGCAAAGTTAGAGTCGAAGAGAAATTTGGGGGAGAAGGCAGAGGCAAAGATCGAGGTGGAGATTGAGGCGAAGGAGGATAAGAATTACTAGATTAAAAATAATAAAAATTTTGGGAAATTAACTAGAATGAGGACCATACCAGGATTGTTTTTTAGAACAATTTTTAAAAAATTCACAAAACACTTGTCACTTAAGATAATATCCATTGTGAAAGTGTTTCAGGTGGATTATTGAAATAATGGTTTTCACTACTTGTTTAAGTGATTTTATACAGGTTATTAATCCACCAGTTAGATCATTTTATAGGAATCATCCGCACATTAATCCTTTTCATGGTGTGACCAGTATGACTCTAAGGGAATCTTTTTATTAAAAATTGAAATTAATTTTCATGAAAAAAGACAACAGACATACAAAAAATTCATAAAAAACATCCCAGATATTTTTTTCCTTTAATAAAATTATCTATAAGTCATTTGTGACATTTTTTAATAATCCTCACCACAATCTGATGCACAAGGTGATCAGTATGACTCCAATTTCCCATTATCTCTTTAACATTGACATTTTAATAAAAAAAGTGTTACTTGTTGAAAACAAAGAAATTGTGCTCGGATTGTATTGAAAATTTGAGAAAATGATCAATTATTCATTTTTGATGTGTATGAATCAGTATCACGTCAAACCCCCACACGATGAAACCAGTATGCCTCAAAGTGTGTGTTTCCAGATTAAAATTGAATTTAGTAAGAAACACAAGTAACATACTCAAAACTGAGGAAAACATACTTATTTTTTTGATACTTTTTAAAAATGAACCATAAGTCGTTTGGGACATATAGGAATCATCCACACCTCAATCTGACTCACGGTGTGACTGATATGACTCTATGTGCATCATTTTATTCAATGTTGACATTAAATTTAGTGAAAAAACTCACATACACAAAACTGAGAAAACAAATTTGGTATCTTTTGGTACTTTAAGAAAATGATCCATAAGTCATTATTGATGCGAAGGAATTATTCTTACCTCAACATGATGCACGGTGTAACTAGTATGACACCAAGTGTCTTTTATCAGTTAAAAATAAACATTTTAATAAAAAATCACTCATTGAAAATAGAGAAAACATGCTTGGATTGTCTTGATAATTTGGGAAAACGATTCATAATTTCTTTTTGAAATGAATGAATCAGTCTCTTGGAAAACCTAAACACGATTCCACCTATATGGCACAAAGTGTGTGTTTCCAGTTTAAAATGACATTTTAGTAAAACACACAAGTGACATTCTGATAGTATTGATAATTTATGAAAATGATTTATATGTCATTTGGGATGAGTAGGAATCATCTTCATCTCAATATAACATGTGTTGTGGCTGGTATGACTCCAATTGTGCATTTTTATTCAAAATTTACAATAATTTTAGTAAAAAAACAACTAACATACTCCAAATGAGCTAACACATTTATATTGTTTTAGTAATTTAGTAAAATGATCCATAAGTCATTTTTGATGTGTAGGAATCAGCTTCACCTAAATCTAAGGCATGGGGTGATATTATGAGTCCATGTACATTATTTTATTTTAATTTTAGTGAAAAAAGAATTGACATACTCAAAATCAAGAAAAAGCATTCGGATTTTTTTAGTACTTTCAAATAATGGTTCACAAGTCATTTTGGATGTGTAGTAATCAGTGTCACCTCAATACGATGCATATTGTGACCAGTATAACTCCAAGTGTATCATTTTATTCAAAAATGAAATTAATTTTAATAAAAAAATAACTAACATACTCAAAACCGAGAAACTGTATTCATATTGTTTTGGTACTTTAGTAAAATGATCCATAAGTCATTTGTGATATTTATTAATCATTCACACCTCAATTTGACTCACAGTATGACTGGTATGACTCCAAATGTGACTTTTGTTTCAAAAATTTTATTAATTTTAGTAAAAAACAACTGAAATACTCAATAATTGTTTTATTTTTATTATATGCATGTTATAAATTTTATGTCATTTAAATTCAGTATTTGTATCATGTTTTGGAATTTTTTGATGTTTCTGGTTATGTGGTTCATTGCTATAGCACACTACATTCCATGTTTGTGTTGTAGTGTTTTGTAGCATAACATTCCAGTTTTTTCATGTATTAGTGCTACTAAATACACTGATAAAGAATCCCTTAGTCATCACTTCTACAAGCATTGATATAGATCAATTTATTGGCCCTTTAAAAGGAGCTTATAAATTTTGCCTTTATTATCACTTGTAGAAGCGCTGATAAAGGAATCTTTTATCAATGATTTCTAAAGCACCAATAAAAATATCTTTTATGGGCGCTTATAGAATAACTAATAAAGGAATCCTTTATCAGTGATTTTTAAAGAACCGATAAATATAGTCTTTACCAGCGCTTATAGAAGACCTTATAAAGGAATCTTTATCTATATTTCTAAAATCATTGATAAAGGGTCTCTTTATCAGCGCTAAAAAACTGATAAATTGTGTCTTTTATTAGCACTTTTAAAAGAACTAATAAAATTCATGGACTTATAACTATGATGATGTATTCAACAATTTTCTAGCAATGATAAAGGCTTATTCTAGCACTGTAAGATGATTCATTTTTAGTAGTGTCTGTATGTGTGGACTACCGCATTCACGAAGTGATGTGATACATTTTTCATTTCCTCTTTACACGGATGGTCAAAAGGATATATTTAATGAATATATATGATATTTATGATGTTATTATAATTCTAAAAAGGTGATTTATAATATAAATTTATTTTATTCTATAATTAAAAAAGTGAAAATATCACCTATGTGTACATGTAGACTACTACCATCATAAAGATATGTAATTCATTTTCTACATTTTCCTTATATGAATGGTTATAAAAGTGTATATAATTAATAAATATAATACTTATGTTATTATTATGATTTTATAGGTTATGAAACTATAACCATGGTGTAAGGACCAAAACCATAAAAAAAAATTGTTTGGAAAACAGACCAGTTTTCATCTGAATGGGCATTTAAATGATGAAATTATTAATTCAAGGATAATAATAAATTATCAATGAATGATACATAGCAATTAATATATTAATATGGTTTTGAAATATATCTATAATAAACATATTTTTATTTTAAAAGATTTTGGAACATGTATAAATAAATACATGGGTATCACCCTGATATTTTCAAGAAATATTTCTTTTTAAATAATTTGATTTATTCTATAACTTACGTGACACATAACACTGAGTTTAAATGAACTGCAATATACTTTTGAATTATTATTATTTAAAATGATAGTTATTTCTGAACCATTGGTTTGGGAGGTATGAATAGTACTAATAAGATTATGAAACATTTATGGATATATATGTAAAAAATTAATTCATTGGTTATTAATTTATTATTAATAAAAATAAAAATTATTTGAAATAAAAAAAAGAAATATTTTTCTAAAAAATAGTTTTATGCATGTAATGTATTTTTAACTTAATTAATTAAATTGTTTCTTATTTATGAATCATTATAATGATATTAATATATTATTTAATTGATAAATTGTTTTAAATAATCAAAAAAAATCTAGGCATAGGATGAGAATAAATCTATTTTTATGCTTAAAATGTATTTTTCTAAAAAAAATCACATATTAAGAAATTTAAAATTAATTTCAACTATTTATAGGTATTAAATTATATAAAATTAATTACATATTAAGAACTAAGAGGTTCAAATTTGGTAAATTGGCCCCTTTTTTGTCAATATAGTTAGTAATCGTGGCAAAATCTATCACCTTGGTAAAGAGTTAACCGGGTTAATCAATATTAAAAATAAGTGATAAGGACAAAATTATTCATCCAAATTAATATTTGAATAAATTAATGATACCCTTAAAACCTTAGGCACTACATTTAGTATATTAGGGGACACATATCCATGAAAATGACTTATATATTATTTAAAATAATTAAAGTAACAAAATCTCACTCTCTTTGATTTTAATAACCATTATGTGTCCACATAGGGAAATAATTAAGTTATGAATGAATATAAGTGTTTATTTTGATCTCAATAAATTTATTTTCATGAAAAAAATATTGTTTATTTTTAGTAATTGTATACTGAATATAATTCTTTCTGAAAAACTGATGATGAATTTATCCATTTAATAAAAATATAATAAATTACATTAAAAATATTAAAAGATATATAATTTTAATGAGTTAATATGACCCATAAATTTTATATAAATGTAGTACATATTAAGGTGGAGAGAAAGTAATATATTTTAATCCCCCCATTTTCTTGATGTGTTTAAAGATAAATTAAATGAATATTGTTAAAATTGACAATAATGATATTTTTTATCAAAATAATATGGCATTAAATTATTTAAAAATATTAAAAAACTTTAAATAATACAATGAGGTTATTATATGGTATAAAATGTCATAAATTTTCCATTTATGGGATAACTTTCACTATATAATTATAAAATTACACCCCCTTAATATTGAAAAAGGTTTTACCATAGTTAAAATTAAAATTATTTAACTAAGGGTTAATCAAAATAATATTCTTCAAAATTAAAAAAAAACTATCTAAATTCAATAATTTATTTTATTATAACCCCATAATAAATTATCTAATAATCCATATCCATTTGAAAGCATTATCAATGATAATAAATTTATTATAATTTAATATTTTGAGAAATTCTAGAAGATCTCATCACCTCAATTATAAAAGGGCACCAACTCCCTCACTTATTAACACCATATTGAGACATATTTTTGGAACAACCTATTCCAATTAAAATTTTCAAATTCCCTGTCAAAAAATATATTTTTTTATTAACAAAATTCCAACCCTAGAACCCTTTATAAGAGATCTAAAGGAGATGTTCCAAAGAAGAGGTAATCTCGCTTACTGATCACTTTCTATTATACAATTTTTAAACTCTTCTAAATATATGGTATTTATAATAAAATAATAAATTAATTATCATAAATATTCATTAAGTGTTTTTATTTTTATTAAAACACCATTATACACCCTCTTTCTTTCCAAATGATAAGTGAAAGTATCGCTTGTGCATACGTATGGCTTACCATCTCCACATAGTGATAAAATTCATTTTTCATCACAATATTTTAAGGATGGATATTCTGATGGGTATAATGTTAATATTTTATATTTATGAAATAATTATATTTATTTAATTTCTATATCACATATACCTACTTACCATCCCATCCTTTGAATGATGATAATCTTAATCATGCGTACGTGTGTACCACCCCCTCCACGAAGCGATGTGAGTTGTTTTTCATATATATTTTACGTAGATTGTAATGGTAATGAATTTTATGAATATATATAATATATATGATATAATAATAATCTTTTAATTTTTAGTTAATATTTACCTTTCTTTCATTCCATCCATCTAAAAATGAAAACAATGTTCATACATACGTACAGCCTACCATCTCCATAAATAGTGAAATTAATTTTTCTATCACTAAATTTTATATATATAAATAAATATACATATATATAATTAATATATGTGATATTTTTATCATTATTTATATTCTTGATTTTATGGGGCCAATATTAATTTATATAGATCTGAACTACTGAACTAAACTACTCATGATAAACGAAACAGTTAACACCAGGAAATAACAATTTTAAAAATGAATTATAGAAAAAAGGGGGTCTTGAAATATTATAAAGGGATCATATATGATATTATAAGTGTGATAATTTCTTTTTTATATAATTATAACAAACCTTAATTTATTATATATGAGGTTAAAGTGGTTTTGAATCAAGGGAAACTCGAGGTAAGTGTTTCTTTCAAAATCTCATCAATATTCAGGATTGTTTATGTTCAAGTATCCATTGGGGAATATTTCTATTTAATATACTTGTTTTATAAAAATATTTTCGAAAATACTTTTAAAAATATAATATGATTTTTTAAAGTCACTGTTACAAATATCTTACATTTAAAAAAAAATTGAAAGTAATCTTTTTTTTCATTTCACAAATGAGGTACTTTGTGACCTTTTCAACAAAAATGTTGAAGGAATGTTTTTTAACTTACATGAAATGAATTTATTTTCCAATAATCATGAATAAATTCATATTTTAATATTACTTTACAATTTTAAAAGTTTATTTTCAGATAAAATGTTTTCCTTTATATATGTGCATCTCTTTAAAATGAAATGATTTCAAAATAGAAATGTTATTTTCTAAAGATATTATTGAAAGTGATATTTCAAAGTTATTTTCCATCTAAGATGATATTATTTTATTTTAATTATTCTTTACTAGGGATATTATGAAATTATATTATGTTTATTATTTCTATTAATGGTTTATTTTTATGATGAAAAGATGAAATTATTATCAAACCCATTTATTTTCCATGGGTTATGTTATGATGAAATGTTTATGAAACCCATTTCTTTTTCATGGGTTATGTTATGATAAAAATTTTATGAAAACCATTTATTTTAATGGGTTCTAAAATAATGAATTATTTATGATCTTATGTCACACAAATAAAGAATTTTCATTATGAGATCGGTGGGACATATATCTCCCAAAAATTAATTAGGTAAAGGCTGATATTTTATTAGATAGACAAGTCTCAAATGGGGAGTGATCTCAGTTCAATAAGGGACTATGTCCACTATGATAGTCTTGGGAGTGAATCTTCATTACTATGATGATTTGAGGAGTGAACCCATTCCACTATGATAACCTTATAAATAATCCTTGACTACTAAGGAAATGATTTTCTATGTTTATGTGTATGCCATAATACCATGTATTGTGCCAATGTTAAGATCACATGGATCATGTTCATTAATTAAATTATTATTAAAGTCTTATGAACTACCAAGATTTATTCTATTAGTGAATATTATGATATATGATGTGTAGGGAATCATTTTAAAATGTTAATTTCATGTTCACATACCCTTATTCTCATTTTTTCTTATATGTTCATAGATATATCCCTTATTTACCCTTACGGAGTATCTGAGCTCACCCATTTCTTTTGATTCCTATAAAAGGGTTATGAATTAATGTATCAAGTATGATATGTCTAAGAAGGATGTGTGTTATGAAAAAATAAGTGGAGAAAATATAGATATTTTCTAAACCAATTTTTTATGTTTCCATGTTTTCAATGATACCATACCTAAATAATTCTAACATTGATTGAAATATTCTGTAATTAATATCCATCCATTAAGATTTAATATCTATGTATAAAAATTACAGATCAATTTAGAAGGTATCATAGTTGGGTTTAGCTAAAAAATTTAAATAAGGTTGAGAAAACTTTAGTAATAACCCTTCGGATAATTATATATATAATAAAAAATCCAAATGTTTGGGTAAGGATCATGAATAGATGAGGTAAAACCTAAGGTTTCATAAAAAAAATTTGATTTATAAATATTATAAACTATTTTTCATGATTCTATGGTCTATCACCATGATCATTGTATATCACGCTATAATTTTTTGTTTTAAACAATGTTTAAAACCCAAAATAATCATGTTTATGTTGAATTTGATGGAAACTACAATGATTTTCCTCCTGAGAAAATGATTATTATGGGATATAGAATGAAAAATATTGTCATTATTCTCACAAAAATTTCTCAATCTATCAATCATACTGATCTTAAAAAGGAGAAAAGGAGTAAACAAAAAAAATCGAGTACTTCAAGAGGAAAAATCCACCTATTCTATTTGTTAAGAAGAAAGATGGATCATTGAAACTCTATATTTATTATCAATAAGATAACAGGATCACTATCAAGAAAAATTCTCCTCTACCATATATTTATGACTTTTTTGATCAATAGTTTGTATCTCAATACTTTTCCAAGATTTATCTTTGTCCTGGATATCATAAATTGAGGTTCAAGAAATGATATATACCTAATGAAGTATTTCTTATAGGGTTTGGACACTATAAATTTATAGTGATTCCATTTGTTCTTACTAATTCCCCCACTATCTTCATCGATTTATTAAATAAAATCTTTAGAGATTACCATGATTTGTCTGTGGTATTCTTTATAGATGATATTCTTATGTATATACATAGTAAGGAAGAGTATGAAGATCATTTTTGAATTGTGATAATGACCCTCATGAAGGATAATATTTTTTTAAAATTTACCAAGTCTATATTTTTTCTTCATAAAGTTTCATTCTTGGGTCACATAATCTCAAGTGAGGGTATATCAGTAGAACCTCCAAAATAGAAGTTATTGAACATTGACCCGGACCAACCACTATGACTGAGATCCAATTTTTTATTGGTTTGGATAGATATTAACTAGAAAAAATATATAATTTTTCATGGATATCAATTCCCCTCACCAAGATAACTCATAATGGGTCTAAGTTATTTTAGATGGATGAATATTAGGTACATTTTAACAAAATGAAATAAGGATATTCAATGCACTTGTGCATACACTACCCTAAAGTGGAGAAGGGATTGTAATATATAGTGATTCATGAAATAAGGGACTAAGACGTGTCCCCATACATAATGATATTTTTATCGATTATGAATCATAAAAATTCATGTTCCCTAAGAAAAATTTCCCAACTCATGATTTACAGTTATCAGCAGTAATTTTTACATTAAATATATAGATGAATTATCACTATAGAGAAAGTTGTGACATATATACTAATCAAAAAAGTTTAAATTAAATCCTAAAATTAAAATAGATAAATATTTACTAGAGAATATGGTTGTAATTTATTAATGATTATGAATTCTCAATAAATTAAAACCCTATGAAATTAATCATGGTGGAACATACACTGATTCTAAAGGATCATGCTTTATTATATATTATGATTATTGAAAATTATATAATATCTCAAGGATTGAGAAGTATAGATCTTGAAATAGTAAAATAATGGTAGAAATGTTATATTTATCAAACTATTTCTTAACCATATATCTATATGAAGATTAAAGAGGCATAGAAGGAAGATATAGATTTGTAAAAGAATGTGAGAAATGTTCCTGAGTTCAACCTTGATTATGATGGAATAATATGGTTCATGAATCGTTTATGTGTCCCTTATGTGAAATATTTTAAGAAGTTGATGGATAAAACTCAAAGTTCTTCATTCTCTATTCATCATGGAAGTACAAAGATGTATAGAGATTTGAAAGAGTATTTTTAGTTGGATAGCATGAATTGGAATATTAAAGAGTTTGTTTATTTGTGATCAGTATATCAACAGGTTAAGGATGGTAAACATAAGTGTAAGGTTATTTTACAACCATTTCCCATACCATAATAGAAATAAGAATACATCACCATTAATTTTGTTTTAAGACTCCCCAAAACATCTAAAGGGAATAATTCTATATGGGTTGTAGTTGATTTTCTTACGAAGTCAGCACACATCATTACCATTAGAGAATATTTCACTCTTGATAAACTTACTCAGTTATATATTAAGGAAGTGTTAAGATTTTATGGTGTACCATTATCAATTTTATTTAATCATGATCCAAGGTTAACATGAAATGTTTGGGGAAGTCTTCAGTGGGTTCTAGATATAGAGATAAATTTTATCACTACCTATCATCCTTGGATAGATGGTCAGTCATAGAGAACCATTAAAATTATAAAAGGCTTGTTGATATCTTTAAATATGTATTTCAAAGGTTTTTGGGATCAACACCTTCCATTGGTGTAATTCTCTTACAACAATATCTTTCACTCTAGTATTCAGATGGATCCTTATAAATCTATTTATGGTAGGAAGTGTAAAAATCCAACATGATGGAATGATGTTAGAGAAAGAAATCTATTACGACTTGATCAATATGATGAATTTATGGATAATGTTATAGTGATTCATTAGTATATAATAGTGGCTCATGGTCCATGATAATGATATACTAACAATCGTCACAAATATATATATTTTGAAGTTGGTGACAAGGTATTCCTATGAATATATCCCACGAAGAGGGTGAGGATAATTGGAATAAAGGAAAAGATAATCCCTATATATATATATTTCCTTTTAAAAAAAATTCTTATTGGTATTTTATCTTATCGATTGGAGCTTCCATAGATTCTCTCTTAAGTTCTTTATGTGTTCCATGTATCTCTCCTAAGGAAGTACATACTAGATCCTTCACATGTACTGAACTCAAAGGTCATATTGCAAGAGAAAGATATTCCTTATAAAGAGAAACTAGTATATGTTCTGGATCGAATATTGAATGTTCTATGAAATAACACCACTAACCTAGTAAATGTTTTGGGGTGAAACCACCAATTTTAGAAATCTACGTGTGAGCTTGAGGATGTGATGAGCGAGAGGCATCCTCATCTGTTTATATTAAAGTGATGAATTTCAAGGGATAAATTCATTTTTAAGGAGGTTATTATCAAACACCCTGATATTTTTATGAAATATTTATCTTTAAATAACTTTATTTATTCAATTTTTTGTGTTACACACAACACCAATTTCAAATGAATCACAATATACTACTAAAATATTATTATTTAAAATGACAGTTATTTCCTAACCATTGTATTGCCAGGTTTGAACAGGAATAAATTAATTATGAAAAATTAATGGTTATATATTTATAAAATTAATTCATTTTTCTCAATTGACTATAAATTAAAATAATAATCATTTGAAAGAAAAAGAAATAATTTTCCCAATAATGGCCTTTATGAGCATAATGTATTTTTGTCTAAATAAATTAAATTAGTCCAAATATGTGAATGATATTAATGAAATTTATATATTATTTACTTTATAACTAATAATAAAAAATATTTTTCTAAACCTAGGATAAGAATAAATCAATTTTTATGCTTTAAAATTTATTTTTTATAAAAAACAATTTAGTCACATTTTGTGCAATTAATTTAAAATTAATTTCATAGTAATAATATGAAGTTTCAAATTTGGTAAATAGTATCCTTTTATGTTTTTTCAATATGAATTGTAATTGGGGTAATATTTATCACCTCAATAAAGGGTAAATCAGATAATTCTATATTAAAAAAATAAGCGATAAGAAACAAAATTATTCATTAAAATTATATTTGGATGAAATTATTTCTAACCTTACAACCTTAGGCTCTAAATTTAGTTTTTTAATGGGCACTTGTCCCAGAAAATGAATTATATATTACTAAAATCAATGAAAGTTACAAAATTTTACTCTCTTTGTTCTCTATAACCTTTATGTTTCTACATAGAGATAAAAATAAATTTTTAACAAATATAAGTGGTAATATTTATCTAAATAAAATTATTTTCATTATATAAATTTATTTTTCATTTTTAGTAATTTTATAAGGACCTTAATTTCCTCTACAACACCTATTCAATATTTCTCCATTTAATAAAAAAATATAATAATTTATAATAAAAAAATAAAATTGTTATAACTTTAATGATTTATTGTTACAAAAGAATTTTATATATCTATAGGATATATTAGGGATGTGTCAAGGAAATATACTCAAATTTCCCCATTTTCATGATGTTCTTAAAGATAAACTAAATGAATAGTGGAAAATTGAAAATAATAATATTTTTATAAAAAAATATCTTATTATATTATTTAAAAATCATAAAAACAAAGTCTTAAAATAAGACAATATGGTTAATATATGATCTAAAATTTCATAAATTTCCCATTTATGGGCCAATTTTCACCTAATAAGTAAAAACTTACTCCTCATTAATATTGAAAAATGTGTTAGCATAATTAAAATTAAAATTGGATAAAAAGATTCAATCAAGATGATAAGGTTTAAAATGACAATAAAAAATTTCTAAATTCTATTTCTTTTTTGGATTACAAACGTTTCCTACCTTGTCTTTGAATCCAATTCCATTTGGAAGTATATGGATTAAGAATGAATTTATTATAAATTAATATTTTTGAGAAAGTCCAAAAGATCCCTATAGTTTGACCAAACACTACCAATTTACATTTTAAACTTATATATCCACATCATAGAGGTTCTATTATTCCCAAAAGACCAACCCTAAAACCCTTTAGAGGATATCTAAATATATCATTCCAAAGAAGAGGTAATCACCCATATCGATCACTTTCTTTTCAACTCTTCATTTACTAATATAATTATTTGTTATTTCACATTACATAACATATTAATTACCATAAATTTGAGTAAGTGTTGATATGATTATGAAAATTCCATTATAACCCCTCTTTCCCATCAAATGAAAAATGAAAGTACCACTCGTGTGTATGTACGTCTTAAAGTCTCCAAGTAGTAATAAAACTAATTTTCCATCACCATATTTAAAGTATGCATCTTATGTTGGGTTTAATGTTAATATATGATATTTATGGAATAATTATACTTTTTGGATTATAATATCACATCTACCTACTTACCATCCCATCCTTTGATAAATGATAACATTGCCTGTGTGTATGTATAGACGACCACCACCACGAAGTGATGTCATTTTTTTCTTTTATATTTTTATTAGATTTAAATTAAAATGAATTGGATTAATATATATGATATATATTATATATATGATATAATAATGATATTATAAATTTTAAATAATATTTACATTTCTTTTTTTGCATCAATTGAAAAATAAAATTAGATTTCATGTGTATGTATAGCCTACAGTCTCCCTGAGCTGTGTCATTAATTTTTTCATACATAACTTTTATGTTTGATAATAAATATTTATATAATGAATATATATTATATTTATATCATTGTTTATTTTCAAGAGGTGATATAAATGAGATGAATGTATAATTATTATAACTACTGAACTAAAATACTCATGATAAATGAAACAATTAACACATATAAAAAATAGTTTTAATAAGAAATTATTGACCGAAGGGGGTTTCAAAATGTTTTAAAGGGGTCATATATGATATTATAAGTGTTTACATTGATATTTTATATAAGTATAAGAAATATAAATTTATTCTATATTAGGTTATAGTTCTTTCAATGTAAATAGAACTTAAGCCAAGGGTTTATTTCACAATCTCATCAATATTCTGGATTTTTTATATTTAAGTGTCTACTAGGGAATATTTCAATTCCATATTCATGTTTACCAAAAAAATACAAAAAGTTTCCTCTAATATCATAAGATTTTTTAAAATAAAATTTACCCATCTTTTAATTTTTACAAAATAGTTTAAAACTTATATTTTTGTTATTTTCAATAAAAGGTAATTTTAAACTTTTTTGAGAAAAAAAATATAAAAGGATTTTTTAACTTATACAACATGAAACAATTTTCCCTATATAATGATTTTTTGAAGCATAATTTACAATTTTACAAGGTTATTTTCAAAGAAAATGTCTTCCTTTATAGTTTTACAACTATTTAAAACTAATTTATTTCAAAATGGAAAAGTTATTTTTCTCAAGAATTATTCCAAGTGATATATAAAAATCATTTTCCATATAATATGGCATTATTTGATGTTACGTAACCTTTATTGGGGATATAAACCAAGGATACCACCTTTATTCTTCATATGGATCATTTATGTTTATGAGTAAAAGAAAAATTATTTATGAAACTCATTTATTTCTATGGGTTCTTATGTGATGAATACTTTATGATCTTATGGCCCACATATATATGATATTAATTATGAGAGTAGTGGGACATATATCACCCTCCAATGCATTGGGTAAATATTGATATATCATTAGATGAATAGGACTTCAATGATCCTTTACTACTGAGGAAATGATTTTCTATACTTATGTGTATGACACAATTCCATGTCTTATTATAGTTTTATACTCTCAGAGGTCATGTTATTAAATTAATTTATGATTTATGTATTATGAATAACCAATATTTATTACATGACTCAATATTAGGATCTATGATCTGGAGGGAATGGTTTTAAAATGTTAATTTCATAGTTTCATAACCTTCTTCTCATGGTGTGATTATATGATCATTGGTATATCCCTTTTTTATGTTTACTAAAAATATAAGATCACCATTTTATTATGTTTCCTTTCCCAAAGTTATGAATAATGGTATTAAGGATGATATGTGTATGAAGGGTGAAAATTATAACAAAATAAATAGGTGATGATGTAGATATTTTATGAACCCGTTGTTTATGTTTCCAATTTTCCCAAGATACTAGACCTAAATTATTCCATCATGGATCAAAATTTTATTTAATGAATATGTATCTATTATGATGTAATATCAATGAATAAAAATTATGGTTTTCTATAACATGACTTGAGATAAGGGTTTATATTAAAATATCATTTATTTTATGGATTTCCTAAGATAAATTTCAATTGACGGAAATTATATATATCATATATTTTAAAAAACATATATCGTTTTATCCTTTATTTACTCATATAATTTTAAAATATTGTTCCACTTTCCCCTATATGGTACTTGAAATGAATGATAATTTCTTATAAAAACCAACCTAATTTACACTTTGGTCAATGGAATCTTTCTTCCACAACCATTTTATTTAAAATATTTTTAGGGAAATTATTTTAACTGATCAAATGATTATTTGAAACCATTTTAAAAAATATTTTACATTATTTTAAATTTTTTAAAATTAATCTTCTTTTAATTTTCTTAACCAACTAATTTTGAATTTTTTTAACAAAAGTGTGAAAGGAATTATTTTTTTAACATTACCAATTAATAAATTTTACTATATTCATGACCATTATTTTATTTTAAGATTACTTAAAAATTTTACAAGGGAACTTTCAATGAAAATATTTTAGGCAATATTTTGGAAATTTTTTAGTTTTTAAAGATACTAGTGGAAAATGATATTTTCCATGTTTTAAAAGAAATGTGTTAATTCTATTTTAAACTTATTTTCTATCTATGTCGACATCTTTTATGAATTTTTATACTTCATGTGGGATATGATAATATGATACCATAAAATTTTTCTCTCTGGATGTCTTGTGATGATGATGATTTAAGGATGATTATATTATAATCATTTATTTCCTAGAGGTTAACTAATTTTTAATGAAATAATTATGAAACTTGTTACTTTTACATGTATTATGCTATGATGAAATGATTAAATGTATATGAAAGTCTTTTCCTTTATATGGGTTATATTATGATGAAATGATTAACGTTTTTATGATAATTTGGCACATATATCTATGGTTTGCATTATATTATGTGTCGGATCATAATTATATACCCCTATAATGTATTGGGTAAGCAATGATATTTCATTAGATAATATGGATTTCAATGGGTAATGAACCTATTTAAATAAGCTATTTTATCGACTATGATAGTCTGGGAATGAACCTTGACTAAGGAGATGATGGAATGGGGAGTGAACCCAATCCAATATGGGACATTGTCTGCTATTATAGTCTTAGAAGTGAACCTTTAATAAATAAGGGATTTTAAATACTTATGTGTATGAAAAAAACATAAGCCTTGTGATTATGATTTGTTCTCATGTATAATGATATATTATTTATTATTTTGTTCTCTTATGTCTCCTATATCTTGTTATGAAAAATCATTATGTCATGATTCAATATTACAGATATTTGAGTAATATGGTACGTTTTTCTTAATTAATGACCATGTTATCATATCCTTATGCTTGTACTCACTTATGATCATTGATTAATATCTCAAATAATTACCCTTACTGAGCATCTAATCTCACTAATAGAATTAGTTAAGTGTATCTAAATATATGAATAAATCATGATATATTTTTTAATTAGGAGTTTACCTTAATATATTATGTGCGAATTGGAAACAACTCTTTTACCATTATCATGTTATTTGATTTAATCATTTCTCATTAGCAACTAGTTACTCTCTTAACTCAATTGATATGCTTAAAACATCACTCAATTCCTTTAAAAAATATCTTTAGTGATTTTTACCACATTTTTAACAAGAATGAATAGGTTAATGAGGGGGAAGGGTAGTCTCTCAAAATTAGGGAATCATTTAAATAGTAAAGGGTTAAATATAAATATATTGGATAATAATAATATGGAAATAAAAAGGATTATAATAGAAAAGTGTGATATAGAAAACCATGGAGTGACTTTGGAAACCTGAAGGTTATACAAAAGGGACTGTGGAATAGGATTAATAAGTGTGAAAGGTAGCTTCTCATTAACCAGAAATAATTTGATTAGAAAAGGATTGATTATGAACATGTGGAAGCACAACCATATGGAAATCAAAAGTCTTGTAATAGAGGATGTTCTTGAATTGAGAAGAGGATGGAGAGAATCAATGATTGATTTTGGTAGCATAGCAGTTATACAAAAGGGATTATGAAATGCTTTTAATGATAGAGAAGGGTGTTATATCATCAATAGTGAATCATTTGTGTAGTAATGGATTGATTATAAACACACGTATGTATAACCATATGTAAATGAAAAGGATTTATTATAAAATTAGCACCAAAATAAAATGGAGGATGAGGAGAAACATTATATTTATAAGAATCCTCTTAAATATTGGTAGGACTCATTTGACACATAAGGACACTATGGGAGGGATTTATAGAGGTATAGGGAATGTAAATTCCTAGTAAAAAAATTTTTTGTTGATATGGTTGAGAAAATGTGTGGGAGTGAGCAACTTTAATAGGTGAAAAATTAGGTCTCTTCCATATATACTAATGTTAGATAAAGCATAAGAATGGTATCACAAGGGGGTTAGGTGGGTTTAGTGATTAAATTAAATTAGGTGGGGATATTTTGGTTAGATAGGTAGGTATTAATTACAAATATAACAAAGGTATTATTGAAGGTCTAAGTGTGAAATTGATTTAGAAAAATTCAAGAAATATTGGATTACTGATTTTTAAACTTTTTAATCTGGATTAAATATCAATCATGGTTATTATTTCAACACTAAAATTATAATATTAATATTCTTACCAAATTTCAATGTGTTGAATAATAATTTGAAATCCATTTAGTCTAATTCAATTTATAAATATTAGAAAACATACCTTTAATTTTAAGTAAATATTATTTCGAAAGAAATTATGGAAAATTGATAGTTTAAACATTAAGTGGTATTAATATTATTTAACATTGATTACCAATTAATTGAGTGTTAGTTTATTGTTATATATGTTTAAAAATATATTAGATTCATTATTTAAAAATTGGTCCATTTCATTTAAAATTAAAATATTTATAAAATTATCTTACCTTGAAAAAATAATTGTTTTACCGTGGTCACTAATATTCACCTTGGTAACTAAATTTCAAATGTAAAAATTAATATTCCATTATTTCCTAATTTAAAAATTCAGACTAGAAATTAAAAAACTATTTATTTATATTCAATTTATATAAATGAAAAGAAAACTAATTTTTTTTAGCATGTGTAACACGTAAAACCCAGTTTTTAGAAAAAGTGTATTTTTATGAAAAAAGTTTATGTGTATGAAAAAATTATCAATGAAATTTATTTTTAGGATATAAATTATTTTATTACAAAAATAAATAAAATTTTAATTTCCTTTAAATCTTGTGAAAACTGAATTAAACCGAAATAAAACTTAATTAAAAGAAAAGTCCAAATATGTATTCATTTATAGGAAAATATTACATAAATTTATAAAATGTAAAATAGTTTGAATATTATTTCAAAACATATATAATTAATCCTTAAACATATATTTGATTGGTTAAAAAAGTTTAATACAATTTTAGTTCTTGTTTGTAAAATAAAAGTTACACTTTGGGTAAAAAATATGTATTTTTACCAAACATATAAAATAGATTACTCATAAAAATACCAAAAAAATACTGAGATAATTTCGAAAATATAAATCAAAGAAAATATTTTAATTTTATCTAATTTCTAAAATTTATAATTTTATTTTTTATATAAATATAAAAAATATAAAAAAAATGTTATAGAAAAATATGCATTTTGAACATTATATTTTTTGATATCATTTCATATCAATTTCTAATGAAAACAACTTTAGAAAAATATTTTAAAATTGTTTATTTAGTTTATTGGGATAAAATATACAACAATGAAATAAAAATAGATCCACAAGAACATAAAATTAATTATTTATATTCAAAAAAATATAATAATAGTCATCATTAAAATTAATTATTTATATTCTAAAATTTTAATTTTTTTAAACTGATTATATTAATTTATTTCAATAAATTTTATAAATAAATATAATAATATATTATTATTTATAATTTTATTAATAATATGTAACGGGAATATATTTATATAATATTTTAATATTATACTTCTATATCATTTTCAATTTTTTTATTTTAAATTTAATACTGAAAATACACAACTTCATTATACGTATTTGATATATTTTTATCCAACAACCATTTTTCCAATGACCATATTTATAATCAGACATATTTCATTTCAATATATTTCCTTACTAAACTCAGTCATATCACTCACACTTCTTAAGTCACACTTCTAATTTCTAGATTTTTCAATTTATATCTCATAATATTGTTTCTTAGGTTATGATTTTATTCCACATTATTAGTTTTCTTTATATATTTCTTATCATCATGGGTGAATATAAACCATGATATCTCCTAGTATTTAAGATTTTATTATTTTTTATTTATTTTATCCATTTAATTTATTCAATTTAAAAGATGTAATAATCAATAGTGATTAATTATCCATGGTGTAAATACTTAGTTTCATTTGTTTTTATTGCAATGTTTTACTATGGATGAATAATATTTTGTTGGTTTAGTTCCTAGCTTGTATAACTTATTTCGTAATATAATTCAATTCCTCTGAAGAAATGGAAAAATAAGAAAATAAATTTTGAATTATAAAAAAACATATTATAGAAATAATATACTTCCCAAAAATTCAGGGCATTGTATATACGATGACTATTAAATATCTTAAATGAGTATAGGTTTATCCAATGGGTATAATCAAGGTATATGGACATAACATAAGAAAATAATACCTGCTAAACCATAGATAAAAAATCATGAGTCATGAAATGATTCTTGGTATAACATAATACATGAATCAAAAGTATATATAAACATTATTTAATAAACATTATCCATTAGAACATAACAGTAGGATAACATAGAAAGGTTGTTAAAATATAACATAGGGAAACATCACCTTAGTGAGTCACACATTTTCACCCATTCTTATGAGTAACTAAATTATACATGTGTATACATGTCTCGTGAGATATAAAATTTTAACCAATACATTGTAGGGAAAAATAATACCCCAACCATCATCCATGCATTCATATGTGTGCCACTTAAAATCAATCACTATTCATAACATTATGTACCCTTGTAAATTAATTGGGTTTCAAATCCCTTTGAAATTTCATAATATAAGGAATTCATTCATAATTTCAATAATAATAATAACATGGTAAACTCATGGAAAATAAATGTGAATCTAAAGATATCTAGTAACTTTATATGTAAATACCCTTTAATTAAGATGATAAGGTATGCAGTATTCACACTATGTAGTTAAAATGTGTACAGTTTATTTAATATGTTCCCCTAATATATCAATCTATGGAATCTAGGTGAACACTATTCAATTAAAGGAAGTAAATATAATGTGTTCATAAAGGAAAAGAATTGGAAGGAAATCTTTTTTTCAAATTTTGGATGATTAGGAAAGAAAAAATCATTAATATATTAACATGAGTTCAATCCCCCAAAATAGTGTAATAAAATTTAGAGTTTATTTTAAGAAAAATAATATTCATGGAAATAATATATTTTGATATAAATATGGAAATGGTATAAATATTATAAAAATGTTTTTAATATAATTGTAAAAGGAGTTTTAATTTAGTTTAAAATGATATTTTTAAAAAGGTTATGTTAAATATTTTGAAAACATTTATTTTCAAAAATAATCATCAATAATGGAGCCTTGAAAAAAATCATAAATTTTATATAGAGGAAATTTGGATTCGAATATAAAACAAATAATAATGGAAGAAAACCATCTAATAATTTAAATCATCTTTACTGAAACAAACATAAAAAATGGATAAAAAAACATCCTTTGTAAAATATTTAAAGATAAATATGAAGGTCAATTGATATAAAACATAATTTGGTTTTCAAATATAATGGATAGCATTGGAGAGATGGGTAAAATATGGATAGGGAGGGGAAATTTAATTAAAGAGTATAGGAATTTTTCCCAAAAATGATATACTTTTTGGGAAATAAGTTTATCAACATAAAATCATGTAAATAAAAAAACTATATTTTCCCCCAATGCGGAAAATAAGGTACTATGAAATAAATTTTTAGGGTTTGATAAAAAAATATTGTAATAAATAATTTTAATAATAAATATCATAACTCTAAGAAATAATTTTTGAGTTATCAATATCCTTTTCAACTTAAGAAACATTTTAATAAAAACCCATAAGAGGGCTAGAAATTGAATTTAAAATATCATAAATAAAATATGTAACACCCCGCCCCAACCTCATTGGCTTGAGGAGGTGGTGAGGGTTACTTGGCCTTAAGCAATGTTCCCAATGCGCTAAAGGCTGGAAATAAATGTTGTGGGCTCTGAGAACAATTGGGGAACGATTTTCCCTTGAGATAAAACCAACCAAAAACTACAACTAAATGATGCATGTCAACAAAACCAATCTCATACAACCAAAGACAACCAGATAATCCAAAATCTCACATGCCAAAACTACCCAATACAACATCAGAGTACAATGTGGAAGACTCAACATGAACACCACGAGCCATGACACCACCACAGCTCCACACCAAGCTCCAAGCTCCAAGCTCCACCAAGACATCACAATGGACCACTAAAGGAGGGAGATGCCTTACCTTTTCCCACATCACAGTACACAACATCTGCAAAGACTCCACAGTGCCAAAGAAGGGGGTGAGCACTAAAACTCAGTAGGATTTCCCCAAATGACTTCCCTACAGACACCACTAGGATAAAACTGTTAGCACATTTATATAAAACAGATTATATAAAATAAAACACGAGTGCAACCATCTTCATAAGCCAAACATGACCTTACCAGGCCATCACATCCAAACCAAGAAACCCAGGGAAATTTAAAAAAACATTCCATAAGCCATTATATTACTCAAAAATTAGTACAAAAATTCCATCTTGCAAAACAATGCACAACAACAACCAAAAAAACCAAACGGTGGAACTTCCATCCAACCCGTTCACCCATTCACAATTAGTGGAACTTCCTTTCCACTTATACTTTGATGGTGGCCCTTCCATCCACTATCCATCCCCTTCATTATAGTGGTACTTCCCGCCCACTTCCACACAACATTACAAGCAAGCCAAACCAAGATCACAACATCATGCAATCAACCAATTCCATTTCACATCAATCCCGTTCAATAAATCAACCATTTATTGAAAATCATTTTCCATGCCAAAGCCCCATTTCAATAAAACTGCCTCTTTGTTGAAACCCACTTTTCATCAACCATTTTCCCAAATCAATCTCATCAATCCCATTTTAAAATCTCCAATTTAAAATTCACAATAAAAACATTTCACCATGAAACCCCCTTTTTCCCCAAAAACCCACAAATGGATTTCCAACCAAAATCACACATAATTGCACAATTAATTTCCATAACAACGAATTAATTATAACATGTAACAACTAGTTAAACCCAAGTGGAGTCGAGAGAGACTCCACCTACCTTTAGGGTTCCCGAGAAAACGACCCACAAGCCACTGCACCTCAAAACCGGCGAACGCACCACCGAAACCTCTCTAGATCCCTTTCCCTAACATTCACAAGCCTTAAAATTAACATCCAAGGAAACCCCAACCCTATATCTACACACAACAAGTGTAGATCTAGAAACAAAGAAAGAGAGGGATTTAGATCTAAAGGAAAACATAAGAGAAACAAGAGGAGAGACTTACCTGGGAGAAATCACCTTGAATCCACCTTGAAACCCCTTCGAATCGCATACAAAACGAGTGGGAGAGCACCCTAAACACCTGAGAACCCAAAATCCCGAGTGAGGCTCAAGTGGGAGGAAGATAGGAGTGAAATGAGGCAATCCCGAGTGAGCTCGGGTTTTATAACCCTAATTTTAAGTGGTCGCACGGTTAGCCCGCACGGTTTGGAAAATCGTGTGCTAACTGTGCGCATGCCACTACGTCGAGAGCTAGGATCTGCACGGTTTCCAAAAATGGTTTGGAAAACTGTGCACAGGCCGTGTAGATCCTACTGCATTGAGAACAAGGGTCCACACAGTTTCCTGGGAAACCCGCATGGTTTCCACTAACCGTGCTCAGACTATGCACCCCTTTAAAAGCCTCCAAACACATCCAAAACCATTCCAAACTATCACAACCTCTTCCCAACACATTCCATACACTTTAAATACATATAAATGCATAAAAAGAGGCCACATACCTCAAACCGGGGGTGCTACATTCTCCCCACCATTGTACTTTCCATCCTCAGAAATTAGTGAACTCGCCCTTTGCCCAAAGAGCTTGGGCCACTGCTCGACCATCTCTTTCTCCCACTCCCAAGTCTCCTCTTGAATCTAACCATGTTTCCAAAAAACCCAAACTAAACCGATGCTTTTACCATGCAAGACATTCTCTTCCCTATCCATAACCAGCACTGGCACGTGCACCAACGAAGCATCCGGTTCTAGCTCAACATGATCCCATCGAATCACATGGTCACGATCTGGCTGATACTTTTTCAACTGTGACACATGAAACACATTGTTCACCGCACTGAACCATCGTGGAAAATACAAATGATAGGCCACCTCACCAACGCGCTCCAGAATCTCAAAATTCACAATATATGTCGGAGATAGCTTTCCCTGCTTCCCAAACCGATGATGTCCCAACATAGGAGAGATCCTCAAGAACACATGGTCACTCACCTCGAATGACAACAGTCGTTGATGATGGTCCGCATACGATTTATGACGACTCTGAGTTGTCTCCATTATTTTCCTAATCAATTTGATCTTCTCTGTAGTCTCCTGGACAATGCTCGGTCTAACCATCGAGGACTCGCCTGTTTCCACCCAACATAGTGGAGAACGACAGGGCCGCCCATACAATGCTTCAAACGGAGCCATCTGTATGGGTTCTTGATAACTGTTGTTGTATGAGAACTCAACCAACGACAAGTGCTCATCCCACGAGCCACCAAAATCTATAACAGAAGCCCGTAACATATCCTCCAGAGTTTGTATCTTCTTCTTAGATTGACCATCCGTCTGAGGGGGATACGTCGTGCTCATAGTCAGCTGCGTCCCAAGGGCTTGCTGCAAGGATTTCTAGAAACGAGATGTAAACCTCGGATCCCTATCTGATACGATCAAAACTGGAACATCATACCTCCTTACCCCTTCCCAGTTATATATTTTGGATAGATCCTCCACCATATGAGATTCACGAATTGGGATGAAATGGGTCGACTTCGTTAGTCGATCCACGATCACCCAAATGGTATCGTGCTTCTTGACCATTCTTGGGAGACCTGTGACAAAATCCATCGCTATCTGCTCCCACTTCCAAACAGGGATTGGTAAAGACTGTAACATTCCTGCTAGCCTCTGATGCTCTGCCTTGACCTGCTGACAAGTCAAGCATCTCGAAACAAACTCAGCCACACTGTTTTTCATACCAGCCCACCAGAACTGTGCTTTCAACGATTTATACATTTTCTAGATTCCAGGATGAACATCCCACCTGGAATGATGATATGCCCTGAGAAGATCCTCCTGACAAGCAACTGGTACAAACATCTGATTCTGAAAACACAAAACTGAATCTCCATTCAGTTGCCAACCCTAAATGGTCTCCCCACCATTGAGTCTCGACCCCATGGTCACACACTCAGAATCAGATATTTGTGCCTCTCTAACCAGGCCAACCAAGTCAGGAATCAACAAAACTGGAAAGAAGACCACTCTATCGCCCTGGTCCTCACATTCCAACCACATATCAGCTATAACTGACATCAACTACCACTGGTCTGATGAATGTTTTACCACCTAATCATATGACTTTCTACTTAATGCATCTGCCACCGAATTTCCCTTACCCAGTGTGTACATTAAGTCAAAATCAAACATCTGGAGATATTCCATCCATCTCCTTTGCCTCAAGTTTGAATCCCTTTGTGATAAAATGTGCTTCAAGCTCTTATGATCTGTATATACTGTGAATTTCTCACGAAAGATATAATGACGCCACACTTTCAAAGCATGGACCACAGCTGCCAACTCCAAATCATGAGTTGGGTAGTTCTTCTCATGCACCCTCAACTTCCATGAGCCATATGCAACCACATGATTCCATTTCATGAGAACGCACCCCAACCCTGATCCCAATGCATCTCAATACACAACGTACCCTCTTCCTAGTTCTGGAAAAACCAAGATATGTGTTGATGTAAGATGACCCTTTAACTCTTCAAAACACTGCTGGCACTATTCATTCCACTGTAATGGTACATTCTTTCTTGTCAAAGCTGTCATTGGTGAAGCCAAACGTGAAAAATCACGAAAAAAGCGCCGATAATACCCAGCTAGACCAAGAAAACTCCATATCTCAAATGCATTCTTTGGAAGTTGCCACAAGACAATAGCCTCTATCTTTTCCAAATCCACTGAAACACCCCTTTCAGAAATCACATGGCCAAGAAAACGAACTTCCTATATCCAAAAGTCACACTTAGACAATTTGGCATACAACTGATGATCCCTCAAGATCCCCAACATTGTCGCCAAGTGCTGCTCATGATCCACCTTTGTCTTTGAATACACCAGAATATCATCCACAAACACCACCATAAATGAATCCAGATATCTCTGAAATATCAGATTCATCAATCCCATAAACATCACTGGCGCATTTGTTAGACCAAAGGGAATAACCACGTATTCATAATGGACATATCTACTTTTGGAAGCTATTTTTGGAATATCGTCCTTCCTCACCCGAAATTGATGATATCCCGACCTAAGGTCGATCTTGGAGAACCACTGGGCTCCCCTAAACTAGTCCAACAAATCATCAATTTGTGGAAGTGGATATCTGTTCTTTATTGTAATTTGGTTAAGTCTATGATAATCAACACATAGCCTCAAGGTTCCATCCGCCTTTTTCACAAACAACATTGGCGCTTCCCATGAAGATGTGCTAGGCCGGATAAACCCTTTGTTTTCAAACTCTTCCAACAGGATCTTCAATTCCCGCAATTCAGCTGGTGCCATCTGATATGATAGAAGTGAGATAGGATTGGTCCCCGGAAGGAGATCAATCGTAAAATCCACTACTCTTACGGAAGGTAACCCAGAGAATTCATCAGAAAAAACATCCATGAACTGATCCACCACTGCCAGAGGAACACTCTTCTCAATACCCTCTACTGATTCCAACGACAACACCGCCAACTAGTACGATAAAGTACCCACTACTGGTGCCAACAAACCCGTTGCACCCTGCCTTTCATGCTTCTCTCCTCTAAAGAGATGTCTAACACCATCATGTGTTGTAAAATCCATTGTTCGCACATCGCAATCGATGTGGGCCTTAAAAGCCACCATCCAATCCATTCCCAGGATTACATCATACCCATCCATCTCCAGCATTAAGAAATTCCACACTATTGCAACTTCACCCACAACGATACAACATTCTCTACACAATAAGGCTCGACACTCTCTTAGACCAAGTGGAGTTTGAAGTTTCAAAACTGAGGGCATCATTTCTACCTTTAATCCCAGCAAATCAACCACAAGTGCAGAAATAAAACAGTGTGAAGCACCCGTATCAAACAACACTTGCATCAAGGTAGAATTTCAAAGAATAGTACCTCACACCGTGGATGGTCCCGACTGATCATCCACCACAACCTGTTCAGCTCCAAACACATGTTTTCTTGCCACACTCTGCTCTTTATTTCTCTGTTGAGGCGTCGTGGTATTCCGAGAATCACCATGACCCGCTTTACTCTACTGCCGAGGGGTATACTGCTGCCCTCGTCCCGTTGAAGCATACGACATCTGTGATCCCTGAGAAGTTCCACGTGCACCCGACCTTGGAGCATTCCAGCAATAACGCTGCAGATGGCCCATCTGCTTACAATTATGACATGCTCGAGGTTGTGTCATACAATCCCACTTTATGTGGCCTGTAGAACCACACTGAAAACATCCCAGCCTGCTCTAGGGATTCGGAGGAAGATTTACCAATCCTGTCATCGGATTATATGTCATGTTCCCGCCCTGAGAATAAGTGTCCCTCCTCTACTTAAACCCAGCGTTAGAGTTTCCACTATTCCCCATGGGTACCACCACGCTTCCCCTACCTGGAGCTCCCAACAGATTCTACTCATCCACCGAGGCTCTATTCACCATTTCTGTGAAATCATCTATACACAACACTGCAATATTTGAACGGATTTCTTGTCTCAACCCCGATTCAAATATCCTTTCCTTCAACGATGTTCTACCTGCCACCTCGAGTGAAAACCGCACTAAGTTCATAAACTTAGCTGCATACTCCATCATCGACATCAGTTCTTGCTTCAAACTGAATAAATCAGTCATACGCTGAATTCTAAACGTATGTGGGTAGAATTTTTTGTTAAAAAACTCCTCAAAGCCTTCCCACGTCATACCCTAGTCCATCCTAGCTTGGACTACCAACTCCCACCACTGAAGAGAATGATCTTCCAACATATATGTGGCCAATTTCACCTTTAACTCTACCGGTATTCCCAAGAACTCAAAGATCTTGTTCATTCTATTCAACCATGCTTCTTCCCTCTCTGGCTCTGAATCGCCCCTGAAGATGGGTGGATTATGCTTTTTAAACTGAATCGCATGATCCACATGCCTTGGTTCATCCATTTTATTCCCACTTTCCACAGCTTGGAAAGCTTGCATGATACTTTGCACTAGCTGCAGGTTCACCTGAGGCTCAGGTGCAACCACATTCTTAGCAGCCTCCTCTGGTTGGTCTCTACGACGCCTACCCGGTGCCATTTCTATAAATAGAAAACAAACAACCATGAGTCTCACTTTCGTAGACATCACGAAAATTCCATTTCAAATCACATTACCCCACACTACCACAACAAGGCTTTCCAGCAGTTCACATTTTTTCACATGTGCCATGTTTCACCATTTTGAAAACCAAACAATTTTCAAAATACCAATTTATTCACATTACAATCGCATTACATCATAAATCATTATACCCCAATAAAATATGCATCCTAGAGCGAAGTCATTTCTACCATGAATGTTATGCTCATCTCATTGGCTACACCAACGACAATGAGATATCCAATGCTTATAAGTGTCTTCAAAACACTTATGTACCCAACTCCCTGGTAACTTGAATTTCAGCATAAAAGGGTTAGCTACGCCCTTTTATGATATACATTCAATGTTCTAATAGTCTTACGGCTTGCTACTATCCCGACTCAAGGAGTATACCACAACGAATGTCAACACCAAATCCGAGAATCAACTCCAAAGGACCGAAAAAACTGATACCACTTTTAACACCCCACCCCTACCTCATTGGCTTGAGGAGGTGGTGAGGTTTACTTGGCCTTAAGTGACGTTCCCAATGCGCTAAAGGTTGGAAATAAATGCCTAGGGATCCAAGAACAATTGGGGAACGATTTTCCCTTGAGATAAAACCAACCAACAACCACAACTAAATGATGCATGTCAACAAAATCAAACTCATACAACCAAATACAACCAGATAATCGATAATATCACATGCCAACACAACCCAATACAACATCAGAGTACAATGCAGAAGACTCAACATGAACACCACGAGACATAACACCACCACAGCTCCACACCAAGCTCCAAGCTCCAAACTCCACCAAGACATCACAATGCACCACTAAAGGAGGGAGATGCCTTACCTTTTCCCACATCATGGTACACAACATCTGCAAAGACACCACAGTGCCAAATTAGGGGTTGAGTACTAAAACTCAGTAGGATTTCCCCAAATGACTTCCCTACACACACCACTAGGATAAAACCGTTAGCACATTTATATAAAACAGATTATATAAAATAAAACACGAGTGCAACCATCTTCATAAGCCAAACATGCCCTTACCAGGCCATCACATCCAAACCAAGCAACCCAGGGAAAGCCAAACAAACATGCCATAATCCATTATATTACTCACAAATTACCCCAAAAATTCCATCTTGCAAAACAATGCACAACAACAATGAAAACAACCAAACGATGGAACTTCTGTCCAACACGTTCACCCATTCACAATTAGTGGCACTTCCCCTCCACTTATACTTTGATGGTGGCCCTTCTGTCCACTATCCAACCCCTTCATTATAGTGTTACTTCCCACCCACTTCCACACAACATTACAAGCAATCCAAACCAAGATCACAACATCATGCAATCAGCCAATTCCATTTCACATCAATTCTATTCAACAAATCAACCATTTATTGAAAATCATTTTAAATTCTGAAGCCCCATTTCAATAAAACGAACTCTTTATTGAAACCCATTTTTCATCAACCATTTTCCAAAATCAATCTCATCAATCCCATTTTAAAATCTTCATTTTAAAATTCACAATAAAAAAATTTCACCATGAAACCCCCTTTTTCCCCAAAAAAACCCAAATGGATTTCCAACCAAAATCACACATCATCGCACAATTAATTTCCATCACAATGAATTCATCGTAACATGTAACTACTAGTTAAACCCAAGTGGAGTCTAGAGAGAATTCACCTACCTTTAGGGTTCCCAAGAAAATGACCCACAAGTCATCGCACCTCAAAACCGGTGAACGCACCACCGAAACCTCTCTAGATCCCTTTCCTTAACATTCACAAGCATTAAAATTTACATCCAAGGCAACCCCAACCATAGATCCACACACAAAAAGTGTAGATCTAGAAAAACCAAGAAAGAGAGGGATTTAGATCTAAAGGAAAATGCAAGAGAAACAAGAGGAGAGACTTACCCAGGAGAAATCACCTTGAATCCACCTTGATACCCCTTCGAATCACTTCCAAAATGAGTGTGAGAGCACCCTAAACCCCTGAGAACCCAAAAAACCCGAGTGAGGCTTTATTGGGAGGAAGATAGGAGTGAAATATGGAAATCCCGAGTGAGCCCGGGTTTTATAACCCTAATTTTAAGTGGCCGCACGGTTAGCCCGCACGGTTTGGCAAACCGTGCGCTAACCGTGCACACGCCACTACCTCGAGATCCAGGGTCCACATGGTTTCCTCACACGGTTTGGCAAACTGTGTGCAGGCTATGCGGAGCCTACTGTCTCGAGAACAAGGGTCTGCACAGTTTTTTGGGAAACCCGCACAGTTTCCACTAACTGTGCTCAAATCGTGCACCCCTTTAAAAGCCTCCAAACACATCCAAAATCATTCCAAACTCTCCCTACCTATTCCCAACTCATTCCATGCACTTTAAATACATATAAATGCATAAAAAAGGCCACATACCTCAAACCGAGGGTGCTACAAAATATAACTCATGATATGATATATCCACTAGGTATTATACACACCATTTAAATAAAATTTGGTTCATAAAAAACATCTCTCAAAATAAGGAAATTGAGATGAAATAACCATATGATAGTGGTAATGAAAGAATCAAAAGAAAATAATAGGATTACCATGAAATGGAAATTTAAATATTATGAAATTAAATTTATTAATTATAATTATAGGAAATATGGAAATTAATACACAATATAAAATAAATGATGATTTACAATATCAAACATGTCTCGTAATGTTGAAAATATGGACAAATAACCCTTCCCTCTGGTCGTGGTTCATTCTACACATACATATGACATCCTAAATAATGAAATTAAGTTAATTAAAAACGTTATTAATAAAATTTTCCATATATATTTAATTTTAAATGTTCATGTTTTACCTATATTTAATTTCATTATTAAATTGTTTTTTCTTATAGCGGTTACTTGAGGTGGTTCGGTCAATTTATATGAAACATTCTCGATATATTAAACATGGAAAAATGTGTTATAAAATAGCTTCATAATGTACATTATTATAGAGTTTTAGGCATTTTATTATTCCATTAGAACAAAATTTATAAATTATACATTCCCAAAATGGACTCATATCAAGAAAGGTTCCTCAATATGTTCATTTTAAATGGTTAAGTTTACTATTACCATTTTTTGTTAATATAACTTATATAATTTCCAATTTTATATATAAATAATAGTAATAGTTTTATAAATATCATATTTATTCATTAAATTAATTATTAGAACTATTCATAGAGGGTGGTGATGAAAAATAAAGTTCTACATTCATGGAGGTGGTAAACTGCACAAATGCATTATTAAAAAATCTATTTCTCAAAAAAAGATGAAATGATGATATATGATAAATATACATTTTAAAATCATAATTATGGCATAAAAAATTTAATTAATCAAATCCCTCTTTTTTCTTCGATAATAGGTGTTGTAGTGACCCAGGATTAACATACATAGATATTATATCATTTTAGATAAATATTCATTACATTAAAAAAATACATGAACAAGGACCATAATAGTTTAGTGTCTTCAGAAACATGGAAATCTAATCATCTAAACTAGTTAAATGTCTTAAACATCTCTTGTAAATACCTTCCCCATTTATTACTCCTACATAAAATGTTTCTTCATAACCTGGGGAAAGGAAATATAATAAGGGTGATCTCAGATGCTCAGTAAGGGTAAATAAATGAAATACATAACTATAATAAGGATATAAAGGTAAGATATCAAGATAATAGAATTTGAATATCATCCTCTATATATCAGAGATTGTATACATGATCCATGGAATAAAGATTTTCAGTTCCTAAAACATGAATCATAAGGAAATCAAAGTATAATTCATGAGAGAAAAATATAGGAATAAAACATAGTCTTGCGGTATACAATTCAACTTATAACACCGTGAACATGTGTAAATATAAATAGGTTTACGCATTAAGTTAAGTATGTGAAATTGGGACCTCTAATAAACTTATGGACATGCAAACAGGTCCATCCATAACATTGTGAACATGTTATTAGTTTCATACATAAAAATAATTCCCTATAAGTCAAGGAATATTGCCAAAACTTATTAGGTCACTTTATGGTGATTACACCTACTAGGTGTGATGCACCAGCATCCTCAGTCACAGTTTTTTCCTTATAAAGAATCAGGTTTCCCCTTCTTACCATAGTGGATCGAGTTTCCCTATCTTCCCATGGTGGATCGGGTTTCCCCAATATCCCATAGTGGATCTGGACACTCCTATTTCCCATTTTGGATCAAGCACATTGATTTGTATCCCATCATTATCGCTTGATATATAAATCTTTACCCAATTCATTGGAGGTAGATATAGGTCTCACCCATCTCATAAAGAAATCATACATACTTGTTCCACAAAATCATAAACAATCATATCATAGCCCATGAAATGAAATGGGTCTCATAAAAATGTAATAATATTAGAACCTATGTAAAAATAGAGATCTTTCATAATCATTTCAACAAATCATAACTTGTAAAAATAAGTTTGTTTTATAAGCATATAACCCATGAAAGAGAAACGGGTTTCATAAACATCATGTAAAACCATTCAAAAAAAAGAATATAAATGGAACCCTTATATTATATCCCCACAGAGGCATGAGTAACAAAAATATTTCATATTAGATTGAAAATAATTTGGAAATATCCTTTAGAAACTTTTCTTAAGGAAAATATCTTTTCTTCTTTAAAAACATTTTTTAAAACATGAATCATTTTTCAAACCATTTTACCCTGAAAATATATTTGAAAATTTATAAATGAATCTTTTAAAACAATAAAATAGTTTAAAAATCCTTTTTCCTTGAAAATGAGCTTGAAATATCATTTTATAAACATTTTTGTAAACATTTTTGAAATCAAGGTTTTTTGAATAAAAAATATTTCTGATAGAAAAGAGAAAAGAGGTCATATTTTCTTAAAAACATTTTCATAATTATATTAAGTACCAAAGAGTGGAAAATTGGTAATAATAAATGAATACATAATGAATAACCAAATCACAATAAAATTCATGATTTTTGTTAAGATATGGATCATTATATTTTATTAATGGAAGAATAATCATAAACAATCCCAATAAATGATGAGATTGTTGCAATAAACTCTTACAACTTGGTAACTTTAAAACATACTCACCAATTAAGAAAATTAAATTACATGATTCTTAAAAATTCATAAAATAATAATATTCATGATATAACATGTCAAATAGTAGTATGTACACCTCATAAAAGAATATAGATGCATAACAAAACATGTGTCTCAAAGACATCAAAGTGAGAAAAAATTACTCTTCATATTTGGTAACATTTGAACCATAAACCCCATGAAATAAAGATCATAAAATAAATATGTGAATACCCATAAATTTTACTAAAATAATCCTAGAATACATTCATGTAAATTATATACCCCACACAATAAAAATAAGTGGTGAATATATCATAAGTCTCACATAAATAAAAGTGAGACAAGAAAACCCTTACCTTAAGTATTGACTTTCTTCGTACACATTCAAAATTACTATATAATAATTAAAAGTTTATTATATCTCTAAAAAAATCTATAATCTCATATATCATACTATATATGATTTTATTATGACTTTTTATTACCCTTTTATTAATAATTTCATTTTAACATTACGTTTTGGGTAATATCAACTTTGTTTCTCGTATATGTTTTGACTTTTTATTCTTGATATTCTTAAATATATTATTATAAGTTATTTAAAGAATGTGAAAAATGATGTAAATATAATATATATTTGGTATATAAATATTTATAATAATCAATAAAATGTAGAAATATTAAATAGAGTACACCATTTATAGAGACAGTTGGTCGTATGTAAGCACGGACGTTGTTTTCATTTTATTGTTGTATTGAAAGAAAGAATGTCAATGAAATATATGTCTATATATATATATTATCATTCAATTAGAATTTATATTTTTTATATATCATATATTTTTACTAAATCCATCCTTAATGCATTTCATGTAAAGTGTGAACGAATCACACCGCTTTAAGGAGGTGGTACTCCACATATCTACAAACAAATTTATCATATTTACACAAAAAGCAAAGCATAAAGTTATAATTTATATAATAATAAATAAATAATAAATAATATATATCATATATATTTTATAAAAAGAGTATTTCAATCATAATTCCTACCATGGTAGGTGATAAAGGAAAAAACAAACAATTATTTTTATAAGGCAGTAGTCCACCATACACACAAACTGTAAGTTCATTACCATTCTGATGGAAGTGTGTGTAGGTGTAGGTAAAACCCATGTAATAAAAAAATATCAGTATATTTATGATACCGTATTTATTATACAATAATTTAATAAGAATAATTTGTGGAGCTTAAAATGAAAATAAAACAAAAGAGCTTGTAGAAGGATGTTACCTCTTCTTTGGGTAATTACTTTTGGTTTGTATCAAAGGACTAACATGGATTTATATCTGAATAAATTTAGACTTCTAGGTTTATAATAGGTAATTTAGGATCTTATTTTTTAAGTGTTTTGAAAATAATATTTTTCTTTAGATGTGTGAGGAAATGAGGGGATGAGTACACTTTTATAGAGGATGAGGAATGGCATTCTTGTAAAAATAAAAAGGTAAACATTATTGAGTAGTATCCCTTATATCACATGCCTCAAATAATAATCCATTTTCCATAAAACTGAGGATATAGTCTAAAAATTTCTATCCAATGGATTTTGGACATTATTTTGTGGTATTTTACCCAAATATTTAAAGTTTAACCACTAAATAAACTCATTTTCCCTCAATCACTCTAATTAAATTAAATTACTTTAAATAATATTTTGGGCAAAAAAAAAGTTTAAAATAATAGATATTATAAATTTTAATGATTTAAAATATTTTATCCATTTTTAAAAATTATAAATACAAAAGTGGCAGAAATTTGTTTAAAATTAATCCTACAAACATGTGGCGAAAGCGGGTTTCAAAAGAGAAAAAGTACAAATGTTTGAAATGTTTTTATATCCAATTTCAATGTGAAATTGGATAAAATAAAATAAATTAGATTAAATGATGTATAATTATTCAAATTATTCTTTAAAAAAATTAATATATATTTTAAAAATAAAAATAAATTAGGCGAAAAAGCAGTTTTGAATTAAAATTCAGTATTTTTCACTATTCATAAAATAATGAAACTTCTTTGAAAAATACCAAAAAAAATAACCCAAAGTAAATTTTAATGTAACAATTAAAAAAATGGAGTTTATTTTTCAAAAAAAATTATAAAAGTTTCAAAATTATAATTAAAATGGGTTCACCAATAAAAGGTGCTAAAATTACCCTTTTAAAAAAAATTATTCATAAAATTGGATTTATTCTTATCTTATGAATATAAATTATATTAGATGAGTATCAAAAATATTTATTGAATATATTATATATAAATTTTATTAGAAACATTTATCAAAAGTGTTTTCTTTAATTTATTGTGATAAAATTATGTTTGTACATATAAAAATTATTTTCTTAGAAAAGTAATTTTTTATTTAAAAAAAGTTATTACATTCATTTATAACTAATTTATGACCAAAGTATTAATTTAATATACAATTGTAAATAAAATTTTCACAGTTTATTAAATCTTATTTGTAACATCCATTCCAATGACTAGGTGGTAACTATAATAATATTTTAATAATATTATTAATATTATATTATAGTTAAGTAAAACTCATATGTATGTATAACATAAGCTATCAAAGGGACTCAGTATTATGTGTAATACAAGACAAACATATTGGTGTATGAACCACAAGATAATATAAGTATTTTTTGTAGTGAATGATTAACTTGGTGTTGTGTATAATGAAAGTGGACATGCAGTCATTGAGTATGCGCAAATTTAAAATTTATAAACCCTACAAACTATTAGTACTATAGTAAGAAGAGTGTCGAACCACAGAGAATGAATTACGTTGTGCTAGACCAAATTAAAACATAAACTACAAAAAAATGATAAAAAATCTAAACGCAAATAGTGAAACAAACACTGATAGTGGATATGAAAATGAAGGTGAAATGGTAAAATGTATGGCTTGAACAGAGAAAAAATAGTAATGATTATTTTATGGTCCTCATGCTCCTTTGAACTGATTAAAAAGATATTCTCTGCTTCTTCTTGGTTTAATTGAATTACTTAGTGCATAAAAAAATTGTGATAATCCACTGAGATTCCACTTCATTGGATCAACACATCTCAATTAACTTCCTTGAGTATCGATCTTTTGATCTTTACCCTTGGATAAATCTGCTTAAATTGAAGAAGAGGTGCATTGACCTTTTCCAATTCTCGGTACTTTGGTCAATGATCCATGGTGAAATGATTCACTACCACACCCATCAGTCATTAGGTATTGTAAAATTATACTCAAAATGAACAGAATAGAAAACCGAGAAACAAAATTTCATTAAGCAATCAGATTAACAAAGCATGATGAATAAATGGATGATCAGTTCTCTACAGCTTGATTCCTCTAATGTATTTAACTACACATTAAAACAGTTGAATATATAGAAACATAAAATGAATGAAGAAGCATCTCCCATGATATTGCTCCCCTCTCTATATTTAGCTCCTATACTGATATCCTTCTTAATGTATGTATGCCTCTGTTTCAGTGATAAGATGGATCAAGGGTTCTCAGAATGGAAGAATAGATGCTTTCCCCCACCGGAATGAAGTTCTACAATGCCCCCTGCTCCACTCTCTCTCTATCTGGATGAATTCCCCACTAGAATAAAGTTCTAGAATCCCCCTCCTCCCCTCTTACTCTCCCCGGATTGATCATATAAAATCTAGCATCCTTCCCTACAATCTATTCTTTATCTCTGGCCTATGATGAATTCTAATCACCCAATAATTGAAGTCTCTAGAATCTTCCATGAGGTGTTCTCTAACCTCCACGTGGGGCTTTCACAGTTCCAAGTCTCTTGCACTATTCACTAGAGAACTTGCTCTAAATTGAATGTTGAGTATGCGCATGGCAATCCATAATCTTCCTTCTGTAAAAAATGCATGAGTCAAATACAGGAATAATGAAACAAAAATGTATATAAATATATATATATCACTTCTTAAAAATACTTATTAATATATATATATATATACTAAATATAAATACTTAATATAAAATATATTTTGTAATACCTAATACTATTATTAATATAATAACTATTTTTTTTAATTAATAACATATATTACTATGATAAGAAATTAATATTGTATAAATAAGCTTATATACTTTTATTAATATGCCTATTATTATATAATATATTATGTTATATTATATTATATGGTTTAATAAGATAATATAAAAACTAAAAAAATAAGATTAATTGGGGGGAAGGGATCAGCATTGGGTAGAGGAGTGTGGCAGGGGGGTCTCGGCTTGGAGGAAGAAGGCGACAATGACATGGTAGAGGCGAAGGCTTGTGGTGGCGAGTTGAGGTGAATTCGGGATCTACTCGTAGTGGTTCAGCACAGAGGTGTTGTCTTAGTCGGGGCTTGGTTAGGGTTCGAAGAGTGGCTCAGGTGAGATTTGGGAGTGTCAGTGTCGGCAGAACAAGTAACGCACAAGTGAGGTGAAGGGGAGGTTCATCCAGGGCATTTTCATCCAGATGGGTTGATGTAGAGGGTTCGTGTGGCTGTTACGGTGGAGCAGAGGTGGAGCATGGCCAACTGATAGGAAGAATTCAGAGGACAATGAAGGCGGATGTTCCAGATCTTGTTTGAATATATTAACATTGTTTGTGTATTGTCGATTCTGAACGAAACATAGGGTTTTGAGGTTTTCCTTTTGATCTGTCACTATTGATTCTCTTGATTTCATTATTATTCTCTTTGTTGTGTTGTTGGTGTGATGGTTGTATTGTTGTGATGCGTGGGTGAGGCGGGATAAGAGGAGAGTAGTGCGAGGAAGGATAGAGAACGGAGGAGAGGGAGCATTCAAAGAAGGCATCGTGAGTGTTTCTCACAATCTCGCCATGAGGTGGTGGAAACGGTGAGACAGTAGGACGTAGTGACTATGGGACATGCCACCATTCTCGAAATTGTGAGACAGTGAGGTGCGGCAAAGGTGGCTGAAATAGTAGGGGTGACGGTGTGTGGGGTGGTTGCAACGTGAGTGATGTTCACGATCTTAGCGTGAGTGATACGGTGGTAGCGAATTATAGCGGTGCTGAGGATACAATGGGACAACAAGGAGTGAAAATGGTGGCACCGTGACAGGGTGCTACCGGAACAACTGAAAAATAAACACAACAAATTAAATAAATTAATAATTTAATAAAACTAAAAATAGATTAATCAATTACTCAATTAAATTAAATAGAATTGAATTAAAAACTAAATAAATAAAACGATGTTAAATAATAAAATTAATTTTTCTTTATTTAAAAGAATAAATATATTTGTATTATATACAAATTAATTCAAGAAAAATTAAAACAATTGTTGTTACTTTCTTAAATTAACTAACCAATTAATTAAATAATTAAATAAATTAAATAATAAAAATTTTAATTGAATAAGATTAAATTGTTATAAATAATTAAATTATTAAAATATTAAAATCTAAAAATATTTATTTAATTACAATTTTAAAAATAATGAATTAAATAATTTAATTAATGATTAAAATTATTGAAACTAATGAAAAAATAATTAATTAAATGAAATTAAAAAAACAACTTAATTTTATTATTAAAAAACAATAAAAATAAACAACAAAAACACACTTTTAATACATAAACACATTTCTGATAATGTTATTTACCAAACAAAACAATTGATAAATACTACACAAAATACAATGGTTTAATATTAAAAAGTCAACAAAAATATTAAAAAGGATGTGGCAAAGAGCATTAAAAATGAGCCACATCAAACTCCCCCACACTTAAGAATTTGTTTATTCTTAAAAAAATGCATGCCTTAAACTTTAAAACAAATAGATAGATGATTTGTGAGTCTGAGCTCAGAAAGTGCATGATTAAACTTTAGTACCCAGAGGAGTAGGACAAGAAAATGAGTCAGGATTTTCAATGGTGTTCAAAAATAGTTTCCTGCCTAGCTTCAAATACTCACCGAAAGTCAAAGGACTCAAAAATTCATACACTATCAAGTGTGTCATTCCTTCTATATGTACTCATTAACCGTCCTACTTCACCTTCCAATTCAAGTTCTAATTCAAGGAGTGTTGATAGGTTAGATGAAGTGGAACTCAAAACTTAACCAAGGGCACCTTCCACTCTCACCTTCCCTGAGGCTTCCAAAATTAAAATATATTAATTTCATCACTTTACTGATTCAACTCAAATGAATTTTAACCAAGTCAATTGCTCCCTTCTTCATCTGGGTTCAAAATTCCCCTCACCTTAATGAGTTCATTTTTGACAAGGGAACTTTATTTTAATTTTTTCAATCCATATTCCATGTACATAGAATTGTTCATAGCACTTATTAAGATTGAAATTGGCTTTATTTATTCACAGAAACACACCCAATGCACCTTTTCTCAGATACTCCCCATCGGATCACATTTTCACATTTTACTCCAGTTACAAATGACTTAACTAATAATCATTTGAGTTGACTTCCTAAATTTATTGAATATTATTGTTCAAAAATTTGAGTCCCCTAGGTTCGATTGAGAACTTCTAGTTACTCTATTTCATGATCCTCATTCCACAAAACCTATCTTGTAACACTCCCATCCCCAGTTCCTAAATAGAAGGGTTCATTAAGGCAATAAACAATTACACCCAGTAATCACTCATGCTTAAAATTTTCTAAATAAGTGTCACTCTCAACATCCAGTGAGTAGATATCCACTAAACATGACATAATTGAAGCACCAGTGAACCTCTAATGATCATCATGTAATGAAATAATTTGAAAATGTTTTAAGGAGTTCTTAGAATTTTGAAAAAATTTGACAAATTTTTAAAACAAACCCAAATGTCATGTTCAATAAGGGGAAATTTTATATTACATTAAAATGACCCCTCTTCCCCACACTTAAAACCCAACATTGTCCCCAATGTTGACTCTCAAGGTGGGAGATAGTTTATATTCAAAACAGATGGACATTTCAGCTGAAAAGGGATATGGAGGGGTATTAATGAGGTTAAATAATTCTCTTTACCAAAAAAAAGTGAAAGAAAATAAAAACACAAACAAAAAAACAGAAGAACCCAACCCCACCAACCAACACCAGCAACAGTTATAGTTCTATTCCTAAAAATTTCATACTTTTAATTCTTATAAGTAGACAAAAGATTTTATCAATTTCATTCAAATGGTATCATGATTAATAGTTATGTGCATCAGTAGCTCAATGAAAGAGAAGGTGAATACAAATAGTGGGTGTAAGCAGGTTTCAAAGTGCAACTCAAAATCATTTTCAACCCATTATATATCATCATGCTAACACCTAATCAAGAAAACAATTCATAAGTTTCACAAATCAGGGGGATGTCCCACACACTTTGAGCCTCACAGCATCCAGTTGTGGGCATGTACAAAATAAAAGTATGTGAAATGAAAAATAGTACTTCCCTGTATGTGCAGCTACTTAATTAACTTTTTTTTAAATTCCTCCCTTTATTCGCCTGGTGCATGAACTCGGGATGTGAAGTTTAAGTACCTACAAGATAAAACAATTTAACATTAGTGTTCAAGAATTTAAAACTTATGTAAAATGCAACCCAGTGCATGAGTTTCGGAGTGTTATCCAGTGTTCTCCAATGACAGGCTCCTTCCACCATGAATGTTCCAAATGAGACTACCATTGAAACATGATTCTATTAGAAAACGAGGACCACAAAACCACTTGCATCATATGACAAGGAAATGCAGGCATTATTTTTCACCGAACTGAGAGACAAACAACTGAACAAGGAGCATTTATTCAATCTAAAATTTTAAAGAAGAAAACAAGGTAAACCATGGTTTTCCTCCCATGCAGCACTAGGTTTAAAGTCCCTATCTAGACCTTATTCCCCAAAATATTTATAACCATGATAATAAAATTGGAAAGAGGTTTCAATGGTGTGGACTTCACAATTGTCTAAGGAAACAGGAGAAGGAATACTCGAGACATTTTCATCTTCAGCACCAATTATAATTCTCCACAATTCATCAAAATCACTAAGAGGGTTCATGTTGTCAAGATCAGATGGGTCTCTAAAAATAAGATCATTAGTGCTTAAAAAGTCCGACAGTTTCCCATGAAAATCACTGATCTGATCAAGAATAATTCCCGATCTTCCACCACACTTAGAGTTTTTCTCAAACCCAAAAACAGAAGAGGACACATCGACAAAACCCTCAGCAAGTCCCAAAACATCTTGCAACTCTGACAACTCATAAATCTCCTAGAAGAAGTTATCAAATTCATATTTCAACATATTCTACTCAATGTCTATAGAGGACTCAAATTATGTGAATATTTCAAGTTTAGTTTTGAAATCATCACCTGCAACATCAAACTGGTCCGGTAAGAAAATATCAAGGAGATGCACTTGTTCATAGTCGCAATCATCAATTTTTTCAGCAAGGCTCAACCCAGAACATTCTCCAACTTTAGGAACTCTTAGACAGTCAACTTCACAAGGGAAAATTTCATAAATAGGTTGAGACAGTGCAGGACAAAGTTGTGATTCACTCTCTAGAATGGGTTCCAAAGAAAGAATTTTCTCATCAATAGGAGGGTGTGGGGAAAGAGTAGCAGCCATTTAGTTGGTTGGGGAATTATTATCTATGTGACCTCAAGTGGGAAAGACCCCTACTCATCTCTAAACTCAATTTTGTAACATTGATTCACAGTAACATCTATCACATCACAACTAACCTTATAATGGGGCCTTTCAAACACCAAACTTTCATCCACATCCTCTACATCTTGGAGGGTGAGTTTACCTTTGGAGACATCAATGATGGAACCACCAGTAGAAAGGAAGGGTCTGTCTAAGATGATTGGCACCTTTTCATCACATTACATATCAAGGATCAAGAAATTAGTGGGAAGTGTGATTTTTACTACACTTACTAATAGGTCATTCACTCTCTCATAAGGGTGTGGAGTGACCTATAAGAAAACTGAATAAAAACAGATGTTTGTTGGGTATACCAAAGACCTGGATTTTTAAACAAGTAGAAAGAAATATGATTAATACTTTCTTCTAAGTAATATAGACAATTCAGTTGCCCATTTATTCTTATTCTGCACTGAATGATAAAGCCACCAGGGTCCTTTAATTTGGGAGGAATATTTTTTGGACAATTTCACTACACTCCTCATTGAGATAAATTTTATCCAAATTCTTCCAATCATTATTGTTCATCAAAAACATTTTAGTGAATGAAAAATATGAAGGGATTTTATCCAAGGCTTCTAAGAAAGGCATGTCTATGGTGAAGCTTCAAATTAGTTTCAAAAATTTTAGGTAATCGGGTTCATCACTTTTCTTAACTTTTTTAGGGAAGGGAACGGGAGGGGCATGATTTTTTAGAATAGGTAGGTCATTCACCTTCTCCTCAGATCCCACTTTCTTATTCACTCCCTTAATCAATTCCCACTTCATCTTCTTTGGATCCTTAGCTTTCTCATGTGTGGTTTGCACAATCTGTTCAGTTTGGAACACGCTTTCCAGATTTCCATAATAGGGATTTTCTAGATTTTCATTTTCAATTTTAGCTTGAACATTGTTTTCCTCTTTCCTATAGGGTTCTTTAACTGGTTTCTTAATTTTATTCCTTGTAATGTTGTTACTTCCATCACATTTTCTCTTAGATTGGTTGTTGAAGTGCTGGTCATTTTACTCTTTTCCTTACTAGCTTGATTCTTATCCATTTGAATCATTTGAAGTTCAAATTTATGAATCTTAGATTTCATGTCCTTCTTAAATGAGTTTATCTCACTCAACACTAGTTGTATCATCCCCTTTAAATCCCCTTTAGAATTAGAAGATTCAACCTCATATTGATTCTAGAAAATTTGTTTGGGTTGTGGGTGGAAAGTTGGGGGAGTGGGATACTTATTTGGGGAAAAGGAATGCTTTGTGACACCTTTCTCACTCCATGATTCATTGGAATGACCTTCATATCCCAAGTGGTATGGATTTGAGATTTGATCATGGACACCTTGATTCTTGGCCCTGTAATCAACAAATTGGGAACTCTCATCACATGAAATAGGGAGATCAAAGTTTGGACAACATCTCTGAGTGTAACCAAACATCCCACAGTGATAGCACTACTCCTTAAGAACCCTATCATTAACAACAGTAGCTTGATGATTTGTATCATCCCTATGAATGACTCTCTTGTTCACTTGTGCTGAGGTTTTTTAGCCAACTTATCAAACAGTTGTTTTAGCTTATCAGTAGTGCAATTAGAGAAATCACCTCCACATGATTGATCAAATTTGTTCTGATTTTATGGGGTGAGGTAATTATAAAAAGTCTCCATGAGATGATTGGGAGATAATTGATGGTTTTGGATCTATCTAAGAAGACCTATGAACCTATCCCACGCTTCGTGAAAAGTTTCTCCCACATCCTAGACAAAGCCAGGGATCTGATGCCTAACCTCAATGGTGGTGTTCCAGGGATATAATTTAGATACAAAGGCATTACAAACCTATTCCCAGGTTTCAAATATTTCCTCTTCTAAATTTTTAAATCAAGTCATACCCCTCCTCTTTAGAAATAATGGAAACAACCTCAACCTCAACTACACCTCACTAAGATCTCAGAGAGGAAATTGCTGGACAGGACCATAAAAATATCTAATAAACACTAAGGATTCTTCTATTGGAAGGCCATTAAATGATTGCAGTTGAGAAAGATGAGATTATTTGATATCATAGCTCATAGACCTAGGGGAAAATTTGATACATGATGGATTGTTGTACATAGTAGGAATTTGAAACTCCCTAAGCTTAGGTCACTTTGAGGTAGAAACTAAGGGTTGTGGCCCATTGACATTTTGATTTCCAAAAATATTATCCTAATTTTCTATTTCAAGTTTATTTTGTTTTATAAGTATAGAACAGTGCTTGTTGACTTCTTGAATAGGAATTACATGTTCTGAATTAGAAGCTCTAGTGTGCATGCAGTTTCAACAACAAGTTTTTCTTGAGATTTTTTTGTATAGTTTTTTAAGTTTTGTATTTTTTTTGTTCTATTTAATTTTTTTTGTGTTCTTTTAAACTTGGTTGCACATGACTTTCCCAGAAATGACGCCAAAATTTGTCCACACAAACATTGAGTATGCAGAAATTTAAAATTTATAAACCCTACAAACTACAAGTAATGTGGTAATAAGGGTGTAGAACCAAGGAGAAGGACTTACGTTATGCTAGAACGAATTAAAACAAAAACAACAAAAAAATAAAATAAAATGATAACAAAAACTAAATATAAACAATGAAACAAACACTGATATTGGGTGTGAAAATGAAGGTGAAATGGTGAAATGTATGTCATGAATAGAGAACAAAAGAGTCGTGATTATTTAAGGTCCTCAGGCTACTTTGAACTAATTAAAAATATATTCTCCACTTATGCTTGGTTTAATTCAATTACTTGGTTCATAGAAAAATGGTGCTAATCCACTAAGTTTCCACTTTAGTGGATTAACATATCTGGATTAAATTCCTTGAGTCATGATCTTTCGATCTTGACCCTTGGATAAATCTGCTTAAATTAGAGAAGAGATGCATTGACATTTTCCTATTAACGATACTTCTGTCAATGATCCATGGTGAAATGATTCACTACCACACCCGTTGGTTGTTAGTTAATGTAAAATGATACTCAAAATGACCAGAAGAGAAAACCGAGCAATGAAATTGCACTGAGCAATCAGATTAAAAAACATGACAAATAGATGGATGAACAGTTCTATACATCCTGATTCCTCTAATGTATTTAACTATACATTGAAATGGTCAAACATATAGAAATTGAAAATGAAGGAAGAAGCATCTCCTGCTAGATCGCTCCTCTCTCCATCTTCAGCTCCTATACTGATCTCCTGCTCAATGTTTTTCTACCTCTATTTCGGTGAGGAGATGGATTGAGGGTTCTCTGGATGGAATAATGGATGCTTTCCCCACTGGAATGAAGTTTTTCAATGCCCCATTCACTACTCTCCCTCTATTTGGATTAATTCCCCACTAGAATGAAGTTATGGAATCCCCCTACTCCCCTCTCACTCTCCTTAGATCGATCATAGAAATCCCACATCCTGCCCTGCAATTTATTCTTTATCTCCTACCAGTGATGAATTTTAATCACCCAGTAATCGAAGTATCTGGAATCTCACATGAGGTGTTCTCTGACCTCCATTTGGTGCTTTCATAGTTATAGGTATCTTGCACTGGTCACTAGAGCAATTGATCCTAACCGAATGACGAGTACGCACGCGGCGAGCCACAATCCTCCCTCTTCAAAATATGCACGTGAGTCAAATACAAGAGTAATTAAACAAAAAATGTAAATAAATATATATATCACTTCTTAAAAATACTTATTATTATATATATATTCTAAATAAAAATACTTAAAAGAAAATATATGTTGTAATACCTAATACTATTATTAATATAATAACTATTGTATTTAATTAATAACATATATTTCTATGATAAGCAATTAATATTGTTTAAATAATATTATATACTTTTATTAACATACATGTTATTATATATGATATTATGTAATATATTAAGTTATATTATATTATATGTTTTCATATGATAGAATAAAAACTAAAAAATGAAGATGAATTGGGGGGAAGGGTTCAGCGCTAGTTAGAGGAGTGTGGTAGGGGGTCTTGGCTTGGAGAAAGAAGGTGGCAGTGGCTTGGAAGAGGCGAAGGCTTGCGGCGGCAAGCTGAGGCGTCCTCGGGATCTGCTCACAGTGGTTCAACGTAGAGGTGATGGCTCAATCGGGGTTTTGTTAGGATTCGAGGAGTGGCTCAAGTGAGATTTGGGAGTGGTGGTGCCGGCGGAACAAGTAGTGCATAGGTGAGGCGTAAGTGGGGTTCGGTCAGGGGTTTTGCATGTGACTGGGTTGAGGTGGAGGGTTCATGCGGGTTTTATGATGAAGTAGAGGTGGAGTGAGGATGACTGACGGGAAGAATGCAGGGGAGGACGAAGGCGGATGTGCCAGATCTGGTTTGAATCAGTAAACATTGTTTGGTTATTGTCGATTCTGAACGAAACATAGGGTTTTGATGTTTTCCTTTTGGTCTGCTGCTATTGATTCTCTTGATTGCGTTATTATTCTCTTTGTTGTGTTGGCACTGTGATGGTTGTGTTGTTCTCATGTGTGCATGAGGTGGGAGAAGAGGAGGGTAGTGCGAGGAAGGATGGAGAACGTTGGAGAGGGAGTGGTGAAAGAAGGTACCATGAGTGTTTCTCAAGGTCTCACCATGAGGGGGTGGAAATAGTGAGATAGTAGGAAGTATTTATTGGGGGGCATGCCGCCATTATTGAAATGGTGAGATAGTGAGGTGCTACAAAGGTGGCTGGAACAGGAGGGGTGATGGTGTGTGGGTCGGTGGCAACATCAGTGATGCTCAGAGTCTCACCATGAGAGATACGGTGGCATAAAATTGATGCGGCGTTGAGGATACGGTGGGACGGGAAGGAGTGAAAATGTTAGCACAATGACAGGGTGCTACTAGAACACCTACAAAATAAACACAACAAATTAAATAAATTAATAATTTAATAAAACTAAAAATATATTAATCAATTAATCAATTAAATTAAATAGAATGGAATTAAAAAATAAATAAATAAAATGAAGTTAAATAATAAAATTAATTACTATTTATTTAAAATAATAAATATTTTTGTATTATAAACAAATTAATTCAAAAAAAATTAAAACAATTGTTGTTACATTCTTAAATTAATTAACCAATTAAGTAAAGAATTGATTAAATTGAAAAATAAAAAAATTAAATTTATAAGATTAAATTGTTAAAACTAATTAAATTATTAAAAGACAAAAAACTAAAATGGGTTATTTATTTACAATTTAAAGATTAATGAATTAATTAATTTAATTAATAAATTTAAATTATTAAAACTAATAACAAAAAGAATTAATTAAATGAAATTAAAATAACAACTTAATTTTATTATTGAAAAACAATAAAAACAAACAACAAAAACACATTTTTAATATATAAGAACATTTTTATAATATAATTTACCAAATACAACAATTGATAGATATTACACAAAATACAATGGTTTGATTTTAAAAAGTAAAAAAATATATTAAAAAGGATGTGTCAAACATCATTTAAAATGAGCCACATTAGCAAGCCAAACTTATAGATTTCGTATAAAAAAGATATTCAGAGTCGTGTGAAATGAAAAATACTGAAAAGATTAAATTAATTCAAAAAAATCACAAAATATCAGGTTATTACATTTTTTTATGAAAAAAATAACCATATCACTTCGGGGTGGTGGTAGTGTGCATGTATATATGATTAATGTGGGTTTTTTTAGTGGATGGAACGGATTCACTAATCATTGATAAATTAATATAATAACATTTAATTATATAAATAATAATAATTTAATTATATTAGGGTTCTAAGAAATGTTTTGGAGAGTAATATTAAGAAGAAAATACTAAGTAGTTAGAAATAATCATGTTAAGAACATTAGATTTCCCTTGGAAATCTCCTTCTAAAAAGATAATTTAGGATAACTAATTGAGAAAATAGTCATATGAAAGTTGGGGGATTTAATTATTATAAAAAATTTATATTTTCAAGATAAAATTCTAATTAACAGGTTTATCATGAATTGGTCAAAGTGATTCCATTTTATAAGTGAGAAGAAGGGAAATTTTGTAAGTACCCATTATATTTCAATAATGTTACTTCACAATTATAAGGTATAAGGCTTAAAAAGAGTAAAACTGGATTTTATGACCTTTTTCTAACACACTTATCTTCTACACATATTATTTGATGTTTTCTAAAGTTTTTATGTCTTTTACATTTAATAAAACTCTTTCTACACTTCTTACATTTACCATGGTTACTAATGTTTTCAAAATTAGAAATTAATTTCAATTACCAAAATTAATATTGTCTTTATTGACTAATTTAAAAATATAATTTCTAATATTAATATCATTATATTGAGTAAAATCTTTGAGGCTACACAATTTTAATTTCACTATTAATGCACATGACGTGTAAAAAAGGTTTTTAAAAATGTGTGTTTTAAGCTAAAAATTTATATTAGGCTAAAATTTTGAATTTTATTTATTTACAAGAAATATATTGATTTATTATAGAAAAATAAAAAATAATTGGGTTTCAAAGAAGGTAAAAAGAAAATTTTTATTTTAAATTTTTTAATTAAATGTAATGACCAAAAACTATTTTTAAATTGGAATTAAAATTTACTTATAATCTAAAAAATTAAAGATAGGTTTTCTATTTTCAAAATTACATTTAAAATGAATAATTTTACACCTTAAATACATATTTGATTAATTAAAATTTTTAATAAATTTTTAATCCTTTATTATAATTTCATAAATTTTATAATTTTGGTAACAACTATATTTTTTTCTAATCACATAAAAATAAACTATTTCAAAAAAACATAAAAATTCATACAAGTATAATCATGATATTATAAATTCTCAAATTTATTAAATTTTATTAATTTAGAATTCTAAAATTTGAAATTTATCTTTTAAATGAAAATATTAAATATAATGAAAACTACTTTTATTGAAAATAAACTCTTTATCATTATATCATATTAATTATTTACCCACTAAAGGCAATAATTTTTAATTGATTACTATTTAAGATGTTGTTACTATTTTTAAAAAATTTCATATTCAATATCTAATGGTTCAATTATATTTTTTATTTTATGTGACATAATATATCGATCATATTATTAATTTAAAGATAAATATATTCTAAAATATCATGTTGTTATAGTCTACCCCTTAAATAAATTTCACCCTCATAATTTGAATTATTTCTCACTGATGAAATGATTTTACGGTATTCTAAACATATTCATCATTCGGGATATAACTTCGAATATAACATCTAAATTACTCTATTAGGATATATGATTATACTTATCATTCCTCAAACAACTTTATTCATGTATACAATCATATACCCATGTATTTATATATCATAATCATATATACACCATAATATACCTTTCCCAACACCATTTAAATCCCCAAGACATTAAACCACTATGAAATCATATATTTCTCCAAGAAATAACTCTATATTCACCCTAAAATGTATTAACCACTAATTCGTAGAGTCACAAGCTAATCAACATATATCATAATCTAAAATATGAGGTAAAATATCCAAAAAAATCAACGATTGGTTTTATATAAAATAATTATTCAATTCCATGTTTATCAATACTATCCAAATCACATTTCTGAAAATCAATAAAACCATTATTACAAAACATTAACCAGAAATTAAACCCAATATTTATCTATATCTCAATAATTTACAATATAATACTTACCCCAAAAAAATATAACATTGATTTAAAATCACTTTTCAAGGTTATTAATAATATTTAATATATTTTTTCAAAACTTTAATGAAAAAATACATAATAAAAATCCACAAATGTTTCACATAATCTTCAAAGATTTTAGATTATACCAGAATATCCTTGATAAATATTACCCACTAATATAAATAGCTAAGAGTATCAAGAATTTTTTTCTTTTAATATATCAACCTCAGTACCTTATCTCAAACTGGGAAACTCACATTTCCCATAGAAATATGAATATAAAAATATTCTCTACAATTTATATAGGCTCCCTTATTCTATTGTATAATCTAGTGGTTTTTAGATTCATACCTTTCTCAACATAATTTTATTAATCCAGTTTCAACTAATATTAAAACCAAAAATTTTATGATAATATGAAAAATATAAATAATAAATCATCGAAATGAAAATGGTTTCCCCTATAACACCTTATTTTTTTAATATATGTTACCTTCAATTCAACCTACGACTCACATTTTTCAATACTTGGTTATCCATGGTTATTTTTATATTAGGTTCTATAACATAATTTGTAACATCACACAAAAATCCTTTAAAATATTTTTTTTAAGGGATTTTTAATTAACAATAGTTATCACCCTGAAGTTTCAAACTAGGTTTGTAGTTATGCCTCTTCTTTTTGCATTAGGTGATGATTAAGTTAATAAATAATACTCCATTTTAAATGTTATTAACCCAAGGTAAATCTATATTAGGACCTATATCAACTTATAGTATCCAGACATGGATTTTATTTCTAGAAAAACCATGTACTCAAAAATTCACCATGATTTTAGTATGTTATCCTAAAAATGCATATTTCATAAAATTATCCATAGATGTTTCACTAAATTCATGTCAATATAATCCCTAAAATAACAAAACTAATTCTAAAAATACTAAACCCTACTCTGATGTAAAGACTCGGAATTTCCATGGAAATTTTTTTTAAAATACATGGGAGTTTTATGAGTCCGCAGTTTCTGACGGCGCATGATTCCGAGGCCCGGTGTGCCCGGAATCAATTTTTGAAGTTTTGTTCGAATACGTTCAGTAAACATACGTGTGAGATTTTATATCTTTTGAACTAGTGCTTGGAATTTAAATCTGAGGACACCGATGAACTCGCAGCACCGGTATTCGCTTAAGGAGACCTTAACCGCAGTTGCGTTTTATCGAGAGAGGAAGTTAATTTTGGGGGTTTTCAAAATAAATTAAATAAAAATATGACTAACATATTTTTATGTAAGTGGTGGTTTAATCCTCCAAGGGGAAGTTGGATGTGGGGTCCACCCCCACATAACCTCCCATCGGAGGATATTATGTGGTGGGGCCCACATGATCTCAACCCCCTTAAATCCCCTTAACCCTCTTTAACCCTTGGGATTCCCATAACTTGTGGAAACTCTTCACTTTCCACCTTCCCTCTTAATGTGCCAACTCACTGTCTCAATTAATTAACTAAGCTTGCAATTAATTAATTGGCTCTTCTAATTTGAATTAATTTGGATTCATTATGTGAACATAATAATATGTGTTATATTATTATGGTTGGGGTTGGCATATTTTTCCTTGGTTGGGAGAAGTGGTGGAGCTTTGGGAGAACTCTTGGAAGAGCGATATCCTCTCGATGAAGAACGCCCATCTCCACCAAAGAACGAACGACACTGTCTCCTTCCTTTCCAACTGGGGCAAGAAAGGGAAGATGTCGGCCGCAAATAACATCACCAACAACAACATCATCCCCTCCCAAATTCAATAGAACGACGTCGTCTTCCCGAGACACCATCATACGATCACCGATTATGAGGTAGGGGAAATTGGATTGTTTTTACGTATGAGTTATACTCTTCTTTCCTTGTGTGTTGTGCTCTTGTTTCCAAATGTTAGCAACGTAATGAGGAGGGTTCGGACCACACGAACACGGTCCCCCCCACTTTGTTGATGTTATCATTGTCTTGACGTCAGAAGTGGAGTTTAAAGGGTGTTGTGTCGTCGCACCGCGTCGGAGAAGAACCGTGGCAGACGAAAGCGGGGCTGCTGTCATGCGGGCCGCGGCCGACGGAAGAGGTGTCGGCGCTGGCAACCGGAGGTGGCGACACTCGCGCACCGGCCGCGTGGAGGGACTGATGGCCGCTAGGGCGGCCCAGTCCGCAGGACAACCGGCCGACCGATCTGGACGATCCGCATGTATGAGCCATGGCGCACAAAGGCGCCGCGTTGAGGGAGACCGTGGCCCGCATTCGCGGGCCGCTCGGCTGGATGAACCGGCCAGCCACTTGTCGGTCGGGCTGGAGAACCGCGGCGCCCACAGGCGCCGCATGGAGGAGGACGCGGCCCGTGTCCACAAGCCACTCGGCTGGGAAAACCGACCGGGCTGGAGAACCGCGGCACCCGTATGTGGCACGTGGGGAGAACCGCGGCCCACAGCGCGGACCGCGTGCACCGGGCCGAACCGTTTGTCTACGGCCGGCTAGGCACAGGAGGAGGCAGCGCCGCTTGGCACCGTCGGGTGAACTGGACCGGCCCGCAGCACGGGCCGGATCCGTAGGTGGGCCGCACCCCACCAGGTCGGCCCAACCCCAAGCCGGGTCAGACCCACCGAGCCGGGTCGGGCCGACCCGCCAGCCCACTGGGCCTGACTGGTCGGGCCCCGTCTTCTCTTAAAGACGAATATCTCCTAGACTGTGCACCCGATTGACCTAATGTTTGTGGAATTGGGACCCTCGTGACGAGGCGGTCCTTTTGGGATACTCTAACTAAGTTTCAGACAACTTTTGAAAATGTCCGGGTTTGGATGGAGCGTAAATCCAACCGGGCCCCTGGAACGGAAATGCCAATAACTCTCAGACCGGGCATCCGATTGACGTGTTGTCGGTCGCGTTGAGTTTCTTATAATGATACAGAACTACGGGATATATTAACTCAGAACTTCGTGATAGTTGATGTATCGACACTTGGCTCGAGGAGCGGACCCTCCCGAAATCGAGCGTGCTGTGTGCGGGAACCCTAGGGCTGGCTGCAACTCTAATGACTATTGTACAGGAATCCTCTGTGGGTTCTACTGCGATGACTACTGTACCAAAATCCTCTGTGGGTTTGACAGCAATGAATACTGAATCGGAATCCTCCGTCGGTTCGATAACGATAAATACTATACCAGGATCCTCCGTGGGTCCGACAGTTCTGACTTCTGTTCCTGTATCCTGTGTGCGTCTGACAGAATAGCCGGTCCTGTATCTTGTGTCGGTCCAATAGCTTAGCTGGTCCTATATCTTGTGTGGGTCTGACAACTTAGATGAATCAGTGACTAGATCTGATCATCTCTATCACTCTATGAAAGATTATACTTGTGTGAGATGAGTCTTATCTTTCAACCATTATCATCGTGGTGATTGACTTTACTACCTTTGTGGAATGGTTTGTGCTTGGGCTCGAGAGTTAGAGTCGGACTGTGATTAATAACTTAGGTATATGTATGGGCATATACCTAAGTAGGGTTGGTTGATACTTCGTGATTGTATCTTTCTTTGTGGTTTATCTTGGTTGGATATTGTGAGACCATGAGGGTCTCAGGGTCCCTACTGAGTACCGTTATACTCACCCCTGCACGGGCTATGCCTGCACCTCGTTGTGTTGGGTGCAGACGATGGACAGCACTGATCGAGGTAGAGAGTTGAAGAGCTGGACGGTACCCGGAGTTGGACCATTTGGTGAGTCGTACATGGAGAGGATGGACGGACTTGGGGTGCTGAGGAGACCATATGTATCCACCCTTCAGGTGGGAATTCCGGAGGACGACTCAGTAGTTTCTGTTTTACTTTACTTCAGTTGTACTAGATTTTCAGTTGTATTGTACTTTACCATTGGGATTGTATTTCTGGCCCCTTTACTTTCAGCACCCACTTTTGTATACAGTTTCACTTAGTTTTTTACTTCTCGTTGTGTACTCTGTTATTTTGGTTTACTATTATAAAGGAAATGTCTTCCCAGTTTAGGAATTTACGCCTTTGGTGATAGTCTCTAGCCCCTGTCCAATGGAAGGTGGGCTTGGGGTAGTCACAATACGGGCCTCGGGGGACGGGTCGTGACATTTGATACCAAATGAGTCACCCCAAACCAGAACTCTCATATCTGTTGCTAAAAATTCATTTTTTAAAATGGATTTAATAAAAAGTGAGATGATCCAGGATAAACATATCTTTATTTTATATAATTTTCATATATTAATTATTATATATCACAAATAAAAATAGAATCCCAATAAAGTAAGGTTTATCATTGTTGAGTCTAATCTTTAGAAGAAACTTATTTTATGTTACTTCTTTACATTTCTCCTCAATTAAGCTTCAATATACACCCTTCTATACTTTAGTTCAATTTAAATAATTATTATAAAAACGTGAAACTGAATAATAGGAAAACTAGTGATCTCAAACTCTAAATAAAGGTTAAAATAAGAAAAATATATTAAGTATCTTAAATGATTATAGGTTGAGACAATTGGTATAATCAAGGTACATGGGAATAAAATACGAAAATCATACCCAAAAAATCATAGATAACATATTTTGGGTCACATCAAAAGTATTGGAATAGAATAATACATTAATAAAAATAGTACAGAAACATTATTTAACAAAAATGGTCCATGAGTGCATAGCATTAGGAAAAATTAGAAATCTGGTATAAACATTATAATTAGAAAACAATACCTTCTTTAGTTACACACTTGAACCCGCACTTATGATAAACCACATTGTTATCCTGTATACATTTATCATGATATATAAACTTTTAACCAATTCCTTTTATGGAGATATAGGACCCCATACATCATTCATTCATACATACATGTTCCTCTTGAAATCAATCATTCATCATAACATAAAAACACATGGAAAGAAAATGGGTTTAATATCCTTTTAAAATATATTAAAATAAGGAAATAATTTACAATTTCATTAATAATCATAACATGGTAAATCCAAGGAAAATAAATGGTTTTCCAAAGATATTCAGTAAATTTCTATGTAAATGCTGATCAATTAATATAATTAGGTATATTGTATTCTCCCCATATAGATAAAAGGTACATGAGTTAAGGAATAATTTCCCCAATAAATTTATCTATGTAATATACATGAACACCATCCAATAAAAGGTATAAATATAGTGTGTTCCCAAAGGAAAGTCATTTTAATAATATCATGTTTTTAAATGTTGGATTATTAGGAAAGAAAAAAAGAACTAATTGATTCCCATGAGTTTAATCCAAAAAAATTGTAAGATAATTTAGAGTGTATTTTATGAAAAGTAATTTTTAGAGAGATAAAATTTTTGAGATAAATATGAAAATGAAAATTATATTGTAAAAAAATAACATTATTATAAATAATGAGTTATGGGTCACTTTCAAAAGACATTTTTTGAAAAGGTGGTATTAAAAAGTTAAAAAATAATTTTAAAATTAATACCCAATAATGGATCCTTTAAAAAATTAAAAATGGTATTCCTGAGAAAATATCAATTGAAAAAAAATACAAATTATCATGGTAGGAAACCATTTCAATACTTTAATTGATCTTCATTGAAACATGCATCGTAAAAAGGGACAAAACAAATACTTTTAAAAAGAAAGAAAGTTCATTGTTTCAATCATGTGATATGACACATAATTGGGTTTATGAATATAAATTAGAAAATTTGTGAGAAGATGAATATATGGGAACAGAAAAGAAACTATCATTAAAGAGGATGGGAGTTATTCTTAATAAGGATGTACTTTTTGGGAAATAAATTCATCAAGGTAAAATCTTGGATACAAAAAAATACCTCTAAGTAGAAGATAATTTTCCATGAAATAAATTCATAAGGTGGAAGAAACTAATATTGGAATAAATTAGTTTAATTATACATATCATAACACATTTAAAGAAGTTTCGAGTTATCATTATCCTTTACAACATAAGAAATGTTTTAATAAAATCCCTTGAAAGAGAGGGATTGAAATTGAACTTAAATTATCAGGAAAAAAAAAGATAATTTTGGATACTATATATCTATTATGTAATATACGAACCATTTAAATGAAATTATGATCATAAAAAACATGTCACAAAAAATGTAAATTGAGATGAAACACCCTTGTGGTGGTTTTATTGTAAAAATAAAAATAATATAAGAAGGATACCATGAAATGGACATTAAAATCATGAAAAAAATATATTCGTTATAATTTAATGAAATATGGAATTGAATGCACCATATTAAATAACATTTGGTTCATAATATCAAAACTTTATCATGATGTTGAAAACCGAGATAATTAATACTTATAATGCACTCTAATTTGATATGCACATGCACCTAACATCCTAAATAATGAAATTAATCTCATTAAAAAAATTAATTACACTTTCTATCTATGTATCATATTCTATTTTCTATTTATCATTATATGTTATTTATTTTTAAATAGTTTTTTCTTAGGGAAGTTACTGGAGCTGGTTCAGTCAATTTCTATGAAACAACCTTATTATATTGACCATGGAAAAATATGTTATAAAATAGATTCATAATGTATATAATTGTATAGTTTTATTTATTTTTTTATTCCATTATCATAAATATTTATAAATCCTCCTAGAATTTCCCAAAATGGACACAAATCAATAAAGGTGTCTTGAATTTTACATTTAGAAGATTATGTTTTTTATGACCATTTATTGTTTTTATCAATAATAAAATGTAATATTTTATCATTATATAGTATTAATAGTGTCATAAATATCATATATGTTCATTAAATTATGTCATAAAACCATCTAGTAAGGTTAGTGATGGAAAATGAAATTCATCATTTGTGGGGTCAGTAGTCTACACTTATGGATGATTAACATTACCATTTCTCAAAAAAGGGATGGAATGAAATTATATGATAAATTATCATTTAAATATCTAAATTTAGACATAAAAAATATTAACTCTTCAAATCGATCCTTTTTATCAACAATCAGATGAAATGACAAAAAATCAACCACGTCATTTGGTGGAGGTGGTAGTCGTCACATATACAAGATCAATAGAGTTTTGTTTTTATTAGTGGATCGAAAGGATTGAATATTTTTTGTCAATAAATATAATAAAATTTTAGTATACTAATAAAAATTATTTAAATATATTTTGGTGGATATAAAATTTTTGGAAGAAGATTATTAGATTACGGAGTAACAAATACTCATGTTTAGAACTTATTATTTCCTATGGAAATATCCTTATAAATGGAGGGATTATGATAAATAATTGTGACTTAAGGTTTAGGAAAATGGTAGGGGATTACAGAATTATTAAAATGGTAGAGTTTTATGAGTAAATTTGAAGGAATAAGTGTATCATGAAGTGGTTTAAGTGATCCCCTTTTATAAGTGATGAGAAAGACAATTTTGGGAAGTACCCATTATATTTTATTAGTGGTATGTCACTAATATAAGGTAAAATGCACAAAAAGTGTAACATAATGAATTATAATAGTGTTATATGAACTAAATATAATCCACACATCAAATTTCATTTTTTTTATGTTTTAGGCCTTTTACACTAAGTAAAATTATTTTAACCCTTTAGATTTTTACTATGTTAAATAAAGTTTTTATCCTCAGAAAATAATTTTAATAAACAAAATTAAAATTAGAATTATTACGTAAATTGAAAATTATAATTTCTAATGTGAAACTATTTTTAAAAAATATAATATACATGAATTAAAAAGTTGATTTCATAATTATTGGACATAATTCAAAAAATAATTTTTAGGAAAAGTGTTTTTTAACATATATTTTTCTCTGGTTAAAATTACCAATATTAATAATTTTAATGAAATAAATTAATTTATTATAAAACCAAATATGTATTTCAAAGCACATAAAACCCAAATTTTACCATAAAATTTTTTAATTAAAATAAAATACTGAAAACTATTTTTAAATTGTAATAAAATGTAAGTTATGTTCTAAATATTAGACATCAGTTTTCTTAGTTTAGAATAATATTGAAAATGAATAATTTTACCACTTAAAAAAATATTTTATTAATTAAATCATATTTCTTTATTTACCCTCTAAAGGTATTAATTTTTAGTTTATTACTATCTTAGAGTTTAATATAGTTTTGTTAATAATACATTTTTAATATGTCACTACTTGTTTACATCAAGTGTTGCGTTTGACATTAGATTTTGATCATATAGTTAATTTAAAGGTAAATATATTCTAAAAAATTATAATGCTATATAATATTCCTACTTAGTACTAATCACCTATATGTGCCCAATTGGAGGAGGGTCAAGGGTGGCATACTTGGATTACTATCATCTCAAGTGTGGTATCGATGGATCAATTCCTATTACACTTATTATATTATAATCATGTGATCAACATTCATTTTTTATTATGTGAATAGATGATTTTTACCTAATACAAGGTAAATAAAAAAGAACATATGTCATCATAGAATATTGAGTATGAAATTTTGGTGGATTCCATTTGAGAATTCATCGACAAGGGGTTGTCCATATACTTCTATATAGAAGATCATACTCATCAAAGAGCCATTTAAGGTTCATTGGGGAAAAAATTCCTCATATATGTATATCATGTCCTTTTTAACTTCACTTTGTTAATTTTGTGGTTGTTTTGGGCCCTGGGTTTATGGCATCACATGTTTAAAATATACCTTGGATATAGATTCATTTATATATCCATCTGGTTTAATTTTCAAATGATTGGTGCATTGAGTATAAATATTATTTAAAAAGTTCAGGGTATAATTTTGAAATGACTATTATATTAATTAATTCTTATTCCAAAAGGGTAATCCATTTTTTTAAATTTATATCACTTATCCCACCTCTTTTATTCCATCCTTTAGTCATTGGTAGGTGTTCCTAAGTTGTTTTATGATGGGTTATAATTACCTTTTAGTTACATGGTCCACAATCATGACATTTTGGGAATATCAATCCCACTATAAAATAGAATAAAAGGATATTTTAGGAGAAATGGACTCATATGATAATGTGTTAAATTTGGTATCACACATCAATTGTGAATTTTCTTTAGAAATTATTTTTAAATATGTATTTAATATGGATATTTATTATGAAACATAGAAAATAAACAAATATTTTTAAGATTTTCTCCTTGGTGTGAAAAATATAGATATCAATGTCCTTATTACATTATGATTTTTTAAATTTGGGAAGTCCTAACACATAATATATTTAGTTATGTATGTGTATCATTAAATAGTAAAAATGTGTGAATTTAAATTAATTATTTGGATACGATAGATTGATGGATAAAATGTTCACTTATAGAACGATAAATGTAATTTTTTTCATTTTTTTATATATTCTAATTCCACCATATAAAAATTTTATGTATCACAATTATTTTATTTTTTTTTATTTTCTAAATAGATAGTGAACATGATTTACCTAAATTGCATAGTGTCATGAACTGACCCAAATAACTAACCTAAATGGTACTAGAATGAATCCTAACATGGATTTAAATGCGTTTTTGATCCCAATGGGTTGGAAACTAGCACCAGAGAATTAACAAACAATCAATAGGGATGGTATTTTCACATTAAAACCCAAATATGATAAGTTAATGGATAAGAATCAATAAATAGTCAAGATTCCCTACACTCCTCAAGATAAAATTACCATAAGTACATAGATAAAAGTAGAAAATATGGTATGTTAAACTAAGTTTCCACATGAATCATCAAATAAAAAATCACAGGATCTTCATGTAATAATTTTATCAAATACTCCATAGGTAACCACCAACTCCCAAGGACCCACTAATTGAGAACACCTACTACCTCCAAGCGGTGATATACCTTTTCTATAAACAAGAATAATAATTTCTAAAAATTATTAAAGTAAATTTAAGGGTTTGAAAATAATATCTTAGTAGGATCTCACATTTTTTTCTATAACAAATCCAAATAAAATTAACCAAATATTCTAAATTTTTAAGAAAACATGGAATGGTAATGTTTTCAATATTCTTGATAAAACATGATTTTCAATTCATTTCAATGGAATGTATAAAGCATGTATAAAAGTAAATTTCCTTCAAAACAGGAATGAATAATAATTTATTTCAAAATTGAAATGAATAAGAATTTATATAAAACATCATCATGTATAAATCATTTACAATCATAAAACCATAGTTAAGAGTATCGAGGGTTACATTAGTATAATGATTCTCACACATCTCGTTGAAATATAGCTTCTAGTGTGTATACATACCTTGATCTTAATCGTATGGTAATATGATAACACTCCAAAGAATGAACTCCCTTCCCTCATCATATTATAGTTATCATTTTCATCATCAATCTATTTCCAATTATAGCTAATAAATTCATAGCATGTGTTCTTCCCTCCTAAGATATCGAGGATCCCTAGTGCTTCAAAGAAATCAATCATACTTGGGGATATATTTAATTTCAAACATTATTTTAAATTATCCCTAATTTTAGGTTTCATAACATGCCACTTCATTTTGAAAACCAATATAAATGATTTTCCTAAAAACTTATTCCTTTAAAATAACCAATTCATTTCATTTCAAACCCTAAATCATTTCATTCCATATTTCCTCAATAAATTATCATCAATTTTTTTCTTAAAATAATTCATTCATTTAAAATCCATTTTCTATAAATCGTCACTTTATTTTAAATTCCATACCCAATAGGTTTAATACACACACACACCATTACATTTAGAAAACATTAATCAAGAAAATAAAATAAATATTAGACAATCAATTTGAAATAAAATTAAAAATAAAAAATCATTAAAGGTTTCAATTGATATATACTTCCTTACAAAAGAACCTACCTCAATTCATGTGATCAATGATCACTAAACATGGGGTCCTTAAATGGAGTATCAAAATGTATAGAATCAATTAAGGATTAATCCTAGAAATAATAATCAACAAAAAAATCTAGATCCACCCATAACATGAGGATAAATTTCTCTTCAAGAAGGAGAGATATCATAATATAGGAATTCATAATAAATTTGATATTATAATTATCATAAGAGATTAAACTAACCAAATGGAACTTTGATCTATGAATAATCAAGGTTCAAAGGCCAAACTCTCCTCTATATAGTCTCCAATAACTTTTGGTTCAAATTAGGTATAAGGGGGGTCTGATTAGAAATAAAATAGAGAATAAAATTAAAACATATATGACACTTACCTCCTCATGTTCAACCACATCGGCATTAATGGCTACCCGCTAGCTTTCAAAAGCTAGCTATTGGTTCCTAGAATAACACTTGAGGCATTAGAATTCTCATCGATAGGCCAGTGGGATTCCATATAATCACTAGTGGAGTTCCTGTAGGAAATCCATACTACCAGCATGCCACTGGATGGTATGTGGCTCTCAAAGATGAGACAGTGGACCTCCAATAGCATTTCTAGATATAAGAACAAGTACACTACTTTTTTTAAAAAAAAATTGACACTAGTCAACACCGCAACCCAAAAAATAAAACATATTATTTAACCCTTAAAAGGCTCAAATAAGAATTAACCACTAATAATCAATAGGTAAATCCAGATATCGACATGAAAATCCCTAATATATAAAAAACCCAAGGATCAAACCTTAAATATAGGGTTAGGATGTTACAATTATCCCCCACCATAAATTATTTCTACCCCAATTAAGCCTACCAAAAAGACTCTATAGTAAATAGATAAGGAAACTTATCTCACGTTAATGCCTTATGCTCACATGTGTCATGGGAATTAGAACTATGTTTCTAATAAACCCATTATAGAGGTATAGAATTTTCCTAGATAACCTTCATTTGAGAGTCAAAAACTAAAACTGCCTGCTCAATCAAGGAAATATCAGCTTCCACATCTGTTTCTATCTAACTCAACACGTGATATGGATCTAAAAGATATTTTTGATTTGTGACACATGAAACACATCATTGATCAATGTCATATGAGGTGTAAACTACAAATGATAATCCACCTTCCCATGTTTTCCAAGCCATCGATGGCCCAAACAAGGTGAGATTCGCAAAAACACCTGGTATCTAAAAGATAATTCTAAATTACATCAATGAAAATCTATATAGGAAATATTTTGACTTTGTTACATCACCAATCACTGTCAAATAATCTATATTTTCATTGTCATGTCCTAGAAAAACTTGTTCCCACATGGAAAGCTTCACTGATATTTGAAAAATAGAGTATAGATTTACATGGTTGACAATAAAATGACTCAAATGGTTCCATATTAACGAAAAAATGGTAACATTAATTGTAGGAAAACTTGAACATCCCCAAATAGAAATCCCAATCTCCACTAAAGTAAATGATACTATAAAGAATAAAGTCCTTATAAATCTATATAACTTGTTCCATCTAACCATCTATTTGATAATGGTATAACATGCTCAACTTTATCTATAATCCCATAATATCTTAGAGGTATCTCTAAAATTATAATGTTAATTAGGGATCCCTATAAAAAATAATGGAAAATAGAACACCATAAAATCTGAAAATATCCTACATATATAGATTATTGAAGTATTCAACTTTGTTTGTATCTTGAATGGGAATTAGGTGAGCTGATTTGGTCAGTCAGTTAATTTCTACCAAAATTTAATTCATTCCTTGATGTGTACACAGAAAACCATCCAAGAATTCTATCAATATATCATCTCACATCTAATTCATCACATTAAGGGGTTTAAGATAACCCAAAGTATTCTGATGTGTGGCCTTTATCTATTTACTGGCATAATAATAATAAAAAAATTAGTGATATCAGTTTTCTTACCTATACATCAAAATAAATATCTCATATCATCAAACATATTTTTCAAGATTGGTTGATCCACCCACTAGGAATGATAAAATTCCACCCAAATAACATTCATTAAAGCTAATGGGATGAGTTATTAGTTTATAAAGTAATAGATACCCTCCAAAGATATATACCATTAATAAATGGTATCCCCTCTATATAAAAAATATCTAATGCATCAAAAATTATGATCAAGTTAATGCTCCTAGAGGGTTATCTCATTAAGAGAGTAAATCAACTGAAAACTTTATAACACAACATCAGAATGATACTCCCAGACTCCCAAATGAATGAAAGTAAATATATCCCTGATATTTTATTCATTTAGTGATTCCTTTACATCCTAGGATGGTATTTTCTCACTCAAAGTATTAGTGACAACATTCCCCTTTATAGGGATGTAGTCAATTTCAATGTAAAATGATTATAGGAACTCCAACCAATGCCTCTATCAAATATTTAAATATTTTTTTGATAAACATAACTTAATATTTTGTAATCCAAGTAAATAGTAAACCTCTCTCCAAAAAGGTAATGTCACAAAATCTAAAGAGTGTGGAACATAGCTGCGAGTTTGAGATTATAGGTGGGATACTTCTTCTCATTAGGATGATGTTGAAGGGAACCATAATCCACCACATGACCACTCTATGTGAGAACCCAACACAAAATCAAACCTGATGAGCCAAAAATGAACACATATCTCTATACAAACTTTGGAAGAGTAAAACCTATAATTTAAGTCAAATAATGTTTCAACTCATCATAGGAAACCAGAAACTGTGAATACCATATTAACTTCACTCCATTCCAAGTGAGCGTGGTTAAAGGATAATCCAACTTTGATAAATCTTTAATAAACTCACATTATTTCCCCACTAAGATCAAGAATATCAGCATATAAAAGATTATTTTGGTTCATCCTAATAAATAATATTTTGTACCTTCCCAGGATCAACAAAGATACTATGTTTCAAGGCCACATTCCCCAGGAACATAACCTATAGAATCTAAAATGATCACCTTTATAGAATAACATAAAGTCTTTAATTCCTCAAGATGTCCAAAATTAAACTCAAATGACACATATGATCCTCCTAAGTTTTAAATTACACCAATATTTCATCTATGAATACCATAATTAACGCATAAATGGTATCTCAGTTGATCCAACAAAAAATCATAGGTGCATCCTAGGGTGACAAATTAGGATGGATTAAAACTTTTGGCGTCAATTCATCCATCTAATCCTTTAAATAATTCAGTTTAGTTATTTCCATATGGTAAGAGAGGGTATATATGTTCTATGTACCAAGTACTGAATCAATAAAGAACTCTACCTATCTAGTCAATGGTAAACTAGAAAATTTTTATGGAAAAACATTAGGAAACTCAAAATCTATTGGAGGAAGAACAACACACTAATATTATTTCCCCATTTCAAAAGCATACATGGATATCATCCTACTTAAATCTAAAAGAGTTTTTATAGATCAGTTAGAACTAGGGTCTTATTCTCCCTAAAAACACCACATTCCCCATTGGGGATAGTAAAATAGACTTGTCAAAGATAATAGTCAATTTTGGATTTATGAGTAATCAATCAATCCATCTCTTTAATGATTTCCATTATTTATATATAAAGAACCAAATTATCCTAGATGATATTGATCTTAGATAAAGATAATGTAAAATTGATGAATTGGGGACCCCTCCCTCTCTTTTCCCTAAGAGGCATAGAAATTTCCATCACATAAGTCATGAGCTCCGTAGGAATATTCAAAAATCTACAATGTAGATTGATATAAAATAATGATAAAAACTTGTATAAAATAAAGAATTCACTATATATGAAGCAATATTAATTGTAACTCTCCATATCACTGGACACACATTAGTCCCAATTGGAGGCTCATCCAATACATGAAGAATATTTTTTCCTGATATATTGATGGGAACCACCACTATTCCTAAAGTATCTGATTTCTCTATAAATATTCTTGATATAGATGATCTCATACCACTACATGGTGTGTTAAAAATTTCAAAACATTTATAAATTACATGATAATCCATAAGAGATATAGATCTTAGATTCATCCATATAACCATGATTTGAGTGCCAAACTTTTCCACATTGGAAAATGGTCAGTTTTCTTTTACCAGATACTGCAAATGATTAATAGAAAGTATATTGTCGAGGACCACCACCATTGTTTCCACCATGAGATTCATCTAGTTTAATCTTACCCTTAAAAGGTCCACTTAATCTATTAATGGGAGTAGGATCAACTCCCATCACCCCCACTTACCATCAAATTCAATTCCATCCATTAGTTTTATATCAAAAACATTATCATAAATAGTGATCTTTGGTATAAATACGTGAGACTATATATCGGATCTAATACACATTTAAAACCTATAAGCCTTTATAATATCATTCTACACAAAATAAAGTGATAAATGGTCAATTTCATCAAAATGATAGGCATACTTATTCAATTCCATATCACTTGAATGAACGTTGAGAAATTATATGGACTTATCCATGACTATTGAATCTAGATATAATTTCTTTGTTAAAATATATTTAATTTCTTTCCACACTAATCCATCATTCTTTATTTCTTGGACTATAATATTCCACCACCTTCTTCTAGGCCATTCAATTTTGAAGACAAAACATTTCATCTTAATAAAATATGGAATCTCCAAGGACTCAAACTGTTGCTACAACTTTTTAAAGAAATATTATACCAACTAGAGATCATTGTTACCTAGGAAATATTTTTGTTTATAGAGAGTAATCTCCCATAAATGATATCTAATAGCATCCCTTTCAGGTACACCTATAGTGCCTAAATGATAATAAGTGTAACTATTTGGACCAAATCTTGGAGCACACATACCAAAACCTCTACATGGTTTTGGTCAATTGGAGGGTTTTCTCATTCTAGATCAATAGTAGATCCCTCTTAAATTCTATTAAAACATATTATTGGGGGCATGGTACTATAAAATATCAACACATAACAAGGAAACACCAGTCAAGAGACTCAATATCATCAACTCTATCAAATATAATTCAACCTGGGAACTTAATTTTCGAATCAATGTTTGGGAAAATTATATAATTAAATTGAAAAACTTCCTCAAAGAAATATTTTCCGAACCACCCACGGTAACTTAAGGATCTCTACAATGACATATATAAAAGAATTAATTTATAACATATCCCTAAAGTCTTCAAAATCATGCCTCTTGTCTATTAGAACATCCCAAACTACATATAGACATCCAAGAAGTGATAACACTTAACTCTGATATAATTTTTCATGAACTATCCTGATAACCCACATAAATGGTACCTAACCCAATATTGACATGACTTAAAGGGAGTTAATAATCCCCATATTCTATTGAATAGAACCTGGTCAAAAAATAATCAAGTGGGAATTATTTCACTATATGAAAACACATCTGGACAAAGAAACATCGAAGAATCAGTAAACAATTACTATTGTACTCTTTATTACACTTTATTTCATGATTTATTACATAACATAACACATAATACAACTCATTAGATCAATAAGTACAGTGTATTTGGAAATTATGTACATAGAATAACATCTTGAACATGTGATACAACAACATTATTGAAAACTACCTTAACATTCTTCTAAATTCAATAGATTTTTAAACTCCAGGGGAAGACCTTGGGACATACATAAGAGAGGGGTGAGATATAAATCCCAATAAGGGAATAAAAAATTTATAACATTAAGGAATCATTATATGGGAGACAATATTCATTTAAATGGGACATAATACGGGTAATAATCGTAAATATGAACAATGAGGCATGATATGTCGTGGTAATATAAAGGAAACATGGTAAATATGGCGACAACATTAAACATGGAATTATAAACATAGTTCAAGGATAAATACCAACACATCATGGTGTAAAAAGTTCTATAATGGATTAAGTTCACTTATTAATCCCTTTCATGGCATCTCATGAGACAAAAACATTACCTAATGCATCAAAGAGATATATAATTTTGATCACACTAATCGCTTTCATATCATGTACATGCATAAGTGTTTTATATATATCATTCAATATTGAATCATTATTTATCATATTTAATTCCATGATCATGGATTTTGTAATATATACATTGAATTTACAAATAATACAAGTATAGGTATGTATAGTTTAATACCCTTGAGTTTAAACAGATATAGTATTCACAATAAAAAGGTTTGGCATGTAAAAATCGAAGTGAAATTTCAACATCATAACCGTTGCACTTAAGGATTAATAAAATGGTTTAATGGGAGAAAAGGGGTTATCTCATATTTTGAAAATAAAATGGAAAGAAATAGGAACATGGAAAAACATTTCATAAAATTATTATTTGGAAATAAAAGATATAAAAGGAATAATATTCTTTAATAATGAGAAAAAAAAGGATCTTGGCATACCAATGTATTAGGTAAACGCAATAATGAGGGGGTGGAAATGATATCTATTTAAAACAACATTAAGTTGAAAGTATAGGTTTCTTTATAAGGTCATTAAAAAACAAATTTACATTTAAAAGTTTTATTATAATTAAGTTTCTTGAATTCAAAAGAAGAGCGATAGGACCCTCACTTTTGTTATAGAAAATCCCAAGACAATTTTGGTAGCATAATAGGTGTACATAAAGTTTCATGGGATGTATTAATGGGATTTAATAGGGGATATCATCCTATGGACCACAAAATTAAATTAATAGGGTTTTATTAAAACATACCGAAACAAGAAAAAATTTAAACTAATAGGTATAACATAAAATAGGAGCTTGAATAAAAAAGAAGAGAGGTGGATCCCTTACCATGAGAGAGTGATTCCAAAAGAATGGGAGGAGCTTCTTGAGAGTTTTTGGCACCTTGGGAGGACCCTAGAGAGGTAATGTTTGAGTAATAAATTCCACTATGGTTTTTTAGTGAAGATTAATGGGATAATGGGAGGTTTTATATAAGAAAATAGAGTGGAGTTCTTTATTAGTTACCAAACATAGGTTTTGGACTCTATAATAAAATAATCAATCCCACAAACCTTATCATGTTTTTCCCATGTTTTCCACAAAAGGGGATTTTTTTCATTATTTTATAAGTCTAAGTTCCAAAAATCATTAAAATATTACCATTGGTGATGTGGAAGTGATTCATGTTCTTAAAGAAATGATATCAAAACCATAAAATATAATATAAGTTTTGGAGAATTCATAAAGGCTTTATAAATGGATCAAATAACCACAAAATCAAAATATTTTAAAGGTAAAATATATATTTGGTCTTGGATAACCTTTATGACATTTATAACAACAATTTTGGGTCATTGTGAAATCATAATACACATCAGATATTTATACCCTATTTAATTTCTACTCGAATATTCGATTATCTCAGATTATTAAAAAAAATCACCATTGGATAATTTAGATGTGATGATTCAAAAATAATATTTATTTTATAAAATTAATTTTCTAAATATATGTATTTTCACTTTTAAAATATTATTTACATATTGAGAAATGTTGGGATTTTAAAAAATATTATTTTACAAACTATTATAGAAATTATATTTGACATCATAAAATTTATATTATCATTTACATTTAATAATCATAAGTCAATAATAATATTTTATTAAAATTTAATCTATTTAAAAAAATTTAATTCATCAAAAGGAATATATTTATTTAAATTGGATATTGCTTAAATATACAATCTGTATTTTATCATATCAAAATATAAATTTTATCAAAATGATTACTTAATAATTAATAAAGTAAAAAATAAGGAATAAATCTAATAATTATTTAAATATAAATGAAATATAAATATTCATAAAATTAGGGTTACTTTGTTTCTAGTCATTTCTAAATTATTTTTACCCTTAATTAACTTATTTTCCTTCTATCATGGTAATAAATATTTACTACAGTTGTTATACATATTTTCCAAAAACTAAGCAAAAATTATTACCAAATATTAATTAATATTATTAAAAATATGGAACCAATTTTATAAAAATAAATTCATAGAGGTGGATAATCTTATTTTAAAATAAAACCAACAAGCATGATGGAAAGTGGTTTATTTGAAAAATGTATTTTCCAAGGAAAATATTATTTTACTTGAACTCTATAACTAGTAATATTAATTATATAAATTTTAATTAATAATTATAGATATATAATCAATAAATTTAATTTAAATCATTACCCATTATGGGTTACTTTTATTTAATTTAAAAAGATAAACTTTAAGCATTTTAAAACGGTTTTCAAAAAAATGTGTTTTGATCCTAAAAATATACTCATACTAAAATATATAATAAAGAAGATTTAAATGTAACTAATTGAATTAAATATAACTAAAAATATTTATGTTACATTTAAATAAAATTAAAATAATAATTTTACGTTTATATTAATTAATTTATATAATTAAATTATAATTTTACATAAAATTGGAATTTTTCATTATTTATTGAAAATCTATATTTTTTAAAAATTCCAAAAAAAAATAACCTATGTTAATTTTATAATTTTTATATCAAAAATAGAGTTCATTTTATCAAATATTTTTTCTAAATGTTATAGAAATTAATTATAATATTTTTTCACAAAAATGAACAAAAATCGTTTTTAAAGAAATTGTATTTTGAAGCACAAAAAGACATTACCAAAAAATGAGTTATTATTTGACAATAATTTAACAATAAATTTATGATGATTGGGAATTATATGTGTGTGTATATATATATATTTATTTGTTAAATTTTTTAATAATATTCATATCCTCAAATTTAATGGAATGTTTAAAAGGGTTATATATAAGTATTCATTGTTTATTTGGGTTTGGTGTTGCATATCAAAACTGTTATCGAACATATTTTACAATTTTAAAAATTAAGTCTGTTATATAAAAAATATATATACCAAACACTCATCAAGTTAAAATCACCATAGGTACACAAATACAATCCCCAAAGAGGATATGTCAACCATAGTCACCAAATGAATCATCAAAGACATCATCACAAGATCTCCATATAAAAAAGTGGATCACATACTCCACTACTCATCGCCAACTTAAAAGGTCCTTCTAATAAAGGACATCCACCACTTATAAGAAGTGATTTCCCTTTTATTGTACCAATAATAAGAAATTCTATATACACTCGAAGTAAACAATTAGAGTGTGAGCAATAATAGAATATTAGAATCTCACCAAGTATTCCATAAGAAATATATATCAAATAAACCAAATATTCTCAATTATAAACAAAAAAAGTCATGGTAATATTTTAAAAACTCATGATAAAACATGACTTTAAATTAAATTCAATGGAAAGTATAAATAAGTTATAAAATTACATTTCCAATAAAATATTCATGTATAAATATTTATATCAAATTAAGAATAAATTAGAATTCAGTTCAAAAATTGACAAGTATAAATCATTTACAATCATAAAAAAAGGTTCTTAAGTCTCGATGTTAGGTTACTATAAGGATTCTCACACATCTCAGGGAAATTTGGCTTCAATTGTGCATATATCTTTAGATCTCAAGACTTGGTGGAATACGTGAACACCCCAAAGAATGAACTCTCCAACATCATCAAAACTTAGTTAGTGTTTTCATCATTTATTTGTATCTAGGTAGAGATAATACATGATTATCATGATTTATTCCCACATACGTTACCCAAGATACCTTTTCATTCAAAGAAATCAATCATACTTGGGGTTATGTTTCATTTTATACATCATTTCTAATCATCCCCATGTTGGAGTTTCAAAATATTTCATTTCAATTTGTTAACCAACATTAAAACGTTTCATTAAAAAAAATTCATTTTAAATAAAAACTCATTTCATGTTAAACCATAAATCATTTCATGTCGTATTTTCTCAAAAAAATAATCATCAATGTCTCTAATGAAATCATTCATTCATTTCAAATCCATTTTTTTAAAATCACCACATTATTTGAAAATCCATACCCAAGAGGTTCCACACACACACACCATACCATTTATAAAACATTAATAAAAAAACTCAAATCAAGCTTTGGAAGTCAATTTTAAATCAAATTCAAAATAATTAAACATGAAATGTTTTAATTTATATATATTTAATTACAAAATACACTAAAAAAGTCAGGAAATTAATGATAACTCGGAAATTGATCCATAAATAGAGATTTTATAGGGATTGTATCAATAGAGATAAAATCCAAGATCCATAAATCATCAAAACAATATCTGGATCAGTCAATGACATTAGGATCCAGTACTCTTGAAGTAGAGAGATGAGAACAGGGGAATTCATGATCAAATTGCGATTTCACATTCTCTAAGAGATTCAACGCACTAGAAATAACTTATATCTATGAATAACCAATGTTTTAATGACCAAATTCACCTCTAAAGAGTATCTAATTCCTTTTGAGTTGAATTAGGTTTGAGGGAGAGGTGATTGGAAATAAATTAGAGACTAAAATTAAAATAAATTTTGATGCTTCCCTTTTCATTTTTTCCCACATCGGTAACACCATCTAGGCATTTCCTTCCATTAGATAGATGCTGGAAATTATAAAAAATACCAAGGCCAAAATATACCCCACCAACTGTTTGATGGTGTCAGGAAGAATGCATATACAACTAGTTGCTCCACTAGCTAGATTATGTGATCCCATTGGTCAACTGGTGGAGTTCCTATCAAATCTCCCTACTATGAGCATGCCACTGGATGGCTGGTGGATCTCACTAGCTAGCCAATGGACCTTCCATAGAACTCATGGATATAGTCTCAAGTACAATCCTTTTCTGAAAAACCTAAAAACCACCCAAAACCGAAAACCGAAAACAAAATACACTCTCAACCCCTCGAAATTCTCAAACAAGTAGTAATCACCATGAATAAAAAAGTAGAACCATATATCACTATGAAAATCAAGAAGACCCAAAATAAAATAAGGATCATACCTGAAAATTGGTTTTGGGATGTTATGCATAGCCATTATTATTATAATTTTTCATTTTTTTCAATAAAATAAATAACTTCAATATGGATTCTTTATTTAATTATTTATTTATTTAGTTTCTTTGTTCACCACCTATAAGTGGTGGGTGAAAATATAATTTTAATTTTAATTTTTTAATTTAAGTTGACTAATAAATAATAAATTTTAAAAAAAATTACATTTTTATTTCATCATAAAATATTATATATTTCACAATTTATAATAAAAAAATTGTAATATATATAATAAATAATCAATAATGATAATTTTTAAGAAAACCCTAAAAATATATATAAAATATTTAAAAATGAAATTTAAATATAACATATAATCTTTGGTGTCATATTAGTAGTTCAATGTATTTATTTTAGTTAAATTTTTCTTAACATTTAAAGTTTTCTAACTTATATAAAATTGATATAAAATTATTCATATAAAATAACATAATTACATGAAACATATAAATTTTTTCCTATTTTAAAATAGATGTGATAATATTAATTTTTTCATTTTTAAACTAAATTCAAAATCATAAAATTAATTTTATTCTGTTAAGATAAATTTTATTCTTATTAATATATATAAAAAATTAAAATTTTGTTTTCGTTCACAATATATATTACATTCTATTAGTGAGAAAAAAATTATTTATAAAAATAGATTCTACAAAAACTGCATAAAAATTAAGTTCTTATAATATTTATCTCCCATTTATTTTTAGATAAATATTTATTTTATATAAAAATATTAAGTTGATGGTGAAAGAATAAGAATGTTGTTTCAACATATGTAATTTCAATATAAAAATTATTATAAAACATTTATTTGACATAATAAATTTAATCAAAATGTATTTTTAAAATACAAATATTTCTTTATTTTTTAACGAATTTATCTCATATGGTGGGTGAGAAAAAATTTATTTTTGAGAATACATTTTTTGATGAAAATATTTTTCCACTGAAATATTTAGTTTTTTTTTAAATACATGACTCGACCGTTTTTCATTTAAAGATCCTATTTTCATCGCTCTCCACCACACATGCAACCCCTATTTTACTCCCCCTCATCCTTATATATCTAGACCTATCTTCCCTCTTATATTTTCTATAAGATCAGTCATTGCATCCCCTATACATAAATATTTTGGTTCTCCCTAACATACCAAATTAGTCATCACCTCTCCTTTGATTATTGTACCTTCTCCCTGCATGAATTTCCCCTCATCCTTCCACCTGAACTCAATCTTAAACTTTTTTTCATCCCTTGTTTGTTTTGATTAGATAATTGTGTATTTTCCTCCTCTTCAATAACCAGATCTTCCTCGTCTACTCAGGTTTGATTTTGTAGTGGATATTTCTCCTTTAATCAAGCAGTGGAATTGTTCTCCCCCTTTATGCTAGATCATGGATGGTAGCAGTGCATGTGTCACAAAACTAGAGTTCCCTCCTTAAGTAAATTGGATGAGGTGGTCTCCTCTTAAGAGGGGTCTACTTATGAACATCAAAGTCTTGTTAAAGAATGGTTTCATGCAGGGAGGATCAGCAGTGTGTAATGAGAATGGGTCGGTGTTCCTTTAAGTATTTTCCTCGGTCCATAGTGGAAGTTGATTCATTACTTCTCTTCAACTCAATTAAAGTAGTATGTTCTATCCCCTAGGACCTCAAATATATTGTTTGTAAGTTCTAGGAGTTTTTTAATGTCAATATTGACCACACCCATACTTGGAGATAGGGTAACATGGTTGTAGATTTCTTGGCTTCCCCGACTATGTCAGATACCATGAGTAACATTTTTTCTTACATTGGTTCCCTTCCCCTAGATTACGCTATCTTATTCAGGATTATGCCTCTGGACTTCACTATTTTAGACCCCCGTGACTTGTTTGGGCATCCCCCCTTTGAAGTAAAAAATTCCAAAATTTGGATGGATGGATGTTCAAGGAACAAACAATGGTTTCATTCCACCAAGGCCGCTAAATTTCATTTCTATTTAATATATATACCGAAAAACAAGAATTCTAACACCCAAATATTTTATGAAATATTTTTTTGGAATAATATTATGTCCCTAATAGTGTGTGATACATGAAACACTAATTTTTAAAGATCTACGAAATACTATTAATATTATTATTTGAAAAATATTATTATAACCTAGCTATTAGATTTGGTGATTTTAATAGGAATAACCAATTTTTAAATATTAATAATAATGTTTTTATATAAATATAATATATTTATAAAAAATAAAATAATTTTTAATAATGTATTTATATGTTTCAAAAAAATATTTTCTCAAAAAAAAATGTTTTTATTACATTTTGTGAAAAAATAATAAAATTAATTTTTTAAATATTTAGAAAATTTATTTTAAGAAATTAATATCATTTTTAGAATATAAATTTCAAAATTTTCTTTGTGTGAATTTTTTAGAATTTTCTTAAAATATTAGTTTTTCGATGCATTGTAAAAAATATGAAATTTTATTAAAAATATATATCATTTCTTTTAAAAAATTCAAAAAGTTCCATTATATATAAAAATGTTTTAAAAGTAAAATTAGTTCAATTATATAATTATTAATCCAATATAGGATATTGGAATTAATTTCATATATAATTTTGATATTAAAACTTTCTCCACTTATAAAAAACATCTCTTTATAAAACCGCTTTTTTATCACTTCTACGAGTTTACTTTTAATATAAATTTTTCAAATTATGTTAATGTAATTTAGAAAAATTGATTCCATATTTTTAATAATAGTAATTAAATTTATTTAATAATATAAAATTATTATTTTTTTCAGAGTTAATAGTAAAAATAATAAAAATTAATTATCATGGTTAAGGTTAAAAAGAGTTTATTGGGGGTTATACTTAAACAATATAGGGTAAAATAACTGAAACCCTTGTACAAATCCAATTTTCTAACCATATTTTGATCTTATCGCATCTAATTTTTGATAATAACACATTTTTGAGCCTTTTGGCATGTCAAAAACGTGGGTTAATTTTGTTCATTTCAAAAAATCCAAGTGTATCCTTTTCCCCACTTATAAAAGGACACCACTTCTCATATCCAATTTACAATTACAAAACCCTTTGATTCCAACAATACCTATCCAAATCCATTCCTTAATTACCTCCCACATCCTAGAGAACTTATTTTTATTATTAAATACTCTTAATAAGGCTTTAGGTATAAACCTAGAGATATTCTTTAAAGAAGAGGTAAAATTATTAAACTTTTGTTTTTGATTTTTTTCTTCTTCCACCTCCTTAAAATATTCAAAAAAATAATATAATATAATAAAAACAATATCACTCATATACTAAGTTGTTATTATTGTAATTTTAGGACCTACATCTATATTCTCTTCTATAAAATTATAAACAAAATTGTTGATCGAGTCAATGGTGGACAACCATCTCACGAACCGATATAATTCATTTTCCATCACGATATCTCATAGATAGATATAATGATTGATTTAAAATATTTATATTATAATTATGACATAATTTTAATTCTATAATTATAATAATACAAATAAATTTAACATTCCATTCTCTGGGAATACGATAATGTTGCTTGTGTATATGGCGAACTACCGCATCATGAAGCGGTGTGATTCGTTTCTCAATTATAATTTATATCGTAGGTAATAATAATAAGTTTAAGTAAAATATTTCATATATATGAAATAAAAATGATTTTTTAGAGTTAACATATTATTTAATTTTATTTAGTTTCATTCACCAAGAAAATGGTAACAACATTCAGGAATACGTACGTTATACCATCTCCATGAATGGTTTAATTAATTTTGTATCTATAAATTTTATGGATTAATATAAATATATATATAATGAATATATATTATATTTCTAAAATTTTTAACATTCTAAATATTATTTAACCATTATCAATATTAAAGTGACAAAATTACCAAACAAAAATATATATAAAAAACAATACAGTTATTACCTGAAGCGTAATTTTAACATGGAATTATCAATAAATGGGTAATATAAGGTTATAGGTAAATCATATATGGAAAGACACATATGAATATGTTTTAGTAATATATTTATAATAAAAATATATTTTTTTAACTAGAGCTTCATATTTGTATGAAGGAAATCAAGACTTAAGGTAAGATATTTCTATCTCACTTTTATTTTCTATCAAACAAATTCCACATTCACCATGTGTTTCTTTTATGTGGTGTTTGTACAACCCATAAATGTATTTTAAGATAATTATACTGAAATTTAGGGTTATTTACATATGAATTTTAGTATACCTCTTTCATTGGGTTTACGGTTCAAAAGTTACCAAACCGGTAAGCGATTTTTGTTGCAATTTTTCTTCTTTAAGACATATGTTATGTTGTGAACCAATATTATTTTATGTTGTGTATATAGTACCCATTTTAAAATTTATATCATAAATAATATTTTATTAAATATATTTAAAGATTCATTTAATTTTATTTATTAATTGGGATTACGATTCAAAACATACCTAAGTTGTAAGTATTTTTTATTACAATCTAATTTATTAGAATGATTGTTTATGATTATGCTTTCCATGAGTAAATATTATTATCCATTTCTAAATAAATTCATGAGTTTTCTTATCCTATGGTTGTTTCTTGATAATACATCTTTTCCATTCATTTTACTCTGTTCATGAACTCAATATTCTAAAAGAATTTTCTAAAATAAAAATGACTTTATTTCTCTCTTCAGTAGAAATAACTTTTTCTTCCATCTTCATGTTTTATAAAAATTATTTAAAGAAAGTTTTAAAATTTTAAAAATATTTTTCAAAATTCACTTATACACATTTTTGACTTTTAACTAAATTTAAAATGAATATTCATGTCATTTTCTATATAAGGTTTGTTAAACGTTTACAAAAAATGTGAAAGGAATAGTTGTTATAAAATATATGGAATTAACATAATTCCCTGACATTATGACCCCTAAATTATTTAAATATTATGTTATAAGTTACAAATATTATTTTCAAAGAAAATATTTACAAAATATTGTATTAATTTTTTGTATTAAAAAGTGATTCCAAAAGAGGTTATTTTTCTCAAAAAAATGTGTCAAGTGATCTTTTAAAATAATTTTTCATCTAAGATGACATCATTTGACATTACTTAATTATTATTAGATATGTTATCCAATTATACCATATTTATTCTTTCTCTAGATGGTTTCTTTTTTATAAATAAAAGATTTATATGAAGCCTGTTCCTTTTCCACAGTTTATGCAATGATGAAATGTTTATGAAACTTATTCCTTTTCCATGGGTTATGCTATGATGAAATAATTAAATGTTTATGAAACCCATTTATTTTCATGGGTTCTAATATTATGAATGGTTAATTATCTTGTGAAAATGTATGTATGATTTTCATTATGTAATTAGTGGGACCTATATCTCCCTCCCATGCAATGGGTAAAGATTTATATCTTGTTAGATAAATTGGACTGAAATGGGTAGTGAAACCGGTTTAGTAAGGGACTATGTCCACTATGATTATCTTGGAAATGAACCTTGATTAACAATATGGTTTAGGGAGTGAACTCATTCCACTATCAATGTTTTTTCAATATGACTTGACTACTACGAAAATGATTTTCCAAGATTATATGTATTCCAAAAATATTTGTATTATTCCAATATGATTCCCTCCTGGGTTATATACTTTGATTATTTTATGATTATTTCCTTATGAACTACCAAGATTTACTTTATTAATCTTGCTTATGATCTATGATATATAGGTTATGATTTTCAAATACTAATCTCATATTCTTATACCCTTATTCTCATGTCATTATTATTTGATCATTGATATCTCCCTTGGTTACCCTTACGGATCATCTGAGCTCACCCTTTATTATGATTTCTTCCTTGGGTTATGAAGGAAGTTTTTATGTATGATATGTGTAAGAAGACTGCTTGATATGATGAAATTAATGGGAGAAGATATATTTCACAAATAAACCATTTGTTTATGCTTACAATTTTCCACATACATTAGACCTAATCATTTATTGAATGGATCATTATGTTATGTGATAAATATTTTTCTAACAATATATGAAATATATGTATGTGAATAATGGGTTTATTTAAGAATGGATGTAGAAGAGCCTAAGCATAGAGAAATGGAATTAAATGTTAAAACCATTAAAATTTCATATGGTAGATCTTTATACACTTTCTAGTAATTAAAAATGTATATTCATAACTATAAGATATGGAATATTATCTACTTTTCAACTAGCTGTAATATTTTTAATCATGTATTTGTATATAAAATTGTTCATGACATTTGGAGGACTTTTCAAGTCACTCGTTATTGGAGAAAAAAGATGAATAAAAACAAGATCAGGATGTTTTTTCTGAGTGTCGGGACTTCAATATAGGATAAAATGATATTTCTAATCAATAGATATAGTGATTCAAACGTATTGTTAATGGAATGAGTTTATTGGGGAAAGCATCGAATAATTCACTTTTGGTTGAAAGAGTTATCATAATTTTTACAAAGTGGAATTCTTAGAAGGTATATACAAGTAAAGATCATAAATTCAAGTGAAAAACATGGGATCATCTGATTGAATTTCTATAACAATATGAGTTATAGTTGTAGAACATTTAGAAAAGGAAACACTAAAGAAGAAAAATATTGATTTTAAATCGATAAATATTACTCTTCCTGACTATTTTTATTATAAAACTTATGAAAATAAAAAAATATGAGGTATGATAAATTATTAATTTCGTTTATAAAGACATGAATATAAAGAGAGGTTTTCAAAAGTATCCAAGAAGGTAAAATAGAATGCATGACTATAAAGTCAAAAGGAAAGGCAATTCGAGTTCCAATTTTAATACTATAGATGTCACCAATTTTCAGTATAATGAGAAAGGGTAGAACAAATTTTATTATCCAAAGAAAAATAATTAAATAAAATACAAGAACTATATGATAAAGGAGAAATAATAAATGTATATATCTTTTAGATTATTTGGATAAATAAATTAAATTGATAATTTAGATATTGAGAAGAAGTTTGAAAATATTCATGTCATGGAAAGTGTAAATGACATTAACTCTTGTTATGATTATTATTATGATTTTATCTGTTACTTTAAGTACAAAAATACAACTATATAAGATCTTATATAGATTTTAATAAACTAAAATAAGATATTATTAATTCTAGGGGTTAATATAATAAAGTCAAGGTGATTAATAAGAATATGGTTGAGGAAAATATGGTTTTCACTCAAGGGGTTGAGAAATTATGGAATATAACTTCTATATATTAGTCTTCATATTCTTAGAATATTTAGAATCGTAAAGTATATATTAAAATAAATAATCATTATTTTTCCTAATTTGATCATGTAATATATAGTTAAGAAAAAATGATTTCATTATATTGAATGATTATGAGCAACAATAAAGTTGTATATAATAGAAAATTTCTCAATATATGTGAAATCTTATTCAATAAGATCTTTAAATATAGTATTTAATTGTTTAGATATTTTAAATATAAGATATTAGGTCACTATACTATTTAATTTTCTCTCAAATACCCTTAACGTTTTGAAAGATACAAAATAAATCATTTCTAAATCTCTTTCTATTACTTCCCATTTTGTTTTTAATGTTAAATCTATGTGGTCACAGAAAGATATTCTGAATAATTATATTGAACCAAAAGTACAATGATAAATTAGTATAAGTTACTAAATTTTCTATTGTAATATTGTATTGAAACATCTTATTTTTTTCAAACATGATAATATATTGAATAATTCTTCAGAAAAAACCTTAGATTTATAGTGGGAGTAAGCCAAAGGTAGAATATTTTAGTGTTTGAGTAAAATGTTTTAAAACTCAACACTATGAATAATTTATATAATTTTTATTCCACGTTTAATGAAGGTATTTTATTGTGTTATTTTAACCACATCAAGGCTCATATAGTTTATAAGAAGAGATCCAAGACAGTGGAAGAAACTATTCATGTCATGTTTGATCAAAAGGATCCTTCAAAGAAATCAACAATAATGGATCAATATAAAGAAGAATTTATATGTATTAATATGTATGAGTTAAAAGCGTTAAAAATATTATTTAATGATAATATTCACCTATTTAGAGGAATTATCATCTATATCAACCTAGATTTTGGATGACTCAAAAGGATAATTCTAATGGGAAAGTAATTGGAGATATTTTTTTGAAGAGATAAAATAAAGAATTTGGTAATAAATATTTTGAACATTCTACTTTTATTTCATAAATTATTCCAAATAATGTTTTATAAGCTTTAAAATACCTAATTTAAGTATCTTTGATTCAATGGGTGAGAAATTATTTTATATTAAAGAAGATGTGGAAGTTATTAAATCCAACTAAAAATAAATAGTTAATAGAAACAAAAAGGATTTTCATGAAAAATACTGATGAATTTGGACATATTATATGGAATAAAGTCAAAATTTTGGATCAAGGATACAATAAAAACAATGTTATTGATTATTGAGATACATTTTCTATAGTAACAAGGATGAAGGACATTATAAATATCTTTTCTTATATATCCTCCAATAGATTAAAATTATATCATATGAAAATTAAGATCTCTTTTACAAATGGTTTTATTTTATAAAATTTCTATATGAGAAAACCCCATGGTTTTTAGACTGAAAAAAAGTTTTACCTATTCTTCAATCATACTAAAGCCATATGTGGATTGATTTAGGAATATTCTACTTAGTATGAGAGGATTTCATAGTTCTTATGGATGAATGAGTTTCAAAAAGGAAGGTTGGATCCTACTATATTCATCAAGAGGTATTCTAGACATATTCTTATTATTCAATTTTATATAGAAGATATTATTTTTGTATCATCAACTAAATATATTTTGTAAGGTGTTTTGAAATATAATTTCTAATGACTTTTAGATGAATCCCATGGGAGATAAAAAGTTCATTATGGGATATCAAATTTACCGGATATATTGTTTTACTTTCTAAAATAATAGTAAGTATTCAAAATAATTAATAAAGAAGTTTTGTTTAAATTAAATAATGGGAATGAGTAATCCAATTAGTACTACATTTAACTTAGAAATAGTCACTCAGTGATTAGGAACACTTCCTTTATAATATTTCTAGGATAACACATTACTTCCCTCAGAACACAACCATTGACACCCCCTTGCTCACTACTTTGAGAGAAGTCTTACTTAGTTTAATGACTTGAATGTCACCTCAGTAGATTATAAATTAAGTCTCTATCTCTAAATAGAATGATACTCTACTTGCATCCAAGTCTTGAATTTATTCACTTAAAATCACAGATCAAACAAATTAGATACTCAACACTTATTGTAACCTCAATATAGCACTTATGTGTAACATCTGTTCTTATGTGCATGTTTTGGGATAATCATGAAAGATGTATTTTTCACAACACATATGCTTCATGAAAAACCACCATGAAATTAACTCGTTCTATATAGACTCCAATATTGTTCTCCACATAAGATTTACTCTATGTAATTCTTATGTCCACAAGTCTTTCACACTGAATAGACACTAAATATTCTTAGAATAACATTCTAAGTCTTCAATGGGGGTATCCTCGTATTTATAGACCTGGATGGCCCCATGTGAATGTTCTTTACACGCTAACCCCCTTACACATAATCATGAAACTAACATCACATTTTTCATGTAAGATTCTTTTTCACCATTCCATATTTTGCATGTAGCTTAAGCCTATTCCATATTTCATAGAGTCTATCTCAAAATTTCACTCATGCGTAACTCTGGTTTGACAACATATTTTTCACATAAGATTCTTTTTCTTAGTCTAATTTTCATGTAATAATTCCTATCACACAAAATTTCTTTCTCACAAAAATAAAACTTTCATGTGATTCCTTCATCTTCTATATTTTGATGAGTTTAACCCAAAAACTCACATTGCACACAATATTTTGATTCACCTTCATTATTATGTGAAAATTCATTTTCAAAAACAACTTTCCCCATTCTCCATTTTTTTACCCAAAAAAAATTGGAAAACACTTGGAAACAATGCCACCTTCAATACTGTTTTCAGCTTGTACCATAAGACTACTTTACTTACAAACTCCCTGATCAATCTAGTGTGAATTGAAAATAAAAAAAAAGATTCCATTTTAAGATACCAAAATACTTGGTTCTAATATATGGTTTCTTATCTATATATACATGTTATATTATTTTTCTAACACAGTTTTAGAGAAACATTAAATCCAGGTGCATGGATCATTATCTCTCTTTGATCATGATCATTTAAATTTGAAGGTACATTTTAAATTTTTATTTTAATTGTTATTTGAACCATTAAAAAAATTTCTTATATATATTTATATCAGTTCAAATTTTATTTTCAAATAGGTGTTTCTATTTGTATTTCTCTCTCATGATCTCAATCATCGATCATCATCAAATTGGTTTAATCCATTACTATCATTCTTTATGTTCTTTTATTTTAATTTCATATAGTTATGAGAATAGACAAATATATTATGATCTAATATAATGGTGTATAATCCTATAAATAATAATCTTCTATTACACTAGTTAGAAATACAAAACATAAAGTAAATATCTCCTCATTGAAGAATAAGATTATTGATATAAAGACTTAATCTTCTACATATCCTACTAAGATTAATTTTTACATGGATTTTTTTATGATAAATCGATAAATAGATATATATTTTTGGGTTCTTGGTTGATATTTGATGGTTTGAGGATTCAAATTTATCATTATGGGATAGTGTGACTTTAAATAAATTCATTTTAATGTTTAAATGTGATAAAACACAACTTTATTGAATATTTTATTGATAATAAATGATATAATTTCCTCACATTGTGTTAACTATGTTCATTTTTGGAATATTTGGGATTAGATCATTTATTTGAAATTTTGATGAAAATTCTAGTTTTACCCTTTAACAATTCACTGTAGTATTTTGAACATAAATAATTTTATTTGAATTATTTTAACATAATAGTTTCTAAATATGTTCCTAAAATAATTTTATACAACTTTCATTTAGGACATTGGAGCTAAATCATGCATTTAGTTGGTGCAAATGGGCCATAAAACCAAAGTTGGGCTGAAATCGCTAGATTGGACATGGATTCTGTATTTGGGTCATAAATTCTTCATCTGTTCTTGGATTAGTCCCAAATGTTTAGAGGATATTTAGGGACCATTTTCGCACGAATCATCATTCTGGAAGGACAACGTATTCACATGTTTTGGTACTGAAATGGGCGGTGCAAGTTGGCATAAAATATTTGGCCAAGATTCCCCATTCACACATGAAACCACTTTGAACCTAGCCTCCCCACCACTCTATAAATTGTTGTTTTCATAATTTTGTGGGGTTGGTACGTGCATTAGGAAGTTTAGTGCAGATGATAAGAGGTTCCACTCCAATTATCGAAGCAATTCAATAAGGGTATCTCTTGAAGCATGGATCCCTTCATCAAAGCCCTCTTTTTCTTCCTCATGTTGTAATGTTTGTGTTTTCAGAATAAACTTGTTTTTTCTTATTTAATTTCTTCCCTTTTCTTCTGTTTCGTTCAAATTTCTTCTTATCTTAAACTTACTAATTGGGTTGGAATAATTAGTTGGAATGTGATTGGGTTCTACCCTTCCTAAACCTTTTCACATGCAAAACGTTTCTACGATGACTACACTACCCATGGAAGAGTAGTTCTTTTTAGTAATCGATCTACCTATAAACTTATTCATTAATTTATATTGAATCAATGATCTATTTTAATTAAATTAATATGATATATTAATTTATTTTTTAATTTCAATCAAACTAAGCATAAAATTTAACAATTGACACAAAAACATGCGAGGTTGGAAGTTGTGTAAATTTGAGAGTGTGATCTTAATCGGTAATAAAAGACCACACAGGATAAATTTGTAGAGTTCAAATATAATCCATAAAATCAATTAATCCTCATTTACAGAGTGAATATGAGCTCTAATTAACCACTTACCATAATCTAACGTAAGAAAATCAATCAAATCAGGGTGATGTGATTGCATGTTTCGAAGCTAGCCTAGGGTTTAAGTAATTTAATCTTTGCGGTTAAGTTAACTCTCGTAGGGTTAGAGGGTTAAAAAATTAGAGGATTATAATTAAGTGTATGTTAATTTAAATGATAATGACATATAATTGAGTGAATATTTATAGTTATATTGATTACGCCTTTTAAATATTTATTAAAAAAACATCTTCTTGTTGTATCATTTTAATCAAACTTCATTTCAAAACTAAAAACAAAAAAAAATACAATATTCTTACAACAAACTTATTTTAGATTTATAAACTATAAACAACCAAATAATTTTAAATAATATTCTTATTTAATTTAATTTTACTTTCAAAATATCTTTAATATGTTATTAAATTTACTTCCTCCTTTGAGAGACGATCGTGGATAGCCACTCTATTGCACCAAAGTAACCAACAATCACATATCATTTGAAAGAACCCATGATAGCGCCTTTCAAATTGGCACTGTTTCTAGGGAGGCAAGTAATTATTTCAATGATTTAGAGGTATTTATTTTATTTTACATTTTATTCTCTTCTTCTCTTCTTTCTTCCTTCTTTACCCAATCTGAATTTTTCTTCTTCTTCTGTTTTCTTCTTCTTCTTCTTTTTGGACCATCAAATCAAACTTTTCATATTTTATTTTATTATATTACAATTTTCTTCTTTTCATTTTTATTTTATTTATGACATGAACTAATATCAAATATCTCTTAGATATTTACCCTGATATTGAACGTAGCCTTAGTGCTTGAATCGGACATTCTCAGTCTATGGGAAGTTTAAACATTCAACCAGTTGGAGAATTCCTCCACTCTCAGAACATTGAAATTGGAAGAAATTAAAATTCATCCAAAAAAAAGAACCAATGGCTGAAAATAATATAAATGAACTTAATAGAACTATTTGAGAGTTGGCTACACTAGACATCAACTATCAACCAAATTACATTGCATACCCAAATCTCAAATCGGACTTTGAACTGAAATCTGGGTTAATTCATCTTCTTCCAAAGTTTCATGGATTATCTGTTGAGGATTAAAATATACATTTAAAAGAATTAAATGTGGTTTTCTTAAACCTTAATCCAAGAAATGTATCTGAAGATCAAATCAAACTCAGGGCATTCCCATTTTCACTTGACGGAGCTCCAAAAGACTGGATATATTATTTACAACCTGAAGATGTCACATATTGGAATGATTTGAAACAGCTTTTCTAGAGGATATTTTTTCTAGCATCAAGGACCACTTCCATTAATAAAAAGATATCAGGGATTAAGCCAGTACAAGGGGATTCCATGTATGAGTACTGGGAGTGATTCAAGAAATTGTGTGCAAGCTGCCCACATCACTAAATCAATGACAAACCCCTCATCCAATACTTCTATGAAGGACTCACACCTATGGAGAGGAGCATGGTTGATGATATAGCTAGAGGTGAATTGTTAGATAAGACACTAGTAGTTTCTTGTGCATTGATTGATAAGATGGCCCAAAACTCACAACAATTTGGTGATCGAGATACACCACATGTCAGGGGAGTACATCAGGTAATCCCATATTATCTTGAGAATAATTTTATTGACACTAAGTTGGAAGAATTGACCACTATAGTGAGGTAGATTTCTTTGGAAAAAAATACATCCCAACCTCCTCCTTCAAGGCCTTGTGGAATTTGCACTGAGACAAGCCACCCAACTGGTTGTTTCCCCCAACTACAAGAAAGAGAAGATTGTGCAGTAGTGTTTCCTGGGAGACCATATCAGCAGAAGCAATAGACACATCCCCAAAAGAAGTTTGATTCCTTTGCACCAATATACAACCAAGTGTGGAAGGATCAATCAGACATGATGTATGGGTATGGACAATAATAAAGGCCCTTGTTCAACAAAACCTTTAGCAGCCTCCACCTTACCAACAGGGTTTCCAACAACCCCAAAGGAGATTTAAAGCTCAAGAATCATCAAGCCAACAACAAGGGGCTTCTCAATCAAAGGTAGATTCTAATACTGATGATATTTTGAAATAGATTGTTCTTAATCAATAGAATGAGCTGAAGAGTCAAGGTTCGGAGCTGAGGGAGTTGAAGACTCAAATGAGCAAAATTACCACTGCCCTCCATGAACTTGTAAGTAAGAATTACAGAAATCTACCTTCCCAACCTACTCCAAATCCAAAGGGAAATGTCAGTGTCATCACATTGAGAAGTGGGAAGCAAATTAATGATACTTCTACACCCACCATTCCACTGGGATTCACCTCAACTCCAAAGAAGCTCCATTCAAGACCAGTTGAAGAGAAACAAAAGGAGAAAGATAAAGGTAAGAAAAAGATTTATGATGTTTCTCCTAAACCCAATCCCTTTCCAAACAAGGTTGTTCAAACCAATAAAATGGATTATTAGGCAATGCAAAAATGAGGTTTTAGACACATTCAATCATGTAGACATAAACATCCCCCTTATTGAGGCCACTAAGAAAATCCAAAGGTATTCCAAATTCCTAAAAGAACTTTGTACTAATAGAAGAGGACTCAAGGGTAATGAGAGGATAAATCTTGGAAAGAATGTGTCAGCACTAATTACACCAACTCAAGTAGTTCCGACAAAGTGCAAGGATCTTGGGACATTCATTATCCCATGAACTATAACTGAGTTGAACTTTTCTGATGCTCTTTGTGATTTGGGAGATTCTATAAATTTGATGCCTCACTCTATATTCTCTTCTTTACAGGTTGGTGATTTTAAGTCGATGAGAGTAGTGGTGCAGCGGGAAAATAAAGATACAACTTATCCAGTGGGAGTCCTTGAGGATGTACTTGTCTGTGTGAGAGACATGATCTTTCCAGCAAATTTCTACATGCTTAACATGGAGAATGGTCAGGTACGTTCTAATGCTCCCATTATCTTAGGTAGACCCTTCCCCAAAACTGAAAAAACTATCATAAATGTCAATGAGGGTACACTTTCCATGGATTTTGGGCATGAAGTTGTGATATTTAGTGTTTTGGACTCCATGAAGTACCCCCCATAGGGACATTCTACTTTTTTACCTCCCATTTTGAACCAAAAAGTAAATACCCCATGGATTTTTATTGTCCTATGTATAGGGAGATTATGAGTATTCGTTCTAGTTTGACATCTAAGAGTACTTCCACACCTGTTTATAATGCACAATACTCTCTTAGATTTGATTTTGAAATGGAATCATATTCTGATTTTGATCATGTGAACTCTGATTATGACATCATTGTTGAGTATGCTGATGGATTTGATGTTTTATTATCTGGTTGTGATGATTTATATACTAATATTGATGATTTTTGTGAACATATTTCAGTTCCTTCAATGTCTTCATCCATACACCACCACCCTACAATGGAACTCAATCCATTGCCACCAAATCTCAAATACTCATACTTGTTGAGTGGGGAGAAATTACCAGTTATCATAACTAACAATCTCCCTTTTGAAGATGAAGAAAAACTTTTTAATTTTTTAAGGTGGGAAATCAGGGAAATTAGGTGAACCTTGGCTAACATATTAGGTATTATCCCCTCTATTTTCATGTATAGGATTCTTTTAGAGGATGGGGCTAAATTGATTAGGCAGCCACAATGGAGACTAAATCTAACTCTTTTGGAAGTTGTCAAAAAAGAAGTTGAAAATTTGATCGAGGCAGGTATAATCTTTCCCATTTCAGATTCTTAGTGGGTAAGTCCTATTCAGGTTGTGCCTAAGAAAATTGGTGTTACAGTTGTTAAAAATGAGAAAGATGATTTAGTAACAATGAGGGTACAAAACAGTTGGCGTGTGTGTATTGATTATAGGAAACTAGATCATTCCACCCACAAGGACCATTTTCCCCTCCAATTTATTGATCAAATGCTTGAGAGACTCACTAGGAAGACACATTATTGTTTCTTGGATCAATTTTCTGGATATTTTCAGGTTCTTATTTCTCCATAGGATCAGTAGAAGACAACATTAAATTGTCCATTCATTATGTTTTCCTACTGAAGAATTCCATTTGTAATTTGCAACACCCCAAGTACCTTCTAGAGATACATGGTGAGTATTTTTTCTGATTTTATTGAGACCTTCATAGAGGTATTTATGGATGATTTTATAGTGTATGGATCCTCATTTGATTAATGTCTACTTAGTTTGGTCAAGGTTTTGAATCATTGTATTGAGAAGAATCTGGTCCTGAACATTGAAAAGGGTAATTTCATGGTAGAGAGTGGCATTGTCTTAGGGAATGTAGTGTCAAAACAATGGATTGAGGTTGATATATCTATGGTAGATATCATTTCATCCTTACCATATCCTTCATGTGTGCATGATGTTAGATCTTTCCTAGGGAATACAGTCTTCTATCGGGGCTTCATCAAATATTTTAGTAAGATTACTCTTCCTATGAAACAATTAATTCAAAAGGATTCTGATTTTGTGTTTGATGATTATTGAAATACATCCTTTGAAGAGATAAAGAAGTGTCTGACCACTCCACTGATCATACAGCCCCCACGGTGGGAGCTTCCTTTTGAGCTTATGTGTGACACCTCCAACATCACAGTTGGAGTTGTCTTATCTTAGAGGGTGGAGGGACCTTCACATGTGATTTCATATGAATCTAGGACATTGGATTCAGCCCAATAAAACTACACAACCATGTAAAAGGAGATTCTTTCCATCATATTTGATTTAGATAAATTCTGTTCATATTTATTGGGCTCTAAAGTAGTTGTTTTTTCTGACCATGCAACTCTCATGTACCTCTTGAATAAGATTGATGCAAAGCCCGTACTTATCTGATGGATGCTTCTTCTTTAGGAATTTTATATTGAGATAAAGGACAATAAGGGGTTCAAAAACTTGATGTCAGACCACATGAGTAGGTTTACTCACACACTAGAGGATGACACCTTGGACCAGGTACCACTTCGGGACACTTTCCCTGATGAGCATCTTTATTCCATCTCAGGTATGCATCCTTAATATGTATATTAATTAACTACCTTGTTGCCTCTGAAATCCCAAAAAATTTAAAGAAATTTCAATTCCAAAAAATAAAGAGTGAGTCAAGATTTTATGTTTGGGATGATCCATACCTTTGGAGCATGTGTAGTGACCATGTTATTAAGAGGTGTGTTCCTAATCATGAGTTGGAGTCTGTTTTACATTTTTTTTATACACTTGCTTGTGGTGGACACTTTAGACCCCAATTCATAGCTAGGAAATTTTTACAATCAGAATTATATTATCCTACCTTATTCCATGATACCCATGTGTTTTGTAAGTCATACTCTCATTCCCAACACACTGGGAACATTTCTAGGAGACATGAGATGCCCCAACAACCCATACTATTTTGTGATATTTTTGATGTATGGGGCATTGATTTTATGGGTACTTTTTTATTTCATTTGGTTTTTTGTATATTTTGGTTTCTGTTGATTATGTGAGTAAATGGGTAGAGGCTAAGGACACCAGGACTGATGATTCTCATGTTGTTGTGGACTTTGTCAAAGCGCATATTTTATGTAGGTTCGGAGTACCGAATGCCATCATCAGTGACCAAGGGACACACTTATGCAATTGGAATCTTGATTCCACTTTTCATAAGTATGGGGTGACACGCAAAAACATCAACACTATACCACCCCCAAACAAATTTCCAGACTGAGGTTTCAAATCGTGAGTTGAAACAAATTTTAGAGAATACCGTGCAGCCAAATAAGAAAGATTGGAGCAAGCACTTGGATGATGCATTGTGGGATTATAGGACATCATAAAAGACACCCATTGGTATTTCCTCATTTCAGATTGTTTTTGGGAAAGCATGTCATCTCCCCGTGGAAGTTGAGCATCAATCTTGTTGGGTTATAAAGAAATGCAACATGGATTTGGCTCAATATGGAATCTAAAGGAAGCTTCAAATTCAACAACTTGAGGATATTCTATTGTCTTAATTTTAGAACTTAATTCTCTACAAGGAAAAATAAAAAGCAACTCAAGACAAAATGATCCATAAAATATAATTTCAAGTCGGAGAGATATTCTTACTCTATAGTTCACGACTGAAGCTGATTCGTAGTAAGTTGCATTCCATGTGGTTTGGTCCTTATGTTGTGAGTAATGACTGAAGTTGATGCCTAGTAAGTTGCATTCCATGTGGTTTGGTCCTTATGTTGTGAGTAATGTTTTTCCTTATGGTGTAGTGGAGATCACACAAGAGTACACATGAAGGAGCTTTATAGTCAATAGGAAACTTTTGAAGAGATACATTGAGGGACTTCCTACTGATGTAGTGGATTTCATCACTCTGCATGAACCCATCATCACTTGAGCATATCAGGTTGTTCCTAACCCTTTAACATTTGTATTCTTCATCCTATTTAAAATTATACATTTCATGTGCATATATAATCTCATGGGTTAAAATTGAGGACAATGCAATATTTTAAGTTTGGGGGGAGAACCTTTTAGTTTAGTAATTTCAATTGTTTTCCTTTTTTTCGATGATTTTCAAAAGAATTGTGTGTGTTTCAAATTTTGTGTGTTTATTTTTCAATTTTTTTGTGTGTTTTGAAAATTTTTATACAAAATGATTCTCATCACCATTTTGAAATTCATATCAATACGTAAAAAAAATTATCCCATGAAATCGAGCTTAAATGAATGCTGAAAATAACTTTGTTTCAAGTTCAAATATTTAGTAATTTCATGAAAATTACTCTGAATTTTAAATCCCATGCCACATCTCACTGTCTTTATATTTGAAATCACATTTATGTGAGGCTTCTGAACCATTCTTTTCATATACTTTATATTTACCTCATTTCTTGAGAGAACCTAAACATGCTTGATTTAACTAGGATTTTATTTATTCCTATCAAAACATGAGGGTTTGAGGTAATTATGTATAAATGATTGAGGAATTTGTTTGGTATTAAAGCCCCTTTTTCAAATAATCCTTTTTTATAATGGCCTACCTTGAACACATAATCCTTGTATCCCTTAGAATCCAGGAACATCCTGTTAGGTTTTCCACATTATAAGCCAATTTTCCCTATCCAACCAACTCTTTAAGTGAAATTGCATAATCTAGTTGAACTTAACTATGGGGAAGTTTTCTTATGTTGTGCTACCACATTCTGTGATACTTTGGGTGGAAAATTAAATTTTGAAGAGATGTGTTTTCTGTTGAATAAAATAATTATATTAAAATATGTTCCTTTTTGGAGCTTTCAGGATAAGTGAAGATGTTCCTTTCTAGAGCTTCTAATAGAGAGAGAAAGTTGTGCCTATCTGGAACTTTCAAGAAAATCATGTTTGAGAAGATTAACATTTTTACTACTGAATTGTTGAATGGTGTGCACATTCCTTTATTTTTCATGATGATGAACATGAATCGATGATATGGGGATTGAGGACGAGACCATATTTATATGAAATTTATATTAATGCAATTTTACATCAAAAAGAGTCAAGCCCTCCACATTCAGCCTCAGAATTTTTCACATTTAAACCCTACCAACCGAAAGCCACAGAACAAACCTGAAAAGTTCTCATGATAAAAATATATCCTTGACTCACATCAGGTGGTGATGTAGGAATTTATCAAGCCTATGGTGACCCTTTTATGAGTTTTTACGAGAAATACATTGCTAAAAATTTACATTAGTGTGATAAGAGAAAATTCGAGTGAGGTAAGTGTTTTGTATGCATGGGAGGATAAATAAAGTTAAAATATATTGAATGATATAAACAGAGAACTTGAAATAATGTTTTTCTTATGAGGCATGATATATTTTCTTTCTTGGTGTAGAATTCTTGAATCTCAAGGATATATGTTTTAAAAAAATTTTTGACTTGATATTGATGTTTACTTGTCACAATTTTTCAGAATATATGATATGAGATTTTTCCTGGGAGTGAAAAAGGGTAAGTGTGGGGGAGTTGATAAAAAAAAATTTATTTAATATTTTATTGATAATAAATGATATAATTTCCTCAAAATGTGTTAACTATGTTCATTTATGGAATATTTGGGATTAGATCATTCATTTGAAAATTTGATGAAAATTCCAGTTTAACCCTCTAAAAATTCACTATAGTATTTCAAACATAAATAATTTTATTTGAATTATTTGAACCTAATATTTTGTAAATGTGTTTCTGATATAATTTTCTACAATTTTAATTTAGGACATTAGAGTTAAATCATGCATTTGGTTGGTGAAAATGGGTCATAACTTCTTCATCCTTGCTTGGATTAGAATGACCTTTTTAGAGGTGCTCGAGGAACCATTTTCACACAAATAAAAATTCTGTAAGGATAGATTATTCCTGAGTTTTGGTCCTCAAATGGGTGGTGAAAATTGTAATGAAATATTTGGCTGAGATTCCCCATTCACACTTGAAACCACTTTGAACCTAGCCTCCCCGCCACTATATAAATTGGTGTTTCTCTCATTTGGTGGATTTGGGACGTGAATTAGGAAGTTGAGGGCAGAGTAGAATAGGTTCCACTCCAATTATACATGCAATACAATAAGGGTATCTCTTTAAGCAACGATCACTTTTTCGAAGCCCTCTTCTTCTTCCTCGTGTTATAATGTTTGTGTTTTCATAATAAACTTCTTTGTTATTCTTTTATTTCTTATCTTTTCTTATTTTTTGTTCAAATTTATTCTTTTGTTAATATTTCTAATTATGATGGAATCAATATTAGAAACATGATTGGGTTCTACCCTTCATAAAACGTTTCACATGGAAAACGTTTCTACGATGACTACACCATCCATGGAAGAGTAGTTCTTTTTAGTAATCGATCTACCTCTAAAATTATTCATTAATTTAATTTAAATTAATGATCTAATTCAATTAACTGAATATGATCTATTAATTGAGTTTTTAATTTAAATTAAACTAATAAATCAATTGAACAATTGACACAAAAACACAAAGGATAGAAGTTGTGTAAATTGTGAGAGTGTGATCTTAACCAGTAATAAAAGACCTCAAAGGATAAATTTTTAGAGTTAAAATATAATCTCTAAACACAATTAATCCTTATTTCCAGAGTTGATATGTTCTCTAATTAACCACAGACCATAAGCTAACCTAATAACATCAATCAAAGCAGGGTGATGCGATTGCATATTCTGAAACTAGCCTAGGGTTTAAGTAATTTCATCTTTGTGGTTAAGTTAACTCCCATAGGGTTAGAGGGTTAAAAAATTAGAGGATTATAATTAAATTTATGTTAATTTAAAATGATAATGAAAAATAATTGAGTGAAGAGGTAGATTTAGATCTATTACGCCTTTTAAATATTTTCTAAAAAAACATCTTCTTGTTGTGTCATTTTAATCAAACATCATTTCAAAACTAAAAAAAACAAAAATACAATCTTCTTCGAGAAAAATTCTTTTAGATTTATAAACTATAAACAAACCAATACTTTTAATTAATGTTATTATTTAATTTTATTTTACTTTCAAAATACCTTTAATATGTTGTTAAATTTACTTCCTCCTTTGAGAGACGACCTTAGTCAGCCACTCTGCGGCACCTAAGTAACCAAAAATCACATATCATTTGAAACCTCCCACAATAGTGTCGTTCAAAATCCATGGAAAATGAGATGGTTTTAGATAGAGCAATAAATGGAGATTCATGTTAACCTTACATTGGGGGACAGGTTTGATTTTTATTTTATAACATCATGATTATGGGGATTTGGTATTAAAGATATATTTATTAAAGTTTAGATATGTTTAAGTTAAATAATATTGAAAAATTTTCTATTAGTTATAAATATGTTCTTCAAGGAATTTTCATTGGATAATACTTAAAGTATTTTCATTAGTCAATCTGGTTTTGACAATTTGAGGTTCTTCCATTTGAATGCACAAAACGGGTTCACTAGGAAGTTTATCCAAGTTATAGTTTCTTCATGAATTGGTAATTAGGATCATTTAAAAATTTTAGGCCTCTACAAATTAAATTTTATTCTTCTGAAGAGACCATTAAGTCAGGAAAATATGATTCCCATAATGATTAATGTTATTTCAGGTTATAAGGGTAGAATTAATATAGATTTTATCTATAGCATAGTTATATTTATATTGTTTCACAATAAAGATATTATAACAGATAATAACACTATAAAAATTCACAAGTAGACGAATTATATTTTATAATGACTACAAAGGAACAATCATATATCTTGGTATTTTTGGATAAAGATTTATATTAATGATATGTTATGAATTTTAAATTATTACAATTATTTAGATCAGATTAATGCACAAAAATGTGAATCTAAATTATATTTTCCTCTAGGTCAATCTCAAATGGTTGTATTGGTTTCATCACTAACTTTTCCAATAGAATATTCAATGAAAAAAGAAGAATCGTGAACCTTAAATACATAAAAAAAATTATATCATGGAATTACATTGAGCATAAGATTAATGAATTTAAGAAGAAAATACACCAATTTAAGTCTGACACATATAATTACATGAGTTCCTTTGGAAATTTCATATAGAATAATAATAAAAATATCCATGTTACTCTTAATGGAATTGAATTAAATTTGGTGGCCTACTGTTTCCCTATGTAAAATCACTCAATATTATCCCAGCTAAAGCACCAAAACAAATCATGCATGCTTCCTCATATTCCCTAGATTATCGAATAGCTATGAGGGCCTAAATCATAAATTGGGAAATTATTCCCTCGAAATCATACCCATAAATAATAAATAATTAACTATGAATTATCCATAGAAAATAATTAGAGTATGTAAGATCAATAATATAACTATTATATAACAAATGAAATTATATCATATGGTCATACATCATAAATGATCTCTCATCATTCAATTCATGTAAACCAAATAAACAAAAGTATTAATACATAAGGAGGAATTACTACAATACTCAGGCCTCACTTCCATCCCATATCTATATCTTCATAGAACTGCTCCATATTGATATAATGCATGGAATGTGCTTGGAATAGTACATTAGACCTGATGTTTATAGATGCACTAGGGTTCCTATGTAGGGTTTGAGAAATATGTTTAAGTATATTCTCACAAAGTACCCCAATTATATATATTTATATACCTGTTTATTCATGCTGAAAATAAATGTGCTGTTCTAGACCTATGCTCTAAGATCTGGTCCTCATAACACTTACTTTACATAATTTCTTTAATAATAGCTATAAAATCCTAGATATAACCACCCTTAAATACAAAATCAATAATTATTCATGCATCACTTATATACCAATGATCTTTTTAGGTATAAATATTTAAATAATTAGTAAAAAACAAAAACTAATAAATTTCATGTCTTTCTCAACTAATGTAAATTTTTTCCATTATATATATATATATATAGAAAACTTCCTAATTCATAAAAAGTCTTCAACATCTCCCACAAATTATTTCACATTTGTTATACAAATAAACTCGTCACATGTATAAATTTTCTCCATAATGTGGGGAAATTAAAAAATACAAATGATTGAGCTCAGAAATCAATAAGGAAAACATATAAATAAAGAGATCATGGCATAAAAGAGGAATAAATATTATGGCAGGAATAGATAAAAAAATTAAGCAATAATAAAATTGAAATGGAGTGAATGCTATATCCATGAAAATGAATATAAAAAAATGTCAATAATATTGATCTCATATTGATGGAATATATAATGTCACAAATCCAAAACCATTTTTCATAGACTTGTTCCAAGAAACTTTACTTATTGTTGATAACATAGTCAATACGTCATACAGAATTGTGATATCGTACAAAAACTACCCAAAAAAATTGTCTCATGAGACCTGTCGATGCATCAAGGGGTTATATAATTTTAGGGCTCACCTGTAGATTTTTTAAGTCCAATCCATTCACAATAAGAGTCAACATAACTTTTCATAACATTACATGGGGAAAATCTTACTAAATAAAAACCTGGATAACTATATAATGAAATATACATAATTTTAATTCATAATCAACTTGTGTTAGTGGTCTATAATCATAAAGAATATCAATATTTTTACCTGACTCACTAAAATAGATAATAATGATATAGCACATTAAGATAAAGAAGGTGGATAACCAAAAAATAAATATTTAAATTTCTAATAATAATACATATTGGAATAAAAACATATAAAATGTCCATATATTTCTCTATTTCAATGGAATAACATTATTTATTTGTGAACTTCATCCAATCTGAATTGTGTAGAATTTTATGTACAGGCCTGATAGAAAAATGATCATAAATCTATATTAGTATTGGAATAACATGATCATAATTCATCCAGAGAAAGAAATTAGATGGTTAAAAAAGAACCTGCCCCTAGAGTAATAAATAAAATATAAGATGGTGTTGACATAAATGAAAAACACACTTGTAAAAAGAAGGCTTTGAATGGCACCACAAAAAACGGGATCAAGAATAAATTTTTTGATACTATAAGTTTGACCAAAAAATTGATATAATATATATATATATATATATATATTATAAAAAATCATGAAACATTTACCCATTAGGGTGAATCATTTTGAAAATATAAATGGAAGTGGAAATGAAAACTTAAAACAACTTTTTGAAAACATTTTTAACATTGATGTAAAATACAAATTTACACATAGCTTTCAAAAGGTAGATTTTGAAAAGGGGATGTGAAATATTTTGACACCCTTTAATTTTTATAAATAAAATTCAAATATTTATCCTCATAAATATATAAATTTTTTCTTTTTTAAATATTAATAGGCAGAAAAAACATATGTAAGTAAAAGGAAACCCCCGTCTAATTATTTTCAAAATACATTTGTTTCAATACTCGCACAGTAATAAGAGTAAAAAAGCATTCATTTGTATTAGAAAATTGTTTTCTAAAATAGTAATAAAAAATAAAATACAATTAAATATTTGTTTGGGATAACCTAACCATGTTAAATCAATGATCAAGATGAAACATTATAACTCAATGAAAAGGGATTTGAGTTATAAACATCCCTTACAAGAAACATACTCCATGAAGCATGAAGCATTTGGAAATAGGTTTCTGTGGTAAAATATAAAAAATTATATAAAACCACATTATATAATAAAATTTCATAATTTACCCAACTTATATAAAATAAGTTTAAGTGAACAATCATAACTCAATGAATAAAAATTGACTTAGCAAATACTTTTACGACTGGTGTAACACTTAAGTCAAAATAAATTTTAAGAAAAAAAACTTTATTTGGATTAGTTTATCCCAAAAATTAAAAATTGATCATGTATAGATAATTCAAGGTATATTAAATCTATATAATTCCATGCAAAGGAAACATGGTGCATAACGTGAAACATGTTTTGAAAAATTACAAATGCGACCAAGAAAACCCGTGCGACTTGAGTAACATTTTAATCAAAAAACCTTAAAAGAGAAGGATAATAATTGAACTTAAAATATAATTATTAAAATATAATTAATTATATAATATCTCAAATAGGTATTATATTCACCGCATAAATTAAATTAAGTTCATAATACCAAATATGTCTCAAAGAGGGGAATTTGAGATGAAAACCCTTACGTAGTTTTCACGATTAGTTGATCACACTCTAACCTACAATCAAAAAATATAACTAAAATAATACCATATTTTATAAAAATTATAAAAAATATTACCCCCTTATAATACTTATTATAATTTTTTGTAATTATTACATTAATTAGTTATAGCGTATTATGACAATCAGGTGATAATAACCTTAACTATCTTGTGAATATTTAATAAATTTGATATAATTGCCATATTTTTATACCAAATTAATTATTTATATATCATTTTAGATTATATAATATATAACATATATTATATTAAAATTCTATAACTTCATTTCATTTTTTTGTTACATTATGAAAAAATTGAATTGATAACAGTTTATCTCAGAAATTTTGGTGGTTGAAAGTGATTTATTAAAAATAAGTTATATACCTTATATAATATTTATAAAATAATAAAATTATACTTATTTTTTATTAATATATATTAATATAGTTATTTAGTTTCTAAATAACATCCATAATCATATTTTATATTATCCATCATGTAGGTGGTTAAACTGACCCAAACTTAGACATGCTTTAACTCGATGGGTGAGTATGGATAAGGAGGTGTTTATTTTGACTTAATATCATTATAAAATATTTATAATGATATTTTTTTTATTTTTTTATGATTTTTAACCATATTTTAATATGTTTGGATAAACAATTCAAAACCAGAATAAAAATGAAATTTTTTGAGGTGGTAGTCTGCACACACACACGAATGAAGTTCCATTATTTTTCTAAGGGGATGGGAATCAGTAAATAAGGGTTGTGCCATTAATATAAAAAATTAATTATAAAAATTATACTAATGTAATCATATAATTATGGTGATAATATATTAGGAAGGGTATGATTAATAATAAAACCTAAGTGGAGATAATACTTACATTAGGGACTCGATTTTTTCTAAGAAGTATCTTGGAAGTTGAAGGGATTATAATAAATATGAGTGATAGAGGGATTATGTTCATGGTATAGAGTTATTGGGGTAGTAAAATGGAAGAGTTTAAAGGAGTAATTTGAAGGTTAACTTTATCATTTATGGTTGGAAGTGGTATGTTATTATAAACATAATTAAGGGAACTTTTGGAAATACCTTTACATTTTTCAATAATGTGATTTATTTTTAAAGGTCCCAATCCTTAAAAATAGAAAAAATTGTATGGGACATAATTTTTGGTTGATCAAAATTTCCACAATAAAATTCAATGCTCACTTTTTGAAAAATTTAGGACTTTTATACTATGTTAAGCTCAATTTACCCCTTATACTTTTACAGTGATGATTATTTTTTAACTGTAGTAATTACTCTTTAAGAAAAAAATTATAATCTACCTTATTAAATAAATTAAATATTATGATTTAAATTTTAAAAAACATTTTATCAAATAAAACTTCTACAATTATGAGAAGTTAATTTTATAATAAAAATGCATAAATGTGTAAAACAATATTTTTTTAAACCAATGTTACTAATATTTAAAATTTATATATATGATAAAATTATCATAATTTTTAATTTTTAATCCATTAATTGATTTATTATGGACTGAATAAAATTTATTCGTATTCATGGAATGAAAAAACCAAACCTTACCTTGAAAATACTAAATTTAAAGAGAAGACTGAAACCAATTTTTATATTAAAGAAATATTTTACTTTAGTTCTAAAAATGTTTAACATGGTTTTTATATGTATAAATAATATTTAAAAATGCATAATTTTATTACATAATTTTATATTTTATTACTTTATTTATGTTGAAATGTTATATCTTGTTATTACATATTGATGAAATCATGGAAATTGTAATTTTTTAAAATCCTATATTTTTCAAAGAAAAAACAACCTTTTTAGAAAATGCTCAGAATTCATTGTAAGGAAATTTTGATATTATGAATTCAAGAATTAATTTAATTTTAATAATTTAAAATTTCAAAATTTATTATTTCTATTTTTTAATAAAATCATAAAATATAATAAAACTATATTTTTATTGGAAAATGTCATTTTAAAATATTAACTATTATTATTATTATCTCATATAATTTACCAAAAAAATTAGTGTTAAAAAATTATTAATATAAATCATAATTTATCATTAATCATTTGTTTTTTGAAATACACATTCATATCAAATAAAGGGTTATTTTTTTGAAAAATGATTTTCTAAATCATAAATGATCTTATTAGTCATTTTAGGTAAACTAATTTAATTTAATTCAAGTTAAAATTAGTTATTATTTTATTTATATAAATATTTCAGAAATTAGTTACTCTTATTCATTTCCACTAATTAAATGGATAGGTTTTAATGATCATACTTAATAATTAAATTTTTAAAAAATATATTGTGGTTTCATTTTAGTTTTTTGTTACATGTGGAGAAATATATCAAACACATTGACTAATTTAAACATAATCAAATATTAGAATTTTCAGTGTTACAGAATCCCCCTAAAATAAATTTCACCATAAAAATTTTAATTATTACTCACTGATAAAATTATTCAAAAGTATCCAAAATATAGATATAAGTGAAGATATATTTTTTAAGGAGGTGTAAACCTTAATATATTAGGTATAAATAGGAAACAAACTTAATTGTACATGATGTTAACTAGACTCTTAGTATATATATTTTCTTTTTTGATACATAAATCATATTCCAATTCATTGAATATGTTTCCGTGATTGCTTCTTCCCACATTTTTGACATGTAGAGGATTGAATCTTCTTTTCATCATCATCTTGGTCACATAAATTTTTGTGAGATATCATCCTTATCATCACTGGTGAGTTTGGAGTTTCAAATATTCTAATTAGAATTATTAATAGATTTTTTTAATAGTCATAGGATTTCTCATCCCAACCCTTATCTCATAAGGTTGTTTACTGGGAAAGTTTCCCCATTTTTTATGGAATTCATTGTTAATATATTTTCTTCAAGTCTCATCCATTACTAAAACCAGAAGCATTAACATGAATAATGAATATTATAATATAATTAACAAAACTAACCTCAAGAAAACTTACCTTCAAGATGCCTCACTTTATAACATCATCATATTATCATATATTTCTTAAAACTCACTTGTATCAAACTCAGTTCAACCTATATCACTCTCAATTTAACATATATCTTTCTTAGTTCAACCTATGTTTCTTTGAGTCGGTTTCCCTCATACTTATTAACCGTATCCTTAAAATGTATATCAAAATTTTCTATTAACTTTCTTAAAATATTCAAAAACTAATAATCATTATAATATATGATTTTAAAATCCAAATTATTCTTCCTCAAATGAAATTAATCATTCTTACGATCACATACCAAAGTATATATGTACCTTAATCATACACTCTCAATAACCTAACTTAAAAAACCTATTTGAATTTATAATAAATTATAAAAAAAGAGGTTATATATTCTACTAAAAATTAACATCATCTTTAACCCAAAAATGGTATTGACAACTAGTTCATAAGGTCACACACTAGTCACTATATATCATGATCCAAAAAAATAGAAAACAATGCCAATAAATTATCAACAATCCGAAATATATTAATACTACATGATATTTTTTTCAAAATCACCCAACTCTTTATTGTCTTGATATAAAATATATACTAAACCAAAAAGAGATAAATCCCTCAAAAATGCTTTCTTTAATAATTATATAGAAAAATATAGACTTTCCATAAAATCATTTCCCAAGGATATTGATACCATTTAATATATGTTTCCAAAACATTAAATTATAAATAATAAATAAAAATCCTTATATGTTTAACATAATACTCAATAAAATTTATTATATACCAAAATTTCATCGATAAATATTACTTTACAAATGAAAACAGCAATGAGTATCATGAATTAATTTCTGTTATGATATCAACCTCACTACCATAGGAAAGACTAGGAAGCTCACCTTTTCTATCATAATAGGCATATACTGAAATTATCAAGTATTTATGTATGCTCCAAGATTCTTTTATAAGACATAGTGATTTCTATATACATAACACTTTTAGCATCATTTCTATGGTCTTGTTTCAACCAAATACTATAACCACAATGGTTATGATAACATCCAAAATAAGAATATAAAAACATAAAACCGAATATAACTTCCCTTATAAGACCTATTTTTTAATATATGATATGTTTGGATCAACCTATGACTCCCCATTTCAATACTTGGTAATCTATGGTCATTTTACTATTAGGTTTTCTAGACTAATTAGTTAACATCATTTTAAAATCATTCATAAATGTTTGTAAAGAGAATGTGATTAACCAAATCATATCCCAAAATGTTTCTTCCAGGTGTGAACTCTTAAGTCTACTCATCATGCATTATAATGAATTTTGATTCAATTCTCAACCACCCCTTTTTAGGGTAATTACCCTTAGGTTTATCTATGTCACAACCACATCCACAGTTTAGTATCCAGATAAGGATATATCTCTATGAAAAATCACATAATCTATATTTTAACAAAACATCATGATTTTATCCAATACATAGACTTATTCTTTTTATTTTTACTAATTTTTTCTTATCCAAATACACGAATAAAATGTGAATTATTATATTAGAAACAAATCATATACTTAAACCAAAGGGTTATCTATACCATTAAATTTATGAATAAACTTAACATATCAACCCTTAAATTATCCTCAACAATCATCCCAATCTATAATGTTATATAATATTTTACATTGATACTTATTATGATGTCCAAGATCAGGAATCCTGGATATGGTGCTCATAAGACATAATTTATAGACTTTTATTGATACCAACTATCAAAACCTATATATGACCATCCTTAAACAACCAATAATGATTCATGGTCACATAAATCCTTACGATCTTTTCAAGTTTAGATATATTGATGATTAGGAAATAATAAAAACTAATAAATCCCAAGTCTTTCACAACTAATGGACATTTTTTTCAATTATATATATATATATATGAAACTATTAATTATGAATATGTCTTTAACATATCTCACAAATTATTTAACATGTGTTATCCTTCTAAACATTTTATGTGTACTAATTTTCAACATAAACTAGGGAAATATAAATATAATAAGGGGTTATATCATATATTCAGTATGGGAAGAATATATCTAAATAAATCATTTCAAAAACATGGCATAAATATTATTGTAGGAATTGGTAAATAACATGAATCATGAATCAACCTGAATCTGGGAGCATGATATATCGATAATAATAAATGAAAACATGGATATCAATAATACTAATATCATATCAATGTAATGAATAATTTTAGACATTAAAAACATATTATAAATGCCTCATGACAAGTCACTTTAATTGTTTCAAGATTATATTCAATACATATTTCTGAATTAACCAGGCATACACCAAATACTTGAACCTATTTTTTCTCATTATACCAGCTGATGCATCATAGTTCTATTTAATTTTGGTCCCCACCAATCACATTTTTAAGCCCAATTAATTATCCATAAGAGTAAATAACCATTTTTGTACCATTCTCTGAGGAATCTCTTAATAAATAAAAACATGGCTATCCATATAATGAATTATACAAAATGTTAATACACAATCAACCTTTATTAATAGTAAATAATCATGAATAATATCAATACTTGTACCACACATCAATAAAAGGCATAAAATGGTAATAAACCATATATAGAAATAAATTGTATGGTTTAAAAATATTATTTCCCCAATGTAATAAAGGAAACATTAGAGGGTGTTGAAATAAATGAAAAACACCCTCAGGAAAAGAATGCTTCAAAAGATACAACAGAATAAGGGATCAAGAATAAAACTATATGATACCACAAGTTCAATCCCCAAAATTATTATTTTATATACATAAGAGGATAAACTATTAAACATAACCCCATCAGGGTAAATCCTTTTTAAAATATAAAGGGAAATGGAAATTAAAACAAAAAAGTGCTTCAGGAAAACCTTTTAAGCATTGATGTAAAATACCAATTACATGTCACTTTCAAAGGTAACTTTTGAAATGGTTAAGTCAATGATTTTTAAAACCTATACTATTGAAAATTAATATACAATAATACAGTAATGAAAATGAATAAATATTATCTTTGATAAATGAGTATATAAAGATAAAACATATAAAAGTAAAAGGAAAAACACTTTTTATAATTTTTAAATTACTTTATTTCAAACCTCACATTATAAGAAGAGAAATAAAACATTTTTTTAAAACATAATCTTCCCAAGGAGTACTATATAATAACATATAATAAAATATTATGGTGGGAGAATGTAAGAATGGAAAATCAAATTTTATGATGAAATGTTATGACTCAAAGAAAAGTGATTTGATTTATCAACAACCGATATGGGAAACATAAACCATGAGGCATGAAACATTTAAAAATTATTTTATTTGTTACAAATGAAAATAATAATATAATACCCCATAATACAACCATATGGCCAAATATTACAAACTTATATGAAATAAGTTCAAGTGAAAAATCATAATTCAATGAATAAAAATTGTGTTACCAAAAACTCTTACAACTAGGGTATCACTTAATAAAAAATAAATTTGAAGAAAAGAACATGATTTTTATTAATGTATCCCTTTAATTTGAAGGAAATAATATACAGATCATCCAATGGATATTAAATCAATAGAACACTATACAAAGGAAACATGGTGCACAACATTTAACATGTATTAATGAATTGTAATTGAGACCAAGAAGTCCCATGCGGGTTGAGTAACACTTTAATCAAAACTCTTTGATAGAGAAATATTTTTATTGAACTTAAAATAAAATGATTAAAAAGATAATTCATGATATTATATCTCAATTAGGTATTTTATACACCATAGAAATGAAATTAGGTTTATTATATCAAATGTGTCTCAAAGAGAGGAATTTAAGATGAAAAACCTAACCTTGTTTCCATGCTTAGTTGATCACAGTATAACATAATTTAAAAAAAATAACTAAATTAATATCCTATATCATAAACTTACTCATAAATATTACCATTTTATATTCCTTATTGTAATTTTTTTTTTGAGTATATTAATTAGTTATAGCATGATACGACCATTGGGTGTTAATAAGTTTAACTATATTACACATCTTTAATAATTTTTATACCATTACACGTCATTTTTTAAAAATTTAATTATTGATATATAATTTAAGATTCTATAATATATAACTTATATTGATTTAAAATTCTCTTATTTAATTCTATAAGTGTTTTGTTTAAGTAATGTCAAAAATAAAATAATAACGGATTATTTCGGTAATTTTGGTGGTCGAAGATGATTTATTAATAAAAAATTTGATAAATTTTAGAAAACTTTAAAAGTTTAAATATATTATTTTCAAAATATAATAATATTATTATTTAGTATATCATAGTCATAAATGGTCCGATTTTAAAGAACTATTCATGTTGGTGGTTTAACCTACCCAAACATGAACACGCATTTACTCGATGGGTGAGTATGGTTAAGGAGGTGTTTATATTTACATAATATCATTATAAAATAATAATAATGACATTTTTTTTATGATTTTGAACCGTATTTTATGTTTTTGGTAAATAATGAAAAGGAAGAAAAATCAAATAATGGTTTATCATCGAGACGGTAGTCTGCGCACACACACAATTAATGTTCCTTTATTTTTCTAAGTGGATGTAAAAGATTAAAGAAGGATTGTAACATTAATTTAAAAACATATATGTATATTAATTATAATTAATTCATCATGTAGTAGTGGTGATAAGATATTTGGAAGTGTAAGATTAATAATAAAGTATAAGAGGGAGATAATACTTACATCGAGGACTTGATTTTTCCTTTGAAGGATCCATTAATTTGAATGGATTGGGATTATAATGAATGAAAATGGGATTATGTTAGTGGGAAACTATTCTAGATAGATTAAAATATAATATTTTAAATTGCTAATTTGAAGGTCAAGTGCCACTTTGAATGGTGGAAGTGGTATGTTTTTATAAGTGAAAGTAAGGGAACTTTTGGGAAAACCTTAACAATTTTCAATAATGTAATGATATTTCAAAGTAAAAAATAATTCAAAATGGAAAAAATTGTATAAGAAACATGTCCTTCTTTTGAAATAGGTCAATAATTCAATTAAATGAACTTTTTAATGTTTTAGAACATTTACACTGGATAAACTCAATTTACCATATTTAATTTTAGAGTAATAATTAATTTGTATCCTTAGTAATTATCATTGAAGAAAAAAATTAAAATTAACCTTATTACCAAATTTGAATATTGTTAATTCCATATTAAAAACAATTTTATCAAATAAAATTTCTATAGGTAAGAAAAGTTAATTTTAATTTAAAAAAATACAAACATGTAAAATAGTTATTTTGAAGATTAATGTTATTGAGATTTTCAATTTATATATATGATAGAATTATCAGGGTTACTGACTTTAATTATATAAATTGATTTATTATTAATTGAATAAAATTCATGAGTCTTAAAATGAAATCAATAACTGAACATCACCTTGAAAATAATTGATTTAAAGAGAAGACCAAAATTAATTTCTATATTAAAATATTATTTTACTTTAATTCAAAAAATGTTTGTCATAGGTTTTTAATGTACAATGAATATTTATAAATGAATAATTTCATTCCTTAATTTTTATTTTATTACTTTAAAATTTTCAAATCTTATAGTTTATTCTTTCATAGTGAGAATGTCATGGAAATTATAATTTTTATAAATCCCCCATTTTTTCACCCAATTATTATCCTTTATAAAAAATGCTCAAAAATTTATAATAAGTAAATTTTTATATGATTAATTAAAGAATGAAGTTAATTTTATTGATTTAAAATTATAAAATTTATTATTTAAATTTTTGTATAAATTCATAAAATATAATGAAAAACTTTTTTTATTGGGAAATGAAATTTTCAAATATTAACTCTTATTATTCTCATCTCATATAATTTACCTTCTAAATTAGTGGTAACTAATTTTTAATATAAATAATAATTTATAATTAATCATGAATTTATTTAAATATAATTTCATATCTCATAAAAAATAAATTTTTAGAAAAAACACTTTTCTAAACCATAAGTGGTTTTATTAGTCCTTTTAGGTAAACTAAATGAATTTCAGTCATATTAAAAATCCCCATTATTTTCTTTCTGTACAATTTTCATAAAAAATTACTCATATTCATTCGTTCTAATTCTGTATATTAGTTTTAATGGTCATATATAATATTTATATTTTTTGTAAAAATATATCATGGTTTCATTTTAGTTCGATGTTGCGTTTGGAGAAAGAAATCAAACACATTGACTTATTTAAATGAAATAATACTTTTAATTTTGGGGTTTTATAATAAATAACCTAAAACAACTCCATATAAATATGTTTTTTGGGTCATCATGTGCTTACCAGGACATTACGACACTTGACCATGCCTATATCAGCCAACATCAGAGAAGAAGTCACCTCATGCCACAATCTTGAACCATACAAGAAGATATAGTGTATGGATTCATACTTTGTCCGGACCACAACCCTATTACTCAGGGTAAGGACCAAAAAAACTCAATAACATCATATTAAGTCTTCACCTCAACCCTCTTACCCAGGGTGGGGTCCTGCTATCACAACTCATATCACAACTCTTCATGAACCAGTTCCCTCTCACATTGGGTGCACTCAACCTGTACCTTCTCTCTTAAGGAGTGGTGATACATCCAATAATATACCATACAACATTAATCACTCCTATATCACCTCATATGTGTCATATACCAATTACCTCTCACTCTGGGTGGCCCCTTTCAACACATACTCATTCAATGTGAGAACAAATATCTAGTCAGCTAAAAACCATATCACACTAACCACTCCCCTCTCTCAAGTTGTATATTACAAGTACAACCTTGACCAATACCATCTCACTCAAGGAAATCTATTCCAACTCCCTCTCTTAATAGTGAGGTCATATATCCAGTCTCATCGTCTACCACACATACGAGGGTGGGTCACACATAAATAACTCGACAAATACCACTACCATATATCTGGGCAAGGGATGTGCCGACTTTTATCAGTGCTAAGAGGAAAACTCTAATAAAATGGACACCATTATCAGTTCTAAATAAAATCGTTGATAAAGATAAAAATTATCATTGCTAAAAAATGATGATAAAGGTGTATACTTTATCAGCACTTTTTTTAGCACTGATGAAACATATATTTATCGGATATATTCTTAGCACTGATAAAAGTATTTAATAAGAAATATAATTATTATATTTATATTCAAAAATAATGTTTAATTATAAAAATTAATTAAAAATGTATTTTAATACATAATATAGGTTTTCTAATAATTCAAATATATATACAATATTTTAAAAAAGTATTTATAATATTATAAATAATTAAATATATATTTATATAATTATAGAGTTATAATAGATTATTTTGAATAATAAATATATTTATTATATTTATAATCATATATTTATAATTATATATAAATACTTTTTAAATATATTTATAATTATAATTATATAAATATATATATTTAAATAAATATATGTCTTCAATGAATTTTGTCAACATATATATATATATATATATATATATATATCAAGAGATAATGATGATGTGCTTGGACATGATTGACATTATTTAAGTTCATACATTGATGCATTAGTACGTATAATAGACATTATATGATCATAAGTTTATTTGTGGACGTGATTGTGAGTTTCTATGTTCTAAATGTTATGATTACCAATATTATGACGACACATGCATTTGTTATGTACTCATGACTCATGAATATTCATTTATACATTGACACCCTTATTAATCATGCTTTCTATATATATGTGATGACTCATTTTTTATAATGTACACCTTGTTATGTATGATTAATTCATGTTATATATATTAACTTTTTTTCCCATAAATAATTATAAAATTAACATAAATATATTTATTATATTTATTTATAATTATAATTTTAACTATATATGTAGTTATAAATTTACAGTAAATACATTTATTATTAGTTTATAAACATACATATTTATATATTAATATATATATATAAATATTTATAAATATATTTATTTGTAGTTTCAATTATAAATATATATATATATTTTTTTTAAAATTTAAATAATTATAAAATTATAATAAATATATTTTTTATATTTTATAAATATATATATTTATATATTCATAAATATATAGATATAAATATATTTAAAATTATATTCAAATATTTATGAATATATTTATTTATCATTATAATTATATATATATATTTAAATAATTATAAAATAATCATAAATATATTTATTATATTTATAATTTTATAAATATATTTATAATATTTATAATTTTATAAATATATATAATTACATAAATATATTTATAAATATATAAAAATATTTATAAATATATACAAATATTTATAAATATATATAAATATTTATAATTATAATTATAATTATATATATATTAAAATAATTATAAAATTTTAATAAATATATTTATTATATATAATTATAAAATTAGAGATATTATGAATATATTTATTATAATTTTATTATTTGAAATAAATATATAGTCATATGTATAAATAAATATTTATTTATTTAAATAATTATATGGAATATATGTGGGAAGTGATTCGTGGCACCATGGTGTGCCCACGCTTAAGGCACTAATGTGGGAAGAGATTACGGTAACATTATTATATAATTTATTTATTTTACCAAAAAATAAAATAATGAAACATTTAATTACTCTTCATCATCCCTTATAGAGTGCATTTATAGTTGATGACTCCCACAAGAAATGTGTATTGATGCTTGCTGGAAGGATTCATAGAGGATTTCACACAATTCTAATGAGATTTCATCTTAAAGATGATCAAGAGAAAATGAAATCGCACCCACCGCTTATGTATGCACACCTAATAAACCATGAAGTGTGTGATGCATTTATTAGACATCATGCATAGATGTGTTTTCAGGTACATTATGGATGGAAATACATTATTTGACAATACGTGTATTCATCACTTTGATTGAGAATTTTTTATTTATGTAATAGCAACTGGGTGTTGAAAATAAGGAATGGGCAACAAAACCAACATACCTCTGCCATAAAGTAAGGATACGGTAAACTTCACTTCAAAAAATGGTATGTATTTTCTATATATTGTAATACTTTTATCTGACATGAAACAACAGCATAATTATGTTCCTTTGTTTATATGCATATTGATTAATCCTAATCCAAAGTCACTTCCATCACATGTCATGTGTTATAAAAGGAGGCACATGTAAATAATGATGGGAAACTATTAGATGAAAACACATAAAAAGTGTGGGAATCATGTGTAAGTGTGACATAATAAAAAAAATTTAAATTGTTATTACCTAATAATGATTACTTCACTACTACAAAATTGGCTTTTTATGATGGAAAATTTGCGACCTGTTCTGGTTGCAAATGTTCTTTTACGACTACCAGCTTGATATGTCTCCTCATGTCTCTCCTAATTTTGTTGACCTACTGATGATCTACTCTGAAATCACCTACTATAACAGTGTGTACATAATCCATCCCAAATCTGGGAAGAAATATAATCAGGTTGGTGGACATGGCATATCTCATCAAACTCTGTCACTCATGCTTTCTCCATTGATTTCTTTTTCAAATTGTGTAAAAACTGAGTGCAACACGAACGCATAGCTCCTTTTCATGACTTCTGGATATCCTCATGCATTCTATCATCAATGGGATACCATAAACCCAACAAATAATTTAATATATCAAGTTATTAATTAAATTAATTTCATAATAAATATAATTTATTTATGTTCTAGCCAATGCTCTAACATGTAATTTTGTAAATCAACGGGAATCTGATCTCATGACACTCATGTATTAGAAAAATAATTGCTCAATATAGAACACCCTTATCCAACAACTATATGCGTAAATCTATGAAAAAAAGACCAATTAATCGAACAATTATAATATAAATAAATTAATGAAAACTAACTAAAATACACATGTAAACATATCTCTGCGTGTGTGGATCAAACCCAAGATATGGATGTCACTCAAGGATAGGGTTGGGAATCATTAGTTGGGTAAGAACATACCCCCTCCGAGTTCCCCCTGAACTACAAACAGTCTGAGGGTTGGATGATCTAACATCCTGCTCGTCCAAAGGTAGATCAGCATCTTGTAACAAATGATACAGATCATCATCCATCTGAAACATGAAATGATTATTGTTAGAAAACAGATGAAAAAAACTATTATATATAGATATATATTATATATAATTATAACCAGCATTTAACTGTGTCAATGTCCATCTTCATCCCCATCCTCATAGCTATAGATGTCAATGTCATTATCTTAGTCCTCAGCATCATCAATTTCCATATTAGTTTCAGTTTCATCATCTCTTGTCATTCCAAATTCTGTTATAACATCATTAACATCATTGTCACCATCTACCCTTAACTTTCTGGTGTCATCAATGATATTTGTGTGTCTTCATGAAAAATATGGATTCAGAGAAGTCTATTGAAAATTTTCAATTCCTTTCACTTCAGTGGAACAACATTCACTTTCAGTAAATTGTTTCTCTAGAGATTTAATTTTTATTATCCTCCACCAATCACCCAACTCCCTTAATTTTTCATAGAAAATTTTATAATAAATTTGATGTTCCTAATGATCCAATAAAAATAGTTTATTTACTATAATAAGACTTTTATATTTATAATCTATTATTCCATGGATTGTATGAACATGAAAGCCTCTCTCAGTATCCAACCACTGACATTTAAACAACGTTATGTAATGTTGTTCTAAATAACACAATTTAATGAATTCTTCCATCTTTCCATAAAATTCAACTTCAGTTCCTCTATGATGAGATCCTCTCAAGAAAACACCACTATTCATTATTTTTTTATTCCCCATGTGTATGTGTATGAAATAGAGAACCATTCACAACATATTCATTATAATATTTAACCATTTAGGATGGTGGGTTACTCAATACACACAATCGATTATCAATTTTATCAACATGTTGAGATGCTTGAAAATTTGAAAAACAGTTATCACTATAAAAAGTATTAAATTGATTTTTTATGTGAAATAAAAAATAATTTATGTTACCATCTTTTGAAACCAGTAGAAAAAAATTGATGATGTTCTTCAAGAGCAGTAGCTATAATTTGTGGAAAGTGTTTCTTTATATGATTATCATAGAACTAACAAATAAAATAAGATTAATGTACTATTATAAAAATTATAGAATAAGTGATTGGAGAAATCAAAATAAAAATGGTTTCATTTCTTCACAGTTGAGCATAATATATGTATGAGCTCTATGGTGTTCATCATTTTAAATACATTGTTCATGAACTCCACCGAAGCCAGCATCGGGTTGATTGAAAACTGATAATTTATTTCACAGGTCATATTCAACATTTCCCTCATTACATATTATGCGGTTGTGTTTTGAGGGATATTAATATTGAATGTAATGAGAGGAAAAAACGAAATTTCCTCTTGAAAACAAGCTTATATAATTGATCCTTCAACAGATGCACTGTTAGGTGTTGTTTTTTCAATTTCTGCACGCATCTCTCAAATGGGTATATCCATCGAAATAGTACTAGACCTCCACATTTTGTTTCATGTGGAAAATGTAATATAAAATTTTACATTGAGTAAAACTAACTTGGAGGTAAGATTTTTCTATTTTACATAAAATTAAAATGACATCTACTTGTAGTTTTCTTATTGCATTTTAGTCTAGTGTCGACGCACAAATTTCTCAAAAAAATATGATATGTCTGTTAGCATATCCCAAATCATAGGATTTAACAAACATATTAATCCAAATAGTAGAAGTCCTTACATTAAAACATGATAGTCGTGACTTTTCAATTTGGTAATATGACCATTTCTGACACATTGGCCCAAATTGGAAGCATAACCATCTAGAAGTCTCAAATCTACAATACACTGACAAGATAATACTAGAATCCCTTTGGATAGTGTATAATCTGCTTTTGGCTTCATTAACTTCTATGATCTGATATTTTCAAATAGTTCAAGTTCTGGTTGCTTAAAAATTTGGGAAAGATCTAATCGTGCCTTTACATTATATTTGGTCTTACGTGGTATATCCAAAACTATATGAAATAAATTATCAAAATAGTTCTTCTCAATATGCATCACATCCAACATGTGACAGACCAATAAATTAGACCAATAAGGAAAATCCCAATAAATGCTCTGTTTTATCCAATTGTGCTCTTTTCTAAGCCCATCTATTTTCTATTTGTTTATTGTTGGTCTAAATGTGATGGGAGGTAATGAAGAGACAATTTGTTTTAACTATTTACCTAAGATCATTTTTGGAGGCCTAACTTTTTCAGTTTTTCATTTTCTGAAATGACATTTGTTTCTTCAAAAAGGATAACTGGTTGGAAGAAATCGGCGGTGAAAGTTGAAAAAACAAGTTTTTTTTCCATTGATGAGCATAAACACTTTGTTGTCTCTCATATAGTATAGACATGTTTTTGTACCATGTGTACTCCAGCCAAATAATATACCATATTCTGGTAAGTCCCTAATTTCCCACATCAATACAGCTTTCATTAGAAAGTTTTTTTTTTAGCAACATCATATGTACTGACACCATTACTCCACAATGAATTTAACTCATCAATAAGTGGATTCAAATAAACATCAATATTCTTTTTTGGATGACCTAGAATTAATAAGGTCAAAAAGATATATGGAACCTTCATCAACATCCAAGGATGTAAATTATACAAAGATATAAAGGTAAGACAACATGAATACTGACTACCGTAAGAACCAAATGGACAGAGATCATCAGTAAAAAGACTCAATCGCATGTTTCGGGCTTCTAAAGAAAAAAGACAGATGCACTTGATCAAAATGTTTCCATGAATCGCCATAAGATGGATGACTTAAGCTTCTATTGGTTGAAATATTTGTTTTGTTCCATGACATTAATGATTCTATATTTTGATACATAAATTAATGTTGTAATCTAGGTGTGAGCAAGAATTATTTCAATTGATTTACAGGAACAAATCCAGACTTCCCTGGTTGAGCTTCATTATACCTTGATTGTCCACATGTAGGAAAAATATCCAATGACTCATTTTCACCAAAATATAAGATGCAGTCATTTGAACGTGTATGAATCTTATGATAACTAAGACCCATATTACAAACCAGCCTCTTGATATCATATAAATTTGTAGGAAACACATATCCTTTAGGTATTGGTGTTTTTAACAAGGAGAATATATGACCAAAATAATTATCTGACTTTCCATTATCTGATTTAATAGCCATAAATTTAGCAGCTTCTTCAAACTTTCTTATCTTACAACTAGGATATAAGGAATCCTTAGCGGACCTCCATAACTCATATAAATGATATTGTTCTAACTCAGAAGTTAAATCAATATTATCCTAAGTTTCAGTTTGTTTAAAAGATAGACCTTCCACATTATGTACTAAATGTAGAAACTGTGCTAGATACAGAACCAAATTATTAGTGTCTTCTCTAAAACTATGTTCGTCGTGTTGATACCAAAAAACAAAATCTGTTTGAAAATTAAAATTCAATAAATGACAGCCAAAATTGTTAAATGTGGCATACGACCTCAGAGCACATTTTTTAAAAAGACACTTAATTGTCCCTTCTGAAACAAATTTTGGTTGTGATGATGCAAATGATAAGAAAGCTTGAACACCCACAATATATACAAGATTTAAACTAGAACCATTTGGATTTCTATGATGATTTATCCAAGAAAAATCATCTAATAATGATTTTTGTAAACTTCCTTATTCCATATTTTTCTAAAATATATGAAATAATTAGTTATTTTGTATGATTAGATATAAAATAAACACTATTCAAAAAATAGAAGATAATTAAATTCTTTTTTCTAGCCATTTATAAAAATTTATATTATTTTATAGTTATTTATACTATTTTTTAATATTTTATAATAATCTACACTCATTTATAAAAATTTATACTAATTACCACTAATTATTATTAATTACCTGTATTTTTTACTAATTATTATTAATTACTGGTAGCACAATTTCCAACGGATTGCCAATATCTCTTTTTCCTGATGACTCATCCCCTTGAAACTTTCTATGACTAAAATCACTATGAAAATTCTGCTCTAACGTAAAAATATCCATTTTTTATGCACGAGGATGGAGAGTAAGGAGGCATCGCCACACTGCTCTCCATGCTCGTGCAAATGAAAATTGAGATTCATACATCAGAGCATAATTTTCATAGTGATTTTAGTCATAGAAGTTCCAAGGAGATGAGTCATCGGGAAAAAGAGCCTCTTTTGATGAACAACTCACCTCCTAGAAAATTTCTCCGACTTAAATCGTTATGAAAAATATGCTCTGACGTACTTTCAAGAATATATTTCACATTGATTTTAGTTGGAGAAAGTTGCAAGAATCTTAGGTTTTGATCAAAAGTAAGGTCGTTAATCCACTGGAAATTGTTCCATCTTATCAAAGTACTCGAATTTATTCCAATTTATTACTAATTAATCCTAATTGTTATTAATTAATCCTAATTATTACATATTAACCCAAATTGTTACTAATTATTACTAATTCTTAATAATTAATCCTAATTCTTAATAATTTTTATTTATTGTTACTAATTGTTACTAATTGTTACAAATTAATCCTAATTAATCCTAATTATTACAACTTAATCTTAATTATTACTAATTATTCCTAATTATTACTAATTAATCCTAATTATTACTAATTATTATTAATTAATCCTAATTATTATTAATTAATCCTAATTATTACTAATTAATCCTAATTATTATTAATTAGTCCTAATTAATACTAATTATTACTAATTAATCCTAATTATTACAATTTTTACCCATTATTACTAATTATTACAATTTATTACTAATTTTTGATAATTACTAAAAATTAATCCGAATTATTGATAATTATTACTAATTAATCCCAATTATTGATAATTATTACTAATTATTACTAATTATTTCTAATTATAACAAATTATTTCAAATTTTTACAAATTATTAAAAATTATTACAATTTATTACTAATTATTACAAATTATTACAAATTATTTCTAATTATTACAAATTATTTCTAATTATTCTTAATTATTACTAATTATTACAATTTATTACTAATTATTATAATTTATTAATAATTATTTCAATTTATTACTATTTATTACAATTTATCAGTAATTATTTCATTTTATTACTAATTATTACTAATTATTTCAATTTATTTATATTTGTTACTATTTATTACTATTTGTTACTATTTATTACTAATTATTACAATTTATCGCTAATTATTACTATTATTACTAATTATTACTATTTATTACTAATTATTACTAATTATTCCTCATTATTACTCTGTATTCCTGATTATTCCTAGTTATTCCTAATTATACCTAATTATTTCTAATTATTACTAATTATTACTAATTATTACTAATTATTCATAATTATTACTAATTATTACAAAATTATTACTAATCATTTCTAATTATTACAAATTATTACAAATCATTACAAATCATTACAAATCATTTCTAATTATTACAAATTATTACTAATTATTACTAATTAATAAAAATTATTACAAATTATTACAAATTGATAATAATTATTACAATTTATTACAATTTATTACTAATTATTACAATTTATTACTAATTATTACAATTTATTACTAATTATTAAATTTTATTACTAATTATTACAAATTATTATTAATTATTACTAATTATTATTATTTATTACAATTTATTACTAATTATTACATATATATTATGTGCTTGGGGGTACAATTACATTAAACACACACACCACACACACAGACCTGAAAGGCAGGTCATAGCCCTCCCTCAAGGGATAACCCACCCATCAAGCCTTATTTATTCAATACATAGCCTGAAGGCCCAGTGGGCGTGAAGCCCATTACATAGCCCAAAGGCCCACAATCTAACACGAAGGCCCGGTGCAGCATCATTCTGATATCATGTATGTGTCACTATTTGCTTGCGACATGCCTGCGTCACCGCCTACCTCCATCATGCATGTGTCACAGCCTGCCTCTGTCATTCTCGTGTCACCGCCTGCTAGCAGAAATTCACTCCCACTTGGATTTAAACCATGGTCTAATGAAGAATTAAGGGGCACATCTACTATTGTGTAACACCACAACTACACTATAATTATTACAATTTATTACTAATTATTACTAATTAATACAAATTATTTAAAATTATTTTTAATTATTACAATTTATTATAATTTTTATTACTAATTATTACTAATTATTACTAATACTTTTTAATTGTTTCTAATTATTTCTCATTGTTACAAATTATTTCTAATTATTACTAATTATTACTAATTATTATTAATTATTACTAATTATTGCAAATTATTACAAATTATTTCAAATTATTACAAATTATTACAATTTATTACTAATTATTACTATTTTTTACTAGTTATTACAATTTATTACTAATTATTAAAATTTATTACTAATTATTAAAAATTATTACTTATTATTTCAAATTATTACAAATTATTAAAGATTATTACTAATTATCACAAAAAAATAAACCTAATTATTAATAATTATTACAATTTATTACTAATTATTTCAATTTATAACAAGATATTTCAATTTATTACGAATTATTTCAATTTATTATTAATTATTTCAATTTATTACTAATTATTACAATTTATTATAATTATTTCAATTTATTACTAATTACTTCAATTTATTACTAATTATATCAATTTATTACTAATTATTAAAATTTATTACTAATTTTTAAAATTATTACTAATTACTACAATTTATTACTAATTATTAAAATTCATTAATAATTATTAAAAATTATTACTAATTATTACAACTTATTACTAATTATTAAAATTTATTACTAATTATTACAATTTATTACTAATTATTACAATTTGTTACTAATTATTACAATTTATTACTAATTATTTATAATTAACACCTAGACATAATTATTCATAAAAATAAATACTGAAAAAAAATATCTATTTCTAATTTAATTTAATTGCATATAACTAACAAAAATTATAAAAAATTTAAAATAAAATAATTTAACTGAACAATAAAAAAATAGATCAATTCCTTGAAACTGAAGCTTTCGGAGTATAAAAGCCGCAGATTATGCTCTGATTTAAAAGTTTAAACTATGAAAAATTTTAGAAGAAAATTTTTCAGAAGTGGTAGAGAGAGAAGTTGAGAAAGAAGTAGAATGAGAGGAAAACGAGTGGGAGTATATATAGGTTAGATTATTTGCAACGGGACCTGTCGCAAATACCCACTGTCCACATTAATTATAGTCGGTTGGAAAAAAATTATTTGTGACGGGTCCTGTCACAAATTAGTACCTGCCGACATACTATTTGCGACGGGACAAGTATCCCATCACAAATACTAAAAACTGTCATCGGACATTTGCGACGGGCATAGGAACCCAACGCAAATACCCATGCTCGCGGTTTGGCATGCTTTTGGCTCCAAACCTTTTGGGACGGGTCTTAACCCCCCCCCCCCATCGCAAATATCTATTATTTGTGATGGGCTGATTATCCTATCGCAAATAACCCCTTCTGACATGTTATTTGTGACGCGCCCCTGACCCATCACAAATGGTCATTTTTTCGTAGTGCTTATTTTCCTATATTTTTTATCCAATATTTTCATGGGAATAATAAACACCTGTATCGAATGAACACCTACTATCAGTGGCCTTAAAGCATCTAGAACATTATGGTTACATCTGAGGTGTGGGTTTTAGGGTAACACCCTGAACATATTTTGAGAAAAAACAACAAGAGGATAAAGATAAAGAAATGGAAGAGTTGAAAATAATATTAGTTGCACTAAAAGAAACATTTCATTGGAAAACATAGTTTCTAGAAACTATTGTGGGGGGAAGCAAAGAGAAGAAACAACTTAAGAATGTCCATTGCATGAAGATCCCCCCCACCCCTGCCAACCCCCACCATCTTTGAGGCGAGCCATTACCCTCAAAGAGAAGTTTTAGTTGAGGTAATCAACATTATAATAATTGTTTCTATGAAATGAGAATCTGACACACACTGATACCTTTCTCATACAGATATTATATAGGGTGAAAATGACAATGATTTATATATATCAACACCCACCCATCGCCCTGTCTTGAGGGATATGGTGTTCAATATTCAAGATGTCCATCTAAAAAACCGAACACTTCCAAAATTTCATGTGAGAGTGATGATTACCATAGCTCATGAGTGAAGCACCAAGATACCTATTCCACTTAATGATAAAGATATTCATACGGTCAAATAAGTAGTTGGAATATTCATCACATGACTGTCAGATCTTGTAAATACACATTTTGACAAGGTGGTATTCATTTCCAATTTATTTTTCATTATAAACCTTTACCAATTAATGAAAAAATTTCTAAACCTGTGAATGTTCTTACAGACAGACAAAGCGAAGGGGGTGAAATGAAAGGTTGAATCACACCATATAAAGGATCAACCAACAGATCAAAAATATCTTCCAAAATTACTTTTACCCCACCCATTCAATATCCACATTTACTAACATTGAAGTTTCATGCAGATACAAAGTTACGAAATGGTAGTAGTAACATAGTTTATTTCGATGAAAAAATGTACAAAGAGGAAGTTATAGATTGCATTTCTTTTGAGAATGTAAATGAAATCCTAAAGTATGAATAGCTAGGAGCCTCAATTGTAAATGTATACATGAGTTATGTTTTCCTGATTTGTTTTTTCAAAAGATGATATACTATGTTAATTGGGACTAAATACATTTATTATTATTTTCATGCATATATATCAATACCTATTTAAGGGATTACCACCATTAAAATAAATTTGGACTCATTAGTCATCACATCACTTCTACATAACAAATAACAATATATTCAAAAAAAATGAATGAAATAGTTGAAGACCTAACCAAATTGATTGAAAGAAAACTTTCAGATGATAAACTCTTCATAATACTAATGATGCAGGGGTAAAAATCTATAATTTAATCATATCAAACAAATTTTCATTTCTTTCATTACTTATTCTTTTTTGTGTTTTTAGGAAACATTGGATTCTCATTGCAGTCAATTTGGATACTCCAAAGATTTATTTCTTGGATTCACTGCATGGATACCCAACAAACCGACTACACATGATGACATTTGTCAATTTTTAATGCACTAAATCCAACATTTTAGAACTGAACAATAAGTTATATATTTTATATTATGTTTTAATGATAATTTTGTTATGATAGGGTAGTATTTAAATATCATTAAAATCATGTAATGAGGACAATCCATGTGCACAAGAAGCCGATAAGTTCTACAACTGGACAAGTATCAATGTATGTAGAATAATATTTTATTATCCAAATACACATTAAAAAAATTACATATTTTTTTCAATGTTTCTATGGTATCTGAAACAAACAAATGGAAATAATTGTGGTTATTATGACTCTAAATTTTTTATAGATATCATATTCTATAAAAAAAACTAACACCCCAAAGAGGTATTTTCGAAGATATATATTCTTTCATTTAAAAAAATTATTAATCCTTTGTGTATTTATATTTTTCCGGTACTACCATGACTACTGAAAATAATCATATTCACAAGATGATATGGATTTACTAAGAAACTAATGGACAACATACTTGATGGAAGAATGTACAAAAATAGCATGAATATGTGACTTCCATGGAAGTACTGGATTGTTTCATATTTATGTTTAATATATTTCTTTTTAGTATTACTCACATAATAATTTTTTTCTTAAAAAGGTATATTCTTTTGTTCAAGTTGGGTGGTTTATTCAAAGCTTCTCATGCTCATGAGAGATTAGACTTCGATGTTGGAACTGAGATAATGACAATAAGGAAATGGGTTAAGAATGTATAAAACCATCACAAAAAGGTAAATTCCTGCTACTAATTAAATTAATTTTGTTATCATTTTATATACTATTTGTAATTTATTTTCTAAAGAATTTTTATCTAATAATTAGTTTGTTTTTTTCACAGATCTTCTGGAAAGCCATATTTTGATTTCAATTATCTGGAATAATCCACAAAAGATATAACACGATCCTTTTGGTCAATTTTACCACACATGTAAAGACCCGTAAATTTCAAGGAAAATTTTTTTTTCTTATTTTTCTTTGGAATTTTACAAGAACGCAGTTTCTGACGGCACCTGATTCTGAGGCCCGGTGTGCCCGGAATCATTTTCGGAAGTTTGGTTTGGGTACGTTCAGTGAACGAACGAGTGGGTTTTTCTAACTTTTAAACCGGTGCTCGGAATCGAATTATGAGGGCACCGATGCAATCGCAGTGCCGATATTTGCTTAAAAACTCCTCTTCTGGAGTTGCGTTTGCTCAGGTGTGGTTTTTAAATTTTGGGGTTAAGTTAAGAAATAAAATAAAGTGGTGCGACAACTTTATTTTTATTTCACTTAAAGACACTTAAAAAAGCCACTTAAATCCACTTAAACTAAGTTTAAGCGGATAGGGTGAAATCCAAAATATCCTACCCACTTGGTAGGATATTTGTGAGGTGGGGCCCGCACGAGCCCCACAGTTTCTTTTCTGCTAAGTAATGCACCCGCGAAAACCCTCATTAAATAAAAGTCAACTGGGGCGTTTTCTTAAACAATTAAACGCTCCTATTAATTGGGCGGTTTATTCGTTGAGATTAATTCTATGAATTAATGGGTTGTTACTTAGTTTGTTTTTCGTTTGTTGGCATGTAATAAAATAAGACCAACATTATTCTTCTTGAGTGTTGTTCGTTGAGAGGATTTGACAGAAACCTTTGGTCCTTCATCCTCCTTCGCGAAGAACATGGAGAACGTGAAGAACGCGAAGAACGTCGGCCTTCGACAAAAGGCGACAAAGAATGTCGAGCCCTCGGAGATCGACGACGCGACGCCAAGTACCGCGACGCCGACGATTCTTCTCCCGCGACGTTCTTCTGTGACGTTCCTTCATCTGCGACAGATCTTCGATCATCCGTTGAGGTAAGAGATTCTGGACCCCTTTTTAAATTCTTTGTGGATTATAACAACAACATAGATTTAATTATTATTAATTAAATCTGTATGTTTTTTATCCTCGGAGTTCGTCAACGCGACGCCAAGTACCGCGCGACAGCGACGCTCCTTCGCGACGCGACGATTATTTTCTTCCGTGACGATCAATTCCGTGAAGAACACACGTACGACGAGGTAGGGGTTTGATTCTTTAAATCTTTGTGATTAAATCCCCAGTCGATTAAATATTGTTGGGTGAATATCTTTAAGACCGCTAACGCGGTGGGTGCGGATTAACGAACAAGTCTGCACCCACCGCACCTTTTCGTTCTTGGTGCACGAAACGGCGGACGACGACAAACGGAGCCGCAAGGGTGATTCGAGGGCCTGGCAGTGAAGATTGGGTCCCGGGAGGACCACTAGCGAAGACCGCATGCAAAACGGACCACCAGAGCGCGTCCGGTGGCCCGCGGAAGCTCCCGCCGGCAGCGCCGGCTGCCGAAGGCGGCGGCGGCGCCCGGCGCGCCGCCGGAAAAACCTGCCGCGCGGAACCGGGAGGTGGGACGCAGCCTGGCCGCCGCGTCCACTGGCGAGGTGGCCCCACCCGGGGTCACGGTGTTACTTCACGTGGGGGCAGCAAGCCCCTCGCGGCTTCCCCTCACGCGGCCGCTCGGCCGAGCCGAGCCGGGCCGACCCGTCGGGCCGGGTCGCGCTCGGGCCGGGCTAGGCCACTATGGTCAGGTCGGACCCGTACCCGGGTAGGGTCGACCCGGTTCGGGCCGACCCAGGGGGGGTTGGGCCAGGTCGGTCCGGGCCCAGACCCCCCGTTTCCGGACCTTTTCGGTTTTTTGCTTATAACTTGAGCTATGGGCCTCCGAACGGCGCGCTGTCAGCGGCGATGCGATCCTTGGATCGACACGGTCGTTTCGGTATATCACACTCAAGGTTTTAGAATACTTTGGGTTCGTCCGGGTTGGTTCGTACCCGAAACCAACCGGGCCCCCGGAGCGGAAACGCTCATATCTTGAGCTCCGGACGTCCGATTGACGTGCCGTCGACTTTGTTGAATTCATCTAAGTGAGACGGATCTTTTGGCTTAATCTGCCCGAGGTTTGGACGCAGGTGGAGTACGGTTGGGTTGGTTTTGCCTTAAAAAACAACCGGGCCCCTGGGACGAAAAAGCCAAAAACTCTTAGACCGGGCGTCCGATTGACGCGTCGTCTGCGACGTTGAGTTCCTGTTGGCGATACGGAACTTTTGGATACATCAAATCTGTACTATGTGTCAGTTGATGTATCAGCCTCTCGGCTCGTGGAGCGGACCCTCCCGAACGACCTTGCTGTGTGCGGGAACCCTAGAGCTGGCTGCGACTTCTACTGTGACGACGACGACTGTACAGAGATCCTCTGTGGATTCGACGGGGACGACTACAACACTCAGCGATCCTTTGTGGGTCAGTTCTACCGATCCTATGTGGGTCTGATCCTGTGTGGGTCAGTGCTCAGCGGTCCTGTGTGGTCCAGCGCCTACAGGTCCTGTGTGGGCCCGATCCTGTGTGGGTCTTTGCGGGGGTTAGTTACCTATCGATCCTCTGTGGGTCAGATCCTTTGTGGGTCATTGCGGGGGTTAGTACCTATCGATCCTTTGTGGGTCTGACGACTTAGATGGATCAGTGATCATCTCTATCGTCATTCGAAGAAGTATACCTGTGTGAGTTGAAACCCTGTTTTTCTTTCCTTTGTGGATTGTGTTGTGCTATCCTGTGTGGATTTACGTTTTTCTTTCCTTTGTGGATTGTGTTGAGCTATCCTGTGTGGATTTATGTTTTACTTTCCTTTGTGGATTGTGTTGTGCTATCCTGTGTGGATTTACGTTTTTCTTTCCTTTGTGGATTGTGTTGAGCTATCCTGTGTGGATTTACGTTTTACTTTCCTTTTTGGATTGTGTTGTGCTATCATTTGTGGATTTACGTTTTGCCTTCCTGTGTGGACTGGGTTGTACTTGAGCTTGGATGTTGGAGTCGAGCGAGAATTAATGACTTAGGTATATGTATGGGCATATACCTAAGCAGTGTCGGATGTTACTTCGTGATTGTATCTTTCCTTTGTGGATTCTGGGAGACCTTCGGGGGTCTCGGGGTCCCTACTGAGTAGCTTATACTCACCCCTACACGGGCTATGTCTGTACTACGTTGTGTTGGTTGCAGATGACGGACAGCGCTGATCGTGGTGGAGGCTTGTGGAGCAGGATGGTACCTGGAGGTGGACCACTGGGTGGGACGTACTCGGAGCGGTCGGCTGGACCCGAGGAGCAGTGGAGGCTTTCTGTACCCACCCTTCAGGTGGGACTTCCAGAGGACGGCTCGACGCTGCGGCTTTTCTTTCAGTTGTTGTTTTTCCCCTTTCAGTTGTACTTTACAGTTGGGCTTGTATTTCTGGCCCCTTTACTTTTTCGCATTTACTGTTGTACCAGTTTTTACTTAGTGTTTACTTATTCCGCTTGATTACTCTATGGTGCTTGTTTACTTTACAAAGGAAATGTCTTCTCATTTTACCGGGATTTACGCCTTGGTGCTAGTCGCCAGCCCCTGGCCTATGGAAGGCGAGCTTGGGGTAGTCACGGCACGGGCCCCGAGGACGGTTTGTGACAAATTGGTATCAGAGGAGTTCGGTTCTACCGCAGACTCTGATTTCTTTTCTATGTGAAGCAATAGTGTTGAGCGTATTAAGTGTGGTTATCAGTCCAAGGAGTCCAGTGTTGGTGCAGCGTCCGACGTATCCGTACACCAGGACCCTGACTTCTGATTTTCGACTTAATGCACGAAAACATTGATTGCATGTGTGTTTCAAGTTTTCTTTGTGACTACTTCGTATCAGCTCACCAGGTATACTGTTCAGACCGTGGCGCACCTGTTTCTTTTCAGGATGGCCCCAAGACGGCAGCCAGCTATGGTTCCGAGAGTTGAGCGTGACGACAGCCCGCTGAGCAACGAGGCCTCGGTACAGGGCCCTTAAACAGCTGAGGCACCGGCGGTACCTCTACCCGCCGAGCCACCGATGCGTCCAGCACCAGCCGCTGACGATGCACGTTGCCTTAGTGCACTACATGAGTTCTAGCGCCAGCGACCACCCAGGTTCCATGGGGAGATAGACCCCCTGGCAGCCGAGGACTGGCTGGAGGTAGTTGTACGAGTTTTCAGGCTAGTGAGGACACCAGCAGACCTCATGGTGATCCTCGCAGCGAGCCTACTGCACGCAGCAGTGGGACGATGGTGGAGCTTGATGCTCCAGGTGCACGATGAGGCATTTCTTCTCTAGACGGACTTTGAGAGCCTCTTCCGCTCAGAGTTTGTCCCGGCTACCCTCTGTGTGGTGCGCATCCAGGAGCTTCTTCAGCTGCGGCAAGGCAGCATGACGGTCGCCCAGTACTCGGCGAGATTTACCGATCTCTCGCGCTACTCGACCGACATGGTACGGGACCCATTCTTCTGGGCCCAGACCTTTATGCAGGGATTGAGACACGAGATCAGTGCATCGCTAATCTCCCTCAGCATTCCGACTCAGGCAGGAGTACTGGAGCAAGCCCTTTTGATCGAGAGCTTTCTTGCTGAGACTTCTCCAGCAGCGAGACCTACCGCGTGGCGGCACGTAGCAGATTCTTCCACAGCAGGAAGTCGACGGATGACTCAGGGGTCCAGGCAGACCAGACCCTCACGCAGACGACCTCAGGACACTGGCTCAGCAGTGCGGGGCACACAGCGTGGAGCCAGTCTTTCGAGAGGCAGGCAGTGCTACACATGCGGCGGGCAGGGCCACATGGCTCGTGACTGCCCGACCCACCATGCCAAGGAGCAGCAGACAGTTGAGGGTCCACCCAGGTAGAGGCAGAGGGTCCACCGTGGTGGTCCGCAGGGAGGAGGCGGACGAGGTAGAGGAATTGGCCGAGTAGCAGGTGGTGGGCGACGCTTTGAGGCTCTACCACCACCACCACCAGGAGGTCCACCCCGGCCACAGGGAGATGGAGGGCAGAGACAGGTACAGCTCCAGGAAGCAAAGGCCTACGACCACGGCGCACCCGAGATGATTCGAGGTACAATCTGTGTCTATTCCACCCTTGCTGCAGTTCTTATAGACACAGGAGCGATTCACTCTTTCATAGCCGCTGCCCTTGTTCAGAGCTCAGAGATTCCGACAGAGCCGTTGGCTCGATCCTTACGGCTAGAGACTCCTGCGGGAGCAGACTCGATGATTATGCACTGGTGTCGACAGTGTGAGCTTACTCTAGGAGGTGAGAGCTTCGGCTGGGATCTTCTTGTATCGGCGTCGAGGCCTTACGATGTCATCTTGGGCATGGATTGGTTATCTACAGTCCATGCACAGATTGATTGTATTAGGCACAAGGTGTGATGTGTACACACCGACGGGAGCAGGTTCACCTTCACCGGCGAGAAGGGAGCCTTTGTATCACAGGATGGACTTCCGCAGAGTAGAGTACAGCCCATCACTCATCAGTTGGCTAGCCTCATCCTAGGATCAGTTGATGTGCGGAGTCCTAGTTTTCCTACAGTGGTGGATCAGTACGCGGACGTCTTTCCCGACAACGTTCCAGGGCTACCTCCTCGCAGAGAGGTAGACTTTCATATTGACCTGTACCCCGGGACAGCCCCGATATCGACTCAAGCATATCGGATGGCCCCCATTGATCTTCGAGAGCTACGGGTACAGATGGAGGACTTACAGGGCAAGGGATTCATCCGACCCAGTGTTTCACCCTGGGCTTCCCCGATATTGTTCGCCAAGAAGGTGGACGTGAGCTTGCGACTGTGTGTCGACTATCGTCGCCTGAACCAGGTGATGGTGAGGAACAAGTATTCGCTACCGAGGATTGATGACCTCTTCGATCAGCTCAAGGGATCATGGTGGTTCTCGAAGATAGACCTCAAGTTAGGCTATCATCAGCTCAGAGTTCGAGATGAGGACGTGCAGAAGACGGCCTTCAGATGTCGGTATGGCCACTATGAGTTCTTGGTTATGCGTTTCGGTGTAACCAATGCTCCATCAGTGTTCATGGGCCTCATGAACAGGATATTTCAGCCATACCTCGATCGATTTGTCGTAGTCTTCATCGACGACATTTTGATATACTCGACGACTGAGGAGGAGCACGCCTACCACTTACGGGTTGTACTAGATACACTCCGATAGCACCAACTTTATCGAAAGCTCTCTAAGTGTCAGTTCTGGATATGTGAGGTCCACTTCTTGGGACACGTCATTTCTGAGGCGGAAGTTGCGGTGGATCCCGCGAAGATCGAGGTAGTGCTAGCTTGGGAGCCACCCAAGAGCGTGACGGAGGTGCGGAGTTTCTTGGGACTAGCTGGATACTATTGGAGATTTGTTCTAGACTTCTCCAGAGTTGCGGCACCACTTTCAGCTCTTACAAAGAATGGGAAACCCTTTGTGTGGTCAGACAGATGTCAGCAGAGCTTTCAGGAGCTGAGACAGAGATTGACCAACACCCCTATCTTGAGGTTTCCTGAGGAGGGAGTAGGATACGTAGTCTACTGCGATGCATCAGGGACTGGACTCAGATGTGTCATGATGCAGGAGCGGGCAGTGAACGCCTATGGATCACGTCAGTTGAGGCCGCATGAGCAGAACTACGCTACCCATGACCTGGAGTTAGCAGCAGTGGTATTCGCTCTAAAGACATGGCGAAACTATCTGATGGGCGAGCGCTTTATAGTCTTTTCTGACCACCAGATTCTCAGGTACATCTTCTCGCAAAAGGACCTTAACCTGAGACAGCGGCGATGGCTCGAGTTCCTCCAGGACTATGACTTTGAGATAGTCTATACTCCTGGGAAGGGGAACGTAGTAGTTGATGCTCTCAACAGGAGGATGGGCATCCAGCTACTCGAGGAGGCGACAGAGCAGCTAGCCGCTTTGCGGATATCCTTTGTGGATAGAGATGGAGCAGCCTTCCTTCAGTCTCGCACAGTCACTCCTCTACTACTACAGTGCGTCAGAGAGGCACAACGTGGGGACGCTGACTGTGAGACACGGTGTGCACAGATATCCTCAGAATAGGCACCTGATGGTTTCTCCTTTGGAGCAGAGCACGAAATCCTTTTCAGAGGACGTACCATGGTACCAGTTGCTTCACGGGAGGAAGTGCTGAGAGAGTTTCACACTTCTCCCCTAGCGGTACATCCTGGAGTGGCGAAGATGTACCAGGATATCAGACGATAGCACTGGTGGCCAGGCATGAAGAAGGTTGTGGTAGAGTTCATTTCGCGATGCCTCACCTGCCAGTAGGTGAAGGCAGAGCATCAGGTACTAGCAGGCTTGGTACAACCCTTGGAGGTCCCGGAGTGGAAGTGGGACAGGATATCTATGGACTTCGTGACTGGACTTCCACGCACTTCCAGAGGTCACGACTCCATCTGGGTGATTGTCGACCGACTCACCAACTCGTCTCACTTCTTACCCATCAGAGAGAAGGGCTCAGTGGAGAGCTTGGGGCGTCTCTACATTCAGTAGATTGTACGGCTTCACGGTGTGCCATCATCTATCGTCTCCGATCGAGATGCTCGCTTTACTTCCCGGATTTGGAAGGGGTTGCAGGAGGCATTCGGGATGCAGCTACGTCTGAGAACCGCCTTTCACCCTCAGACGGTTGGTTAGATGGAGAGGACCATTCAGACTCTCGAGGACATGCTCCGCGCATGTGTCCTAGACTTTGGTCGCAGCTGGGAGGACCACCTACCCTTGGTGGAGTTTGCGTACAACAACAGCTACCATTCCACCATCGGGATGGCACCATACGATGCGTTGTACGGCAGACCTTGCAGATCTCCTTTGTGCTGGACAGACCCTGGGGAGTCAGCACTTGTGGGACCAGAGATGGTCTGGGTCATGACAGAGAAGGTCCAGGTCATCCAGGAGCGGATGAGGACAGCTCAGAGCTGGTAGAAGTCTTATGCTGACAGGAGGCGGAGGCCACTAGAGTTCGAGGATGGCGACCACGTCTTCTTGCGTGTCTCACCTTGACGTGGATTACGGAGATTTGGCCATGGCGGAAAGTTGTCTCCACGCTTCATCAGACCCTTCCAGGTCCTCAGCAGGATTGGCGAGGTGGCTTATCGCCTGGCTCTACCACCTCAGTTGCACCGGGTGCACGATGTCTTCCACGTATCTCAGCTGAGGAGATACGTGCATGACCCGACGCACATCATTGACCATGGGGAGCTAGACGTTGATGATGGGGCGACTTTTGCGGAGGTCCCGGTGGAGATTGAGGATCGATAGGAGCGGGTCCTACGTGGACGATCGATTCCTCCTGTGCGCATCAAATGGCAGCATGGGAACCTCTAGGAGAGCACTTGGGAGCGGGAGGCTCAGATGTGTGCTCAGTACCCACATTTGTTTCCCTAGATTATGATGTATCTTTACGGGGACATAAAGCCCTGAGGTGGGAGTGATGTAAAGACCCGTAAATTTCAAGGAAATTTTTTTTTCTTAATTTTCTTTGGAATTTTACAAGAACGCAGTTTCTGACGGAACCTGATTCCGAGGCCCGGTGTGCTCGGAATCATTTTCGGAAGTTTGGCTCGGGTACGTTCAGTGAACGAACGAGCGGGTTTTTCTAACTTTTAAACCGGTGCTCGGAATCGAATTCCGAGGGCACCGATGGAATCGCAGCGCTGATATTTTCTTAGAAACGCCTCTTCCGGAGTTGCGTTTGCTCAGGTGTGGTTTTTAAATTTTGGGGTTCAGTTAAGAAATAAAATAAAGTGGTGCGACAACATTATTTTTATTTCACTTAAATCCATTTAAAAAGCCACCTAAAGCCACTTAAACTAAGTTGAAGTGGATAGGGTGAAATCCAAAATATCCTACCCTCTTGGTAGGATATTTGTGAGGTGGGGCCCGTACGAGCCCCGCCGTTTCTTTTCCGCTAAGTAACGCACCCGCGAAAACCCCCATTAAAAAAAAGTCAATTGGGGCGTTTTCTTAAACAATTAAACGCTCCTATTAATTGGGAGGTTTATTCGTTGAGATTAATTCTATGAATTAATGGGTCGTTACTTAGTTTTTTTTTTCATTTGTTGGCATTTAATAAAATAAGACCAACATTATTCTTCTTGAGTGTTGTTCATTGAGAGGATTTGACAGAAACCGTTGGTCCTTCATCCTCCTTCATAAAGAACACGAAGAACGTGAAGAATGCAAAGAACGTGAAAAACGTCGGCCTTCGACGAAAGGCGACGAAGAACGCCGAGCCCTCGGAGATCGACGACGCGACGCCAAGTACCGCGACGCCGACGATTCTTCTCCCGCGACGTTCAACTGCGACGTTCCTTCATCCGCGGCAGATCTTCGATCATCCGTTGAGGTAAGATATTACGGACCCCATTTTAAATTCTTTGTGGATAATAACAACAACATAGATTTAATTATTATTAATTAAATCTGTATGTTTTTTATCCTTAGAGTTCGTCGACGCGACGCCAAGTACCGCGCGACAGCGACGCTCTTCCGCGACACGACGATTCTTTTCTTCTGCGACGATCAATTCCGTGAAGAATGCATGTACGATGAGGTAGGGGTTTGATTCTTTAAATCTTTTTGATTAAATCCCCGGTCGTTTAAATATTGTTGCGTGAATATCTTTAAGACCGCTAACGCGGTGGGTGTGGACTAACGAACAAGTCCGAACCCACCGCACCTTTTTGTTCTTGGTGCGCGAAACGGAAGAAGACGACAAACGGGGCCGCAAGGGCGATTCGAGGGCCTGGCAGTGAAGATCGGGTCCCGGGAGGACCACTGGCGAAGACCGCATGCAAAACGGACCACCGGAGCGTGTCTGGTGGCCCGCGGAAGCTCCCGCCGGCGCGGCGGCGCCGATGGCCAGAGATGGCGGCTAGCAGCGGCCGTCCGCCAGGCGGCGGCGGCGCCCGGCGCGCCGCCGGAAAAACCCGCCGCGGCTGAAGCCGCGGCGGCGAGCCGGTTCCACGGTTGCGCGGAACCGGGAGGAGTTACGCGGCCCGGCCGCTGTGTCCGCTGGCGAGGCGGCCCCACCCGAGGCCGCGGTGTTTCTTCACGTGGGGACAGCAAGCCCCCGTGGCTTCCCCTCACTCGGCCGAGCCGAGCCGTGCCGACCTGCCGGGCCGGGTCGGTCCGGGCCCAGACCCCCCGTTTCCGGACCTTTTCGGTCCTTTTCTCATAACTTGAGCTATGAGCCTCCAAACGACGCTCTGTCAGTGGCGATGCGATCCTTGGATCGAGACGCTTGTTTCGGTATATCACACTCAAGGTTTTGGAATACTTTGGATTCAGTCGGGTTGGTTCGTACACGAAACCAACCGAGCCCCCGGAGCGGAAACGCTCATATCTTGAGCTCCGGACGTCCGATTGATGTGTTGTCGACTTTGTTGAATTCCTCTAAGTGAGACAGATCTTTTGGCTTACTCCGCCCGAGGTTTGGACGCAGGTGGAGTACGGTCGGGGTGGTTTTTCCTTAAAAACCAACCAGGCCCCTGGGACGAAAAATTCAATAACTCTCAGACTGGGCGTTCGGTTGACGCGCCGTCTGTGACGTTGAGTTCCTGTTGGTGATACGGAACTTTTGGATACATCAAATCTGGACTATGTGTCAGTTGATGTATCAGCCTCTCGGCTCGTGGAGCGGACCCTCCTGAACGAGCTTGCTGTGTGCGGGAACCCTAGAGCTGGCTGTGACTGCTACTGTGACGACGACGACTGTACAGAGATCCTCAGTGGATTCGACGGTGACGACTAAAGCACTCAGCGATCCTTTGTGGGTCAGTGCTACCGATCCTGTGTGGTTCTGGTCCTGTGTGGGTCAGCGTTCAGCGGTCATGTGTGAGCGAGCGCCTACAGGTCCTGTGTGGGTCTTTGAGGTGGTTAGTTACCTATCGATCCTTTGTGGGTCAGATCCTTTGTGGGTAATTGCAGGGGTTAGTACCTATCGATCCTTTGTGGGTCCGACGACTTAGATGGATCAGTGATCATCTCTGTCGTCATTCGAAGAAGTATACCTGTGTGAGCTGAAACCCTGTTTTTCTTTCCTTTGTGGATTGTGTTGTGCAATCCTGTGTGGATTTGTGTTTTGCTTTCCTTTGTGGATTGTGTTGAGCTAACCTGTGTGGATTTATGTTTTACATTCCTTTGTGGATTTTGTTGTGCTATCCTGTGTGGATTTACGTTTTTCTTTCCTTTATGGATTGTGTTGATCTATCCTGTGTGGATTTATGTTTTACTTTCCTTTTTGGATTGTGTTGTGCTATCCTGTGTGGATTTACGTTTTTGCTTCCTATGTGGAATGGGTTGTACTTGAGCTCGGATGTTGGAGCCGAGCGAGAATTGATGACTTAGGTATATGTATGGTCATATACCTAAGCAGTGTCGGATGTTACTTCGTGATTGTATCTTTCCTTTGGGGATTCTGGGAGACCTTCTGGGGTCTCGGGGTCCCTACTGAGTAGCTTATACTCACCCCTGCACAGGCTATGCCCGCACTACGTTGTGTTGGTTGCAGAAGACGGACGGCGCTAATCGTGGTGGAGGCTTGTGGAGCAGGAAGATACCTGGAGGTGGACCACTGGGTGGGACGTACTCGGAGCGGTCGGCTGGACCCGAGGAGCAGTGGAGGCTTTCTGTACCCACCCTTCAGGTGGGACTTCCAGAGAACGGCTCGACGTTGCGGCTTTTCTTTCAGTTGCTGTTTTTCCCCTTTCAGTTGTACTTTATAGTTGAGCTTGTATTTCCGGCCCCCTTTACTTTTCTGCATTTACTGTTGTACCAGTTTTTACTTAGTGTTTACTTCTTCCGCTTGCTTACTATGTGGTGCTTGTTTACTTTACAAAGGCAATGCCTTCCCTTTTTACTGGGATTTACGCCTTGGTGCTAGTCGCCAGCCCCTGGCCTATGGAAGGCGGGCTTGGGGTAGTCACGGCACGGGCCCCGAGGACGGGTCATGACAACATATTCCAATTATTTTATTTATCAAGATACTAACACTGCATATTGAGTTGATGTTAATAGATAAAAACCTTACTCTATTTGGAAAACCATAATGGTGGAGGAAGGTTTCTCGGCTAAGAACCTCAACTCAATATGCAGTGTTGGTAGTTAGATAAAGAAATTCAAAGGAAAGTGTGGTAACATTAGCAGTCTGGATATTTTCTATACTTCAAAACAATGATTTATATGTCATTTGGGACATGTAGAAATTATAGACACATCAATATGACACACGTTGTAACTATTATGACTCCAGGTGCATTTCTTAGGTAAATTTACATTAATTTTAGTAAAAAAGACAACAAACATACTCAAAACCACAAAACAATGCATTTAGATTGTTTTTATACTTAAGGAAAATGATTTATAACTCATTTACGACATGTAGGAATTATCATCACCCAAATATGATGCATAGTGTGACCAATATGACTCCATGTGTGTCTTTTTATTTAAAATTTGCATTAATTTTAGTGAAAAAGATAGCTCACATATTTAAAATTGATCAAACGCATTTGTATTGTTTTTATATCTTAATACAATGTTCTATAAGTCATATTTGAATAGTATGAATCACCCTCACCTCAATTTGATATGTGATGTTCCTGACATGACTCAAAGTGTATGTTATCAGTTCAAAATTTACATTCTAGTTCAAAACATTCCACTCACCAAAAATTGATAAAACATGATGCTATTGTGAGGGTAATTTAGTAAAAATATTCATAAGACATTTTTGATCTGTAGGAATCATTCTTGCATCAAACCTACACAATATGTGACTGATGTGACTTAAAATGTGTGTTTCCAGTTTAAAATGACATTTTAGTAAAAAAGATAAGCGGCATAATAAAAATTGATAAAATTCATTAGGATTTCTTTGAAACATTATTAAAATTATCCATAACTCATTTGATACATGTAGTAATTAGAATCACCTTAATCCAATGCATGGTGTGACCAGTATTTCTCCAAGTGTTTCTTCTTATTTAAAATTGGAATTAATTTTAGTAAAAAAGACAACTAACATACTCAAAACCAATAAAAGGAAATCAAATTATTTTCATACTTTAGGAAAATGTGCCATAAACTATTTGTGAAGTGTAGTAACTATCCTCACCCCAATCTGATAAAAAATTTGCACGGTATGACTCGAATTTCCTTTTATGAGTTCAAAATTGATATATTAGTTCAAAAAGTGTCACTCATTAAAAACCAATAAAACACACTTTTATTTTCATTATAATTTAGTAAAATAAATCATAAGTATTTTTTTATTTGTAGGAATCAGTCTCACATCAAACCTACACATGATGTGATTAGTATGAATTAAAGTGCATGTTTCTAGTTTCAAATGACATTTTATTAAAAAAGACAAGTGACATACTCAAAATAAATAAAACACATTAGGATTGTTTTTATACTTTAATACAATGATCTATAATTCATTTGGGATGTGCAGTAATCAGTTTCACCTCACTCTGAAGCATGGTGTGATCGGTATGACTCCAAGTAAGTCTTTTTATTTAAAAGTGACATTAATTTTTGTAAAAAGGAGAACTGACATACTCAAAACTGAGAAAAAACATTCACGTTTCTTTGATACTTTATTAAAATGATCCATATTTTTTTTTATGTGTAGGAATCATCCTCACCTCAATATGATACATGATGTTCTCGGTATGACTTGAATTGTTCGTTATTAGTTTAAAAATGACATTTTAGTTCAAAAAGTGTTACTTAATGAAAACCAAGAAAACATGGTTAGCTTTTCTTTATAATTTAATAAAATGATCCAAAAGTCATTTTTACTTATAGGAAGTATTCTCACATAAAATTGATACACGTTGTGACCGGTGTGACTCAAAGTGTGTGTTTCCAGTTTCTAATGATATTTTATTGTAAAACACAAGTGACACACTAAAAACCGAGAAAACACATTCAGATTGTTTTGATACTTTAGAAAAATGGTCCATAAGTCATTAGTGACATGTAATAATTATCCATGCCTCAATATGATGCATGGTGTGGCCGATATAATTCCAAGTGTGTTAATTTATTTAAAATTGACATTAATTTTTATAAAAATAATAAGTGACCTAATGAAAACAAAGAAAACGAATTTGTATTTTTTTTATACCCAAAATGTTATGATCTGTTTGAAGCTAGTCCTAAAAAATTATATTAAAAAGTATCAAGGAAATAAAATCTGTATAAGGTATTATTATAAATACCGGTATGTATTATACCATTCATATATGCACTCACCATTGGAGCACAATAGTCATCAATCCTAAAGGACCACATCTTGTTCATCTCTACGATCGCCCTCTTTGATAAGGTATCCACCACTTGATTTTCCTCTATATATTTATGTGATATGAATAGATTTAGTTGATTTATACTCCATAGACATTCAATCCAATGAGGAATAATTTTACATGGCACATTCCTCGTTCTGGCTTGCAAAGTCGTAACAGCAATTTCCAAGTTCAGCTCAATCCATAAATATCTCCAGTTATATTGAATGGAGTAATGGATTTCATACACAATAGTATATAACTCTACTTCATGGGACACTCCAAATAAAATTTAATGCTAAAAACATCCATTTACAAAAACAGGATGTGTTTGGAACACACCTCCACAACCTACGGGTCCAAGCATGCCAGAAGAAACTTCATCCACATTGACGTTGATCCATGAATTAATTAGTGGGATCCATTATATATATTTCAGAATTTTTGGTTTCCTCTACCTTTATGTCACATCCAAGAGCCGCATATTTTTCATATCATCATTATAATTTGATATACCTCATGTTTTCACCACTGACAGAGTGTATGCCTCCTTGTGTAGAAAAATCATGCCAAGTGACATACTAAAAACTAATAAAATGCATTAAGATTACTAAGATAGTTTATTAAAATTATATATAAGTAATTTTTGAAGTGTAAGAATCTCTCACACCTCAATAAAACACACGGTATGACCAGTATGACTCCAAGTTTTTCTTTTATTTAAAATTGACATTAATTTTAGTAAAAAGAACATGTCACATACTAAAAACAAAGAAAACACATTTGGATTGTTTTGATATTGTAGGAAAAAAGTCTATTAGTCAGTTTTGACATATATTAATCAAATTCACCTCAACCGGAATAACATTTTGATTGGTATGACTCTAGGTGTGTCCTTTTAATTAATATTGACATTAGTTTTAGGAAAAATAGCAGGTTACATATTGAAAATCAATCAAACACATTCGGATTATTTTGATACTTTAGTAAAATGATCCATGAGTCATTTTTGATTTGTATGAATCAACTTCACATCAATATGACAAATGGTGTGATTTATATGACTCTAAGTGTGTCTTTTTATTTTAAATTGAAATTAATTTTAGAAAAAATAACAAGTGACATACTGAAAACAAATAAAACGCGTTCGAATTATTTTGATACTATAAGAAAATGGTCCATCAGTCACTTGTGAAATTTAGAAATCTCCCACACCTAAATCTAAAGCATTATGTGACTGGTATGACTGAAAGTGATTGTTATCAATTTAAAATTTTTATTTTAGTTCAAAACATGTGTCACTCATTGAAAACCAAGAAAATGAACTCTGATTCTCTTAATAATTTAGAAAATTGATTCATAATTCATTGTTGATGTGTAGGAAGAAGTCTAACATAAAACTGACACAAGATGCGACTGGTATGACTCAAAGGGAATTTTTCTAGTTTGAAATGACATTTTAGTGAAAAAAACAAGTGACATATTGAAAACTGAGAAAATACATTCATATTGTTTTGATTCTTTTGGACAATTATCCATGAGTAATTTTTGAAGTTTAGGATTTAGTTGCACCTCAATCCCATGTACGGTGTGACCGGTATAACTCCAAGTGTGTCTTTATCTAAAATTGACATTAATTTCATTAAATATAAAATTTTATATACTCAAAACTGAGCAAATGAATTCATATTGTTTTGATACTTTTGAAAAATTATCTATAACTCATTTTTGACATGTTCAAATGAACTGCACTTCATTATGATGCACAGTGTGACCAGTATAACTCCAAGTGTATTTTTATTTAAATTTTTCATTTTATTAATGTATTCTTTCATATTAATGTTTAATTTATTTAATTATAATATTAATAACATAAGATTTTTTTCTTATATAGGTAGACTATTTTTCTCGAGTTGATGTGATTTTTTTGGAAACTAATACTGTGGGCAGACTTTTTTGAGAGGGTATCACGGGTACCAAAGATGATGAAACATTAATAGTTTTAAATGTTTGTGGATACTAATTGTCAATGTAACTATACAAAAACATTTTTTGAAATGTATATATTAGTGTTTTTTTTGTAATCATGATGTAAAATTTATTTCATTTAAATTTTATATTTTCTATACAGGTTACAGGTTTTTGCAGTGTTCTGTTATAAAAAACAATACACCATAGTAGGTGGGGCCTTTATTAGTGCTAATTTTATCACTAATCAAGGACCCCCTTAATCAGTGCTATTGAAATCACTAATAAAGGGGGCCTTTATAAGTACTTTTTTACAGTTTATAAAGTCCCCCATTTATCATTGCAGATAAATAGACCCCACCTTAATAGAGTTGAGCATAAAAGTGATTTTTAGTGCTATTAAAAGCCTTGTTGCACGCTATTAAAGGGAATATATGTAGTAGTGTACCCTCTAACTTAGGGAAGTTCCAATAAATACACTCTCACTTAGGGAAATTACCAACCTCCAGTCATGTCATAAACCATACTCAAATCTCAGAAAATTCATATTGAAATAGATAGGGCATCACATCACATTCCACAAGCTCACCAACTGGAAACCAGGGTACAAGTCACCAAGACCTATCCCCATAACCCAAATTACATCTCATAATCCAACTACCCTCACAGGATAATACTATTGAGATTATATATATATATATAAATCACATAAAATTAAACCCATGTCCATTACCGTCTCACTTATGAATCCATCCATTAGGTTCCTCATACCCCATTTATTCCCCACTTGCTGACACAACCCCACATCAATCACCCCATGGTTACCCCATATCCTATAGGCCCTACATAACTCTTTAATAAGGAATATAGTTTATTTCATCCTCTAATTACTATATAAAAACCATGTCTCACTAACCAGGTATTTTTCTAAGAAACCTCATAATAATACCCCTAGAAACCCTATGTCATTTCATAAAGATAATTCTCATGATACATGTTGGGTTAATATCTCACATATCTATTAGGAGAGATCATAATACCATCATCCATATGAAAACCTAAATGAAATAATAAATCTATACCCAAAGGAATTTTTTCATTAATGGAACATGGTAAGTCTCTAATCCATAATCAAAATGGTGTTCTTCATCATGTATGATATGTACAACCATCTTACTTTTCAATTTTAGGATAAATCCTAACATAAATATATAACCATACCCTATAAACCAAACTAGTGTATTTAAAAATTATCCTAAAACTGAAACCTTTCATGCATCTCATGTAACCACAACCAACATTTTTACCCTTCATGATGTAGTCACCAAGTGCTTCCAAATACCCAACATACAAATGATCACTTTCTCCTTTAAACAGAATATTTTCCCTTTTCCAAATACACAAAATGAAAATGACAGAAGATAAAATATTATTCCCCTTGATTTAAATTTTTTTAAAAAATATTTAATTATTTAAGGTTAATTTATTATTTTATGCCCATAATTTATTATATAATCTATTTCTCACATCTAACACTTGAGGTTGTTTAGTCAACTTCTCCATAACTACTTAGATATTATTTTCATGGTAAAAAGTAGTGTCAAATAGTTACATAATTTCTATAATTTTAGGTTTATATATTACTTATCAATATAGTTGAAAATTTTAAATATCTCTATTGGTTTTAAAAAATAGATTCAAACTAAGAAAGGTATTTGATTATTCTTGTTTTAAACGGTTAAAATTATTGTAGATGATATTTGTTAATATCACGAATATAAATCCAAATTTGTATTTCTAGAATATAAATCGCGTTATAAATATTTTAGTTATTCATTTAATAAATATTTAAATATATTTATATAAGGATGTAATGGAAAATGAAACACATCATCCACGGAGGAAATGAATGGACAATAACATGGGTTATGATTTCATTTTGGAATTAACGAGAGGGAGAGATTAATATAATTGATATTACCTTGATATAATAACATTTTGGCATAAATATGAATATAATTTCATTTATCCTAATTTATTGAATAGATTTAGAGGTGGTATAATAATAAAGAAACTTGAAAGAACTTGATTAAGATAATTAAATCTTCCTTGGATCTCATCCTTAAGATCACACCATAATCCTTCTTAGATTAGTCTTTTGGTGAGATGATAACTTCTATGCTATAGGAAAGATGATTGGTTATAGACTTGGGTAAATTTTTAGAGAACTAAAGGTATTATAATTATTTTATAAATGGGGTGTTGAATTGTGGTACTTATAAGGGGAGAAGATGGGTGTTTTAGAATAAAATATTATATCTTTAAATATTTTCCAAACATGTTATTTAATATTTAGGGGACTCTAAATAAATAGTAAACAATATAATAATATATTCATCTAAATTTTATTAATATAAAAAATCCATTCATATACACTATTATAAAATATTTTATGTATATATTACTAACACAGTATTTCATTATTCACTTAAAATTCAACTTTTTTAGAAAAATATAAAAAAAATCACCCTAAGATAATTTTGATGTTCGGATTTAAAAAATTATATTCATTCTATCAAAATAATTTCATAAATATGATAAATGAAATTTTTAAATAAAATTATTATTTATTGAGAAAATATCAATTTATATTATGCAATTAAATTTCTGACCATTAAAAAATACTCATGATTGCATAAAAGTACAATATTATTTATATAAAAATAAATATTCTTTTTTAAAAACAACTTTATAAGAAAATTTATTTTAAATATTTTAATGTTTTTAATAAAAATATATTTTAATGAAAATAAATCATATATGTTTTCCAAAAATAAAATTATAGTCTCTTTGGGTCAAATATTGATTTTAACAAATTAAACACTTTTATTTGAATTACCATATTATATAAATTCCTTATATTTTTACTTTATATGATACCAAAATATTATTTTACTATTACATCATTTTGATAAATATTCTAATAGTTAGGTTATGATTCATAATGGTCAAATTATTATTACTAATGATCATATTTTCAATGGTCATTTAAATTTTAGAATGGAATGTTATTGAGATTATGATGGAGGTGAGGGAGTTTGAGATTGGTAACTGAGAATTATAAATCTTTTTTTTTATCTGAAACATCATGGGGGTAGAATGGGTCATTTAATTCTATGTTTCCACTCAAGGAGATGATCTTTGGACAATTTGGCCTTATGAATGAGATCAAGTCAACACCCACCTTTATGATTCCCAATCTTATGGATACCATTTCTAAATCATCACCTATGCCTATAACAATAATCAGGAAATGTTTAGTGGCTCATTTTAATTCCAATCAAAATGAAATAAAGGAAATAATATAGTTCTATAAAAAAATCCATTGTGAATCATTTGATCTTCCAAAAGTAGAGGATCTGACCAAACTCTCATATCTCATTAAGTGAGTTGTTGTTATATGGGGGTTTTCTAATTAGAGATTAATTGCTTTAAGTCATGGGTATTTTCTCATTGTATTTACATTAGATGATCTAAAGAGTAAAGCCTAGGGTTTGGGAACTATCTATTTAAATCATTTAATTCTACATATTTAGTAATGGGAAGTCAATTTTGATCTGGGAAATGTCAATATCACTCATGCACAATTTTGGATTCTTGATTATAGTCTCAATTGGTTTTATTGCCACCCAAGGATGTTGTGGAAATTTACATATTCAATTAACAGTCTAATTAAACGATATATTGAGACTGGAATACCTAGGTATGCTCACTATTATTTCATACTCATATAAATAGATCAATCCATCACCTTGACTGATAAGGTCATTTCAAAAAATCTTAAGGACGGTATCAATCTTAATATTATATATGAGAGAATACCACCCTTATTTACTAATTGAAAATTCATTGGCCATTTGGCCAGTTAATGTAGGAGGACCATGGTATCATTTAGATTTTTTAATCTCAAGGTCCACTATGATACAGGCAGTAAAAAGATAAAGGCTATGGAAAAGGATAAAGGGAAATATCTTGCTTATACTAGAGAATAGGCTTCTACCCTAGTGAATATTTTTGGTTCATCTGGGGTAGATATTGTTTTTGATCCTATTTTCACTAAGAATGGGGAATCCCCAAAGATTTCCATCATCTTTTAGAATTCCATATATGGGAATTATTCTAAGGGGTTAATGGGAATGATGATCCCAAAGATGGAAACGCTACATTAACTTTCTATTGGGGAAGTGTTTTTCAAGAGGGATGATAATTTTCTACAAAATAGTGGGCTGAAAATTATAAATAAGATGGGCCACAAAGACTAAAATATGAATAAAGAGTACTATATACCTACTCAGGTTGTGGGGGATTCCACTTTTTCCTTACTAATGGTTATGTCATCAGTTTATAAAACTTCTAGAGAAATCTTAGACTCCTCAGATCACCACCTTGATCACTATTTAAGAAAAACCCTAAAATGGGGTCTCACTTGAGGATAATTACAATAAGGATGAGGAACCAATCACATAGGTACCCTTCTAATATTATTTAAAAATAAAGTATCCTGAGGATGTACCTCTAGGAATATATTCCATAAGTAATAAATGAAAACACATTTGTGTAAATTTTTGGACAGATGATGTTGAAGAGGAAACTCAACCCCTTTCGAGGGATGTTCCTAATGGGACTGAGGAATCCAAGGTTCCCAATAAGCCTGTGGATGCCTATAATAACATAAAGAAGCGGAATAAAGGTAAAGTTAAATAGAAAAATACATCCAATCTAGTGGAATAGAATAATGGGCCCTAAACTTGGATAAAATAATCATACAAATGAGTTCAATTTTCTAGAATTTTCAATGGTAGAATAATATTAACAATATTCAACCCTTAGGAATTTATCCACATAGTATAAACCAGACTTTATTGGAATTGAAAAATCAAAGTTGAATATTATTTTATTTAATATATTTGATTGGAGTAAGACGGGATGTGATTGGATGGACCATAACATTAAATCAACACTAGTGGAAACAAAATGGGTCCTTAAGAGGAAGAAATAATATTATTCTTTATTTCAAGTTTTCGAGTAGAAAATTATAATAAGGTTTGTATTTTACAACTCCTCCTATCATGTTTCATTTTTATATGCCTCTAACCATAACATTAAGATAATAGATTTAGGGGAAGATCTCTATTCCATCTCAAATAAAGTTAGTGATAATTGGATCCTTCTAAAATATTTTAATTATGTCGTAAATGTGGATTTGATTTTTGCAACCAACTTCAGGAGGGTTGTCTCTATAGAATTTCAAAGATTTATTAACCTCTATCATATTTCAATGATAATATTAGCTGTGTTGATTACACCTGCTCTAGGATCACTATTGATAGAATATGAACTAGTAAAATTGATAGAGATTCATTTTCACTTGTGGGTGGGAATTTCACACATCTTCTCTCATGCAGGGATCTCCCAAGATTCCATTCTAAACACTACCTAATTATTCTCAAATTTATTAGAATAAAAAGAAATACCACTATAACTTCATATTTAATAATTCATGGCTATATCATGAATATTGTAGGAGTTTATTTCCATAGAAATTTCCCTACAAAAGTATGGGGATGTTTTAAAATGGTTCTCTAACAAAATAAAAATATCTAATATGGCCTTGAATTCCTTATAGTAAGGCCATGTTCTCTACTTTGGACATTGATATTTTTAGTTCTAGGAATGACCTCATGGAATAAAATACTAGGAATTCAAGATATAATACACCTACTAATGAGGATATTCAGAGATCTTATGCCTTTGATACCCTTATAAGAAGGGGAGGTAGTTTTTTGAAGGAACAAATGTGAAATTAATGGATACTAGATGGGGATAGAAAATATAAATTTTTTCACCTCACTCATAGAGATAGGAAATTGAAAAGGGCTATATCATCAATTAACATTAATGAAACAATATTATCACTACTGACCATATTATTGATAGTCTGGTTTCTCATTTCATGATGCTCTTAAATGAAATCCTAATAGTCCTATTTGACATCCTCAATTTGATGTTATTATATTATATGTCAAAAACATGTAGAATGATTTTCTTTCAACCTCTCCACCTAATTATGATATTAAATTTTCCATATTCTCACTAAATTCTTACATTACCTCAAGGCCTAATGTATTTACTAATAAGTTCTTTTTGGAACTCTAGGATATCTTTAGACCAGATGTAACTCATGTTTCTATATAGATTTTAAATATTGTTTACATTTAACTAGGTCTCAATGACTAATTCATCATCCTAATATAAAAATTTGAGAATTAAATGGAGGACAAGGAATTTAGACCCATTTTCATTAGGAATTCTCTCCCAAATATAATTAGGAAAATTCTTTATATTAGAGTAGGGCACATATCTAATGGGATTATTTAACCAACCCAATTTTGTTTCATACCTAGAATGAAGATATAGGAGTATATCTACATTACCTTAGAGGGTATAACTATCCTCCAGAAGAAGGATAATCAAAGGAATATTTCTCCTAATATATATATCTATAAGGCCTTTGAAACTCTGAAATGGAGTTTCCTTTTTAATAATATCCATAATTTTGGGTTTTCTCAAAAAAAAATTGCTTTATTCATTCCTTATTATGAAACTCTAGACTATCTGTTCTTATTAATGGCTCTCCTATAATATTATTTAGTTACTCTAGAGGTGTTAAACAATATAATAATTAATAAACGCTCATCTTTCGACTGTTTTAAGACTATCTTAGTAGATTCCTTTGTAAGTTTTTTGAAAGAAAGAAGATAACTCCTATTAAGGTTTCATGGTAACTTAAAATCCCCACTTATATTTTTTACATAAATGACATCCTTCTCTTTAGTGAGGCTAATAATGACTCCCTTAAAACCATTAAAATCATTTTACATCATTATGATCTAGTGTCTCAATAGGTCATTTTATGGAATAAATCTATTTTTTTCAGGAAATGATTCTCTAATATAACGAAGAGGTTTTCCTTGAATCTCTTCCATGTCAAACAAGGGGAGTTGGAATTACCTAATTGGGTATACCATTATTCTCTAGAAATGTTAGATTTATTTATTTTTAAGGGATTCATAGTAAAATCACCTTTAATATATATAGTTGGATAGGGAATATCCTCTCCCAATTGGGTAGAATACAACTTGTAAATTCTGTGATTACCTCCATGTTTGGGTACTCTTTTCAAATTTACCAATAGATCAGGGATTTGATCAGTCATCTAGACACTCAAATGAGAAATTATGTGTGGTTTTGAATTATCCAAGATAGAAAACATATTATTATTTTTTAGAACAATCTTATGAATCCCATTGATATGGGAGGATCTATTATTAAAAACATCATGCTATTCAATCAATCTTTATAGGACAATTACACTTGGAACCAGCTCAACAATAAGCGGGACTTAACTAATTTCATCTAGAATTTTATTATTGAAAGGCTTTATGGGAGTAACTGATTCATACTAGGCACTTAAATTTTTCCTACCATTAGGTAATAATATGAGGATATTATAATTCATATGCAAAGGATACATTCTAAATCATCCAATATGAACTTCTAGACTACACCTTGGCTTAGTATTCCAATTATATAATCTATTTAGACTCCTCTATACTTAAATAATATTTTCATTTCTTATACACTAGTTCATTATGAACAGGTTGAACACATCTTCAAATCATAGATAGAGTAGAAAATTATTTCATTCAATTTTCAAGAGCATGATACTCTTTTCTAGTCCTTAGTCAGGTTGGAAACCCTCAACCCCAAGATACAATACCATTTTATTTCTGGTTTTACTTATGAACCCTCTATATGGATGAAATCCTTTAGAAGGACCTCCATACCCCTTTTATGAAGCTCTAAATCTCGATACATTAGAACAACTGGCTTCCAAAAGATAAAAATATTCAATTAGTTTGATGGAAATATCCCCCATTCTTCTCTCTCTTTATAAATGATAGTGAAACTAGTCAACATCTGTTCTTGGAATGCTAATTTTTTAGGAAGATTAGTAATTATAGTGAATTTTTCAGTCCCTGTAAGAATCATTCAAATAGAAACCTATAATATTTCATGGGGAATTTTCTATTTCTGGATCTCATCTCATAGGTGAGGAAATTCTTATACTCCTTTTTTGTAATGGTCATTAATTATATATAGATTTTAAGAAATGACCATTGGTTTGAGGACACAAATCCATAATTAAGGGATCTTCTTATAAGTATATTCAAGGACATTCAATTGAAATCCAAGTTTCATGTTTGATGCATGGATAAAAATATGGATGACTTTATTATTATTAAAATTCTTAGTATTGTTGGTATTCCCAAAAATCTTGTCACACTGAAACTTTTCAGGTGGATTCCACCACTCCTGTTACAGATAATATTTAATTTTGATGGGGAAAATTATGGTGCACCTAGTCTTGTAGGATGTGCTGTTATTTTCATAACCAATAGAAGTTTTATCAAGGGATTATTTTGATACTTTCAAGGTACCTTTATGGATTATGAAGCTAATATTTGGGAAGTTATTCATACATTCAGTTTTGATAAACACTTTGGATAGAGAAATATATGGATTGATATTGTTCCAATACCAGTGGTTACTCTTCTTTGAAATAATTCAAATTGAGTGTCTTGTAAAATCTTTAATGAATGTATGGATTTTCTGAAATACCTTAAAACTATTCATTTCAAGTAAACATACATATATTAGGAGGCTAACATAGTGGTTGATTCCTTGTCCAAGCAAGTTTCACGGGATGGAAACTCCTTCTAGTCTATTTCCCTAGATGATTACTTTAATCATTTTCATCTCTCTAATTTTAGTGGTGATGTTTACACTCAAATTAAATCCTCTATGTTTCAACTCTTTATTTTTATTAGTATATTTTTATGGGAATGGGACTTTGTCCCATTTTTTAGACTATCTTGGATTTAGGTTTCATGTATCCTATAAAAACCTCTTATTTTATTCATCATTAACATCCATTAGATTAAGTTTATATTCATTATCTTCAAAAATAAAAAATACATGAATAATGTTTTATTTCTTTTTTATAGTTTTGTTCAGAAGTGTAGTTATTCTAAGAGACAAAGATGATCAAAATTTCAATAGTTATTTTATTTTTCAATAATTATTGTCCTCTTATACTAATTTAAACTTTATTAGGTATATTTATTCTCTTATTATAATGTTTTAAATTAAGGTAATAATTTATTATTTGTTTTCATTATATGGTGCATGAGTTTTCTATTATACTACATTACTAAATATGATGCATGTTTATTCAGAAGGAAAATTTAATATATGAAAGTTTGACTATTTTTATTATTTCCCTATTTAGAAATTTCTCCATATAAACTTACATTCATATAAAAACATAAACAAATATTAGGGTAATTTTATTTTATTGAATCATCAGGTTCCTTTGTTTCTTTTTTTATAATTATGGTTCTATTAAAGTAATTTGACAAGTTTAGGTGTATGGTTTTATTGAAATTTGTCTCTAAGATCCATGATCATCACTGGAAACTCATCGTAACAAATTTCCCAACACTATAACCTCTTGATTTAGTACATGTGAGGGATCTAGTATGTAATTTATAAAGAAGGATATGTGGAATTCATCTTGAATATGAAATAGGTTTTGTGGGAGTTCTAGTCGATGGGCCATAACTTTGATGCAATCAAGAATCTTAAAAGGACCAATGTTTATAGGAATTAGATTTCTGTTCTTCCCAAACCTCATGAGTCTCTTCAATAGAGATATATGAATGAATGGTTTACCTCCAACATCAAACTCTTTATCTCTTTGATGATTGTCTACATAGATCTTCTATCAATTTTTCATAGTTTGGATGTGTTTCTGAATGGATACAACAATTTCTACCCTTTATTTGACCATTTTAGGACCTAATATCTTACATTATACAAATTCATCCCAATATACAATATCTTTACATTTATTCTCATATAATGATTCATAATGAGGCATCTCAATTCTAAAGTAGAATATATTATTTTATAAGAACTTGGCCAAGGGAAGATGTTGATCTTGATAACCATTAAAGTCCATAGATTTTTCTCTCAAAATATCTAAAAGTGTCTAGATGGTCCTTTTTTATTAAACATTAGTCTATGGGTGTTATTTCATGTTGAAGTTAAACTCCACAATCAAGTAATGTTCAAGACTTTTCCAAAACAATAAGGTGAACCATTTATCATTTTTATATAAAACGGATAGTGTTTTTTCAAGAATTATCACTACTTATCTAATGTATATTTTTACAACATGATGGAGTTAGAAGTCCTCTTGAATGGTGATAAAGTGAGAGGTCATTATAATTCGGTCCACTAAAGCATATATAGCATTATTTCCTTTGTATTTCTTTGGAAGACCAGTGAAAAAATACATGGTGATGTTCTTCAATTTCCATGAAGGTATGAGAAATGGTTGCATCATCACCTTGGAATTTCCTCTTTCTACCTCCACTTATTGACATTCCTGGAACACTGATATATATTAATCAATATACTTCTTCATATTATCCCACCATTAGTACTATTAGAGATATCTATACATCTTTATCGCATGGTGGATAATATTAGTTGATCTTTGAGCATCATTTAATCAAACCATCTTTATCTCAGGATCTAATGGTATATATAGTCATGTCCCAAATCTGAAAATTTTATATTTATCCATGTTGAACTCTATGTCTTTACCCTTTCCTATATAATCCATATTTTTTAAATCTCCATATCATCAAATAGATATTTTTTAATCTATACTAAAATGGAAGGTTGAGCAATCATTTGAACAAGGTAAGATATTGTTCCATATTTAATGATTCATGTTTACATCCACTACATTTCTATGAAGATTATATCCTTATCAATCTTTATCAAAGATATGGTCTCTTATTCTTTTCTACTTAGATGATCATACAATTTATTCACCTTCCCATGATAGTATAGGATTGATCATTCAGAGTCATTGTTTAGCTCTAATAATCTTCATTGGAACATATTGTTCTCCTTCAATTTGAATTTATTCTTAAAGAACTTATTAAATGTATATATTTCACACTTTACCCAATATAGGTAGTTACTCCAAATCCTCAATGTGAATATTACTTAATACATATTTAAATCGTGAATTAGATAATTATACTCATGTACATTTAATTATTTTGAGGGATAAGATATCATTTATTATTTTTCCTGAGTATAGAACCCAATCCCATCATTAAAGAATCACTATATATCACAAATCCTTCCACATTTTTGTGTATTGTGAGTAGAGATGTTTTGATTATCCTATTTTTCAATTCCCTAAAGCACCCTTCATATTCATTAGTCAAAATAAACATTACACTCTTTTGAGTTAGCTTGGTTAGTGGGATTGAAAATCCTGATAAATTTTTCAAAAAACATTGGTAATACTCAATTAGTCAAATAAAACTATTGATATCCATTATATTTATTGGTATTGATCATTATTTAATTTTCTATTACTTTGAAAAATCTATATATATCCCCTTAATTGTGATAAAATACCCATAAAATGTTACGTACTCCATCAAAAACACAAATTTTATATACTTTGAATTTAACTTCACCTTTCACAATGTCCTTACCATAATAATTATATACTCCTCAAGTTCCTACTTAATTATATAATATATGAGAATATCATCTATGAATACTCACAAAAAAATTTCAAGGTAAACATTGAAGACATTATTCGTTAAATCTGTGATTTTTTGTGAGAATTTCTGAGAAACAAGGGAATTACTCTATGCTAACAGTTTCTATACCTTTTGGTAAATTCATTTGTCAGAAATAACATCTTTTTTTCACCTTTAATTGATGATATCTCAAACAAAGGTCCACTTTAGTGAAGCTTTGGGGACCATGAAGTTAATTGAACAAGTCATCAATATAGGATAGGGGATACATTTTCTTTATCGTGATTTTTATGAGTTCATAGTAATCATTACATTGATTCATTAACATGTCCTTCATTATGAAAAGAGGACTAGAATTCCCTTTTTTTTAAGAACTTGGTTATATGAAGGCCTTTTCTAGATTCTATTTAAATTAAATCTTTAGTTATTCCAATTCAATGAGGGTTATTATTTAAGGAGTCTTTGACATAAATAGAGCTCTGAGTAAAAGTTTGATTGAAAAATAAACCTCTTATCTAGTAGGTAGAATAAAAAACTCTCTGAGAAATACATCATCAAATTATCCCATAATGGGAATTTCCTCATTGATGATACTCTCATTTTTCTCAATAATCTAATCTTATTATGCTTCCTTATAATGAAAAAATATCCATTCTTGAGAAGGATTTTGTAAAGGAGATTCATCGTCCTCCTTGAATTTTTATAGAATCATAAATTGATTTGGGGTATGGGAATTTATTTTATTCTTATAAAAATTTATGTTATATCAATATAAATATAGTAAATCAAATCCCAATACATCATCAAATTTATCTAATGGGAGTATGGAAATGTTTTATGGTAGATTTATCCCACCAATTATAATTGAGGATGTGTTTTATACATGGTATGCAACAATTTCACAACTTGGTGTCTCCACCAATAATTCAACCTCCATTTTTTGAGGATGTGTTAGAATAGTTATAAAAACATAATGATACTAATGAATATTTTGAACCGCAATCTCATAAGAAATTTTTTATTCTTTAATGAACAATAATATTAATCGTCACCACTTCATTTTCATGATCCACCTAAGCAATGGTGATATCATACGCTCATCCTTTACCTCTTGTCCTTAGAGGTTTTTTCAATTTTTTTCATCAATGACCCTTTCTTTAGAGTATTTAATGCCATAATGTTAGTGTTCATTGCAATTGAAACATTAGACCATGGGTTGAGGAATGATTGGTCCCTTTTTCATTTCAGTATGTTATTGTTCTTATTCATTCCCCTTGAACATTCATTAGCTTGATTCCATTCCTTTAAAAGTAATAAACATATCATTGTTACCTTGAGGTAGTTACCATGATGCTTCTTTCCAAACTTATTCCATGTGGTTGGTAGGATTTTATTCCCTCCATGATATTTATTGATTCATCCTTCAGAATTAAGCTCTATTATTGTCTTTTTATTTCCATCACTCATGAACTTGAGAATCATTAATCAGTGTAAAAATTCAAGGTCACATCAAAATATTTCATCATAGATATAAAATTATTGAATCATCAATGATTTTTGAAGTCTCTAAGTTATCTGATAAATAAGTAGTAAACCTTGATTTTGGGGTGGATGAAAAATCCATAGGTGTACCATAAAATCCTTGGGATGTTTTCCTCATTAGACCTAATTGATTATAACTTTGTTTTTGCTTCAGTCCAAGGTACTGCCTCTCCATTTTAATATGGGTACTATGATAAAAATATGTATTAGAACATAATTTCTTGAATCCTTACAATTATATTGATTTTATTTCTTCCTTAGGCTTTATATTCATGATCAGTGTACACCACATATCAGATTATCCCCCTAAGAAATATGTGTCTAGTATGAAATTATCAATCTTAGTGCATTTGATGACATAAAATATGTTCTTAATTGAATTATTCAATTATTATCGAGTTATGGTATCATAATATCCACTAAAAGATCAATTCCTTTATCATATAAAGAACACAATCACAAGTACCACCATGAGTCAGTTGTGAAAGTACCACCATGAAGTATACTACTCCAAATCCCATCATATTAAGAATTTTGTTAAGGTGATCATTACATTTCCCATCATAATTTTTTTTGGAACCATTCCTCATATTTCCATCCATTTAATAGAATAAATGAAAGAAATGATTAAAATACTTAAATTAAAAAACATAGAAATGATGAACTATAAATTTGTAGGGAATAACTCATTAATGACTTGTATACCTGAACCTATGAATTTCAAGGTTTCAATCTAGTTTATCCCTGGCCATTTTATTATTAGGTTCTCAGACCTAACTAGTTATATGTTATGTCATCAAATTATAAAATACCATAACAATATATATTTAAATACTTCATAATAATCTATAAAGATCATGTGAATAAAATAATGAATATTTCCTAAGAGTATTAATCTAGGAGTGCAGTTAGGCCCACTTTTTATGCACTAAATTGAGATCGAATTAATACCCAACAAACCTTTTATGGGTTATTAAATCTAGGTAAATTTGTGCCAGATATTTTATCAATTTTTTATATATATATGTGGATTTAATTTCTATGAAATAACACTCTTTAATTTACAAAAAAAAGGATTTTTTTCATATATTTAGAATTATCCCTTGGGTTTTTAATAATTGTTTCTCATCCTGATCTCTAAAAATAACTAGTACTAAAATTAAAACTAACTAAAGTAACCCAATTATTACACACATTTTATTACATTATTTTTAACAAAAAATACTATAAAATACATCACAAAAATATAGAGTTATAGTGTCTTTGTAAGATTGGAGATGAGATGCATTAACATAAAAATAAACTTCTATATATTTGTTAAAAAATTTATAATGGTCCCCCAAATCCCACTGACCTATCATTCCTATATAGGGTACCCTTGGAAATATAAAAAATCACATTATAAATTACAAATCCTATTAAAGTAATTATCAAATTAAAGCATAATAATGAAGTAATATGTATGAATCAAGAAAAATATTATTATATCATAAATAAAAGTATCATAGGAATGTGATTGTGGAAAATAGAAATAATATCATTAAATCATGGAATCAGGAATATAAGAAAAAAAATATAAAATATGGAATCATAATAATAAGTCAAGTCTAATCTCTAGGAAATCATAAATAATGTGATTGGATTATTATCTAGAATTTCTATCTTACTTCGAACGTTTGAGATTGATCTATGGTTTCTTATTTTGTGTGTATCCAAGCCATCGAGTGGTGGAGTCCTTCTTTTTGTCTCTGCATTGATCTTCTTAGTTACCTTATTCAACATCTTGTGTCACACATTCCCAACCCAAAGTGGTGGAGAGTTCCATTATTTATTTAGTAGTGTTGTGATGCAAAAATAATTAGTGGTATTTTTTCCTATTTTTATTTTTTCTGCCTTGATTTGGTAGGAATTCAGCTCAAGTTGTTGTTTCATTACTGATATTTGGTTCTGTGATATTAGATACCAACATATTCTAATTGTATTCTCCTATGTATGGTATTTTCATAGTGTGGTCAGTGATCTGATCTTCAGGTAGAGGTATCTTGATTCAACAGTCTGGTCTTTTGGTGGTGGCGGTGATGGTTTATATTCCCTAGAAAGTTTTGGTTGCTTAAAATTAAGTTGTTGAGGGTGATTTATTCCCCTTTATGGAATCATGGTGATGTGGAAATGATGATACCTTGGTCCACTACTTTGGGAGTCACATGGGGAGGCTCTGACGGTGATGACATGTTGGCGATACATGATGGTGATGGTGACTGAGTGATGTGGGTAATGTTTTAGTGGAACTAGCTTCATCTTGCTCGATGATAGTTAGTAGATCTAGTGATAATTTAGTTGATGTTGTAGGCTTCCAATTCTTACCCTCTAGTGAGGCCATCTAGGGAACTCGATGGCATGTAGATAAGGGTATCATGTGGAGGTATCAAGGTATCATATGTCTTCTTGGATGATGTCCAACTATTTTTGGGTCATTTTTTAATTTCAAAAATAAAATTTTTATGAGGGGTGTGATGGGTTGTTGGGAATTTGTGTTTTTTTTGTTTCATGTATTTCTTCATTTTATTTGTTTTTGATAATTGGTCTCTAACCCTTAATGTGGTTTTATGAAGAAAACAATTGATTTACAAGCTTATGACCAATATGAAACTATAATAGTTATCTATTAAATAATGGGTTTTTATTGAGAACATTGAATATTAAAAAAAAAATTATGGAGTGAAAAATGTTATGAAATTAGAAATATAGAAGTTCTCTTTTTATGAGGTTCTCTTAAAAGAATGAATTGAGTATGTAAATTTAAAATCTTGTATATCCCCTACAAAGAATGTTTTTTTAAAATAGTTATATATTCTTGGAAAATATATATATATTGAATATAAAAGAAATACATGAGAATAATAGAGAGAGAAGGTGTTTTTTGGAGAGATAAATCATAACCTAAAATAAAATATGGTGGTTTTGAAGATACCTTACATTAGTTCTTGACTCACTTGGTACGTACATCGATCTTCTTGTATAATCAAATTAAATTTTTTAAATACTTAATTAAAAATATTTAACAAGGGTATTTAGTTTTTTAAGGTTTATTTATTATTATATTTCCTTCATTTATTACATATTTTTTCTCACATCATTAACTTGAGGTTGTTAAATTAATATCTCCACAACTATTTTAGTTTTTTTATAATCATCAAAGGTTTTATTAAATAGTTCCATAATATCTTGAATGGTAAAATTATAAATTCTTTACCATCATAGTAGAAAAAAGTTATAAATGTATTTGTTTTGTACATAATTTATTCAAGCTATGAAAGGTATCTCGGTATACATGTTTTGGATGGTCAAATTTACTATGGTAATTATAAGTTATTATTAAAATACCACAAGTATTGTTAGGACATTGATAGGGAATTGTTGATTCATTCACCACTTGAATATATTTATAAACTATTCCATTTTAAATTCAAGATCTTAGACTACTCCCTATCTCAATCCACTCCTTTGTATCACACAACATCTCCCAGATAAAGCAATAAATAATGTCACAAATACATAAGTATTGATTATTTTAGTACTAAGACCTACTCCTTTACTTTATTGGTTATTCACCCCAATCAAGGATTCACTGCTATAATAAAATTTTGAGTACAATGGTTGTCATTTCCTATACTTATATAGAGTTCCACCGTGCATACAATTTCCTAATACTCAGTGGACATCCATAAATACCTTCACACTATAATCACAGCTTCACACCATGATGTTCATGTATTCCTTGATTCTAAAAGGTTCCACTATATCCCACTATATACACACAAGTGTTTTATTTCAATCCATTTTGAAGTACATAACCATGTCTACATGGGATGTTTCATCATCAACATGTCTGATCTTCTTCCACTCTAATAGTGTCTTTGAATGACATAATATATTCAGGAATATCAATATAAAACTCGGTATATGCCTCTCATCTCATCTTCACAAATATTTAACCAAATATTCTCACATATATTTCTTAACTCACTGACATCATGTGATCTCTATGAATCCAGTAGTTTCTTATCCATTGGATTTTTTAACACATAGATTATCAACTAAATCAGTATTGTCAGTCTCTACTCCTATGAAAATCAAAAATTCTAATCATTTTATACAAAAAGTTCTATTACAATATCATTCTCCTTATACAACATCAATAGCTACAATATCTTCACTTCAGTAATGGAAAGGTTTCAATTTCCCTAGAGAGATCCCACTAGTTATTCTTCTTCAACCCTAGCTCTCAACTCTTTTAAACTATTAGTTCTCATTATTCATCTCGTTTACCTACTTGTTTTTCTTTTCATTAAATTTCACCAAGGAATTCACTCTCCATATATTAAATATTGAATATATAAAGATGATTTAGTTCCCATGATCCTTCTTACTTTTTCTATACATGTAAATAATAAAAAATCCTAAAATTATTTTCTCCTCGTCAACTATTATCTCCGGTGTATACCTAGGAGTACCCTATATTTAATTTATCTTTTCGTTTTTCTTATCCCTCATATAAATTCAACCTCTTCTAGATACTTCCATTAAGCTCAAGATCCTTTCCCTATTTTTCTCAAAATAACCCACTAAAATCCACAACTCAAAAAATTTCCGGGTTGTATCTAAACCATAAAATATCTATAGTTTTATCATAGATTCCTCATCTACAACATGAAAGATTTTTATAATGGTTATTGTCTATAAACCATAGTGTATTTCACACTATTTTTCTTCTCAGTACTCCTCTCATCTGATACACCACAACCACCTCCATTTTGTAGTTCAACTCACAATATAATATAGTTAAATTATTATCTCACCATGGTATATAAAATGATGTGATCTTCCACATATCACCATTTTAGAAATATATTGACACGAATAACTCTCTCCACCTCTCATTAAGAACAAACTCACCATAAACAACCACTAAAATAGTCATAGAAAATATAACACAGTGTAGTGAGAGTATTCCTCTCATTTTAAATTTGACACCTATATTCAAATTAATGCATTATAATTTATATAATATTATCTTATTTTTTTAACTTAATTTTTCATAGATTTACATTTTAAATTTTAAATTTTAGGAAATTATTCCTCTATGAACGGTGTTTGTGCGGTCACTTCATAGTTTAGTAAATTGTACTCATGACCTTTACATGGGGATTTCCTTCTATGTATTGTTTGGAAAACCATGAAATGATTCCTTTACATAGGGGTTATGTTTACTTTTAAGTGGGGGAATTTTTCAATTCAATTTTATCTTATATGGTTTTTCCTTCACATACAACACACTATTTGGTTCGAACCATGTCAGATCCAATAGAAACCATGAGATCCCTTTTATACTCAATGTTGATTAAACACAGATTACACACATTTAGAAGAAACTATATAATAAGTGTTCAATGTGATACATTTCTTAATAAGTTTTTTTTTTCTAATTTAGAACATGGTTTATCGAATTGTGTATCCTAACTATGTGAGTCACCTATAATTCATAAAAAGTTGAATTTACACTTATACCCCTAATCAATCCTTAGGGTTTTATCCCCTATTTTCATCCTTAATTAACTAACCAGGGGTTCATGAATGAAGGGTTATATCTCCCTATCCTCTTTGAATTGTGGATCCTCTCCCTCTATTTAAATAGGATTCTCTATAATGATCCCTCATTTTCCTTTATTTCCCCTTTAGTTAATTTCCACATCTATTTTTCATAGTTCATATGTCTCTTCCAAAATCTAAGGGGCTTCCATGATTGATAATAGGGTATAGGTTGGGTTCTAATAACTTATTTTGGTTGGTAGTGCTTATAGAGGGTGTGTTATTTCTTGTTTGAACTTTCTCCATAAAAGGTTATGCATTTTGTAATGGTTTCTAAAAGATAGTTATTGATACAAGGTTTTTATTTTTTTTATATTTCCTTTAATTATCACATCATCAAATGATTTATGCTTTATAATTCACTATCATGGTAAATTAAATTCATACCAAATAGACATACTAAAATTCATAAATCTTTCTAGGTTTTTTTCACTTGAAATAAATGTGTTAAATTGTTTTATTATGTTTCAAAAAAAAATTAATTCAAAGTGACTCAAAATGACTAAGATGTGGTTTAAAATGATGTTTTAATGCGTCTAAACTTATTTTCATAATTATTTGGGATAATGTGTGGTTTTCCTTACGAAATGATTAAAATGTGGGAAATATGGTTGGCTTTTCTAATTAATTAAAAAAGTGATTTAATATAAATTGAATTTAAAAATGGGTAATTGAATTTAGATTTCAAATGGTTTATAAATGTCTATTAAGTGGATTGGAACACAAAAGATTTTATAATGGAATGTTTATTGCTTTTAATAATGCTTCTAAAATCTATGAACCTTGATTTATCCCCCTTATTTGATTTTATTAATAGAGATGATGGATCCTAAAAGGGTTTTTTTATCCTTTATATAATTTTTTATTCTTATTTATATGGAAAGGGTATATTTAATATAATGGAGTAGGAGGTGATTTTATATTTATTATAAAAACATTATTTGGATAAATTTTTCCTTAGTTGGTAAGCTATTTATTCAACTCCACTCTGAATAATCATGGGAACATGAGTAGCTAATATAAGGTCTATTAGCATGTTCATATAGTCAAGTTTGCACCCAATAACTAGTAAACTAGAATATTAGGTCCTCATAGTGTTTTAATTTGTACTCAGTGACCTGAGAGGGTGCTGAGAGGCATGATCCAGTTTCACGTAGTGGATAGAGAGATGTGACCTGAGGAGACCAGGTCTTATATCACTCTAGTTAGAGACCTAGGATTTTCCCATGAATCTTATATCATTTTTATTACTATTTAGGTTATCTTGAAACATAATTATACTTTTTATCCCTTACCATTTTATTTTTTCATGAAACCACTACTCTAAGTAGGAATTACTAGCATGTTTTAAATATGGTTTGGTGTCGTGTGTGACAATTCACTATTTTATTTTTCATTCTTGGTTCACATTCATATTGGATTTCAAATGGTTTGGATAGTGTATTTTTAAAATTTAGTTGAATTTTTTTACCAAAAATTTTGTTTGAGAAATAAATTGGAAAGGGTAAAGGGTTTTGGATTAATTTTATAAATTGTAAAAAGAATCCTATTTCCATTTTAAAATATGTTTTGATTTTAAAGATGTTTGGATTCACCATTAATTAATCTAAAATGGAGGATGTATTTTTATAAATTTAATTGTGGAATGATATTTGGTTTTTTTCTATGCTTTATGTGAAAATCCAATTTTCTATTATTACACTACCACAAAACGGGGCAAGGGAGGCGCAACCCCTTTATGAGTGCTAAAATAAAGTGTTGATAAAGGGGGGCCTTTATCAGTGCTAAAAAAAGCGCAGATAAAGGTCCCCCTTTATCAGTGCTTTTTTTAGCACTGTTAAAGGGGTCCCCTTTATCAGAACTTTTTTTAGGAGCGTTGATAAGGGGGGGTTTATCAGCGTGCATTTTCCTAGCGCTGATAAATGTGTATATTTCAAAAAAAATCATAAAAAATAATATATTGATAAATAAGTATATTTATATTGATATAAATAAAATAAATATTTTCTGAAATATGTTTTATTTCTATTTTATATGGTCATCACTCGTTTTTCAAGCTTCTATTTGACTAGTCGTGGCGCTCAAACGGACAACCGGAGCAGAAGTTAAGCCTGTTTTAGTGATTTGTTGGTTTCTTAGGTTTTTAGGAGATACGAGAGTTGCAAAATTTCAAACGACAGTAACTTTTGATCTGAGTGTCCATTTTGGCACTACCACTTCTCAAATCAAATCTTGTGAAAAGTTACACACTCTGGTGATCATCGAAACACCTTCTCACGGTCTTTGAGGTTCAAAAAGGACCAAAAAAATTCCAACTTCAAATGGCTATAGCTTTCACTCCGGGTGTCCTTTTGGGCTCTACCACATGTCAAATCAAATTCAGTGAAGATATATACATGTAAAGTTGACTCAAACATAGTCTAAGTCACGTTTGGGACCCAAAAATCCCAAGAAAACCACCAGAAGGCCTCCAAAACTCAGTTTCGGTGTCCGGACCCTTGTCAAATTTTTCTTAAAACGTCATAACTTCTGATCTGTGTGTCGGTTCAGCCTCCAACACCTATTTTATCATATTTAGTTCCATGAGCTTCAGTTTGACTGTTTACGGAGCTGAAACGGACACCCGGAGAAGAAGTTATGTCTTTTTCAGTGACTCTGTGATTTGTTAGGTTTTTAAAGACCCCATTTCTAGCACTTTTTTATATAAATATTAATATTGTAAATATATATAAATATGTATAATTATACCTAAATATATACATATAATATATATGTGTGTGTGTGTTGTATATATATATATGTATGTATTTATTTATTTATTTATAAAAATGCACATAAAAACATATTTTATAAATGTATTTAAAACTAATCTTATAAATATATATTAATATATATTAACATACAAATAAATATATCAATAAAAAATTATAACTAAATATATATATATATATATATGAATAGATATAAATATATATTAATATACAGATATATATATATATTAATATAATTAAATATATGTATATATTAATATGATTAAATATATATATATATGTTAATACGTATATATATATATATATTAATATACGGATATATATATATATATATTAATATAATTAAATATATGTATATATTAATATGACTATATATATATATGTGTTAATATATATATATTTATTTATTAATATACGGATATATATATTAATATAACTAAATATACATATATATTAATATATGAGTAAATATAACTAAATATATATATATAAATAACTAGATATATTAATAAATGAAAAGAAAAGCAATATGGTGGAGTGGAAAAGGCTTAGGCGCACAAGCAAGAGGTCTCTATTTTGAATCTCGGGGGAGGCAGGTCATGCGTGTGGGTGTGGAGAATTACCTAGCACTATTAAAGGGGGTGGGGCCGAGTGGAGCTGTCTTGGGGCATTTTCTGGGCTACCATGGGTGGTCGATGCTATTAAAGGGGGGATTCAAGCACTGTTGAAGCCCCCCAGAATTGCAAAAATATATTTTTTTTATTTTTTTTAATATTTTTTCAACTTTAATCGGTGCTTTTTAAAAGCACTGATAAAAGGGGCCTTTTATCAGTGCTTTTCAGAGCGCTGATAAAAGGGACCCCCCCCCCCCCATCCTCACCTCGATTAATAGCACTATTAGTCAACTTTTCTAGTGTCGATAAAGGCCATATTTGTAGTAGTTTTATTTAAATATAATTTTAATGAAATGGTGGGAGGAGTTAGGAAGGGGGGAGGGCCATGGATTTGGTCGTGACTCTCCTTCTCCTTAGCACTCCTTGCTTCTACACCCTAGAATGGCATTTCTCAGAAAAGGCTACAGTTCAGCCTCAGGCGGATTCTTTTCTGACATCTATGTTAGTGGTACTCCACATATTTTTTCTCCCTAGATGGTGGTCGTTGGAGGTCCCAGGTGGTATAGTGAAAGAAATAGCGACTAGATCTGGTTCTGCGCTAGTATGATTGCAGCGGATCTAGCTATGGCATGTGGAGATCTAACTGCGGTGATGGATTTGGGTGCGATCTGTGTGAATTCTATCTTTGAAAGATGGTTGTGGTAGAGATCTTTTTGTGTAGCAGGTGGAGGTGATGTTTCAAGTGGTAATAGTGATGTCATATACTTTAGATCTAGTGTGGCTAGAACCAGGTCTGTTTAGGCTGCTTGGAGAGCTCGACAACAGTTTCAGACAATAGTAGGCCACTCGCTCTAGCGGCATTGATGCTTTGGATTTTTTTTCAGGGTGAGTCATGTACGGTGAGGGTTTTGATCAAGGTTTTCTTGAGAGATGGCCTTCGGCTCATGTGAACCATGCTGGAACCCTGATGCTAATATGGTCTAGATGGGGTGTTGTCCTTAGTGATGACCTGGTGTGTTAGCGGTTTATTGTAGAGGTTAGTTGTAGACAGTGATGGATAGGTGGGGGAATGGGATAGCGATGGGCCACCCGAATGGTTCATCATAATTGACTCGGGTTGTCTATTGTATTTTCTTTGGATTTGTGTTTGTAATGATTTTTGGCCCTTTGAGCTTTTGGGCCTCTATATTGGGTTGTGTAATGGGTTTTACCCCTCTGGGAATGTGGGATAGTTATGGGTTTTCCCCTACTCAATTCAAAAGGGGTTCATATTGTCCTTTTCTTTTTTTGGAATAAATGGGCTCACACCCAACCTTTTTGGTAATGTTAATGGAATGGACTATTGAAAGTAAATGGTATAAACTCTAGTGAAATCCTACATGGTTCATTTTTCTTACACCATGTATACACCATTTAGTTTATATAGATATTATGTTTTTTCTCAAGATCCTTGAACAAGTCTTTATAGTATTTATGTTTTTTTTAGACCAATGATGGTCGCTATTGGGACATGGGGATAGATCGTGAGCTAGGAGGAGATAGTTGATTATGATTTGGTATTTTTCTTTTATGTTGGGATCATTCATGTATCAGTCTTGTAGGACCAAACCTTTATTTATTTTTATTTTGTGTGGATATATATATATATATATATATATATGGATTACTACCTTATATTCAGTTTATGAATGGATATTGTTTAAAATTATTATTATTGTCTATTTCTAGGAGTTACAATAATTAGTTATTTATTTTATATTGATTCTATTTATCTTATTGGTTTGTAATTCCAATGTATGGTTAGGTTATTTCATACTTCTTAGTGGGATCCAAGTTTTGGGTAGTTATTATAAAGGGTAAAATCATTCCCAAAGATTTCCTCTTGATACCCAGGCACTAGTTTTGAGCCTGTGGGGACTTAGAACACCCTACAGGGCATGTGGGAATCTGGTTCGAGTGATGTACCAGGTCAACCCCGAAATCTAATTATGAAATTGTGTCAAATCCTAGGTTTCTTATGGTTTTAGGTTCTTGAAATTATTTATTTTTATTTTATAATTCAGAAATTAAGTGGATAGTACTATCTTAACTCAAGAGGTATGTTAGAAGAGAGTATCATGAGGTCCTTTTCATCCTGATCCATGAGTTACCATAGATATTTGGGGTTTTCTTACTTAATTCATGGTTATTTTTATCATTGAAAATGTGTTTTGATATGAAATTGTGATATTTTGATCCACATTGAGGATATCGGTGATTTTTGTGATAGATTTATGCTTTTAGGATGAAAATAGGAAGAGAACTATAGTTTCATGATTAACTCGAATGATCTAGAAAACCATGTAGAGACCAAGAAGATTAGTTTCGTAACCATTACAGTGGTAGTTATATGTTTGGCTCACATTTTTCCAACTTGTGCGGCCAAACCTTGCAAAGTTCACCATTCTCCCAAGGTTTTATGTTTTTTATCCCTCATTATTCAAATTCATCCCAAGGATCCCAACCATTTATGTGTGGTTTATTAAAGGTTTTTATGGTGAATTAATGTTGTTGAATAATTTTTTTAGTGCTTTTTTGATGTTATTTAGCTTTTTATTTTTATAATCAATATTTTTTCATTGAAAGTTTACTATTTTAAAGTAAAGGTAAATTTTATGGGTTGATTTGATTTAAAAATAAACTTTTGTGAAATTCCTTGGTTTTTAAAACTATGTGTAATGGATTCCATATACGAGAAATTTTGGAAATTTGAAATATTTTAAAAATGGATTAGTTTATTGTATATTTTGGGAAATTAAATTATATGAGATGAAATGTGGGTTTTGTGGCATATTACTGTGAGGTTTTAAAAGAATTTGTGTGTTGTGGACCCATTTTGAAAATTCAGTTTCAAGGAAATTTAATTTTTCATTTTTCTATGTGAAATGGTTTTTAATATAAGTCGATTTTTTATCAAATCATGAGTGTATTTGAAAATTGAATTGAAACTCCATGAGAAAGGGATTAGTTTAAAGTGAAGTTTTTAAAGATATTTATTGTATGTATTTCTTTTTTTGGATTTTTTATTTAAATTTTTTCACTTGGTGGGAATTGGGACTATTTGGTGTGGTTGAGAAAGAAGAATGAGTTGGATTTATGTTTTGGGTTATTTGGATGTTCTTCCATGAAATGTCTTGAGAGGATGTGGAATGTCAATTTTTAGGTGATCTTAAAGGTGAATCCTCTTTTCATTTAATAGTATGTCTAATGGTGGTTGGATTTTACAGAACTTAGAATATAGTGGTAAATCCAGAATCTTATTCTATTTATGACTTCATGAGTCACCATATTTTTATTTCTGTAGTGACTGAGTACCTTGAGAGGAAGTGGGATGATTATATATTTTTATGAAATCTATTAGGTTTAATATACTATGTACTTTTAGGTTATTTTTTTTTAGATCTTGTGCTCTTGTATTTTAGAGAATATAGAGGTTTTGTAATGATCTTTTTGGATGTATACTTTACTCTATTGTGGTTTCTCATTTGATAGGTGTGGATTAGGATCATTGTGTTTATGCCTCAGTGCTTCATTCTTGTTTCAGAGTCTGTGTGTGTAATTTTACTTGATTGTATTTTTATGTATTGGTTGTGGGGGGGGTCTCGGGTGTATATGGTTCAGGTAACGAGGAAAAAATGGAACTTTTGAAATTATTCACTATCTAGTGATGGTTTAGATATTTTTATGTTCACCATTGGATTATATCCTGATTATGTGGTCCTAAATACACCATCCATTCAGTTAATAACCCAAGGTCTAAACACATTTCTTTTCTTGTTGATTCATGTTTTGATTGATATACCTTTCTATTTTTGGTGATATGGGATGTAGTAGTTTTGATGACCTTGTATTTTGGTCATGGATGTACCTTGGATGAATTTATTTAAGTGATCATTTGGTAGTTATTTTGAGATGATTTTAGGAATCATGTTCATTTATATGACATTCTCCTTTATATTTGACATGAGAATATGTCTATTGTAACCATTATTTTAGATAAATTCTAAATGGTGGGGAGACCTACAGTAGGTCTCCATTATTTTTTAGCTTCATGTTTGTTGGTGATGATTTGGATTATTCTCTAAGATATTCATGAATGTTAAATATTTATGTTTCAATTGTTTTGGGAATTAAATTTGTCACGTGTTTCACTTATAGTAGGATCTTTATATGGTTTCCACTACACTTCCACCTCTTTTATAGGGGTTGAGGTTTTCATTCTTATATTTCTCCTACTTTAATCAATGAATTTCTGAGGATTTGAAGAGGAATAAGGGGTATAATTTTGATAGCTTCATTTCATTATTTAATTATATTTTATATTTCTATATCTTATTTTTGGGTAATTATATTTTTTTGATAGTTTTGTATGAAATTTTAAAATTGTGGAAATTTTTACTCTATGCATGATTTTTGCATTGTCATTACACTATTTGGTAACTCATATAGATGAACTTTGATTGGGTATTTCCTTATATACATATTTTTTTGTATCATGTAGGGTTACCTTTATATAGATTCCATGGTTACATTGGTGTAGGTTCCTTTTTTAGTTTATTTTAATCTTGCATAGTTTATCCTACCCAGGTAGTGCATGATTTGGTTCGAGTTGTTTGAGTTTTAGTGGGTAATGTGTGACATCTTTGGTGTGTAAATGTGATGGCACATAGATCTCACATTGTTAATAGAATATAAGTCATAGTCGTATGATTTAGTTATGAACATAGTTGTTTTTCATGGTTGGATCATGGTTTATCTAACCATATAGCATAATTGTGCTAGTCACCTAGATTTCATTAAAATTTGTATTTACCCTTCCAAAACCAATAAATACATATGTTTTTGTCTTCTATTTTCCTCATCCTTTGTTGGTTGACCTAGGGTGAATGAATGGAAGGTTATCCCTCTCTCTCTTCTATTTTATTTGTGGCTCTTATCTCTCAATTTCAAGAGGTTTGTCTTTGTTCAGCCCTCATTTTCACTTATTTCCCCTTTTTTCTTCTTCCACATCCATTTTTCCTAGGTTTATATGTCTCCCAATAACCCTTAAGGTCTTCAATGGATAAAAATAGGGTTAAATGTGGGTTTCAATTTGGGGTTTTGGTATCTAGTGAATATGGAGGGTGTTTTATTATATGGTTTATCATTCCCCATCAAATGTGATGTGTTTTGAAATGGTTTTAGAATGATTCATATCAACTTGGGGAAGGTGTTTTATTCATTCCCTTTAATTAAAAAGTCATTAAATTTTTTCTGCTTTATAATGCCTTATTTTGTTATATTAAATTTATACATGATATCCAGGGTGAATTTCATAAATTTTTTGATGAATGTATCACTTTCAATAAAGGTGTTAAATTGTTTTTTTTTGTTTTATGTAGTTATATTAATTCTAATAATCTGTAAATACCTATGAGCAATGTTTTTAAAGTGTAAAATTATGTTTTAAGTTGTATAACCTGATTTTGGTCATGACTTGGGTGGAAGTATATTTTTCCATATAAAATGTTCAAAATTGGTAGAATTGGGTTAATTTCTCAAATCAATTTCCAAATGTAGTTTTTTATGGATTTTATTTAAAATGTATAAATTTAAATGATATTTTAAATCATTTATAAATATGAGTGAAAGGTCTTGGAACTCTATTCATATTTTAAATGTCTGTTTTTAATTTTTAAGAAGTTTTCTCAAACATGTGAACTCTTGATTGAATGTCTTTATTTGAGTTTATTGATAGATATGGTGGATCCCAATGGGGAAATTTCTTATCTTTTCTATAATTGTTGATGTTTATGAATATTAATAGGTGTTGTTACTTGTAATAGTATAGGAGGTGATATGAGATTTAACTTAAATGTTTTATTTAGTTAAATTATTGATTATTTAGTATGTTTTTTTTCTTCACGGTGCTTTGACGTGTCATGGGAACCTAGGTATCCAATAGAATTTCGGGATGCATGTTACACTATCTTGGTTTTATCCCACTAGTATGTTCCCTTTAAGTGTAGCACCTTTTAGAGGTTTACTTTATACTCAATGACCCAAGAGTGTGTTGAGTGGTATGTTCCAGTTTCACATAAGATACCCCTAATGAGATGTGACCTAATAAGACCAAGTTCTGTATAATTATAATAAGATCCCTAGGAGTTTCTCATGATTCTAAGATCCTTTTAATATGATTTAAAGAATATTAATATAAATTTATTCTTCATATATAATACTCAATGATTGTTTCATAGAACCAATACTTGAGTTGGATCTTTTGGAATATTTTATTAATGGTTTGGTGTCATATGTGTTTATTCATTATTTGGGATTTGGTTTTTAATTCATGTTCCAATTTAATTGCAAGTGGTTTGGATAATGTGTTACTAAAATTAAAGTGAAGTGTTTTACCAAGAACATTGTTTGAGAAAATTTATTGGAAAGAGGAAATGGTTTTGGATTGTTTTCCTGAATTTTATAGTGAATCCTATTTCCGTTTTAAAAGATATTTTTATTTAAAAAAGTTTGGACCCACCCATTATTATACTTGGAATGGTGAATTTTTTTATAAAAGTAATTATTAAATGATGTTTTTTATCTATGTTACATGTGAAAAATTAATAATCTATTATTATTTCTAACTAGAGTTAATGAAATGGTATTTTGAAAGGAAATAGAACAAACTCTTTGGTGAAATCCTACTGGATTTTTTTCTCACAACATACATACACCATTTATTGTATGTGAATCTAATGTTTTATCTCAAGTTCCTTGTTCAGGTCTTTGTGGGAGTTATATTTGGGTTGTACGACTGATGGTCAATATTGGGACATGAAGAGTGAATGTGGGTTTCAAGGAGATGTTTGATGTCAAATTAGTTTTATTTATTTTATTTTGGGATCATTCATGTATCTTCATTATAGGATCGAACCTTTCCTTTGTATTATTTTATATATATTTATATATATATACAGATAGATGCCTACTTTATATTAAATTAATGCATGGATGTTTCTTACGAGTTGTTATTATTTTATTCTCTTGTGAGTTACACTTATTAGTTATTTCTTTTATATTTATTATTTTTATCTTATTGGAATTAAAATCCTATTTATGGATGAATCATATATAGAATTACTCATACAAAAATTCCAAATTATGTCTACATAGATGACAATTCCTTCTTTCACAGACTGGGTGATTCAAATTTTTCAAACACTACATGATTACATGAACTGGATAATGGTTTTGTAGAGGTAGATTCATGTATATAAAGTGACTTTATGATCATTATACACATATACAATGACATTTTTCATATATTATCTTAGATCACATGATGGTTAGGCAGAACCACTTTTCCAAAAAAATCCCTTTGATGTCAGTACTTTTCTTTTTCTTGGCCAGTAATAATTGATGACCTTTGTGTAGATCAAATACGAAGTTTACATATATACAAGCCTTTGTTAAATATCTGATGTCTCCAGAGTGAGATGATGTTTTCCGAGCACAAAAAATCATCCATATATAGTGGAAAATATTTATCCATGTTTAAGTGTTCTATCTTAGAAGTTCTGAAACCTATAATATAAATTTAAACCATATCTAATAAATTATAAACTATTTAAAACCTTCATATTGAGATTTTCAACAATGATATTAGCACTCAGTATAAACAATATTACTTAAATGAATTCTCTAATTAAGATTCTAGCTAATCTTACTCTAATCACATGTCTTTAATCTCCCCATATAACTAGATATACTATTTGTATTTACAAGGTGTTGTATATAGAACTAGAACACCCACATTAGTACTTTTTAATGATTTTCCCTTAATATTAGCTCACACAAATCCATCTATTTTATAGGGTGATATCTAAATATATACAATATGGAATTCAATTAGCAGAAACTCTATTTCCATTATCTAAAAAGTATGGTAAGCTCCACTTCATGTATTGGGTGAATACTCAAATCCATTACCTAGCTTTTCCACAGTACTATTGATATTCTCATTGAAAATCATTGTCAAAAAATACAAAAAAACACATTATTTGGAACTCCAATCTCCCAAATTATTTTTATTTCAATACCATTGTACTACTTCACATCAATAAATGTCAACATAAATTCCCTTTTCCTCTCAACCTTAATGATAATAAATACAAATGAGGGAAAAGTTTTTTCTCTCCCACTTATTTAGAAAAACTATTCCAAGTAAATCCTTACAAGGGAAAATTTTTCTGCCCATTACATATTTGATTTTAAAAACCATATTTTAATCAATGATAATTAATTTCCATTAGAGAATAAAGGCACCATAGATTTCATAGTAATGAACCCTAATTAGGTAAACTCTATGTCTATAAGGTCAAGACATATGTATAAAAAAATACTGAGTTTACCAAAGCATTAATGTTATCCATTCACACATCTCAATATGGAACCAACTCAAAATTCACTTCTTTGGGGTTTTCTAAATTATGTTTTCTTGAAATGATAAAAATAATCACCCAACATCAAAAAACACATCAAAACATTCAATTTAAAGTTATTCTGTCCAATATTTTATTACAGAGTCACTCCACCTTGATAATATGAACAATATAAATTGAAACAGGAATCAAAGAGTGAAAAAAAAATATTCAAATTTTTGAATTTTTGGGGGTTGTTAATAATTATAGACTTATTTAAAAATAATAAATATATATCACCCTTGACTTATTAAATAGATCCCCCTCAAGGGATATACTCAAAAATTCATCACAATGGTGGTTTTCATCTAGAAATAAGATCAAAGTAGTTATGATATGATTTGAAATATTAATAAAATTTAAAATGAATACCATCAGAAATTTTAGTTCTCAATGATGGATGAAATCCTGTAGCTATATAAATTATAAAACCTTTAATAACTTACTTATATTTTTATTCACCTTCAATTCCCATTTTCTTCAAAATAAATAGACAATTATTGTAGGAATAAGGTGGAATCCTCTAGTTCTTCAGTTGTAGCATGGGATGAGATTTATTTCTCAACTCAAAAACACTTTTATTCATATCACTAAAGTTGTCATGACCCATCCCCTATGGCTCATGTCATGGCTACCCCAGTCCCTCCTTCTATAGGCCAGGGGTTGGCGACTAGCACAAGAAAGTTGTATCCCTAAAATGGGAAGGCATTTCCATTAAACCTGTACAAACACACAGTCCAAGAACACAAAAAAATGAAACCACAAAGTAAAACCGTAGTAGTAAAAGTGTTTACTAAAATTAAGGGTCCAAAATATAATCCCAACTGAAAACATACAATACAACATAAAATAGAAAACTGCTCTTGAGATCATCCACCAAGGATTCCCACCTGAATTGTGGGTACAACTCGTCTCTGCATCTCTCCACGTCAACCAATCACCTCTGTGTACAGCATGGTCCTGGATCCTAAAGTCTCAGCCAAGCTGCTCGTCATCTTCACAAGACACAACAAGGTGTGGGCGAATCCTATGTAGGGGTGATTATAAAAATACCTAGTAGGGACCCCGAGACCCCTATAGGTCTCTTAGAATTCCAAAAAGGAAAACCATAAAGCATGATCTCAATCACAAAGCACAAAGAAAAATACTCAACTCAAACCAGGTATACAACTCAGATTTCAGGAATAAAGATGATTAGTCTTAAGCAATATCATTTTATTCCATTAAGAAGTTTCCACAACTGAACAATGAAGAATTTGTTCCATTTTCGATCCACATAGGGTCATATGTCTTTGATCCACAACGGGCCGCTCAAAGTCTGGTCCTCGTCGGGTTACACACTACTGATCCAAACAAGGTTGGTAGAATACTGATCCACATAGGGTTGCTATGATGTGGATCCACATAGGTTCGCTATGATGCTGATCCACATAGGGCCTCTATGATGTGAATTAACATAGGGTATCTATTTTTCTGATCCCTATAGGGTCTCTATGATTTATATCCACACAGGGTCGCTATGAGGCTGATCCACACAGGGTCTCTCTTCGGTTGATAGCCAGCCACAGGATTCCCTGCACCTGGTGTTCTTGAGTTCTGTAGTATCTTCTCCTAAAGATATCATTCATTCCCCAACTACCACGATGTTCTAAAAAGTAGTAACCCAAAGGACTTCCATGTTGTAAGGGTTCCAACGCGACAGACGGCGTGTCAATCGAATGCACGGTTTGTGAGTTAAAGGCATTTTAGTGCTAAAGGCCCGGTTGGATTTGGGTTTGATCCAACCCAACCAAAATCTAAATTTATAAAAAAACTTAGGTGTAGTATCTCAAAAGTACATTCTCATTCCAAGGATTCCAACACTATAGACGGTTCATCAAACGGACTTCTGGTTTGCGAGATAAAGCCTTTTAAGAAAAGCTGGGCAGAAGGGGTCTGGGTCCAGTCCGACCCGGTCGGACCGCCCCGCCCAAACCTACCTAGTTTGGGTTAACCCGACCTGGTCCAGGTCCAATCCAGACTGGCCCGAATCAGCCTGGGTTGTGGCAGGCTTGGCCCGCTGGGTGGTCCAGCCTGCTACGTGGCGCAGCACTGAGCTGGTGGCCTGCACGGGGATGGGAGTCGCTCCCCCTCCTTCCCCGAAGGGCTCAAAGAGCCATTTGGATCTTTAATTGGTGGCACCAAGTGGCACCACCCTATCCATCCATGGGACCAACAGGGATCAGGTCCCTTTCGCTGTGGGTTTGAAGCAGCAGGCCACACACCATGGCGCGCAATGGCGGGTCTCCTCACAACCACCGCGGTCGGCCATTGTCGGCCGCCCCGACCATCCGCCACGGCACCGAGCGGTACTGCCTCTTTCTGCGGCCGGTGCTTTTTGGCCTCCACCTTCGCCTGTCGGCACTAGTCGTCAATGCCTTCATGCTGGCGGAACTTCCACGGGCCACCGGGTGATCTCTAGTTGTCTGTTTTCCCTTCCACTCGTGCCTACGGGCCTCCCGGGATGCCATTGTCACTGCGCGGCTTCCAGATTCAAGGTTCTGCCATGTTTTAAGATCTCCCCCCAAAGAACATGACAAGAACGAATTAGAAGAGGGTATAGGCCTTGTTTTTTTAGCTTTCACCCTCCTTTTTAACATCATACTAGGTGGTATCAATTTAATTCATCAAAGACAAACTTTAATAAACCCCCTACCTCAAGATTAGTTGGAGACGTCGTGGTGGCGAAAGAAGATTCTGCGTTTGATGAAGCCACTAGTGTTCATAGATCTCGTTTTTTTGCCACCCAAGCCTCTGTCCTCCATTGGTGGAAGGTGTTGCAATACTTCACCAGAGGTTCCTCACAGTCGTACCAAAATCCCATGCCCAAGCTTTAATTAAATAGACGGAGGATGAGATTTTAATATAATGTAGCTTTAATGAGGTTCATTAATAAGTCAATTAATGCACATCTCATCTCTCAATGGAGTTGTTATGAAAACAAAGTGTCAATCCATTAAATGGATTTAAAACTCAGTGGTCCCATCACCGCCACTCAACCGTTGGAGAAAAATAAAATAATAATTTTTAACTTATTTTATTATTCTTTAAAAAGTCTGAAAACTATCTTTTTCTTCCGACCTACTGCAGTCGAGGTGAATCCTCCCTTAATTGAATCCCAGAGCTATGGATTCAATGGTGTCCTCAGATTTCAATTCTGAGCATCAGTTTAAAAGATAGAAAATGATGCCCGCACCTTTAGTGAACATACCTTAAAAAAGGTTCAAAATTCTGTTTCGGGCACACCGGGCCTCGGAATCACACACCGTCAATTTTCACAGACTCTTAATAATAAAAAATAATTATATATATATATATATATATATTTAATTTTAGGGTCTTTATATTCTCCCCACCTTTTGGATTTTCATCTCTGAAAGCTACAACAAAACTAGGGGAACAAATGGGGGTATTGAGCACGTATCTGAGCCTCCCGCTCCCATGTGCTCTCCTGGAGGTTCTTGTACTACCAACTAACTCGCACTAGATGAATCAACTACCCATAAAGGACCCACTCTTTTCGATCCTCTACCTCCAATAGGAACTCCACAAACATTTCCCCATTGTCGATATCCAGCTTTCCCTAGTTAATAACCTTCGATGGATCATGCACGTACCTCCTCAACTGCAACACATGGAAAACATTATGCACCTGATGCATCTGTGGGGGAAAATCTAGAATGTATGCCACCTCACCTACTCTGTTGAGGATCTGAAAAGGTCTTATGAACCTCAGAGATAGCTTGTTTCCCCAGGAAAACCTCCGTAATCCTCGTCAGGGTGAGACCCATAGGAAGACATGGTCTCCTTCCTCGAACTTTGAGGGTCTACTTCTCCTATCATTGTATGACTTATGCCTACTCTGTGAAGTCTTCATCCACTCCATGATTATCTTCACCTTCTTCGTGGTAGCATCTACCATCTCTGGACCCATAAGTGCTGACTCCTCTGAGTTTATCCGGCATAGAGGTGACCTACAGGGTCACCCATATAGGGAATCAAACGGAGCCATGTCGATGGTGGAGTGATAATTTTTGTTTTATGTGAACTCCACCAGTGGAAGGTGGTCCTCCCAAATGCAGGAAAAATTGAGGACACAAGCAGAAAGCATGTCCTTGAGTGTCTATATGGTCTGCTCTGTCTGACCATCTCTTTGAGGGTAAAAGGTGGTGCTAAAGTGTAGCTGAGTCCTGAATGCCTCCTGTAATACCTTCCACAAGCGGGATGTAAAACATGCATCGTGATATAAGAATATCATAGATGTTATATCGTGAAGTCAAAAAATATCTTGTATATAGAGACGTCCCAAGATCTCTATTGATCCCTGCTTTTGAATGGGTAGGAAGTGGGCCGAGTTGGTGAGTCGGTCAATGATCACCCAGATGGAATCGTGGCTCCTGGACGTACATGGTATCCCTATCACGAATTCTAAGGAGATACCATCCCACTTACACTCTAGTAACTCAAGTGTTTGTGCTAATCCCGCTGGTACCTAATGCTCGGCCTTCACTTGTTAACAAGTGAGGCATCGGGATACAAACTATGCCAATGATTTCTTTATACTTGGCCACCAGTATAGACGCCAGAGGTCCTGGTACAACTTCACTACTCTAGGGTGTACCACCAAAGGGGATGTGTGGAACTCCCTCAACACATCCTCTCGAAGAGTCACTGGTACCATTGTGTGTCCTATGAAGAGGATGATGTACTCCCCACCTTCAGAAAATCCATCAGAAGCCAGTCCTGAGGATATTTGAGCACATCAGGCCTCACAGTCCCCATCTCCAAGCTATGCCACCCAAACTCACTAAAGAAGTAGGTGAGTGACAGTCATATATTGGAGGTAATATCCTCCATCTCTATCTATAATGGATATCTACAACGCGACTAATTTCTATGTCACCTCACTCAATAACTGTAGACCAGACCTCTTGCTGAGTGCGCCTGTTACTACATTCTCCTTCCCAGGAGTGTAGACTATATCAAATTCATAGTCCTAGAGGAACTCCAGCCATCACCATTGTCTCAGTTTTAGGTCCTTCTATGAGAACATATACTTGAGTCTCTTGTGACCAGAGTAAATAGTAAATTTTTCACCCATCAAGCAGTGTCGCCACATCTTCAGCACAAAGACCACTACTGCTAACTCTGGGTCATGGGTAGCATAGTTCTTATCATGTTGTCTTAACTGTCGTGAGTTGTATGTGATCACTGCTCACTCCTGCAACAGGACATAAACTAGTCTGGTCCCTAATGCGTTGCAGTAGACTACATACCCAACACCCTCTTCTAGTAGCCTCAAGATGGGGGTACTCATCATCCTTTACCTAAGATTCTGAAAACTCTGTTGGCATCTCTCCATCCACACGAAGGGCTATCTCTTCTTTGTCAATGCTGACAAGGGTACTTCTACCCTAGAGAAGTCTAGTATGAACCTCCAATATTATACATCCAATCCTAGGAAACTCCACACCTCGGTCACACTCCTAGTTGGCTCCCAAGAAAGCAATGCCTCTATCTTCGCCAGATCCACTGCCACTCCAGCCTCTGAGATAAAGTGCCCCAGGAAGTTGACTTCTCGTATCTATAACTGGAACTTCGAGAGATTACCATAAAGTTGGTGCTCTTAGAGTGTATTCAGATCTATCTGCAGGTGCGTGGTATGATCCTCCTCCGACACCAAGTATATCAAGATGTCATCAATGAAGACCACTACGAAGCGATAGAGGTATTGTTGGAAGATCATGTTCATGAGCCCCATAAACACTGTCAGAGCATTGGTTATGCTGAAGGGCATCATCCAGAACTCATAAGGGCCATACCAACACCTGAAGTTCATCCTCAGTACATCCTCATCCCATACCCAGATCTGCTGATAGCATAATATGAGGTCTATCTTCCAAAACCATTGAGCTCCCTTCAGTTGGTCGGAGAGGTCATCAATCCTCGGGAGTGGATAATTTATCTTCACGGTCACCTAGTTTAGAAATCTATAGTCCACACAAAGCCTCAAACTCTCATCCTCCTTCTTGACGAACAAAATTGGGGATTCCCATGTAGAAACATTGGGCCTTATGAACACCTTCCCCTACAAGTCCTCCAACTGTACCTGCAACTCGCGAAGCTCCGTAGGAGCCATTCGATATGGTGGTAAAGATATCGGTGTTGTCCTGGGGTAAAAATCGATGTATAAGTCTACCTCTCTATGAGGATTTATTCCCAAAACATCATCAGGAAAGACATCAGCATAACGTTCCACCAATACAGGGTAACTTGGACTCATCATATCAATACCTCTAAGGGTAAGGTTATCCAACTGATGAGTGATCAGCTGCACCCTCCTCCGAGTAAGTCCATTCTATGATGAAAAGGTTCCCTTATCATTGGTGAAGGAAAAATTGGTCCCATACTCATGGTCACACCACACTTTGCACCTAAAATAGTCAATTTGAGCCTGGACTATGGATAACCAGTCCATACCCAAGATGACACCGTAAGTCCTCGACGCCGCTTCTTAGAGATCCCAGCCAAAACTCTCACCTCCTAGAGTGAGCTCACACTATCTTCACCAGTGTGTAATCATCGAATCTTCTTTCAGAGGAGTCTCTAATCATAAGGATCGATCCAATGACTCCATCAAAATCTCCAATCCTCGAATGAGTGTTGTGGAAATAAAAGAGTGACTGGCACCTGTGTTAATAAGAACTGCAGCTAGGGTGGAAGAGACACAGATCGTACCTCTAATCATATCTGGAGCACCATGGTCATAGGCCTATTCCACCTGAAGATGAGATCTTCCCTATCCACCTACTCCCTGTGGTCGGGGTGGACCACCTGGGGGTGGTGGTGGAAGAACCTCAAACCGTCATCTACCTCTTATTGCACGACCAGCTCCTCTGCCACATCCGCCGCCCTGCAGACCCCCTCGCTCGAACATCGACTGCTGCCTTAGTTTTCCTTCAATCATATATTGATCATCGGTATGGTGGGTCGGGCAGTTTCAAGCCATGTTCCCATTCCCGCTGCACGTAAAGCACAGTCTGCTCCCCAGCTAACCCCCTCTCCCTTACAAGCTCCGCACCTCCGACCATGCGTCATGGGGTCATCCACCAGAGGTTCTTGCCTGCTTGGACCTTTGTGTCATCTTCCTACTACCTAATATAGATGACTCGTCTACTGGTCGTCTGGTGGTGGCTCTCACCATCAATTTCTGCTCAGCTAGGAATCTCTCCACTAATAATGCTTGCTCGAGCACTCCATCCTGTGTCGGGATATTGAGCGATATCATCGATGCTCTGATATCCTGCCAGAGACCCTGATCAATGGTATGGGCCCTGAAGAAAGCATCATGTACCATGTCGATGGATTAGTGTGAGAGGTTAGTGAATCTCACCGAGTACTGGGCCACTGATAGGTTACCCTACTATAAGGGCAGAAGCTTCTAGATATGCACTGACCTTAAAGTCGCCGAAACAAACTCTACCCTGAAGAGGGTCTAGAAGTCCAACCAGAAGAGTCTCGCCTCCTCATGCATCTGGAGTGTCAGACTCCACCATCTCCCTATTATTCCCTGTAAAAGGATAGTATCTAGGATCACCATTTCCTGGGCTAGTGTCCCAACTAGGTGGAAAATTCTAGCCACAACCTCCGACCAGTCCTCAGCTGCCTAGGTATTTGTCTCGCCTTGAAACCTCAAAGGCCTATACTACTGAAACTCAAGCAATGCGCTCAGTTGGCGTGCATCGTACGCTGTTGGGGCTGGTGGAAACTACATCCCTCTGAGTGGTGGTGCTACTGGTACATCAATTGAAGGTTCCAATATAGTAAGAGGGCCCTGCACTGATGCATCGTCACTTGATGGGTCGTCATCATGAACTCTATCAGGAAACCTAGTTGGTTGTCTATGTGGTGGAATCCTGAAAATAAATAGGTGCTCCATGGACAAAAAGTTACACCAGGTGAGCTGACTCAAAATAAATCAAGAGTAAAACATTTCCAAAACTCAAACAATCAATGTTTTCGTTCACCGAGTTGTAAATTAGAATTCAGTGTCCTGGTGTATGGATACATCAACCTCCGCACCAACACTGGACTCCCCAAACAGAAAACCACACTCAAAAAACTATAACACTATTTCTCCATTGTAAAGATCAAATTCCTAGTTCTTTAGTATAATCGACTCCTCAGATACTACTTTGTCACGACCCATTCACTGGGGCCCGTGTCGTGGCTACCCGAAGCCCACCTTCCATAGGTCAGGGGTTGGCGACTAGCACCGAAAAGGCATATCCCTAAAACTAGAATTCATTACCTTTAAACCTGTAAAAAACACAGTCCAAGAACACAAAAAGATGCAACCACAAAGTAAAACTGCAGTAGTAAATGTGTGTACTGAAAGTATGGGGCCAGAATACAATCCCAACTAAAAATATACAATACAACTGAAAATAGAAAACAGCTCCTGAGATCATCCACCAAGGATTCATACCTTAAGGGTACGTACAGATCATCTCTGTATCTCTCCATGTCAACCAGTCACCTCTATTTACCACATGGTCTTAGATCCCGAAGTCTCAGCCAAACTGCTCTTCGTCTGGACAAGACACAACAAGGTGTGGGTGAAGCCCGTGGAGGGGTGAGTATAACAATACCCAGTAGGGACCCTAGGATCCCCGTAGGTCTATCATAATTCCACAGAGGTAAACCACAAAGCATGATCTCAATCACAAAGCACAAAGAAAAAGACTCAACTAAAACTAGGTATACAACTCAGAGTTAGAAAATAATGATGATTAGTCTTAAGCTATATCATTTTATTTCATTAGGAAGTTTCCACAACTGAACCATGAAGAATTTGTTCCATTGTTGATCCACATAGGTTCGTATGTCACTGATCAATGATGGTCCGCTCTAAGGATGGTCCTCATTGGGTCGAGCACTGTTGATCCACATAGGGTCTCTAGAATGCTGATCCACACAGGGTTGTTATGATAGTTATACACACAGGGTTTCTATGATGTTGATCCACATAGGATTGCTATGATACTAATACACACAGGGTCACTATGTTTTAGATCCACAAAGAGTTTCTATTATGTTGATCCACATAGGGTCTCTATGAGGTTGATCCACACAGGGTCGTTCTTTAGTTGATAGCCAGCCACAGGATTCCCCACACCCAGTGCGCTTGAGTTCCATAGTATCTGATCCTCAAGATATTAGTCATGCCTTTACTACTACTATGCTCCATAAAGTAGTAAACCAAAGTCCCTACATATCATAAGGGTTCCAATGGGATAGATGGCGCATCAATCAGATGCCCAGACTGTGAGTTATAGGAATTTTAGTGCCAAGGGTCCGGTTGGATTGGGGTTTGATCCAACCCAGCCATACTCCAATTTTCTCTAAAACTCAGATTGAGTATCTCAAAAGGACCATATCATTCCAAATATTCCATCACCATAGACTATTTCTCAAACAGATGTCTGGTTTGCGAGATACATCCTTTTAAGTGAAACTCGGCCGAAAGGGGTTTGGGTCCGGTCCAGCACGATTGGGTTGGGCCGCGGTGGGCTTGGCCCGCTAGTCACGGACCGGCCCAGCCTTCTTCGGCTAGGCATGGCCCGCCAGGTGGTCTGGCCCGTTAGGTGGCGCGGCACCCAGCTAGTGGCCCACGCGGGGAGGGGAGCCACTCCCCCTCCTTCCTGAATGGTTCAAAGAGCAGTTTGTCTCTTTAATTGGCGGCCGCTGGTGGCACCGCCCTGGCCGTCTGCGAGACCCACAAGGAGCGGGACCCCTTCCAACGTAGCTTCAGAGTCATGGATTGCTCACCACAGCGCGCGACGACGAGCCGCCTCACCACCCCCACGTCTGGCCGTTGCCGGTGGCCCTAACCATCCTTCGTGACGCCGAGTGGCACCACCTCCTTCCACGGCTGACGAGAACTAGCCGCCGCCTTCACTGGTCGTCACACCAGTGGAACTTCTGCGGGGCAGAAGGTGAGTTCCGGTGGTCCATTTTCCCTTCCGCTCGTGCCTACAGGCCTCCTGGGATGTTATCGTCACTGCAAGGCTTCTGGATTCAAGGTTTTTCGGTGTTATAAGATCGTCCCATAAAGAACATGACAAGAACGAAGCGGTGAAGGGTCTGGGCCTTGTTTGTTTAGCGCACACCCTCCGCTTTAACATCATAATAGGAAGTAGCAATTTAATTCATCAAATACAAACTTTAAGAAACTCCCTACCTTGAGATTATTCAGAGACATCGTGGTGGTGGAAGAAGATTCCACATTTGATGAAGCCGCCAGTGTTAGTCAATCCAAATTTTTTTCTACCCAAGCATCCGTCCTCTGTCGGTGGAAGGTTTTGCAGTACTTTTCTAGAGGTTCCTCACATCCGTAGAAAAATCCCACACCTGAGTTTCAATTAAATAGACAGAGGATGAGATTTTAATGCAATGTAGCTTTGATGAGGTTCATTAATAAGTCAATTAATGCACCTCTCATATCTCAACGGAGTGGTTATAAAAGCAAAGGGTCAATACATTAAATGGATTGACAACTCATTGGTCCCACCACCGCTGCTCAACCGTTGGAGAAAAATAAAATAAAAATTTTTATGTTATTTTATTATTCTTTAAAAAGTCTGAAAAAACTATCTTTTTCTTCAGACCAACTACGGTCGAGGTGAAGCCACCCTTGAAAGAATCCTGGCGTGGAGGATTCAACGGTATCCGCAGATTTCAATTCTGAGCACCGGTTCAAAAGTTAGAAAACGCTGCCTGCACATTTACTGAACGTACCTTAAAAAAAGTTCAAAATTTTGTTCTAAGCACGCTGAGCCTCGGAATCACATGCCTTCAATTTTCACAAACTTTTAATAATCCCAAATAATTTAAAAGAAATTATATGTAATTTTCGGGTCTTTAAAAGAGTATCTTCTATTCATCATGCTTATTTCCTTCTTCAACATCCAATCAATTTCAGTTTGAGGAATCATGGTTTCTATCATGTTTTATGATTTATTCTTAGCTAAAATTACCTTTTCTCTTTAGTAATAGAATAACTTTAATGATTCTCAAATTTATCTTCATATTTATCCTTTTCCAATTGATCAAGACATATGATAAAACACTTTTTCTTCTCATGTTCATCCTTTTTCATAGGTGTGGATCCATTCTTTGGAAAATCATATTTGCATCACTAAATAAATGGTGCTTTCCCATTATCACTAATCGGATTATTTTGACTAGGAGGATAAGTGATGCATCTGTATGATATGTGGAATTCCTTCATTCATCTACCATGTACTTCGTCATTAAATTTTGAGTTTCTTTTATTAGGGAACTTCTCAAAATCCTCATCACATATGTATTCTACTATTATAATATTTTTTGTTTTATTTGATTCACTCTCTTCTTTATTAAATAATGCTCCCTTGAACTTTATAGAACATCATGGTCATTTTTTAATGGTCTATGATATTTATTTTTATACCATTATAGAAGCATCTCATTCTACCTATTTTGACATCTTTATTATGATCTCTCTTTAAGACTTCTTAATATTGTCATTCAAAGATTTATTCATTAGTTCACTCCTCAAGGAAGACTTTTATTTCTTTGTTCGCTACTTATTCAACTATATCCTTTTATTATCACTAGAATATGATTCATGTGGGTTTTTAAATACTAACATTCCTTATAATAGTTTCCATACACCTTACAATACTCATAGAAGTTATAAATATGATCTTATCAATTCATACATGACTAATTTTTTATTTTTTATGCATTTAGCTTATATTTATTAAGTTTTCCTCTAGTTTAAACACTAATCTACCTTAATTATAACCATATTTGATTTTCTCATGATAAATTTTTGTCCCAACAATAAATGTTCATATTCCCAAACAACCAGCAACACCAACGCATGTTAAAAATTATCGTTTTCTTAATATTTTATGTAGTTTGTCTAGATATTTTTTCTTGACCACCTTGTTATATTTTTCTTTTTTCACCTTTTTTTTGTCATTTAGATAGATTCTATTCACATGATTTCTCTCGTACACCCTTGATAATTTTTTGGTTTTTCATAATTTTTATCCATCTAGTTTTGTTTAAATGTAGTGTTTTTCCCGCACTATGTGACAAAAAATATTTAAACCACTATTTGGACTATGGGTGATCTTATTCCATGTTCTTATAGTAATTATTTCTCCAATAGGTTTCAATATCAATTTTCTAAAAATTTGAGCCTTCATAGAACCCAAACTCTTATTTCATGTACTTTTGGCAGAAACTCTTCTATCATTACCTTGTGAGGATGTAAGATGAGTTATTTTTAAATTTATTAACATTTCTCTAAGCTCTAAGCACTTCATATTGATGATATATTTCTCGGTTTCAACTGATTCTACCATGCTCTCTAATTCATTTTCCTTCATTTAAACTTTTTTATCATGCATATTTATTCTCTCTTATAGTAAAATTTCATGTTATTTAATTATTTTTTCTTTTTAATACATTTTTTCATCCATGAAATTTTATATATATTCAAATGCATGAAATACCTCAATTAAAGTATTCTTAAAATATTTATACTCATAAACTATTCTTTTAAATTTATTATTAGTTAAATCAATATTATCAATGAAAAATTAATCATTTTATCCCATATATTTTACTAGTTTTGATAGGTTGTTACATTTTATTATTTATTTTATCCAATACATTCCCCATGGAATCATCTTTTTTCTATTTATGGTTTATCATCAAATATTTCATCGATAAAATTTACAATGTATTATGAATCTTCAGCATAAACCTTCTTAAAATAACCTCTAACATGAGAGTATAACGCTTCATCTTTTTTGATCTCTTCATGATCTCTAAAGATAGTACAAGAGTCATCAAAAGGATATTTTTCAATATTTTTTCATAAGGAACACATACCACATTGAACAGATTCAATTATTAGATTCTTCTTTTATTTATTCAGATTTTTCATTGTCTTATTTACCTCTATTATTTCTATTCATCAAATTTTTATCTAATAATTTCATTTTTAATTTTTTAGGAAAAGAGATGGAATTTCTGATTTGATATTCCTCTTCAAACATCACAAATATATAGTTTATCTAGAGGAATCTTGGAACCATTCAAAGGAAACATAGGATTCATTATGATATGGGTTTAAATGACACAATCTATATACCACTAAGAATAGAGGGGGAATTATTGTTCTCCTAAAAATTTTTATAAATTATTACCTTTTTAATTCAACCTTCTATGTATATCCAAGTCTTGATCCACTCTTTTTTGTCACATGCTCTCTCTCAAATAAAGTAATAAAAAAGTCCCAATGGCACAAGAATTTATAAAGTTTGATACTAATACCTACTCCTTAACTTTATAGGTTAATCGCCCCAATCAAGGATTATCAACTATAATCAATCATTGAGGAAAATAATTGGTTTTTCCACCCCTGCACAATGTTTTTTCCCAATAAATATTTTTATAGATCATAATTGGTTTTTTCATACCATGTCTTACTTGAATACTCTTATTTTTATAGGTTATACAACATCCCACTATGTATAAAAATATATTTAATTTTAGTCACTTTTGAAGTAGATCACTAGGTAGAAATTGTATGATTCTTGCATCACCAAGTTTAATATCCATCAATTTAAATAGTTTCTCTAGACACTATAACATATTTGGGATTATCAACATGTAACTTGGTCTCTCTTTCTTAGATCATCTCCATATATCTTCAAAATAATCTAATTACCTATATTTTCCAACTCACTAAGCTCATGTGATCTCTATAAATCTAGAAAATCATCGACCACTAAAAATCTTGACACATATATCAATAACTCAAATAGAATTATTGTTATCTCATCATATTCAACTCAAATTTTCTTCTCAATATTTTACAATAATGGTTATCACAAGATCCTACTCTTCTAAAACTTTAATACCCATAAGATATTCACTTTAAAACTAGATTGTCTTCATTCTTCCTTAAGAGATCCTATTGGTTCTTTTTTGGCTCATTCTCTTTCCTCTTTATAAATCTCAGTTCTCATACTTTATCTCTTCTACCTCATTATTTTTCTTTTTATACATAGTTTAATAAACAATTCATTTACAACATATAAAATATAGAATATCTCTATGTGATTTTATGCTCATAGTCCTTTCCATTTTTTATAGTTTGAAATGATCTATTATCCTAAAATTCTTTTTATCTCCTCATCCATTTTTACCTATGTATTTTTATGAGTTCTCTGAACTAAATGAAACCTCTTCTAGATATTTACAAAATGATCAACATCTTAAACTTTTTCTTCACAAAATATGTCACCCAAATTTATAGCTCAACATTTATCATGGTTTTATCAACACAATACAACATCTATAGTTATAGGTCATATTAATCTTCTATATATTAAGAACTTTTCACAATAGTCATCAACTTTATACCACACAGTGGTTTATTTAATTTTTCTTCTTTTTCCTTATCTCATTTGATAATCCATGACCACCCACATGAAATAGTTTTACTCTTTATTTTCAGTGCTAAATTATTATCACACCACTATTTTTACTATAGTGTGGTCTTCTATATATCTACATTTAAGAAATATCATAACCTTAATGATTCTCCCTATCCCTCAACATGAAGAAAATCATGTTAAATTATCAACAAAATATCTTTTGAAAATATACCACAGTATGGTCATCTAAATTTCATAGATCTCTACATCAAACTATCATCACAATGGTGTGGTGAAAGTCTCCATCCCAATTTATAAAAACCATGACCTTAAATATACTGTGTATTCTCTCAAAACACTCATTTTTGTTCTATTCCAAATCTTTTGAGATTAATTTTTAGATTGGATCATATAATTTGGATTACTGTGATTTTTTTCAAGATGAAGTAAATAAAAAATCATAATTATTTCTTTTCATTAAAATTAATAAATTTTGGAAACTCTATTTTTTAGACATAAACATTTCTCAAATTACCTCTTTTTTTATCCTGTTCTATCTCAATTTATATATTAGTTCCCCTAAAATTCATATTTTGTATCAAAATAATTTTTTTTGTTCTCATCGATGAATAATTTTCTAAAAATCATACCATTAAATTTATTCATTAGATGTAAAATATGGAATGTTCATATTTTCTTCTATAACATTATCAAATTTCTCAAAGTATTAATGCCATAGAAGATATAAGGACCCCTACAGATGTTCCTGATGATGTTCAAATAGATTTTGTTTCATTCTTACATAGACTAAGTGGTAGTTACAAAACAAACACTTCATGATTATGTGGACTGGATGATGGTTATGTATAGGTATATTCATTTATATTTAGAGACTAGATGGCCCTTATGCATATATAAGATTATTTTTTTGCATATATATTCTTGTCAAATGTGATCATTATGCATAATATATTTATTTTAAAAATCATTCTTATAGTGACAGTACTTTAACATTTCTCAATCAACTACAATAGATAACCCTAGTATACATCAAAGATATTGTTTTCACTAACATATATTTGTTAAATATTTTATGTATCTACAGTGAGATAATATTTATGAATCAAAAAAATCATCTATATGTAATGGGGAATACATATCCAAATTTGAGAGTTCTAGCTCAAAAAATACATAACAAACTTAAAAAATTTAAAACCATGTCCAAAAAATTTAAGCCATCAAAAACCTTCATCCTTAGATATCCAATGTTTATGTAAGTAGTAAACAAGTTAAAAATTCCTAGGATAGATTCTAAAACTAAATATCCATATATTATTAAACCAATCACATTTATCCAATATCCCTATGTATCTAGCATCACTCTCAGAATCTATAAGGTGTTGTATACAACACTGTAACACTACCATTGATACTTGTCATTATTTTTACCAGAAGATCAAATCAAAAAAATATTTCTGATTTATAGTCTTCTATATAAATCTTTCTTACCATGTATTTCATCTAAAACTACTCCATTTACATTACACAAAAAGTATGGGTAGATCTACTTCATGTATATGTTTAATAAAAAAAATCTATCACCAAGATTTTCCACATTTATATTGACTTGATCATTAAAAATAATTGAAAAAAATACAACCAAATACATCCTTGGTCACATAAATTATCATTAATATAAAACCTCATCTTTATTTCCAAAATAATAATGATGTTATAAATATTTTATTTATTCATTTAATTCATTTTTAAATACAACCATGTGAGGTAGTAATATAAAATAAAACACATCATCTTTGGACACAGTGAACTCACCATAATATGAGTGATGATTTCACTATAGAAATGAATATATTAAGAGAGTAGGATAATTGATATTCCCATAATATAATGACATTTTAGTATACACATGATACAAATGTCATTATATCTATATGTATTGAATAGATTTATATGAGGTATAAGAAAAATGAATCTTGAAACCACATGGATAATATATTTACTTCTTCCTTGGATATACTTATTTATTTATTTTTACCAATCCAAAACTATTGATGTACATTTTAGGTTTTATGTCACTTTATTTATTTCCCCTCCTCATTTCATTTATATTCTTTTCCATTGACTTCATATGGCCCCCTTTCCTATTATTTTCATTTTTTTACCTAGTTCCAAAAAATATTTCAGTCTAGTATGGTGAAAATCATATGAAGAGAAATAATTCATGTTAGGGGATACCATCAATTATTTCATTATTAAACCAACCACCTATCACTCAACAAAAATACCAATGCTCTAGGTATGTTAATCCTTCATGGATTTATATTTCTTTAACAAAATGAATTTTTTTCATTCAATTATTATTTCACTTTATTACATTTAATCATGATATATTTATATTTTATTTTGATCAAACATGACACCATCAAAGGTAAGGTTTATTTCTTAATCTCTTCTAACATATTTATAAGCACATTATCTAACATGGAATACACAACATTCTTATTTGAGTAACAAATTCCTAAAGATATATATAACCTATTATATAAATATAATACATTACTATAAATATAATATTCCAATTTTTTTTTCATCGATTATTTATACTAACACTTCGTTTTATTAATTAATAACTTCCATTAATTTTATATAAAATAATTTTTTTAACTATTTATTTACCATGTCACCCTTTAGTAAAAATTCATTTCTATTTTTTCTTTTAGTTAATAAATACATGGGAAGGTTTTAATAATATTGACTTCCTCTCTCTTTTGATCACTCGGCCAGAAGTAAATATTCTCCAAGTATATATTTTTTATTCGACTATCTTGATTGACTAAATGGCTTTGTATTTTTCCTTCATTTGATCGAGATTTTAGATATCCTTTGATCATTAATTTATAGTAAATACATTGGTTATAAGGAATTTTCATTGAATATATCCCTAGTTCCTACATAGATGGTAGGTCCTTGTAACTTCTTGAAAGTTCAACTATGTATGTCTGGACTTCCCACACAGATAACACACAACTAACCTTCGCCCTGAGGAAGCCACCTAAATAGGGTTAGAGGAACATTCTATGCTCCAGGTACTACCCTTTCATGACCCCTTGAGCTTACACATTTTCCCTGAAGAGAAAATATTTCTCTCATCCATATAAGTGGGGGTAAAACGCATACAAGTGATCCCCACAACAACCTATTTGACCATAGAAACCTTATCAACCACTTCTATATAAGTTGGTAAGCACAAAAGACTGATCTTAGAACTAATTTCTAACTTTAATCCCATCTCAAAATAGAATTCCTTCAATTATTTATTTCCAAATATCTATGTTTAAAGATATACTATCTTGAAAAAATTGTTGCATTACTCCATTATAGATTGGTCCCCCTTCTATATGGTCAAAAATTACTTGGAATTTTTCACATATAAATTCTCCAGGTAAAATTGCTAGTTAAGAAGCTTCTTGAACCAGATCTAAGTAAGATATTCATGAAACTCGTCTCTCACTACTAATTCCCACAAAGTGTAGCTCAAACCTTCCATTGTATAGGTGGAGAATAAAATATTTGACGTCTCTATGTTTAGGAGAAATCAGAATATATTTTCAATCTTTTTCAACCATTATTTTGGTTCTTTGGGCCCCTGGTCACCACAAAATATAGGCAGATTCTTCTTTTTGAAATCCTAGGCATGATCCATCAAATTTGCATTCCCTAACTCACTAATATACTTCATAAAATGAATGTTTTTTATCAATAATACAATGATATGGGGTTCCATAGGAGGATTCCTTAGTTGAGTGTTCACCACAGCTTCTTCCCTTTGATTATTAGAGATCCTTCAAGGTGGTATAATCTAAATACATAAAAAACAAGAATCTAATAAATGCATAATACATTTAAAATAACATTAAAAATATAAACATGGTGAATCATACAAAAATACTAAATAAAAATAAACCATATCAAAATCCATCAAATTACTTAATATAATTGATCAATCCATGAAAACATCCCAAACTACACGGGTAACTCAATGTTTAATATGAAGAATAGTAGTAAAAAACTTCTTTTCTACCTCAATCAAGGCTTGAAAGTATTACTCTATATTAACACACTACCAAAATATCAAGACGGGGATCTGATACTATTTTGTAATGAACCAACCAGGGTCAATTTTCCACATCACTTGGTTCTGTCCAATATAAGGCCAGAAGCTCATTCCTGATCACCCTTGGATGGAGAATAGTTCAAGGGTATCAATGGAAAATATGTGGGATCAATTTCACCCTATTAATACAATGAAACATTTCACTGATTCTAATTAGGAATCCAGTATAGCCCATCTACAGGATGGATGTTCATGCCATAAAAAAACATAATCACAAAAATAATCAAAAAGAGCATGTAAATAAATATCATAACAACTAATCATAACTAATATCAAAATGTAACATTAATATGAGATTAAAAGATACATCCCATGTTTATTTGGTTAATTCAAAACCAAAATTCCAAAAGTATGGGATCCCAAAATTCGTATTCATGTAATCTCCACATATCCCTTAGACACTACTAAAACCATACCATGGATGGTGACCTAAAAATAATGAATAAATGTTATGAGAAGTAGTTCCTTTATATTTACCTATATCATAAAAAAAATAATTCTATATATTCCAAAAGTCATATGCAGGATTTGTGAAAAATCCTAGTAGCATAACACAATGAATCTATATAACAATCTTCACAAATCTGACTAATATTTCTAGATTGAAAAACATGTGTGAAAACCATTTTATTGATAACACTTTAAAAATACTTTTGATTCATAAATAAGTGTTATAAAAATGAATAGAATCAATATTACAATTATAGAATAAAAATAAGGGAATCCAGATATAACAACATGTGTATAATCAAACATTACATGGGTATAAAATTAATACAAACCATAAAAATCTCAAATTATATGGGGGATCTCTGACCTATGTGATATTGGATTCTAGGGATCATTCATATAATACTAGATAAAAATTTGATCATAACCAAGTACTAATAATTGTGGCTTATTGAGGCCTCACAAGAACTGAACCCTAGATAACAGATTCTTAAGGCATGGTCAGCACCCATCCTAAAACCCACACACCCATGGTATCCCATGTGCACCCATAACCACATCTATCACATTTAACAAATTTCATGATCATGAAATAAGGTTTCAAACATAATTCCCTTTCAAAATAACTTTAAATATCATTTATAAACAATGGTTTTATTGGAAATATTTTATCAAATGCATTGTAGGAATAAAAATTATTTTTAAAGGGAAAACCAAAATAAATTACTATTTTCTCAAGATAAGAAAATCACAACAATAAAAAAATGTATAACAACTCTAAAAAAATCAATTTTTCTATAATAAATTAATAAAAAAAGGATTCTAAAGAACACAAGTATGTTAAAGTAAATGTTTGGATATGTAGTGACACTTACCTCAAAAGTGATGAAACTCCATCACCTTCACAAAATACCACATGGATAGAAGAATAGGGGACCTCACCAACCTAAAATCTAGAGAAACTCATCAAAACCATAACATAAACCCTCGGTTAATCCATTATGTGGACGATAGGTTTACACAGACAAGAGAGGAATGGATGAGCATAGAAGAAGAAGAGAAGGGAGAAATTAAATAGAAACTAGACTAACATTGAAAAACTACACTAGAAACCAATAGGAATCACACAAAAATAAAATGGTTGGAGGGAAAATGACTTGGGAGATGTCTGGTCAAATGATGGATGAAACATGAGGAGTGGAGGGGTTAAATATTTATAGGGTCATATATGTAAAATCATAATTTTTTAAAAAAAATAGGTCTGGTTAAATGGTTTGCTTAACCATGTAGCAACCATGAGTGGCTAGCCTTAGGCACGCATCGGGTCACACAGTTACCAGAGAGATTCTAAATGGTTGAGAAAACCATGAAGAAACTCTGAAAAATAGAACAGGTCAGCACAACTCTCTGTTGTATGGTTTGGTGCTTAGTTGGTAATAATTTTATACTAACCATGTTCCCAATGCTGGTTTGTCCAAATTTTATATTTTCAGCCTCCAATTCCTAGAAACTCTAAAAACGTGTACAATAAAGTAAAAATAAAAAAATAAATATGTACCAATGACCCGATTTTTCACATATATACTATGTTATTTTAAAAAAATGAAATTTGTCTAACATTCAAGTTGAAATAAAGTTCTTATACAATGATACGTCTATTAAAAAATGAATCTTATCTGATGTATTAGAATTGATAAATTTCATATAGATTTAAGCATATTTTATGAAGTAAAATTCAGCACATATATGAGATATGATAAATTTCACAAATAATACTAATTTAAAAAAATTATCTCATGTGTGAGATGAGATAAATTTCACATACTATAAAATATCTTATAAATTGATGAAATTTATCTCAAGTGCAAGGTGATATAAATTTCAAATATTTTTCACTATCTTTTTAAAAATATATATATATCATGCTTGAGATGAAATAAATTTCATAGATAATGATATATCTATTATGAAATGAAATTTATCACTTGTTGGAGATGAGATAATTTAAACTTATAATAATTCATATATCGAATGATAAAATTCAGCTAACATTCAAGATGAGATAATTTTCATATGTTATGTTTTATTTTTACAAAAATGAAATTGATCTCATATATCAGATAAGATAACTTTCAAGTATAGTGATTCAAATTTTATAAAATTATATTTATCTCATTTATGAAATGATATAAATTTTACATATGAAAATATATTTTCAAAAAATTAAATTTATTTCATGTATGACATAATATAATTTTTAAATATTATACATTATCTTTTAAATAAATTTAATTCACTTAATGTATGAGATGATATATATTTCACATTTTATGATATATATTTTAAATAATTGAATTTTATATTATGTATGAGATGGAATTTAACTCATATTATTTGTGAGATAAATTTCAATTGTGTATAATAATTCTAATATGATTTAAAAAAATTATCTTATTTTTACCTTTTATTTTATCAATAAATGGAACTTTTCACCTGTATAAATAGAAATAATTTTCATAAAATATTTTTAAAAAATTATAATATCTATTAAAATTTAAAAATCGTTTTTATCCCTTATGAGTTTACATGAAAGTTTTCATTAATAATAAAAACTTATAGACATAAATTATGTTCATATATCATAGAAATTTCCCTAAACTAATTTTTATCTCAAATTTTATTCCTTATTTTATTATCTTCCAATTATAAATATTTTCATTTATAAATATATATATATACAATATAATTATAAGACTATATAGTTTCAAATTAATATTGTTTAATAATATTTATTAAATTTATTTGATGATTGAGTGGAAATTTTATTTATATCAAGGTTGGAATAATTTTTTCAATAATATATTTTCAAATACAAATTTATTTATTTTATATGAAATAATTATTTTCCAGTTAAATAGGTAAATTTTAATTTTTTAACATGTTTAAAATTTATCAAAGAAATTTGTTTAAGAGAATATATTGTAAATAAATTTATGATGGTGATCTTTTAATTTTTTTCATACACATGTTTAATAAATATTTTTAATAATAGTTGATATTTGGGGGACATGTGGAGGATATATTTAGTGAAATTATGAGGGTTAAATAGGGACAATCCGGAGTGATATCGAAGAGGAGAGCAGGTACATGGGGATCAGAGAGAATCCAATTGCATTAAAGATAGGTCATATAAGGATGATTAATTAAAAACATGACATACATTATTGGTATATGATTTTAAAAATGATGTCAATTATCTATGATTTTCTTAGAATTATATAAAATAAAGATCATTACACAATTCATTAGTAGAAAGAAAATCTTTTAAGGCCTCTGAAAGCAGTTATAGAAGGGTATTTCGCAACACAAGTGACTACACTACGACTAGTATTATCTATCATGGTAGATTGAGTTGTAAATACCCATTCCATCACTACTTATTAACATTGACTCATTTATTTTCAAAAACATAAATGCATCACCATAATGTTGATTATATTGCGAAACTATGGTAATATAGTGTCTATTATACTGGTAGGATGAGATAGGAGTGGGTGATGTAAATGGTGAGGACAGGATGTTCAGTTCAGTCAAAATATAGATGGAAGGTGAAGGTGAAATCTATGGAAATTGAGTGCAAGTGAAAGAATATATATTGGGGATAAGAAATGCATAAAGTGGGGAATAGAAAAATACTAATGTATTAGGTTGATAAGGAAGATGGTATGGGTCAGTATGAGAGAACAACATTAGGGCTGGTGATGCGGGTCATGGGGTTTGGGTTTGGTTCTCGATGTAGGGGCCTACGATGCAAGTAGGGGGTGGGATTTTGAATCCTATTCATGTTATTAAATTAAAATTACCAGAAAGAGGAAATTTGAAATTTCATTTATACCATGTCAAGGTAGTGTAATTCAACATATTTATCATGTGGGTATGTTTACTATAAGATGATGAACTTTTTATGGGTTGATAGTAAACCCTAGCTATGGTTTATCATAAGTAAAAATCGGCTATTGACCAACTCTAGTGTTTGGTTGACCAAAAACATTAGATGGTGGTGAAACCCATTTCACTAACATAATAATTCTATCAAAAAAGTGGTACTTCTTTTCAAAGTATGGTGAATCAAAGTGTAACATTTTATCCTTAGATATAGTGTTTGTAATCCTTATTTTCTGATAATATAATTGTTTACAATGTTCTCCTGTCGATTTAGAATTAAATTCCAAACCATGTAATATTTTGTGTCGACTTTACTTTTCCTATTACTTTCTTTAGTTTTTAATGTTTTTTGTGTGAGTATATTCAAAGATTGTGTGAAAAATATGTATTATCATGGTGAGTAGGGTGCCTAGTCTTACTATATTCAAATACACTAAACTTGAGGGGGTATTCTATTGGTTTGTTTTTATGGAGAAGTTACTCTAGTGTGTTTAATATTCTAGTTTATTAAAGGAGTTATATCTTATAGGGGTTGCATGAATAGTAATCCTTCTTGAAATAAGTGGTATAAAATCTCGACAGTTCACACTTAACCAACAACTCAGGTATAATTAACTCTTACCTTAGAATTATATTGATTTTAGTTATTTTTTCACTAAAATCAGAAGATATAATGATGGAATAACTCATATTTCAAATTAATGAATTTGATAAAACTGATAGAGGTTTCTAGAAGATACAAATAGAGGATTATCTCATTGAAAATGATTTGGATCCTTCATTAGATGAAGATAATCTTGGCATGATAGAGAAAATTGAAGGGGAAAATATTAAGAGAAAAGTACTAGGTGTGGTTAGTATGTCAGTAGAACAAAATTTATCCCTCAGCATCTAAGAGAAGAAGACGATATCAGAACTAATAGTGACCTTGGAGGACATGTATCAAAAACCTAAAACCTTAAACAAATTGTAATTATTTAAATACTTGTATGGTTTGATATTATCATAAATAAAGTTAGTATAAGATCTTGTGAATGACTTAAATATGATCAGAATTCATCTTGTATAAGTGAAAGTTACTTTCACTGATGATGTATAGGAAATCATACTATATTAATCACAACTATAATCTATTAATTCTATGGTTAATATGGTTTTAAATTCCTATGGTAAGACTAATATAGTGTTCGAATATTTCTGAAATTTGATTCCCAATAATGAAATCTAAATGAGGGTGGTCCAAGTACCTTCTGAAAATGATTTCAATGTCAATGGAAGGGGATTTTCATTGAATAAAAGGAATCATTGGTGATTGAAGGATAAGTGTTTTGAGAAAGTTTATGAAAATTCAATCGGTCCAGGTCTCACCTACTAGTATTGTGGGAAGATTTTAAACTTTTATATGAATTTCAAGGATCAAAATGAATTCACTAGAATGATAGATTTTTGAAATTTAAATTTTGTAAACATAATGAAACGTAATAAATTTTTTTTCTCAATCTCAACGTTCCAGTGGATTCATGGATGGTTGGCTTTTGTGTATCCTTATCATAATTATTTTTTCCCATGTTCATGGTGCAAGAACCCTAAATATAGTTAACCCAAACCATTGTTTACTTCATTACATTGTTAAAAGATATAAGATAACTTAACCCATATGATTGAAGAGTTTATTAGGCATGAGAGACTAGATACATACATTATGGCCATATTACATTAGAATCTTAACTAATGTCTTACAAAAAATCATGAAAACTTTTTTACTAATTTTAATACATCCTATATATTATTCAATGATCCCTTTTAGATACATTGGAGAAAAGAAAATAAATATAGGGTGAGGTAAAATGCTCTATAAGGTGTATTCTATAGTGAAATATAACATAAACAGATAAGGAATAAATAATAAGGTAAAGTGAATCGTCAATATCTCTGCTAATTATTCAATATCTTGGGCAAGAAAAAATTAATGGTCAACAAAAATGTAATAATAACATGGATAATAATAATTTATTTCTCAATGATTGAATTCATAATTCAAAACATCCAAATCTTAACATTGAGGGAACAACTAAGAAAATTTATATAAATGTGTAGGTACACACCAAAAACCTAAATAATCTTTATGGAATGCTCACGAATTTTTTTCGTGGGACCTTACTTCATGCATAATGGGGATATAAAGGACCCAACCTCTCACAAACACATGAATAGGAGTTATAATTGACCCCACCCATCACTTGAACATGTCCAATTCATTCCTCATGTTTTTAATAAAAAATAAAATATATAATAAATATGAATTAATAATCAATAAATATTTATATCAAAATAAATATATTAAACAACAATATTTCCCCCCTTCAATGGAATAAATTTATTAGTAAACTTAATTTAATTCATACTGTATATAAAAATGAATATATGGTTTAGTCACTTTTTAAATATTTTAATTAATATTATATATATCCATGGTAGAGAAAAACATGGACATGAAGGATAAAAATAATGTTAATGAATGATCGAGGGTAATAGAGAACATAAATTCATGGATTTGAATAACATAAGAATAAATAATTATGTGAAAAATGAGTTATAAAACATAAATCTATAAGGGAAAAAAGGAGACCACAAATTCATTAAAAACATTTTTTTATATTAAAGTTCAATTTTTTGTAAAATAGATAGGAAAATTTAAGTTTCACTTTAAAAATAACATTCTTGAAAGTTTTATAACTTTGTTATAAAAAAGAAGTTATAAATAACTTCCATAAATAATTTAAAAAGGTATCAAGGAGAATATTAAAATTTATTTATAAAATAATTTATAAAAATTTAATATTGAAAATAAAACTTTATTAAGTAAGAAAATATGAATTGGAAGATAAAAATATGCATAAGTGAAATGAAATCCCTTTCAAAACATTTAAGAAAATAATATCCATTTATTTTAAAATAATATTGAAAAAATCATTGAAAAATGGGAATAAAAATTACATTGAAAACCATCATAACTTTTACATGAATATAAATAATTGGGAATCTTCATGATAGTGGTAAAATTTGTTCATGGAAAACATTAAAAATAGATTAGTTTCAAACTTTTGTAAATAAATTAAAAATTGGATTATAGAGAAAACTTTAAAAAGATTCATTTTAAGTATTTTAAAAGAAAGTAAAAGTTTACATAAATTGATATTTTGAAATGAATTAAGTATATAAAAAATTCTGGAAGCAAAATAAATAATTTCAACATGGAAGAGAAAGATACAAGACTAAAAAACAGGAAATAACGTCAATTTTTCTTGTTAACATTGTTTTTGTAATTTTGACTAACAAGGAGATGTAAAATCTAAAAAATACTTATAAAACCTATAAATAGATTATAATATAATATATGTTGTTTATGATAATACAAATATACAATTATTTCAATTTAAATAGAAACATAAACACTACTGATAAAAAGTAATATTTTAAAATAAAACCTTACCTTAAATTTTATATTGTTAGAGTATGTTCAAAACTAATGTTTAATAAATTTATAATTATTAATAATATATGTTTTATAAATATTTATAAATTTATGTTTTATATCATTCATTTATAACATCTTGTTTTCTATTTACTCAAAAGTCATCGTTAAAATCAATTTTTAGTTATAAACTATTATGGATGTTTTGATTAAAAAGATTTGATCCTTACACATTAAAAATAATTTCAACATGTAAGGAATTTTCATCATGTAATATATATAATATTTTTACATTAAATAAACTTTGAAAACAATCTATGTAATTTGGTTATGAAAAATGAAATATGGAATTCACAGAGGCGGTAGTATGTGTGTACACATGTGTGGCGTTTTCATTTTCCAATAAATAGAAAGAAAGGAAGGTAGATGATGATTTATCTTTATATAATCATAATTATTCCATAGAAATCATATTTTCTCATTAAATCCATATTTATATCCAACCAGGTTAGGTGGAAATGAAAAATGAAATATGCCATTCATGGAGGTGGTCGTCCACACATATATATGGGTGGAATTTTCATTTCCCAATAGATAGAAAGAATGTAGATTATGGTTATTTAAAAAATATAAAAACATTTTAGTAAATTTATGACTCTTATTTCTTTATTTTCGGATGTTTATGGATGATTTTGAGGAGGTTCAAGAAGATGGAAACTTGAATGACCTCGGTTAAGACGGTTACATCTTCCTTGCATATCCTCATTTAGATATCTTTTTAAACCTTTAATGTTGGTATATTGGGGACACTAGGACCTCTAGGTCATGGAAAATGGTTTTTTGAAGGATTTTTAGAAGATATTTGTCTAGATAAATTTCTCAAGGAGTGTAAAGTTGTAAGGGGGTGAGGGGTTCCTTTCATAGTTGAGAGGAGTGACAACTTTGTAAATACTTTAAACATTAAAATAATATAAAGTTATTTTCAGGGTAAAGTGTAACCAAATATCCAATTTTTCAAATATAGTATAATAGAGGTTTTAAAACCACTCCTATTATCTGATTTAGAAATTTTTTAGTGATATTTCAAGTCTTGTCTCTTAGATCAACCCCCCCCCCCCCCCATTAGACCTTTTAACCCTTACCATGGTGAAAAAAAATTACTATAGTGACAATTCATTATGACTACAAATTAAATGGTCCTTATTAAAAAATTTAAATATTATGACTCCAAATATGTCATCAAATTTGTAGGACTAAATTTCTCTAGGTGTTAAAAATTACTTATAATATAATTACATAATAATCAATGAAAACCATTTAAAAATCTATTTTAAGTATAAAAATGGATTTACAAAAAATCATCTAAAGAATTGATTTTGATGATATTGATTGAATTATTATTAAAAAAAATATAGTCATGTAACTTTAAAATAAATTCAAAACTAATTGTATCCTTACAAATACATAATTAAATAAAAGGATAAAAAATGGTACTTTTATTAGAATAAAACATCACTAGGGTTGTAAAGGGAATAACATAGGATTTTGAATTAAACATAATATTTTTAAATTCTATAATTTAATTCTAAAATATATATTTGTTCTATTAAAAAATTTCATAAACATTAAAGTCATTTCTATGTCATGATGATGTCATAAAAGTGACTTTATTTTGAAAAACTATTTTTTCACTATTAACACAAAAATCAACTATATCAAATAGACCCAAAAATTCACCATAATATAATTCATACCTTATAAACTGAAAAATTATATTGATTTTACAAAATAAAAAATCTAAGATTTAAAATTTTAGTTTTTATATATGTTCACGATCTACTTTTATTATAATAATAGAATGTGAACTAGGTTATAGTTTGGGGATGTAGTGTTTACCTACTGAAGTAGAATCTCAAATATTACATTCCCTTAATATAATTTAATTTTTGAAATTTTATACATTAATTAAATAAAAGTGTGGGTAATTATTTATCATTTCTTCTTTTGGATCCCATGTTTCCTCTTATAACCTAATACTTTCGTGAGTAAATTTCACCAACCGAGTTGTTTGATCCCACAACACATGATCTCTTCTGTCAATAATATGAAAAGGCTATTAATTATAATAAAATTTGGGTTCTAAATAGATTTCATTATAGGTAAGTATATATATTGTATTGGGAATGTATTTTCTTAACAATAAATCATAGAATACTTCATGCACTTTAGAGAATTTGGGTGGACCAGCCAAATAGTAGGCCACAGTTCCAATTATCTTCAAAATTTAAAAAGACTCAATGTACCTAAGAATTAAATTCCTCTATTTATAAAACCCCATGACTCCCTTACATATATATACCATTAATAATATATGATTCCCCACTTGAAATTCTAAACCCTTCCTTTGATTATCTATGTAGATAGTTTTTCTTCTTTGAGATGTCTTGATATTATTTTTAATAACTCATACTATCATGGTTGTTTCCTTAACAATTTTTAGGCTTATAATATTCCTTTCTATAAATTCATCCCAATAAGTTAGAGTATGAAATATTCTCTCATTAAATTCTACATACCGTTCCATTTTAATGCTTTAATGGAAAATATTATTGTATATAAAATTTACCAAAGGTAAATACTAATCTCAGATACCATGAAAGTCAAGTGAGAATGACCTAAAAAGTCTTAAAAAATTTAAATATTCATTTCAAATTATCCATCAGTTTGTGGTCGATAATAGGTTATCAAATGTATCTCAATGTCGGAAGCCTTTTTAATACTCTTCCAAAATATTGATGTGAATTTTTCTTCACAATCAAATAAAATTGAAAGAGTTACATCATAAAGTTATACAACTTCATTAATATAGATCCATTTAAGGAAACTAATTAGTGGATCCTACCTTATACTGATAAAAATGGTAACACTTGGTAAGATCATCAATAATCACCCATATAGTATCATTCTTCATAGGAGTCTTTGGAAGTCCAATTTCAAAGTCAATGTTAATATGAACATAATTCTACATAGATACTGGGAGAGGTTTCATGTCACCTTAAAGATGTTGTCTCTTAACTTCTACCAACTATTAATCCAAAAATATTGATATATAGTCAGTAATTTATTGATTCATATTGTCCCACAAAAATTGTTTTCTTAAATACCTGTACATATTAGTGCTACTAGGGTGTATAGAGAAATTTATTCCATGGGATTGTAACACTAGAATCACTTTTAGGTAATAATTTTTTATCATATTATTTATATTTTGTTAATGTTTTCTTGGGTGGTACTAGGTGTTTTTGGGATATTTAAAAGTTTTCTATGAATGTCTATGGTTTTTAAATGGTCAGTGTAAAATGTGCAGCATTCCCAAGAAATCATATATCTTTTTTGGGTTTGGGTAGTTTTTTTTCATAAACTAGGTGCATGTTTAACCAAATTATATGACCAAACTATGAAACCTCTATAATGTATAGAAACATGAACATGGTTGGAGCATAGTTTTCCAAACCATATGGCCAATCCATGTGGTGGAAATTAATTAATCTGAAAATTAATTTTAAAAGCCAAAATATCTATCATGACCTCATTATTTTTTATTTGTCTTAGGATATTTACCTTAAGGATTCCTTTTGATGATTTCAGATATTTCCTTCCTTGAAGAGATATTTTCCATCAGATTTAAGGGTTTTGGATCTAGAAAATTAATGTCATAAATCCTTTAATTTTTGTTTTTCAATATATCATCTCCTAATCTTGGAAAAAATCATAGATTAGGTCTGTTATAGATAATTATATAGGTTATGAATTTATATAATGAGATTAATTATAGATTAGTTAAATATAGAGGAATAGGAACCAAGATCTACTATTTTTTAATTTGTATCCTATAGGTTTTAATGGTAAGTGTTTTCCCTTATTCTCCATTGATCCATAGTTTATTTAATTTTGTTTCATGATTTGAGTTTCATGGATTATGGATCTTTCATCTTAATAGGATCCCTCTTTATCTTATACTTGTGGATTCAATTTGGTGTTGTAAATTACAAGTGTTTGAGGTAGTTATCCCATTCATCTCTCTTTAAAATTGGATAAATGGTTGTTTATTCTTTCATCATGGGATTTCAATCTCTTCTAATGTTTTCTGCTTATATCGAGTAGTTATATCAAAGAACAATGTTTTCTTGAGATTTTGATAAAATTGGGGAAAGTAAATTTTTGTATGATTTGATATGAAAACTATTTTCATGGAATAATCCTTCATTATGGAAATTGTAATTTTTTTATAGGATCTATATAATTATTATTTTAATTGATTATGATTTTGATTTCCAAAATGATGGTAAAAGTGTTGTTTTCTAAATCATGGTTATGTATAGACCTTATATAAATTATTTGGAAGTTTTTATTTATTGAAGTTACATATCGAAAAATATGCACACTCCTAGAATTGAAGTCTATACCAATGTACCTATACCAATGGTTTTAAAAAAAGTTGTATAGGGTTCCCCCAAATATAAACAGTGTGATCCCTGCATCCCCCTCTTCACATTGGGTGTTTGGTTCCCATTTTGGCAATAATCTCCCTCCCCTCAGATTCTATTGGTTATTCCTATGTGACTCCCCATTTATTCAATGATATTTTAGGGGAATTATTATGGTATGTTTTTTAATTCTCCCATAAATATTATTCTATTATATTATTTATATACTTTCATTCCCTAGATTGAATAGGTGACTAGGGTTTTAAGTTGTATGAATTTTATTTGGGGTTTTTTGTATTTATAGTTTATAAATATTAATCAAAGGAATATGTTTTGTTTCTAATAGTGTAGTAATGATAGATTTCATTTTATATGCTTTAATTTCTAAAATTATGAATAGTTGAATTAATTTAACTATTTTTTTAGAGATTAAATGCTCATATGTGTATTTTATTATTTAAGAATTATAATTTTATATTTAATAATATTAGTCTTAGAGATTAAATTATCATATCCATTTTTTATTATTTATGAATTATAATTTCATATTTGTGTTTTAGGAAATGTGCAGTGAATTTATGTAAAATTATCAAGGTATGATTCTTTTGTTCCCTTTTTATATTATTTTATCCCTATCATTCTACATTTTCACTAAAAGACATTGTTGGCAAGTTATTTCTAAAATGAGTTTACATGTAAAATGATTTTATAGTTTACATGAAAACTGTAAAATAATTTAATATGTAAGATGATTTTTATTAAAATAGATTGGTTTAAAACTTATCTTCACACGTAACATTTTATTAAAAAGATATGTAGTTATAACACAAAAAATGTTTAAATGAAAAAATGGGATTTAGAAACTAGATTTTGGATTAACAAATATTGATAAATAATTAATTACCTAAGAACTTGTTTAAAAAATAAAACAATTTGAAAAGTGTATGTCTTATGGAAACCCATATTAATATTCATGTTTTTTGAAAATAAAAATTTGACATAAAATAAAATCCATAAAAAATAAACTTTAACTATTGGATGTATATATAATCCTCAACCACTAAAAACATTATTCAAAAGTGAAAATTTAATATTAAAATTAATTTTTTTTATTTAAACAAAATATCTAATTTGATCAGGATTTAGGTGAAATTTCAAAAAAATATAAACTTTAACCACTCTAGGGTGTTATATAATGGACATAAATTATTATATAATGTAATATTTAAAAAATAGTTTACATTTAAAATGGATTTATTTCTACACTAGCACTCTTTAAATATATATGGTTTACCCAAATTTTCATTTTCCTTTATAGAAGCTTCATTTCAAGAAGTGGTGTTTCTTAAATATGGGAGGCTTACGTATAGAATTACTTTTAGTAAATTGCTCCATAAGATTCCACCTATTACTCCCTATAGTTTTTGCATCTTTCATCCAATCTATTATTAATAAAGTATAATCTTCCTCTGATTACTTAGAATTATATAGATTAGTCTTCTAAATGGATTTCATGGTTATGAATATTAATACTTCAAAACATAGGTGATGGTGAAGTACCTTGAATTATATAAACACTTTGGGGAGAACTACTATGCTAGATCATGAGAAAACATGGGTATTTTTCATGTACTTCTATTTCTATTATAAAATTATATATTAATTATTTTATATTCAATGTCTTGTACTTTTTTTGGGATACTATTAGTTTACATCAATTATAGAATATTCCATATCTTATGCTATGTTTTCCTAGATTCTTGTATCATTTTAATACTTTCTTATTAAAATTGATATTCATATTTTATTATAGGATATGTTTTATAGACATGTGATATTTAAATATTTCATGCTAGTGTTATAATTTTTTTCCCTCATAAAAACATATATATCAAAGATAATAGCTTCCATATTGTTTAGCATTTTTTTATTTTAAAATGATTTACCAATGAACTATTTTTGTTTGAATTTAGAGTGTATACCAATGAAACACACATGAATGTATTGAAATTACCTGGTATTTTCCTCTTTTTGAAATTTCAACTATGAAAATTTCTCAGATATTTTATGAACTAAAATATAACTATTAGAGGAATATTTTAACACTTAGAAGCAAATTTCAATGCATCTTCCTCATTACATCACACATTCTATTAAGAAATAATAAAAGTTTTATGGAATTTAATTTACTAAACATATAATTTTGGCAAATCATGACTAAAATCAATTAAACACAAATCCAATATGCATATTTTGGTATATTATACTAGTTTAAAACATGAATGACCAATTTTTAATCGATTTGAGACCCAAACTAGTTTATTCTATCTAAACATTATAGAATATACTAAAAACATGAAATTTCAAAATATATATATATACCAATAATAAATTACCTCAACCGTAAATTTCAACATCCATAAATGGAATTCAACCTAAATTTTATTTAAATATAATAATTTTAAAAACTATTGATCCTTAACATATTTTAATCAACAAAAAAATTATCATATAAATAAACTCCAAACTATTTATAAAAATTAAAATGAGAATACTTTTATGAAACAAATATAAGATAAAAAAATACATTACTTTAAAAAGTATATTTGGAAGATATGTCACACCTACAAAATCCCTTATTACATGAGACTGATCCCCCTTCAATCACTTTCTGAACAACAACTTAAACACTACCTCCATTTTTAAAAATTCTCCCATTGATACCAAAAATTTAAATTTAAAAAAACACTTTTAAACTTTTTTATCGCAATTATAACCACCCATAAATAATTAAAAATTATTCTAACTATAATTCTCTATATTCAAAAATATATTTTTAATTTCAAGAACATATAAAATAAAATCCTATATATGTGTGTGTTTGCATTTTATATAGTTTATAATGACCAAACAAGACCTTAATTTGTAAAATACAGAACTTTTTATCTTGAACATCATTTTTATAAACAAATATAAATGACCAAAATTTTAAAAAACTATATTAAAAAATAACATTACATGTTATATACTATCAAATTAATTAATTTAAATGTATAAATTATTTCAAGTTGTCATTTCTTATTAACTTTAACCCATAAAACCATAGGATTAAACATGCATGTTCAATATGGAATCAATCATTAATCTAAATCTATAAATTGAAAAATGGAACTAATTGATAATTATGATTTCAATAAAATCATTCATTATTGAATTTTTTTAAGTATAGAAATAAAAAATGCATATTTTATCATAAAACCTAGTAAAAAGAAAAAAAATCATGAAATTAAAAATAACCTTAAAAAATAAATGTTATTAGAATTTCAAAGCTCTTAATCATATAATATTCCCTTAAATCACCTTAAATCAATCAAAAAACTTATGGTTTCAAATTCTCATTTCATATAATCAAGATAATTTAGTATCAAATCAACAATTAATTCAAAATAAAGTCTTAAAATAATTTATTCATAACATTTTGGAAAAGGAATTAAAAATAGATTCCAAGGAAAGATATTTTTAATATACCTAGTTTAAACATAAAAAAATATCAACTTTTATTTAAATAATATAACATTAAAAAATAAAAAATTACTATAAAATATATTAATTAGAAATGAAATTATTTAATATTATAATAAAAAATGAATAACATGATTGTTTGGACTTATAACATTATATATTTATATATATAATAAACACTAACCCATAAAATTAAATATCAATATCCCACCAATTAAGTCTCAAAAGAAATAATTATTTAATAAAGGTTATATGATTATCCCCATGAATTTAAAATTTAGTTAGGATCCATTCTATTTTTTGTAATCATACAATCTATGGATAAACATACAAAATTAATTAAACATTATATATAATAAAAAAATGAAATATGAAAAATGAAATACCTTTTAAATAATAAAAACATTAAGCGAAAACCATCTCAAAAGATAAAAACACATAATTGATTTCAAAAAATTATTAATGAAATATAAATATAATATGTTACATTGATATAAATAAAAACCTAATGATTTAAAATAAATTTTTTTAATAACCACTCAAACTCTTTAAATTTATTATATTTGAAAGTATAATTTCATAAACCTTTCCATTTCAAACAAAATTACAAAAACATTATAATGATAAGAAATTGAAAAAATTATTTGAAAATATCATTCCATATTTATTCCATGAAAGTCCTTTTCCTATTAAATCATTATAAAAATAAAAATAAAGATATTTTTAACTCCATGTAACACCAAAACACCCTCATGTTCCACCACCACCATTTCTCCAAAATGGTCCAATTTTCTAATCATTATGAAAAGATCACTCTTTGTGAATCCATTGAGTTATTTTCAAAAACAATTATGGGAATACTTCATTAAATACATTGTAAATATATATTTATTAACCCATTAATGTAAAAAAATTAAAAAAAATAAAAAATCGAGTAATAAAACATAAATTGATCATGATTATTAATAATAACTTCTCAATTATTGGATTATGTTATGTTAACATGTGTCCCTTTTTTATCTTAATAATTTGTACACCTTAATTACTTAATGTCCCATATTCTGTCTTTTTTTAATTATGTTTTATTAATGAATTTAAAATCAAATTTATATTTATTTTTCAATACATAAAATGAAAAATATTAAAGAGATATAAAAGGAAAAAAAATTAAAATGTTTGACGAATGAGATGATAATTCTTATGAGGACGTTTGTGATGAGGGTAGTGATAGTGGTTACTATGATACAAAAGTCAATTATGATCTAAATAGTGATAGGGGTGATGAAATTCTTAGAGGTGATGGTGATTGTGATGGTAATGCTGAAGGTGGTGATGATAGTGAAAATGTATATGATGATTGTAGTGATAGTGGTTCAATGATGGTAGTGGTGGTCATGAGGGAGATATTAATCCCCTCTATTTATGACTTAATATTCATGACATAACTTTATGGATTGTTCTTAATAATGAAAAAAGAATATATATATGTATTATAACTATATATTTATATTACTAATAGATTAAATGTTAATTATACAGTATATTTGTTCAATTTAATGTGTATTGTGATTGGTTGAATAAAGAAATTTTTTTATAGTATGAAATTTATTGGTTGAATAATATTTGAGGTGATGGTGCAAGTCGGTTGTTAAGTTGGTGTAGTGGGAGCCTATACCAACAATTTTTTATCCATTTTCATAGAACCTATACTAATAGTTTACTAAACCATTATTAAAAAGAAATTCCAAAATACCAATTCTAATGGTTTCCATAAAACAGTTCGTATAGTGGTATCCTGATGGCCTATATACCAAAGATTTCTCGGGATATACCAATGGAATAAAACCATTAGTATGTTTTTATTCTCTAGAATTGGAAATTGGTTATCTAAATGGATTTTAATTTCCTTTTTAAAGAATGATCACAAGGCCCGATTAGCACTTTTTAATAGTTTAATTTGAAAATTTAAATCCATAGCAAATTCCCTTTTTACATCTAATGGAAACTCATGGCTGTTTTGGATTCCATTAGATAACTATAAATATAGTGGTATTTATGCCATATTAGTACACTTGGATAAAGGGTATGTTCTTATGTAGATGTTTGGAGTTGTGAACAAGATAAATATATGAATGGTCATTTCTTTATATGATTCTATGGTATGATTATTTATTTTAAATTATTAACTATTTTTTGTATGTTATAGGAAAATATATCTGGATAAGTGGAAATTATATATAAAAATGTGAACTAGTTTAGAATTATGCTTCGGCTAGTGGATCTATTTGGGTCATAGGTTAACCTATGGGATTTTCCCCCTAGGTTTGGCAAGGAAGTGTAAAATAAGGTGTTAGGATGAGGTCAATTTATTTGTAGTTATTTTCCAACATGAAATTTTTTTCATTAATAACCATGTTATATATACTATATTATTCCCCTTTAGTTCCTAGGATTCCATAACAATGATATATATGTATATTTTCCATGGTATGGGTATTTGGACCTGTGAAATGGTATTTTGATATCTTTAAATATTTTTGGTAAAACAAATTTAACTGTAATTTATGAATGTTTCTTTTAATGTAAATAAATTGTGGTATATTTTGAAAGGGACTCAGATTTGTGAAAATGGGATGATTTTCAAATGAAATTGATTCATAACTTTTTTATGTGAGAAAACATTAAAAAAACTATTTTATATCTTTATCTTCCATTTTTTATGAAATATATTTTTATTTAAAGTGTAATGATTTGGGTTGGTGGGAGAAAACCTACTGATATTTTTAGCTCTCACTTATAAATTATAGGTTTAGTATGATGCTCCACTATAGAAAATGTCCCTATATCTCGTGGTTCAGTTTACAAGATGTTGGTGTGTCAGGTGAAAACTCACTTGCACATGGATACTTGGTGTGGGGGAATTTTCGTGTTTTCTTACTTATTTTTGGTTATGTTGGACACTAGGAATATATATTAGTATCATGTACTCAGGTTGGTTTAGTTATTATATTTTATTTCCTAGTTTATACCTTATAGGTTTATTCTTATACTTCATATTTATTATTCTTATCGGTAGAAATCATTCGTAATGTATTTTTTTGATGTCTAGGTGCTTGTCGCTAGCCCATGGGGATCAGGAATTCTAATTGGACCATTCTATGGCTGGATCAAGTGTCTTGTTTGGGGATGGACTAGTTTGGTTCCTAAAAAATGGTATCATAGAGAGGTTTTTCCAGTGACTTGGGAATGTTTGGTAGACAATAACTAGGATTCCTAAAACCCATGAGGTAAATCATGAGTAGGTACTTGAACACGACCTTTCATGATGGGATTTGAGTTTTTAGGGTTTTTTGAGATGTGATAATATTTTGATCGATTAGGATTCTCAGTTTTTTCGAGAATTTTGGACTTTAAATTATAGTGATTATGATTTTTTTTATAGAAATAGGAAGTAACTTAGGGGAATATAGTGCCCATACAAGGTTTAGAAAACCATGTGTAGGGTGTGTGACATATATGACATCCATTGGACTTCATGTGTTTATTATATGGCTAGATAGACCATGTGGTTAATCCTTATGTTGTATTAAGTTTCCATTATTTTGTAATTCTTCATCATTTGTAGAAATTGAGCTATTTCCATTTTCCTCGAGAATAACTTATGGTGAATTGTGGTGTTTTATGAGTGTTCATGTTGTTGAGAAAAATTGAAATTGGAATTTTAAATGGGAATTTTTGAAAATTGATTTTAAAAGCTATTGTTTTTATAGATATAAAAAAGTAATAGTTTTAAAATGATTTTTAAAAGTGTAGAAAATGTTTTGGATCCAAAATGATATTAGGTTTCGAAAATGTGCCAAAATGTTTTAAATTTGAAATGATATATAGAATTAGAATTTTTTTAAAACGTTTTGAAAAAAAATGATGATTTGTTTTTGAAAGTTGGTCAATAACATTGTAAAAATGGATAATGTTAATTATTTAAAATATTTTCATGTAATTCTAAGAATTTTTAATTGGAATATTTTAAATAATTTAAGTTTGATATGTTTTAAAATGGGAGGTTTTGAACATTTATATGTTAATTATTTTTATTTAAAAGTTTTAATTGGGGTTAAATATTTGTTTAAAGAATGAATATACTTTTTAAATGAGTTTATTCAAAAAAATCTAGAGTTTATGAGTTGAATTTTTCTTATTTATTCAAAAATAAACCGGTTTGTTAGTTTATAATTTGTTTAGTGTTGGATAAAAAAATTATTTAAATAGAGTTTTCGATATTTTTGCAGATTTATTCTTTGTATAATGGGGTTTAAATTTTATATTTTATCTTCATGATATTTATATCTCTTATTTTTAAATTATTCCCCCATTCATATTTAAATAAACTATTTAGTTGATCAGAATCTTCTTAGGATATTTGATCGATATAATCTAGTTTGAGAGCTTAGTGTTCCTACCTATTTTTTCTAGAATTAGAATTTCATTGGATAGTTTTGAAACCATAAACCTACTCATTTAATGGTGAAATAAGATTCTCCAGAAGAGATGGTTTGGATATATATGATTGATGATATTTTCTTCCAACACAAACTTCCAAAAATGATTAGGGTTAATTTTGTAACCTTTATTCTATAGGGTCTGAGTTAGAAGTGGTGGAAGAAATTCATCTGGACTAATATATAGAAGTAACACTCTTAGGAATCATTCTAGGAATTATTAATTCATTAGTTATTTTCAATTATGGTAAAGGTACCTAAGGCTATGATATTTCATAGCCTTCAACGAGGTGATGAAACAATGTTGGTGTATGCATGTCATTTTATTGATTTAGTGTCATATCTTCCTTATATGTCCTAGGATGATTCTTAAATGTCATTTTTTTAATTTCTTAGACCAAAACAATCTCTATCAAAGTAATCTATAACCCCTAAATCCTATGGAGTAGTGGTGAGTCTAGATATCAATGGTGAAGTAGACGGGGAAAATCACCAATGGAATTGGAGGGTTCTACTATTCTTGGATGTGATTTAGGGAGATCTAGTTAGGGGAAAAGGAAGTGCAACAATTTTGGCCTTTTTAATAGAGGTAGTAAAAGTATATCTTTTTTATTCTCATCATATTTTCTTAGAAACAAGAACTTGGATTTTTATTAGTATATAGTGGAATGACCTAAGAAACCTACTTGTTAGGGGACTCATATGACATGAAATTCTTGTCATTGTTTGGGTTATTTTAAAAGGTTATGCAGAGGATCTATGCATAGGAATAGAAGAGTGACACCTTCCCATTTGGAATATCCTATTATTCAACTCTTTGATTCCAACATCAGGATGAGGATTGTTTGATCTTTATTTTGATGTAATATGTTTCTTCTTGTTAACCTTGTTATTTTAGGATTTATGTTTCAGTTGTTTTGTAGCTTATGTAGTGAAATTTTAAATTTTATAGTGTTATGGTAGAATTATTTCTTGGTTATATAATAAATATTTTTATATTGATTTCCATGTGATCATTCTCTTATCTTGAATACATATATTTTGTTGAAGTTGAGTATGGAGTATTTGATTCTGAGGGAAATTATTATAGGATGGGGAGACCCACCTTCCCCCCATAAATGAGTTTTCAATATTAAAAGTATTTTTTTACTTGAATAAATGTGGGTTTTATTCTTCTATCGGTTAATAAGTAATATATGGAGTTCTTGGGTCGTTGAAACCTTAGATGTGGTTCATGGGTAGTTTTTTTTCTTCTGTGGCCCCTAACTATCCCCTATAGGATGTCAGTTGTATTGGTAATGCTCATACCTTGATGATTTTTGCACATCTATTCACTATCTATGATGTGGAATTTGTGTTATACCATTTTTCTGGAATGTTTGTGCATATGAAATATTTAGTAGGTTTTGGGGTGATTGGGGGATAGTGTTGAATTTTTTGTGATGTTTTTTTAGAATCACTGAGAGCCAGTGGTCTTGAATAAATACCATGAGTTATCCTTAACCTTTTTTTATAATATTTATTTATTATTGAGTCGTGGTCAATTGTGAAGAATTTCCAATTGTTATATGTTTTTCTCCTTCATGATCCTTTTATTCTATTTTATTTAGGTGGTGGTCTTTTCAGGTCGGTTGTTCTATTATGATGTCTAAGTTTTATCAGATATTGGTTGTTGAGTTTTTTTATTAATTATTTGAGGATCATCCATCCAGTTTATTAAGAAAGATCATTTAGTGTTTTTAATTTAGATATTTTCTTATTTGTTGAGTTGTTCTGTTATTGATTCATTGAGATATTGAGAGAGCCTAGAAGTTTTTGGGGGACTAATGATTAAATGGAATTCTAACATGGTGGGTAGAACACCATTTGTGAGATTCACACATTGATTATTTCCCTCTTTCAATTTTCATCTTTGAGAGTTGAATGTTGAGATTTTATTGGGTTTTTTATCATTTATTGGGTTCGATAGTGTATCCTTGTTTGGTTTTTTCCTCTTAATATATATGTTTATTTCTATTCTTCATCATCCATTGTCCATTAGAATTTATAGGGGAAGAAAGGGATATAGTGGAGTGAATTTTTAAAAAATGACGTCGCTTTCAAGTATGAATTTTCTTTTAATTTTTTCATATTTTCTTTTGAACCGTTCTTGGGTTGTTATGGGTGTTTTTGGGAGATTTTAGAGGTTTCTAGGCATATTCATGGTGTATACATAGCTAGTCCAAACCATGTGTAATTCCCAAGAAACTATGAATCTTTTACAGGTTTCGGGTAGTCGATTTTTTCATGGTTAGTGAATGATTATACAAACCATGTTACCAAACCATGTGACCTCTCTAGTAAACAAAACCAACAACATAGTTAGCACATAGTTTTCCAAGTGATATGGCCAAACTATATGAAGAAGATTAACTAATCTAAAAATTTGTTTTAAAACCCAAAACGCATCCTGTTAGACTCATTATTCTTCATATTTCCTAGGTTCTTGACCCTAAGGATTACCTTTAGGGGTTTTTTTCTATTCTCTTTCTTCTAGATATTTTTCTATCAGATCTAAGGATATTGGATCTAGAGAATTTAAGGTATGAATCTTTTCTTTATTGTTTTTCTAGATCTCCTATCTTATTCTCTGGAAAAAAATCATAGATTATGACTATTATATTTAGATCTATGAGTTATGACTTTATATAATGATATTTCTTATAGATCAGTTAAAGGAAGAGGAAGAGGAACCTAGATCTACAATTTTCATATATTCATCCTCATTTTTTTATGGTAAGTGTTCGATGCTATTCTATGTTGATCTACGGTTCATTGAATTCAGGTTTCATGATTTTTGTTTAATAGATTAGGTAAATTTATTACTTAATAGGATCTATATTCTCTTTAGCTTTGGATTATGTTTGGTTGTTATAAATTCAAATTGTTTAAGGTTGGTATCCCATTCATGTCTCTTTAAAATTGAATCTATAATTTATTATTCTTTCAATCATGGAATATAAATTCCTTTAACTGTTTTCTACTTATATCTAGTAGATATATCAAATAATTTTGTTTTATTAAGATTTTGATAAAAGTGTGAAAATTATTTTTTAATATTATTTTATATGAAAACTATTTTAATTTAATAATCATTTTTTTGTAAATTCTAATACTTTGTTGGCCCTATATAATTGTTCTTGAAATTTTTTAAAATATGGATTTCTAAAAATATGGGAAAAGTTTTGTTTATAAATATTATTTTGTTTTTTAACTTTTTTAGATTCATTGGAAGTTTCATTTATTGAAGTGATTAAATGATGAGTATGCAGTTGGTTTACCAAATTGATTTTCATTTCCTTTATTTTTAAATAATGAACCCAAGGACTTATTGTAACTTTTAATAGTTTAATAGAAAAATTAAATGCCATAGGACATTCCCCGTTTATATGTAATTCATACTCAAGGTTATTTTGGATTCCATTAGAAAACTACTCGTATAGTGGTAGTTATGTTGTATTATTATACTTAGATAAATGGGTTGTTACTATGTGGTTGTTTGGAGGTGTGAATGAGATAAATAAATGAATGGTTGTTTCTTAATATTATTATATAGTATGATTATTAATTTTAAATTCTATCCTCCTTTTTGTAGGACATGGGAAGGCCTAAATGGATAAGTGGTAATTATAGGTACACATGTGATGTAATTCATAATTGTGCTATGGTTAGTAGCCCTAGGTGGTCCATAGGTCAACCTATGGGACATTTCCCCTCAGTTTTGATAGGAAGGATATGATTGGCTGTTATGGAAGGGTCGATTGGTGTGTAGTTATTTTCCAGTGTGAAAAATTTCCTTCATTGAAAACCATGTTAGCACAGAAGTAGAATCTTCTCCTTGAGCACCAAGGATTCTTTGATGATAATATATAAAAATATTTTCCAAGGTATAGGTATTTAGAACTGTGAAATGGTATTTTTATATCTTTCAAGATTTATAGGAAAAATACATTAATTATAATTTATTAATGTTTTGTTAAGAGTAAATAAATTATGTATTATTTGGAAAGGCCTCATATTTGTGAAAATGGAATTTTTTTCAAAGTAATATACTTTATAAATATTTTATCTAAGAAAACCTAAAAACCTATTGTATATCTTTATATTCAAAATTAAATGAAATTTATTTTCTTTTAATGTGTTCTAGTTTGGGTTAGTGAGTAGTGACCTACTAGAATTATTATCTCAAACCTATATATTATATGTTTAGCAGGGTTCTTGACTGTATCAGATATCCCCATATCTCTTAGTTTATTTTATATAATGGAGGTGCATGTGGAATTACATCACTTGCACATAGAGACTCGGTGTTGGTGTCTTGTCTCTTTTACTTACTTATTATCATTTGTGTTGGAAATCAAACTTGAATACTGGTATCATGTAATCAAGTTGGTTAATTTATTATATTTGAGTTCCTGGTTTCTACCTTGTTGGTTTATTCTTACACTGCTTATTTATTTTTCTTATCAATAGAAATAATTCTAAATGTATTTTTGTTAATACCTGGGAGCTTGTCCCCAGCCCCTGGGGATCAAGAATTCCCTTTGGCCCTTCCCATGACTGGAATAGGTGTCCTGTTCAGGGACAACTTGGGTTAGTTTTCGAAAGGTTTTCATCTATTAATTCCCCCTTTTGATCGAGTTTATTTGGATAACACAGTATCTTCCTAAATTTCAATATAACATCTTTTTAGAAAAAAATTCTTCCAGCTTACCATCTTTCATGACTTTCATTTTCTTTTGTAAACTTTTTTCATCAAGTTGATATTTATTTATATTCTCTAGTAATGATGGTTTGGAAATCATTTGGAAAAGGAGTGATTTTTCCCCTTCACTTATAATTCCCATGAATATCTTAACTAAATCCATGATTATAAGATCCTTTTCTATCCTAAAATTGGTCAAAATAGATAATCCCTCCGAATAAAGGTGTTAAACACCTTGTTTTCTTTCCTAGGGTGGTAGTGTATTGATAAATCATAATACATAAGTAGTTTTTTCCATCTCCTTTTTCTCATGTTCAAGTCCTTATATGAGAATATGTATTTCAAAATCTTATGGTCCATGCATATTTCACATCTCTCACCCTAAATATTGTCCCTCCATATATTTAAGAAAAAATTTCTGATTTCCAATTCAATATCATGGGTTTCATAATTTTATTTTTGAATCTTTAACTACCTTAATGCATAAGAAAAAATTCTATCATTATTCATAAGGATATATCTAATTATATTCTTTTATGGAACACTATATATCAAAAATCCATATTTCCCTAATAGTTATGTCAGTATCGGTGAATTTAACAATGATTATTTAACTCCTTAAAACATTCTCCACATTCCAAGGACCATACAAACATAACCCCTTTGTGTTTCAACAAGGTGAGTGGGTTAGACAATCTAGGAAATTTTAGAACAATTCACGGATACTAACCTACTAATCCAAGGAAACTACATATATAAATTATATTCCTTATTTGGGGATATTATTCAACTTCATTTATCTTAGAAGGGTGAACATATATCTTATCCTTCAAAGTAGTAAATTCCATGAAGCAAAAATTAAAACAAGTAAAATTTCCCATATAACTCCTTTTCTTTAAAATTATCAAGAATGATTCTCAAATTATTATTATAATCCTCATAAATTTTAGATTATTCTAGGATATCAACAATAAATACCACAAAAATTTCAAGATAATAATTGAATACTTTTTTCATCAAATCCATAAACACGAAGAGTGAATTAGTCAATAAAAATGGAATTATTATAAACTCATAATTTCTATATGTCAAATGAAATTTTTTCTTTGGTATATCATCCTTTTTTATCCAAAATTAATAATGGACATAATGAATATTGATATTTAAAGAATTTTTAGATCCTATAAGTTAATTAAACAAGTCATAAATTCATGGTAGAGGATACTTTTTATTTATGGTAATATTATTTATCTCCATGTAATCTATGCACAACCTCATAAACCCAACCACCTACTTAACATAAATAACATTGGATCTCTATTTTCAAACACTAGGGAGAATGAATCCCTTATTACATAACTCCTATAGTCATTTCATCAGCACTAAAAATTACATTGGGTTCCTTCTATAGGTATTTATAAATATAGGTCTTGAATTAGGGATGGGTTTGATGGAAAAATTAACTTCACATACCGATGGACATATAGATAATGCTTTATGAAATACAACAATGTATTCTTAAAAAATTGAAATATCCACCATTCTTAGGTTTTCTTTCTAATTAATAGATTGTGTTTGATCTTCTACTCCAAGAATTTCATTACGGTGATCCATTAGAGGTGGATCCAGATATGACTAAGATAATGAATTCTCCCCTCTAACAACAAAGAATTCTATACCTCCTTCATGAATCTTAATTTCCTTATCATGGTAATAAATTTTCACACTATAAATTGAATTCCAATCCGTACCCAATATTATTTAAAATTCAACCATATGTCTGATAATCAATTTTACAAGTAAGGTATGTCTCTGCATCATAATGGGAATAGACTGACATATCCTCATTGAAATAATATTAGCACTAAGTGTCTTGATTAAAAACTCATTTCTCAAGGTACTAGGGGATATTTTAATATCCTCAAAAATTAATAAATACATCCTAAATAAAATAAATAATTATATAGATTTGATTTTATAATCAAAGTATATTCTATCACATCTTTAGAAAATTCAAAATTAATCATGGTAGTAGAATAAACTTTCCCTTGATCCTTGGCCTCTTTTGAGATAGATTTACTTGATTCTTGGTAAATTGATTCAAATAGTTCATCATCTCCTTACAATTGAATATCTAGATATTGGTGGATTTATTCTTTCTCTTTCATTCATAAGCCTTATGTTTTTTATCTATTCACCTGTAACAAACCCTCATACCCTTTATGCAAGCACCAAAGTGTTTCTTTCCACAATTATCACGTATTGTATGTTCCAACTTACCTTATTCATATTTTACAAATTTATTTTTCCTTATTGCTCTTTATTCCACTTATTTTTTTGATTTCCTTTGATAATATAAGTCCTAAATAATTTATTCTCTTTCTTGATGTCACTTGACACTATATAATCATGTGATAAAAATGTTATAGATGATATTTCCCTTTGGAGACTCATATTTAGAACATCAAATAAATTTTCAATCTTATATTCTATATTATATATGTATTTCATAACATGCCTCAATAATCTTTTAATGTTTTCCATATACTTAGCAACACTTTATTCTATATTAAACTTTATATAATTAAATTTCCTTTCCATATCAACTCTCTACTCTTGAGGAAAATATTTCCCCAAGAATACCTCCTTAAAAGTATTCCATTTCATGATCCTTATCTCATCTCCTCATTATAGTTTTTAATAAATGACCATAATTGACCAGCATTATCCTTTAATAAATACATGGAAAGAACAACCTTATCCCTCTTGTTAATTACAAAATATAGAAATATCTTTTCTAGGGACTTGATCTATTGCTCAACAACCAATGGATAGGTATTTACATTACAAGATAAAGGTTTCTACCAAATTAAGTGATCGAACAATATTTCACAATGTTGTGAAGTAATATGTTGTTTCACATAGTCCAGGTTATTTTTCATAACCTGAGAAAACAACCCAAATATAGTCATAATCTATTCAGCTACAATATTATCCATGTTGAACTGATTGGGAGGTAAATCCCAACAATAATTAGGTGTGTTGATAATTTTCACATTATTTTCTCTAGGTTCATATCTAAATAATAGAAATCACTTAATTAGATCATAATATTATGAATATTGATCCATAACATGAAAATTCCTATGTAAGAAAACTTTATTAAATATTCTCAATGGACTATCGTAGTGATTTTTCATTCTATGTTCTTATACAATGTAATTCCCAAGGTTCCTAATAAATTTTATTTCACACCAACTATAACAAACCCAACTAAAATCACCCAGAGTTATTGTTTACTTTATTATATTAGTACATTATATAATATATCACAACCCAAATGATCAAATAGTTTAGTACTCTTGATAAAATAGATGTATACGTGATTTTTTTTATTGGAAACTTAATGCACAACTTATAAACTCCATGAGAACTATTTTATTCCTTTTAGTATATCCTAGATATCATTAAAAATCATTTATAACATGGGGAAATAAAATCAAATAAAAGGTGAGCTCAAATACTCAATACGGCATTGACATGAATACATAAGGCATAAAAAATATGGAAGAGTGAATAATCAATACACGCGTCATTTAATTAATAACTTGAACACCAAAAAATCTAGGAATAATAATGATATAATAATAAATGGTTTCTCAATAATGGAATTCATAATTCTAGACATCTAAATCTTACTTTTGAGGTCACATCCAAGTAACATTAAATAAATGGGTAGGAATACACCAAATACCAAAAAAATCTTTATTTCATGAAAACTTATTTGTCTCATGAGACATTACTCAATTCATAGAGGGGACATAGCAGATATTACATGTCAGTTACACATTTAAAGAGGTCGTAACTTACCCCACCCATAATTACACATTTTTAATGCATTAATTTTTTATTAAAAAAATAATATAATACATAATTAATATCCCTTAGTAATCAATAAATATCTATATTTAATCAAATATATATAATATCAATATTTATCAAGTCAATATAATAAATTTATTATTAATTTTTCATTAATTCACACCATTTTTAATAATATGTAAATGGTTTAGTCACTATTTAAATAGAGGAAATAATACTATATATATCAATGGTATAAAATACTATGGACATGAAGGAGAAAAATAATGTCAATTAATGATGCAAATTAATAGAGATCATAACTTTAAAGGAGTGAATTATTTGAGAATAAATTCATATGAAAAAAATAATGTATAAACCATAAATCAGTAAGGGATGAAAATATGTCATCAATTCATAAGGAATAATTTTTTTTCAGTAATGGTGTGTCTTTTGTAAAATAGATGGGAAAAGGAAGAACTTTAAAAAGAGCTTTATTAAAAAAATTATAACTTTTTTTTAAAACCCTTGTCATTAATAAATTCTATAAATTATATCACAATGTGTCAAATTGACTTCTAAAATGTTATTTTTGAAATAATTTACAATAATGGAATCTTGAAAATAAATATTTCTAAAGTGAGAGAATATAGAGTGGAAGATAAAAATATACATTAAGTAAATAAAAATACCTTTAAAAACATTAAGAAAATAATATCATTTTATTTTAATATATAAAAAAACATCCTAGAGTAATGGGAATATATATTACCATGGAGAACCATCAAAACTTGGAAAGGAAGAAAAATAACGAAAAATGATCATGATTATGGTAAAACTCATTCATGTGGAAAAAGTTAAGAATATTACTTTTAATAGTTTCAAAATTAATTCAAATTTTATAAAAATTGACCTTTGTAAATTATTTAAGTATTTAAGATAACATTATATAGTCAAAATAAAAAATATATACATAGAAAGTTCAGTTTTTCTTATAAATGCTCTTCCAGGGATTTTGAGTACCAAAGAGAGGGAAAATGGAAAGATTAATTTTAAACCCTATAAATAACTATAGGATAAGAAAATATATAGATTTAGGATAATAATAATATATAATTCTCTTAATGTAAAATTAAACATAAACAATACCATTAAAAATGAGATTATAAAACAAACCCTTACCTTGAAATCCCATGTGGTCAGATATATTCCAAACTCGGGTATAATAAATTTTTATTTATTATTTATCTATATAATATCCATACTTATATCTTTATTTCTACATTTCATTTATTCATAAATTATTTTCATTATTTTACTCGTAATTCTTTGTTAAAATCAATTATTTTTATATTAACTCTTATGCATGTTTTGATTCGATGGTTTCTATCCTTTCAACTTGTAAATGGATTCATCACCTATGTAATGTTAATAATATCATGTATATCATATGTGTACATTAAATACACTTTAAAAACCATCCATATAAGGCAGTAATGAAAAATGAAATATACCATTGATAAAGGTTGTAGTATGCACATATGTGGGTGAAATTTTCATTTTTCAATGGAAGGAATGAAAGGAATGTAAATAATGATTTTTCTTTAAATAATCAAAATTATTTCATAAATATTATATTTTTTCATTAAATATATCTTTATGACCATATATTTGAGGCAGTGATGAAAAATAAAATATGTTCTTTATCGAGGTGTTGTTTTTCACGAATACATGGGTGGTGTTTTCATTTCCCAATGCATGGAATGGGGATACATGATTCTTGTTCAACAAACATAATAATATTTTAGTAAAATAATAATACTAATTTCATTATTATAGGATTTTTATATAACATTTTTAGGATTTTTAAGAATATAGAAACCTGAATGAGCTCTGTTAAGATGATTACCTCTTCCTTGGGCATCATCTATTGGATTTCTTCTTAATCCTTCATAGGTTGGTATTTTGGTGAGACCAGGACCACTAATACATGGATAAGGGTGTTGGGAAGGGTTTTTAATATATATTGGTCAATATAAAGTGCTTAATGGGAGTTGATAAGTAATGGAATGAGGGTTTCATTTATATGTGAAGAGATTTCCACCTTTATAAATACTCAAAACATTAAAATAATATAAAGTCAAATTCCTAGAAAGGTGGAACAAAATTTAAAAAATAAAAAATAAGATACATTAGGGTATAAATTTATCCACACAATCTTATATAGATAATTTTTTGTTATATTTCCATCCTTATCTCTTAGTTTAACCTCCTCATTAAACCTTTTAACCCTTACTGTGGTGAAAAACTTTTAATATGGTAACTATTCATTATGACTCAAAATTAAATAAACCTTATTAAATAATTTGAATATATAGATTTTAAATATGGAATATAATTTAAAATATTCAATTTCTAGTGGTGGTAAAAAATATATTTAATATAAATACACAAAACATAATCAAAAATAGTTTTTAGAAAAAAAAATGACTTTTTATTATAAAAATATATTTACACAAAAATAATGTATATAATAGATTCTCATAAAATTAATTGGACTATTATTTTTTAAAAAAATTGTTTTGTGACTTCAAACCTATTTAAAACCTAATTTATCCTAGAAAATACTTAATTAAAAAAAGAACAAAAATAATTATTTTATTTGAATAAAATATCACTTGGGTTCTAAAATATAAAAGGTAAGTTTCTAAATTCAGCATAATATTTTAAAATGATTTATTTTACTTATTAATTATATATTTTTTCTATCAAAAAATTATGAAAGACTTCGAATTCATTCCTATATCATGATGATGTCATTGAAGTGATAGTATTTTATAAAACTATATTTTTCACTATTCATGCAAAAAATCAACCATTTTAAAAAAATCCTATAAATTAACCCTAAGATAATATCTTACATATAAACTCAAAAATGATATTTATTTTATTAGATTCAAATTTTAAAAATTATAATTTTAACTTTTATATATATGCATGAACTATTTTTATTATAATAATAGAATATGCATTGATTTATAGTTTGGGGATGTATCGATTACCAACTAAAGTGGAATATTAGATATTATAAATGGTAAAATATGTATCTATAGTCTTTGGGAAATTTCATCCAGTGAATTATTATTTTTTTTAATGCATTGTAAAAGTGGATGTAAATACCTAGATATAGAATGGGAGTTTCCTATATTTAAAGGAAGTGAGGCATATTCCAGGTTTATAGAAGATATTCATGTTTGTAGGATAATTATAAGACACTAGGTATATCACTATCTTTTCCAATATAGTATTAAAACTAACTTAAGGATCTATGTTTATGGAATAAGGATTAAAGGATGGAACTCTTTACTTAACTATAAATTCAGATGGAAATCCAGTGGTCATAATTTCAACCTTGAAATATTTAGAGGTCTGGCATTGTAGAACTGGTCTCCTAAATGAAAATAACATGAAGGTTCTAGCAGGGAAAATGCATTCTAAATCTTGATCACACAAATATCAGAAGTTGTGAGAGTTGTGTTATTAGTAAACAAAATAGGGTTTCATTTAACTTGAATGGTCAGAATCCTAAAACATGTGATCTTGAATTATTTTACTCAGATGTATGGGGACTATCCCTACTTATATATCACATATGATCTCTTTAAATTATCGCATCCATTTACGATCATAAAAGGAAGGTATGGGTGTATTTATTTAATAATAAGTTTGATTTTTTCAGTTCTTTTTTTATGTGGAAAGAAATGGATGAAAGGGAAAGTGGTAAAAATTTAATGTTTATCTGATCATACAATAGTGGATAATATAATGGAAGAAACATATAGAACTTCTATCCAAATAAGGGGGTCAGGCTTGAAATGGTGGAACCTGGAAAACTATTGAAAAATGTTATATTAAGGATTATGAACTTGACTTTGACCAAGAATGGAATTTTCATGCCTGTGCACTTTGGAATTCCTATGGCCATCTTGGTGGATGATATCAACATTGTATCCTACTTATCCAAAAAAAAAATTAATCCACTATGGGACAGAGTCTACTATAAGATTTATGGTCTAGTAAGTTACCCAAATTTGTAAACATAAAATTATTTATAATTTTATCTTACATTACCATTAATTTTAATGATAAAGAAAATATAGAGTGTAATGGTCCATATATTCCCATAATTTGTGTTTTATTGAGGATTGATAATGCTGAGGGGGATTTTGGAGGTGTTCTAGAGGCTAGGATGGTGTTTTTCGTTTCAAAGGTTCACTATGCCTTGGTGGTTGTAATGGTCAAGAATTTTTTGGGTTTGTCATGTGGTGTTGGTACACCCCAATTAGAAAAAATCTGGTCATTACATTTTAGAGGTCATTTTGGGTCTTGGTGTTCCTTCTGTCTAAAATAGCCTACTCAAAATGCCCAAGGTGGGCATAGTGTTTGGTGTGGAACCATGAGGCTTCTCTTGTTTGAAATGGCTATCCAAGAAATGGATTTCTAAGCCATTTTGGTAGTGGTTTCAAGGGAAAAATGTCTTAGTTATGGGGAAAATGTTGTGGGGGACGTTGTTTTGGGCCGACGCATTGAAGAACAACCATGGACATTTCCAAGTCACGGTGGAAGTTATAGTGTCAATCGATATAGTTTTTAAATAGCTGTAATGGCTTCTAATCAACATAGATCATGACCAATTAAAAAAAAGGAAACATGAGTGTACTTAATAGGGGTATTGAATTTGTTTTTAATTTGATTCTTATCCCCTAAAAATAATCTATTCTCTTACACTCGAATTTATTTGAATTCTAAATGCACTGGATGAAATAGGTATTGGATGATAATTTTCTTGCATGAAGGAATCATGGTTAGAATTTTCTACTAGGTATGTGTTTTTTCTATACCTTTGATGACCACTGATTGACTCTTTGTGTTTCTAACCCCTAGTTCATGGAGAATCAAATATTTTTGGTTCTAGGTATGCTTCATTTTTTCCTTTTTCCCATTTTTCTTAGATTCTTATTTTTTTGGAAGATATTTGAAACAAGATGCCTTATTTTGGGTTTTTTTTATCATGGTTTGATGGTGGTTTGTATATTCTAGGTTCTGGCTATGTTCCCTTTGTCTTGACGGTGTTTCTTCTATTGGTGGTTGAACCTCGATCATCTATTCTTATGTGAAGAACATTGAACTTATTAATAGAGATAGGGGATTCATTGATTCCCCTATTATTTTTTGTGAAATCATAAAATTAATAATTCTTTATATATTTGGGTTATGTTAGAATTAACCTTAAAAAAGATTAAACCAGATATAATGAAAAGATATGGTTTATGGTTATAGCGATCACAAGTTTTTATATTTTGATGATGTCTTTCCTCTTGTTTTTCTGGATAGTGTGCTATATATGTTTGTGATATAGTTATAATGTTTATTTATAATATGGTTTATAATTCTTGATATGATTAAATTAGTTAAATAACATAAATCCGGAGTTTCTAGTTGGGTAAATAATAAAGTGGCATCATTAACATGAAATTGTTTATTATAATTTGATTAAAATCAAAGTGATGTTAGATGCTTGTTTAAATGAAACAAGTATTTATTATATTAACGGAATTGTATAAATAATGTGAAACTGGTATTCTTATTGATGAAATAATGAATTGGAATGTGTTGATTAAAAATGTTATTCATTAAGGGTTGATGAAACTGGTAGTTATTATTTGATGCACGTTTAAATAATTTACAGATTTTAATAGTTAATACCTTAGGTTTACTATTGTTGTAACCTATGATAAATAAACTAGTTAAAATAATATATTAATGAACTAGTTGTTTAATAAATATAAATTTTTCATTTCAATCATTCCTTTTTTCATGCGAAGGCTTTATATTTTGTGATTATGGCCTAAATTTCATGCTAACATTGTTGTTTTCTTTCTTCCTTGCATGTTTTCTTTAGATGTGATCCAATTTATATGATGTGATGAAATCCTAGGATGGTTTATGGTTTTAAAAGACATGGGTGGGGAGTCTTGGGTTTGTGGAAGCAATTGGTGTCGATGATGGTGGGATGGATGTATGGTGATATGCATGGTGGTTTCGGGGATGGAATCAGGATTGAGGGAATGGGTTGAAGTTGGGATTTCCAAATGTTGTGCTATAATATGGGATGCTTTCCTATTTATAAATCTATTTAAAAGGTAAGATAGATGGGCTTCTTGTTTCTATATTCCTTTACCGACTACTTGAGGCAGAGAGTTATTCTTGGTTATTCATATCTTTTATAGTAATTAAGGATAAGTTCTAGAGTACCTGGAATTTTGGAATGTTAATGAATAATAAAAAATTTTACTCATGGGAAAAACAGATTATTGGAATGCGAATAATGATAATCTTGAGAAACCATGGGATCAGTTCGTTTATGACTAAAGGGTATGGTAATTAGTTAATGGTCTGGTTTAAATGGTGATTAATGGTTGCCATAAATAATTAATGTAATTAATTGGAAATATAATGAATTTTTTTTGATTATTGGATATCTAGTTCTTAGTGGTGGCAGCTAGGTGTTTGAGTGAAGATATATTCAATTGATCCTAAGACTAGGTTGATTCCCATAGTGTGGTTTTGATACACACACACACACATATATATATCATGTTTTTCATGTTATTTCATATGCTACCCAACCCTTCTTGGTAGGGATACTAACACCTAGTGGACTCTAGGAGGGTATTTTCTACAACATCTAGGTTAGAAAGGAATGGATGGATGACTACCCCCTCTTACCCTTCTCTTTTCTCTTAGTAATATTATGTGTTGGTATGCATGGTTATTACCTTTCCCATATATATGTGTGTATAGTGATATAATTACTTATTGATATTTCACACAAATATATCCTCGGATATAGTATCCTGTGTATTATTATAAGTATGCCATGAATGGGATTTGATGGATTGAAGTATAATACCCGACATACAGGCTATTATGGCTCCTATAAACTACTCGATTACTATCAAGAGATATGGTATGCAATGAGGAGATGATGTGATAAGCATGGATTATAGTATATGATGATGTGATGCATGGGGTGTGTGGTATGATATAGTTTCCCAAGTGTCTTTGGATAGGAATACTATTGGAGATAGATGGATCAGGACATGAAATGTTTGGGCATAGAGGGAAACTATTGGGGTAGTGGTAGTAGGGTACCTTCTTTATATATTATATTATATAATAACTTGTATACAATACTTGGTGATATAACCATGGAAAGGTAAAGAACATAAAATACCTGATTTGGTGATGAGTTAGCTTCATTTATTGTTCGCTGGGGTTTATTATGATTTCTTTATCAATTAAATTAGAGTAACTCAGGAGGATCGTACACATTATACCTATTATGCGCACCCTACATATATATAAACTATTTTTAGGTACTAAGGAGCTAGTTAGAGATCGGGTTTTGTATTACTAGCTTGTGGAGTTTTTTAGGAGTTATTTTTTATTTGAGGTCACTACTGAGGATTTACTTTGGTACATGTGGTTTCATTTATAGTTATCAGTTTGTATGATATTAAATGAATATATTTGGGATCTTTAATATTATCTTGAGTAGGAGTTGTATGGGTGTTTTTATATTATCTCTCTCTTTCCTCGTGTTCTCTTAAAGGGTAATTCCTCCCATTTGTGTGTATGATATACACTTTTTATGCTATCCCCACTAGGTTAACAACCCTAAGAAGGGGGTGAATTAGGGTATGATGAATTAAAACCACTACCCCATTATATATTGTTTCATCATTAAAAAACACTCTTTTTTACATTTCCCATAGAAATGTATGAGTAAAAATGAAATCATGCACAAGGTATATCAATTTTAATTAGTTTACCCACACTAGGCTATGTCCAGAGAGAATAAAAAGGAAATGTTAAAATGTACTAAATCTAATAAATTCTATTTCTATTACGAGGTTTGGAGATAACTTAATTTCCCTCCCAGTTTAAAACCATTCACAATTTGAGGGCCCACTTCTCTCTCAACTGAAGTGTGCCCACTGATCCTTCAGAAGGTTCTTCTTTTAATCACCTAAATAAATATATTTACACCTCATTTGGTGTATCATGAGTATCTAATTTCATCCACTTGATCAATACCTATTTACCATATAAATTCTGGGAAAATTATTACAGGTTCAAACAATATTGGATTTCGTACAACCTTTATATGACATGTTCACAACTATATTAACTTTTGTGTAGAATTTATGTTTTTTAATGAAGGTTTATATTTCATGAAACTATTGAGTTCTTTGCGAAACACTAAACTTTCTCACAAAATTTGGATTGTCATGGAATTCACTTTGTAATATAGACACAAATCCTTCTCTATAAGAAACTTATATCTAGGTGATTTCTTCATGTAAGAAATTTCTTCATACAACTCTTTCATGATTTAGAGCCCTCATATTTTCTAAGGGTTGATCTCCTCAAATTAGAGGCATGTAAAAAAATTTATAGACTTAGATAACCCTTTACGTCACTACCTTACATGCCTTTAACTGTGTGCACAAATTTCCTTGGTCATTGTACTTCAACATTTTGACGTCTCCTTTAGCGCACAATTCACCACCATTTCATAACTGCATCAATATTTTCTAGGAATATGAAATTCTTCCTATGTTACAAAACCATAGCCTTTGTCGTATTTTGATGTGATTGCTGAAAATATTCACTTACGTGCAATTTTTTGAAACATATTAACCCTTTAATCCAACTTTTACATTTAATTTAAAATCATTTCTTTTCCAAAAACTCCTTTTTCCTTCCTCCAAATTTTTCGACCCAAAATTTTAGAAAATACTAAGAAATGACACCACCTTGTACATAAAACATTATGTAACAATTATATTGATTTAATGCCTTTATATTGAAGCTTTATCTAGCTTTATCAGTATTCCAAGTCAATAATCATGCTATAACTCCACAACAGACCTTGTCAACCTACTTTTTCAACAAAAACAATCAACCCAAAAAAACACTAAAAGGTCACCTTATGTAATTTTTTCCCAACAATCTCCTCCTTTGGGTTTATTAAAAACTCTTCAAATTTAAAAACCACTTTAATGATTTTGTTTCCATTTTGTTGAAAACACAGTGTTCTCTTCCATATTCTACCAAAATTAACTTTCTATGATTCCATATGGTGATAAAGTATTTACTCAACACACACTTGAAGACCACATGAGTCATGCTCAGTGTGAGAAACAAGAGTAGCATGCAAATTTCATCACTGAATCACTTTATTCCCAAAATAAGAAATTTCACTCATCACTAACCCCATTTTTTATTATATATAAACTTTTATCAAACATCTTCAATATCGTTGGATTAAAAACTCATCCTATCATCTTCTCTCCCTATATTTATCAAGATATTTTCTCCCCCATTTTCAATGAACCAAAAGGCCACTCCTTTGTTTCTAAAACATTGTAAAGAACCCAAATCAATACATATGGGAAAAACAAACCATTACTCAAGGATAAGGGGTCCCATGTCCACACTTATTCAAGTTTGGAGAGTCAACTAAAATCTAAGATCTATTTTATGTCATTCAAACCCTTCTTTGGGTAATTCCTTCATTAGAATATTTTCCACTTGTAGTTATGTAGGAACAAACTCCAACTTCACAAGAACATGCTCCACCTTATCCTTGATAAAATGATACTTGATTTCAATATTCTTTTTCCATGAGTGATGGATTGGATTTTTTATAAGATTTATAACACAAGATTTTTCGTAATGGATTTTGATCAGATACTTCACTTCAAATCCCATATCATCAAGCTACGGATTCATCCATAATAACTGTGTGCAAGATTGAGTAGCCACAATATATTCAGCTTCTATAGTGATCAATTAAATAAAATATTGTTTATTTATTAGCTAAGAAATACACAATCTCCCAAGATAGAATTCACCACATGATGTTTATTTTCTATCATCTATTAAACTAGTCCAATATATATCTATATAGACAAGTAAATCTTTCCAAGATTTTTCATTGTACACAAAACCGAAATCCATCATTCCCTTGATATACTAAAGTATTATTTTTACTACTAGTAAGTGTATTTCTTTGGTATTACTTTGATACCATGCTTCTTGGTATGTGAAAAAACAATATTAGGTCATTTTACTATTAAGTATAATAAACTTCCAATGATATACCTATATTATGTGATATTAATGTCTTTTCCTTCATCATCTCATGATAGTTTCATCCAATTAACCTTCATAGTTTCCATTTTCCTATAATTATCATGAAAAATCTTCTCAAAACCTCCTTAGCCTATTTTTATTGAGAAATTAATGTGGCATTTTTTCCTTGCATCACCTGTTAACCAAGTAAAAATGTTAGTTATCCAATCATTTTCATTTTTAACTCAATTTTCATAATTTCTATGAATTGTCTACACTGTGATTCATTTGATCCACCAAATATTATGTCATCGACATATACCAATACCATCATCCTCTAATAATTTTCATTGTTGACATAGATCTTGTAATAAAAGTCACCTTGCTGAAAATAGAGCTTCTTTAAAAACTAATCATGTTTTGAATACCATTCTCTCAGTGATTGGTTCAACAAATTTATTCCTTTCCCTAGACAAAAAAAAATTATCATCTTCATGAATGATAAAACCATATATATTCATAATATACACTTCTTCTTCTCGAACCCCATTCAGAAATGCAGACTTCACATCCAACTTGAAAACTTTTAATTTCCATTACAATACTATGGCCAAAAATAGGTTAATAGTCTCAAGCCTTGAAATAGGTGAAAATGTATCATCACCATAAATTCACTTGATCTAGGAGTATTCCTATAACACTATTCAGGATTAGGTTTGAATTAAAAATCCATCATCATTTAGTTTATTTTGAAATACCCATTTGGACCCGATGATATTCTTATCTTCCTATCTCAAAATAATCTCTCATGTCCAATTCTTCTGAATTTGGTCAATATCTTCATTCATAGCATAAACCTAATTCTTATCTCTAGATACTTATTCAAAACATTTAGGATCTACCTAAAATAGGAAGGATTAATACCTTAAATACTTCATTCTCTATGTTTTAACTAGCACAAACTGATCACCAATGATGTATTTCCTTTCAATTTCATCTCGAATCTTCGACTTCCATGCATATACAGATTTGAATTCCTCCTACTCATCAACAATATACTCTTTCAAATTATCATTTTCCACTTCTACTCCCCCTAAGTTTCTTACCTCTCCATCACTATCATCAAATAACTATTAATTATGTTGCTGAATATTATATCCATTCTATACTACATTGACATCATCTCTTTCAACTACTTTTCTAGACCTCTTATTGAATCATTTATAATCTTTTCTTTTTCTTTAGTATCCAAGGAATATCCCCTCATATCCATGAGACTTAAAATTTCTATATTTCTCTTTATTGATAATAAAACACATACTTTCAAAGATTCAAAAGTATTTCAATGTTGGATTATTTCTATACCATAACTCATATGGATTCTTTTCTTCTTTTGGACACAACAAAGCCCTATTGGATATAAATAATGATGTCAACACTTCTTCCTTATAGAATTTCTCTAGTTGGACCTTTTAAATAACCATTTTTCTAGCCATTTTGTATATGATCCAATTTCTCACCTCAATCACTTCATTATTTTGAAGAGTTATTGACATAAAAACTTGATTCCCTATCCCATTTCCTAATGATAATCCTCCACTTGGATTTCTATGAATTCCATACCATTTTCAGTTCAAAAATTTAGAATCTTCTATCCAATCATCCTTTAAACTTACCTTTAATATTTTCTTATGCAACTTAAAAAGTTAGAATTGTGGGAAATGACAAATATCCATGTCATCATACTGAAATCATCAATGAAAAGAAAATAATACCTCTTTTAATCAATGGATCTTGGAAAGATAGGTCCACACACATCTTCATGCACCCATTCAATCACTCTGGTTGACTTTTCTTCTTTTAACTTGTACATATTTCTGATAATATTCCCTTATTAACAAGCATCGCATGTGTGATTATGATCACGTGATAGCTTTAGGATATCTCTAACTACATCACATTTGAATACATATTATAGGTATAGTTGGAATAGATGGCCAATCTATTTATTCGACAACCTATTTTCTTCCACTCTGAATAAAAATCACATATCTTCTTCTCCAATCATGAGGTAGAGAACCAACTTTGTTTTCTTTCCTTATAAAACAACTATAATATATTTTCCCTTGAAGATACACAAATTCTTGGTAATTATTATAGAATGTACTAATTCAAATTATAAGGTTGTGAATGATACCTTCAACAACCAAGAAATCAGCACATCTCAAATATTTTCCCACAAATTTGGATTTTCCTGAGCCAATAATATTTAGGTAATCATAATTTCCCAATTTAAAAACACATTCTTTATCATATTTGATTCTTTTAACAAGATCCTTATTACCCATCATATGGTATGTTCATCCACTATCAAGGATTTATACACTAGCATGATATGATTCTTTAAGGGAAATTTCTGGAACCACTTCCTACTTTTCTCTTTTCTTTTTGATCCATATGATTGAATTTATTTATGTTGTGGAATGATATTATTGATCTTCCTTAGAATATGATATAACAAATTAATCTTTTAGAGATAAAAATAAATTTTTCATTTTCTTCTCACTTAATTATTCTTTGAGCTGATACTTATGACCACTTTGGGTCTCCTTTGGCACATTCCTCTGCATTTTTAATGAGAAATATCTGGTTATGTGTATGAATCCTCCACACCAAAAAATAGTGACCATCAAAATAATTATTGTAATATTGAACTATATATGGAAACCTTTGTTTGTATTATCCCCTTTTATGCCTTTGTTCTATGAAACATTCATTTTGATAATGCCCTATCTTTCCACAGTAATAACACTTAATATGAGGTGTATTCCTATACATCATTATTGAACCACTGGTAGTCCCCTAAGTTCATTTAATATTATGCTTTTGATTCATAATAAAATCAATTTTAACCACATTGTTGGAGCTTGTGGTTTTATATTAATCATAATGGATTTCTTATTTGATTGTGCCCTATACCACCATTGTCATTTGGATATGACTATTTCTTTTGTTTTTATAGACCTATATAGTCCATATTCATATTTTTTATCACTTGAGTGATCTTCATTATTTATTTCATACTAATGGTAAATATTATATCCCAATATTATAATTTTCTTTGAATTTTGATAACTTCCCCTTCAAGTTCTTCAATATGTTTGATTTAAACTTTTTATGTGATAGTCAAACAATTGATCACAATTTTATGTTCTTCAACTTTGAGCTTGTACTCAATGACCATTCCTAAGTGATATAGCATTAAATAATTATTATTTGCAATTTTTCCTCCAACTCATACATATATTCTTCCTAATAATTTATATAAATATTGGCATCATGAACCACTCTGTTTGATTTATTCATTTTGACTCTCCAAACATCTTTCTCCTCAAGAGAGGCTTCTAATTCATCTTAGAGATCAACTCTTCCTTTGAATTATTTTTCATCATTATTGATTTATTCCCTTTTCAATGAGCTACCTCAAACTTCAACCATATCATTTTTTCTATGATACATGTAGTTATAAATCTCTTTAATCTCAGATTCTTCTGAACTGTTATTTTCTTATGAAAGAATATTCTTCTTTTTGAAGAAATTTCTATTAAAATTTTCTTACCTTTCATATAGGGTGAATACTTCTTCATGGTAATTTTTACTTCATCCTCATAATTGTTTTGAAACTTCTTGGGGCACATTTCTATAACATTTCCAACCTTTACACATAGAAATCATGCAAGTGAAAGTTTCCCTTTGAACTTTCCTTTTCCTCTTTGTAGTTTTAAGGAAAGGAATGACAAGTCCTCATTTGTCTATTATTTTTTCCAAAAATCTTCAATAGTGAGCTTCTTCATGGCCTTGAATTCCACCTATTTGGACTTCCATTTTTCCACAGACTATTTATAATTATATCTCATCTTGTATTTGATAATATTACTATGAGAACAATCCAATGTCATCTCATTTGGATCTTTATCTTCTAGTAAAAAAAATTGGATTCAACCAAGGTGTAATTATTCTCAATATGTGTTTAATGGTATTTATATCTTCAAGAATATCTCTAATTCTAGGAATTTTTTCCACAACAATATTCACCCAGTCAAAGAATGCATCTGCAGACTCATTGGGATTAATTCTTAGGTCCACATAATTATTTCAACAAACCTTTAATTTTTCTTCTATTCCTTTTGAATCACCTTCATATATATTTAATAGATTATTCAACATGAAATGTGTTGACATACATGATACACCTTAATGTATATTATTTTGGATAATGATCCTCCTAAATCATTGATTCCTTTGGAATAATCATCCAATTATATTAAGTCTTCTTCTGATAAAACTCCACTATCCACACCAAAGAAATATTAAACATCATATACATCCATACCAAGTGATTTTAAGTAGTTATACATCTATTTATTCCACAACTAAAAATTTATTCTATCTAAAATTAGAATCCAATTGTTATTAAAAAATTCCATTGAAACCATTGAGATAGAAACAATAATTTTACCCTTTATCATTAATACTAATTATTATCCCCACTAGGTTAAATAACTTAAGAGGGGGTGAATTAGGGTAAGAAAAATTAAAACATACACCCCTTAAAATCTTGTTTATTTATTAAAAAACACTCATCTCTCCCTTTATCATAGCAATTCATGAGAATAAATGAAATTTTTCACAAGACATAGTAATATTACTTGGTTCACCCACACTGGGCTATGTCCAAGGGGGTATAAAAAGTTAATGTTCCAATATACTAAATCCACTAAATCACACTGATTATATAAGTTTTAGAGAGTAATAATTATACCTCCTATTTTATAAACAATCACAATTTCAAATATCAATGCTCTCTCAACTGAAGTGCGCACACTTCTTCTTTATAAGGTTCTTATTTTGATTACTTGAATCAATATCTTGTACACCACAATTGGTGCATCATGAAGATCTAATTTCATCCACTTGATGAATACATATTTACCATAGAAATTCTTGGAAAATATTTATAGTTTCACACAACATTTTCTTTCACACAAAATTTTCATGACATGTGTGCAACTCTATCAACTTTTCTATAGAATTTATGTTTTGTCGTGAATATTTATTTTTCACAAAACTATTGAGTTCATCAATAAACTCTCAACTTTTACGCAAAATCTTTATTTTCACAAAACTCACTTAGTCTTATAGAAATAATTCTATTTCTATGTACAACTTATATATGAGTCATTTCTTCACATAAGAAATGTATTCATGAAACTCTTTCATGATTCAAATCCCTAATATTCTCTAAGGGTTTAACTCCTCAACTGAGAGGGGTATCCGACTATTTATAGATTCATATGACCCTTTACGCAACTAACTTATGAACCTTTGTTTTTTCACACAAATTCATTTGGGTGGTGAACATTATCATTTTCACATCGCCTTTAGCATACAATTCACCACCTTCACACAATTGCATCTCTATTTCATGGGTGCATGAAACTATTCCTATGTCTCTCAACACATACTTTTTAGATGTTCAAGAACTTTTGAGTAACCCTATAATTTTTTTCATTTTGATGTGATAGCCCTGAATATTCACTTTCATGAAACTTTATGAAACACCTTCACCCATTCTCTTAAATTTTATAGTTATGTGAAAATCTTTCATTTTCCAAAAACACATTTTTCCTTACTCTAAATATTTGGACCCAAAAATTTAGAAAACATGGGGAAACGACACCATATTATACATGAAACATTTTATACTAATTTTATTTCTTCCATGCCTCTATCTTGAATCTTTTTCAAGATTTTTCAACATACCAATTCAAAAAAAATTCTCAAACTCCACAAAAAACCTTATCAATTTACTTTTTCAAAAAACACAATCAACCAAAAAAGCATTGCAAAGTCACCTTGTGTGATTTTTTCCCAACATGGTTCCTTTCTATAACCCATGGCTTATTAGAGGTAGGTTTCAGGCATCATTCTCTTTCGTATCTATTTTTCATAATCATAGGGGTTACTTTGGGGGAGGGATCATGATACAGTGGTATTAAATTTCATGTTGAGGGATTAGATAGAGTTCGGAGGTAGGAACAGGTGAGGATTGTATGGATTGGTAGTAATGTGGTGTAAAATAAGATTAGTATGTGATATAATCATGGAAGATAAACTAGGGAATGGGTATTTCAGTCACCCCATGATCCTTTTTATAGAATTTTTTTATTGAGCCTATCAAGCGAAGTGATGCAAGTTGCGGGGTAGAAACCTATGAATGGACCATGCATTATTATTTTTTGAAACTATGCTTGAAATAGGTAGAAATTGGGATTATTTTAAACATTAAATAAATAATTAATAAATTAATATTAAATATTCCATAGTCTAGGTATATGATTCCCTAAACATTTGTTCTTTTGTAGATATGGCTCTAGGTCAACATCCTCATTAGGTTCACACCAAATATGTTCAGCAATACATTACAGAATATCACTAAAAATTATATGTTGATTTTGATAAAACTTGGAGGAGGAAACTCCAATAGTTTTAGTACCATAGTATAAAAAATTATGAGGGATCTATTTCTGACTGAGTGATAGAGGACTGGTTGCTGGTGTTGGAGATATCCTTCAGTTCGATAGATTCTCAGATGGAGCATTGGATTTCATTGGTGGTGACGATGATATGTGGGGTAGCCAAGTAGTAGTGGTTCTTGTTCCTTAGGGATTGTGAGGATTAATCTATCTCTTGGGAGAAGTTTCAAGTCAAATTTTGAGCCAAGTTTCTTTCTTCATCCATAAAGGTATCCAGTTCAAATGAGTTTCTTATCCTTTGATAAGGGAGTTATAGCATGAAATAGTTGGTGATCCATTCATAGAACCTTCTCTGATATAATTTGGACCTATTTCCAGATGAGAAGGCCAAGTTGAGGCATTTAGAGAAGGGTTCAAATCCATATATCTATCACTAAGTCACCTCATTTATGTTACTAACATGTCTCAGGTGATGATTAGAGAAAAGGTCAATTAGAGGATGTTGGCCAAGATAGAATTATACCGAGATGGGATTCATTAGGATTCTATATATAGAAGAGTTATATTCCGAGGTTTCTAGTTGTTTGGAAAAAGAGATTTCATATAGCCGAGGGTAGTTCCTAGCCTTCGTCATCTCATTTCTCAAAGCTTAGTGGCTCTCTAGACCATGTCAAGGGATCTGATGCTTGTTTTCCATTTGGAGGTTGAAGTCATAAGTGGCGACAGTGATCAACCTTTTTGAGTAGGAAACGTGTGTGGGTTTTCTACCTCAGTTTCTTCCAATGTGGTAGTTTCATCCAAGTTAGCTGTAGGGTGCTCCAATTTTAGATTAGAAAAGGGGATATGGGGATGGAAGAGGACAACTTCATAAATATTCTTGTCCTTAAAGAGAAAATCAAATCCTTACAGGTGGTCACTATCAGGATCAGAGAGGCCATATATCATGTTGTTTCCAACAACATACTATAGAGTTTTTTGTGCTAGTAGATATGGATGTCGTTAGAGGTACACTTTTCTTATTATCTAATTGGGATCATACTTTTTTTATTCAGGATCTATGCACTCCTTCATATCACCTTCCCTAGTTTGTTCTTTGGTACTTTAGGTAAAATACTTCTAGTTCCTTTTGTCTTTACTATGGTAGTTAGAGGTTTATATTATTAGTATAAAGTATGTATAGGTTGTGATCTAGTTTTGGGGTAGTACCACTCTTGAGGAGACTTCCTAAGTTTACTGATATAGTCATACAACATCATTCTCATCATGGACTGATTGTATTCAATGTAGGGTATCATGGATTTATTCTAGTGAAATATTGTGTTCTATGATACTGATAGAGATTATATCATGTTTTTTGGTGATAAAGACCCACAAATGGGATAGAGTCATGATTTATCTTTATCTTTATTAATGTTCAAGTTAATGTTGAGTTTATTGGAGGTTCAATCGATAGAGTTTCTTAGGGTTGTGGAAGAGAACCCTGATTTCTTTTATAAGGAGGTTATGGTGTTACCCACTTGATGGGAGATCAATTTCAGTATAAATCTACAATCGAGTACTTATATAATATTTATTTATCTATATAGGATGGCTCCTTTTAAGTTTCATGAGTTGTGGGCATAGATCGATAATCTTTTGTAGTAATGTTTTGTTTAGCCTAGCATGTCACCTTTGGGTTCTCTGATTCTATTTGTGAATAAGGATAATGAAATTCTACATCTTTATATTGATTATAATCACTTTAACTATATGCCATTGAATAATTATTATTACCTTCCACCTCTTGATGTTTTATTCATTCATATGAAAGGATCTAGTTGGTTCTCAAAGATCAATATATGATTAGGATATCATCATATTTTGTTGAAGGATGAGGTTATATCGAAAACCAATTTATAATGTCGTTATGGGTATTATGATTTCAATATGATATTTTTTGGTGCAATGAACACTCAATTAGTGTACATTCATTTAATTTATGAAGTGTTCTGGGTGTTCATGGATCGTTTTTCGGTGGTTTTCATTGATGAAATTAATGTGTACTATGTGTTTGAGGTGGATAATAGAGAGAATATACATGAAATTTTGGGATTTTATCATCATAAGTATCTATCAAAGTGGGATTTTTGGGATCATGAAGTGTTTTTCTTAGGTCATGTCATGTACCAATGTGGTGTGGCTATGGATCCGTTAAATATCAAGGTAGTTTTTTCTTAGGAATCCCCCAAGACTATTAAAAAAGTGTGGATTTTCATTGGTCTTGAAAGATACTATAGGATATTTTCACCCAAATTCATTCATATTGATACTCCTATGATATCCTTGAATATAAAGGAGAAGTAATTCTTATGGAATAACCAATGTCAAGCATCTTTTGAGTATGTAAAGGATAAGTTTTCTAGTGCTCTAGTTCTTTTTTTCCAATAGAGGGAGTTCTATATGAGGTATTCTATGATACTTCACATCTTGGATTGGGAAGTGTTTTTATGTATAATAAATCAGTTTTTTATTATGGTTCTTGATAGTTATTTTATATTATTTATAACTATAACACCTATTATTTCAATTTAGTGGTATTTTTGTTTTCCTTGAATTTGTGGTAGCATTACCTCATTGATGAACGCTTCATGGTTTTCACTAACCACAATACCCTAAGGTTTCTCCCAAATTGACCATAACTTGTGCCAATGATGATGGATTTAATTATTATAGGATTATGAATTTGAGATTTCATACACACTGGGAAAGGGTAATGTTTTGGCTGATGCATTGAGAAAGAGGTTACACTATGATTCTATGCATGAATATGGAGTTTCTTGGAGAGTGATGGAAGATATATTGGTGATTAATTATGATTTGGAAGAGGTTAGTGGTACATGATTACTTTTTAAAATGATTTTATGTTCATATTTGGTGCATAATGTTGAGGATTATTGTCTATGGGATTTTGAGGTGGAGGTCTATAGCAAGACAGAGTTTTCTATGGCGATGCCCCTAATAGATGATATGAGGATTGATCAGTACCGAGTGTTATTCTAGGGGAGGTTTTCCATTACTTTGGTGTAGCACAAGGTGATTATACATGAGTTACATAGCTCACCCTTAGTGTTACACCCTATCATGACAAAGATTCACTATGCTCTGAGAGGTTATTTTTTGTGTCTTGGGTTAAATCATTTCATATCATAGTTTGTGTATTGATGTTTATTCTTATAGAAGGTGAAGGACGAAACCACGTTCCTAGTGGTTAGATCTAGCTATTAGAGGTTCCTTGGTGGAATTTGGAGGAAATATTGATGGACTTCATCACCACTTTACCTCAAGATCAAGGATACTATGTTGTTATATGGGTGATGGTGGACTATTGGTTGAAATTGGATCACTTCATTGAAATCAAAGCTTTATGATTAGTAGAGGTTTTTTCAAGGTAGTATCTGGAGGTGGTGGTGAGACTCCACAAATTCCCAAGGATGATCATCTCTAATTGTGATCCTCATTTTACCTCTAAGGTGTGGAGAGGTCCACAGATGGATAGTCATACGGAATAGACTATCCTGACTCTTGAAGTCCTGTTGTGTGTTTGTGTCCTCAATTTTGGAGGTTTATGGATGATGTACCTACCATTGGTTTAATTTTCTTAAAAATTTATTTTTCACTCCACCATTGGTATGGAACATTCTGAAGCTTTGTATGGATGACCTTTCTATTCTTCATTATGAAATACTGGGTTTGGAGAGTCAGCAATTCTCAAGTTGGAACTATTGCAAAGAATGACAGAGATGGATCAGGTGATTATCAAGAGGTTGAAAGTCATATTTCAATATTAGGAGGACTATGGAGTTTGATATTATAGAATACATGTTCTTCAAGGTGAATCCTCATCATGGGAAATGAAGGTTTGTCATGGGAGTAATATTTTTCCCCAATTCATTGGTCCTTTCAAGGTATTGGCTCATATTGGAGTTATTGTATATCAAACAGCACTTCCTTCATTTATTAGTTGGAAAAATGATGTTTTCATGTGTTATAAATTTTTTATTATCTTTATGAAGATTCTCAAATCATCGATTTTTGTGAGATCGATGTTGATGATGATGCAACCTTCAAGGAGTATCCTATGGAGATGCAGAAGCACTAAGTTAAGGTGTTTCATGGGCATGTTATTCCTTTGGTTTAGGTCTTGTGTTAAAATGGTGGTGTGGGGGGGAGATCATAGAAATATGGCTCATAAATATGTGTTCAGTATCCCAATTTTTTTGTTTTTTGATATTCTCTTGTAGCGATACTTTTTTTTGGTTGTTGGCCTTTATTTGACTAGTAATGTGTTCAGTATCCCAATTTTTTTGTGTTTCATGGGCATGTTATTCCCTTAGTTCTATATGAGGTATTCTAATTCATACATGTCAAAAAATAACTTATGGATCATTTTAATAAAGTATCAAATAAATTTTAATGTTTTTACTAAATTTTGAGTATATAACATGTGTTTTGAACTAAAATGTCAATTTTAAGATAAAATTTATACTTTTAGTCATATCGAGCACACTATGTATTGGATTGAGGTGTTTATCATTCTTAAAAATCACAAATGACTTATGATTTATTATCCTAATATATCAAAATAATATGAATGTGTTTTATTATTTTTGAGTATGTGACATGTGTTTTGAACTAAAATGTAAATTTTAAACTAAAAACACACACTTTCAGTAATAATGGAAACATTGTGTATCAGATTAAGTTGTGGCTAATTCCTACATATCAAAAATGAATTATGAATCATTTTCCTAAAGTATCAAATCAATCTGAATGTGTTTTCTTGATTTTGATTATGCGACATGTTTTTAGAACTAAAGTGTCAATTTTAAACTAAAAACATACACTTAGAACCATACTAGGCACACCATGTATCTTATTGAGGTGTAATTTATTCCTACACATCCAAGATGACATATAAATAATTTTTGTAAAATATTAAATCAATCTGAATGTTCTTTCTTATTTTTTAGTATATGATGTGTTTTTTGAAATAAAATGTCAATTTTCAACTAAAAACATATACTTAGAGTAATAATAAGAACATCGTATATCATATTGAACTGTGGTTGATTCCTACATATCACACCATTTATTTTTGTTCTCAAAATCAGGTTCTCTTGAATTGAATTGCACCAATAGTGATAAGAAACTCTCACTATGGATGTGAGCCAGTTCAAGAAAATATACTTTTGATAACAACAAGACTTCAATGGTAACACTATTTATTTTACTTATTCAATAATTATCTCAATGAAAATTAACTAAATAAGTGTCAGATAAAAATGATAAGTAAATTAACTAAAAAATAATAAATAAAATGATGATAAAATTAACTAAATAAGTAGTAGGAAGTCACCATTTCAGGATGTCTGTATACATTCTGACGCCATATATTCTTCCCATTCATTTCTAAACATATCTATTTCTTCTTTTAAATATAATGACTATAAAAAGACCCGGTGGTACTAGAAAAATATAAATAAATAAAGTATTTATAAATATTCTAAATTAAATTGTAATTATTATCATAAATTCTTCTTTATGGATGCTAGTTTGTTGATGAAATACAACATCATTCATAAATTTGCAAATGTAATAACCAAAATATTTTTTATTATTTTGTTTTGAACACTATATAAAAATTGATAAAAATAAGTAATTATATATATATATATTGATAATAAAATATTATTATATATACCTTAATACTTATCCATTTGTAGAAGTCAATAGGATTCTTTTTCTCATTGATTGTCCTCGTGCTGTGATTTTGATGATATTTAAACACCGCCCTATTATTAAAAAAAATCCATTATAACATAATATAAAATGTATAACGTGATGTTTATTTGTAAAAATTTTCATGTATTGTATTATAAATTGATATATGTCATCAAGTGTGGTGGATTTTTGGGTATCCATGCACTAAATCCAGAAAATAAATATTTTTAGCATCCAAATTTATTGTAATGAGAAGCCAATGATACCTAAAAAAATAAAAATAAATAAGTAATGAAATTAATGAAAATATAAATGGTATGATTAAATTATTGATTTTTAACCTTTCATCATGGGTATTAAGAATATTTTTTCATCTGTATGTTTTCTTTCAAACAATGCAGTCAGTTTTTCCACTATTACTAAATATTCCTCTTCATTCAATGAGAATTTTTTTATAGAAGGTTTGTGAGAACTAATGAGTCCACATTCTTGTTCACTAGTTTTTTCCTACAAATAGTATTGATATATATACCTGAAAAAAAATTAATAGTATTTAACTATAATTAACATATTAGGTCAGCTATTGGACTAAAAAATTATGAAAACACACCTCATGTATAAATTTATAACTGAGAGTCCTAGTTACTCATGCTTAAATATTTCATCTACATTATCAAAACCAAAAAATGTATATAATGGAATCTCTATAAATTTTTTCTTTAAAATCATTGATGGTTGTATCACTATTTTTGAATGTTTTATCTATATGTTATTATAATATTAGTAAATGTAGAAGTTGAACTTTCAATTTAAATGTAATTTTTGAAGGATTCTTTAATCAATTGGTAGATCCTTTAGATTTTTTTTATTCAACCTTTCATTTCACCCCTTCCCTTTATTCATATGTAATAAAATTCATTGATTTGGGCATTTTTTCATTAATTGTTAAAGTTTTTACTTAAAAAATAAATTATAAAGGAATTCCTCCTTATCAACATGAATTTTTATAAGATAAAATGACCATTATGTGAATGTTTCAATAAAAATATATACTGTAAGGATATCTTGATCATCAAGTAGAATAGGTATCCATGATCTTGGCTCATGAGCTACGTGAATCCCCACTCTCACATACTCTTTTGGAATCTATTTATTATGTAGAATATATCCTTGAATATTTTACTTTTTACCCCTCACAATAAGGTTATGTTTCACACCCAAATTTTTATTTTGGACCTCTCTTCTAGTTTATCTTTTGACCTTGGGTTTTTCTCTCGAGTTTCAGGTGTGACGGGTTTAAATTTTGAGTTTTTGAGTATTTTTATCATGTTTCATGGTTTAGGTTCATGTTTAGAGGAAAATGTGTGGATTATCCTTGGAAACCCTATAGCTTTGGTGTGGTGTCGGGGTAATGGAACATAGCTTTCCCATGGTTTGTAAAACCATGCGACAAGCATGCGGTGAGGATATGTGTTGGGAAAAACCATTTTTCATGGTTAGCGCATAGTTTTTCAAACCATGTGAAATAAACATGCAGGTTTCCATGCGTTTTCAGTTAGGGTTACATGGTCAGCACACGGTTTGGTAAATTGTGCACCTAAACCATGTGATCTTCTCAAGTTATTAAAAAAGTTATGTGTCTATTTTCCTCTCTCGGGATTTTAATTCCCAATCCGCCTATTTTCACATCCTCCTAGTTTGTACAAGCCTAGGTAAGATCCTCCATGGTTCTTTACACCTCCTCCTTCCTCCCAAGTGTGGATCTAAGTGGATTCTTCAAGTTTGGGGCTAGATTTCTCAAGGTATTCTTCTCCTCTCTTCTTCTGCTTCATCTTTTTTCCTTTTTCTCTTGAGTTATCTTCTCCCTTGTTCATGTGGATCTAGGGTTCATGTTCCCCTTTATTTTTTTGGGGGTTTTTTCTAAGGTTCCTCTTGGATGTTCTTTCTTCTTTGATCCTTTTTAAGGTGGTTTCAGGTGTTCATTGTTGAAGCATATGTGAATTGATGTAGGTTTCCCATTATACTTGCCTTTAAATTTAAGAATCATTGGTTTAATGATTTTCATAACTTTCTTATATGTTAAAAATTTATGAATGATTTTTGTAATATTTGTTTGGTGTTAAAATTGGTAGTTTACTCCTTTTTTGTGATAAATGTCATTGTTTTGTTAAATATTGCACACCAAGTGTTCGACGAAGTTCCTGATTAGATTTTGTGAGTAATTTGTGGTATATAAAGAATGGTTTGTCTTTTTAAATGTGTAATGGAATATTAAATGATGATTTGGGTTTCTTGAAGAAGTTTTCCAAGTGGTTTTAAATTGGAAATAAGTGTGTATTTGGATTTTAAAAATGGTTTGGCATGTGTTGGTGATGTGTGGCCCATTTTGAAAATCTTTGGTGAAAATGTGATGTGAGTGTTTAAAAGTAATTTATTCTAAATGTTTTTGAAATAAAAATTGTTTTTTTATATTTTTGGAAAGGTGTTTTTGGTTCTTAAAAAGGGTGTTTCTTAAAAGATGCTTGAAGTCCGGTTTGGCACTTTTGTGAAATTGGTGAAAAATTTTATTATTAAAACCCTCCTTCGATAATATTTTTGTCCTATTTATATTGAATGGGTGGGGTGTCCTTACTATGGAGACCTTGTGATCCATTTAATTTGTGATAAATAGGAGATCCTCCATGTGGAATCCTTTGAGATCTATGAGTTGTAAGGAAAGAGATTAGTCCTTATAGTGACTTAGACGATGCCTATTGTGTCAATTAATATTATATATGTGCATATGATTGGATGATCATTTGGAAATGGTTAGATCACCCACTTTATACATCTTGACATAGGAACCTGGCATGGTAAGAAAATTTTCTAAGAATGATTATTGCACTACATAGTATTATGCTCTAACTAGTGGCCCATAGCAGAGGGAAATATATTGAGTTTTATTGTTATGGGATAGTTCCCTTCAGTCTATACCATATAAGGGATAGTTGATCATGTGAGGGAATTATTGATTTCATCAAGTGAAGCATACTTTTCAAGATGACTCAACATGTATTAGTATGTTATATATTATTCATTATCTCATAGGTTCACCCATGTCTATTAACACTTAGTTTACTATGGTGTATGATTGAAATAAATTCAATGTTTGGTTACTCTTGTATGCTTATTTCTGTTTCCCTTATTGTGTGATCATTTTTGGTTCTCTCATGTGTGGTGTATTTATTTGGAAAGTAATAAGTTAGTTTTCAAGTTTTTATGGAAATGCTTTGTGGAAATGTTTTACACTTTTTCTCTCTTTTCAAATGAAATTTCATTATTATTCTTTAAAATGAAAGTGGTTTTCCACTAAGAAAGGAATGTGTTCTTAAAGTGGAAAAAGTGAAATGGACCATGTTTGGTTTTATTTGGAGGAAAACATATTAAAAATCTTACTTTTATATATTTTATTTCAAACTTGAAGTTGATGTTTCTTTTATTCAAATGAATTTCATTGGGAAGAGATTGGTTTAGGCATGCCTATTGAGTTTTAATACTCATGCCTATAATTCTTTCTTATTTTTATCTTGTGGGGAAAGATCCATATTAGTATTGATTGATGTGGGTGATGATTGGTTTAGGTATCAGATATTAACCCTTTTGGTCACATGGAGACATTGTGATCATCAGGTTTAGCTTGGGATTGTTTATGAAGTTTGTTGTATTGTTTAGATTCTTGTATAAATGATGTACGGTTTGGATATTTATATATATTGGGAAAATCTACTTTGTTTCAAATGTTTTATTTATTTATATTGGTAGAAATAATTTCCTTTGATTACTCTATTGATTCCTGGCACTAGTTACTAGCCTGTGGGGATTGGGAATACCCTTCATTTCATGTCGCGGATTAGCTCGGGTGACTGTTTTGGGGTCAGCCTGGGCTGGTTTGTGAAAAAATGGTATTAAAGGTGGTTGGTTCTGTAAAGGACCTAGATTTTAGAGTGCCCTATATTATCTTGGATTTCAGGGTAGATAGATTAGTACTATTAAAGCTTGGGGTACAAGTCTAGGGGAGTGTCTGGAAAACACTTTCTAGACTAAACCTTGAGTTTCCATGGGAAGTTATGTTTCTTTTGGTTTCCCTAATTCTGATGGTTTGTTTTGTGTTTGGGATTTGAAATGGGAGTTGGGTTGATGGTCTCAATGAGCTCGCTGGTCTTGGAAAGCCATGTGGAGCTAAGGATATGGTCCTAAAATACTCTCTATGATGATGGTGAAATTGTCATATGGCCGCTAACCATATATCCAAGTCACCCATTAACACTAGTTTCCCCTTATAAATAGTTTTGAGTCTACTTTGATTCATAATTTTTTTTTGAAAACTATTTTTTTCAATTATGAAGATGGTGTTTTTAGTGGTAATGATTGTATTTTTGTAAAGTGGAAAATTTATTTTCAAAATTAACTTTGAGGGAGGATTTGGAAAAAATTAATATTTTTAAAATGACCCTTTAGGGTAAAACGATAATGGTTTAATGAGATTAGATTTCTATAATCAAACCATGGGTTTTATTGATATTTTTCAATTGTAAACATAAGTTTGTTTTGGTAATTTATTTTAAATGATGAGGAATGGGTTTTTAATCAAATTATTTTCTATTCAATGGGATTTTTGAGCTACTGAAAATGTTTTTTAATGGATTAAAATTGATTTTTAGTTGAATTTTTGGTGGCCTATTGAAAATATTTGTGAAATTTTAAATGGAGAGTGGGTTGAAAGTGTGAACATATTGGGTGGAGTGCTTTTTTTGGAAAATGGGAATGTTTTTTTTACCATTGGTATTTCCATGAGTGATCGCATGAACAGATATGAGTGGAAATGTGAATGGTTGATGGAATGGGAAGATGAGTATCAGGATTGGCATGAGTCGATGAGTGCCTGTGGTGGCATAAGAATGTGTATTTTTTGAGGCTCTATGGAATACCATTAGTGAGTTTTTAAATCCACCAAGTTCAATTTATTATCAAAAGTGTTCTTGTTGGTTAGAGTAGGACACTCAAGAGGGGGGTGAATTGAGTTCCTATAAAAATTTCTGTTAAAACCCTTATTTAAAAATTTCCCCAATTTTAAATCTAAATAGCCCAGTTAAACAAATTAGCAAATTTATAAGAGTTTTTAATGTTCAATTAATTTCTCAAAAGATTGATTATTTCTTAGTTACAGAAATTTTAAAGATTTATATAACTTTTTAAAGTAATTTACTAAATAAAAAATAGTTATAAACAATAACTAAGATTAACTATCAAAGTAATATTTAGTTTTCTAAAATATATGTGTGAAAATAGAGAAAACTAAATTTGAAAAACACAGTAGATAAAAACAAGAGGTTCAACCTCAAGAAGATACAAATTCCTCTCTAATTGGTGATCACCTACCACTAAGAATTTTATATTAATAAAATTGATCCACACCCTAGATCGTGGTTCACAATAGCACACAAGGGTTCCCAAGTCAACTAGACCTCTACCATAGTTATTCATGGGAAACAAAATACAACCAGGCCACATAGGGACCTATTACATAGTTATACATGGGAGAAAAATGGTGTAAATCAGTGAGAGAGTGAAGATATATTGTATCATCCATCTTAGATCAAGAGAGAGTATGTGGTTGTCATAGATACACACATACTACTCAAAAATTAATAAGAATGTTCACAAAATATCAAAAAAATAGTGAGAAAAGGCTTATAATGCTCTATGTGATGCACTTGAAGCTTTTGGACTTCTTAGGTGTAGCAAATGTGAAGCTCGAGTCCACTTCTGGAAATAGACCCCAAAAAAGAGTGATGTGGAAGCCTTCTATTCTGGTTTCCGGTGAGGTGATATGCTCTTCAAAGGTGCTCTTCACTAGGGTTTATTTCTACAAGGATGTTGGTATTTTTGGTTCAAAGTGTATTCTTTCTTGTTCACATCTAGCAAGAATGAGTGATCTTCTATTATATGATTTTATTCACCTTGTAAGTTCTCTCTTTATAGTTGCTTATCTTTTTTCTCAGGTGATTTCTTTTTATACTGCAGAGGTCGAAAAATAGCATGATCCTCAACATGAGGGCTTCTTTTTACCTCGTACTGGTCTCTGAAAATTTCTACAAAACACAGACTATGTCATTAATATAATAGACAGTACCAAGTTTCATAAATATGATCGTTAGAATTAATTTTGAATTTAAGAGTAAATAAAATTTTCTAAGTTTGATCAGTATGTCATTCTATTGGTAGGTTCTTCTATCAGTAGGTTGATGTGTCGGTAGGTCCTTCTGTCATTATGTCCAGTGTTGGTGAGTCATTGTTGTCGGTGATTTTTTCTATCGGTAATTTAGACTATCAGTGACTCAAACTCGTATCGGTGACTCAACCTGTCGGTAGCTCATACTTCTATCATTGAATCATATATTGGTATCTCATACTTCTACCGGTGACTCATCTTTCGATAGATTATACTTCTATCAGTGACTCATCTGTTGGTAGCTCATACTTCTGCCGGTGAGTTGTGATATTAGTGACTCATACTTGGCCATATTTTTTTTTCTTTTCTTGTCTTATATTATAAACCTTAACATAATATGTTAAACTTAGAGTTGAATATATATAATCATAATTAATCATATTTGAACTTAAAACTTAATACATGATTAAACATGATTTGAAATGATTTTTGATCATTAAAACTAGAGAGTGACAATAATATCCCCCTTTTGGGTGATCACAAATTGTGGCATTATAAAGCACAATCAATTGATTCATAATGATCAAAGTAGTCATTCTGCTTATTATCTCCCCCATTACTATTTTTCTTAAAAAAACACAAGATTATGCTCCTCCTTTCATGTTTATATATTATCCAAAGGTAAAATAATGAAATGCATAAGGCCTTCTTTCCCATTTGGGATTATAAAAATGAGTAAATTTCATAAAGGAATAAAGACTAAATAATAATATAAATAATCAGAGCATAAATAAATAAATGAAGAGATACTAAATTTCATATTCATGTGAAATTAAATTAGAGAAAAAAACATAACAAAAGTACAACAATTAATCCCTGTCAAATAAGTGATTCAAACTACTTCTTATTCAAAGATAATTCCATCACTTCCTTTCCCTTATCAGAAGCTACAGGGGTAGGAGCAGTAGATGTAGAAGTGGTGGCTGGAGGTTCAGAGTAAATTCTGAGAGGAGGAATAGGAACTCCAGAAAACACTGAAGGGGACAAGCTTGGCTAGATGAGGCAGGAGGGCCAGTAAGCTCTCTAAAAATGACAGGATGTATCTACCTGAAATATTGAGTAGTAGAGAGTGCCTAAGAAGGTAAGGATACATTAAGAGAGGTAAAAGACTGGAGAGATGTTCTGAGAGGTAAGGCAGTTGGTACAACAACATTTGTACTCTGAACATATAGATAAGGCTTGAGAAGTTTGATGAAATCCATAATAATCTTCCCACCATATTCCATAGCTTTGTTGAAATCTTCATTGTTTTCCAAAAACATTTCAATGGTAGGAGTAAACTCCTTAAGTATCTTCACCTGATCTCTGAATGCCTGTGTCACTGGAGTAAGTCTCATATTCTCAAAAAAATACTTGAAGTGGATGGTGATCTGATGCTTGGTGTATATTCTCTTGAAATAAAAATCTACTTTCTTGGTTATTTCTTCTTGTGTAGTTGTATCACCTTTGAAATATAATCTCACCATGTCATAGATGTGATCACTGTTCTTTATAATCTTAGAGAGACTCTTCTAGTGACTGCCACCCATCATTGTTTGAATCTATTCTCTGATCACATTCTTAACCATCTCAATATCTAGAGGGTGTGCAACTGAAGCTACTAGTCTAGATGCACCTTTCACTATATCTCTGAGTTCCTGTCTCAATTGATTCATATCAATATCAAGGGTTTAAGGTTGATCAACATCATTTCTAGAGACTGCATCCTCAAAAGTATTTATCACTTTATCCAAGGATGTCCTGTAATCAATATTCAATCTATTTATGGAAGAAACCATTTCAGTCAACTCATTCCTCATGCTCTGGTTATCCTTCACTATAGTTTCAACAACTGAGATCATCCTAGGTTCTACTTGACAAATCACTCTTTTTATCAGAACATAAATATCTCTTTCACTTAGAGTAGGAATAGAAGAATTTTGAGGTTGGGAAGAAGTTCTAATAATAGAGATAATATCTTCTTTAAACCTTTTAAAATCATATTTGGTGACATATTCACTAGGTACTAAAGTCACTTGAGGTGAAGGAGTAGAAGCAGATGAAACTGTTGGAGGTGTCTCAGAATGAATAGGTTTCTCAACTACTGGTCTCCTTGGAATAGCTACACCATCCTCAGAATCTAAATCAGAGTAATCCAAACAGATAGAAATATAACCAGTATGATTTTCCCATTTAGATACCAAACTATCATCAAAAGGAGTGAGTGTATAAACTCTCACTTTCTTGGCTTGAGGCCCCCCCTCAATTCAAGCTCGCCTTTTAGCATAAACTAATCATGGTACAAGGGTTGCCTATACTTATACATCACTATAAACTTTAACTACTTCACCTTCTTCAGCACCATCTTTAGGAGGTTCTAGAATCTATTCATGAGCCACAGTACCAACAGGTTCTGCATTAGCATCTTGATCATCACTAGGATGATCCAAACTATTATCACTTCCACCACTTTCTTACTCAGCTTCATCTTCTCTATCATCCCCACTTTTATCACCATATTCTTCATTATCTTCTTCACTGCCACTTCCTTCAACTTCACTGCCACTTTCCTCTTCCACTCTATTTTATTTTTCTTCTTCATTTTTCTCATATGAACCATCATATTGGATTTTATACTCCATACCACCTGATTCCTCAATCTCATCATCAACATCCTGAGCTAGAATATGTTCCTAAGAAGGTAGAGATAAATGTGGACTAGCAGGTCCAAAATTCATCCTCCTAGTAATTTCACCAATATCAGGGTCAATCCTATCATCTATAGGAGACTCATCTTATCTACCAATTTAATATACTTCCTCTTCATTAGAATAGACAACATCAGTATCTTATGGCAGACCAAGATCAACTACATCTCTTGGCATAGATGGATAGTTATTAGGGTTGAAATTCTCATATAATTTCTAATCATCTCCAACCCACACCATCTTCTATTGATTATAATTTATCCTCATTCTCATCCAAATATCCTTACTTAGAAAAATATCACTACAAGCATAAATGGTTTCTTCATATTCACTTACACATCCTTTGTCTTTAAGAATGGAATATATAATTATTGGGTAAAATAGATAATTTGTCTTGAAATAAGGCTTTATCATTTCACTTATATGGACTATCAAATACCTACACATATTTACCTTATTTATTTTCTTCATCAATTATAGAAAATATACATCTTGATACTTGAGTGAAGCAAAGTCCCATTTCCTGGGACATAACTAGTGTTGGATGAACTTGAATAACAACCTACTTTCACCATAAAAATCAGTAGCAATTGATCTTATATGCTCTTTATTACCATTTATCTCACCCAAATCTATCTCATAGTAAAATAAACCACTTATGGGAGGAGTAATCCCTTGATATTCATCATAAATCCCTTTATGAGGTACTTTCAGAAATTCTTCCCAGTGCCTTGAAGAAAACGATACTCTTCCTCTATTCATCATAGATTTAATCTAGTATGTATCACCACCTACCAGAATAAACATATCATGAAGATAAAATTCATGTACTTTTCTAGGTTAATAAGGCCTATCATTATTTGTGAACCATTCCAACCATCCTTATGTCTACAACACATTTAACTAGAGTGACTTACTTGTTAATAACCATTCTGAGTGCACTCCTCTTTCAAGCGTTACCACATGATTTTCAAGTCCTAGATGAATAGGATTATACTTACTTGATTATCCTTCCTTTCACTTCACGGGATGTGACTCATCTCTAAATCCTTCTGAGAATCATTTTACTCTAACCATCTCAAGGGTTCGTTTGAAGGTAATAAGGTGAAAGGGTCTAAGGTAAAGAGAGGTTAATGATAAGAGTGTGAAAGTGGAAGACATAGAGTAATAAGTGGGATCAACTAGGCTTTATCATTTTGGGTTTTATAATCCTTAAATAAATTAATCCTCATCAAATAAAAAAGAAATAAATAAAATATTGTTGTTTAAAAAAACATTCAGCGAGTTCTGTCAGTGAGTGGCCATCGGTGAGACATCATAGGTGCCAGTAAGACACTATCAGCGTGACACTGTCGGTGTCATAATGACATTGTTAGTGTTGGCATGACACGATCAGTTTCAGAATGACACTATTGGTTTCATCATGACATTGTTAGTGTCGGAATGACATTTTCGTTATCAGCGATACATCACTAGTGCCCTATTGGTGAGTCATCCACACTAAGTTTTTAACAATGAGTTATTAACAGTAGGTCCTCAAAAATTAATCATCCCAAATTCATGTCTGATGTAACTAATTATTTCAGAGTTTAATGGAATAGTAAATACATCAACAAGATGATGTTTTGTTCCAATAAATTCAAGATTTATATCATCTTTTTGATAATGATCTCTCAAAAAGTGATGTATTACATAAATATATTTTGTTCTATAGTGAGAAACAGGATTCGTTGATATGTTAATATCACTTGTATTGTCAAAGTTTACAGGGACATGTCTAAAATGATATCCATAATCTAGAGAAGTGTGTTTCATCCACAAAATCTAAGAACAAAAACTAACAGTGGCTATGTATTCATCCTTAGCAGTATATAATGCAACATAATTTTTATTTTTACTACACCATAATACTAGAGACTTGCCCAAAAATTGACGTGTTTCAAAGGTTAATTTTCTATCTAACTTACAACCACGAAATCAGCATTTTAATAACTTACTAAATCAAATTTTTTTCCTTTAGATTATAACAATCCTAAGTTGTTAGTATACTTGAGGTATTTGAAAATTATTGTAATAACATTTAAATGAGATTATTTGGTATTTTCTTGAAAAAGGCCACACATACATGCACCAAACATAATATCAAGTTGGTTATTAGTCAAGTAAAGTAGACTTCCAATCATCCTTCTATAATTGGTTTGATCAATAGATTTTCCATTTTCATCACGACCCAACTTACAGGTGGTACTCATTGGAGTATCACTACTTTTTTTACTATCAAATCCAAACCTTTTTAAAAGATATTTAGTATATTTACTTTTATTTAAAATAATACCTTCTTTATTTTGAAAGATTCAAAATCCAAGAAATAATTTGAGTTCTCCCATTAAACTCATTTCAAATTCACTTTGCATAATTTTTAAAAAATATATACGTAAAGAATTCTTCGAAGATCCAAAAATAATGTCACCAACATAGATTTTAAGTACTAAAATATCTTTATAAATTCCTTTTATAAATATATTGGGATTATCTATACCTTTTTTAAAACATTTAGAAATAGTAAAAGTACTTAGCTTATCATACCAATCTCTTTGATCATGTTTTAAACCGTACAAATCCTTTGTTAACTTAAAAGCCTAATTCTAAAAATGAGGGTTTTTAAAACTAGGGGCTGTTCATAAAAAACATCCTAAACTATATACCAAATTAATAATTCACTTTAACATCCATTTGATATAGTTTGAAATTGATATGAGTTGTATATGCTTGAAGGGTTCTAATTTATTCGAGTCTAACAACTGGTGAAACGATTTCTTCATATTCAATGCCTTCCTATTAACTATATCTTTGTGCAACCAGTCTGGCCTTATTCCTCACTATGGTGCCTACTTCATTTACTTTGTTTCTAAAGACACACTTAGTGACTATAGTCAAGGTGTCTTTAGGTTTATCTATTGGGAAAAAATCCCCCAAGGTATCATTGAAGCATTTTTAAGGTGATTGTGTTTGTTGACAAAGTGGACATCTATGTTGTGATTGTTGAAAAAGCAAACCATGACATATAAATTTGTTGAAAAAGGGGATTTAATGGTTTCATGTCAAGTTCAAGGGATGTGATTAACGATCCATGTTTGATTCAAGAACGTAGAAAAAGGAATGGTTGATCTAGAGGCGGTACAAAAAAAGCAGATACAAGGTGGTGCCATTTTCCAGTGTTTGCCAAATTTTTGGGCCTGAAAATCAAAAATGGAGAAAAGTGGTTTTGGAAAAGGGACGTGAACGTCGTTTTCTTGAAGGAGAGTAAACCTGTGCGCCATATGTTTTTCAAGATTAGAACATCAAAATGTGGCAAATGGAAAAGGGTCGCCCAAGTTTTAGGGTTGGTCGCACAAGTAACTTACGCGGCAGAGACTTGCGCGCCGAGACTTGCGCACCGAGAGGAGACTTGTGCGTCGTCACGCAGGGTGTCTAAATGCCTATAAATAGAGGTCGACCCCTCCTCATTCTTCATGATTTCAACACTTAGAGAAAATCATAGCTCCTGTCATGCAGGTGTGGTGGTCGCGCAAGTGGTGGTGCGGTCACGTAAGTAGAAGTTGCGCGCCAGTTGTTTGTTGCGCGTCCAGAGTGGTTTGGGAGAGGAAGGGAGTCGCCCAAGTTTTGAGTTGAATAAGGGGGTTTCATGCAAGTGGTTTGGTGACACTTGCATGCCAGGTTTTGAAGAAGCGCGATAGTTGATGTTTGCGTGCCAAAATTGGTTTGGGCATAAAAGGGTGTGAGTCATGCAAGTTTGGATTTGTAGAAGATAGTGTCACGCAAGTGGTTGAGGTGAACTTGCGTGCTAGTTTTAACTTGCATGTCAAGACTTGCGTGCTATCTTGGAGAAGGGTTCTAGGTATGGTTGAAGCACAGTAGTGATTCAGGGTTGTGTGGAAGCTGGAAGATATCCCAATATCTTCGGTAAAAAGTGAGATTCATCTACGGGTGAAATTTGGACTTCAATAGAGCATCTATATACAACAGATGATGTATTCATTAGTGATAATGAAGATACCTACGGGTCTACAAACTGTGAGTGGATCCTTTCTAGAGCAGTGAGAAAAGGAAGAGGAAGAAGGTGATCCTCTCCACCGGTAGTGAGCCAGAGAGAGAGAAACAGGGAGTGACCCTTGGGAAAGCAATGAGCTGACCCTAAACTTTGTAAAGGAAGTGATCCTAGGAATAGAAGTGATCTATCCTGAACCTTGTAAAAAGCAGTGTTCTTTAGTGGATTTGGTACATCGTAAAATCACCAGTGTATGCTCCTTGGACGTATCCCAGTGAGGGTGAACCAAGTAAAAATCTTTGTGTCTGCCTGCTTGCTTCCTTGCATTACATTCAAAGCATCATCATCATATAAAGAAGAAAAGAAGTGATCATAATAAACACAAAAGTGCAAAAAAAGTGACCCTTGTAATAAAGAGGTCAAGATCCAGTGGGGTAGGAAGAATTTAGAAAAAGAATATCCATACCCTCATTCACCCCCCCCCCCCCCTCTCAGGGTATATAGGCCCCTATTGGTCCCAACACTATCCACTAATTTCCAAAAAATATTTCTTTCAAACTGATTCAACTCTTCTTTCATAGACATCACCAAAAATTCATCATTGATTGCATCATTAATGTTTTTAGGTTTCAGATGTGAAAATAAGGATTTATGTTCAACCTGGTTCCTAATAGAAGCTCTAGTATGTGTCCCTTTATCTAAGTCTCTAACTACAACATCTAAGGGGTGGTTCTTAAGGGTTCAAACATATCTAGAAAAAAAGGACTAGTTATTTCAGGTTCATCTGTAGGTTCAGGTTCCCTATGATTAGAGTCTAGAGATTTTCTAGAACTGGAGGATTTAGTACCTTGCTTAATAGTAGAATCAGGGGGCCTGGCATTTATGTCCAGATTGGATAGATCATCCTCAATATTTTCAAGAGGGGTTTTAGGTTCATGTGGATCTATTTAATAAAATTTAACATGTACATATTCTTCCACATGTTTGGTTCATTAATTAAAAACTCTATAGGATTTAAGAGAGGTTGAGTAAACTAAGAAAATACCTTCATTTCTTTTGAATGAAAATTTCTCAATATTTCCCTTAATATTGAGAATATAAACCTTGCAACCAAAAACATTAAATTAGCTAACTTTGGGTTTCCTATTGTTCCATAGCTCATAGGGATTTTTCTTAAAAATCGATCTAATTAAGACTCTATTAATGATATAATGAGCAACATAGATAGATTCATCCCAAAAATAAATAGGTAATTCATACTCATTAACCATTTTCAGAGCTATTTCTTGTAAGGTTCTATTCATTCTTTCTATAGCTCCATTATTTTGGGGTGTCCTAGGAGCAGATATTTTTTGAAAATATCCATTTTTTTAGAAAAAATATAAAAACTCTTGGTTCTCAAACTCCTGGGCATGGTCACTTCTTAAGGATTTAATTCTAATACCACTTAAGTTCTCTACAAATTTAGCATACTTGGTAAAGTAAGAACAAGCCTTACTCTTGTGAGCTAAAAAGAAAGTCCAAATATACCTAGAAAAGTCATCTATAAAAACATAGACATAGTTCTTCCCATTAAGACTTGAACCTCTATAGGGTCCATAAAAATCTATGTGAACTAACTAAAGTGGTTGAAAAGTTGAAACTTATTTCTTTGGTTTGAAAGATATTTTGTGTTTTTTTCCCTTTTGACAAGGATTGTAGGCTTTATTATCTAGAAATTCTAGTTTGGGTAGATCCTTGACTAACCCTTTCCTTGCAAGATTTCTAAGTGAGTGAGTGTTATAGTGGCCTAATATCCTATTCCAAATCTAGGATTAAATATGAAATACACTTAATCAAGAAACATTTTTAGAAGTGAGATAATCCAAGTTCACAGCATAAACATTCTCATTTCTAAAAGCAGTAAATACTAAATCATTTTTAGAATTAAACACATTGCATGCATCATTTTCAAATTTAACATTGAAATCATCATCACATAACTAAGAGATACTGAGTAGATTATACTTTAATCCATAAAAAGTACTTTGTAAATTAAAATTGAATTAGTGTTACTGATTTTTTCAAGGACAATTATTTTTCCTTTATCATTATCACCCAAAGTGACATGGCCACCATCAATCTTTATAAGATTATTGAATCTCGAGTTATCCCATGTCATGTGTCTTAAACATCCACTGTCTAAGTACCATAATCTTTTATAGGAGATCTTCAATCATGCTTCCTAAAAATACAATTCAAATAAGAAAATATTTTGGTACCCAGACTTGCTTGGGTCCATTAATATTAGTAATTAATGATTTGGGAACCCATACTTACTTCATGGGTTTCCAATAAATAGTTTGTAAATTATTAGAAAAATAAACTCTATTTGATCTAGAAAAACTATAAGCTATAAAATCTTGTCCACTACTGGAAATTGCAGCAGATTTTTCAAATCTAGGTACAAAGCTTAATTTTCTAGATTTTGATACAAAATTATTTTTAACAAAGTTTCTTTATCCTGGTTGATAACCTATACCAGTAGCATATTTTGGTGCAACCTATTTACCAAGAATTTGAGTGAGAGTATTCTTTCCATTGGTAAAATTTTCTAAATCCCTTTTTAACTACTCATTTGATAATTTAAGCTGATTATTTTCTTTAAGAAATTGATCATTTTTCTATTTCTCTATAGTAAGATCAGATTTAACAATAGAGGTGAGAGCATAGTTGTTTCTTAAAAACTTTATATTTATCATTTAATTAATTGAATTTTTCATCAATAATTTTTTAATACTCAAACGTTTCCTTATTGGTCATGTTTACATAATCAGATTCATCTCTAGAATAGTAGTAATTTTGTATAGTAGATTCAAGGGTTACCTTAGAAGTGTTTGTTATGAAGCACATGTTAGTTTTTTCACCATTATCATCATGTGAAGAGTATGACTCACTGGAGCTATGCTTATAAGTATTCTATATGGCCTTTATTTCCTTCTTATACCTTTTATCTTTATCCTCATATTTCTTCTTATACTTTAACTTATGACAGTCATCCTTTACATGTCCTCTTCTCTTACATTCATCATTGACTGTCTCATTAGAGTTATCACTTCTATTCTAGTCCTTTTTCTAGTTTCCCTTATAGTCATACTTTCCTTTTTATTTGGGATCTCTAAATGACTTATTCTTTCTATAAAATTTTTTAAACCTTTTGGCTAATTTATCCACTTCCTCATCACTTCCAGATGGTGATTATTCATTACTTGAACTGTTATAATGAGTTTGTGCCTTCTCATTTTCTTTGTGTTTAGAATCAGGGGTCTTGAAATCCACTAACTTTCTCTTTGGTTCATCATCTTCTTATTTTTTACACTCCAATTCTTCCTAGTACATCATCAGTTTACCTATCAGTTCCTTTACTAGAAAATTACTAATATCATAGGATTATCTAATTGACACTGAGGTTCCTCTCCATCTATCTGGTAGACATCTAATAATTTTCATGATTTTTTCATTAGCTGTAACATCCTTTCCCAAAGAGATCATAGTATTTACAATTTCATTAAACCTGATATACATGTTAGAGATAGCTTCATCAAGATACATTTTGAAGTTATTATATTTAATATTATATATATTGAGTCTCATTTCCTTAACATTAGTGGTTCCTTTATGTTAAACAGCTAGAGTATCCCAAATTTCATGGGTAGTTTTACATGTATAAATCCTAATGAATCATTCATCTCCTAAAGAAAAATATAAGGCATTCATTTATTTGCAGTTATTGTTATAAGATACCTTATTTGGGTCATCCCAAGTATTCTTAGAAGTATTAGGAATCTAATTTTCATCTACAATTTAAGAGAAATTTTCAAAACCCATACTTTCTAAATGCATTTTCATCTTAATTTTCCACTGATAATAATTAGTTCCATTGAAAAATAGAGGTATTTCGGTAGAAGTCCCTTCCAATCTATTATCCATAATAAAGAATAAAGAATAGTTTTTTAAAGAGCTAAAAAATTAGAATTAATAGAAATTTAGAGATATTTAAAACACAACTGAAATCACAGTTGAAAAGATTTGAAAAAAGATTTGAAAACTTTGAAAATAGAAGATTAAAAACCTCCTCTGATACCAAATTTTGGTTGGAGTAGGACACTCAAGAAGGGGGTGAATTGAGTTCCTATCAAAATTTATATTAAAAAAATTATTTAAAAATTTACCCAATTTGAAATCTAAATAGCCTATTTAACCAAAGTAGCATATTTATAAGAGTTTTGAATGTTCAATTAATTTATAAATATATTTATTAATTCTCAGTTACTAGAATTTGAATGATTGATATAGATTTTTAAAGTAATTTACAAAATCAAAAATATTTATAAACACTAACTAAGATTAACTATCAATGTAATATTTATTTTTCTAAAATATATTTGTGAAAATAGTGAAAACTAAATTTGAAAAACATAGTGCATAAAAACAAGAGGTTCAGTCTCAAGTAGATACCAAGTCCTCTCCACTTGGTGATCACCTTCCATCGAGAAGTTTATATTAATAAACTCCAACCACTCTCTAGATCAGGGTTCACAATAGCACAAAAGGCTTCCTAGGTCAACTAGACCTCTACCACAGTTATTTTTGGGAAAAAAAATACAACCAAGACACACAAGTACTTCTTTCAAAGTTATACATGGGAGAAAATAGTGTAAATGAGTGAGAGAGTGAAGATATATTGTATCTTCTAGCTTATCTCATGAGATAGTATGTGTTTGTGATACAGACACACATACTGCTCAAAAATTAATAATAATATTCACAATAGAGTATAAATAATGAGAAAAGGTTTAGAATGCTTTGTGTGATGCACTTAAAGCTTCTGGACTTCTTAGGTGTAGCAGATATGAATCTCGAGTCCACTTTTGGAAACAGACACCAAAACAAAGTGTTGTGGAAGCCTTATATTCTAGTTTCTAGTGAGGTGTGATGCTTCTCAAAGGCTCTCTTCAGTAGGGTTTTTTTCTACAAGGATGTTGGTATTTTTGGTTCACAACATATTCTTCCTTGTTCATAGCTAAAAATAATGAGTGCTCTTCTCGAATATTATTTTTTCATCCTTTTAAGTTCTCTCTATATGGTTTATTCTCTTTTCTCCTAGGTGATTTATTTTTATACTATAGAGGTAGAAAAATAGCATGATCCTTAATATGAGGTATTCCTCATGCCTCGTACTGGTCTCTGGTAATGTCTACAAAATATAGACAAGTTCATTAATATAATAGACAGTACTAAGTTTCATAAATATGTTCATTAGAATTAATTTTGAATTTATGAGTAAATAAATTTTTCTAAGGTTGATCGGTAGGTCACTCTTTCAATAGGTTCTTCTATTAGTAGTTTGATGTGTCAGTAGGTCCTTATGTTGTTATGTCCAGTGTTGGTGATTCATTGTTTTTAGTGAGTTGTTCTATTGGTAAGTCATACTATCGGTGACTTAGACTTGTATTGGTGACTCAACCTATCAGTATCTCATACTTCTATCAGTGAATCATCTGTCAGTAGCTCATACTTTTGTCGGTGACCCATCTATTGGTAGCTCATACTTCTATCAGTGACTCATATGTTGGTAGATCATTCTACTATCGGTGACTCATCTATCGGTAGCTCATACTTATGTAGGTGTGTCATGTTTAGTGACTTGTACTTGGAAATTTTTTTCTGTTTTCTTATATTATATTATAAACATTAACAGAATATGTTAAAATTATTTTTAAACATATATAATCATAATTAATCATATTTGAACATAAACTTAAAACATGATTAAAAATGATTTGACATGATTTTTTAGCATTAAAACTAGATAGGGACAAAAAATTTCAAGTGCAAATTTTTGATGTTTTGATAGTTAATGGTTTTGTGGATTGTTTTACATGCGTTTTGGGAATTTTTCTTCTGTTGTGTTTTGATTTTGAGAACTCTTATTGATGAGTTGGTTTTTATTGAGATCTTAGATTTTTTTTTAGTTTTTTCCACAACAAAGATTTGATGGATGTTCGAGGTGTGTCCACAGGTGGTTTACCATTAGCAGACCTTCCAATTGATCAACCTAAGGATTTCCTTCTTGAGTTTCAGAAGTTAAATCCACCTCTATTTTATGGTCAATAGGATTATCTCTAAGCGGAATAGTGGATATGGAAAATCGAAAGGAACTTCAACCTCATTGAGTTTTCTAAGTTAATAGAGGTGAAGTTCTATCTCTTTATATTGGAAGGACCGACTTGGAATTGGTTGAAGTCGGTCTCTCGAAACAAGCCTCGAGAATATCTTACATTGTAGTTCTTCAAGGATTATTTCATCTAAAAGTACTTCTATGATGTAGTTAAGGTAATGAAAGGAATATAGATTTGTTTTCTTCAGAAAGGTGATGGATTGTTGTTGGATTAATTTCCTTATTTTATGGACCTTTTTCCTTACACTCTTGAGTGTGCCACGAATGATTCCTTGAAAGCTTAAAATTTTGAGTATGGGCTTCGTCTATATCTACTGTCAAAGGTGTTGGATTTCAATCTAACCTCCTTTGTCAGTGTGTTGAGGAAATATTTTCATGTTTAAGCTGTGATGGAGGGAGTTCTTGAGTTATTCATCCCTCCTTCAGTCCCTAGAATCGGTGAGAGGAATTCTAATAAGGAGATGGTAATGTGACCTAAAGTTGTTGGTGCTATTTGTGGAATTGAAAGGCATTTAGATATTTAATATGATTTTTATAAGATAATGGTCAAGGTGTTTCATTAGTTCATCAAGACAGATCATAAGAATCCATCATACCTGAATTCTAAAAATAGATGTCATGACTATAGACACCTAGGCCACTTGAAATGGTTCTATCGAGGTGTTTCCAGGAAGCATTGTAGAGAAATATCCACCACGTCGAAAGATACCTCTACCCATTTTTATGAGTAGTGTGTTGTTTTTTCTTGGATTAAAGTCTCCTTTTGTTTTTTGTAACCTTTCAATTTTATTATTTCTTTCTTTTATGGTAGTTTTTCCTTGTAGTGTTCTCTATTGTTGAGATATAAGGGGATGTTGTGAACCTACATAAAACTTCTGTCAGAACAGAATCATGTTTATCATTCAAAAGTTATAAGTTCTTACCCTCATGTGTGGAGGTTCATTCTATTGTGTGTCTTTATTCTGCTATTTCTTTTCTGTAATGAGGAAGGATGTTTAATGTTCATCTTCTAAATCCCTATTTCAATGGATCTAAGAGTTTCGGCCAAGTATTTTCAACATATAGTTGTATGGAAGGAGATGCTTCAAACATAAAGGCTTTATCCATATGACCAAGAGTGAATCTCGCACGTAGTTAGGAATACCAAGGGTGTAGGGGGACCTTGGTCTAGTTTTGTGTTTAGTACGGGAATGGAGAAAGTTTAATATTCTTTGTTGTAGTTTTCCTTATCATGGTATAATTTCCACATAGTTTCAGTTTCTTTTTGCAGGGCCCCCTTGTGATGGGGGTGGTTGGCCTGTGTGGAAAATTTCTTATGTGGGTATGTGTTATCAGTTCAATTTATTTTATTCTTAATGGTGGAGATACCTTTCAGGTCTCATTGAGAATTATCCTATAATTGATCAGTGCTAGTTGTTTTCTATTGGTGGGCAGTCCATTCTGGCCTCCCGTGTTGGTGATTTGATTTTGGTTGTTGTTCTATTTCGGGTAAGAGGCATAAGTTCTATTTCATAGTGGTTGGGAGGTTTTTTTTAGAGTTTGGATCAGGAAGTTGTGTAAATCATTAGTATTTGATCGATTAATATGAAGATTTTGTGGATTTTGGGGGAAGAAATCATTATGGTGGGGAGAATTGTCACACACAAATTTTTATTTTAGACCTCTCTTTTGGTTTATCTTTTGAACTTGGATTTTTATCTTGAGTTTCAGGTGTGATGGGTTTAAGTTTTTATTTTTGGAGTATTTTTCTCATGTTTTATAGTTTAGTTGCACAGTTATAGGAAACCGTTTGGTTCATACCAAGAAACCATGCAGCTTTGGTTTGGTTTTTGGGGCATGGAACATGGCTTGCACACGGTTTGTCAAACCATGCGGTAAGCATGCGGGGAGGATCTGTGTCAAAACAGGACCATTTTTCATGGTTGGAATATGGTTTCTCAAACTTTTTGGCCTAACAATGTAGGGTTCCTTGTGTGTCCAGTGAAGGGTGCACAGTTGTTGCACAGTTTTGTAAAGCATGTAGCTAAACCGTGCGACCTACCTGGGTCATTAAAAATGTGAAATGAATCTTTTTCCCTATCAATATTTTTATCCCCAATCTACCCATTTTCCTATCCTATTGGTTCGTAAATCCCTAGGGATATCCTCCTTGGTTATTTAATCCTCCTCAATCCTCTTACATGTGGATATAAGTGGTTTTTTCAAGTTTGGTGCTAGATTTATCAAGGTATTTTCCTCCTATCTTCTCTTTCTTCCTCTTTCTTCCTTTTTCTCTTGAGTTATTCTTCCCCCTTGGTTATGTGGATCTAGGATTCATGTTACCCTTGATTTATAATGGTTTTTTTGTTTTTTTAAGGTTCCTATTGGATTTTCTTGCTTCTATGATCCTTCACGAGGTGGTTTCGAGTGAGCGTTGCTGAAGCATATGTGATTTGAGGTAGGTTTCCCATTTCACTTGCCTTTAAAATTAAGAATAATTGCTTTCAAGATTTTTTTACCTTCCATATATTTTAATCACTAATGCATGATTTTTGGAATATTTTTTTGGTGTGAAAAGTGGTGATTTATTCCTTATTTTGTGATAAATGTAATTGTTTTTTTAAATTTTGCACACCAAGTGTTCAATGAATTGTCTGGTTGCTTTTGTGAGTAATTTTTTGTTTGTAAATAATGTTTGTATTTCTATTTTGAAAATGGTTTAGCATATTTTGGTAATGTGTGGACCATTTGGAAAATATTTTGTGAAAATGGATTCAGCTTGAAAATGTGATGCAAGTGTTTAAAAAATTATTATAAATTGTTATGAATGGAAAATGATGGTTTTACCTCTTTGGAAAGGCGGTTTGGGTTCTTAAAAAGGATGGTTTCTTAAAATATGCTTGAAGGCCCGATTCAAATTTTTTTGAAATTGGTGAAAAATTTTATTATGAAAACTCTCCTAGGATAATATTCTTGCCCTGTTTATATTTAATGGGTGGGATATCATCATTATGGATTCCTTGTGACCCATTTACTTTGTGTGGAATGGGAGATCCTCTATGTGGACTCATTTGTGATCTATGAGTTTTCAGGAAAGAGATTATTCCTTCGAGTGACTTAGTTGATGCCTATTTTATGAATTAATATTATATATATACATATGATTGGATGTTCAATTAGTATTGGTTGGCCCACCCTCTTTATACATCATGACATGGAAACCTGGAATGAATTTTTTGAGAATGATTGTTTCACTTGTTAGGATTATGCTATAACTATTGGCCCATAGCGGGGGTGTATATATTGAGTTTTATTGCTATGGTATATTTCTCCTAGGTTTATACTGTTGTGAATGTATTGTCTCAAAAATACTCTATAAATATTAATGATTTTTATGCTCACAAATTCCCTTGTTTGTTTTACTAATGATTTTATTTTGAGTTTAATTCAGGAAATTTAGATTCTTTATAGATTCTTATCTTTAAATAATATTCAACTATTTATTTGAGAGAAATATTCGTTAAAGGTTTTGAAACACTCTTAAGCATATTTTGGAAATATTTTTCACTGTTTATCATTTACTAGAAATATTATTCATTCAATACATCAAAGAAAGTATTGTATAGAACAAACCTTACGTTTATGTTGAAATATCAGCACGTATGGTTAATCAACATTATTTTTGAAGAAACATATAGTTAAGGAAGATTATGTTTGGATAAGAACCTTAAATTTTTTCAGGAAGGAAAAATATGGTCAAATAACCCTATGTAAGTATAGAACTTTACAAGCATATAGATTATCAGCCTTACTTTTGTAATCTACCTTAAGTTATCAACCTTACATTTGGAAAATTGTATGAATGGATAATCAATGTTTCTTTTAGAGATCTTTGAGGATTTGGATAAACATATAGATCATCAACCCTACATTATCAAGTTGAACCCTACGTTTGTTATTTTGTTGTTTTGTTAAGGAACCTTACATTTGACTTTTCAACATCAGAAATTTGAATTAACGTCCTTATCAGAGCATTTGGTAATAGTCTTTGTGGAATGTCAGGGAGATTTAAAACATGATTTTGATTGATTCAAAGCTTTTTTTAAATGATTTAAAGATTTTTTTACATAAGATATTTTCTCTCCTATTATTAAAGGAAGTTATGATTACTCTGAGCTGTATTCTTTTAATTTGAATTCACTTGATTTATCAGGTGTCTTTTGTAGATATGAAATATTTCTATGAGATATATTGTTATATATATCTTTCTACATCATATATTTTAACATGATGATCTGGATATTTCTTGTCTATATTTATAATTCTTATTCTTCAAGATTTCTTGTACAAATTATTTCACTACTTTAGCTATCAAGAATCTCAGATACAAGGACTACATTTTGAAGATATACTTGTTCAAATCAGGAATCACGATGCTATATTTTTGTTTTTGTTCTTAAAATTGAAGATCTCTTGTGAAACCTGATCTCTTCAAATATATTTCAAGATTATTATTCTTCTAAAGAAAAGATTCATCTTTTATCAGTTGTGTGTTGCTAAAACTGCGAGCTACATCTGTTTGTTACCAAACTACATCTTATCTATCTTGAGTTTTGACTACTCGTATTCAGTCGTGGTGGAGTGTCAGCTTCTCACACTAAGTTCTGGTTTTATCAGTTGCCTATAAAAGAACTATAAAGATCTGTTTTGTAAGCATTTTTTGTAAGGGTGACAACTGCCTGCAAACATTTGTGGATCGGTCTTATGATACGAGGACCTTACTAGTGAAATTCACCAAGCCCGCAGAGAGGGTGATTGGTGGAGTGGACTATGGGACCTTCATGCCCCAAAACACTATAAATTATTGTGCCTTGTTCTTTGTTTATTATCCACTGTATATATATTCTCATACATAAATGTCACCAACTATTTCTACTATTTATGTGAATCAACAGAATTGTGAAAAGTTTAAAAATAACACAATTCACCCCCCCCCCATCTTGTGTTATCACTATAGCTATTCTGACCTAACATTTGGTATTAGAGGTTGCACTTTTCAATATATCTATAACTAGCTAAAGGCATAAGATCTATTTTAGTTATGGAAATGGAGAATATAAAGGAAGGAATGTCAATGGTTTCTGCTCCATATTTCAATGGCGAGAATTACGGATACTGGAAATCACTAATGATAATCTACTTAAAAAATCTTGGATTTAGAGTATACTAAAAGATTATTACTCCTTGCAAAATTTCTGAAAAACCTAAAAATTGGTCTACTACTACAGAGGTTGAGTATGATATGAATTACAGAGCAATGAATTCCATTATTTGTGGTCTTCGACCAGATGAATTCAACTATGTATCACAATGACCAATAGCCTATGAAATGTGGAAGACGATTACAGTAGCCTATGAAGGTATTGACGATGTTAGATAAATGAGATATGCTACAGGGAAATTAAAGTTTGATACTTTCATAACGTATGATAGATAGAGCATCGCACAGATGAATAGAAGGCTGATAGAAATTGTTAATAATATAACATCTTTAGGTGAGCCTATCAGTCAACCTGATCAAGATTTGAAAGTTCTAAGAGTTATACCAGCAAAGTGGAATGGAATTTCTACTGTAATCCACCAATTAGCACCTCTAAAGAATCTGACAATGAGATAATTGATTGGAACCTTAATGATGTATGAGGCTGAAATGGAAGATGAATTTTAAGACCACAAATTCCTAGTAAAAAAGTATAACACTGCTTAAAAAGTTGTATCCCAAAAGCAGAACAGAAAAGTGAAACAAGAAAGAAATTCAGACTCATCTGACTTAGAAGTTGAACTATCTCAAATAGATATAAAATTCAGTAAATTTTATAGGAATAAGAAAGGATTCATAATAACCTTCAAAAAGTATGAGAAAGACTCAAGTGAAGTAAGATGTTATGAGTGCAAAAAATTGGGTCATATGAGACCTGATTGTCCTCAATTTAAAGGAGAAAAGAGAAAGACAGAAAAGAAATATCAGAAGAATGCTGATTATGAGAAAAATGATAAAAGAGCTATGAAAGACACAATGAGTGTTTCTGAAGACTCCAGCAGCCCATCAATCTCTGATTTAGAGAAGGAAAAATAGAATATGAAAGCTAATATGTGCTTTATGACTGAAGAAGAGAAGGTACAATTATACTATTCATCTGATTCTGATTCTAGTTACTCAAATGATAAAATGAATTCCTACTGTACTATGATAGAATAAAGATATGACCCTATATTAAAGAAACACAAATATTTAAAAAAATCAAAATTCTATTTTAGGAGAAATGGATACTTTACTTAAACAGCATCAAGAACTAATTGAGAAATTTAATTCATCTTCTACAAACTATACTAATCACGAAAATAAGATTAAAAAACTACAGGATGAAGTATAAACTTATAAATTTTTTGATATTATATTTAAAAAAGGATAAAATGTTCTAAATGAAATTATTAGTAAAAATGTAATTAAAAATAAAATATTTGGTATAGGTAGTAAGGGTGAAAAACCCAAACTGTACAAAAACTATTTTGTTCCTGGTTCTAATAGCAAAATCATGTCTACTATTAAATGTTTTCATTTTGGTATTAATGGACATTATGATAATGATTGATATTTAAGAAAACCTCAATTATGTGGTCTCAATAATGTTCAATATTCAAAAGCTTTATCTAATTTTAATTATAATAGTGTTGATCAAAATAAATTTGTTTGGATTCCTAAGTCTTTGAGATCTAACACTGCTGGACCCAAAAAGATATGGGTACCAAAACAAATCTTTGTTTAATTTGACCTTGTAGGTAATAGGTCAAACAAGAGGAAAAGATATATGGTATATGGATAGTGGTTGTTCAATAAATATGAGTGTAAATTCATCAAATTTTTTTACTTCGACTAAAATAGATGGAGGCCTAGTCACCTTTAGTGACAATTCCAAAGGAAAATTTATTGGACTTGGAACAATTGAAGATCAAGATATTGTCTCAATTAATAAATTACTCTATGTAAAAGGATTGAATCACAATATTATAAGTATATATCAACTCTGTGATGATGGATACTATGTTGATTTTTCTAATAATTATTGTTTTATTTTTAAAAATAATTTACTTAAATTTAGAGCACCCGGAACAAATAATGCTTACACTTTGGATTTAAATTCTTTGTGTAAATAGAAAGTGAACTGTTTAACTACTAATGTAAATAAGTAATTTATTTTTCATATAAGACTTAGTCATTGTAATATTTTTTCTTTACATAATTTATCTAAGAAACGATTAGTTTCAGATTTACCTAGTCTCGAATTTTCTAGTGATAGATTATGTGATTCATGCTAGATTGGAAAGCAACAAAAATCTTCCTTAAAATCTGTTAACAAAATTTCTACTTCAAATCCGCTAGAGCTTATTCATATGGATTTGTTTGGACTATCAAGAATAGAAAGTTTGGCTAGTAAATTATATGTATATGTCTTAGTTGATGATTATTCTAGATTTACTTGGGTATATTTTCTAAAAATCAAAAATGAAGATTTTTCTGTTTTTGAAAGTTTTTATAAAATAGTTGAAAATGAAAATGGTTTTAAGATAATTTCATTAAGAAGTCATCATAGTAGAGAATTTGAGAATCAAGAATTTAATTTTTTTTTCTCAAATATGGGTATTAAACACACCTTTTTGCACCAAGAACACCTTAACAAAAGGGAATTACTGAAAGAAGAAACAGAACTATTCAAGAAATGGATAGAACAATGCTAAATGAATACAGTCTTCCAACCTAATTTTGGGCAGAAGTTGTAAGCACAGTATTCTATATTATAAATATATTTTTAATTTGACCTATTTTCAAAAAAACTCCTTATGAACTTTGGAATAACCAAAATACTAAGGTAAATTACTTTAAGGTTTTAAGATTCAAGGTATATATCTTGAACACCAAGGATAATCTTGGAAAGTTTGATCCAAAAGCTGATGAAGGAATATTATTAGGATATTCTGCAACTTATAAAGTTTATAGAGTATTTAATAAAAATTCAAGGACTATTAAAGAATTAGTTCATGTGAAGTTTGATGAAACTAATCCTTTTAATAAAGGAAAGATCAAACAGATGAATCTGATGATTCTTCTAACAATGTGAGACTTGATAACTTGAAAAATAATTTTGAAAATATAAATAAAATTCAATCCATTTCAGAAGAACATGATAGTGATGAACTTAAAATTTCCCTGCTTAGAAAGTCTATAAACCTAAAGAATCAACCTTTAGATACTATTATAGGAGATCTAGATAGAGGAATAAAAACTAGAAAAATTATAGGAAACCTAGTGGAATTTTTTTCTTTTCTATCTCAGCTAGAGCCTAAGTATTTTGAAGAATCCATAGAAGATGAAAGTTGGTTGTTAGCAATGAAAGAAGAGCTAAATCAGTTTAAAAGAAACAAAATATGGAAATTAGTGGAAAGTCCATTGAATTATCTAGTTATAGCAACTAAATGGGTCTTTAGGAATAAACATGATGATCAAGGTATTATAACTAGAAACAAAGATATACTAGTAGCTAAAGGGTATAATCAAGAAGAAGGTATAGATTATGATGAAACCTTTTCTCCCGTAGCTAGACTAGAAGCAATTAGAATTATTTTAGCCTATACATCTCATATGAATTTTAAATTATATCAAATGGATGTAAAATCTAATTTTTAAAATGGATATTTAATGGAGGAAGTTTATGTTAAACAACCTCCTGGTTTTGAAAATTCTCAAAAACCAAATTTTTTTTTAAACTTACTAAATCTATCTATGGACTTAAAAAGCACCTAGAGCTTGGTATGAAATATTAAGTTCATTTTTTTTGAAAAATGGTTTTACTGTTTGTTTGGAAGAACCAACCATCTTTAAGAAAATATTTTGTTCTAATTTATTATTAGTTCAAATATATGTTGATGATGTTATTTTTGTATCAACAAATAAAAAACTTTGCAATGATTTTTCAGAAATTATACAAAAATAATTTGAAATGAGTATGATGGGAGAATTAAATTGCTTTTTAGGGCTTCAAATTTATCAAAAATATTATAGAAATGTACTAAATCAAAGTAAATACATTACTGATTTATTGAAAAAGTTTGGTCTTGAGAACACCAAGACATATTTAACTCCCATTTGTACTAATATTAAACTTGACTTGGATGAAGCTGGAAAACCAGTGGATAACAATTTATATAGAGGTATGATTGGAATTTTACTATATCTTACTACTAGAAGACTTGATATTATGTTTTCAGTATGTCTTTGTGTTAGATTTCAATCAAATCCAAAATAATCTCATCTTTTTTCTGTAAAAAAATTAGATATTTAAAAGGAACAGTTGTTCAATATCTTCTTTATCCAAAAACTTATGATTTTAATTTATTATCTTATTTAGATGCAGATTTTGGAGGATGTAGATTTGATAGAAAAAAGTACTTCAAGAACCTATCACTTTTTAGGAAAATTGTTAGTGTCATGGTCAAATAAGAATCAACACTTGGTTACACTATCAACAGCTGAAGCAGAGTATGTATCTGCAGGTAGTTTTTGTGCACAAGTGTTGTGGATGAAAAATACTCTAATGGACTTTGGACTTAATTTTAATAATACACTTATTTTATGTGATAATACAAGTGCTATAAACATTTCAAAAAATCCAATAATTCATTCTAAAACTAAGCATATTGATATTAGACATCATTTTATAAGTGATCGTGTTCTTAAAAAGCATATATATTAAAATTTTGTTAATACAAAATATCAATTAGATGATATTTTTACTAAAACTCTTCCCATTAGTTTTTTTTATTTTATTAAGGGGGATTTAGGTTTATTTAATTTTTAATTAAATATTTATTTTATTTATTTTATTTTATTTTATTTATTTTATTTTATTTTATTTATTTATTTTATTTTATTTTATTTTATTAATGCCTAATTTATTTCTGTAAATTTTATTTACTTTTATTATTTTTATCTTACGGTATTTCGGTTGATACATGTTATCATAAATTTATTTACACCGCGTAATTATTAAAAAAATAATAATTACTCTACGACATAGGAAATGAGGACAGAAGTCATTTGTCAGAAACCATTCGTTTTTCAAACCCCTCGTCTTCCAAATCTTATTTACCCAAAACAAAAAAAATACCTCAAAAAACCCGCAATCTTTGTTTGTCCTTTCAAACCCTATAAGCCAAAAACCTCAGATTTTCTGATCTTCAAGAATGACGAAAACCAATAGAATCAAATAAGGAGAAGCAAGTGAACTGAAACATCAAATAATTTTAGGTAGAAAAATTCTTCAGGGAAAGTTGATTAATTTGGAATGGTTATACCAAACAAACTTACTCCTAAAACAACCACTGTATTTTCAAAGTCTCGAGACACCTTTTAATGACAATAACTCAGAATTTCTATATGAGGTAGAACTGAATTATTTTTATAAGATTGTGTAGTTTATTTTCAGAGATACATAGGACAAGATTTTTTCTAGTATCGAAGATAGGTATTTCTATATTTCTTCTAATGAGGTTGCAAAGATTTTGAACTATTTACATAAAGGAGTTTTCTATATTTAACTTAATTCGATTGGAGATAAGGACCATTCTTCTAAAGACATTATGTATTTTCTGTTCAACTCAAAACACATCATAAAGATTTTTTTCAGGATCTAGAACCTGACTATAAAATTCTAGTGAAATTCATTCAGACTAGAATAGCGCCAAGGATGGCTGAGATGGAGAAAATACTTTACCCAGACATGTATATCATGTTTCTTTTTCTGAGTGATGTAGAATTAAATTTCCCAAGGTATTTATTTAGATATCTTCATTAATATTGTCCACAAAATGAGAGAATGAATTTTTATCCATATGGACGAATAATTTCAAGGATTTTGTTTAATAAAGATATGATCATACTGGTTGAGGCAAGAGTAAAATTTCATCATAGTAATGTGTTTAATACTGGAACTTTAAGAAAAATTGGATTTTTCTGGAGCACTGTGAAAGGAAAACAAATTACATGTTAGAGATGACAAAGAATAGAGCTTAGGAGCTTTTTCTCAGGGGGAGAAAGTTGGTGTTTGAAATAAGGGAGTAGGTGAATCTCGAACAGATGCAGTTTCACAACCATACAAGAGAAGGCTTGGATTTAAAACTGAATAAGTATAAGAGGAAGAATAAAGTCAAGAAGGTCTTATTATGAAACCTAAAAAAATAGATGCTCCTCAAGTTGAATAGAAAATGTTGGCTTCGGGAGAAGCAACATGATCAGTTCATTTGGAATAAACAGTTATTGAAGAAGAAGTTCAGGTTGAGAGTGAAGCTAAAGAGATTGCGATTGTATCTCTGGAGAATGAACCGATAGTAAAAATCATTCCAGTGGAAATAGTTCAAGAACATAATATTTAATCTGAAAAGTTTCAATAAAAGTTTGTTAGTGAAGAAGTTATTGAACAAGGAGATTTTCAATAAGGGCATATTTTACAAGAATCAGTTATAGAAACTCAACCTTTAATGGTATATCAGACTGTGGGATAGTCAGATTGTATTTCTGGTGGGCAGACTGAAGTTTTGTATAATCATTCATTTTCTTGTGAAGAATATGTAATGAAAATAGTGTAGATATCTTGCCTACTAAAAATGAAAATTAGGGTATGAATTTAGATGAAGGGAAATCTGATTCATTATCTCATCAAGTTGAATAAGTTTTGATGAAATTCAATAAGTCTCAAGAGAAGAATTCCAGTCTGTGGAAGGAACTGGAAATTGCAAAGAAAAAGCTTCAGGAGATTAATGAGAATATTGTTTCTAAAAGGGATTTTGATGCCTTCAAAAGAGACATGTTACATGATATTGGGAAGATCATATCTGGAGCTTTGTAAAAAATAGATTTTTTATAATTAAAATGGTACTTGGGAAGTCAGTTTGAATCTATGAAAAGTTCAGTGAATCAGGTCAGTGCATCTACTCCTACCCCTAAAACAAGTTTATATTTAATCAGAATATTTTATGCCATTACATATGTTATGGAAGATATGAATATTTTCCTTTAGTACCTTCAATGCAATAGTTCTCCTCTATCAATTTTATTGGACAATCAAAAATTTCTTGCAGATCAGTTAACTCAAGGAGAATTAACCATTAGATTGATGTAGAGAAAGTTTTTATAGAATTTGGAGCTCATCATGAAGTAATAGAAAAGTCTTCAATAGTTTCTAAAAGTCAACATTGTGGAGAATCTATATGTCAATAATGATGCCAGGTAGTTGATAATTCATCTAGGAGATAGTTTGATGAAGAAGCTGAGATTGTAGATGGATGATCTGAAGGACATGTTTGAAGACATGTAGAATTCTCATCTAGACAATCCTTAGCCTTCTTTTTCTTTCCTATCTTTTCCCATGGAAATGATTTTTTTTCTTAGTCACAAACTCTATTTTATTCATGTCTTTATTAATCAATGAGTTTGTCTTCCATCTATGTGTTATATTGTTATATATGTTTTTGTACTTTTGTCTGATAGACAAAATCCATTTCTCTTTATTCATTATAGTTACTTATAACTTTCACTTCTCATTATGTTCAATATTAAATGTGTTTTAATCTGTTTATATACTTTATTTCTGATATCACAAAAGGGGGAGAAATTTAGATAAAAATAACATTTCTTTTATTTTAGAAATTCAAATATTTCTTATTTATTGAAATAATTCATAATTTTATTTGGGAGAAATTATATAACACAAAATTTTATTTAGATAAATTCACATGTTTCTTTGAAATATATCTTTGGGGAGAAATTCAAATATTTATTCTTTATCGAAATAACTCTGTCAAATAGAAATTATTTTCTTTTAATGTTTACAAAATTATAAATTATTTTTCTAAAATTATAGTTTTAATTTATGGGTTTTGTGATCATCAAAAAGGGGGTGATTGTTGGGAATATATTGTCTCAACAATACTCTATAAATATTAATGATTTTGATGCTCACAAATACCCTTGTTTATTTTACTAATGATTTTATTTCGAGTTTATTTTAGAAAATTTATATTCTTTTTAGATTCTTATCTTGAAATAATATTCAACTATTTATTTGCGAGAAATATTCGTTAAAGTGTTTGGAATGATCTTAAGCGTATTCTGGAAACACTATTCCCCATTTGTCATTTACTGAAAATATTATTCATTCAATACATTGAAGAAAGTAACATATGAAAGAAACCTTACATTTATGTTTAAAGATCAGTGTGTATGGTTAATCAACCTTGCGTTTGAAGAAAATTATGGTTAAGTAACATTACGTTTGGATAAGAACCTTAAGTTTTTCAGAAAGGAAAATTATGGTTAAAGAACCCTACATAAGTATGGAACTTTACAAATGTATAGATCATCAACCTTACTTTTGTAATCAACCTTACATTACTGTCCTTACATTTGGAAAAGTGGATGAATGGATAATCAATGTTACATTTAGAGATCTTTGCTGATGCGGATAAATGTATGGATCATTAACCATTCGTTATGAATTTGAACCCTACGTTTGTTATTTTGTCATTTTATGAAGGAACCTTACGTTTGAATTTTCATCATCGGAAATTTGAATTTACATCTTTATTGGAGCATTTTTAAATAGTTTTTTCAGAATGCCAGGATGATTTAAAACTCGATTTCGATTGATTAAAAGCTCGTTTTAAATGATTTAAAGATCCATTTACAATAGAGATTTTCTCTTCTATTATTAAGGGAAGTTATGATTACTCTGAGCTGTATTCTTTGAATTTGAATTCACTCGATTTATCAGGCGTCTTTTGAGGATTTGAAATATTCCTACAAGATATATTGTTATATATATCTTTCTACGTCATATATTTTGACACGGTGATCTGGAGATTTCTTGGATGTATTGATAATTCTTATTCTTCAAGATTTCTTGTACAAATTCTTTCACTACTACAGCGATCAAGCATCTTAGATGCATGGACTAAATTTTGGAGATATACTTGTTAAAATCAAGAATCATGATGCTTTGTTTCTGTTGTTTTTCTTAAAATTGAAGATATCTTATGAAACCTTATATCTTCATATATATTTCAAGATTATTATTATTATGAAGAAAAGATTCATCTTTTATCAATTTCATGTTGATGTAACTACGAGATACATCATTTTGTTACCAAACTACATCTTATCTAACTTGAGTTTCAACTGCTCATATTTAGTCATGGTGGAGTGTCAGTTTATCACACTAAGATGTGGTTTTATCGGTTCTCTATAAAAGAACCAGAAGGATCTATTTTAAAATCCTTTTTTATAAGGGTGAAAACTACCTGCACTTAGTTTTGGATCAGGCTTATGATACGAGGACCTTACCTGTGAATTTCACTAAGCCCACAGAGAGGGTGATTGTTGGAGTGGACTATGGGACCTTCATGCCCCAAAACACTATAAATTGTTGTGATTTGTTCTCTATTTATTATCCACTACATATATATTCTCATACAGAAACTCTGCCAACTCTTTATACTATTGATGTGAATTGACAAAATTTTGAAACTTTTAAAAAGAACACAATTCACCCCCCCCCCCCCCCCCTTGTGTTATCACTATAGCTATTCTGAACTAACATATACCATATAGGGGATGGTTGAGTGTATGAGGGTGTTATTGATGTCATCGAGTGAAGCACACTTTCTGGGATGAGTCGACATGTATTACTATGTTTAGGATTATTCATGAGATCCTAGGTTCACCCATGTCCATCAACACTTAGTTGCCTATGGTGGATGATTGAAATGAATTCATTGGTTGGTTACTCTTATATTATTATTTCTTTTTCCCTTATTATGTGATCATTTTTTGTGATCTCATGTGTGGTGTATTTTGTTAGAAATTAATAAGTTGGTTTTAAAGGTTTTCAAGAAATGGTTTGTGGAAAGGTTTTACACTATTTCTCTCTTTTAAAATGAAATTTAGTTATACTTCTTTAAAATACAAGTGGTTTTTCCCCTATAAAGGAATGTAGTATTAAAGTGGAAAAAGATAAATGGATCGTGTTCGGTTTTATTTAGAATAAAACGTGTGAAAAAGATTACTTTTATATATTTTATTTCAAACCTAAAGTTGATTTTTCTTTTATTCAAAGGAAGTGCATTGGGAATATATTTTTTGGGCACGTCTAATAAGTTTTAATACTCATGCCTATAGTTCTTTATTATTTTTATCTTGAGGTGTAATATTCATCTTGGTATAGATTTTTATGGGGGGTGGTTGGTTTAGTTATCGAAGAGTGACCCTTGGGGTCACATAGAGACATTGTGGTCATCAGGTTCATCTTAGGATTTGTTGTGAAGTTTGTTGTATTCTTTATATTATTATATAAATTATGTTTAGTTTGGATATTTATATATATTGGGATGCTCTATTTTGTTTTGTTGTTTTATTTATTTATATTGGGTGAAATATTTCCCTCTGATTACTTTGTCGATTCCCAACACTAGTTACCAATCTGTGGAGATCGAGAATTCCCTTTGGGTTGTGTCGCAAATCAGCTTGATTGACCGATTTAAGGTCGAATAGGGATGGTTTATGATGTTATGTGTGAGTTATGATTGATATAAATAACAATAATTTTCACCCTATAGAATATCAATACAAAAAAGGTATCAGTGTATTCTAAATTCACATTTAAAAGAAACAGTTATGAAAAAAGAAATTACTTATGTTAATGTTGTACTTTGAGGATAATGGTTTATCTCAAAGTTGTTGGGGGTGGGGGTCTTCATGTATTGGTTGTTGTTGTGTTTTTTCTTCTCTTTTATGTCTTCCCATAACATTCTCTAACAAATCAGACTGCAAATTAAGTTTTTCTTATAGAGTAGTTATTTATTTCTCCATCGTGTCCATTTTCTTATCTTTTTCTGATAATGTATTTTGTTCTCAAAATATTTTTGAAGTGAAACCCCAAAAGCTACACCTCTAAATCAACCATATTTTTATAGCCACTTTAAGAACACTGATAGTAGTCATTCATCAGGTACATCTGATGATGATTCCTATGTCTAAACTATATAAAAAATATAGTAAAATAAGTTATCATTGCCCTATAATACTGATTTGAAGTGGAAAAAAATTATTATGTCATACTTACACATGTTTCCCATTATTTTTGTTTGTTTTCATCTATTAGTATTTCATCATTATTTACATGATCTTACTTTCATAGCACATGATATGGGATATAAGTGTATATGGATTTTGATTCATCAATCAGTATATAAATAAAAGAACATAATTATGTTTTTGTTTCATACCACATAAAAAACTTTCTATAGATTTAAAATACATGATAGTTTTTTCAAGTGAAGCATACCCCATCCTTGCATTACGGTAGGGGTACGTTGGTCTTTATATATATTTCTTATTTTTTTCTCTGAGTTGATGTTTTAAGAATTAAAAAAATTAATCAAAATGATTTATACATGTATTGTCAAGTAATTTATTAGCAATCATAATGTACCTGAAAAGATATCTCCTCACAATAACCAATAAATACATCCATGTTTCTTAGTTTATCATGTGTGAATACATCTATGTAGATGTGGGTTTACTTTTCCTTCAGCAGCCCTGAGATAATTCTTTGTAATAATTATCTAAAATCTATTATGATCCTTTACAACAATCATTGATACAAATTTCATTCATCAGTTATCTAGTATAAATGAACTTTATAAGGGATAATGAAGAGTAAATCAGTGTTTCGTTATTTTTCTAGTAAAATAAATATTTTAAATCAAAATGTTACCCTAATATCTTCCCATATTAGTTTCTTAAGCATGTTCACAAAATTTTTCCATGTATCTACATCAACTATAAAATGAATTCGAGTGGTGATCCCAATGTAACTATTGAACATGAACTTGTTGGTGTTAATAGGCTAGTTTTGTTAATTCTATCCAACATCGAATTTAATGCCTCTACTTCTAAACTTGATAATTTTTATTAAAATTATCATGCTATGATGCTCTAATTTATTCTAATAAATAGGTTTTTCACCTTCTACCATTTACTCAGCTTCAACATCATCAATATGTTGTTCCTTAAGATTGGTAGCATCAGCATGTGTAGAAAATTGTTGTTTCTCTACATTGGGAGCATTAGAATGTTAAGAAATTTGTTATTTCTCAGGATTGGTATCATCAACATGTGAAAAATCTATTATCTAAAGAAATGGTTGAACATTAAATTTATATTACATAAATGGAGGAGTGAATAAATAATAATATGAGGTAATGTAATGCATATTAACAAATATAACATGATTATTGAACTCTCTATTTTTCTTTAAAGGTTAAAGGGATTTAGCCCCTCTATAAAGTATCCAAATCCCCTTATAGTGGTCTCCTCTAACATACATGACCTTGTCTATATTAGGACCATTATGAAAAGATTATGACATCCCAATGAAAGGGTCATCCCCAGTTGAATTGACATCAGATCCTTCAATGGTTTCGGTCAATAATAGAATAATTGAACACTTTTTATTTTTAGGATCAGAACATAAAATAATTGTACTACCTGTGATTCCTTTATAAACAGTTCTTCTTTGTACCCTTATTTACCGAAATCCACTTTTATGAATCTCAATTCATCTATTTTAACTATTCCCCTGTTATCAACCCACTTGCATTGAAAAGTTGACACTTGGAATGTTGTATAATAAAATCCCATATTTTTTTATGATGAAAATATATTACACATTTGTATATATTGGATTCCAATCAAGGGTACCATATATATACATCGCTTCAGCCACAGTTTTAAGTCCACTATTTTTAATGGTATGGTGTTCATCAAGTTACTCTATATAGAGAATATAACCATTAATTACATAACCATTATAAGATATTACATACACATTTCATCATGTGGATAGCCATTAAATCCGTTCTAAAATTGAATTTTTATTGGTAGTTGAAACCTTAAAAATATGGTCTTGAAACCATCTTATGAACTATCAATTATATGTATTTGATATCCAGATTACTGTCCTTGATGGATTCAAGTGTCTAAGAATTACTTTTTGGGTTTAAATATATGGTGTAGCCTCTTAACTGTTATAAAAAATGTGAAGGTGAACCTACTTCCACTCTATAATAGTAATTGAAACAGTATTTATTCTGAAAATTCATTCACCCAAAAGCTACCTAGTGTGATGAGTTTTTTGTAGACCAGTGCTTTAAACATCGTACAGGTAGCCAGTATAGAATTCAATGACTTCTTCAAAAATATATCACTCTACAATACAACCTTTTACAGACTTTGATTTTTTACATACCTGTTCAAAATATTCATATACCATTCAGTAGGGTACATCCATCTATAATGTATAGGACCACATAGCTAAATATCTCTAACTAAGTGAACCATCAGGTGAACCATTATATCAAATAATGATGGTGGGAAGAACATCTGCAATTCCCATAGTATTAATAAAATTTCCTTTTCCATAGTTTGAAATTTCATCATGTCTATGACTTTACTGAATATATATTTGAAAAAGAAATAGATTTTTGTTAATGTATGATGTCCATTCTTAGGTAAAATGAAACATAAAGCTACAGGCATTATATCTTGCATCAAAACATGAAAGTCATGTGATTTCAAGCCCTTTAACTTTAAATTAGTCATTGACATGATATTCATGATATTTAATTAATACCCCTATAGAACCTTTACATCATTCATTAAGTTTAAAAAAATTTATCTCTCTTTCTTGGAAAGAGAGTAAGCATCTTAAGGAAGAAAAGTCTATCGTTCACCCTTCATTGGTTCTAACACTTCCCATATAGCCATTTCAATCATATCAAACCTAGCCCTAATTCCATCATTTTTTTTGTTGGGTGCATTTATTAACATGTCAATGACACTATCACGTAAATTTCTTCCATATGCATGACATCAAGAAAATTTCTAATGTATAAAAAATTCTAGTATGGTAATTCAAAAAAAACTGATCTCTTTTTTCCAACTGGTTTTCATAATGTTCTTTAAAGAAAGTTTATCAAAAGGGGTGTCGATATATTATACTTTCTCAAATAGTTGATCACATTTTAGTGTAGACTATTTTGTACCTTCTTCTAAACTCCCATCGAATGATGTCATCCAAAATAGGTATTTATATAATCTGAGTAGAAATCTATGATTTCTAAGAAAAAATGTCTTCGATGAATATTTAAACCTAACTAAGTGTGTACCTTGTTCAAAAATGGGACACCCTTGAGTTCCATTAATTCTATATCTTGAAAAAAATTCACAAGAAGGAAAATTATTTATCATCCCATACAACATGGCTCTCAGTATGAAATATTAATTTATGTAAGTACCATACAATGTAACACCTGAATCCCATAGTAATTTCAAATTTTAATCAAAAGATCCAAATTAACATCAATATCATTATCTAATTTTTTTGGTCATAATATAAGTATAGACAACATTATATATTTTCACTTCATGTATAATCATAGTGGAAAGTTATAATTTATCAACATAACCATCCATGTACTTTGAGTGATACTTTAAAAACTAAAAGGATTCACTACATCTATAGATAGTGCAAGATGAAGGTTTCTTGGCTCGTTTCCAAAATTAGGATACTCATGATCAATTTTTTTCCACTGGGGAGAGACTACTATATAATGAAGATTCCCATATTTATTTCTTGTATCTACAATCCACGTCAATTCTATTGTAGTATCCTTACTTCCAAATAGGTTCATAAACTATTTAATGATTGGAAAATTCCATAAAAATTTTGAAGGACTTGATTCATATTTCTTGTACAGAGACACACCATAGTCATTTGGATAGACATGTATTATTTCATAGATCATACCCATTGAATGTAGCATTCATTTAGTATCATATAATTTCAAAGTAATCTCATTATATTTAGGGATCATAGAATTCAAGAGAGAAATCAGTTCAGTAAAGTTGGTGTCACAACATTTTCTTCCATATTTTACATTATATTGCTTCAGGTTGGCTAACAATGCTGTATATTTGGTATAATCAGTGTATAATGGAGTCGTTGCACAATAATTTAACATCTGAAACATTTTTTATTAATCATAAAGTTAATATTAAATTGTCATTATCATTTCCTTAATACAATATTTATCATCATTCACATATATATTCATATCCTCAATATGGTCTCCATTATTGTCCGCACTTGTGATCATATTAGATGATCCATAAAATTCAGTGTTATCTCAGTCACTAGCTATATTTAGTTTCTCCCTGTGTTTAGTAAAACATTTATAACTTAGATCTATTCTGTGACAGATCAAGTGTTCTTATAACTCCTCTTGACGAATTATTCTTGAATAAAAACATTGTAAACACAGAAAAAGGATTTCAGAAGGGTCGTATGTTCGATATTTTTGAAAATTTGATGAAGTCTTTCACCCCGTCCTCATACTCTTTTATCATACTATTGGCATACATCGATTTTCGATTCATATTCATCCTATTTTATTTGTAAATATTAATATTTAATAGAATAAATAAATACACAAAAATTATGACCTTAGAACCCTAAAAGGTTATTCTTAAAGAATCATTTAAGATACATGAAGCCATTATTCTACGATAATAAGAGTCAAGTGGTGTATATTGATATTGTTTTTTAGTGGTGAAAATCATTAAAGGAAGGGAATGTGTGATATATATAAAGTTACAAAGAATATAATTTAATTTTCATCTATATCAAAACAGAGAGATCAAGGTTGGTTTCTATAACTTTGCTATGTAGGGGTACAATAATACTGAAGACTTGGGGTTTATTCATTTCTTCACTTGGTGTGTGGTAGTCCAGGTGGTGTTATAGTGATATGATTCTTAGGAGATGAAGTTTATCTTTTATAAAATAATTAAAATTTTGATAGGTACCAATCACCTGGCATTGAGAACCCAAAATTTGAACAAACATTTTAATTTAAGTGGGGTTTGATGAATGATTTAAATTTAAATAATTCACGTGATAGGATGAATCCTAAAATATTAACAATGAAAATTCTTATTAGGGTGATTTGGAACAACCAACTTCATCACAAGTTGAATAATTTTCCTAGTGGGATAAGCAGAAACCCTCATCTTGAACTAATGATTAGAGTATAATTATAACTACCTGGGATAACCTGCAAACAAAACTCAACCTTAGTGGAACCAATAGAGAGAATCAACTTTAGAAGAATGTCATAGTGAAAACCAGGATTGAGGTTTAAACAATATGGAAGTGGAAATGGATTTTTTGAATACTAGTCATGATTCAAATTTTAAAAGTGCTTAAAATTAAAAATGCATGTCACATGATGAAACCATGTAAAAGAGGTAAAACTGATGTGAAATTGCTTTTCAGTCACTATTTATATATATGTGACATTTACGATGTACCATTTGTAAATATACATGTGATTACATCATATTAATTCTATTTAAATTCAGTTAAACCATATTTATTTTGAATTATTTTGTTCATAGAAAGGGTGGGATAAGGCTCAGGTTCATTTTTTGAGTGAGAAGGTCTAGATGGTGGAAATATGATGTTTTAAATAAGGTTCAATGTAGCTGTGAGGATTTGAGAGGGAGATATCATCACTAATTTTGTTGGGATTTGAAATTTCATAGTGGAAAACAAATCAAATGGTCTTTCGATGAAACAAAACATAGGTAGTGATGAACAATAATGCATAGAATAAGTTTTGATAAACAAGTGATGGTGAATGGCGATGCATCAAATGATTTTTGATGAGCTAATGGTGATGAAGGGTGAGGAGATGTATTGAATATCCTCGATATCAAATTCTCAAAAATGGGCGGAGTGCATCTCATGGTGGATGAGATTGGGGTGCCCTAATTTTTTACTTACAAAATTCATGAAAATAATAAAACATCACATAATGAACATATATAATCATGTACCTTAGGTTTTGAGAGGGTTCATTCATCTAAGATGTTCGGGGGGAACAGCATCAGAGGTCAACTTCAACGAGAGAGCTAGAATGGTGTGAAGAAATGAGTTCTCTCAAGGTTGAATTTATAAGATCGGAAAGGGTTTTATCAACCCTTTCTAAAAAAAATTTATTAAAACTATTTAAAATAAAATAAAAAAATATATAACAAATATATATTAAAAATGAATTAATTATAAAAAAAAGTAAAAAAATAATTAATATTATTAATGATATATAATTTTAAATGAAATAATGTTAAAAATGAGTGAAATTGAATAATTAAAAATAAATAGACTTAAAAAATATTAAAAAAATAGATGTGTTTTATTAATTATATAAACTATTAAAAAAATTAAAAATGAATATATATTAAAATGAAGATGATTATATATTGAAACTATTAAAAATTATAAGTACATATAAAAAAATGAATTCATAAGATTAATTATATGAATTATAAACACATGCAAAAAATGAAGAAAATATTAAAAATTCATTTAAATAAATTAATTATTTAGATTTCAAAGATTTTAAAAATATTACATCTTAATAAATAAAATTGATTGAATATTAATCAAATAAATTAAAAACATATTAAGTATATTAAAACTTAGTAAATAATTATGTATAATTCATAATATTAATTACATTAATTGTAAACACATACAACAATGAATAGAATGTTAAAAAATTCATTTAAATTAATTAATTATATAAATTTCAACCATTTTAAAAATATTACAACTCAATAAATGAAATTGAATAAATATTAACCGTATAAATTAAAAACATATTAAGAATATTAAAACATAGTAATTAATTATGTATAAATAAATATTAACAAATAAATAAATTCTTAAAATATTAAAAATTAATAAATATTAAAAATTAATAAATAATATTAAATAAAATAATATTTAAAATTAATAAAAAAATGAATACAAAAATATTTAAAAATATGAATTCATAAAATTAATTACACAACATTACATACACATAAAAATGAATAAAAATGAATAAATATATGATATTGATTATATAAATAAAAAATATTAAAATTGAATTATATTGACAATAAAAATATATTAAAAATTAAATTTAATCAAATTAAATTAAATAAAAAAACATATATTCATAATGAATAAATTAAAATAAATATGATTACATGATTTGATTAATTATATAAAAAATATAAAAAATTAGTTAAATAATATTTTCATTTCATATATTAAAAAATGAATCTATTATAACAACATAATTAACTACATAAACCCCAAAATGGTGTTGAGGATGGTGTATGTTGGGGTTTAATTTCATGCCAAAATTACATGGGTTAGATATGGTCTTATAGGAATCAATTATATAAATTTCAAACATATTAAAAATATTAAAACTTAATAAATACAAATGAATAATTATTAATCATATAAATTACTACCATATTGAGAATATTGAAAGTTAGTAAATAAATATGTATAAATTTTAAAAAGGAAATAAATTCAAAAAAATATGAAAAAATAATAAATATCAATAATGAAAAAAATAATATTTAACAAAATAATATTAAAAATGAATAAAAAAATTATATAAATTAAAAAAAAATTACAGAAAAATTATTTCATAACATTAATTAAATTAATTTTAAACACTTAAAAATAAATAAAATGAATAAATAAATAATATCATTGTTACTAATTATTGATGTATGAATTGTATTGATTGTTTCTCATGATTGGGAGTATCAGCATGTACATAAGCTATTATATGTATAAATGGTTGAAAATATTAATTTAGATTATGTGAATACAACAATGAACATATAATAATATGAGGTAACGTAATGTATATTACAAAAAAAATAACTTGATTATTAAACTCTTTTTTTAAATGTTTAAGGCATTTAAACCCTCAATCAAGTATCCAAATCACCTCATTGTGGTCTCCTATAATATACAAGACCTCGTCTGCATTTTGACCACTACGAAATGATTATGATGTCTCAATGAAAGGGTCATCCTCAGTTAAATTAACATCTGACCCTTTAGTGGTTTTGGTCGATAACAAACCAATTGGCCACTAATTTATATATATATAATATAAAATACTTGTATTATCTATTATTCCATTATAAATGGTTCATCTTTGTACCCTTACTTATTGAAATCCACTTTCATAAATCTCAATTCATCGATTTTAACAGAACTCTTGTTATTATCCCACATGATTTTAAAAAAATCACTTGGAAAGCTATACAATCAAACTCCCATATTTGTTTGATGATTCCAAAGTATTAAATATTCACATATATCGAATTTTTATCCTTGGTACCATATACATACTTCTCTTCAGCCACAAGTGTAACGATACGGTTTTTCATGGTCTTGTGTTCATCGTGTTCCTTTGTATAGAACATATAACCATTAATTACATGACCATTATAAGATAATACATGTACACTTGTTCCTCTGGCTAGCCATCAAATATGGTATAAAATTGAATTCATATTTTTAGTTAACTCCTTAAAAATATAGTCTTGAAACCATCCTATAAACTATCAATTATGTGTATTTGATATCCATCTTTTAACCCTTGAGGGATTCAAATGCCTAATACTTATTTGTTGGGTTTCAACATATAGTGAAACCTCTAAACTATAATGAAAAATGTAAATGTGAGTCAACTCTTACTATGTAATAGTAATTGTGACAAAATCTATTCCAAACATTCCTTCACCCATAAGCTGTCCGGATTAATGAGATTTTGGTAGACCAATGATTTCCACATTGGACAGATAGTCGGTATAGAATTCATTGACTTCCTCAAAAATATATTTCTATGCAATAAAAACTTCTTGTAGACTTTGATTTTTGATAAACCCTTTAAAAATATTCATATAAAATTCAATGGGGTAAATCCATTGATAATGTATATGACCACATAGTCAAATATCTCTAACCAAGTACACCATAATATCAAAGAATGATAGTGGGAATAACATCTCCAATTTATATAATATGACAACAATTTCATTTTCAATAGTTAGATATTTCATTGGGTCTATAACTTTACTGCATATAGCTTTGAAAAATAAATAGATCTTGGTTAATGTATGATAAACATTCTTAGGAAAAATGAAACATAAAGATAAAATAATTAGATCTTGCATCAAAACATGAAAACCATATGATTTAAATCCCTTTAACTTTAAATCTGTTCTTTGAAAACCAAAAGGATTCACTCCATCTGTAGATAGTGAAAGACAAAGGTTTCTTGGATTGTTTTAAATTTCAAGATACTCATGATCAATTTTATTCCACTGGGGAGATTCTTGTGTGTGATGAAGTTTCCTGTCTTTATTTATTGTATCTACATGACACATTAATTGTCTTGTAGTATCCTCACTTCTATATAGGCACTTAAACCTTGGAATTATTGGAAAGTAACATAAAAAATTTGTAAGGACTTGATACATATTTATTTAATTGACACACACCATAGCCATTTAGATAGGCATGTATTATTTTAGAGATCATACCCATTGAATTTATCATTCAATTAGCTTCATATGCTCAGAAAGGAAGATCATTTTCTTTAGGGATCATATCATTCAAGAGAGAAACTAGTTCAATAAATCTGGAGTCAATCCATCTATTGAAAAATTTTACATTATATAACTTCATTATGGATAACAATGTTGTATATTTAGAATAACCAGCATACAATAGAGTCTTTTCATAACTATTTAACTTCTAAAATAGTTTTGGATAATCATGAAGTTCATCTTCAACTATCATTTTCATTTCCTCAATAAGATCTCCATCATCATTAACACATGTAATCATATCCTCGATACGGTCTTCTTTATTTTGTACACTTATAATCATATCAGATGATCCATAAAATGCAATGTTATCCCGGCCACTAGCTACATTCAGTTTTTCCCTATGTTTAGTCCAACATTTATAACTCTGATCTATTATGTGATAGATCAAGTATTCTTCCAACTCCTTTGGACAGGTTATTATTTAATAACAGTAGTGTAAACATGGACAAAGTATTTAAGAAGGGTCATATGCATGATCTTTTACAAATTTGATGAACTATTTCTCCCTATCATTATAAAAAAAATCATTTAATTGGAACATCCATTTTAAATTCATATTAATCCTATTTGATTTTAAAATGTTAATATTTAAAAAAATAAATAAATACACATAAATTATGACCATAGAATCATAAAATTTAATTCTTAAAAATTCATTTAAACTGCATGAATTCATTGTTATAAGATAATAAGTGTTGAATGATGCATAATGAAATTGTTTTATATTGTTCAAAATCATTTAACGAATGGAATGTTTGATATCTATAAAGTTACAAATAATCCAATTAAATTTTAATCTATATCAAAACTCAGAGATCATGGACAGTTTCTGTAACTTTGTTAGGTAGGAGTACAATAAGATGGAGGATTTGATGTTTATTCATTTCTTCACTTGGTATGTGGTATCAAAGGTGATGTTTCAGTGACATGATTCTTGGGATCTTAGGTAGATATTTTTTCAAATGATGAAAATGTTAATAGGTCATAATAACTTGGTCTTGAGAACCCAAAGTTTGAATAAACTCTTGAATTTAAGTGGGGTTTTATGAGTAATTCAAAATTAAACAATTCACATGGTGGGATGAAGCCTCAAAGAACCTCAATACAAATTCTTATTAGGTTCATAAGGAACAATCAACTTCAATGAAAGTTGAATAAGTTTCCTAATGGAAAAACCCCTCATCTTAATATAATTATTGGATTATAAGCCCAACTACCAAGGATCGGCTTAAAACAAAACTCATACTCAGTGGAATCAATATATAGAATCAACTCTGGAAAAATGATAGAGTGGAAACTAGGTGAAAGGTTTAAGAAATATGGGAGCATATATGGATTCTTTGAATATTGGTCATGATTCCAATTTTCAAAGTGTTTAAAATTAAAAATGTGTTTCACGTGATCAAACAGAGAAAAGAAGGTTAAAACGACATGAAATTGTTTTTCAATGACTTTTGATTTATATGTGACATTTAGGAATTTTCTGTGGGAAAAATTAAATTTGACTAAAACCTATGAATTTGATTTAAATTCAGTTAAACCATATTTATTTTTGACTTATTTTGGTTGTGGAAAGGGTCAGAGAAGGCTCACATTCATTTTTTGAGTGAGAGGGGATAGATGGTAGAAATTTATCATAGCATATAATGTTTTATACAGTTGTGAGGGTTTGAGAGGGAGATATCATCACTGATTCAGCTGGGATTTGGAATTCCATGGTGGAAAATAAACCGAATGGTCTACCAATGAAACAAAACTTAGGAAATAATGAACAGTGATGCATCGAATGAGTTGTGATGAAAAGGAGATAATGAATGGTGATCCATAGAATGAGTAGTAATGATCTGATGGTGATGAAAGGTGAGGAGATGTATTGAATCTCTTCGATATCGAACTCTCAAAATTAAGTAGGGAGCATCTGATGGCAGATAAAATTAGGGTGCCCTGATTTTTTACTTATAAAATTAATGAAAATAATTTAACATCACATATTAAACAGATAGAATCACATACCATAGGTTTTGATAGGGTTGATTTATCTGAGAATTTTGAGGGGAAGCAGCAGCACTAGATGACTTCCGCAAGAGAGCTTGAATGGCATGAATAAGGGAGTTCTCTTACGGCTGAATTTATAAGATCTAGAAGGGTTTTATTAGAATTTTCCAAAAAGCATCGATAAAATCAATCTTTATTAATGCTAAATTTAGCACTAATAAAGATACATATTTATCAGAGCTAAATAAGCACTCATAAAACTTATCTTTATCAATGATATTATTTTAGCACTGATGAATATAAGTTTTATCAGTACATTGTATTTTAGTGTTGATAAAATTTATTTTTATCAAGTATTTTTGGAAAGCACTAATAAAAAATGTTTAAAATAAAATACAAAAACATTAAATGAATATATATTAAAAATAAATTTATTATAATAAATAAAAAATTATTAAAATTATTAATGAATATACAATCTTAAATGAATGAATAATAATAATAATTGAAATTGAATAATTAAAATGAATAAAATTCAAAAATATTTTAAAAATGGATAAGTTTTATTAATTATATAAATTATTAAAAAAATTAAAAATAAATATATATTAAAAGGAAGATGGATTCATATTAAAAATATTTAAAGATAGTAAACACGTACAAAAAAATAAATTTTTAAGATTAACTACATGAATTATAAACACATACGAAAAATGAAGAAAATACTAAAAACGAATTTAAATAAATTAATTATATAGATTTCAAAAATTTTAAAAATATTACTAATTAATAAATAAAAATGAATGAATATTAATCTTATAAATTAAAAGCATGTTAAGAATATTAAAAATTAGTAAATAATTATGTATAATTTATACGATTAATTAAACTAAATGTAAATGAGTACAAAAATGAAGAAAATGTTAAAAATTGTATTTAAATTAATTAATTATATACATCTAAAACATTTTAAAAATAATACTGCTAAATAAATAAACTTGAAAAAATATTAATCATATAAATTAAAAATATATTAAGAATATTAAAACATAGAAAAAAATATGTATAAGTAAATATTAATAAATTAATAAATTACAAAAATAGTAAAAATTAATAAATATTACAAATGAATAAATAATATTAAAAGAAATAATATTAAAATTAAATAAATTACCCAAATATTTAAAAAATTTAATTCATAACATTAATTAAGTGAATAATATACTCATAAAAATGAATAAAAAAAATAGATTATATTAATTATATAAATAAAAAAAATATTAAAAATGAATTATATTTTCTGTAAAAATTATTAATAATTAAATTATATCAAATTAAATTAAATACACACACATATATTCAGAATGAATAAATTATAATAAATATGATTTAATGATTTGATTAATTAAGTAAAAATAAGAAAATTTAGTTAAATAATTTTTTATTTTCATATATTAAAAAATGAATCTAATATAATAACATAATTAAGTATATAAACACCAAAATGGTGTTCCTGATGACGTGTGTTGGGGTCTAATTTCATGCCAAATTGTCATGGGTTAGAGATGGTCTTATGGGAATCAATTATATAAATTTCAAATATATTTAAATTATTAAAACTTAATAAATAAAAATGAATAAATATTAATCATATAAATTAAAAACATGTTAAAAATATTGAAAATTAATAAATAAATATATATAAATTTTAAAAAAGCAATAAATTACAAAAATATTAAAAATTAATAAATATCAAAAATGAAAAAAAAAATATTTAATGAAATAATACTAAAAAAATAAATAAAACTAAAAAATTACAAAAATATTTAAAAATAATAATTCATAACATTAATTATATGAATTTAAAACACTTAAAAATGAGTAAAAATGAAAAGATAATTAATAATATTATTACTAATTATTGAGTATGCACTTTATTGATTGTATATAGAAAATATAGTTAATTATTAACAATTAAAATTTTTAATAATTATTAAAAATGATTGTATTTAATTAAATGTATAAATATTTAAAAATAAATAAATAACTATCAAAATTTTATATATTATAAAAATATTAAATGAATATGTATTAAAAATGAATAAATTTAAGAAAACACTAAAAAGTGAGAGATTTTAAAAATGAATAAATAATAGTAAATTAATAAACATACATACACATGCACATACATATATACATACACATACACATACACATACACATACACATACACATACACACCCACATATGCATAAACATGCATATATACACATACATGTTATGATGAACCCGACTCGGATACCCTCTCAGACTGGTACCCAACATGAATTTCCACATACCTGAAGGGCATTCCCAATCCCCACAGGCTGGAAAATAGTAACTAAGCATCAATAACAAATAGAGGGAATGAATTCAACCAACCTAAATAAAACAACAGGAAATTCTTATAAGAAGAAAAAAAAGCAGAAAAAAATATTAATATATATGTCATAACAGATAGAGAACAACAAAAGAGATATAAACGGTAGAAAAACAATCTCCAAGAGATAAGTCCAACTAAAAATGATGAAAAAACGAAAACATCTAATCCAATAATCTCCATGTGATAGCATGGTAAAACTCCCACCATATCACCATCCAGCTACTCAAACCCAACTGACAGAAAACCTCATCACCTCACTGTGGTGCCTTGCCTTTCCCTATAAAGAAAGACATGACTGGGTTTACGCATTGCTAAAGGGGTACATAGGGTGTAAGCTAAGAGGAACAGTAGAGTATCACCAAGGTGTCTCATATCAAGTCTCTGAATAATAATCCAAGAAATATCAACTTTAAAGAAAACAATTCATGATATACAGTTTAGTAGTTTTTATATCAAAAGAATGGAAAAACTTTTAATTTCTCCTTTTACCACATTTCCAAATAAAATAGGTAAATAAGTTTCAAAGAATTTCATACACATATATCAAAATAGATATATCATGTCAAAGAAAACTATTCATAACATATCATATCATATCTATGGTAGTATATTCAAAATAATATAAAACAAAACATCCCAAATCAGCCAAAAGCATAGATAAAATCATGCCATGGATCATACTAAGTCGGGATAGTTTGTACACTCATACCTAAACATATAAAATCATGTGATCATCAAGCCTCTATACTTTTTCATCGAGTCTAGATATCATAGTAACACCCTAGAAAGTGAACCCTTCAATAGGTCTAATAAGTCCCTAGAACAACAGGCCTAATGAGTATAGGAATTCACCATGAGTGAACCCCCCGATAGTGGAAGAGGCCTATTACTACACCTTCCACCTAAGTACTCAAGGATTCCCATGTGCTTTATTTTTTAAACCATTTCATCATATCATGCTCTAAAAACCATTTCATAAAATCATTTCTCAATGCTTTGAAAAACCCTTTTTATTTACCAAAACCAAGGTAAAGTCATATTTTACCAAAAACACATTTCCACACACACAAATCAAATCATTCAATCATTACACTTCATTTAATAAATCAATTTATAAAACCATAGAAATGAAATTTACTAACACAGGCTAAAGATAGAACCACCTACTTCAAAACTCAGTCCGTACACACCCGCAACGGGATCCACTGATAAGAAGAACACAACAATGACAATGGATTCCCTAGAATCAATCTACACATCTTATAATTTATTCAATTTAACAAAAGGGATAGTTAAGAGGAAAGATAAAACCATAACTCAAGAATGTAAAACCTCCATACCAAAGCTAATAAAGGATCATCTCCTAGAACAAGATCATTCAACAGATCTAGAAAATAATCAAAGGAATTACCACTACAGATCAACTGATACGATAAAGCAACACAGTGATGATTCCATGTTAAAAGGAAATGAATAAGTAGAAATTATTACTCACCTAGAGAAACTTACCTAAACCTCAATAATGATTAATCACCAAATGAAATGATCATGAAGGGTTTGAGGTCTCTAAAATTGCTAGAGAGGAGCTCTAGGTCAAGATAAAGGTGGGATATGGATGGATGAATGAAATATCAGAAGTGTAACACCCTAAAATAATAAATTTAAACATTTACATGGTGTTTAATACATTTACACATCATGTAATCTATGGGGTCTATATACAATGAAAAAACCCATCACCATTTTATTAAAAACCCAATTTTTAACATTACACAGTGTGTAATATTTCACGTTGTGTAATTGGATCACAACATGAGCATGTAGATCAAAAACACAGCATGAAAACTAGTTACACAGTGTGTAATCACCCATTAAACTATAAAAACATCCGAATCTTACACAAAAACCCAAACCACCATGGGCATTTTCTCAACTCGGGGAGGACCCCGCTAATCCATTACATGTTTATACCCAGACTCCATTAATTCAAAGAAACATACATCCTTTAACTTTAGGTCATTTTCCTAAAAAAAATTCTATATCCTTGGGATTCTGAGATGCAGCCAATTAAAAAGGAACACAAGTAAAGATAAAGGAATTACACAAAATTAGTTAATGGGATGTTACAAAATCCCCACCATAAGACTTTCTATCCTATGGAAATAATATATAAGAATGAAGTCTAGTAAATAGGTGAGTCCTCTAATCCCTCATCAATGAATCACACTACCAAGTCTCATGATAATCATATTTTTTTCATCATAACATTCTAGCCAATAGAAAGGACTTCTTAGACAAGACTTTTACTTGAGAGTCAATGATCTTTACTGACTAGTCCATAATAGAAACATCTGGCTCTAACTCAATCTCTTCCCATATCATAACATGATAGGGATCAGGATTTTATTTTATGAACTATGATATGTAGAAAAAATCATGAATTTCTATCAACTAAATAGGAAATTTCAACCAATAAGAAACCTACATAAGCCACTTAGTGACCTCAAATGGTCCAACATATCTCAGATCCAACTTTCCATGTTTTCCATGCTGATGGTGACCCAACTGAGGAGAAACATTCAAGAAAAATCAATCACCTATGGAAAACTCCAAAATAATGAAATCATTGATCCACATGAGGTTTCTATCAACTCTATGATATAACCATATACTGATTTATATCCTAAATCCTCACAAACTTCTCCTGAACCAAACTTGGTCCCACTAAAAAAGTATTTCCCACCTTTTCCCAATAAATAGGTAACCAGCATGAGTGACTATACAGAGCCTTGAAAGGATACATTATAATAGATTACAAATAAATGTTGTTATAATGAAAATCATCCAGTCTTAAATGGCTATCCCAATTTCCAAAAAAAACCAAGATACATACGTGGAGCATATCCTCCAAAATCTGAATATCATGATATATTTGAATGTATTTCTATGAATTATAAACTATACTCAATCTGACCTGAGTCTACATAACCTCTTGGAAACTCCTCTAAAACCTCAAATTAAACCTAGGATCCCTGTCTAAAATAATTTCAGAATGAACCCCACATAACCTCAAAATATTCAGCACATACAGCTTACCCAAATCATCAACTTTAACAGTATCCCTAATCGAAATGAAATGAGATTACTTTATCAACCGATAAATCACCACCCAAATAACATTATTTACTTAGGTAGTCCATGGTAATACAACTATAATTTCCACAAATATCTCTTACTATTTCCAAACTGACACTAGAAGAGGCTGGAGAAAACCATAAAGTTTCAGGTGATCTTCCTTTATCTGTTGGTGTGTGTAACAGTGGGACACATAATCAACAATTTCATGCTTTATACCCAATTACCAGAATCATTGTCTCATATAATAATAAATATTTTTAGTGCCCAGATGAATGGACCATGAAGAACTATATCAATCAAACAAAACTAATCCCCTCACTGATGATGGGAAGACAAACCTATCCCCAAAACTGAGAATATCATCTAAAGAAAGAGACCAACCAAAAATGTTATCCCCATCATATAGGGTTTCTCAAATTCCTCTGAACTCATTATCATGATAATTACTCTATAGAATATACTTAAGGAGATATGATGATAATTAAATACTATTCAAAACCATACCTAAAACATCCACCTAAGCATCTAGATGAAACTAGGTGAAATTCCCCATAAGGTTCCACTCTTCCTTCAATTCCTGAACAAACTGCAATGACACTTTCCTTATAAGAGTGTTTGTAATGACATTACTCTTCTCCAGGGTGTAGGAAATATCAAAGTCAAACATCTAAAGTTATTCCACCCATTATCTATTTCTGATATTCAATTATTTTTGAAAAAAGATATATCTCAAATGATTCTGGTCAGAAAAGACTATAAAAATCTCTACAAAAAATAGTATTTCCAACACTTAATTGCATGAATAACTATGATCAACTCTAAATCCTAAGTAGGGTAATTATTCTCATGAAGTTTAAGCTGAAGAGATTCATAAGCTACCACATAATCATCACATATAAGAATACAACCCAAACCATCACTAGAAGCATCACAAAAAACCACAAACCCCTTATCAGGATCAAGTAAGATCAAAATACAATTTTATATCATAAGTTGTTTCTTATCATCAAAAGAAGAATGACACTTTTCATACCATATGAATTTCACCCATTTCTCGGTAAGGGAAGTCAAAGGTGTTTCAAAATTTGAGAAAACCTTGAAGAACAATTAGTAGTATCCAACAAGACCAAGGAAGCTTTGAATCTCAAAGAAATTTTGTGGTTCTTCTCATGAAAAGACAGCCTTTACCTTCTCAAGATAAACTAATAATACATGCTTAGAAATAAAATTCCCTTATAACTTCACTCATTGGATCCATAAATTTATTTTTGAAATCTTTCCATACATATGGTGACTTCTTAAGATTTCCAGAACTAAAATCAAATGGTACTCATGATCACACTCAGATCTCGAGTAAATAAAAATATCTTCCACAAACACTACCAAAAAAGGGTTGAGATATAGATGGAATATCTGATTCATCAAATGCATAAAAACTACAAGATAATTTTTCCGACTAAACAACATCACAAGATATTCATAATGGTCACATATTCTCATGAAATCTACCTTTGGTATATCATACCCCTAAAGTCTAAGATGATGATAACCCAACTGAAGATCAATCTTTGAAAACCACTTTTCCCCCTTTAAATAATCAAACAAATCATCCACATGAGGCAAAGGATACTTATTCTTAATTGTTACCCAGTTCAACTTCCAATAGTCTGTGCAAAATCGGAGTGAACCATGTGTATTCTTGGAAAAGAGCACTAGGGTTTCCCAAGGTGAAACACTAGAGAGATAAAAACCCTTTTCCATCAGCTCATCCAACTGAATCTTGAGCTCTCTCAGCTCCGCTGGTGCCATTCGATATGAAGGTATTGAAACCATCTGCATAACTAGAACCAGGTGAATCAAAAACTCCACCTCCATCTATATAGGAAGATCATTGAAATAATCTAGGAAAATATCAAGAAAATCCCAAAATAGTGGGAAGATCAAGAATAGAAGAAACATCATCAGGTTCAACTGCTACAGCATAAAAAAACTCATATGCTATGGGTGGTAAAGCCCTGAATTACTAGAACTTAGATTCTACTTGCCCTAAAACACCCATGAGATCACATAAACCACAATAAATGAGAAATATTGATGATAAAAATAAAACTCAACACAATGATCAAAAATCCAATACATCCCAATTATGATGTCAAACAAATCAAAATCAAGAATGAGAAAATATCAGACTAACTCTGCATCAGTTATTGATAGCACACAAGGACACTGAAACCCCTTATCTTTACTCTGTCCAAGAGGTGTATATAACTCCATAATAATGGACATAAGTTCTATTGGAATTTCAAGCATAAAAACAAAATGGATAGATATAAATGAGTGGTAGGTGTCAGTATCAAATAAAGAAATCACTATAGAAGATTCAATAAAGATGGTACCTCTCAATTTCACTAGACCTGCATCAGCCTCTATGGAAAAATAATTTACTATGTGAAGGTACTTCACTCTTATGGCCTATGGATAGAGCCTTGTAGTCTTAGAAGCTTCTGACTACACTACAGTTTTTCTTTGGAGTTGACGATCCATGACCATATCGAGGTGTACACATAGCCTGATAGAAACATTGCATATGACCAGAACACCCACAACTGTTGCACATCTTTATAAGTGAAAGAAAAGAATTTCATGTGTTTTATACCTTTCCACACTTATCAAAAGTTATAGGAATACCACTATTTTCAACTACAAGTGTCGAAGAGGCCTACTACCGAAAACCACCTCTACCGCTCCTGTGATGATCTTGGCACTTTCTCTTTTTCTATTGCATGCCACTGAAGATACCACTATGTGGAATAGAATAAGCATAATATCTAACCTTTCCTTCCACATTATTCTTTTCCATCATATAATTATTCACTATCCCACATAGGTAGAAATCTTTAGCATAAATATCTATGATTTTATATCTAATCTAAAACCTTGTAGGTACTTTTGGATTTATACTGGTCATTCTTTAGAACCCCTAGTGAAAAAAGTAGCTTAGTAGACTGATTGGTGTATGCCAACCCCGAACACTCTTCTTACTGAAATGATAGGAACTCCATAGTCTATTCCATCATTAGTGACTCTGTAAAAAAATACAGGAAGAAGAGATTCTTAAAACCCTTCTAGTCTAATCCCATGTCCCTATCCACCTGAACCATTGAATCCCACCATCTCTTGATGGGACCCTTAAGTTTGAACACCACTCACTTTACCTTGATAATCTCAGATGTAACCATAAAGTCAAAAATTTGATCAATATTGTCAAGATAGTTCTCCTCCTCTTGAGGTTCAATCGTAACTTTAAAGGATGGTGGCTTCTCATGAAAGATCTCCCGAGATCGATCTCTATATCCTATAACTCATGTCTATACCTCAAAAACTATGTTCTAAGCTTGTGGTAAATTATGATATAAGGAACAAACTATCCACATGTTATCTGAGATAAAATTTTGATCCATTGAAGTATTCCCTTGATGATCATCAGCTACACTCCCCTGAGGAAATTACAAAACACATCTCGAAGGCATGCTGCTACTCACTGAAACAAAATAAATGATCAGACAACAGAATAATATCAGTTCAACCCAAAAACCCCATAAACAAAAATTGAGATTAAATTCAAGAACTCAAAACAGGAGACGGACATCCCAATATACCATGGATACTTGAGTCTCATCCTGAAAAGAGCTAGTGAAACTACAAAATATTTGACTTATACCAACATAAATTTAGTAACATACAGTATATCTATTGGTATTAATGATAAATTCCAAAATATATTAAGTTTTATTGGTATTAAATTCAAGTACCAACATTTATTTCTACCAATACATGTATATGTTGTTATTAATTGTTTAATACCAACATATTCTTGACTAACAATTAAATTTTTTGCTTTATTATATTAATACTGACAATTTTTTTTACCAACAAATGAATCTATTATTATTAATTATTACTACCAATAGTTTTTTAACATATAAATTCATTCTAATATTTGTCCAGTAAAAATAAACCATTTGTGAATAATTTTTTTATCACTATCATTTAATAGTTTATTAAAAAAAATATTGATATTAATACATATATTTTGATAAATATTAGGAATATTTCACACTCTATTTTAAAAAAAATAAAATTATTATTTGAAAAGTTTTTTATTTGAAATAAATTATTATTGAGATTTTAAAAACTATTCACATAAACTTAAAATAAGTATGATTATATTCACATTTAATATTCAGATATTTAAAAAAATGTAAAAAATAAAAAATGAAAACAAAACAAAAAATAAGTTTCATCCTTATTATATGCTTTCTCCCCACGTCTCCCCTCTTCCCCTGTTACCTCCTGATCTCAGACACTCACACAGTGGTGATATCCACATGTTCTGACACTCTTGGCTCATCATCATCGACTGCACCCACATCCACACCCTTGATTATCAACCATTTCTCACACCTTCATCTAATTATGTTCTATTTCATTTTTTCTCTTTAAACTATATAGACGAAGTGTAGGGACAGGAATAGAAAAAACCCATTTCACATTCAATTAGTTAATGTTTGGGCCTCCTCTCAGGTATGCACTTCTACAATTGAAGTTTTAAGCACCTAAAATCACATTTATCATGTGTTTAAATTTAATTCAAGTTAGGTTTTTAGAGAAATTATAATGAAACAATCCTTTTTATTCCTGTTCTTGTTTTTTTTTTGAGTGATTTTATAATTATAATTATATATTTATCTATAGAAAAGCATTTCATACCAACATTTAATCATGTTATTGTGGATATTATTCATCCACCTTCATTATTATTATTATATTTTAATGTGTAAAGGATTATGAGGATGAATTCTCGAATTAATTGAATGTTTTTTCAGGCATACCAACAGTCTCACACACTGCTTTTCTCCTAAAACTCCAATAACTGGAATTTTATCAATAAGTATTTTGATAGTCTTCAAGTATTCTTAATTTCATAGTGGACCATCCTACATTTTCTCTAGAATATACATCACATTATGAAACCTTTATTTATCAGTGTTAGATTGTTTATATGTTCTCAATGAAGCTTTAGGTTGAACTAGATTCATTATAAGAAATTTATCTAAAGAAGTTTATAAAGTATACTTTGATATTGACACATCCATTATCTATTGATAATTAGGATCTTTCATGGATCTCTTGTGAAAATATTTAATTTTACCAAATATGTTATGTTATTAATCTTTGGAAATGGGTAGCTTATTTTGTGGAATAGTACCAAGCCTCTACTTTCCTTTGAACACATACAATGCTTGCCAATGATGTGCAATTTTGAAATGATTTAATCTTTATTTTACTCAATAAATACCTCATATCCTTTCCTCCAAATGTAACCATATTCTTTTTAAATTTTATTCATATCATCTCTACAAATAGAATTATCATAAAACAGGTCAATTTTGTATTCCTATTTGGTTGATATTTTCTCTAATAGCTTATCCCAATGTTATATGAAATCATTATGTGGATAATACTAAATAAACTATTTTTATTTTTCAGAAAGTTATTACATTTATCCGTCAAATTATAATAACATTCAATATCTTCCACCATGTTTTTGAACATGTCCATCTTTTTCTGAAATCATGACAATCTAGGCAGGTGCATCGATGTAGATGAAGTTGGATATTTGTAACCCACAATCTAATTTCATTTAACATCTTCATTCTCATTTTAAAATGTCTGAGATGAAGTTTCCTCTTGCTCCTTGAAATAATTCTGAATATTTTTAAGAATCTTAAAAACTCCATATAAAACATCAAGATAGTAAAGTAACAAATCATGTTCAGAATAACACTATTTCTTAATACCTTCAATATCTGCAGCTATATTTTGAACATCTCCATCATTAGATAATTATATTCTGGATACTACATCATGTTGTAGTTTTCTAAAATTTTCACTAACATATTTTAAATCACTTTCATTATGATCATGTTTCTTGTTGACATCATACTAAAACTTCAAAAAATCCACAATACATTCCAGATTATGTACACAATTGATAGAATTGAGTTCCTGAGTCTTGAATTTTATAGATTCAGAAATCAATTACTTTTTGAACTCTTTAAATTTATCAATTTTTGTGGTATCATATTTTAATTTAGATATTTTTTTCATTTACTATTGATATAACTAGATTTGAATTTAAAGAATCTAACTAATCCATAATAGACTTCATCTACCAACATAACAGATTTAGCAACACCAATCATAACTGGTTATTTTTCCTTTGGTAAATATAATTGATCTTTTATAATATCTTTAAGATCATTTTTAAATGATTCATTCTTACCTTCATCATATGTGTAAAATCTTTTAGAAATTAAGCTTCAACTATCATCAATTTTTTCAACTCATTAAAGTCTGACTTTGAATCCATTGATGATTTCAGCTCTTTGATGCATTCTTTGGAAACTGCAGTTTCCTTTAACTTATTCATCTATTAATTTAAATAATTCAAAATGCCTTACATATCTGTGATTTGTTTTTGTAAATTTTGGAAATAAGAAAATATTATTATATAAAACTATTTTATATTTTCATCAAAATCTTGATCTTCATGTTCAGTAGCTAGTGATGGAATTTCATTATCTATTACCACTTTTTCTCTATGTATAGTTGTAACTTTAAATTTTAATCACTAACATAATCCTATAATTCTTCATTATGATCACCCTTGTCATTATCTTATTAAATTCTTTCTTCCACCTATATATGTGTTTATTCAATAGTCCCATTCATCTCTTGTTTATTTTTTGAGTAGTTTTCTACACTAATTCAGCCTTCACATTAGCATCCATTGAAATTTTCTTATTTCCATCAGTATCCCTTTCTACATCCATTCTAGTCTCCAATAATTCTTTAATATCAATCTTTATACTGGTATTCACTTCTTCATTAGCATATTTATTTGTATCATCATTAATAGTTTTGGTTTCAATATTCAAAATAATCTCTTCATTTTATTATTCAACTACATATTTTTGATCTCTTTATTCCTGAAAAAAATACTCAATGGATGTAAGAAAAAAATTAGTAGATTTATGCTCAGGAAAATCTGTTATAAATACTTTATCTTCAATAAATACTCTTCCAATATCCCCCTTATTTATAGCAAGTATATCTACTTCAGTCCCTTTGTATTTCAAAAAATATTCCTTAAAAGTAATTAGTTATATCAAGGATGCACTGCATATATACCCAATCATCCACAAAACTCCATTTATAATAGAAATATGGTGCTAAAATTTTACATATTTAGATAAAAATTCTCAATGGTTTTAATATTTATAATGTCTAATCATAATCTAGAATAATAATGACCATATTTTTCTTTATTTTGTGAATTCTAGAGAGTCAGTACGGGTTCGAACATGGCTAAATAGGTTTTTTCATTATCGAGCTTACTCAAACCATCAGGTTGGCACTCCTTTCTTGATGTCTCCCATTTTTAGGCTTTTCCTAGAAGGGGTTTCATTCGAGAAATCCATTACAATTCTTTTATTTCTAGTTTAGGTGTGTAGCTTAACTTATTTCTAGGCCTGATTTCTTATTTGTGAATTTTTATTTATTTTCATGTTTTTATAAGAAAAAATTTATCTTCTCAGTTTCTGGATTTCTCTAAATATTAACACTTTTCAATTCATCTGTATATATGGATCTATATATTCATGTTGTGGGATCATTTCAATTAATAAATAAGTTCAATGTGTTGGAATCTTCTATACACACCAAGGGGAGGAAAATATTACACTTGTTTAATGTTTTGGACCCCTCCTAACATATAACATGTCTTTATCCCCTTAGAGTAATGTCCAACTTTTATTTTATTGGTTATTATATTTTTGAGTTTATAGATAACATACATTTATGTGTGTGATGATACAAGTCATGCACTGAATATGAAAGCTTCTCATAGAAAAACATTTGTGGTAAAACACTCCAGTCGGAGAAGGTGGTGGCATTTATCTTAGAGTTAAATATTGTTTCATTTTAGAGTATATATAAAAGTTGAGGCCAAAGCCTCATTTTATTCAGGGAATGGGATACAGTACAAAGAAAATCATGCAATATATAGTACAAGGATAAACTCAGTGAGACTAGAACTTGATACCTCGCCAAGACCCATAAGGGCAGCTACCACTGAGTTACACCATGGGGCCTTAAAGTATATATATTTTTTATATTACATTAAACACAAGTTGAGGGAATAAATTATTTTATATGTATCATATAAATTATTTTTTAGTATTTCCCTTGCATTACATATTTATCAATTTTCATGAGTTTATATATATTTATTTTGATTTTGTATATAATGGAATTGCAAACTTTTTTTCTTTACTTAAAATTTAGTGTGTATATCTGCACAAATAAATTTATTACTTTCAATTGATTTAGCCATGTGAATTAATTGTGTTTTTTTAGTAGTAAAAAAATTATTCATTTCCTTCAAAAAAACACATTGCTCCTAGTTCTCAAACAAATTTCTTAATTAAAATAGTTGTGACAATGGTGGAAGCTTGGTCTATGCTGAAGTGAAAAGGATGTCAAGCCAAATATTCCTAGATAATATTCTAGCCTGCTATTTAATTACATTTTTGATTTATCTTATGGCATGATATTTTAAATAGGTTTGGTCTCATGTGGTCATTTTTAGCCTATTGATTCCCTTATAAATTTGTCTATAATTATTACTTTCTGTGTATTTGAGTTTCTTTATGAGATTCCTTAGTGAAATGTATTTGAATATACATTTTCTTTATATACATGTGTTTTAATGGGTATTCCCCATCCATATTATCTTTGTATTATCATGAACTTATTGTGTGGGTTTCCCTTGTATTTTATTATCAATAGTTTAAACCCCCAACCCTATGTCATGATTGAGTTTTTTGCTGGTGTTCAAGTTGCAAGGGATTGGCATGATGGCTTGAGCATAATGATCAAAGGAAATCACTAGGTTTTCCATCATCTGTCGTAATACTACATTGAACAATATGAATGTTATAATTTTCATTTTATATAATTTGGAAACCTTATTATGAAACATTGATTGGTATATAGATGTGCATGATGGTAATTTTTAAACCTTATTGTACAACTATGATTGGTATAATTTTCATTTTATATAATTTGAGTAGGATTCCTCTATTATCTATGCCGCTATATGTTCCCCATAGTTTTTTAGTGGTTTATAGAGATTGAAAATAGAAATATGCCATTGTGAATAAGGATGATCTCCCTTTAGACTATGCCGGAACCTCATCTTCCATCCCTTATCCATCCTTCATGGGAAGGTGGTGATGGGTGCCCCTCAGTAGGACTCTCTAATTTCTAGTGATCACAATGGTGAAAAGGATGTTCCACTGCCATCTGGGGCTGCTCAGATTCAAGCTAGTGCAACTGAAGATGTCCAAGAGGATAATACCTATATGTAAATATCTGTTATTCCCATGATGAAATGATTTGGTCTCATGGTGAAGAGGTTAATGACGATCATCATGCATGAAAATTACCTTATATCATAGAATAAGAATGGGAATTGATGTCAATAAATACTGGGTGGGTGTTTTTATCACAGATCTCACTTGCTCGGCAAGTGGAAAATTTTCATACTGTGATGATGATTATGATTTCTCCAATGGTGATAAATTTTTTGTTAAATAACAATGCACAATTGTTTTAGTTGTATCTGGTTTTTAAGTGTGACTTCATTTAATAATAATGAAAAAAGAATTTATAGAACATGTTTCTTGGAGTTTTATGACTTTTTTGTGAATGAACATGATTTTATATTATGTTTGAATAAGTTTTTTCAAATAAAGCATATTTTTTTGGAGTTTCATATAAGATAATTTTATAATTATTATATAATAAATATGTTATATATAATTATGTTAATAAATATAATACAAAAATTTAGCTATAAATATGGTAATATACACACATAATATTTTATTTAAAATATAATTTACCAATATTATTTGTTGATATTAATTATAAATGTTGGTAATAATATTATCAACAGATAAATATTTCATATGTATATATTTCTAAATGTTTTAACCAACATATATATTATCTGTTGGTATTATTATAATTGCAACAGAACTATTTTATCTATCACGATAACATTTAGCGAGAGAGTTTTTACCAAAAATTTAGCGACAAGACAATTTTTTTTGGTAAAACATTTTACCAAAAAATACACTTTTACCAGCAGATATAACCTTGTTGGAAAAAACTAATTATTTTGTAGTGTGAGTCATTCATAGCAATGTGCCTCTCAAGTTACAAAAATCCTCTCTTCAGTCTACCAAATGTCCCAAGATAAGGAATCTTAAGGACAGACCACCTCTAATACCAAACTGTGAAGAACCCAACCCCGATACTGTCTCAAACTAGTACCCAACCCAATTTTTTCACATACCCGAAGGGTGTTCCCAATCCTCACGGGTTGGAAACTAGAACCCGGGCATGAATAATAAATAGACAAAATTATTTCACCAAACGAGAACCAGACAACATGATATACATATATGTAGAAAGAAACAGTGAAAGACAACATGAATATATTTATCATAATAGATAGAGAACAACTGAAGTGATACAACTGAAACAGTAGAAAAACAATCTCCAAATACAAGTCCAACTATAAAGGATAACAAAACTAAAATAACTAATCCAACAGTATCTATGTGATAGCACAGGAAAACTCCCACTATCTCACCATCCAACTACCAAAACCAAACTTATAGAAAACATGTCTTCATCACTCTATTGCCTTGTCTTACTCTACATAGAAATACATAACTAGGTCTATGCACCGTCGAAGGGGTACGTAGGGTGTGAGCTAACAAGCTCAGTAAGGTCCCACCTAGGTGTTTCATATATAGTCTCCAAATAATAATCCAAACATGGTCAACTTTAAAGAAAACAAGGCATGATATACAGTTTAGCAGTTTTTATATCAAAAGATTGGCAAAACATTTAATTTCCAATTTTTCCACATTTCCAAATAAAATAGGTAAATCAGATTCAAATCCTTTCATACATATATATCAAAATAGACATATCATGTAAAAGAAAAGCATGCATTATATATCATATCAAATCCATGGTAGTACAATCAAAATAGTATAGACCAAAATATCCCAAATCAGCCCAAACCACAGGTAACATCAAGCCAGGGATCACAATAGGTCGGGATAGCTAGGACACTCATACCTAAACATAGAAAATCATGTTTGCATCAAGCCTCTAGACATATGCATCGATTCTAGAGGGAAAATAAATTCCCCATAAAGTGAACCCCTCCAATATATCTAACAAGTCCCTAGAACAACAGGCCTAGAGAGAAGATGAATGCCCCATGAGTAAACCCCCCAACAGTGGACAAGGATTATTACTACACATTTCACCTAACTACCCAATACTTCCCATGTTCTCTATTTTCAAAACTATTCCATCAAATAATTTCATCATATCACGCTTATAAAACCATTTCATAAAGCTTTAAAACCCCATTTTCATTTACCAAAACTATGGGAAAACCATCTTTTATCAAAAACTCTTTTCCACACACATAAATAAAATCAATCAATCGTGTCATTTCATTTAATAAAACAATTTATCAAATTAGAGCAATGTTTTTTTACCAATATAGGCTAGAGACGAAAACACCTACCTCAAAATTCGAGTTACACACACCCGCAACAAGATCCACCAATAGGAAGAACACAACAATGATAATGGAGGCCCTAGAATCAAATTTCACATCTCATAACTGATTCAATTTTAAAAAAAATGTTCGCAAAGAGAAAATATCAAAATATACCTCAAGAACGCACACCCATCGCACTATAAACAATAAAGGATTAGCCCCCAGAAAAAGATTGCATAACAGATCTGGAAAAGAATCAATGGAATTTCCACCACAGATCAACTGATCTGATAACACAACACAGAGTCACTACGGAGATAAAAATAAATTAAGAATCAGACATGATTAATCACTCATAGAAATCCACTGTAACCTCCATAATGATCAATCCCCAAATGAAACAATTTGGAAGGGTTTGAGTTCTCTAAAATCTCCAGAGAGGATCTTTAGGTCGAGAGCAATGAGGGTTGCGGGTGAATGAATGAAATACCAGTTGTATAGTTCCCTAAAAGCCCGACTCGTGACATTTACGTAACATGTAATACCTTTAAACATCATTTAATCCATGAGGTTCATATACCACTACTGCACATATTCCCTTTAACATCGTATAAATCAGCTTTTAATAACGCTAAAAATGTGTTTTTAATCACAGTGATGATAAAGGAGGTCCCCTTTATCAGCACTTTTTTAGTGCTGATAAAGGAACCCCTTTATCAACACTACTTTAGTGACAATAAAGGGACCCTTTATCAGTTATATTTTTAGCTCTAATAAAATCCTAGCCACCTACAATGTGTTGTTAATATAACAGCATACCCAGAAGAAAAAACCTACAATTTCAAATGCTATATACAACCTGTAATTTCAAAAACTGCTATAATTTAAAATAATGATATATACATTTACTTGAAATAGTGAATAAAAAATTTTACACCCATGGTATATACAAAAAAACACTGTAATTTATATTTCAATCAAAAAAATTATATAATTACATTTAGAATTATCTAAAAAATATTCTAAAACATTAGTATTTCATCTTTTAATGTTGGTGATCTCATCTCAAAAATTTCCACCCATGGAATCAACTATTGAAAAAATTATTTCAACCTAAACTAAATATTACTCTTATATAAAAAAACAAATATTGTGTTAGTAATACTATAAATAAATAAATTAAAATTAATATGAAATAATACATTAATAAAATGTCAATATTTAATAAAAATGACTCATTTTGAGTTATTATGGTCACACCATGCATTATATTAAGTTTTGGTTCATTCCTACAGGTCACAAATGAGTTATGGATAATTGTCCTAAAATATCAAAACAATTGGAATACATTTGCTCAGTTTTGAGTATGTCACTTGTTCTTTTACTAAAATTAATGTCAATTTTAAATAATGACACATTTGGAGTCATATTGGTTACACCATGTGTCTAATTGAGGTGCGTCTAATTTCAACCTATCACAAATTACTTATGGATAATTTTCCTAAAGTATCAAAACAATCTGAATGCATTTGCTCAGTTTTTAGTATGTCTGTTGTGTTTTTTTAATAAAATGTCATTTTAAACTAAAAACACGCATTATGAGTCATACTGGTCATATCATGGATCAGTTTTATCTAAAACTTCTTCTTACACATCAAAAATTACTTATAAATCAATATCCTAACTTATCAAGATAATTAGAGCATGTTTTCTTGGTTTTCAACGAGTGACATGTTTTGAACTAAAATATCAATTTTAAACTAATAATGGACACTTTTAGTCATATCGGTCACACCATGCATCATATTGTGGTTCGGTTGACTCTTACATTTCACAAATGATTCATTGATCATTTTCCTAAAGTATCAAAATAATATGAATGCGTTTTCTCAATTTTCAATATGTCACTTATTGTTTTTACTTAAATTAATGTCAATTTAAAATAAAAATTGAAACTATGAGTTATACCGGCCACATCGTGTATCATATTGAGATGAGGCTAATTCATACACATCATAAATGTCTAATATATCATTTTCCTAAATATAAAAAACAATCTGCATATGTTTTCTTGGTTTTTAATATGTCACTTGTTGTTTTTTCTTAAATTAATATCAATTTTAAATAAAAAGAGACACTTTGGGTTATATCAGCTACATCATGCATCATATTTAGGTGAAACTTATTCAAACACATCGAAAATTACTAATATATAATTTTCATAATATATCAAAACAATCTGAATGAGTTTGTTTGGTTTTCAATATGTCACTTGTTTTTTTACATAAATTATTGTCAATTTGAAATAAAAAGAGATAATTTGTGTTATACTGGCCACATTGTGTATTTTATTGAGGCGAGGCTAATTATCACATATCAAAAATGAATAATAGATCATTTTTCTAAAATATCCAAACAATTTGAATGTGTTTTCTCATTTTTTTCAGTTTGCTAGTTGTGCTTTTTTTACTAAAATGTCATTTCAAACTAGAAATAGGCATTTTGAGTCATACCAGTCATATCATGAATCGTATTGAGGTGAAGTTGACTCCTACACATCACAAATAAGTTATGGATTATTTTCCTAAAATATAAAAACAATCTGAATGTGTTTTATCAGTTTTTAGTAAGTCACTTGTTCTTTTACTAAAATTAATGTCAATTTTAAATAATGACACATTTGGAGTTATATCGGTAACATTGTGCATCGGATTGAGGTGTGTCTGATTCTTACCTATCAAAAATTACTAATGGATCATTTTCATAAATTATCAAAACAATCCAAATTCATTTTCCTATTTTTTAGTATGTCGGTTGTGTTTTTTTTACTAAAATGTCATTTTAAACTAAAAACATGCATTATGAGTCATATCGGTTGCATCGTGCATCGGTTTGACATGAGAATAATTCATAAAAGTCAAAAATGACTTATGAATCATTTTCCTAAATTATCAAGACAATCAGATCATGTTTTCTTGGTTTTCAGTGAGTTACACATTTTGAACTAAAATGTCAATTTTAAACAGATAATGGACACTTTTAGTCAAATCGGTCACAACATGCATCGGATTGAGGTTTGATTGATTCCTATAGGTAAAAATGACTCATGGATCGTTTTCCTGAAGTATTGAAACAATATTAATTCATTTTCTTGGTTTTCAGTATGTCACATGTTGTTTTTACTTAAATTAATACCAATTTTAAATAAAAAGAGACACTTTAAGTGATACCAGCCACACCGTGCATCGTATTTAGGTTCGAATGATTACTAAACATCAAAAATGATGTATATATTGTTTTAAAAAATATCAAAACAATACTAATGTGTTTTCTCAATTTTCAGTGTGTCGCTTGTTTTTTTACTTAAATTGATGTCAATTTTAAATAAAAAGAAACATTTTGAGTTATAACGGCCACAGTGTGCGTTGTATTGAGGTGTGGATGATTCCTAAACATACAAAATGACTTATATATTATTTTAATAAAGTATAAAAACAATATGAATTCATTTTCTTGGTTTTTAGTATGCCAGTTGTGTTTTTTTACTAAAATGTCATTTCAAACTAGAAACACGCACTATGAGTCATACCGGTGGAATCATGAATTGATTTGATGTAAGATTGCTTAATACATGTCAAAATGACTTATTAATTTATTTAATAAATTATAAAGAAAATAAGAGATTATTTTCTTGGTTTTCAGTGAGTTACATGTTTTGAACTAAAATGCCAATTTTAAACTGATAAGGACACTTTTAGTCATACCAGTCACACCATGCATTGGATTGAGATGTGGTTGATTCCTACACATCAAAAATGACTTATGGATAATTTTATTAAAGTATCAAAATAATATAAATGAATTTTCTTAGTTTTCAGTATGTCACTTGTTCTTTTTACTAAATGTAATGTCAATTTTAAATAAAAAGAGACACTTTGAGTAATACTGGACACTTGTTCTTTTTGTTCGGTTTTGAGTAGGTCAGTTGCTCTGATACCAACTATATTGACCTATAAATTTCATAAATAGATATCAAATCTTATTGATTAATATTCCTTGCATAACATAATGATCCATTCCAGAATATTTTAGGTCTAGTGCTTTTTGGAAACATGGGAACATAAAGAACTAGTTTATAAGAGTCTCTCATTAAGTTATTCTTTACTAGAAAACTTCTTAGAAATATCGTTTCTAAAACCATTCTTAATAACCTAAGGATATTAAACATATTAAATGGTGATCATAGATTCTCAATAAGTGTAATCAAGGTAGATATCAATGATCATATAAGGAAATTAACTTACAAATAGTAGATAAAATGATAAAAAAATTAATTAATTACATAAAAAGATACACTTTGAGTCATACCAACCACATCGTACGTTACCATGATTTCCATTTTATTTATTTATTGAAATGGAAACACTACATTGTTTACATCCTTTAACTTCCCTCCACTTCCTTTGAAGGAAAGTGATAAATGCCAACAATGCAGGGATGACAAGGTTTTGAGGGAGAGTAAGTCTTTGGAAGACATTTTTTGTATGAGTAGTCCAAAATTTAATTTAGATTATGTTTATGTATTAGAGAACAGATAATATTATGGGGAAAAACATAGTATATTAAAAAAACTTCACCTTCTTATTGAATTATGAGTTTTGGCCCCAAAGTACAATATCTCACGAGCATGATCAGTTTCGAACAAACTACCTCAACTCGAACAACGGAATCCACCTGTATAAGAAAACAATTATTATGTGAGTAATACTAAGAAGAATTAAATTAAACATAAATACGAAACAATCCACTACTTCAATGGAAGTCACATTTTCATGTTATTTGTGTACATTCTTCTATCAGGTATGCTGCTTATTCATTTCTGAGCACATCTATATCATCTTGTGTATAAGTTTTTTTGACAGTCATAGTAGTAATAAAAAATTACAAATAAACAAAGTATTAAAAAAATTAAATTAAATATTAATTACCTTTTAAAATACCTCTTCATGGATGCTAGTTTGTTCATGGAATATGATCTCCCTCATAAATTTACGAACATATTAACCGCAATCTTTTCCATTGGTTTATTTCAGACACTGTAGAAACATTGAGTAGAATAATTAATTTGTTTTTATATGTGTTTGGATAGTGAAATATTATTATATATACCATGATATTTATCCAGTCGTAGAACTTGACGTTATCCTTATGCTTAGCCCTTGGCCTCATTCCTTGTTTTTCACGATAGTGTTGCACCGGCCTATCATAACAGAATCCTCATTAAAAGATAATATAAATTATATAAATTGATGTTTAGTTTTAAAAAATTGTATGTATTTTATTAAAAATTGACAAAAGCCATCATGTGTGGATGGTTTTTTGGATATCTATGCATTGAATCCAGAAAATAAATCTTTAGAGTATCCAAATTTACCGTAATGAGCATCCAATGCTTCCTAAAAACAAAAAAAAAGGAATATGTAATGAAAGAAATGAAAATGTATTTGATATGATTAAATTGTAGAGTTTTACCCCTTCATCATTGGTATTAAATAGAGTCTATCATCCAAAATTTTTCTTTGAAACAATTTGATCAGACCTAACACTATTTCATCCTTTTTTTGCTATCTATTTTTTTTTTTGTTCTATAGAGGAGATGTGAGGACTAACAAGTCTGAATTTTTTCATGGGAAAATCCATTAAATTGTTTTTCATATATGAATCTATCAAAAATATGAACTGTATTTAGTTATAATTAACATATTATATCAACTTTTGGAAAATAAAATCATAAAAACATACCTCATGTATACATTTACAATTGAGCCACCTAGACAATCATATTCGGGTATTTCACTTACACTCTCGATACCAATGAAGTCTTGATATTTCTCTCCATACATATTTTCTTCAAAATCAACTATGTGATTACGACCATATTTTAACTTTGTATCCACATGAACCTTCAATGATAGTAAATGTGAATATAGAATGGGCATAGTAATAGTGTTTTCGATAGATATCATTGATCGGTTGGTCGATCCTTTAGATGGTTTTGAGGCGGTCTTTCATTTTATCCCCTTTTCTTTGTCTATCTATAATAACATTCATCGGTTTAGACCTTTGTTCATTAATTTTTAAAGGTTTAGATTGAAAAGTAAATTGGAAATTAATACCTCCTTGTTGACATGTTTTTTACAAGATGTGACGGTCATACGATGACTGTTCTAATAGATTTTTCAACTGTATGAATATCTTCCTCATAAATTGGAATATATAGCTCTGTGATCGGCTCATGGGATATGATAATCGATACTCACACATGAATTGTTGGAATTTTTCTGTTGTGTAGCATGTCTTTTTGAATATTGAACACTATATACCTCACTACAAGGTGATGGGTGGGTGTTGATAGATATAAATCAAAATCATTATCACCTTGTAGAATATCAGTACATGAAAGGTATTAATGACTGTTTGATTCAAATTTCATAGAAACATTTATTATAACATTTATTACCTCAGTTAAGACATCTCTTTGAGGGGAATGACTAGCCTCATAGTTGTTGGGGTGAGGTGGGATCTCCACACGATGGCTATTATTGAGTTTCTTCTTCTCTTTTCTACCCCCCCCCCCATTAAAGTTTTCATCATCTCTCTCTTACATTTTAATTATTCTTTAAGGGTGGATATTCTTTCTCTCATCCATTTTAATAATTCAATTTGATCCTCCTCTTTTTTTTCTCAAAACATGTTTAGTGTGTCACCCCCAAAACCCACACCTTTGATGCGGCCATACTATTTTGGATACTTTAATTCCACTAATAGTATGTGTTCATCTGGTATAGGTGTTTCTGATTCCTATGACTATGTCAAATACAAAATATATGAAAATATGTAATAGTTGTTATGTAATATCAATTTAAAGAAAAACACATTTTTATTATGTAATATTTTCACATGTTTCCCACACTTTTTGTGTGTTTTCATCTATTAGTATCCCATATTTATTTACACGCATCTCCTTCCATAGCACATGGCGTGGGATGGAAGTGGATTTGGATTTAGAGTCACTAATCTGCATATAAATAGAGGAATATAATTATGGTGTTGTTTCATGTCACATAAAAGTATTACAGTAGATTTTAAATACTTACCAATTTTTTTTCAAGTGAAGTGTACCTCATCCTTGCTTTACGGTAGGGGCACACCGGTTTTGTTGCTCGTTCCTTTTTTCCATCACTCAATTTCCATTTCATAAATAAAAAATTTCCAATCAAAGTGATTAATACATGTATCATCAAACAACTTATTACTATACATAATGTACCTGAAAAGACACATTTATACGATGGCCATTAAACACACCCCATGCTTCTTAGGTTATCAGGTGTTCATAGATAAGTAGTGGGTGCAGGTCTATTTTTCCTTTAGCATATTTAAGATGATGTCTTGTTATAATTGTGTGAAATCCTCTATGAATCCTTCTATAAAGCATTAATACATATTTCTTATGGGATTAATCAACTATAAACACACTCTAAAATGTATGATGAAGAGTAATTAAATGTTTTATTATTTTATTTTTTAGTAAAATAAATAAATGATATCATAATGTTATCATAATATCTTCCCACATCAGTGTCTTAAGCCCAGACACAATATGGTTCCATGAATCTACATAAATTGACATGTGTTTCTGAGTGAAGATTTTAATAAAACTACTGAACATGGCCTTGTTGGGGTTAACATATTGGGCTCATGCATTCCATCTGAACTCGTATTTTATGCCTTTTTATTTCACTTTGATGATTTTTTCTAACACCATCAAACTACGATGCTCTTGTTTTTTCTACATCGTCGGTCCTTTATCGCCTACCATTTCCCTGGAATCAACATTGTCAATATGTTCCTATGGAGTGGTAGCATCAGAATGTGTAGATGGTCATTGTACCTCTACACTTGGAGAAGCATTAGGTTGAGAACCCTATTGTTCCTTGGGAATGGGAGCACCATCACGTGCAGAAGGTCGTTCCTCTGCACTAAAAGCAGCAGCATGTTGAGAGACTTATTGCTCCTTGGGATTGGGAGCACCATCTGTTATACCTCGGAATTCCATGAAATTTTTTTTTGAAAATTAAATGGGATTATTTCGAGACTAGGGTCTGAGATGACATGTAATTTGGAGGCCCATAGTGGCCAAAATGTATTTTTGAACTATTTTTAAGGTTCATTAAATAAACGTGTGAGTGTATTTTTCTAACTTTTAAACTAGTGCCTGGATCAAAAATCTGAGGGAATTGTTGAACTCAGAGCATCGGGATTTTCCTAGATTGATCCTAACATTGGCTGGCACTAGCCAACAGTGGAAAGTAGTTTTTTTCCATAAATAAAATAATTAAGTAACAATTATTTTATTTTAAAATCCTTATAAATACTAAATGGTAACTCATATTGGAAATCCGAGAGTACCATTTAGCTTGTGAGGGTGTGTTTCCATTAAACAGAGCTTAACCTCAACCGACGCGAGTCAAGGGTTAAAGTTAATTTTTTTAATTTTTTAAAAAAATAAAATAAAATTAAAGAGTTTGTTTTATTCGAAATGGTTCCGCTGCAACGCAGTGACGAGACGACAGTTTCTTCCATAAATAAAGCCACGTAATGATGTTGCAACGGAAAGTAATAGAAATGTTGTTTCATAAATTAAACAGCATAACAGCAGTGACTCAGCATAATAGAAATGTTGCAATGTGTTTTCCTCATTTAAAGGGATAACAAGAGTGGGAGATTAGATCTGGATCTAGTAAAACACTCTGAATCTCTGGAGGATCGCCATTGAGTAATGATGAATGATGATCTCCAACAACTTCAAGCACCCTCCCACCTCTTCGAGAGATCCTACCTTTGATGTTGGATCGAGTGCTTCCATGGACGGATCTCCATCAGTGACAAATCCACCGTTCGATCAAACTTGATCTCCAGGTAGGGGTTTAAATTATTAGTGAATTGTTTTCCCCGTTCCCCCCTCTAAACGAAGAATGCAGATCAACTCTTTAACAAGTTGATCCGCAGATTGATTTTCCTTGCGTGGTTGGGAAATATAATTTTGGGTTGATATCAGGATTAAATCTTAGTGATTTATAATTTTACGTTTTGATCCCGCTAACACGAACAATTTTGGACCAACACAAACAAAGATCGGTTGTTCATTTGGGTGTTCTTTGTGATCCCCACTATCTCTATCTCCCTATCCTTCAGGTGTAACGGACAGCGGCACATCAGCTGTAGAAACACCAGGTGAAAGGACTATGGCTAGGCATACTGCAGTATCGGTGAGTGGTCGTGGCACCAGGCTGTGGCACCCGGTCGTAGCACCCCAGCCACAGTGGCAAGCGGGAGGCGGCGCGCTAGCAGCACGCACCCCAGACACAGCAGTGACAAGAGGCGTCGGTATGGAGACCAGCAGCTAGTGGTAGGCGGACGCGGCCACCTGGCCGCATCGGAGGTGCACGCGGCACAGAGTTGTGGTCTGCAAAGTCGCGGTCCTCAAATCGCGGTGGAGAGCTAGACCCATGGCAAAGATGCGAGCCAATGGGGAAAACTAGTCCACGTGAGCGGACCAGCGTAGAAGGGCGGCACTGCTCAGGCGCAGAAGGGCGGCGCTGTTTGGGCACAGAAGGGCGGCGCTGCTCCAGTGTAGAAGGGCAGCACTGCTCAGGCACCGCGTTGGAGGAGCGGCCCTCATTGGAGGAGCATCCTACGTTGGTGGGTCGCAGCAAGCGGTTGGCATGCGGTCTCTACGGGATCACGTGTGGTGCAAATCGGATGCCCATCAGGCATCCGAGGAGAGGGAGGACCGGACCACCATGCAGGTGGAGTCGGTGGAATGAACCAGGCTGTTGGGTGGGCCGGGTCAATGGGAAAAATTGGATCGTTGGGTGGCTTGGGCTAGGAAAGAACCGACCTGCCAGTTGCGGGTAGGGCCAGATGAAACTGGGTCACTGGGCGACCCGACGAGCTGGACCCACGGCCGAACTAAGCCAGGTCCAGCAAGGCCTAATGGGCCTAGCTCAATAGTCAAGCCGGATAGGGTCAGCCCATATTGAACCGGGTTGGGTCATACGGGACCCCCAAGCCAGGTTTTTTGGGTCGGTCTGACCAGGTCAGACCAGACCGAAACATAACCAGCCCCTGTTTACTAAAACACCAATATCTTTCAGATCGAGCATCTGATTGATGTGTCGTCTGTAGCATTGGAACCCTTACATCGAGATGATCCTTTGGGCCTACTCTAAGTGATATTTCGTGTTAGTTGATATGAAAACAATGGATTGAGGATTAGATTCTCCTAGAATCAAGCACGCTATGAGTAAGAATCTTATAGCTGGCTGTGACGTGAAGGATATGATGAGCGGGTCTTAGTGATCCAGTTGGTCTAGAGACGAGTGGGTCTTAGTGATCCAGTTAGCCCAGAGACGAGCGGGTCTTAGTGATCTAGTTGGCCCAGAGACGAGTGGGTCTTAGTGATCCATCTAGCCCAGAGATGAGAAGGTCTTAGTGATCCAACTAGCCAAGAGATGAGTGGGTCTTAGTGATCCAACTGACCTAGAGACGAGCGGGTCTAAGTGATCTAGATGGCCTAGAGACAAGTGAGTCTTAGGGATCCAACTGGCCTAGAGATGAATGGGTCTCAGTGATTCTACTGGCCCAAGTGATTAGTGGGCCTAGATGATAAATCCCTTAGCAGTACGAATGTTCATATTTACGATTGATAATTCTACTTCCAATACTTGAGTTATACCTGGTGTGAGTTGTCTTTACTTGTAATCATGATTTGTGGTTTTTCATTGTGGTTGTGATTTTTGGTCTTTCTTTTGTGTATTGGGGTCCCTACTAAGTATTGTGTTACTCACCCCTACACAGACTTCAGCCGCACATGTCATGTCTTGTGCAGACGATCGCCGCCTTGATGGAGGACTCAGTTTCCTAGGACCTACCAGTTCCCAATGAGATCAGGAAGGTGGGTCATACTTCTATGACTTCTGGTAGCTACTCTACATTTTCCCATCATGTGGGTTTTACAGCGGACGACTTATCAATGATCTTGTACTCCCTTTTTTTACAGTTTTCCTTTTGTTGGGTTTGTATTCTATCCCATTTACTTTCAGTTTGTATTGTACTCACAGTAGTTTTTTTTTAACAGTTGTGGTTTACTTAGTATTTACCTTTCCACAGTTTTTGATGTGTGCGTGTGTATGGTTATAAAGTCAAATGCCTTCCCTTTTGGGATATTCCTATTTGGTGCTAGTTTTCAGCCTCTGGCCGATGGAAGGCAGGCTTGGGGTAGTCACGGAATGGGCCCTAGGGGACGGGTCATGAGAAAGTGGTATTAGAGGGAAGTTGGTTCTACTATAAGAACTAAGAGTCTATAAATTTTTATTGGAAATAGTGATAAGTGTTTTGAGATCATATTTTAGGCTAGGGAGTCCAATGTTGGTGCGGTGGATGATGTATCCATACACCAGGACCCTAAATTTTGTTTTCCAACTCGATACATGAACACACTGGTTGCATGCTTCTTTGAGTGTTTTCTCATGATCTTTTTGAGTCAGAGTCATCTCACTAGGTATAATCTATTGATTTTGGTTTATCTTGATCTCTTTCAGGATCCCCCCATGAAGACAACCATCCAAGATTCTAATACGGGACCACGAGGATGGTCTATAGAGCGATGAAGCTTTGGTACAAGGACCTTTTCCCAAGATGGAACCTTCAGGCAGTGTCCTAACGATACCATCGTTCGTTGGTCAGCAGTTACTACCAGCGCTACCGGTAGAGGATGCACATATTCTCAGTGACTTACACGAGTTCTAGAAATAGAGACCTCCCAAGTTCAAGGGAGAGACAGATCCTCAGGTCACTGAGGATTGGATGGAGGTAGTGACGTGGGTCTTTTGCTTAGTGAGGACGCCACTTGACCAAATGGTGGTTCTAGCAACGAGCCTTCCACTGGGATCGGCAGAGAGATGGTGTATTTTGACCATCCTGACTCATGAGGAGGCGACCCTCACCTGGTCTGACTTCGAGCAACTTTTTTGGTAGGAGTTATTCCCCACAACTTTGTGATTAGTGCGCATATAAGAGTTGCTTCATCTACAGCAGGGTATCCTGATAGTGGATGAGTACTCTGAGAGGTTCATAGACCTCTCCTATTACTCTAAGTATATGGTGTGAGGCCCTTTCTTTAGGGCCGGAACCTTTGAGAAGGGAATCTGATGGGAGATCAGGGCATCAATGATTTCCCTCAGTATCCCTACGTAGGCTGGGGTGCTGGAGTGAGCTCTACTGGTGGAGATCTTCCTTGCTGAACAGGCACCGATGGTGGGATCTACCATCAGGAGACAGGTGGATGATTCATCCGTGGTGGGTAGCCAATAGTTGATGCAGAGGTCCAAGCGGGCAGACCATCTGAAGGAAGACCTCAGGACTCAGGTTCTGTGGTACGACACCACCGGGGATGCGGGAGTCAGTAGAGGAGTGGGGCATGCTACTCATGTGGCGAGCAGGGAAACATGGCTCATGATTGCCCAACCCACCACACAAACGATTAGAGGATAGTCTAAGGGCCTCCAAGGAAGCGGTAGAGGTTCGAGAGAGGTGTTTTGTAGGGTAGGGAACATGGTAGGGGAGCGGGCAGAGTAGAAAGCGGTGGACAGAGGTTTGAGGTGCTACCACCACCACCCCCATGTGGTCCACCATGGGATCTAGGAGCCAATGGATAGGGGTGAGGCTAGCTTCAGGTGATGGAGGCCTAAGAACAAGGTGCTTCAAAGTTTATTAGAGGTATGATCTATGTCTTATCCACCTTGTTTTTGGTTCTTATAAACATAGGTTTCAGTCACTCTTTCATTTCCATGGATCTTGTTCAAATCTTGAATATTTTGATTGATCTTTTGGATGGATCCTTATGGTTAGAGACTCCTATGGGAGGGGATTAGAAAATTATGCACTAGGTTGGAAATGTGAGCTTACTCTAGAAGGTGATAGTTTCATCTGGGATCTCCTAATAGTGGTTTTGAGGCCTTACAATGTCATATTGGGGATAGACTGGTTATCAATAGTCTATGATAAGATTGACTGTTTTAGGAGCACAGTGTGGTGTGTCTGTGGATATGGGGAAAAGTTTTACTTTGTTAGTGAGAAGTAAAGTTGATTAGCATAGGATGGAATTTCACATAGGAGGGTGCATCCGATCACTCATCAGTTGGCTAGCATGACCCTTGGTGCAGTGGATGAGACGAGTCCATAGTTTCCTGCAGTGGTGGATGAGTACAAGGACATCTTTCCAGAAGATATTCCAAGACTACCGCCTCGTAGAGAGGTAGACTTCTGCATTGATATATACCCTAGGACAACACTAATATCTACACCTACATATCGTATGGCTCCCATAGAGCTCTAGGAGCTGACGGTACATTTTTAGGACTTATAGAGGAAGGGGTTTGTAAGGCCTAGTGTTTTTTCATGGGAATCTCTGGTGTTGTTCGCCAAGAAAGAAGATGGAATATTGAGGCTATGTGTGGACTTCCAGAGCCTGAAACAGGTGAACATGAAGAAAAAATATCCTCCACCAAGGATTGATGACCTCTTCGATCAGCTGAAGGGAGAAAAATGTTTCACAAAGATATACCTCTTATCAGACTATCACCATCTTCGAGTGCAAGATGAGGATGTCTCGAAGATGGATTTCAGATGTCACTACGACCACTATGAGTACTTAGTGATTCCATTTGGCATGAAGAATTACCTAGCTATGTTCATGGGACTCATGAACAGTATCTTCCATCCATACCTAGACCGGTTTGTAGTGGTCTTCATTGATGACATCTTAGTGTATTCATCATTAGAGAAGGAGCACGTGATATACCTGAGAATGGTTCTAGACACACTCTAAGAGCACCATATTTATAGTAATCTCTCGAAGTGTGAGTTATGGATACAAAAAGTCCACTTCCTAGAACATGTCATCTCAGAGGCTGGAGTTGCAATGGATCCAGTGAATATTGAGTTGGTGCTTTCTTGGGATCCACCCAAGAGCGTTACTAATGTGTGGAGTTTCCTTAGGTTGGATGGATACTATCGGAGATTTGTACCTGACTTTTACAGGGTGGCAGCACCCATGATAGCATTAAAAAATAAGGGAAAACCCTTTGTGTGGATAGAAGGATACCAGTAGAGATTTCAAAAGCTAAGGTAGAGCTTGACGAGTGCTCCTATCTTGAGGTTTCTAGAGAAGGGTGTTGACTACACAGTGTGCTGTGACACATCAGGAACTGAGCTTGGTTGTGTCCTGATGGAGTGGAAAGAAGTGATTGCTTATGGGTCATGACAGTTGAGACTATATTAGAATAACTATGAGACTCATGACCTTGATTTAGAACTGGTAGTCTTCGCACTGAAGATGTGGAAACGTTACCTTATGGGAAAATGATTCATAGTCTACTCTGACCACAAGAGTCTCAAGTATATCTTTTTTCATAAGGATCTAAATCTGAGATAGCGACATTGGATAGAGTTCCTCTAGGACTATGACTTCGAGATATTCTATACTCCTGGGAAGGGGAATGTGGTGGAAGATGCTCTCAGTAGAAGATCGAGTTCACAGCTACTGAACGAGGCCTCAGAGCAGTTTTCCTCACTTCAGATGTCCTTTGTGGATATAGTTGAGGTAGCTTATCTTCAGTCGATGGTATTTTCCCCTACACTCTTACATCAATTTAGGGATTTGTAACTCGGAGATTCCAGTTTCGAGACTACATGTGCCTAGATGTCCACAGAGCATTCCCTTGTTGGATATTCGAAAGGCAGGGAGCATGTCAACTTTTTTAGAGGATGAAAAGTAGTACCAGTGGCATTGCGGGAGGAGGTGTTGAGTGAGTTCCATACATCCCATTTGGTGGTACATCTAAGTGTGGAAAAGATGTACTAGGACCTCCGATGTCATTACTGGTGTCCGGGGATGAAGAAGGCAGTAGTAGAGTTTGTCTCAAGATGTCTCACTTATTAGCAAGTGAAGGATGAGTACGAGGTTCCATCAGGTTTGACACAACCCCTCGAGGTACCAGAGTTGAAGTGGGATGGAATATCGATGGACTTCGTGATGGGATTACCGTATATGTCCATGGGGCACGATACCATTTGGGTGATCATAGACTGGCTCTCCAAGTCGGCCCACTTCCTACCAATTCGAGAGTAGGGTTCAGTAGAGAGCTTGGGATGACTCTCTGTGTAGGAGATAGTTCAACTACATGGAGTATCATTAACGATAGTCTCAGATCGTTATGTACTCTTAAAATCCTAGTTGTGGAAGGGATTATAGGAGGCTTTTGGGACTCAGTTGCGCTTGATCACAACCTTTCACCCACAGACTGATGGTCAAATGGAGAAAACCATACAGACCTTGGAGGACATGCTTTGTGCTTGAGTCCTTGATTATGGTCGTAGTTGGTAGGACCACCTACCACTTGTAGAATTTACATACAACAACATCTACCACTAAACCATCGATATGGAACTATTTGAGACATTGTACAGATGACCATACAGGTTGTCGTTATGCTAGACAGGCCTAGGGGAGTCAGCACTCATGGGTCCATAGATGGTATAGGATACCACTGAGAAGGTTCTGGTCATTCGAGAGTGGATAAAGATTACACAGAGCCGATAGAAGTCCTATGATGATAGGTGAGGGATACCCTTGGATTAAAAGAAGGGGTCCATGTATTCCTACAAGTCTCTCCTTGATGAGAGATACAGAGATTTGGATGGTGCAGAAAGTTATCTCTGAGGTTCATCGGACCTTTCCTGATACTGCGAAAAGTGGGTGAGGTGGTGTACCACTTGGCTATACCACCGTAGTTAGAGAGGGTGCACAACATCTTCCACGTATCCCAATTGAGGAGATACATGCATGACCCTTCTGACATCATCGACCATGGAAAGCTGGAGATTGACGACGGGGCGACATTCGTGGAGTACTCGTTGGAGATAGAGGATCGTTAGGATAAGATCCTTTGTGGATAGTCGATACCACTAGTGCATGTTTGTTGGAAGCATGGGAATATCCAGGAGAGCACGTGGGAGTGGGAGGCTCATATTCATACTCAGTACCCCCCTTTTGTTTGATTATCCCATGTTTTGGCTTATAAGGATGTAAATCCCTAAAGGAGAGAGTAATGTAATACCCCGGAATTCAATGGAATTTTTTTTTGAAAATTAAATGGAATTATTTCGAGACCAGGCTATGAGATAGCATGTAATTTTGAGGCCTAGAGTGTCCAGAACATATTTTTGAACTATTTTTAAGGATCATTAAATAAATGTACGAGTGGGATTTTTCTAACCTTTAAACCGGTGCTCAAATCAAAAATATGAGGGCACTATTGAACTCAGAGCATCGGGATTCTCCTAGAAAGAGCCTAACATTGGCTAGTATGGGCCAACAGTGGAAAGTAGTTTTTGGCTGTAAATAAAATAATTAACAATTATTTTATTTTTAAATCCTTATAACTCTTAAACAGTAACTCGGATTTGAAATCTGAGAGTACCATTGAGCTCATGAGGGTGTGTTTCCCTTAAGCATATCATAACCTTGACCGGCATGGGTCGAGGGTGAAAGTTAATTTTCATAATTTTTAAGACAAATAAAATAAACTTAAAGAGTTTATTTTATTTGAAATGGTTACGCTGCAACGCAGTGATGAGCCAACTGTTTCTTCCGTAAATGAAGTCGTGTAACGATGTTGCAACTAAAAGTAGCAGAAATGTTGTTTTATAAATGAAATAGTGTAACAGTGGCAACTCATCATAATAGAAATACTGCAACGCATTTTCTCTATTAATGGGATAACGGAAGTGGGAGATTATATCTGGATCTGGAGAAACACTCTGAATCACTGAAGGATCGTCGTTGATGAATGATGATTGCCAACAACTTTGAGCACCCTCCCTCTTCTTCGAGAGATCCCACCTTTGATATTGGATCAAGCACTTCCATAGACAGATCTCCATCGGTGAAAAATCCTCCCTTATATCGAATTTTCTCTCCAGATAAAGGTTTAAATTATTAGTGAATGGTTTTTCCCTGTTCTCCCCCTCTAAACGAAGAATGCAGATTAACTCTCTAACACATTGATATACAGATGGATTTTCCTTGTGGGGTTGGGAAATATAATTTCGGGTTGATATGAGGATTAAATCTTAGTGATTTATAATTAATATGTTGTGATTTTGCTAACACGAACAATTTTGGACCAACATGAACAAATGCCGGTTGTTCATTTGGGTGTTCTTTGTGATCCCCACCATCTCTCTCTCCCCATCCATTATGATGTAACGGATGGTGGTGCATTGTTTATAGAACCACCAGGCGGAAGGGTCATGGTCAGGCGGGTCGTGGCACCAATGAGAGGCGGCGGCACCGGGCCATGGCACCTGGCTATGGCAGCGACACTAGGCCACGGAACCCCGGCCGTAGTGGCAAAAAGAGTCACCGGCATGGAGACCAGTAGCTGGTGGCAGGCAGACGCGGCCACCTGGCCGTGTCAGAGGTGCACATGGCACAAAGCTGCGGTCTGCATACCGCAGCAGCGAGTTGGGCTCGTGGCAAAGCTGCAGGCCATGGGGGGAAATCGATCTATGTTAGTGGACCAGCACAGAAGGGTGGTGCCTCGTTGGAGGATCAGCCCACGCTGGTAGGCCGCGATAGGCACCTGACACGTGGTCCCCATGGGACCACATGGGGAGGGGACATGGTTAGCCTTAGCCGGCCATGTGTGGTGAAAACGGGATGCCTAACGAGCATCCGGGCAGAGGGAGGACCATCCCACCATGCGGGCCGAGTTAGTGGCGCGAACCGGGTCGCTGGGTGGACCGGGCTAGAGAAAATCTAGCTTGTTGATGCAAGACAGGCCTATAGGGAAAACTAGGCCACTGAGTGGCCTGAAATAGAAAAGAACCGGCTCGCCAGTTGCGGGTTGGGCCAGATGAAATTGGGTTGTTGGGCGACTTGGCAGGCTGGACCCACGGCCGAACTGGTCTTGGCCCAACGGCCAGGTCAGACTGAGCCAACCCATACCCAACAAGGTCAGGTCGGGTCAGCTGAAACAATTTGGGGCATGCAGGACCCCTGGGCCAGGTTGGTCGGGTCGGACTGGGCCCGGACACAACCAGAACCTGTTTACTAAAACACCAATATCTTTCAGATCAGGAATCCGATTGACACACCGTCTGTGGTGTTGGGACCCTTGAGACAAGAAGGACCTTTGGTAATACTCTATGTGAGATTTAATAGTAGTTTAGATGCGATCTATGGCTTGGGGAGTATATTCTCCCAGAATCAAGCGTGCTATGAGCAGGAATCCTACAGCTGGCTGTGACATGAAGGATATGACGATAGGGTCTTAGTGATCCAGTTGGACCAATGACGAGCAGGTCTTAGTGATCCAGCTAGCCCAGAGATGAGTGGATCTTAGTGATCCAACTATCCAATAGAGAAGTAGGTCTTAGTGATCCAGCTGGCCTAGAGATGAGTGGGTCTAGGTGATCTAGTTGGCCTAGAGACGAGCGGGTCTTAGTGATACAGATAGCACAGAGACGAGCGGGTCTCAGTGATTCCATTGGCCTAGGTGATGAGTAGTCCTAGATGATGAATCCCTCAGTAGTATGAATATTTATTTTTACGACTGATAATTCAACTTTTTATACTTGAGTTATACCTAGTGTGAGCTATCTTTCCATGTAATCATGCTTTGTGGTTTTTCTTTGTGGTTATGATTTGTGGTATTTCCTTGGTGTATTGGGGTCCCTACTGAGTATTGTGTTACTCACCCCTACATGAGTTTTTCCCACACATGTCATGTCTTGTGCATACAATCGTCGCCTTGACAGAGGACTCGGTGACCTAGGACCAACCAGTGCCCAGTGAGATCAGGTAGGTGGGGAATATTTCTATGGCTTCCGAAAGCTACTCTACACTTACCCATCAGGTGGGGTTTAAAGCGGATGGCTTATCAACGATCATGTACACCCTTTGTTTTTAGTTTTCCTTCTATTGGGTTTGTATTCTTTCCCATTTACTTGCAGTTTGTATTGAACTCACAATAGTTGTCTTGTGACAGTTGTGGTTTACTTAGTGTTTACCTTTCTGCGGTTTGTGTTGTGTGTGTGTGTACAGGTTTAAAGTAAAATTACTTACCTTTTTGGGATATGCATATCCGGTGCTAGTCTCCAGCCTCTAGCCTATGGAAGGCGAGCTTGAGGTAGTCACGGCATGGACCCTGGGGGACGGGTTGTGACACCAGCACATGTGGAAGTCAATATCTGCAGAAGTGGTTTAACATTTAATTTAGAGTACATAAATGCATCATCAAATGGAAAATAACATAAGGTAACACGATGTATATTAAAAAATGTAACTTGATTATTGAACTCTCTTTTTATTTTTTAAAGGCTGAAGGGATTTGACCCCTTTATCGACGATCCAAATCTCTTCATTGTGGTCTCCTATGACATAAAAAACATCTTCTACATTGGGACCACTAAGAAATGATTGGGTTGTCCTAGTGAAAGGTTCATCCTTAGTTTAATTTTCATCTGATCCTTCAGTGGTTTTGGTCAATAACATAACAATTGACCACTTTCAGTTTACAGGATCTGGAACATAAAATACTTGTACTGCATGTGATACCATTATAAATGGTTTGTCATTGTACCCTTCCTTAATGAAATCAACTTTCACGAATCTCAATTCATCTATTTTAGCATCACTTATGTTATCAACCTACTTTCATTGAAAAATTGTCACTTGGAATGTTTTATAATTCAACTCCCATATTTTATTGATGATTCCAAAGTATGACATATTCATGTAAATTGGATTTCTATCCTCAGTACTAGAAACATTCATTGCTTCAGCCACAAGTATAACTCCTCTATTTTGCATAATACTGTATTTATCATTATCATTTGTATCACTACTACAAAAACGGGCAAGGGAAGTGCTACCCTTTTATCAGCGCTGACAAAGGGGGCCTTTATCAGCACTCAAAAAGTGCTGATAAAGGGGGGCCTTTAACAGTTCTAAAAAAATTGCTATTAAAAGTGACCATTTATCAGTGCTTTTTTTAACGCTGATAAAGGCCCCCCCTTTATCAGTGCTTTTTTTTAGCGCTGATAAAGGGGACCCCTTTATCAGCGCTTTTTTTAGTAGCGCTGATAAAGAGGGGCTTTATCAACATTTTTTCCTAGCACTGATAAATTTTATGTTTCAAAAAAAATAATTTTTCATGAAAAATAATATATTGTTATATAAGTATATTTATATTGATATAAATATAATATATATTTTTTAAATATGTTTTAGATAAGTATAAATAGAATATTTCATTTTAATATATAAGAAATTTAGTGAAAATGGATTTAAAATATTTTAAAAAATATAATTAATTAATCATTTTCTAATTATCATCAATTAAAAATCATTTAATAACAATTTGAAGACACAAAAAATCAAAAAAATAATAAAAGATCTAAAATAAGTTGAAAATGTAACTCAAACTTCAAATGGTCATAACTTTTGATCCGGGTGTCCGTTTGAGCTCTACAACATATCAAATCGAAGCCTGTGATGAGTTCTGCGTGCCTATGACCAAAGAAAAACTTCTTTCACATTTTTCAATCCCAAAAAAGGCCCATAAGGCCTCCAAAACTGAGTTTTTAGTCGGGATACCCCGATTTGTTAACATTCAAACAAGTATAACTTCTGATCTGGATTTCTGTTAGGCCTGTACCACATATCATATTGAATATTGTTTAATTTTATTCGATTTGACTAGTTGTGGAGTTGAAAATGGCTTCTAGATTATAATTTATGGTCGTTTTAACATTCTATGGCTTTTCAAATACACTTATATTGATGTATTTATTCGTAAATATATGTGTGTGTCTGTCTGTCTGTCTGTCTATCTGTCTGTGTGTGTCTTTGTGTGTGTTATATATATGTATGTATTTATTTATTTATATATTTATAAACACACATAAAAAACATATTTTATAAATGTATTTAAAACTAATCTTATAAATGTATATTATTATACAAATGAATATATGGATAAAAATTATAACTAAAAATATATATATAAATAAATATATATATATAAATTAATATACAAATAAATATATATATATACTAATATATGAATAAATATATATGTATTAATATAACTAAATATATTTATATTAATATGAATCTATATTATTATATGAATAAATATAACTATATATATATAAATAAATATATATTAATATTAATATATGAATAAATATATATGTATTAATATAACTAAATATATTTATAATAACATGAATCTATATTAATATACGAATAAATATAACTATATATATATATAAATAAATAGATATATCATTAAATAGAAAAAAAAATGAAATGGCTTAGTGGTAAAGTTGCAGGCGCGCAAGGGGGAGGTCGCGGGTTCGAGTTCTAGTGGAAGTAAGGAGGTGCACGCGAGGGGCATGTGATGGATGTGCGGGCAAGGGCAGTGCACTGGAGTAATCCACCTAACGCTGATAAAGGGGGTCAAGCGCTGTTAAAAGATCCCCCTGAATTATATATTCTTTTTTATTTTTATTTTTATTTTATTTTTTAACCTTTATTAGCGCTTTTCTGAGCGCTGATAAAAGGGACCCCCCTTTATCTTCGCCTCGATTAACAACGTTTTTTTAGCGCTGTTAATGCCCTTTTCTAGCACTGATAAAATCCATATTTGTAGTAGTGTATAAAACATATAACCATTAATTAAATAACCATTGTCAGATAATATATACAAACTTGGTCCTTCGACTATCCATCAAAGTCATTCTGAAATTGAATTCATATTTTCATATGATTCCTTAAAAATATGGTCCCAAACCCATCCTATAAACTGTTGATTATATATATTTGATATCCATCTTTCATCCCTTTATGTATTCAAATTCCTAAGAATTTCTTTGTGGGTTTCAACATATGGGGAAACCTCTAAATTGCTATGAAAATCATAAAGGTGGGCCTACTCTTGATCTGTAATATTGATTGTGAAAATATCTCTTCCAGAAATTCCTTCACCCGAAAGCCGCCATGTGCGATGAGATTTTGGTAGACCAATGCTTTCCACACTAGATAGTTATTCAGCACATAATTAAATGGATTCCTCAATAATATATCACTCTACAATACAACCCTCTCACCGAATTCGATTTTTGAAAAACCCTTTCAAAATATTCATATATCGTTCAATGGAGTACATCCATCTATAGTGTATAGGACCACATAGTCGATCCATGGAGCCAAATAAACATCAATAACATGATGTATTTTTATTTTATGCATAACCACATTGGAAAGTTATAATTTACTAACATAAATATTCATGTACTGTGAGTGTTGCTTTGAAAAGCCAAAGGATTCACTTCATCTGTAGATAACTCAAGACAAAGGTTTCTCAGATCATTTCCAAATTCAGGATACTCATGATCAATTTTCTTCCACTGAGGAGAGTCTATCAGGTGACATAGTTTTCCATCTTTAATTCTGGTGTCTGTGTGCCATGTCAATTTCCCTAAAGTCTCCTCACTTCTATATAGACGCATAAACCTTGTAATTATTGGAAATTACCATAAAGATTTCGTAGGACCGGATTCATCTTTCTTGAATTGAGAAACACCACACTTTGGGCATTCTATAAGTGATTTTTGGTCCTTTAGAAATAGTATACAATCATTCGGTCAGGTGTGTAATCTTTCAAAGATCATACCCATCAATCATATCATTCATTTGGCATCATATGTTCATCTCGGGAGCTCATTATCTTCTGGGAGCATGTCATTCAAGAAAGAAAATAATTCCTTAAAACTAGTGTCACTCCATTTGTTGCCTACTTTCAAATTATATATCTTCAATATGGCTGAAAATTTTGTATATTTAGTGTAACCAGCATATAATGGTGCATGTGCACTACTATTTAACTTATCAAACAATTTTGGGAAATCATGAAGTTCCTCTTCAACTATCCTTGTCATTTCCTCAATAAGATCTTTATAATCATTCACATCTGTAATCACATCCTCGATATAGTCTTCTTCATTTTCTACACTTGTAATCATATTATATGATCCATAAAATGTAGTAACTCCACTGGACTAATTTGTCTTGAATAAAAACAGTGTAAACATGGATAAAGGATTTGAGAAGGGTCATATGCATGATCTTTTTCAAACTTAATGAACTCTTTCACGCCATCTTCATACTCTTTTGTCAGATGATTGGAATCCATCCATTCTTTATTCATATCCATCCTATTTGATTAGGTAATATTAATATTTAACAAAATAAATACAAAAAAGTGGCCTTTCAAATAAGGGGAACACAACATTTGAATGATAGTTATTATTGAATTTTGTTCTCTGAGACTCATCCCCTTAGAAGCTAACATCAAATTCCTTTGAAAACTATTTATAAAATCACACTTGAAATCACATTAAAAAACCAACCATTTACACAAATTCTTCTTTAAAATAAAACACCCTTTTTAAAATGAAACCATAATTAAATAAGCTTTCTAAAAATTCACATCCCTTTATGAAAGTCAATCGGGTGAGTTGAAAAACACTTAGCATGAAACCTAAGTCCATGTCAAGTGTTTAAATCATTTTAAAGATATTTAAAACCAAAAAAGATTATGTTAAATACAAATAATTTTTTAAGAAACATTTCAAAACACTTGGATAATTTTAAGAGAGCCACTTAGGAATTTTCACAAAACATAAATCCCAATAGAGGCACTTTATAAAGGATATGTGAATAAAAAATAACTAAAATTTTATAAAATATAAATCTATAAAATCTTTATCATGTATCTTAGGAATAAATAGTATGAATCCTATAGTTTACTCCCATAATACTATTGAGGAGTTAATAAGTGGTAGATAAAGGCATAAGTGTCTCTTAGACATGATACTTTTGAACATAAAGTCACATATCTTCAAAGTAGGAAAAATATTCCACTTGATTCTTGAATCATGTACTACCTAAGCTTGATCCTTCCAATACAGTACATTAGAAAAAATGTTCCCCTTCTTGAGAATATACATTAGGTCAAAGTTAAAGGACTATGGGTACTCAAACCTTCTCCACTATCAATGGTTCATTTAAATTTGTGATTAAATATATTTCAAACACTTTTTAGTGTATTCCAAAAATATATCATCCTAAAGATAATACCAATAACACCTCATGGAAAGAACCAGTATTTAAAAAATCTAGGAAAGGATTTAGTAAGTTTCTCTTATGTGTCCTTAACTATCTGGACCCATAGCAACCACATGACCATCATAGACTGGAACTATTCAAATCATGACTCCTGATACATCACAAGGTAATACATACTCATTACCCAGCTCATTTATGGTTAAGATTGGTGTTTTCATCAATCTCCTATTAAGATATTAGAAAGATCCCTCATGAACAACTAAGCAAAGTAACCATGCCACATTCTTGGTTAAGGCCTTCTTAGCTCTTCCAATCAGGAAGAATCTCGATTGTCCCTCTGGTAATAACTATAAATTCCCAAAAAGATTTGGATCTCAAAAAAATTCTTTTCCCTCTCTAAATAAACTATTGCATCAAACTTATCATGTTCTAAAAATATGCTATCCACTAAAATCATTTTCCCCATGTGTACATTATCAATCCAAAACATACACTTTGAGATCGTGTCATATAGTTGATGCTCCCTAATTTTTCTCAAAATGATCTCCATATATCGAGCATGTACCTCCCTCAACTAGGAATACATGATGATATGATTGAAAAATATGGCTACGAAATTATCTAAATAAGGATGGAAGACCCAATTCATCTCAACCATGAACACTACCATTGTATTTTTCAAACTGAATGACAACACTAGATACCCATACAATACATATGTACTCCTAAATATAGTATGTGGTATATCAAAATACCTCACCATAAGCAGATGATAACTTGATATCAAATCGGTCTTAGAGAACACTTTATAACCTCTAAGTTAAGTTCATTTCTATCACTTAGAATAACCTCTAATAGTCCACGCATATTCTCAATAATAAATTTGAATTTTTATGGAAAAACTAAGGCACCCCAAGGGGACATAATCATTTATATGAACCCTTTCACCTCGAAGTCATTCAATTGAGCCTTCTTCTCTCATAACTCTACAGGATCAATATTATATGGTGGAATAGATATATGCTCCACACCTGGTAAGAACAAAATCATAAACTCAACCTATCCCTTAGGTAGTAACCTTGATAAGTCCTTTGGAAATACATCTAGGAACTTTTCAATGATAATAAGGCATACTGACTGATATTTCTCTCTATCGTCAAAATTTACTCTAGGAAAATGGGTTATGATTCTACCCAGCTACAGAAATATATGTCCTATATAACTAGTTTTCATATCCAAATCTCCAATATAGACATAATCATCACCCTCAAAAAATATAATTACACCCATTATTGAAAATAATTGTTATAGTAGATGCATCACTGCGTGGGGGTTTTAATTGTATTCAAAAACTAGACTCGCGGTTTTCATGTCACTCAAATTTATTATTTATCAATTATTATAATTTTTTATTAATAAAAGTATATAAATCTAAAATTTACTTGTGTAGTTCATTTTCAATGGAAAGAAAAATCGATCAAATAATATGCATTATCCAATAGAAATAATAACATTGTAGAAATAAAGATGCAATGTAAAAAAAATAAGAAGTCAATAATGAGAATCCTCACTATTCTAAAAAGATGTTTATTACCAATCTAATTTCAATCAAATGAACAAGTTTTTTTAACCCAATTTATGTGGAGGGTCTATATATTTGATCCTAGGTATCCTATATCCACACCCAAAACATCCTTAACTATATACCTTTTTCAAGGTATCAAGTTCTAATCCCGAATATTCATTGATTATTATCTCATTGGTGGAAATAGGTATCTTATGCACCAAGACCCACTTCAACATGATGATCAGCGACAACTCTACACTAGAAATTCATCAAACACGATGATTTGGACAATACATATTCTAGCCTTAGAAGTTCATCAATATCCTTTTGAAATATAAAATTTACAAACATGGAACTGATCATGGAAAATTGTACAATGAGAAAATACAAAAGAAATACTAAGAGCGTTACAAGAATACTCATGGTGGTAGCACATGAGGAGTTGGGTTCACGGAGGAGGTGGTTTCGAAGAGGAGGACGACTTTGCAGTAGAGGTGTGGTTCGGAGGCAGAGGTGGGGTACATGGAGGTGGTGGGTTCGTAGCAAAGGAAGGGTTCAGGGTGGAGGTGGGGTTTGGCATGCGGTGGAGGTGATGTCCACGACGGAGGTGAGGTTCGCAGCAGATGGGGTTCGGTGACAGAGGTGAGGTTCACAGTAGAGGAGGGCTTCGTGGCGGTGAAGGAGTGATTCACGGCGGAGGATGGATTCACGGCGGCGGAGGAGGAGGAGTCGACAGGAAAGAAGGAGGAAGAGGAGGAGGAGGCAGCCAGGGAGGAGGAGTTGGTGGTAGGGTTCGGCTTCCACGAGAGCTTGAGGCGTGTGAGAGGAGGAGACTGTTAAGGTTTATTTATAAAAATGAGTAAACCTTTTATCAACGCTAACTAAAAGCGCTAATAAAGGTATATTTTATCACTGCTAAAATATAAAACACTGATAAAACTATAATGATAATAAATTATTTATATTTTTATATGTATTTATAAAATTATATGTATAATAAATATATATTTATATATTTAGTTGTAATAATAACTATAAATAAATATTTATTTATTTATATTTACATATATAATAAATATTTATTTATTTATAATTTATAAATTTATAATAAATATATTTATTATATTTATAATTATATAGAATTAATATCTTTATTATAATTTTATAATTATTTAAATATATCTATATTTATTTAGAATTATATTTGTATATATTTATTATAATTTTATAATTATTTAATAACTATAAATTTATATATTTTTATTTATAGTTATAATAAATATATATATATATAGTTATAATTATAAATTTATTTATTTATTTATTTATTTCAATAATTATAAATTTATAACAAATATATTTATTACATTTATAATTTTATAAATATATATAATTAATATATTTATTATAATTTTATAATTACTTACATATATCTGTATTATTAAGAATTCTAATTATAAATAGTTGTATTTATTTATAATTATTTGTATGTAGTTATAAATATATTTATTTAATTATATATTTATAACTTTATAAGTATGATAAATATATTTATTATAATTTTATAATTACTTACATATATATATATATAATTATAACTATAAATAAATATATTGAAATACATTACAATGTAATAGTTTTCTATTTTGGCAAAACAATAATGAAACCAAATCACATCATATATAATGATTCTATTCAATGAAAAAACCATTGAAAAGTCTAGTTAGTGATTAAAAACTTTTAAAACATGAAGTGATGATACTTGCTTTAATGAAAGTAAGAAAAAACATATATTTATAAATATATTTATTTAATTATATATATTTATAGTTTTATAAGTATAATAAATATATTTATTATAATTTTATAATTATTTACATATATATAATTATTTATAATTATAAATATCTTTATAAATATTTGTATATAATTATAAAATATATATAGATATATATCTAATGAAGTGTAGATCATAAAAAATGAGTCATCACATATATATGGATAACATGAATAGTAATGAGGGTGTAATGTGTAAATGAACATTCATGATGAATACGTAACATATAAACATCAATTATATTCACGCATCGATATATTTATTGACCAAATTCATTGGAAACATATATTTATTTATATGTGTGTGTGTGTGTTTATTTATTTATAATTATAATTATAAATATATATATATTTAAAAAGTATTTTATATATAATTATAAATATAATAAATATATTTATTATTTAATGAAATTTATTATAATCTTATAATTATTTAAATATATATTTATTTAATTATAATCTTATAAATACTTTTTTAAAATATTATATATATATATATATTTGAATTATTAAAAAAATATATTAATTATAAACATGTGTTTTTTATTTAATGTATACAAATAAAAATTATTTTTTAATATAAATATAATATTTTTATATAAATTAATAATATTTTTTATTAAAAACTTTTATCAGCGCTAATAATAGTGCTGATAAAGGGGTGATTTATCAATGCTTTTAGCTAACGCTGATAAAGACCCTCCCTTTTATCAGCGCTTTCTGCTTAGCGCTGATAAAAGACAGTGCATCCCTTGCTCGGATCTGTGGTAGTGTATGATGAAAAACTCGTCGCATTTTTAGTAAAACCCATCTTTTTAACATTACACAGTGTGTAATCTTTCACATTGTGTACTTAGCTTACGACATGAGTTCGTCGATCAAATACATGGCGTGTAAACTAGTTACAAGGCGTGTAATCGCCTAAAAAACTATAAAAACAACAAAATCTTACACGAAAACCCAAACCATCTTGGGCGTTCTTCAAACTCAAGGATAACCCCGCTAAGTCACTACACGTTTATACTTGGACTCCATTAATTCAAACAAATATACATATCTGAACTTTAGGTCATTTTCCTCATTAAATATTCTCCATCCTCAAGAGTCCAAGATGCACCCAATTAAAGAGGAAAACAAGTAAAGAGAATGGAATTATCTGAAAATGGGTAATGAAATGTTACACATGCACGTATACGTACATGTGTATGCATACACATAGACATACACATTTTCATATACATGCACATACATATATTTGTATATACACATACACATACATATAGTTACATACACATGCATGCACATACATACACATCTATACGTATGCATATACACATGCACACCAATTAGTCTGTAGCCAAGTGGTAAAGACTCTTGTTTGACATCCAAAAAACCCGGGATCAAATTTGGGTGGGGGTGGAATTTATGGGTCACTGTAGTAATACTGTAGCAGTTATTTTAGTGGTTATTATAGCAGGTATTGTGCGGTATTAAAGTCACCAAAACTATTCATCTGATTTGGGTTTTCAGGCCACCGGTTTGGGCCTACGGGTCTTAGGGCTTTCGGGTGACCATTGGTCTTCGGGCCACAAGGCCTTCATGCCACCTTAGGCCTTCGGGCCATAGGGCCACAGGGCCTTTGGGGCCTTTTTCCGACCTCAGGTCTCCGGGCTACGGACTTTTGGGCCATAGGACCATGATGTTCTCTGGGTGGACCACATATGAGCTTGTCCCAGAAGAGGATTTAGAGCAAGTAACAACCACGAAGCAGAGCTAACCGAATTGGAAGGACGAGAGGGTATGACAATTGTCATCAATACCAGACACCGTGTAACTCTGCATGAGACAATGTCAGTTGATCATCCATGCGAGGTGGGAAGCTAGAAATCTTCAATGATGTAGAAGCTGGGGAGAGACATTTCTTGTGTAGTCGGGTCTTGGGCCTTCAGGTTATGTACTGAGTCTTGTGCTTTTGTGTAACGCCCCGACCCCAGTTGCCCAGAGTTGGTGCATTAATTACATAACATTGGCATGATCACAAGAAAGATCAAATCTCGAAAGACCGATTGGTTTAGTAGCCTTGGAAACACTAGATATAATCATAAAGTTTTACATTACATTTCAAAGTGAAAAACTACTACAACAACAAAGTCTTCATATCCACACTATTAACCCCTCATAATATCCCTGCAAGTCATTCATAATTTACTTCATCACTACCTGGGAAAAATAAAACATAGAAAAGGGGTGAGCTCAAATGCCCAGTAAGGATAACAATATAGCGGAACATTCATAATAAGCATAAACATTTAAGGCAATGAATTACTAAAACAAAAGCCTTTTAAAATTGGACTTCAACATAGTATGGCAAAAATAAAAATGAAATAATGCCATTTACTTATTCACATGGATATTCTACTAATCGAATAATCACATGCAATATCAATAACCACTTTCATAATGTTGGAATGCATAATGCCAGACTATCATAACCACATAGCCAAGGCCTCGTGCCAAGACTACAAATAAGATTTTGTCAAGGCCTTGTGCCAAGACACTAGTTTGTCTCATGAGACCTACCGATGCATCGAGGAGCTATAGCGGGCTCCACCTGTCACTTATTAAGTCCAATGCATTCCCATATGAAAAGGTTTAAACATAACATAAACATTCGTATTAAAACTAGCATACGAAATGTCAATAATTTCACCATAAACTATGAATGGTATAAAAATAGCACATCCACAGTCAAACATATCACAAAAACTTCAATACAATATAGAAGTTTTGTATCATAATAAATCAACTTCAAATAATCTTAAAATCCATCAAAGGATGTTGACATAGATGAAATCAAAATTCTTTTTAAAGAAGTATCTCCTTTTATTTTGAAATCATTTAAGATCCATATAAAATAAAACATTTTCTTTGAAAATATTCTTATAAGCTTGTATGTAAAGCTTCGACGATTTTATAACGGCGGAAAATAACCGCACCCGTCGTATAAGTTAAAAAAAACATTCTTACCTCAATTCAGTCGAAAAGGTTAAAAAGGACCTTGTTTTGAAAACGACGGAAAAATTCCTTTATAAACCTCTTATAAAAAGTCAAACAAGGGTATAAATGACTTTAACCCATATTCTTGTAAATAGTAAAAATGTTTTGAAATACATTTCAAAGAAACATGGATGTGGATGATAAAGAGATCCCAGTAGATTATTACGTATAATACAACCTCGGATAATGAAGAGATTGTGAAATAACCCTTACCAATTTGGTAACTTATGAAACATACAACCCATGAAAGAGGTACCATAAAATGAATATGTAAATACACATAAATTAGAGTGTATTACACAAGGAATATAATTATGGGTAGTACATACACCACACAAAAGGTGATGGTGGCAATATGGCATGAATCTCACGGGAATAAGGAGTGAGATGAAAACCCCTTACCACGTTAATCAACTGAGTCGTATGGCCAAAAGTTAATAACCACAAAAGGATTTACATAATAACATGAATATAAAGATAATAATGATAATATATATCAAATGGTAGTACACAATACACCACTTTTAATAATTTAGTGGCGAATAATGGAAATCTCACGGAATTGAAAGTGAGATAAGAAAATCCCTTACCTTGTACTTTTCCTTGGTTGGGGTAGGTTAACCTCCTGTATAATGGTGAAATAGTTGTTATTAAATTATACAAGAATCATATATATTAATATGATATCATATATGATCTTTTAACATTGATTTGTTAATAATATCTTAGAATTATCGTCGTTTCGGGAGTTAACTTACTCATTTTCTTTTATATGTTTTGTTACATAAGCCATGGTTGTTGTATCTTATTCATATCCAGAATGATATACAGTCCTTAAACATCATTTTTAAATCATCAAATGATAATTATACTTGAATGGATACGATGGAGAATGAATCTCATCGCGTTCGTGGAGACGGTAGTCCGTACGTATGCACGAGCGACAATATCATTCTTTTGATATTAAAATAATATATAAATGGATGGTATATCATATATACAGAATCATTAACATGTTATATTTATTATTTACATGAGTTACACATCATTATTATACCCATCCAAATAATATTATATTGAATAACAATTACACCACGACGTGGAGACGGTAAGCCGTACGTACGCACGTATGGTGACATGTTATTCAAAGGGTGGATAGAATACTGAATATGATTGTACCATATTTATAATAACATCACAGTATATGTGAGATACTGGAGTTATTATTTCAGAATGGTAAGAACAAAGGAAGAAGAAGTGGAAGAAGAAATGAACTTAGAAAAGGGTGGTGAAATCATTACCTCTTCTTCGGGTTCTTCCTTTTGATTTGATCAAAAGGGCTCCTTAGGTTGGCTTTCTGATCAAACTAAGGCCTCTAGGTTGTAGTGAGGGATGTTGGGAGAGTATTTGGGCAGAGTTTGGCCGAACCAAAAGGCTTTGAAGGTGTGAAGAAATGAGAAGGAGGAGTGCCCTTTAATAAGAGGGGTGAGGGGCACCTTTGGAAAAGTTAGAAATATTAATTTATAATAAATTCATATTCGGTTTCTAATGGCTCCAAAACTTATTATTCAAAGTTTAAGGTGGGGATAAGTCGAAAACCACTCAACCAATAGAATTTAGACAGGTTTGGGTACTTATATTAACCTTATCTTTAAGTATTAACTCTAAGTTAATTAGTTTCACTTTTACAATGTCTCTTTGTATTTTTATATAATATGGTTAATAAACTTACTATATACATCCAAGCGACCCCCAAGTGGTCCATTAATGATTAACCTATCATAATATAAGTCTCTTGGCCGAACCTTAGATTTTTAGGAATTTAATATCAATTAATAATATAATATTTGTTTTAAGAACTCTTTTATGTCAATTTTGACACTATTCAATAGTTGATTTTTTTGAAACTCATAACAGATTGATTACTTCGAACAAAGTCAATTATATCAATCCTAATATATCATATTATCCTAGAAAATTAGTTTAATTCATTAAAAGTTTCATATTATATTTATTTGGGTATTTATAGTATCAATTATTTTAATTTTTCACTATTATAGTAATTACTGCATCATCATTGTGTCATATATAAAATAAATTATTTAATGTCTAAAAATTATAAATAAAATATCATTATGTAGGAAATATTTTTATCTTTCTAATGAATATTTATAATCTAAAATCCAACATATATAACCCTATGTAACAATTGTTGTTCTAAAAGATATATGTTTGTGTCATTTTTGTATTCATTTTAACTTAATTAAAATAAAGTGTCATTATCACTTACAAGTGGATCCATGGGGTCCCAAAATTGACACAAAGATGCCCATGGTCGACCATGTATCAACCAATAGGGTTAAGACACGTTTTGGGGTAATTTAGTATTATTATAATATTATTTTTTTAACCCTTATTTACCGGATTTACCCTTTAACCATGGTAAATAAAATATTTACCGCAGTAATTATTCAAAATGTGTAAAAATAAAAGTTACCTATTTACACAATTTGAACATCCTGATTCCAAATATGGAATCCATTTTCCTAAATTCAAAACACAGAAGTGGCAGAAATTAATTTAAAATTAATTCCCGCTGTCAAAACAAAAAGCGTGTTTTTAAGAGATAATAACTATCAAAAGATTGACACTTGTTTATGTTCGGTTTAATTGTAAAATTATGTCCAATGATAAACATTAAATTGAATGGTAAAAATATATTCTAAATATACTTTAAAACCACTCAAATTCATAATTTATCATTATTAATTATTTTGATTAAAAAAGTTGTTTTTAATTAAAATTTAGAAATTTTCACTATTCATCAAAATATGAAAGTTATCCGAAATGTACCAAAATTTCACCCTAGGCTAATTTTGATATTCCGAATCCAAAAATGAAGTCCATTTCAAAATATAAAATATATATAATTTCAAAATTTAGGTATTACTATTCATAACGGCTAGTTTGATCGGTTGTGGTGTGTGTTAAAACTCGAAGTTGCGTACAACACACGCTACTGTTTTATTCAAAGGAAAGCGTACCGTGGAAGCTTGGGATGTTTCATTTTAAATTTTTTGATGTCTCCATTTAGTCAAAAAGTTTAAAATATTGTATTTAAAAAAGGATTCACTATCAAAAGTTGATAAAAGTGCAATACTGAAAATGAATCTGTTCTTGCATTATGACTAAGAAACTCATAATATGGATTCTAAAATTATAAGGATTATATAAAGTTTAAAATTTAGTTAATACTATTCATGACCTCTTTTAATGGATTTTTTTTTTGGTAAGTCATGGTGCAATTGAACTCGGTGTTGCGTGTAGTGCGAGTTATTGAATTATTTTGAAGAAATAACACACTATGAAATCTTGGGGTGTTACATTCTCCCCTCCTTCAATAAATTGCGTCCTCGCAATTTGAAATTGTTCTTCGAAAATAAAAGGTTGAAAATAGAAAATATATTTGTGGGAAAACCCACATCGGAAATTGGGTTACTAAAATTTAGTCTTAATATGTGGAAAAGAGAAATGAAAGGGTCACCACCAAATTATGATCTTGATTAGGAGATCATTGGTGGCAATTAGAGACATATAATCGGAGGAAAAACGTAAATATTTATAGGTAGTGATTGAGGTCATCAATCACAAACAAGTGCATAATTGAGGTCCTTAAACTCATCAATCTATGATTAATTGAAGTACCATCGGTTCAACAAAATATAGGGTATTGGGATAACAGATTTTTGACGTTTCAAAATATCTTAAGTGAAATCCCACATCGAAAAATGAATTAATGAGGCCTCTATTTAAAATAAAGAGTCGAAAGTATGAAGATTACCGAAAATAACACATACTAGGGTTCCATGTAGGAAAATATGGATATGGAAGAAAAATCTAACCATCAATTATCTGATGGAGAGTGGTAGAGAACATGGCTATGAAAAGGCCAACAGTCCCAAAGCCATAAATTAGTGATGATTTAAGGTACCATCTAGGAAAACATTTTTGTTCTAAGTTGCTTTTCTTAATATTGAGGAATTTATTTATGAGATTGGCTAAGATCATAAGGAGATATACTTACTTTATAATTAGAGTTTTATCCATTAATAAATTTCTACCACAAACTCATCTTTCACTCTAAAAGATAATATAATGTAAAAAAAAATTCTATTTACACTATTCGTATAGGGTTCCAAAATAAACGAATTTATAATTCATCTACATGATCTTTTAATAAAAACTACATTATTTAATCCAGGACATCTCATGGGCCAGTGGTAGGTGATACACCCTTGTCGCCCTTCGGTTGAGGGTTCGAGTCTCGCAGCCTTGCTGGACGCGACGGGTTGCCGCCCGACCTCCGGGTTTTCCTTTTATGGTAATCCAAAATAATCCAAACTAGAACTATCCAAAATACTTCTGTCCAAACTCACAGTCCAACATTTATAAGGAAGGTAAACATAATATAGATCCTTTTTACCCCGCAATAGCATATGAATACCTTCATCTTGTATTCTTTTAATAAACTGAAACATCTTGAATTACCATATTCCTTATTGATTACATTTATGCTCCCCTATTCCATATAGAATGCTGGATATACTTCATCAATCCAAAAATGTTTTAAACCCCAAAAATGATGGAATATACAAATCATTAATCAGTTCCAAGGTAGTCAAGAATATCCAATATTATTTATCCAAAACAATCACATATTATTCCAAAATCACTACCTCAGTATCAGAACTATATTATGGTTTATCATTCTCTCACCCATATATTTTCCAAAAATTATCCTGCTATTGAGTCACATTTCTTTGTTCCACACAATCTCAAGTCCTTAATGAAATAGTACTGCAGTAAAATCCTTATATACTCCATAATTATTATAACAAGTACATTGTTGATACAAAGCTCAATTGACATAATCAACATAAGAACTCTAATCATTCCTCTTCATCTGTGGTAGTATCATAACTTGATTATTATCCAATAGCATCATTTGCGTCATAGTCTGATGACTGGGACATAGGTTCGCGTAGTGTCCAAACTCCTTACAAATGAAGCATTGTACATTTGAAACCATTTTCTTACCCTTGCAGTCACGTACTTTGTGCCCTTTTCCTCCACACTTATAACAAACTCCTATTCCTTTCAGGCAAGTTCCAGGGTGTTTCTTTCCACAGTTACCACATATGGGAAAATTCTTCTTTTCCCTCTTCCCTTTATCCATCTTTTTCTCTTCTATCCTTTTCTTCTCTTGCTTCCCTTCAAATCCATAGGACTCAGTAAACTCTTTACTTATCTTATCAATACATGATATTATTTCTTCATATGATGATAATACATGGGAGACTATTTCTCTTATAAATTCTAGCTTAAGACCATGAAAGATATGATCCTTCCTTCTCTTTGGATCATGTGCATTTCTGGAGTTCTCATTCCTTCTACTGGGCGCCATTTCTAAACAATGGCATAAACTAGATCAGTTTATGAATCAAAATACATAATCCCATACTTATAAAACACTTAACATAAATTGAACTATTTATGGATATAATCCATAATCATAAAAATGTTTTCTTTGAGGAAGTATATACTCATAAACCCTTCATAATGATTTGTAAAGAAAATGAGAGTTATCCTAAGCATATCCCCCAGGAGTGTCGTAACCAAGAGTGCAGCAAGGCCCGTTGTCGTGCACCAGTTCCCGTTCGAGTCTAGCTCAAAGCGGTGTTTTCGGGTTTTACCCCTAGGTACATCTGTGCCAGAGCCGCCTCTACCTGCTCGTATCCAGACAGGGATGTATTGCTCGGAAAACTCACAAAATCTCTACAATACCAAAATTCTAGGAAGTTCTTTTATACTAATCCTCAAAGTTCATCTTAGGTCTACGTGCTCTAATCAGAGTTTATCTAAATCTAGCTTCCAAGGTTTGTACTAAACTTCCTCTGATACCAACTGTAACGCCCCGACCCCAGTTGCCCAGAGTCGGTGCATTAATTACATAACATTGGCATGATCACAAGAAAGATCAAATCTCGAAAGACCGATTGGTTTAGTAGCCTTGGAAACACTAGATATAATCATAAAGTTTTACATTACATTTAAAAGTGAAAAACTACTACAACAACAAAGTCTTCATATCCACACTATTAACCCCTCATAATATCCCTGCAAGTCATTCATAATTTACTTCTTCACTACCTGGGAAAAATAAAACATAGAAAAGGGGTGAGCTCAAATGCCCAGTAAGGATAACAATATAGCGGAACATTCATAATAAGCATAAACATTTAAGGCAATGAATTACTAAAACAAAAGCCTTTTAAAATTGGACTTCAACATAGTATGGAAAAAATAAAAATGAAATAATGCCATTTACTTATTCACATGGATATTCTACTAATCGAATAATCACATGCAATATCAATAACCACTTTCATAATGTTGGAATGCATAATGCCAGACTATCATAACCACATAGCCAAGGTCTCGTGCCAAGACTACAAATAAGATTTTGTCAAGGCCTTGTGCCAAGACACTAGTTTGTCTCATGAGACCTACCGATGCATCGAGGAGCTATAGCGGGCTCCACCCGTCACTTATTAAGTCCAATGCATTCCCATATGAAAAGGTTTAAACATAACATAAACATTCGTATTAAAACTAGCATACGAAATGTCAATAATTTCACCATAAACTATGAATGGTATAAAAATAGCACATCCACAGTCAAACATATCACAAAAACTTCAATACAATATAGAAGTTTTGTATCATAATAAATCAACTTCAAATAATCTTAAAATCCATCAAAGGATGTTGACATAGATGAAATCAAAATTCTTTTTAAAGAAGTATCTCCTTTTATTTTGAAATCATTTAAGATCCATATAAAATAAAACATTTTCTTTGAAAATATTCTTATAAGCTTGTATGGAAAGCTTCGACGATTTTATAACGGCGGAAAATAACCGCACCCGTCGTATAAGTTAAAAAAAACATTCTTACCTCAATTCAGTCGAAAAGGTTAAAAAGGACCTTGTTTTGAAAACGACGGAAAGATTCCTTTATAAACCTCTTATAAAAAGTCAAACAAGGGTATAAATGACTTTAACCCATATTCTTGTAAATAGTAAAAATGTTTTGAAATACATTTCAAAGAAACATGGATGTGGATGATAAAGAGATCCCAGTAGATTATTACGTATAATACAACCTCGGATAATGAAGAGATTGTGAAATAACCCTTACCAATTTGGTAACTTATGAAACATACAACCCATGAAAGGGGTACCATAAAATGAATATGTAAATACACATAAATTAGAGTGTATTACACAAGGAATATAATTATGGGTAGTACATACATCACACAAAAGGTGATGGTGGCAATATGGCATGAATCTCACGGGAATAAGGAGTGAGATGAAAACCCCTTACCACGTTAATCAACTGAGTCGTATGGCCAAAAGTTAATAACCACAAAAGGATTTACATAATAACATGAATATAAAGATAATAATGATAATATATATCAAATGGTAGTACACAATACACCACTTTTAATAATTTAGTGGCGAACAATGGAAATCTCACGGAATTGAAAGTGAGATAAGAAAATCCCTTACCTTGTACTTTTCCTTGGTTGGGGTAGGTTAACCTCCTGTATAATGGTGAAATAGTTGTTATTAAATTATACAAGAATCATATATATTAATATGATATCATATATGATCTTTTAACATTGATTTGTTAATAATATCTTAGAATTATCGTCGTTTCGGGAGTTAACTTACTCATTTTCTTTTATATGTTTTGTTACATAAGCCATGGTTGTTGTATCTTATTCATATCCAGAATGATATACAGTCCTTAAACATCATTTTTAAATCATCAAATGATAATTATACTTGAATGGATACGATGGAGAATGAATCTCATCGCGTTCGTGGAGACGGTAGTCCGTACGTATGCACGAGCGACAATATCATTCTTTTGATATTAAAATAATATATAAATGGATGGTATATCATATATACAGAATCATTAACATGTTATATTTATTATTTACATGAGTTACACATCATTATTATACCCATCCAAATAATATTATATTGAATAACAATTACACCACGACGTGGAGACGGTAAGCCGTACGTACGCACGTATGGTGACATGTTATTCAAAGGGTGGATAGAATACTGAATATGATTGTACCATATTTATAATAACATCACAGTATATGTGAGATACTGGAGTTATTATTTCAGAATGGTAAGAACAAAGGAAGAAGAAGTGGAAGAAGAAATGAACTTAGAAAAGGGTGGTGAAATCATTACCTCTTCTTCGGGTTCTTCCTTTTGATTTGATCAAAAGGGCTCCTTAGGTTGGCTTTCTGATCAAACTAAGGCCTCTAGGTTGTAGTGAGGGATGTTGGGAGAGTATTTGGGCAGAGTTTGGCCGAACCAAAAGGCTTTGAAGGTGTGAAGAAATGAGAAGGAGGAGTGCCCTTTTATAAGAGGGGTGAGGGGCACCTTTGGAAAAGTTAGAAATATTAATTTATAATAAATTCATATTCGGTTTCTAATGGCTCCAAAACTTATTATTCAAAGTTTAAGGTGGGGATAAGTCGAAAACCACTCAACCAATAGAATTTAGACAGGTTTGGGTACTTATATTAACCTTATCTTTAAGTATTAACTCTAAGTTAATTAGTTTCACTTTTACAATGTCTCTTTGTATTTTTATATAATATGGTTAATAAACTTACTATATACATCCAAGCGACCCCCAAGTGGTCCATTAATGATTAACCTATCATAATATAAGTCTCTTGGCTGAACCTTAGATTTTTAGGAATTTAATATCAATTAATAATATAATATTTGTTTTAAGAACTCTTTTATGTCAATTTTGACACTATTCAATAGTTGATTTTTTTGAAACTCATAACAGATTGATTACTTCGAACAAAGTCAATTATATCAATCCTAATATATCATATTATCCTAGAAAATTAGTTTAATTCATTAAAAGTTTCATATTATATTTATTTGGGTATTTATAGTATCAATTATTTTAATTTTTCACTATTATAGTAATTACTGCATCATCATTGTGTCATATATAAAATAAATTATTTAATGTCTAAAAATTATAAATAAAATATCATTATGTAGGAAATATTTTTATCTTTCTAATGAATATTTATAATCTAAAATCCAACATATATAACCCTATGTAACAATTGTTGTTCTAAAAGATATATGTTTGTGTCATTTTTGTATTCATTTTAACTTAATTAAAATAAAGTGTCATTATCACTTACAAGTGGATCCATGGGGTCCCAAAATTGACACAAAGATGCCCATGGTCGACCATGTATCAACCAATAGGGTTAAGACACGTTTTGGGGTAATTTAGTATTATTATAATATTATTTTTTTAACCCTTATTTACCGGATTTACCCTTTAACCATGGTAAATAAAATATTTACCGCAGTAATTATTCAAAATGTGTAAAAATAAAAGTTACCTATTTACACAATTTGAACATCCTGATTCCAAATATGGAATCCATTTTCCTAAATTCAAAACACAGAAGTGGCAGAAATTAATTTAAAATTAATTCCCGCTGTCAAAACAAAAAGCGTGTTTTTAAGAGATAATAACTATCAAAAGATTGACACTTGTTTATGTTCGGTTTAATTGTAAAATTATGTCCAATGATAAACATTAAATTGAATGGTAAAAATATATTCTAAATATACTTTAAAACCACTCAAATTCATAATTTATCATTATTAATTATTTTGATTAAAAAAGTTGTTTTTAATTAAAATTTAGAAATTTTCACTATTCATCAAAATATGAAAGTTATCCGAAATGTACCAAAATTTCACCCTAGGCTAATTTTGATATTCCGAATCCAAAAATGAAGTCCATTTCAAAATATAAAATATATATAATTTCAAAATTTAGGTATTACTATTCATAACGGCTATTTTGATCGGTTGTGGTGTGTGTTAAAACTCGAAGTTGCGTACAACACACGCTACTGTTTTATTCAAAGGAAAGCGTACCGTGGAAGCTTGGGATGTTTCATTTTAAATTTTTTGATGTCTCCATTTAGTCAAAAAGTTTAAAATATTGTATTTAAAAAAGGATTCACTATCAAAAGTTGATAAAAGTGCAATACTGAAAATGAATCTGTTCTTGCATTATGACTAAGAAACTCATAATATGGATTCTAAAATTATAAGGATTATATAAAGTTTAAAATTTAGTTAATACTATTCATGACCTCTTTTAATGGATTTTTTTTTTGGTAAGTCATGGTGCAATTGAACTCGGTGTTGCGTGTAGTGCGAGTTATTGAATTATTTTGAAGAAATAACACACTATGAAATCTTGGGGTGTTACATTCTCCCCTCCTTCAATAAATTGTGTCCTCGCAATTTGAAATTGTTCTTCGAAAATAAAAGGTTGAAAATAGAAAATATATTTGTGGGAAAACCCACATCGGAAATTGGGTTACTAAAATTTAGTCTTAATATGTGGAAAAGAGAAATGAAAGGGTCACCACCAAATTATGATCTTGATTAGGAGATCATTGGTGGAAATTAGAGACATATAATCGGAGGAAAAACGTAAATATTTATAGGTAGTGATTGAGGTCATCAATCACAAACAAGTGCATAATTGAGGTCCTTAAACTCATCAATCTATGATTAATTGAAGTACCATCGGTTCAACAAAATATCGGGTATTGGGATAACAGATTTTTGACGTTTCAAAATATCTTAAGTGAAATCCCACATCGAAAAATGAATTAATGAGGCCTCTATTTAAAATAAAGAGTCGAAAGTATGAAGATTACCGAAAATAACACATACTAGGGTTCCATGTAGGAAAATATGGATATGGAAGAAAAATCTAACCATCAATTATCTGATGGAGAGTGGTAGAGAACATGGCTATGAAAAGGCCAACAGTCCCAAAGCCATAAATTAGTGATGATTTAAGGTACCATCTAGGAAAACATTTTTGTTCTAAGTTGCTTTTCTTAATATTGAGGAATTTATTTATGAGATTGGCTAAGATCATAAGGAGATATACTTACTTTATAATTAGAGTTTTATCCATTAATAAATTTCTACCACAAACTCATCTTTCACTCTAAAAGATAATATAATGTAAAAAAAAATTCTATTTACACTATTCGTATAGGGTTCCAAAATAAACGAATTTATAATTCATCTACATGATCTTTTAATAAAAACTACATTATTTAATCCAGGACATCTCATGGGCCAGTGGTAGGTGATACACCCTTGTCGCCCTTCGGTTGAGGGTTCGAGTCTCGCAGCCTTGCTGGACGCGACGGGTTGCCGCCCGACCTCCGGGTTTTCCTTTTATGGTAATCCAAAATAATCCAAACTAGAACTATCCAAAATACTTCTGTCCAAACTCACAGTCCAACATTTATAAGGAAGGTAAACATAATATAGATCCTTTTTACCCCGCAATAGCATATGAATACCTTCATCTTGTATTCTTTTAATAAACTGAAACATCTTGAATTATCATATTCCTTATTGATTACATTTATGCTCCCCTATTCCATATAGAATGCTGGATATACTTCATCAATCCAAAAATGTTTTAAACCCCAAAAATGATGGAATATACAAATCATTAATCAGTTCCAAGGTAGTCAAGAATATCCAATATTATTTATCCAAAACAATCACATATTATTCCAAAATCACTACCTCAGTATCAGAACTATATTATGGTTTATCATTCTCTCACCCATATATTTTCCAAAAATTATCCTGCTATTGAGTCACATTTCTTTGTTCCACACAATCTCAAGTCCTTAATGAAATAGTACTGCAGTAAAATCCTTATATACTCCATAATTATTATAACAAGTACATTGTTGATACAAAGCTCAATTGACATAATCAACATAAGAACTCTAATCATTCCTCTTCATCTGTGGTAGTATCATAACTTGATTATTATCCAATAGCATCATTTGCGTCATAGTCTGATGACTGGGACATAGGTTCGCGTAGTGTCCAAACTCCTTACAAATGAAGCATTGTACATTTGAAACCATTTTCTTACCCTTACAGTCACGTACTTTGTGCCCTTTTCCTCCACACTTATAACAAACTCCTATTCCTTTCAGGCAAGTTCCAGGGTGTTTCTTTCCACAGTTACCACATATGGGAAAATTCTTCTTTTCCCTCTTCCCTTTATCCATCTTTTTCTCTTCTATCCTTTTCTTCTCTTGCTTCCCTTCAAATCCATAGGACTCAGTAAACTCTTTACTTATCTTATCAATACATGATATTATTTCTTCATATGATGATAATACATGGGAGACTATTTCTCTTATAAATTCTAGCTTAAGACCATGAAAGATATGATCCTTCCTTCTCTTTGGATCATGTGCATTTCTGGAGTTCTCATTCCTTCTACTGGGCGCCATTTCTAAACAATGGCATAAACTAGATCAGTTTATGAATCAAAATACATAATCCCATACTTATAAAACACTTAACATAAATTGAACTATTTATGGATATAATCCATAATCATAAAAATGTTTTCTTTGAGGAAGTATATACTCATAAACCCTTCATAATGATTTGTAAAGAAAATGAGAGTTATCCTAAGCATATCCCCCAGGAGTGTCGTAACCAAGAGTGCAGCAAGGCCCGTTGTCGTGCACCAGTTCCCGTTCGAGTCTAGCTCAAAGCGGTGTTTTCGGGTTTTACGCCTAGGTACATCTGTGCCAGAGCCGCCTCTACCTGCTCGTATCCAGACAGGGATGTATTGCTCGGAAAACTCACAAAATCTCTACAATACCAAAATTCTAGGAAGTTCTTCTATACTAATCCTCAAAGTTCATCTTAGGTCTACGTGCTCTAATCAGAGTTTATCTAAATCTAGCTTCCAAGGTTTGTACTAAACTTCCTCTGATACCAACTGTAACGCCCCGACCCCAGTTGCCCAGAGTCGGTGCATTAATTACATAACATTGGCATGATCACAAGAAAGATCAAATCTCGAAAGACCGATTGGTTTAGTATCCTTGGAAACACTAGATATAATCATAAAGTTTTACATTACATTTAAAAGTGAAAAACTACTACAACAACAAAGTCTTCATATCCACACTATTAACCCCTCATAATATCCCTGCAAGTCATTCATAATTTACTTCTTCACTACCTGGGAAAAATAAAACATAGAAAAGGGGTGAGCTCAAATGCCCAGTAAGGATAACAATATAGCGGAACATTCATAATAAGCATAAACATTTAAGGCAATGAATTACTAAAACAAAAGCCTTTTAAAATTGGACTTCAACATAGTATGGAAAAAATAAAAATGAAATAATGTCATTTACTTATTCACATGGATATTCTACTAATCGAATAATCACATGCAATATCAATAACCACTTTCATAATGTTGGAATGCATAATGCCAGACTATCATAACCACATAGCCAAGGCCTCGTGCCAAGACTACAAATAAGATTTTGTCAAGGCCTTGTGCCAAGACACTAGTTTGTCTCATGAGACCTACCGATGCATCGAGGAGCTATAGCGGGCTCCACCCGTCACTTATTAAGTCCAATGTATTCCCATATGAAAAGGTTTAAACATAACATAAACATTCGTATTAAAACTAGCATACGAAATGTCAATAATTTCACCATAAACTATGAATGGTATAAAAATAGCACATCCACAATCAAACATATCACAAAAACTTCAATACAATATAGAAGTTTTGTATCATAATAAATCAACTTCAAATAATCTTAAAATCCATCAAAGGATGTTGACATAGATGAAATCAAAATTCTTTTTAAAGAAGTATCTCCTTTTATTTTGAAATCATTTAAGATCCATATAAAATAAAACATTTTCTTTGAAAATATTCTTATAAGCTTGTATGGAAAGCTTCGACGATTTTATAACGGCGGAAAATAACCGCACCCGTCGTATAAGTTAAAAAAAACATTCTTACCTCAATTCAGTCGAAAAGGTTAAAAAGGACCTTGTTTTGAAAACGACGGAAAGATTCCTTTATAAACCTCTTATAAAAATTCAAACAAGGGTATAAATGACTTTAACCCATATTCTTGTAAATAGTAAAAATGTTTTGAAATACATTTCAAAGAAACATGGATGTGGATGATAAAGAGATCCCAGTAGATTATTACGTATAATACAACCTCGGATAATGAAGAGATTGTGAAATAACCCTTACCAATTTGGTAACTTATGAAACATACAACCCATGAAAGAGGTACCATAAAATGAATATGTAAATACACATAAATTAGAGTGTATTACACAAGGAATATAATTATGGGTAGTACATACATCACACAAAAGGTGATGGTGGCAATATGGCATGAATCTCACGGGAATAAGGAGTGAGATGAAAACCCCTTACCACGTTAATCAACTGAGTCGTATGGCCAAAAGTTAATAACCACAAAAGGATTTACATAATAACATGAATATAAAGATAATAATGGTAATATATATCAAATGGTAGTACACAATACACCACTTTTAATAATTTAGTGGCGAACAATGGAAATCTCACGGAATTGAAAGTGAGATAAGAAAATCCCTTACCTTGTACTTTTCCTTGGTTGGGGTAGGTTAACCTCCTGTATAATGGTGAAATAGTTGTTATTAAATTATACAAGAATCATATATATTAATATGATATCATATATGATCTTTTAACATTGATTTGTTAATAATATCTTAGAATTATCGTCGTTTCGGGAGTTAACTTACTCATTTTCTTTTATATGTTTTGTTACATAAGTCATGGTTGTTGTATCTTATTCATATCCAGAATGATATACAGTCCTTAAACATCATTTTTAAATCATCAAATGATAATTATACTTGAATGGATACGATGGAGAATGAATCTCATCGCGTTCGTGGAGACGGTAGTCCGTACGTATGCACGAGCGACAATATCATTCTTTTGATATTAAAATAATATATAAATGGATGGTATATCATATATACAGAATCATTAACATGTTATATTTATTATTTACATGAGTTACACATCATTATTATACCCATCCAAATAATATTATATTGAATAACAATTACACCACGACGTGGAGACGGTAAGCCGTACGTACGCACGTATGGTGACATGTTATTCAAAGGGTGGATAGAATACTGAATATGATTGTACCATATTTATAATAACATCACAGTATATGTGAGATACTGGAGTTATTATTTCAGAATGGTAAGAACAAAGGAAGAAGAAGTGGAAGAAGAAATGAACTTAGAAAAGGGTGGTGAAATCATTACCTCTTCTTCGGGTTCTTCCTTTTGATTTGATCAAAAGGGCTCCTTAGGTTGGCTTTCTGATCAAACTAAGGCCTCTAGGTTGTAGTGAGGGATGTTGGGAGAGTATTTGGGCAGAGTTTGGCCGAACCAAAAGGCTTTGAAGGTGTGAAGAAATGAGAAGGAGGAGTGCCCTTTAATAAGAGGGGTGAGGGGCACCTTTGGAAAAGTTAGAAATATTAATTTATAATAAATTCATATTCGGTTTCTAATGGCTCCAAAACTTATTATTCAAAGTTTAAGGTGGGGATAAGTCGAAAACCACTCAACCAATAGAATTTAGACAGGTTTGGGTACTTATATTAACCTTATCTTTAAGTATTAACTCTAAGTTAATTAGTTTCACTTTTACAATGTCTCTTTGTATTTTTATATAATATGGTTAATAAACTTACTATATACATCCAAGCGACCCCCAAGTGGTCCATTAATGATTAACCTATCATAATATAAGTCTCTTGGCCGAACCTTAGATTTTTAGGAATTTAATATCAATTAATAATATAATATTTGTTTTAAGAACTCTTTTATGTCAATTTTGACACTATTCAATAGTTGATTTTTTTGAAACTCATAACAGATTGATTACTTCGAACAAAGTCAATTATATCAATCCTAATATATCATATTATCCTAGAAAATTAGTTTAATTCATTAAAAGTTTCATATTATATTTATTTGGGTATTTATAGTATCAATTATTTTAATTTTTCACTATTATAGTAATTACTGCATCATCATTGTGTCATATATAAAATAAATTATTTAATGTCTAAAAATTATAAATAAAATATCATTATGTAGGAAATATTTTTATCTTTCTAATGAATATTTATAATCTAAAATCCAACATATATAACCCTATGTAACAATTGTTGTTCTAAAAGATATATGTTTGTGTCATTTTTGTATTCATTTTAACTTAATTAAAATAAAGTGTCATTATCACTTACAAGTGGATCCATGGGGTCCCAAAATTGACACAAAGATGCCCATGGTCGACCATGTATCAACCAATAGGGTTAAGACACGTTTTGGGGTAATTTAGTATTATTATAATATTATTTTTTTAACCCTTATTTACCGGATTTACCCTTTAACCATGGTAAATAAAATATTTACCGCAGTAATTATTCAAAATGTGTAAAAATAAAAGTTACCTATTTACACAATTTGAACATCCTGATTCCAAATATGGAATCCATTTTCCTAAATTCAAAACACAGAAGTGGCAGAAATTAATTTAAAATTAATTCCCGCTGTCAAAACAAAAAGCGTGTTTTTAAGAGATAATAACTATCAAAAGATTGACACTTGTTTATGTTCGGTTTAATTGTAAAATTATGTCCAATGATAAACATTAAATTGAATGGTAAAAATATATTCTAAATATACTTTAAAACCACTCAAATTCATAATTTATCATTATTAATTATTTTGATTAAAAAAGTTGTTTTTAATTAAAATTTAGAAATTTTCACTATTCATCAAAATATGAAAGTTATCCGAAATGTACCAAAATTTCACCCTAGGCTAATTTTGATATTCCGAATCCAAAAATGAAGTCCATTTCAAAATATAAAATATATATAATTTCAAAATTTAGGTATTACTATTCATAACGGCTATTTTGATCGGTTGTGGTGTGTGTTAAAACTCGAAGTTGCGTACAACACACGCTACTGTTTTATTCAAAGGAAAGCGTACCGTGGAAGCTTGGGATGTTTCATTTTAAATTTTTTGATGTCTCCATTTAGTCAAAAAGTTTAAAATATTGTATTTAAAAAAGGATTCACTATCAAAAGTTGATAAAAGTGCAATACTGAAAATGAATCTGTTCTTGCATTATGACTAAGAAACTCATAATATGGATTCTAAAATTATAAGGATTATATAAAGTTTAAAATTTAGTTAATAATATTCATGACCTCTTTTAATGGACTTTTTTTTTTGGTAAGTCATGGTGCAATTGAACTCGGTGTTGCGTGTAGTGCGAGTTATTGAATTATTTTGAAGAAATAACACACTATGAAATCTTGGGGTGTTACATTTTGGGTCTACGGGTCATGTAAGAGTTTTTCTTCAACTCATAACAATGAGGAATATCCAAAAATAAATAAAAATCTCAAAGGCCTTCGAATTGGGTTGACCACCACACACACACACACACATAAATATACACATACACATATATACACATTCACACACACACACACAAACACACATGCATACACATATACAACAAAACACATGCATACACATATATAACAAAACACATGCGTACACATATATAACAAAACACATGCATACATACAACACATGCATAACATGCATGTGCACATATAGATTCAGACATACATACACATGCATGCATATACATATACATACATGTATATTTTAAATTATTTAATATGAATATAAGTATATAAATTCAAATATGAGTCGCATATTTAAATAGATATATTCATTTATATATTATATAATTGTTTAAATAAAATATCAAAATATCATATTTATATTAATTATATACACATTTTGTAATTAATGCATATGAATATACTATTAAACATTTTCATTGACTAATATAAATTTGATAATTGTATATATATATATATAATTATGAAAGTACGATTCATTTTTTATTAAAAGTTATATAAATCATATTTATATTATATATATATATACTTATTAGAATATAAATCTTATTTAAAATATATAAATATGTATATATAAATTAAATTATTCATTGTGACCTTTATCAAAACTGATAAAGGGATATCTTTTATCAGTGTTGATAAAAGTCTTCATCCATTTATTAGCATTTTTCGCTAAGTGCTGAATATTGTGCGATCTTTAGTAGTGCGGGAATAGCTAGAAGCATCGTTGGTATAGTTGTGGGCGAGCAGACACATGAGATTGAGGGTGGTGACAAGAAGAGTGAAATAAAATTTGGAAGTGTTGGGAAATATGTAGGCAGAAGGAGAAGATAGAATGAACCATGATGCGTGAATTGGATTCAATGTCCAAAAGGGTTTGATCCACTCACACGTTGATGGTGTAGGGTTCTCAGTGGAAGTATCCCTCGAGAATTTCACCGAAGGTTTGGGGAATATCGAACACCAATTTCTGATACCCCCACTGCACCGATGTTGGGAGAAGTCTGGAAAATATCTTTGATTGAAATAAGCGTTAATCCATAAGTGATCTCATAATCAATTATTTATAAATTGTCGTTTTGGTCAAAGAACACATTGGTTCGACCGAAACGAGACAATTTTTGGCGAGGGATTCACCGGTTCGATCTCACCGTTTCAGTTAAAGAACATATTGGTTCAACTGAAATGTTATAACTTTTGGCTAGGGATACACCGGTTCAATTTTTTTTAATAAAACACACTATTTATTTTAATAAATATTTTGAATAAAATATATAACAGGAATAAGGTATGGGGAGGGTGAGGCGGGAAGAATATTTGGTGAATTTTTTTGTGAACCATGGCAGCCGCAAAAGACTATGCAGTCCACATATGCCAGTTTTTCTAGTAATGGTTATAAAATAACTACTGATTATTAACGTATTAAATAGATTGTTTAGTGAATCTATTGGTCCAAAATAAATAACTTTTCTGAAAACGTAATGGTTAATTTAATGAAAAATAAAATAATTATTTTAATATAAAAATAATAGTTTTAATGAATTTAATTATGAGTGATAATTTATATAATATAAGTGGATGATTGATTTGGGGAGGCGGGGTGATGGAAATGTCAACGAAGTGAGGGTGCGTGGAGGCAGTAGGAGATGCAATGGGCGGTTGTCTAATAGACAAAGATGGATGGGAGGGGTTGATCCGGCGGGCAAGAGAGGGAAAGGCGTCGGCGACAAAAGTGATGGAAATCTTAACCAACTGGCAGGCGTTCGTCCGAGCAGCAGCGCAGGGGAGCGGTCTTTTCATTCACCATTTGTTTTTACTCACTTTGAGAAAGGGTTAAGGGTGACCACAATTCAAGATTCGTGCGACCGATATGATGGGGTTGTCAGGCACTCAACATTGGTAATCTAAACCCGTAAAATCACACCCCACCCAACCACAAATATGAAAAACAAAACACTATTTATTTCTGTTTATATATATATTTTTATATATAATTATATATTATTAAATATAAAAATAAATATATTAAAACATTTATATATATATATATATATATAATTTTTAAAAATATAAATCATGTTAAAATAAAAATTTGTTATAAATTTCACTTTCATAGTTTATATAACGAAGAATTGTCAAATTTATATTAATATAAATGTACTTAAATACATTATATGTTATGTGTGTGTACTTTGAAATATATTTGTTGCAAAATGTGTGATATATATATATATATATATTATCATATGTGTGTCTATATATATGTATGTACATATATACATCGCAACTAATATATATTAAAATATATGTACATTCATATATATTGGCACACACTTATACATATGCATATATTTGAATATATATATATATAGAGAGAGAGAGAGGCAAATTTAAATATATATATATACATACATAAGATAAATATATTTAACTTGTAATAGAAATATTTTATATAAATGTATTCACAATAAATATGCATTTTATAAATACATTATAGAAAATTTATATGTAAATATATATAAATATACGAATAAAAATATAAATAAAAAATGTATGTAAATTTATATATATAAATAGATATATCATAGAATATAGAAGAAAATTAGATGAAACGGTAGTAAGGGCATTCTCTTTGCATAAGGATGTTGGAGGTTTGAATCCCTACATCCGTACATGGTTGAGAAGGTGAATGGGTTTGGCTGGAATTAGCACTGATATCAGGGGGTAGGAGGCGCTTTGTGGCGTCATTAATTAACCATGATGACCAAAGAATAATTTTAAATAATATTTTTTTTGAGTTTTATCAGTACCGATAAAAACGATTGACATTTAAATGCACTCAAAACAACAACACTTATATACATCGATAAGAGCAGTTTCTAACATTGATAAAGACCTTATCTGTAGTAGTGAATATGCATTTTTCTTCAATCAATCGTGTTTTTTTTCAATTTATGTATATATTCTAGAAATATATGTGTGTGTTTATGCACGTGTTGTTATATATATATATATATATATATATAACGGGTTTAGTACGATCATCATATGACCATATGCAATGGATGACAACTTAAACACATGCATATCTATCTTTAAGAATTAAAACGTAAATAAAACTGTAAAACAGAGTACCTAAAAAAATGTCAACAACAACCGTCTTATTCTTTCCTAACAAAGGAGAATGCTTGATAATGATCACAAAACAGTGAACAAAAGCACCCTTGTCTCTGAGGGGGGAGCACTGACCAATGGATCTGCAATCGTATCGCAAGGATACCCAGATGCTAAAGGGGTTTTAGCGCCTCCATCTGAGATGATAAATGTCACACCCGACCTTTTTAAGTTATTTTATTTTATTAATATTCTTGGTATCGGGTATCCTCGTTGGGATTTGGGTTGAAGCCCGACGTGAATTTTTGAGTTTTTATTTAAAGTTAGGCGTTTTGAGCTTGGCGGCATATGACGCACGTGGAGAGCACGGTTTGGAGACCGTGCGGCTACGCCCTGGTCACCATGCAGCCAGCATACTGAATAAATTAAAAATTTAAAAGAAAAATGAAATGAAAGTTAAAAATAAAATAAGAAAAAGTAAAATAAGATTTTAGTGTTTCTTAATAATAATAATAATGATGATAATATTAATTTTATTGGGATTATTATTGTTGTTGTTGTTTTTGTTGTTGTTGTTATTATTATTATTGGGAGTTTTGGTGGGTTGTAGGCCGGTGCACGGGCATCACACAGTTAGCAGAGACCAGACAATCAGCCCAGATACTCGTGCAACAACTTCTGTAGTGGGCGAAAGCTACCGCACGGTTTGCGTACGGTCGCTTGAGACGTGCGTGGACCGCGCAGTTGCCCAACGTTCAAATAAATAAAATAAATAAAATAAAAACGAGATGAAAAAAAACATTAAAGCAAATGGGGCGTTTTAACCATGATAAAAATATTAATTTTACTACAGATGATAATAATATTATTATAATTAAATATTATGTAGGTTATTAATGTATTATTATTATTATGTTATTATGGTTATTATGTTACTAATTATTATTATTATAGTTATATTATTATTATTATTGTTATAACTATTATTATTATTATTATTAATGATATTATAGGTTATTATTATTTTTATCATTTTGGTATTATTATTTTTGTTATTATTATTATTAAGATCATCATTAAGGTATTATTATTATTTGTTTCTTTTTAAGGTTTTAATAAAAAGAAAGAAAGAAAAAAATGGGATCAAACCCTAATGTTCGGCACACCCCCTCACCCTCTCCTGCTTGTGCGCAACCTCCTCCCCTTTCTTCTTCTTCTTCTTCTCTCGCTCTCTCTCTCGCTCTCTCTCTCTCTCTCTGCGCGCTACCCTACTGCACCACCACCTCCAGCCAGCACACCCTCTGACGCCACTACCTCCAGCCGGCACACCTTGCTACGCCACCAGCGCCGGTCGACGCACCCTGCTCCACCCCCATCCCCAGTCGGCGACCCTCTTCGACGCAAACCCCCTTCTGGTGCCTCCTCCTCTTACTGGCGCGACACTCCAACGCCCTTCCCTCCTCTTGCCGACGCGGTGGTCCAACGACCTACCTTGTTGGCGCAACTCCTTCCGGTGTCGCCTCCTCCTGCCGCGAACACCCTTCCGGTGCACTCCCCTTCACCGGTGAACTCCCCTCCGGCTACTCTCCCGGCTGACGCCCCTTCTTTCTAGCATGGCCTCCCTTGTGCGGCACACCCTCCTTCGACGACCCGCCCTATCGGTGCGACCTCTTTGGCGCGTTGCCTCACCGGCGCGGCCCTCCTTCGGCGACGACTTCCTCTTTCGGGCGCGCGACTCGTCTCTCGGGACACCTTCAGGTGGGTTTCGGTGTTCGCCACCGAAGGTGAGGGTTTCAGATCATGTCGGGTTGTCGCCACCATTCGAGGTGAGGGTTTTCTTCCCATCATTTGGTTTTGCGCATTCTAATTTAGAGTTTTTATGTGTTTTGAGTCCCTAATATTTATATTGTAGTGCGCTGGACTTCATCGTGTGATTTCGGGTGGTCACCGATCAATCTGTCAAGTGGCAAGTGTTGACTTGATTCTTCGTTGAGGTAGGATCTCTTGCATTGCCCTTTAAATTAAAGAATTATTGATTTCATGTTTTTCACACTTTTATTTAATGCTAGTTAGTAAACTGTGGTTTTTAGAATAATTGCTTTTTGTGAAATAAAGTAATACCCTCTTTGTACTTGAATTGCATGGAACTATTTTATTGTGCTGTGCATGCTAAGTGTTTATCAAATGCTTGCCTGGCTCTTATAAATGTATTTTGGATTTTAAGTGGTGGTTGATTGTCCTTAAATGAGTTTCCAAGTGGATTTTTGGCTTTCGGTTTTCAAAGTGGCGTGCGTATGATTTGAAAATCAATTTTTAACGCGTGGCGTGTTTTTGTTGAGTTTTGCACACCATATGTTGGTTAAATCACCAGGTTGGCTTTTCTAAATAGTTTGTGATTTCTAAAGGCATGGTTTGGTTTTGTAAATGATGGTTTTACATTCAAATGGCGCTTGGTGTTTCCTGTAACGCCCCGACCCCAGTTACCCAGAGTCGGTGCATTATTACATAACATTGGTATGATCACAAAAGATCAAGTCTCGAAAGACCGATTAGTTTAGTAGCCTTGGAATAACTAGATACATTCGTCAAGTTTACATTACATCATAAAGTGAAAACTACAACGACATCTTGTCTCCACACTCATATCCCCTTATACTATCCCTTCAGGTCATTCATAAAATACTTCTTCACATCCTGGGAAAAATAAAACATAGAAAGGGGTGAGCTCAAATGCCCAATAAGGATAACAATATAGCATAAACTTTCATAAATAAATATAAACATTTAAGGCAATGTATAACTAAAATAAAAGCCTTTTAAACTTGAACTTCAACATAATATGGTAAAAATAAAATGAAATAATGTCATTTACTTATTCACATGGATATTCTACTAGTCGAATAATCACATGCAATATCAATAACCACTTTCATAATGATGGAATGCATAATTCCAGACTATCATAACCACGTAGCCAAGACCTCGTGCCAAGACTACAAATAAGATTTTGTCAAGGCCTCGTGCCAAGACTACAAATAAGATTTTGTCAAGGCCTCATGCCAAGACACTAGTTTGTCTCATGAGACCTACCGATGCATCGAGGAGCTATAGCGGGCTCCACCCGTCACTTACTAAGTCCAATGCATTCCTCATATGAAAAGTTTGAAACATAACATAAACATTCGTATTAAAACTAGCATATGAAATGTTAATACTTTATCCACAAACCATGAATGGTATAAAAATAGCACATCCACAGTCAAACATAACTCATTCGATACAATATGGGAGATTGTATTGTATCAGATTAACCTCAATAGATAATGATGAAGGATATTGACATAGATGAAAATAATCATCAAAACTATTAGAGAGAAATATCCCCCCTTTTCTTCAAATCATTTAAAAGTCGCACTATTTGTCAAGAAGTCATTTAAAAAAATATTTTTGAATCAAAGCGTCCCATACCACTTTGAAACTTTTAAAAGTAATTTTAATTTTAAAACCTTAATGTCCATATAAATAAATCCTTAAAACCATTTTTAAAACATTGACATTAATGAGAAAGATTTAGAAGAATAAATCTTCAAAACATTTAAAAATGATATTTTAGTTAGAGTTTCTAACCAAAGGAGAGACACTTGAATAAAAATAATCGAGGTAATCAAAATTTTGTAATATCATGAGAATAAAGGGATTCATGATATACTATGTCAAAGTACATTATATACACCATATAATAGTTATTTGGTGTATAAGAACAAAGGAGTCTCAATGGAATGTAATTTGAGATGAAACTTCTTATAAAGACCGTATCCTTAGGTTAAGGATAAATCAATGGCATAATTATGTGTGAAAAATATAAATACACCCAATATGATTGGATATTCAGTGTAAACCAGTCAAAGGACATTCACACATATTCTTGTAAAAACAACACCCATGGATTGGATGTTTAACACAACAAATCAAGATTGAGTAAAGATTACTCTTATCAAGTTCATACCGATGACTTGAGAATTTATCAATGGAGTGATTATGTGTATCAAAATTATATCCACAGAAATGGGTGTGGAAATTATGACATAATAAAATGAATAGTGATTCCACACATAATCTTGGAGTAAAATAATCAATGAAGTATGCGTAAAGCCGAATGAGTGGAAATTGAAATTTCAAATTCCCTTATCAATTTGGTAACATACGAAACATACACCCATGAAAGAAGGATAATACAATGATGATGTAAATATCCATAAATTAAAGTATATTACACAATGAATACAATCATGATCAGTACACACACCACATGCAATAAATAAGTGGTGAACAATGGAAATCTCACGGAATTAAAAGTGAGATAAGAAACCCCTTACTTTGTACTTTTTCGTTGGTCGAGGGTAGGTTAGCCTCCTGTATAATGGTGAAATAATTGTTATTGAATTATACAAGGATCATATACATTAATATCATATATGATCTTTTAACATTTCTTTGTTAATAATATCTTAGTATTATTGTCGTTTCAGGTGTTAACTTACTCGTTTTATTTTATATGTTTTGTTACATAAGTCATGTTTTTTATGGGTAGGTTGTATCTTATTCATATACAGAATGATATCAAGTCCTTAAACATTATTTTTAATCATCAAATGATAGTTAGACTTGAATGAATACTATGGGGAATGAATCTCATCGCGTTCGTGGAGACGGTAGTCCGTACGTACGCACGAGCGATAATATAATTCTTATGATATTAAAATAATATATAATTGGATGGTATATTATATATACAGAATAATTATAATGTTATATTTATTATTTACATGAATTACACATCATTATTATATCCATCCAAATAATAATGTATTGAATAACAATTACACCACGATGTGGAGACGGTAGGCCATACGTACGCACGTATGGTGACATGTCATTCAAAGGATGGATAAAATACTGAATATGGTTGTACCATATTTATAATAACATCATAGTATATAGAAGATACTGGATTTATTATTTTAGAATGGAAATAACAAAGAAAGAAGAAGTTGAAGAAGAAAGGAACTTGAAAGAGGGTGGTGAAAACATTACCTCTTCTTCAGGTTCTTCCTTTTGACTTGATCAAAAGGGCTCCTTAGGTTGGCTTTCTGATCAAACTAAGGCCTCTAGGTTAAATTGAGGGAAGTTGAGAGAGTATTTGGGTAGGATTTTTCCTAGCCAAAAGTCTTTGAATGTGTGAATTAGTGAGAAGGGGGAGTGCCCTTTTATAAGAGGGGTGATGGACACCTTTGAAAAAACTAGAAACATTATTTTATAATAAATTCATATTCGGTTTCTAATGGATCAAAATTGGATTATTAAAAGTATAAGGTGGTGATGGGTCGAAATACTTTCAACCAATATAATTTAGACAGGTTTGGGTAATTATATTAACCTTATCTTTTAGTTTTAACTCTTAGTTAAATAGTTTGACATTTACCATGTCACTTTGTATTTTTATATTATATAGTTAATAAACTTAATATATACATCCAAGCGACCCCAAGTGGTCCATTAATGACACACCTATCATGATATAAGTACTTTTACCGAACTTCAGATTTTTTGGAATATAATATCAATTAATAATATAATATTTGTTTTAAAAACTCATTTATGTCAATTTTGACAGTATTCAATATTTGATTTTTGTTAAATTCTTAAAAACTTTATTAATTCGAACCAAATTCATTTAAGCAATCCTATAATGTCATATTAACCAATAAAATTCATGGATGTCATCAAAACTTTCAAATTATATTTATTTTAACATTTATAATACCGATTATTTGATTCTTTCATTGATAAGGAAAATACTGCATCATTATTGTGTCATAAATAATATTAACTATTAAATGTCTAAAAATTATAAATAAAATACCATTATGTAGGAAATATTTTTATCTTTATAATTAATATTTATAGTAGAAAATCCAACATATATAACCCTATGTAAAAATTGTTTTTCTAAAAGATATATGCTTATGTCATTTTTGTATTTATTTTAACTTAATTAATGTAAAGTGTCCTTATCACTTACAAGTGGATCAATGGGGTCCCAAAATTGATCCAAAGATGCCCATGGTCGAACATGTATCAACCAATAAGGTTAGGACACATTTTAGGGTAATTTATTATTATTATAATATTATTTTTTACCCTTATTTACCGGATTTACGCTTTAACCATGGTAATTAAAATATTTACCGAAGTAATTATTTAAAATGTCTAAGAATAAAAGTTACCTATTTACACAATTTGGACATCTTGATTCCAAATATGAAATCTATTTTTCAAAATTCAAAACATAGAAGTGGCAGAAATTAATTTAAAATTAATTCCCATTGTTAAAACAAAAAGCGTGTTTTTAAGAGATAATAACTATCAAAAGATTGACACTTGTTTATGTCCAGTTTAATTGTGAAATTATGTTCAATGACCAAAATTGTATTAAATGGTAAAAATATATTCTAAATATACTTTAAAACCACTTAAATTCATAATTTATCACTATTAATTATTTCGATTAAAAAAGTTGTTTTTAATTAAAATTTAGTAATTTTCACTATTCATCAAAATATAAAAGTTATCCGAAAAGTACCAAAATTTCACCCGAGGCTAATTTTGATATTCCGAATCCAAAAAATGAAGTCCATTTTGAGAGATAAAATTTATAAAATTTCAAAAAGTGGGTATTACTATTCATAACGACTACTTTGATTGGTCGCAGTGTGTTACAATCTCGAAGTTGCGTACAACACACGCTACTGTATTATTCAAAGAGAATCGTACCGTGGAAGCTTGGGGTGTTACATTCTCTCTTATTTCAATAAATTGCATCCTCGCAATTTTTAAAATTGGTATTGGGAATATAATGTAAAGTCCAACATCGGAAAAAGAGCCAATAAAACTATCCCTTTAAAAGAAAGAAAGAGAAGTAAAAAGGTCTCCCGAGATAACCTATACTAGGATTATATGTAAAAAAACATGGATATGGATGATAAAATAAGTGTCAAGTTCTGATGGAGAGGGATAGAAAACACGATCAGGAGAAAGTTAACAACAAGAAAACCACAAACTTGTGATGAGACAAACTGTCATTAGTTTCCCAGTAGGAAAAGTAAATGGACAACATTTTTTTTGTTTTAAGTTACATTACATAAAGACGAGGAATTCATTTCTGATATTGACTAAGAAAATAAAGAGATATACTTACTTTTTAAGTAGATTTTCATTCTTTAATAAATTTCCACAACTAACTCATTTTTTTAAACGATGAGTATTCAAGAAGACTTGGTCACACTGGTAGAGCTAGAATAAACTTCTATAGAATCACATGATCCACAAAGGATAAACTATATATTTACCTTGTATTTAGAGATTAACCAAAACCAAATGGTTAGTACAAGATCTGATGATCCCCCAAAAGGATATTCCTTTAGAGAAAGAAACATTAATCTTAATTTTTAAAATCAATACCCCAAAGTTAAATAAATACCATTCAATAAACAATTGTCCTTAAAATCCTTCAATATAATCCAAACTAATATTGAAACCCAAAACTTAGAAGAATTTGGTTATGTAGTCTTCCATGTAAAATTGTATCTCTAAATGACATCAACTACTCTTAAAGTCACATACTTAAAAGTAATTAACCTAATCACATATTCTCTATTATAGGTTAATCATTTTCATAAATAACCCAAATCACTATAAATCCACAATAAAAACATAGATAAAAATCCACCATTACTCCTCAAATGAAACCCCATAGTATTCCATTTTCCTTCGGCATATAGTGTTCCCAACAAAGCGAACATCTTCCAAAATAACATTTATCACTTAATCACCAAATCATTTTCCTATACTAAGGGTATTCATTTGATAAGACATAAGAACCCAAATCAACTTATTATTGATAAATAAAATCATTTAACTAAAAATAATTAGTCACACTAACCAGAGACTTCATGTAGTCCCGTGGTAGGCGATAAATCCCAATCGCACTTTGGTTGCGGGTTCGATTCCCACAGCTTTGTCCGATGCGATGGGTTTTCAAACGGTCTGCGTGTTGTCCTTTTTTAAAAACTATATTTTATAACATTACCAAAATGAGATAAATTCCTCAAAATAACCATAACATAATTTTAACCAAAAATGTTATCTCATACCTTGCATTTTCATCCCAAAATATAATAACTTGTAATTGCCTCAAACCCAATGATCATATAAAACAAAATGGTTATTTATAACTATATCCACAAGGGAAAAGATAATGCTTCCTCAAATATCATTATCACATGGCAAACTACGGGGTTACAAATACAAGAGAAAATTATTCCAATGTAATCCCATCAAAAAGGAGCACTAATACTTTTAAACATTTCTCCAACCATTTATTTCCACATAGCTTCTTATATGACCAAGAAAATATCCTACAGAATAGGGAATTCACTTGGGTAATGGTCAGGTCCCCTACATTTATGGAAAATAACTGTAAATGGATTCTTGGGACCATTTTTATTTTCTTCCATAGTACTCTTCATTTTTCCTCAGCAATTCTTCACTTTATGTCCTTCTTTCCCACACGTAAAACATTTCTTTGTTCCATTGAGACACTTTCCTTGGTATCTCCTTCCACATTTCCTGCATGATGGAAATTTAGGATTCTTTTCTCCACGTTCTCCATTGCTGGAGCTCTTATCATTCATCACCTTTCTCTTCTTTGTTGAGTCCGGGAGTTGGTTAATATATATTTTGTTGATCATATTTTTGGAAAACTGATTTGGCATGAACATGATATCTTTTACGCCTATCAACATCCCATTTTTTTGCTCATTTCCACCACCGTTCCCACCTTGTACATCATTCTCAAAGTTACTATGACTTCCTTGGACTCCAGCCATTGACTAAAACCAGAAAGCATTGTGTGAGTAATAGTAGTCATAAAATCATTTAGAGAATATCATGACACCATATTTTCAATTTGGAACACCTTAGGATTAACCAAAGTAATTTATTTTCATCTTATATTAAAATACTTCACTTTTTTTTGTAAAGAAAATGTAAATTATCCTAAGCATATCCCCTAAGAGTGTCGTAACCAAGAGTGCAGCAAGGACCGTTGTCGTACACTAGTTCTCGTTCAAGTCTAGCTCAAAGCGGTGTTTTCGGGGTTTACCCCTAGGTACATCTGTGCCAGAGCCACCTCTACCTGCTCGTATCCAGACATGGATGTATTTCTTGGAAAACTCACAAAATCTATACAATACCAAAATTCTAGGAAGTTCTTCTATACTAATCCTCAAAGTTTATCTTAGGGCTATGTGCTCTAATCAGAGTTTATCTAAATCTAGTTTCCAAGGTTTGTACTAAACTTCCTCTGATACCAACTATAACGCCTCGAACCTAGTTACCCAGAGTCGGTGCATTATTACATAACATTGGCATGATCACAAAAGATCAAGTCTCAAAAGACCGATTAGTTTAGTAGCCTTGGAATAACTAGATACATTCGTCAAGTTTACATTACATCATAAAGTGAAAACTACAACGAAATCTTGTCTCCACACTCATATCCCCTTATACTATCCCTATAGGTCATTCATAAAATAATTCTTCACATCCTGGAAAAAATAAAACATAGAAATGGGTGAGCTCAAATGCCCAGTAAGGATAACAATATAGCAGAAACTTTCATAAATAAGCATAAACATTTAAGGCAATGTATAACTAAAACAAAAGCCTTTTAAACTTGAACTTCGGCATAATATGGAAAAAATAAAATGAAATAATTTCATTTACTTATTCACATGGATATTCTACTAGTCGAATAATCACATTCAATATCAATAACCACTTTCATAATGATGGAATGCATAATGCCAGACTATCATAACCACGTACCCAAGGCCTCATGCCAAGACTACAAATAAGATTTTGTCAAGGCCTCGTTCCAAGACACTAGTTTGCCTCATGAGACCTACCGATGCATCGAGGAGCTATAGCGGGCTCCACCCGTCACTTACTCAGTCCAATGCATTCCTCATATGAAAAGTTTGAAACATAACATAAACATTCGTATTAAAACTAGCATACGAAATGTTAATACTTTATCCACAAACCATGAATGGTATAAAAAAAGCACATCCACAGTCAAAAATAACTCATTCGATACAATATGAAAGATTGTATTGTATCAGATTAACTTCAATAGATAATGATGAAGGATATTGACATAGATGAAAATAATCATCAAAACTATTAGAGATAAATATCCCCCCTTTTCTTGAAATCATTTAAAAGTCGCACTATTTGTCAAGAAGTCATTTAAAAACATATTTTTGAATCAAAGTGTCCCATACCACTTTGAAACATTTAAAAGTAATTTTAATTTTAAAACCTTAATGTCTATATAAATAAATCCTTAAAACCATTTTTAAAACATAGACATTAATGAGAAAGATTTAGAAGAATAAATCTTCAAAACATTTAAAAATGATATTTTAGTTAGATTTTCTAACAAAAGGAGAGACACTTGAATAAAAATAATTGAGGTAATCAAAACTTTTTAATATCATGAGAATAAAGGGATTCATGATATACTATGTCAAAGTACATTATATACATCATATAATAGTTATTTGGTGTATAACAACAAAGGAGTCTCAATGGAATGTAATTTGAGATGAAAATTATTATAAAGACCGTATCCTTAGGTTAAGGATAAATCAATGGAATAATTATGTGTGACAAATATAAATACACTCAATATGATTGTATATTCAGTGTAAACCAATCAAAGGACATTCACACATATTCTTTTAAAAACAACACCAATGGATTGGATGTTTAACTCAACAAATAAAGATTGAGTAAAAATTACTCTTATCAAGTTCATATTGATGACTTGAGAATTTATCAATGGAGTGATTATGTGTATCAAAATTATATCCACAGAAATTGGTGTGGAAATTATGACATATTAAAATTAATAGTGATTCCACACATAATCTTGGAGTAAAATAATCAATGAAGTATGCGTAAAGCCGAATGAGTGGAAATTTAAATTTCAAATTCCCTTATCGATTTGGTAACATACGAAACATACACCCATGAAAGAAGGATCATACAATGATGATGTAAATATCCATAAATTAAAGTATATTAAAAAATGAATACAATCATGGGCAATACACAAACCACATGTAATAAATAAGTGGTGAACAATGGAAATCTCACGGAATTAAAAGTGAGATAAGAAACCCCTTACTTTGTACTTTTTCCTTGGTCGAGGGTAGGTTAGACTCCTGTATAATGGTGAAATAATTTTTATTGAATTATACAAGGATCATATACATTAATATCATATATTATCTTTTAACATTCCCTTGTTAATAATATCTTAGTATTATCATCATTTCGGGTGTTAACTTACTCGTTTTCTTTTATATGTTTTGTTACATAAGTCGTGTTTGTTATGGGTAGGTTGTATCTTATTCATATACAGAATGATATCAAATCCTTAAAAATTATTTTTAATCATCAACTGAGAATTATACTTGAATGGATATGATGGGGAATGAATCTCATCACGTTCGTGGAGACGGTAGTCCGTACGTACGCACGAGTGATAATATCATTCTTTTGATATTAAAATAATATATAATTGGATGGTATATCATATATAAAGAATAATTATAATTTTATATTTATTATTTACATGAATTACACATCATTATTATACCCATACAAATAATAATGTATTGAATAACAATTACACCACGACGTGAAGACGGTAGGTCGTACGTACACACATATGGTGACATGTCATTCAAAGGATGGATAGAATACTGAATATGGTTGTACCATATTTATAATAACATAATAGTATATAGAATATACTAGATTTATTATTTTATAATGGAAATAACAAATAAAGAAGAAGTTGTAGAAGAAAGGAACTTGAAAGAGGGTGGTGAAAACATTACCTCTTCTTCGGGTTCTTACTTTTGACTTGATCAAAAGGGATCCTTAGGTTGGATTTCTGATCAAACTAAGGCCTATAGGTTGAATTTAGGGAAGTTTAGAGAGTATTTTTTCAGGGTTTGTTTGAGACAAAAGGCTTTGAATGTGTGAATTAGTGAGAAGGGGGAGTGCCCTTTTATAAGAGGGGTGAGGGGCACCTTTGGAAAATCTAAAAATATTATTTTATAATAAATTCATATTCAGTTTCTAATGGCTCAAAATTGGTATATTAAAAGTATAAGGTGGTATGGGTCGAAATAATTTCAACCAATAGAATTTATATAGGTTTGGTTCATTATATTAACCTTATCTTTTAGTTTTAACTCTTAGTTAATTAGTTTGACATTTACCATGTCACTTTGTATTTTTATATTATATAGTTAATAAACTTACTATATACATCCAAGAGACCCCCCAAGTGGTCCATTAATGATACAAATATCATGATATAAGTCCTTTGGCCGAACCTTAGATTTTTTGGAATAGAATTTCAATTAATAATATAATATTTTTTTTAAAAACTCATTTATGTCAATTTTGACACTATTCAATAATTGATTTTTTTTAAAGTCTTAAAAACTTTATTAATTCAAACCAAATTCATTTAAGCAATCCTATAATGTCATATTAACCAATAAAATTCATTTATGTTATCAAAACTTTCAAATTATATTTATTTTAACATTTATAATACCAATTATTCGATTCTTTCATTGATAAGGAAAATACTGCATCATCATTGTGTCATAAATAATATATACTATTAAATGTCTAAAAATTATAAATAAAATACCATTATGTATGAAATCTTTTTATCTTTTTAATGAATATTTATAGTTGAAAATCCAACATATATAACACTATGTAAAAATTGTTTTTCTAAAAGATACATGCTTATGTCATTTTTGTATTTATTTTAACTTAATTAATATAAAATGTCCTTATCACTTAAAAGTGGATCCATGGGGTCCCAAAATTGACCCAAAGATGCCCATGGTCGGACATGTATCAATCAATAAGGTTAGGACACGTTTTAGGGTAATTTATTATTATTATAATATTATTTTTTTACCCTTATTTACCGGATTTACCCTTTAACCATGGTAATTAAAATATTTACCGAAGTAATTATTCAAAATTTCTAAGAATAAAAGTTACATATTTACACAATTTGGAAATCCTGATTCCAAATATGGAATCCATTTTTCCAAATTCAAAACACATAAGTGGCAGAAATTAATTTAAAATTAATTCCCGTTGTTAAAATAAAAAGCGTGTTTTTAAGAGATAATAACTATCCAAAGATTGACACTTGTTTATGTCCGGTTTAATTGTGAAATTATGTCCAATGACCAATATTGTATTAAATGGTAAAAATATATTCTAAATATACTTTAAAACCACTCAAATTAATAATTTATCACTATTAATTATTTCGATTAAAAAAGTTGTTTTTAATTAAAATTTAGTAATTTTCACTATTCATCAAAATATAAAAGTTATCCGAAAAGTACCAAAATTTCACCCTAGGATAATTTCGATATTCAAAATCCAAAAATGAAGTCCATTTTGAGAGATAAAATTTATAATTTTCAAAAAGTGGGTATTACTATTCATAACGGCTACTTTGATTGGTTGCAGTGTGTTAGAATCTCGAAGTTGCGTACAACACACGCTACTATATTAATTAAAGAGAATCGTACCATGGAAGTTTGGGGTGTTACATTTACTAAGTGTATTTCTAAAATTGGTTTGGTATTGAAAATTTATTGTGTGTAGTGGTTTATTAAAGGTCTGATGCATGAAAATGACATGAGGCCCGTTTGACATTTTAATTAAATGGTTTATTTGAAAAACCCTTTGAGGAGTGAGCCTTGCCTTGTTGGTTGACCATGGGACGGAAGTTTCCTCGGTATGAGACCTCCCTTGTATGATTATTGTTTAAAATTAAGGACCACTCCTCAAAGCGGTCGGAGTGGTGCTGGTTTGTGTGTTTTGTGTGATGGTGTATATATGGCTTATTGCTTGATCTTGTTTGGAACACCCCTTTACAAACATTGCATGAGAACCTAGTATATCTACGAGGATCACTGAGAATGATTGTTTCACTAGTAGTTTACGTATTGACCAGTGGCCCATAGTAGGTGGATATATTTGGGTTTATTGCTATAGGATTGGCCCCCTCAGTCTGTCCTCAGTTAGAGTAGTCGGGACTTTAGGCGTTTTGACTTCATCATGTGTGGAATGCTACTAGGGATGAGGTCTCATGTATTAGTATGTTCGGGTACTCCTATGAGTTCCTAGGTCTTCCTGTGTTCCACCGATACTAGTATGGTTAGTGCCATTACCCTCACGGTGTAGGATCATATTCTTTGTATTTGGTTTTGGTGTTTTCTTGTGAAATGATGAGTGCATTACTTTATCTAAAAAAGGTTTCTAAAAAGAATGTTTTTAATGAACAAGCACCTTTCCCTTCTTTTAACCTTTATGAAAAATGAATTCTTCCATGGTTCCCCTTCCCATTTCTTCCCTTGAGCCTTGTTTTAAATCATGAGGGCAATGGATTTGATTGTTTGTTTTAAAATGAAAAGTGTGGAAAACCCTATATTTTTATATTGTATTTCAAACCTGTAAATCAATGTTTCTTTTTTTAAAGGATGTGCATTTGAGAATAGAATTAGTCAGGCCTTCCTACTGAGTTTTAATACTCATGCCTATAGCGTTTTTTAGTTTATGTTGTAGGTTCCAACTTGGGTTTTTTTGCCTTGGGAGACGGTTGATCGTTGAGTTGGAGAGTGACCCGCAAGGTCGTATGGAGATAGTGGTTGTTTAGTTCGGTTAGTCTAGTTGTATAGTTCAGCTGTATTTTTAGTTTCCTGTCTAAATGATATTTAGTTCAGTTTCAGTTATATGTTAAACTGCATGTGAAACTTACTTCTGTTTAGCTTCTATTTTATTATTGGGCGAAATCATTTCATTGTTGTATTCCATTGATTCCCTTGATGCTTGTCGCCACCCCGGGAGGATCGGGAACATCTCTCGGGCCTTGCCGTGGATCGACTCGGGTGACTGGTTCAAGGTCGAACCGGGTTGGTTCGTGACAAAATGGTATCAAAGCAGGTCGATTCTTTAATGGACCTTGCTTATTAGAGATCCCATTATTATTTAGGGGTGTTAAGGTATAAGGAGTATGATTTTCGAGCTTGAGGTGTAGGAACTAGAAAGACATCATGAACCCTTGTTGGTTCCGAACCTCGGGTTACCATGGGATGTCTGGGTTGTTGGTGTCTTTTGGTTTCTATGGATTGTTTGGTGTTGGGAAATATAAAGGGAGTTGGACAATTAGCCTCCATGAGCTCACAGAGCCTGAAAAGCCATGTGGAGCTGAGGACATAGTCCTAAAGAACTCCTTGTGACGGTGGTGTGATTGGCATATGGCCGCCAACCATATGGCCAAGTCACCATCGACACTAGTTTCCCCTTATGAACCGTTTTGGGTTTTTGTTAATACTAGAAAATGGTTTTGAAAAGTCTTGTTTTGGAATTGTGAATAGTTTAATTTAAAATGGGAATGACTTTGTTTTGATCAAGTTCCTTGTTTCTTAGTATCCACCCCCATGAAGATTCGATGGATCCCCAAGGCACAACTTCGGGTGGTTCAACATTAACAAATACTCTAGTTGATCAACCCATAGACTATGTCCTTGAGTTTTGGAAGTTGAACCCTCCTCTCTTTTATGGTCAATCGGACCCTCTCAAAGTGTAAGAGTGGATGAAGAATATCGAGAGAGACTTCAGTTTCCTAGTACTGCCTGAGTCATTAAAGGTAAAGTTTGCTGCATTTATGCTCGAAGGTCCAACCTGGAAATGGTAGAAGTCTGTGTCTTGAAGAAAGCCTTAGGAAGACCTTACCTGGGAGTTTTTAAGTCATCGTTCATCCAACAACATTTCTCTGAGATGATGAAGGTGAGAAAGAGAATGAAGTTGTGCGGTTTTCAGTAGGGTGTTGGATCAGTATTAGAATTGTATCATCACTTCTTGGATCTAGTTCTGTATGACCCATGGTATGTTGTGAAAAATCCCATAAGGGATCGACACTTTGAGTTTGGGCTCTGTCCTAAACTGTAGTCGAAGGAGGAAGAGCTCAACCTAACCACTTTCTCTAATGTGGTGAGACAAGAATTACGCGCCGAAGCTGAGTTAGCAGGAGGACTTGAGATGGAGAATCCTCCTCCGGTCTTTGGAAGTGATTAATAGGACTCTGATAAGAAAAATGGGAAACAATTAGATACTGGCGGTATTTTTAGAGGAATTAAGAGGCTTATAGAGCTCTCATTAACTTCTTCAGAGCACAATGTTGTGATCTATCATCAGTATGGAAAGCTCAGTCACAAGAGGACATTGTGCCTGAATGCTCAAAGAATCTGCCACACCTTGGGATTCTTGGGTCACTTATAGTGGTTATGTCAGGGTGTTTCCAAGAAGTGTCGTGAAGCCACACCTGGATCTTCAAAGGTCACCTCAGCCTGCCCGTAGGAGTAGGGCAATATTTAGGATCAGTTTGAGGTTTTCTCTTTGTAGTTCTCTTTAGATCTAATAGTCTCATCTTATGGCATTTTGCGGCGTTTATTTCTTTTTCAACTGTAATTATGGTTGTTGTAGAACCCTTTAGAACTTCTATTTCAATGTAAACGTGTTTTGTGAAATTTTGATTCATGTGTCATGTTCGGGAGTTTCTAATGCCTGATTGTAAGGCAAGAGATGCTTCAAACATTAGAGCTCCAACCATAGGTTAAGGAGTGAAGTTGACACGTAGTCAGGAGGACCCCAATGGTGTAAAAAGGCATTAGTTTAATTTATGTCCTTAGTGTGGCATGGTTTGTGTTCTTTCGAGTGTGTGAAGTTGTTGGTATGTTGTCGGCTATATTTTTGATGCCCCATTAGTTGGGGGCTTCCCTCCCCTCCCCTTATGGTGGGGGTTTCTGGTCTGTGTAAAAAGTTCTTGAGTTTGTTTTCTTTCATTGGTTGTTATGGTGGGGAGTCCCATCGTGGGTCTCATTGAACTTAGTGTTATCCTGTTTCTTATGGTGGTGAGTCTGTTCGGGCCTCCCCATGTTAACATCTTAGTTATGTTCTTGGTATCGGTTTGGTGGGGGATGGTCTCGTACGGAGCCACCTAACTCTAAGTTTTTCCTTTGAGTGAGTGTTGGGATGAGAGTGTTCCAGAAGTTTTGTTAAAGTAAGGTTATGGAGGTTACCCTGAGATGGGATTTGAATTTCCTTCATTTGTTTGGGTGGATGATATCAGTTCTGTTTGACAAGGTTTAAGGTATTTGTGTTTTAAGGCTAGTTTGTGCATTGTGGAAGTTCTATTTCTTTTGGACCGATCAACTAGGGGTGTTGGGACTTTTGGGGGTGGGTGGAACTCAGCAGGGAGTCTGATTTGGTCTCCCGAGTTCATCTTGTTAGTCTTTCTCCCATTAGTGGTATTTTGAAACTTCTTCATTTATCGTTCTTTGGGTAATCCCCTTAAACTATGGAGGATTATCGGTTGCTATTTTTGGATTAAACATGGTTGTGAATTTCCAGGGGCGGAAAGAGTTATGGTGGGGAGAATTTTCACACCCGACCTTTTTTAGTTATTTTATTTTATTAATATTCTTGGCATCAGGTATCCTCATTGGGGTTTGGGTTGAAGCCCGACTTGAATTTTTGAGTTTTTATTTGAATTTAAGTGTTTTGGGATTGGCGACATATGATGCATGGGCAGAGCACAGTTTGGAGACCGTGCGGCTACTCCATGGTCACTATGCATCCTGCTTGACATACAGAATAAATTAAAAATTGAAAATAAAAATGAAATGGCGGTTAAAAATAAAATAAGAAAAAGTAAAATAAAATTTAAAAGCATTTATTTAATAATAATAATAATGACAATATTATTAATTTTATTGGGATTATTATTATTATTATTATTTTTATTATTTAGAGTTTTGGTGGGTTGTAGGCTGGTGCACAGACACCGCACGGTTAGTAGAGACCATGTGGTCAGCCCAGGTACCTATGCGGCACCTTCTGGAGTGGGAGAAAACTACTGCACAGTTTGTGCATGGATGCTTGAGCCATGTGCGAATCATGCGGTTTCCCAGTGTTTAAATAAATGAAATAAATAAAATAAAAATGATATGAAAAAAACATTAAAGTAAAGAAAATAGAGCCTTTTAACCATGATAATAATGTTAATTTTATTACAGATGATAATAGTAATATTATTATTAAATATTATGCAGGTTATTAATGTATTATTATTATTATGTTATTATGATTATTATGTTACTAATTATTATTATTATTAATTTTATTATATATTATTATTATTTTTATCATTTTGTTATTATTATTATGGTTATTATTATTATCATGAGTATCTTTATCATTATTATTATAAAGGTTATTAAGCATTATTATTATTATTGTTGTTGTCATTATTATTATTAAAATCATCATGAAGGTATTATTATTATTAGTTTTGTTTTAAGGTTTTAATAAAAAGAAATAAAGAAAAAAAAATAAAAAATAAAAAGGGAGTAAACCCTAATGTTCGACGCACCCCCTCACCCTCTCCCACCTACGCACAACCCCCTTTCTTCTCTCTCTCTCTCTCTCTCTCTCTCTGCGTGCTACCCTACTGTGCTACCACCTCCAGCCAGCACACCCTTTGGTGCCACCACCTCCAGCCAGCGCACCCTGCTGTGCCACCACCTTCGACTAGCGCACCCTGCTACGCCACCATCCTCGGTCGATGGCCCTCTCCGGTGCACCCCCCTTCCAGCGTCTCCTCCTCCTATCAGCACGACACTCCATCTCCATTCCCTCCTCTTGCCAATGTGGCGGTTCGACGACTTACCCTGCCAGTGCAACTCCTTCCGGCGTCACCCGCTCTTGCTAGAGAACCCCCTTCCAGCACATCCCCCTTCACCGGAGAACTCCCCTCTGACTGCTCTCCCCACCGACACCCCTTCTTTTCGGTGTGCCCTCCCTTGTGTGGTGCGCCCTCCTCCGGAAACCCGCCCTATCAGCACGACCTCTCCAGCATACTACCTCACCGGTGCGACCCTCATACAATGACAAATTCTTCTTCTAGGTGTGTGACTCATCTCTCAGGATCCCTTCTGGTGGGTTTTAGTGTTCACCACTGAAGGTGAGGGTTTCAGACCATGTCGGGTTTTCACTGCCATTTGAGGTGGTATTTTTCTTCCTTTCACTTGGTTTCTTGCATTCTAATTTAGATTTTATGTGTTTTGAGTCCCTAGAATTTATGTTGTAGTGTGTTGGACTTCATCATGTGATTTCAGGTGGCCACTAATCAATCTGTAAAGTGGAAGGTGTTGGATTGATTATTCATTGAGGTAAGATCCCTTACATTGTCCTTTATATCAAAGAATTATTGATTTCTTGTTTTTCACACTTTTATTTAATTCTAGTTAGTAAATTATGGTTTTTAGAATAATTTCTTTTTGGAAAATAAAGTAATACCCTCTTTGTACTTGAATTGCATGAAACTATTTTGTTGTGCTGTGCATGCTAAGTGTTTATCAAATGCTCAGTTGACTCTTATAAATGTATCCTAGATTTTAAGTGGTGTTTGGTTCTCATTAAATGGGTTTACAAGTGGATTTTTGTCTTTCTATTTTCAAAGTGATGTGCGTATGATTTTAAAATGGGTTTTTAACGTGTGGTGTGTTTTTGTTGAGCTGTGCACACCATGTGTTGGTTAAATCACCCAGTTGACTTTTCTAAATAGTTTGTGATTTCTAAAGGCATGGGTTGATTCTATAAATGAGGGGTTTTCATTAAAATGGTGGTTGGTGTTTCCTAAGTGTATTTATAAAATTGATTTGGTATTTAAAATGGCTTGTGTGTAGTGGTTTATTAATGGTATGATGTGTGAAAATGACATGTGGCCCGTTTGACATTTTTATTAAATGGTTTATTTTGAAAACCCTTTAAGGAGTGAGACTTGACTTGTTGGTTGAACATGGGATGTGAGTGTCATTGGTATGGGACTTCCCTTGTATTATTATTGTTTAAAGGCAAGGAATACTCCTCAAAGCGGCCGAGGTGGTACCAGTTTGTGTGTTTTGTGTGATGGTGTATATATGGCTTGTTGCTTGATCTTGTTTTTCACACCCCTTTTTGAACATTGCATGGGAACCTAGAATAAATATGAGGACTACTGATAATGATTGTTGCGCTGGTAGTTGACGTATTGACCAGTGGACCATATTAGGTGGATATATTTGGGTTTATTACCAGGCCCCTCGGTCTGTCCTGAGTTAGGGTGGCCGAGCATTTGGGCGTTTTGGCTTCATAGTGTGTGGAATGATATTGGGGATGGGGTCTCATGTATTAGTGTGTTCTGGTACTCCTCTGAGTTCCTTGGTCTTCTCGTGTTCCTTCTATACTAGTATGGTTAGTGCCATTTCCCTCGTTGTGTAGGATCATATTCCTTGTATTTGGTTTTGTTGTTTTCTTATGAAATGGTGAGTGTGCGGCTTTATATAAAAAAGGTTTTTAAAAAGAAAGTTTTGAATGAACAATCACTTTTCCCTTATTTTCACCTTTATGAAAAATGAATTCTTATATGGTTCCCCTTCCCCTTTCTTCCCTTAATCCTTGTTTTAAATCATGTGGGAAATGGATTTTGATTGTTTATTTTAAAATGAAAAGTATGGAAAAACCTATATTTGTATATTGTATTTCAAACTTGTAAATCAATGCTTCTTTATTTAAATGATATGAATTTGGGAATAGAATTAGTCGGGCCTACCTACTAAGTTTTAATACTCATGCCTATAGTGTTTTCTTGTTTTTATTTTCTACTACAGTTCCAGATTGGGTTCATTCGCCTAGGGCGATGGTTGATCTTTGAGTTGGAGAGTGACCCACGAGGTTGCATGGAGATAGTGGTTATTCAGTTCGGTTAGTATAGTTGTGTATTTTAGTTGTATTTTCAGTTTCCTATCTAAATGATATTCAGTTCAGTCTCAGTTATATGTTAAACAGCATGTGCAACTTGCTGTTGTTTAGTTTCTACTTTATTATTGGGTTTTTTGTACTCCATTTATGCCCTTGGAGCTTGTTTCCAGCCCTGTAGGATCGGGAATGCCTCTTGGGCCTTTCCATAGATTGGCTCGGGTGACCGGTTCAGGGTCGACCCAAGTTGGTTTGTGACAATGAACAATAGTATGTTAGGAAGATAAAATTCACCACACTCAACAGAAAATGACACAATCCTCTTATATAGTCAGTTCATGAGGCTCCTCATGTTATATTCATTTCATAATGCTGGGTTAATTCATTGAACATTTTCAATGAATTAATATAAATTCATTAAAACATTAATAATGGGTTTTAACTGATAATAAAATCATTTGTTATAAATAAATATATATTATATATATATTTATTATCACATGTATATTTAATATATGCATAAAAATACTTGCATCACATACATGTATTAAATATAAACTTATATATACATATAATATCATATTATATATATATATATTTTAGTTCACATCCACCAATCTCTCACTTGTACTAAAATACCATAAGGACTTTATGAACAACTTCACAACTCTTTGTAAATCTATCTATACACTTTTGGATACATTTTTTCATCAAACTATCTTCATTTATAACATTCAATTTTTCCAAAATTTTATCCTTATCCAATATCCTAACTGTGTGAGCCTACAGGCCTGAGAAACATTAACAAAAACTACAAAATCTCTATTTCATATATATAAGCAAAGAGCGACCTCTTGCAAAACATTAATGCTAATCAAGTTACTAAGGGGATTGGTGTGATCTCCATCAAACATAATCATATATCTATATGAAAATCCCCACCAAAAGATGTATCATATACATTATATGTATCTTATATGCTCCCTTTGTCTATGACATATAGAGAACACTATACATGGAACATGTCAATCTAGTATAAGCCTCTCATAATTTTCTTGATTCTCTAAAAAAGACTGACCAAGTGGATGAATACATCTCATGTCATTAATTTATTTGATAAGCACATCACATGTCACTTATCCAAGTAGTTTAACACATCATATGTGAAATAACTAAGAATGGACATGAATTTCCTTAGTCTAATTCAATCTATGGCCAAATGTTTTTTTCTTGTCATACAAGTGGACAAATCCTATCTTGGTTGCACTCCAACTGATGACATGATCAACAACATACCCAACCACCCTTGGATTAGCTATGTTCATATGGTGACTAGCATAAGTAGGGTATCAAAGTATTAATTTTCTCGTGCTAGGTATCTCACCAACCTCAGGTAAGAAGGACTGATAATAAGCATACACCCCTAAGCATATCCATAGCCTCAAGAAATTCCATGATATATACTTTAACAGATCTATTTAAGTGATAAGTCTCTATATATTAACTCATGAATATATTATTGAATATCTCATATAAATCCCTTTGCAACATATATAAGAATCTATTAAAGCTAAAATTTATTTATCATCACAATCCATTATACTCTATGATGATCATTGGTTAGGGACAACTCAAAGTTTGTACATTGAGGGGATATTTATCACTTGAACGTTCATGTAAAATAAATTACAACCCAAATGAATTAATGATAAATAAATATTTCCTTTATTATAATAACATAATACATTTAAAACCATCACAACCAATCTCTCATGTGTTTAACACCCAATGATTCAACATGACCCTCATATTGTTGTTGTAGTAATGAATTTGTTAACAGATCTACTACATTCTCCTATACAGCCACACAAATGATATTTATATCACCCCACTCAACACTCTCTAGCAAGAGATGATATTTGTGAAGGACGTGTTTTTTCTTTTAATGATACCAAGGTTCCTTAGCCTGATTAACAACACCATTATTTTCAAAATATAGCTCAATTTATCCCACAATTCTAGGAGCCACTCGAAGTTTAGAAATGAAATTCCTAATCCAAATAGATTCCTTTTCACCATCTGATACAACGATGTATTCTGCCTCTATTATCGAGTCCACTATGGTGGATCGTTTAGAACTTTTCCAACTAACTTCTCCACCATTTTGGAAAAATACAAATCATGATTGAGATTTTATATCATATTTATAATATCAGAAACTAGAATCTACATAACCCTTTACACATAGTTTATCTTCTCATCCAAAGATGAAGAAAATATCCCTTTTCATTCTCAAGTTCTTAAGGATGTTCTTCAAAGAAATACAGTGACTCTCACTAGGATTGTATTGGTATCTACACATTATTCTCAAAGAATATGAGACATCCGATCGAGTATATAACATGGTGTACATGATATATCCAATGGAGGATGTATAATGGATCATATATATCAAATCTAACTCTTTAGAAGGATCATGAATCTTCCTAAGATTGATTCCATGAAACACTAGTAAAGACCCCGTTTTGGAGTTCTCTATGATAAACCGCTCTAGAAATTTACCAATATATGTGTTCTGAGTCAGTCCAAGTAGCTTCTTATTTTTTTTCTATATAGATCCTTATTTAGAGTATGTATGTTGTTTCACCCATGTATTTCATTGAGAATAATTTACCTGGCCACATCCTTATAAAGTGAAGTGTTAATACATCATTTTCAATAAATACCAACATGCACCCACTGAGCTACTTGTATACACATGAATCATCCACATTTTTGATGAAACCAAACTATTTGATTTCATCATCAAACTAGATATTCTAACTCCTTCATTCCATAAATAGACCATCACAACTTGAAAATCTTATCAATTTAATTTGGAAATTCAAAACCCTTAGGTTGTATCATATACACATACTAAACTAAATTCATGTTAAGGGTTTAAATTTTGAAATCTATTTGAAATATCTCATAATCATAATGATCTGATATGGAAAGAAAAATCTAAATGGAATTTATCATTGCAACATGTGAAATGGACTATTCATAATCAATACCATGAATTTTTTTGTAACCCTTTACCACCAGGAATTCTTTATTGTTATAAAATATACCATCCACATGAGTTTTATTATGGAAAACCTACTTTAACCCTATGGGTATCACCTATTCAGGTGCATCTACCAAGTTCCAAATTTGGTTTGTGTACATGGAGTCCATCTCAGATTCCATGGATTTTAACCATTTATCAAAATTCAAACTCTTAACAGCTTACCGGTAGGAAGTTTTTTTATCTTCTATGAATTTACTTCATCATCATTATCCATAAGAAATCCATATATCTTAGGTTCCTTATGAATCCTATACAACCTTCAAAGTTTTTGTGTAACTTGAGTCGATTATTCTTCCTTAACTATTTGCGGAACCAACTCAACTTCCATCTTGGGAACACTTCCTACTTATTGGTATTGTACTTATCTAAGTTAAACATTCCTCCCACCAACTACTTTATTTATATGTTTCTTCTCAAGGAATAAAAAAAATTGGGAAACAAACACTTTTTGATCAGTATGATTATAAAAATAATATCCCCATGTTTGCTTAGGATAACCAACAAATAATAATTTGTTATATTTTGGTTCAAGTTTGTCTGAATCCAATCATCATATGAATACTTTACTACCCCAAATCATGATAAAAGATATATTGGGACATTTCCTAGTCTATATCACATATGGTGTCTTTATGAATACTTTAGATGGAACATAGCTAAGTAATAATACAGTAGTCTCCAGAGCATAACCCCAAAACAAGATAGGTAGGTCACATAAACTCATCATCAATTGAACCATGTATAACAAGGTATGATTACACCTTTTAGATACACCATTCCATTTTGGTGTTCCAGGAGGAGTAAGTTGTGAAATAATTACAAAATATCTAATATGAGCTATGAATTCCAAGATCAAGTATTCACCACCTCGATTTGATCATAGAACTTTAATACTTTTACAAGATGATTTTGTACTTAGTTCTAAAACACTTTGAACTTTTCAAAAGTTTCATACCTATGTTTTATCAAAAACATATACCCATACCAACTAAAGTCATGGGTAAAAGTAATGAAGTACTTATAACCACCATTTTCTTGTGTACTCATTGGTCCATATACATCCCTATGTATAAGATCCAATAGTCCACTAGCTCTCTCACCTTTTCTCTCAAAAGTAAACTTTTTAATTTTACCCAATAAACAAGATTCACACATATCAAACAATTCAAAATAAAATGAGTCTAACTATCCATCTATATAGAGTCATTGAACACGTTTCTCTTTTATGTTTCCAAGGTGATAATTCCAAAGGTAGGTGGGATCAGAGTCAACCCTGAACTTATTATTCTAAATGATATAAGTAGGATTATCCATATCAAGAATATATTACCCATTAATTATATTTCCAATTCCATAAAATAGTTAATTATTATATATAGAACAACTCTTCTTAATAATGAATGAATAACCTATCCTATCCAAACAAGATATAGAAATAAAATTCCTATTTATGGTTGGAACATAATAATAGTTTCTCAATTCAATGATCAATCCACTTGGTAAAATAGGATCATAAATTTGGACCTCTAATGAAATAAATTTTGCTCCATTTCTAGTATGAATATCTACTTCAACCTTCATCAATTCCCTCCTATATCCGAGTTTGTGTTTGTCAGCATAAATGTGTGATGCACACCCAATATATAATACCCATGAGTTAGATTTTGAGAAATTTATTTCTACAACATCCACATTTGGGTACTTTGAATGTATATCCTAGAGAAAACTTCTCAATCCTAGATACAAATATGTAATTGCTTTATATGACATACCTATTAATGATCTCAATATGATTAGTGTAAAGTATGCCATAATCTACAAATAAAGACACATCGGTAGGTGGGTATCATGTATTATATATTTTCATTATAGGATTTAAATTAAAGTGTTCCCATTAAAAATTATGAACCTAGACATCATATCCATTTATTGATACAAGATCAATATTTAACTAAGAAATGAGTTTGCTTGGCTGTTTATATCACCATATAGTTATTTAGGTAGGGTATCATTCCAATCACAATATTTTTGAATCTTGGATAATTTAGTGGATAATCACTTATCCTAATCCATCATATAGATGTATTAAACTATATTCCTCTAGTATCATAACTGTTAGATCTTCCTAGCTAGTGTAAACCAAATAAAATTCCAAAAGAATTCTAACCAAGGAAAATCTATGGGCACCTGGTGTAGGCATGAAACCACCCAACAAGAAAACATATATCCACTCATTACTTACTTTCCTTACACAAGATAATCCAGGGGCACTTGGTTTAGGGAAAAAACTACTCAATGGGATGATTGAGGTCTTGATTAGTTTTTTTTGGAATGAATCTCACACTTAGTATTTTAGTTGTTTTTAGTCTCATAAATTTAATATAAATAATATATATAGATATATTAAACTATAATATCATATGAAATAATTATCTTTCCATGTTTTATTTACTTTTTTGTATGTATTCTTATAATAATTTTATTTTGGAATCCTTATTCCAACCACCAAATTAATGTGTTCACACCACAGTATTGTATAACTCTTTACAAAACCCACACGTCTATGTTAATCATTAAAAACAGAAGTCAACTATACTCATACATATCAAAATTATAACATCAATTTACCAAATTTTAGATAATTTTATTCCTTTCCTTTGATCACTTAATGTTTGAGTGTTGTTTCAAGTATTTTCTTGTTCTTTTTAGAAATATATTGCAGTTTTACCAGGAGATATTCCATTTATGATAAGGGTTTCTTCATGGGAAGGATGGGTGAATTATGGATGAGTTGGATATTACATTGAGCCTCAGGGTGGTTTTTTCTTTTTAGGCACAACTACATCGCATATGAGCTGACTGTAATGTGGAGATTTTGGGTACATTTTCCTTTTTAGGAACAAATATGGAATGGAGAGGATTTATGCAACATGGAGTCTTGAGTAACCATCTTGTAGTATCTATTTTTTGTTTTGGGGGGTAGCTGTGACATGGTGCGTGGGTTTTTCTATAGCCTTACCCCAGGTAAATAGGATCTGGGTGAGATTTGTGCCACAGATTTCAGAGTCTGGCTGGGAATAGGGTGATTGTGGTGTAAAAAAATGTGTTACACTAGTCTTTGGTAAAAAACTAATGTCTACAGTGTGGTATCCTCCATTGTCCTATGGTATCATGTTTTCTAGAGTTAAAATACTGAACCCCCATTTTATATTCCAAACTCCTCATACTCGAACATAATTTGACCCTTTGGATTTTGGAGGCACTCAAGAGGGTATTTGGATCCTATAAATTCTTTTATTCTTGGATATAAGTTCTGGTGGATGAGATTTATCTCTCCCCAGTAAGTGAAATCTCATTGTTCTTAAATTTTGCTTAATTCTATTCTCTCTTTCCATGAGAGTGGTAGTCCTCATGTTGCTGTTGGATATAAACTATGAGTTGATGAATTGTGACTCTAGGGTTTCATTTTTGATATTCCTCACCTTCGATTCCCCATTTTTATCTCCATTTTGGGTGATTGATTGATCATGTGATTAAAGGTAGCTAGTTTTGTAAGGATTTTCCCTACAATTGAAACCTTAATTTATTTCTTGAATTGAAATGAATTTTCAATTGTTTTCTAAACCTTGAATTGTGATGATTTTGATCATTGATTTCAAATTCATGATATTTGTGAAATAAAACCTATTTTCCTAGGTATTGTAAATATTTTTTTATTTTTGAGAAAATATTTCTTGAAATGATTTGATGTTGATGGTTGTGAAACATGGATTTAAATAGAATATGATTTTGAAAGGCATGAACTTTATGAAAAAACTATGATTTGGGTTTGAAATTGAAATGACATGTTGAAACAGGAAATTTGGCATTGAATTGTGAATGGTGTTTTGATTTGAATTGAGTTTATTTTCCCATGATTGATTAATTGAAATCAAATGTGAGCCTAAGTAATTAGTGTGTCATTAGGAAAATCATGTTAGGAATTTGACTCTATATAAATGGATTGATGATGACAACCATAACTAAATGGAATTCAAAATGATTTCCCTGATGGGGTTTTGATAGATTATCCCGATAGCTTGAGCCGTAAGGATGTTTGAACACACTTTGGTCCATGATAATTGACTGAGTAGTGTGAGAATATTATAACCAGAAACTAAATTATCTCAAGGATTATGACATATTTTTTTTGACTAGATTATTATATTCTAGTCACTATAGAATAGTTTTATTCATGCCCTTGATTTATGAAAATGTTCATTTATGCCTATTGTGATATACCTAAAATATTTTTTATTTGAAATCATGTTTTGACCAATAAATTTTCAAATTATTTTCCATGCATTATATTTATTTAAATTGAATCATAAATGGTTTATTTGTATTGAAATTTCTTATAGAATATTTGGTGAAATACTACTGGGATATTTTTGTTCACACCCTACCTTTACCTTAGGGAGTTTGTATATTATCTTATTCCAGGTCTAGGAATAGGGAAAATGACACTTGGAGATAGTGGGTGTTCTTAATGCATGGGAAATTGGGTAATGAAGGTGACTAGTTGAGATGTGATCCACTCATTTCATGGATATTTTTAGTTTCTATCTTAATGAATGTCGTGTTGTCTTTTTGGATGATTTATTACTTGGAGATATATATCTACTTGTGGTACTTTTCTCCTTAAGGATCATTTTAGCATGCTAACTTTTTTTTGTTTTATCTTTTGATGTCATGTTTTGATTGTCTGTTCTTGGAAGAAATTGTTCCCCATGACTTATTGATGATGCTCAGGTGCTAATAACTAGTCCATGGGGATTGAGAACATCCTTAGTTTCATGTCAATGATGGCTTAGGTACTAATGTAATAGGGTATCTGGGTTGGTTTTTGAAAAAATGGTATCACATGATTGACATTGTGAATCTTTATTTGATGTTAGTATGTAGTATGGTATTTCCTAGTAGAAGGGTAGTAGGATTTTTGGGAATTGAGGTATAATTTATGAGTGAGTTCCTGTCCATATCTCATTTTAGTGATCCTTGATCCATCATGGGTGTTTGAAAAAAGAATATTTTCGGAATAAAATGATTTGATCCTATTATTTTTCTAAACTTGATATGAGTATTTTAAAATTCCATAGATTTTAATTCTATTTGATTGAATTTATATTTCTGTAATGATTGATTAAGTGGGTGATCTGAGTATCTTTTCTAATATTTTCATGTTTCCTATTGATCTTATGTATTACCATGACCCTAAGAATATGTTTGAACAAACCTCAAGATGGTGATGTAGATGAAACATGAAAAAATAACCCTCTAGTTGATCAGAATCTCATTGAGATAGTAGTTCATGGAGTCTAATCTCTAGGATATATAGATACACCTGTTCCCATTTAGGATTTAGTAGTGGAACCTCTAAGGGATGAAACTAGAGATAATTCTCAAGAATTTATTTATTAGAAAAAATTAGCTTTCCAAGGATCAATTGATCCTAAATAGGTAGAGGATTGGTTGAAAAATATTGATCCTCTATTTTATTTTTTATAAATTCTAGAATCTATACATAAGAAGTGTGATATCTTTAATCTTGAAGGGATTAGGATGAGGTAGTGAGATTTTATGGTCACAATAAAGAAACATGAAGTATTAGAGTCAAAATACTTCATATATATTTTCACTAAACCGTTCTACCTAGATTAAATGGTTTTGAAAAAATATATGTAATTTCTTAACCTTAAACAAGGTGATATAATTGCGACCTAGTATGAAAACTGCTTTACTGAACTTGTTCATTTTTCTCCTAAGGTAGTGAAGAATGATAAAATTAATGCTCAAATATTTGATATGGGTATTCAATATGATATATGATCTCTTTTTTTCATGATTAATCTCACCTATTATGTGTACATGCTGGATAGAGTGTTGATGAATGATCTTGACATGGAAGGTAAGTTAGGATTCACGGGAGTTCCTCTTACTCCCAATGGTAGTTCTGTTTGTTACTTTAAAGAGGAAGTGTGATGAGTCTTATAGTGGATCTCAATAACATTAATCATCCAAATCTTATATGGTGTCTTTTCGAATCCCTTTTAATTACTTACAATATGGAAATTTTAGTCATTTGAATCAAGTTTTACTGTGGCACCAAAGATCTTTTCCTTGTGCTATCTCTTAGGACACCTGCAGAAGTTATTTAATGTATTTTCTACCAATTTTATTGGAATAGGCTCATTATATAATAAATGTACTATGTTTCAATTATATACTTAAATAACTAAGGGGTTCTAGACTCATACATCCAAAATGAAGATTCTTCACACAGTGGAAGAGTCTCTAGAGGAAGATGATGCAGGTCCAATGATTGTGAGAGGTGTCATCACTACAACTTAATCTTTAGTGAATGAATTATTTGATAGTGGTTCATCTCATTATTTCATATTGACATATATTTTGAATTTTCTAATCCTTACTATAGAGATTATGTCTTATGTGATGGATATTTCTACGCTCCTCAAAAAGAAGATAGAATAGGGTCCTTGATGCCCTTCTTATGTCTTCTCATGGTTAGAGATTGACCTCACTTGAGATTTTATAGTTCTCAATATGAAAACTTTGGATTCCATTATTGGGATGGATTATATGATTGACCATAAATCCTGGACTAACTATTATCTATGATGATTCTCCTTTATTTCCCCTGATGGGGTGTACCGTGTCTTCCAGGGAGAGTGGGACTCAAGGTTGAGCAGAGCCAAACCACCTTTTCTAGAGTTGGGAAAGGTGGTACTTATGTTTTATTTTGATATAGAGTGAGAAAATTTTAGTGGATATATTCCTCTATTATTCATTGAGTTTCCTAAAGTGTTTCCATCCAAAAATTCTAGTTTTATGCCATTAAGGGAAGTGGAGTTATCTATTGACTTAGTTTTGGGTACTCAACTTATCTCTATTCCTTTTTACCATATATAACCGATGTAGTTAAAATAAGTGAATACCCAATTTGATGATATATTGGATAATGTATTTATATGTCTGAGTGTGTATCCTTAGGAGACACTAGTTATTTTTGCAAATAAAACCGATGGGACACTTCAACTCTATGTTTATTACTAGAAACTAAATCGAGTTATGGTGAATAAAAAATATTCATTGCCTCATATTGGTGATTTTTTTGGTCAATTGAAAGGGGAGAAGTGGTTCTCAAATATTTAACTTTGATCTAATTACCACCAGTCTAAAATAAAATAATCATACATTCCAAAGGCTACCTTTAAGAGTAGTTATCACCATTATGATTAACTTTTTATGAATTTTGGTCTAATAAATGATCGTGCATTTTTTATGGTGCTAATGAACACATTATTACATGAGTACCTTGACTCTTTCATAGTAGTATTTATGGATTACTTATTGATTTACTCTAAAACCAAGGAAGACCATGTATATCATCTTAACGAAGTTCTAATAATTTTAAGAGATCACCGACATTATTACTTAACATCAAAATGTAATTTTTGGATTTATGAAGTGAATTTATTGGGATATATCATCTTGGAACATGGTATTTCAGTTGATCCTAAGAAGAAAAGGCTTTTATGACATGTGAATAATCATGAAATGTTTTCAAGGCTCTGAGATTCTTCGGTTTAGTGAGTTATTACCACTGGTTAATAAAATATTTCTCAAAATTAACTTCTCCAATGACTGATCTCACTTGAAAAGGAGTAAATTTCTTGTGGGATTCAAGATATCAAAATTATTTTTATGAGTTTAATTTCCTTTTGTCTTCTGACCTAGTGTTGACTCTTCTAGAGGTTGGGTAGGGATATTTGGTCTTTTGTGATGGTTTAGGTTTGGGTTTGTCCTATTTTCTCATAAAGTTTGATCATATGGTGTCCTATGGTTACGAACATCTTATACCACATGAGAAGAACTATATATCTCATAACCTTGAAATAATAACAGTGATGCATGATCTTAAGAGTTGGTGTCATTACCTTTTCAAAGAAAGGTTTACTATTTATTCTGATCCCAAAATCTTGAGTTATATCTTCTCCTGAAAGGATTTGAATCTTCATCAGAGGTTATGGGTGGAGTACCTAAAATATTTTGATTTCAACATTGCCTATACCCCTTGTAAGGGGAAATTCATTTCTAATGTTTTGATCTGGAAACATCCAAACCAAGACATGAAAGAATAATCATAAGAGTGGAATTTTATGTCTCTCATTGATCATATGCATTATGGAGTTCAATAGCATTATACCAATATTATCTTGAAAAATGTAAAATTGACATACCCTCTTCTCAAGATGATTCTTCAGGAGAAGTAGTTAAAGGATGAGTTTTATGGAATTAGGGACTCTCTTTATGGTGGGGATACCATTGGTGAGTGATTTTTATCTTATGAGGTTATCCTATGATTTCTAAACTAATACATCATACCTTTTACCATGAGGAAATCTATGATGGGGGACTACCATAATTCCCTATGGGTGGTGCACCTTGGAACCACAAAGATGTTCTATGACATGCATTAATGATTCTGGTAGCCAAGTATGAGATGAGACATTACTAATTTTTTTTCATTGTTATATCTATCAACAAGTCAATTTTGATTACTAGAAACCTTGGGTTTACTTCATCCCCTTACTGTACTGACATGGAAATTATATGAGAGTTCCATGGATTTTGTGGTTGGGTTTCTGAGAACCCCTTGATGGAAGAATGTGATATGGGTGTGATCAATCGACTAAAAAAATCCAATCACTTTATCCCCATTCATGACACATCCAATGTTGAGGAATTGTGTAGTCTTTATGTGCATGAGTTCATTATATTATAAAGATTTTCATCTATTATAGTTTCTGATAAGGATCCCCTGTTTGCGTCTCGTTTTTGGAGAGGCCTCTAGGAGCCTATGGGATATTAAGTGAGTTTGAGAATGAAATATCATCTGAAAATTGATGTCTAAAGAGAATTAGATATAAATATCTTGAAGACATGCTTCATGCTTGCATACATTACTTTGGTGGAGTTTGGGTTAGCCACTTGGGATTGGTTGAGTTTTCTTATAACAATAGTTACCGATCATCCATCTATATGGAAACCTTTGAGGCCTTGTATAGATGATTGTGAAAATATATGTTGTGCTAGTAGGATATTTTTGAATCTTACTTGGTTAGACCTAGTTTGTTCTAAGAGGTAATAGTAAAGATTCATTTGATTCTTCATATATTATTGATGGCATAGAGCTAGTATAAATATTATATCGATCATCATTGATTCCCTTTGTATTTTTCAATTGGTGACCTGGTGTTTTTTAGGTTTTCACATTGGTTGGTCCATTGATGGATTGTAAAATAAGGAAATATTCCATCAAGATACATGTGACCAATTGATGTTGTTAAGATTATTTTAAAGGTGGATCACCATTTGGATTTTCCACCTTAGTTTATGCTGATTCATAATGTGTTTCTTGTGTCGTAGCTCATAAAGTCTCTCTCTGACCCATCTCATTTCTTGAGAAGAGTGGAACTTGATGTTAAAACTAATTTATCTATGACTAAGTAGACCATTTTGATTTTTGATTCTAAGATAAAATATATTTATTAGAATTCCATACCCTTGGTTCAGGTGTTATTGATTCATGGTTCTGATTCACATGAGACTTGGGAGCGTGAGACATTAATGTGTGAGAAGTGGCCTCATATCTATCATATGGAGTCTTATTGATAGGTTTTATGAGGAAATAAATATTTTATGGTGGGGAGGTTGTAATTTAGTGACTCATATTTTGACCTGTAATACTTTGGAATATTTATAAGAATATTTCTAAAGCTAGGCGGTGAGTCGGAACAGGATTCCAAGGCCTGGAGATCCTTAGTGTGGTGATATTAAAAATATTAAAAATATTTTATCATGCTCATGTAGTTTCTTTGGAAACATGGAACAAATCCTGATCAGAGTATTAAATCAGAATTATGAGACCATAATTGAGTTCAGAATATGGTGTTTTCCCTAGGCGCGACATAATATTTGTTGGTGCTAGGTGTTCGGCTAGAGACGAGTCATGGGTGGGGTGTTACATGGAAGATATTGTTTCAATAAAATTAAAACAATAACCCTCATCCCCTCCACCTTCGTGCACATGATAGGATCTGATCCTCCTCTCCCCCTTTAGAGTGACAGACTAAACCAAGGAAAATCTAAGGAGAAGAGGTATTACCGATCTTCGATCTTGATGGAAATCGCTCCCGAATCATACTGCAGTGGATCGTGAGTGGCGATTCTACCTTGAAGCTTTGGCGTTTCTCCATGAGGTGGGTGTATTTGAGTTTTAAGTCCCAATACACCTTTTATGCATTGTTTTAAGGTTATAAATACCTTAGAAAATTGTTAGGGATCCCGTGAGGGTCAATCTGTGTGTTATGGGGAAAACGGGGGTGATTTAGGATTCTTGCAGGGAAATTCCCGATGGAATTCCCATCTACATAGAGTATAGTACAATGGAGCACGCTGTGTGTTCTTATCATTTAGGGAGATGAGTTTTAGGGACTAAATGTTGTAAACTAGGGTTACACTCCGTGTAGTGACCCAATTTCATGTGGCCTAAGGACATGGCCAAAGAATCCATGTGAACGTACACGACCACGTGAAAGTACACAACCAGAGTACACAAGCACGAGGTTCCAGAAACAGACATGGGACGATGACACAACTTGGGGGTCATGCAACTAGGACACACCATGTACCAAGGGGTACACATCGTGTGTGAGACACGGCTCACCGATCCATGTGAAGGGAAGACATGGTCGAGGGATCGAGTGAGAAGAGAAACACCATGTGCCATTGGTACATGCCATGTAAGCTCACATTCCTAGCCAAGACGTATAGTAGAGTACATGGATGGGTGTTCAGGTGGGGTCACATTCCATGTATAACCCCTTACACATCGTGTAGTCCTTTTGGGCAGACCTTCTTCCTTTCATATCTTCTTCTTCAGGGCTCCAATTAAGGCCTATTAATAGACTATCTCGAGAATTTTTACATGTATAATGCGATGGTGGACATAGTTTATGCCTAATAGATGTGATATGAGGCAATGTCATGGGTCACTTGGGTGAGCTATGTTGGACCAGTAGTGGTTGAGTGAGTTCCCTTGGTCTATTTTCTATGAGGGTATGGTGTGACATTACATCATTTGTTCAAGATTGTGATACCCTCATTAGGATGTTCTTAGATAGAGTTGTATCATCCCTCCATAGAGGACAGTGATAGATATTATATCATATTTTTAGGGTTTTTTCATCCCTTTGGATAGGTCAGGGTGGGATCCTCTATCACATCATTTCCCTAGATTGGGTTCTCAGAATCATCATGACCAATAATACACAGGTGAGGATCCCCTATCTAGAAGGATTAGTGGTATTATTGTGTATATGATCCTCTATGAGGTAGACTGTTTCAATAGGGTTTGTGGAATTGTTGGGTATATGATCCCCTACTTAGTAGACAGTTTAGGTAGGGTTTGTGGTATCATCGGGAGTATGATCCCCTACTTCATGAGTTGTGCTAGGTGAGGTTTTAGGAATCGTCTTGACTAACACTACACAAGCAGCGATCCCCTATCTGAGCGATATGATATTTGGTTTGTTATATTGGGTTGTGGTGTCCCCATCATATCCCGGGAGTGATCCATTTCCCGAGTGAGATATTTGGGTTACCAGATTGAGTTTGTGGTGTCCCCCAGTGGATCCTGGGAGTGAACCCCTATTGAGGAGATGTGGTCTTTAGTATTTTAGACTATGTTTGTAGTGTACCCAAATATATCCTAAGAGTGATATATTTTTTAAGGGAAGAGACCTTACATTATTCCAGTAGGGTTAGTAGTGTACCCCATCCGGGATGGGTGAAATCCCTTATCTGAGTATCGAGATCTGCTAGGTTCCAGCATGAATTTATTCATGGAGAGATCTGAAGAGCATGTTCTCTTAGATGTATTACACTTGGGATGACAGAGATTTTCCATCAACTTTTTGATTAATGATGGAGTGGTATCTCTCAGATGTTCCATTAGGGATAAAATATTTGTTTCCGATGGAGTGTATCTCTCAGATGAGTGCCTTATGGGAAGGTTGAGATCATGGAGTGTGTTCTCCTAGATGAGTGTTTCTTTAGAGTGTTGAGTAGAAACCTGAAACTAGCTATTAGGTTAGAACCACATGAGACTTGGATTCTGATATTAGTATATCTGGGTTTTGTTTTTGGGAGTCCTTGTAGTGTTTTTACATCTTTTTTGACACCCCTTGTGGACTGATATGACCAATCATGTATACCAGAGGATGTTCGAGAGATAGATTTTATCTCTCATTTGGGTTCCCTCTAACTAGGTTGAGTGGACTTTTTCCTTTTATTTTGTCCATTTATTTTTGGGTATTTGGGGAGCCTATTTAGGATTGTTATACTCTCCCCTTAATGGGATTTTCCCACACATGTAGTGTCTTATGCATACCACAAGCCTTTCGATGAAGTCTTAGGAGGACCTGGAGCAGGTAGATCTTAGTGAGATAAACCGACTGAGGTGTTTATCATAGCTTTCCTGAGGATCTTTATGGAATCTGTATTTGGCAGCGATCCCCTTCATCTGAGCAGATTGGATGTTTTACTATTTCTTTTATTGGGTGTGTATTTTTCCTTTTTACACTTTCTATACTCCTATTGTGGGATAGATGTTTACATGCATTTATTTTCAGTTTTTATTATCTCTGCATAGTTTCAGGGAGATTTTTGTGGGTGTTTGCATATAGTTATCTTAGGATAAGGCCTCCCATGCATGTGATATGACTACTCAGCACTAGACTCCATCCCTTGTCCTATGGAGGTGGGATTAGGGATTCATAGCTCGGGCCCCATTAGTAAGGGACATGACAAAGTGGCATTAGAGGAGGTTCCACCTTTGGGACCACAAAGTGTAGTTGGTATAGCTGTGAGATTGGTTTGGGTTGCATAACGATAGTGTTAAAGTGTTTTGAGTTCATATTTTAGGCCAGGGACTCCAGTGTTGGTGCGGAGATCGATGTATCCATTCACTAGGACTCTAATAACCTATTTTTCAACTTGATACATTAGGGTACTATTCATAGAGAAATTTGGTACATGCATCATATAAGACTGGGTTTTTTGTTTTTCTTGTCCCTCTTGAGTCATCTATCTAGATATACTCTTTAACCATGGCACATGTTGATTATATTTTAGGATTCCAACATGATTAAAACCAGATAGGGTTCTATAGAGGGATTGTGATGTCAATCCTCCTAGTGAGGCTTTAGTATAGGAAACTGGTCTAGAGGCTAGTCCTCTGGGTGGTCTGCCAGTTGAGACACCACCTATAGAGCAGTAGGTTTTGCCTGTAGTTTAGGCCAAGGATGTGCATAGGATAAGTGCACTACATGAGTTCCAAAGATAGGGACCTCTGAGGTATCATGGTGATTCAGACCCCCAGGCAGCTGATGTCTGTCTAGATACAGTCACACATGTTTTCCACCTTATGTGGTAAACACCCTATTAGATGGTGGTCCTAGAAGAGAGCCTTCTATTGGGTTTGATCAGGAAATGGTGGAGTTTGGTGATGTAGATTCCCGAATAGGTGACACTCACTTGGGTGGAGTTTGAGCAACTCTTCAGGTAAGAGTTCTATTTGTACACGTTGAGATTAGTGCATATCTAGGAGCTTCTGTAGCTTCGGTAGAATAGCGTGACTATGGAAGAGTACTCAACATGGTTCAAAAACCTTTCACAATACTCCCTGGACATGGTTCAAGATCAATTTTTTAGAGAATGGACCTTTAAGAAGGGCTTACACTAAGAGATCATGGCATCAATGGTGTCACTGTGCATTTTCACCTATACTGGAGTGCTTTAGAGAGCCCTAGTGGTGTATAGATTTCTAGATAAATAGAATTTGATCCTTATTACTGGGAACACAAGAGTTGAGACCTTATTAGCTGGAAGAAAATGATAGGACTGAGGATCTAGTAATGAAAGATGATTTCAGGAGGTGATCCCATGATGTAGGGTATGAGGATTTGGGATTCCAAGATGGTTTTGGACAACCACAAGAGAGGTGGTTCTACACTTATGATATACGGGGACATATTGCTCAAGATTTACCAACCCATAAAGCTGATGAGAGGGATACAGTCAATGGACAACCTCATAAGAGGCAACATTTTGAACATGGAGGTCCATAGGGATAAATACATTGTAGAGGATTTGGATTTATTTTAGGAGGTGGAAGATGATACCAGTTTCCATCACCACCCTGGGTGGTCCATTCTAGGATCATAATGTTGGAGGATGGGGGAAAGGATAGCTGCAGGCCATAGAGGCCTATAACCTCGAGACTCCGAGGGTGATTAGAGGTATGCTCTGTGTCCTTTATACTTTCTACATTAGTATTTATAAGCACTGTTGTGATGCACTCTTTTCTTGATGCTTCTTGCTCAAGGTTTGTTCGGGCTGACATGGGGCATCAATAAAACCCTATGTTGGTGTCATTTTACATAGTTTCAAATACACGAGGAAAAGATATGCTTCCCCCACCGAGACATTCTTTTAATATGTGATTAAAACTGTGTGTGCGAGTTAGTGATTCCTAAAGTAGACAGTGCTGAGGTGTGGTGGACGAGTCCCTATCATTTGTGTGTTTGGGCAGGGTTGTTTTTTGGAGGTTCACAGACTCATGGCCTGGTAATACCAAGTGTTTACACTTGGAAAACCCTATGTTTTTTTTGGTTCCCTCATGTGATCAACATAAAATTTGTATACGAGACGCTTGTAGAGGCCGTGGTGTAGTTTTTAGAAGATTTAGATTCATAATACATAGGGATTCTTCCCTATCTAAGATGGGTTCTTGAGACATGATACAAAACCATGCAAGCGAGTTAGTGCTACCCAAAGCAGATAGTTTTGAGGTGTGATGGATGAGTCCCTTGTCTTGTGTGTGGGTTAGCAGGGTGACATTCCACTAGACACTTTGGTGACTGATTGGTGAGTTCTTGGTTTTTTCCCACCCATCATATCTGAGGATACATGTGCCTGCTAGTTACATGATGTTAACCAAGTTTGAGATGTACGTGAGTGTGGTTTGACCTCTGTGGTTCCCTTGAGTGCATACTTTTAGGCAGCATGAGAACCCTTAGTAGCCTTTGTGGTGGTCTGGGTGAGCTGGCTGGCATGGGAGACCCAATGGAGAGCTTAGTTTCATTCTTTCTACATATGATTCCACTATTTAGGGATGAAAATCCTTAATGTGGGGAGGATTTAGTGACTTGTATTTTAACTTGTAAGACTTTGGAATATTTCTAAGAATATTTATGAATCCAAACACCGAGTCAGTGTGAGATTATGAGGACTGGAGAGACTCGATGTGGTGATATTAAAATTATTAAATATATTTCATCAGACACACTATTTCATTGGAAGCATGAAATAACTCTTGATCAGAGTCTTGGATCAAAATTCTGATACCACAATTGAGTTTAGAATGTGGCATTTTTCCTAGGTGTGAGATAGTATTTCTTGGCACTGGGAATTCAGCTGGAGGCGAGTCATGGGATCAGTGTTACAAGGAAGATATTTTTTAATAAAATTAAAACAATAACCATCCTCCCCTCCCCCTTGGTGAACATGAGAGAAACTGATTCCCCTCTCCCCCTTTGGATTTATGAATTAAACCGAGGAAAATCCAAGGAGAATAGGTGTATTTGATATCCGATCTTGACAATAATTGCTCCCAAATCGTGTTGTAGTGGCTCCTAAGTGTCAATTCGACCTCGAAGCTTCAGTGTTTCACCAAAAGGTAGGATAATTGGAGTTTTAAGTCATGATCCCACCTTATTCATTGTTTTAAGGTTTTAAAGCCCTTAGACAATTTTAAGGGTCCACATGAGGGTCGATCTGTGTGTTTTAGAGAAAATGGGGGCGATTAGGGATGCTCATAGGGAAATTACTAAAGGAATTTAGTGTAGTGGAGTATACTGTGTGTTCTTATTGTTTAGGGAATATGAGTTTTGGGGACTACATGTTGTGTACTAGGGTTACACACTGTGTAGTGACCCCATGTCGTGTGGCCTGAGGACATGGATAGGGAATCCGTGTGAAGGTACACGATCACATGAAAGTACACGACCAAAGTACATGAGCACAAGATGCCAAAAACGGACATGGGAAGATGACATGGCTAGGTGGCTATGCAGATGAGGCACACTGTGTACCAAGGAGTACATGATGTGTGTGGGATACGGTTGGCCAAGCCATGTGAAAGGAAGACATGTCCAGGGGTTTTCATGAGCTGAGACATAGTGTGTACCACTGGTAAATGCCATTTAATCTCACATGACTAGCCAAACCATTTATTATATTACAATACCAGGTGTTCAGGTAGGTTCAAACATCATATAGACCCCCTTACATGCCCTTTAGTCCTTTGGGAGGACCTTCCACCTTTCTTATCTCCTTCTTTAGGGATCGGATTCCGGCCTCTGAGTAGCCCATCCTAAGAAGTTTTCTACATATAATGCGATTGTGGTCATGATTTGGGCCTAGGAGATGCAATGTGAGGCAATTTTATGGGTAGATTGGGTTAGAAATGTTTAACCCACAGTGGTTGAGTGAATTCCCTTGGTTTATTTACTATGAGGTTACGGTGTAGAACTATGTCCTTGGTTCAGGATTGTGATGACCTTGTTCGGATGTCCTTAGATAGAGTTGTATCATCCATCTGGAGAGTCTAGGGTGGGATCCTATATCATATTGTTATATTTTTTTCATCCATTAAGAGTGGTTGGGGTGGGATCCTCTATCATATTGTTTCCCTAGTTTGGGTTCTTAGAATCTTCATGACCAATACTACATAGGCAGTGATCCCCTATCTAGTAGGATATCCTATTAAGGTTAGTGGAATCATCATTTATACAATCCCCTATGTGGTGGGTGGTTTCAGTAGGGTTTGTGGAATCATTGGGTATACAATACCCTACTTAGTATATGGTTTAGGTAGGGTTTGTGGTATCATCGGGTGTATAATCCCCTACTTCATAATTTTTACTAGGTGGGGTTTGTATAATCATCATCACCAACATTACATGGGAGATGATCCCCTATCTTAGTGATATGATCTCAGGTTTGTTAAATTGGGTTTTGGTGTCCCCCAATAGATCTTGGGAGTCATCCCCTTTCCTAGTGATATATTTGGGTTACCAGATTGGGTTTGTGGTGTCCCCCAATGGATCCTAGGAGTGATCCCCTATTTGAGAAGATGTGGTCATTAGTATTCCATATTGGGTTCTTAGTGTACCCTAGTGTATCCTGGGAGTGATCCCATTTCTACGGGTTGATACCTTACATTATTATAGTAGGGTTAGTCGTGTCCCCCATCAAGGATTAGTGAGATCCCATATTTGAGTATTGAGATCAACTAGGTTCCAACGTTACTTTCTTCATATAGAGATCCGATGTGCATGTTCTCTCAGATATATGACACCTGGGATGGAGGAGACGTGGCATCGACTTTGTGATTATTTATGGAGTAGTATCTCTTATATGTGACATCATAGATGACATAGTTGTTCCTGATGGAGTGTATCTCTCGGATGAGTGCCATCTAAGAAGGATGATCTCTTAGAGTATGTGATCCTGGTTGAGTGTTACTTTAGAGCCTCAATTAGAAACTTTTCACTTCCTATGAGGTCATAACCTCATGATACTTGGAGTCTAATATGTGTATATCTGGGTTTTTTTGTTGGATTCCTTTCAATGTTGTCACATCTTGTTTGAAACCTCTTATTTATTGAGATGAATAGTCATGTATATCCGAGGATGTTTGATACAAAGTCTCTCTTCCATATGGGTTACCTATAGCTGGGTCGAGAGGACTGTTTACTTTTAGTTTATACATTTCCTTTTGGGTATTTTGGTTACCTATTTAGTATTTTTATACTCACCTCTACACATGATTTTCCCACACATGTTGTGTCTTGTGCAGACCAAATGCCTTTAAACAAAGTCCCACAAGGACCCGAAGAAGGTAGAGCTTAATGAGCTAGACCGACCGGGGTGTTTACTGGAGCTTGGTTGAGGAGATTTCCAATAGTTCCACTTGACAATGATCCCCTCTATCTGAGTAGGATGGACACTTACATTTTATTTTGGTGGGTGTTTATTTCCCCCTATATGCTTTTTTTACTCTATTTATGGGATAGATGTGTGCATGTATTTATTTTCAGATTATATTATCTATACACTATTTAATGGATATGTATGTGGGTGTGTGAGTGCATGAACCTTAGGATAAGGCCTCCCATGTGTGTGATATTCCTACTCGAAAATGGACTCCAGCCCCTGGCCTATGGTGGTGAGCTCAGGGAGTCACAGATAGGGCCCTGTTGGGACAGGTGATCACATATAACATCCTGTTTCCAGATTTTAGGCACTTTTATTCTATGAATTTAATCACATTATGTTTGGTTTTTATTTCAGGTATTTTATTGACCTTTTTGGAAATTTACGGGAGTTTATAGGGATATACACCATGGATGAGAACAGATATGACGTGTAAATGCTGGTTGCGACATCGACAAGCTTGTTACGATGTGGAACCATGCGGTGGTTTTTCTTTTTTAAGAGAAACAGTGGTGTAGACAAGCCAGATGCAGTGTGTAGAGTTTTGGTTCTTCTATATATTTAGGAAAATTTATGACGTGGGGAGGATGGTTGAGTCATGGAGGCTCGAGTGATCAGTTTGTGGTGTGTCTTCCATTTTGGGGGTTAGCTACAACATGGTGTGTAGGATGCATCATAGCCTTTCCTAGGTAAATATGATTTGGGTGAGATATGAACCATGGATTCTGGAGAACAATTTGACATGGGGTGATTGTAGCATAACACAATGGGTTATATGATAGTTTTATGTGAAAACCAAATGACTATGGTATGGTCTCCTCCACTATGTTGTGGTATCATGTATTCCAAAGTTAAAATCATGAACCCATTTTTTATATTTGAAACACCTCACATTCAAATAAATTTGTCCCTTCAGATTTTGGAGGCTCTCAACAGGTGATTTGGATGCTTCAACCTCTATTCTTCTTAGATTGAAGTGCTAGTGGATGAAATTGATCTCTCCTCAATAATTAAAATCCCCCTGTTCTAGAAATCCCCATTATTCTCTTATCTCCTTCTTTGAGAGTGATAATCCTCATGTTGTTGGTTTATCTAAACCATGATTTGATAAATTGTGATTATAGGGTTTCCTATTTTATATTACTCACCTTCTATTCTCAATTGTATATTCCCATTTCGGGTGATTGATTGATCATGTGATTAAAGTTAGGTGGTTCCGTAAGGCTTTTTCCTATAATTGAAACCATAATTTCTTTCTTTAATTGAAATTTATTTTCAATTATTTTTTAAACCTTTAATTGTGATGATTTTGATGATTGATTTAAAATGCATGAGATTTGTGAAATAAAACATATTTTTCAAGGTATTGGAAATATGTTGGGATTTTGAAAAAATATTTCTTGAAATGATTTGATATTGATTCTTGGAAAAAATTAATTTTAATGGAAGATGATTTTGAAAGGCATGAACTTTATGAAAAACCTATGATTTGGTTTTGAAATTGAAATGGAATTTTGAAATATGAAATTGGGAATTGAACAACGAATGATGATTTTAATTGAATTGAATCAATTTTTCCATGATTGATTGAATGAAAACACATGTGATCCTGAGTAGTTAGTGGGTGATTAGGTCAATCAAACTAAGACTCTGACTCCCTAGAATTTGATTGATGATGAAAAGCCTAACTAAAACAAATTCAGTATGATTTCTATGATGGGGTACTGATTCATTATCGTGATGTTTTGATCCATAGGGATGTGTGCAAAAAATTTGATCTGTGATCATTATGGAGTAGTGTGAGGATCCTATAGCTAGAAACTAACTTATCTCAAGGCTTATGGTATGGTTCTTTGTTTTGACTTGATTATTACAATCCAATGATTATAAAACTATTTTATTCATGACCTTGATTTATGAAAATGTTCGTTTAATCCCATTTTGATAAACCTACCATCTTTTTTATTTGAAATTGTGTTTTGACTACTAAATTTTAAAATTATTTTCCACGACTTATGTTTATTTAAATTGATGCATAAATTGTTTATTTGTATTGGATTTATATATGTAATATTTGGTGAAATACTGTTCTATTTTTTATCACACCCTACCTTTTCCTTCGATCATTTTTAGATTATCTCATGCTAGGTCCATGAAAAGGGAAATAACCCCTTAGAGTTGGTGGTTATGCTTGATGCATGAGACCTTGGGTAGTGATGGTGACTAGTGGAGCTATGATCTACTTATTGAATGGTGATTAAGAGTTTATTTCTTAATGGATATTGTTTTGTCTTTTTAGATGATCCGTTAAATTGGGAAATGTATATGATTTTGGTACTTTTCACCTTGAGGAGAATTTTGGTATATTGATTGTTTATTGTTTTATATTCTGCTATTATGTTTTGATTGTCTGTTTTGGGGAGAAATTGTTCTCTATGAATTCTTAATGACGACCAGGCACTTGTTTCCAACCTGTAGGGATCAGGAATTCCCTTTGGGTCATGTTAATGATAGATCGATTACCGGTGTACCAGGGTTATTGGGCCGGTTTATGAAACAAATATATCATATGAATAAGTTATATAAACACTTCATATAAAGGAATAAAGTTATATGAGATTGATAAAATCCACACGAGTAAGCCCAAATTGATAGATAGACAACCCCATTCACTTTCCTAGCTAGGGAAAGCCTCTTGGAATGTAGGTGGTCCAACCCCAAGTCCCTCCACCTGGGGAGACTTTACTCGTGAGAGAATTTAATTCATGAAAACTTTTAACAACTAATATGCACAAACTATTCCCAATAACAAGTCTCAAGATCATAACTCCAATTACAAACCAAGGTTAAGGTATATGGAAACTAAATTTTATGATATCAAACCTCGAATGATATGTAAGGATCTATCCTAGAATAAATTTATCATATAAATGGGAATACACAATATTCACATTTCATAAACAATGAACTAAACATGAATATCAAGGAAATATAATAAATAAATAAATAATTTATTTTCCAAAACATGAAACTTTTATGAACTATTCATGAATAAATTCTAATTATAAACATTGTATAAATTAGCAATAATATAAAATTTTTATATTAATTTCAATATGAACCCCTTCATATTTTATATTAAATAGCATTTATATGATATTTCATGAATTATAAATATTTTATAATTCAATATATATTATATAATCATTTTTATATGATCTAAATATTATATATGTTTTAATTTATAAACAATTTATAAATCACCTTTTATGATTTATACATAAACCATTTATTTCTATATTATAAAGCATTCCATTTAATTTTTCAATAGGTATTTTAAATATAAAAATTTAACATTTGTAATATTTTTTTAATAAATAATTCATAAACATTTATATTATTAAATATAAATTATTTATAATTAATTAATTTATAAACCATTTATAAACTAAAATATTCAAAAAATACAATTTTTATATGATTTATAAACTTTTATAAACCATACATATTTTAAAAATATTAATCAATTAACCATAAAAATTTTATAGTTAATTAATTTATAAAACACTTTTATAATTTTTTTATAAATATTTCAAAATATATATTTCATTATTTAATTTTTTTTATAAATAATATAATTCAATTTATAATTTAATTATATTGATTAAAATAAATAATTTATTATTTTTATAAACTAGAATAATAAACATGAAATTTTCATATTTATTTTCAGGATTAAAAAAATATCATTTTAAAATTTGTAAAATGTGTTTTCCTAAAATAATAAACACATTGATTTGTTAGAGAAGCCTATACTTTGATACCATTTATGGGTTTCATAAAATCATCATATGACTACATGCAATAGAATATAACCCAAACACAAAGAGATCTATCTTCAAGAATCAATACATAAATAAAACTATAAAATTGAGTACCTGGAAAACTCCAACATCTGTGGTCTTATTCTTCCATGGAAAAGGAGAATGATTAATAAATATCACAAAGCATTGAAAAAAATCACATTTCATTATAGGGGTAAACACCAAACATTGGATATGTGATCGTATTGCGAGGATAATCAAATGCTAAAGGGGTTTTAGAGATTTAGTCTTAGATGATAAATGACAATATGAGAGGAAAAGAAAATTCAACACACCCAATAGAAGAGGACACCGTCCTCTTATATAGTTAGATCATAAGGCTCATCACCTCATATTTGTTTCATAATGTTGGGTTAATTCATTTAACATTTTCAATGAATTAATATAAATCCATTAAAATATTCATAATGGTTTGTAACTGATAATAAAACTATTCAGGATAAATATATATATATATATATTATCACATGTATATTTAATATATGCATAAAAATACTTTCATCACATGCATGTATTAAATATACACTTATATATATATATAATATCATATATTATAAATATATTAGTGTACATAAAACAATATATTCTATATATTTTTATGTAAATATATGTAATTCACAAACAAAAACACACATAAAAATATTAATATGCATATATACATATATAAACATATTTACACACACACACACACATTTAAAAATACATAGGTTTATGTAAATATATATTTTTATAAGTATATATGTGTGTGTATAATAATTATGGTATGTATATGTATAGATATATTGTATATACTATTCTTATATATATAATATATGTTTTGTTTATATAATATATATAAATATCTCTCTGTGTGTGTTTTATATTCTTTATATATATAAATGTTGTTATGTGTATGTGTGTGTATTTTTATAATGTTTATACATATATAAATTTTTTACACACACACACACACACACACATGTTGAAAAATGATTGAGCACTGATTATAACCATAAGGAATTTTGAAATAAAAAAGGTGTGATTGACCATAGGAAAAGAAAATATTTAACAATTTGTAGGGTCAAATATTTGGGATGGTGATAATGAATACAAATTATAATTTAAAAGATATAGATAAGATGTATAAATAAAGTATATAATCCAAAAATTTCTATCATCTATTAACAAAGTGACATATATATAGGGTACATGAAGGTTGTAATCAATGGTCTATATTAATATGTATCTCCCATATCCAATCCAATAGTTAGAATACCAATGTTTGGAGAAAATAAAGGGTTGACCATGTGAAGGGTTGAGATTTGGAATGAGGAGTAATAATAATTTTTGGTATTATGATATACATATAATAAATATTTTATAACACCCCCTAGATGTCATAATTTCTTGAAATTTCATATAATCTTCACTTAAAAAATCCCATGGGAAAAAATAACTGAAACAAAAGTAATTAGATTCCATTCCATGCTACCTCTGAAGTTTCCATGAATGTATTTAATTTTTTGATAATGGGTTGGATATGTGTTTAGTGTGGCAATGATGATGTTTAGAGAATTATTACAGAAACATGTTAAGGCATTGGATTTCATGCTTATTGAATCATCTATGTAAGTCCACATGAATTTGTGGATGAAGAAGATTTTTCTACATCACCTTTAAGAAGTGGTTAAGTGGTTGATAAGGGATGGAATTTGGCTGAATAGGTTCTAAGTTAATTTGAGTGATGTTTGGAATTTTATAGATCCATTTAACTGATTTCAGTGATGTAGGATAATTCAAATATCTTAATATGTGACATAGCTGAAACCACATAGACAAAAAGGTTTACTTATCCAATTTCTAATACATACATTAATTTGGGATTTCATGTATCCAAATGTTTCATGTAGGGAAATTATTAACATAGTTTGTTTTAATTACATACAGGTATTAGGGCTAGAATAACTAATTTTCTCATGGATCCAAAATCACATCGGCATTTTGGACTGACTTACAAGGGGGTTGAATTGTAGACAATGTGAACCATGAAATTGATGTGAACTATGTAGCAAATTTCTATAACATAGATGATATAAATCACATAGTCTATTGTTGTGACATATCCAAAGTAAACCACATAGGCATTTTCAAGCCACATATGGTATTCTTTCACATATGTGATTTTTGGAAATGTAAAAACATAAATTATAAAGGTTTCCAAAATTAGAATATTCTAAGGAGAAAATTAATTAAAATAATGATTTTGGTATGATCTTCATGAAAAAAAATTAGGATCGATCATGTGATCATGATATAAGTTGAGAATTTAGAAATAACATCCAAGAGTAGTTGATGGTAGCTGAAGAAATATCCATGTAGAAATAATTCATGCTTCCATGCATGCGGGAATTTCGAATATGTTTTTTGGAAGTGAATTCAAATGAAGATATTTTTTTTAGATAGATCATGATGTTTGATTATTATAACAGTAATGAAGGTTTGATTCTTTCAAGAATTTAAATGAGTAGGTCAGTACACATATATCTATATATCACATAAGAATGGAATTTTTCCAAGTCTTTAGGGTATTTTAATAAATATTTGACCATCTATTAAAATTTGTTTTAATGAATGAATGAAGTATAAAATCTCACATTTGAAAGTATGAGGTGCTAAAGAGATCTACACTGCTAATAATGGTTCCATATATTCTTTATGGATGTGTTGAATGTTTGATGTTAATTTTGTGGAAGAGGAATTCATTATATTAGTTTTAAGGAAATAAAAACCTTAACTCAAAATTCTTTGATATTTAAAAAGGATGAGATTATAGGAAATTTAAGAGAGAATAATATGAGAAATTATATTGACATATCACTATGAATATAAATGTCAGAAGGTGTATAAGAAAAAGAGGTTTTTGACTTTGTGATATATGGATCATATTTGACAAGTTAGACACTAACAAAAGAATATTTCTCATTTTTTAAGGTGATACTATATCTTCTATGAATCAAAAAGTGTGATAAAAATTGTGAACCCTTTGACACTGAAGTTTATGATGAAAAAAACCCATAGAAAAAGGTGATATACCAACACATTTAGGAATTCCTATGTGTTGAATAAGAATAAGAAGATAGAGATGGAGATGAGACCGATGCTACAACTACTATCTATCTAAATTCATTAAGTCTATTGAAAATTGAGATCCAATGTATTTACAAATCATAGTGAGACCGAGTAAAGAATAAGTCAAACACACATGATGTGACATCCCAGACTCAGATTCCACTAAAGGTTCCCCGAGCCCTGTGGACACATGGACGCAAGCGTATCTCCCAGAATGCTAGAGGCTGCTAACTAGTAGAGAGGGCCTAGTGTGGGTTCTTGGGAAGACTATACCCTCATTACTAAAGTGTATTACATCAGATCAATATAATATAAAAGGAGATAAGTAAATAGTGGAAGAAATTTAATAGTGAACAACATAATAGAAGCAAACATGAGTAACAACAACAACTAAATCAACTGGAATAACTGATATAAATATACAAAAGTTGATGATGATATTTCATGTATCTAGAAATATAGAAAACAGGTATACAAGCAGCAGGCATGCATGCTATAAAAAAGTAGAAAAAAGGAATAAAAAACTATCTGAATCATCCCTAGATCCAGATCGGTCATCTACTACTAGCTCCATCCAAAAATGGAAATAAATCAAGTGTCCAAAGCCTTAAGATTACCTTTATCGACACCTACATACATATATTCTTCCTGGGTATCAGAGGCACCCAGATAAGGTGTGAGATAAATCTCAGTAGGCCACCACCAATAGTGTCTATAGCATACTGTCCATGTAATATGAACTAAAAGTGTACAAGCATGAATATATGAAAGTAAAGTAGTACAATAATGTAAATACCCAAGTACCTGCTTTATCCCTTGGCTAGTGTTTGAACATACAACCAGTTCATTAATTAATTAATTTCCAGTTTATATAAATAGGTTAGATGAGGCATTTCCAGCACTGATATCACCTTGTGATAATAATAGAGAAGGTTTCAGGACATAAAAAGGTAACCTAACTATGTTAATATTATTGAAATGGTTCCAAAGTTATAACCAAGGAAACTTATAATCCAATTAACAAATAAAATGTTTCAAGGTAATGACGAAGGAAACCTATACCTCAAGGGTCGCCAAATCAGTAGTAACTGCAGCCTGGATAAGGGGTAAGAGTGTAATACAAGGATCATCGTTCAAGGAATTTCACAATAGTATGATATAACCACGTATAAGGAATATATACAAGGTAAAATGGGATAAGAAATGGCGAGGACCAAGGATATAACCAAGGAACCTCATGTCTGTAGAAACGATGTTGGATCTAAGGAGTGTATCCAACGCATCCTATAATATTAAGGAGGGATCCTATAGTTTTATAATGGGCATACATTGATATAAGAGGATCAGGTTTCAAGGTGGTTCTCAACCAAGGAAACCAACATCCTAGAATCAGAATGGCATCCTTGAGTGCTCATGGAATTCCCTTAAGAATCCAAAGGCTAACTCAAGTCAATCCCTTCCTATAAGTATGTCAAGGTTCATGGGTAATTAGGAACCTTACATTTAATTCATTTAAATAAATTAGTCCATTTATTAATTATACCATTTAACAAGTCAAAGTTTCATTCCATGCCTTTCATACAAGTGACAAGGCATCTAAAGACATGAAACCATTTAATTAATCCATTTAATTGATAATCATTTAGTTAGAGTCACTGGGTTCAAGCCCTTCCTTTCATTAGTGTGAAAAATACAAAGGTATAAGCAACCACTTCATCAACTCATTTAATCCATGCTCATTTAACTTGGTTTATTCTGGTACCTTCCACCATGAGTGGAAAGGGGTGATACGACATGAAACCAACCATTAAGATTCATAAATTAGGCCAAGTCATACCTATACCTTATACATTCCATTTAAATTTAATTTCCATTCACTAAATTGAATACTTACATTAGGTGGGTCAAGTGTAAAGGGTCCATGATACTTTTCATTAATCAATTCAATTTCCATTTAATATAAGGGGGCTTACCATTAGAGTGGTCAAGCTCAAACACATCTGAACGAAGGATCAAAATGTTAAAACATTAAAAACCAAAATATGGCATATCACCCTACGTGAGGTGGTTGGATTTGAATACGTAAACACCAAAAAATAATTGCATATATGAAAAGGTTTATGGTATATAGTCCTAATGACTATAATAATGACATATTAATTCAATAAATAATGGCCGATAAAATCGGTGTGATGACATAAAAAATTCCAAAATGATAGAATTTTAGAAAAGAGTTATAGACCACCTATATTAAGCTCATACGACTCTTCTCATTAAGTATCAGGCTTTAGTTTGTTCTGGATTGGAGTAGATCTAAATAATTGATCAATGACCTGAAATTGGGGTATATGAGCCTGAATCCAAATAGTGTCATTGATAAAAAGTATAACCTGTATCTTTAAAAAGGAATCAAGAACGTACCAGTGCAGATCCAAGGAGATGAATGATGGTCAATTCAGACTTTGGAAGGATGGTATATCTCCAATCCTATATTAGGATCCAAAAATCTCAAAAAGAGGGAGAACAAGGGGTACAGTCTACTGGAAAAGGAGGAATGAGAGGTTTAAGAAAACATGTCATTAAGGGGAAAACCATCTTTTGACCCAAAATTTACACTATGCATGGTTTGGCCAAACCGTTTGACTGAACTGTGCACAAATCATGCACAAGCATCTATAGGAAAGGTAATAGTGCATGGTTAGGCTGCACGGTTAGGGAAACCATGCACCAACCATGAGAAAGAGCTTTTTCAAAATTGTAGACATTCTCACATGACTGTGAAACCTAACTCACATGGTCAGATAAAACCATGTTCCCTATTCCAACCCACTATCACGACTATGATATAGGATTGCTCATGACTGTCGTGAAACTCCAGATGTAGATTAGAAAATAGGGCCATCAATTTCCATTCATCATTGGCTTCCTATATGACATGTACCTGAGTTTTCCAAATCAATGCATCAATGACTACATTTCCATTTCTAGGTATATAGGCAATCTCAAAATCAAAGGAAAAAAGATATTCAACCCATATCCACCATCCAAGATTCAATTCATGACATGTAAATATATATTTGAGGATATTGTGGTCTATATAAACCATAAATCACTCACCCAAAAGATCATGTATCTAGCAATGTAAGGCATGGAAAACTATTTCTAGCTCAAGGTCATGTATTGGGTAGTTTCTCTCATGAGGCCTCAACTTATGAGATCCATATTAAATGACTCTTTCCTCCTATATCATCACTTCTCCTTGGTCAATTTTTGATGCATCACAGAAGATATTATATAATTTTCCAAGCTTTGGTAGTGTCAGTATCGGTGTTGATACAAGCCTCCCTTTTAGATCTTGAAAGGATTTCTCACACTCTTATAACCACATAAACTTAACACCATTCTTTGTAAGACCAATAAGAGGTGAATAAAGGTGTGATAATTCCTCTATAAAATTCCTATAATATCCATCCAACCACAAGAAGCTCTGTATATCAAACACGTTCTTTGGATTCTCCCAAGAAACCACAACAATCACCTTATCTTGGTCAATAGAGACTCCCGATTTCATGATAATATGACCCAAAAAGTGAACTTTTTCAATCTAGAATTAGCACTTAACAAGATTTTCATAAAGATTATGCTCTCTCAATGCACTCATAACGATATCAAGATGATTATCATAGTCTCTATGAGTGTAAGAGTACACCAAGATGTCATCCAAAAATACTACAACAAAGGTATCCAGATAGGGGTAGAACACCCTATTCATCAGAGATAGGAAAATAGAGGGAATGTTCCTGAGACCGAACAACATAACAAGGCACTCATATAGGCCATACCATCTACGAAAAGCTGTACGAGGTATGTCTAATGGTCTGACTCATACATGATGATAGACCGATCTCAGGTCGATTTTAGATAAGACACTAGCTCCTTAGAGCTGGTCAAAGAGATAATCTATACGAGGAAATGGATATTGGTTCTTGACCATAATCTAGTTCAATCATATGTAATCCATGCACAGATTAAGGGTACCATTCACCTTCTTAGAGAAAAGCATGGGAAAACCCCAAGAGGAAGTATTGGGACGTATGAAACCCTTGGACTCTAGATCCTATAACTATCACTTAATCTCCTAGAGCTCATTAGGTTCCATCCTATATAGATGAATGGAAAATGGAGATAATCCTCAAATGATGTCAATCATAAACTATACCTATCTCCCAAAAGATAATCTAGAAAAATCATTGGTAAAGACATCCCTAAAATGATCTACTACTAGAGGGAATTCAGCCTAATGTAAACCCTAATCCTCCATGAATAGATTGGAAATATGGGCAGTCACTCCACCTAGACCACGATGTTTGAGTCCAGCTCTTCTAGCCTGGATATCCCACTCACCCTTGTGTAGATAACTACTGCCCTCTGGTGATGTAAATGACACACTTTGGCGATAACAGTCTATAAAGTCATGATACGAAACTAATAAATCCATCCTTAGAATGATGTTGAATCCCATCAACATGAGAATACAGAGGTCCCATAAAAAGGGATAACTTCCTACCTCAAGGGGGAAGTCCCTTCACTAGTGTATACCCTCCAATCATACTTCCAATGGTGTATACAGAGTCATTACACCATAGTAATACTGTATTTCCATCCCAAGGATTTGAAAAATAGATAAAGAGATGAAGGAGTGTGAAGCACCTATATCAAATAAATAAGATAATATAGTGGAGGCTACTATAATGGTACCTTGTAATGTAGATGGTCCTACAGCCCGATCCTTGGGTATTGGCTGTAATGCATGCAACTAACCTGATCCATGGACTTGTGAAACAAATAGACAGCCACAATCAAAATAGTTCTGCTAGTGCTACTGGTGATCAGGAGTCTGGATACCATAACCATGACCTCCTCCTTTTATAGTCCTCTTGGTGCTACTCCAACTTCCCACCTGATGTGGTGTAAAAGAAAATTCTCCTAAAGGTTGAGTTATTTCGGAACCTCTTCCACTAGAAGCTAATGGAAAGTTCTAACAGAGTCTCTGAAGATTCACCATACAACCATAAGCTCGATACTTTAGAGGGTATCTATAACACTAAGGCTTTAGGTAACCCTGCCGTCCATACCGGTGACACACCATAGATCTACTAGTACGGGTACTCTGGATACCACTACCCTGATGAGAAACCTCAAGAGATTGCTTTATGCTACTGGAAGAACTACTGGTCTTCCACGAAACTAGTCCTCTATTCCCAATATTGTCTCCATCCATCAGGTTGAACTTATTGATAATATCCTAATTAACTATTTTGGAAAAAATAGTTAGGTGAAAGACATTCACCTGAGTACAAATGGAATACTAAAGCCCATCCTCTAAGATTCTAGCTCATGAAATCTCATCACCGGATATAAGAAGCGCAAAGCACTATAACTCAGTGAAACATGCTGAATACTCCATAACTGACATAGAACCCTACTCAAGATGCATGAAATCTTTGGCTCCATTATCTCTCAATATCTAAGGAAAGAACTGATCATAGAAAGAAGACTAGAAATAATCTCATACCATGCCCTGATGGTGACCAGCCTGGGTAACTACATCCCACCAATGATTGGCCAAATCATGCAGTATGTAAGCAACAATATTGACCCTTTTCTCAATAGGTTTCTCTAGATGCTGAAATATAGTCAAGGTGGCCTCTATCTAGGATTCAGTAGCCAGTAAACTTTCATCCCCTGATAATGTGGAAGGATGATTTAGCTATAACTCACATATCAAATCATCCATAATAGGTGCAGCTCATGGAGAACCAAGAATAGGCTGTATTAGACATAGAAAACTATCTTGAACTTGAGCATTAGTGCCCAAATTAGGTCCAATAGGTGATTCCTCAAGTGTAACTCCTAGAGGTAAGACAAGTGGTTCGGGTCCCACCATGTCTAGAGTATGGTTTTGACCGCCTTCCTGGTTCATGACATAATGGATTCATGGAGGAATTAGTTTACAAATTCCAAGCACACACCTCAAAATTATCTTTAAGCAGATAGATAGAAATACTAGAGGAATTTGAATGAAAGGAAGGTTTAATAGTATCTTACCTCATCATTTACTAGAAACCATTTCATTTCATTTCATATTTAATTTCCAGGTTCACTCTTTTACCTTTAATAAACATGAAAAGGTGGGATAAGGATGTGAAACCTTTTCATTTTAAAATTCAAGTTTCACTATCAAGTTTCATTTTATTATTTCCATATACCAAGGTTAATTGAAAATGAGTTTTCTATCCTAGTGAATCAGGGCCCATACTCCTTATCACTGAGATTAACACCCAATTGGATTTATAATTAAAGTCTTGATTTGGTAAATTACTCATTCCAACCCACAAGGGTCCATAACACCTCATGAATTGAAACATGAAATCACTCAATCACATCCCAAAAGTAGAATAAGAATATATAAAAATCAAGGATCGCTCAATAATCACAAGCATATCAAGAAATAAAACAATGATATGCACCTATATGGCATGGAAATATGCATGATATGAGAATACTAGGTGACTATGATGATGCATGTAACAATGATCCTTGCCCTAATATAATCAATCTAAGGATGAAATGGAATCTCAATCAGAATAATAATTAACCACACCACATAACATGTGCATCACCTAATGGTTAAATGATATCAACTATAATTGGAAAAAACAGAAGAACAATTTTAATTCAAGCAACTCATCCTTTACCCCGAACATGGGTTCATGATGCCCAAGCACAGTGTATGACCAATTTCCAAGCATTCCAAATCTTTAATATATTGTCTCTAAATAGTAAAGAAATAAATAAACCCATCTAATACCACTTTGTGACTTCCCAAACCTGATTTCCACTAAAGGTGCTCTGATCCCGGTGGCCACATGGCCTCAAGTACATCTCCCCAAATGCTAGAAGCTTCTGACTAGAATCGAGGGCCTAGGGCGTGTCTTTGGGAATACTATGCTCTCATCACTATAGTGTATGAAACAGATCAGTATAATATAATAGAAGATAAGTAAATAGAGAAATAAATGTAATAGTGAACATCACAACAAAATTAGACATGAGAAATTACAATAACTAAATCAACTAGAATAACTAATATAAATATACAATAGCTGATGATGATATGTCATGTATCTAGAAAGTTAGAAAATAGGTATATAAGAAATAAAAAATCATGATATAAAAAAGTAGAAACACAAGTAATAAAAAACCTTCCCAAGTATCCCAAGATCTAGCTCAGTAATCTGCTACTAGCTCCATCCAAAAATAGCAAGCAATCAAGTGTCTGGAGCATTACGCTTCCCTTTGTGGACACCTACATACATATAGTCTGCCTGGGTACCAGAGAAACCTAGATAATATGTGAGATAAATATCAATAGGCCACCACAAAAAATGTATATAACATCCTATCCATGTATTATAAACTGAAAGTGTGCAATAATGCATATATAAAAGTAAATAAGTATAGTAATATAAATACCCAAGTACCTACTTTATCCCTTGGATGATGTTTGAACATACAAACAATTCATTAATTAATTAATTTACAATTTATATAAATAGGTCACATGAGGCATGGAAAACACTGAAATTACCTTGTGATAATAATAAAGAAGTTTCCATGATGTAACAAGGAAACCCGATGATGTTAATATCATTAAAATGGTTCCAAGGTTATACCAAAGAAACCTATACCTCGATTAAAAAATAAAAGGTTCCAAGGTAATGACCAAAGAAACCTAGACCTCAAGGGTCACCAACTCTATAGTAATTGTAGCCTGGATAATGGGTAAGAGTTTAATCCAATGAGAATCATCCAAGGCATTCCATAATAGTATGATCTAACTAAGTCTAAGGAATACACACAATGTAAAACGAGATAAGAAATGGCCAGACCCAAGGATATAACCAAGGAACCTCGTGTCCATATAAACCATACTGGATCTAAGGAGTGTATCCAAGGATTATTATAATAGTAATGAGGGATCCTACGGTGTTATACCGAGAATCCCCTGATATATGAGGATTGGGTTCCAAGGTGGATCTCAACCAAGGCAACCGACATCCTAGAATCAGAATGGCATCCTTGAGTGATCATGGATTTCCCTCAGGAATCCAAAGGCTAACTCAAGTCAGGCCCTTCCTATAAGTATGTCAAGGTCTATGGGTAATTAGGAACCTTACATTTAATCCATTTAAATCAATTAGGTCATTTAGTAATTATTCCATTTAAAAAGGCAAAGGTTCATTACATGCCTTTAATATAAGTGAAAAGGAATCTAAATACATGCAACCATTTAATTCATAATCATTTAGTTAAAGTCATTGAGTTCAAGCCTTTCCTTTCATTAATGTGATAAGGCCAAAGGTACATGAAAAAATTTAATTAACTCATTTAAGACAAGCTCATTTAACTTGGTTCATTATGCTAATTTCCACTGTGAGAGGCAAGGGTGCTATGAAGTGAAACCAACCATTGGTATTCAAGAATTAGGACAAGTCATACCTATACAATATACTTTCCAATTATATTTAATTTCCATTCATTAAATTGAACACTTACCTTAGGAGGTTCAAGTGGAAAGGGGCCATGACACTAACCATTAATAAATTCAATTTCCATTTAATACAAGGGGGATTACCATTAGAGTGGTCAAGATTGAACACATCCGAATGAAGGCTCAAAAGTTTCAAAACACTAAAAACTGAAATATAGCATATCACCCTACATGATGTGGTTGGAGTTTTAGTCGTAACCACCAAAAAATAATTACATATATGACAAGGGTCATATTACACGATCCTAATGACTATAGGTATGAAATATTAATTTAATAACTGATGCCCGATGAAATCGGTGTGACGACATGACAATTTACAAAATAATATAAATTGAGAAAAGAGTTATAGAACACCTACCTTAAGATCGTACGAATATCCTCATCTAGTATCAACCTTTATTTCATCTTGTATTGGACTATATGTGAAGAACATTTCAATTCCATGAAATTGAGGCATATGAGCCTGAATCTAAATAGAATCATTGATAGAAAAAAGAATGAAGTATATTTAAAAAGGAAAAAAGAACATACAGTGAAAATAAAAAGAGATGAATGATGATAAATTTGGACTTTAGATAGATGGTAGATCTCCAATCCTAGATTAGGATTCAAAAATTTCAAAAATATGGAGAACAAGGTGTTCTATCCACTGGAAAAGAAGTAGGAAGTAGAGGTTTAAGAAAACATGTTATTAAGGGAAAAACTGTCTTTTTACCCAAAATTTACACTTGCACATGGTTTGGCCAAACCATGCACAAATCATGAATGGGAATCTATATGAAGGGTTATAACACATGGTTTGGACACATGATTAGGGAAACTAGGCACCGATAATGTGAAAAAACTCTATCAAAATTATATACACTCTCATAGATCTGTGTAGTACAACTCACACGGTCATATCAAACTATTCTCCTAATTCCAACCCACTATCCAATGTTTCACAGTTTAAAAAAATCGTGCGGCCTTCGTTGCATAGTTTAAACTAACCATGAAATACGTCTTTCCCCCCAAAATTTGGGTTTCAGGCTCTGAAAAACCCCAAAGACCCTTGATACCTTTACTAACTCATTAGGAAACCATATTAAGTTCATAAAATAAAATTAAACAAAAAATTTAAAGGATCCATACCTGAGTGAAAAATCATATTCTTACACAATAAGTTCAATTGATCAAAATCTAATAGTTAAAGTATTTTTTGGTGGTTTAAGAAGTCTTAAAGAATAGGGGGTACCTATCTAAACAACATCATTGAAGAATTGGTTGTTCTAGTATAAACAAGATTTTATTTGGGAAGTAGACGATACCTTCCCAAAACTTGTGTTTTACTTATACTTCACTTGTAATCACTACAATTTTATAGTGATAAGAAAATTCATGTACTCAATAAATTTCAAAAACAATAATGTGTAGGCTATATCAAGGATGAACCATGAAAAAATCATTGTATTTCATTTAATTATTTATTATTAATTTCATATTTATGTGAGGGTCACACATTCATTAATATATATATCTTAACTAGGATAGAGGTTAAAGTATAAGAGTGGATAATTGTAAAATAAAATAAAACTTGGTAAAATGGGATAAATGATTAACCCCCTCTCATGTGTATACATGATTTTAATGGGCCCTACATGTGTAATCATAGCATAGGATTTCCTCTAATTAGATCTAAAATTTTCCTAGTTGTTTTTACAAGTTATATTTGAAGTAAAAAAATAAGAAGTTGAAGTAGTACCTCAGATTTAAAAAGTATATTCCATCCCTATTATTAATGAAGTAGAAGTCATGAAAAATTATACTAAAAATTCACATAATAGTAAGAATAAAGAGAAAATGAAATTGAAAAACATTTCAATTAAAGATAAATCACAACTTGAAGCTAATAAAAATGGATAATTCACATCTATCAAATATATTGATAGCGATTCTTTTGAATACACATGTTCAATATGCGAAGAGTATAAGAATGATAGACACATTAAAACAATCAAATAATTCTAATATCAATTTTAAAGGTATGTAATAATGTTATTGTTGAATTTATCACATATATACATGAATTTTCTAAATAAATTATTGAATATAATGAAAAAATAAAAAAGGAAATTGAAACAATAGATTGTTTACTAGGAAGTAAATTCAAAAGATTCAATTCTATAATAGACCTCTTAGAAGAAAATGAAGAATATTTGAACCTTTCAAATGAAAAGGTTTCATTTATTGAAGAAAAATTTCAATGTAATGTTTGTGGGAAAGAAATAACATATGTTGTTCTTAAAGAATTTATCCATGTTCTTGAAAAGATAAAAAATATTCTAGGAATATCAAGGATGCACAACTAGAAATCAAAGATATAAAGACCAAGTACCTAGAAAGGTATCTACAAGAAAATAGTATAAATCATAAATAATGCATTAAAAATATATAGGAGGATTGGGAATAAAATATTAGATTTATTGTTAATTAGAATAAATCCCTCAACATGAAGAATCATAAAATTGAGGTGAAATTGAAAAATCTATAATCTATTACACCTTGAAATAAAATTATTCCATTGATTGATGAAGAATTACAAAGGAATGTTTATGAGAATGTGGTGATAAAAATTGTTTTTGGTGAAGTAATTCATGCACTTGAAACATTGTTCAATGGTTCTATAAATGTTATAAATGATCATCTTGAGGATATAACTAATTAAGTCAAAGAGATTAAAATTTTGATAGATGAAAATTCCATGATGCATGAAGATTAAATTAAAAAGATCCATGCTCTAGAAAAATCTTATAAAAATACACTTTGTGTCAATGAATCTTAACTATAGGATAAAGTTAAAAGAAACAAGGAGCTTGATAATTACTTGAATGAAATTATAAGTCAACAAGAATATTATATTAAACAAATTCAATAGTTAATGATAGGGTAGTTTAAAATAATTTGAATGTAAGAAGGTTTCCCTCAACATGAAATGTCTTTAATTGGAAGCCATATTAAAAAATAGGAATGAGTAAGATTTTGAAAATTATGAAGCTAATGAGAAGAATAATACTATTATAAAAATATATCATGAGAGTAATGTCTTTAAAAAGGCTCATACAAGTGGAAATAAGAGCTTTAGATCATATGGATATGTATCTACATCAATCTATTTGAAAAAGTAACCATATTATCCTAGTGATTTTGTTGAACTAATGGTGTCTCGTATACTATTTAATGTTTTTTATATACAAATAGAAAATTTTGGGTGGATATAAATTAAAATGATCCCAATAAATCTTCAAATGTGGTTTCTAAAATATCCAATAAAATTAGTTTCCTAAGAATAATAAAAAAGGGTTGGAATTCTTCCCAAAAATGATAAGAAAATAATGTAGAAATTATTGGGAATAATATAACCAAACTAAATAGAACAATAATTATTGGAAATTTTTGGTATTTTTGGAAGTTTAGACACAGTGAAATTGATTTTTGGTATATTTATTCAACTTATGAATATTATCTTAGGCCCATTTCTAGGTGGAGAAGGTCTTAGGAGAGAAGGAAACTTGTTTCATAAAATCAAACTTCCCAAAAAATGAAGAATCTATCTTGTAAAAATAGATATGAATCTTTAAATAGTTTCTACGATTTGTTAAACATATAAGGTAATTTTTATGATGAGTTTTGTTATGGTTTAGAACAACACAACTCATATGTTGATAAGAGAAGAATACCTAAATAAGTAATGAAAAATAAAAGGAATAATGATGAGCCTATCTTCAATGAGAAGTAAGCAAATAAAGGTTTTCAATAAAAGGAGAAAACTAAGCACACTACTCCAAAGAATTATAATAATAATACTATATAAGATTTATCAAAAGAAATAAAGTAATTCAACTATAGTAAAATATTACACACCATACATTACTTCAAAAAATACATGGAGAAAAATTTAAGAAGTAGTAAGCTAGACTTAAGGATAGAATCAATTCAAGAAAGAGAAAAAAGGATTGGTTTAGTGATTGAAGACTTTTCCAAGGAATAGGTAAAGATTTTACCTAAAAGGGGTAAATCCAAGATTGAAAAGAAGCCTTTGAGAGATTATGAACAACCTGGATTAGTACCAAAATATATTTTTATTTCTTATCTACTTGATTTAGAAAAGGAAAAATAATTAGAACAAGAATAAGTAAAAACCAATGCTAAAAGAAAATATAAAATTACACAAGAATATCATCAATGATAAGAGTAGTTTTCAATAAATGAAAAACTATGTGATAAAAAGGAACTATGTGGGAGGTGTAATATGGATGGACATTGTCCTATATAGTGCATAATATTTTCTATAACATAAGATGTAGTCTCAAATAAAATATAAATAACACCAAGTGAAGCATGTGAGAACATGTCACACAACAAAACTATAAAAAAAATACATTATTTCAAAATAATAACTATCTTGGAAAGTTAAAGGGTGCACAATAATAAATTGTATGATGGAAGAAGAAGTTAGTAACACCACCTTGATATATGAGGTGGAGAAGAAAACTGATTTACAATAATTTTAGGAGAATAATTTGAGTAAAAAAACTATTAAAGATAATGATAGGAAAAATTATAAAATTGGAAAGAAAGTGTGGTCAAGGTTAAGAGGAATATCTGAAGCTCATTGTTACTTTTGATAAATGAAATGGTACCTCTTTATTTTTTATTATTGTTTATTTGTGCTAACTTGAATGGAATTTAAGGAGATATTTGAGGTTTTCACTAGTAGATAACATAAAGAGATAGTACCTCGTGGATTAAAAGGAATACCATGGAATATAAGAGTAAGTTCTCTTCCCTTGAGAGGGATAAAAACTGAGAAGGGGTTTTCAAACATTACAATTTTTATAAAATTTAGAAACTCCAAAAATCTGGACAACCATACAAATACTTGAGAAAAGGTAATGTGAATCATGCTTCAATCCCTTATCTTTGTTTGTATCAAACATAATTTTAAAGGGGGAGTGACTTTTGATGAAAATATGATACAAAGGGGGAGTCTTATTAAATACACATGAACTATTTTGATGGGTTTGTTGATATATATTCAGGTTATATATTTCTTTAAGATAAATCAGTTTCAAACAACCCCTTTAATGAGTTTCTTAGAATGGTATCACATTTATAATCATTTATGGACATCATAAAAAACCTTTATTATATATCTATTGTTTTATACATTGGGTTATCCCACATAGAGTTAGAGAATAATAATTAAAGGATCCTTATAAAGGAATATATGTGATATCATCGTTCTCCCCAATATGAAAAAGTGATAAAATCATGAGTTCCTTGAGATGTAGAATAAGTGATAAGAAAACCCTTACATTGACCTTTTAATTTATTGAAAATTTTGGGGAGAATAAAGAATCCATAAAATCACACATATTTACATTGAGGATTGGTAAATAGAATAAATTGAAAGCGGACGATTGAAGTTTCCAAGAAAGTATTCCATTTATTGATAATAGGTTCAATATTTGTTTTGTGTGGTGATGATGATTCTTGGAGTATTGTTATGGAAACATTTCATGGAAATAGATGTCATTCTTGTTGAAGCATCCATGCATGTACACATGCATTTGTGTATGGAGAAGAATTGTCTACATTACCTTTGATAATTGGTTAAGTGGTTGAGAAGGTATGGATTTCGGTTGAAATAGTTCTAAGTTATTTTTTGTGAATTATGGAATTTTATAGATCCAAATAACCAATTCTAGTGACTAAGAAAAATTCATATATAAGATCTAGTGACAAATCCAAAACCACATAGCCAAAAATATTTATATAGAACATTTATTCTATATAATAAAATTTGGGTTTTCACATATCCAAATGTTTCACATAGACAAATGATTCACTTATTCGATTTCAAATACACATGGGAATTATGGCTGATGTATCTGATTTTATAAAGGATAAAAATTCACATAGGCATTTTTGGGAAAATGCATGAGGATGCTGTGACCTAGACAATGTGAACCACATAGCCAATGCGAAAAATGTAGCTAATTGCTGCAATGTAGAAAATTTGTATCACATAGATGATTGCTGTGATATAGCCAAAGTGAACCATGTAAGAAATTTCAAGTCACAAATGATATTATTTCACGTATGTGATTATTGGATATGTACAAACAAAACTTCTATAAATTTATAGAATTCAAATATTCTGAGAAAATTAATTTAGATGATGATATTGGTATGATATTCATGGAAAAAACATTATGATTGATCATGTGATAATTATTCAATATAATAATAAAGAAATACCAACTAATAATAGTTACTGGTAGCTTAATAAAGATCAATATGTAAATAATTCATGCTTCCATTCATGTGTTAATTTCAAATAAGTTTTATCGAATTGAAAATATAGATATTTTTTGTTCGAGAGATCATGATGTTTAAATATCAAAATATTAAACAAGACCCAAGTCTTTTGGGAATTTAAATGTGGTGGCGTGTATGATGATATCCATATATCATGAAATAGATGGAATTTTTTTGAGTCTTGTGGTATTTTAATAAAGATTTGAATGAGCATTCAAATGAGTTTGAATGAACAAAAGAAGGATAAAATCACATTGTTAAAGGTATGAGGTGCTGAATACAACCACACTGAAAATGATGGTGATATGTATTCTATATAGATGTGTTAATGTTTGATGTAGATTTTATAGAAGAGGAATTTGTATCAAAGTCTTAAAGAAATACAAATATTGACCCAAGATTCATTGAGATTTAAAAATGTTGAGATTCAAGGAAATTTTAAAGATAAGAATATAATAAAATATATACACGCATCACTGTGAATATAAATTTTAGGTGTAAAATAAAAATATATTTTCAACTTTTTGATATCTGGGGTATATTATACAATCCAGGAAATAACAAAGGGAGCTTTCTCAACTTTGAAGGTGATGCTGTATTTTTTGTGAAGAAAAAAGCAAGAGAGAAATTATGAACCCTTCGATGCTGAAGTTTTTGAAAAAAAAAATGTTAAAAAAGGTTATTTACTAACACATTAAGGAGTTACTATGTTTTGAATAGGAATATAAAGATATATAAGGATAAGATATCAATGTTTCTTCTTATATCTATCTAATTTCATTGAGACTCTTGAAAATTAAGATACAGTGTGTTTCCAAATTATAGTGACATTGATTAATGAAAATGACAACATTCATGAAGTTAAATTGATCAGAATATAGTATATTATGTTCTATTTTATGGTTTAAGAGGAAGTATTGATAAAATGTGGAACCTGTCTAAACAACAACATTGAAGAACTGGTGGTTCCAGTATAAAAAAATGTCATATTTGGGATGTGGATGATACCCACCCAACAATTGTGTTCGACTTGTAGAATAATTGGAATCACTGTAATTTTAAAGTGATAAGAAAATACACTTAGTTGATAAAAGTTAAACATGTAAAGGATTAGGCTCTCATATCAAGGATGAACCTTGTATAAATACATGAGTGTTTTTTACCTGCTTATTCTACTTTTCATACTTAGGTGATGGCTGTATATGCATTAAAAGATATATATATCTTAAACATAATAAAGTTTCTTGTATAATAGGGGACAATTTAAAAAGACAAAAAAACTTAGTAAAAGGTGAAACTTGATTCACCCCCTCCCGGGTGTATGTATGATTCATATGTGCCCTATAAACTTATTGAAAAAATCATTAAGAAAACCCAAGGGTAAAAAACCCTATGAAGGGGAAAAAAGTGTAGCATTCTCAAATACCCCTTATAAAATCATAAAAAACTTTTCATCCAAAACAACATAATTTTATAAATAAATTTCTCAAAAAACATGGTTGCTAATTCCTTTGTGAACAAATCTACAAGATTATCACAAGACCATTTTTGATGGATATCAATCTGACCACTATTTTCACGTTCATGAGTGATTTTTTTGGTGAGATGTTTTTTTTCTATCACCATGGATATAACTAACCTTAAATTGTGTTATAAAAGTATCATTATCTTCATAAAAATATTTTGGTAATATCATTATTCATATCCTATCCATAATTATTCATGACATAATAAATAAGTAATATCAACCAACCACATTCATGACATGATTCATAAATCATAATAAAATTATCATGATAAGTGGAAGTCATAGAAATGGTTTGTTTTATTGAATTCCATAAAATGAAATTTCCACCATATTTGAAAAAATATTCAGTCTAAAATATTTCTTTATTTTAATTATACAAATATCCATCATCTACAAGATAAATCTACTTTAGTTCTTCACTTTTAGAATAAAATAATCCCCAATCAAAATATCCTTGATGGTATCTCAACATATTTTTGATACCATTACGATGTTGATGGGTGAGATAAGAACTTTACTGAACTAATAAATTCAAGAAAATGATATAGATGTCCTTTCATTATTTTCAAGGTACATTAGTGATCCTACGACACTCAAATATGATACTTTAGGACCAATATTTCCATCATTACCCTCTCAATGTCCAAATGGATATTTATCTTGATCAAGATATCATATAATTATTGGTGTACTTAATGAATGTGATTTTTCAATATAAAAACTCTTTAGGACCTTTATAATATACTAAGATTGATGAAATAAAATTCTGTCATCAAGATGTTCAATTTATAATCTAAGTAACAACTTTTTATTTCCAAAGTAATTCATTTCAAATTGTTTTTATACTACCATGGAAAGTTCACCATGAGTCCAAATAATATTCAAATATCAACATATAATTCAATATTTTTTTTGATTTGATACTCTTAATGAAGACACATGGAAAAATTGGGTCACCTTTATAATGCTATTTCATCAAATGTTCACCCAAATTGTTATACCACATCCTCTTAGATTTCTTTAATTATACCTAATGATTTATTCAACTTAACAATATAATGATATTTGGATCCATAAAATATAGTCAATATTTTAAATTCTTATGGTATTTACATATAAATATCATTATCAATATTACTATTTAGGTAAGCAGTCCCAACATCCATCAGGTGTAATTTAATATGTTCATGTATAACAAACGTCATAAATACCGAAATATTATAACATCCATTATTAGAGAGCATGTTTCATCATAATAAATCAAGGTTATTTATAATATTCCTTATGAAACTTGTTATAATTTATATCTTAAAAATTTATTATTCTAATTTCACATTCTCACCAATACCAATTTATAAAAAACAAGTTTAATCTCTCTAGGGTTTTCACAGTCAGCCCAAAAGTTTCACATTTAGATTGAGACTCTAATTCAGAATGGATTACAAATTTTTATTTATCAAAATCTAGTCTATCACATCATTCCTAAATTGTATTAGCTTTATGATCCTCAATAATAATATTAAGTTCCATATTGTATTAAATAGTGTCATCAACAATGGTATCCACTTAGTTATAACATTCTCTAGGTTTAGTAAAATTTACTAAACTTTACAGTTGATCACGATCATGTACTTTTTATATATTAGTTTCTCAAGGAATTTCATGATTAAAAAAATTTATATTATGATTAGTATTATTTATTTCTTCAACCGACATGTGTTTTTTCCCTTTCATTTGATAATGATTTTTATATTTTGAACAACGTTGCCTTCCACACTGCAAACATGGATTATATGTATTATTAATAACAATTTTAGATTTTCCTTTTGAATATCTATCCTAAAAAGCAATTCTATAATGGGTATGTATGACTTTGCAACCCATTTTTAATCATTGAATGCATTAGATAATTAATTTTTAAAATTTTACAAATTTATGATATTTTGAACTTCTAGTTCACTCATATTTATTTGAGGATCTTGATAAAAAATGAAGTCATTTTATATGATATTTCTTTTGATGTTAATTAATTTTCCACATTTAATGTAGGAATCCTATTTTTATCAAAATTAAAATAAATAAATCTTACTATATACACATATACTATCATTTTATAAAGATACATTATGATTGAAGGAGATTCAAATCCAATGTAAATACATAATATTATTTAGGGTCCCATTTTTTTATTGTGGAAGTTTTACTATAGAATATACAACACACCCTAATGGTAATAAATTTTAAATATTTGTCTCATAAACATATGATAATTATAAAGTGGGAAATTCATGATAGCATAATAGACTTATTTTAATTAGTGTTGCAACATTAAAAATTGTATATACCCATGATTAATTAGATTTTTTTTTCATAAGAATTTTTGTTGTGATAAGTTTTAGTCACTTTATAAATGATTTAGATAGAATATTTTTAGTGTGAACTTTAGAAACATGTTGTTCAACACTTATTTTAATTGGCATGTGAAAATTATTAAAATCTTGTGATGAATATTCACTAAAATTATCAAGATGTTTTTTGTTGATTGAATAATCTTGGAATTGTGACATTAACCTCATTATATGGTCAATAAAATTCTAAAACCCCAAGTTATTGATTGATAATAAGAACACATGGGTCCATCTTGTAGATTCATCAATAAATATAATAAAATATCTAAATGGTCTATATTGATGATGAATTGGACCACATATTTCTCAATGAATTCATTCAAAAAACATGATGGATTCAGTCTAATTTTTTGATAGTGATGGTATTATAATCAATTTTATTTAGAACAAGTAGTGCATGAGAACTTGCTAGGTGTAAGATCTTTTTTTTTTCAAAAAATAGATGACCATTCCTATATTTAATTATTTTTTAATAATTATTTATACTAATTGAAACAATTAGTCATGCCCAATAATAAATGTATAATGGTTGGTAAACATATAGTTTACCATATCAGATTTGATTGTACATATATTGATAATGTAATGACCCGAAATTTTGAATAAATCATGTTTCCTAATTTTATGTGTTATTTTATTTTTTATTTTTTATACTCAACAAAAATATTTCATTTGATAACATGAGTATAATTAAAATGAGACCATTGGGTTTTGACTGGTATATGACCATTGGTCAATATGACCGCTGGAAACTAAACGTTTTGATTATTGTCTCTAAATAAAAGTAATCTTGATTAATTAGTATAGAAAGAAGATTTGATGGCCTCACCCAGTAGTCTTGGACCGATCGAAGCCCATCTAACAGAACTTGGGAAGGAGGTAGCACCACTGGGCTTTGCTCTGGACCAAACCCAAGCCGAACTTCATCATGTGAAGCTAGAACGGAATCGCCTTCACGATAAGTTCAAACTGATAGAAATTACTACTCCTGCGATGTTGGCCGATCCTCCCTAGGATTCTATCACCTTAGCACACCTTACACTTAGGTCCTATGCTGGTGTGATAAGGGGATATGTAAGGAGACCGTAACTGCCTTGTGTAACCCTTTGTTTTAAATAAAAATTTTGATTTCTTTTTATGATGAAGTTTATGAATTTTCAAATGTCCGGATAAATATAGTATGCATATTTTTGATGAATTTTAGAAAAAGGATATTTTAAAAATGTTTAGGTAAACCTTAAATAATTAAAAATGTGTAATGATTTTCAAAAAATGGTCTTCTACAATTATGTTCAATACGAAATTTAGAGTCTAATAAGATCAACTTGATTTTTGATGAATAGTAAATTATGAATAGTGATTTTATGATTAGGATTAGTAATGTGTCCAAATGGATTAGTAATCCCTCTTAAAGAAAGTATTAATATAATCTAGGCACCTTGATTAAGTAATGTGATTCGATAAAATAGTTAAATAATGGTTTCATAAATTATTATTCAAGTATTAGTTTTTTCGGGTGAATAGTGTTTTTTAATTAAAAATTAAATTAAAAATATTTAGAAAATTATTTTTATAAAATGGATTTCATTTTTGAACTCAGAGCATCGATATTATGTTAAGGTAATTTTTGGGGTTTTTTCTGAAAAAAATGAATTTTCGGTGAATAGTGTTTTTATTTAAAAATTAAATTAAAAATATTTAGAAAATTATTTTTATAAAATGGATTTCATATTTTTAATCAGAGCTTCAATATTTGGTTAGGGTGAAATTTTGGGATTTTTCTGAGAAAGATGAATTTTCAGTGAATAGTAAAAAAAGCAGTTTTAGGGTTTCAATATGTTTAATGACATCATAACTGTGTCATGGTGATGTCATGAGATATTTTATGGGTTTTCCGAACAAAGGTGATGAATTATTGTATTGGGGGCCCCATGTGGCCAAACTTCATGGGAAATATCATGGGAGAGCACATGGTTTTGACAAAACCACTTTTGAGGTGTCCCTTGGCCATTAATGCCTTGTCCCCTCACTTTCCCTTTAAATACCAAGCCATCCTCTCATCCATTTCGACTCCCCACTCTCCCCCAATGAATTTCTGGTCTCATTACCTCCCAAGGAGTCCTCCCAAGGTGCCCCAAGCCCTCAAGGTCCCAACCTTTGAGTTTTAAGAGTTACGTTTTAAGGTAAGGGATCTGACCTCTCTCTTTCTTTTCAAAAAATCTCTTTTATGTAGTTTCTTTTATGCTCCATGTTATTATGTTAAAGGATGTTATTTTATACTCCTATTACTGACCTTTTCATTTTCATATAATGAGAGATCCCCTCTTACTCTCATTATTTCGTTTTATGAAGTTTTAAGTGGCGCCGTTAGGCTGCCGAAATTTTTGTAACAGATTCTTTCTCCCTTCTCATTTTTCAAGATCTATTTTCATGTAAAGTATTTCAAGTTCCTTTTTATTATATTGGGGTATGATATCTAAATTTATCATACTAATCTTTTATGATCATATTATGAGAGACCCCATTTGATCTCTTCAATTCAGTATTTTCAAGTTTTAAGTGGCGCCGTTAGGCTGCAGAATTTTTAAGTGGTTCTTTCACCTTTTTCCTTTTTCAAAGTTCTAATTCCATGTCAAGTCTTGCAAGTTACTTTTTATTATGTTGGGATATGATCTCTAAATCTATCGTACTTAACTTTTATGTTCATATTATGAGAGACCCTATTTGATCTCGTTAATTCATTTTTGTTGAAGTTTAAGTGGCGTCGTTAGGCTGCCAAATTTTTAATGGATTTTTTCACCCTTCTTGTTTTCATGATCTATTTACATGTCAAGTCTTTCATGTTCCTTTTTATCATGTTGGGGTATGATCTCTAAATATATCATACTGATCTTTTATGTTCATATGATGAGAGACCCTATTTGATCTCATCAATTCATTTTTTTGAAAGTTTAAGTGGCGCCGTTAGGCTGCCGAATTTCTAAGGGGTTCTTTCACCCTTCTCGTTTTCAAGATCTACTTTCATATCAAGTATTTAAAGTTCCTTTTTATTATGTTGGGGTATGATATCTATATCTATCATACTGATCATTTATGTTCATATGATGATAGACCATTTTTGATCTCGTCAATCCATTTTTGGAAGTTTTAAGTGGCGCCGTTAGGCTGCCGAATTCTCATAAGAGAAATCTTATTTTTGTCTTCCTTTCATGTTCTTCGTTTCATATGGTATATCATTAAAATTTCATTAACATGTTCTTAAATACTATATATTCTGTTCCCATACTGTTTTATGTATCATTTTTGAGTGGGTGACCCATGTCCCCTCTCTTTTCAATGTTTTCTAAAACCATGTATCGTAGACGTTATGCTGCATAGTTTTCATCTCAAAATTCCTCCCTCTTTATCTCAAAATTATTTTATGTTATTAAGTGAATACTCAAAGCTCTTATTTATATAGGGGTATTCACATATATATCAAAATGTTCTATTTTAAATTCTGGGATTTACATACATGAAACCCGCTTTCCCTTTTCCGTGGGTTTAAAGTGACATAAAGATCATGTCTTTAAAGCAGTTTTTAAAATGTTATGATTATGAAATGAAACCCATTTCTTTTATGCTATATGGGTTATTTATGAAATGATTGATGATTATATATTTGGCTCACATGATAATAAATACATGTCAAGGGTGCGCCCAGATAGCGCTTCAATGCATTGGGTAAAGACTTAATCTCTAGAGATAACCTTTTAGACTAATACCTTGGTGAATAACCTTGGTAATTTTTAATGACACCTTGGGGATGGACCTTGGTGAAACGAAATGATTGTCAATATTAAATGTTGTAGCCACATCTTTAAGTTATGAAAAATGTTATTTTTATTATGATATATCTCATGATTTCTTTCTCATGCCTTAAAGTTATTTTCATGACCTTATTGAAGTATCTCAAGTTCACATGTAAAATGTTTCTCTTGTTTCCATTACTGGGCCTTCTGCTCACCCTTTATTTTGATGTATGTTCCCAGGTTATGAGATGCAGTAATGAACCTAGGATGAACATGAGGAGAAGCCGTTCAAGTGTTTAAGAAGAATGTTTTATGTTTTCATGTTTTAAGTTCCCAGTTTCCAAGACACTAAACCTTAAAGATCCTTGGTTTTGTAAAATGTAATGAATGATTATGTGATAAAAAGGTGGGATGAAATAGTTGGTATCAAAGGATGGTTTAGTTATTTTTGTAAATTAGGATATGAAAACTTTAGGAAGAAACCTATAGAAAAGTTTAAATATAGGAAATCTTCCTGGTATTTTGGTGAGTATTGAGTAAGGGGTTGCCAAGCAAATACATACTTGTCTGGATACGAGCAGGTAGAGGTGGCTCTGGAACAGATGTACATAGGGGTAAAACCCGAAAACACCGCTTTGAGATAGACTCGAACGGGAACTGGTACACGACAACAGGCCTTGCTGCACTCTTGGTTTCGACACTCCTGGGGGATATTCTTTGGTAAATTCATAAGCTTAGTATGAACCATTATTAAAGGAACAAAGATAAAATGGAATAAAGATTCACATAAGAATATATGATCATGGATAACCTAGTTTGAAACCTAGGGGATCACAAGTTAGGGTATACTTTTCTTCTACAAGTTATCCTTATATGCTTTAAGTTCCTTTTCATGATTATTGGCTAAGTATTTAAGCCCCTAATTATACTTTCTCTTCTTAGTTAATGGTGGGAAATGGAAGAACATGTCCCAACAACCAATGTGATAGGAAATGCGACGATTACTATATTAATATGATAGAGATGATTAGGGGATTAAAAGATGATTATTATTTTGGAATACGTTCACTATTTTGGGGACCCTATATGATCGAGGTAAATAGATTACTACGGTATTTTCATTGAGAAGTAAGGTTGACTTATATTTTGAAGAATCGATGAATTTAAGGTGGACTTATAGTAATTTAGGTTACTTATGGGAATGATTAACCTATCTTGGATAAAATATGTTTAGGTTAGCTACTTTTGTTATAAGATGTTAGGAGTGGTTGATGTTTTTTGGAGATGAACAATGAAGTTTATTTTGGAAGACAATGTTATAAAATCCCTCTTGTATTTGGGTTTCAATCTTAGTTTGGTTTATTTTGAGTAATTTTAAGGACCGTTATTTATGGAATGGTCTATGATGAACTTTGGGTAGTACCATGGAACATTCAATATTTAAAAGTAGTTTCCATTCCTCTGGGATTATTTCTTTTTGAAGAGTTGTTTTACCTTACCCTTTCTGTTTTTGGGATAATGTTTAAAGATATATGAAATATATAGTTAATATTTTGTGGATTATGTGATTCTCTAGAAGGTGATTCTTGTGTTTTGATGAGACCAAGTAGTTTTGAATGCTCATCATTTAGAGAAAAGATTAGTTTTGGGTAGAAACTTATTAAAGGATGAAACTCTACATAAAGGTAGGTATATTTTCTATGTAGTAAATGAATTCCTCAAAATTATGAAAAGGAACGTAAAACAAAAACGTTGTTGGTTTACGTTTCCTACTAGGTAATCAAAGACAGTTTACACACATCATAAGTTTGGGATTTTATTATGGTTAACTTTCTCCTAATCATGTTTTCTATCACTCTCCCTCAGAACTTGACCCTTTATTTTCTCCTCCATTTCCATGTTTTCCTACATGGAATCCTATTATGGGTTAACTCGGGTGACCTTTGTACTTCCCTTTATTTCTTTTAAAGTAATAGTTTTACTGACTCCTTTTCTGATGTGGGACTTTCAATGAAATTTCAAAACCCAATTTTAAAAATTGCGAGGACGCAATTTCTTAAGGGGGGAAGATTGTAACGACCCGAAATTTTGAATAAATCATGTTTCCTAATTTTATGTGTTATTTTATTTTTTATTTTTTATACTCAACAAAAATGTTTCATTTGATAACATGAGTATAATTAAAATGAGACCTTTGGGTTTTGACTGGAATATGACCATTGGTCAATATGACCGCTGGAAACTAAATGTTTTGATTATTGTCTCTAAATACAAGTAATCTTGATTAATTATTATAGAAAGAAGATTCGATGGCCTCACCCAGTAGTCTTGGACCGATCGAAGCCCATCTAATAGAACTTGGGAAGGAGGTAGCACCACTGGGCTTTTCTCTAGACCAAAACCAAGCCGAACTTCATCGTGTGAAGCTAGAATGGAATCACCTTCGCGAGAAGTTCAAACTGATAGAAATTACTACTCGTGCGATGTTGGTCGAGCCTCCCTCAGATTCTCTCACCTTAGCACACCTTACACTTAGGTCCTATACTGGTGTGATAAGGGGCTATGTAAGGAGACCGTAACTGCCTTGTGTAACCCTTTGTTTTAAATAAAAATTTTGATTTCTTTTTATGATGAAGTTTATGAATTTTCAAATGTCCGGATAAATATAGTATGCATATTTTTGATGAATTTTAGAAAAATGATATTTTAAAAATGTTTAGGTAAACCTTAAATAATTAAAAATGTGTAATGATTTTCAAAAAATGGTCTTCTACAATTATGTTCAATACGAAATTTAGAGTCTAATAAGATCAACTTGATTTTTGATGAATAGTAAATTATGAATAGTGATTTTATGATTAGGATTAGTAATGTGTCCAAATGGATTAGTAATCTCGCTTAAAGAAAGTATTAATATAATCTAGGCACCTTGATTAAGTAATGTGATTCGATAAAATAGTTAAATAAAGGTTTCATAAATTATTATTCAAGTATTAGTTTTTTTTGGGTGAATAGTGTTTTTTAATTAAAAATTAAATTAAAAATATTTAGAAAATTATTTTTATAAAATGGATTTTGATTTTTGAACTCAGAGCATCGATATTATGTTAAGGTAATTTTTGGGTTTTTTTCTGAAAAAAATGAATTTTCGGTGAATAGTGTTTTTATTTAAAAATTAAATTAAAAATATTTAGAAAAATATTTTTATAAAATGGAGTTCATATTTGTAATCAGAGCATCAATATTTGGTTAAGGTGAAATTTTGGGATTTTTCTGAGAAAGATGAATTTTCAGTGAATAGTAAAAAAAGCAGTTTTAGGGTTTCAATATGTTTAATGACATCATAACCGTGTCATGGTGATTTCATGAGATATTTTATGGGTTGGCTGACCAAAGGTGATGAGTTATTGTATGGGGGGCCCCATGTGGCCTAATTTCATGGGAAATATCATGGGAGAGCACATGGTTTTGACAAAACCACTTTTGAGGTGTCCCTTGGCCATTAATGCCTTGTCCCCTCACTTTGCCTATAAATACCAAGCCATACTCTCATCCATTTCGACTCCCCACTCTCCCCCAACTAAGTTTTGGTCTCATTACATCCCAATGAGTCCTCCCAAGGTGCCACCAAGCCCTCAAGGTCCCAACCTTTGAGTTTTAAGAGTTACGTTTTAAGGTAAGGGATCTGACCTCTCTCTTTCTTTTCAAGAAATCTCTTTTATGTAATTTCTTTTATGCTCCATGTTCTTATGTTAAAGGATGTTCTTTTATACTACTATTAATGCCCTTTTCATGTTCATATAATGGGATATCCCCTTTTACTCTCATTATTTCGTTTTATGAAGTTTTAAGTGGCGCCGTTAGGCTGCCTAAATTTTTGTAACCGATTCTTTCTCCCTTCTCATTTTTCAAGATCTATTTTCATGTAAAGTATTTCAAGTTCCTTTTTATTATGTTGGGGTATGATTTATAAATTTATCATACTGATCTTTTATGATCATATGATGAGAGACCCCATTTGATCTCTTCAATTCAGTATTTTCAAGTTTTAAGTGGCGTCGTTAGGCTGCCAAATTTTTAAGTGGTTCTTTCACCTTTTTCCTTTTTCAAAGTTCTAATTCCATGTCAAGTCTTTCAAGTTACTTTTTATTATGTTGGGGTATGATCTCTAAATCTATCGTACTGATATTTTATGTTCATATGATGAGAGACCCTATTTGATCTCGTCAATTCATTTTTGTTGAAGTTTAAGTGGCGTCGTTAGGCTGCCAAATTTTTAAGGGATTCTTTCACCCTTCTCATTTTCATGATCTATTTACATGTCAAGTGTTTCATGTTCCTTTTTATCATGTTGGGGTATGATCTCTAAATCTATCATACTGATCTTTTATGTTCATATGATGAGATACCCTATTTGATCTCATCAATTCATTTTTGTTGAAAGTTTAAGTGGCACCGTTAGGCTGCCGAATTTCTAAGGGGTTCTTTCACCCTTCTCGTTTTCAAGATCTACTTTCATGTCAAGTCTTTCAAGTTATTTTTTATTATGTTGGGGTATGATCTCTATATCTATCATACTGATCATTTATTTTCATATGATGAGAGACCCTATTTGATCTCATCAATCCATTTTTGGAAGTTTTAAGTGGCGCCGTTTGGCTGCTGAATTCTCATAAGAGAAATCTTATTTTTGTCTTCCTTTCAAGTTCTTCGTTTCATATGGTATATCATTAAAATTTCATTACCATGTTATTAAATACTATATATTCTGTTCCCCTACTATTTTATGTATCATTTTTTAGTGGGTGACCCATGTCCCCTCTCTTTTCAATGTTTTCTAAAACCATGTATCATAGACGTTATGCTGCATAGTTTTCGTCTCAAAATGCCTCCCTCTTTATCTCAAAATTATTTTATATTATTAAGTGAATACTAAAAGCTCTTATTTATACAGGGGTATTCACATATATATCAAAATGTTCTATTTTAAATTCTGGGATTTACATACATGAAACCCGCTTTCCCTTTTCCGTGGGTTTAAAGTGACATAAAGATCATGTCTTTAAAGCAGTTTTTAAAACGTTATGATTATGAAATGAAACCCATTTATTTTATTCTATATGGGTTATTTATGAAATTATTGATGATGATATATGTGGCTCACATGATAATAAAGACATTTCAATGGTGCGCCCAGATAGTGCTCCAATGCATTGTGTAAAGACTTAATCTCTAGTGATGACCTTTTAGACTGATACCTTGGTGAATAACCTTGGTAATTTTTAATGACACCTTGGGGATGGATCTTGGTGAAACGAAATGATTGTCAATATTAAATGTTGTAGCCACATCTTCAAGTTATGAAAAATTTTATTTTTATTATGATATATCTCATGATTTTTTTCTCATGCCTTAAAGTTCTTTTCATGAGCTTATTGAAGTATCTCAAGTTCACATGTAAAATGTTTCTCTTGTTTCCCTTACTGGGCCTTCTGCTCACCCTTTATTTTGATGTATGTCCCCAGGTTATGAGATGCAGTAATGAACCTATTATGAACATGAGGATAATCCATTCAAGTTTTTAAGAATAATGTTTTATGTTTTCATGTTTTAAGTTCCTGGTTTCCAAGACACTAAACCTTAAAGATCATCGGTTTTGTAAAATGTAATGAATGATTATGTGATAAAAAGGCGGGATGCAATAGATAGTGTATAATCTGAAGGGTTATTTTGAATATTTATCTCGAATAAACTTATGCTTATTACTAATGATTGTTATATAGAGGTATCAAATTCCTTCATCATCCATAGTCTTGATGTGAAACCCATTTTCATAAATATCTTTAAATATTAATAAATTTTATTGAGACTTAAGAGAAAAAACATTATTTATTATAATCTATATACCAAAAGGTAGGAATATTATTGATCATACATAGTGTTCAATTAATTTATCACTACCATTTAATTCAATTTTATGAGGACATATAATATTAACATTAATAAAATAATTCTCAAATTTAATAATTCTATGTATCATGAAAATATCAATAATAGAAATATTTTTATCATGATGATTGATCCCAACAGACCTATTCATAATATCTATTTCTATTAAAAAAATAATTCATGCATGTAAGAAATAAAATCAAAGGAAATTAAATAAATTAAGAAAAATTCATTGAAAAACATTACAAAAAATCATGTTTTTATCATATGAATTTTCACATTATCCACACGATTAATATATTCATGTTTTAAAAAATAATTAGAGATGTCAAAATTCGTAATATCACCACCATAATTTAAGGGTTTTTTAGTAATGTTTATTTTAATCCACTTTTCTTTCCCTTTGATTAATTATTGATAATGATCTCCATGTATGTAACCAGTTACCCTTACCACATTAAAAGCATCCACTTTCATCATGCTTTGTTTTCATTTTCTGTGGTTGTTCATTATTTGATGACTTTATTTGTATTTTTTTCATTAATGTTGTTGTTTAAATTTTTTAAAATTCTAATACATATATAAATTTTCTATATAATATTTTTTTTATATTGTGTATATATATTATTTTTAAAATATATGCATATATAAATATTGTTATAAATATACATATATGTGTGTTTTATTTACATATAAACATGTTTTATTCTATATATGCATGTGTGTATGTGTGTTATGTATAATTATATATATGACTGTTATATACATATAAAATTTATAATTTTATGTATTAAATATGGTGAATATTAATAAAAAATGGATAGATTTCATCATATGACCAAATAGTATGAGGATGTTGTCAAATAGTACATCAAATTGAAATGAACCATGAAAATTACCATTCTTTAATTTTGTGTATATTTTAGGTTGTTGTTTTTCAAATAAAATTAGTCCATCTAAATTAGAAGAACAATCGGTCTATTATGGAATTTATCAATGTTATAAATGTTAGGTGAAAAATAGAGAAGAGGTAAAATGTATTTAGTGAGTGGAATCATAATAAATTTTTAAGGATCATATTATATCATTACAAGTATATATGTTTATGTAAAATCTATTACCTAAATTCTATCAATAATTGAAGGTTAACTTAAATATTGTCAAAAAACATTTAATAGATTTAAGGAATATGTAATGATAACATAAATATACAAAACTATCAGTTTTTTTAAAACTATATAACCTAAAATCATCCAATCAATGTAGTGACACTACTTTTATAGAGTTTTTTTATTAAAGGATATGCTTCCTATAACATGTCACAGCCTTTCCCCCGGGGCCCGTTCCGTGACTACCCCAAGCCTGCCGTCCATAGGCCATCGGCTGGCGACTAGCACCAGAAAGGCGTATCCCTAAAACGGGAAGGCATTGCCTTTAAAATTATACAAACTCACATAGTAGAATACAATAAGAGGAAACCACACAGACTAGGATGAAACAAAAGAAACTATGAAGTAAACTGCTGTAGTAAAGAGTGAAAAAATTAAAGGGGGCCAGAATACAAACCCAACTGGAAAAAGTACAAGTACAACTGAAAAAGTAAAAAACAACTGAAAAGTGAGAGAAAACTCTTAGATCGTCCACCACGGATCCTACTAGAAGGGTAGGTATAGCTCATGATCTGTAGTCCCTGCGTTACGTCACGCCAAAAAGGTCCAACTCTAAGCACCACCCAGTCCTAGCTCCCTCGGCCTCGATCAACACTGTATGTCATCTGCACCAGACACAACAAGGTGTGGGTGAATCCCATGAAGGGATGAGTATAATGATACTCATTAGGGACCCCGATACCCCCGTAGGTCTCCTAGAGTTCTACAAAGGAAAACCACAAAGCATGAAGCAAAAGTACACACCACAAGTCAGCTCACACTAGGTATTACTTCAGGTCAAGGATATAAGGTTTATCACATTATCGAACTCCTCAGATGCTGAATAAATCCTCCTCTAACGAGTACAGTGGGTCTGCCGTCTCACACAGAGCCGCTTCCCACTTACCTTGGACTGTAGAGGTACTCCTCCCCATCGCGTATCGTGGCTCTGTCAGGTCACACAAAGTCTCCCTCCCCCACCGTGGCCTGTTGAGGTACTCTTCCCCATCGTGTACTATGGCCGCTCCCCACTGTGTCCTATATAGGTACTCCTCCCTATCGCGTACCGTGGCTGTTGGGTCACTCCGAGTCGAAAAGTCAGCAGTCGTCAGGTCTCATCCAGTCGCAGGGTTCTATACGTAGTGTGCTTGGGAGAGCCACTCCTCAAGCCACTCTCCACATATTGATATCCATATAAGTCACCACAAGGTATGCCAAAATATCTGTCTTCTCAATAGGGTCCCAAGGCAATAAACAGCTTGCCAATCAGATGCACGGTCTGCAAGATGTGGGTGTTTTAGTGCTGAGGGCCCGGTTGGATTCGTAATTGATCCAACCCAGCTATACCCCAACTTTCTCCAAAACTAATGTGGAGTATCTCAAAAGTACCGTCTCGTCCTAGGGATCCCAACACCACAGATGTTTCATCAAGCGGATGTACGATTTAGAAGTTAGGGCCTGCTTTGTGTAACAAGTCGGTACTGGGTCTGGGTCCGGTCCACCTCGGCCGGACCGGCCCGACCGAGTTCGGCATGGGCTGACCCGGATCGACCTGGGTCGACCCGGATCGACTCGGGTCTAACCCGGCCCGCTGGGCCCGGCCCGACCTGGCTAGGACATGGGTCAGGCCGCTGGGTTGCGGGTCGACCCTCTGGGTGGGGTCGGTCCGCCGGGCCGACCCGACAGTGCCACCCACCTAGCAACACATGCTTCCAGGGACACCCGGATGCAATGCATTTGGGTAGGGCTGACGTGGCACGAGGCCACGTCAGCGGGTCAACCCTCGGGGGTTGACCCAACGCGGCGCCACGTGGCACTGCGGGTCCTCCGCGCTGCAACTAATGGGCCACGAATCTGTCGTCGGGTGCGCCGCTGGCACACACCCCATCCACCAGCCCCCGGTCGAACCAGTGGCCACTGCTCCCGCTATGGCCATCACAAGCCACGACCCTCCTACCGCGTGGGTGCGCCACCGGGGGATCGCCCCTCCTTTGCTCTGCCGCCGCCCGGGGTGGTGGCTAGTCTTTCACCAGAATCGCGGCTGGCACCGCCGCGTGCCGTTGCCGCGCTGCGGCCGGTGCTGGTGCCGGCAGCAGGGTGTTCACCGGACGCACATCGGTGGCCCGCTTTCCTGCGCTGCCTGTGCCTGTGGCCTCCCAAGATCGCGTTCTTCACTGTGATAGGCCCTACTTCAGTTTGTTTCCAACTTCAAAATGGACGATCACAAACAACGCATGAATAGAGGGTCTCAGGCCTTGTTCGTGTCAGCCCGCGCCCTCTGCATTAGAGATAATTTCGAGGGAGTTTCGGGGAAAGGTTCAACTGGATTTCATGCCTTAATTCCAAACCCATTCCAAAAAAAGAGAAACACAACTGCCTGCAAATGGATATCGTTTAATGGATCAACTTGTTAATGAGTTGATCCATTCTTGTCATTTTAGTAATAAAAAATTCAGGGAGAATCAAAATAAATCAACACAACCTCCTACCTTGAAACATTAGATTGCGCTCGTGGTTGAGGGAGTCTCGTTGTTCGTCGTCCCTGCAACAAGCCGCCCTCACTGCCGCTTGAATGTCAAACTCCGGTTCGGGGTTTCGGTGTCGCACGTCACCTCCTGCTGGGATCGGCTCCGTCCTTTAAGGGATTGGCGTTACGACACTCCAAAAGAACTTTGTTACTTGGAGAATCTTATCTGATACCCCTCCCCAAGATCTATATTTATAGGAGAGGGGGGAGGGTAAGTAATGACGCGAGGAGTTAATGGGGGCTCATAAATTAGAAATATTCCTAATTCCCCAATGGCATCATTACTTAGGATTTGGCAAGTCAATCCATTCATTGGCCTATCTCACCGTGGGTCTCACACTCCGCTTGTCCGTTGGTGGAAAAAAAGAAATTAAAATGATAAAATTATTTTATTTCATTTCTTTTAAAAGTCAAAAACTTAACTTCTTCTCGGGACCAACTGCGGTTAAAGTAAAGTCTCCCTTAAGCGAATCTCGGCGCTGCGGATTCAACAGTTCCCTCAAAATTTTAATCCGAGCATCGGTTCAAAAGTTAGAAAAATACGGTTATGCGTTTACTGAACGTACCTTAAAAAAAGTTCATAAATTAAATCTGGGCACACCGGACCTCGGATTCACATGCCATAAATTTTCACGGACTCGTAAAATTCCATATAAAAAAATTATATAAAAAAACCGGGTCTTTACATTCTCCCACCTTAGGGATTTTCATCCCCAAATTTCAAAACATAGAATATGAAAACAAATTGCGGTACTGAGCACGAATCTGAGCCTCCCACTCCCAAGTGCTCTCCGGGAGGTTCCTGTGCTGCCAACGAATGCGTACTAGAGGTATTGACCACCCATAAAGGAACCAATCTTGTCAATCCTCAATCTCTACTGGAACCTTCGTAAACATCACCCCATCTTCTAAATCCAGCTTTCCATGGTCGATGACCTGACATGGGTTGTGCATGTATCTCCTCAGCTGGGATATGTGGAAGACGTCGTGCACCCTCACCAACTGCGGTGGAAGTGACAAGTGGTATGCCACCTCGCCTATCCTCTGAAGTATCAAAAATGGTATGATAAACCTCGGTGATAACTTTCCACCTCGGCCAAATCTCCGTAGTCCCCATCGAGAAGAGACTCACAAGAATACATGGTCCCCCTCCTGGAACTCCAAAGTTCTCCGCCTCCTGTAAACATATGACTTCTTCCTACTCTGCACAGTCTTCATCCACTCCTAGATGATTTTATCCTTCTCAGTGGTAGCCCGTACCAACTTTGGGTCCATAAGTGCTGACTCCTTTAGGTCTGTTTAGCATAGAGGTGATCTATAAGGTTGACTGTACAAGGACTTTAATGGTTCCATACCGATAGTGGAGTGGTAACTATTGTTGTAAGAAAACTTTACCAAGGGAAAATGATCCTCCTAACTACGGCCAAAATCTAGGACGCATGAACGAAGCATGTCCTCTAGTGTCTGTATGGTCCGCTATATCTAACCATCCGTCTAAGGATGGAAGGCGGTGCTAAGATGTAACTGGGTCTCGAACGCCTCCTATAATCTCTTCCATAACTGGGATGTAAAATGTGTGTCATGGTCAGAGACGATCGTCGATGGAAACCCATGGAGTCTCAAAATATCCTGTACGTAGAGGCGTCCCAAGCCCTCTACTGACCCCTGCTCTCTAATAGGTAGGAAGTTGGACAACTTGGTGAGTCAGTCAATGATCACCCAGATGGAATTGTGTCCCCTAGACGTACGTGGAATCCCTATCACAAAGTACATGGAGATCTCATCATACTTCCACTCCAGCACCTCTAGTGGTTTTGCTAATCCTGGAAGAACCTGATGCTCAGCCTTCACTTGCTGACAGGTGAGGCATCATGAAACAAACTCTGCCACAACCTTCTTCATCCTTGGCCACCAGTGCTGACGCCAGAGGTCCTGGTACATATTTGCTACACCAGGACATACCGCCAGATGGGACGTATGTAACTCCCTCAAAACCTCCTCATGTAGCACCACCAGTACCATGGTACGTCCCCTGAAGAGGATGACGTGCTCCCCATAGTCATAAAATCCATCAGGTTCTTGCCTTGAGGATATTTGAGCACGTTGAGCCTCATAGTCAAAGTCCCTAAGCTGCGCCTCCTTGAATTGCTGGAGAAGTGGGGGGAGTGATGGTCATAGACTGGAGGTAAGCAACACCCTCTCTATCCACGAAGGATATCTATAATGCAGCTAACTGTTCTGTCACCTCACTCAGAAAGTGCAGGCCAGACCTCCTGCTTAGTGCATCTGCTACCACGTTCCTCTTCCCATAAGTATAGACTATCTCAAATTCATAGTCCTGTAGGAACTTTAGCCATCGTCGTTGCCTCAGGTTTAGGTCCTTATGAGAGAAGATATACTTGAGAATCTTATGGTCAAAGAAGGTCGTAAAACATTCACCCATCAAGTAATGTCACCATATTTTCAGGGTGAAGACCACTACTTCTAACTCTTGGTCATGATTAGCGTAGTTATGCTCATGCTATCTCAGCTGTCATGAGCCATAGGTGATCACTGCTTGATCCTGCATCAGGAAACACCCAAGTTTGGTCTTTTATGCGTCACAGTAGACTACGTACCCAACGCCCTCTTTGGGTAACCTCAAGATGGGATCACTTGTCAGTATCTACCTTATCTCCTGAAAACTAAACTAGAATCTCTCTGTCCATATGAAGGGATTCCCCTTGTTCGCAAATGCTGACAAGGGTGCTGCAACTCTAGAAAAGTTAGTCATGAATCTTCGGTAGTATCCAGCCAACCCCAGAAAACTCCACACCTTAGTCACACTCCTGGGTATCTCCCAAGAAAGTACAACCTCTATCTTCTCTAGATCCACTACAACTCCAGCCTCCGAGATAACGTGTCCAAAAAAGTGGACCTCTCATATCCAGAACTAACACTTCTAGAGATTACCATAAAGATGGTGCTCTTAGAGTGTATCCAGAACTATCCGCAGATGATAGGCATGCTCCACCCCCATTGTTGAGTATATCAGGATGTCGTCGATGAAGACCACCACAAAGCGATCGAGGTATGGCTGGAAGATCTTGTTAATGAGTTCCATAAACACTGTAGGGGCGTTGGTCACGCCGAATGACATAAACAAGAACTCATAGTGTCCATACCGACATCTGAAGGCCGTCTTCGGCACATCCTCATCTCGTACCCTGAGCTGATGATAGCCTGATCTGAGGTCTATATTCTAAAACCAACGATCTCCCTTTAGCTGATCGAAAAGATCATCAATTATCATAAGTGGATACTTGTTCTTCACGGTCACCTGGTTCAAGCACCGATAGTCCACACAGAGTCTCAAACTCCCTTCTGCCTTCTTGGATAACAAAATTGGGGCTTCCCACGAAGAAACACTGGGTCTTATGAATCCCTTTCTCTATAAGTCCTCCACCTATACCTATAAATCACGAAGCTCTGCAGGAGCCATCCGATATGATGGTGTAGATATCGGTGCCCTCTCAGGGTACAGGTTGATGCAAAATTCTACCTCTCTGTTTGGAGGTATTCCTGGGACATCGTCAGGGAAGACATCAGCATACTGGTCCACCACTACAGGATAGCTCAGACTCTCAACATCAACTTCCCTGAGGGTAAGGCTATCCAACTGATGAGTGATCGGATGCACCCTCCTCTCGGTAAGTCTGTCCTGTGCTACAAAGGTTCCCTTCTCACCGGTGACGGAAAACCTAGTCTCATCCATGCGGACGCACCTCACTTTGCGCCTAATACAGTCAATATGATCATGGACTGTGGATAACCATTACATACCCAAGATGACATTGTAAGTCCTTTACACTGCTACTAGGAGATCCCTACAAAAACTCTTACCTCCTAGAGTATTCTCACACTGTCGGAACTAGTGGGTAATCTTCTAATACTCTCCTATAGAAGTCTCTAGCCATAAAAATAAATCTAAAGACTTCATTGGAATCTCCGAGCTCCGAACGAGGGATGTGGAAATAAAAGAGTGACTGGTACCTATGTCTATAAGAACTGCAGTTAGGGTGGAGTAGATAGAGATCGTACCTCTAATCATCTCCGGAGCGTCGTGGTCGTTGGCCTCAGCTGCTTGGAGCTGAGGCGGGGTGGACCTCCTGGTGGTGGTGGTGGTAGAACCTCATAATGCTACCCACCACCTGCTGCACGACCAGCTCCTCTGCCACATGCACCACCCTGCGGACCTCCTCGCTCGAACCTCTGCCTCTACCTCTGCGGTCCCTCGACTATTTACTAGTCGTCCGTATGGAGGGTCGGGTAGTGGAGAGCCATATGACCTTTCCCAATGCACGTGTAACATTGCGTGGCTCCCTGTTGACTCCCTTTAGACCGAGATCCATGTACTATCGACCTAGAGTCCTGGGGTCGTCCTCTGAAAGACCTGGCCCGCTTGGGCCCACACGCCTGATGCCTAATGCCTACCGAAGACTCTGCTGCCTGGGGTCTGCTGTCGGCTCTAGCTGTCGGCGCCTGCTCTAACAGGAAGCTCTCTGAAAGAAGGGCCCGCTCCAGTACTCCCACCTGGGTGTGGATGCTGAGGGTCACCACTGAAGCCCTGATCTCCCTCTTGAGCCCCTGCTCGAAGGCCCGAGCCCTGAGGAAAGGGTCTCACACCATATCCATACAATAGTGGGAAAGCTCTGTGAACCTCGTCGAGTACTCGGCCACCATCATGCTGCCCTGCTGAAGGTGAAGCAGCTCCTGAATGCGAACAGAGTGCAACGTCACGGGGAAAAATCCTCCCTAAAAAGCCTCTCGAAGTCAACCCAAGTGAGGGTTACCTCATTGTGAACCTAGATGGTCAAGCTCCACCATCTCCTAGATGATCCCTACAGAAGGCTCGCCGCCAAGATCGTCATCTGGTCGGGTGGTGTCCTCACTAAGCGGAAGACCCGCGTCATGACCTCTAGCTAGTCCTCAATGACTTGAGGGTCTGTCTCACCCCTGAACCTGGGATATCTCTTCCTCTGAAACTCATGTAGGGGTTTGAGCCTACAAACATCATCTATCGGAACCACTGGTAGAAGGGGATAACCATTGGGTGGTGGTATCAATAGGGCACCACCCGGTGGGGCCATCATGAACACTGGTCCTTGGACAGACGCCTCGTCACTAAGAGGTCTATCCTCATGCATATGGATCCTGGCTGGTCATCCTCATGGAGGCATCCTGAGATAAATCAAGACGTTCCATAGTTAGAACATTATACCTGGTGAGATGACTTTTATTCAAAATCACAAAATGAAAACGCAACCAGTATTTTCGTGCATTGAGCCAAAAAAGCAGGACTTAAGTTTCCAGTGTATGGATATGTCGACCGCAGCACCAACCCTGGACTCCCCGAACCTGAAGGTCGGACTCACAACACTCAACGTTGTTGCTTTAAAACAAAAACACAGACTCCCAGTCTCTAAGGTGGAAACGACCACCTCTGATACCAATTTGTCACGACCCATCCCCTGAGGCCCGTGCCGTGACTACCCCAAGCCCGCCTTCCATAGGCCAAGGGCTGGCTACTAGCACCAGAAAGACGTATCCCTAAAATAGGAAGACATTTCCTTTAAACATGTACAAACTCAAAGAGTAGAACACAACAATAGGCAACCACGCAGACTAGGATGCAAAAAAAGCAACTGTGAAGTAAACTGATGTAGTAAAGAGTGCTGGAAGTAAAGGGGGATGGAATAAAAGACCAACTGGAAAAAGTAAAAGTACAACTAAAAAAAGTACAAAACAACTGAAAAGTGAAAGGAAACTCCTGGATCGTCCATCATGGATCCTACCTGAAGGGTAGGTACAACTCACGATCTGTAGTCCCTATGTCACATCACACCAAAAAGGTCTATCTCTAAGCACCGCCCAGTCCTTGCTCCCTCAGCCTCGATCAACATTGCACGTCGTCTGCACAAGAAAAAACAAGGTATGGGCGAAGCTCATGTAGGGGTGAGCATAACGATACTCAGTAGGGACCCCGAGACCCCTGTAGGTCTCTTAGAGTTCCACAAAGTAAAAACCACAAAGCATGAAGCAAAAGTACACAACACAAGTCAGATCACACCAGGTATTACTTTAGGTCAAGGATAGAAGGTTTATCACATTATCGAACTCCTCGAATGCTGAAGAAATCCTCCTATAACGAGTATAGTGGGCTTGCCGACTCACACAGAGCCGCTTCCCACTTACCTTGGACTGTAGAGATACTCCCCCCCATCACGTACCGTGGGTCTGTCGGGTCACACAGAGCCTCCCTCCCCCACAATGGCCTAGTGAGGTACTCTTACCCATTGCATACTATGGCCGCTCCCCACTATGTCCTACTAAGGTACTCCTCCCCATCGCGTACCGTGGCCGTTGAGTCACTCCGAGTTGAAAAGTCAGCAGTCGTCAGGTCTCATCCAGTAGCAGGGTTCCATATGTAGTGTGATTGGGAGAGCTGCTCCCCAAGCCACTCGCCACATATTGATATCCATATAATTCACCACAAGGTATTCCAAAATATTTGTCTCCTCAAGAGGGTCCCAAGGCCATAAACAACTTTCCAATCAGATGCACGGTCTGCAAGATGCAGGCGTTTTAGTACCGAGGGCCTGATTGGATTCGTAATCGATCCAACCCATCCTTACACCAACTTTATTCAAAACTCAAGTGGTGTATCTCAAAAGGACCGCCTCATCCTAAGGATCCCGTCGCCGTAGACGTTTCGTCAAACGGATGTCCAGTTTAGAAGTTAGGGCATGTTTTGTGTAATAAGTCAGTACTGGGTCCGGGTCCGATCCACCTCGGTAGGACCGGCCTGACCCGGTTCGCCATGGGCTGACCCGACCCGACTCATGTCCGACCTGACCTGGGTCAACCTGGACCACTGGGCCCGGCCCGACCTGGCTAGGCTGTGGTTCAGGCCGCTGGGCCGCGGGTCGGCCCGCTAGGCGGTGGGTTGGTCCGCTGGGTCGACACGGCGGTGCCGCTCGCCTGGCGGCGCGAGCTTTGAGGTACACCCGGACGCGATGTGTCTGGGTAGGGATAACGTGGTGCGGGGCCACGTCAGCGGGTCAACCCTTGGTGGATGACCCAACGCGGCACCACGTGGTGTCGCGAGTCCTCCGTGTCGTGACTCTATTGCTGGGCGCGCCACTGGCGCACACCCTGTCCACCCGTCGTTGGTCAAACCGGCGGCCTCTGCTCCCACTATGTCCATAGCAGGTCGCGGTCCTGTTGCCGCGTGGGCGTGCCACCGAGGGCACCCCCCTCTCTGCTCCGCTGCCCCCCGGGGCAATGGTCTTCTGCCGAACACGTGGTCGGTGTTGCTGTGTGTCGCTGCTACACCGCTATGTGCCACCGCTGGTGCCAGTGTTGGCGGTAGGATGTTTGCCGGGCCACCGGTCGTGCACCAGTGACCTGCTTTCCTGTGCTACCTGTGCCTACGGCTTCCCGGGATCGCGTTCTTCACTACGGTAGGCCCTACTTCTGTTTGTTGCGAACTTCAAAATTGGCGATCACAAACAATGCATGAATAGAGGGGCTCGATCATTGTTCATGTCGGCCCATGCCCTTTGCATTAGAGATAATTCCGGGAGAGTTTCTGGGAAAGGTTCAACTGGATTTCATGCCTTAATTCCAAAACCGTTCCAAAAAAAAAGATAAACACACCCGCCCGTAAATATATATCATTTAACAGATCAACTTGTTAATGAGTTGATGCATTCTTATCATTTCAGTAAGAAAAATTTTAGGGAGAACCAAAATAAATCAACACAACCCCCTACCTTGAAACGTTAGAGAGCACTCGTGGTTGAGGGAGTCTCATTGTTCACCATACCCGCAACAAGCCTCCCTCACCGCCGCTCGTGTTGGATCGATATATAGATGAATATTTATATTAGATGGAACAATACAAGAGGGGGGTGAATTGTAGGTTTAAAAACTTTGTGTTTAAACACTTAAGAAATCAGTTTAAATGATCTTAAACTAATACAATTCAGAAAAAATACAATTAACCACAATTGACTTGGATATAAAGGTATGATATGATGTAATACTATAAGTAAAGTAAATCAATTGTATTCAAATGAATACAATAATCAGAGTAATACAATAGTGAAATATTCTACCATAAAGCGTATAGAATCTATCGATACAATATGTAATAGTATAATTGTAATTGAAACAATTACAAATGAATATGAAATGAAGAAAGGAATCAAAAAAATTCCCTTTCTAATACAAACAACAACAGAAATGTAAAAGAATTACAATTCTTTTATCCCAAATAAAAGGGTATCCTTTCACCTAGGATAAGAGGTCTATCTTACCACCACCTTGGTAAGCCCTCGATATGATGATCGGTACGTCTGTCTTACTATCCCCACAAGCCCTCGAAATGATGATCAGTATGTTTGTCTTGCTATCCCTGCAAGCCCTCGATTTTGCAGGTAATTGGAACCTCTGTCTTTCAAACACTTGAAAGCCCTCGATATGAAGATCGGTTGCACCATCTGCCTATCCTCAGCAAACCTCGATCGTTATCACCTGATCAGTCACACAAAGCAAAACAAAGCACTTAATGAAATACAAAAACTAAGAACGATCCATTCACATTTTTTAATTTCAAGGCTTTTGCACGAAGTAAGAGAGAAGTCACAACGTCTCTCTCTAGAACTTGATATAAGAAAATAATGATCAAAGTCTCTCAGTTATTCTTCTTAGCTTCAAATGAACTCCTATTTATAGGCCTCAGGTTCCAACGGTCATATTTCCTCCAACGGTCATATTTCCTCCAACGGTCATATTTCTCTAGAAAACTCGGAAGGACTTGGACACCTGACATTATAACGGTCATATTGAAACAAAAAACACGACATCATTCTGATTAGTTTATAACTAACTCCATGACATCATTTTGGTTAAAACAAAAGATATATGAAAATGATAATCATGAGTATGATTGATATAAAACATGTACTTTGATAAAGGATAAAAACAAGCATGTGATAAAAGTAAAATATGAATACTATTAGTATTACTTAGTGCAATGTATTGATATGATGCAAAGTGAGTATGATGCAAAAAAGTCAGTATGATTGACAAAGTCAGTACGATTGACAGGGTCAGTACGATAAACATAGTCAGTATGATAAACACAGTCAGTACAATAAACATAGTCAATATGATAAACACAGTCAGTATGATAAACATAGTCAGTACGATAAACATAGTCAGTACGATAAACATAATCAGTACGATAAACATAGTCAGTATGATAAACAATCATGAATAGATTTGTGATTTCCAAAACAAGTCATAAAAGTCAAAATAGGACTTTTTACTCAACAATCTCCCCATTTTTTGAAAGCACAAAACATAAAGTAAAAACAAAAAGAAATACATATCTCCCCCTGAGTTATAAAAACTCTTTTGAATATGAAATTGAATACAACTTACTCCCCCTTAGGTATGTACTTTCCTAAGGACTGTATTCATAAATATTATTTGATTTAGAAGTATCTGTTTAAAACATTCTTCCCCTTATAAAACATTCTCCCCCTTTGTGATTTACAAAAAGAACGGGGTAATCTTGAGTTTCTTGAAAAAGTTTGAGAGAAACAAAAAATGAAAGGCAATGGGAAAAAGAACATAAATCTCATTGATATAACAAAAGTCTATGGAATTATAAATGTAAATAAAGAAATAAAGATACAAAAAAACATTCATTTGTTTTCTCTTTATTTTTATTTCTTGATCAGCTCATGAAGAACAACTTTCATCTTTTTTATTTATTTATTGTCTTCAGAAATAGAATCACCCTAGTATTTGAGAAGCTCTTGTTGATCGGAAAAAAGCTGATCCTGATTCTTGATAGTCTCTTCTTGAAATATGATTACTTCTTCAAGAGTATCGATTCTGTCTTGGAAATTCTTATTGTCTTTAGATGACACAAAATTTTGCTTCTTCAACACAACTATTTCAGCTTTGAAAGATGAAACCTTCAAAAATTCTGACTGGAAATCATTCATTCTCTCTTGCAGCTCTTTTATTGAAGGGATATCAGCTCCATGAGTTTTTGACATCTGATTCAGCATTTCAATAGTTTCTTTGTCAAGATTATTGAAAGAAATATCAAGATTATTCGAAAGCCTTATTAAGTATTCAATAGATATTTCATGATCATTCATTGAGCTTTCTGTTTTGTATGACCACTTAGTCATCCTATTGCAAGACTTCTTACAGGCAGTAGAACTTTCAGACAGTACTTTTAAATCAGCTTCTATTGACAATACTTTCTTTCTGAGTTCCCTTATAGAACCAAACTTCTTCCTTTGATTTTAAGCGATGAAATCAATTTTACCATCAAGTCTGGGAAAATAAGGAATAGTCTCCTCAATTCTCCTCAATACATGAACAATGTAATCACTTTTCTTGAGATAAATTGTGCGTTCTGAATCAGTATCCTCATCGTATGAATCCAGTTCATTTGATCGGCTTGAGTCTTCAACTGGCTATTTTTCTTTTCCTTTTCCCTTTTCCTTTATTTCATCTTCTACTTTGTCACTAATAACAATTACTTTTTCAGTCTGAGAAGATTGAGCACCTTGCTTCACTTGACAAGGAAATCTATCTGAATGAGTTTCAAGAAATTCAGCTGGTGCTTGATCGGAATGAGGAGTTTGTTGAATGCCTTCATTTTGCTTTTAAAAAGATTCTTCTCTACAATTTTTTGAATTTTGAAGAAATTAAAAAAGAAAATCTTCTTCCTCTTAAACTTCCTGAACTTGTTTCAATTTTTTCCCTTTCTCTTTTTCTGGAATACTCTGTATGATTGGTTCTTGGTGCACTTCTTCCATTAGTTGAGCACTAGCCACCTCAACCATTTTAATGATTTTAAAAACATCAAAATCTTGAGCTTTCTTTTTCAAAAGAGTCTTATTTTTCTTCTCATCCTGAAGAGTATCATCTACCCTTATCCTCTCATCTAAAGCTTCAGCTGGATCAAGACCGAACTTAGGATCGCCTTATTTTCTTTGTTCTTTGTCTTTCCTACACTTGGCTATAACCTCCTTGTTGTATTTCATTTTATTCTTTGGATTAGTACTAGTTTGCGGATCTAACTTTTGAGGAGTAACATTTGGAAAAGATTCAATTGGTATAGGTGCCAATTGATTTGGTGCTGATTGATTTGGTGCCGATTTAGCTTCTACATATTTAACAAAAAGCTTTGAATTTTCATCAAAACACACATACAACTTATTTAGCATATTCTTACTTATCCAAGAAGGATTTAGTTCTTTAAACTTCCCTTTTAGAGGAATATTACAAAACTTCAAGCTCTCAAGAATAAACTTAGTAAGAATAGAGGTATACATGATCAAATGAGACTTGATCGCTCCTGACTTGACATTCTTGATTGTTTCAAAGATGTACCCCATGAGATTTACCTTTCTCATGTTTAAAAGATAGTCTAGCATAAAGATATCAGAAACTTTAAGAGTTTCTCTATCCCATTTACTTGGGATAAGAAAACCTTGCATCCAAAGCACCACAAATCTGTTATTTGGGGATAAATGAGCTACTTTTCTCTTCTCTTCATTTATAAGAAATAATGATTTTCAGCACTTTCTCTATTGAACGTACCAACTTCCTCTAGCAGTTTATGAGATGGACAAAAAGAATCACATTCTGTTGAGACATTGAGAAAGTGACCTACTTGTTTCACATACATTGAGATTTTTCTATCATACACAACAAAGTTGATCATCATATTTTTGTCAAAAGACACCCTTTTGTAGAATTGACTATCTTCTTCAACAAGAATCGGATCTTGAGATACGGGTTTCTCAACATAAAGATGTTCCCAGCCTTGAAACAAAATAATCCTCCTGATTATTGAATCATATGTGTCAAAGAAGTCCCGAGAAACTAACCTTTCTCTGAATAAGTCTTTCTCTGAAAACGTTTTTGAAGACATTTCGAAAAGAGTGTTGGCAGAGGACTGAGATATAAAGATGAGGCAAAGGGAAGATCGTACAGAGTCTTAAAACAAAGAGGCAGATCTTCGCCAAGAAATATGAAAAACTAGTGTGGGTTTGGGGAGGGGGGATATATTTATAGGCATAAAATAAATGACCGTTGATCTTCTACGGTTGAGATTAGAAGATATATAAATCAATATATAATATTTAAAGGAATAAAAAAAACGAGAAACAATAAAACGTAAGAGAGAAAAAACAAAATAAATAAAGAATGTACCTATCAGATATTCTAAGGAAATCGTTGGTTTAATAGTATTTACATAGTATAACACAATAACAAAAAGAAAGTATAAGTGTACATGGAAGGGAAAAAAAATACAATCAGTTGTGAGACCGATGGAAAAAAAATTCATTACCATAGGTTGTGTGACCGATGGAAAAAAAATTCATTACAATAGGTTGTCAGGCTGATGGAAAACAAAGTCATTACCATAGGTTGTCAAGCCGATGGTAAACAAAGTCATTACCATAGGCTATCAAGCCAATGGAAAACAAAGTCATTACCATGGGTTGTCAAACCGATGAAAAAAAAAAGTCATTACCATAGGTTGTCAAGCTGATGGAAAACAAAGTCATTACCATAGATTGTCAAACCGATGGAAAAAAAAGTCATTACCATAGGTTGTCAAAATGATGGAAAACAAATTCATTACCATAGGTTGTCAAGCTGATGGAAAACAAAGTCATTACCATAGGTTTTCAAACTGATGGAAAACAAAGTCATTACCATAGGTTGTCAAGACGATGGAAAACAAATTCATTACCATAGGTTGACGTGCCAATGGAAAACAAAGTTGTTACCATAGGTTGACGTGCCGATGGAAAACAAAGTTGTTACCATAGGTTGACGTGCTGATGGAAAACAAAGTTGTTACCATAGGTTGACGTGCCGATGGAAAACAAAGTTGTTACCATAGGTTGACGTGCTGATGAAAAAATCAATACGGTAATGAGGAATACAAGATGAAAAACAGAAGGTTAAAATGATAATCAGATATTCAAGAAAATAATTAGAAATACATAATAACAAACCAAAAGAATAAACAAATAAAGAAGACCATAAGAAAATGTTAAGAAATACATTAAGTAAAAAAAATTATCCCCCTTTTAAGAGGATTTTTTTAATTTAAGGAGAAGTGTAAAACATGAAGTAGATATGAATGATTATTTTAATGTAATCATTCTTAGATTCTGTTTTATAAACTCAAATCTCTCAGAAGGTAATGGTTTTGTAAAAATGTCAGCAAGTTGTTCTTGAATTCTGATGAATTGTAAAATAATATCTCCATTTAGTGTGTGATCCCTAAGAAAGTGATTCCTAATATCTATGTGTTTTTCACGAGAGTGACGTGATGTGTTTTTACTAAGAGCAATTCCACTAGTATTATCACATAGAATTTGAGTTTTGGAAAAGCTCAATCCATAGTCAGTGAGTGTGTGATACATCCACAACACTTGAGTAAAACAACTTCCAGCTGCTACATATTCAGCTTTAGCAGTGGAAAGTGCTACTGAGTTTTGTTTATTGCATCACCAAGAAACCAAGGAATCTCCTAAGAAATGACATGTTCCAGATGTACTCTTTCTATCCATTCTACAACCACCAAAGTCAGCATCTGAAAAACTTTTTAAAACAAAATCATTTCCAGAAGAATAGAAAAGACCTAAATCCAAATCCCCTTTTAAATATCGAAAGATTATTTTCACAACTTTTAAATGAGACACTTTTGGATTTTATTGGTATCTTGCACATAAGAATACGGAAAACATTAATTCTGGTCGACTAGCTGTCAAGTATAACAAGATGCCTATCATACCTCTAAAAGTTTTTTGATCTACTGGTTTCCCAATTTCTTCGGGATCAAGTGTATTTGAGGTACCAATTGGAGTTCTAATACTTTTAGTATTATCGTATCCATACTTTTTGAGTAAGTCTTTGATATAATTATGTTGAGATATATAAGTTCCTTCTGGTTTTTGTGAAATTTGAAAACATAAAAAGAATGTTAACTCACCCATCATACTAATTTCAAACTCATATTTCATTAAATTCGCAAAATAATCAGTTAAAGACTACTGATTTGATCCAAATATGATGTCATCAACATAAATTTGAACAATCAAAACATTTTTATTTTCCATTTTTATAAAAGGGTTGGATCTGCTGTACCTTTTGCATAATTTTTTTGTAAAAGAAATCTTATAAGTCTATCATACCATGCTCTAGGGGATTGTTTAAGGACATATAAAGCTTTGGTAAGTTTAAAAACATGATTAGGATATTTTGAATCTATAAAACCAGGTGGTTGTTCAACACAAACTTCTTCTTGAACAAAACCATTTAGAAAAGAACATTTAACATCCATTTGAAATAATTTGAAATTAAAGTATGCTGCAAAGGCTTATAGAATATGAATAGATTCAAGTATAGCTACTGAAGAATATGTTTCTTCGTAGTCTATTCCCTCTTGTTGATTATATCCCTTAGAAACATGTCTTTCTTTATTTCTTACAATGATTCCATTTTCATCACATTTATTTCTGAAAACCCATTTTACACCAATTACAGTTGTTTCTTTAGGTCTTTCAACTAAAGTCCAAACTTGATTCCTTTCAAATTCATTTAGTTCATCTTGCATTGCTTTAATCCAATATTCTCACCTAAATCCTCACTTGGACTTTTAGGTTCGAATTGGGAAAGAAAGGCAAGGTGTTATATTTCATTTCTCAAGGAATTTTTGGTTCTTACATGTTGATTTACATCACCAATGATGTTATCACTGGGATGATTCCTAAGAAGCAATTGATTTGGGTTTTTTAATACCTGTTCAACAAAATATGGTAGAAAATCTTCTAGGGTAAAAGTTTCAGAAATACTTTCTTGAACATTTTCCTTTTCAGAAGGATCTTCTAATAAAAGTTGATAATCAGTTTTTGAAAACACATCTGAAGATGTAGGTTGGGGTTTGAAAACAAAAGGATTAGCTTCATCAAATTTAACATGCACTGTTTCTTCAATAGTAAAATTATTTTTATTGAAAACTCTATAAGCCTTAGAAGTTATAGAATAGCCTAGAAAGACCCCTTCATAAGATTTTGGTGCGAATTTGTGTAGATTCTCTTTAGTATTCAGAATGAATACTTTTCATCGAAAAACTTTGAAGTATGAAACTTTAGGTTTTCGGACATTCCACAATTCATAAGGTGTTTTATTAATAAAAGGCCTAGTTAAAACACAATTTATAGTATAAAAAGCAGTAATAACAAATTCATCCCAAAAGTGCTTAGCAATTGAGTATTCACTCAACATGGTTCTTGTCATTTCCTGAAGAGTGTGATTTATTCTCTCAACAACACCATTTTTCTGAGGAGTTCTTGGAGCTAAAAAACTGTGAGTAATACCTTTCTTACTACAAAAAGTTTCAAAATATGAATTTTGAAATTCACCACCATGATCACTATGGATAGTTATCAATGGTAGGTTTTTCTCATTTTTAACTTGGGATCTAAAAATTTTGAAATAGAAAAAGGCTTCAGATTTCTTTGTTAGAAAATAGACCCATGTAAATCTAGTAAAGTCATAAAATAAAACAAATACATAGTATTTTCCTCCAATTCTTTCAGTTTATGAGGGACCAAATAGATCCATGTGCACTAACTGTAATGCATTGGAAGTTGAAACTTCATTGATTGATTTAAAGATAGTTTTATATTACTTGAAAAATTGACAAGGGTCATAGACCTATGAAAAATCATATTTAATATCAGGTAGATCCTTTAAAAGTATTTTCTTTTAAATTTTAAAAAGGTTTCTTAGGTTTCAATGTCCTAGTATTCTATTCCATAGCCATGATTGGTCTTCTATTGCACTTAAGCAAGGTAAATTTTGGCTCCTAAGGTCTTCTAAGTTAATAGTGTATACATTCTCTTGCCTAAGAGAAGATATAATGAATTCATCCTTGTAATTTCGAACTAAACATTTATCATTTCTAAAATTTACAAGGTAACCTTCATCACATAATTGACTTATGCTGATGAGATTGTGCTTAAGACCTTTGACAAACAAAACATTTGAAATAAGAACTTTTCTAAGAAAAAAATATTACATATTCCAATAATCTTTCCTTGAGAATTATATCCGAAGGTAACTTTTCCACCTTTTTTTCGATAATCTTTTCAAAGAAATATTTATTTCCAATCATATTTCGGGAACAACCACTATCCATGTACCAAATGTTCTTGTTGTTGGTACACTTCTTATTTTCTTGAAAAAGAAACAATTAGTTTTTCAGAATCCAAAATTGTTTGGATCCAGAAGGGTTTGATAAAAGAATTTTAGGAATCCACATTTGTTTTGAAAAATGAGCTTTATGAAATCCTAAAGACTGAGTTCTATTAAAAGAACAATTTCTTTTTCAGTGTCCACCACATTGATACTTAGTACAAAATGGGGTACTTTGAGGAATAAAATAGTTATTACTAAAAACCGGTTTCGAATGAGTATAACCAATACCAGAATGATTCCTCAAAGGTCGAATTTGAGAATACATTTTATAAAAGTTTTACTTGCCATAGGTAAAGTTTGACAAACATTTATTCAAGGAAAAAATTTCTTATTTTAGTTTTAAACCTAAATTTTTATCCTCGAAAACATTATTTTTGGAACTAGATTTAGTTTCTAAAACATTTTTCTCAGAAATTACATTTTCAAGATCCTTAGAAAGTTTATCCTTATCCTAATTGACTTTCTCAAGGGTTTTTAAAATACTTTCAAAATTAGAAGTTTTCATATCAAGATCATTGGAAAGATCGGATACTTCTTTAGTTAAAATAGAAATTCTAGAATTTGCCTTATTAAGCTTTTTCTTGCATTTAGAATTTTCATTCTCAAGTAGTTTAGAAAACCTAGACACTTATTCATAAGAAGGTAATGTATTATCTTCTGATGACAAAGACTCATCATTCAAAGATTCATAATATTTATTATCAGTATAATTTTCATTTAAGGATACATTTTTAATATATTTATTATTGTGTACCTTAGCCATGAAACAATGATCTTCAATTGGTAGTCTGGATATAAGTCCAATATTCCTTTGTCCTGAAGATTCATATTATGAAGAATCGTCTGATGAATCGCCACCACTTTCACTCTAAGTATCATTTTACTTCAAGACTTTCTTTGTCTTTGTCTTGTAATACCTTTTCTTATTTCTTTCAAAATGTTTCTCCTTTCTATATTTTCTCTTTAGTAAAGGAAAATTAGGTCTTATATGACCTAATTTCTTGCATTCATAATATGTTACCACTTAATCTTTCTTATCCTTCCTATATTTCTTTTTGAATCTATATTAGAAGTCTTTATTTCCCACAATCTTGTTCATCCTTCGAGCAAGATTGGCTAACTCATTATCTGACTGATCACAATCACTTTATTCTGACATAACAAATTTCTTATATTTGGATCTTGTTATACTTTCAGGTGTTTTAGCTTTAGATGTAGTAGTAAAAGCTACAATTCCATTTCCATTTTTCTTCTTATTGAAATAAGCATCTCTCTTCATTCTTGTCTCATGCTGTAGAAGAGTTCCAAAGAGTTCATCAAGAGTAATATGAGATACTTTTCTGTTTTCATCCATAGATATCCTTTTCGACTCCCATTCATTTGACATTATATCAATAATTTTGTCTATAAGAGATTCATCATCAAGACCTTTTTCTCCCATAGATTGTAAACTGTTGAAAATTTTCATAAATCTTTGTTTCACTTTACATACTGGTTCTCCATAAGGAAAAAATAAATCCATGATACTCTGCTCGAAGCATTGCTATTCTTGTTTCTATAACCTTAGATGTACCAAAATGTGTGACTTCCAATTTCTTCCAAATACAGTTGGCTGCTTCACAAGATAATATCTGTATGTATATATTCCTGGTCATAGAACATAGAAAAGTATTGTGTACCTTGTAATTCAGTTGATATTCTTGATTTTCTTGATTGGTGAAAGTACTGACTTCTTTGTCAGGGATTTTGTAACCTCCAGTAAGCATAATAAAATTGTCTACACCAGTATTGATAACAAAAGTCTTCATTCGATCTCTCTAGTACTCGTAATCATTCCCATCAAAGATAGGTGGTATAGTTGTATTTAGATTGCCAATTGATCCAATATTCATCCCTGCCATCTAATAAAACAAAATCTTTTCCACTCCACATGTTAGTGCAGTAAGTAGTTGAAACAAAATTTTTAAAAAAATAGAAAGTAATACAAATCAGTGGAAACCTCCTCTGATACCAATTTTTGGATCGATATATAGATGAATATGTATATTAGATGGAACAATACAAGAGGGGGGGGGGGTGAATTGTAGGTTTAAAAAATTTGTGTTTAAAAACTTAAGAAATTAGTTTAAATGATCTTAAACTAATACAATTCACAATAAATACAATTAACCACAATTGACTTGGATATAAAGGTATGATATGATGTAATAATATAAGTAAAGTAAATCAATTGTATTCAAATGAATACAATAATTATAGTAATACAATATTGAAATATTATACCATAAAGCGTATAGAATGTATCGATACAATATGTAACAGTACAATTGTAATTGAAACAATTACAAATGAATATGAAATGAAGAAAAGGATACAAAAAAATTCCCTTTATAATACAAACAGTAGCAGAAATCTAAAAGAATTAAAATTCTTTTATCCCAAAGAGAAGGGTATCCTTTCACCCAGGATAAGAGGTTTGTCTTACCACCACCTTGGTAAGCCCTCGATGCAATGATCGGTACGTCTGTCTTGCTATCCCCACAAACCCTCAATATGATGATCGGTACATCTGTCTTGATATCCTCGCAAGCCCTCGATTTTGCAGGTAATTGGAACCTCTGTATTTCAAACACTTGAAAGCCCTCAATACGAAAATTGGTTTCACCATCTGCCTATCCTCAGCAACCCTCTATCGTTATCACCTGATCGGTCACACAAAGCAAAAAAAAGTACTTAATGAAATACAAAAAACTAAGAACAAACCATTCACGTTTTGTAATTTCAAGGCTTTCGCACGAAGAAAGAGAGAAGTCACATCATCTATCTCCATAACTTGATAGAAGTATAGAATGATCAAAGTCTCTCATTTATTCTTCTCAGCATCAAATTACCTCCTATTTATAGGCCTCAGGTGTCACGACCCGTCCTCAGGGCCGTACGGTGACTACCCCAAGCCCGCCTTCCATAGGACAGGGGTTGGCGACTAGCACCAAAGGCGTAATTCCTGATAAAAAGGGAAGGCATTGCCTTTAATAAGTAAAAAAAACATCAAAGTACACAACTGGCAGTAAACACTAAGTAAAACTGTATACAAAAGGAAGTTCTGAAAGGAAAGGGGCCGGAAATACAAGCCCAACAGTAAACTACAAACAACTGAAAAGCTAGTACAACTGCAGAAAGGTAAAACAGCAAATACTGAGTCATCCTTCGGAATTCCCACCTGAAGGGTTGGTATAGATGTCCTACTCATCACTTCAAGTCCATCCGTCTGCTCCGTGTACGTCTCACCAAGTGGCCCACCTCTGGGTATCGTCCAGCTCTACAACTCACTACCTTGATCTGTGCTGTCCGTCGTATGCAACCAACACAACGAAGTGCGGGCATAGCCCATTCAGGGGTGAGTATAACGATACTTAGTAGGGACCCTGAGACCCCCGAAGGTCTTCCAGAATCCAAGAAGGATAAACCATAGAAGAAAGATACAATCACGAAGTATCAACAAACCCTACTTTGTTATATGCCCATATATATACCTAAGTTACCAATCATAGTTCGGCTCCAACTCTTGAGCCCAAGCACAACCCAGTCCACACAGGAAGTAAAGTCAATCACCTTGAATATAAATGATTGAAACTCAAAACTCAGCTAACACAGGTATACATCTTTTGTAGAGTGATATAGATGATCAGATGTAGTCACTGATTCATCTAAGCTGTTGTACCCACACAGGATACAAGACCATCTAAGCTGTCGGACCCAGATAGGATACAGGACCAACTATTCTGTCGGACCCACACATGATACAGGAATACAAGTCAGAACTGCCAAACCCTCGGAGGATTCTGGTACATAAGTCATCACTGTCGAACCCACGGAGAATTCTGGTACAAAAAGTCATCACTGTCGAACCCACGTAGGATTCCAGTATAGTAGTCGTCAGTGTCGAACCCATGGAGGATTCCGATATAGTTGTCATCGCTGTCGAGCCCACGTAGGATTCCGGTACAACAGTCGTCGCAGCTAGCTCTAGGGTTCCCGCACACAGCATGCTCGATTCTGGGAGGTTCTGCTCCTCGAGTCAAGTGTCGATACATAAACTATGATGAAGTCTCGAGTTGATGTATCCCATAGTTCTGTCTCATCAAAATGAACCCAACACAACAGAGGACGCGTCAATCGGATGCTCGGTTTGAGAGTTATTTACATTTCCGTTCCAGGGGCCTGGTTGGATTTACGCTCGATCCAAACCCGTCCGTTTTCCAAATTTGTCTAAAACTCACTTAGTGTATCGAAAAAGGACCGCCTCATCACGAGGGTCCCAGTGCCATAGACGGAGCGTCGATTGGACGCGCGGTCTTGAAGTTATTCGCATCTAAGCGAAGACGGACCCAGCTCGTCAAACCAGTGGGCTGACAGGTCGGCCTGACCCAACTCGGCGGGTCCGACCCGGCTGGGGGGTCGGCCTGACCTGGTTTGGTGAGTCCGACTTGGCTGGGGGGTCGGCCTGACCCGGTTTGGAGAGTCTGACCCGGCTGGGGGGTTGGCCAAGCCTGGTGGGGCGCGGCCCACCTGCGGACCTAACCCTCGCTGCGGGCTGGTTCGGTTCGCCCGTGGGCACCAAGAGGTGACGCCTCTCCCATGTCCAGCCGGCCGTAGCTAGCCAGTTCTGCCCGGTGCAGGCGTCCTGCACAGCGGGCCGTGGTTCTTCCCACGCGGTGCCTGCGGGCGCCGCGATTCTCCAGCCCAGCTGGCAGTAGCCGGCCAGTTCGCCCAGCCAAGCGGCCTGTAGTTGTGGGCCGTGGTCTGCCTCTACGTGGCACCTGTGGGCACCGAGGTCTTCCCGCGGGTAGGCCGGTTGGCCGGCTATCCCACGGTTTGGCTCCACGGGGGCCGACTCGGCCGGCCGCCTCCGCACCACCACCGCGGCGCGACAACGCCGCGGACCTGCTTCCCTCTAGCGTAACGGCGCCACGCCACCTCCGCTGCGACCCAACGTGGCCGCGACCTTTGGATCCACCACACGGCATGATGACGCCGCGTTTCTTCATCTTCCGTGGCCCTCCCGGCCTTGGTTCTTCTCTGGTGCAGTGCGACGGCACCCTGCCCTTTCGGCTCCGCCTCCAACGTCAATCAACAATAACCAACAGAGGGGCGTCGGGCCATGTTGCTTTGGCCCGCACCCTCCGCATTAGGTGATATCAATTGGACAATGAAGAACCAAATAATTCATCAAAGAACGATGGTATAATTTTTATTCATTTAAAAATAAACAAATCCCCCTACCTAGTATTTCGTCGTTGAACATTGACGAGTTGCAGAAGGTCGATGTCGCGGAAGACAGATGTTGTTCCGTCAACGTTGGAGGGAATGTCATTATCGTTGGCGACATTCTTTGCGGGCGATGTATTCCCTTTCTTGCCCCGGTTTGAAAGGAAGGAGACACGTCGTCATTATTTGGTGGAAACGACGTTCTTCGTCGAGAGAAAAAGTGTTCTTCCAAGAGCTCTCCCCAAGCTCTCCAACGATTATGCCAACCCAAAATAAAAGATCATCTTCCTTTATTTTAATGTTGGCATAATGAATTAAAAAGAATTCAAACACTCAAATTCATTTATTAAGTTGTATCACTTAATTAAATGTAAGTAGTTGGCAATAATTTCAAGGGACTCAAATAATTAAATACAAGGGTGTGTTGGCACATTAATGGGAAGTCCAAGAGTTAAAGGGGGTTCAAGGCAAGTTGAGGGGTTTGAGCTTGTGTAGTCCCCACCCTTTAACATCCTCCCAAGGGAGGTTATGTGTGGGTGGCCCCACCACCAACCTCCCTTTGGAGGTTTTAACTTCCATCCAAATAAAAATATGCAACACATATTTTTATTTAAATTTTATTTAGAAACCTCAAAATTAACTTCCGCTCTCGATAAAACTCAATTGCAGTAAATGTCTCCTTAAGCGAATAATGACAATATGAGTTCATCGGTGTCCTCGTATTTCAATTTTGAGCACCGGTTCAAAAGATATAAAATCTCACACATACGTTTACTGAACGTACCCGAACAAAACTTCAGAAATTGATTCCGGGATCAGCGGGCCTCAGAATCAGGCGCCGTCAGAAAATGCGAACTCGTAAAATTCCCATGTATTTAAGAAAAAAAATTCCACGGGATTCCTGGGTCTTTACATTACCCCCACCTCAGGGATTTACATCCCCATAAGCTACAACACACAATAAGAAAACAAAAGAGGGTACTGAGCACGCATATGAGCCTCCCGCTCCCATATGCTCTCCTGGAGGTTCCCGTGCTGCCAGCGAACGCACACCAGAGGAATCGACCATCCACACAGGACCCACTCCTTTCGATCCTCAATCTCCACTGGAACCTCTATGAAAGTCACCCCATCATCGATGTACAACTCCCTGTGGTCGATTATGTGGGACGGGTCGTGCATGTATCTCCTCAGTTGAGATACATGGAAGACGTCGTGCACCCGGTGCAACTGAGGTGGAAGAGCCAAGCGGTAAGCCACATCGCCTACCCTACTGAGGACCTAAAAAGGTCCGATGAATCATGAAGACAACTTGTCACCTCGTCCAAATCTCCATAGACCTCATCGTGGTGAGACCCGTAGGAATATGTGGTCACCATCCTCAAACTCCAGTGGTCTCCATCTCCTATCAGCATAGGACTTCTACCTGCTCTGTGCAGTCTTCATCCTTTCCTGGATGATCTGCACCTTCACCATCGTAGCCTATACCATCTCTGGTCCTACAAGTGCTGACTCCCCTAGGTCAGTCCAGCACAGTGGTGATCTGCAAGGTCGGCCGTACGGTGCCTCGTAAGGTGCCATACCGATGGTGGAGTGCTAGCTGTTGTTGTACGCAAACTCCACCAAGGGTAAGTGATCATCCCAGTTGTGACCAAAGTCAAGGATGAATGCACAGAGCATGTCCTCGAGAGTCTGAATGGTCCTATTAGTCTGACCATCCGTCTAACGATGGAAGGCAGTGCTCAAGCGAAGCTGCGTCTCGAAAGCCTCCTGCAACCCCTTTCATAGCCAGGAAGTGAAACGGGTATCTCGATCGGAGATGATCATTGATGGAACACCATGAATCCATACGATCTTCTGTATGTAGAGGCATCCCAAGATCTCTACTGAGCCCTGCTCTCTGATCGGTAGGAAGTGGGCTGACTTGGTGAGTCGGTCGACAATCACCCAGATAGAGTCGTGTCCTCTGGATGTATGTGGAAGTCCCATCCCGAAATCCATGTATATCCTATCCCACTTCCACTCTGGGACCTCTAAGGGATGAACCAAGCCTACTAGAACCTGGTGCTCCACCTTCACTTGCTGACAAGTGAAGAATCGAGAGACAAACTCTGCTACTACCTTCATCATACCTGGCCACTAGTGCTGTTGTCTGAATTCCTGATACATCTTCGCCACTCCTGGATGTACCGCTAGAGGGGAAGTGTGTAACTCCCTCAACACCTCCTCCTGTAGTGAAACTGGTACTATGGTACGTCCTCTAAAGAGGATGACGCACTCCCTACCTTCAGAAAACCCATCAGGTGCCTTCCCTGAGGATATCTGAGCACGTCGCGTCTCACAGTCAACGTCCCCACGCTGTGCCTCTCTGACTCGTTGAAGAAGTGGAGGAGTGACTGTGAGAGACTGCAGAAAGGCTGCTCCATCTCTATCCAAAAAGGATATCTGCAACGCAGCCAGCTGCTCTGTCGCCTCTCCTAGTAGCTGAATGCCTGATCTCCTGCTGAGAGCATCTGCTACAATGTTTCCCTTCCCAGGAGTATAGAATATCTCGAAGTCATAGTCCTGGAGGAACTCGAGGCATCGTCACTATCTCAGGTCCAGGTCCTTCTGAGAGAAGATATACCAGAGACTCTTGTGATCATAGTAAACCATAAATCGTTTGATCAATGAACTATGGGTGAGACTAACCAATTGTAAAGAACTCGACTACATCCTTCTTCTTATATGTCCTACAAGATATGCTAATATTTCTCCTTTTTTCTAAAAAGAGAAATTGAGTCTCATCCCTTGGATGAACCACGTCCTTTTCCTAATAAAGTCAATCCTGACATGAACGGTACTAATTCATGCCATGGATGATGTCGTAAGGCCTTGACGATACTACCAAGAGATCCAACCATTACTCTCGCCTCCTAGGGTTGATTCACACTGTCGGAATCAGTGTGTGGTCACTGGGTCTCTTCCAGTAGGAATCTCGAACGTGAGGGTCAAGTCAATGGTTTTAACCGAAACCTCTCAGTATCAACCACACAAAAAGGCAGGAAAGAAAACGTCTCAAGGACAAGTGTCTTTTATTACTGCAGCTCAAAGTACAATGACACAAAGAAACCACAAACAACGACATCAATGAAGCTAGAAGCATCAAGAAAAAGGCATCTATGCCTGGAGCTAGTCCCGCTCCTATCCACTTACTGCTCGACCATCTCCTCTACCACGCCCGCCTACTCCTGGTGGATCGCCATGGTCAAACCTCTGCCTCTGCCTGGTTGTTCCTCAACTGTCTGCTGATCGTCTGTACGGCGGGTCGGACAGTCACGTGCCATGTGACCCTACCCGCCGTATTTATAGAACTGCCTACTCCTCGTATGCCTGGCCCTATCTCGTGTGCCTCGCACAACCGAACCTGTATCCTGGGGTCGCCCACCTGATGGCCTGGTCTGCTTGGACCTCTGCGACATCTGTCTACTGCTGGTTGCAGAAGACTCTGCTAAGTGTCGCCCTGTGGTGGGTCTCACTGCTGGTGTCTGCTCAGCAAGAAAACTCTCCACTAGAAGGGATCGCTCTAGCACCCCCGCCTACGTCGAAATATTGAGAGAGATCATCGAAGCCCTGATCTCATGCCTGAGTCCCTGCTCGAAGGTCCGGGCCCTGAAGAATGGGTCCCGTACCATATCTGTGGAGTAGTGAGGGAGGTCAGTGAACCTCATTGTGCACTGGGATACTGTCATGCTGCCCTACTGCAGATGAAGTAACTCCTGAATCCGCACTGTACGAAGGGTGGCTGGAACAAACTCCGCTTGGAACAGGTTCTCAAAGTCTGTCCATAGTAATGATGCCTTGTCATGCACCTGGAGCATTAGGCTCCACCATATGCTTGCTGTTGCATGCAGGAGACTCGTGGCAAGGATCACCATGAGGTTGGATGGTGTCCCTACTAATCTGAAAACTCTCACAACAGCCTCCAGCCAATCCTCAGCTGCCTATGGGTCCGTCTCTCCCCAGAACCTGGGCAGCCTTTGGCGCTAGAACTCATGCAACGCACTCAGATGGTGTGCACTCTCTGCTGCTGGAGATGGTGGTATCAGTGGCCCAGCGAGCAGTGGTACCACTGGTACCCCCGCTGTGATGGGGCCCTACACTGAGACCCCGTCGCTCAGTGGGCTACCATCTTGTACGAAACTTGGAACCCAAGCTGGCTACCTTTGTGGGGCCTTCCTGAAAAGAAACAGGTGGGCCACGTTAAAACAGTATACCTGGTGAGCTGACACAAAGTAATCACAAAGAAAAATTTTTCAAAGGAAACACACACGCAATCAGTGTTTTCATGCACTGACTCGAAGATCAGAAGTCAGAGTCTTAGTGTATGGATACGTCGACCACCACACCAACACCAGTTTCCCTAAATTGATAACCACACCCAAAACAATTAACACTATTGTCGTTAAAAGAATCAGAGTTCAAGTTCTGCAGTAGAACTGACTCCTCTGATACCAATTTGCCACGACCCATCCTCGAGCCCTGTGCCGTGACTACCCCAAGACTACCTTCCATAGGCCAGGGGATGGAGACTAGCACCAAAGGTGTAATTCCCAATAAAAAGGGAAGGCATTGCATTTAATAAGTAAACAAAAAACAATAGAGTACGCAACTGGAAGTAAACACTAAGTAAAACTGTATACAAAAGGAAGTGCTGAAAGGAAAGGGGAGGAAATACAAGCCCAATAGTAAAGTACAAACAACTAAAAAGCTAGTACAACTTCAGAAAGGTAAAACAACCACTACTGAGTCGTCCTCTGGAATTCCCACCTGAAGGGTGGGTACAGATGGCCTCCTCAGCACCCCAAGTCCTTCCGTCCACTCCGTGTACGTCTCACCAAGTGGTCCACCTCTGAGTACCGTCTAGCTCTAAAACTCACTACCTAGATCAGTGCTATCCGTCATCTGCAACCAACACAACGAAGTGCGGGCATAGCCCATGCAGGGGTGAGTATATCGATACTCAGTAGGGACCCTGAGACCCCCGAAGGTCTCCCAGAATCCACGAAGGATAAACCACAGAAGAAAGATACAATCACGAAGTATCAACCAAACCTACTTAGGTATATGACCATACATATAGCTAAGTTACCAATCACAGTTCGACTCCAACTCTCGAGCCCAAGTACAACCCAGTCCACATAGGAATTAAATTCAATCACCTTGAAGATAATTGATTGAAAGTCAAGACTCAGCTCACACAGGTATACATCTTTCGTAGAGTGATAGAGATCATCATAAGTAGTCACTGATTTATCTAAGCTATCGGACCCACACAGGATACAAGACCAGCTAAGCTGTTGGACCCAGACAGGATACAGGACCAGCTATTCTGTCAGACCCACACAGGATACAGGAATAGAAGTTAGAACTGTCGAACCCACGGAGGATTTCGGTATAGAAGTCATCACTTTCGAACCCATGAAGGATTTCGGTACAGAAGTCATCACTGTCGAACCCATGTAGGATTCCTGTACAGTAGTCGTCGCTGTCGAACCCACGGAGGATTTCGGTGCAATAGTCCTCACTGTCGAACCCACGTAGGATTCTAGTACAACAGTCGTCGCAACCAGCTCTAGGGTTCCCGCACACATCACGCTCGATTCCGAGAGGGTCCGCTCCTCGAGTAAAGTGTCGATACATCAAATATCACAAAGTCTCGAGTTGATGTATCCCGTAGTTCCGTTTCATCAAAATGAACCCAACGCGACAGACGACGCGTCAATCGGACGCCCGGTCTGAGAGTTATTGACATTTCTGTTCTAGGGGCCCGGTTGGATTTACGCTCGATCCAAACCCGGACATTTTCCAAATTTGTCCAAAACTCACTTAGAGTATCACAAAAGGACCACCTCGTCGCGAGGGTCCCAGTGCCGTAGACAACGCGTCGATCGGACGCACGATCTTGAATTTATTCACATCTAAGCGAAGGCGGACCCGGCCCGTCAAACCAGTGGGCTGGCGGGTCGGCCTGACCCGACTCGGAGGGTCCGACCTGGCTGGGGGGTCGGCCCGGCCCGGTGGGGCGCGACCCACCCGCGGACCCGACCCGTACCGCGGGGTGGTCCTGTTCGCCCGGCGGTGCCAAGCGGCGCCGCCTCTCCCCTGCCCGACCGGCCGTAGCCGGCTGGTTCTGCCCGACGCACGCGGCCCGCACAGCGGGCTGCGGTTCTTCCCACACGGCACCTGCGGGCGCCGCGATTCTCCAGCCCACCCGGCAGTAGCCGACCGGTTCACCCAGCCAAGAAGCCTGTGGTTGTGGGCCGCGGTTTGCCTCCACGCGGCTCCTGCGGGCACCGCGTTCTTCCCGCGGGCAGGCCGGTCATCCCACGGTCCGACTCCATGGCGGCCGGCTGAGCCGGCCGCCTCCGCACCTCCACCGCGGCGCGACGACGCCACGGACCTGCTGCACTCCGCGCGGCGCGACGGCGCCGCGCCTCCTCCGCTGTGGCCCGACGTGGCCGCGGACTTTGGCTCCACCACGCGGTGCGACGACGCCGCGTTTCTTCATCCACCGCAGCCCTCCCGGCCGCGGTTCCTCTTTTGTCACCGCGGTTCTTCTCCGGTGCGGTGCGACGGCACCGCGCTCTTTCGGCTCCGCATCCGACGTCAATCAACAATAACCAACAGAGGGGCGTCAGGTCGTGTTGGTTCGGCCCGCACCCTCCGCATTAGGTGATATCAATTGGCCAATGATGAACCAAATCATTCATTGAAGAACGAGGGTATAATTTTTATTAATTTAAAAATAAACAAATCCCCCTACCTCGTATTTCATCATTGAACATTGACGAGTCGCAGAAGGCGGACGTCGCGGAAGATGGATGTCATTCCGTCAACGTTGGAGGGAATGTCATTGTCCTTGGCGACGTTCTTCACGGGTGATGTCTTCCCTTTCTTGCCCCGATTGGAAAGGAAGGAGACGCGTCATCGTTCTTCGGTGGAAACGACGTTCTTCGTCGAGAGAAAAAGTGTTCTTCCAAGAGCTCTCCCCAAGCTCTTCAATGATTATGCCAACCCAAAAATAAAAGACCATCTTCCCTTATTTTAATGTTGGTATAATGAATTCAGAAGAATTCAAACACTCAAATTCATTAATTAAGTTGGGTCACTTAATTAAATGTAAGGAGTTGGCAAGAATTTCAAGGGACTCAAATAATTAAATACAAGGGTGTGTTGGCACATTAATGGGAAGTCCAAGAGTTAAAGGGGGTTCAAGGGAAGTTGAGGGGTTTGAGTTCTGTGGCCCCCACCCTTTAACATCCTCCCAAGGGAGGTTATGTGTGGGTGGTCTCACCACCAACCTCCCTTTGGAGGTTTTAACTTCCATCCAAATAAAAATATTCAACACATATTTTTATTTAAATTTTATTTAGAAACCCCAAAATTGACATCCCCTCTCGATAAAACGCAACTGCGGTAAATGTCTCCCTAAGAGAATACCGACACTTCAAGTTCATCGGTGTTCTCAGATTTCAATTTCGAACACTGGTTCAAAAGATATAAAATCCCGCACGTACGTTTACTGAACGTACCCGAACAAAACTTCAGAAATTGATTCTGGGCTCACTGGGCCTCGGAATCAGGCGTTGTCAGAAACAACGGGCTCTTAAAATTCCCATGTATTTAAGAAAAAATTTTCCACGGGATTTTTAGGTCTTTAAATCAGGTTCCAACGGTCATATTTTTCCGGAAAACTTGGAAGGATTTGGACACCTGACATTATAACGGTCATATTGAAACAGAAAACACGACATCATTTTGATTAGTTTATAACTAACTCCATGACATCATTTTGGTTAAAACAAAAGATATATGAAAAGGATAAGCATGAGTACGATTGATATAAAACATGTACTTTGATAAAGGATAAAAACAAGCATGTGATAAAAGTAAAATATGAGTACTATTAGTATTACTTAGGACAATGTATTGATATGATGAAAAGTGAGTATGATGCACAAAAGTCAGTACGATTGACAGAGTCAATACGACTGACATGGTCGGTACGATAAACACAGTCAGTACGATAAACAGAGTCAGTACGATAAACACAATCAGTACGATAAACACAGTCAGTACGATAAACACAGTCAGTACGATAAACCTAGTCAGTATGATAAACATAGTCAGTACGATAAACAATCATGAATAGATTTGTGATTTCCAAAACAAGACATAAAAGTTAAAAGAGGACTTTTGACTCAACAACTCGAACGTCAAACTCCGGTTCGGGGTTTCAGTGTCGCACGTTGCCTCCTGTTGGGATCAGCTCCATCCTCTAAGGGCTCGGCGTTACGACACTCCAACAGAACTTCATTGCTTGGCAAAGCCTGTCTGATACCCCTCCCCAAGCTCTATATTTATAGGAGAGGGGGGAGGGTAAGTAACAACGCGGGGAGTTAATGGAGGCTCATAAATGAGGAAGCTTCCTAATTCCTCAACGACGTCGTTACTTAGGATTTGGAAAATCAAGCCATTCATTGGTCTGACTCACCACGAGTCCCACACTCCGCTTGTCTGTTGGTGGAAAATAAAGAAATTAAAATGATAAAATTATTTTATTTCATTTCTTTTAAAAGTCACAAAACTTAACTTCTTCTCGGGACCAACTACGGTCAAAGTAAAGTCTCCTTTAAGAGAATCCCGGCATTGGGGATTCAACGGTGCCCTCAGATTTTTAATTCGAGCACTGGTTCAAAAGTTAGAAAAAGCTGGTTACGCGTTTACTGAACGCACCTTAAAAAAAGTTCAGAAATTGATTCCGGGCACACCGGACGTCGGATTCATGCACCGTAAATTTTTGCGGACTCGTAAAATTTCATATAAAAAAAATTACATGGAAAATCCGGGTATTTACAGAACATACTAGCATAGATACCTAACCATCATACACAAACCAAAAAGTCACAAACCAAAGTCACGATACCGATCACCATGGGATGACAACTAGTTATAATGGTATCATATAGAGTATAATAGAAATTTACCCTTTATCACATGATATAGAATAAATGAAAAAATATCAATACCATCTAACAAAATGATAATCAAACAACTTTTTTTTACATATTATACAATTGTAAAAAAAGTTTACATGACCAAACAAAATACCTGGTATAAAATACATGACTAAATATAGGTTTCAAATGTCTAAATCCACATTCCAAATCCTCCACCACTCGTCAAGTTAGTCAATGGCCCACTCTTAACAAGACCAATGATCATGCCTACAAAATAGATTAATAGAAATATAAGGCTACATACACAATAGGGTGTGTATCTTTAGTGTGATCTAATTCCTAGTAGGATACCACCAAGAATCTATGTAATCCATTTTATAAAACAATATCATCATTCTTATTTTAAATACAATTAAAAAAAATTCTTTGATTGTCTTTGTTGAAAGAAAAACCCAATGATATTCTATTAATTTTTTTAAAATCACCTTCTTTTACTTTGAAAAGATAGCATGAGTATGTGACAAAGAAACAAGGATATAATGGAATCACATATAATAAATAAAATGATAAAATATAATGTAAATTAGGTCAAATTATAAATTTAATATCACTATAAGTAAAACATTAAACAAGGTAGATCATAACATGAGATTGATCTCATCATAATAAAACACTACCTGAGAATAAAAGTATAACACAAGTCACAACCCAAAAGTATCACATATAGGATGAAAACCTCAAACCCAATGGGATAAAATGGGATCCATCTAATGGAACCTCTTGTCCACCTATGGTGTGAACCAACTTACACAAACTTTATCTTACCCTAGGTCCTACTTGGAAACAACCACCTATTGAGAGTGAAATTATGACTAGGGGAATAAGCTTGAGAAAAATCATTGATCATGTAGCAATCATCCTCAATAATCCACTTAGTTCTTGGGGTATCCATTTAAACCAAAAATTTAAAACAATTTCCCCTTTAAAAAGCCATATAAGAACGAAAAATATCATAATTCCATCAATTAATTACAATAATATCAAGCAACATGGTTAATAAATATCACATAATTAACACTATAAAAAAATTGCAACTTATCGATGTTTTTAGCAATGTTTTCTATAAACATCACTAATTTTTAAATTTAGCGTTGCTTTTCATGAAACGTCGCTAATTTAGCGACACTTCTTGAAAACATCGCTAAATTAGAAACGCTTCGTGAAAAGCGTCACTAAATTAGTGACGCTTCCTGAAAATGTTGCTAAATTAGCGATACTTCCTGAAAACGTTGCTAAATTAGCAATGCTTAGTAAAAATGTTTCAAAATTAGCGACACTTCGTGAAAAGCATTACTAAATTAGCAATGATTTCTGAAAAACGTCTCTAAATTAGCAATGATTCGTGAAAAGTATGGCTAAACGAGAGATGCTTCACGGAAAGCGTCACTAAATTAGGAACGCTTTGTGAAAAACATTGGAAAATTAGCAACACTTTGTGAATAGCGTTGCCAAATTAGTGACGCTTCTTGAAAAGCGTTGCTAAATTAGTCAAACTTCTTGAAAAGCGTCTCTAAATTAGTGATGTTATATATATATTTATATTAATATATATAAACACTGACACATGTATATAAACACACACACACACACACATATATATAAACATATATATTTATAAATATATATATATATATATATATATATAAACATAAAAACACACACAAATAATAATATAAAATAAAAACACACATAGATAATAAAAAAACAATAAAATATAAAAATAGATAAAAAAAGATAAAAACATAAACCTATAAACATAAAAACATAAATATAACATAAAAAACAGACACAGATAATACATATAAAAATAAAAACTTATAATACATATATAACACACAGATATATATATAACACACAGATATATATATAACACACACAGATAAAAACATAACACATATAACAAAACATAAAAATAGATAAAAAAACATATAAATAAAAACACACACAGAAAAACATATAATGCATAAAAATAGAAAAAAAATAAAAAAATAAAAAAAAAGATATGAAAACTTAAAAAACAGATAAACACACACACACACATAAACACACAAGGATAAAAACATACAAAAACATAGAATACATATAATACACAGATAAAAACATAATATGAAAAATATAAAAAAACATATAAAAATATAAAAAATAGATATAAACAGATAATATATATATATATATATATATAAACATATAATACATATATAACACACAAATATATAAAAATAGATAAAAATATATAAAAATTTAAAAATTTAAAAATTTAAAAATTTAAACATATAAACATATAAACATATAAACATATAAACATATAAACATATAAACATATAAATATAACATAATATAAAAAAACATATATATATATATATATATAAACATGATACATATATAACACAAACATAAAATATAACATATATAAAATATAAAAATATATATAAACATATAAAATATAAAATATAAACATATAAACATAATATAAACACATATATAAATATAACATAATATAAACACATATATACATATATAGACATAAAATATTGAATAATATATATATATATTATTAAATTTTAAATATTGAAATATATTTATATTTATATATATATAACATAATACAATTAATATAAACGTATAATATATATAAAATATAACCATTTATATATATATATATATATTAATATAAATAAATAAATACATAAATATATATATATATAACTTAACACAATTATATATTAATAGTTCAAAAAGGTGAGTTGGTAGATTTAATTCATAAAAAATGGAAGGTCCCTCATTCGATTTATACGGGCATCCATTTTTCTAGGTGGGGAGGAGGAAGCAAACAACTGGACGGGAGGGGCGGCGCATGCAGAGAACAGGATGGGAGGGGGCGGTGTGGGTTGATGGGAACAGGACGGGAGGTGTGGGAATGGTAACAGGTCGGGGGTGCGGGAACAGGGGGTAGGATTTCGGGAACACGGGAGGTGCGGGAACGGGAATAGGGGTCCAGACAGGTCGGGGGTGCACGACGGATAGGTCGAGGGGTGCGCGGGAACAAGGGCCCATCAGGAACAGGTCAGGGGTGCGGGGCATTGGGGACAGGGAACAGGACTGGAGGGGTGAGCCATCGGGGTTGCGGGGGTGCGGTAACGTAGGTGGGGCAAACACAAAGCAAACACAAAATATAGTTTTTTTTTCAAAAAATAAAAAATAAATTTTTATATATTCAAATAAAACGTCGGCAAATGAGGTGTCCCTAATTAGAGACATCTTAAAATGTTGATAATTTAACGATGTTTATTTACCAACGCTTCTAAAAAACATCAACAAATAAGGTGCCGCGAATTAGCAACATTTTAAAGCGTCGCTAATTGAAGACATTTTAAAGCATCTCTAAATTAGCGACCTTTTAAAACGTTTCTAAATTACAGACACCTCATTTAGAGATGTTTTCTAGAAGTGTCAGTAAATGATTTAGCGACCCTTTAAAACATCACGAATGCAACAAAAAAAAAACGCTAATTAGCATTTTTTTAGTGTAATAAAAATGATAAACATTCCAAATATAACTTTATGACTGTTGCGCCCCAACCCCAGAAGCCTGGAGTTAGTGTCTACTACCATTACATTAGCATGATTACAAGGAATCAAATACCAAAGGACTAATCAGTTTAGTAGTCTTGGTAAACCAGATACATACATGAATCTTGTATTACAAATGAATACACTAATTACAACATATTTTTTTTTCTTTCGATGATAACTTTATTCCATCTAGTATATCCCTGCATATATTTCATAGTATGCTTATTTGATTCTTGGGGAAAGGAAACAAAATAAGGGTGAGCTCAAATGATTAGTAAGAGTAAGTAAAGAGGAAGCAATAATGAATTGATGAGAATAAATCAACATGGAAAGGTAAATAACTGAAACACATGACAATTAATCAATCAACTAAGAATGAAATGCATCCATAGATATATTGATACAAAACTCATGGATAAATTTTAATTGAGTCTAAATGAGGGAAATTATTAATTATAGGATTCCATGTTTCCTAGGTACATGGTACCTTTACCGTCAAGACCTTTCACAAGACGGTTTATAACATATTTGGTACAAACTGATTTGGTTAGGACAACCTTATCTCTACTATCAAGACCTATCACAAGACAATTTATAACACACTAGTTACAAACATGAAGGGTTTTTCCAACCTAGTTTCTTCCCATGATACTACCCATGCATCGAGGGGATTACTTTATACGGTCCCCGACCCGTGTCATACCAGTCCAAATCATTCCTCATATACCGAATAATGGATTTAATAAAAAAAATGTGCCTTATCAATGAATTTATATATTGAATAACATAAATAGATTTATCAATAATTCCTCATTAGAGGATAATAAACAACAAGAGTTTTTGACATTGATGGATGAAAATACTATTGAAAGATCATTAAAACATTCTTGAGAAAAATAATATTTAAACATTCCAAAGCCTCCCATACCACTTTGAAACATTTGAATCATAATCCATATAGAGGAATAACATTAAATGAAACATAGAATTTCCCATGAATAAGGAGATTCATGATATAACATGTTAAAAGACAATATATATGCCTTATAAAAGTGAATTAGTGAATAATAACAAATAAGACTCAATGGAATGTAATTTCAGACAAAATCCCATACCATGAGTCCAATTTGTCACGTGTGTCTTTATATTCCTGAATAATAAAATTATGTTAATTATTTAATTCCTTCAGAATTTTTTTCATGTTTATCATTACTTTTATTTCACTTATTACCATGTTTTATACAACTAATTAAATAATTAAGTTTACATTGTGTGTTTTGACCAAATTCGATTTATGTGTCAAAAACACTTTGGTAGGTAAACTATGGCCAAATGGGTCATTATATAAAATCTCCAGAATAATAATCATGAAAAATTATCATATTTATATAGTAATTATACTTTTAAAACCAATCATTAAATATGGTTATAAAAAATGAACCAACATTACAATCACGGAGACAGAAGGCCGTACATACACATGAGTCATGTTCACATTTTTTGATGATTGTTATGGAAAGAGGGTAAATAAAATTATATCTATCCAAAATGATCATTATATCATAAATATTAAAGAACCTTTGTGATAATTTATTTTAACAATTTTTTTATTTGTTGGCAACTAACCTTTTTGTATAAGAATGTTTTTGTTATTCAGAAATTGGACCTAGTCCATTGTAATGAGATTTGTAAGAAAGTTGAAAGTTTTTGACTGATTGAATCCAAATATAAAGGGAATAAAAGTTTTTTTAAAGAAACATGTTTTTCTAGACTCAGATAATCAGACTTTGGTCCATCGGTATGTCATTAAAGAACATCAGATCTAAAAGAATTGGAGGAAAAAATTATTGAATGCTAGAAGTTTACCTTTGTCATAATTAGAGAAAGAATGAAGAGTTTCTGATTAAAGAAATTGTATTTTTTTTGAAGAGTTTTGAAAGAAGATAGTGGAGTCAAGAGTTAGAAAACATTCAAACTTTCTAGAATAATTCAGATGATGCTTTGTTGATCATGAAGTTCTCACAAATTATGAAAACTTTCATGATAATTTTTTTGAATAAATGGTGGAGAGGTTTGAAGAAATTCAAAATTGCAGAGTGAAGAATTCCATCATAATGATAAATTATATTGTAATGATAATTTCATCATAATGGGTATTCCATAATTATGAAGAAATCCATTAAAGGAAAAATGTTTAAGAATAACAAATACAGAAGTCAGAATGTGTGAAGCTGATAAAGTTTGAAGAAGCTGAAATTTTCTAAGTAGATTCTCATCGAATACTTTCCATAATTATAGAAAAATCAACATAATGGGATTTCCATCATAATGGAAATTCCATCGTAATGAACTGAGAAAGAAACAGAAATCTTAATGAGATGAGAAAGAAACATAAATCGTAATGAGCTGAGAAAGAAACATAAATCATAATGAGATGAGAAATAAATAAAAAACACAATGAACTAAGAAATTAAAAAAATCATAATGATTTGAGAAGAAAATAAAAATCATAATGAGCTGATAAGGAAACAAAAATCATAATGATCTAAGAAAGAAACAGAAATCATAATGAGATGAGAAAGGAATAGAAATTGTAATGGGCTAAGAATGAAACAGATTTGCAATTAGATGAGAAGGAAATAGATCCATAATGAGATGATTATGAAGAAGACTCAAAAAGAAGATTCCAGAAGAGTTGTAGAGGTCAAACTTGAAATTCAATTTTGCATAAATCTCAGAGAAATCTAAGGAGGATTGAAGAAGTCAAAGTTAAAGTTTCAATGCGAGCATTTCTTAGAGTTTTTGAAATTTGAGGAAGCGGTGAAATTTTTCAAGTTTCCAAATTTTATTTTCTAAGTCACCTATAAATAATTGATTAGATAATCCATTCATAAGTTAATTTTCACGAAAGTTGAAACGGCGGAGCACTGAATAAATCAAGTGAAAGTCATTTCTGGCCAGAGATCTCATGAGGAGGATCAGATAGCTGAATGTTTGATTACCAGATTGATCAAGATCTTATTAAGAAGATCATATTGAGTCAATTAGATTGATTCAATCACACTGAAGAAGATATTATTGCACATCTAAGTAGAGTTTGATTTTTTTAGATTGATAATGTGTTCATCATATTGATTCCATCACATTGAGTCAATTAGATTGAGGAAGACTGTATTGAGTTTTTTAGAAGAGTTTGTGAAGTGAATATTGAGTAAGGGAGAATCATATTGACTTTATGAGATTTAGAAAATTGAATCCAGCCAAATCAGACTGAGAATTCAGATTGAGAAATTGTGGAGCAGTTTTTATAAAGTATTTATTCTTTTGTTTGGTTCAATTATTTTATAATAAAAAATTGTAAACTGATGGGTGTAATTATTATATTTTCTATTGAGAGATAAAAGGTGTCTAATGGGATTTGGCACAAGTCTTATTCACTTCATCATAATAGTGAATTTTCATAGACCCATATGAGTGACTATAGAAAGGATATAGGTTCTCACACTAAGGGAAAACCTTGTAAATCATGTTTTATTTACTTTATTTACTACCTTTTCATGCATGAGTTTTTCAAAAAGATGATATGGAAATAAATATTAACCGGTTGTAGGGATTATGTTTTGAAAAATATTGAAACTTATAAAAAGTAAAACAACTGATTCAACCCCTCTTATTAGTTGTTATTAAATCCTTCAGAACTTTAATTGGTATTAAATATAGGTTTCCTTATTGAATTCTTATCATGGATAATATCAATTATGTCATTAGTAGAGGAATTCCTATGTTTTATGGAAAAAATTATTATGGATGAAAAAATAGGAGGATTCCTTATCTCATATCTCTTGGCCTAGAATTTGTTGATGCTACTGCTATTGGTTTTCCACCTATTGAGAAAGATGATCCTATGACATTTTCTGATAAGAGAAATATATAAGTTGATGGAAAGGATAGAAATGTAATCCTTATGTACTTATTAGAGAATTTTTATTAGAAGGTGATGAGTCTCAATACTTAAAAAATTATGTGGGACAAGCTGGAAAGTGTTTTTAAAGGGAATAATAAAGTTAAGGAAGAAAAGATACAAATATGGAGTAGTAAGTATGAAGACATTAGAATGAGATATGAAGAATATATTGATGAATGCTTCACCAAAGTAAATGATTTTTTTGCAACATCAGAGGATTCATAAATGTCTTGGAAAGTAGAATGAGTAACTTCCATAGCTTACAGAAAGTTTAAAAAGTGAATTCTCAAGATGTTAGAAACTTTCCAATTTTTTTTTGAATGTTTGTAAAAAGTTTTTGGAAGATATAATCACACTAGTCATTATGTCAAAATATATATGACACTCCTTCCAGAACAAGTTTCTTATGATAGAAAAGAAAAAGAAGCTGAAAAGAAGAAAGTCGAGGGAAGAGATTTTGTTGTTGAGACAACTTTGAAAGAAAGTAAAAGGAATAAACCATGGATACATAATAGTGTATGTTATTAACATATGATAGGTGATATAAAAATCTTGAAACATTTTCAATGTCATGATGTAGTAGTAGTTACCATTGGTAATGATAGTTTTTTATAAATTAGAGGAATCGAAACGACATAGATTGAAGCTAAAAAGTTGAAATCTAAGGAGTCTTATTTGTTGATGGCATAAAACAAAAATTACTTAGTGTAAGTCAAATTTGTGATGATGGAAAATAATTTGTTTTAATTTTTTTTGTATCATCAAAAGTGTAAAATATATAAAAGTTATTACAAAAGGATAAAGAACCAATGAGAATCTATTTCAAATAGAAGAATTAAACAAATCATGTTATTTGAGTTCTGGAGATGAAAACAAATTGTGGAATCGAAGACTTGGGTACCTTGGACAAAAAAGTATGAACAAAATTTCTAAAGTTCGTGCCATTCGAAACTTGGAAGAATTGAAAAGAAGAGAAGAAGATATTTTTGTAACTTGTCAAAAAGGGAAGTTGACTAAGAAAATTCATAAAAGGATTGAGATTCAATCTATCATACCACTCGAGCTTATTCATTCCAATTTATGTGGGTCAATTAAACATAAATCAAAAAAAGGAGATTTATATTTTATCACTTTTATTGATTATTTCACTCGGATGAAAAACATCATGTTTATAAAGCACAAGTCCGAGGCTATTGAAATGTTCAAATTCTTTAGAAAAGATTTTGAGAAAGAAATGGGGGCTTCCATAATGAAGTTAAGAACAAAAGATGGTACCAAATTCACAATAAATACTTTTGAAACTTATTTGAGAAATCAACCTTCATTGAAATACTTTAAGGATTTTGGTAGTCCATGTTTACTTAAAATAAAAAATCTAGGTATGGGAAAGTTTGATGAAAAAGTCGAGGAAGGAAATTTTATGGGTTATTCACCAAATGTAATAAGGTACAAATATTGGAATAAATGTTTAAAAAATTTGGTGGACTCATATGATGTAAAGGTAATTGAAAATAAAATTTCCTTATCAAAAGTTGTTGATAATGCTAAGGAGGATAAACTGGAGATTTACAACAATAGTGAAAGTAATTAAAAATATCCTTATCAAGATTCAGAAGAATCATGTGATGAGGAAATTTTAGATGGGAAAGAAACTTTGAAATTTCCTATAATAAAAAAAACATGTTGAATTCGAAAACATTATTGGGAATCAGAAGGCCCCAGTTTATAACAAAAGGAAGTTGAGATTAGAAAATCAGACTTCACTTATCTCAAAAGTTGAACCAGAATCAGTTTCAGAGTTTATTAAACATAAAGAATATGTAGATTATATGAATGAATAATTGTATTAGAATGAGAAGACTGAAACATGAGAACTTGTTTCAGAGCCAGTAAATAAAAATGTTATAAAAAACAAGTGGGTTAATAGAAACAAGTTAAATGAACATGGATAAGTTTTCAGAAACAAAGTGAGGCTTGTTTGTAAAGGATATGAATAGGTGGAAGGTGTGGATTTTGAAAATTTTTCCCCCAGTCACAATATTAGAAAATATTAGAATGTTTTTTTCAGTGGATACATATCATAATTACATAGTTTATCAGATGGATGTAAAGTTAGATTTCTTAAATTTTGAGATTGAGGAAGAAGTTTACATTGAACAAACTTGTGGGTTTGTAATTGATGAAGATGAATAAAAAGTTTGTAAACTAAATAAATATTTGTATGGGCTAAAAAAATCTCCAATTTCTTATTATTCAAGACTTGAAAATTGTTTGAGAATATTAAATTTTTTCTAAATGAAAATTTGATAGAAAGTTATATGTAAAAGATGTTGACTCCGGAGTTCTAATTGTAATTGTTTATATGGATGATATAATTTTTTCTAGGGATAGATAATATGTTTTTAAAACATTTTATGAGTAAATGAAGAAGAATTTTGAAATGTATATGTTAGGAGAATTAACTTTATTCCTTGGATTATAAGTTCAACAAAAGGAAAAATACATTTTCTTATCTCAAGAAATGTATTCTAGGGAATTGTTAAAGAAGTTTGGGATAGAAGAATCCCAAGAAGTTTGAACTCCTATTTTAGTGATAAAAAAGTTGAGTAAAGATAAATTCAGAATAAGTGTGAATCAGAAATACTTTCAGACGCTGATAGGAAGTCTTATTTACCTTACATCCTCAAGGCCTGATATTTTTTATCTTGTGACTTTATGTGTCAGGTATCAAAGTAATCTGAAAGAATCACATATTTTTGTAGATAAGAGGATTATGAGACATGTCAAAGGAAAAAATTCACATGGGTTGTTATATAAAATAAATAGTGAGATGAAGTTTCATGATTATAATGATGCCGATTGGGCTAGAGATTGTAATGATAAAAAATCAGCCTTAGGAGGAACATTTTTCTTGGGTGAATGTTGTGTAAGTTGGTATAGTAAGAAACAAATTTCAGTAACTTTGAGCATAGATGAATATGAATATGTTGTAGATACTGAGGATTGTACTCAAATGTTGTGGATGAAAGTTCAATTGGATGATTTGAAAGTAAAAGTTTCTAATCCATTGAAGATAATTTGTGATAATCAAAGTTCAATTGATATTTCTAAAAATAATGTCCAATATTCAATATCAAAACACATCGATATAAAGTTTCACGTTATAAAATTGATTTTTTTTACTGGATATGTTTTGTTGGAATAGATTTCAACAAAGTATAATTTTTTTTTATATCTTTAAAAATGTAATTCCGAAAGAAAGGTTTGTGGAATTTAGGCTGCAACATCATGTTCAAAATCCTCCCATGAATTCCTAAACCTCATAATGAAGCAACCCCTTCTTTTCTTTGGATTATGTTGACAAAGGGGGAGAGAAAGTAACAAATTTATAATCTGTAAGAAGTTTTTTACTTATCTTTATTTTATGAATATGTAGTTGTGGTTATCATAAAATGGGGAAGAGAAAAAGAAAAGTGAGAAATGAGAAGATAAAAGTGAAAAAATTTTATCTTTAAATGGTCGTAAAATTTTCTTTCCACTGAGGGATGAAATTCCTTCAAAAACATTACTTCATCCATTAGTGTGGTGTTAGGACACTCTCTTTTAAGAAAGGATATGTTTTGATAAAAATCAAAAACTTGAGTTGTTTAAAAAATTTGAGTTGTAAAAAAAATCTCAGAGTTGTAAAAGTTGTTAACGAGGGTTGTCAACAAATCCAAAGGTGTATATGGGGGAAAATTTGTGATACAATTGTTTTAACAAAGTTTTTATATTTTTTGACGACTAAATTTTTTTATAAGAATGTTTGATTAGCCACTAAATGAGGCTAATATTAATTGTTAATTTATATAATATTCATGTTATTTATTATTCATAAACACCATTTTAGTGCATTTTACACTTTGAACATCACTTCACATTATGATTGCAATTCTTTCTTAAAATGCACTATTATGTGGTACATTTTTGAACACCATTTAAAGTACCCAAATGATTCATCTGATTTTAAGGAATATAATTATACATATTTTAATTTTATATTTTTTGAAATTGATCTACACTTAAATATTAACATTTTTGATTCAGGGATCAATGGATAATTCATGGAAGAATATGGGGATATTTTGTGATGAAAGGAAATAATTCTGGAGAAGTCAGATTGGACTCCATCCCACTAATGAGAATGTGGGGCCCAACATACAAACCCAATGAATCCCAAATTTTGTGGGATTCTAGAAGACATATATAGGAACAAATAATTATTCAGGAGCTAGTGCTAATTAGTCCTCCATTGTGGTAATTAATGTGGCCCAAGTTAGAGATAAAATTCTGGGCCATATTCTACGGCCCAGAAAAACAGCCCACTAATATAACCATATATCGAAAACCATAACTACTTTTGGGCTAAGATTTTACAGGATGTTTGGGGAAATTTGGAGATTAATTTAAGTCTGCTATGTACCACCCAAATTCTTCCATATAGAAGGTGTTTCATGCGCCTCTGTTTGGTGGATGCAAGCTGGATTCCTTTTCGGGTCAAGGGTGGAAAGTCTTCTTTCCACAAACTTTCCACCACCCTAGACCTACCATACTCAAGTGGGATGAATTGTCTACTGGAATATCGACCCAAGGGCTCTAAAATTCCTATTTAAGGTAGTGGTGTTGGAGGATTTAAGGATCTTGGGTGTTTGGTTTAATTGTAATGTTATGCTGCCACTTTGTGTTTGTAATCACATTTCAATTTCCATGTAAGTTTCCTTTTTGTACTTCTTTGTTCTTAATCAACATATTTCTATTATATTCTTACAATTTATTTCATTAAAACTTTATAATCACAAAGCACAGTGATATATCTTTTTTGTGATGAATTAGTTCACACATAGGTGTGAATTTCATTCACACACACGGAGGAGTGCTCGTTATTTCTGCAGTTTTAATTTCTTTAATCTAATTCTTGTAAGACATCTTCTGCCCACCATCGAGAGTATAACATCAATGGAGGGATAAAACTTTAATGGGTTGATCTTAGGAAGATGAAAAGGCTGGATTGAATGTTTTTTATGAACGAATTATTGTTAATTGGTTAACTAATTTAAGACTTCCATTCTTCAGTTATTTCCACTCTTCATCTTCACTGTGTTTGAGAAAGATAAATCCAATTACTAAAATGACCATATACCTTGGAGAAATCATGAATTTGGTTCTATAAGTGTTTAGGGGATTAATAATTGAGTTTATTTGCATCAAACCAGAAAATGATTAAGGTAGTGTTATTTTGAAGAATGGATTCATCAAGAATTAATTAAACCAAAATTGTCTAAAGAAGGAAAATTCATTCAATCCACCCCTAACATAATCTTAAGATCAACCCATTTTAATTTAATTGAATTCACTTAGGTTTATTAGTGTTATTTAAAACCATCCAAAATCAAAATCAAGTTGGCCACTTCATATCCAAAAATACACCTCATAGGTTATCTTCTTAGGTCTCAGTGGATTCGACAACCCAATCTCGACTACAAGGACCGTTCTACCTTCATCTCTTGGGTAAATTTGAGCGAGAATAAAATTTTGGTGCTGTTGCTGGGGAACCAAGTAAGTTATCTAAACACTCATTCTATTCTCCCCCATTTCTTCTTTTCTCATCCAAATTCTCTTATCTTGTCCCTTTCTCATTTTTTTTTCTTTTGGTGCATGTCCGCCTACACCCGCGATCAATCAAACCGTCTAGTTAGAGTGGATAATCCTGGGGTTGGGGAGTCAAGTACAACAAGGTAACTCTTTCCATTATATCCTAATCTTCCTAATACCCTAGATTCAAAAATTGATCCCATTTCAATGGAAGGTATTCAAAGAAACCAACTCATAAACCCGGGTGGGAACCAAGATGGAAACCCAAATGAGGCAGCACCAAACTTGGGGATAACAATTGATCAAACCATGAATGACTACCTCACACATTCCTGGACCAATGCCCCCCTTATGCATTAGACACAATTACCTAGGATATTCTAACTACATATTTAAACCCCATGTCCTAAACCACCTTTCCACATTCCATGGAATGAAGTCCGAGATACCCTACCTTCACATTAAGGAGTTCAATGACATTGTAGAAACCTTGTGTCCCCCACATCAACTAGAATCAGCTAAGATGAGGCTATTTCCTTTTTTCTTTAAAGGATCGAGCTAAAAATTGGCTAAAAAATTTGAGACCATCATCCATAAACTCTTGGTACCAACTACAAAGAGAATTCTACAAAAAATACTTTCCCCACCACAAAACAATTGCACTTAAAAAGAGTATCCAAAATTTTTTTGAAAAAGAGGGAGAGTCATTCTATGAAACATGGGAGAGGTTCAAAGACACTCTAAACATGGTTCCACACCATGGTTTTTCTATTCCATAACAAGTGATAATTTTCTATGAAGGGTTGGGTCCGAGGAACAAACAATTCATTGACATGATGTGTAATGGAACCTTTAAAAACAAAGCCTCAAATGATGCTTACGAGTACCTAGAAAGCCTTTCTGAACAAAAAAACATGGGGAACTTCACCTTATTATAGAAAGACACAAATAATTACTGGAATTCATACACTTAGAGAAGAGGAAATCCTTAGGGCTAAACTCGCAGCACTCTCTAGGAAGGTTGAAGAGATAGACCTTAGGAAAGTCCATGAAATCCAAAATTTTGACCATATTTGCACAATTTGTGACAAACATGACCATAATACGGACAACTTCCCAACCATTCCATCCATCAAGGATGTTCTTTTAGGGGGACCCCCAATGGAAGTAAATGCTTTGAACTTTCAAAAGCCTCAATATCAAAACAACTTCAACCCAAGGTATAATGACCACCCAGGATTCCGCTGGAAAGATAACCAACAACCTAGCCAACCACAGGGAAAAAATACTTACCCCCATCAGAACTACCAAACCCATAACCAGTTCCAAACCCAACCTATCCAATACCAACAACCACCAGTCCATTTTCAACAAACCATCCCACCTCCAAAATATCCCCCCTGGGATAAACCAATCTTCTCAAGCACCAACCCAAACTGTTCCACAAAGCCTACTAGAAAAACTATGAAAAAAATGGAAAGGATGAACTCGGAAGTCTCTTCCCTTAAACAAGAAATTCAGACCATCAAAATTGGAAAGGCACCCATGCCTACTCAGGCGGTGCCATACTTAACTTCAAGGGGAGAGTCAAGTTGTACTCAAACAACTCATGAACAACTAAAGGCTGTGACTATTTTAAGAAGTGGGAAATCAATTGAGAAACCTGAACAACTAATTCAGAACTCATATGAAGATTCAAAATTAGTTGAAAATTCAAATGAACCACAAGATCAAACTGAGGAAACTGATAACATTGTCAAGGAAACAACTCTTCAACAAACAACCCCACAACCTGCACCATTTCCTCAATGCATGAGGGGGAAAACTAAGCCTGAATTGAGTGAAAAATTGAGGGAAATATTCTCACAATTCAAGTTGAACATTCCCCTTCTCGATGCCATCCAAACCATACCTACCTAATCAAAGTACCTTAAGGACTTGTGCACTTTTAAACGAAAATTTTCACATAAAAACCAAGTCCTTTTCGATGCTAATGTGAGTACCACCATTCAAGGGACCATTCCTCCTAAGTTGAAAGACCCAGGTTTCCCTTACATCAATGTTGAACTAGGAGTGAGAAAAGTTGTCAAGGCCTTGTGTGACCTAGGTGCTAGTGTCAATCTCATCCCATATGCTGTGTACTGCCAGTTAGGCCTAGAAGAGCTCCAACCTACATCTGTCACACTTCAACTTGATTATCATAGCATTAGGGTTCCAAAGGGGACTTTAAAGGATGTTCTGGTAAATGTTGAAAACTTCATCTACCCTACTGAATTCATTGTCCTTGACAACCATCCAAACATAGGAAATAAGGAACAAACCCCAATCATCCTTGGCCTTCCTTTCCGTGCAAAAATCAACTCTGTTATCCAAGTCCGAAATGGGAACATGACCATCACCTTTGGAAACATGAGTCTAGACTTGAACATCTATAATTAAAGCTCACAAATAGGGGATGACGAGGACATTCATGAAGTAAACATGATAGGAATCATTGATAATGAATCCATAGAACATCAAGGAATATTTGATTAATGTTTAAGTCAAGATGAGATTGATTTCCTTTGTTCATATGAAGGAAGTTTATCTCCTTGTCTTGAATCATTTTCAAATTTCTCTTATGATGAAGTCTTAGGTTCAACAATCAGTGAAACCTTCCAAGAAACCACTTTCATAGAGACCACTCCAAATTACTTCCCTAAATCTGATCAAGTCAATCTAGTAGCTGAAACTTCTACATGTGGGGAATCAATCCTATCTAAAACTCTAGGAAACAAAATTGATCTTGATCTAATGTCCCAATCTTCTGCTAAAATTCCAAACCAACCTCATCTTGAATTGAAGGAACTTCCCGCTGCACTCAAGTATGCTTTCCTAGGGGACAATCAAACACAAACTATTGTCATTTATTCTTCTCTTGAAGCCAATCATGAGAGGATACTTCTATATATCCTTAGGAAACATAAGAAATCCATTGGTTGGACCCTGTCTGATATTCCTGGGATTATCCCACTTTGGGACTCACAGGATTGTTTTGGAATCTGATTCAAAGCCATGTCGTCAACCTCAATGACGACTCAATCCTAATCTCATGGAGGTAGTAAGGAAAGAACATCTAAAATTGTTAAAATCTGGTATCATATATCCCATAGCTGAGAGTGAATGGGTGATCCCAATCCAAGTGGTTCCAAAAAAGGCTGGAATCACAGTGATAACCAATGGGGATGGAGAGATTCTTCCAACAAGGGTGAGTAGTGGATGGAGGGTCTAAATTGACTATATGAAGCTAAACTCATTCACCAAGAAGGACCATTTCCCGTTACCATTCATTGACCAAGTCCTTGAGAGAGTGGCAGGTCATGCCTTCTACTATTTCTTAGATGGGTACTCGGGGTATAATAAAATTGAGGTCTCCCTAGAGGATCAAGGGAAGACTACATTCACCTGTCCATTTAGCACCTTTTCCTTCAAACACATGCCCTTTGGTTTATGCAATGATCCTGGAACCTTCCAGCGGTGTATGATGGGAATCTTCTCAGACATGGTAGGTTGTTTTCTAGAGGTCTTCATGGATGACTTCTCTGTGTTTGGGGATACATTTGAGGGATGTATGAAGAATGTGGAGAGAGTATTGTCAAGATGTGAAGAAAAAAATATGGTCCTAAACTGGGAAAAATTCCATTTCATGGTTAAAGAGGGACTAGTTCTAGGCTATCTGGTCTCAGGTAGGGGGATTGAAATTGATAAAGCCAAGGTTGACATCATTCGTCACCTTCCATCACCCAAAAATATCAAGGAAGTGAGGTCTTTCTTAGGACATGCTGGTTTCTATAGAAGATTCATCAAGGACTTTAGTTCAATCTCCCGTCCCTTTTGTGCTCTCTTAGTAAAGGATGCTCCATTTGTTTGGTCAGAAAGCTGAAAGGGATCATTCTAAACCCTCAAATCCTCTCTCAACTCTCCTCCCATTATGAAATCTCTAAATTGGAACCTTCCTTTCGAACTTATGTGTGATGCTAGTGAATTTGCTGTAGGAGCAGTGTTAGGAAAACATTGTGATAAAAATCCTTATGTCATTGCTTATGCAAGAAAATCCTTAAATGATGCCCAAATCAACTACACCATTACTGAAAAGGAGTTACTTTCTATTGTGTTTGCTTTAGAAAAGTTTAGTTCCTACCTCTTAGGATCCCCCATCACTGTGTTCACTGACCATTCTGCACTAAAATACCTCTTCCAAAAACAAGATGCTAAAGCTAGACTGATTAGGTGGGTCATTCTCTTACAAGAATTTGACCTCACAATCAAGGATAAAAAGGGTGTTGAAAATGTTGTAGCTGATCACCTCTCTAGGATGGAATTAAAAGACAACTCCAATCACCTTTCTGTGTCTGATTCATTTCCTGATGAACACCTATACTCTGTGAGTGACTGCCCTTGGTATGATGACATAGCCAACTTCTTAGTTATGGGAGTAATTCCAAAATTCTTAGGGACTCAAGCTTGAAGGAAATTCATTTTTGATGTTAGGAACTATGTGTTTGATGATCCATACCTCTATAAGTTCTGCCATGACCAAGTTATTAGGAGGTGTGTCCCAGAATCTGAACAAGAGTCCATCCTTAAATTCTGTCATAGTGAGGCATGTGGAGGTCACTTTTCCTCTAAGAAAACATCTGCTAAGATTCTTCAATGTGGTCTCTTCTGGCCCACCCTCTCAAGGGACTCTTACACATTTTGTCAAAGCTGTCCTAGGTGTCAACAAGTAGGGTCCATCACAAAAAATAATCAAATGCCACTCACTCCCATCTTAGTGGTTGAAATATTTGACTGTTGGGGAATTGATTTCATGGGTCCCTTCCCAAACTCTAGGGGATACCTCCACATACTCTTAGCTGTTGATTATGTCTCAAAATGGGTTGTGGCCATTCCCAATAAGTCCAATGATCATCAAGTTGTGATTCAATTTCTGAAAGAGAACATATTTTCTCGATTTGGAATTCCTAGGACTATAATCAGTGATCGAGGAACCCATTTTTGCAACCGCCCATTCTCTTCACTCATGTATAAGTATGGTATTTCTCATAAAGTGTCCACTGCATACCATCCTCAAACCAATGGTCAAGCTGAGTTAGCGAATAGGGAGATTAAGAAAATTCTTGAAAAAACTATCAACCCCTCTAAGAAAGATTGGTCTGAGAAACTCTTAGATGCTCTTTGGGCCTATTGAACCACATATAAAACCATTTTAGGAATGTCCCCATATAGGTTGGTTTATGGAAAGGCATTCCATTTACCTGTTGAAATTGAGCATAAGACCTTTTGGGCAATTAAGAAAATGGATTATGACCTCTCATTGGCCGGAACAAAAAGGAAATTAGATCTCAATGAACTGGAGGAACTAAGGATGGAGGCTTATGAAAATTCAAGAATCAATAAAGCTAGAGTTCAATCCTACCAATCTAGGAATATCAAGGTCAAAAATTTTGAACCAGGAAAACTTGTGCTCTTGTATAGTTCAAAACTTCATTTACACCTAGGAAAGTTAAGGTCTAGATGGTCAGAATCTTTCATAGTGCATCATGTATACCCCCATGGGGCAGTAGAGATTCCAGATCCCACTAGTGGTCACATTTTCAAGGTCAATGATCATAGGTTAAAACCATTCATTGAATCATTCAATAAACAAGAAATAGAGGTTGAGTTAACTGAGCCAACCTATGAACCAGAAAAAAATTGATAGATTTAGGATCCATGTTAGGCTAACGAAGTTAAACAAAAGCACTTCATGGGAGGAAACCCGTGGTTTTCATGTTTCTAATCTTTCTGAATCATATTTATTTTTCAAATAAGATTAATTAATCATTTTGATATTAAAAAATAAAATAAAATAAAAATAAAAATAAAAAGATATACTTTTGACCTGCTCATCTATTATGAGTATGGATGGGTACGAAAGGGGAGCACCATATTCATCCGTGTCACGTGGCGTGATCCTTGAGTAATACCTTACCCATAAATTTAAAAAGAAGACAATGTATCATCAGTTTATTTTATTTTATATATATACTTATATTTTACTTATATATATATATACTGTTTTGTTTTGTTTGTTTGTTTTCCTTTTTCCACTAGGGAACTCTGCAAGCGACATGGATATCAAAGGACTAAATTGGAGCAGCAAGAACTTCAAACTTCAACCACCAGGTGACTTCATTACATGATCCTAATATTTCAATTTCCTTATTGAACTCCCCTTTTATTCCTCTACCCCCTTCTAAATTTTCTTTTCTTTAAACACTAGGGACAATGTTATTTTAAGTTGGGGGGGAGATAAAATAAAAAATGATTTCGTGTAAAAAAAATGAATGATTTGAATTTTTTTTTGTGTAAATGGAAGGAAAAATTCCTTTAACTTTGAACATGGTAATACACATTGCACACTTTGAAACTGAATATCAAATAATTTAGCATGCCCTGATTCTGATTTTAATCCTTGTATAATTTCAGGAGCATAGATTTTGGAAAGTGTGGCTTTCCAATGTGATATTTCATTATTTATATTTTCATCAAAAAAAAAGATCACAATGCACGTCCTTTGGATAGTGGGGTATTAGTTTGAGTTCATGGGGTCCCCCAAATAAATATCATAGGTTTGATGATTATTTTAGTTTTAATATGAGTATTCAATAAAAAAACAAAAAAAACAATAAATTTTCGCGTAGAGCAATGAAATGACCTAATGAGTGGATTTCAGCACTTGGGGATCGTGACTCCATAGTTGTCTGGCCCAAAGTTAGTAATTTTATCTCTATTTTTAGTAATTTGATTTTTTTTTGACAGAGTTAACTTGAGATGATTCCCGAGTATGTGGGCTTCACTTGGTGCCCTAAGGTCTTTGAGCCTGGGAGTCATCGGCAAAGTCTTGCTACAGGGGTTTACTCTTTTGAGTGCAATTTCAATTACCATGGAAAAATTGAAAAAAAAACAAAAAAAAAAACAAAAAAAATATATAATACAAACAAAATATTTGAATACTCATCTTAATATTGAAATGTGATTCCACCCAGCACTTCCGTAATTTCCCCCTTGAATAAAGATGAACCCCCATGTCTATTGTGATTCACAACACATCCTCATACTTAATTGATATTGGATGAAATATGGCAATGAATTTGAACAAAGGAATGGGCTTGGGATTGATATCTGCTTATGAAACTATCTTGTATTAAAATATTTTTATGGGTTTCATGATTGTTTGGTATAAGGGTTTTTGGTGATCATTGTGTATTAAAATGTTTTTGGAAAAGGGAATTCAAATTTCATATTGTTGAGATATATTTTGCTCGGGACTAGCAAAAATCAAGTTGGGGGGTATGATTAGCCACTAAATGAGGATAATATTAATTGTTAATTTATATAATATTCATGTTATTTATTATTCATAAACACCATTTTAGTGCATTTTACACTTTGAACATCATTTCACATTATGATTGCAATTCTTTCTTAAAATGCACTATTATGTGGTACATTTTTGAACACCATTTAAAGTACCCAATGATTCATCTAATTTTAAGGAATATAACTATACATATTTTAATTTATATTTTGGGAAATTGATCTACACTTAAATATTAACATGTTTTATTCAGGGATCAATGGAGAATTCATGGAAGAAGATGGGGATATTTTGTGATGAAAGGAAACAATTCTGGAGAAGTCAGATTGGACACCGGACCACTGATGAGAATGTGGGGCCCAACATACAAACCCAATGAATCCCAAATTTAGTGGTATGATATAATACATATATAGGAACAAATAATTATTCAGGATCCATTGCTAATTCGGCCTCCATTGTGGTTATTTAGGCGTCCCAAGTTAGAGATAAAATTCTGGGCCAGATTCTGCGGCCCATAAAAACAACCCACTAATATAACCATATATCGAAAACCATAACTCCTTTTGGGATGAGATTTTACAGGATGTTAGGGTACATCCGGGTATTAATTTAAGTATGATATGGAACACCCAAATTCGGCCATATAGAAGGTTTTTCATGCGCCTCTGTTTGGTGGATGCAAGCTGGATGCCTTTTCGGGTCAAGGGTGGAAAGTCTTCTTTCCGCAAACTTTCCACCACCCTAGACCTACCATAATCAAGTGGGATGATTTGTACTATTTGAGGCTCGACCCAAGGGCTCAAAAATGCCTATTTAAGGCAGTTGTGTTGGATTATTTAAGGATCTTGGGTGTTTGGTTTAATTGTAATGTTATGCTGCCACTTTGTGTTTGTAATCGCATTTCAATTTCCATGTAAGTTTCCTTTCTGTACTTATTTGTTCTTAATCAACATATTTATCTTCTATTCTTCCCATTTCTTTCATTAAAACTTTATAATCACAAATCATAGTGAAATCTCTTTGTTTTGCTGAATTAGTTCACACATAGGTGTGAATTTCATTCACACACAGGGAGGAGTGCTCATTATTTCCACGGTTTTAATTTCTTCAATCTAATACTTGTAAGCCATATTCCGCCCACCATTGAGAGTATACCATCAATGGAGGGCTAAAACTTTAATGGGTTGATCTTAGGAAGATAAAAAGTCTGTATTGAATGTTATTTTATGAACTAATTTTTGTTAATTGGTTAACTAATTTAAGACTTCCATTCTTCAGTTATTTCCACTCTTCATCTTCACTGTGTTTGAGGAAGATAAATCCAATTACTAAAATGACCATATACCTTGGAGACATCATGAATTGGTTCTCTAAGTGTGTAGGGGATTAGTAATTGAGTTTAGTTGCATAAAACCAGAAAATGATGAAGGTAGTGTTATTTTGAAGAATGGATTCATCAAGAATTAATTAAACCAAAATTGTCTAAAGAAGTAAAATTCATTCAATCCAACCCTAGAATAATCTTAAGATCAACCCATTTTTGTTTAATTGAATTCAATTAGGTTTATTAGTGTTATTTAAAACCATCCAAACTATAAATCAAGTTAGCCACTTCATATCCAAAAATCCACCTCATAGGTTGTGTGTCTTAGTAATCTTCTTAGGTGTCAGTGGATTCAACAACCCAATCTAGACTAAAAGTACCGTTCTACCTTCATCTCTTGGGTAAATTTGAGCGAGAATAAATGTTTTTGTAATTTTGGAATCAGACCCAGTCCATCATAATGATCTTTATAAAATTTTTTAAATTTTTTGAAAGGTTTAATCTAAAGATAAAGGAGAGAAAAAATTTGTTTTGAAGAAATATTTTTTTCGTACTCAGAGAATCGGACTTAGGTCCATCAGTATGAAATTAAATAACATTGAATCTAGAATAATTAGAGGAAGAAATTATTGATTGATGGAAGTCTTCCTTTGTAGTAATAATAGAAAGAAAGTAGTTACTGATTAAAGAACTTGTATTGTTGCTGAAGAGTTTTGAAGTAAGATAGTGGAGTCAGGAGTTAATTTTTTTTTCAAAATTTATAAAATAAGTCATACATTGATTTTATAATCATGAAGTTCTCACAAATCATGAAAAATTTCATAATAAAAGATTTTGAATTAACAGTGGAGTGGTTTGAAGAAATTAAAAATTTCAGAGTGAAGAATTAAATTATAATGGGAAATTATATCATAATGAAAATTTCATTGTAATGTGGATTCCATTATTATGAAAAAATTCATCAAAGGCAGAATGATTAAGAAGAAAAAATCCAGAAGTCAGAATGTGTGAAGTTGATGTAGTTTGATGACGTTAAAATTACCTGAGTGGATTTATCATTGAATACTTTACATCATTATGGAAAAATCATCATAATGGGATTTCCATCATAATGTGAATTTCATCATAATGATATGAGAATGAAATAGAATTCATAATGATTTGAGAAAAAAAATATAAATTTTAATGAGATGAGAAAGAAATAGAAATCATAAAGAGCTCAGAAAGAAACCGAAACCTCAATGAGCTGATAAAGAAACAAAAATTGAAATAATATAAGAAAGAAATAGAAATCATAATGAACTGAGAAGGAAATAGAAATCACAACGAGGTGAGAAGGAAATAGAAATCATAATGAGTTGAGAAAGAAAAAAAATCATAATGAGATGAGAAAGGAACATAAATCATAATAAGTTGTGAATAAAACATATTTTTATTGATCTAAGAAGGAAACATATCTGTAATGAATTGATTATGAAGAAGACTCAAAAATAATATTCCAAAAGAGTTGAAGAGGTCAAAATTGAAATCCAATTTTTCATAAATCTTAGAGAAATATAAGGAGGATTGAAGAAGTCAAAGTTAATGTTTGAATGTGATAATTTCTTAGAGTTTTTAAAATTTGAGGAAGTGGGGAAAGTTTTCAATTTTCCCACTTTTTTTTCCAGAGTCACTTATAAATAATTTCTTAGATCATTCATTAACAAGTGACTTTTTAGAAAAGCGGAAAAGGAGAATCACTAAAGAAATCAAGTGAAAATCATTTCTAGCCAAAGATCTCATGAGGAGGATCAGACATCTGATTGTTTGTTTACTGGATTGAGAAAGATCATATTTATGATCTCTTATTGATTCAATTAGATTAAGTCAATCATACTGAAGAATATCATATTTAGCGTCTGATCAGATTTTGAGTTTTGTAGATTGAGAATGGGTTCATCATATTGATTTGATCATATTGAGTCAATCAGACCGAGGAATATCATATTGAGTTTTTGAGTAGAGTTTGTGGAGTAAATATTGAGTAAGGGAGAATCATATTGACTTTACCGGATTGAGAAAATCAGATCCAGCCAAATCAAACTAAGGATTAAGACTGATCAATTGTGGAGCAGTTTCAACAAAGTCTTTATTATTTTGTTTGGATCAATTTTTTTATAAGAAAACATTATAAACATATGGGAGTCATTATAATCTTTCCTACCAGGAGGTAGACAGGGTATAATGGGAGTTGGCACAAGTTGTATTCACTTCTTCATAATAGTGAATTTACATAGACCTAAGGGAGTGGCTACAATAAGGATGTGGGTTCTCACACTGAGGGAAAACCTTGTAAATCTTGTTTTATTTACTTGATTTCCTACTTTTTCAGGCATGAGTTTTTACAAGAATATTATAAGGAAATAAATCTTTACAGGTTGTAGGCGTTTGGTTTTGAAAAATATTGAAACATATAAAAAGTAAAACAACTGATTCAACCCCACCCTTATAAGTTGTTATTTGATCCTTTGTAACTTTAAATACCATGTTATTTAATCATATATAATTATATATATAATTCTTATGATGTAAAAGGAATCACATAGTGTCGATGAGGTGATAGTCCACACATCCACGACTAACGTCTCACTTTATAAGTTTATGAAATGGTAATAACAAAAATGTTATATATTATATTTCCAGAAAGGTAATTTTTTATTTAATATCATATAGATGTTTTTTATGTCAAATATTATTAATTAAAACCATCCTTTATACATTCTATGTATTGTGTGATCGAATCCCATCACTTTTAGGATGTGGTAGTCCACAGTTCCACAAATGATATTATCGTATTTAAAAAAAGTGGAATGTATAAAGGTATGTGTTATAAAATAATAAAATAGTCATAAAGATATAATATATATAATATATATCATATATAATATATTTTCTATCATAATTCCCACCATAAGATGCGGTAAAGGAAAAACAAACAACTTCGTTTCATGAGGCGATAGTTCGCCATACACAAGAACTGTAAGTTTGTTACGCATTATATGGAAGTGTGTGTAAGTGAAGGTAGAAAAATTAAAATTAAAAAATCCTATTATATTTAGGAAACTTGTGTTGTTATATAAGTATAGAATAAAAAAATTTGAGGGAGTGGAGAATGGAAGTAAAACTAAAGAGCTTGAAGAAAGATGTAAGTTATATTTATTATAAAATATAGACCCACTATATTATAAATATTATATCTAGTTCACAACTTAAAAATACCATGTGTGTTTAAAATTAATTCTAAAACAAGCGCATGTAACATGCAAGAACACTGCTTTAATTCAGGCTGTTCTAACAATGGTTTTTCTATCTATGGGTCAATAATTTAATTATAAAAGGTAAATTTGTTCATTAATAGACCATATTTTATATTTATTTACCCTTAAAAATCACTTGTCTTAATATGCGATTTTTTAATTAATTTTAAATCATTGAATGAAATATCATTTATTATAAAATAACATTAATATCAATTTTGACATTACTTATTTAATTTTAATTTAAAAGTGTCAAAAAAATATTTGAAATAAAATATATGAAGTTAAAATATGATTAAAATGATATATTCATATAAAAAAATAATTAAACCTAATAATTTAATCAATTTACTTCACTTTTAATATTTATAATATCATTTTTTAGTTAATTATTACCTAAATAATCACTAAATTGGTGTTTCTTAAGCATTTTAAGTAACTAATTAATATATAAAAATTAATGATAAATTATTATGATAAAAATAACCCATTTATATTTTAAAAGGATATGTATAACCTAAAATATGTTATTTTTTCCATATCTAAATGTTTTATAAATGTTAAAGGTAAGGAAAGTTCCTTTTTTTGTCTCTTTCATCACTTAACTTATCATATAGGGATATTTCATTAAATATTATCCCAAAACATATAAAATTATATCTAATAGGGTATATGGTCGAACCATTGTCAAACAATGGCCTTTGGGCAATTTTATAGGTCATTTTGGCCCTTAAGTTTAGGGTTTAGTCCCTTGTTAAGCTAATTTTACCTTAATCGCTGTAATTAATTTTAATTACTTTCACTAATATTTTGGGTAAAAAAACATATTGATCATATTAAACAAAAAATATCATACTTATTACAACCATGTATTTCCAATTTTAAAAATTCAATTCACAAAAGTCCCTAAATTAAGTTTAACACTAATCCTGTAGATGTGGCGAGAAAGCAAGTAAAAACGTTCAAAAGTTCAATAAATATTTATATCCAATTTCAATATAAAAATTATTCCTATGAACTAGATTATATTAATATATTTATAAATAATATATTTTAACTTTAATAACCAATTTAAAATATAATTTAACATTAATAATCATTTAAACAAAAGACATTTTTAACTAAAATGCAGTATTTTTCACTATTTATCAAAAAATGAAACTTCACAGAAAAATACCAAAAATTAAACCAAAGATAATTTTGACAGTCCAAATTAAAAAATGATGTTTATTTTTACAAATTAAATTTATAAATGTTTCAAAATTTTTGTTTTAAAATATGTGTGCTATTAAAACGCGGTAAAGCTCGGTCTTGCATGTAACACAAGCTAACTCAGTGTTGTGTCTAGCCTAAGATTAACTTAGTGTTGTATATAGATAAAGATATAAAAAATATTAATTTTATTATAAAATATAAATATAGTATAGTTTTCAAGTGTTACATTCTCCCCACCTAAATAAAATTACATCCTCATAATTTAAACTTGATCTTGGTAATCAAGAGTTTGATATTTGAAAATACTATTGTTGAAAAAACCACATCCTAAATAGGCTAAATGATACATATTATTAGTAAGAGGGAAAATTAAATGTGAATTTTACCAAAAAACTAGGATTTATAATAGGAGAACATTTTTGAAAACCCAAACATGTAAGATAAATCTAACCATCATGTTCTGATGGAGAGTGATAGAGAACATGTTCAGCTGGAAGTTGTATACCACAAAAACATAATCCAAAGGTGTGAGTAAAGGTAATTTATATCATAAAAAATGATGATAATAGGATTTTTTTTGTTTTAATACCCTTTTCCTAGAGTTGAGATATTCTTTCACAATATTTTCCTTTGATTTTACCATGAACCATTTCTTTTTCATCTCTTAAAACAAGATTCTTCATATAGTGAAGTAATATATCAATCTATAAAACCACATACAATGTTAAAATTAAACCATTTCAAAAATGGTTAAATTTTCAAAAATATTTTGATCCAACACTTTAGAAAGAAGGTCACTGAATTTCCAAAATAAACTTATGATTAGCCTTCAATCATCATAAAGTAGCTCTTTAATCATCACATACTGAACATGTGAACACCTTCATCATGTACTCTCTTAAAATATGGAAATAACTTGAATTAACATAATAATTTATTGGTAACATGCATTATTTATTATTCTTTAATTAAAACACATTTTATTGGATATATTCCATAAATCCAAAAGTGTTTTAAACTCTATCAATGATAGAATAAACCACTTTGTCGAAAAATCCTTAATCAATTCCATAGTAGTCAATACATAACCAAATCAATCATTTCATTATCCAAATAGAATTATCTCAATATTAGGAACATTTTAAGGCTTATATTTCTCTAAACCATGTTTTTTTCAAAATTTTTGACTTGCTACTAAATCACTTTTCTTGGTTATCAGTACTGATCAAAACACACCTATAAATCCTTGATGAGAAAGTACTACAGTACAATAATTATATATTACATAATTCTTATAACCAGTACTTCATTGATAAAATACTCAAATGAAATAATTCTTGAATCTAAACATAAGCACATTAATCCTTCCTCTTCAGCTGTGGTAATAACATAATCTTGACCATTATCCATTAGCCACTTTTGGGGGTATATTCCTTTGACACATGAGACATTGATTTGAATAGTGTCCAATATATTTATAGTGGAAGCATTTAAAATTGTAATATAATTTCTTTTTATTGTAATCACAAACCTAGTGTCCTTTTTATCCCCACTTATAACAAAATCCTATTCCCTTCAAGAAAGTACTGGGGTGTTTCTTGTCACAATTACCACATATGGGAAAATACTTCTTTTCATTCTCCCCTTTATATATATTTTAAAATCTCATACTATTATTTTATTAATTTCCTTTTAAGTCATAGTACTTGGATAATTCTTTACTAATCTCATTATCACATGATACTATGTTCTAATATGATGAGAATGTTTGGGAGTTTCATGACCCATCCTAGTTCGCCTGTGCTGCGACTCCCCAAGCCCACCTCTAATAGGTTAGGGGTTTGTTACTAGCACCGAGCAGGCCTATCAATAACATGGGAGGAATTTACTATATACCTGTACACATGCACACAACTCAAATCCCACAAAATGATGAAATGTAAAAACCACTAAGAAACAATGCATACATACCACTATATCCCACAACTAGAGTACGATGAAAAGTAAGGTAAAGTAAACAGGGATAGAATAAAAGCCCCCCAAAAAGAGTTTGTAACCACAAGTTCAACCTATAAGAAAAAGGTACTGGGATTGCTATCTATAGCCACATGAACACACCTTCTATTTGATCTCACAAAGCACCATCTGGTCCTGGTCTTCCTAAGACTTCATCAAAAGGTCGATCATATGCACAAGACACGAAATGTGTGGGAAAAACTCGTGTAGTGGGGAGTATGAAAATAATCATTAGGACCCCACAAATCCACAAAGTAATATAACAAATTAAAGTACAGTCAGCTCTATATAGGTATATGTCTACTGCATATATAACAAGAATATCTAGATATAATCAACCAAGACACATAGTCTAGAGGTAAGTCACAACCACTGCATACCAACCCTAGGAATTCAGATTAAAGATTCCACAAATAACTCATATGGGAGAACAAACTTATAATTCCAATAGCACTGATGATGTCCACCTGAGAGGTACTGCTCATTGGGTCTCTCCATGAGAGTGATATACTGATCGATCTGAAGAGAGATATGATACAATAGAAGAGGATCATAGCCAGGGCCATGGGGTGATACCAAAAACTCAATCTAGATTAACCTTCCAAGTAGAGGATCAGTGACCGCGTAGTGTTGGTCACGTCGATACCGAGAAATCCACCCAGGTAATGAATAATGAATAGAGGATCATACTCTAGGCTACTCGGGGGATTCCAAAAACTCTATCTTGGAAGTCTTTTTGAAGGGATCGTAGTCCTATGAGTAGGAAATGATTCTATCCTACCTTCAGGGAAACTATAAAGAGAGAAAAACCTAATGAAATTTGTCCAAGATACATAGGACAAGAGAATCAATACATGTATAATGGGATAGACAATGTGTAGTAGGGTCACACACTGTGTCCCTTGACCACAGGTACTGCTTATATAAAATGGTCCATTTCATTCCAAACTGTGCTAGGTAAAAGATGGGTACATGGAGTGTAGAAGGAGTCACAAGCATTGTCCATCCATCTGAGGTCCACCCGTGTGCTCTGGCCATGTTCCAGTACACAACGTCATCTCGTGTATACCTACCCATGTACTAGTACACATGGTAGTCTATGTAACTGGTTCATGACATGTGGGGTAGTGCATGCCATGTAGGAAACCTGTATACTCTACCCCATGTCCACGTACTTACCATGTACATGCCAAGTTACCAGGGAGAGTTTACACATCGTGTGATAGGGTCACATGACTTGTGATCCTTAAATTTCTATCGAATCCCTAACCACCGCAAGGGGTCCCCCACACACTATGTAATACCAGATTACACTACTTGTGGTTAATGATTTTCTATAATCACTCGAGATTCTCCCACATGCCTCATCCACTTTCAGATTCAATCCATTGATCAATTCACCACAAAACTAGATATAAGAGCCCATCTAGTCATGAAATCACCTAAACAACGTGTTTCCTCTTCCGATACGGTCATAAAATGGATTAAAATGGCCATTCATCTTTATGAAAAAGAATGTCGAATAATGTGGATTTGGGGTTTCATCGTCGTCCGAATCGCTCCGTGTATGTCATATCACCTCCTTTATGCCGTGTCAATCCTGAATATGTGATATCGGATAATTACACCAAGAATCAGGTGCGCAATGATCGATTGATATGGATGTTTCGAGTCGCAGGCCAAGCGAATAATACCCATGATGAATGATGAATGGGGGGTGGGGGGAAGCACAAGAATCAAAGAGAGGAACGAATCTCAATCAATTTTCATTTCAATCTATATCTATCACCGTTAGAATGAAAATCTAATAAATAAAATAATCACAAGATCAATCTCCCATAAAACCCTAAAAAATATTATCCTATCCCGCAAGTATGATCGATACAAAGACTAATATGTTCATGGATTAGTCCACATTTATTTTATGAATCAATAACAGAAAATAATAATCAAAATAACACATCCTAACTGGATTTTTGATTGCTCATTGTAGAATATCGGCTTCTGCACTGTCGCTGTTGGAGAGATATACCAAGAAAAAAATTCGTTGATCTTTGATATGAAGTTCTATCGTCACCTGCCGAGAGGATTCTCCAGAGGTTTCTCCTAGTATCTCCAAATAATTACAGGGTTATTAGACTAACCCTTAATCTCTTCCAAAGGGATTATTTAAAAACAACCCAGTCAATGTGTCGTGATGTTGATAAAATAAATTAAAATAACTTTTTCTAATTTATTTTATTCATTTAAAATGCCCATGATAACTTTCCACAACTGACCCACACTGATCAATGTTAGGTCGCGATTGGGGTAAATCTACTATTTTGAATGCAAAGACATCCTTATATTTCTATTAAAATCACCCATTTATAAGTTATTCCATTTTTTAGAGAAACTACACGTTTGTGCTATTTAATAATTTAATATTTTTCAAACATTTATTCCAGGAACACTGTGCCTCGGAATCACATGCCGTCTTAGCTACTGGTCTCAAATTTAATCCATATAATTTTTTAAAAAATAATACATAGAAAAAATCTAGGAAATTAATTTCTCCCTACCTTGGGTCTTTATGTCCCTAAAAATCCAAAATAAATTCTAGTAAAAAATATGTGGGTACTGAGCATGAATTTGAGCCTCCCACTACCTAGTGCTCTCTCATTGATTCTTGTGATACCACCAGACGCACAGTAAATGAATCAATCATCCATGAAGGATTCTCTCCTATCGATCCTCGATCTGCATTGGGTACTCAGAAAAAGTGACTCCATCCTCGATGTCCTGCTCTCCCTAGTCGATGACATGCGATGGGTCATGCACGTACCACCTCAACTACGACACATGGAAGATGTTGTTTACCCAGTCTAACTATGGATGTGGGGATAATAAGTACACCATATCACCAACTCTACATAGTATCTGAATAGGGATGATGAATCTCGTAGATAGCTTGCTGCCCTGTCCAAATCTCCATAACCCACATCGAGGTGAAACCCGAAGGAACACATGGACTCCTTCCTCGAACTCTAAAGGCCCCCATTTCCTATCATCATAATAATTTTGATGGATCTATACATTCTTAATCCACTCCTAGATTATTTTCACCTTCTCTTTAGTAGCTCGCACCAACTCTGGGCCCATGAGTGCTGGCTCTTGTAGGTCAGTCCAACAAAGTGGTGACCTGCAGGTTCTCCCATACAAAGACTCAAATGGTGCCATAGTAATGGTGGAATGATAAATATTGCTATAAAAAAACTCAACCAGTGGTAGGTGATCCTCCCAATTCTAGTTGAAGTCTAACATGCAATCACACAACATGTCCTCCAGAACCTAAATGGTCCACTCTATCTAGCTGTCCGTTTGTGGGTGAAACACCATGCTCAAGTGCAACTGGGTGATAAACGCCTCCTGTAATCCCTTCCATAACTGGGATGTAAAATTTTAATCATGATATGAAACTATTTTTTATGTAACTCCATGGAATATAACTATCTCTTACACATAGATTCATCCCAATATCTCTACTAAAATCTACTCTCAAATAGCTAGGAAGTGGGAAGACTTGGAAAGTTGGTCAACGATCACCCAGACGGAATCACGTCCCTTGGAAATACATGGTAAAACCATCATAAAGTCTATCAATATACCATCCCAATTCCATTTTGAGACCTCAAGGGTTTGATCTAAACCCACATGAACTTGGTGCTCAGCCTTCACTTGGTGACAAGTAAGGCATTGAGAAACAAACTCCACAACTCCTTTATTCATCCCTGGCATCCAAAAATGATGTCGGAGGTCCTAGTAAATCTTCGACACACCTAGATATGCCACTAAAGGGGGAGTATGAAACTCCATATGAACCTCCTCCCACAACATCCTTGGTACTTATATACACCTTCTGAAAGGAATGACATGCTCCTCACCTTTTGAGTATCCATCAGTAGAATGCCTTGTGGAAATCTTAGAACGTAGGGTCTCATAGTTGGTATTACCAAGATGTTCCTCCCTGAATCACTATAAGAGTGAAGGGGTAACAACTATTGAATGAAGGTAAGTTTCTCTATCTCCATCCAAAAATGATAATTGTAATGAGACTAACTATTTTGATTCCTTGTTCAACAGCTGCGAACCAGATCTCATGATGAGAGAATCTGCCACCACGTTCCCCTTCCTAAGAGTATAGAAAATCTCAAAGTCATAGTCCAAAAGGAACTCTAGCCATATCATCTATCTCAAGTTCAAATCCTTCTAAAAGAAGTTATACTTGAGACTCTTGTGATCATAGTAGATGATAAACCACTTTCCCATTCGATAATGTCGCCACATCTTCAATGCGAAGACTACCTTTACTAACTTAAGATCATGGGTCATGTAGTTCTTCTCAAGTGGTCTCAAATAGCATGAACCATAGGAAATAAAAAATTTCATATGCCTCAGGACACTACCAAGCCCAGTTCCTAATGCATTACAGAACACTATATACTCGACACCGTCATCTGAAAACCTCAAGATCTGAGTGCTCGTAAAACTCTACCTCAACTACTGAAAAGCCTACTGGCACTTATATTTCCACACAAAAGGCTTCCCCTTTTGAGTCGGATATTTCATAGGTGCTGATATCCTAGATAAACCAGTTAAGAATCTCCTATAATAGCCTACTATCCTGAGGAAGCTCTGCACATCCATCACATTCTTAGATGGTTACCATGATAACACTACATCGACCTTGGTCGGGTCCACTACCACTCCATCCGATAAGATAACATGTCCCGAAAAGTGGACCACTTGAATCTAGAATTGACACTTTGAGAGTTTCCCATAGATCTGTTGCTCTCAGATTACATCTAGAACTATCCTTAAGTGCCTCGCGTGTTACTCCTCAGACACTGAATACACAAGGATATTGTCGATTAAGACTACTAAGAACCAGTCTAAATAATGATAAAAGATCCAGTTTATGAGTCCCATGAACACTACTAGGGATTTTATCACACCAAAGAGCATCACCAAGTACTCATAATGACTTTAATGACATCTGAAGGACATCTACAGTACATCCTCACCCTATTCTCACAGCTGTTGATAGCCTAATCTGAGGTCAACCTTCTAGAATCATGCCCCTTTTAACTAATCAAAGAGGTCATCGATCATTGGTAGTGGATACCTATTATTCATGGTCACCTGGTTCAAGCGTTGTTAGTCCACACACAACCTCAAGACCCCATATGAATTTTTGGAAAACAAAACTGGGGCTACTCGGGGTGAAATAGTGGGTCTCATGAAGCCCTTTCTATTAAAGTCCTCCAATTTCACCCTCAGCTCGTGAAGCTCTGTGGGAGCCATCCAATATGATGGTTCAGATATCAGTGCTACCCCTAGGTGTAAAAAAATGCAAAATTCTATCTCTTGGTGGTGAGATAATCCTGGAACATCTTCAAGAAAGACTTCATCATACTCCGCCACAACTACTGGAAACTCGAAACACATAAAATATGCTGCATCGAGGCTTATACTAGCCAACTAATGAGTAATCGACTACACCCTCCTATGTATGAGTCCATCCTATGCTGCATGGGTTTCTTTTTCACCAACAAAGGTAAACCTCATTCCATCACTACAGACACACCACACCCTTTTCCTAAAATAGTTAATATGGGCATGGACTATTAATAACAAATCCACACCAAGAATGACATCATAAGGATGCAACACTTCCACTAAGAGGTTCCAACCAAAACTATCACCTCCAAGGGCCAGGTCACACTGTCGACACAAGTGTGTGATCACTGAGTCTTTTCTAGTAGGTGTATCCAAGTGTAAGGGTCGATTCAGTGGTTCAACTAGAATATCTAGGTCCTAAAAAGATATGTGGTGAGAAAGGAATGATTAGAACATATGTCTATCAGTATTGAAACTAAAGTAGAAAACACATAGATAGTACCTCAAATAATTCCTGGAGACCCTAGTTCATATGCCTCAACTGCATGTAGCTGCCCCCTCCCCTATCCTCCAGCTCCCTAAGCCTAACATTGACCACCTGGGGGTGTTGGTGGTAGCAAGTCAAAATGTCAAACACCTCCTGATACTCTCCCATATCCTCTATCATGTACACCTCCATGCATATCTACCTTCTCCTGTCACTATATATGCCTTGGTGGTCAATCCAAAATATCCCTGTCAGTAGTACAGAGGGTCAGACAATCTCGAGCGATTTGTCCCCTACCATCACATGAATAGAACTACCTCTATCTAGGATGAATGGACCTACCCTGTGAGCCCTAAACTGTAGATCCTCTATCCTGGGACCTCCTCTTGAAATGTCTCCCATGTTTAGGTCCCTGGGACTGATGTTAACTCCCTAATGCTAAGGTATCTGCTCCTACTCATCCACTGTTGACTATCACTAGCTGTATCTACCCAACCAAGAAGCTTTAAACCACTAAATACCACTAAATACCACTCAAGAACCCCAACATGTGTCGGAATGCACAGAGGGATAATTCTGTCTTGGATTCATCTATACAGACCTCACTCAAAGGTCTGAGCCCTAAAGTACTGATTTCTAACTATATCTATAGAGTACCTAGAAAGGTTGGTAAACCTCAATGAATAATCAGCCACTGCCATGCTGCGCTTCTAGATCTGAAGAAGCTCCTGTATATGCACAACTCTCAGCATAATTGGTGAGAACTCCTCTCAGAAGAGGCTCTCAAACTTTTTCCAAGAAAGAGTTTCCTAGTTGTGATTTTGGATAGAAAAAATCCACCATCGTACCACTGAGATATATAGAAGTCTCATCACCAGACAACCATATAATTTGCTGGTGTCTTGACTAGATGAAAAACTTAGGTCACTGGTGTATGGATTTTTTGGATGCATCACCGACACTGGAGTCCCTATCCTGAAATACCAACTCGAAACACTTAACATTGTTTCCCCAAACCAATATCATAGACTCCCGGTCCTAAAGTAGAACCGACTAGCTCTGATACCACTATATCAAGATCCATCCTAGTGGGTCCCACACCATGACTCCCCAAGACTGCCTCCAATAGGCCAAGGTCTGGTGAATAACACCGAGTAGGCATATCACTAACATAGGAGGCATTTCCAATATACCTATATGCATGAACACATCTCCAAGCCCATAAAATGCTGAAATGTAAAAACCACTAAGTAAACAATGCATGCATACCACTATATCCCACAACCAGAGTACGATGGAAAGTAAGGTAAAGTAAATAGGGCTAGAATACAAGCCCAATAAAAAGAGACTATAACCACAAGTCCTACCTATAAGAAAAAGGTACTAGGATTGCTGTCTGTAGTTGCAAGAACACACCTCAGTCTTTCTAGTCTCACAAAGAACTGTCTAATCCCAGTCTACCTAGGAATTCGTAAAAAGGTCGATCATCTGCATAAGACACAAAACGTGTCGGAAAATCCCATGCATTGGTGAGTATAACAATACTCAGTAGGGCACCCTAAAACCAAAAAGAAATATAACAAAGGAAAGTATAGTCATCTCCACGCAAGTATATGTCAAAAACACATATAAAAAGAATATACAGATATAATCAACCATAACATACATTCTAGATGTAATTCACAACCACTGAATACCAACCCAAGGAATTCAGCTCGAAGATTCTAAGAAGTAGTCATCTGGGAGAACAAACTCCTGAGTCTAATATCATTAATGAAATCCATCCTAGAGGCACTACTTATCGGGTCTTTCCATGAGATAGATACACTGATAGATCTAAAGAGAGATACAACACAACATAAGAGTATCACATCTAGGGCCATGGGGTGATACCCAAAAATCAATCTAGATCAACCCTCTAAGTATAGGATCAACACCCACATAGTGTTGGTCACATCGATACCAAGAACTCCACATTGGTAAAGAATAATGAATAGAAGATCCTACTTTAGACCTCTTTGGGGATTCCAACAACTCTATACAGGAAGTCCTATGGAAGGGATTATAGTCCCATGAATAGGAAATGATTTGTACCTACCTTTAGGGAAAAGATAAAGGGAACAAACCCTAATGAAACTTGCCTAGGATATAAAGGATAAGAGAATAAATCCATATAGAAATGGGTACATGGCCTGTATTTGGGTCACACACCATGTCCCTTGACCTCATGTACTACCCGTGTACAATGACCTATGTCATTCCAAACTGTTTCATGTAGAATATGGGTACATGATATGTAGAAGGAGTCACACACCATGTCCATCCATTCGGGGTCCGCTCATGTGCTCTGGTCGTGTGCCAGTACACGGGGTCATCCCGTGTATGCCTTCCCATGTACCAGTACATGGGGTAGTCTATGTAACTAGTTCAGGCGATGCTATGTGGGGTATTACATACCGTGTAGGCAACCTATGTACTATACCCCGTGTCCATGTACTTTCCATGTACATGCCAAGTTACCTAGATTACATTCCATATGGTATGTGATTTTCCATAATCGCTAGAGCTTCTCCCACGCACCTCCTCCACTATTGGACTTCGATATGTTGATTGATTCACCATGAAATTGGTGATCCAAGACTATCGAGTCATGCCATCACCCAAAAAACACGTTTCCTCTTCTGAACCAGTTGAAAAATGGATTAAAAAGGTTATTATTTGTTCTGTCAAAGAATGTCAAAGAATACAGATTTGGGGATCCATCGTCATATGAATTGCCTCATGTTTTTCATCACACCTCCATAGTGCCATGCTAATCCTGGATCTACAATATTGAATCATTCTTCCATGAATTGGGTGTGCCATGATCGATTGATCAGGATGTATCGAGTCACATGATAAGCGAAGAATGCCCAAAACAAACGATGAATGGGGGGGGGGTGAGAATGAAAGAGAGGAATGAACCTCTATTGCTGTTTGTTTAGATCTTGATCCATCACCATTATAACGACAATAAAATAAATAAAATAATCACAAGATCAATCTCCCATCAAAACCCTAAAAATATTATCCCATCCTGCAAGTACGATCATTCAAAAGGCTAATCTATTCTTGGATTAGTCTGCGTTCATCATAGGAATAAATAATGGGAAATAAGAATCAAAATAACACATCTTACATGGATTTTGGATTGCTCACCGATGAAGATCAGTTGCCACATCATCACCGTTGGTGAGATCTATCAAGAATGACTTTTGTTGATATTTGATCTGATGTTCTATCATCACCTACTAAGAGGATTCTCCAGAGGTTCCTCCCAACATTTCTAGAGAATTCTAGGGTTATAAGACTAACCTTATATATCTTCCAAAGGGATTATTTAAAAGCAACCTGGTCTCTACATCATGGTGTTGAAAAAATAAATTGAAATAAAATTTTCTAATTTATTTTATTCATTTAAAACACTCATGATTAATTTCCACAACCAACCCATGCTGATCAATGTCAGGTCACACTTAGGGTAAATATGCTATTCTGAACACACAAGTGTCCTCAGATTTATGATCTGGGCACCCATTTAGAAGTTATTATAATTTTTTAGTAAATAATTGTTCACATGCTATTTAATATTTTAATAATTTTAAAACATTTATTCTGGGCACACTGGACCTCAGAATCGCACATCGTCTTAGTGCCTGTTCTCAAATTTAATCCATATAATATTTGAAAAATAATACATGAAAAAATCTAAGACAATACATGGAGACTATTTCCCTTAAAGATATTATCTTAAGACCATGAAATATTTGATCCTTATCACTCTTCGGTTCATGTGCATTAGTGAGGTTTAAATTACTTCTACTGGGATCCATTTCTAAATGATGAAATAAACTAGGTTAGATCATATCATAATTTATAATCTCAAATATATACAAATACTTAACATAAATTGAAAAATTTATGTGCATCTAATCTACTAATCATAAACATGGTTTCTTTGGGGATATCTTTACTTTCAAATCCTTCATAGTTGTTTGTAAATAAAATGTAAACTATCATAAGCGTATCCCCCAAGAGTGTCAATCCAGGTGTGTGGTAAGGCCCGTTTTCATGTACTAAGTTACACTGAGTCAGGCCCGACACACCTTGTCAAAGTTTTTACTCCTAGGTACATCTATGAAAGATCCATGTCCACTTGTAGTATCCAAATTGAGATGAATTTCTAAAAATACCCACATAATCTCTACCTTACCAAAATTCTAGGATGTTCTTATATACTTACCCTAAAATTCTATATTAGGGTTATGTTCTCTAATCTAAGTTTTCTAAATATACTTTCCAAGGTTGGTACAAAACATCATTTGATATCAACTATACCACCCAAACCGCAGAAGTCTAGAGATGGTGTCTACTATCATTACATTAGTATGATTACAATGAATCAAATCCCATATGACTGATTAGTTTATTATTCTTGGAAAACTAGATACATACATGAGTATTTTATTACAAAACAATACACTAATTGCAATTTTTTTATTTTAAGGATAATGTTTTTACATCTAGTATATCCCTACATATCTTTCATAGTACACTTATTAGATTCCCAGAGGAAGTAAATAAAATAATTGTGAGCTCAAATTATTAGTAAGGTCAAGTAAAGCGGAATCAATAACGATTTGATGAGAATAAATCAACATGAAAGTTAAATAACTGAAACACATACCATTTATTCATAAAACTGAGAATGAAATGCATCCATAAATATGTCGATGCGAAATATCATAGAAAAATAGCAACTGAGACTAAATCAGGGAAATTATTAATTATTGGATGCTATTTTTCCTAGGTACATGGTACCTTTACCGTCAAGCCCTTTCACAAGACAACTTATAACATACTAGATACAAACCAATTTGGTTTGTCCAAAATTATCTTTACTTTCAAGACCTTTCACATGATAGTTTATAACATACTGGTTACAAACATGAAGGGGTTTTCCAACCTAATTTCATCCCATGAGACTACTGATGCATCGAGGGGATTACATTTAATGGTCCCTAACCCATGTCATACCAGTCCAAAGCATTCCTCATATATTGAATAATAGATTTAATAAATAAACAATGTGCCTTATAATCTAATGTCTGTATTGAATAAAAGTTATAGATTTATTAATAATTACTTAGTGGAGGATAAATAATAATAAGGTTTGTTGATAATGATGAATGGAAATACCATTAAAATATCATTAAAATATTCTTGTGGAAAATAATCTTTAAACATTCCAAAGTGTCCCATACCACCTTGAAACATTTGAATCATAATACCCATGAAGAATTAACATTAAATGAAACTTAGAATATCATGATAATAATGATATTCATGATATTACATGTCAAAGTGTAGTATATACACCTTATAAAAGGGAATTGGTTCATAACAAAAAAAATTCTCAATGGAATGTAAATTGAGACGAAGTCCCTTAAATTGAGTCCGACTTGTCACGTGTGTCCTTATATTCCTGAATAATAAAATTATATTAATTATTTACATGGTTTAGAAACTTTTTCATGTTTATCATTACTTTTATTTCACTTATTACCATATTTTATACAACTACTTAAATAATTAAGTTTACATCAGGTGTTTTGAAAAAAATCGGTTTATGTGTTAAAACAACTTTGGTAGGTAAAATATGGTCAAATGGGTCATTATATAACATTTAAATAATAATAATAATCATTAAATTGTTATCATATATATTCAAAAATTATACTTTTAAAATCATTCATTACACATGGTTATGAAAAATGAACCAATGTTACAATCATGGAGACTGTAGGCTGTACGTACACATGAGCAACGTTCCCATTTTTCAACGATCATTATGGAAAGAGGATAAGTAATATTATATCTCTCAATAATTATCATTATATCATAAATACAATTTTATTTAATCACATATACTTATATATATAATTCTTGTGATGTAAAATGAATCACATCATGTCGAGGAGGTGGTAGCCCACACATCCATGACCGACGTTATCACTTTATAAGTGTGTGAAAGGGTAATAAAGAAAATGTTATATATTATATTTAAAAAAGTGTAATTATTTCATGAATATAATATATATATTTTTTATTTCATATATTTTAAATTAAAACCATCCTTTATACATTTCATGTATTGTGTGATCGAATCACATCTCTTTTAGGTGGAAGTAGTCCACACTTCCACAAATGATGTTATCATATTTACCCAAAATGGAAAGTATAAAGGTATGTGTTATAAAAGAATTAAATAAGAATAACGAAATAATATATATCATATATATCATATATAAAGAGATTTTATATCATAATTTCCACTATGAGAGGTGGTAAAGGAAAAACAAACAACTTCGCTTTGTGAGGCGGTAGTTCGCCATGCACATGAACGGTAAGTTCACTACCCATTATATAGAAGTGTGTGTTAGTGAAGATAGAACCCTTAACATAAATAAACAATAGTATATTTAGTATACTAGTGTTTTTATATAATCATGGAATAAGAGAAGTTGAGGGGTGGAGAATGGAAATAAAAATTAAGATCTTGAGGAAAGATGTTACCTATTTTTCAGGTAACTACATTTTGTTCGAACCAAAGGGCTTACTTGGTTCACTTTATGCATAAGGTGAGTATTCTAGGTTAATGGGAGGGATTTTAAAGAGCTATTTGGGTAGATATTTTTCGAGCCAAAGTGGCTTGAGTGGTGTGAGGAAGTTTATAGTGGAGGAGGAGTGACACCCTTATGAATACCAAAAGTAATACATTATTGGGAGGTATAACTTACCTAATGATCCTAAAATATGGAATAATAATTGATTTAATGGGAATAATTTTTTATAAAAAAAGTGCATAACACACAAGGACAATGCTTTAATCCGAACCGTTCTAACAATGGTTTTACTATCTATGGGTCAATAAGTTAATTATAAAATGTCAATTGGTCCATTAATGGACCATATTTTATATTTAATAAGACTTAAAAATAAATTTTCAGAATATAATTTTTTTATTAATTTTAAATAATTTAATGAAATATTATTTATTGTAAAATAACATTAATGTCAATTTTAACATTATTTACTTAATTTTAATTTAAAAGTATCAAAACAATATTGTATTTAAAATATATTAAGTTCATAGATATGTAACATGATATATTCATCTAAGAATATAATTATATACAATAATTAAATCAATTTACATCACTTTTAATATTTATGGTATCATTTATTTTAGTTAATTATTAACTAAATAATCACTGTGTTGACGTTTCTTAATCATTTTAAGCAAATAATTCATATCTAAAAATTAATGATAAATTATTTTGATAAAAATAACCCATTTATCTTTCAAAAGGATATGTATAACCAAAAATATGTTATTTTTCCATATCTCTATGTTTTATAAATGTTAAAGGTAAGGAATGTTCATTTTTTGTCGTTTTCCTCACTTAACTTATCATATAGGTAAATTTCATTAAATATTATCACAATAACATATAAAATTATATCTAATATGGTATATGGTCTAACTATTTCCATAAAATGTATTTTAGACAAGTTTATTGTTCATTTTGGACCTTAAGTTTAGGGTTTAGTTCATTGTTAAGCTTAATTTTACCTTAATCACTGTAATTAATTTCAATCAATTTCACTAATTTTTTTTTTGTCAAAAAATAAGTTGATCTTATTAGAATAAAAATTTATTATTGATTATAACCATTTATTTCCATTTTTCAAAATTAAATTCACATAAGTGAAAAAATTATGTTTAACTCTAATCAAACGAACGTGCTGAGAAAGTGGGTAAAAACGTTCAAAAGTTCAATAAGTCTTCATATCTAATTTCAATCTAAAAATGATCACTATGACCTCAATTGGATTAATATATGTATAAATAATCTATTTGGACTTTAATAATCAATTTAAAATATAATTTAAAATTAATAATCATTTAAATAAAAAGGTAATTTTTAACTACAATGCAGTATTTTTCACTATTTATCAAAAAATGAAACTTTTGAGAAAACCAAAAATAACCTAAGATAATTTGACACTAAAAATTAAATGATGATGTTTATATTGAAAAATAAAATTTATAAAGTCTTAAAATTTAGTTTTAAAGCAGGTTCTCCATTAAAGGAGGTAAAACTTGGTGTTTTATGTAATGCAAGATAACTCATTGTTGTGTGTAGCGTAAGCTTAACTTGGTGTTGCATATAAAGTATGATAGAAAAAATTAATTTTATTCTAAAATTAAAATATATTAAAGTATTTGGGTTCTATAATAACCCATCGAATAATAAAAAATCTATTGAAACCCATTTATAGAAAACAAAACAAAACACAGACCCCATTTATAATTTTTTTAAGCCAAAAAAATCCTCAATAGAATTTCATCAAACACCCTACATGCATGAAATCTAGTTTTAGGAATCTAAAATTTTATAACCATTTAAATCCTTTTATTTAGTAATGAAAAATCTCTAAAAATCCCCTTATAAAATTAATTGGAATTAAAAAGGTCATTTTAGACATTTTATTAAACACCCCATTGGTATAAAACACAATTCTTGAATTATAATATATATAAACCACTAAAACCCCTTTATATCACACTTAAAGACCACAATGAAATTAGAAGAAAAACATAAACTCATCAAAGTTCAATTATATAGAATCTTACTTGGTAAAAAGTGTTTTAAAAATAACACACATAAATAGAATGGAAAATAAAAGGCATTATATAGAGACACATATTTGTAAACCATCACAATACAAACTCATTTAAAAATCATTGATGATTTAGGGTAAGGAATGACGTTTAAACTGTTTTGGAACCAAAAGACCTAGGAGAATTAGGGTTTATTCATTAATATGGAATAACCCCAAATATACCATGAACCATAAATACAAGGGAATGAGAGAAAGATATAATGAGGAGAGGAAGATAAATATAGGGATAGATAAGAACAAATACACACCTAAAATATATGGGAGACCCTTCCATAACAATTTAATAGAGGATTCTTATTGAGATGTTCCCCCTTTTTCATGTACATGAAAGTACAAAATTAGGAGAGGAAGGGATCATATATCTTTTGTATTAATTAAATTTACTACTACTAATAATAATAATAATAATAACAATAACACATCCAACTATAGAAATTTATATTGTAAATGAAAAATATTTACACATTCACACTATTCTCTCCTCAATAATAATATAAAAATTTCCAATCCATTTCATTTAAAATCCTTTTATAAAATATAATAATAATTAATAATAAATAATATGAATCTTTCAAAATACATGATACAAAACTCATATATTTTACAAAAAAAAGAATATAAAATATTGGAAACATATATTATAAATTAAATAATTACAATAAATAAAAAAAATTATCATAAAAATCCATGTATCACTTACGATGGTCTTGGGAGGACTAGACATGAAGAATGAAGTTTTGGGTCTACCAATGGGGATGAAAAGTTAGGAAAACCATGACCTAAACATGAATAACTAACTGTTTCCATTGATAAATGATACAAAGTTATCTTTTACAGTTCCACTAACCCTGATGAAACTGTACATCATTCATTTTATTTTTCAAATTTAAACATTCCTATTTCAAAATTATTTTATAATAAAATTTATTAAAAAATGAATAAGTTGGGGTGTTACATTAACAAATAAAAATGAGCTTCATTGTCAAACCTAAAAAGTAAAATGCATGTTATATTGCATGTGTATGAGCTATATAATTAATACATGCTTACAGTAACAAGTATATTTAATTTCATAAAGAGTACGAGTCTCGACAAAAATTTCCTAAGTGTAATGAATCTACACATAAGAAAATAAATATAGTACAATTAAATTTTTACCATAATATTTAATCATTTATAGATTTCAAAAAAATATAAAAACTTAGAGGATAAAAGTCAGCTGACTTTACATGAAGATAAAATAATTTATCATAGTAAAATTTTATACCACTCAGGTTGTCTTCAGTAGAAGAAAATTTTAAAAAAGTATCGTGAATTTTTGATTGAGTCATGAAAAATTTATGTTATGGTATCTATGGAATAAATTTATCCCCATATTTTACAAAGAAACACTCACAACACATAGTTGGTTATATTGGTAATTTATAATTTATCATCATTTTTATGTATGAAGTGTAAGTACATTTTGTTTTCATTAAGTGTTTTCTTGATTAAAATATCCCAATAACGAGATTATAAATTATTTGAATCAAATTATTGAATATATGAACGTTTTGTGGGATATAGGTGTAATGGTGTGTGATGATCACAATTAAGAAAATTCATATTGAGAGCCATGTTTTTCATCATGATAAATTTCATTCTAGATTAAGGTAAATTTTCAAGGTATAATATTTAATTAAATTTGTGGGTTTTTAAATGTGAATATGGAATACACTAATTTAGGTTGAAACATGGTATGTGACACAACCAAACCCATTAGGACCCTGCCTGAGCTGGTAGTAAGAGAGTGTTCTACCTTAAAAATGTTTCTAACGGGCCATAGGTTGGCAAGAAGCAGAAAGATAGAATATCACACAATTGTTGGAATTAGCCTATAAAACTACATAAAAACCCACACATATCTTGTACATGGTATATAATGATGTAAATAAATTTATAAATAAATTCACTATAGTACAAAAAATTTATGACAATAATCAATATCCCAAAAATGTATTAAAAACCAAATCAAGTAACAAGGAAAAGTACAATGCCCAAAATCCCATGATTAAAATCCATAAACCACTGAACATGTGTAATACACACCACACCAATGACAACAAAATAACCACTAGTAATGAGATCCTATGTACTATCTCCACCATCTCTACATCCTCTATATGAAGTTAGTCATCAATCATCCCAGATCAACTTCACTTAAGTTGTATGCTAAAGGGAAAATGAAAATACAAAGAGAATTATAGAATCTATATACATGAAATACCCCACATAAAATACTTCCATACCATCCATAAGTATTAGTAGTAATGGGGGACCTACATCTCATTGAAGAGAGTATGTCATTCAAGGGAGTACTAACCCATATAGCAGACCCGAACCTCATTATGTGTAATGATCATCACCAGAGGGTATTACATAATACATAAGAAGAGGAACCATACCGCATATATAAGGGGGGTATCTAATATACTATGTATATAAAGGATCCAAACCCTAAAGATAGTATTAATCCATATGGTTACCAAACCCATATTTTTCTAATCATTCTCTCACACCTATCATTGTCTCAATAAAGATTCAAAACTCAAATTGCATGAATGACTCTAAAATAATCCCTAGATGATAAAAAATATGCAAAATAATGTACAAAAAATATAAATAATAGAATGGAATACTCATATGTCCCAAAATGATACCTAGGTGAGAATATACAAAAAAATATTGAGAACTACCCAATACACAGTGTGTTCATGTTATATACACATCAGATAGGCCTCAGAAAGAAAATGTTCATTTTCTATCATTCTCCTATTAGTGCTAAAATGACCTATATAGTGTTTCCTAGAGTTCACATGGTGTGTGAGACCATATGATATGGAATGTGTGTACTTTAGATACATGACGAGTCACCTTGAAATCTATATATGACATGTCTGGTGAAATAAATGATGTGTGAGTCCACATGGATAATAGGTGTATAAAAATGATACACAATGAGGTGATCCTTTAGATATAAATGGGGTGTAAAAAGGTTCACATGATAATTAGGTCTGATTCATTTAACTAGTGTGGGATTGGATACATGCTGAGGCACTTGGTCCTGATAAACACTTCTTATGACTTGAAGCCACACAACATGTGATATTTATAAAATTGTGTAACACTAGAAAAATAGGTCACATGATACATGAGATGTGAATTTTTAAAGGATATTATGTATAGTTCATTAATTTCATCTAGATTATTATTCCCTTTTTATTTTAACTACCACATACTATTCTTCACCACAAATCACCCCTGGTTCACTTCTAATACGTGTCAGCACCGACCTGCACCTCTAGTGCACCTCATGTGTACTTCTTTGATGTTTTTTACTTTCATACATCCCTAAAACTAGATATTTAATAGATTCATTTTTGAAAATACCTATTTAACTTCTACGTCATCCAGACACATGAGTATATCCTCACTCCCCAGTTTGACTATCGACATCCATCGCTTCTCACCTGAACTAAAATCCTTGCTTGTCTCAAAGTACCAAGGATAATTAAGGAGATAAAATGGTGGTTAGTTAAAGGTTTAACAACCCAAGAATAATAACACATTCCTGTTTATTATATATGGGGATAAATGATGGGATATTTTTTTTGAGAACCACTGAAGAATTATCTTGCAGGTATTCGATGGAGTGAAACATTTTAATATTAACACAAAAATCCATCAATGTTTGATAAATATCCTTCAACATGAATAAATCCATTAGTATAAATATATAGGGAAAACCTTTAAAAAATTTATATTAACATCCAATCTTTATTTCTATATTAATTCTATGAAAAAAGTGGTCATTTTATCATTGTAAATATGCGATCTCATATTTTAATAACAAATGATTCATCCTTCTGTAATATGAAAAATAAATCTTTGAAAAATTTTAATCTATTATAATTTTTTTCGCAAACCACCATAAAATATATAATATTTCATTAATAAGAAGTATTTTGACTATTATAATAATAAGGAAAACACAAAAATAGAATCTCTCTTCCATGATGAAGAATCGTCAGTGATTTAATGATTGAGCCTAGGTCAATGTATATCATTGAAACCATCAAGAATATCAATCTTCCAACACATAAAGAATGATAGAAAATATCTCTAGGTTTTTAAAATGATCATAATGTCCCATTATAGGAAAAAATTATAAAATTATACATATAAGAAAAATCTAGGTCATACATACTAATGAATTAGTGTTTAATTAAAAAAATTAAAATGCTCTATCTGATTCTTGAAGCCTAAAAATAAAAGTTACACCTATCCTAAAGAAAAAATGACCATTTTGGACACAACCATGATGCTAGAATTTTTATTTAGAATAATATTTATGAGGTATTAAATTTTTTACATTCATTTAGCTAAAAGTATTATATTATATATATTATATATATTATATATTTTTGAAATCCCACAATGCAAAATTAAAAAAACCAGCTTCATGAATACATTTATAAATATTATTTAAAATATTTAATGGAATTAATATAAAAAATCCAGTCTACTAAACTCACCACAACATTCATCTCCAAAATCACAACTCATATAAAGATGTGAGGGTACTGAACTTGCATATTACTCTCTTGTTTACACAAGATCCTCTGGTTATTCCTATAATATCATAAATCCTAAACCAAGGAAATCATACACCAAAGTAGGATCTTATCCTTTCTATCCTTGATAGTTATCTGATACTCTGTAAAGGTAGTGTCATCCTCATATTAGAGATCATAATAGTTTATAATGTGTGACAAGTCACACACATCCCATATCAACCATGAAACAAGGAAATTATTTTATACCTAGTCTATTTATTGGGGAAATGACTGGTGATAAGTATCCTCACCTTCCCTACTTAGGATATGTAATTGTTTGATGAAACTTATGGATAACTTACTTTTTAATTTATTTTTTCACATGAAATGACTAAGTGAGACCTTATTGAACACATGGTCTCCCTAATCAAACTTCAACGGTCTATATCCCCTATATATATTGGATTTCTATTGACTATGGTCTATCCTTATATGATCCTGAATCACTAGAACCTTCTCTATTATCAATAACTGTAGGTTGGGCCCCATAAGATATGACTCACCAATCTCCATCAAGCAGAGGATTAACCTAAAAGGTCTTCCATATAAGGCCTCAAAAGGTTCTATGATAATAGTTGTGTGGTAGAAGTTATTGTATGAAAACTAAACTAATGGTATGTGATCCAACCATATCCTACTAAAATATATAATAAAATTTTATTTGATGTAATCAATTGCCTAGATAGTCCTATCAATATTACCATCTATCTTAGACTGGAATACTATACTCAAACATATCTGGGTCTCGAAGGCTCCTCCAAGATACTCCATATATTGGATATGAACTATGAATCATAATTAGATATAATCATCAAGGGTACCCCATGAAACAAAATAATCTTATCCATATACTGAGGTCTGAAATTACCCACTGAACTCTAATCCCATATGGTAAGTAAGTGAGATGACATGGTTAGTTGGTCAATAATCACATAGACAGTGTCATGAAATTACATAGATTAAGGAATTATAGTCATGAAATAAAATGAAATACTATCCCACTTATACATTGGAATTGTGGTGAACTCGATCAGGATACCCTCTCAAATTGGTACTCGACCCGAATTTTCCACATACTCAAAGGGCATTAGTGATCCCCACGGGCTAGCGACTAGAAACTAGTAATCAAACAACCACAAGAGGGAATGATTTTTCCCAACCTAAAGAAAAAAATGGAATATATATATATATATATAATAGAGTGAAATAATGAAAGATATAACATATTCCATAACTAAAAGAAGAAAACTTATTTGATAAAACTCAAAAGTAGTCAGAACATATGAAAGTCCAAGTCCAACATCTAAGGACCAATAAGAAAAAAAACTGACTACTCCATGTGATAAAATGGGAAATATCTCACCATATCACCACCATATAACTAAAATAAATGGACATAAATATCCCCATATCATTATGATACCTTTCCTTTCCCTTTATCAAAAGAGAAACCAAGGTATATGCACTACTAATGGCGATGTACAAGGTGTGAGCTAAACATGATTAGTAGGATCCCACCTAGGTGTTCCATATAAAGTCTCTATAAAAAAATGTGAACAATGATAAAATTTAAAGAAAAAATGAATGATGTATAGTTTAATAGTTTTTATATCATAAACGTGAAAAACATTTAATTTCCCCATTTTCCCCATTTCCAAAAAATAAGCAGGTAAAATAGTTCAAATAATTTCGTATACATTAAAAAGTCAATATGCTCAAAGAAAAGCATGTATCACATATCATATCAAATAAATTTAAAATCAAACCAAAGCATAGGTTATATGACACCAAGGATCACTATAGTTTAGGCTAGAAGACTATGCATACCATAATCAATGACTAGTGTACACTCAAGTCCTTATAACCTAGGCCTAAGGGGAAGAGAAACACCCCATGTGTGAATTCCACAAAAATGTCATTATCAATTCCCTAAAACAATGAGCTTAGGAAATAGAGGAAAACCCCATGAGTGAAACCCCCAGACAATACATGGATAATGGACCATAGCTACACCTTACACCTAAGTACCCAAGGCTTCTCATGTGCTATGTTTTCCAAACCATTTCATCAAAACCATGCTTTGAAAACCATTTCAGAAATCTATTTCACAATGCTTTGAAAATACCTTTTATTTTAACAAAACAAGGTGAAATCCATATTTTATTAAAAAACCATTTACACACACACAAATCAATCATGCCAACTCATTTATAAAATAGTTCATAAAACTAGATCAATACAGTTCATCCAACATAGGCTAGAGATGGAACCACCTATCTCAAACTCAGGTTGGACACACCCACAATGGGATCCACCAATATGGAAGAACAAAAAGACAATAACAGAGGCCATAAAGAAACTCACATGATGCACCCCAACCAACATAAGGGATAGCCTCTAGAGGAATATCTATTGATGGATATAGTAAGGATCATGAATAATCAAAACCATAGATCAATATATCTTTAAATGTGATGAAATGAAACTTCCAAAATAAAAAGTAACAAAGAAGCAGAATGATTACTCACCCGAAGAAATTATCCATGATCATAGTGGAGATAAATTTATGAATGAAGTGATCCAAAAAAAGTAAAGGTCACCAAAATAACATGGTATGACTCCAAGATCGAGAGGGAAGAATCCTGTGTCTAAATTTAAAACAAATCATCCATACAGATCCCTAAAAACTCAAGAAAAAAGGATTATATGGTGTGTAATACGTTTTAATGTCATGTAATCCATGAAATATAAATACCCAAAAAAACCATTTATTGGTTAAAGATTTTGATTTTTACCATCACACGCTGTGTAATATTTTCAGAGTGTCTAAACTCTTCATGACTTTTATCGGTTCATGACATTCACCTAACACCCAATACATGACGTGTAATCATTTTTCATGGTGTGTAAACTTCTCATGATGTGTAAGTTTTTCATGATATACATTGAACTCATGAAATATTACCCATGACCAATAAATAGCTTGAAAACATATTACATGATGTTTATTTCTCCTACAAATAGTTAAAATCCTAGTTGATCCTAAAAATCCCAAACCAACATCAGTATTCCAGGAACTCTGGGAGAATCCCACAAAACCTTTAACATGTTTATACCAGACTCCATTAATTCAAACTAACATACATTCCTAAAAATTATTTCATTTTACTAGAAAATTATCACCATACTTGGGAGTCCCAACAAGTACCCAAATAAAGAGGTAAATGACAAGAGATAATAGAAATACCTGAAAGTGGGTAATGTGATGTTACAAACCCCCCACCTTAATACTTTCCCTCCCCAAAAGTCATGTGGAAGAATGATTTCTATAAAATAGGCGAGTCCACTAATCCCTAATCAAGGACTCACACTCCCAATTATCATGAGGATCAGATCTATGGAACCATAACACTCTAACCAATGTAATCAAATTCCCACAAAATACTTTCTCTTAAGAGTCAACAATCTCCACTGGCTTCTCCACACTAGAAACATCTAGCTTCAAATTGATCTCTTCCAAAATAAAAATGTGAGGGGGATCAAAATGGTATTTCATGAGATATGATATATGAAAAAAATTAATAATTATTATCAAATAAACTGTAAATGCTAACCAATAAGAAACCTATCCTAGCTGCTCAGTGACCTCAAACAAGCCAACAAATCTTAAATCCAACTTTCCATTTTTTCCATAATGAAGATGACCTAACTGAAGAGTATCTTTTAAGAAAACATGATCACCAATGGAAAACTTCAAAGGAAGATATAAACGATACAAATATTATTTCTTCTGACTCTAAACTCTAACTAGACACTGATGTGTATCCTGAATCCTCACTAACATCTCCTGAACAAGATTCGATCCCACTAAAGAGGCCTCACCCACCTCTTCTAAACAAAGAGGTGATCTACACAGATGATGATACAAAGCCTCAAAAGGATCCATTATAATTGATGAATTAAAACTATTGTTTTAAGAAAATACAATCATTTCTATATGAATATACCATAATCCATGGAAATCCAATACACAGGCACTGAACATATCATCTAGGATCAAAATAGTACACTCTGTTTGGCTATCTGTTTGTGGATTGTAAGCTGTACTCATCTTTACCTGAGTCCTCATTTACTCTTAGAGACTCCTCCAGAACCTTAAAGTAAACCTAGGATCCATATATAAAATAATAGTAGAAGGAACCCTGTGTAACATCATAATCTCCTGCATATATAGATTACTCAGATCTTTAACTTTTGTGGTGTCCCTGATCAGAATGAAGTGAGATGACATTTTTAAGCAATCAATCAATACCTAGATAACATTTCTCACATAGGGAGTCCATAGTAATTTGAAAAAAAAAAGACTATAGACACCTTATCCCATTTCAAAACTGGCACCAAAAGAGGCTGAATAAAACCATAAGGTGTCTAATACTCTACATTTATCTATTGGTAGGTGTAAGGCCCCAGCCTTAAACATTACTTATTCTTGAGATAATTCAATAATTTTACTTTAATTCACATCGAGAAACTTTTAAGGTTTATATATTTCGAGAATTAGGTCACAAATTATACATAACATCTTGAATATTACAAGTAGATACTTCTACTCACTATCCATTTTTTTTTCATAAAACAAAAACTCTTTAAAAGGAAACATGACATCATTTCATGTTTTAACAGCATAACGTTTCCTTGATCCCATCCTTGACTCTATTATTCATTATGTATTGTGAAAAACATTTCAAAACCAGGGATGAGAATAAAAATATCTATAAGGGATACATAAAGAAAGAAAACTATTAGTCTTGGGATAACATGAAAACCATGAATACTTTATTATAAAGTAATAATTTTAACCTTTAAGAAGTAGAAAAAATACTTCACTGATTGTAAGATCATCGCTTACCCCTTTTTTTAACAAAATTATTACAATAATGCCCATAGAAACTCACATATAACATATAATGGTAACTTGGGGGATAAAAATAATTAAATGGAATAACCATATGGTCGACTTCCATACATATCACTAAATGGAATAGCCATATGGCCTACTTCCATACCCAATGCATTGAAGGTTATAACGTAACCAACCATATTTGGTTTATCACAGAGCCACCCGTCATTTGGTTTATCATATAACCACCCATCATTAGTTTATCACGTAACCACCTGTCAAATATCCAAGTACCATTATATAATCATAACACATAAAATATTGAAAATATCAACATTTCACTAATAACATTTCATTAGAAATCAAAAGACATAATTTCAAGATATTGAAATACTCAATCCATTTAAAAAATAATTTTCAATACCAAAATACATAAAAATGGTATATGGTATTTATTTTCTTTTTAAAATCATTACAACTTGTCGAAGAAGCCTAATATCAAATAATTCTCACGACGACAGAAAGGTCGTTGTCGCCGCATAGGTTAAAAACATTTATTTTGTTGGTTAGTAAAATGATTCATAGAAAAAATATCCCCTTTGAATGAAATTAAAATTAAAAGGGGTTTATTATACACTCTATAAAAGAAGGATGTGTATATTATCAAAATATGCCTCAATGAAAGGAGATTGAGACGATGTCCCTTACGAAAATTTGGCAGTCTAACAGCGTAACTTTAAAATTCAGAAAATGATTTGATGGGAGAGAAAAGGGTCTCTCATCACTTGGACATAAAATTTAAAGTAATAAGGACATATAAAAACATATCCAAATATAATAAAATTTAAAATAACATAAAATAAGTATTTGACTAAAAGAGGAGGGTGAAAGATTCCCTTACCTTGAGTCCGAATCGTCACGTATATTCCTTATTCTTCCTTAATAATAAACTTAAGTTAATTTCTTATTGGTTAATAAAATTTTAAAGTTTATTATTCCTTTTATATCAATTATTAACACGTTATAAAAATTACATAATTATTTATGTTCATATCTGACGTTTTGTTGATATTCGGCACTTGAGTAAAAAAAGAACTTGTTATAATTACATATTATCCATGTGGTCAAAATTACATTATCTAAATAATAGTATTAATGATTTAAATACCATATATATTCATTATATATATATTTATAATAGTCCATAATATTGGGAGATAATAAATGAAATGCACCGTTCATGGAGACGGTAAGCCGTACGTACACATAAAGGATAATTTCATTTATTTGTCATATAAAAGAAATGAAAACAAAATGATATATAAGTATATTATAATTAAAGTATAATTTAATATGATATATATGTTACATAATTTCATTAACTCTATCTTTTATATGTTCTATTTATGTCATGAATGGGTCATATCACTTTGAGGGGGTGGTAGTCGGCACTTCCTCAAATGAAATTATCGTATTTATATATCATGAAAAGCATAAAGGTATGTTTTTAAATAAAAAGTATAGTATAATAAAGAAAATATAAATATAATATATATTATATATAAATATAGTTCTATAATAATGGCCACCATGAGAGGTGATAGCGGAAAATAGAACAATCATCATTTCGTGAGGCAGTAGTTTTCCGTACACAGAAGCAATATGTTCGTATCCATTAGATAGAGGTGTGTGTAAGTGTATTTATAATCATTCTCATAAAACAAATCCTAGTATATTTAGGATACTATTTTTTATATATAATAAAATAATAAGAATATAATAGAGAGTGAAGAAGTAAAATAATGGCAAGGAACTTTAGAGAAGACGCTACCTCTAAAACGTGTAACTACCTTTTGATTTGAGCCAAAAGGATTTCTCGAATTGAATTATACCTAAGGTAAGGATTATAGGAGGAATATAGGGATGTTGGGAGATTATTTGGGCATATTTTGGATGAGCCAAGGGTATTTAGAGGTGTGATTAAATGGGTATAGGTGGTGGTCCTTTATAAGAGGGAGGAGGGGCACTTTAGGAAGGTATTGAAATATTATTTTATTATAAAATTATTTTCGGTTTCAAAAGGTCCCAAAGTAATTTATTTAAAGTATAAGATGTTTTTGGGTCTAAAAAATCTCAACCAATAGGTTTTAGAAAAGTCTAAGTCACAAATTTTACCTTATCTTTTAGCTTTAACCCTTAGTTAACTAATTTAACTCTTACCATGTCTTCATGTATATTCATAATATATGGTTAATATAGTTACTATAAAATGAAAATAGAACCCCAAGTGGTTAATTAATGAAATTTTAAACATTATATAAGTTATTTGGACGAATATTAGATTTTTAGGACTATTATATCATTTAATAAAATAATATTTTTAAAAAAAAACCATTTATATCAATTTTTATACTATTCATATCACGACTTTTTAAAAATACATAACAATTAATTCTAAAAAACTACATTAATTAAAATATAATAAGTCATAATAATCCCTAAAATTCTTGGATGGCATAATAAGTTTCAAAATAAATTTATTTTAATATTTATAATCTCATTTATTTAAACCATTCATTAATAAGGTAATCACTACATCATCATTGTGTCATAAATAAATTTATTTATTTGATGTCTCAAAATTACAAATAAAATACCATGATGTAGGAAATATTTTTATATTTATAATTAATATTTATAGTCTAAATTATTACTTATATAACCACATATAAAAATTGTTTTACTAAAAGATACATGTTTATGTTACATTTTTCTTTACTTTAAATTAATTCTTATAAAATGTCATTTTGACATCCAAGTGGCTCCATGGGGTCTCAAAATCGACCCAAAGATTCAAATGGTCAGAAATATCTCATCAAATAGGATTAGTACACAGGTTAGGGTAGTTTAATATTATTATAATATTATTTTTTACCCTTATTTACAAGATTTGCCATTTAACCATGGTAAATAAAATAATTATTGAAGTTACTATTCATAATGTATAAAAATAAAAGGTGCATATTTAAATAATTTAGAACTCCAAATTTAAAATATGGAATCCATTTTTATAAATTCAAAACATATAATTTTTAGTAATTAATTTAAAATTAATTCCCATTGTCAAACCAAAAAGCGGGTTTTTAAGAAGTAATAACTATCAAAAGATTGACATGTGTTTCTGTCCAATTTAAAAGTGAAATTACTTAAAATGAACATAATTGGATTAAATTATAAAAACATAATCCAATTATACTTTAAATCCAATTAAAAGTATAATCTAACTATATAAATAAATTAGATGAAAAAATAGTTTTGACTTAAAATGCTGTATTTTTCACTATTCATTAACAAATGAACGTTGTCAGAATATCACCAGAAATTTATCCAAAGTAAATTTTGATGTCATGATTCTATATAAGAAGTTTATTTTGTCAAATATAATATATAAAAGTGAAAAAAAATATATTTAAAAAGGGTTATCCATCGAATGGTGATAAAATGACCTTTTAAAAATATTAGAGTATTTCATGTTTAAAATCAGAATCATTCTTATTTTAAGCCTCTAAAATTTATTCGATAAATGTAAAGACATTTAAAAAACATGTATAATCATATTTTTTAGTTCTATTAATTCCCACTAATACAATGACTATGCGTTAACTACCATTTAAAATAATAATAATATTATATCATTCTTCTGTATAACTCAACGTTGTGTGCAACGTAATATTTCAGAGAAACCCCTTATTGCGTGTCAAGTAAACTACCAAAAAAATTGACACCTTTAATGTAAAATTAATATTTTATTCATAATAATTAATAGAAATCAAAAAGTATTATTCTATAAATACCTGGGTCTTTACATCCTTCCCCCCTTTTGGAAATTGCGTCCTCACAATTTTAAAATTGGGCTCGGAAACATCATTGAAAGTACCACATCCGAAAAACAGTCAATAAAAATATCACTTTAAAAGAAATAAATATAAGTTCAAAGGTCACCCAAGATAACACATACTGGGATTCCATGTAGAAAAACATGGATATGGAAGAAAATATAACTGTCATAGACTAATATAGAGTGATAGAGAACTTGATCACGGAAAGTTAACCAACACAATACCATAAATTTGTGTTTTGTTAAAAGTATAATGATAAAAGAAAGTATATACCATTTTTTATTAAATATATTTTTCATAGAGTTGAAGAATTTTATTACTATCGAGACTAAGATCATAATGAAATATAATTACTTAAAAAGTAGTGTTTTGTCCTTTAATCAATTTCCCCAACAAGTCATCTTTTTCTCCAAATGATGAGTATTCAAGATGAATGAATTTCTAGAGAATCACATAATACAAAAAAGATGAACTATTTATTTACCGTATCTTTAGATATTAAACAAAACCAAAATGGTTATTAAGAGATCAGATAATCTCAAAAAAGGACAATCCTTTATAAAAATAAATACTACTCTTAATATCCAAAATTCAACAACCAAAACCCAGAGTTCAACAAAGACCATTCAATAAACAATTGTACTTAAAATTATTTAAAATATTATAATCTAAGATTGAAACCCAAAAATTCAGAAGAATTTTATCACATTATATGCCATGATAAACCTTAAGATTTATCTCCAAATAACATCGAATACTCTTAAAGTATCATACAGAAAAGTAATTATCCTAATCACATATTCTTCAAGATAGGTTAATCATTTCTATAAATAACCTGAATCCCAATAAGTCCATAATAAAAACATAGATTCTTCCAAAATAAAATTCAACCATTACTCGTCAAATGAAATCCCATAGTATTCTATTTTCCTTAGGCATATAGTGTTCCCAAAAGAGAGAACGTCTTCCAAAATAACCTTTATTACTTAATCACCAAATCATTTTCCTTTACTAAGGATATCCATTTTATAAAACATAAGTTTCCAAAATCAACTTATTCTTGATCCATAAAATCATTTAACTAAAAAGAATAAGTCATTCTAACTAGGGACTTCACTTATCCCAGTGGTAGTCGATAAATCCCAATCACACTTTGGTTGTGGGTTCGATTCCCACAAATTTTTCCGATACGATGGGTTGTCACATGGTCTGCGGTTTTTCCTTTTTCAAAAACCAAATAATTACAATAACATTAAAAAATTAGATAAAATCCTTAAAAATATCCATAACATGTTTTAACCTCAAAGTTTATTTCATATCTCACATTTTCATCCCAAAAACTAATAACCCATAATTGCTTCAAATTTAGGGATCATATAAAACCTAATGGTTCATTATAACTATATACACAAAAGAAAAGATAATTATTTCTCAATTAACATTTTTATATAACAAACTTAAGGGTTAAAAATACTATAAGTCTTCTAAAGTAATCCCATCATTAATACATTTAAACATATTATCATCTATAGATCTGATATAACTCTTCAATTACTAAAATGTAGACATTTTAATCATCAAACATTCTTCATGATCCTTTATCCATATTTTTCCATATTATTATTTTATACTACTTTCCTACAAAAAAAATCATGCATAATGTCATAAGATTTCAATAATGTCAAAACATGAGCTATGGAATAATCCATACCTTTCATAGGTCATTGTCAGTTTTTTCATCCTCAATTGGAATGGCATAAGGTATCAGTGAAAATATATTTGTATGGTCCTACTGATCCCATTCCCGAACCTTCTTTGCAGGAAATCTATTTGCTTAATGACCATGTACACCACATTTAAAACATTTAATTGATCCCTTGGAAATAACTTCTTTCCCTTTACTAGAGTCAACTGGGCACTTCCTTTTTCCATGACAGGTTATAGCTTTATGAACTTCATTAACACATCTATAACATCTTCTTGTCCCTTTGAAACATTTTCCTAGGTGTTTCTTTCCACGTCCTTAACACATAGGTTTTTAAATATACTTAACTTTATGATTATTACCTGAAATTCCATAGGTATTCTTTCCTTTCATTTATTATGCCTTAGAAAAATCACCAAGGTTCAAGTGGTCAATAATGAATCTAGATAGCTTGTTAAGAATAACCACAAGAGTTCTCATTGAATCTCCCATTTCATTTGGTTTCCCATTCATAAAATCATCACAATTTGTTTCACATCCATTGTTTCTTTGGTTCCTACTAGATACATCCATTTAATAAAACCAAATAGGTCAGGTTGATTATGTCAGTAAAATCATCATAAACTATCTTATAAGGAGGGTAAACACTAATATATACTCATTCATGTTATCTTAAACTCATTCAATTTATCTTAGATAAATATGACTTTTTCTAATATGCTAACCATTATGGTTATTTAACTTATACATAAATAACACCCTAACCTCTAAAGGTTTATAAACAAACCTATGATACTAACTGTAAGGCCCTAACCTTAAACATTACTTATTCTTGAGATAAGTCAATAATTTGAATTTAATTAACATTGAGGATATTTTCAGGTTTAGAGCTTTAGAGAATTAGGTCATAACCTCTATATAACATCTTGAATATTACAAGTATACACTTCTACTCACTATCCATTTTTTTATAAAATAAAAACTCTTTAAAAGGAAACATGAAATCATTTCATGTTTTAATAGCATAACGTTTCCTCGATCCCATCCTTGACTCTATTCTTCCTTATGTCCTTTGAAAAACATTTCAAAACTTGGGATGGCCATAAAAAGCTCAGTAAGGGATACATAAAGAAAGAAAACTGTTAGTCTTGGGATTACATGAAAATGATGAATACTTTATTATAAAGTAATACTTTTCACCTTTAAGAAGTAGCAAAAATACTTCACTAATTGTAATCTCATTGATTGCCTTTTTTTTGTAACCAAAATATTACCATAATGACCATAAAACGTTACGTATAACTTATAAAGGTAACTTGGGACATAAACATACTTAAATGGAATAACCATACAATCATCTTCCACATATATCACTAAATGAAATAGCCATAAGGACAACTTCCATACCCAATGTATTGGTGGTCATAACGTAACCACCATATTTGGTTTATCAGGGAACAACCCGTCATTTGGTTTATCATGTAATCACCCGTCATTGGTTTATCACATAACCACCCATCATTGGTTTATCCCATAACTGCTCGTTAAATGTCAAAGTACCATTATATAATCATAACACATAAAATATTGAAAATATCAATATTTCACAAATTACATTTAATTTATATCACAAGAAATAATTTCAAGATATTGAAATAATAAATCCATTTAAAAAATAATTTTCAATACCAAAATACATAAAAAGGGTATATTGTATTTATTTTCCTTTTAAAAACATTATAGACTGTTAAGGAAGCCAAATATCAAATAATGTTCGCGTCAGCGGAAAGGTCATTGTCACCGCATACGTTAAAAACATTTATTTTGTTGTTTAGTAAAATGATTCATAGAAAAAATAATCCCTTTGAATGAAATTAAAATTCAAAGGGGTTTATTATACATTGTATAAAATAAGGAGGTGTATATTATCAAAATATGCCTCAATGAAAGGAGATTGAGACGATGTCCCTTACAAAAATTTGGCAGTCTAACAACATTACTTTAAAATTCAGAAAATGATTTGATAGGAGAGAAATGGGTCTCTCATCACTTGGACATAAAATTTACAGTAATAAGGATATAGAATAACATATCGCAACATAATAAAATTTAAAATAACATAAAATAAGTCTTTGACTAAAAGAGGAGGGTGAAATATTCCCTTACCTTTAGTCCAACTCATCACATAGGTTCCTTGTTCTTCCTTAACAATAAACTTAAGTTAATTTATAATTGCTTAATAACCGTTTAAATTTTATTATTCCTTTTATACCACTTATTAACAAGTTATAAAAATTACATAATTATTTATGTTCATATCAGATGTTTTGTCGATATTCGGTACTTGAGTAAAAAATGAACTTGTTATAATTATAAATTGTCCATGTGGTCAAAATTACATTATCTCGAGAATCGTATTCATGATTTAAATACCATATATATTCATTAAATATTTATTTCTGATATTCCATAAAATTTGGAGATAATAAATGAAATGCACCATTCATGGAGACGGTAAGCCTTACGTACACATGAACACTACTTTCATTAATTTTTAATATTAAAGAAATGAAAACTAAATGATACATAGGTATATTATAATTATAGTATAATATAGTATGATATATATGTTACATAAGTTCATTAACTCCATCCTTTATACGTTCCATGTATGTCATGAACGTGTCATATCACTTTGAGGGGGCGGTAGTCCACACTTACTTAAATGAAATTATCATATTTACACACCATGAAAATCAAAATGGAATGATTTTAAATAACAATTATAGTATCATATAGACAATATAAATATAATATGTATCATGTATAAATATATTTCCATCACAATGGCCACCATGAGAGGTGTTAGGGGAAAATCGAACAATTATCGTTTCATGAGACAGTAGTCCACCGTACAGAGAAACATCATGTTCGTATCCATTAGATGGAGGTGCGTGTGAGTGTAGTTCAAATAATTCTCATAAAAACATCCTATTATATTTAGTGCACTGGTTTTGTTATGTAATCTAATAATACCAATATAATATAGATTGAATAAATAAAATAATGGCAAGGAACTTTAGAGAAGATGCTACCTCTAAAATGTGTAACTCCATTTTGATTTGAGCCAAAAGGATTTATTGAATTGTCTTCTGCCTAAGGTAAGGATTATTAGAGGAATAGAGGGATATTGTGAGCTTATTTGTTCTGAGGTTGTATGATCTAAGGGGCTTTAGAGCTATGATCAAATGGGTATAGGTGGTGGCCTTTATAAGAGGGAGGAGGGGTACTTTAGGAAGGTATTGAAATATTATTTTATTACAAAATTATTTTCCATTTAAAAAGGTCCCAAAGTCATTTATCTAAAAGATAAGATGGTTTTGGGTCTAAAACATATGAACCGATATGTTTTAGACAAGTCTAGGTCACAAATTAAACATTATCTTTTAGCTTTAACCCTTAGTTAACTAATTTAAAACTTACCATGTCTTCTTGTATATTCATACTATATGGTTAATATATATCTATAAAATTACAATAGAACCTAAAGTGGTTAATTAATTAAATTTTAAACATTATATAATTCATTTGGAAGAATATTACATTTTTAGGACTGTTATATCATTTAATAAAATAGTTTTTTTTAAAAACCCATTTATGTCAATTGTTATACTATTCATATCATGAATTTTTAAAAATCCATAAAAACTTTATTATTTTGAAAACTCTTCATTAATTAAAAATTAACAAGTCATAATCATCCATAAAATTAGTGTATTGCATAAAAAGTTTCAAAATAAATTTATTTTAATATTTATAATCTCATTTATTTAAAGCAATCATTAATAAGGTAATCACTACATCATCATTGTGTCATAAATAAATTTTTTTATTTGATGTATAAAAATTATAAATAAAATACCATGATGTATGAAATATTTTTATATTTATAATGACTATTTATAGTCTAAAATATCACTTATATAACCCCATATAAAAAATGTTTTACTAAAAGATAGATGTTTTTGTTACATTTTTCTTTAATTTAAATTAATTCTTATAAAATGTCATTTTCACATCCAAGTGTCTCCATGGGGTCCCAAAATCGACTCAAGGTTTTCCATGGTCTAAAATATATCATCCATTTGGATTAAGACACGTGTTAGGATAGTTTAATATTATTATAATATTATTTTTCACCCTTATTAACCAGATTTACTATTTAACCATGGTAAATAAAATAATTAATGAAGTTACTATTCATAATGTATAAAAATTAAAGGTACCTATTTAAAAAATTTGGACCTACTAATTAAAAATATGGAATTAATTTTTCCAAATTCAAAACACAGAAGTTTTAGTAATTAATTTAAAATTAATTCCCTTTTCCAAACCAAAAATTGGGTTTTTAAGAAGTAATAACTAGCAAAAGATTGACATGTGTTTATGTCCAATTTAAAATTGAAATTACTTAAAATGACCATAATTGGATTAATTTATAAAAACATAATCCAATTATACTTTAAAACCAATTAAAAGTATAATCTAACTATATAAATAAATTAGATGAAAAGACAGTTTTGACTTAAAATACTGTATTTTTCACTATTCATTTATAAATGAATGTTGTCAGAATATCACCATAAATTTATCCAAAGTAAATTTTTATGTCTTGATTATATATAAGAAGTTTATTTTTTCAAATATAATATATAAAATTTTAAAAAACTATATTTAAAAAGGGTTATCCATCAAATGGTAATAAAATGACCTTTTAAAAATATTAGAGTATTTCATGTTTAAAATCAGATTCATTCTTATTTTAAGCCTCTAAAATTTATTGTATAAATGTAAAGATATTTAAAAAACATGTATAATCATATTTTATTTAGTTATATTCATTACCGCTAATACAATGAATATGAGTTAACTACCATTTAAAATAATAATAATATTATATTATTCTTCTGTATAACTCAACGTTGTGCGCAACATAAGATTTCAGAGAAACCCCTTATTGAGTATTGAGTAAACTATTAGAAAAATAATCCCCTTTAATGTAAAATTAATATTTTATATGTAACTATTAATATAAATCAAAAATTATTATTCTATAAATACCTGGGTTGTTATATCCTTCCCCCCTTTTGGAAATTGCGTCCTCACAATTTTAAAATTGGGCTTAGAAACTTCATTGAAACTACCACATAGGAAAAAGAGTCAACAAAAATATCACTTTAAAAGAAATAAAGCGAAGTTCAAAGGTCACCCAAGATAACACATACTCGGATTCCATGTAGAAAAACATGGATATGGAAGAAAAACTAACTCTCATGGACTAATATAGAGTGATAGAGAACTTGATCATGAAAAGTTAACCACCACAATACCATAAATTTGTGTTTTGGTAAAAGTATAACGATAAAATAAAGTTTATACCATTTTTTATTCAAGATATTTTTTATAGAGTTGAATAATTTTATTACTATCTAGACTAAGATCATAATGAAATATAATTAATTAAAAATTAGTGTTCTGTCCATTGATAAATTTCCCCAACAAGTCATCCTTTTCTCCAAACGATGAGTATTCAAGATGAATCAATTTCTAGAGAATCACATATTCCAAAAAAGATGAACTATTTATTCCCCCTATCTTTATACATTAACCAAAACCAAAATGGTTAGTATGAGATCATATAATCTCAAAAAAGGATAATCCTTTATAAAAATAATTACTACTCTTAATATCCAAAATTCAACAAACAAAACCCAGAGTTCAACAAAGACCATTCAATAAACAATTGTCCTTAAAATTCTTCAAAATATTCCAATTTGAGATTGAAACCCAAAATTCAGAAGAATTTGATAACATTATATCCCATGATAAACCTTAACATTTATCTCTAAATAACATCGAATACTCTTAAAGTCTCATACAGAAAAGTAATTATCCTAATAACAAATTCTCTAAGATATGTTAATCATTTATATAAATAACATGATTCAAAATAAGTCCACAATAAAAACATATATTCTTCCAAAATAAAATTCAACCATTACTCCTCAAATGAAATCCCATAGTATTCTATTTTACTTAGGCATATAGTGTTCCAAAAAGAGAGAAGGTCTTCCAAAATAACCTTTATTACTTAATCATAAAATCATTTTCTTATGCCGAGGATATCCATTTGATAAAACATAAGTTTCCAAAGTCAACTTACTATTGATCCATATAATCATTTAACTAAAACGAATAAGTCATACTAACCATAGACTTCATGTAGCCCAGTGGTAGTCGATAAATCTCAATCACACTTTGGTTGTGGGTTTGATTCTCACAACTTTGTCTGATGCGATGGGTTGTCACACGGTCTGCGGTTTTTCCTTTTTCAAAAACCGTATAATTATAATAACATTAAAAAATGAGATAAAATCCTTAAAAATATCCATAACATGTTTTAACCTCAAAGTTTATTTCAAATCTCACATTTTTCATCCCAAAAATTAATAACCCATAATTGCTTCAAATTTAGGGATCATATAAACCCTAATGGTTCATTATAACTATATCCACAAAAGAAAATACAATTCTTTCTCAATTAACACTTTTAAATAAAAAACTTAAGGGTTATAAATAATAGAAGTATTTCAAAGTAATCCCATCATTAATACATTTAAACATATTATCATCCATATATCCGACATAACTCGTCAATTCCTAAAATGTAGACATTTTAATCATCAAATATTATTCATGATCCTTTATCCATGTTTTTCCATATTATTATTTTATACTACTTTCCTACAAAACAAATCTTACATAATGTCATAAGATTTCAATAATGTCAAAACATGAGCTATGAAATAATTCATACCTTTCATAGGCCATTGTCAATTTCTTCATCCTAAATTGGAATGGTATTTGGTATCAGTGAACATATATTTGTATGGTCCTGCTGATCCCGTTCCCGAACCTTCTTTGTAGGACATCTATTTGCGTAATGACCATGTACACCACATTTAAAAAATTTAATTTATCCCTTGGAAAGAACTTATTTCCCTTTCCTATATTCAAATGAATGCTTCCTTTTTCCATGATAGGTAACAACTTTATAAACTTCATTACCACATCTATTACATCTTCTTGTCCCTTTGAAGCATTTTCCTGGGTGTTTCTTTCCACGTCCTTAACACATAGGTTTTTAAATATACTTAACTTTATGATTATTACCTGAAATTACATAGGGATTATTTCCTCGCATATATTATGACTTAGAAAAATCACCAAGGTTCAAGTGGTCAATCATGACTCTAGATAGCTGGTTAAGAATAACCACAAGAGTTCTCTTGCAGCTCCCATTTCATTTGGTTTCTCATTCAAAAAATCATTACAATTTCTTTCACATCCATTGTTTCTTTGGTTCCTACTAGATCCATCCATTTACTAAAACCAAATAGGTCTGTTTGAGTATATCAGTAAAATCATCATATACTATCTTATGAGGAGTGTAAACACTAATATATACTCATTCATGTTATCTTAAACTCATTCAATTTATCTAAAATAAATATGACCTTTTCTAATATTCTAACCATTATGGTTATTTAACTTATACTTAAATAAAACCCTAACCTCTAAAGGTTTATAAACAGACCTCTGATACTAACTGTAAGGCCCCAGCCTTAAACATTACTTATTCTTGAGATAAATCAATAATTTGAATTTAATTAACATTGAGGATATTTTCAGGTTTAGTGCTTTAGAGAATTAGGTCATAACTTCTACATAACTTCTTTAATATTACAATTAGACACTTCTACTCACTATCCACTTTTTTATAAAACAAAAACCCTTTAAAAGTAAACATGACATCATTTCATGTTTTAACAACATAACTTTTCCTTGATCCCATCCTTGACTCTATTCTTCCTTATGTCCTCTGAAAAACATTTAAAAACATGGAATAACCATAAAAAGCTCAGTAAGGGATACATAAAGAAATAAAACTGTTAGTCTTGGGATAACATGAAAATGATGAATACTTTATTATAAAGTAATACTTTTCACTGTTAAAAAGTATAAAAAAATACTTCACTGATTATAATCTCATTGATTTCCCTTCTTTTTGTAACCAAAATATTACCATAATGACCATAAAACGTTACGTATAACTTATAAAGGTAACTTGGGACATAAACATACTTAAATGGAATAACCATACGATCAACTTCCACATATATCACTAAATGAAATAACCATAAGGACGAATTCCATACCCAATGTATTGGTGGTCATAACGTAACCACCATATTTGGTTTATCATGGAACAACCTGTCATTTGGTTTATCATGTAACCACCCATCATTGGTTTATCACGTAACCACCTATCATTGGTTTATTCCACAACTGCCCGTCAAATGTCCAAGTACCATTATATAATCATAACACATAAAATATTGAAAATATAAACATTTCACTAATTATATTTAATTTGAAATCACAAGAAATAATTTCAAGATATTGAAATACTAAATCCATTTCAAAAATAATTTTCAGTACCAAAATACATTAAAAGGGTATATGGTATTTATTTTCCTTTTAAAAACATTACAGATTTTTAAGGAAGCCAAATATCAAATAATGCTCGCATCTGCGGAAAGGTCATTGTCGTCGCATATGTTAAAAACATTTATTTTGTTGTTTAGTAAAACGATTCATAGAAAAAATATTCCCTTTAAATGAAATTAAAATTCAAAAAGTTTTATTATACACTCTGTAAAATAAGGTGGTGTATATTATCAAAATATGCGTCAATGAAAGGAGATTGAGAAGATGTCCCTTACAATGATTTGACAGTCTAACAACATTACTTTAAAATTCGAAAAATGATTTGATAAGAGAGAAAAGGGTCTATCATCACTTGGAAATAAAATTTACAGTAATAAGGATATATAATAACATATCCCAACATAATAAAATGTAAAATAACAAAAAATAAGTCTTTGACTAAAAGAGGAGGGTGAAATATTCCCTTACCTTTAGTCCGACTCGTCACATATGTTCCTTGTTCTTACTTAACAGTAAAATTAAGTTAATTTCAACTTGATTAATAAACTTTTAAAGTTTATTCTTCCTTTTATAACACTTATTAACACGTTATAAAAATTACATAATTATTTATGTTCATATCAGACGTTTTTTCGAGATTCGGTACTTGAGAAAAAAATGAACTTGTTATTATTATAAATTGTCCTTGTGGTCAAAATTACATTATTTCCAGAATCGTATTCATGATTTAAATACCATATATATTCATTATATATTTATTTATAATATTCCATAAAATTTGGAGATAAGAAATGAAATGCACCGTTCATGGAGACGATAAGCCTTACGTACGCATGAACACTACTTTAATTTATTTTTCATATTAAATAATTGAAAACTAAATGATACATTAGTATATTATAATTATAGTATAATATACTATGATATATATGTTACATAAGTTCATTAACTCTATCATTTATACGTTCCATGTATGTCATGAATGACTAATATCACTTTGAGAGGGCGGTAGTCCGCACTTCCTTAAATGAAATTATCATATTTACACATCATGAAAAGCATAATGGTATGATTTAAAATAAAAATTATAGTATAATATAGACAATAAAACTATATTATGTATCATGTATAAATATATTTCCTTCATAATTTCCACCATGAGAGGTGTTAGGGGAAAATCAAACAATTATCGTTTCGTTTGTCGTACATAGAAATATCATGTTCATATCCATTAGATGGAGGTGTGTGTAAGTGTAGTTCAAATAATTCTCATAAAAACATCCTATTATATTTATTACACTAGTTTTGTTATGTAATCAAATAATACAAATATAATAGATATTGAATAATTAAAATAATGGCAAGGAACTTTAGAGAAGATGCTACCTCTAAAATGTGTAACTCCCTTTTGATTTGAGCCAAAAGGATTTCTTGAATTGTGTTCTGCCTAAGGTAAGGCATCTTAGAGGAATAAAGGGATTTTGGTAGCTTATTTTTTCTGAGGTTGGATGATCCAATGGGCTTGAGATGTGTGATCAAATGGATAGAGGTGGTGGCCTTTATAAGAGGAAGGAGGGGTACTTTAGGAAGGTATTGAAATATTATTTTATTATAAAATTATTTTCAGTTTAAAAAGATCCCAAAGTCATTAATTTAAAAGATAAGATGATTTTGGTTCTAAAACATCTCAGCCGATATGTTTTAGACAAGTCTATGTCACAAATTTAACCTTATCTTTTAGCTTTAACCCTTAGTTAACTAATTTAACACTTACCATGTCTTCTTGTATATTCATACTATATGGTTAATATAGTTCTATAAAATTATAATAGAACCTAAAGTGGTTAATTAATGACATTTTAAACATTATATAATTTATTTGGATGAATATTATATTTTTAGGACTTTTATATCATTTAATAAAATAGTTTTTTTAAAAACCCGTTTATGTCAATTGTTATACTCTTAATATCATGAATTTTAAAAAATCCATAAAAAAATTATTATTTTGAAAACTCTTCATTAATTAAAAAATAACTAGTCATAATCATCCATAAAATTCGTGTATGTCATAAAAAGTTTCAAAATAAATTTATTTTAATATTTATAATCTCATTTATTTAAAGCATTCACTAATAAGGTAATCACTACATCCTCATTGTGTCATAAATAATTTTTTTTATTTGATGTATAAAAATTATAAATAAAATACCATGATGTATGAAATATTTTTTTATTTATAATGACTATTTATAGTCGAAAATATCACTTATATAACCCCATATAAAAATGTTTTACTAAAAGATAGATGTTTATGTCACATTTTTCTTTACTTTAAATTAATTCTTATAAAATGTCATTTTCACATCCAAGTGGCTCCATGGGGTCCCAAAATAGACCCATGGTTTCCCATGGTCTAACATATCTCATAAAATAGGATTAAGACACATGTTATGATAGTTTAATATTATTATAATATTATTTTTTACCCTTATTAACCAGATTTACTATTTAACCATGGTAAATAAAATAATTACTGAAGTTACTATTCATAATGTATTAAAATTAAAGGTACCTATTTACAAAATTTGGACCTCTTGATTAAAAGTATGGAATTAATTTTTCCAAATTCAAAACACAGAAGTTTAAGTAATTAATTTAAAATTAATTTCCTTTGTCAAACCAAAAAAGCGGGTTTTTAAGAAGTAATAATTATCAAAAGATTGACATGTGTTTATATCCAATTTAAAAGTGAAATTACTTAAAATGACAATAATTGGATTAAATTATAAAAACATAATCCAATTATACTTTAAAACCAATTAAAAGTATAATCTAACTATATAAATATATTAGATGAAAAGACAGTTTTGACTTAAAATGCTGTATTTTTTACTATTCATTAACAAATGAACCTCATCATAATATCACTAGAAATTTATCCAAAATAAATTTTGAGGTCATGATTCTATATAAGAAGTTTATTTTTTCAAATATAATATATAAAAGTGTTAAAAAATATATTTAAAAAGGGTTATCCATCAAAAGGTGATAAAATGACCTTTTAAAAATATTAGAGTATTTCATGTTTAAAATCAGATTCATTCTTATTTTAAGCCTCTAAAATTTATTGGATAAATGTAAAGATATTTAAAAAACATATATAATCATATTTTATTTAGTTATATAAATTCACACTAATACAACGACTATGCGTTAACTACCATTTAAAATAATAATAATATTATATTATTATTCTGTATAACTCAACGTTGTGTGCAACGTAAGATTTCAGAGAAACCCTTTATTGTGTGTTGAGTACAATATCAAAAAAAGAATCCCCTTTAACGTAAAATCAATATTTTATTCACAAGTATTAAAATAAATCTAAAAGTATTATTCTATAAATACATGGGTTGTTACATTTTTCCCCCTTTTGGAAATTGTGTCCTCACAATTTTAAAATTGGACTCAGAAACTTCATTGAAAGTACCACATCGGAAAAAGAGTCAATAAAAATATCACTTTAAAATAAATAAATAGAAGTTCAAAGATCACCCAAGATAACACATACTAGTATTTCATGTATAAAAACATGGATATGGAAGAAAAACTAACTATCATGGACTAATAGAGAGTGATAGAGAACTGGATGATGAAAAATTAACCACTGAAATACCATAAATTTGCGTTTTTGTAAAAGTATAATGATAAAATCAAGTGTATACCATTTTTTCTTCAAGATATTTTTCATAGAGTTGAATAATTTTATTACTATCTAGACTAATATCTTAATGATATTTAACTACTTGAAAAGTAGTGTTTTGTCCTTTAATCAATTTCCCCAGCAAGTCATCTTTTTCTCTAAATGATGAGTATTCAAGATGAATAAATTTCTAGAGAATCACATAATCCAAAAAAGATGAACTATTTATTTCCCCTGTCTTTAGACATTAATCAAAACCAAAATTGTTAGTACAAGATTAGATAATCCCAAAAAAGGATAATTCTTTATAAAAATAAATACCAATCTTAATCTCCAAAATTCAACAAACAAAACCCAGAGTTCAACAAAGACCATTGAATAAACAATTGTCCTTAAAATTCTTCAAAATATTACAATATAAGATTGAAACCCAAAATTTAGAAGAATTTTATCACAATATATTCCATGATAAACCTTAACATTTATCTCTAAATAACATCAAATACTCTTAAAGTCTCATACATAAAAGTAATTATTCAAATGAAAAATTCTCCAAGATTGGTTAATCATTTCTATAAATAACCTGAATCCTAATAAGTCCATAATAAAAAAATCGATTCTTCCAAAATAAAATTCAACCATTACTCCTCAAATGAAATCCCATAGTATTCTATTTTTCTTAGGCATATAGTGTTCCCAAAAGAGAGAACGACTTCCAAAATAACCTTTATTACTTAATCAAAAAATCATTTTCCTATACTAAGGATATCCATTTGATAAAACCTAAGGTTCAAAAATCAACTTATTCTTGATCCATAAAATCATTTAACTAAAATGAATAATTCATACTAACTGGGGACTTCACGTAGCCTAGTGGTAGTCGATATATCCCAATCACACTTTGGTTGTGGGTTCGATTCCCACAACTTTGTCTGATGCGATGGGTTGTCACACAGTCTGTGGTTTTTCCTTTTTCAAAAACCATATAATTATAATAACATTAAAAAATGAGATAAAATCCTTAAAAATATCCATAACATGTTTTAACCTCAAAGTTTATTTCATATCACACATTTTTCATCCCAAAAACTAATAACCCATAATTGCTTCAAATTTAGGGATCATATAAACCCTAATGGTTCATTATAACTATATCCACAAAAGAAAAAATAATTATTTCTCAATTAAAATTTTTATATAACAAACCTAAGGGTTACAAATAATGGAATTATTTCAAAGTAATCCCATCATTAATACATTTAGACGTATTATCATCCATAGACCCAGCATAACTCTTCAATTCCTAAAATGTAGACATTTTAATCATCAAACATTCTTCATGATCCTTTATCCATGTTTTTCCACATTATTATTTTATACTACTTTCCTACAAAACAAATCATGCATAATGTCCTAATATTTCAATAAGGTCAAAACATGAGCTATGAAATAATCCATACCTTTCATAAGTTATTGTAAGTTTTTTCATCCTCAATTGGAATGGAAATAGGTATCAGTGAACATATATTTTTATGGTCCTGCTGATACCATTTCCGAACCTTCTTTGCAAGACATCTATTTGCGTAATGACCATGTAAACCACATTTAAAAAATTCAATTGATCCCTTGGAAGGAATTTATTTCCCTTTCCTAAAGTCAAATGAACGCTTCCTTTTTCCATGATGGGTTATAGATTTATGAACTTCATTACCACATCTATAACATCTTCTTGTCCCTTTGAAGAATTTTCCTAGGTGTTTCTTTCCACGACCTTGGCACATAGGTTTTTAAATATACTTAAATTTATGATTATTACATGAAATTCCATAGGGATTCTTTCCTCGCATATATTATGACTTAGAAAAATCAACAAGGTTCAAGTGGTCAATCATGACTCCAGATATCCGGTTAAGAATAACCACAAGAGTTCTCATTGCAGATCCCATTACATTTGGTTGCTCATTCAGAAAATCATTACAATTTCTTTCACATAAATTGTTTCTTTGGTTCCTACTAGATCCACTCATTTACTAAAACCAAATAGGTCAGTTTGAGTATATCAATAAAATCATCATATACTATCTTATGAGGATGGTAAACACTAATATATAATCATTCATGTTATCTTAAACTCATTCACTTTATCTAAAATAAATATGACTTTTTTTAATATGCTAACAATTATGGTTATTTGACTTATAATTAAATAACACCCTAACCTACAAAGGTTTATAAACAGACCTCTGATGCTAACCGTGAGGCCTTAGCCTTAAACATTACTTATTCTTGAGAGAAGTCAATAATTTGAATTTAATTAACATTGAGGATATTTTCATGTTTAGAGCTTTAGAGAATTAGGTCATAACTTATAATTAACATGTTGAATATTAAAAGTAGACACTTATACTCACTATCCATTTTTTTGGAAAACAAAAACCCTTTATAAGGAAACATGACATCATTTCACGTTTTAACAGCATAACATTTCCTTGATCCCATCCTTGACTCTATTCTTCCTTATGTCTTGTGAAAAACATTTCAAAACTTGGGATGACCATAAAAAGCTCCATAAGTGATACATAAAGAAAGAAAACTATTAGTCTTGGGATAACATGAAAACGATGAATACTTTATTATAAAGTAATACTTTTCAGCTTTAAGAAGTAGCCAAAATACTTCACTAATTGTAATCTCATTGATTACCCTTTTTTTGTAACCAAAATTTTACCATAATGACCATAAAACGTAACATATAAAATATAAAGGTAACTTGGGAGATAAATGTATTTAAATGGAATAACCATATGATCGACTTCCACATATATCACTAAATGGAATAGCCATATGGACGACTTCCATACCCAATGCATTGGTGGTCATAATGTAACCACCATCTTTGCTTTATCATGGAACAACCCGTCATTTGGTTTATCATGTAACCACCCATAATTAGTTTATCACGTATCCACCCGTCATTGGTTTATTAAATAACCGCCTGTCAAATGTCCAAGTACCATTATATAATCATAACACATAAAATTTTGAAAATATCAACATTTTACTAATTAAATTTAATTTGAAATCACAAGAAATAATTTCAAGATATTGAAATACTAAATCCATTTAAAAACGAATTTTCAATACCCAAATACATAAAAAGGGTAAATGGTATTTATTTTCCTTTTAAAAACATTACAGATTGTTAAGGAATCCAAATATCAAATAATGCTTGCGTCAGTGGATAGGTCATTGTCCCTGCATATGTTAAAAACATTTATTTTGTTGTTTAGTAAAATGATTCATAGAAAAAATATTCGCTTTGAATGAAATTTAAATTCAAAGGGGTTTATTATACACTTTATAATATAAGGAGGTGTATATTATCAAAACATGCTATAATGAAAGGAGATTGAGACGATGTCCCTTATGAAACTTTGGCAGTCAAACAACGTTACTTTAAAATTTAGAAAATGATTTGATAGGAGAGAAAAGGGTCTCTCATCACTTGGACATAAAATTTACAGTAATAAGGATATAAAATAACATATCCCAACATAATAAAATGTAAAATAACAAAAAATAAGTCTTTGATTAAAGAGGAGGGTGAAATATTCCCTTACCTTGAGTCCGACTCGTCACGTATGTTCCCTGTTCTTCCTTCAAAATAAACTTAAGTTAATTTCTAATTGCTTAATAACCTTTTAAATTATATTATTCCTTTTATACCACTTATTAACACGTCATAAAAATTACATAATTATTTCTGTTCATATCAGACTTTTTGTCGATATTCGGTACTTGAGTAAAAAATGAACTTATTATAATTATAAATTGTCCATGTGGTCAAAATTACATTATCTCCAGAATCATATTCATGATTTAAATACCACATATATTAACTATATATTTATTTATCATATTAGATAAAATTTGGAGATATGAAATGAAATGCACCACTCATGGAGACGGTAATCCTTACGTACACATGAACACTACTTTCATTTATTTTTCATATTAAAGAAATGAAAACTAAATGATAAATAAATATATTATAATTATAATATAATATAATATTATATATATGTTACATAAGTTCATTAACTTCATCCTTTATACGTTCCATGTATGTCATGAACGAGTCATATCACTGTGAGGGGGCGGTAGTCCTCACTTCCTTAAATGAAATTATCATATTTACACATCATGAAAAGCATAATGGTATGATTTTAAATAAAAACAACAGTATAATATAGATAATATAAATATAATATGTATTATTTATAAATATAGTTCCATCATAATGGCCACCATGAGAGGTGTTAGGGGAAAATCGAACAATTATCGTTTCGTGAGACAGTAGTTCTCCATACACAAAAACATCATGTTCGTATCCATTAGATGGAGGTGTGAGTAAGTGTAGTTCATATAATTATCATAAAAACATCCTACTATATTTAGTACACTGTTTTTGTTATGTAATCAAAGAATAAAAATATAATAGAGAGTGAATAAGTAAAGTAATGGCAATGAACTTTAGAGAAGACGCTACCTCTAAAATGTGTAACTCCCATTTGATTTGAGCCAAAAGGCTTTCTTGAATTGTCTTCTACGTAAGGTAAGGCTTATTAGAGGAATAGATGGACTTTGGGAGATTATTTGTTATAAGGTTGTATGGTCCAAGGGGCTTGAGAGGTGTGATAAAATGGGTAGAGGTGGTGTCCTTTATAAGAGGGAGAAGGGGTACTTCAGGAAGGTATTGAAATATTATTTTATTATAAAATTATTTTCGGTTTAAAAATATCCCAAATTCATTTATTTAAAATATAATATTATTTTGGGTCTAAAACATCTCAAAAAATATGTTTTAGATAAGTCGAGGTCACAAATTCAACTTTATCTTTTAGCTTTAACCCTTAGTTAACTAATTTAAAACTTACCATGTCTTCTTGTATATTCATACTATATGGTTAATATAGTACTATAAAATTCCAATAAAACCTAAAGTGGTTCATTAATTAAATTTTCAACATTAAATAATTCATTTGGCCGAATCTTATATTTTTTGGAATCTTATATCATTTAATAAAATAGTTTTTTAAAAACCTATTTATGTCAATTGTTATACTATTCATATCATGAATTTTTAAAAATCCATAAAATTTTTATTATTTTGAAAACTCATAATTTATTAAAAAATATCAAGTCGTAATCATCTATAAAATTCGTGTATGGCATAAAAAGTTTCAAAATAAATTTATTTTAATATTTATAATCTCATTTATTTAAATCATTCATTAATAAGGTAATCACTACATCATCATTGTGTCATAAATAATTTTTTTATTTGATGTATAAAAATTATAAATAAAATACCATTATTTATGAAATATTTTTATCTTTATAATTACTATTTATTTATTTATGAAATATTTTTATCTTTATAATTACTATTTATATTCAAAAATATCACTTATATAACCCCATATAAAAAATGTTTTACTAAAAGATAGATGTTTATGTTACATTTTTCTTTACTTTAAATTAATTCTTATAAAATGTCATTTTCACATCCAAGTGGCTCTATTCGGTCCCAAAATCGACCCAAGGTTTCCCATGATCTAAAATATCTCATCCAATAGGTTTAGGACATGTATTAGGATAGTTTAATATTATTATAATATTATTTTTTACCCTTATTAACCAGATTTACTATTTAACCATGGTAAATAAAATAATTACTGAAGTTACTATTCATAATGTATAAAAATTAAAGGTACCAATTTAGAAAATTTGGACCCCCAAATTAAAAATATGGAATTAATTTTTCCAAATTCAAAGCACAGAAGTTTTAGTAATTAATTTAAAATTAATTCCCTTTGTCAAACCAAAAAGAGGGTTTTTAAGAAGTAATAACTATCAAAAGATTGACATTTGTTTATGTCTAATTTAAAAGTAAAATTACTTATAAAGACCAAAATTGGTTTAAATTATAATACATAATCCAATTATACTTTAAAACCAATTAAAAGTATAATCTAATTATATAAATAAATTAGATGAAAAGGCAGTTTGACTTAAAATGTTGTATTTTTCACTATTCATTAACAAATGAACGTTGTTAGAATATCACCAAAAATTTATACAAAGTAAATTTTGATGTCATGATTATATATAAGAAATTTATTTTGAGAAATATAATATATAAAAGTGACAAAAACTATATTTAAAAAGGGTTATCCATCAAAAGGTGACAAAATGACCTTTTAAAAATATTAGAGTATTTCATGTTTAAAATCAGATTCATTCTTATTTTAAGCCTCTAAAATTTATTGGATAAATGTAAAGGCATTTAAAAAACATGAATAATCATATTTTATTTAGTTATATTCATTCCCGTTAATATAATGGCTATGAATTCACTACCATTTAAAATATTAATAATATTATATTATTCTTCTGTATAACTCAACATTGTGTGCAATGTAAGATTTTAGAGAAACCCCTTATTCCATGTTGAGTACACTATCTGAAAAAGCATCCCATTCAATGTAAAATTAATATTTTATTCGTAAGTATTAATAGAAATCAAAAAGTATTATTCTATAAATACCTGGGTTGTTACATCCTTCCCCCTTTTGGAAATTGATTCCTCACAATTTTAAAATTGGGCTCAGAAACTTCATTGAAAGTCCCAAATCGGAAAAAGAGTAAATAAAAATATCACTTAAAAAAAAATAAACAGATGTTCAAAGGTCACCCAAGATAACACATACTAGGATTCCATGTAGAAAAACATAGATATGGAATAAAAACTAACTCTCAGAGACTAATAGAGAGCGATTGAGAACTTGATCATGAAAAGTTAACCACCACGACACCATAAATTTGTGTTTTGGGAAAAGTATAATGATAAAAGAAAGTGTATACCATTTTTTCTTCAAGATATGTTTCATATAGTTGAAGAATTTTATTACTATATAGACTAAGATATAATGAAATATATTTACTTGAAAATTAGTGTTTTGTCCTTTAATCAATTTCCCCAACAAGTAAACTTTTTCTCCAAACGATGAGTATTCAAGATGAATTAATTTCTAGAGAATCACATAATCCAAAAAAGATGAACTATTTATTTCCCCTGTCTTTAGACATTAACAAAAACCAAAATTGTTAGTACAAGATTAGATAATCCCAAAAAAGGATAATTCTTTATAAAAATAAATACCAATCTTAATCTCCAAAATTCAACAAACAAAACCCAGAGTTCAAAAAAGACCATTGAATAAACAATTGTCCTTAAAATTCTTCAAAATATTACAATATAAGATTGAAACCCAAAATTTAGAAGAATTTGATCACAATATATTCCATGATAAACCTTAACATTTATCTCCAAATAAGATCGAATAATCTTAAAGTCTCATACAGAAAAGTAATTATCCTAATCACATATTCTCCAAGATATGTTAGTCATTTCTATAAATAACCTGAATCTCAATAAGTCCATAATAAAAACATAGATTCTTCCAAAATAAAATTCAACCATTACTCCTCAAATGAAATCCCAAAGTATTCTATTTTCCTTAGGCATATAGTGTTACCAAAAGATAGAACATCTTCTAAAATAACCTTTATTACTTAATCACCAAATCATTTTCCTATACTAAGGATATCCGTTTGATAAAACATAAGGTTCCAAAATCAACTTATTCTTGATCCAAAAAATCATTTAACTAAAATGAATAAGTCATACTTTCCAGGGACTTCACGTAGCCCAGTGGTAGTTGATAAAGCCCAATCACACTTTGGTTGTGGGTTTGATTCCCACAACTTTGTCCGATACGATGGGTTGTCGCACGGTCTACGATTTTTCCTTTTTCAAAAACCATATAATTATAATAACATTAAAAAATGATATAAAATCCTTAAAAATATCCAAAACATGTTTTAACGTCAAATTTTATTTCATATCACACATTTTTCATCCCAAAAACTAATAACCCACGATTGCTTCAAATTTAGGGATCATATAAACCCTAATGGTTCATTATAACTATATCCACAAAAGAAAATATAATTATTTCTCAATTAACATTTTTATATAAAAAACTTAAGTGTTACAAATACTAGAAGTATTCCAAAGTAATCCCATCATTAATACATTTAAACATATTATCATCCATAAACCCGACATAACTCTTCAATTCCTAAAATGTAGACATTTTAATCATCAAACATTATTCATGATCCTTTATCCATGTTTTTCCATATTATTATTTTATACTACTTTCCTAAAAAACAAATCATGAATAATGTCCTAAGATTTCAATAATGTCAAAACATGAGCTACGAAATAATCCATACCTTTCATAGGTCGTTGTGAGTTTCGTCATCCTCAATTGGAATGGCATTAGGTATTAGGGAACATATATTTGTATGTTCCTGCTGATCCCATTCCCGAACGTTCTTTACATGACATCTATTTTCATAATGACCATGTACACCACATTTAAAACATTTAATTGATCCCTTGGAAAGAACTTATTTCCCTTTCCTAGAGTCAACTAAACGATTCCTTTTTCTATGATCGGTTAAAGCTTTATGAACTTCATTACCACATCTATAACATCTTCTTGTCCCTTTGACGCATTTTCCTAGGTGTTTCTTTCCATGTCCTTGACACATAGGTTTTTAAATATACTTAAATTTATGATTATTACATGAAATTCCATAGGGATTTTTTCCTCACATATATTATGACTTAGAAAAATCACCAAGGTTCAAGTGGTCAATCATGACTCTAGATAGCTCATTAAGAATAACCACAAGAGTTCTCATTGTAGCTCCCGTTTCATTTGTTTGGTCATTCAAAAAATCATCACAATTTCTTTCACATCCATTGTTTCTTTGGTTCCTACTAGATCCATCCATTTATTAAAACCAAATAATTCAATTTGATTATATCAGTAAAATCATCATATACTATCTTATGAGGAGGGTAAACACTAATATATACTCATTCATGTTATCTTAAACTCATTCCATTTATCTAAAATAAATATGACTTTTTCTAATATGCTAACCATTAAGGTTATTTAACTTATACTTAAATAACACCCTAACCTCTAAAGGTTTATAAACAGACCTCTGATACTAACTGTAAGGCCCCAGCCTTAAACATTACTTATTCTTGAGATAAGTCAATAATTTGAATTTAATTAACATTGAGGATATTTTCAGGTTTAGAGATTTAGAGAATTAGGTCATAACTTATAAATAACATCTTTAATATTACAAGTATACACTTCTACTCACTATCCATTTTTTTATAAAACAAAAACTCTTTAAAAGGAAACATGAAATTGTTTCATGTTTTAACAATATAACGTTTCGTTGCTCCCATCCTTGACTCTATTCTTCCTTATGCCCTGTGAAAAACATTTCAAAACTTGGGATGACCATAAAAAGATCAGTAAGGGATACATAAAGAAATAAAACTGTTACTCTTGGGATAACATGAAAACGATGAATAATTTATTATAAAGTAACACTTTTCACCTTTATGAAGAAGAAAAATACTTTACTGATTGTAATCTCATTGATTACCATTTTTTTGTAACCAAAATATTACCATAATGACTATAAAATGTAACATATAACATATAAAGGTAACTTGAGACATAAACATACTTAAATAGAATAACCATACAATTAACTTCCACATATATCACTAAATGTAATAGCCATACGGATGACTTCTATACCCAATGCATTGGTGGTCATAACGTAACCAACATATTTAGTTTATCATGGGACAAACCGTCATTTGGTTTATCATGTAACCACCCGTCATTTTTTTATTCTAGAACCGCCCATAAAATGACCAAGTACCATTATATAATCATAACACATAAAATATTGAAAATATCAACATTTCACTAATTACATTTAATTTGAAATCACAAAAAATAATTTCAAGATATTGAAATAATAAATCCATTTCAAAAATAATTTTCAATACCAAAATACATAAAAAGGGTATATGGTATTTATTTTCCTTTTAAGAAAATTACAGATTCTTATGGAATCCAAATATCCAATAATGCTCATGTCGGCAGAAAGGTCATTGTCGCCGCATATGTTAAAAACATTTATTTTGTTGTTTAGTAAAATGAATCATATAAAAAATATTCCCTTTGAATGAAATTAAAATTCAAAGGGGTTTATTATAAACTGTATAAAATAAGGAGGTGTATATTATCAAAATATTTCTCAATGAAAGGAGATTGAGACGATGTCCCTTACGAAAATTTGGCAGTCTAACAACGTTACTTTAAAATTTATAAAATAATTTGATAGGAGAGAAAAGGGTCTCTCATAACTTGGACATAAAATTTACAGTATTAAGGATATAGAATAACATATCCCAACATAATAAAATGTAAAATAACAAAAAATAAGTCTTTGACTAAAAGTGGAGGGTGAAATATTCCCCTACCTTGAGTCCGACTCATCACATATGTTTCTGGTTCTTCCTTAACAACAAAATTAAGTTAATTTATACTTTTTTAATAAAATTTTAAAGTTTATTATTCCTTTTATACCACTTATTAAAACATTATAAAAATTACATAATTATTTATGTTCATATTAGACTTTTCTCGATATTCGGTACTTGAGTAAAAAATGAACTTGTTATAATTATAAATTGTCCATGTGGTAAAAATTACATTATATCCAGAATCATATTCCTGATTTAAATAACATATATATTCATTATATTTTTTTTATCATATTCCATAAAATTTGGAGATAAGAAATGAAATGCACTGTTCATGGTGACGGTAAGCCTTACGTATGCATGAACGCTACTTTAATTTATTTGTCATATTAAAGAAATGAAAACTAAATGATACATAGGTATATTATAATTATATTATAATATCATATTATATATATGTTACATAATTTAATTAACTTCATCCTTTATACATTCCAGGTATGTCATGATCGATTCATATCACTTTGAGGGGGTGGTAGTCCGCACTTTCTTAAATGAAATTATCATATTTAAACATCATGAAAAGAATAATGGTATAATTTTAAATAAAAATTTTAGTATCATATAGAGAATATAAATATAATTTGTATCATGTATAAATATAGTTCCATCATAATGGCCACCATGAGAGGTGTTAGGGGAAAATCGAACAATTATCGTTTCGTGAGATAGTAGTTCACCGTACACAGAAACATCATGTTCGTATCCATTATATGGAGGTGTGTGTAAGTATAGTTCAAATAATTATCTTAAAAACATCCTATTATAGTTAGTACACTGGTTTTGTTATGCAATCAAAGAATAAAAATATAATAGAGAGTGAATAAGTAAAATAATGGCAAGGAACTTTAGAGAAGACGCTACCTCTAAAATGTGTAACTCCATTTTGATTTGAGCCAAAAGGATTTCTTGAATTTTCTTCTGCCTAAGGTAAGGATTCTTAGAGGAATATAGGGATTTTGGGAGCTTATTTTTTCTGAGGTTGGATGGTCCAAGGGGTTTGAGAGGAGTGATCAAATGGGTAGAGGTGGTGGCCTTTATAAGTGGGAGGAGGGGTACTTTAGGAAGGTATTTAAATATTATTTTATTATAAAATTATTTTCAGTTTAGAAAGGTGCCAAAGTAATTTATTTAAAAGAGAATATGCTTTTGGGTCTAAAACATCTCAACCAATATGCTTTAGACAAGTCTAGGTCACAAATTTAACCTTATCTTTTAGCTTTAACCCTTAGTTAACTAATTTAACACTTACCATGTTTTCTTGTATATTCATACTATATGGTTAATATAGTTAAATAAAATTACAATAGAACCTAAAGTGGTTAAATAATGACATTTTCAACATTATATAATTCATTTGGCCGAATATTAGATTTTTAGGACTGTTATATCATTTAATAAAATAGTTTTTTTAGAAACCCATTTATGTCAATTGTTATACTATTCATATCTTGAATTTTTAAAAATCCATAAAAACTTTATTATTTTGAAAAATCTTTATTAATTAAAAAATAACAAGTCATAATCATCCATAAAGTTAGTGGATGGCATAAAAAGTTTAAAAATAAATTTATTTTAATATTTATAATATCATTTATTTAAACCATTCATTAATAAGGTAATCACTACATCATTATTGTGTCATAAATATTTTTTTTTATTTGATGTATAAAAATTATAAAGAAAATAGCACGATGTATAAAATATTTTTTATCTTTATAATGACTATTTATAGTTTAAAATATCACTTATATAACCCCATATAAAAAATGTTTTACTAAAAGATAGATGTTTATGTTACATTTTTTTACTTTAAATTAATTCTTATAAAATGTCATTTTCACATCCAAGTGGCTCCATTGGGTCCCAAAATCGACCCATGGTTTCCCATGGTCTAAAAAATCTCATCCAATAGGGTTAGGACAAGTGTTAGTATAGTTTAATATTATTATAATATTATTTTTTACCGTTATTAACCAGATTTACTATTTAACCATGATAAATAAAATAATTACTGAAGTTACTATTCATAATGTATAAAATTTAAATATACCTATTTAAAAAATTTGGACCTCCTAATTAAAAATATGGAATTAATTTTTCCAAATTCAAAACACAGAAGTTTTAGTCATTAATTTAAAATTAATTCCCTTTGTCAAACCAAAAAGGGGGATTTTAAGAAGTAATAACTATCAAAAGATTGACATGTGTTTATATACAATTGAAAAGTGAAATTACTTACAATGACCATAATTTGATTAAATTATAAAAACATAATCCAATTATACTTTAAAACCAATTCAAAGTATAATCTAACTATATAAATAAATTATATGAAAAGACAGTTTGGACTTAAAATGCTGTATTTTTCACTATTCATTAACAAATGAACGTTGTCAGAATATCACCAGAAATTTATCCAAAGTAAATTTTGATGTCATGATTATATATAAGAAGTTTATTTTGTCCAATATAATATATAAAAGTGACAAAAACTATATTTAAAAAGGGTTATCCATCAAAAGGTGATAAAATGACCTTTTAAAAATATTAGAGTATTTCATGTTTAAAATCAGATTCATTCTTATTTTAAGCCTCTAAAATTTATTGGATAAATGTAAAGACATTTAGAAAACATGTATAATCATATTTTATTTAGTTCTATTAATTCCCTCTAATACAATTACTATGCATTAACTACCATTTAAAATAATAATAATATGATATTATTCTTCTGTATAACTCAATGTTGTGTGAAACGTTAGATTTCAGAGAAACCCCATATTGCGGGTCGAGTAAACTATCAGAAAAAGCATCCCATTTAATGTAAAATTAATATTTTATTCGTAAGTATTAATAGAAATCAAAAATTTTATTCTATAAATACCTGGGTCGTTACATCCTTCCCCCCTTTTAGAAATTGCGTCCTCACAATTTTAAAATTGGACTCAGAAACTTCATTGAAAGCCCCACATAGGAAAAAGATTCAATAAAAACATCACTTTAAAATAAATAAAGATAAGTTAAAAGGTCACCCAAGATAACACATACTAGGATTCCATATAGAAAAACATGGATATGGAAGAAAAACTAACTCTCACAGACTAATAGAGTGAGATAGAGAACTTGATCACGAAAAGTTAACCACCACAATACTATAAATTTGTGTTTTGGTAAAAGTATAATGATAAAAGAAAGTGTGTACCATTTTTTATTCAAGATATTTTTCATAGAGTTGAAGAATTTTATTACTATTTATACTAAGACCATAAGGAAATATAATTACTTGAAAAGTAGTGTTTTTTCCTTTAATCAATTTCCCCAACAAGTCATATTTTTCTCCAATTGATGAGTATTCAAGATGAATCGATTTCTAGAGAATCACATAATCCATTAAAGATAAACTATTTATTTCCCATATCTTTATACATTAACCAAAACCAAAATGAATAGTACAATATCAAATAATCTCAAAAAAGGATAATTCTTTATAAAAATTAATACTACTCTTAATCTCCAAAATTCAAAATACAAAACCCAGAGTTCAGAAAAGACCATTCAATAAACAATTGTCCTTAAAATTCTTAAAAATATTCCAATATAAGATTGAAACCCAAAATTCAGAAGAATTTTATCACATTATATTCCATGATAAACCTTAACATTTATCTCCAAATAACATCGAATACTCTTAAAGTATCATACAGAAAAGTAATTATCCTAATCACATATTTTCCAAGATAGGTTAATCATTTCTATAAATAACCTGAATCGCAATAAGTCCATGATAAAAACATAGATTCTTCCAAAATAAATTTCAGCCATTACTCCTCAAATGAAATCTCATAGTATTCTATTTTCCTTAGGCATATAGTGTTCCCAAAATAGAGAACGTCTTCCGAAATAACCTTTATTACTTAATCACGAAATCATTTTCCTATACTAAGGATATCTGTTTGATAAAACATAAGTTTCCAAAATCAACTTATTCTTGATCCATAAAATCATTTAACTAAAATGAATAAGTAATACTAACCAAGGACTTCACGTAGCCTAGTGGTAGTCGATAAATCCCAATCACACTTTGGTTGTGGGTTTTATTCCCACAACTTTGTCCGATGCGATGGGTTTTCACATGGTCTGTGGTTTTTCCTTTTTCAAAAACCGTATAATTATAATAACATTAAAAAATGAGATAAAATCCTTAAAAATATCCATAACACGTTTTAACCTCAATGTTTATTTCATATCTCATATTTTTCATCCCAAAAACTAATAACCCATAATTGCTTCAAATTTAGGGATCATATAAACCCTAATGGTTCATTATAACTATATCCATAAAAGAAAAGATAATTATTTCTCAATTAACATTTTTATATAACAAACTTAAGGGTTACAAATACTAGAAGTATTCCAAAGTAATCCCATCATTAATAAATTTAAACATATTATCATCCATAGACCCGACATAAATCTTGAATTCCTAAAATGTAGCCATTTTAATCATCAAACATTCTTCATGATCCTTTATCCATGTTTTTCCATATTATTATTTTATACTACTTTACTACAAAACAAATCATGCATAATGTCCTAAGATTTCAATAACGTCAAAACATGAGCTATGAAATAATCCATACCTTTCATAGGTCATTCTAAATTTCGTCATCCTCAATTGGAATGGAATTAGGTATCAGGGAACATATATTTGTATGGTACTGCTGATGCCATTCCCGAACCTTCTTTGCAGGACATATTTTTGTGTAATGACCATGTACACCATTTAAAACATTTAATTGATCCCTTGGAAAGAACTTCTTTCCCTTTCCTAGAGTCAACTGGACGCTTCCTTTTTCCATGATAGGTTATAGCTTTATGAACTTCATTACCACATCTATAACATCTTCTTGTCCCTTTGAATCATTTTCTTAGGTGTTTATTTCCACATACTTGACACATAGGTTTTTAAATATACTTAACTTTTTGATTATTACATGAAATTCTGTAGGGATTATTTCCTTGCATATATTATGACTTAGAAAAATCACCAAGGTTCATGTGGTCAATCATGACTCCAGATAGCTAGTTAAGAATAACCACAAGAGTTCTAATTGCAGCTCCCATTTCATTTGGTTGTTCATTTAGAAAATCTTTATAATTTCTTTTACATCCATTGTTTCTTTGGTTCCTACTAGATCAATCCATTTACTAAAACCAAATAGGTAAGTTTGAGAATATCAATAAAATCATCATGTACTATCTTATGAGGAGGGTAAACACTAATATATAATCATTCATGTTATCTTAAACTCATTCTATTTATCTAACATAAATATGAATTTTCCTAATATACTAACCATTATGGTTATTTAACTTATAATTAAATAACACCCTAACCTCTAAAGGTTTATAAACAGACCTCTGATACTAACTGTAAGGCCCTAGACTTAAACATTACTTATTCTTGAGATAAGTCAATAATTTTAATTTAATTAACATTGAGGATATTTTCAAGTTTATAGCTTTAGAGAATTAGTTCATAACTTATACATAACATCTTGAATATTACAAGTTGGCACTTCTACTCACTATTCATTTTTTTATAAAACAAAAACTCTTTATAAGGAAACATGACATCATTTCATGTTTTAACAGCATAAGGTTTCCTTGATCCCATCCTTGACTCTATTCTTCCTTATTTATTGTGAAAAAAATTTCAAAACTTGGGATGACCATAAAAAGCTCAGTAAGGGATACATAAAGAAAGAAAACTATTAGTCTTGGGATAACATGAAAACAATGAATACTTTATTATAAAGTAATACTTTTCACCTTTAAGAAGTAGCAAAAATACTTCACTGATTGTAATCTCATTGATTACCATTTTTTTTGTAACCAAAATATTACCATAATGACCATAAAACGTAACATATAACATATAAAGGTAACTGGGACATAAACATACTTAAATGGAATAACCATAAGATCGACTTCCACATATATCACTAAATGGGATAGCCATATGGATGACTTCCATACCCAATGCATTGGTGGTCATAACGTAACCACCATCTTTGGTTTATCATGGAATAACCCATAATTTGGTTTATTATGTAACCAACCATCATTGGTTTATCGCATAACCACCCGTCATTGGTTTATTCTATAACCGCTCGTCAAATGTCCAAGTACCATTATATAATCATAACACATAAAATATTGAAAATATCAACATTTCACTAATTACATTTAATTTGAAATCACAAGAAATAATTTCAAGATTTTGAAATACTAATTCCATTTAAAAAAGAATTTTCAATACCAAAATACATAAAAATGTTATATGGTATTTATTTTCCTATTAAAAAAATTACATGTTGTTAAGGAATCCAAATATCAAATAATGCTCGCATCGCCAGAAAGGTCATTATCGCCGCATATGTTAAAAAAATTTATTTTGTTGTTTAGTAAAATGATTCATAGAAAAATATTCCATTTGAATGCAATTAAAATTAAAAGGGGTTTATTATACACTGTATAAAATAAGGAGGTGTATATTATCAAAATATGCCTTAATTAAAGGAGATTGAGACGATGTCCTTTTTGAAAATTTGGCAGTCTAATAGTGTTAATTTAAAATTCATAAAATGATTAGATAGGAGAGAAAAGGGTCTCTCATCACTTGGACATAAAATTTATAGTAATAAGGATATAGAATAACATATCTCAACATAATAAAATGTAAAATAACAAAAAATAAGTCTTTGACTAAAAGAGGAGGGTGAAATATTCCCTTACCTTGAGTCTGACTCGTCTCGTATGGTCCTTGTTCTTACTTAACAATAAACTTAATTTAATTTATACTTTATTAATAACCTTTTAAAGTTTATTATTACTTTTATACCACTTATTAACACGTTATAAAAATTACATAATTATTTATGTTCATATCAGATGTGTTGTCGATATTCAGTACTTGAGTAAAAAATGAACTTGTTATAATTATAAATTGCCCATGTGGTCAAAATTACATTATCTCCAGAATAGTATTCATGATTTAAATACTAGATATATTTATTATATATATTTTTATAATATTCCATAAAATTTGGAGATAACAAATGAAATGCTCCATCATGGAGACAGTAAGTCTTACGTATACATGAATGCTACTTTCATTTATTTTCATATTAAAGAAATGAAAACTAAATGATACATAGGTATATTATAATTTTAGTATAATATAATATGATATATATGTTACATATGTTCATTAACTCCATCCTTTATACGTTCCATGTATGTCATGAATGATTCATATCACTTTGAGGGGGCGGTAGTCGACACTTCCTTAAATGAAATTATCATATTTACACATCATAAAAAGCATAATGGTATGATTTTAAATAAAAATTATAGTATCATATGGAAAATAAAAATATAATATGTATCATTTATAAATATAGTTCCATCATAATGGCCACCATGATAGGTGTTAGGGGAAAATCTAACAATTATCGTTTCTTGAGACAGTAGTTCGCCATACACGGAAACATCATGTTCGTATCCATTAGATGAAGGTGTTTGTAAGTTTAGTGAAAATAATTCGCATAAAAACATCCTATTATATTTATTACACTTTTTTTTATGTAATAAATTAATACAAATATAATATGGAGTGAATAAGTAAACTAATGGCAAGGAACTTTAGAGAAGTCACTACCTCTAAAATGTGTAACTCCCTTTTGATTTGGGCGAAAAGGATTTCTTGAATTGTCTTCTGCCTAAGGTGAGGCTTCTTAGAATAATAGAGGTATTTTTGGAGATTATTTGATCTGAGGTTGGATGATACAAGGGGATTGAGAGGTGTGATCAAATGGGTAGAGGTGGTGGCCTTTATAAGAGGGAGGAGGGGTACTTTAGGAAGGTATTGAAATATTATTTTATTATAAAATTATTTTTGGTTTTAAAAGGTCCCAAAGTAATTTATTTAAAATATAAGATGCTTTTGGGTCTAAAAAATCTCAATCAATATTTTTTAGAAAAGTCTAGGTCACAAATTTAACCTTATCTTTTAGCTTTAACCCTTAGTTAATTAATTTAACACTTACCATGTCTTCTTGTATATTCATATTATATGGTTAATATAGTTCTATAAAATTCCAATAGAACCTAAAGTGGTTCATTAATGACATTTTCAACATTATATAATTCATTTGGCCTAATCTTAGATTTTTAGGACTGTTATATCATTTAATAAAATAGTTTTTTTAAAAACCCATTTATGTCAATTGTTATACTATTCATATCATGAATTTTTAAAAATCCATAAAAACATTATTATTTTTAAAACACTTCATTAATTAAAAAATAACAAGTCATAATCATCTATAAAATTCATGGATGGAATAAAAATTTTCAAAATAAATTTATTTGAATATTTATAATCTCATTTATTTAAATTATTCATTAATAAGGTAATCAGTACATCATCATTGCGTCATAAATAATTTTCTTATTTGATGTATAAAAATTATAAATAAAATACCATGATGTATGAAATATTTTTATCTTTATAATGACTATTTATAGTCGAAAATATCACTTATATAACCCCATATAAAAATTTTTTTACTAAAAGATAGATGTTTATGTTACATTTTTCTTTACTTTAAATTAATTCTTATAAAATGTCATTTTCACATCCAAGTGGTTCCATTGGGTCCCAAAATTGACCCAAGGTTTTCTAGGGTCTAACATATCTCATCCAATAGGGTTAGGAAATGAGTTAAGATATTTTAATATTATTATAATATTATTTTATACCCTTATTAACCAGATTTACTATTTAACCATGGTAAATAAAATAATTACTGAAGTTACTATTCATAATGTATAAAAATTAATGGTGCCTATTTACAAAATTTGTACCTCCTGATTAAAACTATGGAATTAATTTTTCAAAATTCAAAACACATAAGTTTTAGTAATTAATTTAAAATTAATTCCCTCTGTCAAACCAATAAGCGGGTTTTTAAGAAGTAATAACTATCAAAATGACCTTTTAAAAATATTAGAGTATTTCATGCTTAAAATCAGATTCATTCTTATATTAATCCTCTAAAATTTATTAGATAAATGTAAAGACATTTATCAAACATGTATAATAATATTTTAGTTAGTTCTATTCATTTCTTCCAATACAACGACTATGCGTTAACTACCATTTAAAATAATAATATTATTATATTATTCTTCAGTATAACTCAACGTTGTGTGTAACGTAATATTTCAAAGAGACCCCCTGTTGCGTGTCGAGTATATTATCAGAAAAAGTGTCCCCTTTAACGTAAAATTAATATCCTTTTCATAGGTATTAATATAATTAAAAAAGTATTATTCTATAAATACCTGGGTCATTATAGCAGGTGTAACAATATGTCACATAATCTGAAAAGTCACGCTTCGTACTCAACCACTAGAATCACCATCTCATTTCAAAATAAATATTCATAGTTCTCATATGAACATGTTACTAATAACTATGATAGTAAAAAAAAATATCTTCTCATCGATTGTGGGATAACAACCCGATTCCCAAAATAGAGCACACCATCTAAAGAGAGATACCAACCAGAAATGATATCCCCGATATACAGGGTTTCTCAAATTACTGTGAACTCATCATCCTTATAATGAATCTATAAAATATACTCAAGTAATGATGATAATAAATTAATAGTGGTCAAAACCATTCCTGAAACATCCTCCTATTCATCCAGGAGAAACAAAGTATAAATCCCCCAAAGGTTCCACTATTCCTTCGATTCTAAAATAGCTTGTGATGATAATTTACTACTAAGAGAATCTGAAACAACATTCTCATTCCTCGAGGTATAGGTTATGTTAAATTCATACATATGAAGGTATTCCACCCACCACCACTATTTGAGATTCATTCCCTTATAAGAAACAATATATATCAGACTCTAATGGTCAGAAAAGACCATGAAAGTCTCAAAAAAAAGATAGCACCGCTAAGACTTAAGAACATGAATAACTGTGAAAAGATCTAAATCATGAGTTGGGTAATTCTTCTCATGTGGTCAAAGACGAATAGATCTATAATCCACCACATGATCATCCCACATAAGCATTAAACCCAAACCTGCACCATAAGCATAAAAAACAGATACCCCTTACTGGGCTTAGGTAAGATTAAACAAAGAGCTGATGTTATAATTATTTTCAACTCATCCAAATAAGTCTGACACTTTTCATCCTATATAAATTTCACCCCTTTACTGGTAAGAGAATTAAAAGGTGACATAAACATTGATAAATACTTAATGAACCATCAGTAATATCCAGTAATAATAAGGAAGCTATGAATATCAAAGACTTTATATTTCTCTCCCCAAGATGAAACAACCTTCAACATCTCAATATCAACTGATATTATATAATAATAAAATTAGATGCACTAATAAATATACTTATTGGATCTAGAAATTTCATTTTTAAATCCTTCTATACAAATGGAAAATCCTCAGTATTTCTATAACCAAACCCAAAATGATGATCATTCTCATGCTCGATTCTCAAATAAACTAAAATATCATCCATGAACACTACCAAAAAAGTGTTGATATACTAATGGAATATATGGTTCATTAAATCCATAAAAAATAAAGGTACATTAGTCAGACCAAACAAAATCACAAGATATTCATAATGGATGCACCTACTCTTGAAATCCATCTTCTGTATACCAGACTCCTGAACTCTGAGCTGATGATAACCCAGCTGAAGATAAATATTTAAAAAAGACTTCCCCCTTTTAAATTATAAAAAAAATCATCCACATGAGGCAAATGATACTTTCTATTAACCATTACTTACTTTAGCATCTGATAGTCCACATTTAATCTGAGTGAACCATCTACATTATTGGAAAAGATCATAGGGGATTCCCATGGTGAAATACTAGGGTGAAAAAAAATATTTACCATCAGATCATCCATATGAATATGGAGTTATTTCAGCTCCACTGGTTCCATACAATAAGAGGGTATCAAAATTAGCTGCATTCCTAAAACTAGGTCAATCATAAATTCTACCTCCCTCTATGGAGGAAGATCATGAAAATCATCTAGAAAAACATTAGGAAAATCATAAACAATAGTAGGAAGATCAAAAATAGAATAAATTTCATTGGCCTCAACTTCTATAGAAGACAACAAAATCCTGAGCTATGGGTAGGAAGGTCCTGCATAAACAGACCTTATATCCCACTCTCCCTAAAAAACCCATGATCTCCCATATACCAAAAGAATAAATATACACTGATGATAATAATCAACCTCATCATGATGGGAGACAAGACAATCCATCTTGATGATGGCATTAAATATATCCAGATCGAGAATAAGAAAATCATATACTAACTTTTCATCATCTCTCAATGGCGAACAAGGACATTGTATCCCTTGATCATTCCTCTTTTTGAGAGGTGTCACTAACTCCATAAAAATAAAATTATGTATTTTGGAAGTTTAATAATATCAACAAAAGAAAAAGATATAAAGTATTGGAAAACATCGATAAAAAAAAAGAAATTTCTAATGAAGATGAAATAAATATGGCACCTCTCACTATCACTGGACTTACACTACCTTCACTGGAAACCTATATATTGTGTGAAGGTGATTAACTCACAATGCTTGTGGATGGAGCCCTATAGTCTTAGAATCATCTTAATACACCACAATAGCCTTTGGACATGAAAATACCTGACCATATCGAGGTGTAGACATCACCAGACAGAAACACTGTTGATGACCATAATGTCCAAAACTATTTCAAATATTCATAGGTGCGAGATAATAACATAGGGTGTGTATAATATTGACACATTGATATAAAGTCATGGGAACACTACTAGATATAACTAAAGGTGTAGAGGATACCAGGTGCTGAGAACCACCTCCACCACTCCGGTGATGATCTTGATACATCCACTTCTTCCCTTAAATGCCACTAAAACTGACATTGGGTGGAAGATAAAGGAACAAATAACCAACATTTCATGCCATATTGATCTCTTCCATCATTTCCCTATCTAACATATCCTCTTAGGTCGAAATCTTTAGCATAAATACCCATGATCTGATATTTGATCACAAACCCTATAGGTACTTCTAAGCTTCTAGTTGGTCATTCTTTACTACCTCTAGAGAAAAACGAACTAGCTCAGCAAACTAATTGTTGTACGCTAATGTCGAATTACCTCTCTATTGAAAAGATAGGATCTCTAGAGTCTTCCCCATCATTAGTGATTCTAGAAAAAACTACTAGAAGAAGAGAGTCTTTAAACCCTTCTATTCCAATCCCACATTTCTATATGTTTGTACCATGGAATCTCACCATCACTTGTTGGGAACCTCAAGTATGAATTCCACATAGTTCTCCTTAATAATATCAAGCATATCTTGGAAGTAAAATATATGATCAATTCTATCAATCTGGTCCTCCACCTCTTTAGGTTCATTCATCCCCTTAAAGGATGTGGCTTATCATAGAATAAATCTTATGATCGATCCATTTCTCCTCCAGATCTGGGTTATAACTAAAAACATACTTTCTGAATTCTTCCTACATTTTTATCCACTACATGAAATACCCACACTATTCCCTTGATAATATTATGATCTATATACAAATTCCCTTGGGGAACATCTACTTCACCCTCTTGCAGAACCTATAGAAGACATCTTGAAGGTATACCGCTGCATAATGAGATAAAAGAAATGATAAAAAAATATAATCATATTAGTTCAAACCAGAAAAACCTAAGAAAAATTGAGATTAATATCAATAACTCAAAAAAAGTGACACGAATCCCAAAATACCTTGGAAACTTTATCCTCTTTATGTAAAGAGATGGCCAGACACTCATCGTAACCTACCTATCAAGTCCTGAGAATACTATCTCAAGTCTACCAAACATCCCAAGACAAGGAATTTTGATGAAAAACTTTCCCTTTGATACAAAACTATGGAATACCCAACCCATATACCCTCTCAAACTGGTATCTAATTGGAATATGCCACATACTCAAAGGGCATTCACAATCCCCATGGGCTGGAGACTAGCGCCCATGAATTAATCAACAACCAAAGGGAAGGAGTTCACCCAACCTAAAGCAAAAACATGACACACACACATATAATAGTGTGAAAAAAATTTAAGAGATAACATATGCCATAACCAAAAGATGACAACAGAAACAATATAACTCAAAAGAAGCCAGAACATCCCAATGTTCAAATACAATATCTATACACTACTAAAGGGGTGTACAAGGTGTGAGATAAATAGGATCAATAGGATCCCACCTAAGTGTTCCATATCAAGTCTCTTTACAAAAATATGAACAATGATTAACTTTAAATAAAAAAAGGCATGATATACAATTTAACATTTTTAAATTTAAAGCATGGAAAAAAATTAGTTTTACCAATTTTCCACATTTCCAAAAATAATTTAGTAAAAAAGTTCAAAGAATTTCATAAACATAAAGTATTAAATTTAATCAAAGTAAAGTATGTATCACATATCATATAAAATCCAATATAGATCAAACTAACGAATATGTAACATCATTCCAAGAATCACTACAGGTCAGGCTAGTAGACTACTCATACCATAATCAATGACTAGTGTATACCCATATATGAAGAACACAATCCTAAGGAACATAGAACCACCCCATGAGTGAATCCCCTAATAATTTCACTATCAATTCCCTATAAAAATAGACCTAGGGAATAGAGGAACACCCCATGAGTGAACCCCCTAACAATACATGGACGATGGACCTAAGATACACCTTACACTGAAGTACACAAGGCTTCCAATATGATACATTTTAGAAACCATTTCATCAAAACCATAATTTGAAAATTATTTCTGAAATCCATTTCTCAATGATTTGAAAATACCATTTATTTTACCAAAACTAAGGGAAATTTATATTTTCTAAAAAACCATTTCTATACATATAAATCAATCATGCCAATTCATTTATAAAATATTTTATAAAACTAGTGGAATATAGTTCATTTAATATAAGCTAGATATGGAACCACATACCTCAAACTTGGGTCTCACATGACTTAAAGGAGATCCACCAACATGTAAGAATTCAAAGACAATAATAGAGGCCCTCAAGAAAATCACACACCACACCAAAATCAACACAAGGGTCAGCATCCAGAGGAATATAACTTGATTTATCTAGAAAGGATCAATAATAATCAACACTATAGATAAAAAAATCGATAAACACAACATAATGGAGATAACTTGATCAATATAAGCAAAGAATAAAAAGGACCACTCTTGAAGAAAAATGAACAATTACCAAAAAAGAGATCAATCACTGAATCTAGTGATCTAGAAGGATTGGAGGTCTCCAAAATTTCTTGGGGGATCCTAGGTTGAGGGGGAAAAATCCTATGGCTGAATGAAAAATACATCAATCATGGAGCACCCTAAAAACTCAAGGCATGAGGATTACATGGTGTGTAATTACTTTTCATGTCATATAATCCATGAAACCTGAATTTACTGAAAAACCTAACCCCTTAGTTTAGGATCCCTATTTTTAACATTACATGGAATGTAATATTTTAACAATGTATAAAATCTTCACTCCTTGTACCAGTTTATTCCATCCTCCTGGAACTTAATACAGGATGTGTAACCACTTTACATGGATTGTAAAATTATCATGATGTGTGACATTTTCATGATTTGCACCGAACTCATGACATACACCTGATGACCAATACATGTCATGTAAACACATTGCATGGTGTGTATTTCTCCTATAGATAGTAAAAATCATAGTTTCTCCTAAAAAACCTAAATTAACTCTGGTATTATTCAAAATTGGGTATAACCATGAAAATAATTTAACACATTTATACCTAGACTCCATTAATTCAAACAACTATACATCCCCAACATTTAGGTCATTTTACCCATAAAATGATCTCAATCATTGGGAGTTGAAACACACACCCAAATAAGGAGGGAAATAACAAGATATAATAGACTTACCTAAAATTGGGTAACAATATGTTATAGGAAACTAAAGGGGTTAGCTTGAACCTATGGGATGCGAGTTCTCAGCCTTCAGTTATTGATATGTGATGCATCATGAAAAAAATTCCAAAATAATCCACTTCATTATTAGCCAGAAAAACTAGAATTTTAGATACAAGAACATATTCATCATTATAGTAGGTACCACTAGAGGTGAGGTGTGAACATCCCTAAATAACTCCTCATGCATTGACATAGGAACAAATATCTACCCCTAGTAGAGGATGGGTTTCTATTCACCCTCAAAGAATCCACTAGGCGAATCACCTAAAATATTTTGATATCATATAATCTCACAATCATTATCTCTATGTTGAGCCTCCTTCTACTGATAAATAAATATAGGGGTAAACACCATCAATTAAAGTCTATAAATGTCACCACTATCCATATAATCCATTCTTATTGAAGTTAATTACTCAGATACCTCCTATATTAGTTGATAAAGATATTTAATACTTTGGTATTCTATATCTATGTTTCCCTTCCTTGTAGTGTAGACCGTCTCAAATTTCTAATCCTAATAGAACTCCATCTTCCACCTATTACTCTAATTGATGCCCCTCTATAAAAAGTTATAATTGAGGAACTTTTGATATTAAAAGACCAAAAATATTACACTAAGAATATAATGTATTCACATATTCAAGGAAAACATAGCTTTCGAATGCTTCAAGTCTTGGGTCATGTAATTTTTCTCATGTGGTATTAGTTTCCTAGACCCATAATCAATCAAAACTCCACTCTCAATCATCACACAACCAATTCTAGATCTGGTGGCCATGTAGTATAACTTATACTCCACTCCATACCTTGGAAGCTATATAGCTAAGTCATTAGTAAATTCATTCACTAAAAGGTCATTTAACTTCACCTTCATCTATTTGAACTCAGATAGGGCCATCTGATAAGCGGCTAAAGGTATTGGTGTAGTCCTAAATTGAAAGATGATACAAAAGTTAATTTGGTAAAACTTTTATATACCCCTCTAATAATCTAGGAAACTGATCTTTGGTAGAATTATTGGTACATAGTTTCAAGATCATCAGTTGATGGTTAAAAAGTTTCAATCTTCCGAGGGTTGGATTAGGTACCTTGATAGAGGGGTCCCATTCAGTAATCAATGTGAACATCAAACCATATGATTAGTGATATATAACTCTACATTGATATAAATCTACCCAAACCTAGACTGAAGATAACTGGTCCATGCTAAATATAACAACATAAGGTATCATATATTTTGTGCTGATTTACTAAGAGATCATCACTCTACTAATAGTAATATCATAGTAATAATAGATATGTGTGAGATTGTGATCACTTACAACACGATTCTCTAGATAAATATTTCAGTCTAAGAACTCTACAGGTATCACCAGATCATGAAAAAATGGATGTAGTAAAAAAATGTGTAACTCACACTTTTATCAATAAGTATGAATAGAAAATTAAAGAAGAAAAAAATTGCACCTTGAATCATGATGGGTACTAATGAATTAAAGACCTCCATCATTTTTATCAGACCGTTTCCATATCCTTATGTACCCTGCACCTAACATGGTCTTCCCTGTAACACCCCAGGTAAATAAAGAATATGAAATTTTCATATTTATCCATATTTGTGAATAAAATATTAATATTACTTTAAAGGGAATGCTATGCTCTATCGCTTACCCAACACACAACAACGAGTTTCTTGGGAATCTTACGTTGCACTCTAATAATAAAATAATATTATTTTAAATGGTAGTTAACATGTAGCCGTTGTATTGGCGGGAATGGATAGAAATAACTAAAATATGATTATATATGTTTTTAAATGTTTTTACATTTATCCAATAAAAGATAAAGGCTTAAAATACGGAAAGAATTCAATTTTAGGCGTATATGCCCTAGTTTTCACTAAAGGTTCACTTATCGCCTTTTGATGGTGAACCGTCATTAAATATAGTTTTGTTCAATCTTATACATTCTATTGGACCAAATAAAACTCTTCTTTAGAATCGGGACATAAAAATTTACTTTGTGTAAATTTTTGGTATCTTTCTGATAAAGTTCATTTTTAATGAATAGTGTAAAATGTTGTATTTTAATTTAAAACCACTTTTTAATATAATTTATTTATATGATTATATTATCTTTTGAATTGGTTTTAAAGTGAAATTAGAAAATATTTTTACCATTAAATCCAATAGTGGTTGTTGGAATTAATTTCACTTTGAAATCAGACTTAAACTAGTGTCAATCTTTTGATACTTATTGTTCCATAAAAACACGCTATTTGCTCTGACAACAGGAATTAATTATTAAATTAATTAATGCAAATTATATGTTTTGAATTTTGTAAAATGGACTTCATTTTTGAATTTGGAATATCAAATATATCTTAGGGTGAAGTTTTGGTATTTTTCTAAAAAACATCAATTTTTGATGAATAGTGAAACCACTAAGTGGTACTTAAAAAACTGATTTTTCGTTTAAATGAAATTTTACCACTTCTGTGTTTTGAATTTCAAAAAATCCAACATACATGGTTGTCATTAAGAAGTAAAATGTGGTTCAATGAGATTAAAATAATTTTTTGGTGAATAATAACTTATTAAGTTTTAAATCGCGATTAGAGGTAATTAGTGCAATTTAAGGCAAAAATGATATTATAATAAAATAAGAATATCTTGACACATGTACTACCCTTATTGGATGTGTCATGGCCGACCAAGACAAGACATGGGTCAACTTGGGGACCCCATGGAGCCACTTTGGTTGGGAAATGACATAAATAACTTTTTATTTAAGGTTAAAGTAAAAATGACACACACATGAGATGTTTTACTAAAACAATTTTTAAATGGGGTTATACAAGTCATATTTTTGACTATAAATATTCATTAGAAATCTAAAAATATTTCCTACATCATAGTAGTTTTTTTTATATTTTTTTGACATTATAGAAATTAAATTATTTATGACATCATGATGATGCATCGATGACCTCATTATTTAACGATTTAAATAAAATGGAAAGATAATGTAATATCTAAGACCTACACATGTTAAAAGCCTATTGGATGAGTAGATTTAGAACCCTTATCACCTTATCCTAGAAATAAATCAATATGGGACCTTTAAAATCCGAAACTCTTTTGAAAATAAAGTAACATTTTGTAACTTTACAAGAGTGCCCCTCCTCTTCTCTTATAAAAGGCCCCCACCTCTACCTCCTTACCCACACTCCCAAAGCCTTTGGCTCGGCCAAAACCTGCCCATTTTATCTCTCCATTTACCTCTATTACTCCTTGAAGCCTCACTTTGGGCAGAAGTATTCCCAAGGAAGCCTTTGAGTTCAAACCAAAGGGAGTTACCCGATTTTAAGGTAATGTATTCACTTGAGTCCTTTTGTTTTATTTTGCCTCTCCAACCCCCTAAACTCTTTTTATTCATTTCTTTTGTAACAACTCCAGTATATTCAATATACTAGTATGTTTTTATAAGAAGTATTCGAGCTACACTTACACACACCTACATCTAATGGTTAAAGAACATATTGTTTCCGTGGATGGCGAATTTCTGCCTCACGAAACGATGATTGTTCAACACTCATATAACACCTTCAAAGGTGGCCATTAAGATGTAACTATATTTATATATGATATATAATATGTTTATGTTTTACTTAAGCTTATGTATTTTTCATTTGTGTCTTAACTTTATGTCTTCCATTATGGGTATACGTGATATCTTCATTTTAGGAAGTGCGGACTACCGCCCCCTCAAAGTGATGTGATTCGTTAATGCCATATGTGGGACGTATAAAGGATGGATTTAAAGTTATTATATATGATGTTATAATGGAATTATAATATACCTATATATCATTATTATTTCTTTCCATTAAAGTATGATATATAAATGAAAGTAGCGTTCATGCGTACGTATGACTTACCGTCTCCATGAACAGTGCATTTCATTTCTTATCCCCAAATATAATGTACTATTAAAAGTACATGTATATAATGGATATATATGATTAATGATAAATCTAAATGATGAATATAATTCTGGAATTAAAATATACATACCTCTCATTTAGTTTTAATTCCATTAATATGACAAAGAAATGAAAATAGCGTTCATGCGTGCGTACGGCTTACCGTCTCCATGAACGGTGCATTTCATTTCTTACCTCTAAATGATTATGTAATATTACAAATACATGTATATTCTGGATATATATGATATATATGCTATCCAAATCAGTAATGTCATTCTGGATATAAAGAACCTTTGACTACACGAACAACTTGTAATTGTAAGAAGTCCACTTTCGACTTAAGAACCAAATATCGACAAAACAAACTTTGTTAACTTAAATGGTTACATAATGTTTATAACATGGAAATAAGTGATATAAAAGGAATAATGAACTTTAAAAAGGTTCTTAATCAATTAGAAATTAACTCAAGTTTATTATTCAGGATGTTAAAGAACGATCGAGTCAAGTCGGACCCGAGGTAAGGGATCCTACTCATCTCTTTCTTTTTAAGTACGCTGTTTTAAGTCATTCCTTTTGAAGCTCATATTTCTTGTTATTGGGATGTTCTTTTATATTAATATTACTGTAATTTTTATTGTTCATATGATGAGAGACCCTATTCTCTCTCATCAATCCATTTTGGAAGTTTTATGTGGCGCTGTTAGGCTTCCGAGTTTTCGTAAGGGATTTTTTCATCTCACTTTTATTCCCGTGAGATTTATGCTACATTTCCCACAATTTCCTTTGAGTGGTGTGTGTACTTACCATTATTATACTATTTGTGTAATATAATTTCGTTTATGAGTATTTACATCAATGATGTATTGACCTTCTTTCATGGGGTGTATGTTTCGAAAGATACCCAAGTCAGTAAGGGAACATTTCACCCTCCTCTTTTTTTTAAAAGACTTATTTTGTTGGGTCTTTTAATTCACATATTGTTATGATGGGATATGTTCTCATATATCTTTATTGATGTAAATTTTATGTAATGAGATACTTTTTTTTTATCTCTCATCAACTATTTTTCTGAATTTTGAAGTGACGCTGGTAGGCTGTCAAATTTTTGCAAGGGGACTTTTTAACCCAAATTTGATTCTTTGGGATAAACTTGTATTCCTTGAATATGTCGTTATATGAATATGTGTGAATAACCTCTGATTGTTTTACACTTAATATCCACTTATATTTGGTGTATTCGTTTGTCACACATAATTATGCAATTGGTTTATCCTTAAACCAAGGATACCATCTTTGTAAGGGTCTTCGTCTCAATCTCCATTCATTGAGGCATATTTTGTTTTATACACAACCTTCTTTTATACGGTGTATAAACCCCTTTGACTTTTAAGTTTATTCAAAAGGAATCTTTTTTCTACGAAGCGTTTACTAAACGACAAAAATGAATGTTTCTTTTACGTACGCGGTGACAACGACCTTTTCCACCGCCGCGAGTATTATTTGATCTTTGGCTTCCTCAACAAGCCGTAATGTTTTTAAAATAAAATAAATACGATATACTTTTTTTTGTATTTTGGTATTGAAAATGGTTTTGATAAAGGATTATATTATGTCAATATATTTAAATGATATATTTTGATTGAAATGTGGAAATGTTATCATTCCTTTATGTTGGTTTTATGTGTTATAATTTTATAATGGTACTTGGACATTTTACGGGTGGTTACGTGATAAACCATATGACGGGTGGTGCCGTGAATACCAGGACAGGTGGTTAAGTTATAACCTCCAATGCATTAGGTATGGAAGCCGGCCGTATGGCTATTACATTAAGTATGTATGGAAATTGGCCGTATGGCTATTCCATTAAGTGATATGTGTGGAAGTCAACCGTATGGTTATTCCACTTAAGTATGTTTATGTCCCAAGTTACCTTTTTATATGTTATGTGATCTTTATATGGGTTTTATGGTAATCTTTTGGTTATAGAAGGGTAAGTAATGAAATTTTATTCAGCAAAGAGTTTTTACTACTTCGAAAAGGTGAAAAGTATTACTTTGATAAAGTATACATGGTTTACTTGTTGTTTTGAAAAAACTAACAGTTTTTATTCTTTGTGTATCCCTTACTGAGCTTTTTATGCTCATCCCATGTTTTTGAAATGCTTTTCATAGGACTTAGCATGGAATAGGGTCAAGGATGGGATCAAGGGAAAGTCATGCTACCTAAAACATGAAACTAGACATGTTTCTTTTTAAGAGTTTTTAATTTATGGAAATTTAGTAGAAGTGACTACTTTGTAATCTTTTGAGATGTAATAGTTATGTCCTAATTCTCTAAAACTCTAAACATGAAAAGATCCTCAATGTGAATCACTCATTTAATTCAATATTAAGTAAGGTTTAAGGCTGGGTCCTTATAGTTGGTATCAGAGGTCGGTTTAGATAACTTTAGAGGTTAGGGTATTCTCTAAGCATAAGTTACATTACCATAATGGTTAGGATTTCAGAAAGAGTCCTAGTTTTAGATAAAGTGAATGAGTAAGTATATATTAGTGTTTACCTTCCTCATTAGTACATTATGGTTTTGTTGATATACTCACACTGACATTTTCTATTTTTAGTGAATGTATGGATCTAGCAGGCACCAAAGAGATAACAGGTTTGAAGGAAACTGTGGTGGTTCTCTGATTAAGATACTAGATAAAATGGGGGATTCAATGAGAAACTCGTGGTTGTTCCAAACCAACTATCAAGGAGTCATGATCAACCAATTGAACCTTGGTATGTTCTGTAATGCATCATGTATGAGATGACCAATCGATGTGGAAGTTCAGGTAATAATTATAAAGGTAACCATTAGAGTTTATATGATCCTTACTTTTGAGGTAATTATGGGTTATTATATGATATGATGGAAAATGAAAGGCATGAGATAAACTTGAGGTTAAATTATGTTATGGTTATTTTTGATGATTTTATCTTTTTTTGGGGAATGTTTTAAGAGTTATATAGTTTTGGAAAAAGAACAACACGCAGACTGTGTGACAACCCGTCGCGTCGGATCAAGCTGCAGGAATCGAACCCACAACCAAAGTGTGACTGGTATTTATCGCCTACCACTGGACTACGTGAAGTCCCTGGTTAGTTTGACTGATTCTTTTTAGTTAGATGATTATATGAATTAAGAGTAAGTTGATTTTGGGTTATCTATGGAAATTTATTAACCTATCATAGAGGATATGTGATTAGGTTAATTACTTTTCAATACGAGACATTAAGAGAAACTGATGTTGTTTGGAGATAAATGTTACGATTTAACTTAGAAGACTATGTGACTAAATCCTTCAAATATTTGGGTTTCAATATTAGATTGGTTTACTTTGAAGAATTTTATGGGAAAATATTTTATCGGATGGTCCTCGTTGAACTTTGGGTTTTGTTGGAAAATGTTTGGAGATTAAGCATAGATTTTCTTTTTAAAGGGTTATCCTTTTCTGGATTATATAATCTTTTAATAAACTTTTTGGTTTTGGTTTTGGTTAAAGTCTAAAGACATGGGAAGTATATAGTTCTCTTTTGTGGATTACGTGATTCTCTAGAATTTGATTATAGTACTCTTAATGTGAATAAGTCTTCCTAAATACTTGTCTTTTGGATAAAATATGAGTTCGTGTAAGAAATCTAGTAAAAGTTGAAAGTTAACATGAAAATTATGTATGCTTCTTTATGTTTTAGTTAAGATCATAAATAAATTCCTCAATAAAAAGTAACTTAAAACAAAAATGTTGTCTATTAACTTTTCCTACTGGGGAATCGGATACCGTTTAACCCATCACAAGTTTGTGATTTTCTTATGGTTAACTTTCTCCTAGACATGTTTACTATCACTCTCCATCAGAACATGACCCTTTGTTTTCTCCTCCATGTCCATATTTTCATACTTGGAATCCTAGTATGGGTTAACTCGGGTGACCATTGTACTTATCTTTCTTTATTTTAAAGTGATTATTTTACCGACTCTTGTTCCGATGTGGGACTTTCAAGGATGTTTCCGAGCCCAATTTTAAAATTGCGAGGACGAAATTCCCAAAAGGGGGGAAAGATGTAACACCCCAGGTAAATAAAGAATATGACATTTTCATATTTATCCATATTTTTGAATAAAATATTAATATGACTTTAAAGGGGACGCTATGCTCGATGGCGTACCCAACACACAACAACGAGTTTCTTGGGAATCTTACGTTGCACTCTAATAATAAAATAATATTATTTTAAATGGTAGTTAACATGTAGCCATTGTATTGGCGGGAATGGATATAAATAACTAGAATATGATTATATATGTTTTTAAATGTTTTTACATTTATCCAATAAAAGATAAAGGCTTAAAATACTGAAAGAATTCAATTTTAGGCGTATATGCCCTAGTTTTCACTAAAGGTTCACTTATTGCCTTTTGATGGAGAACCATAATTAAATATAGTTTTGTTCACTCTTATACATTCTATTGGGCCAAATAAAACTCTTCTTTAGAATCGTGACATAAAAATTTACTTTGTGTAACTTTTTGGTATCTTTCTGATAAAGTTCATTTTTTAATGAATAGTGTAAAATGTTGTATTTTAATTCAAAAACTCTTTTTAATATAATTTATTTATATGATTAGAATATCTTTTGAATTTGTTTTAAAGTGAAATTAGAAAATATTTTTACCATTAAATCCAATAGTGGTTGTTGGAATTAATTTCACTTTGAAATCGGACTTAAACTAGTGTCAATCTTTTGATACTTATTATTTCATAAAAACACGCTATTTTCTCTGACAGCGGGAATTAATTATTAAATTAATTAATGCAACTTATATGTTTTGAATTTTTTAAAATGGAATTCATTTTTGAATTCGGAATATCAAATATAGCTTAGGGTGAAGTTTTGGTATTTTTCTGAAAAACATCAATTTTTGATGAATAGTGAAACCACTAAGTGGTACTTAAAAAACTGATTTTTCGTTTAAATGAAATTTTACCACTTCTGTGTTTTGAATTTCAAAAATCTTACATACATGGTTGTCATTAAGAAGTAAAATGTGGTTCAATGAGATTAAAATAATTTTTTGGTGAATAGTAACTTATTAAGTTTTTAATCGCGATTAGAGGTAATTAGTGGAATTTAAGGAAAAAATGATATTATAATAAAATGAGAATACCTTTACACATGTCCTACCCTTATTTGATGTATCATGGCCGACCAAGACAAGCCATGGGTCAACTTGGGGACCCCATGGATCCACTTTGGTTGGGAAATGACATAAATAACATTTTATTTAATGTTAAAGTAAAAATGACACACACATGATATGTTTTACTAAAACAATTTTTACATAGGGTTATACAAGTAATATTTTTGACTATAAATATTCATTAGAAAGATAAAAATACTTTCTACATCATAGTATTTTTTTATATTTTTTTTACATTATATAAATTAAATTATTTATGACATCATGATGACGCAGCGATGACCTCATTATTTAACGATTTAAATAAAATGGAAAGATAATGTAATATATAAGACCTACACATGTCCAAAGCCTATTGGATGAGTGGATTTCGAACCCTTATCACCTTATACTCGAAATACATCAATTTGGGACCTTTAAAATCCGAAACTCTTTTGAAAATAAAGTAACATTTTGTAACTTTACAAGAGTGCCCCTCCTCTTCTCTTATAAAAGGCCCCCTCCTCTACCTCCTTACCCACACTCCCAAAGCCTTTGGCTCGGACAACCCCTGCCCATTTTGTCTCTTAACTTCCCTCTATTACTCCTTGAAGCCTCACTTTTGGCATAAGTCTTCCAAAGTAAGCCTTTGAGCTCAAACCAAAGCGAGTTACCCGATTTTAAGGTAATGTATTCACTTGAGTCCTTTTGTTTTATTTTTCCTCTCCAACCCCCTAAACTCTTTTTATTCATTTCTTTTGTAACAACTACAGTATCTTAAATATACTAGGATGTTTTTATAATAAGTATTAGAGATACACTTACACACACCTACATCTAATGGTTAAAGAACATACTGTTTCCGTGGATGGCGAATTTCTGCCTCACGAAACGATGATTGTTCAACACTCCTATAACACCTTCAAAGGTGGCCATTAAGATGTCACTATATTTATATATGATATATAATATGTTTATGTTTTACTTAATCTTCTGTATTTTTCATTTTTGGATTAACTTTATGTCTTCCATTATGGGTATACGCGATATCTTCATTTTAGGAAGTGCGGACTACTGCCCCCTCAAAGTGATGTGATTCGTTAATGCCATATGTGGGACGTATAAAGGATGGATTTAAAGTTATTATATATGATGTTATACTGGAATTATAATATACCTATATATAATTATTATTTCTTTCCATTAAAGTATGAGATAGAAATGAAAGTAGCGTTCATGCGTACGTATGGCTTACCGTCTCCATGAACGGTGCATTTCATTTCTTATCTCCAAATGTAATGTACTTTTAAAAGTACATGTGTATAACGGATATATATGATGAACGATAAATCTAAATGATGAATATAATTCTGGAATTAAAATATACATACCTCTCATTTAGTTTTAATTTCCATTAATATGACAAAGAAATGAAAGTAGCGTTCATGCGTACGTACGGCTTACCGTCTCCATGAACGGTGCATTTCATTTCTTACCTCTAAATGATTATGTAATATTAAAAATACATGTATATGCTGGATATATATGATATATATGATATCCAAATCAGGAATTTCATTATAGATATAAAGAACCTTTGTCCACACGAACAACTTGTAATTGTAAGAAGTCCACTTTCAACTTAAGAACCAAATATCGACAAAACAAACTTTGTTAACTTAAATGGTTACATAATGTTTATAACATGGAAATAAGTGATATAAAAGGAAAAATGAACTTTAAAAAGGTTCTTAATCAAGTAGAAATTAACTCAAGTTTATTATTCAGGACGTTAAAGAATGATCGAGTCAAGTCGGACCCGAGGTAAGGGATCCTACTCCTCTCTTTCTTTTTAAGTACGCTGTTTTAAGTCATTCCTTTTAAAGCTCATATTTCTTGTTATTGGGATGTTCTTTTATATTACTCTTACTGTAATTTTTATTTTTCATATGATGAGAGACCCTATTATCTCTCATCAATCTATTTTGGATGTTTTATGTGGCGCCGTTAGGCTGCCGAGTTTTCGTAAGGGATTTTTTCATCTCACTTTTATTGCCGTGAGATTTATGCTACATTTCCCACAATTTCCTTTGAGTGGTGTATGTACTTCCCATTATTCTACTCTTTGTGTAATATAATTTCGTTTATGAGTATTTACATCAATGATGTATTGACCTTCTTTCATGGGGTGTATGTTTCTAAAGATACCCAAGTCGGTAAGGGAACATTTCACCCTCCTCTTTTTTTTAAAAGACTTATTTTGTTGGGTCTTTTAATTCACATATTGTTATGTTGGGATATGTTCTCATATATATTTATTGATGTAAATTTTATGTGATGAGATACTTTTTTTATCTCTCATCAACTCTTTTTCTGAATTTTGAAGTGACGCCGGTAGGCTGTCAAATTTTTGCAAGGGGAGTTTTTAACCCAAATTTGATTCTTTGGGATAAACTTGTACTCCTTGAATATGTCGTTCTCTGAATATGTGTGAATAACCTCTGATTTTTTTACACTTAATATCCACTTATATTTGGTGTATTCGTTTGTCACACATAATTATGCAATTGGTTTATCCTTAAACCAAGGATACCATCTTTGTAAGGGTCTTCGTCTCAATCTCCATTCATTGAGGCATATTTTGTTTTATACACAACCTTATTTTATACGGTGTATAAACCCCTTTGACTTTTACGTTTATTCAAAAGGAATATTTTTTCTACGAAGCATTTACTAAACGACAAAAAGGAATGTTTCTTTTACGTACGCGGTGACAACGACCTTTTCCTCCGCCGTGAGTATTATTTGATCTTTGGCTTCCTCAACAAGCCGTAATGTTTTTAAAATAAAATAAATACCATATACTTTTTTTTTGTATTTTGGTATTGAAAATGGTTTTGATAAAGGATTATATTATATCAATATATTTAAATGATATATTGTTATTGAAATGTGGAAATGTTATCATTCCTTTATGTTGGTTTTATGTCTTATAATTTTATAATGGTACTTGGACATTTTACGGGTGGTTACGTGATAAACCATATGACGGGTGGTGCCGTGAATATCAGGACGGGTGGTTACGTTATAACCTCCAATGCATTGGGTATAGAAGTCGGCCGTATGGATATTCCATTAAGTATGTATGGAAATTGGCCGTATGACTATTCTATTAAGTGATATGTGTGGAAGTCAACCGTATGGTTATTCCACTTAAGTATGTTTATGTCCCAAGTTATTTTTTTTATATGTTATGTGATCTTTATATGGGTTTTATGGTAATCTTTTGGTTACAGAAGGGTAAGTAATGAACTTTTATTCAGAAAAGAGTTTTTACTACTTCGAAAAGGTGAAAAGTATTACTTTGATAAAGTATACATGGTTTACTTGTTGTTTTGAAAAAACTAACAGTTTTTATTCTTTGTGTATCCCTTACTGAACTTTTTATGCTCATCCCATGTTTTTGAAATGCTTTTCATAGGACTTAGCATGGAATAGGGTCAAGGATGGGATCAAGGGAAAGTCATGCTACCTAAAACATGAAACTAGACATGTTTCTTTTTAAGAGTTTTTAATTTATGGAAATTTAGTAGAAGCGACTACTTTGTAATCTTTTGAGATGTAATAGTTATGTCCTAATTCTCTAAAACTCTAAACCTGAAAAGATCCTCAATGCGAATTACTCATTTAATTCAATATTAAGTTAGGTTTAAGGCTGTGGCCTTATATTCCTAGAGGTTTTGGTGGTGGTAGTGGATTAAAGTGCCTACTAACCATTGATGTACACAAAACACTAGTTCCTATACTGTATCCACCTCTATTATGAACACATTGTATGCATCAGGGCATTCCTTCGTTAGGGAAATTCCTATGTTGAAGAGGTTTATCTACTACGTGACTCTAGCAATCCTTTTCCACCAAATCGGAGAAGAAAACATGATCCAAGAATTATATGTTTCCAAAATAATAACAAGCTCCATCAATTAGATGGGTATAATTGATTTTGGATCCATATTCTACCTACCTATAAGATCATGGACTCAAATTACCTTTCATTAATGACATGATCCCATTGTACATTGCCGATTAGCTGCTATCAATAACACTACTATGAGAAATCCTTACCGATCTACAACTGAATTTGAATCCACAAAAAATAACTTATTCACCAAATCATGATTAAATAATTCTATATAGGTTAAAATACACAAAGTTATAGTTCTATCTCAAATCTACCACTAAAGGCCTTGCTCAAATTTCTAATCCTAAGGATAACCATTTTGGATCATATCCTATAATTAACTCTTGAAGTCCAGGAACCTTGAATTATACTAAGATACCATCACACTGGCTGAATGGAGATCCACTATGTCTTAGAATCATATCATCCACAATGTTATTGTATAGAACTCCTCCCTAAATTAACTCTTAAACTCCAAGGGAATAATAGAATCATTGTGAGTCTGCATGATCAATGACCACAGAAATCTTTCAGTGTAGTGAAGAATACTCATAGTAAGTTCCACTATCTAGAAGTAAGGGGAGATAACCATATAGAAAATATGTGAAATGGACTCCGTTCAGTCCATTATCTCCTAAGTATTATACTCACCCTGAAACCTTAGTGGTACCTATCACTAAAATATTTGAATCATGATTAGAATGTGAGTAGTCTCATCCTACTCTTTGAGTAATACTATTATTGATAATTTTGGGTCTTCTCTCTACCCATGTTGTGGGGAAACAACCCTCTGCTCCATAGGTGTAGGAACCACTTACCTATTAGATCACCAAACTGAAACCACATCACCCAACCATCTAGGAACTAGCGATTGTATCATTGGAAAGTGATCAACACTTCCATACTTATGAAACAAAGATGGATATCTCTGGGTGGAATAATCTATTTGAAAGATAAACCCATGATTATATAATAATATCCAGAAGATTTGGAAAAAAATAAAACTAGAATGAATAGACAACAAAAACACTACATAATTCATGTATTTTCCTATTAAATCATGTAGATGGTGACTTATAGTTTTGAGTTAACTAACTGGTTTTCAAATTATTGTTGAAAGGTTACTTCGGCCACCCACACTAATAAATGGGTTCCTTATACTGTTATCTGAACTCAATAACACTTAAAACCATTTCCTTATGTATGAAAGACCAATTATAATAGCACCACTAACTCAAAACTCTATCCCTAATACATGAACTACTCTGATACCATTTTTACATGACTTTATCCACTGGGACTCAAACTGAGTCTGCAGTAAGATTAGTGTGCCACCCTAAGCCCACCAACAATAGGCCATGGGATAATGACAATCAATAATATGACATACCACAAAATAGGAGTACTTCACCTATAAACCTATATAAAACCACATAAAACTCTAGTAGAAGGTATATAATAATTAAAAAAACAACTATAGTAAAACATATGTGAGACAATGATAAATAATCCAAAAATGTAGTAAAATCCAACTCAAGTAACATGGAAATGTACAAACCCTAACACCCCATTATTTACTAACCTCAAACTAAATAACGAGTGAAAAATATTTCATGATAATTTTGACATAATCACCACTGGTAATGATCACCTCTAATACCCTCTATGTACCAACTCCACTAGTTCCACATCCTCTGAGACCACCTCCAAATTGGGTGTCATTCGAAAAGATAAAATATGCGTGGGAACAAGCCTAATTTTGTGGTGAGTATAAATATACCTATAAGAATCCCTAAAAAAATTTAGTAAAACAAGATAGAGATTTCTCTCAACAAATTGAACAAAATTATGATTAAATGAAACATGTATCAAAGGTCATGTAAGTCATTAATCATCACAAATAAGTTCCACTAAAGATATCGGAATAAGGGAACATAAAAATACCTATAGAAATATATAACCCAAGAACTAGAACTAAATCATCTTGAACACTTCCATATTATCCCTCAATAACAACAGTAGTGAGGGACTCATGCCTTGTTAAAGAGTATTTAAATCAAGGTAGTATCGACCCTTATAGAGGAAATGTTCCTAATTATGTGTAATGTGAAATGGTTGAGGGTCTCCCTTATATATTAGTAAAGTCCTTATTCTCTATATCTAAGGGGGGAGGGTTACACCTTCCACTATGTATATGGAGGACCCATTCCCTTGAGATGGAATGCTGGAAAATGGTTAATAACCCTCTTTCTTATCTAAACATCCACCCACACCGATCCTCACTTAAATAAATATATGAAACAAAAACTACTTGAATGCCTTAAAAATAATCCCTAGATAATAAGAAGATAAAACATTATGTCCTATATGAAAAAAAACTCATAATAGAATACTAAAATAACCAAAACTGACACATGGGGCATAATATATAAATAATATTGAGATTTGACTAGTACATTGTTTGATCCCCTTTTATAAATGGTGTTTAGGCCTTGAATAGAAACTATTCATGTGTATATGAAGTTCTTTTTATGTAAAGGAAAATACACACAATGTGTCCTAGAGGGTACATAGTGTGTTAGACCACAGAGGCTGGTCAACCTAAACTCTAAATACACATCGAGTTGCCTCTCTATAATTACATGACATGTCTGATGAAATAGAGCGTGGTTATAAATAACTATTAAGCATGTAAATCTTGTACACACCAAGCTTATACATCCAATTTAAATGGATTTTTTAAAGTTGAACATGATGTGTGGGTTTGATGCTTTAACTTGAAGTTTACTTGGATAAATTTCAAGGAACTTGGTCCCGAGAAACATAGAGTGTGACCCCAAGTTAGAAGAAATGTGATATTTATAAAACCACATAACCCTAGAACCAAAACTTAAAGGATACAAAATGTGTGACATGGAAGAAAACAGACAATCTAGTTAGATAATTTTGATACGATTATTCTCCCTCTTTGATTTTAGAAACCACGTCCCATTATTTATCCTAAATCATGACCAGTTGGCCATTGATGTTTCATGACACCACCCTGCACCCCCAAAAAACCTCGATGACACATCCAAGACATATTTTTTTCACTTTTTTTATCCCATTTAGTGACTATTATAATGATTATTAATGTAAAATCACAATCACACTACTATATCCTCCATGAACACACCTATTACCTCACTCTATAGTCACACTACTGATTTCCACCATTTTTTAACTAGATGAAAATATGGGTTGTCTTATAGTACCAGGGATAGAGGAGAATAAATTATGTTTAGTGAATAGTTCAATCACCTTATAATAATAACACATTCATGTTCATTGATGGAAAGAAAAAATAGTGGAATAAATAGTTTGAGAGTCTTCGAATATTTTTTTTGTTGGTATATTACATGGTGAAACATTTCAATAATAAAATAAACATTTATCAATGAGATATAATTATTCTTCAACATGAATAAATCCATTAGTATAAATATTCAAGAAAAAACTCTTAAAAAATCTATATTTACATGGAGGCTTCATCCCCATGTTAATTCCATGCCTAAAGTGGTCACCATATCATCATAAATATGTGGTTAAATATTTGATGAACCAATGATTTATATATATCCATTATGAACAAAATATTTAATTTTTTTAATCAAATATATTTTATTTGTCACATATTCATGTTATTATAAAATCAATTGTTTTTCATGCACCTCCACCAGGGAAAGTATTTTTTTGAGAAGAACGGTTATATTAAGAGAGGAATAAGGAAAGAAACAATATAAATGTCCTATCTCAATAGTGAATCATTGTCACATTGATGATTGAGAATTGGTCTATGTACACTGTTGAATCCACCCTGGAGATCAATCTTCTACCACATGAATAATGAGGGAAATTATGTCTAGGATTTTCAACAATCACAATGGTCTATCTTAGAAAAAAGTAATAAATTAATTTTCAATGGGAAAACCTTAGTATTATGAAACAATGATCAAGTATTTAATTAAAAACCTGAAAAATACTTTATCTGAGTCCTCAGTCACTAAAATAAAAGTTACACCTCTCATAGAAAAAGAAATCATATTATAGATGCAACCATAATGTAAGAATTTTGATTCCTGATTCCATTTAAGATATATTGAATGTTCACATGTGCACAAACTAATACATTAAATTAATTATATATTTTTTGAAAGTTAGAAACACAAAAATAAATGAACCATCTTTGCAACTAGTAATATAAATATAATAAAAAAATTCAAATACCTTATTTTAAAAATCTTGATTGAAATAGTATAATGACTATATTCCTTGAACATTGAAGTTTTTTTATCTCTTTAAAATTAATACCAGTCATGGATGGTGAAATTTAATGAGAACATTGAGGAATGGTTGTAAAAGTATTTATTAACAAAATAGATTATAAATGATAGGGTGTATGATGTTGTTAATGTTTTTGTTAAACCCTTATCTAAAAAAAATTATTACAGTGATTCAAAAAAGAGATCAATTTTCTTTGAAATGACTTATAGGAAGAGTTTTCATGACCAATATTTTTTATATTTCATGCATATTGATAAAAATATATGTAGAACCCTTGATTTGAGGTATGTAACCCTTGTTATGCATTTAGTTGTATTTAAAGTTTTTGGGTGAAGTTTGGGAGAGTTTGGAAGGGTTTTAGAAACTTTTGGAGGCCTTTTAAAGGATGCACGATTTGAGCACGGTTAGAGGAAACCGTGCAAGAATCCCAGGTAACTATGCAATTTTTCACTATTCAGATAGTAGTATTTGCATGGTTAGCACACAGTTTGTCAAACTGTGCGAGCTAACTGTGTGGCCCATTAAAATTAGGTGTTTAAAAATGGGGTTAGTTGGGATTTTCCCTAAAACACCATTTTCTTTGTCAAATCTAACCACACTCTGGATTTACTCTTCTTATGGGTTAGGGAACCTCTCCCACTCACTTTGGAAGCATTTTAAGGGATTTCATGGTGGTTTGAAGGTTATTCCTCTCAGTTAAGTCCCCTCTCTTGGTTTCTTTTTGGTTTTCCTTAGATCAAGTTCTTCACATCTATTTTTTCCCTATATCTACTTCTACTGCATGGAGATCTAGGGTTTTTGTTGTCTAAAATTATGATAGTAGGGATTTTTGATGTTAGTAAAATATATCTAAGGTGGTTTTTGTGGATTTTTTACCTGGATTTGTGGTGCGGTTGTGAGTTGGGCAATTTCACTGAAAACCCTAATGTAGGTGGCTTCTCTCTCGACTCCACTTTACTAGAACTAGAATCCTTACTTTTAAATGATTTTTTTACTTGAAATTGATTATGTTTATAATGTTAAAAGGTTGTTGGAAATCTATGTGGTGATGATTTGGGGATTTTTGGGAAAATGAGGTTTTTCATAAAAATGTTCTTGGGTTTTAGATTTTAAAATGTTGATTTTAAAGTCGGTGGATTGCGTTATTTTATAAGAAGGGTTTTCAAAAATGGTTTCCAATAAAAGGGGTTGATTTATTGAAATTGAATGTGAATTTAATGATATCCTAAAGGATCTTTCGGTTTCAAAATAATTATTTGCATATTGTGGTAGTTTTATTGGATATATTTTCTTTATTGGGACTAGGAATACTATGTATGTGTTGAAGTGGATGGGAAGTACCACTATAAAAAGGGGTGATGGATAGTGGAGGGAAGAAGCACCATCCAGGATATGTGGACATGAAATAACCACTATCATATAATGGGATTGGATGGGTTAGGACAGAAGTTCCACCATATGTGTTATTTTGGTTTAGTTGTGTGCACTTTTGATTGTGCTTTGATTGTGTTGTGGCTATGTAAAGTGGAATTGTTGTGAAAATATGTGATAGTGAATTGGATTATGGTATGTGTCATAGATTTCCATTGCATTGTGTGGAATTGGATAAAAAGAATGGATTGGTAATGGCATGTTTGGCTTACTGGAAATTGTTTCACTTTTAATGATTTATATAAACTATTTTATATTATTATGCTAATGGTTTTATCATAGTGGAATGTATAGGGAAGTAATTTTGGGAAAACCGACTGAATATTTGTACTCACCCCTTGCTTTAACACTTTGGTGATTTTGTAGATGTCGTTTTTTGATACATAAGTAAGGGTAAAGCGTATCATTTTGTTTTTGGTTCTTCATGATGCTTGGACGATGTTGTAGTTCTTGGAGCATGAAGCATGGATTGAAACTATGAAGTTGTGTCATGGATTTTGGGTTTTGGTTTTGTAGCCTTATGCTTGGTATTATTATTATGAATTCTTTTGGTTTGGTTGTATTGGTATTTTGGTTTTGTCGAGCTGTAAACCTTGTTGACATGCATCATGTAGTTTGGTTGGTTATGAATCGTTTGGTTGGTTGCTTTTATTATAAGGGGAAATCATTCCCCTCTTATTATTTAATCCCTAATAATTAATTTCTAGCCTTTAGAACCTTGGGAACATCACCTAAATCCAAGTATCATCTCGCCACCTTTTCAAGCCATTGAGGAAGGGGCGAGATGTTATAAGTGGTATCAGCTTGTTTGGTCCTTGACATACAAGTAAAGTTGGTCTTGTTTGGTATTGACATTGGTTTTCAGTCTTGGCATTGACATTCATTCTTGGTCTATTCCTTGAGTTGGGATGGTAGCACATAATAGGATTGTTGGGACTTGAAATGTATAACATAAAAGATATAACTAACCCTTTTATGCTGAACTTAAAATTATTAGGGATTTGGGTACATGCACGTGAGCCACAACCCAACTGGTGAGGTATCCTTAAGTGCATCCACAAGACCCTGGTTCAAAAACCAGGCAGAGGTATATTTACAGGGTACTATAGCAGGCACTATAATAGTACTATAGCAGCACTGTACATTGTGCGGGTACTGTAGTAGAACTGTACACTGTACAGGAACTGTAGAAGAACTGTACACTGTGTGAGACTGTAGCAGGTACTGTTTGGTACTGTAGTAGTTGGAACTATTCACTTTGGGTCACCAGTTTGGGCTTGGAGTCCTTAAGGATTTCGGGCCACCCAGGACTTCAGGCCAGTAGGGATTTCAGGCCACCTTTAAGGCCTTCGGGCTACCTCAAGGGCTTTGGGCCATATGAAGTTTCCCCAAACACACTACAAAAAAAGTAGCAGCCCTAGATGAGGATTCAGAGCAGGTTCACTCACCAGAGTAGAGCCAAATGGATTTGTCAGAATGAGAGGGCATGACTATGCCATCAAGACCAGCCTATGCTTGCACGGGAAGCCTAGCTAGACAGCCATGCGAAGGTGGAGCGCTACTATCATGATACAGATGCTGGGGAGAGCATTTCCTTATAGATAGTGTGGTTGAATTCCCTAATACCTTCGGGTCATGTAATATCTTAAGCCTACAGGCCATGTAATCTATGAGCCTACGGGCCTTGTAAGGGTTCCCCCTCATCCCTTGAAAGTGTGGTTATCAAAAATCAATAAAAATGAAGGCCTTCAGGACATTCATGCAGGAAGGGAGTTGGGTACATAAGTGTTTTGAAGAAACTTATTGGCATTATAAATCTCATTGTTGTGGGAGTAGCTAATGAGATGAGCATGGCATGCATGGTAGAAATTAATTCCCACTAGGATGCATATTTCATTGAGGTATAATGATTTATGGTGTGATATGAATGTGTGGGTTTTGAAAAATATAAGTTGGGTTTCAAAATGGGTGGATTTGAAACATGAATGGTTGTGGTATTTTGAAAATGGATCAATTTTCAAAACATGATGTTTTTTTAAATAAATGGCACAACATTTGAAATGTGAAATTGTGGAAAGCCTAGTTGTGATAGTTATTATGTAATTGAATTTGAAATTTTAAATCTTTTCTTTCTAAGGGAGTAAGACTTATGGTTGTTTTTGACTCGATAGAAATGGTACTGGGTAGACGTCATAGAGACCAATTGGAGGAGGTTGTTGAAAATGTGGTTACACCTGATCCCCATGTGAACTAGAAGCTAGAGAATAATATAGTTCAATCTTTCTATACTGTGGAAAGTGGGAATAAACCAAATGAGCCAAATCATGTGGATCATGTGGCTTAGTTTCAAAAGTAGAATCCACCCATATTTAGGGGTGATTTGGAGCTGAAAAGGGAATAAGTGTGGTTGAATAGAATGAATAGAATATTTTAATTCTTGGAAACATTGGTAAAAATGAAAGTGAATCTATCAACTTACATGTTGGAAGATATTTCCCTTAAGTGGTGGGAGTTGGCGGTCCAAGCTGGAACGGACCAAGGTATGACATGGGAGGGTTTTGAGGAATTTTTTAATAAATAATTCAACCCTAATACATTTAGAATTCAGTGAAAAATAGATTTAATTATTTTGAATCAAGAGAATATTTCAGTAATGGAATATGTGGCTAAATTTATGAACTTAGTGAACTTTTCACTCAAGGTGGTGGGTAGTACATTGCTGAAGGAACACATTTTTGAATATAGTATGAGGAAATAAATTTGTTTCAAGATAGAGATTTTGTGTATAAGTGATTACACAGAAATGTTGAATAGTTAAATAGTATATGAATGGGATATATTTGGGGATACAGGTGGGGGAAGTATGTTGGTACCCATGGGGAATAGTGGGAACTCCGATACTGGGTTTAAGTGAAAGAGGGACACTTATTTCCAGGATGGAAGTATGGTTCAGAATCCAATGGAAGGATCAATTAATCTTTCTCCCAAGCCTCAAAGTAAGCCAATATGTTTTCAGTGTTGGTATATGGGCCACATCAAGTGGAATTTTATGGAATAACCTCGATCATGTCATAACTATAAGAATATGGGGGATCTTCGGCGGTATTGTCATAATACTCTAAGGTCGGGTGTTTGTGACATTCTTCAGGGGTTGCAGGCATCCTATGCATCAATGGGATGGGGGCAGCATCATACCCCTCTTTAGTAGAGTAAAGTTAGTCATGGTGATTCCAGGAACACCATGACTCCTTATTAGGGAAATAAAGAGGAGAGTGTGGCAACCAAGTAGTTGTTTAGAGCTGAAAAGGTTATGATGGATGATCAGTCAGAACCATCTATGGTGCATGGTACGATTCTTTTAAATTCCACATTGATGCAAGTGTTGTTTGATACATGTCATTTTCATTCTTTTATTACTTCTCATATTGTTGATTTTTTGGGTTTAAGTGTGAAAATTATTCCTCTAGTTTTAAAACTTTAAACTCCTCTGGGTCAAAGAGAGTGTCGAGCCTTTCTATGTAGAGAATGCTGTATAGCTATGTATGGGGTTGAGTTGATGTGGAATTTCTCAGTGCTTTTGATGGATTCTTACAATATAATCTTCGTAATGGATTGGTTGGTAATGTTTAAGGCCCAAATCAACTGTTACGCTTGAACAGTTAGATTTATGATGGATGATGGTGTGAAAGATCTATTTAGAGGGGAGAAGAATGAAAAGCTAGGTGAAAAAATATTGGTGGCCCCAGCTGTGTGCATGATATCATTTTAGTTTGTGATTTTGTATTTGGCATCAATAGAAGGTATTTAACATAGTGTTTTTCCAATAGTTATGGATTAGTTTCTGGATGTCTTTCCTGAATAATTCGCAGGGTTTCCACTCATGAGAGAAGTGGAGTTTATGATTGATATCTTTATGAGGGCTAGTCCTATCTCACTTTTGTCTTACTAGATGGAACCAATAGAATTGAGGGAGTTGAAAGTGTAGTTATAAGAGTTAGATAACAAAGGTTTCATCTATCCTAGCACATATCCACAGGAAATGATGGTTTTTTTGTTAAAAATGCGGATAGAACCTTGTATATGTGTGTTGATTATCATAGGCTGAATCAGATTATGATCAAGAATTTATATCCAATTACATGTATTGATGATTTTTTAGATAATTTGAGGGGATCTTAGTGGTTCTCCAAGATTGACTTGCGGTCAGGATATCATCAATTGTGAGTACGAAAGGAAGATATTCCAAAAACAACCTTCTGAAGTAGATATGGCCATTACGAGTATGTGGTTATGCCATTTTCCCTAATGAATGCACCGATAGTGTTCTTTGAATTGATAAATTAGATATTTTATAGATATCTAGATTCTTTCATGGTGGTATTCATTGATGATACACTAGAGTATTCAAGGAAAAGGGTAGAGAATGAGCAACACTTGGAGATAGTGTTAAGGATCTTGAGAGATCATTGGTTGTATTCCAAATTAACGAAGTGTGATTTTTGGATACAATAAGTTTGTTTTATTAGCCAAGGGATTTATAAGAAGGGTGTTTTAGTTTATCTAGAATAGATAAAGGTTGTTATTTCATAGAAACCACAAAATAATGTTTTCAAGATACAAAGCTTCTTTGATCTAGTTGGGTATTATTGGCATTTTGTTTGTGATTTCTGAAAATTGGCCTCACCAATGAAAGATTTTACAAGGAATAATTTTCCATTTCTATGGAATGAGTAGTGCCAAAAATAATTTGCAGAGCTTAAGGGTCATCCTACATCAACACCAATATTGTTTTTTCCAGAATTAGGGAAAGGGTACGTGGTGTATTGTGATGCATCAGGATCAGGGTTGGAGTGTGTTCTCATGAAAGGGGATCACTTGGTTTCATATTTCTCATGGAAGTTGTGGTTACATGAGAATAACTACCCAACACATGATTTAGAGTTGGCGGTAGTGGTTCATGCCTTGTAAATGTGGCGTCATTATCTCTTCGGTGATAAATTCATGGTGTTTACTGATCATAAGAGTTTAAAGAATATTTTATCACAGACATTTTTGAACTTGTGGAAAAGGAGATGGATGGAATATCTAAAGATGTTTTATTTTGACTTAATTTATATGCCAGGTAATGGAAATTTGGTAGTGGATGCATTAAGTAGGAAGTCGTATACTCAGGTGGTGAAACAGTTATCAGAACAGTGATAGTTGATGAGGGTCCTAGCCGACATGTGGTTGAAATGTGAGGACCAGGATGATAGAGAGATTTTATTTCTAGTCTCATTGCTTCCTGATTTGGTTGGGTTGGTTAAAGAGGTGCAGGTGTCTGATTCTGAGTGTATGACAATGAGGTTGAAACTCAATGGTGGGGAGACCGTTGAGGGATGAGAACTGAATGGACATTCAGTTCTGTGTTATCATAATTAGATAGTTGTACCAGTGAATTTTTATGAGGAAATTCTCAGGGCTTATCATCCTTCCATATGGACTATCCATCCTGGAATTCAGAAAATATATAAGGTGTTGAAACTCTAGTTTTTGTGGTCTTGTATGAAAAGGAAAGTGGCAGAGTTTGTTTCGAGATGCTTGATTTGTCACAAAGTCAAGGAAGATCATCAGTTCCTGATAGGTATGTTGAAATATTTACCTATACCTATGTGGAAGTGGGAATTTATAGTGATGTATTTTGTTACAGGTCTCCCAAGAACGGTTTGGAAGCATGATTCCATATGGGTGATAGTGTATTAGCTCACAAAGTCTTCCTTTTTCATACCTATTAGTGACTCTCATATAGGGGAGTATCTGTCCAAAATCTATATCCATGAAGTGGTAAAGAGGCATGGTGTTCCAATTTCAATTTTCTCAGATAGAGATCCAAGGTTCAAATCTTATTTTTGTAAATCCTTAAAGCAAGCCCTTGGGACTCATTTGACAACTAGTAAGGTGTACTATCCTTAGAAGGATGGGAAATCTGAGAGAATGATATAAACTTTGGAAGATATGTTATGGGTTTTTGTGATGGATTTTGGTGGTTCATGGGAGGAGTACTTATCGTTAGTGTAATTCTCATATAATAATAGTTATCAGGCCTTGATACATATGGATCCGTTCGAAGCATTGTATGGGTGTCTGTGTCGTTCTCCACTTTGTTGGGTGGAAATAGGTGACACTTCTATGGTTGGGTTGAGCCTTATCCAAGAGACCATAGAGAAGATCAAGTTGGTAAGAAAGAGAATAGAGATGGCTCAGAGTCATTAGAAACCATATATGGACCATCATCAATGACTATTTTTGTTCGAGGTGGGTGGTCATGTTTTTTTGAGAATCTCTCCTAGGCTTGGACATCGTTGGTTGGGAAAACCAGGAAAGTTATCTCCAAGGTATATTGAGACTTTTGAGATACTTGAGTGGGTTGGAGAGGTGTCTTATCAGATGGATTTTCCACCATGATTTAGTACGGTTCACAATGTGTTCCATGTTTCTTAGTTGAAGAAGTATCAGCCAGATCATGACCATGTGATTCGATGGGATCATGTTGAGATGGAACCAAATGATTCTTCAGTGCACATGATAGTGCATATTGTGGATAGGCAATTGAAAGTATTTCATGGTAAAATCATTGGTTTATTTTGGGTTTTGTGTCATTATGGTTAGATCTAGGAGGATACTTGGGAGAAGGAGAAAGAGATGGCCGATAAATGGCCTGAACTCTTTTAAAAAGAAATGGTTCTCTAATTTATGAGGACGGAAAGTACAATGGTGGGGAGAATGTAGCACCATCATTTTTAGGTATGTAACCATTTTTATGCCTTCAGTTGTGTTTAAAGTTGTTGGGTGAGGTTTGGGAGAGTTTGTAAAGGTTTTAGAAAATTTTATAGGCCTTTTTAAGGCTACATGGCCTGAGCACGATTTGAGGAAACTGTTCAAGAATCCCAAGTAACAGTGCGATTTTTCATTATTTGGACAACAATATCTGCACGATTAGTGCAAATTTTGTCAAACCATGTGAGATAACCTTTCGTCCCATTAAAATTAGGTTTAAAAAAATGGGGTTAGTCGGGATTTTTCCTAAAACACCCATTTCTTCCCCAACTCGAACCTCACTCAGGATTTCCTCTCCTCAAGGGTTAAGGAACCTCTCCCACTCACTTTGGAAGCATTTTGAAGGGATTTCTTGGTGTTTTTAAGGTCATTTATCTTAGGTAAGTCTCCTATATTGGTTTCTTTTTGGTTTTCCTTAGATCTAGTTATTCTCATCTCTCGGTTTCCTAGATCTACTTCCATTTCATGTAGATCTAGGGTTTTTGTTGTTTAAAATGATGAGAGTGGGGATTTTTTATGTTAGGAAAAGAGATCTAAGGTGTTTTTGGTGGAGTTTTCACCTAGATTTATGGTGGGATTGTGAGTTGGGTGATTTCACTGGAAACCCTAAGGTAGGTGGATTCTCTCTCGACTCCACTTTATTTGAACTAGAAGCCTTTTTTGGAAATAATTTTTTTCTTCAAATTTATTGTTTTTATGATGTTTAAAGGTTGTTGGAAATCCATGTGGTGATGATTTGGTGATTTTTGGGAAAATGGGGTTTTTCGAAAAAATGTTCTTGGGTGTTAGATTTTTAAATGTTGATTTTAAAATTAGTGGCTTGGGTTGTTTCATGAGAAGGGTTTTCAAAAATGGTTTTCAATAAAGGGGGTTGATTTATTGAAATTTAATATGACTTTAATTATATGCTAAGGTATTTTTTGGTTTCAAAATAATTATTTTCATATTATGGTGGATTTAGTGGATGTATTTTCTTACTATGGGCTTGGGCATCCTTGCAAGTGTTTTTTGATGAGAAGTGGATGGGAAGTACCACTATAAAAATGGTTGATGAATGATGTATGGAAGAACCAATATCAATGATAGGTGGACGTGAAAGAAATACTATAATATAAAGGGATTGGATGGTTTTGGATGGATGCTCCACTGTGTGTGTTATTTCTATTTGGTTGTGTGTGCTTTATGATTGTTGTTCGATTATGTTGTGGCTATAAAAAGTGGAATTGTTTTGAAAATATATGATAGTGAATTTTATTATGGTATGTTTGATGGATTTCCATTGTATTATGTTAAATTGAATAAAAATAATGGCTTGGTAAAGAAATGTTTGGATATCTAGAAGTTGTTGTCCTATTTAATGATTTATATAAACCATTTTATATTAATGTGATAACTATTTTATCCTAGTGTAATGTGTAGGGAAGTAATTTAGGGAAAACCTACTGAGTATTTGTACTCACCCCCTTCTTTGGAGATTTGGTGCTTTTGTAGATGTTGTTTTCTAGGATATAGGTAAGGGTAAAGAATCTAATTTTGTTAGTGGTTCGTCGTGATGCTTGGACGATGTTGTGGTGCTTGGAACATGGAGCATGGATTGGAACTATGGAGTTGTGTCATGGATTTTGGGTTTTTGTTTTGTAGTCTTCTATTTGGTACTCTGATTATGTATTCTTATTATTTGGTTGTATTATTCTTTTGGTTTTGTTGAGTTTTAAACCTTTTTAACATGCATCATGTTGTTTGGTTGGTTATGACTCGTTTGGTTGGTTTCTTTTATTCTAAGAGAAAATCTTTCCCTAATTGTTATTGAAGCCATAAACATTAATGTCTAGACTTTGGAACCTTGGGAATGTCTCATAAGGCCAAGTTTCATCTCACTACCTTCTCAATCCAATAAGGAAGGGGTGAGGTGTTACAATATATGTGATAGTGTAATTGATATATTACTGTATAATTGATTGTTATTTTCTTAAAGGATGATCCTTTCCTTGGGGCACCACAAACATTTCAATCTAGACCCAATGAAGATGATTTCCAATATGTTATAGGTGACCATAAATATATAATTAAATAATAAATAGTGTTGAATAACTCTTCAACCATGAAATAAAAAAATAAGAATAAAAAATGAAGGTTTTTTACATAAGGGTTTGTTATATATAATATGAGTTCTACCCATATGATAAATGATTCATAATTTTTTTTTCAAAATCTAATTTATTTTTATAACTTGTGCTACATGCAATGTATTCTTTACCACATGATGATGCCCACCCCAAAGAGAATCATTTCTGTGATTCCAAATGTGAGTTGCATATTACACTTGGTTAAAAAGAAAAAAAGAGTGTCTTCAAATTATGTTTCTAGTAAATGTAATTAAAGAAAAAAAATTAAAGGTCAATGATTTCAGGTTAGATATAATGATCATGGATAACCAATTGGCCTAAACAAATCAATATTAATTAGTTATTATGGGATATGAATAATCCTAAACATGTCCATTGACATTGATATATGAATTAATTTCATACTTTTAATGAAGTAAATTATTTGGGAAGATATTAGGCTAAAATTTTATCACACTTTATCTTCTTTTATGATTTTCCTAGGTGGATCATGTAGTCACTTGGGGGGGGGGGTGAATTAGTGGTGACCAAATTTTACTGATTATATACAACATAAATGCTTTTTTACTTTATTTTGATCGAACCTCTATTATCAGTTATGATATATGAATCCTTAAAAACCATTCCTCATTACTTTAGCCTTTTTCTATAGAGATGATATAAGGAAAACAACACATAGTTATTTTTACATGCTTTGACCTCAGTGTGGGAATATAAATCCTTACCATAAAGACTCCCATTAGTCCATGGATTCTTATAATAATTATATTTTCAACAATTACAAGTGAGGGGTATTTATACTGTACCCCACTATTTAGTTATCTCCAAAAAGCTCCTCCTATCTCATGATAAGAAATTCATATGGACTTATTTTAGTTATAAACATTTCTTATCTTTTAAACCAATATAAGATAAAATTTTAAGTAGCTCACAGAAACATTTTCTAGAAAATATCCATAGGATAACTCGGCCTAGTGTGACTCCATCTATTACTCCTCTATCGTCATCCGGTGTGACTTTATCTGATGTGCCTCGATACTTACCCTATGACTAGTAGCTCAGTTCAATAGAACTCAGTTCATTGTAACTTTGATAAATGAAACTTTATACAATACCTTTGATCAAAAACTTTAACCAATACACCTCTACTAGATACCTATTTCATGTTCTTCTTCTTAAATTAAGTGTTTCCTTAGATGGAACATCACACTTCTCTGAAATATTTAGTACATCACTTCACTCAAAAATATGAATAGTGTTTTACATCATACTATACCAACACCCTCTTTATATAGTAACACTTCCATAAGATTGGTATAGAACTCAAATATATTTTACCACTCAATGAAAATTTTAATTTCAAATATTCCTACTCATTTCAATTTCAATATAATTCTTCTCAAATATTATAGAACATTCAATAATTTAAAAAACTTCCTCAAACATCATTAACCTCACTAGATAAATAAACATTGAAATTTTAGCTCAATATAATCATTATTAAGACCTTACAAAGTCTTGAAGAGATCCAAAATGCTCCATTTAACATATTTTTGTCTAATGAATTCATTAAGAACTACTCTATCCAGTGATTGTTCCTTTTTCTAATTCATTTGATGTTTCTTCTTCTAGTAAATCACCTCCACATAAAATGATTTGACCGATTGACTTTGTCTGATGAAATCAACACTTCTTTGGTTGATGTTCCTCAAATAGTTCCAATATTCGATGGAATAATGTTCATTCATCTGACTTTTTATATCTAATGAGTAGACATATCTCTATTCTATAGACTTAGAAATATTTTATTGATGATAGTTATAAATATCACTATTTAATAATACTTCATGTTATTTCTAGCCATAATATTTAAACTTAATCCTAGGATTTATAAATGTTTGACCAATGAAATCACGACCTTTCATTGAACATCACTTTCCTTTTATGAATCATGGGCTCACAACTATTCATTTGGAATGATCTATTTGTTGTGTTGGCATGTCTTCATCGAGTGCATCCTACCTCAGCTCAAACTTCATATAGTACTTGGTTCAAAAAACTCATAATTGTCTATATGATAACATCTTAATCTTTTTTTTGATTCTCTTTGATATTATGGTTCTTTGATGAATCATTTCGACTTGAAAAACCTCATCTTGGCATGTCCTCTAATAAACTAACTTCTTCGACCGATGAACATTATATTACCTTGATCTATATGTCTTTATAAATTTTCCATCTAATAGAACTCATGCTTCATCTTTGTCTTGATACATATTTCTATGCTAGGAGATCCATCATATTACTTTAGCATATGACATCATAAAGCTTCTTTAGATATAACTCCATGAAAATATGTTCGATGGAACATCAGTGAACACTATTTGTTTCATTATTAATTTTAATTAATCTAGTGAAACTTTTAACCTATCCATCTATATATATTTGCAATGATCTATATGAAATTTTCTTATATTGGAGGGATAACATATCTATCATAAAAAACATGATCCGATAGGTCTTCATCCGATGGAATAAACCTGGTATAATCCAAACTCAAGCACACTCCTTGACTTCATAACATTGAACTAAATAAATATTATAACATAATATTTTCCACTTTAGATTCATAAAAACTAAATCTGGTATACTCGAGTTTTTATGCTTCACTCACATCTTTCTGATCACTAGAATGATCTTTACTATACCATGACTTGTATTTTTTTTCATCCATAAATCCAAATTTGTAGCTAGAACCTTGGATTATTCTCTTTTAAAAAACTCATATGGTAACTTTACACTATAATGAATTCTTCTTAAAAATATTTATCAAGTAAAATCATTCATGTTATATCTAGTAACATTATGCAACATCAATATTGGACATCTTCTGTATCTCCATCCAATAACATCTATCAGGTGATCTACATCCACTATCCTCAATCCATTACTATTAGTCCGATAACCTCGATATCCCCATTTATATTCAATATTAAATCATGAATATCTTCATGATGTTAGGAACTTTTAGAATGACATATAATAATCTAGAATTGTAAATAAACTTTCTTATCCTTTATTAATAACTAGTCAGGAATGTTTCCTAACCTTTATAAGGAAACTTTCTTAAAATTATTAAGGAATGTTTCCTAATATTCTCAAGTAGCATAATAATAAAAGGTTAAGGTCACATCTAATTCCAAATTTTTATCATTTATAATTTTATTTTTATTCTTCCAATGGTTTTACCTTCAATATTACTTTCTTAATAAGATATTTAATATCCTTATCTATTGGAACTTACTTTTTAAACTCTAAATGAAATAGATAGGGATTTTTCATATTTCAAGATTATTATATATATGGTAGTAGAACTATCCTAAAAAGTTTACATAGGAACCTTAGGAACCCATTATTAGGTATTCTTCTTAACTTAAAATTTCTATTTGACTTTACTAAAAACTATTTTCAACATATTAAATATAACAATATCATCATCTGATAAGAAATTTACCCCCCCTTTGAAATTTTTGTCAATACCAAATTAATTTTAAAGTCAATGATATTTCCCCCCTTATTGATAACAAATTCAATGTATCCTTATTTTACAAGAACTTTTAGGGATGGAACACTTTTTTATCCCCCTTAATGATATGAATTTTGAATCCCCCTTTTTTGACATCTCGGGTGAGGGAGGAACTTTCTTCACACCCCTTATTCTTATCTAATTTTATTACAATAGGAATAATATAAACCTGAAATTATTGAGATAAGGAGAGATTCAGTTTTATTAAGGAAATATTTTCTAAATAAAAAACCTCTAAGTCTTCATGAGAAATGATCAATGTACAAAATAAGAGTGATTAACTGAGACATTAATGTTGTCTATGAAATTTACCAAGTTATTCCAACTTTAACAAAATATTCTTTCAGGTAAAGGTTCATCATATTTTCATTCTACTCAATTTACTACATATATATTAAGGATTGAATTAGTCTTCAATTATCTAGTTTTTTTTAGTATCCAGCTTTGAAAAAATTTTGGTTGATCAGAATGAATTTATACTTCATATTATAAAGATTCTAAAAAAAAACAGTTTCTTATTTCTAATTCAGGGATCCCATGAACATCACCACCTTAAAATAACATTTTTAATTTAATCACATTATAAAATATATGTGAATAATTTGGATCTTTATTAGATTTTTTAGAAATAGAAACAAGGTTGATCAATTTTTTCCAACCCAAAAGCTCTCTTTTCTTCTTATTTCTACATACTTTCATTCTTGGTTTTCCAGAAATTTTTCTTTATAGGTTGCATAAATTTATTCTTATAACTTTCCCATTCAAAATTGTATGGTGGATTCTTCTCAACTTAATCTAGCAAGTTATAATCATCTTTTTTATTTTATTCCACTTCTAACCCCCTTGCATCCTCCAACTGTTTTGGCTATACATCTATGAAAATATTTGAAGTATGTTCAAATTTATTCTTGTGATGAGATTTCATTATAATAATAAAAAATCCTTACAAAATATTTATATTCTTATTTATAAACTTCAATTATCCTATTAACATCAACATGAAATTTTTAGGAGTGATACCAGGCAGTTTACATCTTCTACACAACTTCTTATCTTTTGGTAATATTTTCTTCAAAGTTAACTTATGTTAATATTCTAATTCATCATTAGAGATATATTCAACTATTCCAATACTCTTATGTTTTTCTTGAATTGATTTAATTTTTTTCATGATATTTCTTTTACTATTTTTTTCATTCATGGTGAGATTACAATTATGCATGAAGTTACATTTTTTTTCCACATAATTAGCATATTTTTATGGACATGAAATCTTCCATAACTTTCTTCATGGGTGGAAGATTCTTGTTTTCTTTAATTTTTCCCCAAAGGTTGACCTATAATCTATATTTATTATATTTTTTTTCAGCTTATGTGGTCTCTTTATGTTAGAAGTACCTGTGTTGTACTTGGTAGAAGTAAACCATCACTTTTCTTCATGATGGAAATATATTCCACAACTCTCAAAAAAACCTTTAAGATATCTAAATATATTTGATATCAACTGATCTTTCTTATTTTATGAACGTTGGGTAAATATAAATGAGTTTCCTTTTAATTTCCCTTTTCTACCCTAAATGTTTGATTTATCAATTCTTCATATATTGGAATATTGTGCCAACAATCGATATACATGTGTTTGTACAATCTAAAGAACCAACAATAGAAGATACACATAGTATTCTTATATCATTCTATATGTTTACTGGTGGAGACATTTTCCTGAACTTTTTTCTTTTATATGTTAACTTTTTTATTCAAGATATCTCAATAATAAATCTTTCCCTTTTATTTTTTAACTTCCACCTTCTTAGAAGAAGTGGTTTTGACAAAATTCTTCACCCAATTTTATCCAAAATTATAACATGTACTAAGATTATGGGAGTTAGTGCTGACAGATTCATCTGAGTGTTTAGTAACCTTTTTTTAACTTAAAAGACGTTGATGATTTTTATGATTTCACATTATTCCTACCATTTTATTGAGTCTTTCCTAGAGTAATAATTTGCTTATAAAATTTGGAAGACCTTATTATCACAATAATATGTGAAATTTAGTTTGAGTAGATTCCATGTTTCTTAATATCAGAGCATGCTCAAGTGACTATATTTAAATCATTATTATGATTTTCAAGACTTATTACTATATATTCACATACAACTCTTTAATTTTTTATCTTTTAGTCATGAATCTTGCAGACATATTTCAAGGATATAATAAGTTCCTTAAACAATTTGATTTTATTTCTAGTTTATTATTCTTAACCTCAATAATTTATTTATGAGTATCTTCTAGTTCATAGAGATTTTCCTTGAAAACTTTTATTAAAAAATATTCTTTACACAAACTATTTTAAAATGATTCTTCCTTAAGGGTCGAATTCAACCTTAAGACCATTTTATTTAGTTTGGGTTTCACACACATGTTCATTTTGATGTCTTTATTTATATATTTTACACTCCTTCTAAAGTATTATTTTAATATATTCTATTATTACCCCTTTATCTTCTAACCAAGAGTTATTTTATTAAAAAAAAGTTTTGAACACATGACATATTTCATTAATATAATCTTAAAAAACATAATTATCACAAAAAATATATAAACTATTTCCACCACATAGTTGAATTTTTATTGAGAACATAATATAGTTTCTTCCTTGACTTCAATGATTTAGTAAGATATTTAAATTCTCATAGATTCTTTCCAAATTATTTCTCCATGTCATCAAGTTCCAATATCAGCTATGAAATTTTCTCCTATTTTCCCTGGATATATGTAAGTATATATTTAACAACTTCAATAGGGATATTTGTTATTCAATATCATCATATTTTTTATTTTTATTCAATGAGATAAGGTACATGGAATTCTGGCTACCCAAGGCCTAAGTATTCACGAAGTAATGAAGGATGATGGAATCCCCTTAGATCAAAGACACCCCATTAGGTTTAAAATATGATATGTTGGAGAGATAGGTGACTTATAGGGCTTGATCATCCTGAAAAGCTAGGTGATCCTCTACTTTATTTCCTTCTCTCTAGGTGTGGGTTACCTTTATATTATTGAAGATAAGAACTCTGCATTTTTTGATAATGTAAGAGATCAACCACAATGTGGGGACTTTACCCTGTAAAGAGTCATAAATGATAATAGATTCCGTTCCCACCTGGGAAATATGAACATTAGTTTGGATTAAAAAATTGATCCTAGTCAAAACCGATTTGGCCTCAGCCTATAAGGAATTACTACTACCATAATAAGTCTTGAAGGCCAGAACAACACTCCCCCTATGGTCCCACATGACCCCTCCTCCATGTATGACACCCACTATGCATGATCTATCCAGGTTTATCTAGAAACGATCCACTATAGAAAGCCACCACACCCACTAGCCCTGTAGCATAAAACTTGGGGGATGAGCCACTATAGAGGAAACACACAATGACCTAAGATTGGGTGCTTCCTTCCAGTTACTGAAGAAGGTCACATGGTCCACCAGTAGGCTTCTTGTTCTTATGATGATGGAACTCCCTATTGAAATAAGTCCTTAGTATCTCACCTAATTCTTAGCTTTCCATAAACACCAACACCCTGCATTGAGGATTATAGAATGTTCCATTCTTTCATGGCCCACATTTTAGTCCTCTTAAACCATCACTCTAGGAATGGTTCGTCGTGGAGGTCTTGAGGGGAGTACGCAGTAAACTCACCAAAGAAACTCCACACCGCATTGGCCCATTCAACTTCAAAGAAAATGTGGTATGTGTTCTCCTCTCATTTTTTTCTATTGCAGTGGAAAATGGACACTAGACTTATGCCCAAATTTTTGATACTGTCATCCGAGGGTATTGTGTGATTCCTGATTCATCAGATAAGGGATATTTTTTTATTTATTCATTAAATTTTAAATAAAAATCATCGATAATTACAACTGAATAATATTCTTGAAAACATGAGATAGATTCTCTAGGAGGATTAATTTTTTTAGATTCAAAATATTTCTTACCATGCACCATAACTTTTGGTTGTGATGGATCCTCCTTCTATTAGTTTTGAGAGGTTTACTTCCCCTAATTTTTTGATTCTTTCATCTTCCAGTTTTTTATGTTTTGAATAAACCTCCATGTTTCTACAACCACATATAACTTATGTATTCCTTATCCTAGTTTGATTTTTTTAAATTTTAGAGAAACAATTTATTTAAATTCTAGAAATATTCTTGTTATATAAAACCGTTAAAGACAAATAGGAACAAAACATTTATATCCAAATAGAGGGATCCTTTCCTCTAATACAAATTTATATTCCAAGGTGGATTGTGAAGTCAACCTAGGGGGTGGGGGTTGAATCAAGGGTGACCATATTTTTCTGATTTTATTAAACTTAAACCCTTTATTAATTTAGGTTGATCAAACCTCAATTATTGGTTAATTTATATGGATATTTAAAATATATTCTTCACTAATTTACCCTTATGATATTAAAATTATATAAGAAAAACAATAAAAAATTATTTTTACAAGATTCAGGCTTAGTTTGAGAACCTACATCCTTTCCATAGTGAGTCACGCTAGTCCATATATTCATCCACTAATAATATTTCCATCAGTTACAAGTGAGGGTTATTAATAATACATCCCATAATGGAGTTATCTCTAAAAAATATCCTCATATTGCATGATAGGATATTTATACTGACTCCTATCATTTAAATTTTTTTCTTATCTTTCGAGCCAATCTAAGATAAACATGTAAAAATATAAATGAAACTTCATCCAAAAAATATCAATACAATAACTCCATATGGAATGCCTTATTCCAACAAGCCTATGTCTTTATTTGGTGAGACTTCATCTAATGTACCTCAACGATTCCCCTCTGGCTGGTACCATTGTTTGATAAAAGCATGTCTTCCGTATCTGTGACCAGTGAACTTGTATATGATACCTCTGATCAAAACCTTTAGCGAGCACACCTATGCCCAAAACCTCTATTCTGTGCCTCTTCTTCAAGTAAGTGTTTCCTTAGTTTGAACCTCTCACTGATAAAATGTCTTTAGTTCTTCACTTCACTCACACATATGAACTGTTTTTTACATTGTATTGTTGAAACACCCTCTTTATATTGGAACACTTAAAAAAGATTGAGCATGAACTAAAATTTATTTTCCCACTCAATAAAACTTTGAATTTTGAACCTTACTGCTTATTTCAATTTTAATGAAACACTTATTGAGAATTCTGGATCATTCAAGACATTAAAAAACTTACTCAAACTTCCTTAACCTTGTTAGATAAACAAAAAATTAATGTTCATCTTAGTATCATCATTGATAGGATGTTAAAAATAATTTTAAATATCCTCAGTACTCTATCTGACATACTTTTTTTAATGACTTCATTAAGAAGTCCTCCATCCAGTGACTATTACTCTATCTAGTGCATTTGATATTTCTTCATTTAGTAAATAATCTATCCATAAACTACTTCAAATGATTGAATTGGTCTGATAAAATCTACACTTCCTTTTCCGATTCTCTTCAAATGATTACTTTTTCCAATGGAATCACATTATTTCATACATATTTTTCTTTTTGAAGATTCAACATCTCTTCATCTAATGGGATTATAGTTTTTAGACCATTGGTCACTATATAAATCACCATATTATAAGACCTCATGTTCTTTCTAGATAAAACAACTTAACCTCATCTTGGTCTTTGTAAATATTTGGCTAATTAAATCACATCCTTTTAGTGAACTTTACATTCCTTTTCTAACTAATAGACTCACTACTATTCATCCAATATGATCTGTATAATGTTTTGTCATATCTGATTCTGGGGAATCCTGCCTTAGATAAAACTCTATAAAGTGATTGGTTAAAAAAACTCAGAATTGTAAATATAATAAAATCATGATAATTTTTATGATTCTAGTATATTCGATGGTTATTTGACTAATCATTCTAACATGTAAAACTCATTATGTTGTCTACTTAAATAAAACAAATTATTCAATAGATAAACATTATAATTCCCTGATCGGTTGTACATTGTTTATTTTCCATCTGATAGAACTCAATATTCATCTCAGTCTTTATACATATTTCTCTACAAAGAGAACTTTCATATTTCTTTAGCTGATGAAATTTTAAATCTTCATCTAATGTAAGTCTATGAAATTTTATTTGATGGAATATCGTCAAGCATAAGATATTTTTCTATTTTATGTATATAATCTAGATAAAATTTGAACCTTTCCATCCATTGATATTTGTAGAGATCTATAAAAACTTTCCTTATATTGGTGGAAAAAAATCTATGTCATACAAAACATGGTCTGATGGATATTCATATGATGGTCTCAATCCAATAGCCTCCAAATATTAGCACACTCCTTTACTTTGTAACATTGAATTTAAAATATCTTTTCCACTTAAACCTCATAAAAAATTTCTATCTAGTATACCTGTTCTATTAGCCTTCAATAATTTCTATCTGATCACTGGTAGAAACTTCACTATATCTTTGATTTTATTTTGTGCAGTCATGAATCAAACTTTGTAACTTGGATTTTAGATTATTTTATTTTTACAAGCCCATTTGGTAACTTCACTTTTCAATGTAATATTTTTATAACTCTTTATAATGTTTGTAACTTTTAGAATGGCATATCATTATCTGTATTGGTAAGTAAAATTTCTTATCCTTTATCATTAACTTTTTAGGAAATTTTACTAAACTTCATATGGAAACTTTCTTAAACATCATACAGAAAGTTTCCTAAGCTTCTACAATAACTTTATAATTAAAGGTGAAGGTCACCTTTCAGTCCTCAATGTTATGCAAAATAATTTCATTGTAATTATTTCAAATTTTCTACCTTCGTCATTACTTTCTTCAGAAGATATTCAATATTTTTATCTGTTGGAACTTACTTCTTCAAATCTAAATGAAATATATAGCACTTTTTCATCTTGAAATGTTCTTATATATTTCTTAGTAATAGTATCCTATGAAAATTATTTAGGAATATTATGAACCTTTTCTTAAGGATCCTTGTTATCTTCAACTAACTCATTGACTTTACTACAAACTATTGAAAACATATTTAATATAACAGTATCATAATATAATATAAACTTCATTTACCTATAGATAGTGTTATGAAATGTTGATTATTTTTTGAATACATTTTTCCTGGAATGCTATAAAAATATTTTTTATTTAAATATTTATTAAAAGAGAAATAAAGATTTATAAAAAATCTTGTCCACTAAAAACTTGAGATATGCTAATGGGAACATCAATCCTTACCCTTTAGAGATATAAACTTCATATATCAATATAAATGGGATTATTTAATTTTCCAACATTAGGAGAAGGATTTTAAGTTAAATTTTATATGATTTTAATTTAATTGATTTGAATTTTCTTAAGAATTTAATTTCTATTACAACCATAAGGATGAATTATGGATCATTGAAAATAATTATAGGATTTTTTGAAAATTAATGAAGGTTTACATGAGGATACATTGAATAATTAGTGATTATTGAATGAATATGAATATAGTTACTATACATGGGAGTAAATTTGGTGAAGGCTATATGAAATTAGTAAATGTGGTAGTTAACGATGAGGATGGACAAAAAATATCTAGTGATGAAGAATTGATGCCATTATTGTGGCTATATGGGAGAAAATATAAAGATTCACCATGAAAGTCCTACATATCTAGACATGTCATGTGAATAATTAAAATGGATCGATTTAGATTTATTGAGGTATAAATTATCTATTCTAGGATAATGAGGTGTTAGATGAAGCATGGCCATGAACAAAGTTATTTGAAAATGTTATATGGATGTTTGGTGAAAGAGTATTGCATCATTATGAAATGATGTAAATCACATCGTAATATATTATATGTAAGAGTAATTAAAAACTATTAAATATAACCATGACAAAAATGATTCTATATAAGAGTAAATAAGAAATACTGGATAGTTTTTTTTCACTATAAAGAGAAAGAACATACCATAATGGGAACACATAGGATTAACTAAAGATACATAAGAATAAATGAATGAGAATACAATCATAGAGAGAAAACCATGTCATAAGAAACCTAATATAAAAATGAATAAATATTTATCTATAAGGGTACTAAATTATAAAGGAATAGATCACACCGCAACATATCATTACATAAGAGTAAATTAGAATCTCCAAAGTATGCATAAGAGTAACTAAAGATTTGAAAAGGTTGCATATGATTAAATAGGATAAAGAGAGATAAAGTGTTTAAATTTATATATGAATAAGAATAATGTAGGGTTTATAATGATTTCATTATATTAACTCTAGAGCTTCAAATGATGTGTAATTATAATTTGAAAATTTTGTATGAATAACATCTTAGAGTGTGATATTGCAACATGCACCAGCAATCAACAATCCTAGATGAAGTAAAGGATATGGGATAATTCCATAATATAGTTATAGGTTGTGAAAAATTTGTGTAGATTTAGAATATTATGGATAGGAGTAATCACACCAAAGTAGTGTGTGAGTCAAGTAGGTCCACACTATTACATAATGACCATGTCAGGTGAGGAACATTTTTAGTCAAAATACAGAAATATCAATTGGTTGAGGATTCAAGGATTTTAATCATGAAGGATATTATCATGATACAACTAATAATTGATTTTATGAGAACTTAATAGATAATTTCGTGATCTTATGGTTATCTAAAAATGATATTTACTCATATTTTTTTACTTTGGGGATTTTCAGAATATCACTCTAATATAGAGAATATCATGCTATAATCTAGCTTAATATAAAATAGATCGTGATATAATAGAAAGTATCATTCCATGATTTGGTATTTTGTAGAAATTAATGATGTTTTATTTTTAATTTTAAGACAGATACTTGTATTGAGATTCCAGGAATTGACTCAACTTTGTTAGATGTATTTGAGCACATTCAAATGTTTTATACATATGGAATGGTCATGGAGGATTATAGGAATATGAGTGTATCCCAACCATTAAATAGATGGTTATAGATTTGATATATTTTTTAATAATAGAACATATTATTTCCAAAAGAAGAACCATATTTCTATATTTTTTAATCTATAGAAGAGTTTCAAAGAGAATATTTGATTCATTGAAATAATAAGGCTCAAATAGGATACAACTCGATCCCTATATCTTACTGATTAATGAGATAAATAAGAAGTGTCACAAATATTGTTATAGTATAAGATAATACCCATATAAAATAGTTATTATATATATTGTTTTCATTTGGAAGATAAAGAGTTTACCCTCACATTAATTGGTCCTTCTCATTTTAATTTGGAGGATTAACAGTGCATCATTATGGATCATAATAGGAAATCAATTATTAAATTGATGATACACAGTGTCTTAGTAACCTATGTTAACCTTAATAATATAATCATTTATATAAACTATTAAATAATCCCTCATATTTATATATCAATGTAGTTATCCCTAAAATATTGTGTAGAATATATGAAGAGGTAGTGACCCTTGGGTGGTAGTAAACCATCCTTAAAAGTTTTAAAAATAGTGTACCTTATCATGGAGTGATTGTGATAAATCTATGTCCATTTCATAGTGCATAATAATGGATTATAGAACATAAAAATGGTTTTGGTGTTCTCTCCTTAGATATAATCTTGTGAGACTAAAAAAAGTAAAATCCAAATGTTCATATACACTTTAAATTCTTGCATATCTATGCATGATTTAGTGACAATGCCACCAGGAGTTTTAGGGAGTAAATTTTTTCTTTCCAACAAGAGAAAAATATCTAACAAATTTTAAAATGCATTCTAGGGAAAATGTTTTAATATGGATGCACCATAATTCACTCCTCTTTGGGTGTATAGATTTATCTTGGTCAAAATAAGTTCTATGAAATCCATAGGTTCTAATTTAAGGTTCAATATTTAAAATATATTTTATATTTGTTGTATACATTTTTTAAATGATGAAGCCTCCCATTTTAAGTGGTACAAATATTCATGGTTGAAAAAATGAGATGTATTGGTTTATACATACATGTGGTGAATAGATCATAGAATATATATGTCGAGATATTGACTTGAAAAATCACTATAAATTAATTAGAAGTATGAAGACAAAAAATATCTTGGTGAGATCGATGTCTTGTGTGGTATACAAGAAAAACTATAATTTTACTACCATGACGTTACTTATTGGTTGAAGTAATATTTTTTTTTCAATTATATTTTTTGTCAAGAATCATTTCAAAGTTATTTTGAAATAGTAAAGTGATGGGTCATGGAAATAGTATCCAATAAAAATTGAAGTGATTAAACTAACCATTTACTTATTTAAAGAGGTATAAAGAAAACTTGTTACAAATAGAAGTTATAAGATATATGAACTATAATATACATGAAATACTTTTTACTGTCATTCAAATTAATAAGTAAGGTTCAGTGTTTTAGAGAAAATCTAAATAAATTTGGAAGAAACTATCTAAAGATTACTTAGCATGTTGGCTATGTAAATCATTTTTTAATATATCTTAAATGAATGAATTAAATGGATGAAGTGAATGATGAAAATATAGTTGTTAAGAATTTATTTAAATAATATAAATTAATCATTCATATACTTTAAAGGACATTAGAAATTTTCTAGAGAATTTTTGAATTATTCTAATAATTTCTATAATTAATTAGATTTGTTTTGAGGTGATTTGAAGAGGTTGAAAAGGCATGTAACTGAAATTAAGTATCTTGGTGAAAATTTATTGGAGGTTGGAATTATGAAAAATTTATATGTCTTGAATCGTATAAGGATCACAAGAAACCTTCATAATGATGATCACATGAGTTGTGTGAAGATCCTTTGTCCACTGCATAAGAATGAATCACTAGAGTGGTTAAAGATGATTACTTCATAAGTATAATTATAAGTATGAATGGTATAATGACCCAAACATAACATGCATTGAAATTTCATTTTTTATAAAGATTTAATATATTTTCAAAATTATGATTCTTGAGAACGATATCAGTTTAGTTTAATTGAAGATAAGAAAAATAAATATATCATTTAAGTATAATATTCATCATATATATTTTATTTCTTTACATAAGGTACCCTTATTCAAACTAAGGGGAAAAAAATTAAAACATAAGAAAGGGTGATCTTAGATGACCAGTAAGGGTAAACATAGTAGATATCATTAAATGATCATAAATAAGAATAAGGGTATGATAATGTGATCATAACATAAGAAAGTCATATCCAATCAATTAAATATCATCAATCATGAGCCATGGAATAAATATTTGTCATAAAAAAGAAAAAATTCATAAGAGTGAGGAATAATAAATAATCAAACATAATCCATGAGATCATCATAAACATCATAATGTAGCAACAATATAATTTTATAACTTTATAAACTTGTATAGATAGTAATAAGTTCACTCTTCAAGTTAAGGACATGAATTTAGGTCTATGCATAAGCTTATAGACATGAAAATAGGTCTACACATTAACTTATTAAAATGAAACTAGGTAAACATATTAAGTTATGGATATGAAACCAGGTCCATGCATAATTCCATCAACATGAAATATGGTTCACACATAACATAGTAATTTCATGAGTTATCATTACCCAATGTATTAAAGTTCTATATAATTTTGGGTCCACCTGTCATATAATAAAGACCATTAAAATATGTGAAACAATATAATAAAACTTTCATCATATAATCATATCATATTCCATGTAGTGTAAATGAGTTTCATAAACATTTTATCCTTTCATTATAGCATTGCCCATGGAAAAGAAATGAGTTTCATAATGGTTTCATCATAAATTAATTAACCTGTGTGAAAGAATTGAGTTTCATCGAATCATATTTAAATAATTATTATTATAATACAACTAGAGAAAGAAAATGGACGATATCAAAAGATTTTATTTCTATTTAATTATAACAATATTTAAAGGATATTTACATAGATGAAAAATACCTTTAAAATATCATTCAAACATTTATTTTAAAATATGGGAAAATATTATTTTCCTTTGAAAATATTTTAATTAAAAATTCCAAAAATATTGATAAAATAATTTTTTTTAAAAGGAACCATGGAAAATTGTAAAGGAATATTCAAAGAAAACAATGGTCATGTTGGTGGGAAAATCTTTTCATCCCATATACATTAAAAGAAAACATTTCTTTAACAATTTTGTAAAAAGTCAAAAATGAATTGTTTGGAAAATGTTTGATTAAAAATATTACTCTGATTTTTTTTTTCAAATAAAGAAAAAAGGTAAGGAATACAAACTTTTAAAACATTTCAAGTATAGGTAGAAAAATTGATAAAACAATTTTAATGATCATGTCCATGGCAGATAAAGTTCGTCGACTAAAAATTAAACAAGGTTGAATTTTCTTTAAATACATTTTATCGATAATTTTATGTACCAAAGAGAATAAATTTTTAATAATAAACAAACATTTTAGGAATAAATAGGAGGTGGAGAGAATGGAAGAAGCTATCCGAGTGATACTACGAATGGTAACCTCGAAAACCCTTACTACATTGGAGATTAAAGATGACTTGCATTTGGTTCTATAGATCTAGCTGTACATTATGGTATCCTTCTATTAAGAATTGGAGTGATCCTATGAAAGAACCATTCAAGAAGCACCAGAGGAAAAATATCTCTATGAATATGATTCAAATTGATATCTTCACTAAAACACTAATAGAATATATTTTTTCGTAGCACTTAAAGGCTCGATTCTACATAAACCAACCACATCAAAGCCCCCCCATAAAAAATCAGAGGATAAAGGATTATATGTTGAAAAAAATACCAAATCCCAAAAAAAATAACTAATCATGTGTAAGTTCTCTGCTTTGAGGCACATCAATTATCTTAAATGGGAAAAACCACAGTCTATAAACGATATTAAATGAAAAATTTCTCATAGTTGGAGAAAATCCAATTGGAAACTGGTTCCAATCCGAAAGGGATATTATCATATTGTACTTAACTCTTAGGAGGAATTAAATTTCTTATGGAAAATGGGTAAAATATAGCTTTTTCCTAGTTTACTTTAATTATTTGAGGTTTCCATTACATTTAACCCTATTATTCCTCGAAATTATATGGCACAAATTTGGAATAGATTATATAGGATAAAATGGATATTCTAGCATCCGAAGATCCTAAATGATATTACCACTTGTATTGGTATTCCCTTGATGATTGATCAATACATACTAAATGGGGATCTTGGAATGTATGAAAGGGTAATAGTAGAGGATAATTTAGATTAAAAATTACTACATGTCTTCATTTTCAATTCTACATACAACTAAACAGATGTCAAGGTGGAGTATGAGCACAAGCCTCCTTATTGTTAATTATTAAAGATAATTGGGAACTCCGTATCAAACTGTATAGTGGTTCAAAAAAATTATCTACCACCTAATTAAAATAAATATAACAAGGTAAAAATTCATAGAAAATTTAAGGTCCCTATTTTGGAGAAAGTTGAACCATCCAATAAGAACAATGGAAGATGAGTGAAAAATCAAGGTGACCCAAACTCCTCAAAGGATGGATCTAGAAAATCCTGGGCTGACTTGATTGAAGAAGAAGAAAATGAAACTGAAGATCAAAATATTGATGATGAAATTGATGATTTTTTCAAGAAAAGGCAACATGATATCTTAGTGGAAGAATTAAAAACCAGTAAAGAGATTACAATGTGGATATTAGTACGGTGTAAGACATCAATATGGGAAGCCTTCATCACATCTCAATTTATCTAGGAGGTTGGAGAAGAGGATACACTGATCTATGAAGACAAGTCTAAAGAGGTGGAAATTGAATTTCCACCTTAAAAATGAAATGATGAAGGCAGGCGAACAACTGAAGTTAGCTATAAACACTTAAAAACTATAAAAATGTAGACTTCCATCTCAATTGAAGACTCAAAAATAAATAAGGAGATTACAAAGGATAGATATGGGTATACAATTCCCTATGAAGACAATCCTAAAGATATGGAAATTGAATTTCCACCTCAACAATACACTATTGAAGGAATATTCACTATTGAAGGAAGCCTCAAGAACATATAGACTACAACAGAGAAGACTGTCAAGGAAGTTGACTCTAACATATCTGATGGAATTAAGGAAAGCAGTATGAAAGGGAATAATAAGCCTCATAATGGTTTCACTGTTGCTGTTGGTAAGAATACTTCTAAAGGAGTTGTCAAAATGAAAAAAAAATTGGTGAAGAACAAAAGACTCCTATGTACACCAATATGGGTAAATCTGGTACCTTTATTTATCCTAACTATTCTTTAAATAAGCAGGAAAAGACACCTCTTCTTCTAGTGAAAATAATGCTAATCGAACTAGAAAATTAATAAGGAGGAATACTTATAGAGGTAAAAGGGGGATCCAACCCCAGAAAGAGGTTCAAATGAATATAATCTATTATAATTATAAGGTTATTTCAAACCTTTACACCATAAACACTTTAAAAATATTTATTTACACCCATAAACCAAAAATATTTTCTATTTCTGATACCAAAATTAAGTTTACTTATTATTTTTATGGTTTAGATAATTCTGGTTATGTTTTTATTGGTGATTATATTAATAATCCTTGAAAATAATCTATATGGATTTTTCACACTCTTCTATAAATAATGTTAGTTTATATAACACTAAAGATCAAGCTTTCACTTATGAAATGACATGTCAAAACGCTCATATTTTTTTTTCAATTTTCTTTTTGTCAAAAATATGTATTAGGATAGGATAATCCTTTTATAGAACTTTTATTCTTTAAACAATAGAATCCATGATCCTGGGATGATAAATGGAGACTTTAATTCCATCCTTGGGCCTTGTGAAAATATGGGACCAACTTACTCCAATATATCTTCTAGGGAGTTTAGATCTTGTATTGAAGATAATAATATTATTGAAATAAACCTTGTAGGGTCCAAATATACTTGGAATAAAAGGAATTATAATAGGGTAGTGGCTTATAAACTTTACATAACTTTAAATAATAATAATGAACTTGATAAATGGGATACTATTTCCACCATTACCCTTCCTAGATTAAATTTATACCATCATCCAATTTTAGTATGTCTCAATTCTAGAAGTTCTAGACCTATCCTCCCTTTTAGATTTAATAATTACTAGGCATCAGTTATTGAATGTGATAATATTGTCAAAGACACTTGGAAATCCATGAATTTTGGAAATGATACATTCTACTATAAGTTGAAATTAAAATTATTAAAACAAAAAACTAAAGGTACGATGCAAATAAAAAAAACAAATTGATAGAAACATCACTTCCCTAGAAGAAAAACTCAATCAAATTCAGATTTCCTCGATTAATACTGATTTTACTACTAATTCTGAACAAGAAATTGATATCTTTACCAAAATAAAATCTATTCTCAATATAAAAGATAATATTCCAAAAAATATTTTCAAAACCAAGTGTCTTAAAGATGGTGACATTCTACAATGATATTAAAAGAACTAGGAAATTCTATTGACCCCTCAACTTTATTAAATATGGGGATACTATAATTGATAATGAGGAGGGTTGAGCTAACCATACTGTATCTTATTTTAATAATATTTTTAATGGTCCTGACCTTAAAAAAGACTTATTACCTGATTTAAATCCTAAAATGGATAGAAGTAACAATAATTTTCCCTGGAAAGTACCCCCTGCCCATGAAATAAAAGATGCAGTCTTTATCGTGAAACTTGATATTGCTCCTAGGCCTGATGGATTTATCAAATCCCTTTTTTAGTATAATTGGGATATGGTTCAAATGGTTTTCTGTAACTTGGTTAAATCATTCTTTTCCAATGGTTTCCTTCCCATGGTATTAATACATAATTTATATGTCTAATTACCAATATTGAAAATGCGTCTAAAATTCAACTCTTCAAGGCCATTTCCCTTATAAAGAAACTCTATATAATCATATCCAAACTCCAAGAAAATAAAAATTCTCCTATCACCAATGAAATCGTTTATTAGAAGCAGTTTTGTTCCATAAAAGGAAAAACCATCTAAGATTGAATCTTCCTTGCCTTTGAATGTAAAAATATCTTAAATAAATCTATTTGTGTAGGAATAATTGATATTAAACTTGAAATTAGGAAATATTTTTACACTATGGATTGGATTTTTATTTATAAGGTCCCCAAAAACTTTTCTTTCAATGTCACTTTTTTCAAAAAAATCAAAACCCTCTTTGGATCTACTCACATTTCTATTTTGATTATTGGATCACCAAAAGGTTATTTCAATCACTCCAAAGGAGTTAATAAGGGTGACCTACTCTCTAAAATTCTATTTTCTATTGTATAATATTACCTAAGAAGACTTCTCACTTAAATGGTAAATTAGGGTAAAATAAATTCCATTATTGCCTTTAGAATCCTATCTATTCCCTCTCACCACTTATATGAGGATGACATATTTTTTTTTGCAAGGTGACAAAAAAAATTAAAAACCTTAAAACTACCATCTGAAACTATGAAGACGTGTTTGGTAAATCTATAAAATGGAACAAATCTTTCATTTTATTTGGATGAAGACTTTCTTTAGCTATAAAAATTAGCATAATGAATGACCTTTATATTAAATATGGATCCTTCCCCATCACATATCTCAGGGTCCATATCTTTTGGGGAAATCCTATGAGTACCTAATTTTCCCATATAATTGATCAAATAAAAAATAATCTCCCCACTTTCAAAGGAAAATGTCTATCTGTGGTTGGAAGAATTTAGCGTGTCAAATACACTATTATTTCTAAAATGGTTTATTCTTTGATGGGTTATAAATTGACCACTAGTTTTAGTAAAAAATATCAATTTCTATATAATTTTTTTTATTAGAGTGGAATCACTCTTGAAAGAAAGTTAGTCAAAGTTCCTTGGATTAATTATTGTAAGCCATTAGCCAATGGTGGGATCAGTATTAAAAACCTTAATCTTTTTAATGATTCCCTTTAGTATATGCTCACTTGGAACCTTTAAATATATATATATATATATATATTTATTTCCTTAGATGTAGGTTTTTTAACAAACTAAAAAAGGAAATTTTCTCAACATGGACTCCTTAATCTACCCATCTATCAATAATTCCTTCAATAAAATTATGTATCACTCTAGGTTTCTAGTTTGTAGAGAATCCTATTTGATTTTTTTGGGTTGATAACTAGAATGGATATCCTCTTATCACTATGACTGACCCTATACTCTTACCCATTGACACTAGTATCTCTATATCTAATTATTTTAACTCTCAATATTTTAATCTTCATAATGATATTAACATTATAATGAAAATTTATCTTTTTTTAAATTCAGATGACATTTTAGTTCGGGAGCCTGCAAAAAATGAAATTTTAAACTCTTGAATATACTAAAATCATAATTTCACTAATTCTAAAAAAGGAACTTTGTGGATAAATAACTTTGAAAATCCATGGTTCAGACCCTAAAGGTTCACCCTTGTGTGGAGAATAGACTATAATCAAATTCCCACTGATAACTTCCTTAAATTATTTAGTATTTAACTTTTCTCCAAGTGTCATCTATACAACTAACAAAGAGAAGATACTGACCATTTTTTTTATCTTTTGTTACTTCTATTAATTTATAAAACTACATTTTTGACATTCTTGATCTCATATGGATATATTGGGACTCCATTCGACTATATCTACAATGATACACTACTACGGATTTTTCTCAACAAATCGGGTAGCTCTTCATATATACTATAGATTAGATGATTTATATCATATGGTATGACAAAAAATTGATTCTTAACCATAATAATTCCATTAATTTTCATATAGATCAAGTTTGGATCCTCAACATGATCAAAGAATCTCGAATGATGCAAACTGGTGCCTGTCACAACTCCATCAAGGATTTCATTGTTGTTCATCATCTAAGAATAAAAGGTAGGTTTTTCCAGATGAGGGGAATGATTACGTTTATATATAAGTCCCCTATTACCAACTAGATCAAAATTAATATATATGGTGCCTCAAAAAGGAATCCGTGTCCCATAGGTTGTGGATTAGTCTGTAGAGATCACAATGGCCAAATTCTTGGATGACTCTATGATACTTGCAGTATTGCCTCCTCTTTATAAGTAGAGATATATAAAATTATTATTATGGTTTATATTATCAATAAAATAGGATGGAAAAAATATATCTTAAAAGAGACTCCACCACTATTGTGTAAGCCCTCCGGAATGGCATGACGCACCTTGCATGGCCCCTCATACCAAGGTGAATGTATTTCCTTCAACACCTTTATGTGATGAACCATATAATAACTCACGATTACTATGAGGTTAACATAATGAGATATGTTATTGAAAAAAAGTAGTAAAAAATAACATCATGTGGCCAGGAAAGCTCCCAACAGATCTAATTACATTGCATGAAAAGATTGTAATAAAATTCCCACTTTCAGATTTTTGTAACTCTGTAACTTTCTTTTTTATATATTTATTCTTACTTATTTTTGAAATATTAATCACCATTTTTTTGTAGGAATACCTATATGAGATAAAAAAATATATGTTTCTTAAAGTATAATCTATTTATAATTTCCCTAAATTAAAATTTAGCATAGACAACACCGAAAAGAAATGAGATTGTAACATAAAACCTTACCACATTGATACATTTTGAATCATAACCCCATGAAATAAATAAAATTAAATTAAAATTAAAAAAACATGAATATAAATATATTTATGATATATCATATAAATGGGGTAGTATACAAAACACATTAAAGAAATAGGTGGTGAATATGACATATGTCAAATCGAAACAAAAGTGAGATGACAAAACCTTACCACTTTGGTAAATTTGGAATTAAAATAAATTGGTTGGAATAATTTAAAATTTATAATTAAATACCATGATTTAATAGGTATCCATGATATAAAAAGTAAAATGGGTAGTATATACACCTCATAAACATAAATAGCTACACAATATCAAACATGTTTCAATGAAAAACATATTGGGATGATGAACCCTTACCTCAAGTATGAAACTCTTCATAAGCACTCTAAACTTCTATATAATAAATTTAAAGTTATTATAATTATATAAAAGGACCATATAAATACTTATAATACCATACATGGTTTACTTATAACATATTATCACCCATTTATTCACCATTATTTTTCAAAATAGTTGTTCAGGGTGATAAATCTTTTGATCTTCATGTATATTTCAGTTCTATGGATCTAGTCCTTGCACCTCGGTCATAGTTTCATCATCTCAATAATATTAATCATGATATAAGTTTAATATTTATCCTTTATATACAATTTTGTAACCATACATAAATAGTGGTGGTGAAAAATTAATTACATAACATTGTGGAGACATTAGTTTGTATGTATGCACACGTGAGGTTTCAAATTTTCGATGAATGTAATGAAATAAAAGTATATAATAGTTAAATATTCCAGAAATATGATAATATCATAAATTTAAAATATATTCATTAAATCCATCATTATAAAATTCAATGTGATTTGATGATGAAAAATGAAACACATCAATTCGTGGAGGTGGAAGTCCACATGCATGCAAGAGCAATGTTTTGTTTTCCTATAGGATTCAAAGTAGATGGATAATGATTTTTGTGACATTATAATAAAAATTAATTATATTTAAGATAATTAATTCATTATTTTATAATAATATCATATATTTATAAGATGTGTAATACAGAATAAAATTGAAATTAGATGGTTAAGAGTTATATTTCTTTGCTAAGAAACCTCCATTAGATTGAATCCAAATCCTTGAATGGATAGTATTTTGGAAATAAAAAAATATATAAGATACGGGGAATGAATATATTATGGTATTATATCATGTATTTTTCAATAAAGAAATTCCAAACTTTGTAAGTGATGGAGAAGGGGAGGTTCCCTTTTATAAGTGAGGGGAGGGGTACCCTTGGAATTACTCAAAGTATTAAATTAATACAAATTAATTTTATTGTTGAAGTGGCACTATATTGATATATTTTAAATATTGGATGATTATGATTCTAAATAATCTCATAAAATAAAATTTACATAATTTTAGGTTATGTTTTAACCTTTATATGTTAGTTGTAACCCCTATAAACCATTTTGAGAAATACCATGATATCAAAGTCTTTTATTTTGTAGGGGACAAGAAAGATAATATATGATGAAAAATGACCTAAAAGTTAATAATTGTTGTTATTATTGTCCATATCCCATTAAATTGTCCAAATATAAGTTTTTTAATAATTTTAAATAATTTAACAATATAATATTTGACATAAGATACCATTAATGTCATTTTTGGGACTATTCACATAGTTTGACTTTGAAGGAAAAAATATAGAAATAAAATTTGAATATGAAATTTTAACACATTATTAATATGTTATATTTATAAAAAAATCCTATAAAATAATAATTAATCCATATTTTATTACTTTTAAATTTTTTTAATTTTTTTTATATGACATGAATAATCACCGTGTTAGTGTTGAGTAAGTATTTAAAGTAATTATTCCATAAATAAAAATTATATATAAATTTAAATTATAAATAAATTCATTATTATTATAAATAATAATTTATAACAAAAAATAACCCCTTTTTTTCAATGAATATTATTATAGATATTAAAACCAAGAGAGCGAAATTTTATTTTTATTCTTTATATAAAATAATATTATGATCATAATCAAAGAAAAACGGAACCAAGCTTTCATATTTTAGAAATTTGAATGAGAATTACTATAACCCACTTATAAAATATGATAAAAATTAGTGTTATAGATATTTTAAAGCTTTATTACAAATTTTTAACCTAGTTTTACTAGTTTCACCCTTACCATTGTGAAAAATATTTACCTTGGTTACTATTCATAATGACCAAAAATAAAAGAGGCCTATTTTTAAAATTTTAACTTCTTAATTAAAAATATGGAATCCATTTTTCATCATTAAATATCTATAATTGGGATATATAAATTTTAATATAAATGCATAAAATGCAATGAAAAGTAGTTTTTAGAAAAATACATTTTTAAGCCTAAAAATGAACTTATACCAAAATAAAGTATAATGATGATTGATATGTAATTAATTAGTATATATATAATTAATAGACACTAATTTTAAAGTAATATAAAATTATAAACATAATTATACTCTTCAATTACATTATTTAATGAAAATAAATGATTATTTCACAAAAATTGGTATTTTCACCTTCCCCTAAATAATATTTTTTTAGAAAAATCACAAAAATAACACTAAGATAATATTGTCATAATAATTTTAAAATTTTATTCATTTAATCAAATAAAATATCTAAAAATGGTATAAATTAATTATGATGTTTTTACAAAAAATTCAATAAAAACCATTTTTGAAGTATAAAATAACATTACTAAAAATTGAGCACTTATTTATTATGAATTAATAAATAAATTTTACTGATATAAAACCATTACACATACTTTTCATAATTTATTTATTCCTATTCATATCACTAATTTAGTGGCTTGGTTATAATTGTCACATTTAAATAATTTTATTTTTATAGTATATCACAGTTCACTCAAAGTTTGGTGTTTTATGTTAAAAAATGTAATTAGAAAATTACTATTTTAAACTAAATTTTACAGGCATTACATTTTCATCACATTAAATAAATTTTGATCTATTAATTTTTATTTTGGTAATAAAAGTTTTAATATTTTCAAATATGTTTGTTTAAAATGTACATCAGACAAAGATATAATAAAAATTCCATTTAAAAAGAAAAGTGGATAACATAAAGGTTACATGAAAGAACACATAATTGAGTTCCCATATTTGGATAAAATTAGTGGGAAGTAGAAATATATACATGGAGGATAAAAATAATATCCTAGGAATAATATATAGTGTTATAAAAAGTTAATGTCTACAAAACCATAAATAAATGGGGGATAATAAAGACCATAAATCTATCAGAAATAATAGTAAAATGACAATATTTTTATGTAAATCTCTTTTTCCTTGAGTTGTGGGATTAATTTACTATCATGATAGAGTAAATGAGAAAATATACTTACTTGATTTATTTCCATTTCGTAAGAACAATTCCATCATTTGGTGGTGATTCAACCAATTTCCAGTTCTATCTCATTTCTTACTCTAAAAAATGAATATTCAAGGTTGTTGTTTTTTCATGTTGGAAGAACTAAAATTAACTTTTAATTGATTATATGATCCATAAAATAATTTCAAGCGAGTCCTCCTATCTCTAAATATTTACCAAAACCTAAATGATTAGAACAAGTTATCCAATATGAATACATATTCATAAAACAATCTCTAAAATCTCTACAATAGACCAAAAGTTTAACTAACCTTAAAAATATTCAAAAATATGCTACAGTAAAATTGAAACAAAAATATTATAATGATTTGAAAACATATTCTTCCATGAAAAATATAAAAATTATCTCTAAATTATATCTATCACTCAGTATTTTATATTCAAAAATGTATATAACTTTATGATATACCCCTCAAAATATGATAATTTTTTCCTTAGATATCCAAAATCACAATAAATTCATAATAATTTGAAATATTCTATAGAAAATTAACTCTACACAAAATTTTCAATTTAATTTAACAATATCAACCATTTCTTTATCCAAACATAACATTATTATCTCAACATTAGGTATATATTAAGCATTATCTATCCCTAAATGACATGTTTTTAAAAAATATCACCTTAACACTAAATAAAATCTCTATGTTATCAGTATCATTCAACATAACATAGAAAATATATAATGAAAAAATAGCAGAAATATCCTCAGTCATTTCATAATTCTTATATCCAGAATATCATTAATAAAACACATTTATAACATAATTATTTAATCCCAATATATAAACACTTAAATCATTCAACATCAATGATTATCACAACATTTTACCTTCCATAGTCTAAGAGTTATCCCTTGGATCTGAGAATTGAATCGAATAATTCCCAAGTTCCTCATATAGAAGATATTGTACTATAAATGGAACCTTAGTATGAACTTATTTTTCCTCTATTAGAATCTTCATTTCTCCTTAGAAATTAATTATTTTGTACCCTTATTTTCCACAATTAAAACATCTTCCCATTCCTTTAATTAAGTCCCTAGGTTCTTCTTCCCACATTCTCTACATGTAAGAAGATAAATATTATTTCATCCATAGTCTTCATGAAACTCCATTTTTTGTATTATTTGGTTCATTCAGAAACTCACATATATTTAGGTTGTTAACCATATATAGATATTATAGAGACCCAGACTTAACATACCTAGATATTACATCATTTTAGATGAATATTCTATAAATTACAAAAAATACATGCCCAAAGACTGTAATGGTTTAGTGTCTTTGGAAACTTGGAAACAAAATCTTTTATCTTAGTGAAATATCTTCCACATCTCCCATAAATATCTCTACCTTTAGTACTTCTACCTAAAACATTTCTTCATAACTTGGGGAAAGTAATCATAATAAAAGGGTGATATCAAATGCCCAGTAAGGGTAAATAAAAGAAAGGGATGATCATAACATGAACAAAATGGTATGAAACTTGAGCACAACATTTTAAGATCATACCCTATATATTAGAGATTATATTAAAGATTTGAAGTTCATAAGACATGGATCATGAGAGAATTTAGAGCATAATTCATGAAAGCATAACATAGGAATAAGATGTGGAATTTGTGGCATGTACATTTTTTTATAACGTTTTGAACATGTAAAATCAGAAAAAAGTTCACTCATTAAGTTAAGGACATGAAATAAGGCCCCCACATCAACTTATAGACATGAAACTAGGTCCATTCATAACATTGTTAATGTGTAATCAGGTTCACATATAACCTTATGGACATGAAATTAGGTTCATGCATAATATTGTGAACATGTAATCTGGTTCACTCATAACATTGTGAACATGTAATCTGGTTCACACATAAACTCATGGAAATGAAACCAGGTCCATGTATACTATTTTGAACACATAATAATATTCATTTATAACATTATGAAAAAGTAATCTGGTTCATACATAAACATATAGGTATGCATCCATGTCTATGTATAACATTGTAAATGTGTAATCAGGTTCAGGCATAACCTTATGGTCATGAAACCAGGTCCATTCATAACATTATGAACATTTAATCAGGTTCACGCAAAATACCATGAATATGTAATCAGGTCCACGCATAACATTGTGAACATGTAATCAAGTTCATGCATAAAATTATATAATCATGAGTCCTCCATCATCACCCAATGCATTTGTGGGATATATAAGTCCCACCCATCTCATAATAAAATCATTCATACATGTTCCACAACTTTCATCATATCATGACCCATAAAAATACATACGTTTTCTAAAAATAAAATCATAAACTATGAAAATAGATAAGTTTTGTAATCACTTCATGAAAGCATAGCCCATGAAAAGAATAGGGTTTTCAAGGAATATAACTTTTGGAAGAGAAAAATGTTTCATAATAATCGTGAAATAAAATCATAAACCATTCATAGAATGAATATAAATGGATCCTTTAGATCATTTACTATAAAGGCATGAGTAACATCAATGGAAGTGATCTTTTATGGAAAATAATTCTGAAATATATTTTGAAAACATTTATTGAGAAAAATATCCTTTATTCTTTGAAAAAAAGTTCCTTTTTAAAATATTAAAAATTTTGAAAACCATTTCCTTGAAAATAAACTTTAAAACTTATATATAAATATTTTAAATCATTTTTAAATCTTTTTATTTGAAAACTTATAAAGAAAGCGTGAATTTGTTTAAAACATTTCTTAAACTGAAACCATTTTTGAAAAACATTTTCTTTGAAAATAGATTTGAAATATTTTAAAGTGTTCTTTGAAAAAATTATTATTTTTTAAAATAATTTTCCTTTGAAAAAGGTCTTCAAGGATCATTTGAAAATATTTTTTAAAACATTTTTTAAAACATGTTTTTTGGAATAAAATAGATTTCCGACCGAAGAGATAAATACAACCAAATTTTCTTAAAAACATTTTGTTAATTATATTAAAAAAAATGTGGAAAAATGGTACTAATACATGGATAAATATTTAATAAAAAGAGGATAAGTAAACTCATGAGTGATATAGAGATATGGATCATAATATTTCATAAAAGAAATCATAAACATAAACAATCTTGAAAAGCGATGAGATTATTTCAATAAACTCTTATCACTTAGTAACTTTGGATCATACTCTCCATGTAAGAAATGAAAATAAAATTAAGCTTAAAATATAAATAAAATAAGTATATTGATTATATAACATGTAAAATGGAAGTATATACACCTCTAAAAATAATTTAGGTGAATAACAAAACCCGAGTTTTAAAGAAGGCAAATTGAGAAAAAAATATTTTACCGATTTGGTAACTTTTGAAACTTAAACCATATGAAATAAATAGATTATAATGGATATTTAAATTCCCAAAAATTTAATTATAAGAATCATATAATACATCCATGGTTAATATACACACCACACAAAAGGAATGGATGGTGAATAAAGCATTTATCTCACGAAAATAAAAAGTGAGATGAAATTCCCTTACCTTATGTCTTGACCCTCATCGTACTTATTCAAAACTCCTATATAATAAATATAAATTTATTATAACTCTTGTAAATAAACAAATTATTATATCTAATACCATATATATTTTTATTAATAACTTATATTTCCCTCTTGTTAACAATCCCATGTTAAGTTTTCACTTCAGGTAATATTCACTTTCTTCTTCGCATGTGTCTTAATTTTTTATATCATTAGTCCTTATACTTATATCATGATTTAAATAATTTAAAAAATTATATAAATATAATTTTTATTTAGTATTTTTTTATTATAATAGTCTATATAATATATAATTATGAAATTGAATACATCATTCATGGAGACGGTAAGCCGTACGTACGTATAAACAATGTTTCTGTTTTTATTGTCATATTGAAAGCAAGAATGAAAATAAAATATATGTATATATTTATATAATATAGTACAGTATAATTATAATTTCATATATATCATATAAATTTACTAAACTCATCCTTAATACATTTCATGTAGTGTTTAAATGAATCACATCGCTTTGAGGGGTGATAATCCACACTTTCTCAGACCAAATTATCATATTTACACAAAATGGAAAGTGAAAAATATGTGTTGTAAAATGAATACATAAGAATAAAAATATAATAAATATAATATATAAAATATTTAAACCAAGTGTCCTTAATAATGTCCACCATGAGAGGTGGTATAAGAAAGATGAACAATCATCATTCAGTGAGGCGGTAGTTCACCATAAACATAAAAAGAATGTTCGTTACGCATTAGATAGAGGTGTGTGTAAGTGTAGGTAAAATAATTAGCATAAAAACATACTATTATATTTAGTATATGAGTGGTTTTTTACAATAATGAAAAAAATATATTGGAGGGGTGGATAAACAAAATAAAATAAAGGATCCTGAGAGAAGATACTACCTCTTAATTAGGTAACTCCTTTTGGTTTGTTACAAAAGGCTTACTTGGATGCATTTATGTCCAAGGGGATGATTCTATGAGGAAGGTATGGGTTTTGGGAGATTATTTTAACAGATTATGTGTGAGACAATGGGCCTAAGAGGTGTGATAAAGTGGGAGGAGAGGAGGCCTTTTTACAATGGAGAAGGAGTGACACTCCTATAAATATTTGAAGAGAGAATTCCACCCACGTTTTTCATTTTGAAAGTGGATGAAATAATGGAAAAAAGTATAGAAAAGGGAGTATAGGGTTTAAATATATACATATAATGGATCTTGGATAAGTGTATATATCATTTTGAGTCTTAAATTTATGGTTTAGTCCTTAGTTAAGCTTAATTTTACCTTAATCTATGTAATTAATTTTAATTTCATTCACTAATATTTTTAGTCAAAAACTATGTTGAACTTATTATAAATTATAAATTATGATTATTATAATTATGGAATCCATTTTTTTAAATTAAAATCAAATAAGTGGCATAAATTAATTTAAAATTAATCCTGCTGACGGGACGACATTACAAGTTTTTAAAGTAAAAATGATCAAAATTTTGCTATGTTTTTATATATAACTTCAATTTGAAATTTGTTAAAATGAAATAAATTGTATTAATTGATAAATTTTTTATCCAATTAAACTTTTAAACCAATTTAAAATATAATTTAACCTTATAAGTAAATTAATTGGAAAAGCAGTTTTGAATTAAAATATTGTATTTTTAACTATTCATTTAAAAATGAAACCTTACATAAAAATAAAAAAAATTTATGCTAACCAAATTTTTTTATTTCTATTAAAAATATGAAGTTTATTTATACATATTAAATTTATAAAATTTCCAAAAATTGAATTTAAAATGGGTTCACCATTAAAAGGCGATAAAACCACCTTTATGAAAAATAGGTTTTTATGGTTAAAATTGGGGTTGTTCTTATATTATGTCTATATAATATATTTTATGAATATAAAAAATAAATTATTGAATATATAACCTATATATTACATTAATATCACTCAATAATTGTAATTAATTTAATTTATTAGGTTAAAACAACTTTGTGACTACAAAAATAATAGTATTTTTTATATTCAATTAGTTTTCAAATTCATTTATAATTAATTGGTAACATATGAATTCATATTATATTTGTGTAAACCATATATTTTCATAAATTAGTCAATACTATTCATTACTGATAATTTAATGGCTAATTTATATCTTATTATTTTAAATAATAACATTTTATTGATATATTGTTGTTCTGTAAAAAATCGATCATGCGTGTTATGCAAGTCATCAAGGAAAGTCATTGTTGTATGTAACACCAGCTAACCTCACTATTCTATAAAGATAAAGATTAAATTTTTGTTTCATATAGTTCATGATTGACTTGGTATTGCATATAACACAATCTAAACATAGTGCTTTAATATAAAATAAATTATTTTTAGTGTTGCGTGAAATGAAAAATATCAAAAAGATTAAATTAATTCAAAGAAAATTCACAAAATATTAGGGTGTTACATTGTAAACCCATTAAAATGAATTTCTCCATTAAAATTTTTCTGAGTTATCAATTTTTTAATATTTTATAGTTTCATTCATAGAAACCCACATCATAAAAATAAATATTAAATCCTCCCTTAAAAAGTGAATGTTGGAACTATAATGGTTACACAAAGTAACATATAACTAGGATTAAACATAGGGGAACATAAGTGGTAAGTGAAAACATGAAAATGGATGGAAAATATAACTATCAAGTTCTGATGGAGAGTGATAGAAAAAAAGGTTACATGGAAGTTAATAATCAGAAATCCATAATTCTGTGAGGAACTAAGGGTCCATTTGATTCATTATAAATGAAGGTACTAGGATAACCTTTTTGGTTTCATTATTAATTCCCTAGAGTTGAATAATTTTCATGAGAAGTTATAATTAACTGATTTTATTTCTTTTTAGATGCATAATCTCACCCTTTGGTTATTCCTTGATAGATTTACACTTTATTTCTTACCCTAATAAATGAGTGAGAACTTTTTTTTTCATTCCTAAAGTACTAATAGATCATGAGATCCGTGATAAGTAATCCCATATATCTTTAGTTACCATCAAAACAAATAGGTTATCTAATATGCATGAGTCCTTATGTGGTGATATAATACATTAATCTCAAAAACTTTATTTTATGTTTTTATTAAACTTTTAATAAATGGTTATCCTTATGACCCTTACAAAATATAATTCACCCTTTATTCCTGAAATATAACCTCATCTTATACCAAAAATATTTTTACTAGATACTTGGGTTCATCTTTGAATTGATAAAACATTAAATGTGATTTGATTATTCCAAAATCCATGTATAGGGGTATAATCACATGAAAAATCACTAAAGGACGAACAACAAGATTATCATAGGTATTATTCATTAAAAATAAAACACAAACTTCCCAACTAAGGAGGTAAATGATAAGTTTTCACCTAATATTCATTATTTACTTCATCCATTGTGATTTAATAAGCTTTTACTTTGTTTGTTTTCCTCATAGTAGGTTGTGTATTATAATCTATATTATCCCTTGTATTGGGGAATTAATCCACATAATGCCAAAACTCCATGAACCCAAAACACTGAAGTGTGGTTGCTTCATTTTTTTTGGAGTTTTATCTCTACTAATTTCATTGAATTTACCCTTATCATCACTTTCACATTATTTTTCTTAGTGATCAGGCTTACGATACATGGAACACCTTCTTGTTATTTTCAATAACTCTCATAACTAATTTTTGAAAAAGTTTTGGAAAGTAGGATTTTAAAACTTTTTCTTCTCTCCATGGTTTTTAGATTCCCCTTTGAGCTCCATCTTACTATTCTTATTAAAACCATGAGATTGATATATAAATATAACCTCCATTTAAACAATGACTGAAAAAAACAAAATATATTCATAACTACTAAAGTCTATTATAGACAATACCCATCTAAGTCTTGGATTTAACTCACTGACGAACCTATTAACTTTAATTTTGGTTTGGATGATAATACCAGAAGCGTACCTTGCGAGTCTTGTGAAATTAGCCTCATAAGTACTGATAGATTCATTATCCTTTTTCTTCAACTTAAGTAAATCCTTTTCCATATCCGTATGAGTAACATGATGAAAGTAATTATTGAATAATAAGTTCTTGAACTCATCCCAATTCATGGATTCAATTTTACGTTTCTTTCTTGTATTCTTGATTAGAGTCCACCACTGGTATGCTTCACTTTCAAATTGATAAAAAACTAGAATTACTTTCACATTATCTAAACACTAGATAATATAGAATAAATTTTCATTAGTACTAATCTAATTTTCAGTATCATGTGGATCATGAGACTTGTTGAAAGAAGGTGGATGTTGCCTCATGAAGGAATCAACAGAACTTTATTCCCTCCCTTTCTTGTTTGTAAGATCAACATGATTCCTAGATTAAGAAAGCAATGAGAGTATAATAATGTGGTTTTGTATTATATCCCCCATAGCATTTAGATATTTTGGAGAACAATCATTTCATTGACCATCATAATCACCATTATTGCAGTTCCTTTGGGTTCCTATGATGACTAAACCCATAGAGTAAGAAACATTTATTACAATTAGGAATCACATAATCAGGAAAAGTCAATTATAGAATGTCTAAATTATGAAACCCTCCTTAATATATGACACCTTAGTATTATCCTAGGTTATTAATAGCTAACTTCTACTTAAATATTTCATTATGGTTAATGAAGAGTTCATGAATTCTTAATGAATATCCCATGAGAGTGTTAAACTTGGTGTGATGCAAGACCCATTGTTGTATACTAGATTACCTCGAGTTAGGACCAGAACATCTTGTTAGTGTTGTTACTCCTAGGTACATCTATTCTAGATCCACATCCACTTGTAGTATCGAGACAAAGATATATTTCTAGGAATCCACTCACTGCATCCTTTACTAAAATTCCAGGACATTTATCCTAAATTTTAACTCATCCTTATACTTATTCTTAGATACAACCCTAAACATATCCTTAGAAATATACCTAGGCATCTCACTAAATTTTTCTCATCCAAGTTTCCAAAGGCTGAATAAACCTTTCCTTTGATACCATAAATAGCGACCTAGGCTTAACATACATCAATATTACATCATTTTAGATGAATTTTTGGTACATTATAAAAATAAATTCCTGAGGACCTTAATAGTTTAGTGTTTTTAGAAACTTGAAAAAAAAATCTTCTATACCATCGAAAGATAATAAAAATCTTCTATAAAGATATCCTCCTTTAGTAATTCTACCTAAAACCTTTATTCATAACCTGGGGAAAGGAAACATAAGAAATGGATGAGATCAGATGCTCATTAAGGATGAATAAAGGAAATGAAAAAGCATAATATGAAAAAAGGACGTGGAACATAATAATAACATGTGAAGATCCTACCTTGCATATTGTAGATTATAATAATTATTTAAAGTTCATAAGACTTGGATCATAATAGAATTAAGATCATAAGTCATGAAATCATAACATAAGAATAAGATAATTAATTTATATCATGCACATTTATTTATAAAGTTGGGAACATGTATAAGTAGAAATAGGTTCACTCATTATGTGGAGGGAATGAAATAAGGCCCCCACAACAACTTCTGAACAATCAACTAGGTTCATGCATAATATTGTAAACGTGTAACTAGGTTTATGCATAACCTTATGGATATGAAACCAGGTCTATACATAACATTGTGAAAATGTAATTAGGTTCACTCCTAAAACCGTGAGCATGTAATCTAGCGCATGTATAAAATTATGGACATGAAACGAGGTCTATGCATAATATTGTGAACATGTAATAAGGTTCACTCATAACATTCTGAACATGTAATCAGGTTAACACATAAACTTATGGACATGCATCCAAGTCCATGTATTACATTGTGAACGTGTAATTAGGTTCACACATAACCTTATTGACATGAAACTAGGTCCATGAATAAATTTTTTAACATGTAATTAGGTAAAAACATAACATTGTGAACATGTAATCAGGTTCATTCATAACATTGTGAAAATTTAATCAGGTTCATGCATAAGCTTATATACTCATGATTTTTCCATCATGACCCAATGTATTGGAGGGAGATATAGGTCCCACCCATATCAAAATAGCATCATTCATACATGTTCCAAAAAATAAAAATTTCATCATATCACGACCCATAAAAATACGTAGGTTTTATAAGCATCAAATCACAAACTATGAAAAGAGATAAGTTTTGTAATCACTTCCTGAAAGTAAAACCCATGAAAAGAAACGAGTTTCAAAATCAAATAACTCATGAAAGAGAAACAGGTTTCATAAATATTATGACATTAAATAATAAAAAATTAATAGAAATAAAATAAATGTAACCTTTATATCATTTCTATAAAGTCATGAGTAACATCCATAAATTTCATCTTAGCTAAAAAATAATTTTGAATATCTTTTGAAAAAATTTCTTGAGGAAAATATCCTTTATTCTTTGAAAAAATGTTCCTTATTAAAACATAAAACCTTACAAAAACCATTTCCATGAAAATAAACTTTAAAATTTATAAATAAATCTTTGATATCATTTTGTAAACCTTTTTCTATGAAAACTTTTAAAGAATTATTGAAAACGTATAAACAATTTCTAAAACATAAAACATTATTGAAAACTGTTTTCTTTGAAAATAGATTTGAAATATTTTAATAGAATCTTTGAAAACAATAAAAAAAATTTAAAATAAATTTTCATTCAAAATATTCTTCAATTACTGTTTGTAAAGATTTTTGAAAACATTTTTGATAACATGGTTTTTGAAATAAAACATATTTCTAACCAAAGAGAGAAATATGGTCAATTTTTTTAAAAAATTTTATTTAGTTATATTAAGTACCAAAGAGAGAAACAATGGTACTAATACATGGATATATCTCAAATAAATAGAATATAAGGAAGATCATGGGTTTTATTGAGACATAGATCATAATATTTCATCAAATAAAGCATAAACATAATTAATCTTGAAATGCGATGAGATTGTTTCAATAAACTCATATTACTTGGTAACTTGGGATCATACACTCCATGTAAGAAAAGGAAATTAAATAAAGCTTAAAATATCATGAAAATAAGGATATTCATGATATAAATTTTAAAATGGAATTATATAAACCTTGAAAAATAATTTAGGTGTATAACCAAACATGGGTCTCAAAGAAGGAAAATTGAGACAAAACTATTTTATCAGTTTGGTAATTATTGAAAATTAAACCCCATAAAAAAAATATAATTTAATGTATTTGTAAATAACCATAAATTTAAATATAATAATCATATAATACATCCACGAGAAGTATAATCACCACACAAAAGGAATGGGTGGTGAATAAAGCATGTATCTCACAAAAATAAAAAGTGAGATGAAATTCCATTACCTTGTGTCTGGAATCTTGTCAGATTCATTCAAACCACCTCTATAATAAATATAAATTTATTATCCATATTTTACAGAAATATAGTTTTATATTTAATACCATATATGGTTTTATTAATACCTTATATTACCTTCTTGATAACAATCATATGTTATGGTTTCACTTCAGGTAATATTCGTTTTGTTCTTCACATGTGTCTTAATTTGTTATATTTTTGGTCCTTATAATTATATAGTGATTTAAAGAATTTAAAACATGATATAAATATAATTTATATTAATTATATGTGTATTATAATAAACTATATAATATATAATTATGAAATGTAATACACCATTCATGGAGATGATAAGCCGTACATATGCACTAATGTTGTTTCCATTTTTATTATACTATTGAAAGAAATAAAGAAAATGAAATATGTGAATATTTTTATATAATATAATTAAATTAGTATTATAATATTATATATATATCATATAATTTCAGTAAAACCATTCTCAATACATTCTATTTAGTGTGTGAACGAATCACATCGCTTTGAGGGGGAAGTAGTCCATACTTCCTCAAACGTAATTATCGTATTTAAGCCAAATGGAAAATAGAAATATATGTGTTTTAAAAGGAAAAAATAAGGTTAAAAACATAATAAATATATTATATAAAATATAAATAAATATTTTAAATTATAATTTCCACCATGGAAGGTAGTAGAAGAAAAATGAACAATTATCATTTAGTGAGGTAGTAGTTCATCGTATATATAAACAATATGTTCGTTAAAAATTTGATGGAGGTGTGTAAAATTTTAGGTCAAATAATTATAATAAAAACATCCTAGTATATTTATGATTATTTTTTTGTTATAAAATCATGGAATAAATAAAGTTTAGGGGGTGTAGAAAGAAAATAAAGAATGGAGCTTGAGAGAAGACGTTACCTCTTAATAGGGTAACTCCTTTTATTTTGTGCAAAAAGGGTTACTTGGTTTGATTTTTGTACAAGGTGAGTATTCTAAGATAAATTTAGGGATTTTGTTATCTTATTTTATTAGATTTTGGGTGAGCCAAGGTGATTGATAGGTGTGAGGAAGTGGGCAGAGAGGAGGCCTTTTTATAATGGAGGAGGAGTGGCACTCTTTTAAATATTTGAAGAGATAATTCCAACCATGTTTTTCAAGTTGAAAGTGGGTAAAATAATAGACAAAATTATATAAAATGTAGTATAGGTTATAAATATGGTCATAAAATGGATCTTGTACAAGTTTATAGGTCATTTTGAGTCTTAAATTTAAGCTTTTGTCCTTAGAACAGATTAATTTTACCTTAATTGATGTAATTACTTTTAATTACATTCACTAATATTTAAAAAAAACTAAGCTTAAATTATTAGAAATTATAAATTCTGATAATTCAAAATTTTTAATCTATTTTTGAAAATTTCCTCCATATAAGTGGTAGAAATTAATTTAAAATCAATCCTGCTGACGAGACAACACTGCAAGTTTTTAAAGTAAAGATGATCAAAGTTTGATAAGTTTTTATATAAAATTTCAATGTGAAATTGGTTCCAATAAAAAAATGGATTAATTTATAAATTTATTATTTAATTAAACATTTAAAATAATTTAAAATATAATTTAACCCTATAAATAAATTAAATGAAAATGTAGTTTTGAATTTAAATCCAGTATTTTTCATAAAAAAATGAACGTTTATAGAAAATTCTAAAATTTTTATCGTATCCTAATTTTTTATGTTTATATTCTAATGATGAAGTTTTTTTGAAATATAAAATCTATAATATTTCAAAAATATGGATTTAAAATGGGTTATCCATTAAAATAAGGTAAAACTACCTTTATAAAAAATAGGTTTTTATGCATAAAATTGGGTTTGTTCTTATATTATATCTATCAGATCTATTAGATGAATATAAAAAATATTTTATTGAATATATAACATATATATGACATTAAAATCACTCAATAATTGTAATTATTTTATTTTATTAGGTTAAAACTGCTCTCTGACTATAAAAATAATAATATTTTCCCTTATATTCAATCGGTTTTCGTATTCGTTTCTAATTAAATGGTAACATATGAATTCATATTATATTTGTGTAAACAATATATTTTCATAAATTAGTTAATACTATTGATAACAAATAATTTAATAGTTTTGTTATATCTTATTATTTTGAATAATAACATTTTAATGATATAAAATTGTTTGGTAAAAATCAATCATGAATGTTATAGAAGTCATTGAGGAAATTAATTTTTGCATATAAAACATGTTAACCTCAGTGTTATGTGTATAAGAAGAAAAAATCTATGTTTTTTTAAGTACATGATTCACTTTGGGTTTCATTTTATTCAATCCAAACATAGTGATTTAATATAAAATAAAATATTTTTCAGTGTTGCATGAAATGAAAAATATCAAAAAGATTAAATTAATTCAAAAAATAATAACTCATTAAATCTCAAGGTTTTAGAGATATCTATGGTTGGTAATTTCCAAAATATTTAAAATTCCATCTCCCAATTTATTTGTTTTTTCTTGAGGATACCTATTTTTTCATCTATCACATTTAATGTTAACATGATTCCTCTTGGTTTCAGAAATTATGTAAAAAAAAGAAGAGTGTGAGTAATAATAACCATAATGTTTAATCATGTTATCATGAAAAATATTCCATATGATGTATAAATCATGAAACCTTATTTTCTATATATGATACATTTAGTTTAACTTGGGTAATTTAGGATCATTATCTATTAAAATACTTCATAATGATTTATAAAGAAAATGTAAATTATCCCAAACATATCCCCCAGGAGTGTCTAGCCATGTGTGTAGTGCTTGGTCCCCTCATCATGCATTTTTGATGATAGAGTTAATACCAAATCCATCCTTTTTATATTTTTTACCCCTAAGTGAATCTATGCCATAACTATATCCACTTTATAGTATCTAGATAGGGATGTATTTTCTTAAAAAACCACACAATCTGTACTTTTCCACAACATTAGGATATTATCTAATACTTATAATTATCAATGGGGTTGTTAAAAAAGTTTTCTAATCCAAATCCCATAAAATAAATAAAATTTTCTTTGGTACCAACTATAATGAACCATGTATAACATACATAGATATTACATATTTTTGATGAATATTCAATATATCTCCCAAGTAAAAATTCTCGAGAAACATAAAGGTTTAGTTCACTTGGAGACTATCTATATAAATATCTTATTTAATTTTAATCTTCTTCATCTATAAAATATTTCTTTACTTAATGTACCCTTATTTATTATATGGGAAAAAATTTATGCATAAGAAAGGGTAATCATAGATGCTCAATAAGGGTAATCATAGGTGATATCAATCAACGATTAAAAATAATTATGAGGGTATGAGAACATGGTCATAATATAATAAATTCATTCCCAAACAATTAAATATCATAAATCATGTGTCTTGGCATAAGGTTTTATGTTAAAAAAAGTTATAAGAGTTCTAAATCATCAATAATCAAACATGATCCATGGGAACATATCATAAATATAGTAATGTATAAGAAAAATAAGCTTATAACTTTCTAAACAAATATAAATAGTAATGAGTTCTCTTTTAAGAAAAGGAAATGAAATCAGGTCCTCACGTAAACTTATAAACATGAAACCAAGTCCACACATTAACATATTGACATGAAAATAGGTCCAAAAATTAAATTATAGATATTAAACCAGGTCCAAGAATAATTTTTTGAACATGTAATCACATTCAAACATATAATATTTTTCTCATTAGTTATCCATCTTTACCTAATGCATTAGAGGGATATATATTTTCAAGTCCACCCATAATATAATGAAAACAATTCACATGTGTTCCACAATATCATAAAAAATTTATCGTATCATCATATAGTAAACCATGGAAAGGAAATGGGTTTCATAAAAATGACATAATTTTAACATAGAATGACCCATATAAAATAAATATGTTTCATAAAGGTTTCTTCATATCTTAATTTATCCATGAGAAAGAAACTAGTTTCATAAAACCCTATTTAAATCAACATAATCATAATAAATAAATAGAAATAATGTTTATATTATCATAAGATCATATATAAAGTGAATTATAACAATACTTCAATAAATTTTATATAGACGAAAAATACCTTTCAAAGATCATTTGAATATTTGATTGAAAACATGAGAAAAAAACATTTTCCTTTGCTAAAATTTTAATTAAAATTTCCTAGAATATTGTGAAAATATATTTTTTAAAATAAAAAAGATTAATTGTAAACAAATATTCAATGTAAGGAACATTCATGACAGTGGGAAAATCCATTCATGCCATATATGTTTAAATAAATCATTTATTTAACATTTTTTTAAAAAGTCAAAAATGGTATGTTAGAAAAACGTTTCTTCAAAAATATTCCATTTAATTTTTTTAATAAATTAAAAGGTCATTAAAATGACCTTTTTAGATCTTTTCAACTATACGTAATAACTTCTATAAAATAATTTTTTAGATCATGGACATGGAAGAAAAAGTTCATCATGAAAAAAGGGAATACAATCAACTTTTATTTAAAAATAGTTTCGCGATCATTTTTTGTAACAAATAGGGAAAAATAGTAATAATATATAAAATTTGCATGAATTGATAGATTATAAAAAAATATATTGATTTTAAAGGATAATATCTATGTAATTTCCCTCAATGGAAATTTATCATAGACAATCATGAAAATAAGTTAGATTGGAACCTAAACCCTTACTGATTTGGTAACTTTTGAATCATAACTCCCATGACAGAAATAAAATAAAATGAAATTTTAATTAACATGTATATAAATATATTCATTATATATGATATAAATGTGTTAGTATATATAAAACATGGAAGAAACAAGTGCTTAATATGACATATGTCTCATATAATCAAAAGTGAGAAAAGAAACCCTTACCACATTGGAAAATTTCAAATCAAAACACTTTAGATAAAATAATTTGAATTATAACATTAAATAACATGAATTAATTAGGATACATGATATAACTTGTAAAATTTTGAAATTTGTACACCTAATTATCATAAATAGGTGTCTAACATCAAACATGTTTCAATGAAACAATACTGATACGAAGAACCATTACATCAAGTCCCACTTTCTCCCTAATTTATATAACCTCATGTATAATAAATATAAAATTATTATAAATCTATAAAAAAACCAAATTGATTCATAAAAAATTAATACATGGTTTATTTATCACATCTTATCACCCATTTTTTTAATAATCCATTATTAAAATCACTATTCTAGGTGATAGCTATTTCTTTTTTTCATGCATGTTTCAGTTCAGTAATTCTTGTCCTTTCACCTTGGTCATGGTTTCATAATATATATAATTTTAATAATTATTTAAATTTCATATTTATTTATTATATACAATTTTTTATCCATTCATTAAAAGTGGTGGTGAAAAGTAAATTACATCACTTTGTGGTTACAATAGTCTATACATACATAAAAGGGTTGTTTCAACTTTTTGATGAATGGAATGAAAGAAAATTAAATAATAATTCACATTTACAGAATTATAATAAAATTATAAATATAAAATATATTCCAAAAATATATTATTACAATCATTAATGTGAAATAATGAAGAAATCCAAAACACATCGCTTCATGGTGGTCGTAGTCCACATGTACGCATGTGCGATGTTTTCATTTCCCATATGATGAAAAGGTGGTTCATAATAGTTTTTACATAATCATAATAAAAATTTATTATATTGAAGAAACATAAATCATTATTTTAGAATGTATATCATAGATTTAGAGGATTTATAAGAAGAAATAAAACTTAATGTACTTTGTTAAGAGTTAAAGCTTACAAGTTTAGCCTTGAAAGGATGGTAGATTTGAAAAACTAAAAGCCATATTATATGGGCAGGGAATAATGGATGGTATTAGGGTATTACATGTCTAATATATAAGGCACAAAAACTATGAATAAGGGTTAAGGAAAGTTTCCCTTTTATAAGTGAGGGGCGGGGCACCCTTGGAATTACCCAAATTATTAAATTAATATAAATTAAAATTCATTTTCATGTGGAATAAAAATAAAATATTTAGAATTTAATATGAGTATGATTTTTAATCATATAATATAATAAAATTTAGAAATTTTTATGTTATTATTTAACCCTTATCTTTGAGTTTTAACCCCTGTTAACTATTTTAATGATTACCAAGATATCAAAGTTTTTTAATATTTAGGGGTCAAAAAAAGATGTTATAAAATGAAAAATGACATATAAGTGGAAAATGGTTGATATTATAGAGAATATAATATTCAATTTCTGAAATATAATATTTTTTTTGATTTTTGAATTATTTAATAAAATATTATTTAACATCAGATACCATTAAAGTCATTTTAATAAATATTCATATAGTTTGGATTTAATGAAAAATATATAGAAATTTAATTCTAATATAAATTTTTAATATATAAATAATATGTTATATTTATCTAAGAAATTAATGTAGCACAATATTTAATCCAAATTTTATTAATTTTAATATTTTTAAAATTATTTATTTGATTTTTCTTTCACTTGAACATGCACTATATCGGTGTTGCGTAGGCATTTAAGGTAATTAATACATCATAAAAAATTTAAAGTAAATTACCATGATAAAAAAATACATTATTATTCAATATAAATATTTATAACCAAATATAAACTCTTTTTATTCCTATGAAAAAATTATTATAGATACTGAAACAAAGAGAGTGACATTTTGTATTTGTTATTTACCTGAAATAATATTATGGTCATAATCCAAGAAAAATAGAACAAAGATGCCATATTATCAAAACATGGATGATCATGGCAGAGCACCACTCATACAATTGGACAAAGTAAAGTTTTAGAGATATTTTAAAGCCTTATACCAATGTTTTAATCTAGTTTTTCTAGTTTCACCCTTATCGAGGTGACAAATCTTTACCATGGTTACTATTTATAATGAAAAAAAATAAAAGGGAAATAGTTGAAAAATTTTAAAATTTGGATTTAAAATAAGGAATCCATTTTTAAATATTATATTTATAGATGTTAAAGAAATAAGCTTTAACATAAATTCATAAAACACAATGAAAAATAGCTTTTATAAAAATGCATTTCTAAGCCTAAAACTGAACTTATACCAAGATCAAGTGTAATGACGATTCATTCATAATTAATTAGAGTAAATGATATTAAATATAGCTTATGTTAATTTAAGATAAAATTATATATATAATTATGTTTTTAAATTAATTTATTTAATGAAATGATATGAAAATTATACAAAATTCAATATTTTTTACTATTTATTAAAAAATAAATATTTTTAGAAAAATCTCAAAACTCAACCCTAAGATAATGTTGACATACTAATTTAAAAAATGATATTAATTTTGTCAAATAATATATCTAAAAAAGTTATAAATTAATTATAACGTGATCTCACAAAATTCCATAAAAACCATTTTGAATAAAATATATTTTTAAGCATAAAATCACTTTACTAAAAATTGAGTACTAATTTATAATGCATTTATAAATAAATTTGAATTATATAAAACATTCATACATATTTATCATAATGTGGTTATTTTTATTAATACATCAAATTTAAAAGCTTGGTTATACCATTCATATTTAAATAATAAAATATTTATTGCATATAGTTGTTTTTATAAAGCTCTTTGTTGCGTGTTAAGAAAGCTATCAAATATATTATTCCGTTAAACAAAATTTTAAGGGTTCTATAAATAGTTTTTGTATAATAATCATTTTGATACATAATAATGATTCCATTATCAATGTAATGATCATATTTTATCTATGAATGTATGAATTTGTTTCCATGAAAGCATCATCTACATAAGCATCACTTCCACTGTACATAAGGATCAATACTTATAGAATATTTGAGTTTATATTAGAATGAAAATCATTATTTCTATAATTTATTATAATAAACATAAAATGAAATAAGTTAAATCTAAATCCATTATTCAGGGTTCTAAACATAAAAACACCTAAAAGGGTGTGTTATTAATGCTAAATAATTATGAGAATCTCATCATTAATTTTGAAGAAGAAGATAAAAGTAATAAGAAATTTAAGAGACCTTTTAAAATTTGAAAATACAGTTTCCAAAATTATTTATTATGATGAAAAATGTATTTAAAGTTGAAATAAATGTCCATTCATGTTCTAATATTCATGATTCTTGGAATGTAATGATTTAAAATTGAGTTTAAATAATATCAAGTGGATAATATTCTTGATAAAGTAAAAGAAACATCATAAATTTTCAAGAATAATATAGATATAAATCAGTTGATGCATGTTCTATTCTTAAGTACTATAAATATCACAAATAATTTTTGATTTCGGCTATATGAGAAGAATGAGTTGAGGAGTATCCTGAGATTCTATTTTTTTTACAGAAGATGAATATATAAAGGGTTTTATGGAATCAATCATTTCATAAGCTAAACCTCCATGATACAACCGATGTGGAGTGTTTAATTTAAACAAATTTGAATAATTTTTTGGTAGGTTTTTTTTGAAAAAATTTGAGAAGAAAATAGAATTGAGGCTACTTTAGAGTTTTTTGAAAGATTTATTTGTCCTAATACAAAGAGAAGGAAAATGAAAAAAATTAAACAATGGTATTTTTCTAGAATTATTGGAGAATAAGTTGGGAAAATCATGAGACCCACCCATATGATGGACATAGATAATGAGATATACTAGATCATGTATAGGTTTTTCCATGAAATTTTTATAACTTACATGACATCCCATTATGGAATATTTTGAAGACCCCAAAATATTTTGGTAGAGATCATATAATTTATGGCATACAAGTGTCTTGAGGAATGTGGTTTGAGTTGTTCTGAATAAAATAAATCACTCAAGAGAAGAAAATATTTTATCAGTATTAGTGTGATGATAGAAGTAGGTGGTCTCTTTAAGAAAAAGAATAAATTTTAAGTAATAAGTTGTTGTCGAGCCTATGCTGTAACTACATACGATTTTAGTTTAAATGTTAAATAGGGGGATAAAGAATAAGGCTAGTTCATATAACAAGTCACTAATACACTATGTATTGCATAAGTTTGAGGAAAATAAGAATTACAAGAAGTGAGGTATGGATGATGATTATGATACCAATCAAATATCTAGTGGTTATTGTGTTCCTTGATATTATGAGGTGAGCATCCAAAAATTAGTTTCTGAATAAGAAATAATTGGATAAGACGAAAAAAATACCAAGTTACAAGAACCTTTTCTTGAATATTAATAGGTAGTCGAAGAATCTAGTTGATGAAGCATATCAATTGTTGGATGCTATGGAATCTCTAGACTAATTTAGTGATCTACTTCTAGTGTAGGGAGAAAGAAGCGAACTAATGGTGTGAAGAAAGTATAAAGAACCTATGAGATATAAATTTCATTCACATGTGTAATATTGTAAATGGTCACCTATTTAATATGGGGTACTTATTTTCCATATGATCCTTATCCATCCTAATGTACTATGATAAAAAAAACTATAGTATATAATATGTGGCTCATACAATCCTAGCATAACAAGGAGTTGGATTATTGAGGTGTCTGAACCTTGTAAAAAACATATGATATACTTTAATACTTTAAATTCATTGTATATATGTATGTGTGATAGGTTAAATAAGAAAAATTCATTTTATTTTAAAAAATAACGATTCAATTAGAAAAGAGGTTAATGATTAAAAGAATTTGGAATTTGGGAAAAAGTTTACAACACCAGATTCATCCCCCTTCCAGGTCTGTCTTCACCAACCCACCAAGACATAAAAAATGGTATTAAAACCTAGGTTTATTCTTATTGGATCTATTATAAAACCACAATTTTTTTTTCTAAAATAGATGAAGTGAATATTAGAAATGGAAGAGAATCAGATGGAAGAATAAGTTTCTATCCCTGTTATTTTTTGGGATATTTCCACCAAGACTTTGGACTGAATAAAGAAAAAAGAGGAAATGAATCTAGGTGAAAATTTTAAATCCTAAGGTAGAGTCACTATTAGTTGAAGATAGTCAGAATGAGGATTGTTGGGTTAGATCTGTTGAGGATTATTTCATTAAATAATCAAGTTTCTCAAGATGTAAAGAAGTTTATTCTAATGAATCAATCAGAGAATTATATTATGAAATCAAATACTATCTGTATAATTTACCTCCGAAAGTTTTCACATATATATTTGAATATATCAAGGGAGTTATTGATGAAAATTCAAAACTATAATAATAAGATGATTTTATGGACTACCACTCTTACAAAACCGGCATTTAGTAGTGCTGATATTTATCAATGCTAGAAAAAAGAGCTAATAAATGACATCTTTATCAACTATAAAAAATGCTGATAAATTTAACTATTTATCAACAATTTTTTAGCACTCATAAAAAGTCCCCATTATCACTGAAATATTTTTAGCACTGATAAAGGGTACCCTTTATGAGTGCTTCATTTTTTGCACTGATAAAGGATACCATTTATCAGTGATTTATTTTTAGTGCTCATAAAGGTTACCCTTTATCTACGCTATATTTTTAACACTCATCAAGGAGTTATTTTTCACTTTGTTTTTAGCACTGATAATGTTTCGAATAAATAAAATGAAATACTTTAAAAAAAATGAGTTTATGAAAAAAATATTACAAATTTTATTGAATAAATAACTATCGATAAAAATGAACAAATTGATTATACTATATATAAATTATAAATACTAATAAATAGTATGTATTAAATATATAGATATGAAAAATAAAAACTAAAAAAATTTAAATTAAAAAAAAGTAAATTGAGAAAAATATTAAACATTTTATTAATTAGGTGATTATTGATAATGTTAATAAATAATATATATTAAATATATAGATATTTATTAATATATAAAAATATGATTTATATATTACAAAATATTTATGATCTTTACATTAAATAGAAATATATTTAGTGAATAATGGTTTATAATTAAAAATTAATATGAATTAAAAATACTGGCAAATTTTATAGAGTAATTAACATATAATTGAATGTCATTTGATTTTTGAATTTAACATAGATCAAGTGTGTGTTATATTGATTTCACATATATGTAATTAATGAATTTTTATTTATAATGCACACACATACAACTTATCCATTTTTTCAATATTATTAAAATGTGCTTATTTTTAAATTATTCAATTTCACTCATTTTTATACACATGAATTTAAAATTGGATATTAATTAATAATGTTAAAAAGTATTTGTAATAAAATATTTATAAAATAATATTTATAAATAAATATATTCATAAATAAATATATTCATAAATAAATATATTTATAAATAAATATATTTAAAAATATACATACTATATTTATAAAATTATATATTTATAATTATAAATAAATAAATATGTTTTAAAAGTATTTATATAATTATAAATAAATAATTATATATTTATAAATAATTATTAAATTTATAATAATTTTCATAAATAATGAATATTTACTATATTTATATTTATATATATTTATTATATATATAATTATATAATAATATATAATAATATAAATATTATTTTTGAAAATATTTATATAATTATAAATAAATAATTATATATTTAAATAATTATAAAATTGTAATAAATATATTTAAATAAGGATTATATTTACTATATTTATATTTATAATTTTAATTATAAATCCTTTATCAGCGCTAAAGAAAGAGTAGATAAAAGTCATATTTATCAATGCTAAAACTTTAGCACTGATAAATATGGATTTTATCAGCGTTTTTTAGCACTGATAAAGACCTATCTTTATCAGCGCTAGAAAAAGGATGATAAATATGTCTTTTATCAACACTTTTAAAAAAGTGCTCATAAATGTGTACCAAGATAATTAAAAAAAGCTAACCTATTGTGAACCCTTCGTGATATCAGAATATTTCCATAGAATCCACCCATTGTCGTCACTCATCCTTGGTGAATCGAAGCTCGAATCCCCCAAATCCACTACCTCCTATTTCTCAAACATCACCAAACATCTGGTGTTTCGTTGTACCTAAGGTTTCCGAAGGAAATATCGAGATCTAGATCTGAGGGTCTTATATTTTCTTCAACCTAGTGAGGTTGGCCTATGTTTTCCTTTGTATGTTCCAATTTTCTTTCTTAATTTTTATTTTTGAGATATATATCTGAGAGATTCTAATTTTTCTATGTAGGTTCTAATTTTATTTCTGTATTTGTGCTCCGATTATTGTATTCTGTTTTCTTTTGTTTATGATTCATTGTTTTCTTGACTACTATTTGGGATATCCTGTATTGGTCTTTTTAAATTTCTTTTTTGAATCAATTTGATTCATTGTCTATGTATACACCCCAACTTTCTTTGTTGTTTTGAATAAATTTCCTTTGTTGGTTCTGAGAAAATTGAGTTAGAAAACCAATTCTCAGTCTGATGATGATAAAAAGCAGTAACAAAATATAATTTTATACAATTCATGTAAGGGAATGTATTTATTTAATTTATTTTTTAATATTATGATGTAAGGGGTTTTCCTTAAAAATTTAGTTTCTTATAATTGTGTTGTTTTATTTTAAGATAAATCTTTGTAAGGGTGACACCATATTTATTTATTTTCAATGGATCTTCGTTTTCAAAATTATTGTGGTGTTGTATTTATTTTATAATGTTGTGATATTTTTCTATAAGGGTTACATGTATTTTTATCAATTTAAGTTTATTATATATAAATATATATAAATATATATCTTTCTATCTATTTATACGTGTCTTCAGAACTTATAATGTAAAGGTGATTTTATAATTATTTATTCATAAATTATGGTTCTGGATAGCTAAATTAGGAAGGGACAATATTTATTTTCATTAAAAGTTTTGTTTAAATGTGCATTTTTATTCCAAATATATATATTATAAATTCCATGATATATAATTATGTTTAAATGTGTATGGGATAGATGTTGCAAGGGTTGGCGTGTTTATCTCCATTGTTTATGATATATCTTATTGATGTGTATTATTGCTTCATGCTAACTTATTTATGGACCTCCCTATAATATCAAGGATGGGTCAATGCACATTATGTGGCCTCCCTAGAATCCTTAGGTTTCTACATCATTTTTTTATAAAAAATTGAATGGAAGTGATAAAATTCTATAATTAGAAATTATATTTAGGTATTCATAATTTTAGGTATATATATACTTTTTAGGTCTATATATACATTTAATTAATAGTAATATAATTTATACTTTAAGAAGCTATAAAATATTTTAAACTCATGTGACTTTCAAAAATAATAATATTATGCAACTATATATACATTTTTTAAATAATTAAACTTTCTAATATTTAAATAATTATACTTTATACAAAATTACCCAAAATAATACTTATTTATAATTAATATAATTTAAAAATTATTATTAATATTATTATTTTTAGTTTTATTGGAAAAATAGTATTTTATATATACACATCGAATAATATATTGTATATTTAAATAAATTTAAATATGATAAATAATATATATATATATAATTATATTCAATTAAAGTTACTGGTATAATACATACATACATATATATATATATATCATATAGATAAAATATTTAGATAGCTTCACTTTTTTTTATCTATGTATCGAATGGGGAGTAACCTCCATTTTATAGTTTTTGACGGTGGAAGGTGTGAACCCTGTTCAGTTTTTTTACCTATCAAGGTAAGTGTGAATGAAGTACACACCTCCATTAATTTATTTTTCAAATAATTTAAAAACATATCAATTTTTTTTAAAAAATAAAACCTATTAAAACGATAAAGTTTTATTGAAAAAGGTAATATAAAACAAAATCCTCAACCAATTATTTTATTAAAGTTTTTTTTCAGATCATTGTGGATAAATTTGTGGAAAAAAATGAAAGTAATTCATCATTAACTTTGCCTCTACATAAAATAAAATAAATTAATTTTAGTAACATACACTCATTAGATAAAATTACACTGTAGAAACCCAAGATCCCTAGGCTATGAAACACTACAGTTGCATATTCTGATTCTTCCATCTCTACCATCTCTATTTCTTTCCCACATTTCACTCACTCATTTATATGGTTGTGTGGATCTTTTATCTGGAATGAGTTGGTGGAAATGGAGGCGCCTAGTTAAGAACTAATTTCAATGGTTTAATACTCACAAATGCGTGGCATTTCCCTATTTAGAGAGCACAATGAAGTAAATGAGAGGCATTTCCCCTTGTACTTCATTTTGTTCTCTAAAATTGGAAATGCCTCCCATTTTTCAGAATTACCCCATTAACAGTAGTTACTAACTCGATGACTCCATTTCCACCAACTCCTTCTAGATCAAATATCCACACACCCAAAGAATTGATAGAGAGCAGGGAGTGACAGAAATGGAGAGGGTGGAGATAGAAGATTCAGAATTTGCAACTATAGTGTTGCACAACCCGAGGATCTTGGGCTGCTACAATTTAATTTTATCTAACAAGTGTATTCTTCTAAAATAAATTTATTTGATTTGATATATAGGAAGAGTTAATGATTAATTTCATTCATTTTTATCCTCGAATTTATCCATAAGGATCCGAATAAAACTTTAATAAAATAATTAGTTGAGGATTTTTTTATATATTTTTTTATAAAACATGGTTTTTATACATTTTATTTTATTAAAAAAATGATAGGGTTCTATATGATTGGAAAAAGAGGTTTATGGAGGATTTTACTTCATTAAAAATTAGGGAAATGATCCATAAGTCATTTGAGATGTGTAGGAATCAACCACACCTCAATTCGACGAATGGTGTAACCACTATGACTCAATGGGTCTGTTATCAGTTTAAAATTGAAAGTTTAGTTCAAACAATGACACTGACTGAAAATAAATAAAACTTTCTTGGATTTTCTTGATAATTTAGGATGTTGTTTTATAATTCCTTTGTGATGTGTAGTGATTTTTCTCACATCAAGTCGATATATGATGTGATCGGTATAGGTCAAATTACGTGTTTCTGGTTTAAAATGACATTTTAGTAAAAAAACAAGTGACATACTCAAAATAGAGAATATGTATTTGGATTGATTTTATATTTTATGAAAATTATACATGATTCATTTGAATCATGTAGGAATTATCCGTACCTGAATTTGACACATGGTGTTTCTGGTATGACTCCAAGTGCACCTTTTTATTTAAAAATGACATCAATTTTAATAAAAAGGGAAACTGACCTACTCAAAATTGTGAAAACACAATCCTATTATTTTGATACTTTAGTAAAAAAATCCATAATTCATTTTTGTCGTGTATTAATCATCCTTACCACAATCCGACGCACAGTGTGGTCGGTATGAATCAATGTGTCTGTTATCTTTTTAAAAACGACATCTTAGTTCACAAAACATCACTAACTAAAAATCAACAAAAAGAGTTTGGATTTTCTTAATAATCTAGGACATTGATTCATAAGTTAGTTGTGACATGTCAGAATCAGTCTCATGTCAAACTGATACACGATGTGATCAGTATGAGTCAAAGTGTTGGTTTCTAGTTTAAAATGACATTTTAGTAAAAAATAAAATTATCATACTCAAAACTGAGTAAACAAATTCAGATTGTTCTGATACAATATAAAAATGGTCCATAATACATTTGAGACATGTAAGAATTAGTCTCACATGAATCCAATGAATAGTGTGACTGATATGGCTCAAAGTGCATCTTTTTATTTAAAATTGACATCAATTTCAGTAAAATGTATAACCCACCTACTCAAAACCAAGAAAATAAACTCGGATTGTTTTGATACTTTAGAAAAATGATCCATAAGTAATTTTTGATGTGTAGCAATCAACCTCACCTCAGTGTAATGCATGGTGTGACAAGTATAACTTCAAGTGTGTGTTTTCAATATATAAGTATCATTTTAGTTTAAAACATGCGTCCCATCACCAAAACTGAGAAAATGATACTTTTGTTTTCTCTTCATTTAAATTATATATTCAATTGAGGATTACCCTTTAATTGGGACATAATAATCAGTTCATGCCAGTCTTAATGTAGATGATGTCTTGTTTTTTATAGGGGACCACAAAGATAGGATTTGGATTCTCAATAGAGGAACCAAATAATTAAAACATAAAAAAAGAAAGAGAGTTTAATGAGAAGGTAAACATGTTTTTTTAATATATTATGTTTTCCCTCATAATATTATATATTCTCTAACACATTAACATAATCTAAATTAAATGTTTGACTACTCATGCAGATAATGTCTACTACACATGATGATGTTATTAATACCTCGGAATAACAAACTATAATGATGGAAAACCTTTGGAAAGATGTAAAAGTAATGTTATGATATACTTTCTCTATTTTACCGAAAAATTATATACTGAAATATTGATTTAATTTTCATTATTCCTTGAAGAGTTCATTTATTTTGTATGATTTCTATCGAGGTGTCAAGCCTTTGAAATAAGATCAATGACACTCTCTCTACTCAATCACAGAGGTAATATTAATGTTTTCAAAATAAAATCATTGTCCATATAATTAATGTATTGTTTCATATTTATTTTTAATTAATTAATTTTTTATATTAATCACATAATAATTTTTTTCTTATTCAGGTGGATTCTTTTGTTCTATTTGGTGTTCTATGTCCATCTTTCATGCCTTTCTGCACCAAAACTTCCACAAAATTCTTCTCCCTTAGAACATTTTATCCCATATAATAGTACATTTATCAATTTCTTTCAAGTTACCTCCACTGCCTTTTCTGGAATAGAAATGAAACTACCTATACTCAATTATAGAGGTAATATTGATGTTTTCACAATAAAATAATTTTCCATAGAATTAATGTTTAATTTAATATTTATGTTTAATTTAATTCTTTTAAGAATTACTCACATAATATTTTTTTTCTCTTATAAAGGTGTATTCTTTTGTTCGAGTTGGTGTGATTTTTCTATCTTTCATTCCTTTCTCACCAAAATTTCCACAAACTTCTTCTTCCTTAAAAACATTCCACCCCTACAATGGTGAATTTATCACTTTCTTGCAAGTTACCTACACTGCCTTTATAGAAAGATAAATTATTCTTCGTCTTCTCAATTAAAGAGGTAATCTTGATGTTTTCACAGTAAAATCATTATCTATAAAATTAATGCATTTTTTCATATTTTTTGTGTAATTTATTCTTTTTACTATTACTCACATAATTTTTTTTCTTATACAGGTGGATTCTTTTGTTCGATTAAGGGATCTATTTCCATCTTTCATGCCTTACTACACTAAAAATTCCATATAATTATTCTCCATCAAAACATTTCATCCCCTGTAGTGTTGACATTTATCACTTTCCTTCAAGTTCCCTCCACTTCTCAATCATAGATGTAATATTGATATTTTCACATTAAAATCATTGTCCATATTATTAATGTATTATTTCATATTTATTTTTAATTTATCTCTTTTTAGTATTACTCATAATAATTTTTTTCTTATATAGGTGGATTTTTTTCGAGTTGATGTGGTTTGTTCGAAGATTCTCATGTAGTGTTGGTATTTTGACAAATAAATCCAATTGAAATCATGGTAACATTGGTGTTTAGGATTGTTTTGAGACTTTTGGATGTATAAGAATCAGCTGCACCTAAATTTGACACATGATTTGACCGGTATGACTCCAAGTACTTCTTTCTATTTTAAATTGACATTAATTTTAGTAAAAAATATAACTAACTCAATTTGTCCATTATCAATTTAAAAGCGGCATTTGAATTTAAAAAGTGTCACTCACTAAAAACCAAGAAACAATACGCCAATGTTCTTGATAATTTATGGTATTGATTCATAAATCATTTTTTGATGTGTAGAAATATGTCCGACATTAAACCAATACATGATGTGATCCGTATGAGTCAAAGAACTTGTTTCACATTTAAAATGATGTTTTAGTAAAAAAGACAAGTGACGTACTAAAACCAAGAAAAAACATTAATATTGTTTCAATACATTATTACAACAAACAATAAGTTATTTGGAACATGTAGGAATCAAACACACCTCAATCTAATGCATGGTGTTACCGGTATGACTATAAGTGCATCTTTATTTAAAATTGACATCAATTTTAGTAAAAAATAAATTGACCAACTCAAAAATGAACAAAAAAATTGATATTTTTTTGATACTTTATGTCAATGATCCATAAGTTATTTGGGACGTGCATGAATCATCCGCACCTCAATCCGACGCACAGTATGACCAGTATGACTCCAAGTGTGTGTTTTTATTTAAAATTTACATCAATTTTAGTAAAAGGCCAAATGGCCTACTCAAAACATGAAAAAATACTAAAATTGTTCAAAAATATTAGTATAAATATCTATAAGTAATGTGTAGGAATCATCCACACCTCAATATGATACACAATGTGATTAGTATGAGTGAAAGTACAAGTTTCAATTTAGAATGATATTTTAGTTAAAAATAAAAGTGACGTAATAAAAACCAAGGAAACACATTCATATTATTTTTATACTTTAGGAAAAATATCCATAAGTCATTTGGGATGTGTAGGAATTAAACAAACCTCAATCCAACACACGATGTGACTGGTATGACTCAAAGTGTGTATTTTTTTAAAAAATTGTCATCAATTTTTGTAAAATGGACAACTATCCTAATCAACACCAAGAAAACACATTTGTATTGTTTTGATGCTTTTTGAAAATTATCCATAAGTCATTTTTGATTTTTAGGAATCAACCTCACCTCAATCCAATACACGATTTGTCCAATATGACTCACAGTGTCAATTATCATTTTAAAATGGATATTTTAATTCAAAAACTATCACTCACTGAAAACCAATCAAGCACACTCATATTTTCTTTATAATTTAGGAAAATGATTCATAAGTCATTTGTGACATATAGGAATCTATTTGATGTTAAACCGAAAAAAGAATTGATTAGAATGAGTCAAAAGTGTGCGTTTCCAATTTAAAATGATATTTTAGTAAAAAATAATACTAACTTACTCATAACCAAGAAAACACATTCAGATATTTTTTGATACTTTAGTACAATTATCCACAAATCATTTGAGACATGTTGGAATCAGCCACAACTCAATCTGATGCACAGTGTGACCGATATGACTCCAAGTGTGTCTTTTTATTTAAAATTGATACAAATTTTAGTAAAATTAACACTTTCTATTAATTTATTTCTTTATATTATTACTAACATAATTGTTTTCTTATAAATTTGTATTGTTTTGTTCGATTATGGGTGTTTTTTGGTAATAGTATGATTCGAGTCAGTATTGAAATATAAATGAACATTGATGTTATTGAATGTATATAATAATTTGTATTTTTGTAATTGTATAAACCAATGTTTAAAATGTATATAATATAGTGTTTTTCAATTGTTTGTATAGTAAATTTCATTTCATTTAAATCCTATATTGGGACTTATTTTTTTGATATCTAGTGTGTTTTTTTGTGTTGCAGTGTGCTATTATATCACATTGCAGTATGACCCTTTATCAATGCTTTGGAAAACACTAATAATGGACACATTTATCAGCTCTTTTAAAAGCAGTGATAAAGGTCTACTTTATTATCACTTCTATGAGCACTGATAAAAGGTCCTTTATCAGTGCTTTTATAAGCATGGATAAAGGTTTACTTTATCAGTACTTCTATAAGCACTGATAAAAGACCCTTTATTAGTTTTGATAAATGGTGCATTTAACAAAGTTTAATTAAATCACTGATAAAGGTATCATTTATCAATGTTTTTAGCACCTATAAAGGTCCCCCTTATCAGCACATTTTTAGTTCTGATAAAAGACCACGGCTTTTATCCTCTCTCATGTAGTCAATGCTTTTTTAGTACTGATAAAGGCCATTTCTAGCACTATTAAAGGCATATTTTTTTAGTATTGTATGCATATAATTGAAACACCCACATAATAATAGTGAAATATAAACAAGACTGTATCTAAATTTTAATGAAATATTATCCATTAGTAATTAAGAATAACAAGAATTTATTTATGATAATGAGTTATTAAATAATTTTTTTGAGGAAGTGATCCATGTATTTTAAAATATTCACAAAGTTTCAATAAATGTAAAATCTACTCAGCTGGAAATCAAGTAAAAAAGAGTGAAATAGATTAACAGTCTATTTCTAGTTGAAAGTGAAATATATAAAGATAAAATTTTTATTTCAAAAAAGTAATGGGAATTTGGATTAAATTATGTTGTTGTTTAGAATAATGAATTTAGTTTGAAATGTCTTGAGTTGGAAGTTAAACTGAGAATTATAGAATCTATAAAAAATCAAACTTCCCAACAAGATAATAAAGGATAAGATTCCATATAAGTTTCTAAATGGATTCATATTTCAAGTAAGACCCAAAATGTGGAAATATAGTCATGGGATATTCTACAAAAACATCAAATACTAGCTTATAAAATAAGGTTTCCAAAAATCCTTATAAATTATGCATGTACTAAATCTGTTGCAAATATATTTATTGGGTTTATATTAAAAACTATATAAAATTGAGTGGAGAAAAATGAAAATAAATTCTATACACCATCTATAGTGAATATATGACTATCTAAGAATATAATATTCCTAAATGGATCCCAATTTTTTTTTTATTTCAGACAAAAAATAGCAAGCATTAAAATATGACCATACTACATGTTCAATAAAAAGGAAGTGGTTTACTAGGAATTATTAGTTATATAAGAGGTTTTTACATATGTATATTGATTTATCAATCAACATATTCATTTTTGTAAGGATTATAATGAATAAATAAATGGTTAGAAGTTATGAAAGTCAAATAAATATTTTTGGGCGAAGAAGGATTCACAAAATAGAAATAATCTATCAATAAGGAATAAATTTGAATCTATTGATATTTTCTATGTGTTTTACAATAGTTTTAGACACTATTATAAAGTGTTTTGGTATTTTCTATCACAACCAAACTCTTCGGTTGATGAAATAATGTGACCATGACAACATAAGAAATAAGAGAAAATAAGTTATTTTTCCTTGAGGATTAAATCAACGAAGAGTAATGATGAGACAAAGACTCTAATTCATTTTTTGATGAATGTTAAATAGGATGTAAAAAATAGAATAATATTATTCTACATTGTTAAGAAATTCCACTTCATATAAAATTGAAATATTTCTATGAAACTCAAGAAATAATGAAGCAATCTAGATTTTATAAGGAAAGAGTCAATATAAGAAAGAGATTATAGGATTGGCATGGATATTTATAACCTTGTTGAAGAGGATGAAAGTTTATAAATGAATAGCTACTATAAGGATGATAAAAAGTTTTATGGAAGGTGAAAATAGGAATTAAACGTAGCTAATAGAAGTATGAATTTTTTGTATGGACAAATGAGAAACAAAGGTAAATGAAAAATGATTTCTAGTACCTAAATTTTCCTTGCAATTAAGGTGTCAACACACACAAAGAAGGTTGATCATGTTGAAAAGGAATATTTTACAATATTTCCAACCTATTTGGAAGAGTAAAAAAAGATAAATCATGTTAAAATAAAATAAATTACACTAATATTTCAAGTAAAGAAGATCATTCTAGCTAAGAAGAATCTAAAATGATGTTGAAATCTATACTTACCAATGGTTAATAGAGTTGAAAAATCAAGTGTGAAATAATAATGAATATTTCAAGACACTTTATATCCTCAAAGAATGTATTATTTGGGTTTTAAGTCAATTATATTCCTTTTTTTCTCACATTAATGTACTGATGATGACCCAAATTATTATTATATTATATTTATTATAATCAATGGAAGGGAATTAAAAGTGATTCATGAAAGAAATCCATCCATCCTTGTAATTTATAATTGGTATTAGGTTATATAATTTAAACTCATTAATTCCAAAATCATAGTTGGTATTTATCTAAAACTAGTTTCCTAGATTCATGGATCCTATTTCTTAAATAAAAGAAACCATGATGATGCTTAGAGAGAATCCTTTGAGGGAGATATATTAAAAGGGGATAATATTCCATAAATTTACTTATAATTATTAAATATAGATGTAATATCCAGACCTTTCTAGAGGTGCATTGAGCTCATTTTCAAGTACTATATTTCCCTATTTTTTTTATACTTTGGTTGAGGTTTTTCTTTGGCGTGTTCAGGTGAATTTTGAACATGTGTGTGTGTGTGTGTGGGGGGGGGGGTGTTTGAGAAGTGAACGGGTGGAACACATTTTTCCCAAACTATGCACCCATCCTTTAAACCATTCAAACCCAAATATTGAGTATTTTCATGTTTGGGGCATGATTTTTCAATCTATTTACCCTCTTAGTTGAAACTGTAGACCCCTAAGAAGATGTGCATGGTTAAGGTGCACAGTTTGGAAAACCGGGTGCCCCTAACTTGGAAACCATGCATGCGGGTTTTATTCCACCAAATATTTTAGTTAAATTATTAAACCCCTTGGTTTTAATCCATAAACACCATAGATCACCCCTAAACCTATATTTGTGAATTTTGAATCTCCCAAAGTGGTTCTAAGGCTCCTAGAACTCCGTTCTTGATTAAATGAAGATACTATTAAAGAATATTTAGCACTACTAGTATGTAAACTCTTCATGTTTGATTTTTTGTCTCTCCTATATCTCTTCCCGAATAAAGAGGAATGTTTTATTCCCTATTGGATTTGATTTAGATCTGGGGTTTAATATATGTTAATATGTTGGATCTTTTTCTATTTTTGTGGTCCTAGATCAATCTTTTTTAATTTGGGGTTTTCTAGTTTGGAGAACGCCCATCAATGATATTTAGGTAGGTGGTCTAATTATCAATTCCCATATTCCTTTTTATATTTGTGTGTATGTAATTGAGCAATTAAAATTTCAAACTTGGTAAATTTCATTCTAAATTGAATTTATTGATTTAATTTCATTGTGATAATGAAATGGGTTAAACTTTCAAAATTAAAATTGGTAATTGTGGTTATGAAATTGATGATTAATGTGAATGATGATTTGAATGATTTATGGGGATTAAGGGATAGTTAAATTATCCTTAAAGTCTTAAAGGTTTATATGATTAAATGTAAATAATTGGTTTAATGGTGAATTGTTCAAATTATTCCATGTGATTAATGTGAATAAGCATGATTGAATTGATAATTGAAATGAGACACTTTTATGAAAATGTTTGATAAGAAGGTTAATGATGCTTAACGTTGATGTTTGTGAAATATGTTATATATGTGATATTGTGATATATGTGATGACGAGTGTGGGAAAATGACTAATGCTTCAAAATAGCATACGTGATAATAAGGAGTGTGGGACTGAGACTGATTCTTCAAAAGCCTATATGTGATAATAATGAGGTTTGCAACATAGACTGATGCTCCAAATACCCACAAGGTTTTATACATGATGTTCTAGGCCCAAGGAATTGGCATTGGAATGGAGTTCCAAGTAGGATTAATATGAAAATGGAATTAAATGATTGATAAAAGCTGTTGATAAAATGAATTGTAATTCACTATGTGATATGTCTCAGACTCTGGCATGGGATGAAGCAAGTATTATTGGTTTTTATGTCATTAGAAAACCAATGAATGTTATGGCTACTTAAATAATAATGATTTGTGAAAGTAGTTACTTGTTTTATTGTGTTTTATTCTTTATAAAACTTCATACACTATTATATATGAGATATATTTTTTAGATTCTATTGTTTGTGGCCTACTGAATTGTACTCACACTCTACCAGGGATTCCTGATTGGTACCTGAATAGACTTCATGTTTGTAGGATAAGATAATGGAAATATCCCTATGTTAGATAGATGAGTTAGGACAGAGCTTGGATGAGGGAACCCAACTTGGTATCAGAACACACTTGGAAGTGTTAGTGTGTATTTATTTTGGTTTTTCATTTAACACTTGACACATATATTTTATGACTTATCTATTACTTTCATTTTTTTACTGTTTCCTCTTTTGGTTCATCATGTGATACTGGTCTGTATTGGTTATGATATTCATTCTGGTTATTGGTTTCATTATTTGGCTATTGTTTATTTATCTTTCTGCTATTGTGATTCTTTGATAAAGAGAGTATAGTCTACCCATTCAATATATTCATTCATCACTGCTATTCAACAGACTCTGGCATATAGGAAGGTATGCTTGAGGTCAAGTAGCACACCGGCTTGAGGCACCGACATGTGGGACCCAGGTCAGGACATTACAATGTGGTGTTATAGGTGCAAGTTTTCATTTCATTTATTTTTTCTTACAACTTGGGAAAGGTAGACAGGAGATTAGGATGAGTGAGGACTTGATTAAGAGCTCGTGCATGGGAGTAGCTAACCCATTTATGGGGTAAAAGTAACTACCCATGGTTGGATTATTGTTATGAATTTTTTCTATCACATTTGGATATTATTTCACCTTGTGTGATGTTGTTTTTCTTTGTTATTTTATTCATAGACTGGTATGGAACATGATTTTTGTATACATGAATCATTTTAGGCACTCCATATTTTTATGTGACATGCATCATTTTAGGCATGCATAGAAAAGTAGGGTTTAAGGTAAATTTTTTAAATGAAAAAAGTTTAGCTTACTCATGTAATTAAATGAAAATGTTCCTAATATGAAATTTATAGAGAGTAAATTAGGAAAAATGTGATATTTTTAAATGGATAAATGGGTTTCTAATGAGAAACATGAATTGTTAGTGTTTTACCCTATATGATCCATGACCTAAATTAGGGATGGTTGAGGGTAGTGATAAAAAATTTGTTTTGACAATGTGGAGGGGTATGGGGGATGAATTTTTAGGGTTTTATGTGAATCCATCTTATGTAAATGTGATAATGTTGTAAAATATTTTCTAATACATGTGTTTGTAATTGTAGAGATAATCCTCTATGATGACTCTTGTTGATAGGATGGAAGGAGTTCATGTATAGAAATGATCCTCGAGTAGTGGAACAAAGGGATTCAATAGTTTTGGGTGAAGGGAAAAGATAGAATTTCTATGATAACCTCGATTGCTTTATGCTATTTATAGAAAGAGACCTAGAGTAGGTTATGAAAAGTATGTCCAACAAGACATGGGAGTTCTAGTTGTAGCACCCTCTAACTTTCACTAGAAAGGGTAGACAAGAGGTAGATGAGTTTTGGATTAAGTCTATCCATACAATCCTTAACCACTTAAAGACTCCTTGGAAGAGTAGAGTCAATATGGTATATTACATGTTACATGGTCAAGTGATGTTTTATAGGTACATACAGGCTCAAGATGGATTGATATATAACATGATGTGGAAGGACTTTTTAGAGAAGTTATTGGAGCACTTTTACCCTAAGACACTTAGGTAGGTGAGGGAAGATGAGTTTGTGGGGATAACAACGGAAATTATGTTCATGATGAAAAATGATGATCATTTTACTGATTTATAACAATTTTTTATAGAATTGGTAGATGATGATGCTACTACTCTGAAATTTTTTTAGGTTGGGTTCAGCTGAAAAAGTTTTCATAAGTGGTGAATCAGGCTCTCATTTCTGAGGGGAACCTGAAAGATGATTCTATTGAGATGCATGTAATTTCTACTGGATGACCAGGAGGTATGTATTCCAATGATAAAAAACATTTAAATGAAAATGTTAACCAGACAAGTGGAAAGAAGAGTGTCTAGGGGAAGGATCAGTCACTCAGGACCTTAATAGAGGGCTCTTACACTAGTGTGGTAGGCTAGGTAACATATGTAGATAGTACCCCTGACCACTGATAGAGTTTTGAGCTTGTGGAAGGATGGTAAATATATAATGGTTTTGTAGGAACCCACCAAAAGTGGGTAATTACAGAGGATCTTGGAAGAATTAGAGTGCTGGAAGGGGGTCTTCGACCCCATACTAGTCTGGAAGTTAGAGTTCCACTGGCCATGGTAGTCGAGGTAATAGATGAGGTGCTTCTGGAAAAGAGAGCCCATATCAACAAAGTGGTTCATCTTAGAGAATTCATACAACATCATAGGAAAGAGGGGTATTACTGTTGCATCCAATCCATCTTTCACTTCTGGATAGTGAGACTAGGTCACCGATAGTCATATGTACTATTCTTGTAGATTCAATGATTTATAGTGCCTTATTTGATATTGGAGCCTCTCATTATTTTATATTTTCCCAACATGTGAATTATTTGAGTGTGATGGTGGATTTCATGAGTGGGGTTATGACGATCGAAACACAGTTAGGATTATAGTCGGGAGACATCTATTTTGGAAAGGGTTATTTTGTCGAGGTTCGAGAGTATCATTTTCTATGGGATATCTACATCCTTGATATGTTTGGATTTGAATTTATTTTGGGTATGGATTGGTTAGTATAATAACAAGCCTAAATTTATTATTACCATATGAGAGTAACCTTTATATCTCCCAGGTGTGATAATTATGTTCATCAAAGAGAGTGGGATATCCAGGAAGGCTGTGTAGGTCTAGTATTTCAATAACCAGGGGAGATCACATCATAGGTTGCAAGTATTTTTTTGGATGACGGGGGCATGAAGCATAATGTATTTGCATCCATTTTGGAATGGTTTCAGGATGTGTTTTCTAAATAATTCTCAGAGCTTCCACATGAGAGTGATGTTGAGTTTAAAATTGAGCTCATACATGGATCTAAGCCAGTTCTATTACACCATATAGAATGACACCAACATAGATTTAGGTTCTTACAAATCAACTAGAAGAGTTGATGGTTTAAGGGTTTATCCTTGAAATTATATTTCCTTGTGGTTTTGTAGTTTTGTTTTCAAATAAGGATTATGGGGATTTGTGCTTATTTATTGACTAAGGGAAGTTAAACTAGATGAAAGTAAATAACCATTGTACACTTCTGTGTATTGAAAATATCTTTGTCTAATTGGGAGGAGATTGTGTGTTCTTAAAGATTTACTTGGGACTAGTGTATCATCAGTAGAGAGTTTGAACTTATGATATACCATATATGGATTTCATAAGTAGGTATGAACTATATGATTCTGTCATGATACCTTTTAGGATGAATAATTCTCCTACTGTGTTTATGGCCTTGATGAACTAAATCTTCCACCCATACCTGGATTTTTTTGTTTTTGTGGATGAAATTGTGATGTACTCAAAGATTCATAATGATCATGAAAAATATTTCTACATAATCCTAAGTTCACTGAGAGAGAATTATATATACACAAAAATATCTATGTGTCAATTATGTATTGATCAGGTACACTTCATGGGTCACATAATCTTGGAGGAAGGTGTTTTAGTGGACCCAGATAAAGTTTAAGCAATGGTTTCTTGGGAGAAACCTAAGATTGTTTTTGATATCTGTATATTTTTGGGCTTAATGGGTTATTATCGGAGGTTCATCAATGCCTCTTTCCACTTGATAGCACTAGTTATGGGATTGAACAAGAAAAAAATAATGTTTTAATGATATGGATCATGTGATAATAATTTACAGGAGTTGAAGAAGCATTTGACTACTAAATTGATCTTTATTTTACCAAAGTCATGGGGAGTATACTATTTTTTGTGATGCATCTGAGATTTGGCTTGGAGTAGTGTTAATTTAGGGAGATTTTGTTAAGTTGTATGGGTCACAATAGTTTAGGCCACATAAATGAAATTTTCCAACACATGACCTCGTGTTAGTTGTAGTGGTTTATGGTTTGATGTGTGGGAGATATTATCTGTTGGGAAAAAAGATTACTATGTATGCTTATCATAATATTTTAAAGTATATATTTTCATAGTGAGAATTTAATCTCTGGTAGTATAGGTGGAATGAGTGTATTCATTCATTTGAGTTTGATTTGGCATATACAATCAAGAAAGGGGACAATTTTACTAGTGATTTGAGGAGGAAAACTCAGACTCAGAGAGTACATGAGTCTAGTTCCAAATGGAAGATTATTACCTTGCTGGATGAGATGCATGTTGTAGTTTGGGAAGAACAGGAGAAGATGGACCTTTTATCAATGTCATTTGAGTACACACATTTGAGTTGGATTATGGAGAGGTAGTATGAGGATCCAGAGTGTCTATCCTTTAGGGGGAGACTTGAAGGTGGGGTGTTAACTTCCAATTGAACTATAGTTGAGGATGAGATCATATATGTCTTGGGCCATGTAGTTGTGCCTATGTTTATGTGAGAGGAGATGATTCATGAATTTCATGCCTCAAAGTGGGATATGCATCTAGGTTTGAACAAAGTGTACCATGACCAACATTGATAGTATAGGTGGCTGGGAATAAAAAAGGAGATTTTAGGGTTTGATACATGATTCTACACTGGTCAATAGGTGAAGGCCAAGTAACAATGACCTGGTAGTTTACCAAAAACATTTCCCATTATGAAATTGAAGTAGGATAATGTTACCATAAATTTCATGGTAGTTCTTCTGAGGATTCCCCAGTATAGTGATGAAATTTGGGTAATTTTTGATCGACTGAAAAAATTAGAACATTTATTGATTATTCGGGAGACTTTCCCAGTGAATTAGTTTGGGGGTATGTATGTTTAGGATATAGTACATCTACATGAGGTACCACAAATTACAATTTACTAATTCAACTTTCATTTCACTTCAAACTTCTAGAAAGGATTGAAAAATATTCTTTCTATATTGGTAGTACTAAGTATGAATTTCCACCCAGAGATAGATGGGAAGTCAGAATGTAGTATTTAGGTTTTTTAATATATGCTATGAGTGAGTGTTATAGACTTTGGTGGGTCTTGAGAGAAGCACCTATCACTCATTTAGTTCACCTATAACAATAGTTATTAGGAGACTATTCATTTGTAACCATATGAGGTAGTTTCTGGAAGGCCATATGGATCACCTATATGTTGGATGGAGATAGGTTAGTCAGAGCTATTGGGACCAAGTCTCATGCAGGAGATGTCAAAGCAGGTGTAGCTGATTCAAAATCATTTGGATATGGATCAGAGTAGATAGTAGTCATATGAATATAGATGTCTATCACACCTTGAGTTTTTAATGGGTGATCGGGTATTCCTTCAGGTGTCACATAGATTAGTTCACTGTAGGATTCAAAGGTTGATCAAGTTGGTGCCAATGTTTTTCATACCTTTTGATGTTGTAGAGAGAATCAGGATGGTGGAATACCAATTGGATCAACCATAAAGGTATATTGGTTTTCATGATGTTTTTCATGTGTCATCACTTTGGTGGTTTCACCCCACCCCTTCTCATGTGATTGATGTGGATGATGTTGAGGTTACGACCAATGCATCCATTGAGGAGCATCTAATACATATTGTAAATCTTTGAAATAAAGTGTTGTAGGGAATGAACGTGCCATTAGTTCAAGTATTTTGGAAACATGGACATGTTCCTAAGGAAACGTGGGATAGAGAAGAAGATACGTGGGCTCAGTAGCTCGATCATTTTATCTCAGAATCTTAGAGATGCTTGGGAGTACATATTAAGGGTGAACTGTTATAAGGTGGGAATATTTTAAGATCCCAACCTTTCTTGAGATGTCTCGAGCTCATTTTTATGTAATATTTTTCCTTGTTTTGGTTATAATTTGTTTAAGGATTTCCCTGTGTGTGTTTAGGTGAATTTTGTATGTTTTTAGTGGGTGTTTATGCAGTTCACAGTTGGAAATTTTTTCCCAAACTTTGTACCCATCCCAAAAAACCTAGAAAACCCAAATAGAGGGTATTTTTACAATTGGCACAGAATTTATCAAACCATGCACCCTCTTTTTAGAAATAGTACACCCCTAAGAAGAGGCATACATTTAAGGTTCACAGTTTGGAAAACCGTGCACCCCTTCCCAGGAAAACGTGAATGCAATATATAATATCTTCCTTTGTGGTTTCTTCTATCTCCCATCCATATTTTAAAATAAAGTAGAATTTTTTATTAACAATTTATGTTGGTTTAGATATAGGTTTTGGTATAGGTTAATCTATTGGATCTTGTTCTTAAGTTTTGGTCCTAGATATACCATGACATTGTATTATTGATCAATCCGCTTCAATTTGGGGTTTTATGGTTTAGCGAACATCTATCAATGATTTTGAGGTTAGTCATTTAATTATAAATTACTATAGATTTTTTATATTTTTCTGTATGTAATTGAAAAATTTCAATTTCCATGTTGGGAAATTTTATTCTAAATTGAATTTCCATGTGATAATGAAATGGGATGAACTTGGGAAATTGAAAATGGTAATTGTGGTTTTGAAATTGATGATTAATATGAATAATTATTTGAATGATTAATGGGAATATAGTGATGGTTTGATTAACATTAAAGTGTTAATGGTTTATATGATTACATTTTGATAAATGGTTTAAAGGTGAATTGTTCATATTATTCCGTGTGATTAAATTGAAGAACAAATATTGAATTAATAATTGAAATGGGAAACTTTAATGAGAATGTTTGATAAGATGTTCAATGATGTTTAGCCTCGATGCATGTGAAATATGTGAAATATGTGATATTGTGATTAATCTAATGATGAGTGTGGGATAAGAAATGATGTTTCAAAATCCCATATGTGATAACAATGAGTGTGGGATAGAGACCGATGCTTTAAAATACCATATTTGATATCGATGAGGTGTGGGATAAGATATGATACTCCAAATTCCTATGTGTTACTATACATGATATTCTAGTCCTAATAAATTGGCATTATATTGGAGTTCCCTGTAGTCTTAATATGAAATTGGAATAAAACAATTGATGAAATCAAATTATATAACGGTTTTTTTGTTCCCTATATGATATTGTTCAAACTACTAAATGGGGAAAAGAAAGTACTGATGTATGGGTATTATTATGAACTCAAGGAATTATGTAGTTAATTAAATAATAATGAATTATATTTTTTTTAATTTTTAATTTTATTTTATTATTTATATAACTTTATACACTATTATAGACTTGATATTTTTTTAGATGCCATTTTTTGGTGGCCAAATGAGTTATAATCACACCTTACTCAGGCTTCCAGATCAGTACCCAAATAAACTTCATGTTTACAGGATATGATACGGGAAACAAACCTATGTTAGATGAATGCGTTAGGATGGATCATGGATAAGGGAACTGGACTTGGTATCAGGACCTTCGTGGGAGTGTCAATGTGTCTTTATTTTTTTTGAATTTGACACCTAACATGTATATGGCATGAATTACCTACTGATTTAGTTTTGGTTACTATTTTCTTTTTTGGTTCATCATGTGATACTAGTCTTTATTAGTTATGGTATTCATTTTGGTTATTAGTTATATCATTTGGCTATTGTTTATTTATCTTTCTACTATTGTGCTACTTTGATAAAGAGGGTATAGTCTCCCTATGATAGTCCCTTAATGTATTCTATGTAAACAAAAATTGTGAACCCTATGTGAAACTTTCAATAACCAAAATAAATGAGTTTCACACATGCAGTTAGTTAATAATTTTTTATTTCTTATGATTTTACATTGGAAGGTTTTATTTTTTTGTGCTTTTTAATTCCTACTAGGAAATTCATCATTATAACTCCCTTCAATAAATATGATATTCATTCGATGATAAAATTATAACTCAATAACTACAAAATCTAGGTCCTCATCAAATAAGAGTGCTCTATCTCCCACCTAGAGACTTTAACACTATATGAGGAATGCACTAATATGAGAATTTCACATGAATGGTACCATTCCAACACTAGAGGTGGCACAAGAAACCCTTGACAACATGAAGCCTCAACAATCATCTATATAATGATGGTTTTTGAAAAAGCATGTAGAACCTTCCACCACCTCAAGCTGATTTAGGAATCTCTCCTCAGATTAAAAAAAAATTCCTCCCATATAATGGGGAGGAAAATTAGGAGGAAAACTATGAATTCAACCTAGTTTAGAAGCAGCCTTGGAGGAATCCTATAAAATGACACCATAGACACCACATGATGCCTACGACTCAGTATCCTATTAAGGATGTTGTACAGAAAAGTCCAAATCTTTGAATTTTGAACAAATAATGTTGGAGATTTCACTATAACCATTGAGCTACCAACTATAAAGAGTGGGAACATAACTTTTCATCCACAAAAGAAGCCTAAAAACATATCCAGGAGGCAATTAGAGGGAAAAAGCACCTTCATATTCCCATACACCAAGCCTACTAGAATACTTTGCTAGTGTTCAAGGAATCCTTCCATTATATTATGAAAAAGGGAGAGGGCACACATTACCACCCCTATACATCAGGATCGTCCACATACCACACCAATTATTGGAGGACAAGAGCGGGATTATACCTTATGCTCCAAAAAATCAATGGTTACATATCCCCATTCCTATTGTAGATGTATGAAAACACATTTTTATAGAAATGGATGAGAAGGAAAATATCCCTGTCCATATTCTTCATAGTTGTCAACATATATTGTTAGTATAAGAAACAAATAGTTGTGATCATACCTTAGAAACCATCAGAAGAAAGGAAATTACTCCTGCCCGGAATACTCGAATAGCTATTCAACACATATAAAGGGATACTTAAAAGAAGAAACAAATTACTTCTCAATTTTAGGAGGTTTATTAGAATATCCTAGTGAAGCATAAATAATAGGATCAAGAACACATTAACATTACAATAGGAGACTAATGAACCATATCAATGGACAATTTTGTGAGGAAACACATCCCTACCAAATTTCCAAACACTTTACGATATATTTTGATAGTTTCCTAGGAGAAGGTTCATATTCATTAACCCCTTCGATGCATGAAATTTCATATGTATATCTTGAAAAAAACCAAGAGTCATGAACACACTCCAAACCATTCTGAAGAATTCGATCAACCAAGTCCAATGGAATCAAGTGGTCCACCCAAGGAATCACCCACTTATGAAAGTATTTGTGAAACAAACATGACTTTTACTACCCAATTAAGAGTATATAATAATAAATCATGCATGTGGAAGTATAAAGCTCTAAATTAGGCCCATATACTAGCAGTTATTTATGATGGTGATACTAAGGCCCTTGACCATTTATATATTTTGGGCCAAGATATTGATGCCTCATTATCGAAATATTGAAGAAATAATTGTTACATAGGCCCTCCCCAAAATATCACTAATAAAATCCCTAGAGGTCATCCATAGATGACTCTCCAAATAGTTCCTCCCTATAGCTGTATCAATATTCATCATAAGAATTGTCTCATGATGATGACTATAAAAATCATCATTATATCCAAAAGATTGAATGTCAAAAAGGTCATCCCCTTTATAATTCCCACCCAGTAGGTCCTTCCTAGGGTTTATGCTATCTGAATCCTAACTATATCCGATAATTGTGCCAAAATGGTAGCCCAAACCATAATGGAATTATTTGAGAAGGTTCTCTCTATAGTGACATATTATTTTTTAGGAAAGTAATCCCCCTTCTAAACAATCATTTGAAATTCCCTCATATGATGAGACTCTCGAGAGATTGAGGCCAGCTAATTGAACTACCCTATCTCTAATGATAAATATTATTTCTCAAATGAATGAAATCCTATGGAATAATTTACTTCAATAAACAAACTTATATATCTTATATTCCACCAAAATAGAGGAGATTCCAATCATCCCTGCTCTCCAATATGAGGTATTTAGGAAACTACCCCTATACTCTGAACAAGTAGAGGAATCTCTCTTAAAAATTAAGTGAATAGATTATTTATGAGGAAAGAACAAACCATAGAAAACATACCATTTATGTCATAGCCCATATCAAACCACTAGTAAAAAAATCCTAAAACATTAATAGAGGAATGTATACACTATATTCACTTAAACTTTTGGAATAAACTTTTTCATTTGAAGTAAAAATTGTTGGATTACATGGAATACACACACTATATCAAGGAAATAGAATAATTTCCCTGAAATATTGATTTACCAGTCCTTTCATGGGCATGGTGCCTAAAGTTGAAAAAGTTGTCATGACCCCCTCCCCATAAGGTGTACTCCTCTAGGGCTAGAAATGTGAGAAGGGAGATAGTGACCCCCCTGAGTCCCACCTCCAGTAAGCCCCGAGTTGGCGACTAGAACTAAGGGTATAGTAACCACACAAATGGGAGGCATTACCCTCTATGAGAACACATTCAAAAGAGAGAGATAAGAGATACACAAAACAAATCAAAATCAGAATATAATATAAAAGAAATACCATGTACAAAAATGTAATATCAAGTAATAACTACTACAAATGAAAGGAAAAACTTTAAGTACCCAAGAAAAGTAAAAACAATAATAACCATGAAGCCCAAACAACTCCTACAACCCCAAGTTATTAGTAACAAGCCTGACCTCCAACCTGATCCAAGTGACCTGAAAAATAGTTTATATATACATAGGGTGGGTATAACAGTATATTCAGTAGGATCCTCCATGGGTCCTCCTGTGAAAAAGTAATGAAAGCAAGATAAAGCATTTTGAACAACAAGTGAAACTAAATCATCACGTAAACAGGTATACTAAGTTCCCATCCTCACCATGGATACTCTCACCAAGTATCGCATACAAGAGTATATAATATAATAAATAATATCAAGGGTAACATTCTACTTCTTCCCCATTGGTTTGCTTCTTTTCCATAGCGTTACATGTCTTAAGCATCTCTCTCCAAAAAGGCTTACCCGCAGACACCACGACGAAGCACCACAACGTGCACCTTGTGCAACAAAACCGCCACATCCACATAATCAAATTAACCAGGTAGTTTTTAGGAGGAACCACAACTCACATAATGTGTATCAAATGTCAAGTATTAAACCCCAAGACATTATGGTCCATACACCCAGTAAGGATCCTCAAGCCATCATAGCCTATACAAATTACACCTATAGTAGTACATAGGAAACTATATCTAGAATATATGTGTGTGAATAACAAGCCATTACATCCCTCTACACACATATATGGGGAAAACTAACCGTTGTTCCTACCAACACAACTAACTACCAAGAGAAGAGATTGGGGCCAAAGGGGGTAGACTGCCATCCATCCTCCCATCAGAATGTTGGGGAAAACACACCCAAGGCTCAGAATCTCTCGGGTATCAGTTTCCCTAACTAACAGGGTAGAGTAGCATATAGAAACAGAAAAATTAGAGAATATACTATAGCTCACAACCAGACCATGGGAATAACCTAGTCTTAGAATCAACTGCAGCTAACATCTCTTGGACTCTTGACTTCCACTTCTAAGACTAGGTATGCTATAAGCACACAACCATTTAAAGAGATTTATTACATTACTTCATTCATTTTTTATCTATTGCACTTTATGTTAATTAATTATTTAAACATTAATTAACTATTAAAAATTCCACATTATATGTCATTAACATCACACCCAAAGTCCACTGTTCCTTTAAATTGTAACATCAGCATTGCATCCTAGCAAGATCCAACCCCACAAGTTAACATCATTTATTCATTCATTTATTAACAAAATTCTGACTTCCCCATATTCTCAAGAATTCTAGAAAACATTCTCATCTACTAAACAGAAGGGGGCTCAACTCGTTGAGTAGATGAACTACCTGTCAAGTCTTTTCCACATATATCAAGTGCATAGACCCATCCTCCCCTGTGAAACTAAACACGGAAAGTACATGGAATACCCCATTCATATTCACACCTTTTGAAAGGAGTGTAAGAAAACCAGCTACCTTGAGAAATGGGGAACATAAAGAAGATAAAAAACCAACAAGAATCATCAAGCATCCAAACATACACATCCAACCCATTTCATCATCCTCAATCTCCTCCCTAACACCCACATGCATAAACCGATGCATCTCGCCACTCTAGAAATCAACTGCTACCACAACCATTAGGCCTCACTGCCCCAACATATCACAACAACCATCCAGAGTCACATCAGAATATAAGCATCAAGAAAACAAACATCATATCAATTGGGCTCTTAGCCCTTAAACAAGGCATCCATCCTTCAAACACAATGAGCTCTCACAACTCCAAGCATAAGGCTCTTGGACTTTACAAGAAAGTGGGTAACGCAGAACCCAACGAGACATTATCATTTAATAAAAAACCCGGTTCATTAATCCATCTGGAATTTACTAATTTATTATTTGTAGGTTACAATTATGGGTAACCTAAACAGCAAGCTATCATAGCTGTCACAAATTGATTAAAATTTCTTACTACATCAATTTGAGTAACATAAAATTATAACAACAACAACTGAATCCATTTACATGCCTCTTTATATTTATCCAAATAATTATCAATTAATTCCAGATTTAAATTATTTACCAATTTCCATCAAGAATGAAATTATAAACAAAGAAAGCATAGATATCACACTTTCTAGAAAAACAAGAAGAAATTACATACGATCTATATAAATTTATTTATTCGGTTAAAATATTTATTATGTCAATTCCATTTTGATCGAGTGGGTTAAAACATGATAACTCTATAGTTTCATGTAAAAGAATATATAAGCAATGAATCCCCTACATCAAAAGGTTTCCGATGCTCTTTGAATAGACTAGAAAAATAGATCACAATCACCTCTCTTGGAGGACTGCATCCATCTGAGGATGTAGAGACACCACCACACCAGTCAACACCCAAGAAAAGTCCATTAGGAACACAAATATTGCATGACATAATAGGTTATGTAGAAATATAAGGAAATGAACCCAAAATAATGATGATATATCATACCTAATATCGATGATTGATTGATACTTCTTGGTTTCACCAAAATAGGGGGTGCACTTGTAGAAAGAAAACATAAAGGGGAACTAATCCAAGGAGGAATTTTTCATTGAACGAATCCTATGGGAAGGAAGGAAAGGTTTGAGCTTCTCGCACCATAGAAAAAGGAGGAAGAACAAGGGAGGAGGGTATCTCGTCCATTTATAAGATTCAACTAAGTAGCGATTTAAGATATGCTGGATTTTCCATTAAAAGAGAATCACATTAAACCATGTGGTTTCACCAAGTAAAGGCATCCCAATCCATAGGAAAATTAATATAGGAGTTATGGGATTTTAATCAGCCTTAAATCTTTTAAAACAAGGATTTTAATGCATTTTTTAGTCAAAGTAAACGTTAAATCAGCGAATCTGAAAAAATATGGAAATTTGGAAAAGGAAATATGAAACAATAACTGTGAGATAGTAACTCTGAGATAGTAATATTGAGATAGTAAATGTGAGACAGTAATTGTGAGACAATAATTGTGACATCATTTCTATGACACCATTTTTGTGACACCGTTTCCGTGACACCATTTCTATGACACCATTTCTGTGACACTGTTTCTGTGACACTATTTCTATGACACTGTTTCTGTGGCACTGTTTCTGTGACACTGTTTCTGTGAGACTGTTTTTGTGACACTGTTTCTATGACATCGTTTCTCTAACACCATTTTGTGACACCGTTTCTCTGAAACCATTTCTGTGACACCGTTTTTATGACATCATTTTTGTGACATCATTTTTGTGACACCATTTCTATGACACCGTTTCTGTGACACCATTTCTGTGACACCGTTTCTGTGACACTGTTTCTGTGACACCATTTCTGTGACACCATTTCTGTGACACCGTTTATCTGACACTATTTCATGAAACTATTTTTAATTTTGGAAAATAAAATGTGACACCATTTCATAAAATAGTTTTGAATTTTGGAAAAGGAAACATGACAACGTTTTATGAAATAGTTTGGAATTTTGGAAAAGGAAATGGGACACCATTTCATGAAATAGTTTGGAATTTTGGAAAAGGAAATGTGACATCGTTTCATAAAACATTTTGGAATTTTGGAAAAGGAAATGTGACATCATTTCATGAAATAGTTTATAATTTTGGAAAAGGAAATGTGAAACTATTTCGTGAAATAGTTTGGAATTTTGGAAAAGAAAATTTGACACTGTTTCATGAAACAGTTTGGAAATTTGGAAAAGTGTTTGGTATAAGTTACCTTGACCTCCCAGAACACCTCAACCACCAGATTTCTACAAAGGAATGGTCCAGGGAGGTAAGGGCCATTACATCAGATACCTATCAAAACATTCTCATCCTCTAGAATCTGAAATCAACCCAGAAGGAAACAAAAAAGGGGTACGAACAACCACCAATCGAGATACCTCTCAAAAGAGAGAAAGCCGCAAGATGAAACAAAAGAAAACCATGTTATAAACACGTATGGTCTATAAACACAAAGATAATGTTTTTAAATGAAAATAGTTAAACATAAAACTTCTCAGGGTAATGAGCACTTATCTACAACTCACATTCCCAGGTACTCTCCTCTACACCGCCGTGTCAAAACAAGACATGAACCAAGGGGGTAGAATTCCACCCCAACACCTTCTCTTTGCGGTCTTAGATATTCACAGGCCACTCCTTGAAGGCCGCATCATAGTCAACATTGATATCTCCCCAATTTATGATGTATGAGTCATTATGAAGATAAAAACAGAGCTATGACATATGAAAAAAAATCATGTATCTGGATAATCTGTGGGGGAAGTGATACTTGATATGCCATGGCTCCAACACATGCCAACACCTAAAAAGGCCCAACAAACCAGAGAGAAATCTTACTCCCACGACAAAACCTTAATTTCCCATGATGGGGAGTCACCTTCAGAAACACATGATCCCCAACATCAAACTCTAAAGGCATCCTCATTTTATTGGAATATGATTTTTGAAAAACCTGCACCGCCTTCATCCTCTCACGAATCACCTGAACCATCTCTGTTGTATTCTGCACTAGTTCTGATATGAGAATGGCTGACTCTATGAACCTAGTCCATCACAACAGAGAACAGAAAGTTTGTGCAAACAGGGATTCAAACAATGCCATACCAATGGTGGAGTGAAAACTATTGTTGTAAGTGAACTCCACCAAGGGTAGGTTCCTCACCCAGGAACCTCAAAAATCTAGGACACAAGAGTAAAACATGTATTCAAGAGTCTGGATGGTCTACTCTGTATAACCATCTATCTATAGATGAAATGAAGTTATAAGGCATAGATAAGAACAAAAATCATGATGGAGACCTCTACACACCCTAGAGGTAAAATGAGGATCTCGATCAGAAATGATCATCCTCGGGACTCCGTGGAGTCTCAACACCTTCTCTAGATACTTCCTCAACATAACTTATACTGATCTCAACTCATTGATTGCTATGAAGTGGGTTGATTTCGTTAAATGATCAAATACCATCCATATAGCATCATGGACTCCCAGAGCTCGAGGTAAACCAGTAACAAAGTCCATTGAGATGTCCTCCCACTTCCACTAAGGAATATCTAATGGCTGTAGAAAACCACCAGGGAAACAATGATTGACCTTCACCTTCTGGCAGACCAAATATCGAGACACAAACTCCGCAACTGCATGCTTCAGGACAGGCCACCAAAAATGATTCCTCAAGCCTCATTACATCTTTGTCATGCCAGGATGCACCACTAAAGGTGAGGTATGTAACTCTCTAAGAAAATTCTCCTGCATCGCCAAATAAACAAGAATCCTTCCATGATACAACACCCGATGTTGTTCATCCTCAGACCAACCATCATGGGCCTCACCAGAAACAAATCGGTCTCTCCAGACCTCCACCTCTAGATCCCCCAACTAGGACTCTTCCACCTATTGCACCCGAGATGACTGCACCATCATATTAAAAATACAACCTCTACCCCAATCATCTCCCATATCAATATATAGTGATGAAATTTGTTCCATCACTCTCTAAGAATCACCAGATTCACACACTGCATCACTACACAACTTCCTGACCAGTGTATTAGCTACAACATCCCCATTTCCAGGTGTATACGATATTTCGAAGTCACATTCCTATAAGAACTCCATCCACCGATGCTGATACAAGTTCAAGTCACACTGGGAGAAAACATACCTTAGGCTCATATGATCAGTGAAAACCATAAAGCGCTCTCTAATGAGGTAATGTCTCTGCAACTTCACAAAAATAACCACTGCCCTCAACTCAAGATCATGGGTGACATAGTTACATTCGCGGGGACACAAATTCCGAGACCCATAAAAAACAAATGATCTATATTGCATCAGAACACAACCAAACCCCAGATGCAAAGCATCGCAAAAAACATCAAACTAAACTCCCTTTGCTGGAAGATAAAGAACTGGAGCACGTACCAACTTCTCCTTCAGATAGTGGAATGTTTCCTAAAACTGATTAGTCCACATGAAATCCTGATCCTTCCTAGTCAATGCTATTAGAGGAGTACCAACCTGAGAGAAATCGGCTATGAACCTCCTGTAGTAGACTTAAAGACAAAAGAAACTTCGCACCTCTTCCAATGTCTTGGGGCCATACCAATACACAACTACTTCTATATTTAATGGATTCACAACTACTCCCTACTAGGACACAACATGTCCCAAGAAATGGAATTATCGAGACCAAAACTCACACTTCGAAAAATTCCCAAAAAACAGATGTTGAAAAAGAACTCCCAAAATGGTCTGTAGATGCTCTACATGCTCCTCCTTAGATGTGGATTACACAAGGATTTCATAGATGAAAAACACCATGAACTTATTTAGGAACTCATTAAATACAACATTCATCAATCCCATGAACACAACATAATCATTCATCACATCAGACGACATTACAACAAACTTTTGATTCCCATGATGACAACGAAAAGAATTATTTGGGATATCCTCATCCTTCACACACATGTGATGGTATCCTGGCCACAATTCGATCTTTGATAACCAAATTTCTCACTTCAGTTGATCAATTAAATCATCAATACGCAGAAGAGGATAGTGATTCTTCACTGTCACTTTGTTTAAGCGACGATAATCGATACAGAACCACAAACTTCTGTCAGCCTTCTTCACAAAAAAAATGGTGAACCCCACAGGGACACACTCGGTAGAAAAAAACCACATTGTAATAGAACATCAATATATATACGTATCTCTCGCAACTCAGAAGGGGCCATCCTATATGGAGGCATAGAGATTTAAGATGCTCCTGGCTGTAGCTCAATCCCAAACTCGATATCTCGTCGAGGGGGTAATGATACAACCACTTCTAGAAAGACATTAGGGTACACTTCTATGACTCTAGGAAATTCCAAATGCCAAACCTATGAATAACTCAACATCAGGTCAGCCATTAAGGATGATAAGGAAGAAACACGTCTCTGACCCATCCGAGGGTCTCTCATGCCAACAAACACCGCTGGCTCTCCATTAACATCAGTTGAATCAATCCACGATAGCCTACATCAAATACAACCAATCCATTCCATGGATAAAATCACATGGTTGTATCTATAAACATAATAAATCTTTCCAAGAGTGGTTCTTCCCCATCACTAGCTCACAGTCTCTACATACTTCAAACAAGTCCGCTTGTCCTCCAACTGGAGTAGTCAATGCTAAGGGCACTGGAAGCCTCTCTACCTCAAGTCCCAAAACATGGACAAGTCTATGTGATATGAAGGAGTGTGTCACTCCTGAATACATTAAGGAATACACCCATGTAGAAAAAAGAAAAGGGTACCTCAGACAATGTCTGGCTCACCTGCCATTGGAAACACTAAAGAATGAAGTTGACCGCAACCTCCTCCATGTCCTCTCTGACCCTGATGACGACCACCACCGTGGCTACGCTCTACTCTCTAAGGACATGCAGTATCACAATTCTATTCTCTACCTACCCCCCGACTCTCTTATGATCCAAAGTTAGTCCAATATATTACTTCTGCCTCATATGGAACTACCTCAATGGAGGATCCTGGAGCGGAACACCTGGTACATGTTGACTGATCTGAAAGGTTGGGGACTCTCGCTACTGATGAACACATCCTCCAAAAGAAAAAAAGTGTCTGATCCCTTGGAATAGGCCTAAGAGCCACCACCCCTAGAGAAACGAGGTAATGAGGGGTGGGACCTACCCCCGACTGAACATAAATTCTTCTTCCATGAAAACTGGGAACCCTGGACCACAACTCTGCTTCGTGAGAAATCATAAAAACTCCCCTCTCATGATGATCTAGTTCTGGCCAATGTACTCTCGATGACCTCTACCCTCACCAACACTTCAAGACATGTGTTCAACATAAACGAGGTGACCTAGCACTGGATCTCTGGAAGAAAATACTCCTCAAAATGCCTCACCCTAGCCTCATCATTTGGAAATAGGTCTGAAGCATATCGTACAAGGTTCCTGAAATAGATTCCAAAATCTCGCACACTGGAGCTCCCCTGTCAAAGGGTAAGAAGCTTCTAGAGACTGGATGCCTTCACGTTCGAAGAAAGAAACTTGACTCTAAGCTTATCTCGGAAATCCTCCTAGGAGATCTCCAACTCCTCATGATCCTTGAGGCACAAGAACCACCACTACCTCACTACTCAATATAGAATTGTCATAACCAAAGACACCCAGTGCTCCTTTCGAGCGCAAGTCGAACTGAAGCCTGTCTCAACCTCCTCTAACCAGTCTTCTGTGAATACATCTGAAATGGATCCCTTGTAATTTTGTAGACTCTGGAATTGAAACTCTTGGATTATCCCCCTATAAGTGTCATCGTCAACCTCTACCTGGCGGAAATCTGCTGGCACAACTTTCTGGATATCTTCTATGCGAATTGAAAAGGACATTGAATCAAAGCCGTGCCTAAAAAATAAAAAATATTCAGAGATCTTAAACCTAGAATATGGAAGACTCAACATTAATTAATTAATTGTTTTTTATTCATTTTAGGTTAACCTATCCCAATTTCTACCCATTAAAACACAAGCACAAAGAATAATGATACATGATCTGTTCCTAGGTGTCTACCCTGCAACTAGAATCACCTTGTTAAGTAGCCATTGTAAAATTAAAGGTCCGTGCATCAGATCACAGGGGGCCCTAAATGCCTATGTCTCAGATGATCTCCAGTGTTTACATCACTTGCTAAACTTGACTAACACCATTTACCTACCAACTCACCACTCTGTCATGACCCCCACCCCACAAGGTGCACCCCTCATAGTACGAAAATGTGAGAAGAGAGATAGTGACCCCCAAGTCCCACCTCCATTAGGCCCCAGGTTGGTGACTAGCAACGAGGGTATAGTTACCACACAAATGGGAGACGTTACCCTCTATGAGAACACATTAGGAAGAGAGAGATAAGACATACAACAATAAAATATAAATCAGACTACAATATAAAAGAAATCCAAAGTACACAAATGTAATTTCATGTAATGACTACTATGATAGAAAGGAAAAACTGCAACTACCCAAGGAAAGTAAAAACAACAGAAACCAGTAAGTCTGAATAGCTCATGAAATTCTAAGCTATTAGTAACCAGCCTGACCTCCAACCTGCTCCAAGTGACCCAAGAAATAGTTTATATATACATAGGGTGAGTATAACCTTATATTCAGTAGGATCCTCCCCAGAGCCTCTCATGGAAAAGTAAAGAAAGCATGCTAAATCATAGTGAACAACAAGTGAATCTAACTCGTCACCTAAATAGGTATACTAAGTTCCCATCCTCACCATGGATACTCTAAAAAAGTATCATCTACAAGAGTATATAATATAATAAATAATATCATGGGTACCACACTATTACTTACCTATTGGTTGGCTGCTTTTCCCCAACATCGCACGTCCTAAGAATCTCTCTCCAAAAAGGCTTGCCCGAAGACTCCTTGGAGAAGCACCAAAACATGAAACTCATTCAACAAAACCACCACATCCATATAATCAATTTAACCAGGTAGTTTCCTAGAGCCACCACTGCTCGCATAACGTGTATCATATGTTGGGTATTAAACCTCAAGCCATTATAGCCCATACACTGAGTAAGGATCATCAAGACATCATAGCCTATACACATTACACCTATAATAGTCCATAGAAAAATATATCTAGAATATATGTGTGTGAATAACCACAAGACATTATATCCCTATACACACATATATGGGGAAAACTAACCATTGTGCCTATCAGCACAAGTAACTACCAAGAGAAGAGATCTGTGCCAAAGGGGATAGTCATCCATCTGTCCTCCCATCAGAATGTTGGGGAAAACAACCCATGGGTTTAGAGTCCCCAGGGTGTCACTTTATATAATTTATGGGGTTGAGTAGCGTATAAAAACACAAAAAGTACAAAATATAATTTAGATCACAAACACACTATGGGCATAACCTAGTCTTAGACTCAACTACAACTAATGTCTCTCAGACTCCCGAATTCCACTTCTAAGACTAGGTATCCTATAATCTCACAACCATTTAAAGAGATTTATTACATTAATTAATTCCCTTTTTATCAGTTGCACTTTCGTTAATTAATTCTTTAAACATTAATTAACCATTAATAATTCCAAATTATATTTCATTAGAATCACACCAAAATTCCACTATTCCTTTAAATTGTAACCTCAACATTTCATCCCAGCAAGCTCCAACCCCATGGGTTAACATCATTTATTCAATAATTTATTAAAAAAACTATTACATTCCCATATTCCCAGGCATACTAGAAAAAATTCTAAGATAATAAACACAAGGGGGATCAACTTAGTGATTATATGAACTACCTATCAAGTCTTTTCCACCAATAAAAAGAGTATAGACCCATCCCCCCATGAGAAGATAAACATGGAAAGCATGTGACATACCCCGCGCGTCTTCACCCCTTTTGGAAGGAGGGTAATAAAACCAACTGCCTTGAGCAGTGGGGGAAGTAAAGAAGATAAAAAACCAAAAAGAATCAACAAGTATCCAAACATCCACATCCAAACCATTTCATCATCCTCGGTGTCCTCCCCGGCACCCACATGCATAAAATGATGCATCTCGCCACTCTAGACGTCAACTTCTACCACAACTAATGAGCCTCCCTGCCCCCACAAATGACAACAGCCATCCAGGCTTACATAACAACACAAGAAGAAAGGAAAAAACATCATATCAATTGGTCTCATAGCCCTTAAACACGCAATCCATCCTTCAAACACAATGAGCTCTCACAACTCCAAGAATAAGGCTCTTGGACTTTACAAGCAAGAGGGTAACTCGGAACCCTATGAGGCATTATCTTTTCATCAAACAACCAGTTTTTTAATCCTTCTAGAATTAAAAGATTTATTATTTGTAGGTTCCAACATTGGGTAACATAAATAACAAGCTATCATATCTATCAAAAATTTATTAAACATGCTTACTGCATCAATTTTATTAATTTAAAATTATAACAACAACAACTGGACCAATTTACAAGCCTCTTTATCTTTATCCAAATAATCATTAATTAATTACGGCTTTACTTTCTTTACCAATTTCAATCAAGAACGAAAACAAAAAAATGAAATCAATGATATCACACTCTGTAGAAAAAAAGAGGCAATAACAGACGATCAATATCAATTTATTTATCCAGTTCAAATATTTATTATGTCAATTCCATTGTGATCCAGTGGGATAAAACATGCTAACTCTATAGTTTCATGTAAAATAATAGAGAAAAAACAAATCCCCTACCTCAAAAGTTTTTCGATTCTCTTTGAACGGACTAACAAAATAGATCATGATCACCTCTCTTGGAGAACTGCATCCACTTGAGGATGCAGAGACACCACCACACTAGCCAACACCCAAGAAAAGTCTATTAGGAACATGGAGATATCATTCCATAGACAGTTAAGGATAAAAAGAAGTAGATGAACCCAAAATAATGACGATAGATCATACCTTATATTGAATATTGATCCATACTTCTTGGTAGCACCAAAATAGGGGGTGCACTTGTAGCAATAAGAACTTAAAGGGGAAGAAATCCAAGGATGAAAGTTTGATCACACAGCTCCTATGGGAAGGAATGAAAGGTTCAAGTGTCTCACACTAGAGAACAAGGAGGAAGAACAATGGAGGATGATATCTTGTCCCTTTAGAAGATTTAACAAATCAGCAGCTTAAGATACATTGGATTTTCCATTAAACGAGGATTACATTAAACCACACGGGTTGACCAAGTAAAGGCATACCAATCCTTAGGAAAATTAATATAAGAGTTATGGGCTTTGAATCATCCTTAAATCCCTTAAAACAAGGGTTTAATGCGTTTTTTTCCAAGAAAAATTTAAATCAGAGAATCAGGAAAAATCTGGAAATTTTCCAAAGGAAATATGAAACAGTAATTGTGAGACGATAACTGTGAGATAGTAACTGTGAGACAGTAACTATGAAACTGTTTCTCTGACACCGTTTCTGTGGAACAGTTTTTGTGACACTTGTAGATACCCAAGCTTGACATAAATGGATGTTACATTACTTTTGAAGAATACTTAATACAAAAAGAGACACCCAAGGACCGTAATAGTTTAGTGCCTTTGGAAACCCGGAACATAATTTTCTAATCACGGTGAAAGATGTTCAACATCTCCCATAAAAATCTTCCCCTTTTGTTTTCTTACCTAAAACCTTTATTTATATCCTGGGGAAAAGAAAACATAAAAAGGCTGAGCTCAAATGCTTAGTAAGGGTAAACATGGAGAACATAAAACAATCTATAAACATTTGAACGTAAACACATGAACATAAAACATGGGTAATGACATAAATATTGGCAGTACATAATGAATTAATCACAAAGGAACATTAATCATGATAAAATAACATGGGAATAAAACATGTAATTTTGTAAAACCATTAAGCAAATGATTTGACTTCCATAGTAGCCAAGGTATTATTTCCAATACCATCATAGTGGACAAAGTCCATTACTGAATTGGGTTTACCAGCCATTCCAACCCTGTATTACTGAACTAGATTTTACTTGACATTCCAGCCATGTCTATATCATGAGATATGAATGATTACCCAATTCATTGGAGGGAGATATAGGTCCCACCCATCTCATAATGAAATCATTCTTACATGTGCCTCAAAATAGACATAAATAATTCATCATAACCCGACGAATAAAATAGGTTTCACAAACATCATTCCATCATAACATAATCCATATAAAACAAATGGATATCATTTCATCATAAGAAAAATAAAACCATGTAAATAATAGAGACATTATACTTGAAACATAATCATACTAAATAATGACATCTTATATGGAAAATAGTTTTGATAAAACACTTAAAATGAATTCTTGAGGAAAATATCATTTCTTCTTCAAAATAATTTTATTTTCACAAAATGCCATGAAATTTTAAAATAAAAGGATTTTTTTGAAAATAATCATGAAATATTGTAGAGTAATATTCATGAAAATAAGGCGATATAAAATTTTAAAAATCCATTCATGCCGTATAATTTAAAAAAACATTATTCTCGTACTTTTTCCATAAAAGTCTGAAAGTACCTCGTTTGGTAAACAAAAGAAAGATTCCTTCCATACCACGTGGTAGATGTCAAAAAGGATAAAAATGACTTCAAACATACATGTAATAATAGTACACATTTTATGAAAACATTTTTAGAAAACATGGACATGGATGACAAACATAACCCCAGTAAGTACTTATGAATAAACAATCCCGGATAAGAATGAGATTGGAATAATTATCCCTTACCTTATGTCCAATTTCTTATGTATGTGTTTGATACTACTGTATAGTGGGTTTAAAAATATTATTAACTTGTTACAGAACCAAAATAATATTTATGATATCATATATGATTCACTTACAACTTTATATTACCCGTTCATTTGTGAATTCCATGTTAAATCTGCATTTTGGGTAAAATTGTTTCATTCATCGTACATGTTTAGATTGTAATTATTCATATGATTACTTAGATCATGATTATTTAATTCCATAATGTAAAACAAGATTTTTATATAATATATATTCCTAATATATATATATATATATAATAGATCGATAAATGGAATAAAATAATCCGTTTGTGGAGATGGTAGGCCGTACGCACGCATGAACACTGTTTTCGTTTCTTTATTAAATTGAATAGAAGTAAGTAAATAAAATATAAATAGATACAGTATCCTTATTATTTTATATATTTCATGATTATTTATTATATATACTTTATAATCATTCTAGAATGGTTAACATGGAGAATGAATCTAATCGCGTTATGGAGACAGTAATCCGTACGTACACACGAGCGATGATATCATTCCCATAATTATTGAATGGAATTAGAGTGGATGATATAATATCTCAGAATTATTATGATGTTATAATAATCATATATATTTGTTATTTCCAACATTATACCAATACAAGTATGGTGTTCGTGGAAAAATAGATTACACCACGGTGTAAAGATGGTAATCCGTACGTACGCACGCGCGGTGATTTCATTTTTCGTAGGATGGATATAAGGTGAAGTAGGGTTGTTTCATATTTATAATAACATATCAGTATATTAGGGATACTTATGTTATTATTTTATAATGAAACAACTAAATAATTTGAATTATAAGAATAAAGAAACTTGAAAGAATCGGTAGAAGAGATTACCTCTTCCTCGACATGCCTCTTTTAAACTTCCTATTAGGGCACTAGAGTTGGTCTTTTGAGAGAACCATAACCTATATAATATAACTAGAGAGGTTGATAAGAGTAATTGGCATGGGTTTTCTGAGGTTTAAGGCTTAAAATGGAGTGAATAGAAGAGGGAGGTGGTTCCCTTTTATAAGAGAGGAGAGGGGCACTTTTTGAAACCTCCAAAATATTAATTTATAATAAACTAAAACCCCACCTAAAAACCTCCAAAGTGACTCAAATTAGAATATGATATGTGATAGAGTTTTAATCTCATCATACAATAAAATCTATACATGTTTGGAAATTATTTGAAACCTTATAAATTTGATTTATCCTTATTTAATCTATTTAATCTTATTTGTGGTAATAATATTCAAAATTTTAAATTATTATAAATACTTAATTATGTGTTGTGAATTGTCCATAATTGGATACTTTATAAAATTTTAGACCATATAAATTTCAATTTATAATTTGAAAATATATTTTTTTTATTTTTAAACAATTTAATAACATTTTATTTTTATAAAATATCAATAGAGTCAATTTTGACACTATTCATTTATTTGAATTTAAATAAAATCCAAACAGAAGATATATTTGAAAAAAATATTTAATAGAATCCTAAAATTTTATATTCATATATAAAATTTGTGGATCACATTAATTAGTTAATATAATATTTATTTTAATATTTTTAAAACCATTTATTTTATATATTTTTTAATAAAATAATTACTACAACATTTTTTGTATAATTATTTAATATACTTATTTGTTGCATAAAAATTAATAATAAAATACTATGATGAAGATAAATCTAATATATTTCATAATAATACTTTTAGTCAAATTTATCATCTAAAACACCCAACTTTTAGAATGATATGTTATTAAATTATGAAGGTGACAACTTTGACATCATTTAAAATAAAAAATAGAAATGTAATAATATGTTTTATAAAGCTCAAAATGGTCCACAAGTAGACCCTTGGATGATTAGGGTATATATATACTCTACCAATAAGGTTTGGTCAAGTTTATGGTCATTTTGATGGGTATTAGTATTTTAATAAAAACTATTTTATTCATTTTTCACTAAATAAATAATTTATCCATCATTAATGTATAAGCTATGAAGGTATTTATATATTTCTTAAAAATCACAAATAAATTACCATGATGAAGAAAAACATTTTATATTTAAAATGAGTATTTATAATCTAATTTTTATTCTATATAACCTTATATTAAAAATACTTTAATTATTAAAGTTTGAGTGAGACATATTTCACTTTCTTTAAATAAAATAAATTAAAGCCCTTAATCACATCCTATTGGGTTACAAAAGATACCATTTCTACCTAAGTATATTTTAGGACTAAATATAATCATCCAATTATATTAATACAAGTCTTAGGGTTATTTTATAATATTATTTTTACCCTTAATTACCTGATTTTCCTTTTACTGTAGTAAATAAAATTTACCGTAGTTACTATAAATAATTCCTAAAAATAAAATTTATCCTATTAAAATAATTTGGAACTAATAATTACAAATATGTAATAAATTTTTCTAAATAAAAAACACAGAAGTTTCAGTATTTAATTTAAAATTAATCCCGCTGTTGAGAAAACGAGTTCTAAAAGTTAAAACATTGCGAAAGATTGAAATGTTTTTACCTATGAATTCAATGTAAAATTAATGATAATGACATAAATAATATTAAATGGTAAAAATATATTCTATTTATACTTTAAAACTTTTCAATATTATAATTTAACCAAATAAATTATCTTGATCAAAAAAGTTTTTTTTAATTAAAATTTAGCGTATTTTTACTATTCATCAAAATATGAAAGTTGACAGAAAAATATTAAAAAAATTATACAATGTTAATTTTTATATCCTTATTGAAATGAATAAGTTTATTTCATCAAATTTAAAATATAAACATGTCAAAAACTAGATTTAATGTGGGTGCGCCATCAAAAGGTTGGAAAAATGCATTTTTTGAAAAATACTTATTTTACCTGAAAAATTTATTTTTTTCTCATACGGTGTTCTAGAATATGTGTAAGATGAATGATAATGTTATAAAATTAAAAATGTGGTTAATACTATTCATAATAGCAAGTTCATAATAATATTATAACAATATATCATTGTTTAGTGAAACTCGGTATTGCGTACAACACAAGCTATTGAGGAAGGTCGTTCTTGTGTGTAACACAATACTAGAATAGTTTTTGCATATAATACAAGATAATACGGTGTTTCGTACAACACAAGACAATCTTGGTGTAGCGTACAACACAAGACATTAAAGAAATTATTTTTCATTAAAACTCGGGGTGTTACATTCTACCCCCCTTAAAATGAATTTCGCCCTCAAAATTTGTCAGGGTTATAAATCATTTACTACTTAAAAGTTTTTTTTCATAGAAACCCACATCATAAAAAAGAATACTAAAACATAATTTTAAATAGGAAAGTTAGAAACATAATGGTCACCCAAAGTAACTCAACACTGGGTTTCCACATAAGAGAATATAGGAAAAAATAAGGATATGGAAGAGAAATCTAACCATCATGTTCTGATGGAGAGTGGTAGAGAACATGGCTATGAAAAATCCAACAATCAAAAAGAAATAAATTTGTGATGATCTAAAGAACCATCTAATTCATCAGATATGAGGGCACTAGGACAATGTTTTTTTGTTTTCAAGATCATTTCCCTAAAGTTGATGAATTTTTTCATAAGGATAAATACTTACTTGATTTTAGTGTAATATCATCGTTGGTCATTCCATGAAAAATTTCCACTTCATCTCTTATTTAATGAAATGAAGTTGAATTTTTCATTTTTGAAGTGCTAGTAGATCATGAAATAGAATGATAGGTCATTCAATCTGTTATTATCATAAAAAGGTTAGCAAAAATTATTAAATATACATTAGTCTATCTATGGTGAGATTAATCATATATGGTTACAAAAATGGAGTCATACTTCATCTTTCATACTGATTAAAAAAATAAAACTAATTTCTACAAACCAGGGACTTCCTGTAGGCCATTGGTAGGTGATAGAAGGCTTGTCGCACTTCAGTTGTGGGTTCGATTCCCACATCCTTGTCCGATGCGATGAGTTGTCGCCCGTCCTACAAGTTTTCCTTTTTCTAAAACTATACTATTATAAAATTTCATAAATAATATCAAAAAGTTCTAGCCTTAAACAATACTATCTGATGTCTAACTTAATTAATTCCAATCTTTAGACTTATCCAAAATACTTCTGTCCAATATCATAGTATAAATAAAAAGATTACTAGAGAGGTCATCTATCAAGCATGTAAATACTGTCATTTATCCGCCATATATCATAAGATATATCTTATTTTTCACATTACAAACATATGAATACCTTAATCATGTACTCTCTCGAAACATGAATTACCATAGAACCTTAGTAAAAACATGAATACTGTCAAAAGTTAACCCTTTCTACATACCAAAATCCAAAAATTTCTATGTACTCAAACAATGATATAACTTTGTCCTTATATTAGTCATGATCTCATTAATACTATCAAACATATTATTTTCTCCTTATCCCTTCATTATGCGCATATCATATGATTTCCAAAAATATTTCAATCACTTTTCATGGTTACCGGTACCGTACAATTATTGAAAACCAATACATTGATATTATAATATTCCATAATACTATAAATGAGATTGCACAACACTATTTTGGAATCCCGTTACATATACACTTAATCATTCCACCACTTCGTTGTCATATTCAAAATCACCAATTGTGATCTCATGCAACTTCCCTTTTTTTCCTTTGCCTTAAGAGGTTGTTGATGTCGATCATCATTAACCCTTGGATTAGGGAATTTGTTAGCATAATGCCCCATTCCTTGCACTTATAGCATTGAAGTGTTGGTGGTGCGTTCTCTGTAGTCTTTTCTCTATTCACATCATTAACTACCTTTTTCCCATTACTTCGACACTCAGTTGCTTGATGACCTTCTTTTCAACACTTAAAACATTTTCTATTCCCTTTAATACAATCCCCAATATGCTTCTTTCCACACTTTGAGCATAATGAAACATTCATCTTCTTTTCACCATTGTTTTGAGATTTTTCCTTGGACTCCATCTTTCGTTTCTTGTCAAAACCCTGAGATAGATATGTAACACCAACTTCTAGTTCTACATTTATAACACAATGCACAATTTCTTCATAGCTACTAAATTCTCTTATAGCTAATGACCTTAGAAGAATTGGTTTTAATCCACTGAATAATCGATCAACTTTACTTTCAGGTTGGATGATAAAGCCAAATGCATACCTTGAAAGCCTTGTAAAAATTTCCTCGTATATACCAACAGATTCATCATCCTTTTGCTTAACCTCAAGGAACTCCTTTTCCATCTTTGTTCTAAGAATACGAGGGAAGTACTTACTAAAAAACAAGTTCTTTAACTTGTCCCATTCAGTAGATTCAATTTCATCTTGGGGCCTTGTATTCTTAATTAGAGTCCACCACTGGTATGCTTCACCTTATAAATGTTAAACAACCAAAATTACTTTTTCATGTTCCGAATAGAAAAGTATGGAAAATATCTTTTCAATAGTACTAATCTAGTTTTCGGAAATAAGTAGATCAGAAGACCCATTGAAAGAAGGTGCACGTTTCCTCACGAAGGACTCAATAGAATATTGTTCCCTTTTGTGCTCATTTGGATATTCAGAATGATTCATAGCCTATTTAAGTATAAAAATAAGATTTTTCATGCCATCTCCCATAAAATTGGTTTGTTCAGGACGACTATCATTGCATTGATCATTACATTGATCAACATAGTTCCTTCGGGTTCCAACCATCGTCTAAAACCCAAAAAGAATAGTGTGAGAGGAAAAAATCATGCTAGGAAAACAACATAATAAATGGGAAGTACCTTAAATATATAACATCTTAGGTTTAATTATAAGATCATTAACATAATTCTAGAACTATAAACTATACTTATACTGAACCTTAGGGACATCCCTAGACATACATTAGAAATTTCTCTTGGGATCTCACTAAAGTTTTCGCATCCATGTTTCCAAAGGTTGACTAAACCTTTTCTATGATACCAACTATAGAGACCCAAGATTGATGTACATGGACATTATATTACTTTTTTGGAATACTTAATACAAAAACAGACACCCAAGGACCGTAATTTTTTAGTGCCCTTGTAAACTCAGAACATAATCTTCTAATCATGGTGAAAGATGTTCAAAATCTCCCATAAAGATCTTCCCGTTTTGTTTTCTTACCAAAAACCTTTATTTATATCCCAGGGAAAAGAAAACATAAAAAGGGTGAGCTCAAATGCTCAGTAAGGGTAAACATGGAGAACATAAAACAATCCATAAACATTTGAACATAAAAACATGAACATAAAACATGGGTAATGACATAAATATTGGTAGTACATAAGGCATTGATCACAAGGGAACATTAATCATGATAAAATAGTATGGGAATAAAACATGTAATTATGGAAAACCATTAAGCACATGATATGACTTCTATAGTAGCCAAGATATTGCAGCCAATACCATCATAGTGGACAAAGTCCACTACTGAACCAGGTTTACCAGCCATTCTAGACCAGTATTACTAAACCATATTTTACTTACTGTTCCAGCCATGTCTATCTCATGAGATATGAATCATTACCCAATTCATTGGAGGGAGATATTGGTCCCACCCATCTCATAACGAAATCATTCTTACGTGTGCCACAAAATACACATAAATCATTCATCATAACCCAAAGAATAAAATAGGTTTCGTAAACATCATCTGATCATAATATAATCCATATAAAACAAATGGATATCATTTCATAATAAAAAAAATAAAACCATTTAAATAATAGATACATTATAATTTAAACATAATCATACTAAATAATGTCATCTTAGATGGAAAATAGTTTTGATAAAACACTTGAAATGAATTCTTGAGGAAAATATCATTTCTTCTCCAAAATCATTTTCTTTTAACAAAATTCCATGCAATTTTAAAAGAGAAGTATTTTTTTGAAAACAATCATGAAATATTGTAGAGTAAGATTCATGAAAATAAGGCATTATAAAACCGTAAAAATCCGTTCATGACTCATAAGTTAAAAAAAATTATTCTCGTACTTTGGCCGAAAAAGTCAAAAATTACCTCGTATGATAAACAAAAGAAAGATTCCTTCCATACCATGTGGTAGAAGTAAAAAAGGGTAAAATGACCTTAAACATACATGGAAGAATAATAAAAATTTTATGAAAACATTTTTATAAAACATGGACATGGATGATAAACATAACCCCAGTAATTACTTACGAATAAATAATCCCGGAAAAGAATGTGATTGGAATAATTATCCCTTACCTTATGTCCAATTTCATCTGTATGTGTTCGAGACTGCTATATAGTGGGTATAAAAATATTATTAACTTGTAACAGAACCATAATAATATTTATGATATCATATATGATTCACTTATGACTTTATATTACCCGTTCATTTGTCAATTCCTTGTTAAAGCAGCGTTTTGGGTAAAATCGTTTCGTTCATCGTACGTGTTTTGACTTGTAATTATTCATATAATTAATTAGATCATGATTACTTACTTAAAGAATCTAAAAAATTATTTTTATAAAATATAAATTCATAATATATATAAATATATATAATTGATCGATAAATGGAATGAAATTCACCGTTCATGGAGATGGTAGGTCGTATATACGCATGAACACTATTTTTGTTTACTTATTAAATTGAGTGGAAGTAATTAAATAACATATACATAGATCCAGTATCCTTATTATATCATATATTTCATTATTATTTATTATATATACTTTATAATCATTCTGGAATGGTTAACATGGAGAATGATTCTCATCGCGTCATGGATACGGTAATCCGTACGTACGTACGAGCGATGATATCATTCCCATAATTATTGAATGGAATTAGAGTGGATTATATAATATACCATAATTATTATGATGTTATAATAATCATATATAGTTTTTATTTCCACCATTATACCCATCCAAGTATGGTGGTGGTGGAAAAATAGATTACACCATGGCGTGGAGACGGTTAGCCGTACGTACGCACGCACGCATGGTGATTTCATTTTTTGTATGATGGATATAAGGTGAAATAGGGTTGTTTCAAATTTATAATAATATATCAGTATATTGGTGATACTTATGTTATTACTTTATAAATAAACAACTAAATAAGAGTAAGTAGAAGAAGAAAGAAACTTGAAAGAATCGGTAGAAGAGATTACCTCTTTCTCGACGTGCCTCTTTTAAAATTCTTCTTAGGGAACTAGAGTTGGTATTTTGAGAGAACCAGAACATCTATAATATAACTAGAGAGGTTTATAAGAGTAAGTTTTAGGGGTTGGACGAGATTTAAGGCTTAAAATGGAGTGAAGATAAGAGGGAGGTGGTTCTCTTTTATAAGAGAGAAGAGGGGCACTTTTGGAAACCTCCAAAATATTAATTTATAATAAACTCAAAACCCACCTAAAAACCACAAAAGGGACTCAAATTATAAGTTCATATGTGATAGGGTTTTAATATCATCATCCAATAAAATTTATACATGTTGGTAAATTATTTGAAACCTTATCAATTTGATTTATCCTTATTTAATCTATTTAATCTTATTTGTGGTAATAATATTCTAAATTTTAAATTGTTATAAATACTTACTTATTTGTTGTGAATTTTCCATAATTGGATACTTTATGAAAATTTAGACCATATAAATTTAAATTTATAATTTTTAAATATTTTTTTTGATTTTTAAACAATTTAATAACATGTTATTTTTATAAAATACCAATAGTGTCAATTTTGACACTATTCATTTATTTGAATTTAAATAAAATCCAAAGAGAGGATATATTCATACTAAAATAGTTAATAGATTCCCAAAATGTCATATTAATCTATAAAATTTTTGGATCACATTAAATAGTTCATATAATATTTATTTTAGTATTTTTAAAACCATTTATTTGATATTTTTCTTAATAAAATAATTACTACAATATTTTTTGTATAGTTATTTAATATACATATTTGTTGCGTAAAAATTAATAATAAAATACTATGATGAATATAAATATAATATATTTCATAATAATACTTTTAGTATAATTTATCTTCTAAAACTCCCAACTTTTAGAATGATATGTTTATTAAATTATGAAGGTGACAATTTTGACATCATTTAAAATAAAAACATATAAATGTAATAATATATTTTATAAGGCTCCAAATGGTCTGAAAGTAGACCCTTTGATTCTTAGGGTATATATATACTCTAAAAATAAGGTTTGGTCAAGTTTATGGTCCTTTTGATGGGTATTAGTGTTTTAATAAAAACTATATTATTGATTTTTCACTAAATAAATAATTTCTCCATCATTAATGTATAAGCTATTAATGTAATTATATATTTATTAAAAATCACAAATAAATTACCATGATGAAGAAATAAATTTTATCTTTAAAATGAGTTTTTATAATCTAATTTATACTCTATATAACCTTATATTAAAAATTCTATAGTTATTAAAGTTTGAGTGAGACATATTTCACTTTCTTTAAATAAAATAAATTAAAGGTCTTAATCACATCCAAATGGGTTCCAAAAGATACCATTTCTATTCAAGTATATTTTAGGACTAAATATAATCATCAAATTATACTAATACAAGTGTTAGGGTTATTTTATAATATTATTTTTACCCTTAATTACCTGGTTTTCCTTTAAATGTAGTAAATAAAATTTACCATAGTTACTATTCATAATTCCTAAAAATAAAATGTATCCTATTAACATAATTTGGACCTAATAATTAAAAATATGGAATCAATTTTTCTAAATTCAAAACACAGAAGTTGTAGTATTTAATTTAAAATTAATCCCACTGTTGGAAAAGCAGTTTCTAAAAGTTAAAACATTGCAAAAGATTGAAATGTTTTTACCTATGAATTCAATGTAAAATTAATGATAATTACATACATAATATTAAATGGTAAAAATATATTATATTTATACTTTAAAACCATTAAATATTATAATTTAACCATATAAATTATCTTGATGAAAAAGTTGTTTTTAATTAAAATTTAGAGTATTTTTACTATTCATCAAAATATGAAAGTTAAGAGAAAAATATTAAAAAATTATACAATGTTAATTTTTATATCCTTATTGAAATGAATAAGTTTATTTAATAAAATTTTACATGTAAACATGTCAAAAACTATATTTAAAGTGGGTACGCTATCAAAAGGGGGCAAAACTGCATTTTTTGAAAAATACTTATTTTACCGGAAAAATTTATTTTTTTATCATAACATGTTCTAGAATATGTTTAAGATGAATGATAATGTTATAAAATTAAAAATCTGGTTAATACAATTCATAACGGCTATTTCATAATAATATTATAACAATATATCATTGTTTAGTGAAACTCGGTATTGCGTACAACACAAGCTATTGAGGAAGATCGCTCTTGCGTGTAACATAAGACAAGAATAGTGTTTGAGTATACTAAAAGATAATACATTGTTACATACAATGAATGATAATCTTGGTGTAGCATACAACAAAAGACATTAAAGAAATTAAAAAATTATTTCTCATATAATCTCGGGGTGTTACAACACCGTTTCTGTGACACCGTTTATGTGACACCGTTTCTATGACACTATTTCTGTGACACAATTTCTTTGACACCATTTATGTGACACCATTTCTATGCCACCATTTCTATGACACCATTTCCATGACACCATTTCTGTGACACCATTTATGTGACACTGTTTCTGTGACACTGTTTCCGTGACACCGTTTCCGTGACACTGTTTCTGTGACACCATTTCTGTGACACCGTTTCTGTGACACAATTTCTGTGACACTGTTTGTATGATAATGTTTTTGTGACACCATTTCTATGACACCATTTCCTGAAACAGTTTGGAATTTTGTAAAAGGAAATATGGAACCTTTTCATAAAATAGTTTGGAATTTTGGCAAAGGAAATGTGACACCGTTTCATGAAACAATTTGGAATTTTGGCAATGGAAATTTGACCCCGTTTCATGAAACAGTTTTGAATTTTGGAAATGGGAATGTGATGTCATTTCATGAAATAGTTTGGAATTTTGGAAAAGGAAATGTGACACCGTTTCATGAAACCATCTGGAATTTTGGAAAATGAAATGTGACACCATTTCACGAAATAGTTTGGAAATTTTGCAAAGTGTTGGGTATAAGTCACCTTGACCTACCATAACACCTCAACCACCATATTTATGCAAGGGAATTGACCAGAGAGGTTCGGACCATTACAAAAGTAGTGTGGTAATGTTTAGTATGCTTGAATTGATTATCAGAGGAATATACATCAACTGATTATAGGTTCTCGATCCTATGAATATTTCATAGGATGGAGAGAACATGGGGAATTTAATTTCTCCTTACTCCCAAATCAAAAGATCCGACAAATAAGGATGTCATGTAATATCATTATTAGGTTCAAACCTTGTGCATGCTAACTGGTACACTCAACAAGGTTATGTTATTTCCAAATCATAAAAAAAATAAACTATATTAGTGAAATATATTAAAATTATAAGGTATCAATAACCTAAAAAGGTTTAGAAAGCATCTCACTTAATAAAGGACAAAACATTGACTATAATTTTTTGGATAATAGTGAGTATCTCATATGTAGAGTATACAGTAACCTAGCCCAGCTTGAAACAATGTCCATATGATCAAGAGGGTAGCAGTGGTGGCCACCACCACAAATGTCTATGAGAAAACCTATCCTATAAATTTGGGGGAATTTTTACCTCCTATTATACCCCCATCTTCATCAAATCTCTAGTAGGTCTAAAGTATTGTAGTGATGGAAAAAATCATCACTAGCCCTTAGGAAAGGGGGAATTTTTACCACAAACTTCTCCTCACCCATAGAATTTAGTATTTTCTAAAATTGGAGAAATATAATAAGACAATTATTAAAAATTTATCACATTTCATGATTCATCTTTCTCCTTGGGGACACTCATGGAAAATTATATCGGGAGTCTCTCCAAATTACCCACTACAAAGAGGTACTAGTGGAGTCATTAAATGAAAGGGTGATGAAACATAGGGGCCAGAAAATGAAAAATACCCTCAATATGATGACCATTCATGGTAAGTTTGACATACTTATTGATAGATACTACTAGGTAGGTGATTCCCATTATCCCTTTTTTGCTGACATGATTTTTGTATCACATTATTCATCAATAAGTTTCATTAACAATGACCTTGAAGATGATGTGGAGTATGAAGCCAGTATAGAAGAATATGAGGTGTATATTTATCTTTAGAATATGGTTCACAGTGAAATAGTTAAAGAATATCTACATTCCAGAAATCATATTAAATCCAAAAATTTGGGAGCTCCCTCAAAAGCTCATCTACCACCACTCTGGAAGGCTTTAAAAAATGGAAAAAGTAATGGCATGGTTGTACCCCACCTAGTACTTGAAGAAGTTGAACCCCATATAATTAATGAAATATTTTCTTAGTATTACTTATATATAATGGAGTTATGGAGAATTGATGATGAGTTACTCATGAGTAATTTTGTTATTTGGTATACCCTCTAAAAAGAGACTCACATTCCTATTTCAAAAAAAACCCCCTCAACAAGAAGAGCCTTCCATACCAGCAAGAGTAGAGGAAATTCATCCTGTTAACATGGAATATAGACAACCATTTTTTCTAGAACTAATTATAAAAGAATCATAATTATTAACTTCATTAAAATGACAACTGAAACCATGTCAAGCGAGCTACCCAAGGCTTACCCACATTGTTTATTGATAATGAACACAGAAGGACCACCGTGCCAGGATCTTCCCATAACTTCCCCTACTCAATTTTTTTCCAACCCACAATTATATGAGTGATTATTGAAAATGTTGATTCATTAGTATCTTGAATGGAATATATGGTGAGGTATCTTTCACTAGTGAAACTAAAAAGAAAACCATATGCTGAATGAGTGGATGTGACTCTTCCTCCACCCAAAACAACAAATATAACATTATAAAATTTCAATGGACCTGGGAAACAAGAGTATAATTTGATGAATTTTTTATCTCAATGTGATTCCCTGATGTGAACACTCAAAAAAGAAGAATACAATAAGCTTCGGTGCTTCATGAAGTCCCAGGATGGACCAACATATGTTTGATATAGAAGTATAATATCCAAATCATTCATAGGATGGGAAGACCTTCATTAAAATTTACTCTACCAATTTAGATCCCCATTGAGTAATGTGATAGTCCTTTAGCTCTTAAACTATAAACAATGTAAAAACAAGAGAGCCTCACACTTTATTCCTCGGTTGAAAGGTCTGACCTATTCAATTAAAATATAACTACTTCAAGCTTAATTTCTAGTAATATCTATTGAAAATATCCATGATGAGTTAAAAATTATACTCATATCAATAATGTTCCTAAGAGGGTTTCTTGAGCTTTATATAGTTCTAAAGAGGTTGGAATACTTCATTTAGAAGATCAATTCCAAGCTTGATCTGGAGTTAAGATATTCAGTAAATAGTATTAGTAGAGAAAAAATAGAAACCTTTATCCTTAAAATAATTCATAAACCAACTATAACACCCAAACCTACAATTTTTTTTATATATATCCCTACTAAATGAGAGAAATAAAAAAACAAAAAAAATTCCTTTATCTGGAAGGGAAAAAATATCAAAGGATAATTCCATATGAAGAATGAAAGAATAAAGTCCACTCTTTGAAAATTTGAATTTCCTGATGTATTTTCATCATTTCTATCGAAAAAAGTTTTGGAAATACTACTAAACCAAGATATCATAATAAAGTTGGCCTCAATAACCCCATGAATTTCTTCCCATGCCACTGAATATTGGGACAAACCATCTTGGAATGTTTATTATTTAAATATATTATTCATAAAACTATGGTTGATGAAATGTAATGTTGGGAAAGATACTAGAAAAAGTAGATTTTATTTGTGAAATATCACTACTAGAAGAAGTGGAAGGGAAAGAGTTCCCAAAGAAGGGTAGTCAAAATATTTGTGATTGGATGACTTGGAAGATGGTCGACCAAGAACACTCCATTTACATGGAATAGATGAACCATTTGGTTGAGTCCCCATTGAGGGACCCAAGAATTACACATATAAATGTTAGATCATTTATGATCTTTATTCAATACAACTCATAAATATACATTCCTCAGATCTGTAAAAGTTTAATGTATTTGTAAATTAGATAGATTATCATATTATTTCATCAAATATCTTCAACATCTCCTAAAATGTTCTTCTAACATAGGACAATTATTGGAATCAACCTATCTAAAAAACTTCCTCATAACCCGAGGAAATGAAAACATAAGAAATAGTGAGATTAGATGATCATTAAGAGTAAAAATAAGACATATCAACCAATGATCATAAGTGATGATAAGAATATGGGTATAAGATCATGATGATAACTTATGAAAGTCAAAACCCATAAGTCAAATATCATTAATTATGAATCATGGAATAATTTTTTTCATAAAAAATTTCATAAGTCATAAGAGTAAAAAATAATCTTTAATAAATAATGATTCATGAGATAATATCATAATAAAAATACATGAATTTGTGTCATACACATAAACATATAAATTCATTTCATTATTCAAGGATCACTGCCATATTTATCATCGTGTATTGGGCTCACTCTACATTTTATTATTTCCTTAGTCAAGATTTAATCTCAAGACTATCATATTGGACACAGTACCTTACCAAAATCGCTTCACTTCCAATTCTAATCCAAATTATCTCATGTGATATCATTATTTATCCAATGTGTTTGAGGTATATATAATTCTATAAACACCGATCACATAATAAAAATATACATATTTATTCCATAATATAATAAAAACATTCATTATTTCATCATATAATAACCTGAGAAAAGGGAAAAAAATCATAGACATTTCATCAATGAAAAACTTGTTTAAAAGAAATAGGTTTCATAATGATTTCATCGTAACTTAATTAATCCATGGGAAATAAATAATTTTTAAAGAATCTTAACTAAATAATCATCACAATGTTTCATATAAAGAAATAAATTGTATTCTATCATAATATTTAATCCCCAATGAATAAAAAAATATTTAAATTATTTTTATATTGATGAACGATACCTTTAAAATAAAATAGAACATTTCTTTGGAAATAGGGAAAATACCTTTTTATTTTAGTATATTTAAAAACAAAAAATTCCTAGAATATATATAAAAATAACTTTATTTATAAATGAAAATGTAAAATATTATTTTAATATTGAAATAAAATAAATTCCATGATTATAGGAAGAAAATTTTTATTCATTAAAGGTTAAAATAAATATTTCTTTCCCAATTTTAGTGAAAAATCAAAAGTAAATTATTTGTAAAATGAAAGGAAGATTCTATTTAATTTTTTCAAACAATGCCAAATATGGTTGAATGTGACATTAAATGCTCATATTATTATATAAAATAATATTCTTGAAAATATTTTAATGAACATGGAAATGTAAGAATTTTTTATCAAACAAAGAGAAAATAAGGCTGAGTTTTATTAAAATTATTTTCTCCATAATTTTAAGTACTAAAGAGTGGAAAATTGTAAAATTAATTTAAAACAAAATAATAACTAGATAATAAAAAATATATATGGGTTTTAAATGATAACATTTATATAATTTCCCTCAATGGGTATTTATCATAGGCAATACTGAAAAAATGAGATTGTAACATAAACCCTTGCCTAAAGTCTCATCTTGCTTTATAGAAGTTTAAACCTACTATATAATAAATATTTATTTAATATAATTATTTTATAGAAACATTTCACATATATCTTAATATATATATTTCCCTTGTATTTTTTAATCCATCTTTTATTCATAATTCTTTATTAAATTCCCTATTTGTGTGAAAACATGATTCTTTTCTATGCATGTTTCAGTTCAATGGTTATAATTCTTGCACATTAGTCATGATTTAATCATATAAAGAAAATTAATAATTTAATAAGTATCATATTTATATAATATATTCAATTTTATAACAATTTATATAAATTTATGATGAAAAGTGAGTTGCGTCACATCATAGACATGATAGTCCACTTGTACGCGTAAGTGACGTTTTCACTATTTTATGGATGGAATGAAAGAAAAATATATAACAATTTACATTTATAGAATCATAATTATATCATAAGTATCATATATATTATTTTTATATATCTTTTTTTAACTTCCATGTAAAAAATAAATGAAAAATGAATCATATCACTTTGTGGAGGTGGTAGTCCACATGTACGCATGAGCAACATTATCAATTTTAAGTGGATGGGAAGAAGATAGAAAATGGATATAAAATTTAAATTAAAAATATAATTATATTTAATATAATTATTAAATATTTTTAATATGGGTATAGAAAATTTTTAGGAGGTTTAAGAAGAAATAAACATAAGGAAAATTGGAAATAACATATACCTCTTCTTTAGGTATCCTCCTTTAAAAAGAATCTTAAGGATTATTTTATGGATATTTTGGGAATAAACAAACATCAAGGTAATGGATAAAGATATTGGGAGAATATTTGGATAGTTATTATTTGAAATTAATGGTTAATGTGGTGTAGAGAAGAGATGAGAGGAGGTTCTCTTTTATAAGTGAGGTGGGTGGAAAACAAGTAAATTCCTGAGAATTTATTATATAATATATGTATTATTCAAGTAAAGTTGCCCCAAAATTATAATTATTCCAATATAATAATTAAAAGTGCAACACCCCAACCCTATTTAACTAGAGTCGGTGTATTATTACATAACATTGGCATGATCACAATTGATTAAGTCTCGAAAGACCAATTAGTTTAGTAGCCTTAGAAGTACTAGATACATACATAAGTTTTATATTACATTATGAAATGAAAAACAACAAGATTGTTCCCCCATTGAACTCACTCATATCCCTTTACCTATCGCTTCAGGTCAATCATAATATACTTCTTCACATCCTAGAAAAAATAAAATATATAAAGGGGTGAGCTCATAATCTGAGTAAGGATAACAATATAGCATAAATTTTCCTAAATAAGCATAAACATTTAAGGCAATGTATAAGACTAAAACACAAGACTTTTAAACTTAAAATTAAGTATAATATGGAAATATAAATCAAATAATTACATTTACTTCTTTACATGGATATTCAAATAGTAGAATAATCACATATAATATCAATAGCTAATTTCATAATGATGGAATGCATAATGCCGAACATCCTAACCATGTAGTCAAGGCCTCATACCAAGACTACAAAATAATATTTTGTCAAGTCCTTGTTCCAAGAAACTAGTTTGTCTCATGATACCTACTGATGCATCGAGGAGTTATATTGGGATCCACCCTTCAATTACTAATTCCAATGCATTCCTCATATGAAAAGGTAGAAACATAACATAAACATTCGTATTAAAACTAGCATACAAAATGTCATTATTTTAACCACAAACCATGAATGGAATAAAGATAGCACATCCACAGTCAAACATAACTCATTAAATATAATATTTAAGATTTTATTATAATAAATAAACCTCAATAAATAATAATGAAATATATTGACATAGAATAAAATAATCATTAAAACTATTTGAAGGAAATATACCCTTTTTCTTGAAAACATTTAAAAGTATCACTATTTATCAATATGCTATTAAAAATAGATTTTTGAATCAAAGTGTCCCATACCAATTTATAACTTTTGAAAGGAATTTTAATTTCAAAACATTCATGTCCATATAAATAAATCCTTAAAACCGTTTTTAAAACATGGACATTAATGAGAATGATTTAGCAGAATAAAATTTTAAAACATTTAAAATGGTATTTTAGTTAGAGTTCCTAACCAAATGAGAGACGCTTGAATAAAAATAATTGAGGTAATAAAAACATTATAATATCATGATAATAATTGGATTCATGATATAAAATTTCAAATTAGAGTATATACACTATATAAAAGTGAATTGGCACATAACAATAAAGAAGTCTCAATGGAATGTAAATTGAGATGAAATCCCTTATAAAGACCGTATACTTAGGTTAAGGATAAATCAATGACATAATTATGTCTGAAAAATATAAATAAAATTAATATTATTTGATATTCAATGTACATAAATCAGAGTACATTCAAAAATATTCTTTAAAAAACAACACCAATGACTTGGATGTTTAACTCAATGAATGGAAATTGAGTTAAGATCACTCTTATCAAGTTCATATAAATGACTTGAGAATTTATCAATAGAGTGATAATGTGTATAAAAATTATATACACAAAAAGGGTAGTGGAAATTACTAAATAATTAAATAAATAGTGATTTCACACATAATATTGTATTAAAATAATCAATGAAGTTTTCATAAAACCCAATGGGTGAAAATTGAAATTAGAAATTCCCTTACCGATTTGGTAACTGATGAAACATACACCCCATGAAAGAAGGATCATAAAATGAAGATTTAAATACCCATAAATTAAATTATATTACACAAATAATACAATCATGGTTAGTACATAGACCACACAGAAGTAAATAGTGGGAATATAGCATGAATCTCACAGAAATAAAAGGGAGATTAAAACCCCTTACCACGTTGTAATCAATCGAGTCGTATGACCAAAAGTTAATAACCAACAAATGAATCAAAAAATACCATTAATATAAAGAGAATTATGATAATATATATCGAATGGAATTAAAAAATACACCACATTCAATAAATAAGTGGCGAACAACGGAAATCTCATGGAGTTGAAAGTCACATAAGAAACCCCTTACATCGTGTCCGACTAGACTTGTATGTTTCGTGTTATTACTGAATAATAAACATAATTTAATTTATACTTCCTTAAGAACATTTTAATTTTTTTTATTCCTTTTATATCACTTATTACCTTGCTATAACAATTAGTTAATTGTTTTAGTTCATATCAGACATTTTGTCGATGTTCGGAATTTAGTCAAAAAATGAACATGTTATAATTACAATTTGTCCATGTGGTAAAAATTATATTATATCAAGAATGATATTCATGATTTAGATATCATATATATCAAATATATCCAGTGTATTTTTATTTATAATATTCCATTTCATCTTAAGTTAAGAAATGAAACACACCGTTCATGGAGACGACTAGCCGTACGCACACATGAACGCTACTTTCATTTAAAATTTATATTTAAAAGAATGAAAACTTAATAACACATAGATATATTATAATTAAATTAAAATATCTATGTTATGTAATGGAATTAACTCCATCCTTTATATGCTCCTTGTATGGCATAAATGAGTCATATCACTTTGAGGGGGCGGTAGTCTGCACTTCCTCAAATGAAATTATCATATTTAACCATTATGGAAACCATAAAGGTATTATATAAATGAAAAATGAAGAATTTTAGAGACAATATAAATATAATATATATCACATATAAAAACAGTTCCATATTAATTTCCACAATCAGAGGTGGTAGGAGAAGATTGAACAATCATCGTTTCGTGAGGCAGCAGTTCACTGTCCACAGAAACAATATGTTCTTTACCTATTAGATGGAGGTGTGTGTAAGTGTAGTTCAAATACTTATCATATAAAAAACCTAGTATATTGAGTATACTAGTGCTGTTATTAAAGAATTTAATAAATGAGTTTAGGGGGTTCGATAAGTAAAATAAAAGAAAATAACTTAAGATAAGACGTTACCTTTAAACTAGGTAACTCCCTTTGGTTTGAACCAAAAGGATTTCTTGAAGTGCCTTCTGACTAAGGTAAGGATTAAAGGTAGAAGAGAGGGATATTGAAGCTTATATGGGAAGAGGTTGGATGATATAAGAGGATTTTGAGGTTTAAGTAATGGGTTATAGGTGAGGGCTATTTTTAAGGGGGAGGAGGGGCTCCTTAGGAAAGTTTGAAAATATTATTTTATTATATAATATTTTTCAGTTTTAAAGGTCCAAAACTTATTAAATTTTAAGATAATATGACTCTTTTTTGAAATAAAATCATGCAATAAGAATTAGAGAGGTTTTGGATATTGTTTTAATATTTATTATATTATTTATTTAAATCATTCATTAATGAGGTAAAAAATGCATCATTATTATGTCATATATAATTTTAATTTATTTGATGTCTAAAAATTATAAAAAAACACTACTAAAAATATGGATTTTATCAGTGCTAGAAATATGCATTAATATCACTAAAAAAGGGCTGTTAATCGAGTCGAAGATAAAGGGGGGTCCCTTTTATCAGCACTCAGAAAAACGATGATAAAATGGTCTTTTATCAGCGCTTTTAAAAAGCACTGATAAAAGTAAAAAAAATAAAAAAATTTAAAAAATAAAAAAGAATATATAATTTGGGGGAGCTTTTAATAGTGCTTGATACCCTTTATCATCACTAGGTGGACCACTCTCGCGTGCGACCATTGCCCGCGCGTCCAACACTTGCTCCCTGTGCGCACCTCCTTGCTTCCACTAGAACTCAAACCCACGACCTCCCCCTTGTGTGTCTGCACCTTTACCACTAAGACATTTCATTTTTTTCTATTTAATGATATATATATATAGTTATATTTATTCATATATTAATATAGATTCATATTAATATAAATATAGTTAGTTATATTAATACATATATATTTATTCATATATTAATATATATATATATATAGTTGTATTTATTCGTATTATAATATAGATTCATATTAATATAAATATATTTAGTTATATTAATAAATATATATTTATTCATATATTAGTATATATATATATTTATTCATATATTAATTTCTATTTATATTTATTTATATATATATTTTTAGTTATAATTTTTTATCCATATATTTATTTGTACAATAATATATATTTATAAGATTAGTTTTAAATACATTTATAAATTTTTTTTATGTGTGTTTATAAATAAATAAATAAATAAATATATACATATATACAACACACACACAAACACACACAAACACACACAAACACAAACAGACACACACACAAATATATATTTATGAATAAATACATATATATGTGTATTTGAAAATCCATATAATGTTAAAATGACCATAACTTCTATTACAGAAGCCTTTTTCAACTCCAAAACCATTAAAATCAAAGAAAATGAAACAATCTTTGATATTATATGTGGTACAAGCCTAACAGACATCCGGATCAGAAGTTATACTTGTTTGAATGTTAACAAATCGGGGTATCCTGACTTAAAACTCATTTTTGGAGGATTCTAGAGCCTTTTTTGTCCTATAAAATTGTTATAGAAGCTTTAATTTGGTCACTGGCATGTAAAGATCATCGCATGCTTCAATTTGATATGCTGTAGAGCTCAAACGGACAACCGGATCAAAAGTTATGGCCGTTTGAAGTTTGAGTTACATTTTAAACTTATTTTAGATCTTTTATTATTATTTTTTGATTTTTTGTGACTTCAAATTGTTATTAAATGATTTTTAATTGATGATAATTAGAAAAGTATTAATTAATTATATTTTTTAAAATATTTTAAAGCCATTTTTACTAAATTTATTATATATTAAATGTAATAGTCTATTTATACTTATCTAAAACATATTTAAAAAATATATATTATATTTATATCAATATAAATATACTTATATAACAATATATTATTTTTCATGATTTTTTTTTTGAAATATAAAATTTGTCAGCGCTAGGAAAAAACACTGATAAAGCCCCCCTTTATCAGGGCTACTAAAAGAAGCGCTAATAAAGGGGTCCCCTATAACATCGCTAAAAAAAGCGCTGATAAAGGGGGAGCCTTTATCAGCGATAAAAAAAGCACTGATAAATGGTCACTTTTATCATCATTTTTTAGCGCTGTTAAAAGTACCCCTTTATCAGTGCTTTTTTTAGGGCTGATAAAGGCCCCTGTTTATCAGCGCTTTTTGTTTAACGCTGATAAAAGGGTAGCGCTTCCCTTGCTTGTTTTTGTAGTAGTGAAATACCATGATGTAGGAAATATTTTTTTCTATAAAATGATTATTTATAGTTGAAGAGATAACTTATATAATCCCATGTAATAATTGATTTACCAAAAGATATATGTTTATGTCATTTTTTGTCATTTCTTTAAATTAATTAATATAAAGTGTCATTATCACTCTTAGGTGGCTCCATGAGGTCTCAAAATCAACCCAAGGATTCCCATGGTCGGAAATGTATCAAACAATAGGATTAGGACACATGTTAGGGTAATTTAATATTATTATAATATTATTTTTACCTTGAATTACCTTATTTACCTTTAATCGCGGTAAATAAAAGTCAACAGTTACTATTCACCAAAAAATATTTTCATCTTATTGAACCACATTTTCCTTACTGATAACAACCAGGTATGTTGGATTTTCTAAATTCAATTTACATAAGCGATAATACTTCATTTGAATGAAAAAGTCGGGTCTTTAACTAATACTTAGTGTTTTCACTATTCATCAATAATTGAAATTTTTCAAAAGAATACCAAAATTCAGTCTAAGAAATATTTGATATTCTAAATTCAAAAATTATGTCTATTTTACCAAATTCGAAACAAATAAGTTGCATTAATTAATTTAAAATTAATTCCCATTGTCAAAACAAAAATCATGAATTTAAGAAATAATAACTATGAAAAGATTGACACTTGTTTATATCCAATTTCAAAGTGGAATTAATTTCAATGACCAACATTGGATTAAATGGTGAAAATATAATCTAATTACACTTTAAAACATTTTGAAAAGATAATCTTACCATATAAATGAATTAGATTAAAAGGAAGTTTTAAATTAAAATATAGTATTTTTCACTATTCATTAAAAATGAATTTTATCAAAAAAATAAAAAAATTTACCCAAAGTAAACTGTGATGTACCTGTTCTAAAAATATTTTTATATAGTCAAATAGAACATATAAGGGTGTCAAATCTTGGATTTAGAAAGGGTTCACCATTAAAAGGGTGAAAAACTGCATTTTTTTTTGAAAAATACTTCTTTTATCTGAAAAATTGAATTTTCCCTTATATTATGTCTAAGAAACACAAACAATGAATGTTAAAATTATATAGGATATATATAAAATTCAAAATCTGGTTATTACTATTCATAACTGCTTTCTAAATGGCTAGTTTGATAGTTTATGGTGCGCTTGAACTCAGTGTTGCGTACATCATACGCTGTTGTATTACTCAAAGAGAAGCGTACCTTGGAAGCTTGGGGTGTCACAAAAATTTAAAAATATAATAAAAATAAAATGAAATAATGTTTTACGTGGCCTTGTCTCTTAGGTTAACCCCTTTTTTAAATATTTCAACTCTTACAATGGTAACACGATTTTTAACATGGTAACTTTTCATTATGGCCAAAACTAAGTTAAACTATGAAATAATATTAATAGTTTTTATTAGAAAAATTTATTCTATTTTAAAATATTAAATATCTATATATGGAATAAATTCATTTTTATATGATCACATGAAGCACAATAAAACTATTTTTAGACAAAATGAATTTTAAGCATAACATAGAATTTATTATTATTCCTTGCCCAATAAAAACCATTAGATAAATAATAAAATATTTTATTGAATATATAATAATAAAATTTAGAAAAATTATTTCTTAATATTTATTAATTTAATATATTAAAAAAAAATCATTGAGCACATTAAAACTATTTTTGGAGAAACATATCTTTTTTTAGTTTCAATTTCTTTAATTTTCATATCTAAAAATTTGATAACCAATGATTTAGTTTCAAAAAATTATAATATTTTTTTCCATAATTTAGTCATTACTATTCATATTTTCCAATCTAATGTCTTGGAAATAAGTGAAATATTAACTAATAATATTTCAACAGTATATTATGGTACATTTTAAATTTGATGTTTCATGTAAACAATGATATCAAATAAATCAAATTTATTTAAAGAGAAGTATATTATAAAATATTTGGGTGTTATATTATAATACAATGTAATAATTGAAAGCTCAAAATTCCATCAATACCTATACAAACAACTAAGGATACATTATCTTTTTTCAAATCCTTAGGTTCCCATGCAGCTTTCTTAAATTTTTGGTTTTTCCAGAAAACATTGACCTGGTGAGTTGTCTTCTTACATGACACTTTATATATTTGATCCATAATCTCCATTGTTTATTATTCATAACAAATATCATTTTATTGTGGGGTGAACTTTGAGTTATGTAAATGTGAAGGATCAATTATACACTTCCTCAAGAGTGATACATGGAAAAGATACTGAACTTAAGAGAGATTTAGTGGCAGCACCAAGTGATAAGCTACCATCCCATTACAATTAATAATATAAATGGGAAGGAAATATCTTGGGATCATATTTCACTTATTTAAAATTTAATAACCTTATTAAAATGATATATTCATAGTATTATATGTTCTCTAACTTCGAACTCTAGATCTCGCCAATGTTTGGTAACAAAACTTTTTTATCAACTCTGATCTCCCCTGATGTGCTGATGAATGTATCTAACATTATCTTCAATTTAATAATATATATGAGGTACGGATATTTTTTATTCTAAAACTTCATACCTACACACTTGTGTTCAATATTTCTATCCATAGAGAGATTTTTTAGGAGACATATGAATGCTTGAGTGGAAGCTATTATTATATGAAATCATGACCATAAAAATGCATTGATCCCCACCACTTTTTAAATCCATAGAATAGACTCTTAAAATATATTTTTGTGTTTTAATATCCATCTTAGGCTGACCATATATATTTTGATGGTATTCAGTGGTAAATTTTAACTCTTCATTCAAGAATTTCTGAAGGATTCTCTAGAATATTGGGAAAAAACTTAGATCTTGATCAAATATAATAGAATGTGGTAATTCATGAAACCTTACAATTTCATTAAATTATACCATATAAAGATGATAAAGAGGTAAATTTTCTATAATTTTAATGATATTTTCTCACTTTATAAGTTGACCAAATATAATCAAGATAACATTATGTCCTTTAGATGTTTTGTGGAGTTTGATTTTAAAATCCATGATGATTTTTCCCTTTTCCATTACAGTATGGGTAATGGTTGTAACATAAACTTTTACCAATGTATATTTGCCTTAAATATATAACATACTTGGAATATAAGTACATACTTTGTAATATCCCTTTTCATATTATCCCACTATAAATATTAGTTCAGATCTGTATATATCTTTGTACTTACAGAATGAATAGAAAATGATAATCCATGATTTTCATCCAACAAATAACTATTAAAATATTTTTTTGAAGAGAAAAATAATATAATCTTTGAAATTATCTTTTCATAATAATTATGGTTAACCTCAGGAATATTATCCACCTTATTCAATAGTTCCACATATTCTTTCATTGCATTCTTAATCCTCATAGGGATGGATGGAAGAAAATTCATTTGAAAAACAAATGATCAGTCACCTTTACTCATGATTTCAAGGACTCATTTTTAAAAATAAAAAAGTATTGGATTTCTTTCATCCATAATCATGGAAAAAAATAATGGCCTTTTCAACTCAGATCATTAACCTCCTTATTTTCCTTACAAGGGTGGTAATGAATTTCATAGTGATAAAATATAATCAACTCCAACCATATCATTTTTTTCATATTAAATTCCTTATATGTGAATATATACTTCAAGATTTTTTGACAAGTATATATATCAAAACTTTCTCCATAAAGATAATTAGTCCATATTTTCAATACAAAAATTACTACAATATACTCTAAGTGACGAGTTGTTTTATATTACCCATAAATTTTCAATTGGCATGAGGAATAAGAAACCACCATATCATTTTAAATGATATAGAATCCCATTACCTTCTTAAATGAATCACTATATATGAAAAACCATTCTCTACTAAAAGTTATTGTGAGAATAGGTGTAGTGACCAACCTTATTTTTAGCTCTTTTAAATTTTCTTCTCATTTATCTGTCTAAAGGAACTTGTCTCTCCTCCAAGTGATTTTGGATATTGGATTATATGGCTATCATAAATCTCTTGAAAGGCTTAAATAGTATCCATCCAACCAAAGAAACATTGGATATTGGTTATTGTGGTTGGTATAGAACATTTTATTATGACTTTCATATTTGAAGGACCCACCGATACACCCTCGACTGAGATTATATAACCCAATAATGATTATATTTGTAGTTATAATTCACACTTACTGAATTTGAAAAATATCTTCTCCTTAATCATGTTTTTGATACAATCATAAAATATTATCCACACAATTATTTATCTTGTAATATATAATAATATCATCTATAAATACCACCACAAACTGAATGAGGTAATTTTTAAAGAATCTATCAATTAAATCCATTAAAAAAGTGAGGTAATTGGTAAGTACAACTATCATCACTATATATTTATAATGATCATAGAATATAAATAAGGCTATCATGGGTATATCCTCCTTCTTGTCCCTCAATTAATGATATTTGGAACAAAGGTCAACATCAGAAAAGTAGTGAGCTCCATAAAATTGGTCGTACAAGACATAATTAGGGGATCTAGGATAATTTTTCTTGATAGTTATCTTGCTAAGTTACATATAAATAATGTGAAGACACATTAATCCATAAATATTCCGAAAAAAGGAATTAGGTAAACCCATGATGACACAATTGAAAGAATAAATCCCTTACCAAGAACTTATTATAGCTTCTTCTTCAATTTATGAAACTCTAATTGGACTATTCTATAAAGAGTATTTGAAATTGAAAAAACACATGCTATGAGTTCTATTGAAAAATTAATTTCTTGATTTGATTTAAGAGATGGAAAGTATTCCAAATATATACCAGTAAATTTCCAATTAGTAATAATATAGTCAATTTTGTGTTTCTCTATAACCATTTGAGATAAATACCCCCATGAATAGATAGTAGGAGGAATAAAATAGAAGTAATTTCAAATGTATGTTCATATTCATACTCTTTACAAACAATGATCATAGGTTGATTTAGAAAATTAAATGAAATTTACCTTCCTTATCAATTGATATGGGATCTATATAAATAATTATTATGAAATTTTCCTCCTAGGTACTGATAGATTTTTCACCGTTCTTCTTTAGTTCTATAAATTCTATTTTTATTTATTTTTGAATATTTCACGGAAAATACTTAGTTAAAAATAAATTCATAAAAAATTACCATGTCATGAATTTTATTACCTCCAATTACCTTAAATTATTGATAAGATTATATCATCAATAAGTTTCTCATTAGAAATGATACAAAATAAAAATAAAAATCTCACAATATACGCATTAGAGAACACTAAATATATTTTCTACAGCATTGATCCATTGTTAAACAAAAAGGTGATCAGAGGAACTGCTGAAGGATAGTGGATGTTGTCACATAAAATAATGAATAGTGATTTATTAAATTATTTGGTTGTTTGGAAGTTATACATTATTCATTTTTCTATTCATATTTTGAGATAGTCGTGCGAGCATATCTATAAGATTTTTCATCCAATCTCCCATTTCATTAGGTTATTCGTGAGTGCAGTCCTTACATTGGCCATCACATTTATTATTCACTTGATTCCTTCTGATTTTAGACACTAACTAAAACCAAAAAACATAATGTGAGTATCAGATATCAATAATTAGAGTAAAAAATCACATAACTTTGAAAATAATTCTTATTATGTCCTAAATTATGACACCATCCTTAAACACATAACACTTGAAGTTCATATCATATCACTATATATTAATATAAGTTATCATAGATTATATCTACTTATTCATACTAATTTTTTATAAAGAGAATGTTAGTTAATCAAATAATATCACTAGGGATTTCATAGACATGAAACTCTTAGATATTTTATGATATATTTCTATTTAAATAAATGTTAAGTGTTCAATAGCTTTCTTACCACTCAACAATGAGCTTTAAGTGAATTGCAATATATGATAAATATATTATTATGTGACCATTATAACCATGTTTTTATATTGGTGGTATTAAAATGAATAAATAAATTATGAAAAATATTTATAAAGGTTATATATACTTGAAATTTATTAACTAATATATAATAAATAAGTACTCAATTTTCTGTAAGGTCATTTTATTTATTTCATTTTGTGTACAGCCAATATAATTAATATCTACCATTTTAAAATTTTTATCTAAGGAAATAAATTTAATTTATGAAATTGAAATGTTAATAATATATTAGGGTGATGTTTTGGTATTTTTTCTAAAAAGATTTATTTTTTTGTGTTTTGTGAAAAAAGATGATTTTTTAAAACTATCATTTATTTTCTTTACATAAAGAAATTTAAAACTTAAATTATGTTTTTAATTTTATTATATTGTAATTTAAGACTCATATTATTATAAATAATATAATTCATTATATAGTAATCATTATTATACTTTATTTTTTATTTTTCCATTTTTTCTCTTATTTTAAAAAAACCAATTTTCTTGTGTTTTAAGAATTTATATAACAATTGATTTCTACCACATATATAAATTGATTAATAAATAATAGATTCCATATTTGAATCAGGATATTGAAATTAGGCTAATATATACATTTTTTTCATTATGAATAGTAGATTTTGGAAATATTTTCCACCTCGGTAATAGTAAAATGGGTTAAATAAGTATAAAACTATGATATAAGGCCTAAATATCACCATAAAACTAGAATTTATTTTATTTTATAATTTTTTTATGACCATAACCATCCATTATTTGAAATTATTTCAATTTATTTCCATTTTTCTTTGATAATAACCTTTATATAATTTTAAGTGAATAATAAATTCAAAATGTCACTCTCTTTCTTTAAATTATTTATATGTTTTCATACGGATAAAAAGATTTTATGAGTGAACATAAAAGTCTATTTTGACCGTATTTAATTTTTTATGATATTAATTCATTTTATTTTTTTAATGATATAATTACCTTTAGCACTTATGTAACATAGATGTTGTGCTTGTGAAAGTAGAAGAAAAATTATAGTAAATGATACTAAAAAAATAAAATTAATATATTTTGGATAAATTGTTGTATGATTCGAATTTAATAGGTTATTTTAAGCTATAAATTTTGGTTAATGGGTTAGTATTCTATTTCCATTTCTATATTGATGTCTTTGAAGTCAAATTAAATGAATAGTCTTAAAAAAAGTCATTAATTAAATTTTATGATAAATTTTTTTTATTAAATTATTTTAAAACAAAAAAATTTAAATGGTACAAGTGATATGGTAAATGGTCTAAAATTTAATCAATGGATTTTTTTTGAGCCATTTGTAACCTTAGAAGTTAATTTTTGATCCCTAAAGAAAAAAATATGTTACTATAGTTATGGTTAAAAAGGGTTAACAATAATTTTAAACCAAAAGATGTGATTTAAAATGAAACATAAACATATAAAAAATTTATTGGTCGAAGGTATTTTAACCTTTTAATTTCCTAAATCTGAAATAAGGTCCATTTTGTTTCACCTTACATGATTGTGATATATAATGTGTTTAAATATTTTATGTAATTCATGGTCTGTCATTTCCCTCACTTATAGAATGGAACCTTACCTTATCCATTATTAAAAGTGTTTGAGACTTAAATACAAAAAAATACATACCATAATACCTTAGTATATTCCTTACCTAGATCTTATAGCCCCTGTTATTCCACTAAGGATGGTATTTCAAGGATTATGGTGTAAGCCAAATGAGGTCTTTTAAAGAAGAGGTGGTCATATTACCCAACTGTTTCAATGCTTATTTCTTCTTATTAATGCTATAATTTTTTTATGTCCATCATCAAATGATGAAAAAAATATTATAAATGTACTTATATATTATTTTTATTATTGTAAAACCACTATCCACTTCCATTCGATATAATAGAAAATGAAAAGTGTCAGTCGTGCGTATGTTTTGACTACTGAATCCATGTAGAAATATAATTTTTTTTCATCACCACATCACAAAAATGGTTATAATAATAGATTTATGGAATATATATTATATTTATAATATAATAATTATTCATTCATTATAAAATATGATCTAATTTATCTTTCTTTTTCTCATTAGAAAATTGATGTATCATTCATGCATACGTGTGGTCTACCATCTCTATGAGTGATATATTTATTTTTTAATATTTGAAATATACAAATAGTAAAAAAATAATACATAAATAATATATATGATACTTGTGACATTAATAATATTCTTTAAATTTTATATTAATATTATAACTTTGAATGTTACTCATTTAGTCTTTATAACACACTATTGTTTTGTTTGGTTTTTCCACCTACATGAGTGTTGTTATAATTTTTATTACACGAATGATTATTTAATGTTATATATTGATGATATTATGTAAAAATAATGAGATAAATTAAATTAATAAAATTTTTGATATGAAGAAACCATCACCAAGATGCAAGGACCATAACTTTTCAACAAAAACATTCATGAAAAATGAACCATTTATCACCCAAATAAATGATTTTAAAAACGAATAATTAATGAATTAGTGATAATATATTCTAAATAAAACTTTTATGGTATTATTAGTATGAAAATGGTTTTTTTATAAGTGTATTAAATTTAAATTTACTATACCAAAGGATAAAGTGCTTATAAAGAAATTGGATTTTCAGTTTAAGATTCTCATATCTTTTTTTGATACATGTGACATATTCACCAATTATTTATCTCATGTGGTGTATATAATTCCACATTTTATAATATATATCATTAATATCTTCATATTAATTATATTTAATTTTTCATTTTAAGTTATTTATTTCAATGGTGTTATAATTCAAAAAGTTACCTATGCATTAAGGGATTTATATTTTATTGTCATTTTAATCATGATTATTTATGCTTGAATTTACATTGAGGAATAATATATGATCCTTACATGTTAAAAAAAATATATTTTCTTATAATCATGTTATTTTTATATATTTCTTCTTTTCTTTACATTTTACTCTCTTTGGTTCTTAAAATAACTGAGAAAACGTTTTTAAGAAAAAAAGAACCTTATTTATCCTTTTAGTTGGTAATGTTTCTTCTCCATATACATGCTCTCAAAAATGTTTTCAATTTTTTTTTAATATTTTACAATACTTATTCATTTTAATATATATTTTAAATTCATTACAATTTATTACATGTTATCTTCTTGTCATTTTCCAAATGAGGTACACATAAAAATTTACCAAAATTCTGAATGGAACCTTTTTTTAACATTTACCACATGATTATATTTTCCTACTGTCATGAAAAATATTTTACTTCAATATTACTTTATAAATTTCCTTGTTCATTTTTATAGAAACTATATTCCTCAAAATTCTAGGAATTTATAATTTTTTTATAAAATTTACCAAAAGAAATGCGATATTTTTATTGATTTTCAAATCATATTTTAAATACATTTATAAAAGTGATTTTCATATATGTCAATAAAAATTAAAGATTTATATCTTTACCTGGAGATATTATATTATTATTCCCTTAAAATTTCTAGATGAATTATGAATATGATGATTACATGTAACCCAATTATTTTTTACATATTAATTATGCAATGATGAGATCATCAATGCTCTCATGATACCATCCACTTACTTACTCTATATTTATTATGATTATGTGGTATTGAGATGTTTATGAAACCTATTTATTTTCAATGTGATAAGATTAGATGACATGATGAATGTTTTATGATCTTGTGGCACACATATGTATGATTTTCATTATGTAACAGGTTTACCAAAAAATATATATCCCTTAAATGGATTGGGTAAACATTAATATATCATGAGATTATATTTTCTATAATGGGGAGTGAACCTAGTTCATTAAGGGACATTTTATACTATGATAATATTGGGAATGAGACTTGACTAATAAAATTATGGAATAAGGAGTTAACCCAATCCACTATGATCGTATTGGGAGTGAATATTGACCAATGAAATAATGGATTGTGGAGTGAAATCAATCCACTATATTAGTTTTTAAGTGATTCCGAACTAATGAAATGTTTTTTGAGGATTATAACTATAACAAAAAATTTATTTGAAATGTTTTTATACTATGATATTATCCCATGGAAAATTATTGATTAATTATGATTCTTAACTATTATTACAACAAATTTATGATCTATAAATTTTTTTTGTAAACTTTCTATGTTATTATCATAATATCAAACCCCTATGCTTATATTATGCTTGAATATGTTCATAAATCGGTATATCTCATGTTTAAAATTATTTATAATTATAGATCACAATTTCTTTTGTTTACATTTACACTGGTTATGGTGAAAGTTTTAAAGTAGGGTATATCTAAGAAGATAGTAATGATAGAATAACATTCTTAGAGATGTGGAAGATAATTTGAGAAGTAAGTTGATAATTTTTCTAGTACTCAAGGAAACTATAACTTTAATATTATTGGGAATCCATAAATATGATATTTATTTAATATTTTTCTAAAATGAAGAAATTTTTATATATGTTATTCTTGGGTCACCTCAGTTGGTTTGAGAGCAGGGATTAGTTAAATTTAGAGGTTAGGGTTGGAAAGCATCGATGAAAACCTTGGTGGATTAGTCTATGCATTGGATGAAATAAAAATGTTTTGGTAAATAAAATATCACATGGGTTCTTATCAATGGAATCTATGAACGAATACTAAAAAGTGTTTGTATCTATGGTAAAAATGCATTTTGGGGTAACACCTAAAGAAATTATGGTTGAGTATCAAATCTATCTTCACTCGATACAAAATGAGTTGGGCTAAGACTTCACACCTAACTAGACACTCCTAGGGGGATATGATTAGGAAAAATAAAATTATATTTATGAACCATTATAAAGTATTTGAATATATTATAACTATGGATAAACTAGGTCAGACTTAAGGAGTTTTAGAATGAAAGGAATGTGTTATGATTTAGATATCCTATGAATTAATTTCAAGGTTATTTTATTTCTCTATCTAATTATAGTTGATCACATTATTCATTTTTATTTTAATAATTGTATATTATAATTAGGAACTAATTTTTATATGTGTGTAAATGAAATTATGATTGTTTTATAAATGGTCAACGAATCTTCATAGAAGTTGGAGTAAAAAAATATCATTGTTATACCTCACAGAATATCTCAATTTATGAGTAACCACTTGAACCTATGTGAGTTTCTTGATGCACCTAATTTTATAAAAATAAAGTTTTATGAATGTTTATTTGAAAAATACCATATAGGAATGATGACTCAATTTCCAAAATTTTTGATTAGTGGAATTAATCACTCAAATTAATGTCTTAATGGAACATTAAAATATTTTATGTTTGGAAAACAAGGGAATAAATTTGTAAATTGCTTAAAAAGAATAAAATGTTTTGTTAATAAAATATATGGTAATAATGGTTTCTATAAGGTATCATCTATGATTAAATGTTTTATGTTCGAAGAGTATGAGTCTTATGTAAGTTGATTTCTTAGGGGGAAATCTTAGAAATAGGTTTGATAAGGTTGGGAGAGTAAAGGTTTTATTTTTGAAGATGAAGAGACTAAACATGGAATATGAAAGCTTTGAATTATTTTAATTGTAATTTTTTTTTAAAATTAAGAAACATTATTAAATTGAGGTTTATGAATATTAACTCATGATTTATATTTCATATTATTGGAAATAATAATTATCTTAAAGTAATATTAATCTTGGTTAATGGTTTATGAAATAATTGGAATGATTAAAGTGTATATGTATTGAGATTCTATAAATATATTGTAAAATTATATTATCAATGATGTACTAATTATAATAATCATGAAATATATATATCTATATATATATAAATATATATATTTCTACAGTACTCATTCATTATGGATTTGAATGCACATGTTGAATGATAATAATAACCTAGAAAAGTTGTGTTGTGGTAAGGTGATATTTTTGGAAGACACATGATTTATGGATAGATAACCCATAATATTTTACAGATATTGAGTTAATACTATTTATTTGGGATAAAGAGTTGATTAATATCAATAAAGAAAATTCGATATTAATTGGGACATTGAAATTGATTAGTGAATCGATTAAAAATTGAATTATGTTGAGTTGATTAAATTTTTTTATTTATGGATAGATGACCCATAATTTTTTTATTTATGGAATATATTATAAAAAATATATATAAATGTTTTATATAATGTAAATTTTTTTATCAATATATAGTAAATAAGTTCCCAATTTTCATTAAAATCATTTTATTTTAAAATTATTTTTTGTTGCATTTTGTGTGCAAAAATTATAATAATTTTCTACAATTTTTAATATTTTTAATTTAATAAATTAATAAATTTTTTTAAATCGTCATGTAAATATTAATTTATGGTGTTTTTATGATTTTTTATAAAATGATTTATTTTTCAGTGAATAGTGAAAAATGTTGTTTTTTTTAAAAATCATTTATTTTCATTAAAAATGTAAATTAAAAGTACCATAATTTTTTTAATATTATCTTAATTTAATATAACTATAATTTTATTTTAAATAATAGGATTTATTATATAGTAATCAATATTATACTTGATTCAGAAGTTCATTTTTGAGATTAAAAACACATTTTTTCTAAAAACAATTTTTTATTATGTGATATGATTTTATATTAAAAGAAGTTATTTATTACAGTTATTTAATTTTAAACTTTAAAAATTTATTAAATATTTGAAAAAATAATATTCAAATTTGGAAAATAGATCCCTTGTATTTTTGGTTATTATTTATAATAACCTTGGTAAATATTTATCACATCAGAAAGGGTAAAAGGAAGTAAAAACTATGAGATAAGGAGTAATTATATCCCTCACACTTTTATTTATTTTTTTAATATTTTGTTTCAACCTTAACCATCCATTAATTTAAAATGTGTCAATTTATTGCAACTTTAATTTTATTTTAACCATTATATTATTTTTAGTAAAGGATAATTACAAAATCTAATTATACTTATTTTAATTTCTATTATATGTTGTCATAGGGACATAAAGAATTTATTAGTGATAAATTAATTTCATTTTGAATGTAATTATTTTTTTATGTTTGGAATTTATTTGTAATTTTTAGTTATGATATAATTACCTTAAATGCTTGTGCAACACCAATGCAGTTCTTGTGAAAGTTGTAGAAAAGTAGTGGTCAATGATTTTAAAAAGAATTAAATTAATATTTTTTAATGAAATGTTTTATGAAATGAATTACAAAGGTAACTTTAATTTTTTTTTGGTAAATGTGTTTATATTTTAATTTGATTTTCGTGTTGGTGTCTTTAAAGTAAAAATAAATGAATTTCCAAAAAAATTAATTTATTGATATTTAATAATAAATAATATTTTATTGAATGATTTAAATAATTTGAAAAGGAAATTTGGTGTAGTAAATTATATAAAATTTAATCCATGAACATTTTTGGTCACTTTTCACTAAAGAAGTAAATTTATGACCATTAAAGGCGAAAAAATTTTAAACCACATTTAAGGTTAAAAGGGGTCCATGAGGAGGTTAAATAAAAAATATGGTTTAAATGAAACATAAAAATGTATAAATTTTATTATATGAAGGTATTTTGAGGTTATCATGTCATAAATTAGAAATTATGTCCATTTGTATTCACATTACATGATTATGATATATATTATATTTAAATCACTAAATTATTTTCAAGTGTGACCTTCCCCTCACTTATATAATGAAAACTAATATTCTCCATTATTCACAAGGTTTGAGTCTTTTAGATAAAAAATACCAATTATAATTCCTTCATAGATTCCTTAACTTCTTCTTAGATCCATTTCTCTCTACCTAAACAAATCATTTACAGTTTAAGGTTTAAGCCAAATTAGGTCTCTCAAAGAAGGGATAATCATCTTACCTGAATATTTAAAAGTTTTTTTCTACATAAACCTCCACTAAATATATTGTATCTATACCAATATTATTAATAAAATATTATAAATTTACTAATATGTTATTATTATTATATGCCCGCGTGGGCACTGTTGAGTTGGCTGCGAAATTGGAGGTTGTCAGCAATGTTTCGGGTTCAAGTCCTTGCTATGACAATGCCTGAGATGCCTGAATAAATCACTTGTGAGCCATATACCCATATTTGGAACTGTTATGAAATACTAGGTTCCATTACACTTGGGCCTATGTCTAGGGAAGTATATACAGGTTCTTAGTGGTGGGTGATGGCCCACTAATACCTTGTGACCCCTAGGTTTAAAAAACTAGTGTACTTTTAGTTGATGATTTGAGGGGGGAGGGGGGATCTTGACTTTGTCCAAGAGTTCTCTATTCCATTAGTGGTTATTCTATGATGATTCTTCTTCATATCAGTGAGGCATGTGTGGGTTATCCAATGGTGTTTGACGGTGGACGACTCTTTGGAGAATGCGATCTGCAACAGATCTGTCAACATTGTGTTTTTGTAGTGTTTATTTCTTTCTTGGACTATTGTGCAGTGACATGGACCTTAGTGGAATTTATGGAAGTGTGCATTGGTACTTCAATGATGGTTTCCATTTGGAGGTCTATGCCCAAGGACGATCTATTCCAGATCCGGTTGGATTTTGGAACAGTATAGGGCATTGACATTTGTCCATGGGTGGTGAAGTGATGAAGTGAAAGGATTAGAAAAATGAAACCCTTTTCAATAGTGATGTATTTTACTATATTGCTTGAAGTCTTTAGAAGATGATATAGGAACCTCATCCAGTGACAGATGATGACATCGGGCTCAGTGTCGGTGGATGATGGCGGGCTTTTCAGGCAGTGGCATCACCCACAATAGAGTGTTGGCTTTAGCGTTCATTCAATGGTGACATTGTGAGTCAGTGATCCACTATAAATATGCATATTTTGGGGTTTGGGCCTATTTTGTTCCTTTTGGGATTGGTTCTTATGGTCTCTTGTAATTTTATTCCTTTTTTCCATCTGTTATGTAATGGTTCTTTTTCCATTGAGCTCATTTTCCCTCAAATTTTAAGGCTATACATCTCTAGGCTTTTAGGATTTTGTGGGTTTCCCCCTACCATGCTTTGAAGGGGTTTTTATTTTTTTCGATTTCTTAATAAAGGGGATTTCCCCATATATTTATAGTATTATTATTATGTTACCACCATTATTCACCTCTTTTCCATCTAGTGGAAAATGAAAGCGTCTCTCATGCATATGTTCGAACTACGGGATCCACGTAACAATATGGTTTTTTTCCATCACCAAATAACATGGATGGTTATAAAAATTTGTCTAATGAATATATATAATATTTATGATATTATAATTATTCGTTAATTATAATATATTTTCAACATTCATTTCCTTTTTCTAATTATAAAATGGAAGTATCATTCATGCGTATGTACAAACCACCGTCTTCATGAGGGATATATTTAATTTTAAATATTATACTTTTTTGGGTCATCCTAAAATTATATATAATGAATATACATGTTACACATTAAATTAAAAATATTTTATAAATTTTATATTAATTTTACACCTTGGAATTTTCTTTCTCTTTATGTCTTCATAACATGCTCTTGTTTAGGCCAGTTTTACCACCTATAAGAGTGATGTTATGTTGTTTATAATGCGAATTATTAAGAGATGTTATATAATATTGATATTATATAATAATATTGAATATGTGACATTATTATGGATATTATGAAACCATAACAAATATGAGAGGACCATAACCAACTTACCAAAATATGTATTAAAAACGAAACATTTATCACTAGGAACAATGATTTTAGTAAATAATTTTTATTGAATGGGTGATAAGATGTTGTGAGTAATTTTTTTTCTATTATAGGTAGAAATATGGTTTTGGTAAAGAATTATTATAAATTTATATTTATTTTAGATGATTGTAGATAACTTATGAGGAAAGGTGAAATTGAGGTCAGGGTTTCTCAACTCACTTATGTTTTAATCAGACATAAGACATATTCAACAATTAATTATTTAATGTGGGGTATATAATGCCCATTTTGATATGATATATCATTATTATATTCATATTTATTTTATTTATATTTATATTTTTACGGTATATCTTTCAATGTGGTTATGATTCAAAAGTTATAAAAGTAGTAATGAATTTAGGTTTCAATCTCATTTTAATTGGGACTGTTATAATTGAATTTCCATTGAGGGAAATTAAATAATTATTATCTATTTAACCCCATATATTTTATTCTTGTCTAGTTATTTCTAGAGTTTTCATGTTAATTTACATTTTCCAATATTTGGGACATAAAAACTATTGATAATTTTTTTATTAAATAATGACCATATTTATACTTTACTTTCGGAAACATTATCCTCTATATCCATGTTCTATAAAACGTTATTAAGATTTTTTTAAAATAGTACAATGAATATGGAAAGCAATGCTATACTATATTTTAAATCCTTCATAGTGGTTTAAAATGTTTCATCTTCTCATTTTTATGAACGAGGTACCTATGACTTTTTACTGAAAATGTTAAAGGAATCATTTTTTAACATTTACCACAAAAATATATTTTTCCACTCACATGAAAAATATTTTATTTGAACCATAATTCATATATTTCCATGATTATTATTAAAGAAAATCTTTTCATAAATAGTTTTGGATTTTTTTTAAAAGTTACCAAAAGAAAAGTGATTCTTTCTTTAGACTTCCAAATGTTATTTTAAATGCATTTATAAGAGTAATTTTTCATCTATGTCAAAATAATTTAAGGATTTTAATGCTTCAATGTGTATATGATCATATGATGTCATATAGTCTTCTGAATGACATATTATAAATATGATTATTTGGATGATTACATGAAACCCATTTCTTTTTCATGTTATAATTAATATATGATAAGATAATGGATACTGTTATGATACCATCCACTTTATTTATGTAGATGGCTTATGTTTTTTTTGATTATGATATGTTTAAAAAACATGTTTACTTTCCATAGGTTATGTTATAATTATATGATGAATTTCTTATGACCTTATGGAACACATTTTTATGGTTTTCATTATGTGATGGGGGGGGGGGGAAGGAAATTATATTTCCCTCTAATTAATTGGGAAAATATAGATATCTCATGATATATTTTTCACAAAAAAGGGATTATACCCAGTTTAATGAGGCAATTTTTCCACTAAAATAGATTTGGGAGTGAACTATTACTAAATAAATTATGGAATGGGGGGTGAAACTAATCAACTATAATGGTCTGGTAAGTGAACCTTGACTAAGGAAATGATTGAATGAAGTGTTAAACCAATCCAGTATGATAGTATTTCAACTGATCCTTGAATAATGAAATGATATTATATGCTTATGATTATTCCAAATAATTTTAATGAGATGTTCTTATGATTATGGTATGCTCACAAGGATCATCATTGATTAATGATTATTCCTCATAATTATGACTACAAATTTATGATCTATGATATATTAGGTATTTAATTTCTATTTTTTGATCACGATATCATAACCTTATGTTTATTTTATTTTTTCATATGTTCATTGTTTTATACGTCCCACATTTACCATTATTGAGTATCTGAGCTCTCCCTTTATTATATTTCCATTTTTGTTAGGTTACTATGAAAATATTTAAGTTTGGTATATCCAAGAAGTGTACAATGATAGATGAGCATTATGGGATATATTGAATATATTTTATGAAATATGTTGATTATGTTTCTAGTATCCAAATACACTAAAACTTTATAGTTATAAGCCATGTATAATTGTGATATGTAATGTATATTCATAAAAATTTATTTAATATTTATTTACATATGTTATTATTTTCTTTCCTAAATACAAAAGTGAAGTCTTAGACCCGCTCATCATGATCTGAGTGAAGATCTAGTTGATACTAAAATGTTTCTTTCATGGTGTTTACCCCATAGGGAATTTTTTCTAGAACTATATCAACTTTCTAGTATATAGATAGAGATATAATTTCTAGGAAACCATACGAACTCCAATTTTAAAAATCTTCAAGATATTATCCTATACCTATAATTATCCCTAGGGATGTCACCAATGTTCTCTTATCCTAATATCCAAAAAACAACTAAAACACTAATATGATAAAAATTATAGAGACACAAAAATTAACTATTTTAAGAATATATCATTTTAATGAATATTTAGTATATTTAAAGAAAATATAATCCCCATAATTGTAAAATTTTAGAGTCTTTGGAAATTAGATATATAATCATCTTATTTCATGAATGATCTATAACATCTCTGAAAAATTTATTCTCACATAGTACACCTCTTAGACATAACCTACATAAAAACTTTATTCATAGCTTGAGTAAATAAAAACACAGGAAAATGGTGAACTCAAATATTTAGTAATGGTTAACATTGGATATATCGATCAATGATCACAATAAAATAAATAATGGTTTGATAACATGATCATAACATAACAAAGTCATACCCAACCAGTCAAAGATCAATAATTATGGATCATGGTATACGTATTTTTCATAAAAGGACATAATTTATAAGTGTACTAAATAACTAGTAAGAAATCATGAGCCATGATAATATATCATAAGTATAATACACAGGTTTATGGCATAAAAATAATTATTTAAAAAATTTTCTTTAGTCAATCTTCACTGGTAAGACTCTTATAGTGGATTGAGTTCACTCTACCTTCCACTATTTCCTTAGTCATGGTTCACTCCCTAGACTATCATATTGTATAGAGTCCTTTAATAAAATAGATTCACTCGATATTATATTCCATATTATCTATTGAGATATCAATCGTTACACAATTAATTATAGGGATATAAAATTCCTAGTATACCCAATACATAATGAAAATCGTATGAATATGTGCCACGATATCATAAAATTATTCAAAATTTAATCATATAGTAATCGATGAAAATGAAATGGGCCACATAGCCATTTCATTATTTCATCATATAATAAACCATGGAAAAGTAAAAGGTTTCATAAAGATTTCATCATAACATAATTAACCTATGGGAATGGAACATGTTTCATTGAATAATATTTAAATTAACCTCATCCGAATCTATATAGAGAAATAACATTGATGGTATCATAATATCATATATCTAGTGAAGTATGACAACCCCTAAATATGTTAACATAGATAAAAAATACATTTAAAAGTGAATATGATCATTTTTTTTGTAAACATGGAAAATATCAATTTCTTTCAGTATCATAAAAAAATAAAATATTATTGAATATTGAGGAAAATAATTTATTTTAAAATAAAAATGGATAATTATAAAGTAATAATCAAATTAATTAGTAATCATGAAAATGATAAAATATTTTCACTAAATGTTAAAAAAAACATTTCTTTCACACTTTTGGTAAAAAAATAAGAGAACCTTATTCATAAAATGACAAGAATATTAAATATAAAAAATTGAAATGAAAAGAAAATATGGTTTAAAATTAATTTAAATATTCATGTGATTATAAATAAGAATATTCTTGAAATTTTTTTTAAATAACATCAACATGGAATAAAATTTTCATCGACCATTGTGGAAATAATGTTGGGTTTTCATAATTTGTTTCGTAAATTTAAGTACCAAATAATGTATAATTGTAAAATTACATTAATTTTTTTAAATAATTATAGGATAGTAAAATATATGGTGTTTAATGGATAATCTCCATAAAATATTCCTTACAGTAATCATAGCTAATCCTAGAATGAAATCAGATTATAACATAAACCCAAACCTCAAGTACCATCTTGCTTCGTATACGTTAAATAATACTATGTAATAAATATTTATTTATTATATATAAATTATATATTGATATTTATATACATATTAATATATTTCATTCTATTATATTTTCTAATTACCCATTAATTCAATATTCTGCATTAATTTTACTATTCAGGTTAAAAAAGGTTCATTTTCCAAGCATGTTTCTGTTCGACAATTTTGGTCCTTTCATATTGGTCTTGGTTTAATCATATAAAGACCATTAATAATGTGATAATTATAATATTTATTCAATATATACATTTTTAATACTATTCATTTAAATGGAATTATATCACTTCATGGAGACGGTAGTCCACACATATGCATGGTAGATGTTTTCACATTACAATGGATGAAATGATAAAAATTTATATGAAAATTAACATATTAAAAATAATAATTATATATTAAATATAACATATAATTATTAAATCTATACCTAATACCATATACTTATAATAGAATTGAAAAACGTATCACATCGCTTGGTAGAGGTGGTAGTCCACATATACCCCCGAGGGACGTTATCATTTTATATTGGAGGAGAAAGAGATAAAAAATGGATATTAGATTAACAAAATAATTTATTATTATAGTTTACATATTTATTACATAATTTTAAGATTTTTATATAGCATTTTTATTTTCTTTAAAAATAAAGAAACATCAAAAGAATCGCTAAGAACATATACCAATTCTTTGGGTATCCTCCTTTGAAAATAACATTGAGTCTTATTTAGTGGGTCTTTTAAGATTACCATAATCTCAAGTTCATGGATAAGGATGTTGGGATAGTATTTGACTATATATTTTTTAAGAAAAATGCTTCTTGTGGTGTGGATAAGATAGGATATGAGAAGCCCTTTTATAAGTGAGGTGTGTAGAAAACTTGTGAATACATGACACATTTTTTTATAATATATATTACTCAAGTAAAGTAGCAAAAAAATTAAAAAGTTTCTTTTATAAGAAGAATAATTTAAAAATAATATAAAAAATAATGTTAAATAAAATGTTTTTTGATATTTTAAACCTTATCTCTTTTTTCATACCCTTTGTTAACCTTTTTTAACGCTTATCGTGGTAACACAATTTTTACCATGGTAACAATTCATTATGGTCAAAAATTAAGTTGAACTTATTATATTATATTAATTAAATTTATTCCAAATATGGAAACCATTTTATAATATTAAATTTCTATAAAGATTAGGAATTATTTTTAAAATATGTTCTCATAATGAAATAAAAACTGTTTTAAGGAAAATGCATTTTTTGCACCAATATGGATGGGGGAGTATTTTCAAAGTTACTACAACAATACTTTTGTAGTTGTATTTTTATAATATTAGTTAATAAAACATGAAATTATATAAAATACTAATATCAAGTATAGGTGTAGGTGTATTTCTGTTGTTATTGTAGTTGTAATGTAACAATACTGTAGAGAAACACTATTCACCCGAATTGAGATTTTGAGACCTGAAATCAGGACTTCAGAAGACTTTGGATTTTAGCCTTAAAAGGAATTCAGATTAAATGTACTCTAGGCTATCATTATTCCTCCAAGAAATAGGTAATTTGGGCGATAAAGTAAACAAACTCAACTAAAAAATTTGACGATCCCTAAGGAGTACTAGAACAGTAGTATCCACTAGGAGGATCCAATTGATCAATGGATTGAAGGGGGGATATAGATGAAACATAACTATCCCATGAAACTTTGAAAATTTCCACTAAAATTAAGTAATAATTTCATTAGGTGATCTAGGTTCAATTTGGAATAGGTGTTAACGAAGGTTTGTTTCATTATATTTGGGGTAGGGCATTCAAGAATGTAATAACATTCAAGCCACTTGGACTTCGGGCCATAATGTAAAAATGTAAAGGTTAATTTGAGAATCTGATCTATGTAAGGATTACTTTTTAAACCTTCTAAAAATGGTACTATCTAATAAAAAAAATTTCAAAGTCCTTTAGGACGAGGATGCATTTTTAATCATTAAATTGAATTTACACATATTACTTTCCTAGTAAAAATCATTATACAAATGATAAAATAATTGATTGAATATATTATCTATAAATTTAATTAGAAATATTTATCGATAATTATTAGTTTAATTTAATATTATAAAAACATATTGTGTAAATAAAACACATTTTCATAAAAATAGTTGTTTTTTACTTTGAAATTATTTTATTTTAATATCTAACCAATTGACAACCAATGAATTCATTTTCAACACGTATAAATAATAATTTTTAATGTTTTAGTTATTCATATTCATACCCTACAATCCAAAATATTGGAAATAACTATCACATTAAATAATAATATTTATATAGTATTTCATGGTTCATTTAAATATGGTGTTTCATATAAAGAAACCTATCAAAGATAAAAAAATTTATTTAAAGAGAAACATATTATAAAATCGCATGGTGTTACACTACGTTCTTATATAATAGTGAAAGAAACTTTATTAGCACCAAAACCTTATAAGAACCATCGTCTAAAAGATGGAGTAACTAAAGAGAAAATAAATAAGTACATGAAAGTGAATTTATATATATGCACACATCTATCCCATCCATCTCAAATCTCATTCCTTTAGTATTATGAAGATGGAAACCACACTTCCTAATGATTCAACATGCACTACCCCACCAAACTCAACCATAGATAGGGAAAGTGTCTCTTTACAGTTCTATCAATGCGATTTAGTTAAAAAAATCCCATCTTCTTATAATGTAGAATATTCATATGAATATGATTTTACACCTCAAAATTGAGGAGTTGTGGGGAGAGGTCATTGAGGCTAATGGGGTTGAGGAAGATATGGTTAATATAGATCTGATCTTTTATTCCATATCCCTGATGAAACCATAGAATCTCTAAAAACCATTTATGGGCACTTAAGTAGGATCAATAGAAGAACTAGTCTACCTATGAGTCATCCAGGGCACGATCCAATCCAATCATATTAGATGAATTATTGGGAAACAAACACTTTCTTGGTCAGTATAAGATCATATGAAGGAAGGATAAACTCAACTCAAAAGTAATGAAAAGATCCCAAAATCTTAATATCAAAAAATAGTTTCTAGCATAGTAAAATCCACACGATAATCCTCAATCCAAGGATCCCCATAAAGTTTGGAAGTATAGACCCCCTGACCATAAATATGAAATATTGAAATAGATAGATATCATTCCCACAAAAAAATCCATATTTTATTCCATTTATCAATAAAAAATATCTAGGAAGCACTTATAGAGTCCCTTTTAATCCCTTAAGAGTTTGAAGTTTATCCCACTTCCACTAATGTGTACCACATAGAGACTAATTCTGCTAAATGTCATGTGGTCACCTCTTTAAATGAGAATGATAAATATAACATTTTACAATGGAACATCATACCCATGTATGTATATATCAAAGTATATGATAGTATCATTTATCATGTTTTGATTGATAATTCCTCTAAAATCAATATTATACTAGTCTAGATAGTACAAAATATGCGATATAATGAATCTAATTTGTCTCACTCTACTTAGATGATCTAGGAATATAATAAGAGTGAACATAAGAGTCTTGGATGAATCAAGCACATAGCTCAATTTTGGGATATCATATTTGATTCTAAATTCTTGATTTTATAATAATACATAGATTTTAATGTCCTATTTGTATAAAATTGGATTCATAAACATGAAATAGTTACCTTACCTTATCATTAGTGACTCAAATATTCTATTGACAGAAAAACTAGGACCTTATCTAGTTATAAAGCCTTTTGAATACAATGAGTATTAGTACATTTATGAATGATTCTACTAGATAGAAGGTAAATATCCCCTGATTAATGATGTCACTAGAATCACTACTCCAAATGGTTTTATGATTCCCCCTTCTAAACACTCAAATGACCTTAGTGATGAATATGTACTACCCATTAATCAAATTGAGGTGATAACTTCAGATTCAATCATATCTAACATAATATTCATGATATTGACCACATCAATTGAATGAAGTTGTTTATAAGTGGGAGGTCATTTTGATATTGAAAATAAAGTATTAGATAAAAATTAACCTCTTCATCCTCAAGATCTGACATAGTCCTCCCATGAACACCTGTACATTACTAGAGGTGAAGGAAAATTCTCTCATATCGCCTAAATTTATGGATATCAACATTTCTTCCACCCCTGATGAAAATATTGAATAATGAGAGAATCTACTGAATATAATTGTAAATGATGGCCATATATTAGTATCCTTTGAATCTGAAAATGCCACCTTATCAGTATTAAAATTTTAAAATGTTTCTATATCATCTCTAGAATGTTATAATTCCATCTCCTATTCCCCCATTGATAACAACATTGATGAAATAAAACATCTCTAGAAGGTTCCAAATGATTATTTCCACACATTAGTGCGTTTAGAATCTGGATATACCTAAAAAATATGCATATAAGATAAAAAATCTCTCATGTTAACTTATTCCCCCAAAACATCCCTTTATCACCAACTTCTACTAAGATTAAGGATGAACGATAGGAAAGATAATGTATCTAATGTATCCCAAACCCCAATTATTAAACACAATACACATTGGACCTAAAAAACCACTTTATAATTTATAGAGGACCAAAATTCCCCTACGCTGTCTCTCATTCATGAAATAATTCCATCATCACTCACTCCCATTAAGATTAAAATATAAGAATAAGGTGAAGAAAATATTAGAGATATCACTCCAATATTTGGGGAAGGTTTATCTTCCACCATTGATGTATTGAGACAGTAAAATATGAGAATATAAGAAGACCAAAAAATGATCTTATTAATTCATCCATGTATCGTAAAAGACAATAGACATATGACACCTTTTTTTTAAGAATCATTGAAATTCCTTCACATATAGATAAATTGATATTCCTTGTATTTATCATGATATGGACACCTATAATGGGGCTTTATCCAAGGATTATTGTGGTAACAATTACATAGCCTAGATAATTAATCTTACTCATGCTACCAAGGTTAATGTTGAAGTATAAAGGCTTATAAAAGAAAACATCCTTTGGGAGTTCCCTTACCCAAAATAGATCACATATATTTCCTTAGATAAGAAGAAGAACAAATAGACCGAGGTTTTCATTTATTTTCAGGGAACCAAATTAGTATTTCCCAGTGGTTTATTTCATTTTCCATGTTATAGTACCTCTAATCGATGAAACTAATAGATATAATGCTCTTTTTAAAGATGGTTATTCAAGAATGTTTCCAAATTTGGATGGTTCTAAAGATAGAGAGGCTACAAATTTTAGGGAACCCCAAGGAATGTACTAATATCAAGTGATTCCATTTAATTTGAAGAATACTAGCACCATATATAAACATTATAGGTAGAATAATTTTAAAGACTTAAAAGGAATGATTGTGAAATTATCTATAGATGACTTGTTAGTTAAATTCTAACAACATTGTGATTGCATTTTTTATAGAGAGATATATTTTAACAAGTTATTGCATCATAACTTTAAAAAAACCCTTTAAATTTTGATTTCAAGGTTACCTAAAGAAAATTACTCCTCTTTATAGTATACCATCATGGCATTTATGTTGACCCTTTTAAGACTAAATAGATCCTTGGAATGACATATCCTTGAAACATCAAAGAGTTAAGAAGCCTGCAAAGACATATTGTTTCTATAATATGCTTTATATAAATCATTATATGTTGGTTCTTACCCTTTAAAAAACCTATGATGAAGGGATACACTTACTTGTGGGATGTGGATTATTTTGTAAAATTTGATAATATCAATATATAACTATCAATATCCATATATTCCCTCATTTTAATACATTAAAATTACATAACTTTTGTAGAATACTTAAAAAATTATACAAAGAGACACTCGAACTCCATACAAGTTGAGTGCCTTTGGGGACATGGAAACATAAACACTGATATATATTCAAAATAAATTCTCTCCCACTAGGTTATTAATAAATATAACCCTTATTAGACACATTATACTTAATACATATCTTCAAAATATGGGGAAGGAAACATAAAAAGCAGTGATTTCAAATGCCCAATAAAAGTAAAAAAGTGATACATGTAATCATAAACATGAGAATATTGGTATGAAAACGTGATCAAAACATTAAAATATCATAAAATATATATAAAAGTTCTAAAAAATGGATCATGTCATAAATCTTGGTAGTTTATAAGAGATGCATCATAAGTACATAAAGAATATAATTCATAAAATCATAATATAGGAGTAAAACATTGAAATGTGGAAAACACTTAATCATGCAATATGATTTTCATAGAAGCCAAGGAATCACTACCAGGAGAATATTAATAGTATGGGTTCACTCCACACACCATCTTGGTATTCATGGTTCACTCTCATAACCATATTAATAACATGAGATCACTCCTCGTACCATCTTTAAAGACATGATTCACTCTAGTGGCCATCTTAGTAGTGAAGGTCTACTCCCAATACCATCTTAGTCTATCTCAAGATATATAAATATTTAAAAAATTCATTATAAGGAGATATAGGTCTCACCCATATCATAGTGAAATCATACATACATGTGCTACAAATTCATAATCAGTCATATCATTACCCATGAAATGAAATGGGTTTTATAAACATGTAATCATATGATAACCTATGGAAAAAGATAAATGTTTAATAATAATTTCATCAAGAGAATAACCCATGAAAATCATTAGTTTTCAAAAGAATATAACCCATGGAAGAGAAATGGGTTTTATAAGCATCATTCAATGAAAACATAAACCATTTAAGAAATAATATGAAGGTAACCTTTGGAACATTTCTTATAAGGTAATAAGTAACATAAATAGATATCATCATAGATAAAAAATAACTTAGAAAGTTATTTCGAAAAAATTTATTGAAGAAAATATCCTTTATTATTTGAAATATTTCTCTTTAAAACATAAAAATATTTTGAAAACCATTTTCTTGAATTTTTTTTAAAGATTATAAACAATACCTTGAAATCATTTTGGAATCCATTTTCATTAAAAAAATATAAACAGAGCATGAAAACTTTTTGAAAACCATTTTCATTGAAAAATTTTAAATGGATATTGAAAATATTTTGGAAACCATTTCTTTGAAAATACTTTGCAATCTTATAAACAAGGCTTGGAAATAGATTGAAAACCAATATCCTTGAAAAAAATAAAATAAGGTTGGAAATGTTTTGAAAAATATTTATTTGAAAATAATTTGAAAAATTATAAAGATTGAATGAAATTTTTTTTAAAAAATTTTATTTTAAAACAAATTTTAAACTTTGTTAATAATTATTGAAAACATTTGGAAAACCATTTATTTTGAAATACTTTGAAAACATAAAAAGAAAGCTTGAAAATGTTTTGAAAATAATTTCTTTGAATATAACATTGAGAAACTATAAATAAAGATCAATTATTTTTTTAAAACCATGTCTTGGAAATTACGTTGAAAAAATATAAGTAATGTTTGAAATTTTTTTGAAAACTATTTATTTGAAAATAACTTTGAAAACATATAAAAAAATATTTAACACGTTTTCAAAACCTTTTTTTCTTTGAAAATAGCTTTATAAAATAAGATTTTAATACTAATAAGAAATTAAAAATCATTTTTTGATTGAGAAAAATATTCAATGATCGTTTGTAATGATTTTTGAAAACAATTTGGAAAAAAATGATTTTAAAATAAAATAGATTTCTGATCGAAGAGAGAGATAAAGCTAGAATTTCTTAAAAATACTTTATTAACTATTTTATATACCGAATAGTAGAAAAATGGTACTAATATATGAATATATAATGAATAAATAGACCATAAGAAAATTCATGAGAGTTCTTAAGGGATGGATCATAGGATTTCATCGAAGGAATCATAAACATAAACAATCTGAAAAAGTGAAGAGATTATTTCAATAAACACTAATCACTTGGTAACTTTAAATCGTACACTCCATGGAAGAGAAGGAAATTACATGAAGCATAAATTATCATTAAAATAAGGATATTTTGGATATAACAGGTGAAATGGAAGTATATACAACTCAAAAAAGAATATAGGTTTATAACAAAACTTGTGTTTCAAAAGAAGGAAAGTAGAGACAAAACCCCCTTACCGATTTTCTAACTTTTGAAACATTAAAACCATGAAAGAAATATAATATAATAGATAGGTAAATAACCATAAATTTAATAATAATAATCATTTAATACATTCATTGGTAGTATATACACCATACAAGAGGAATGGGTGGCGAATAAATCATGTATCTCAGAGAAATAAAAAGTGTAATGAAATTCCCTTACCCTGTGTGTTGAATCTCTTCATAATCACACATGATTTCAATATAATAAATTTAAGTATATTATACATATTTTACAGAATAATATTCTTATTTATAAAAACACATATGGTTTTATTATGACCTTATATTACCTTCTTGTTAACAATCCTATATTAAGGTATTATTTGAGGTAATGTTGGATTTGTTCTTCACTTGTGTCTTAGTTTATTATATCTTTGGTAATTATAGTTATATATTGATTTAAATAATTTAAAATATTATATAAATACCATTTATATTCATTATATGTGTAGTATAATAATCTATATAATAAAAAAAAATATGAAAATGGAATTCACCTTTCATGTAGACGTTAGGCCGTACATACTCATGAACACTACTTCCATTTTATTGATGTATTGAAAAAAATAAAGTAAATGACATACATGTATATATATAATTATTCCAGTAGAATTATTAAATCAAATATATCATATAATTTCACTAATACCATCCTTAATACATTCCATGTAGTGCGTGAATGAATCACATCACTTTGAGGGGGCGGTAGTGCACACTTCCTCACACGAAATTATCATATTTACACCAAATGGAATGTATAAATATATGTATGTTAAAATTATTAAATAATATTAAAGATATAATAAATATTATGCATAACATATATAAATATAGTGCACATTATAATGTCTATTATGAGATGCAGTAAAGGAAAAATGGACAATCATCGTTTAGTGAGGAGGTAGTTCAATGTACACAAAAACAATATATTTGTTACCCATTAGATGGATGTGTGTGTAAGTTTAGGTTGAAAACTTAGCATAAAACATCCTTTTATATTGATTATATTGGTTTTTTTATAAAATTATGGAATAAGAAGATATTAGGTAGTGGATAATGGATATAAAAGAAAGGGGTTTGAGGGAGGGTGTTACCTCTTAATATGGTGAATCATATTGTTTTGCACCAAAGAGATTTATTGGAAGACTTTTTTCCAAAAAGAAGGCTTAAATAAATAATTTAAGGATTTTGGGATGATATTTGAGAAGATAATATCCGAACCTATGTGGTTTGAGATGTGTGAATAAGTGGGAGGATACGAGGCCTTTTTATAGTGGAGGAGGTGTGGTACTGTTGTAATATTTTGAAAAAGGAATTTCATACACATTTTTCAAATGTAATGAGGATCCAATAATGGAAAACATTATATAAAAGGAATTATAGGGTCTAAATATGGATATAAAATGGATCCTGTACAAGTTTATAGGTCATTTTGTGTCTTAAATTTAATGTTTTGTCCTTAGTTAATCTTAATTTTACCTTAATCGATGTAATTAATTTTAATTAGATTCACTAATATTTTTGGAAAAAAACTACGTTGACCTTATAATAAATTTTAAACTATTATTATTCCAACTACTTAATCCATTTTCAAAATTACAATTATAGAAGTGGCATAAATTAATTTAAATGTAATCTCATAGTCGGGTCGACAATGCGAGTTTCTAATGTAAAAAATGATCAAAAGTATGCAAAGTTTTTTATCCAATATCAATGTGAAATTGATTCAAATGACCTAAATTGTATTAATTGATAAAAATATTATCTAATTAAACTTTGAAACCAAATTAAAATATAATTTAATCTTATAAATAAATTAGATGAAAAAGTAGTTTTGAATTAAAATCTAGTATTTTTAACTATTCATTAGAATATTAAACCTGAGAAAAAAAACCAAAAATTAATCCTATACTAATTTTTATGTTTTAATTAGAAATATGAATTTTATTTTTACATTTTAAATCTATAAAATTTTCAAAAAATGTATTTAAAATGTGTTCTCCATTAAAAGGAGATAAAACTACCTTTATAAAAAATATACGTTTTTATGCATAAATTTGGGGTTGTTATTATATTATGTCAATCGAATCTATTGGATAAATATAAAGAATATTTTATTGAATATAAAACATATTTATTACATTAATATCACTCACTAATTATAATTAATTTAATTTATTAGGGTAAAACATCTTTGTTACCATAATAATAATAATAATAATTTGTTCCTTTATATTCATCTTGTTTTCGAATTCGTTTATAATTAATTGGTAACCTATGAATTATTCTTATATTTTTGTAGATAATATATTTTCATAAATTAATTAATAATATTAATAAACACTAATTTAATTTCTGGGTTATATCTTATTATATTAAATAATAACATTTTTAGGGCTTACTATTATGTGGTAAAACTCAGTCTTGCATGTTACGCAAGGCATCAAGGAAAGTTGTTGTTGCGTGTAATTAAAGATAACAACGATGTTTCATGTAGATAAAGCTAAAATTTATGTTGTGTGTAGTGAACTATTAACTTGGTGATACACATAACACAAGCCAAATATAGTGACTTAATATAAAATAAACTATTTTTAGAGTTGCGTGAAATGATAACTATCAAGTAGGATAAATTAATTAATAAAAAAATAATTCCAAAAATATTAGGGTGTTACATTCTTCCCCACTTAAAATGGTTTTCTCCATCTTAATTTTGATATGTTATCAAAGGTTTAATACTTGAAAGTATCTTTCATTGAAACCCACATAAAAAAATGGATACTAAAACTTCCATTAAAAATGGAAATTTGGAACTATAATGGTTACCCAATGTAACTCATAATGAGAGTCCCACATAAGAGAGCATAGGTGGGAAGTGAAAATCTGGATGTGGAAGAGAAATCTTACCATCAAGTTTTGATGGATAGTTATAGAGAATAAGTTCAGGAAACAATTTTCAATCACAAATCCTTAAATCTACGATTACCTAAGGGTCCTTCTGATTCATCGAAAACAAAGGTACTTGGACATCATTTTTGGTCTCAATATACTTTTTCCAAAAGTTGAATAATTTTCATGAAAAGATATAATTGCATTCTTTTAGGAAAATTTCACCATTTATTGTTTGTTGATCCACTTCACCTCTTTATCTAAAAAGTAAAGTGACCGTTTCATTCCTGAAGTTGTAACAGACCATGAGATGCATGATATGTTATCCCGTTTGTCACTAGTTTTCATCAATACAATGTAGTTTGAACCAGATATCCAATATGCCTAAATTTTCATATGGAGAGATAACAATTTAATCTTACTGGCTTTATCTGAAGTTTTACTGAGGCTTTCCATAAATGGTTAACCTAATAACCCTTCTAAAAGATGAAAATTAGAATATTTAGAAAGAATGTTATGAAATTTGCTTAACATTGACCCCCACATATCACAATGCCCCACTTGGTTTTCACATTACAAACATTTTAATACCCTAATCGTATATTCCCTTGAAACATGGTAACAAACTTATTTAATATAAATCGTTTTGTAAAACATGCATGCTTCCTTATTCCAATTATTACTGGAGATATTCTTTAAATCCAAGAAGTTTTAAACTTAATCCTCGATGACATAGAAAAATTTTTAAATAATCACTTCGAGGGTAATCTATACCATCTAATTTACTTATTCATATCCATCATATATTTATCCAAATACCATTATCTCAACATAAGACATTAATTAAGGGTTACATTCACTTAATAAAAATATCACATTTCTATGAAATAACTTAATATGTATTCATCACCATTCAATATTTCCTTTTCAATCCTTAAATGAAACTTATACTCAAAATACATATATAATTAATGATTCATATAACATAATATCTGAATTACAAAACATAAATACTTCATTCATCCAAGATTATTCTTAATCCATTACTCAGGCCTCATAACCTTATCCCTTAATATCTCTTTACAATAATAGGAAAAATGAATCATGTATTAAGGTTCCGCAACATAAATCTAATCATGCTTCTTTTGTTTTATGTAATCAATACTGGAAGAACATCACATACCTTTCACATGTGGTTTGTGGTCTCTTTATCTTCATATGTATAACCAATACTCATACCACCTTCCTTGTTCAATTTATGATATTTCCACTTAGAAAATTGATTCTCATAATTCCTATACTATCGACATATGAAACATTAAATATTTACCATTTTACTTATAATTCTCTCCATTGACAAAAACAAGAAAGCATATTGTGAGAAATGTTTATCATAATTTGATACCATATAATCATGAACAATTACTTATAGTATTCCCATATTATGGTTCATACTTCTTAAATATATAAAAAACATCATGACTATCCTAGGTTATTCATATTCATCCTATATTTAAATCCTTCACGATGGTTCATAAGGAGTTTTTGAATTCCCAAAGCATATCCCACCAGAGTGTCCAATGAGGTGTGAAATAAGGCCCATTTTCAGGTACTAGATTACATAGAGTCTAGACCGGGACATCTTTTCAGAGTTATTATCCCTTGTTATATCTCTTCCAGAGCGACATCCACTTGAAGTGTTTAGACATGGATGTATTTTTAAGAAACCACCCTCTCTATCCTTTACCAAAATTCTAGGAAAGCATTCTAAATGTTAACTCATCCTTATACTTATCCTTAGATACATCCCTAGATATATCCTTATAAATATACATAGTGATCTCTATAAATTTCTCTCATCACAGTTTCCAAAGGTTGAGTAAACCTTTGCTCTGATACTAACGATAGAAACCCTATATTTTCATACATTAACATTGCATAAATTTTGCAAAATACATAAAAAGTTATACAAACATAAACCCAAATAACATACTATTATAGTGCCTTTGGAAACATTAAATCATAAAAAATAATATATAATCAAGCTACATTATCTCCCAATATGTTCTTCATGTACAGATACTTTATTAGACACATCATACATAATGAATTTCTTCATAACTTGGGGAAGAAAACATAAAAAGGGGAGAGATCACATGCCCTGTAAGAGAAAACAAGGGAGACATGTAAGAATAAACATGAGAATAAGGGTATGAGAACACAATAAATAAATTATAAGATCATAGCTTTCATATAAATGGTCATAAAAATTAATCATTACATAAATATTGGTAGTTCATTAGAAATGAATCATAATAAAATAAATAACATAATCCACGAAAGCATAACATAGGAATAAATCATAGAATTTTGGCAAACATATAATCATGTGATATGATTTCCAAAGTAACCAAGACACCACTTCCAAGACCATATTAGTAGTATGGGTTCACTACCCATACCATGGGTCTAAATATATTGAAAAAATTTCGGGGGAGTATTGATCCCGCAACCTGCACCTCTTTCATGCACCATCTCACCAACTAACATACTTAGCTTATATATATATATACATATTTATCTAAATATATTAATATTTTCTGTACTTTTGAGAAAAAAATAGACCGTGAGTTTGGAACCCATGACCTCGTCTTCTTGAACGAATCATCATATCATCTAAGCTAGACAACTTATATTTTTATAGATACAAATTTCCTTAAACATATTAATCATAATTTTCCATATAGAAAAATATCACACAACAAGTTTTGATTCCGCGACTTCCTTCTCCAAAGACTCAACCCCTCACCACTAAGGTAAATAATCTTACAATATTATACATCTATATTTATCTAAATATATTAATCTAACCTTTTTTTATAAAAAAATTTCAATGTAAGTATCGAACATGGGATCTAAAGTTTAGAGAGGAATCGCTTAACCACTCAAGATGTCAGAAATTCATTGTTATATATATATATATATATATAGTTAACTATATTAATATAAAAAACCTATAAAAAATCGAATCTGACATGTTTATAACCTGGAATGATTCTACTCCGCTAACATCTCCTCACTACTATACCAACTGAAATTATATTTATGTATACATAAATTATATTATATAAATTTTTATCATATGTGAAAAATAAGGGATCCTATACCCACAGTTCATGAAAAACATGGGTATACAAGTCACCTATGCCCATGGTTTAGTAAAACCATTGGTATATTCTTATATACTAAAGGCTATACCCATAGTTCATGAAAAACGTGGGTATAAATGTCACCTATACCCACAGTTCATTATGAACTATGTGTATAGGTTTTCCCATGGAATTCCCATGAAAGTTTTTGGATTCCAACACTTATGCAGGTACTTTATACACACAGTTTAGCATAAACTATGGGTATTGGTTAGATAATTTCACCTATACCCATAGTTCATGAAAACATTGGGTATAGGTAGGTCTATACCCATCATTTTTAGAAAAACCATTGGTATAGAGCCGTTTTATAGTACTATTTCATAAAAAGTATAACCTGTGAAAAAATGTAGGTTTCAAAAGCATATAACCCATAGAAGAGAAATGGGTTTCAAAAGCTTTATTCCATAAAAACATAAAACATTCAAGAAAGAATATGAATGGATCCTTTGTATAATTTATTATAAGGGCATGAGTAACATCAATAGATTTAATATTATATGGAAAATAACTTAGAAAGATATTTTGAAAACATTTCTTGAGGAAAACATCATTTATTCTATTTAAAAATTATCTTTAAAAAATAAAAACATTTTGAAAACCATTTTCATGAAAATAAAGTCGAAATATTATAAATAAATATTCGAAATAATTTTGGAAGCCTTTTTATTTAAAAACATATAAATATTACTTGAAAATGTTTTGAAAACCATTTTCGTTGAAAACTTATAAAATGAGTTTTAAAACGTTTTGAAAAGCATTTCGTTGAAAATATTTTGGAAACTTGTAAATAAGGCTTGAAAATAATTTGAAAACCATTTTCCTTGAAAAAATATAAAAGAAGCTTCAAAACTTTTTGAAAACCATTTCTTTGAAAATACTTTGAAAACTTGTAAAGAAATCTTGGAAACATTTTGAAAAAAATTTCTTTGAAAATTACATTGAAAACATGTATAGAATGTTTGAAAACATTTTTATGTCATTTTCTTTGAAAATACTTTGAAAACATATAAAGAAAGCTTAAATTTTTTTTGGAAAACATTTTTGTCAAAATAAATTTGAAAACATATAAGTAAAGCTTGATTTTTTTTAAAATCACATATTTGAAAATACTTTTAAAAATTATCATGAAATATTAAAAATGATTTGAAAAAAATTTCTTTGAAAATGAAATTAAAACCTTATAAAAAATGATTTAAAATGATTTGAAAACCATTTTTTCATTGAAAATAGATTTATAAATTAATATATTAAATCCAATAAGAATTTTAAAATTCATTTTTCCTTGAGAAAAATATTCAAATATAATTTGAAAATATTTTTGAAAACCTGGTTTCTGAAATAAAACATATTTCTGACCGAAGAGAGAGATAAAGTCAAACTTTCTTAAAAATACTTTATTTACTATTTTATATTCCAAATAGTGAAAAAATGGTACTTATATATGAATATATAATTAATGAACAGAGGATAAGATAATTCATGAGAGTTATTAAGTGATGGATTTTAATATTTCATCAAAGGAAGTATAAAAATAAACAATCTCAAAAAGCGAAGGGATTGTTTTAATAAACTATTATCGCATGGTGAATTGGGATCATAAATTAAATTAAATTAAATTAAATTAAATTATGAATAAAATATCATGAAAATAAGGATATTCATGATATAACATGTTAAGAGGAAGTGTATACACCTCAAAAAATAATGTAGGTGCATAAAAAAACTTGTGTCTTAAAGAAGGAAAATTGAGAAAAAGATGTCTAACTAATTTGATTACTTTTGAAACATTAACCCCATGAAAGAAATATCATAGAATGGATATATAAATAAACATTATTTTAAAAATAATAATAATTGAATACATTCATGGGAAATATATACACGACACAAAAGGAATGGGTGGTGAATAAAGAATGTATCTCACAAGAATAAAAAGTGAGATTAAATTTACTTACCTTATGTATTGAGTCTCTTCATACTCAAACAAGATTAATGTATAATAAATGAATGTTTATTATAAATTATTTACATAAGAATATTATTATATCTAATAAAATATATGGTTTTATTGTGACCTTGTATTACCCATTTGTTAACAATCCTATGATAAGGCTTCACACTGGGTAACATTCTCTTTATTCTTTTCACGTGTCTTAATTTGTTATATTTATAGACCTTATAATTATATCTTGATTGAAAGAATATAAATCATGATATAAATAATATTAATATTCATTATATGTTTATTATAATAATCCATAGAATATAGAAGTATGAAAATGGAATACATTGTTCACGAAGAGGGTAGGATGTACATACGTATGAACACTGCTTTCATTTTATTGATGTATTGAAAGAAATAAAGAAAATGAAATTGATATATATCTATATATATATATATATAATTATTCTAGTAGAATTATTATATTATATATATCTTATAAGTTCACTAAACCCACCCTAAATAAATTCCATGAAGTGTCTGAATGAATCACATTGCTTTGAGGGGGCGGTAGTCTACCCTTCCTAAAAAAATTAACATATTTAAAACAATTAGAAAATATAATGAGATTTGTTGTAAAAAAATTTAATACGATTAAATACATTATGAATATAATATATAACATATATAAATAGAGTTTCCATCATAATGTCCACCGTGAGACTAAGTAAAGGAAAAATAAACCATCATCATTAAGTAAGGCATGAGTTCTCTGTACAAATAAATAGTATATTCGTTACCTATTAGATTGATGCGTGTTTAAGTATATGTCAAAACCATATCAAAAAAACATACTAGAATATTTAGGATACTAGTTTTGTTATAAAATCATGCTATAAGAAGATATGAGGGAGTGTATAATGAAAATTAAAGAAAGGCATTTGAGGGAGGGTGTTACCTCTTAATCAGGTAAATCCTTTTAGTTTTCACCAAAGGGGTTCCGTGGAAGACTTTATTCCAAAAGGGAGGAATAAATTAAAAGGTAGGGTTGTTTTTAGGATATTTTATCATATCCTAACTAAACCTAAGTGGTTTTAGAGGTGTGATATATGGGAGGGGACGATGCCTTTTTATAACGGTTGAGGAGTAATACTCCTGTAATATTTTAAAAAAGGAATTACATACATATTTTTAACCTTTAAACTGGATAAAATAATGGAAAAAATCTTATCCAATGGAGTATAGGTTTGAAAAATGGCTATATAAAGGCTCTCAAACAATTTTCGAGGTCGTTTTGGGTCTCAAATTTAAGGTTTAGTCCTTAGTTAAGATTTATTTTACCTTAGTCGATGTAATTAATTTTAATTACTTTTAATATATTATTTGTTTTTAAAAATATTTTATCATATTATAAATTATAAATTATTATTATTACAAATACAAAATCCATTTTTTCATATTCCAATCATATAAGTGGTAGAAATTAATTTAAATGTAATCCCGTAGTTGGGTCGACAATGTTGCTTTTTAAAGTAAACAATGATCAAAGGTTTTATAAGTTTTTATATCCACTTTCAATGTGAAATTGGTTTTAATAAACTAAATTGGCTTAATTGATAATTTTTTTATAATTAAACTTTTAAAAAAATTTAAAATATAATTTAACCATATAAATAAATTATATGTAAAAAGAGTTTTAAATTAAAATCCAGTATTTTAAACAAATAATTAAAAAATGAAACCTTAGAGAAAAATACCAAAAATTAATTCTAAACCTAATTTTTATGTTTCTCATCCAATTATTAATTTGGTTTTTACATTTTTAAAATATAAAATTTCCAAAAATTTGATTTAAAATGGGTTAGTTATTAAAAGGAAATAACTACCTTTATAAAAAATATAGGGTTTTATGAAAAAAAATTGGGTTTTTTCTTATCTTATATATTTGAAATATATTGGATGAGTGTGAAAAATATTTCATTAAATATATAAAATATATGTTACATTAATCTCACTCACCAATTGTAATTAATTTAATTTAATAGGGTAAACCAATATTGTGAACATAATAATAATATTTTCCTTTATATTCAATCGGTTTTCATATTCATTTATATTTAATTGGTAAACTATGAATTAATCTTATATTTATGTAAACCATATATTTTCATAAATTAGATAATAATATTCATAACCACTAATTTAACGTGTAGGTTATATCTTATTATGTTAAATAATAACGTTTTTATGATATACTGTTATTCTGTAAAACTTGGTATTGTGTGTTATGAAAGGCATTAAGGAATGTCATTGTTGCATGTGTCTTAAGATAACCTCGATGTTCTGTGTAGATCAAACTGAAATTTATGTTTCTTTTAAATCATTATTAACTTGGTGTTTTGTATAACACATGTTGAACATAGTGATTTAATATAAAATAAACTATTTTTAGTGTTTCATGAAATGAAAATACAAAAAAGGTTATATTCATTTCAAAAAAATAATTCAAAAAATCTTGGGGTGTTAAAATCTCACCAATATTGACACTATCAGTAGAGAATAACCAACTCCTCTTATGTATGGAAACCCTCAATCGGTCACTCAGTGCTCTTCGTACACAAAATAATGATACAATCAAAGAAAATAGTCTCTACTATCTCAGAAGAACCATAAAAGATACTAAGACCTGATATTTTTGTACAAAAAATATTTGCCTTACATTTATCATTACTATTAAAAAATTGAGGCACTACCTACAAAAAAATGAGGTCCATTTGTTCTCTCGCATTGATCTTCTTAAGAACACACTCAATCACCCATTTTTAACTGGATTAATGACACGTTGGCCTATCATTATAATGTAGTTTTATTTCTAATTCATACTGTAAAAGGAATTCAATGGGAAAGCATTAAAGAAATTCCAATTGGTTCATCCTATCATAGGAAGCAAACCAATGGATATTGAATTTCATGATAAAGAGGTATTCCCCCTTCAAGATAGTCCATATATCTGGTAAATGTAATTCATGGTGACTCTAGATTCTTAATAGAAAAATGAATGGATAACATAAAACTCAATAGGGTCAGGATATGGATCTTACCCATTTTCCAAAAAAATAGGGAAATATTATCATTTTCACCTATTATGAGAGGGTTGCACTAGAAAATTATAAAAGGTACTAAGATATTATTGTGGGTTGTGAATTAGTTCTACTGATATTGGTGATCTATATAGATATCAAGGGTTATTTAGAGTTAGTGATCAAGAATATTAATAGTGATTATTCTATTAAGAAATATGAATTAATTACCCAATTTGATTATATTCTAGGGTTGGTGGTCGAATTAGCTCATGAGAAAACATTTCCTCATGTTCCATGTTCACAAAATGATAGGTCAAATGATTTGGCTAATTCAGCATCCAACATAGAATATTATGTTTTATATGAGACAATTATTCTCATTATACACCATAAGGTAGTGTCCTCGTTCACTAGTGATGGCATGAAAGAGATTGATGAGATCAACATCACCACTAAATCAAAAAATTTGATATTATCACCTAACAATACCACTATTGGATGGATTTACCATATATTTGAGTATATATAAAGTGGTATTATTCCATCATAGAAAGAAAATAAAGTACTTATCTAATGTCGTGTAATCAATTTTACTCTTTATAATGGCCTTACTATTCATGAAATCCTGTATAAACAGGGCGCTGCTGGAGTCATCCTCAGATGCATTGAATGAGGGGAGAATCTCACCATTATCTAATATTTCTATATAGGAAACTACAGTAATAATTAGTTGGTAACCAAGATATATCATTATATTAAAAGGTATATATATTTCTGGCTATTGAGGAAACAATTTCTTAGAATTGACAATGAAATGTCATGACTACAAGATTCATGCCAACTTAATCTATCAACCCATAAAATTTCAACATATTGCCATGTATTTTTTTCCATTAACTATTTTTGGAATAGATATCATGAGGCCATATCCCCCTATCTATAGCTTGGTATTATAAATATTTCCTTACTGTGACTAATTTATTATCCAAGTGGCCCAATGCAATACCCCTCAAAGAAGTTGGTATAAAGGATATCATTATACTTGTGATGAAAACAATAATTATCATATTTTACGCCCCTCATATGATATTAATATATAGTGAAAACAGTTTTTTGTGTTCTATGTTGAAAAGGTTATATGAACAATATGACTCTAAATACTCATCCTACTACTATGTAGTGACCTACAAAAATATTGATTCTTTCATTAGACTATATCAAATATACTTTAGAAGATAGTGGATAAGGATAATAAATTATTGTAGGAAAAACATCAGCATCATTTGTGGGACTATAAATCTATAACCTGTAATTCAACACAAGGAACCCCATATTCGCATGTATACGGGATAGAGGCCATCATGCCCATCGTGGTCTAACAACCCTCTGTTCATAGTTCCATATACAACTAGTTTTATAAAAATGAATTGTATCAATACCTTCTAGAATATTTGGAACGAATCAATGAGAATATATTATGCACATGGAACATATTTTAATTTCATAAAAACCATAATGCATTTACTTTAAATAAGAAATGTATCCTCTATTCATTCAACCTAGGAGAGTTGGTATTGGTTCACAATACTCTAACAATACCAGTAAATAAGCCTGTGAAGATCTAAAAAAATTGGGAGGGATCTTATCTCATCTATACGGTATAATATATGTGATCGTACTCATTTGGCACCATGTACTGAGAAATCATTACATTGACTACAAATTCAAGGCTTCTCAAGAAATAATTTGTATAATTTTAAGATCACTTCACTTGGTCTTTTTTCACATGACCTTAAACTACATTGACTAATTATCCCTATAACATGATGTTAAACCATGTGAAAAAGTCTTATGTAAATAAATTTGAACTACATAGAAAATAATCCTCTTTATATAGTGAAACAAGCCTCTTATATATATTATTAGATAATGTTTAATATAAATATCAAATAAACACAACCAAAGGAAAGACAAGTCTACTTTATTTGTTATAATATGTACTTAAAACGTAAAAATGATAACAAAATATAGGTTGTTTGTTATAATATCGATAATGATCTCATAAAGACAAATGATTATATTAAACAACATAGGATGTGATATGGAATAATTAAACAAAAATGGATTATATATAAAGCCTAGTAAGGGAATAAACATAATAAATAATAATAACATATGAATCAAATGACATATCCCAATATCATTACTGTTAAGGTACATGAATGATCACCTAGAGGAATGAAATAAGTATGTAGTAAACATAAGATCATTGAATTATAATAATGTAGAAGAATAATAGAACATGAAATAATCACAAGTGAATTATAACCACCAAGACAACATCACATGGTGGATAGAGTCCCATCATAGGTTAGGATTATTCCATAATCCCAAATAGATTTCCATATGAGATATAAAAATTACTCAATCCATTAGAGATATATCTGGGTGAACCCTTTATAACATTTACATGCATTTGTTTTCCATCTAATGGAATCAAATAAATATATTACTCATAATAAATTCACATGGATAAAAAGGGAAACATAATATTTCCTCATATCACAATCAAAGGGTATTTCATAAAGATTCCAAGGAGAAGAAGGAATTAAGTGTTTGGTACTTTATATATAAATAAATAAAATAGGAGTCCAATATGGGTCTTTATTAGCCAATAAAAACACATATTTTTAATACATTGTAATGGTATTAAATTTTCATTTTTGATCTTATGGTCCTGAGTTAGTGGATTTTAATTTTGAACATCCATTCTCATCATTTGTGCACTTCATGCCTAATATGCACTAATTTAGGCCCAATGTTTAATATGATTTTAAATAATGTAATTATAATTATTTTAATTTGATATTTTGGTAAATTGATATAAACTTAAATATGAAAATTTTTCATTCAGGGATCAATGGAGGATTCATAAAGGATTATGGAGATATTTGGCGATGAAAGGAAACAATTATGGAGAAGGCAGATTGGATATCATCCCACTGATGAGAGTGTGGGGCCCAAAATACAGACCCAATGAAGCCCAAATTTCATGGGAGGCTAGAATAAATGTATAGGAACAAATAATACTTGTGAATGAAGTGCTAATTCGTCTTACATGGTGGTGATTAAGGCGACCCAATTTGAAGATGCAATTCTGGGCCAGATTCTGCGGCCCAGAAAAACAGCCCACCATTTAAATCATATATCTCGAACGGCTTATTATGTTGGGATAAACGTTAAAAGGATGTTATAGGACATCCAGGGATTCATTTAATTCTTCTATGGACCACTAAAAATTTTCCTTCTAGAAGGTCATTTCTGCGCGTCTTTTCGGTGGATGCAAGATGGATTCCATTTCAGGGGAAGAGTGGAAAAGTCACATCTCCATTAATTGTCCACCCACCTTTCCCCAAAAAAATTAATTAAAGGAACATGTGATGATATGGGATCGGCCAAAGAAATCCAAAATTCCTATTTAAGGCAGGAGTGGTAGAGGATTTGAAGAATCTTGGAGCTTTGTCTTGATTGTAATGTTATTATGCCAAATTGTCTTTGTTGCATTTTTCCTTCTCATTAAGTTGTTCGGATGACTTTAGTTTTCAATAAAAGTTCTTCATATTCTATTGTTATATTCTTCTTATTTTCAAATTGTTACTATTTCCCTATGGTGTGATCTTTTTCACACCAAACCTTGTGATTTTGTTCACACAACGGTGGAGTGATATTTATTTTTGAGTTTTTATTTCTTCAATTCCACCCTTGTAAGTCTAATTCCCGCTTCCGTTGAGAACATGTTATCAATGGAGGGATAACTCTTTTATGATTTGATCCAAGGGGGTAGAAATGGGCTGTATTGGATGTCATTTATCACTCTCTAAATGTTATTATTTTTTTTATTTGAGTTTTTTTCATTAAATTATTTTCTCTCTTCCTCTTCCTTATTGAATTTATTCGCACCAATTTTATGTGATAATTAAATTATTTACCTTTTAGTGCTCATGAAAATAATCCTACAAGTGTATAGTTGATTAGTATATGTTTGTGGTAGTGTTTAATCAGTAAGTTATGAGGTTAGTTTGAATTCATTTCATGAATTCTTCTAAAGTTAATGAAATTGAAATTTTAAAAGAAAATGATAATTCATCCAATACACCTTGAGCAATAACTTAAGATAAACTCATTTTATCATAATTTGAATTCACATAGATCTTTTAGTGATCTTTTAAAATCATCTAAAATCAACCCTAGTTGGCCACTTCATAGCCAAAAATACATCTCTTTTCATTGAGTGTCTAAAGGTTCTTCTTAGGTCTCTGAGGATTCGACAACCCAAGCTACACTACAAGCGACTGCTTTAACATTAGAACTTGGGTAAATTTGAGTGACACCAAATTTTGGCGCCATTTCCAGGGACCAAGTATGTTCCTTAGACCAAATAACTTCTTTTCTTACACCCATTTTTCTATTATCACGCAAATTCTCTTATCTTTTCCCTTTCTTGCTTTTTTTTCTTTTGGCGCATGTCCGCCTACACCCGCGATAAGTCAAACAGATTAGTTAGGGTGGAAAATACTAGGATAGGGGAGTCAAGTTCATCTAAGGGATTGTTTACATTTGATCAAAATATTCTTGAAACTCCAAATTCACCATTAAGGCAAGTCCAATGGAGGGTCTTCAAAGAAATAAAATGGTAAACCCTGTGGGTGATCAATTGGGAAACCCAAACCGAGAAGCTCCAAACATAGGGAATGTGGTCGATCAAAACGTGAATGAATACATTACTCTAGCGTGGACCAATTCCCCCTCATGCATTAGAAATATTTCTCTATGATATTCCAACTAAATCTTTAAACCCCATGTCCTAAACCACCTTCCAACATTCCATGGAATGGAGTCTGAGATACCCTACCTTCACATTAAGGAGTTTAATGACATTGTAGAAACCATGTGTCCCCCACATCAACTTGAATTAGATAAAATGAGGATATTTCCCTTTTCATTAAAGGATAGAGCTAAAAATTGGCTAAACAATTTGAGACCATCATCCATTAACTCTTGGGACCAATTACAAAGAGAATTCTACAAAAAATACTTCCCCCACTACAAAACAATAGCACTTAAAAAGAGCATCCAAATTTTTTTTGAAAAAGAGGAAGAGTCATTCTATGAAACATGGGAGAGATTTAAAGACACCCTAAACATGGTTCCACACCATGGTTTTCCTATTTCTGAACCAGTGAGAATTTTCTATGAAGGGTTGGGCTCAGGGAACAAACAATTCATTGACATGATGTGTAATGGGACCTTTAAAAACAAATCCCCAAATGATGCTTATGAGTATCTAGAAATCCTTGCTGAACAAAACCAAACATGGTGAACATCACCTTATTCTGAAAATCCACAAATAAATACTGGAATACATACACTTAGAGAAGAGGAAAGCCTTAGGGTGAAACTTGCAGCACTCTCTAGGAAGGTTGAAGAGATAGACCATAGGAAAACCCATGAAATCCAAACTGTAGACCCTATTTGCACAATCTGTGACAAACATGACCACAAAACAGACAACTGCCCAACCATTCCATCCATCAAGGATGTTTTTTTAGGATTACCACCTGCTGAAGTCAATTCTCTAAACTTTCAAGAGCCCCAATACCCAAACACATTCAACCCAAGGTATAATGACCACCCAGGCTTCCGATGGAAAGATAACCAACAACCTAGCCAACCACAAGGACCAAACCCCTACCCAACATAGAATTTTCAAAACCATAACCAATTCCAACCACAACCAGTCCAATACCAACATCCTCCAGTCCAATACCAAGAACCCATCCAACAACCAAAGTATCCCCCTAGGAAAACCCAACTAACAGAAGCCCCTTCCCAATCTGTCCCTCTCCCAATCCTTGAACAACTATGAAAAAAATGGAAAGGATGAACTCGGAATTCTCTTCCCTGAAACAAGAACTTCAAACCATCAAAACTGGAAAGGCAACCATGCCCACACAAGCCATTCCACAACAAATAGTAAGGGGAGAGTCAAGTTTCACTCAAACAACTCATGAATAACTAAAGGCTGTGACTGTTCAAAGAAGTGGGTAATCAGTTGAGAAACCTGAACAAATAATTAAGAAACCATCTAAAGCTTCAAACAATAATGGAAATTCAAATGAACCACATGATCAAACTGAAAAACATGATTTCATTTTCAAAGAAACAACCCTTCAAAAAACAACCCCACAACCTGCACAATTTCCTCAATGCATGAGGGGGAAAACCAAGCCTGAATTGAGTGAAACATTGAGGGAAATATTCTCCCATGTCAAGTTGAACATTCCAATCCTTGATTTAATTCAAATAATTCCTTCATACTCAAAGTACCTTACGGACTTGTGCACTTTTAAAAGAAAATTTTCACATAAAAACCAAGTCCTTTTGGCTACTAATGTGAGTAACACCATACAAGGGACCATTCCTCTTAAGCTAAAAGACCCGGGTTTCCCTTACATCAATGTTGAACTAGGAGAGAGAAAAGTTGTCAAGGCCTTATGTGACCTAGGTGCTAGTTTCAATCTCATCCCTTATGCTGTGTACTACAAATTAGGCCTAGAAGAGATCCAACCCACATCTGTCACACTTCAACTTACTGATCATAGTATTAGGGTTCCAAAGGGGATATTAAAGGATGTTTTGGTGAAAGTTGAAAATTTCATTTACCCAGATGAATTAATTGTTCTTGAAAATCACCCCAGATTAGGTCCTAGGGAGCAAACCCCAATCATCCTTGGTTGTCCATTCCTTGCAACAATCAACTCTGTTATCCGAGTCCGAAATGGGAACATGACCATCACATTTGGAAACATGAGACTAGACTTGAAAATCTACAATGAAAACTCTCAAATTGGGGATGATTAAGAGATCCATGAGGTTAATTGGATAGATAGTGTTGATAGTGAACTCAAGTAACATCAAGGAATTACTAAAGGATGTTTAAGTCAAGAAGAGATTGATTTTCTTTGTTCACATGAGGGAAATTTGTCTCCTTGGTTTGAATCTAATTCAGATAGCTCTATTGATGATTTTATAGAATCAACAATCAATGATACCATGGGTGAAATCAATAACATAGAGTCCATACCCATTCATGACACTAATCTAGCTAACTTAGTGGATGAAAATTCTTTTCACAAGGAACCAATTTTGTCAATAAATCTTAATAATGAAACCGAGTTCAATACAAAGTCTCATCCTTTCTTGGAAAGTGATAACCACTATGATCTTGAATTTAAGGGTTTACCTTTATCACTCAAGTATGCGTTCTTCGGGGATAATCAATCCTTTCCTGTTGTCATTTCTTCCTCTCTTGAAGCCGATCATGAGAGGATGCTTCTTGATGTCCTTAGGAGACACAAGAAAGCCATTGGATGGACCCTATCTGATATTCCTGGGATCATCCCACTTATCGGGACTCATAGAATTGTTCTAGAATCCGATTAAAAGCCATGTCGTCAACCTCAGTGGTGACTCAATCCTAATCTCCTGAAATTAGTGAGAAAAGACCTTTTGAAATTGTTAAAAGCTTGTATCATCTATCACATAGATGAGAGTGAGTGGGTTTTCCCAATCCATGTGGTTCCAAAGAAGGCTGGAATCATAGTAATAACTAATAAGAATGGAGATATGCTTCCAAAAAGGGTTAGTAGTGGATGGAGAGTCATATAGGAATCTCAACTCTTGTACCAAGAAAGACCATTTCCCATTTCCCTTTATTGATCAAGTCCTCGAGCGAGTGGCAGGTCATCAATTATACCGCTTCCTAGATGGATTATCAGGGTATAATAAAATCGAATTTTCCTTATAGGATCAAGGAAAAACAACCTTCACCTATCCATTAAACACTTTTTCCTTCAAGTGCAAGCCCTTTGGGTTATGTAATTCCCCTGGTACCTTCCAGCGGTGCATGATGGAAATCTTCTCGGACATGGTGGGGGATTGTTTAGAGGTCTTCATGGATGACTTTTCCATGTTTGGGGATACTTTTGAGGGATTCCTTCTTAATGTTGAAAAGGATTTGTCAATATGTGAGGATAATAACCTCATACTAAATTGGGAAAAATTCCATTTCATGGTAAGAGAAGGACATGTTCTAGGTCATCTGGTATCTGGTAGAGGGATTGAAGTTGATAAATCTAAGGTTGACATCATTTGTCACCTTCCCTCTCCTAAAACTGTTAAGGAAGTGAGGTCCTTCTTAGGACATGCTGGTTTTTATAGAAGGTTCATTAATAATTTCAGCTCTATTTCTCGACCACTTTGTGCTCTATTGGTAAAAGATGATCCATTTTATGAATAGAAAGCTATGATGAATCATTTTATACACTCAAGTCAACTCTTATTTCTCCACCTATCATGCAATCTTGAAATTGGAAACTTCCTTTCGAGCTGATGTGTGATGCAAGTGACTTCTCTATAAGAGCAGTCTTAGGACAATGGTGTGAGAAAACTATATGTGTCATTGCTTATGCAAGAAAATATTTAAATTATGCACAAATTAACTACACCACCACTGAGAAAGAGTTTCTTGCTGTTTTCTTTGCCTTAGAGAAATTTAGGTCTCATCTCATAGGATCACCCATCATTGTCTTCACCAACCATTCAACCCTAAAATACCTTTTCCAAAAACAAGATTCCAAGGCAAGATTGATTATGTGGGTCCTTATTCTTCAAGAGTTATATTTAACCATTAAGGATAAAAAGGGTGTTGAAAATTTTGTAGCTGATCACCTATCTAGGATGGAATTCAAAGACAACTCACACCACCTCTCTGCGTCTGATTCATTTCCCGATGAGCACCTCTATTCAGTGAGTGATTGCCCTTGGTATGCTGACATAGCAAACCATTTGGTGACGGGTGACATTCCAAAATTCATGGGGACCCAAGCTAAGAGGAAATTCCTTTCTGATGTCAAACATTATGTGTTTGATGATCCTTACCTATTCAAGTTCTGTCTTGATAAAATCATTAGGAGATGTGTTCCTGAGTCTGAGCAAGAGTCCATTCTAAAATTTTGTCATAGAGAGGCATGCGGAGGCCATTTTTCTAGAAAGAAAACCACTGCAAAGGTCCTACAAAGTGTTTTATACTATACAAACCTCACTAATAATTCCATCAAATTCTGCAAAAGTTGTCCTCAGTGTCAGCAATTAGGATCCATTACCAAAAGGAATCAAATGACCCTCCCTCCCATTCTAGTCGTTGAAATCTTTTATTGTTGGGGAATTGATTTCATGGGACCCTTTCCAAAATCTCAGAGATACCTATACATCCTCTTAGCTATTTATTATGTCTCAAAATGGGTTGAAGCCATTCCCACCAAGTCCAATGACTATCATGTTGTGATCCGATTTCTGAAAGAGCATATATTTTCTCGATTTGGAATTCCTAGGGCTATAATCAGTGATCGAGGAACCCATTTCTGTAATTTCCTATTCTCTTCACTCATGTCTAAGTACGTAATTTCTCATAAAGTTTCCACTGCATACCATCCTCAAACCAATGGTAAAGATGAGTTATCAAATAGGGAGATTAAGAAAATTCTTGAAAAAACTGTCAACCACTCTAGGAAAGATTGGTTGGAGAAACTCTTGGATGCTCTTTGGGAATATCGTAAAGCATTCAAAACCATCGTAGGAATGCCACCATATAGTTTGGTTTATGGAAAAGCATGCCATTTACCTGTTGAAATTTAGCATAATGCATTTTGGGCAATCAAAAAAATGAATTTCGACATTTCATTAGACGAAGAAAAAAGGAAATTATATCTTAAAGAACTTGTGGAACTTAGGATGGAGGCTTATGAAAATTCAAGGATAAATAAAGCTAGAGTTCAAGCCTACCAGTCTAGGAATATCAAAGTCAAAAAATTTGAACTGGGAAAATCTGTGCTCTTGTATAGTTCAAAACTTCATTTACACCTAGGAAAGTTAAGGTCTAGATGGTCAGGTCCATTAATAGTGCATCATGTGTACCCCCATGGGGAAGTAGAGATTTAGGATCCCACAAGTGGTATCATTTTTAAGGTCAATGGTAATAGTTTAAAACCATTAATTGAATCATTAAATAAACAAAAAATAGAGGTTGAGTTAATAGATCCAACCTATGAACCAGGAAAAAATTGATAGATTTCGGATCCATGTCGGGATAACGATGTTAAAAAAAGCATTGCATGGGAGGAAAACCATGGTTTTCATGTTTATAATCATTTTGAATCATCTTTTGTTTCCTTCTTCTTCATTTTGTTATTTTAAAAAAAATAGACTTTTGACATGTTCTTCTTTTATGAGTAAGGATGTGTATGAAAAGGGAGCACCGTATTCATCCGTGTCACGCAGTGTGATCCTCGAGTAATACCTTACCCAGAAAATATAAAGAAGACAATGTATCATCAGTTTATTTTATTTTATTTTATGTTTTTTAGGTATTTAAAAAAAATATATTGTTGAACTATTCTTCTTTTATGAGTAAGGATGGGTATGAAAGGGGACCACCGTATTCATCTGTGTCACGTGGTGTGTTCCCTGAGTAATACATTACCCAGAAATTTAATAGAAGACAATGTATCATCATTTTATGTTATTTTTATGTTTTTTTTAGGTTAATAAAAAATACAAAAATATATATATATTAATTTTTTTTAAAGGCATGTCATAGGTCATTGGGAAAATCTGGTAACAACCGTCCAAGCCATTGGGACTCAAACCAGAACTGAAGGGAGATAGGGGAATGCATTTTCAACATCAACCACCAGGTTACTTCATTCCATAATTTTCATTTTCAATGTCTTCTTTGAACTTCTATCCTACCCCTTCTATGATTAAATGATTTAAACACTGGGGAGAGTGTTATTCTACGTTGGGGGGGGGGGAGATGAAAATCTGTGGAAGGAAAAAATGTCATTAACCTTGAACATGATAACATAGATTCCAAACTCTGAAATTGGATATCAAATAATTTTGCATGCCTTGATTCTAAATTTAATGAAAGTTTATGTTCATGTGCATATATATTGGAAAGTGCGGTTATCTGATGTGATTTTTCACCATTTATATTTTTATCCAATTATTAAAAAAAACAAAATGCATGTCTTTTAGATTATGGGGTATTAGTTTGAGTTCTCGGGGTCCATAATAAACGGAATAGGGTTGGTGATGATTTTAATTTTAATATGAGTATTCCAAAAAAAATCAATTGCACGTAGAGCAATGAATTGACCTAATGTGTGGCTTTTGGCACTTGGGGATCATGAATCCCTAGTTTTCTAGCCTGGTGTTGGGAATTTTATCTCTATTTCTGGTAATTTTAATTTGTTTTTGATTGAGTTAACTCGAGATGATGCCCGAGTATGTGAGGTTCAATTGGTTCCCCAATGTCTTTGAGCCTAGGAGTCATCAGCAAAGTCTTGCTACATGGGTTTACTCGATTGAGTCCAATTTCAATTACCATGGAAAAATTGAAAAAAAAAACCAAAAGAAAACCAAAAAAAATGAGTACTCATTTTATTATTAAAATTTGATTTCTCATAGTGCTTCCATCTTTTCTCCCCCGAATGAAAATGAACCCCCATGTCTATTGTGATGCACAACACTTCATCATGCTTAATTGAATTTGGATGAAATATGGTGATGAATTTGAATAAAGGAATGTGCTTGGGCTTGAGATATTCCTATGGAAATATCTTGTTATAAATTATTTTGATGGGTTTCATAATTTTTTGGTATGAGATATTTGGGTGAGAAATGTGTATTAAAATGTTTTTGGAAAAGGTCATTTGAATTTCATTTTTGTGAGATATATTTTGCTCGGGAGTATAAACACTCAAGTTGGGGGGGGGGGTGTGATTAGCCAATAAAAACACATATTTTTATTACATTTTAATGGTATTAAATGTTCATTTTTGATCTTATGGTCCTGAGTTAGTGAATTTTAATTTTGAACATCCATTCTCATCATTTGTGCACATCATGCCTAATATGCACCAATTTAGGCCCAATGTTTCATCTGATTTTAAAGAATTTATTTATCCATATTTTAATTTGATATTTTGGGAAATGGATATAAACTTAAATATGAACATTTTTCATTCAGGGACCAATGGAGGATTCATAAAGGATGATGGGTATATTTAGAAATGAAAGGAAACAATTCTGGAGATGGCAGATTGGATATCATCCCGCTGATGAGAATGTGGATCCCACAATACATGCCCAATGAAGCCCTAATTTCATTGGAGGCTTGAAGAAATATATAGGAACAAATAATTCTTCTGGATCTAGTGCTAATTCGTCTTACATGGTGGTGATTAAGGCAGCCCAAGTTGAGGATGCAATTCTGGACCAGATTCTGTGGCCCAAAAAAACAGCCCAACATTTAAATCATATCTCGCGAATGGATTATTATTTTGGGCTGATAGTTTACAGGATGTTAGAGGACATCCGGGGATGCATTTAATTCTTCTATGTAACACTCAAATTCGGCCTTCTACAAGTTCCTTTCGGTGCATCTTTTTGGTGTATGCACGCTGGATTCCGGGGATCTTTGGAAAAGTCACATCTCCATTAATTTTCCACCCACCTTTCCCCAAAAAAATTAATTAAAGGCACATGGGATGATGGGGGATCGGCCAAATACATCCAAAATTACTATTTAAGGAAGTAGTGGTAGAGGATTTAAAGAATCTTGGAGCCTTTTTTTATTGTAATTTTATTATGCCAAATTGTGTTTGTTGCATTTTTCCTTCTCATGTAAGTTGTTAGAATCACCTTAGTTTCAAATAAATGTTCTAAGTCTTCTCTTGTTCTATTCTTATTATTTTCACATTGATACCATTTCCCTAAGGTGTGATATTTTTCACACCAAACCTTGTGATTTTGTTCACACAACGGTGGACTGATATTTATTTTTGAGTTTTTTACTTCTTCAATTCCACCCTCGTTAGTCTACATCCTGCTTCCGTTGAGAACTTGTTATCAATGGAGGGCTATCTCTTTTATGAGTTGATCCAAGGGGGTAGAAAAATTCTGTATTGGATATTATTTATCACTATCTAAATGTTATTATTTTATTTTATTTTAGTTTCTTTCATTAAATGATTTTCTCTCTTCCTCTTCCTTTCTGTCATCGGTTCCTCCTCGGGCTCTTCCTTTCGGGTGATATCCTTCAGCGTCCTTGGCTTCCAGAGCACTTCTTTGACGGTGAGTGGACTGTCTCATTGCCGTTATTTCCTTCTATGGGCTTGTGTCTCTATTGTTTTTGGACCTTATACCACAAATCTCGACTACTCTGCTGGCCGGATCTGCTATGCTGGACACTATTTTTGGTCTGGTTTGGCATTCTTCATGGTGGGTTGGGATGTGAGGGGGTTCGTGGATGAGGTTCGATGCTAAGGCCTTTCTTGATTCTTCTCTTATTCTGTTCATTTCGGATTATTCTCCGTTTTTTCTGTTTTCTTTCTTGATGTCGAAATATTCATTTGGTGATGGCTTTCTTGCACGTTCGGAATGGTATTTTGTTCTATCTGGTTCCATTCATCTTGGATGTGAATTTCCGATGGTTTTCTTTTGCTCTTTCATTTCAACTTTTGGCTCTTCTGGTTGGATGCATTTTTTCAGCGTGACGCCGATGGTGGTTCAAAGATTGTGGTTTGTCGTCCAGTAGAAGGTTGCACCTCTCAGATTAGGCCTTCCCTTTCCAAACTCTGCTCTGGCCTCTGGATCCTTCTCACCAAGCTAGGTCGACCTGGTGTGTTGGATATTGGTGAGGTTTTGGGATGGTACGACATGGATGATGGTGGATGCTCTGATGGTGGTTCGTTTGTTCACAACATTGACATTGAGTGTGTGTTTTTTACGTTGATGGTGGTGCTTATCGATGATGATGATGGATCCCAGTGGATTCCTTGCCAGCGATCGGTGACAGGTGGTGTGGTTTCCTAATGTGGATGATGGTTAAGGGTAGGCAAAGTGACCTCGACTGACACAAGCATCTCAATAATCGAGGCATTGGGTTCTACTTTCTTTTTGAATTTCAAATTAGGCATCTGGTTATGTTTTATTGCAACTTTGGATTCCCGCCGATGTAGTATCTTTGGTGATCGATTATCCTTAAAGCTGCTTCTTGAAATAAAAGATTGAAATTAGTAGTAAAAAAAATTAGATTCTTTACCTTATAGTGCTCATGAAAATGATCCTATAAGTGTATATGTGATTAGTATGTGTTTGTGGTGGTGTTTAATCAGTAAGTGATGAGGGTAGTTTGAATTCATTTCATTAATTATTCTCAAGTTAATGAAATTGAAATTGTAAAAGAAAACGATAATTCATCCCGTCCACCTTGAGCAATAACCTAGGATCAAATCATTTTCTCATAATTTGAATTCACATATATCTTTTAGTTCTATATCAAAACCATCTAAAATCAACCCTAGTTGGACACTTCATAGCCAAATATACATCTCTTTTCATTGAGTGTCTAAAGGTTCTTCTTAGGTCTCTAAGGATTCGACAACCCAAGATGCACTGCAAGCGACTTCTTTAACATTAGAACTTGGGTAAATTTGGGCAACACCAGGGCTCATTTGGAAATATATTGTGATAAAGTGTAGAGTATTGGGTATAGAAATGGACTTTTAAAATTGTGTTTTATGGAATCCGTAAAATAGTTTTGAATTAAGAAAGAATATATATTTTTAAATGAAAATCATAGGTAAAACATAATGATTATCCCAAAAATATTTAATTAATGAAATCATGAATAGGAAAAGGAATTTAAAACTGTGATATATAAAAGGATTAAGGGGTCAAAAAGTTCCCTTTAATCAGGTTCGATTTTAAAGAAGGATTTTAGAAACAAACTTAAGGTATATATAAAACCATCCAAAGATAGGGAGAATAAGATTAATTTATGCGTAATATATATATATATATATATATATAAAGTTTAAAACCCTTAAATAATTTCAAATAGGGGGTAAAGTGAGTTATAGAGAGAAAATTCATAACCCAAGAAAAGAGTGTGTCTCAGAGAGCTCCCTTAGCTTAGGTCCAGAATCATTATGTACTTTCACATAACATCCTAAAAAATAAAAATAGATTCATTAATTACCAAATTTAGAATATTTTACAACTATATTTTATTTTCTATAATTTAATTATACTCATTTACAACCATTTTAATGAGATTTCAAAATTAATTTCACTTTTTCTAAGGGCATTTATTTCATGGTTCCAAGGTTAGATCCATTTTTGAAAATTATGGAAGTTCATATGGAATGGTTACCAAACTAAATAAGTTTGATTTTAAGGAGTTTATATATATATATAATTTCAAAAAATTATTAATACAAAAAAATATTATAAAATAATAATAATTTAGAGAGGATAGGTTTTACACTCATATAATTAGTTCTTTTAGGCAGTTTTTCCACTCATGATGAACTTATCACGTTTCCTTAAATATTATGGAAATATATCCATTATGGAATGTGAAAGAAAATATAATATATATATTTAGATAATTTTCAACCATATTAAGTGAATTTAAACCTTTTATGATGGTGTAAATATCGAATAGAAACTCATCATCCATGGAGGCAGTGAACTTGGCATATCATGGGTGATATTTTTGTTTTTAGATTATTAGAATAGAAAAAGGAGATATTTCATAGATATAATACCAATTTATTATATTAATAATACTAAAACTAACATATCATCATTGATAAGATTGTCTTCAGGATCTAGAAGAAGGAATGAGTTATGAAATACTCGGTTGAGAGTGTTACCTTCTCCTTTAGATCTCTTTACTTATGCTTTCACATAAGGAACCTTAGGAATGGTCTTTCAAGAATAAAAATTCTTATAAGGAAATGGGGAGAGAGATAAGGATATATTTTTGAAGAGTATAGGAAATATTGATGGCTTATAATGCATGAAGGGATGGGGTGATATTTATAAGTGGCAGAGAGAAGATTTTTTTTAATATAATATTCATTAATTTATTATTTTAGCTTAAGAGTAATAATAATTTTTATTATTTGTGACTATATATAGTAATTAATACATATGGGGATGATATAATTATCACTTACATCATCCATGACTCATTTTTCTTTTATTTGTATTATAATATAATTACTATATTTTGTTGTATTTTATTATTCACAAAAAATTCAACTATTTTCAAGAATTTCCATAAAATTACTCTTACCTTTTTTTGACATGTAGATTCCAAAAAATTAATTATTTTTTTTTGAAAAATACCAATTTTAATATTAAGATCATTTTTTGAACCTTTGAAAAATTATTTATGGCTTCATAAAATTATATTATCATTTATAGATACAATGAAATGCGTTCCATGCACTTTTTCGCAAAATTGAATATATGAACCTCACTTAGAAAATAAATGCTAAGTTTAAGTAAAAATACATATATATGTTGGAAGGAGGAGAAGATTGGATTTCTATGTGTCAGGACTGAAAACATCATTGACCAGGCTGGAAAAATTTGTGGTGCATCTATGTATTTTTCATGGGGGTTAGTGATGGTAGTGAAGGCACCGACTCAATGGGCCAGGACCACAACTCGAAACTAATCCCGAGTAGGGGTATGGGGGAACAACCCCCTTGTTAAGGAGAATCTACTTCACCCAGGTCCCCCAAAGCACCATATGTTCACATGCCACTATACGTAATACCAACTTTCCACTGAGTTTCATGTCCAAACACCATCACCCAGGGTCTCATATTTTTCTATAAATAGACCCATGGGGTCTTCATTTTTATAGATGAATTTTCTCATCGATGATTTCCACTCTGATCACCCTAGTGCTTCGCTCAAGTCCTCCAAAACCCTCTAAGTTTTTTTCTAACACCTAAAGAGAGGGAATTAAAGGGTAATAGTGAGACATAAGTCCAAAAGGTGGTAAAAATAAAAAAAATTATACAAATTTTTCTCCCAATCACTTAATCAATGAATAATTGACTGTGGTCCCCTTATTAAACTAGGTACCTAAGAGACTCACCATTGGTAACACCTATGGAGACCCTTCAAAGCTTAAGCAAGGAGTCTCCCAAGTATAGTCACCTAGGTGGTTCATCACCCAAGGCACCATTTGTTCGCCCAGGTATAGTTGCACAAAGCGCCCCTCCTGCGTGAACCTCCTTGGTTTTCCCTATCTTCTAGCCTGCATGAGCCATCCATTGGGTTTTATTCAAACCCAATCATGGCCAACCTCTCCTTATTTGGCTCCCTTTTATGAAAGGGAATGAGTTGAAACCTCCACAAAGGCCTCATGATATATAAATACATGGGAAAAGGTACATCAATGTGTCCTCCATTTGGGTATGTATTCCTATGGTCAGAGGTTTCCCACAATTGTCCAGTTCATCGGTCAGGGTTCTCAGAGACCCTAACCCCCTGGACAATGTTGCAGATTTTTGGGTCTCAGATTCCAGCGATTGGAATCCATCCATCCTTTCCCATCTTTGAGATCTGGACCCTCTGGTCCATAGTAGGTATGGTGAGAATTACACTTGCATTTCCTTTTGATAGATAATGACATCCTCCTCCCTCACTATGGGACCAATTTTAGGGTATCCATCCTGGTGTAATTCTCTATCTTTTCTTACAGGAGGTTTCACTTTTTTCTCCTCTCTGCTTCCCAGACACTAAGTTAGAAATGGAATGGGAAACTGATCCCTCTCCCACCTTCCACTGTCATCCATATCCTCTTTTGCTGTAGCTCCAACCTCTTCTTCCATATCCCCGAACTCTTCCACCAACGAAGGAGGAAAATCATGTGATCTATCAAATATTATACTTCATCTTATTTCTCATAATGGGAATGAATAATGTGGGATTATAGGTTACTAATGATCATGAAATCTACACAATCAACATCAATGGATTAAACTATGAGAACTCGGATTCCAATAAACTAGGATTTGTAGGAAACCCACTTAGGGTCTGATCTCAATGGGAATCTTCCTTAGGAATAATCCACAATCATAATTACCTTAATCTAGGTGTCATCCTTAGAAGTAAACCTTGATTTAATCCACCAAATCACCTTGAGAGAAAAAATCCCTCATGCTTCCTTCACAGGGGATATCATTATCAGGAGTAAGTCCCAACCTATCATCTCAAAGGGAAATAATCCCCTGCAAGACATACCTTTTAGGGCCTCCATTGGAGTGGTTACTCACTAAAAAACAATGTGGGATTTGACTCCCATCAAACCAGATACGTAGGAAGCCTATCTGAGGTTTAAACCCTACATCCACAACAACAAACTACCATTTAACAGTGCATGGATTTATTAGCGCTAGAAAAAAGTGCTGATAAGTGATATCTTTATCAGTGCTAATGGAAGTGTCAATAAATTTAAATATTTATTAGAAATTTATTTATAGCACCGATAAAGGTTACCCTTTATCAGTGATTAATTTTTAGTGATGATAACAGATACCCATTAGGGGAACATTATTTTTAGCACTGATATAGAGTACCCTTTATCATCTCTTTATTTTTAGCATTAAAAAGTAGTTCATTATCAGCACCTTTTTAGCGCTAATAAAGGTCAGAATAAATAATATTAAACAATTTAATAAATAAAAAATAAAAAAGAGTTTATTAAAAAAATATTACCAATTTTATTAGCTAAATAATTATTTACAAAAATGAATAAATTTATTATACGATATATAAATTATAAATACTAACAAATAGTTTGTATTAAATATATTGGTATGAAAAATGATAATTCAAAAAAGTAAAATTTTAAATAAGTAAATTGAGAAAAATATTAAATTTTTTATTAATTAGATGATTATTGATATTGTTAATAAATAGTATATATTCAATATATCGATATATATTAATATATATAAATCTGATTTATATATTAATGAACATTTATGAGCTTTAATTTAAATAGTCATATATGTGGTGAATAATGGTTTATAATTAAAGATTAATATGAATTAAAAATACTAACTTACTGCATAGAGTAATGGAAATATAATTGAATGATGTTTGATTTTTCAATTTAACACTGATCAAATGTGTGTTATATTGATTTCACATATACATAATTAATGAATTTTTTTTATAAAATGGAGAAACATAAAACTTATCCATTTTTTCAATATTATTAAAGTTTAATTATTTTTAATTTATTAAATTTTACTCATTTTTATCATGCGTGCTTTTAGAATTTAATATTTATTAATAATGTTAAAAAAATATTTTTTAAAAAATATTTATGAAAAAATATTTATGAAAAAATATTTATAAAAGTATATATTTATAAATAAATATATTTAAAAATGTACATATTATATTTATAAAATTTAATATTTATACTTATAAATAAATAAATATTTTTTAAAAAGTATTTAGGTAATTATAAATAAATAATTATAAATATTAAAATAATTATTTAATTTATAATAAATTTATGTAAATAATGAATATATTTACTAAATTAATATTTATATATATTTATTATATATATATATAAATATATAGAATTCTATAAATATATATAATGAAATAAATATTATTTTTTAAAAATATTTATATAATTATAAATATATAATTTTATATTTAAATAATAATTAAATTATAATAAATATATTTAAATAAGGAATTTATTTGCTATATTTATATTTAAATATATTTATTAAGAATATATATATTTACAATTTTTTTATTCATAATTATAATTATAAATCCTTTATCAGAACTTTAGTAATAAGCGATGATAAATGTAATCTTTATCATTGATTTCTTTAGTTCTGATAAAGATAAGACTTTATCGTGGCTAAAAAAGAGCAGATAAAAGTCATATTTATCAGCACTGATAAAAATAGATTTTATGAGTGTTTTTAGCGCTGATAAAGGCTAACCTTTATCAGTGCTAAAAAATCACTGATAAATATGCCTTTTATCAGTGCTTAAATAATAAGTGCTCATAAAAGGACTCTTTATTTTTCAATTTTAAAGAAGAATTGATAAAAGTGTATCAATCTAATTAAAAATACCTAACATTTTGTGGACCTCTCGCAATATTAGAATATTTCCACAGAATCCAACCATTACCGGCACCCCTCCTTAGTGAATCAAATCTCGAATCACTCAAACCCACTCTAATCACCCAAACCCACTGCCTCCAGTTGCTCGAACATCGTCCGACATCAGGTTTTCGGTTGCAGTTAAGGTTTCTGAAGAAAACATCGAGATCTCGATCTATGGGTTTCATATTTTCTTCAACCTAACGATTTAGGCATGTGTTTTCCTTTACAGGTTTCAATTTTATTTATGTATTTGTGCAACAATTGTTATATTCTGTTTTTCTTTTGATTATGATCTATTGTTTTCTTGACTACTATTTTTGATATCTTTTTTTGGTCTTTTTAAATTGTTGTTTTGAATCAAATTTCTTCACTTTCAACATCTATAACCCAACTGGCATAATTGTTTTAAATCAATTTACTTTGTTGGTTCCAATAAAATTGATTTAAAAAACCAATTCTGAGTCTGATTATGGTGCCAAACAGCAACCGAAGCAGATTTTATGCAATTCATGTAAGGGAATTTATTTATTTATATTCTGTTTTAATATTCAGATGTAAGGGTTTTTCCTTAAAAATTTATTTTCTCAGAATTTTGTTGTTTTATTTTAAGACAAATCTTAGTAAGGGTGGTACCATATTTATTTATATTTAATGGATCTCTATTTTCAAAATTAGCATGGCAGTGTATTTATTTTACTATGTTGTGATATTCTGCTATAATATTTTCATATATTATTATTAATTTATGTTTATTTTATAAATATATAAATATATATATATATATACAAATACATATATTTCAATCTATTTATAAGTGTTTTCAGAACATATATTTTAAGGGTGATTTTAGAATTATTTATTCACAAATTATGGTTCTGGATTTCAAAATTCGGAACATATTATATTTATTTTCATTAAAAATTATGTTTAAAAGTACATTTGTTTTTCAATTATGGGTATTATAAACTCAATGATATATATATATATGTTTAAATGTGTATGGGATAGATGTTTTAAGGGTTGGCGTGTTTATCCCCTTTGTTTCTGATATATCTCATTAATATGTATTATTTCATTATTCCCACTTCTTTATAGACCTCTCTAGAATCACATGTATGGGACAATGTGTATTAGATACTCTCCCTAGAATTTTTAGGTTACTACATCATTTGATCCAAATAATATAATGTAAGTTATCAAATTCTCTATATTAGAAATTATTTTTATGTATTCATCGTTTTAGGTCTATATATACATTTAATTAATAGTAATATAATTTATACTTAAATAACCAATAAAATATTCTAAACTCATGTTACTTTAAAAAATAATAAAATTAGTTAACTATATATATATATATATTTATGAAATAATTAATCCTTCCAAAATTTAAATAATTATTTTTTTTACACATTTACCCAAACTAATAATTATTTATAATTAATAAAATGTAAAAATTATTATTAATAGTATTTTTTTAGTTTCATTAGAAGAAATAGTATTATATATATACAAAAATTGAATAATATATTGTATATTTAAATAAATTTATATATGATAATATATATATATATATAATTATATTCAAATAATGTTACTAATATAATACACATTTATATAACATATATATATATATATAATTTATGTAGATTCACTTTATTTATCTACATATCGTATGAGGAGTGACCTCCATTTTATTGTTTTTGATGGTGGAAGGTGTGAACCCCATTCTGGTTTATTTCTTATCAAGGTAAGTGTCCACAATTTACACACCTCCATCGACCTATTTTTCCAATCATATAAAACCCTATATTTTTTAATAAAATAAAACCTATTAAAAAATCCATGTTTTATCAAAAAAAAACAATATAAAAAAATCCTCAACTAATTATTTTATTAAAGCTTTATTCTGATCCTTGTGGATAAATTTGAAGATAAAAATGAATGTAATTAATTATAAACTATAACTCCACATCATATTAAATAAATTAATTTTAGTAACATACTCTCATTATCTGAAATTACACTATAGCAACCAAGTCCCCTGGGCTACATAACACTGTAGTTGCGTATTCTGATTCTTCCCTCTCCACCCTCTCTATTTCTTTCCTACCTTTCACTATATCGTTTCTCTAGTTGTCTGGTTATTTTCTCTAGAAGGAGTTGGTTGAAATGGATGTGTCGAGTTAATAACTAGTGTTAATGGTGTAATTCACACAAATGGGAGGAATTTACTCTTTTATATAGAACAATTAATTTAATGAGAGGCATTGCCCCTTGTACTTAGTTGTGTTATCTAAAAGGGTAAATGCCTCCCATTTGTGAGAATTACACAGTTTCCACTAGTTATTAACTCGATACCTCAATTTTCACTAACAAATTCTAGAGAAAAGATCCACCCATCCTGAGAAATGAGAGAGTGAAGATCAAGAAAGAAATGAAGAGGGTGGAGAGAGAAGGGTCAGAATACAAAACTGTAGTATTTTGCTTCCAGGGGGTCTTAGTTTTCTGTAGTGTAATTTCAACTGTTGAGTGTATGTTTCTGAAATTAATTTATTTTATTTTCCATGGAGGCATATTTAATGATGAATTACTTTCATTTTTATCCTAAAACTTATCCATAAGGATCTGAATAAAACTTTAATAAAATAATACATTGGGGATTTTTTATATATAGTTTTTTTCAACAAAACTTGGTTTTTTAACAGGTTATATTTTATTAAAATAAATGATAGGGTTTTATATTATTGAAAAAAGTGGTCTATGTATGGGTGTACTTCATTCAAACTTAAGTAAATGATCTATAAGTCATTTGAGATGTGTAGGAATCAGCCACACCACAATTCGATGCATGGTGTGACCGCTATGACTCAATGTGTCTGTTTTCAGTATAAAATTGATAGTTTTGATAAAATATTATCACTCACTAAAAACAAAGAAAATGTACATTTATTTTACTAATAATTTTGGACATTGATTCATAAGTCCTTTTTTATGGGAAGGAATTAGTCTCATGTCAAACCGATACACGATGTGATCGCTATATGTCAAATTGCATGTTTCCAGTTTAAAATGACATTTCAGTAAAAGAATATGCCGTACTCAAAACCAAGAAAATGAATTCGGATTGATTTTATATTTTAGGAAAATGATCCATTAGTCCTTTGAGATAAGTATTAATCATCCTTACCTCAATCTGACACATGGTGTGATCGATATGACTCCAAGTGCATCTTTTTATTTAAAAATGACACCAGTTTTATTAAAAAAGGAAAATTGACCTACTCAAAACTAATAAAATGAATTCAAATTATTTTTATAATTTAGTAAAATGATCCATATGTTATTTGGTACATGTTGGAATTATCCATACCTCAATCTGACGCACGATGTGCCCAGTATGACTCATTGTGTCTATTATCAGTTTAAAATCGACAGTTTTGTTCAAAAAATGTCACTCACCTAAAATCGAGAAAACAAGATCATATTTTATGAATAATTTATGAAATTTATCCATAAGTTATTTTTGATTTTTAGGAACTAGTATCACATAAAACAGATACATGATGTGATAAGTATGAGTCAAAGTGCATATTTCTAGTTTAAAATTACATTTTAGTAAAAAAAGTCAACTAATGTTCTCAAAACCGAGTAAATGCATTTGTATTGTTTTGATACTTTAGGAAAAATATCCATAAGCCATTTGGGATGTGTAAGAATTATATTCATAGTAATCCATTGCATGGTGTTACTGATATGACTCAAAGTTCATCTTTTTATTTAAAATTGACAACAATTTTAGTAAAAATGAAAACTCACCTACTCAAAACTAAGAAAAAACATTTGCATTATTTTGATACATTAGGAAAATAATAAATAAGTCATTTATAATGTGTAGGAATCAGCTACACATCCAAATGAAACATGTTGTGAACGATATGACTCAAAGGAGTTTTTTCCAATATATAAGTATCATGTTAGTTTAAAACGAGCATCACATCGCAATACTAGGAAAATGAGCCTATATTGTTTTCCATTCAATTAAATTTTTTATTCAATCGAGGATGAGCCTCTACTTGGGAAATCACAATCAGTTCATACCAGTCCATATGTAGATAATGTCTTGTACATTAGAGGGGACCACAAAGAGGGGATTTGGATTCTTGATAGATAAACCAAATCATTGAAACATTTAGAAAAAAAGATTTCAAGGAGAAGGTAAAAATGTTTTATAATATATTATGATTTCCCCATAATAATATATGTTCTCTAATGGATTTAAATAATCTAAATTAAATGTTTGAATACAAATGTAGACAATGTTTTCTACACATGATGATGTTATCAATACCTTGGAAGAACAAACTATAATGAAGGAAACCCTTTGGAAATATGTAAATATAATGTTATAATATTCTTTCTCTATTTTACCAAAAAATTATAAAATGAAACATTGATTTAATTTTTATTATTCATTATAGATTTTGTTTATTTTAGAATATTTTTATCCATGTGTCATGATTTGGAAAGAAGAGAAACAATACTGTCTCTACTCAATCATAGAGGTAATATTTATGTTTTCATTGTAAAATCATTGTACATAGAATTAATGTATTGTTTAATATTTATGTTAATTTTTTTTATTTTTAGTATTACCCACATAATAAGTGTTTTCTTATATAGGTGGATTATTTTGTTCAATTTTGGGTTATCTATCTATCTTTCATACCTTCAATCCCCAAAACATCCATAGACTTCATCTCCCTCAAATAATTTTCACCCCTAAAGTGGTGCATTTATCACTTTCTTTAAAGTTACCTCTACTGCCTTTGCTGGAAGAGAAATGATGCTACCTATGCCCAATTACAAAGGTGATCTTGATTTTTTAACAGCAAAAACATTGTCCATAGAATTAATATAATGTTTCATATTTTTGTTTAATTTATTTCTTTTTAGTATTACTCACATAATAATTATTTTCTTATACACGTGGATTCATTTGTTCTAGTTGGGGTGCTCTGTCTATCTTTTATGTCTTTCTACACCAAAACATCCTCAAACTTCTTCTCCCCCAAAACCTTTTCACTCCTGCAGTGGTTCATTTATAACTTTCTTTCAACTTACCTTTACTACCTTTGCAGGAAGAGAAATGATTCTACCTTCGATCAATTACAGAGTTAATCTTAATGTTTTCACAGTAAAATCATTTTCCATAGAATTAATGTATATTTCCATACTTATGTTTAATTTATTTATTTTTAGTATTACTCACATAATAATTATTTTATTGTACATATGAATTATTTTTGTTTGATTTGAGGTTCTTTGTATATCTTTCATTCCTTTATACACTAATAATTACACATGATTATTCTCCCTCAAAACCTTTCACCCCTTCACTGTTTACATTTATCACTTTTCTTCAAGTTCCCTCCACTACTGAATCACAGAGGTAATCTTGATATTTTCACAGTAATATTATTATGCATATAATTAATGTATTATTTCATATTTATGTTTAATTTATTTTTTAGTATTACTCTTAATAATTGTTTTCTTAAGTAAGTGGATTATTTTTTTTCCAAGTTGATGTGGTTTCTTTAATGTTTCTCATGTAGTGTTGGCTGTTTGACAAATAATTTCAATGGAAATCATGGAAAAATTGGAAGTTTGGATTTTTTGAGACTTTGGGATGTGTAGAAATCATTCAAACCTCAATTAAACACATGATGTGGCCAGTATGAGTCTAAGTAATTCTTTATATTTAAATTTGAATGTAATTTTTGTAAAATATTAAACTTACTCAATGTGTCCATTATTAGTTTAAAATCAACATTTGACTTTAAAATTTGTCACTCAATGAAAACTGGGAAAAAAACTTGCATTTTCTTGATAATTTATGGCATAGATTTATAAATTATTTATGACATGTAGGAATTGGTCTCATGTCAACCTGATATACGATGAGATACGTGTGAGTCAAAGTGTGCATTTCATGTTTAAAATGACATTTTAGTAAAAAAGAAAAGTGACATTCTGAAAACAGAGAAAAAAAATTCATATTTTTTTGATACTTTAGTACAATAATCCATAAGTGATTTGGAACATGTATGAATCATCCACACCTCAATATGATGCATAGTGTGACTTGTACGACTCTAAGTGCATCTTTATTTAAAATTGACATCAATTTTAGTAAAAAAACTAACCTACTCAAAACCAAAAAAACACATTCATATTGTTTTGATACAATAAGAAAATGATCCATAAGTGATTTGAGACATTCATGAATCATGCACACCTCAATATGATGCACGATTTGACTGGTATGACTCAAAGTGCTTTCTATTATTTTAAATTGACATCAATTTTAGTAAAACGGCCATCTGATGTACTGAAAACTGATAAAACATATTCAAATTTTCAAAATACATTATAAAATCAATCCATTAGTCATTTTTGATGTGTTTGAATCAACCAATCCTTAATATGATACAAAATGGGATCAATATGATTCAAAGTTCATGTTTCAATTTTAAAATGAAATTTTAGTAAAAAATACAAGTAATGTACTCAAAACTAAGAAAACACATTCATTTTGTTCTGATAGTTTAGGAAAACGATCCATATTTCATTTTTAATGTATAGGAATTGACCAGACCTGAATCCGACACACGATGTGATTGGTATAACTCAATGCGTGTCTTTTTATTTAAAATTGTCATCAATTTTAGTAAAATAGACAACAGTATTACTCAAAATAGAGAAAAAAATTCAGATTGTTTTGATACTTTTATAAAATGATCCATAAGTCATTTTTGATGTGTAGTAATCATCCACATCTCAATCCAATATATGATGTGCTCAGTATGACTCAAAGTGCCATTTGTCAGTTTAAAATCAACATTTTAGTTCAAAAAGTGTCACTCACTAAAAATAGATCAAAAACACTTGGATTTTCTTGATAATTTTGGACAATGGTTCTTAAGTCATTTTAACTAGTAATAATCTTTTTCATGTCAAAATGATACATGATGTGATTGGAATGAGTTGAAAGCACATGTTTCCAGTTTAAAATGACATTTTAGTAAAAAAGACAACCGACATACTCAAAAGTAAGAAAAAAACATTCATATTGTTTTGATAGTTTATGAGAATGTTCAACAAGTCCTTTGAGATGTGTTGGAATTAGAATCACCTCAATCATATGTACGGTGTGACCAGTATGTCTCCAAGGGCATTTTTTATTTAAAATTGACATCAATTTTAGTAAAATTAACAATTTCTGTTAATTTATTTATTTATATTATTACTAGCATAATTTTTTTTCTTATAAAAGTGTTTTTTTGTTCAAAAATGGGTGTTTTTTTCATAAATAGCATGAGTCGGGTCAGGAGGAAGATATAAAGGAACATTGATATTTTTAAAAGTACATAATAATTTCTATTTATTTAATTGTATAAATCAATGTTTGAAATGTCTATAATATAGTATTTTTTTCTTGTTTTTGTGTTATAAATTTCATCTCATTTAAATACTATAATGGGATATGTTTTTGTTGATATTTTGTGTGTTTCTAGTGCTACAGTGTGCTGTTACATCACTCTATAGAGGTGCTGTAGTGTACTGCTACAACACATTGTAGTATGCACCTTTATCAGTGCTGATAAAGGTCTATGTTATTATAACTTCTATGAGAACTAATAAAAGGTCCTTTTTTAACATTTTTATAATCTTGGATAATGGTTTACTTTATCAATAAATCTATAATCGCAGATAAAATAACCTTTATCAACGCTTCTATAAGCACTGATAAATGGTTCCTCTAGCAATGCTAAATTAAAGCGATGATTAATAGTTCCTTTAACATCACTTTTTCATAATTTTTAAAAGGCCAAGTATTTTAACCTCACTCATGTACTCAACTCTTTTATAGTTCTAATAAAGGAAATTTATTGAGCCGTTAAAGGCCTATTTTATAGAAGTTATCCTAAACCAACCCTGTTATTTTAGGACACATCCCTGTGAGGGTCTAATTGAACATGAAAATACATATACCTTCCATGTTCCTTATGATTTTTTGACTTGAGTTCCACACCAAACATTGAATAGTAACCTTCGGCCTAGATTTTGTTTGTAGATGATGTCAAACTCTATGGTTGTTTCCTCATCACACAATCTTAAAAGGTATGATGTTCTCTGTTATGAAGCACAGAACTACATGACGTTTGATTCCCTTCAGAAGGATACGTAGAAAGCCCATTTATGGTTTCAATACCAACATCAAACAATTCCCATCTCCTTGGATTATGATAAAATCTAGAGTGACATTATTCTACTTGGTTGATAATAAACTCCAGTGTTCCCTAATATGTGTCTAGAAAACCAGCATCATCATAATAACAACCATATAATCTATAAGTATCATATGAGTAGATAATGTTGATGGAGAACCCTAGATACATACAAATATCTCCATCAATGAAGAACCACAAATACATACAAATGATTATTAATTACACATATTTAATAATTGATTTCCAATTTTTGATGAACCACATTATAGTTTAGAATTAATGAATGATTCGTGAACATATCTTAAATATATAAGTGAGTCTTAGAGTAGGAAATAATTCTGTCCAAAAGGGTGTGATGGGTATGACCTACCATCCTCTCAACCAATTCTAGTTCTTAAGAACCATGGGTCAAAATCCCTAATGAGAACCTTCCTTTGGAAAACAGGTCCCTATGGATACAAAACCATTGGGTATTTTCAGTTCCATGAACAAACCCATTGAAAACCATACAAAAATAATGATTTCTTCAATGATTTCACATTTCCATTAGAAACATCCTTATATTGATACTTAATATTATTTTATAAAAGCATTCTATGAAAATATATATTATTTCAAATCTTTTGGTTTTTTATAAAAAGTTAAATAAAAAATATTTGTTTTACTAAAATACTAACACTTATTTTATCTTTTTTAAATAATTTATTTACTTTTATAATGATATAAATATGTCATATTTTTCAATTTATAAGATACCTAAATATTATATTACACATCCATAGGTAATAATTCTATTTTAATGGGAATGTTACTATTATTTATTGATGAATTACTATCAACGGTTAGATTACTATTCTAATGGTTAGATTTGTAATAGTCATATGAGTTCCCTATCTTATATAAATACCCAAAATTCAATCCATTATCCACTCAAATATATTTTCTATAAATGTTATATATATTTTAATTTTAAAAATAAATATTAAATTACAAATATTCTTCTTCATTTTGACAATGTTGTTAAAGAGTGAAATTATTCTTAGGGATTGAGTAGTTCCAAATATTCATATTAACTTTTTTGAATTTTAATTTTTTTATCCCATTATAATACATTCAATTATAATATCTATATCTATTCTCTATATATAATTTTCAAATTAATATAATAAATTGTTGTTAGATTTATCATTTAGTATATGTGATTTATATAATACGACATTACTTAGTATTATACACTTATGTAATTTGAATGGAAATTCCATTGATAAAATTTTAGTCCATCATATTCTTCCCCCCATAAAATTTCTACATTAAAATTTAATTTCACCCACTAAGGTGAAAATATATTAAGGTTACCACTATTTTAATGCCTCACCTTGTTCCAATGTTGTCTCTTCATACTTATATTTACTCTATAGTAATTTTATTAAAAGAGTAGTCCTTTTTTCTTAATATATTGTTCCTATAGTCCATGATCTTTATCAGTTACTCCATTTAAGAGAGAACATGCTCTAATTATACTACCACAAAATTTTAGTACTTTTAAGGGGTTAGGTATGTAATTCCTCAAGTGTGATATATGGAACATGTCATATACTTGAGACAGGGTTGGTATAAGTGCTTGTCTATAATCCATAACATTAATGTGATCGTGAATACCAAAGGGAAAAATGTATATTGGAATTAAATTTACCTTCTAAAAAAATATCATTACACAATTCCTTGGTGGATATGAGGAGGAACACTTTATCTCCAACCTCAAAGACCAGGTTTATCTAAACGTTATCTGCATAAAACTCTTATCTAGTCTAAGCTTCCCTGATGTGTTTTTTAATGGTATTGACCTTTTCAACCATTTTTTTACCATTTCAGGTCCTTCCATCTTACGTTCACCAAATTCAAAAAATAACACTAGTGTTCTATATATCTTCCCATAAAGGGCTTCATATGAATCCATTTAGATGATTGAGTTGAATTTATTATTGTATGAGATATTGAACAAAGAAAGATATTGATCCCATCATCATGTGATGTCCATTGAGAAAGATCTAAATGTTTTCTCAAATGTATGGATAATCCACTCTGATTGGACATTAGTTTTGGGATGATAATATATAATGAAGTTCAACTTAATGTTTAAATAATATTGGAACCTTTTTAAAAACATGGATATAATCGATGTCACTCCATCAAATAAAATCGATAAAGGTGTTATATACAACCTCACCACTTCTATGATGTATATCATTACAAGTTAATAAGTGACATGTTCTCTTCGATAATTATGAAATGAATAGAATTTATAATACAATCCAATATAAACCATATTGAATTATTTCTTATAGATGTCTTTAAAATACATGTGACAAAGTCCACGGTAATTTTTTCACAATTCTATGTTGGTGTGGGTAATCATTGAATCATCCTCTTGGAACTTTTCCTCTCTTCCATAAATTACTAACATACCATGAATATTGATCTATATTCTGTGATCTCATTCTTTATTTTTTCTCACTAATGGTTCTCTCATAGATCCCGATACTTATTTATGATCCTAGGTTGGATGATGAATATTGAGTTGTTGGAATAATTATTATCTAATTCTTTATCTTAGTATTGATGTTACATATAACCATGACCCAAATTAATTTACTCATTCTTCATCAATTTTAAACTCCAATGATTTGCCTTTTCTTATAGTTTCCACAGTCTTATGTTTTTTCACATAATCCCTTTATATATCCTTTATCTACTCTATAAGGGATGTTTGAGAAATTTTTTGAGAAATTATTTAAGAAATGAATGTTGATATTCCTTCCTTGATGACCCCCATGTCAATCCTTTGAAAGTGTAATAAAATTGGATACTTCTCAATTCTCATCATGGTTATGGTTGTATGATCCTTTCTACTTAGAAAATATTAAAATTTAATCTCCTTCACCCGATGGTATTATATTAGTCATTCATAATCCTCGATTAACTCTAACTATCATTGTTAGTGCATATTAAGCTCCAACTACGTGAATATCTAATTAAGACACTTATGATCTGTATATATCTCACATTTCTCCCAATAAAGACAATGATTCCAATTATTTAATGAAAATATCACTACAACGAACTCTAATTCAGGATTTGGAAATTTTTATCTTGTAATTTTATCTTCCTTGAGGTTTAGGATATCAATTAATAATTTTTTATCTACACATGAATCATTCCCTTATTTTAAGAATCACACAATGTCAAGAAAAGTTTCCAATGTTAGGGTAGTGTTTGTACTAGTGTAGTGATAAGACAATTTTTAAATTCCTTTAATATCTCTTCATAATCATCTATCCAATAAACCATTACTCCTTTCATAGTTAACGTGGTTATAAGGTTTAAAAAACATGATAAGTTTCTAAAAAAAACATTAATACATAACTAGTGTAAGGAATCTATGGATCTCTATTATAGATGATGGTTCATGCCACACTTCAATAAATTTTATCTTATAAGGGTCTAAACATATCTCTCTACAAGTGATAACATACCCTAAGAATGACACTTACTCTATCCAAAACTAACATTTATTGTACTTAGAATATAGCTTCTCCTTTCCCAAATTCTTTAGTAAAATATTTATATTCTCTTAAATACCCTCCTTACTCAAGGAGTATATCTGTATATTATATATAAAAACTACCAAATATTTTCGAGGTAATATCTATATACTATTTTTATAAATTCCTTGAATATTTTTGGAGCATTTTGAGTTTGAAGATCATCACTATGAACTCATAGTGTCTGTAACTTTTATGAAAGTTAGTATTGGGAATATCTTACGTATTTAATTTTAATTGGTGACATCATGGCTGAAGGTCCACCACTAAGAAGAATTGGACACCATGTAACTATTCAAACAAGTCATCCATCCATAATAGGGGAAATTTTTTCTTTATTATGATCTTGTTGAATACATGATAATCAATGAAAAGGCACATCAACCCATCCTTCCACTTCACAAAGAGGACTAACACACCCCAAAATTAAGCCCTTGGGAATATAGAACCCTTATATATATAAATATATTCTATTTTAAATTATTTTTTAGTTATTTCAAATCAATATTGTAAATTTTATAAGAATTATTATATATGGTTATTGATATAGGTATGTGTTTAATTAAGAACTTATCCTCTTAGTTATGAGGAAGATCATGAAACTCTTTAGGGAATTCATATGTATACTCCCTCATAATGGGATGTATTTAGGCATTATCCTCTCTCTTTTTTCAATAATTTGAATAATATATTCTTATTAGTAATGGAATAATATCCACACTTGAGAAGAATATTACAAAGTAGATTTATCCACTTCCATAAAGGTGTACTAAACTGGTGGATGAATAGGGATATGGAGGGTGATTTCCATCTCCTAGTATTTGATGTTGGATTTATGGAGGGATAATTAATTCATTACAAATATAGAATTAAATTCATCTTAAGGAATTTCAAAAATATTATCTCGGAGGCTCAACCTATAATAATTGTCTGAAGTGGAGTTACATAGTTGAGATACAATAATTTCCCCATTTTCTATTATCATAGATAACTCAACCTCTATGATTTGAGGTGTTATTTGAATAATTCTACTAATATTTCATGATAGGAATGAATGGATAGAACTAGAATCAAATAGTATGTTCACTATAAATGAATGAATAACCTTTTTACATACCACTACATCATAGTTGGGATCCACTTCTGTATAAGTTATAGCATAATCCCTTCCTTAATCTCTCGACTTTTAGGGTTTAGATCATTGGTTATCTCCGACAACCCTCGGCATAGAGATGTGGTTTTTATAGTTTCTTTTTTCCTTGTAGTTGTAATATTTTTCATTAAGATAAGAGTTGAATAGAAATTTATTTTATCATATCATATTAGTAGATTTATTCAACTCCCTTTGTCATTGATTGGATGATTTCCCTCTTTTCTCCAAAAAAATCATCTTCCAATTCCCTATAGAATGTTTTCTAGATTCTTATTCCCACACTTTTGGCATGTGGGTAGTTCGGTTTTGTTCTTTGTATGGGATTTATCTATTCCTCCACTTGAACTAAACTCCCTCTTACTCTTTTCATCACCATACCCTTGAGACCACAGAGAGTCACTAATCTCCATATAAACCTTAAAGGAATAATGTAAAATATCTTAAAATATATAAAAGTAGCAATTCACTAAATATTTTCATAGAATATTTTTAATCCACTTATGATGTGGTCAAACATATATTTAGTGTTAATGGGAAATCAAGAGGAATACCCTGAAATCCTTGTAATATTTTCCTCATAATTCCTTATAGAGTCATATTTTTCTTGACCTAATAAAAAAATCCCTTTTTATTTAATATGGTGATTTCAGGGAAAATATTTACCAATTATTTAGGTAAAATACTTCCGATTCCATATATTTTATTTCCTCCATGGGATTCATGTTCCTGACTAGTCTCTACCACCAATCTGATTCCCCCTCAGGGTGATAAATAAAAACTTTGACATTATCTAGTGCAGATTATTTGAGGACATAAAATAACTTCTCGATTGAGTTAATCCATTTTTCTATAATGAGGGGATTAGAAGATCCACTAAAAGTAGTAAGACTTTGTTGTATAATGGACTCAAAAACAACATTATATTACTTAGGGGGTATAAGGGTGGTCCAGATGGTTTAAGTTGTTACTCATAACATGAGTTTTTTGAGAAAGTGCTTCCATGATGTTCCCATATCCAACTCCAATCAATATAGGTATCCTATTAGGTAAACACTTAAATTACTCATCACATTAGTTTCTTACATGATTTCCCATATTTTAAACCTTCAAAAAAATAAATCAAATATAATTATAGGTGAAAATAATCAAACTAAAAATAATACCAAAGGGAAACAATAAATTTAGAAAGAATAAATTATAAATTATATATATATCTTATCTTATGAGTCTCTTGGTTTCAAACTTAGTTATCCATAGTAATTTTTTAATTAGGGTTTCTAACCTAAAAATATATTTAACTTATTTATAATGGTTTATAAAGAGATTTTATTTTCTAAAGCATATCACCCGTGAGTGTCAAACATAGTGTGAAGCAAGGACTATTTTACTTTCACTAGGTATAAGGTGAGTTAGTATCACATGAAAAATTTATGGTTTATTACCCCTAGGAATATAAATCATAGATCCAAATCTACTTGTAGTATCTAGACATGAATTTATTTTTGTTGAAACTGTTCACTCTATACTTCACCAGAATTGTATGATATTTTCATACACTTAGTCTTATACCTAGGGTTATTAGTATATTATTATTGTATGATACTAGAAAATAAGTAAAGATTCCTCCAATACCAACTATAGTGACCCAAGACTCTTATATATATTATTACTTGATTTTTGACATAAATATGAAATAAACACAACCAAATGATTGAGATACCTAGTGTCTTTTGAAGGTTAGGTACATAAAACCTCAAAATAAAACTAAAATAAAAATTATTTATTATAATATCTATAATGATCTCGAAAATTATTTTTATCTTCTAAAACATCATAGTATAATATGGGAAATATATAAAAAGTGGTGAGCATTAAATCCTAGTAAGGTAATACACATGATAAAGAAGTATAACATATTAGTGAAATGACATATCATGATATTATAAGAGGGGAGGTATATGAATGATAACATAGAGGCCTGAAATAATTATGTATGAAGCATAAGATCAAGGAATCATCAGAATGTGGTAGTAACATATAACATGACATAATCATAAGTCAGTGGTAACCACTAGGACAACATTACAAGGTGAGAAGCATTCCATCTTGGGTTAATTTTAATCCATAATCCCATACATATCATCTCATGAGACATAAACATTCCCCAATGCATTAGATATATATCTGTATACACCCATCATAATAGGTACATTGACATGTACGCTATATAATGGATTGAATAATATGGTAAAAACATAAGAAATTCCCATGGAATGAAATGAGATAGATAATATTTACTCGCATCAAAATCAATATAGATTCCACAAATATTTGAAATAGAAAAATTAATTAATAATTTTACACATTAATATATGAAAAAGTAAGCATAGATATCAAATATGGTGTTCATTTGAAAAAAATTCCTCATAAAGGATAGAGAATTAGGTATAGAAATAAAATTTTAAAATTGTGTTTGAAGAAATCAGTAAAATTATTTTAAAGAAAGAAATAATATATAATTTTATTTGAAAAATAGTGGTAACTATATTGGCTATACCAAAAAAATTTCCTTTATTTAATGAAATCATGAATGAGGAAAATAAAATAAAAGAGCGTCACATAAAAGGATTAAGGGGTAGAAATGTTCCCCTAAATGAGGTTTTATTTTAAAAAAGGAATCACGAAATGAACATAAGGAATGTAAAAACCCATAAATTAAAGGGATAATATGATTGGTATATATATAATATATATATATATATAATTTATAATAATTTCATAACATAAAATAGTGAGTTAAAGTTTATAACCCAAAGAAAATATGGTGTTTCAGAGAGTTCCCTTACCATAGGGGAAGAATCATTCTACACTTGAAATTAATGTAATCAAGAATCAAATTATTTTAATTAATTAATTAATTCATTTTTATCTATATTTTAATTAACATAATTAAATTATACTCATTTGAGTTTTAAATTTTAATTTCTAGGTTTTGAGGGTGTCTGTTTCATGGTTCAAAGGTTATATCACTTATAGATAATTATGGAAGTTCTTATGGAATGAATGAATCACTCAAAAAGTGTAATTTAAATGATTTAAAATGATTATAAAATTTCTAAAATTATTAATATAAAATTTTAGTCACAAATAATCATGATTTATAGATTATATATTATATATATATATGGTTAGTTCATTTAGAATGGTTTTCCAGCCATGATGATCTTATTTCATTTCCTATAACATGGGTGATGTTTTTGTTTTTATAATATTTTAAGATTAAAAGGGAATATTATATAGATATAATTAAAATTGATTTTATTTAATATACTAAAACTATCAAACCATCATTGGTGATAAAGTTTTGTGGTGATAAAATAGGGAACTAATTAATGAATGCTTAGCTGAGAGTGTTACTTCCACATTTAGATGTCACCTCTTAGGTTTACACTTAAGGAATCTTGGGATTGAACTTTTTAGAAGAAAATTCATTATTGGGACTTGGGGAGAGAGTTTAACAGAGAGTTATGAGTATTTTTTGTATGATCTAAATATTGGATGTTTTGAGGAGTGGTAATTATTGGAGGAAGATAGGTGTGTTTTTAATATAATATTCCTTATATTATTATTTTGGATCAAGAAAACCAATAATACTGATTATTATTTGTATATATTGTAGTTAATACATGATAGGTTGAGATAATGGTCATTTAATTCATCCATGGCTCATTTCTTCATCTATTGTTGTTATAATGTTAATCACTATTATGCTCATGATATCATCCTCTTTTTACAAGGTGATAAAAGAAATATTCAAAACCTCAAAAATGCACTATATCATTATGAAGAGTTTTCTGGTCAAGCCATTAGTTGGAACAAATATTATATATTCTTCGGGAAAAACTTTCCTCTTATAAGGAAATGTAATATTAATAGTGACATAGGCATTAAAGATGGTTCTTTTCCTTTTACTTATCTTGGTGTTCCCATTTTTTGGGGCAGACCCAAGTCCTCTCATTTTTCTACAATATTCGACCAGGTTTTTAACCAACTATCTTCTTTGAAAGGTAAACCCTCTCTATGGCAGGCTATTGAAAAGGGTGGGATGTGAATAAAATATATTTAGTGCTTTAATGAGTCCCTTAAAGATGGAATCACCTGGAACCTTCCTTAAAAAAATTTGGATTATGTTACTTTTCTCAAAAAGTTATTTCTTGAAAATCTCAATGAGAAATATTGAATTTTCTCACTTCCTCTATATGTAAATCTATTAAAAAATCTTTTTCCAGCATTATGAACAATTCAAGATATATGGTTACCCGTTATTCTTCCAAAATTTTTTTATTGGATAACTGGAGTGGCACACCCCTAATTTCTATGATTAATCTTGAGAAAATACCTGAGATAAACAACTAATCAATTAGAGATATGATAAATTATCAAAATGATCATATAACTGAAGACATTATTCATGTCATTAATAACTTCCCTTTCTGAAACATTGATAACCTTTTATTTTGGGAACCTATACACAATGGTATGCTTAATTAAAAAAACTTTTATAGCCATTTTTTCTACAATTCTGAAAGTGATTTTGGTTGGATAAAACGCTTTAAAAAACCCAGGATAAAACACTCAAGATTCATTCTTATTTGGAACGTTTCCCAAAAACGATTTCCCACAGATGGATGCCTTCAATCGTTAGGTATTCAACTTTTCTCTAAATGTAGATACTTCAATCAACACATAGAAGAGGCTAATCATATCTTCTTTTACAATACTACTTTTTCTTCTCTTTGGAACTATATTTTTGACATATTTAACTATAGAGGGTTTATTATTGAATTTTTTAACACTCAACAAAAGAGATGTGCTGAAATGGAAAATTATCATCAAATTAAGAACCTCTTCATTACTGCTATTGCTGAGCTTCATCATGTTATCTGGTATGATAAAAATTCTATTATTCATAACAATTACTCACTCAGTCATAATTTAGGTCGGATGTGGATCCTTATTACCAAACACAAAGCTACTTAGATGCAAAAAGGTCACTTCAATAACTCTGTTAATGACTTCAGAATTCTGCGACATCTTCAGATTGATGGAAACTTTTGTCAACCGTGCCGCACCTTTGACATGTTTGGGTGTGTTCCCTTTCCTGGTTGGATTAAAGTAAATTTAGATGGTGCCTCGAAATGCAATCTAGGTCCTGTGGGTTATGGCGCTATTTTCTGTAATCATCTTGGTCAGATCCTCAAAATTTTTCTTGGTAACTGCGGCATTTCCTCTTCTCTGGAGGCTGATATTATGGGTATGATACATTATATTACTTTAGAAAATATCCATGGTTGAAAAAATATCTGGTGTGAATGTGATTCGACCACCATTGTGCAAGAAATTTGGAATAGTGTGACCCACTTTGAGTGGATGATTGCTACATATTGGATGGATTTCACCCACTTGCATCGCGATGTCAACTAAATTATGACTCATATTTATCATGAAGCTAATATGGTTGCATATATCCATGCTAATAAAGGAGTAAATCAAGACATTACCTTGCTTGATGATCAGCCTCCTGATTTTTTACCTCTTTAATAGAAGGATTGTAATATGATTCTGTTCTTTAGACTCATGTAATCTCTTCTTTGTTTTTATAAAATTTGTGCTTTGGTCTTTTTGGCCCTGGAACCCCCCAAAATATTTTAAATCATTGTATTTTTATTTATTTTACTATTCACACAAAATTCAACTATTTTTGAGATATATAAAAAAAATCACCCTTACCGTTTTTCGATGTGTAGATTTAACAAAAATTAATTTTATTGAAATAATTATATAAATATGATAATTTTTTTTTAAAACCTAATTTATTTGAGAAACAGAAACAGAAATTGTAATAATATAATCCATTTTACGAACCTTTGAAAAATCACTTATGGACTTATAAAATTGTATTATAATTAAAATTAGAAATAATATTATTTTATGAAACTATTTTATGAATATAAATTTTATTTCAAATATTTATATTTTTTATAAAAATAAAAATAAAACTTATTAGTTTAGTTAAAATAAAATAATTATTTTTATATTTTTTGAATCATTTATTTATTTGTATCATGATATAAATATGTCATATTTTCATTTTATAAGGTCTCAAAATATTATTATATAATTACCTAGGTGAGGGTACTATTCAAATGATCTATTAAATATTCATAGCAGTCATATTACCATTTTAATTTCAAATTACTATTATAATGGTTAGATTTACAACTACCATGTGGATTCCCTACCATCAATAAATATAACACATTTCATTAATTCTTCTGCCAAACATATTCCCTCTTAATGTTATATATATTTCAATTCTCAAAATGAATATTTTATTTCTATTATTATATTTCCTTTTTATAGTGTTGTTTTTTAGTGTGATTATTCTTGGGGATAGAGCATATCTGAAGTTTCATATTTTAGTAATATTATTTCCTATTTTGTCCCATTTTTATAACTTCAACTCTTATAGACTTGGTTATTATTTAATTATAATGATGAGATTAATATAATAAACTATTTTATTGGTTTTATCATAAGGTGTATGTGATTTATATAATACTACATTAATAAATATAAAATAATTATATAATCATAAGGTAAATTCAATTGATAAAATTATTCCCTGTTACACACCCCAAGATGTGAAACTACAAGGTCTTTGTCCTGGTCACATGAAGTAAAATTTAATTAGAACAACTTCAGAATACGCATTAAACTACATGGTTTTTGTCTTCACTATAAGACATGAAAATGAATATTAAATTTCCTTGTCACATGAAATTAAACTTTATGAAAACACCCATATCATGGATCAAAAATCTCATGTTATGTATTGAACCCCTAGCATGTGCCCAGTTATAGTGCTGGTTATTCTCTAATTGACCCATATTTCTCACACCGCGCATGACTCATGTGGTCTTAGAGGTATTTTCTGATAACACCATTTGGTGTTACTAGGATAACCATGGACAATGATAAGAGGAAAAATAGTTTACCTTATAAGACATTGAACAATATATAGTGTCCCATTATGAAAAAAACATTTCTACCAAATAGAAAAATTTGTAAGGGAATATTTTTCACCTAGTCTTCCAGTTCCCAAAGGATATTAATAACCATATCTTTTTATATGAGATAGATTTATGAAAGTAACTTATTTAATAAGAACTATAAAAGGACTGAATCCTAAGAACTTTAGGATATGCAGTGACCACATGATCCCTTATCCCAGTCCCAACAAAAAATAAATAAATTTCCCTTTTCCCTGCATATGGGACATATTTGTGTTGGGAATTTATATTTAAAGAAGTATGTGTGTATTGATTATTATTCTGATAGGATACCTAGGGACAAAAATATCTAAGATATTAGGACCACCCAGAAACTCTACCAAAACTCCACACTCATATTTTGTCCTCTATTTGAGCAAGATCAATCTAGGGAGGGATTTAAAGAACTATACGTGGCTTGGTTCTAGTTTTGATATGATACATAGTGACTCCAAGATTCTATATTTAGGTCCTAACTATGAATCACATAAACAAAAATTCCCTCCTCTATAATACATAGGGTTTTCCATTAAATATTTAACTATGAACCTATACTGAGAATGGAGAGAGAAAAAAATACCCCAATTATAACCTGGGAAATATATCTGTAGACCTATGATATGATAAGATATCCCTACTTTTTTATAATGTAATTTTAGTCCTTATATAAAGATGTTAAACTACATGAATCATTGTCCACCTTTCATGACTTGAAACTACTCAAAGCGGCCTCCTACCCATGGCCCAATCTCCCTACATTAGAGCCAGATCCATATAAAGGTGCCAAACCTAGGGTAGTTCCCCAAACAAACATTGGGATAAAATGAACACTTATTAGAGTTATTTTCTAACATTTTGATCCTCCCCTACAATAAAAGGGATATAAATTTCTTGAATAATTCTATCTCAAGATACTTGTCTAGAACATATTTTTAGGACCTAAACACTAATCCCTATTCATTTTCACCCCTTTTGAGAGAATTACAACAACCTATTAATGGAAAACACAAGCCCAAAATTCTTTCAACATACTTTCTAAATAATTAATTATCATGAACCCAAATTCATGAATTAAAAATATTATATTGTTACAAAAATCCCTTGGATACCGGTAATGAGCATATTCAACTTCAAAGGGAATTTCAGCTTGACTATGCTTTCTATGCCCCTAATAGGAATCTGCAAATTTTACCCTGATATTTCATATAAATCATGGGAATATTATTCCTGATGAAGTTAATCCTCTTATTTACAAAAGCATTCACAACATCACAACATAAACCAACATTAAAAATTTGCCTATGGCCATTCCTTGTGTTCCTACTCCACCTCACTTATCATGACCTAAGAATGTTATATTTCAATTTGAATCATCGACACTTCCCATTAATAAGTTATTGGGATATTCATATCCTTTAGGACCCATTTGGGTTGTTATTTTTGTTCATCAAGTATATTTATCAGACAATAAACCATGTGCACTAGACTATTGAAACCATATATAGTGGTATTGGACCCTCCATTCACATTGGATCAATGCTCATCTTTTCCACTGAATAGATAGTAACAACCCCTTTTAGTTCAAATATTAAAAATTTAAACTATGTGAACCTACTTAATGAGATTTTATATACATGATTGTGGTGTCCATTAGGATTAGGTTTTAACCTCAGCCTTACTGTATAGGTTGTCCCAGTTCACTTCCAGTCAAAGTTACACAAACCTAAACTAAGATTTTTTTGGTCAAATCTATACGACTATAAACAATAGTCCATTTTGTGGTATAATCTATAATAACTTAAAATATAGGTGATAAAGACATTATATTTAGAAAAATTATAGTCTTCACTCATTAATCCTTTAACCTTTAGTGTTTAGGAAAAATTTAGAGTATGGGAAAAGCGGCACAATGTTTATAGGGTCTACTATATAGTTTTATTAAAAGTCAAGACACACCAAAAGGACCTAATTTTTTAGTAAAAATATAGAATGGTGACACATTATATCTCTTAACACATATATTGTGATCTGTACATAGAAGCAAAACCTTTAGGGTTCAATAACCTGTTTTGAATATTCCTTTCTCCCTTAAACCTACTTCATTGAAAAAGTGTTAAAATTTCACAAACCTTTACTTGGGTATCAATAATGAGTATAGTCAAATTCAAAGGAAACTTATGATTAACTAAAAATACCATTCCCTAGATATAGCTATGTATAAGAACCCCTGATGGGGCATATCAACCAATGGCATCTTTATACCGAAGATGTGAATCCTCTAATTTTCCAATGCCTTGATACCATTGAAACAAGAACCTTATTTTGATTGTTGTCCATTATTATCCACCATATATTTGACTCAACTCATTAATTATAATTTAAACTCCATATTTTATTACTTACACAACCCATTATCTATCTATTTAAGTGGATTCAATACCTTCAATGCAACTGAATTTAGAGTAAAGAATGATTTTCAAAAGAAACTGTTTTTACATTTCATCATCCAACCATTAATTACACATTGTAGTGTTACTATAAATCACATGAAATGTTTGCCTAAGCTTCATGAACAAAAAATTAAATCACCTTTTTGGTACATCATACTTTTAGAAAGGTATTTCCATTGACATCGAGTTTTTCCTTACTCATTATAGGGGAATTATCTTGCATATTTTGTGTAACGTCAAAGAACTATATTAATGAAATTTATATTCCAATATCAATTTCATATAGTATAAATCCCATACAATCTCATAGATATCATATAATAAATTTTATAAATTAAGAATGAATGAAATAATAGTTATTTCTTGAAATTAAGGAATATATACAAATGGAATAGTAACTTGACCTTTAGAATAGTAATGTGACCCTTATGAACAGAAAACTAGTATATAGAATAGTAAACTTACCTATGAAGGTATAAATAAGATTTATCTATCCTATAAATGAAAATATCATATAATTATATCATATTTTAAGTAAATAAATATTTTGAAAATGAAAAATTAAATATTGGAATTTTTATAAATCATAAATTTTTATTTACAATTTTATAAATAATATAATGGCTTAAAGGAAAATTTATTTTCATAAAATAAATTCTTAAATTAATATTTTTTTCTTCTTATTATAAGATAATTTAATGAAACCTCAATTAATTTTTCAAAGTTTTATAAAATAAGTTATGATTTTGAAAACAATATTTTTTAAGTAAATGATGATTTTATTTAAAAAATAAATTTCTCATATTTAGAATTTTTTAGAAAATTGAGTTCTTTTTTGAATTCTACACTAATAAAAATGGAAAGGGTGAATTTTTGTTATTTTTCTAAAATAGTTGAATTTTTAGTGAATAGTGAAATACGGTTTTTTATGCTATAAGCTAAATACATGAATTATTGAGTCATGTATAATGTATGTCTAATGTAATAGCATAATGTCAAACTATCCCCCCTATTCACTATATTTAGTCATGGGAATATAAATTATTCCAAGTATTGCAAAAAAACAATAAACTAAAGTGTAAAATAATAAAAAAAACACCCCTCTCCTCCACTATAAATACCACCACTCACCACCCCTTCTCCTCACACCTTCAAATCCTTAAGGCTTATAAAAATTCAGACCAATCATCTTCTAATACTATTCTATATGTCCAATGAAATTTGGTATCAACAGAATACCAATCTCATTTCCTTATAGAGGTTCTCAAGGAGGATAAATTCAAGAGATAAAATCCTATTCCTTTCTCTTTTATTTTATTTTATTTTATTTTATTATTATCTCCTCCCCTATAATTATACAATTAACATGATTAATATAGAATATGTTATTACTTGAGTTTTATTGTGTTAATGAAACAACCCATCATCATTCCTCTTCCCCTCTGCTTCTGTACTAAAAATGAAAACATCATCTATGATGTGTGGATTTATTGTATTCAAGGATGATGAGTTGTCAATTTCCATTACATCCATCAAGGATGGTCATAAAACATTTTTTATTGTTAAAAATATTATGATATATTGATTAGATCCTATTAAATGTTTTGGAACAATTTTATATACATAATATTAATTAATAAAACAAAACTTGTTCATGATGATAAAAAACATCAAAATAATCTAAAAGGTTATCATTGACGTTTTTTCTAATGAATCAACCTAACATCTGAAAAAACAATATATAATAACACTAAACATTATCTAGTTTCATTAATAACATATAATTTTAATTCTAGAAAACTATTCTCATTTTAGATGATTTTCCAAACATATATACAAGTGAACCGATAAAGCAAATAAATTAAACAAACACACCCGAATGATGAAACTATATCTTATAACTCATAAAAAGGCCGTAAATGAACTTAATTAAGTTATGATAGATTAAATAAATATATAAAATGTTCTTAATTAATTGATTAATTGAATTAATTTTATTATCCTCTTCATTATGTTCAATAAAAGAAAACTTTCAGACATAAGGTGAGAGATTCTTTCTGAACCTACGGTTTTTCCTTCGGGTTGCACTTTCTCAATGTAATTATTATTTATATTTATATACTTAGTATAAATTATATGAATATTTTCTAAACTCATGTATCAAGATCATTTAATCCATATTTTATTTTTAAATACATTCTTTAAAAAGGTTCCCTTCTCAAATATTCCCAATAAGTAAGTCTGATAGAACAGAACATCCCGATTTATCAACCATATTTAAGTAAAATCTGTAAAATATTTTATTCCAACATTTTTTTTATAAAATCACTCAATTTTTCATGAAAAAATATATTGGTTCATTTTGGGTTTTATAAAAACAAATATTCCTTTTCTATTTTAAGCACTCACTAATATTTTCCTTAAACCCCACAAAAATGTTTCATTTCTAATGTCTCTAAAAAACTCTTTTAATATTTTTTAACTTAATTTTGACATCACATACCATTATCTATGCCTATTTACCTTATTAATGTACACTAATTATATAAATACATTATTTCATGGACACCATTATGATATTATCTTTTGTGATTCCATATGACATGATTATCATACCCAATTATTTCTAGGGGTAAACTTTATGCTTGATTCTTCACGTGACACACATATTCATGAAATAGTTATGATGGGTAAAAAAATATAGCATTATTATAAATTGGGTAATTTTTAGCCTCATGAGATGTCATGTGAAATGGTCTTGTTGGTTAGCCTAACTCATTCTCTTATATGTGAAATGGTCTTGGTGGTTTGCCTTAACTAATGCTCCTCCATGTAAAATGGTCTTGATGATTAGACTTGTCTCATTATTATGTAAGGTTATGTATTATTGTGAAATTCCTATGATTCAATGATTACATGATCCCATGCTATACATGTTTCTCTTACTTATTTTTATTGATTCCTTTTTATGTCCTCATGTTATGCTTTTTAACCCTTGTGTTATGCTTTATTCATATGTATTTCTCTCTTACTTGTATTTTTAACTCATCCATTTTTTCATGTATTTCCCCAGTTTATCCTTTATAGATGTAAAGGATTAAAGGAATTTAGGATCTTATTATGAATATTAAATAAAGAATGTTTTTATTTTGGTTTCATGATGTTTAATTATGCATCTAATCTTCCAAAGACACTAAATTTTACAATTCTTGACTTGTATTTGATGGCTAGTTATGCTTAAAATCATGAAATAATATGTATAAAATTATAGGGTCATTATAGTTGGTATCAAAGCATAATCTAGTTATTTTTGGATATTAGGGAAAGAAAAATTTAGCAAGAACCCTAGGGATAATTCTATGACCATTGATAACCTAGATTGGAACTTAGGGAATCACAAGATAAGATATAATTTCCATTTATAATTTTATGCTTATATGTTAAAAGTTTTTTTATATTATTATTATTAGATAATTATTCAAGCCTCCTAATTGTACTTTATTTTTCTTAGTTAATCATTGAAAAAATAAGAACTTGTGCCAACAATTAATGTGATAGGAAATGTGATTACTACCCTAATGAGATACTAAATATGATGAGAATGGGTTATCAAAAATTCATGGCAGTACATTTCTAACTGGATGAATTTGTGAATAATAACTTGAATTACTTTGAACATACTACTTCTCATAAGAAATAGAATTTTGCGGTCAAATCCTTTATGCGGAAAATTCCACCCATGTTTTGTGGAACTTATGATCCCATCCTCATAGAAACATGGATCTTCTCCATTGATTAGTTATTCTTGATCCACCAATGCTTTGAATATGAGAAATTTGTGTTACTAGTCGATTATTATGATGGGGAAGTTGATCAATAGTGGACACTGATAAAGAACACAAAGTACACGGTTTAAATAGATTCCATGGAATGGGAATATTTTAAGAAAATATTTTTCAATAAATATTTTCCCCAAACTCTCCTTATTAAGATGGAAAGGGAGCTCCATGAACTGAAGTAGAAGGGATATGAACCTATCAGTGTGTATGAAGAAAAATTCACATGGATTGAAAGATATGCGTTCAGTTTTTTTATGTTGTCTAAAATCAAGATAGATAACTTCTTTGGTAGAATAATGTTGAGTCTATGAAAATAATTTTTGATTCAAGACTTTGAAAGCTACGAGGAGATTCCTCATTATGCCCTGAAGGTTGAAATGATGACTGGGGACTCTCAATGTCCTTGTGGGCCCAGGTAAAAAAAGTGAAAAATAGAGTTTAATATGGGAGGATTAAAAAATAAATCTCATTATTGAACAAAAACCCAACATACCACCTGTCAAAATTGTGGGAAGAAGCATCTTCCGAACAATCTAAACAGAACCATAAAAGCTTCAAATGTGGAATAATTGGGTATATGATTCATAAAAATCAAAGGGATATTAAGAATACCACCAATACAGAAGATGAAAGGAAGGTTCAAAAAAACACTCAACCTATAGTGAAGTGTTTCAACTAAAAGGAACATGAGAATTATGCAAACCATTTCCCTAAGACAAGGGTTGTTAGAGGAAGTAAAAAAAACCTCCTTGGAATAAAGGGATGGTATATACTATCACTACTGTTATGTTGGAGCCTGGAAATTATGTGGTGATAAGAATGCTGGTTATTCATTCAAGAATAAAAATCATAATATTTGATTATGGTTCTATACATTCTTTCATATCTAGAATGTTTATT